>OY282412.1:4414100-7131600 GCA_958295455.1 Coleophora deauratella
ATTAGTTTAAAAATATTGGAAATAGCAATTTATGACGTTATTTTTATTAAAAAATTATAATATTCAATACTGATAAGTGTTTCTACTGTTACACTATGAGAGCTATTAAAGAAACACAATATTTCAGAATTAAATTGAAGATGCTAGCTCATTTTTATAAAATCTTTTACCCCTATGTACAGTTACTTCAGTAATATTGTTTGTTGATGATCCAATAATAGTTTAATTAATCTTATATATCGAAATAACTTCCCACAAAATGATAAAACTCCCAACTAGGTAAATACTTATTAACTAATTGGAGATATTCTCATTCATTAGTGACATTCCAAAGGATATTATTATCCCTATATAGATAATCTTCTTATGAGATTACGCATAGCCTAATATACCGGTAAAGACTTCAATAGGAAGACTTTCATTCATTAACAAAGCGACAAGTGGATTTTAACTGTGTAACTGAGCAACATTCCCAAAGAAACTTATGTGTGTATCCAAAACAGCAGTAAACAGTCATATAATTATACATCCTATATGTATAATCCTATCATCTACATCCTATATGTGACTTTAAATAGACTACGTAGAGTAACTTCTCAAAATGTCGTTTTGGCTGTAAACTATGGCTTTGTTCACTCTATACTTGTCTATGGACTCTTAATGTGGGGCAACAGTACCGATTTTGTTAAGGCATATACAGGGTGTAACAGAAAGATGTGATAATACTTCAAGGTTGGCTTTTACCCATCAAACTGAACAACTTTTGTTCTACAACTTTGTTCAAATCGCATTTTTTTTTGGACTTTTCATACAAATCGATCAGCTGGCGAACCAAGTTTGTATAAAAAGTCCGAAAATTTCTTTGCGATTTCTACAAAGTTGTAGAACAAAAGTTGTTCAGTTTGATGGGTAAAAGCCAACCTTGAAGTATTATCACACCTTTCTGTTAATCCTGTATAGCTCAGAAAAAGTGTGTTCGCGCTATATGCGGTGTTGCACCAGACAAACCGTGCAGGCCTCTCTTTAAAAAATTGGGAATATTATCACTTCCATCCATGTATATTTACACCATAGGTAATTTTGTTAAATCAAATGGTGAGTTATTTGTGAAGGCAGGAGACACCCATTCACGTAACACAAGAAACCCAAATAGTTTGGTGTACCAAGTAAATCCTTTAACTACAATATATATAAAAAAAAATGTGATGTGTCTTAGACTGTATAATGCACTTCCTTTTGAAATAAAAGACCTGCCACTGCCACGCTTTCGTATCAATATAAAAAAATGGCTAAAGGGAAATATATTTTATTCCATAAGAGAATTATTAGAACCTAATACTTAATGTCCATTGTCTTTTTGTCTTTTTTTGTTTTCAAATGGATGCATGAATTACTGATTGTTTATCTTTCCATGATATAATTTTTATTTTATTTTATTATTATAATTATTACATTAAATTTTTAAATATTGTGTACACCTGATTAGGTAGAATTTAATGAAAGTACTTATGTTATTATAATTCCATATTTGTATACTTAAATTCTATGCACAATAAATAAAAATAATAATAATACATCTGGGACAAATTACACACGGTCATCTGGCCCCAAACTAGGATTCCCTGTATCGTGGGAACCAGAGACTGATATACATTCACAAATATTTTTTTAAATACATACATATATAGATATAATACACCCAGACTCAGAGCAAACAATTCTGCTCATCACAGAAAAGTTTGCCCTGTGCGGGGATCCAACCCATGACTCTCGGATCAGAGGTCAGGATCGTTAACCACTTAGCCACCGAGTCAGTCAAATCAGCCATTATCTTATCTTATCTTATCTTAAATTAGTTCTTGCTACGAAAGGCTATGCATAAGCTCATGATAACAAGCAACTTTCCCTAAGGAACCCATAGTCAATCACGAAAACAAAATTTTGGACTAATCATACAAATCAATCAACTGGCTAGTCAAATTAGTATGAAGAGTCAATTTTTTTTTTGTGATTTGATTAGGGTTCCTTAGGGAATGTTATTTGTTATCATGAGCACATGCATAGCCTTTCGTATCAAGAACTAATTTCATGTCACCCTATACAGGGTGTAACAAAACCGTTAACTGGGGATTCTACCTACTCATCATACCGAACAACTTTTGTTCTACGAAATTGGTCAAATCACAAAAAATTTTTTGGACTCTCCATACAAAAATGGCAAAACAGATGATCAGTTTGTATGAAAAGTCGCATTCTTTTTTCGTGATTTGAGCAAAGTCGTAGAACAAAAGTTGTTCAGTACGATGAGTAGAATCCCCAGTTAACGGGTCCTACACCAATTGTGTTACACCCTATATAGCTGTGACCAAAAAAATCGAACAATATTATAACATGAAATAGGCTTTTTTTATTATTATTCAAACAATTGTTTTAATTTCAATAAGCTGCTTTACCTACACCTTCATTTAAATCGACTTTTTTTTCCTTAACCCTACGTGTTAGAAAGGGAGTTCGTAGTAGGTAAACAACTGACGATTTGTACGGTACGGGGAACTCCCTAAACTATAATAAATGGTATCTACCATTCACTAAAGGCCGTCGCACACTAGTGCGATACTGTGCTATAAAATCCGCCACACTTATGGACGATATTCTAGCATGAGACTTATAACTTCACGGTCACCCCACTCCATCCATGAGTGTAGCGGATTTTATAGCACAGTACAGCCCTAGTGTGTGGCGCCCCTTACCGTTGTCAATGCCTAGTAATTATCTCATCTCATCTCACTTATCACTAATATTATAAGTGCGAAAGTATGGATGTTTGTTTGTTAGTTTATTTGTTCCACTTTCACGCCGAAACTACTGAATGGATTTGGATGAAATTAAGAAAGTAGATAAATAAAGCACTTGGCTAACACATAGGATACTTTTTTAGATTTTTCCATTTCGTCGCTAGATGGCGCCACCTTAACATTTTCTTTCTCTCTGGACCCATATTTGAAGTCCACGCAGACGAATTCGCGGGCGGAAGCTAGTAAACTATACTTCGCTCTATCTACTGATTTAGTAATGTCTTGTAATGAGTTAATCCTTCATAATCAATTAAGGCGATAATTTGAAATATAAAATAAGGGAGAATAAGAGTTATATGTATGTGTTATAATATAGATACAATAATAACATAACTATAGTTATCCATAATTAAAAGACAGCACCTGAGTCTTAAAACTGAGAAAAATATATATATTTACCTATCACAAACCTGTCATTTTTCTTAAAAATCAAAGCTTATCCAAATTTACTACTATAATATAAACAATATTTTAAGAAGAAGAAGTCGTAGTGTTCAGAACTTGAATGAATATAGTATATTTTATTATACATATGTAAAAACCACAACAAAGTTTGTCCAATCATTTTTTTAGAACAATGTGTTCAATTCTGTATGAACTGTTTTCCTAGATAGATTTATAGAAATAGATTTATTTTTGATAAGAAATCTTCGTTTTCCGAGGTTCGACTCTTTCAGACAGCACCTTAACACGGAAAATTAATATTGTACAGAGCATTGGTGTCTTTGGTTTAGAATTAATATTAATTAGATACTTAGCAGCAATTACTATTAATTATGCTGTAATCATATTTATATTTTGGTCAAATTAATTATGTGCAATTATATACTACATAATATTTATTTGTTAAAAAAAATCATCACCATCAATGTCATTGAAAAAAAAAGAATAGCAATACAAGTAAAAACGTCACTTACTTCAAAACTATGCAAAAACAGTATCGTTTTAAATATATCACATTAAGAAACTCTTTGTTTTGTTTTTTATTTATTGCACGATTCGAAAAATTGCCTTTTTTACCTCAAATTTCTTTGTTCTTATTCACGAACACTATAGACTTAGCTCAGTCTATTTTTCAGCGTGACAGCAGAGTTTAAAACCCATTTTGTTGCCGCAAACAGCGCTCTGCAAAAAATAAACAAAAAATATATAAAAAAGGAGATAGAATAAAAAGCGCTGTCACTTGTCTCTGTCCCACAGGAATCCTAATTAAACAGGGAAGTTTAAAAAGAATTAAAGTTGTAAAAGAACGGTAAATAAAATTCCAATTACATCTGAAATACGCTCTAATTTTTATGCATTTTGCGTGCGTACCTGCCTACTTTTAAAATTAAAGTATACAATATAATATAGGGTCCATATGAAATACCTAAAAAATTTCACCAAGGCTTCTACTCGAACAACTTTCTCCTAGGAACCTATAGTCAATTTGCAAAAAAAATTTGGAGTCCTCATGCTAATTAATCAACTTAACCGCCAATTTTTGTATGGGAAGTCCGAATTTTTTTTTAATTTTAATACTTCAAGGTGGGCTTTTACCCATCAAACTGAACAACTTTTGTTCTACAACTTAGTTCAAATCGCAAATTTTTTTTTGGAATTTTCATACAAATCGATCAGCTGGCGAACCAAGTTTGTATGAAAAGTCCGAAAATTTCTTTGCGATTTCAACAAAGTTGTAGAACAAAAGTTGTTCAGTTTGATGGGTAAAAGCCCACCTTGAAGTATTATCACACCTTTCTGTTACATCCTGTATATTGTTATAATATTAAACATTTTAAATTAATTAATTAAAATGCCAAAGAGACTATAAACAGACTTTTTATTTTATTGTGGACATTTGTTTTATACCTACCCTGAAACTAAAAAAAAGGATTTTTCATAAAAAATCTTTTAGATAATTACGCAACTTCGTATGAAATCTCCTGTATTTTTTTATTCAGTACCATCATGAGAAGAAGCCGGCATTAAAATGCTGCCACATCAGTAAAGCACCTAATTCTTCCATTAAAAACATATCACCATCACTTCACAAATGGACCAACCAATTATTACCGCAAAATTACTCATAATCATAACCGTAAGTCATAATTTCTCCATCGCCCATCCTAATTAGGAAACCACGAGCCATCTGCGTTCACCAATTAAGGTAATATCGGCAGATGGATCCAGGCTGAAGACCAGTTAGTATATCTATAGTGATCCCACCTGAACCTAGTATCGTGATGTAGTAAATTATGTTTTTGTCCTTGGGTCTAGACGATTTGGACTTTGTGGTACAAGTCAAAGAATTTGGAGAGTTGATTTTATTTATTTACAATCGATAAGCCCTTGGAAACTCCTTAAAGATGGAATCGAGCTTACCAAGATTTTTCAACGCAAAAGGAATCATATCTTCATGATCTTAGATGTTATTGTTTGATGCCATCGTTGCTCTATTTTATTAATTTTTAATGTCAACTTTCGAAATGTAGGTACTACTGGTATTTTTCGCAGTGAAAAAGGGAACCTAGCGTTATGTGAGATGAGTAATATTTAATTGTAATTGTATAATATAAAAAGCCGCTTTGTCATGTTATATGTATAATATATTAGTAGACTAGCGACTTTGTCTGCGTGGACTTCAGAATTGGGTCCAGAGATAAGGAAAATGCTAAGTTGGCGTCATCTAGAAACGAAGTGGGATTTTAAGTTTTTAAGCATTCCTCCAGGAACCCTTAAGTTTTCCGGGATAAGAAGTACCCTATGTATTAGCCGAGTGCTTTATCTCGCTCCAGACCAGGGCGACTCGTGGTCCCACCGCAATGTCCCACTGGTGGGTCAACGAGTAATTGACTTGTGGTCCCACCGATTCACTCTTGACTGTTCTTGGAGGATATGAAGCAATGACGTTCAATAGTTTCGGCGTGAAAATGAACAAACAAACTGTTCACTTGTGGTCCCACCGATTCACTCTTGACTGTTCTTGGAGGATATGAAACAATGACGTTCAGTAGTTTCGGCGTGAAAGTGAAACAAACAAACAAACATCCATACTTTTGCATTTATAATATTAGTGAGATGTGATAGTGAGATACTGTCATATAGTAAGCCCATTCGCCTCTCTCTAAAACGTAATATTTTTATGAAGTAATTACTTTAACACAACAGTTTTCTGGAATATCCGGAGTGTGATAAGAAATCTTTTACGAGGTGTAAAGATGATAAGAAGGGTAGTAACTTTCAGCACTGGACATTTTCCGGTTGAATTTTTAGATTTTTCTGAAAGAATGACATTATGAATATTATTTATTGTTTATTATTTATTATTTCGTGAACCGCTTTATTTTTATAGCTTAGTCCCCCGTCTGCTTATATGTATACAGGGTTTTAAAAAGCGCGTTTGATATATTACAGGTTACTCAGAATCAAGTATTGAATACAGGAAAAATATTTAAAAAATCCGAGCTACAACTTTTTTCAGTTTTCCATACAAATTTCTGATTCACTATTCAGATTTAGTAAATTAGTAGATTTAATAGATCTGAAAAAAAAATTGAAGAGCGGATTTTTCCAATATTTTCCTGTATTCTATTTTTGATTCTGAGTAACCCCTTAAAATTTCAAATGCACTTTTTTAACACCCTGTATAAAACTGTAGTCTTATTCTTATAGGGCAGGCGCACGCGCCTCAGCAGGTGTTTAGCTTGTCCAACTCGCTCGTGCTCAATTCACTTAAACAAAAAATTGTGGAATATATCGTTTATGCTAGTTTATTTTCTTTATTTTTTTTGTGGCGATGAGCACATTTACAAAGTAAATATTGTTATCTTTTAATAAGAAAAAAATTTAAAACAAGATATATTTATTAGAAAGGAGCGTTATTTGCAGGTAACGTAATCTAGAGGGATGTTTTAAATGAGGGTGGGGGTGAATCAAGTTGAAGAGAAATGTTTTTTTTTTTTATTATATTAGTTAACATTATTGAGATAAGTTTGAAAGATCCACTAAAAGCGGCCACCTTTACCCTAAAAAAGGTAATTCTTAAAGTAAGACCGCACGACAATACACTACACTGCCGTGACGCTGCACAGCCAAGTATTTTGTATAAAACTGCAGTGCCGCGTCACGTGGCGCCGCGTCGCGCAATGCGGTTTAACTCGTACGATTTCATAGAAAAAATATTGGGCCGCGCAGCGTCGCGTCGCGGCAGTGCTGCCTAGTGCATTTCGACCTTTATAGTTTCCTTTGTATTACTGATTGGATAATTATCAACAACCTTAAATTAAAACTACACGACAAGAATTTAAACGGTACCAGAAAGGTATGCCCGAGGTATGTCACTATGTCAGACACAGGTGATGTCCAGAAGATATAGTAACGAAACATTTAGGTGCACTACAATTCTCTACACCTGCCCAGCAGGTGTAACGTTCACCTGTTTCTTCTCTTCATAAAGCTGTATAGAAATATGGTCATGGCTATATTTTTAATAGACTTCAAGTGTTAATTTGAAATGGTATGTTTTAATTTTATTTTTCTGGATATACTCAATCTACATATTTTGTATCCTATATCAATTGGGGATCGAGATTAATCTAACGACATTTCACACTCCAAAATAGGACGTTGCAAAAACTGGTATGCATACAATATTATATCTAAAAAAACCGGCCAAGTGCGAGTCGGACTCGCGCACCGAGGGTTCCGTATATGCAATGTACTCGTATCGATGCGAGTGTCCAAATATGCGGCATAAACGGCCGTATTTCTTGATTGCGTTGGCATAGAAGTTTGACATAGAAGTTTTATCACAGTTTCAAGGGATTGCAGGCCTGAGTATTTGATATAAATTTCAACTTGATACGTCTACGCGTTCCTGAGAAAAAGGGTTGTGACAGACAGACAGACGGACGGACAACGAAGTGATCCTATAAGGGTTCCTTTTTTCCTTTTGAGGTACGGAACCCTAAAAAACATTATACTCCGCTAGTAATCTGTAGTCGTTTTTTTGTAAAACTTGAAGTAATTGAAGGTTATTTTATTTAACTTATTGATAGAAAGCTTGTAACCACAGGAAGTATTTTCTGGTTTGTTTCGTAATTCAGTAAATTGTATTAAGTTACATTAAAATCACCTTCAGTTACGTTGATGGTTATTATTTTCCTAAACAGGAGGCAGGCATTAAATTAATCAATTTTGAACAACAAAGTTGTTTGAACCTTATAATACAATAAAATATGCTTGTTCTTCTTATCACGTGGCATAATTTCAATTTAGTCTGACAAAGGATAGACTGCAGTGGACTGGTGAATATTAAAGTTATATATTTTTTTAATCATTTTATTTTCCCTATTCTGTCACAGTATAAAAAATAGTACTGAAATTAATAAAATGAATTCAAAATTTAGTGAAGAGGATCAAATATCAGATCTTTAAATACATTCAGACCCAAATCATTCCTTGTTTGTCGAACTCCCAGCACGTGTTCATTGAATAGCTTTTTCAAAGTTTTTCAACGCTTTGTCTCTTAAGCTGGGAATCCACCGACCCATCACTAAGGAAAAAGGAAGAGATAGCCCATTCAGTCCCATCTTATCACTTCGAGTCTTGCTCCTTTAATTAAAGAAGTACGACAGAGGGAAGGGGGAAGAGTAAGTAGCATTGTACACTTTTCGCAGGTAATTTTTTTATCTATCTAATACAAAGTTCCTACCACTTAACGTTTCGGGAAGGTTTTGCGGACAGAGAAGAAACGTCGGGTCCAAAAGTAAGAATCATTAAAATCGGTTTACAATCAGCAAGTTTTAGTTTAACATATCGTCACCTGAGTGCTTATTTGTCCAATCGACCATATTAACGAAAATCACTTTTAAGTGCAGTTATCATAAAGTTTAAATTTCCCGTCGATTGGTGTATGATTCTTATAATTTAGACCTTAAGAACATTAAAAATATGAATGAACCATCCGACCGATTTCGGTCATGGCGACCACTTCGACTCCTAAGTCGGCTTGTTGGCGCTGGTGCACCCGAATATGGCTAATATAGCCAATTTTCGCGGCAAACCCCCGTTCACATTGGGGGCACGTGAGTACGCCGTCTACATAATGGTACTGAATGGCGGCAGGTGGACGGGCTTTCAGCTCATCGCGTTTCGTGTCGAGGTCAGTTTTACGCTGCTCCTCGAAATCGCTTACTTGCCTCTGTATAAGCCTACGCCATTCAAGGCGCTGTCCTGCCAAATCTTCCCATCGAGACGGCTCTATGTTGCACCCTTTCATGTGTCGCTTCTGAACATCTTTATATCGGAGGAGTTGTCCGCCTTGTTTCCGCTTACCCTCCTCTAGTTCAGAGTAAAAGATGCGCTTCGCCACTCTTTCTTCCGCCATACGTGATACGTGCCCGCACCTCCGAAGCTGCTGACGCATTAGATATGCCTCAATGCCACCAACCTGGGCTCGTCGCAATACTTCGGTATTTCGCACCCGGTCTGACCACTTGATTTTCATGATCTTGCGCAGACAACTGAGGTGGAATCGATCCAATGTGCGAATGTGGTGGCGATATACACACCACGTCTCGGAAGAATAAAGAAGGTTTGGCAGCACAATTGCCATGTATATAGATATTTTCGTGGCCAGCTTTAGGTCATGCGAGCAGAATACCTTGGCACATAGCTTTCCAAATGCCGCGGCTGCAGCACCGATTCTGCTGTTTATCTCAGCGTCAAGGTCACACTTTGATGTTAATGTGCTCCCCAGGTAACGGAACTTATCCACTTGCTTCAGCACGTCCTCACCAAGTTTAATGGCTAGTGTCTCATGACCATGTGTGTCTTGGGACATTACCTCGGTCTTTTTGACACTGATCTTCAGGCCAAACTTGCAGCAAGCTTGGTGAAAAACGGACATTAGCTGTTGCAGGCCATCTGGGGATTCTGCTAGAAAGCACAAGTCATCAGCATACATTATCTCTGTGATCAATGCATGTGAGACCTTAGTGCGTGCCCTAAGTCTGGCCAAGTTGAAAAGACCGCCATCTGTGCGGAAGCGAATGCGAACTCCCTCGGAAACAGTTTGTAAGACCTCCTTGACTACTACCGCAAAGTACAAGGTGAACAGTGTGGGTGCTAGAACACAGCCTTGCTTCACCCCACAGGTAACGGGGAAGAAATCAGACTGTTCACTTATGAAGGCACTTGTGAAGCTATATTTTCCATGCGTCAAATACAAGAAAAAAGTAGAGAACAGAACCGTCATCTATATCTCTGTTTTGTTGACCTGGAAAAGGCTTTTGACAGTGTACCTCGCGAAGCCCTTTGGATGGTGCTAGAGAAGCTGGGATGCACGGGAAAGTTTGTGAGACTTCTGAGACTCCTGCATGACGATATGCAGTGCTGTGTCGCCGTTGATGGTGAACAGTCTGATTTCTTCCCCGTTAAAAATATAATTACCTGTTGAAAACGCAATTTGTAAGAAATCATTTAATTTACGTGAAATAATCAGTAAACATTTTGTTGTATAAAGTTTTGGTTAAGGACGTTGAACAAATAAGCACTGAGGTGACGATATTACAATACAATAATTGACCACGCTGAATACGTTAAAAACGTTAAAAACAACGTCAAAAACCGCTGAATCGATTTCAATAAAATTTATATGGGACCACCTGTGAAGTATACCTTTTTAAACAAAAAAAGAATATTCCAAATCGGTTCAGGCGTCTTCGAGTAATCGGTAAACATACATAAAAAAAAGATTCCGATGAATTGAGAACCTCCTCCTTTTTTTGGTTAAAAAGTTTAAAAGAGTTGAAGTTCGGTTTAAAAGAGTTGAAGTGATAAACTCCTCTTTTTGAAAGTCAGTTAAAAAGTTCTTGCTCTGATGGAGACTGGGCCTTAAGTTCAAAGACCCAAGAATTAGAAACCGATCAAGCAGCAGTGTGTCCAATTGTGAATAGTAAATCCTACAATAGTCAAAGGAAATGGTACATATTGTTCTTTCAAAGGGAAAGCGACAATAGCAGAGGTTTTTTACGATCCTTTTTGTATCAAACAACATATATTTCTATAAACTCTGTAGGAAGGAGATTTTGTTTTCAAAACGGATTTATTTCTGTGTGATTGTGATTTCAAATAACTATAAAATACTTTGTTCGGGGTCGATTTCATACGGGGAATTTGTCTGAAGTCAAAAGTAAAATTACACTGGCAAAACTTAGTAAAAAAGATTAGTATACTCTTGATGGTCAAGATGGTTTTAAAAAAAATCGCTGAAAAGTATGTTCAGCAATGCTCATGACGAGTTTATTTGAGCGCGGTATCTTTCGTCATTTCTGTAGGCCTAGCCTAGTGTGGAGTCAACGTCAAAACTGTGGACTTAGTCCAGTCATCGAGGAGGTTGAGGTATGCATTAACTCCTCTGTCCGTAAAACTTTGCAGTATGATTAAGTAGATTCCATAGATGAGGTGTGACAAGGTATCCCGGAGATGTATGTTTTGGAAGTAGGTATTTTATACCTAAACATGAATATTGCTAATAACTCTTACCGAATAATTTCTCAATCTATTATTCCAACGCGATATGTTAGTGCTAGTTTGTTATTATATGTATGTAAAACTGTCCAAAACTTTTTCGAACTTTTTAACTTCGATATTTATCAAAATTTGTTATTTTGCTATAATTACCAAGGTATAATTTCTCGGTTAATTTTTATTTTTTACTATGGTTTTATACCTCATAAGACTTTTCTATGTGTAAGTATCCAAAACATTTTCCTATAGGAACGTAATGCTATAGTTTCCGTAAAAATGCTCACGGCTCATAATTTCTCAGTCCAGTTTTATTCCTTTAGAAGTCACAATTTACAGAAGTAAACAGTTTTTTAAAACTATCCAATGAAATTTCGGCAAAATAGTAGTTTTAGAATTTCTTTAGATAATACGTTTATTAAACATTTACGGCTCACGGGGCGGCGGCGGCGGACGTAGACGCGATGCGCGCGGCGCGTACCGCATCTGCTCAAGGTCAGACAATGACGCGATACATACATCTACATTCATTTGAAAAACATTCGATATACTTTGCTTTGCTAGGAAGGGTGCCGATATTTTTTTACTGTAAAGGATAAAGAGTTTAGATTTTTCCTTGACTATTGAATATGTGTAACTAATATAATATATATAACTATTGTTTTTTTTTTGCATTTTATGTACCGTTCAGTAAAAAATAAAATTTTACTATTGTTCCCCCGTCTGAGTGTACGGATATTAGGCTATGTAGGTATGCTCGTGACCTAAGACTGAATTCAGAAGACGCACAACGCGGGTGCGATTTACCCTATTAACCTATTGACTAACATACTATATAGGATAAAACATCGTTTTTACTATAGCTATGTTAATTTTCTAAACAAAACGGTATTTTAAATAGTTCTTATATCACTTAGTATTTACATTGTGATAAAAGATTATAACTTAATCCGGTAGTTGACTGCTAGTCATTTTCAGTTACCTACTTTTTTATCAAATGTCAAAAACGGAATTTTGTTCTAAAAATGTTTGCAAGGAGAATGGGCGATTTTGGCCCATATGTTGTAACACTTGTAACGCATTGTGACCTATATCGTAAAATAGGTCACACAAAGTAATAACTTTTTTTGTATGACAGCTCACCTGGATCTCGTGCAGAAGAAAAGTTATTAGGCATAACCTAACGAAAAAGTTTGTACTTGATATAGAATAGAAAAGAAATATGTTTATTCAGCAAATACACATTTAAGGAAGCAACAAATACAGCCGATTAAAATAACATAACATAGTAAAAAAAGAGAAAAGAGCAATAAAATTACATAAATTAATTCTAAGTAGGTATAATTGTAACCTATGAAAA
The DNA here is from genome assembly GCA_958295455.1 of Coleophora deauratella. Lineage (NCBI taxonomy): Eukaryota > Metazoa > Arthropoda > Insecta > Lepidoptera > Coleophoridae > Coleophora > Coleophora deauratella. The sequence continues at coordinate 4,426,827 of OY282412.1, forward strand.
TATAGCATAAAATATACCTACTTATCGAGGTTAAATCATGATTATGCTCATCGTTACAGTCAAAACACGCTGTTAACTGTGCAGTGGTCATGGTCATCAGATCATGTAGGTTAACTGGTTACACATACGGTCATAACCTAGATGGGTTTGACTGTAAGTGGCATTTATCTCGACTGTTTCCGTGCTTTGAAAGGCAGTTGTTAACTTGTTATACCATATCGGAGGTCCATGAGGATGGCATAACCATCCCCATACAGAAAAAGTATCTGCGCTAACACTGGGGACGACATTGATTATTATCGAAAAACGTTACTGATTTACTTACTGAGGCATGTAATTCCCTTATTTTTTACTTTGAAATTAAGGCGGAAAACACACTGCTCCGCTCACCGAGGCGAATTGCGGACATTGCGCTGGAGCGGATTTAAACTTTGTACTGTAAAATGTTGATTTGTATACAAAAACCGCGGGGTACCACACACTGGCACCGCTTCTCCGCCCGGAGGCGCGATTCGCACGACGAATCCGCGCTCCCGGATGGCGACGCGGTGTGATTCGCTGGGTACCACACACTGACGCCGTTTCTCCGTCCGGAGGCGCGATTCGCGCGCGATCCGCGCAAAAACGAAACAGAACTACTGCTTCAGAACAAGATCGGTAGGGCAACAAATAGAGTCGTCTCTACTTTTTTTGTACTATGGGAACCAGACTCTGACAGTGTGTGGTACCTACTATCGCATAATAAATGTTATAATATGTGATTTAGGGGTGAGGGGGGGGGCGCGGTGCGGGGGTTGAGTCTCGTGTTTCTGGGGGGTGAGGCTAAGGGTGCGGGGGGTGAGTCTTGGGGTACGGCGGGTGAGGCGCGGTGCGGGGTGTGAGGCGCGGTGCGGGGTGTGAAGCGTGGTGTGCGGGGGGTGAGTTTTGGGTGGCGGGGGGGGGCGGGGGTGAGGTTCGGGGAGCGGGAGGGGGTGAGGCTCGGGGTGCGGGGGATGAGGTAGGGAATTCTAAAATAATTATATATTCTGAAAACGAAAAATATTGTTAATGAACCAGATATGTGAATTGTTAGATTAAATAAAAAAACCTCTTAGATTTTTTTTTATCTTTTGTTCCAACTACCAGGCGATCTTACATCAACTCCCTGAGTGAAGCCGGGTCCTCCAGCTAGTGAAGATAATGTTCACTTCGATGTTTTTCTAAGAATGTTTGCCGTAGGAAAAACAAATTTTTCGTAAAAAAATTAAGTAGAAGCGACTTCACTATCAACTGTTTTTAGGGTCCTTTTATTGTTATGGGTGGCACACGCACGCGGGTCGCTTTGGAAACGTCGGAGCGGGGCGACGATGCGTGCGATTCGCAGGTATACCACTGCACCCCAGTACCGTCCGGATTTTTGTCTACGACGGAATTCGGACGAAAACCGTCCGGTGGGACGGAATCCGAGCCTTCGTCGTGCACCGCAGCTTCGGACGGAAACCGTCCGGTGGAGCGGAACGCTGCCGCATGCGAATTTCATCGCTTCGCGCTCCCGTCCGATTTCTGCCTCAGTGTGATATCCGCGTAACAGTCATCGCAGGGAGGGGGAGGGTGATGGAAGGACTCCATAAAGGGGGTGGTTTGAGGATAGAAATGAGCCATTCGGGAGCACTTGTAGGAGCACTTGTCTGAGCACTTGTACGTACTTGTCCGAGCACTTGTACACTTGACCGAGCACTCGCCCGAGCACTTGACCGAGCACTCGCCTGAGCAATTGACTGAGCACTCGCCCAAGCACTTGACCGAGCACTCACCCAAGCACTCGCCTGAGCACTTGACCGAGCACTTGACCGAACACTCGCCCGAGCACTTGACCGAGCACTCGCACTTGAACGAGCACTCGACCGAGCACTTGACAGAGCACTCGCCCGAGCACTTGACCGAGCACTCACCCAAGCACTTGACCGAGCACTCGACCGAACACATGACCGAGCACTCGCCTGAGCACTTGACCGAGCACTTGACCGAACACTCGCCCGAGCACTTGACCGAGCACTCGCACTTGACCGTGCACTCACCCAAGCACTTGACGGAGCACTCGACCGAACACTTGACCGAGCACTCGCCCGAGCACTTGACTGAGCACTCGACCGAACACTTGACCGAGCACTCGACCGAACACTTGACCGAGCACTCATCCAAGCACTCGACCGAGCACTCGCCCGAGCACTTGACCGAGCACTCGCCCGAGCACTTGACCGAGCACTCGCCCGAGCACTCGACCGAGCACTCGCCCGAGCACTTGACCGAGCACTCACCCAAGCACTTGACCGAGCACACGACCGAGCACTCGCCCGAACACTTGACCGAGCAGTCGCCCGAGCACTTGACAGAGCACTCACCCGAGCACTTGACCGAGCACTCGACCGAAAACTTGACCGAGCACTCACCCAAGCACTTGACCGAGCACTCGACTGAGCACTCGCCCGAGCACTTGACCGAGCACTCGACCGAACACTTGACCGAGCACTCGCCCGAGCACTTGACCGAGCACTCACCCAAGCACTCGCCTGAGCACTTGACCGAGCACTTGACCAAGCACTCGACCGAACACTTGACCGAGCACTCGACCGAACACTTGACCGAGCACTCGCCCGAGCACTCGCCTGAGCACTTGACCGAGCACTTGACCAAGCACTCGACCGAACACTTGACCGAGCACTCGCCCGAGCACTTGACAGAGCACTCACCCGAGCACTTGACCGAGCACTCGACCGAATACTTGACCGAGCACTCGCCCGAGCACTTGACTGAGCACTCAACCGAACACTTGACCGAGCACTCGACCGAACACTTGACCGAGCACTCACCCAAGCACTCGACCGAGCACTCGCCCGAGCACTTAACCGAGCACTCGCCCGAGCACTCGACCGAGCACTCGCCCGAGAACTTGACCGAGCACTCGGCACTCACCCAAGCACTTGACCGAGCACACGACCGAGCACTCGCCCGAGCACTGGACCGAACACTTGACCGAGCACTCGCCCGAGCACTTGACAGAGCACTCACCCGAGCACTTGACCGAGCACTCGACCGAACACTTGACCGAGCACTCACCCAAGCACTTGACCGAGCACTCGACTGAGCACTCGCCCGAGCACTTGACAGAGCACTCGCCCGAGCACTTGACCGAGCACTCGACCGAACACTTGACCGAGCACTCACCCGAGCACTTGACCGAGCACTCACCCAAGCACTTGACAGAGCACTCACCCGAGCACTTGACCGAGCACTCGACCGAATACTTGACCGAGCACTCGCCCGAGCACTTGACCGAGCACTCAACCGAACACTTGACCGAGCACTCGACCGAACACTTGACCGAGCACTCACCCAAGCACTTGACCGAGCACTCGCCCGAGCACTTGACCGAGCACTCGCCCGAGCACTCGACCGAGCACTCGCCCGAGCACTTGACCGAGCACTCACCCAAGCACTTGACCGAGCACACGACCGAGCACTCGGCCGAGCACTCGCCCGAGCACTTGACCGAGCGCTCACCCAAGCACTTGACCGAGCACATGACCGAGCACTCGGCCGAGCACTCGCCCGAGCACTTGACCGAGCACTCGCCCGAGCACTTGACCGAGCACTCGCCCGAGCACTTGACCGAGTACTCGCCCGAGCACTTGACCGAGCACATGACCGAGCACTCGCCCGAGCACTTGACCGAGCACTCACCCAAGCACTTGACCGAGCACATGACCGAGCACTCGGCCGAGCACTCGCCCGAGCACTCGACCGAGCACTCGCCCGAGCACTTGACCGAGCACTCACCCAAGCACTTGACCGAGCACACGACCGAGCACTCGCCCGAACACTTGACCGAGCAGTCGCCCGAGCACTTGACAGAGCACTCACCCGAGCACTTGACCGAGCACTCGACCGAAAACTTGACCGAGCACTCACCCAAGCACTTGACCGAGCACTCGACGGAGCACTCGCCCGAGCACTTGACCGAGCACTCGACCGAACACTTGACCGAGCACTCGCCCGAGCACTTGACCGAGCACTCACCCAAGCACTCGCCTGAGCACTTGACCGAGCACTTGACCAAGCACTCGACCGAACACTTGACCGAGCACTCGACCGAACACTTGACCGAGCACTCGCCCGAGCACTCGCCTGAGCACTTGACCGAGCACTTGACCAAGCACTCGACCGAACACTTGACCGAGCACTCGCCCGAGCACTTGACAGAGCACTCACCCGAGCACTTGACCGAGCACTCGACCGAATACTTGACCGAGCACTCGCCCGAGCACTTGACTGAGCACTCAACCGAACACTTGACCGAGCACTCGACCGAACACTTGACCGAGCACTCGCCCGAGCACTTGACCGAGCACTCACCCAAGCACTCGCCTGAGCACTTGACCGAGCACTTGACCAAGCACTCGACCGAACACTTGACCGAGCACTCGACCGAACACTTGACCGAGCACTCGCCCGAGCACTCGCCTGAGCACTTGACCGAGCACTTGACCAAGCACTCGACCGAACACTTGACCGAGCACTCGCCCGAGCACTTGACAGAGTACTCACCCGAGCACTTGACCGAGCACTCGACCGAATACTTGACCGAGCACTCGCCCGAGCACTTGACTGAGCACTCAACCGAACACTTGACCGAGCACTCGACCGAACACTTGACCGAGCACTCGCCCGAGCACTTGACTGAGCACTCAACCGAACACTTGACCGAGCACTCGACCGAACACTTGACCGAGCACTCGACCGAACACTTGACCGAGCACTCACCCAAGCACTCGACCGAGCACTCGCCCGAGAACTTGACCGAGCACTCGGCACTCACCCAAGCACTTGACCGAGCACACGACCGAGCACTCGCCGAGCACTTGACCGAACACTTGACCGAGCACTCGCCCGAGCACTTGACAGAGCACTCACCCGAGCACTTGACCGAGCACTCGACCGAACACTTGACCGAGCACTCACCCAAGCACTTGACCGAGCACTCGACTGAGCACTCGCCCGAGCACTTGACAGAGCACTCGCCCGAGCACTCGACCGAGCACTCGCCCGAGCACTTGACCGAGCACTCACCCAAGCACTTGACCGAGCACACGACCGAGCACTCGCCCGAACACTTGACCGAGCAGTCGCCCGAGCACTTGACAGAGCACTCACCCGAGCACTTGACCGAGCACTCGACCGAAAACTTGACCGAGCACTCACCCAAGCACTTGACCGAGCACTCGACGGAGCACTCGCCCGAGCACTTGACCGAGCACTCGACCGAACACTTGACCGAGCACTCGCCCGAGCACTTGACCGAGCACTCACCCAAGCACTCGCCTGAGCACTTGACCGAGCACTTGACCAAGCACTCGACCGAACACTTGACCGAGCACTCGACCGAACACTTGACCGAGCACTCGCCCGAGCACTCGCCTGAGCACTTGACCGAGCACTTGACCAAGCACTCGACCGAACACTTGACCGAGCACTCGCCCGAGCACTTGACAGAGTACTCACCCGAGCACTTGACCGAGCACTCGACCGAATACTTGACCGAGCACTCGCCCGAGCACTTGACTGAGCACTCAACCGAACACTTGACCGAGCACTCGACCGAACACTTGACCGAGCACTCACCCAAGCACTCGACCGAGCACTCGCCCGAGCACTTAACCGAGCACTCGCCCGAGCACTCGACCGAGCACTCGCCCGAGAACTTGACCGAGCACTCGGCACTCACCCAAGCACTTGACCGAGCACACGACCGAGCACTCGCCCGAGCACTTGACCGAACACTTGACCGAGCACTCGCCCGAGCACTTGACAGAGCACTCACCCGAGCACTTGACCGAGCACTCGACCGAACACTTGACCGAGCACTCACCCAAGCACTTGACCGAGCACTCGACTGAGCACTCGCCCGAGCACTTGACAGAGCACTCGCCCGAGCACTTGACCGAGCACTCGACCGAACACTTGACCGAGCACTCACCCAAGCACTTGACCGAGCACACGACCGAGCACTCGGCCGAGCACTCGCCCGAGCACTTGACCGAGCGCTCACCCAAGCACTTGACCGAGCACATGACCGAGCACTCGGCCGAGCACTCGCCCGAGCACTTGACCGAGCACTTGACCGAGCACTCACCCAAGCACTTGACCGAGCACATGACCGAGCACTCGGCCGAGCACTCGCCCGAGCACTTGACCGAGCACTCGCCCGAGCACTCGCCCGAGCACTTGACCGAGCACTCGCCCGAGCACTTGACCGAGCACTCGACCGTACACTTGACCGAGCACTCACCCAAGCACTCGACCGAGCACTCGCCCGAGCACTTGACCGAGCACTCGCCCGAGCACTCGACCGAGCACTTGACCGAGCACTCACCCAAGCACTTGACCGAGCACTCGCCCGAGCACTTGACCGAGCACTCGCCCGAGCACTCGACCGAGCACTCGCCCGAGCACTCGACCGAGCACTCGCCCGAGCACTTGACCGAGCACTCACCCAAGCACTTGACCGAGCACACGACCGAGCACTCGCCCGAGCACTTGACCGAACACTTGACCGAGCACTCGCCCGAGCACTCGACCGAGCACTCGCCCGAGCACTTGACCGAGCACTCACCCAAGCACTTGACCGAGCACACGACCGAGCACTCGCCCGAGCACTTGACCGAACACTTGACCGAGCACTCGCCCGAGCACTCGACCGAGCACTCGCCCGAGCACTTGACCGAGCACTCACCCAAGCACTTGACCGAGCACACGACCGAGCACTCACCCGAGCACTTGACCGAACACTTGACCGAGCACTCGCCCGAGCACTTGACCGAGCACACGACCGAGCACTCGCCCGAGCACTTGACCGAACACTTGACCGAGCACTCGCCCGAGCACTTGACAGAGCACTCGCCCGAGCACTTGACAGAGCACTCACCCGAGCACTTGACCGAGCACTCGACCGAGCACTCACCCAAGCACTTGACCGAGCACTCGACTGAGCACTCGCCCGAGCACTTGACAGAGCACTCACCCAAGCACTCTCCTGAGCACTTGACCGAGCACTTGACCAAGCACTCGACCGAACACTTGACCGAGCACTCGCCCGAGCACTTGACAGAGCACTCACCCGAGCACTTGACCGAGCACTCGACCGAATACTTGACCGAGCACTCGCCCGAGCACTTGACCGAGCACTCGACCGAACACTTGACCGAGCACTCACCCAAGCACTCGACCGAGCACTCGCCCGAGCACTTGACCGAGCACTCAACCGAACACTTGACCGAGCACTCGCCCGAGCACTTGACAGAGCACTCGCCCGAGCACTTGACCGAGCACTCACCCAAGCACTCGCCTGAGCACTTGACCGAGCACTTGACCAAGCACTCAACCGAACACTTGACCGAGCACTCGCCCGAGCACTTGACAGAGCACTCACCCGAGCACTTGACCGAGCACTCGACTGAGCACTCGCCCGAGCACTTGACAGAGCACTCACCCAAGCACTCTCCTGAGCACTTGACCGAGCACTCGACCGAACACTTGACCGAGCACTCACCCAAGCACTCGACCGAGCACTCGCCCGAGCACTTGACCGAGCACTCGCCCGAGCACTCGACCGAGCACTCGCCTGAGCACTTGACCGAGCACTCACCCAAGCACTTGACCGAGCACACGACCGAGCACTCGGCCGAGCACTCGCCCGAGCACTTGACCGAGCACTCGCCCGAGCACTTGACCGAGCACTCGCCCGAGCACTTGACAGAGCACTCGCCCGAGCACTTGACCGAGCACTCGACCGAACACTTGACCGAGCACTCGCCCGAGCACTTGACCGAGCACTCACCCAAGCACTCGCCTGAGCACTTGACCGAGCACTTGACCAAGCACTCGACCGAACACTTGACCGAGCACTCGACTGAACACTTGACCGAGCACTCACCCAAGCACTCGACCGAGCACTCGCCCAAGCACTTGACCGAGCACACGACCAAGCACTCGGCCGAGCACTCGCCCGAGCACTTGACCGAGCACTCGCACGAGCGCTTGACCGAGCACTCGCCTGAGAACTTGACCGAGCACTCGCCCGAGCACTCGCCTGAGCACCTGACTGAGCACTTATATGACCGGGCAATTGAGCACTTGTCTGAGCACTTGTACGAGCACTTTGCGAGCTTTACTTTTGAAATAGGTCTATAATTGTCAACCTGATTTGAGTGTTCGTACAAGTGCTCGTACAATTGCTCCGACAAGTGCTCGTACAAGTGCTCGGACAAGCAAGTGCTCGGACAACTGCACCGACAAGTGCTCGTACAAGCGCACAAGTGCTCGGGCGAGTGCTCGTTTAAATGCTTTGTCAAGTGCTCGGTCAAGTGCTTGGGTGAGTGCTTTGTCAAATGCTCGGCCAAGTGCTTAGTCAAGTGCTCAGTCAAGTGTTCGGTCGAGTGCTTGGGTGAGTGCTTTGTCAAGTGCTCGGTCAACTGCTGGGCGAGTGCTCGGTCTAGTGCTCGGGTGAGTACAAGCGCACAAGTTCTCGGGCGAGTGCTCGGACAAGTGCTCGGTCACTGCTCGGTCAAGTGCTTGGGCGAGTGCTCGGTCAAGTGATCGGTTAAGTGCTTGGGCGAGTGCTCGGTCTAGTGCTCGGGTGAGTACAAGCGCACAAGTTCTCGGGCGAGTGCTCGGACAAGTGCTCGGTCAAGTGCTTGGGTGAGTGCTCGGTCAAGTGCTCGGCCAAGTGCTTGGGCACTGCTCGGTCAAGTGCTTGGGCGAGTGCTCGATCAAGTGCTTGGGCGAGTGTTCGGTCAAGTGCTCGTTCAAGTGCTTGGGCGAGTGCTCGGTCTAGTGCTTAGTCAACTGCTTGGGCAAGTGCTCGGTCAAGTGCTCCGACAAGTGCTCGGTGAAGTGCTCGGTCAAGTGCTTGGGCCAGTGCTTGGGCGAATGCTCGGTCAAGTGCTCGGTAAAGTGCTTGGGCAAGTGCTCAGTCAAGTGCTCGGGCGAGTGCTCGGTCAAGTGCTCGGATAGGACAAGTGATCGTACAAGATGGTTGCGGATGCAGAGCCTTTGAAATCCGCGGATGCGGATATTTAAAGGCTTATTCGCGGATGCGAATCTTAATATTTTTTTAGAGAAAAGTACTACACAAAAAAATCATCCCCACCTACCAACAGATTCCAAACGTATCTCAGTCAATACATCTGTGCAGCCCGATGTTTTTTTTGCTATGACGACATCCGCCGCAGACGTGGGGTTTTCATGCAAATCGAATTTGATTTCCCATACAAATTTGGAAGCTCATTTGATCAATTAGTATGAGGAAACCAAAATTTTTTTTGCGGGAAATTTGTTCAGATTCATGAGTAGTTGTAGAAAGTTGTTGTTTTAACATACAACTTTTCACCTCTACCAGCTAGGAAACTTTACACGATAGTGATAATAGCTGGTGTTCGAAATTCGAACACTTTAACTAACATTCGCAGCAAAAAGCTGCTTTGAGTTAACAGATTAATAAATAGTTTTTCATCTGTCCAGCATGAAAAGAGTGCCTTTGGTCCCTGAAAACTCGCAGCAAAAGTTGTTTTTGCTTTGAGCGTGAGAAAAAGTGATTCGAATTTCGAACAACACCTTTCACAACACCGATCAGAAACTCATTTTGACGTAGCAAGCGTTTTAACTCATAGGCTCACAATGTTATATGTTATTTAATGAAATTTAAGTTTATAAATTCTGTTATTGCATTTTTAAAGACGTAATATTTAAAATAAATATGTACTTACCTACTAGTAAACATGAATATCGCTTACTTAAAAATATCATGTTTGTGTTGCATCTTAGGTTTTTTAAAAAATGTTAAGTAGCGCAGTTTCGGAACGCAACCTCTAAAATTTTGAGTCTAAATTAAAAACATTATAATAAAAAACTATATTGTCTTCAAAGAGAATTTAATCAACTACGATTTTGCTTTTCTCGCTGTTTGAAAGTTGTATGTTTAACACGAAAGCAGGTCATTTATATGTCTCGTGCCTTTAAATCACTCACTTGCTACGCTCGTGATTCAATTCCAGACTACTTCGCTAGTTCGTGATTTAAAGCTAGCAGTCGAAGCAAAAATAACTTTGAACTTTAACGTTGAACAAATAACTATTATCGTATATTTTAATAAACCCCCATCGTATAATTTTTTGCATAGTCCTTTGTATGGGTTTGTATGGGCATAAATAAATGAAAACCGGTTAAGTGCGAGTCAGACTCGCGCATGATGGGTTTCGTACCATCGTACAATATTTGGAATTCCACCAAAAATACGTTTCTGGTGTCACCCTACCAGCCTCTTTAATTTTTAAGTTTTTTTAATTTTTTATGGCATAGCTGACAAACGAGCAGATGGATCACCTGATGGTAAGCGATTACCGCCGCCGATAGACACCCGCAACACCAGAGGAGTTACAAGTGCGTTGCCGGCCTTTGTTGTTATAGTGGCAACAGAAATACACACTGTGAAAATTACAGCTATCTACCTATTACGGTTAAAGACGGACAGACGGACAGTTAATAGGGTCCCGTTGACTTTGTGTACGGAACTCTAAATAATGATACTAATCCTTGTTTTTTTTATTAAATTATTAAAGTACTGAAAGTTAAAAACGTGGATCATTTTATTTCAGTAACTTTGCTGCCTTTTGGTGTAATAATGTACCTACTTTGGTACTAACTTGAAAATATACTGGTTTATAAATATGAATAAAAAATCTTTTTAATAGAGCTTTTGTTATTAATTATACAATTATTATTAATTATTGTATAATTAATAATAATAATAATAATATGCCAAATAATTTGCCACCTCTGCCATAAAAAAAAAAAAATATATTAATAATCACAATTAATAATTCATAAAATTATAAACCTGAAATAAAATATTACAATAATTAGCTATGTTGTTCTAGATCCGTATCCGCATAAAAATCCGCATTGAATATTGCGGATGTCAAAATTTATGTGGAAGCTCCATATTTACGGATGCGGATGCGGATATTAGCAACATCTCTGATTAAAAAGATTTATTTTTGTTTTTATATAATTTTATTGTATTTTTTAGCTTTCGTACTATGGCGCTGAACGCCGCTGTACGTATAATATTTTTTTCATTATTAATAGGTACCTAACAAGTTATTTGATGTTGATGTTTTTGTAATCTATATTTAACAGCCTTTTAGTGAGGTTTTTTGTCTGTGGAATACCTACATACGCGTGAATTTTGTGCAGATCAAACGAATCCAAGCATATTTTTTTGAAACTATTATTATACAAAATAAAGTGCGGAAAGGTCGGAAATGGGTAGCGGCCGGCAAACGGGTCGCGTGACCTTACGTACGTGTGTGACGCTTTATACATATGAGTTTAATGTATCGAAATTTTATTGGATAACCTGAAATGCTGTTTACATTTATTATTATGTATCATGTAAATAAATAAAAATGGACTGAGCAATTTTACATAATTAATTATTGCATAAAAACTATTATGCTATGATCTTAAAGGAAAATCTTTTGGATACTTATACAAAAAGATGCCCAATAAGATATTAAAGTATACTGAAAAATAAAAATTAACCGAGAAATTATTCATCGGAAGTAAAATCGAAAAATCAAGTTTTGCTTAACTTAAGCGTCACAAAAGTCGAAAAAGTTTTGGATACTATTACATACGCGTGCCATTATGTTACTACTAACGAATAGTACAGAAATATTCGATCGAGCAATTATCCACCGAATTTTAAATGCAATTTTCATGTTTAGGTATAAAACACCTACTTCCAGCCACAAAATCTGTTGGCTTCTTTGTCATCTTCCATCTATACACTATCCTTCACAATCGTGCAAAGTTTCATTGACAGAGAAATTAATGTTGGGGTCTCCATACAAAGAAACTCCTCGATGACTGGGCTAACTTTGCACTGTAATGTTATTTTGTCAAAAAAAATTATTAGAATATTATTACTTTGCGGCCTTATTTCTTATGAGAGCAGTATGCATGTCTCCTAGCTGATGAATTATGATGAATCCCAAGAGATAAACGGTGATTGCTTGGTGCTGCACTTTTTAAATGTATGGACGTCTGCTAAGCGACATTCGTATACATCTAGTTATCACATGTGAATGTTCCTCATGATGTTTACTTCACCGTTGAAGCAATGGTATGTAAATAATGTAGGTACATCAGTTTTCGAAAAGGCATGTGTGAGAAAAATAAAAATGACACCTTCCTTTGGTCAATATTTTATTCAACTAGTTATTCTCGTAACCTAGCAACTTATTGTACAGAATCCGTAAAAGCATGAATCGATTATGTAGGTAATTAATAGATGAGTTTATTTGAGCGGAGGTAATTTTCGTTATTTCTGTTTTAATTCGTCTGTAATAAAAAAGCCGCCTTCGCTAAAATTCTCCGTAGTCTTGTGGCTAGTCCGCTCTCTTCACATCAGGAGGCCACGGGTTCGATTCCCGCGGGGTCCAACTTTTTATGACACGGTTTGGTTGGTGGTAGGACATTTTCTGAGCCCGCCTGGCTAGCTACCACCATCTTATCTAAATCTTGCCGCCAAACATCAATGTTAATAGCATTGATGTGCTGCGGTATGAAGATAAGATAGCCAGTTCCCCATTGCGTTGGGGAATCTTGATAAGCCCGCTTCCATCTTCGGCATCATCATCACTTGACATCAGGTGAGATGACAACAAGGGCGTACCAACTGAGGCTAAAAAACCTTATTTTCCCATCCTTCTAAGTTCTAACTCTTCATAAAATCTGCTATACTATAAAATATTGTATGAACGTAACACAAGTCTATTCGGTCAAATCTCCGAGTATCCCGCAACGAATGGTAAATTTGTATCTGCGCCATTGCATTGGGCAGTTCTTGGTATCTGCATTGAGCTATGAAGGAGATTGAATATGTAGGACCAAAAAGTTGCGCTTTTATTAATATTTATGGGGGAAAAGTATTCAGGTATGCCTGTGCCGCTCCCATCGCTTTAAATTAAATAAATACAATAAAATTAAAGTCCAACTGTGGACCACAATTTGTTAGTTAACTTTAATATCTAAAAGTTATGTTAAGTCTAAGTATTAACGAGTAAACAATATTAATATTAGAGTAGATAGGTGTGTGTGTGTGTGTGTGTGTTTAATAAGTCATCCGTAGCAGACTTCAGTGAATCTTCTGTAGTAGATGTAATAGTTGCAAAAAATCGCTCTGAACTAAATAATATGTGATAGTCAATAAGGAGCTACATTTGATGGGGGTTAATTTTTATTAAAATCAATTCTGATATAGATATTTCTCTTTAATATCTTATCTAGAACTTAGATGTTAATGAGATAACAATAAAGATAACCGAAATCTGTTAAGGCATATGAGAGGCCTTATAGGTGGCTTGAAAATTTATGATACTGGAGTTGACTACTAGCCCCTCAAACTCCACCAATCCAGACTAGGCCCGATGTATAGATTGTGGCCTTACCTTTCGTACATAATATGGGAAGAGACCCGTACCGCGGTTGTTATTAGGTGGTTAACTATGAGATTGCTGGTTAGTTTAAAAAGTTTATACAGAATGATAAAAAAAAAATTGGCAATATTTTAACTGTGCCTTCTACTCATCAAACTGAACAACTTTTCCCAAGAAACTCATACTCAAAAAGCAAAAAAGTTTTTGGACTCTCCATACAAATCCGTCAGCTGGTTGATGAACTTTGTATGGGAAGTCCAAATTTTTTTTTTGCTTTTTGACAATCACTTTCTTAGGGAAAGTTGTTCAGTTTGATGAGTAGAAGCCACAGTTAAAATATTGCCAGACATTTTATAATCGCCGGTATACAAGAGATAAGTAATGCAAAACAATTAATGTACCTAACAGATCATCTATTTTCGTAACTCAGTGTTGAACGAACACCGGACTCGATGCAACCACAAAAATCCGAGAAGATTGAAATGTCCCGAATGCCACTCTGCCGAGCGTTTCTTTCATAGAACCCTCGAAATAGAATTTCCTTGTGAGTTTTCGGATTTTGGATGCAAAATTACAAATACGTGGAATATTGTCCTCATATTGCTTCCATTGCGTTTTCTACAATATTTTCTACAACTGGAATTGAAACTGTGCGATGCTTTGTCTTTTTTTTGGTTGCGCCAATGCGCCTCTTTTCTTATGCGTCTATTATATTCTTATTCTAAATTATTATCTTTGCTTACAATTCAATGTCTTTCAATGTTTCTTTTCCATCGTATCGTTCCCGCATCGCATCGCGAATAGTAAATTAATTATAAAACTCCTTTAAAGTGGACAGTGAATCGCATCATCCATTTCGCCACACACGGATTTACTCGTACAGAGAAACTGTCCACACAATCATCACTCCACATTCCATATTATCGTCAGTCATAAGCATACCTACACCTCATACTTCGGCTCCATATCGGTAAGTTTCATTTTTTCTTATAAAATATATTAATCTTTAAATCTCCCGCCTGGTTTGGCACTCAACGGCCAGCGGGTGAAGCCGCTGCCCGGCCCAACCAGCTATCGTTTTGCAAAGTGAATAAAAAGGTTTTAGTTTAGGTGAATAATTTTAGCAATTAATGAAATAAATAAAAAAAAAATTAAACCGGAGCCTATTTTTATCAAACATATTTGAGAACCGAAATGAAATCTGCTTTTTAATAATTATTAAAAAATATTCAAACTAGTTCCCCCGTTTAAAAGCTTCGATGCTGTCACACACAGACACAAACACTATTTTGCATCGGCGGTTAAAAATGGTACCTATACTTAACCTCTACAGGGTTATTTTTGGACCCCCCACCAAAACTTCACAGTGGATTCTACTCATGAAACTGAGCAACTTTCCCCAATAACTAATACTCAATTCGCAATAACAATTTTGGGCATCATCATACAAAGTAGGACAATCACGTCAATTTTGGGCATCTCCATACAAAGTAGGACAATCACGTCAATTTTGGGCATCTCCATACAAAGTAGGACGATCAAATGAGTATGAAAGGTTCAATTTTTTTTTGCGAATTAAACATTCGTTTTTGGGAATTCGTTTTCAGTTTTATGAATAAAAGCCACTGTGAAGGTTTGTTGTCGGGTCCAAAAATAACCCTGTATAATGCCAATGCCAACCCTTTAGCAGGTCAAATTTCAAAATTTCAAAGATATTTTTAACAACGCCTCCTAAACATTCCGACCTTTTCTACGAAAATTCTTTTTGGAATACTTTTATGTTTCCGTTATTGGCTTTTGTAAGGTTTTTTATTATAAACCGGAGCCTATTTTTATCAAACATATGAGATACGATATAATATTTTATCAAAGTCTTAAAACAGGTTTTGACTAAAAACCCTAAGTGAGTTACGTCACTTAGTTGAATTTTTTCCTGGATTTTTATGAGATACGTTAACTATGTAAATACCAATATCATGAGAACCACTATTCATACAGAAGCGTGAGTTAAAGGAAAACATAGAGAACGACCCAAGGAAGTCATTGGCAGTCCTAACTCAAATCATCAAAAAACTGAGATACGTGACTTAGTGGTGCGAGGGACGATATTTGAGAACCGAAATGAAATCTGCTTTTTAATAATTATTAAAAAATATTCAAATTAGTTCCCCCGTTTAAAATCTTCGATGCTGTCACATACAGACACAAACACTATTTTGCATCGGCGGTTAAAAATGGTACCTATACTTAAACTCTACAGGGTTATTTTTGGACCCCCCACCAAAACTTCACAGTGGATTCTACTCATGAAACTGAGCAACTTTCCCCAATAACCAATACTCAATTCGCAATAACAATTTTGGGCATCTCCATACAAAGTAGGACAATCACGTCAATTTTGGGCATCTCCATACAAAGTAGGACAATCACATCAATTTTGGGCATCTCCATACAAAGTAGGACGATCACGTCAATTTTGGGCATCTCCATACAAAGTAGGACAATCACGTCAATTTTGGGCATCTCCATACAAAGTAGGACAATCACGTCAATTTTGCGCATCTCCATACAAAGTAGGACAATCACGTCAATTTTGGGCATCTCCATACAAAGTAGGACAATCACGTCAATTTTGGGCATCTCCATACAAAGTAGGACGATCAAATGAGTATGAAAGGTTCAAATTTTTTTTGCGAATTAAACATTCGTTTTTGGGAATTTTTTTTCAGTTTCATGAATAAAAGCCACTGTGAAGTTTTGGTGTCGGGTCCAAAAATAACCCTGTATAATGCCAATGCCAACCCTTTAGCAGGTCAAATTTCAAAATTTCAAAGATATTTTTAACAACGCCTCCTAAACATACCGACCTTTTCTACGAAAATTCTTTTTGGAATACTTTTATGTTTCCGTTATTGGCTTTTGTAAGGTTTTTTTATTATAAAGGGTGTAAAAATACCACTTCCCGTAACTTAAAGAATGAGGTAACTATATTCATGAAACTGAATAAATCAAAATCAAAATGTTTTATATTTAAGTAGATGTTTTGCACATACTTTTAAATTGTCGTTTTTTCTACCTAGTACTTACAAAGTTTAACTAGTAGTCTAGTAGTAATAACTTTTCCCAAGGAAACGATACTGAGTTCCTAATAAAAAAATGTCCTTTCCATACGAGATTGGCTGTTTGGTGGATCAATTTGTATGAAAACTCCTTTTTTTGCGAATACAGGTTCAATAAAAAAGGTGTCCAGTTTCTTGTATTTTTTACAGCCTGTATAGCTTCCAAATTACTTGTTAGGATTTCAACGACTGAATACTTTAAAATCCCACACAAATTTTTGAGAACTCTCCTTGTCTATCCCTTTTGAGGTATTTTGGGTGTAATATTTTCTCTGATATAATATAAATGTATAAAGAATATTATGTGATTTACCGTTATGAAAACAAATTTATTTCAGTTTACGTTACGAAAATATATGTAAGTATCATCAAACATTATATTTTGTGGAATTTTGTCATTTTATCATGCAAAAACAGGTAATTACTGTAACCTCGACAATTTAATAACCGAATACAATCTCTGGATCAAAAGTAATCAAAATCGATTACTTTTGTGTGTTTTTGTAGCAGTTTAAGTTCAAAGTATCTCGGTTACTTAAAAGCATTTCGGTTACTATATTTCACCCAAATATAATAGCTTTAGAAGCGGTCGTGGCTCAGTGCGGCTTGCGTGGTCGCGTCGATCACGCAGGCTTACTGACTACAGACACGGTCATAACCTGGATGGGTTTGACTGTTAGTGGCATTTATCCCGACCGTTTCCGTGTTTCGCAAGGCACGTTAAGCCGTTGGTGCCTGCTGCTATCGCTAGATGACAGTCGATAAGCCATGTCGGAAGCCTTTATAGGCGGCCCTATGGGGTTAGCCACTAGCCTCACAACCTCCACCAATCCGTTCTTGGCCCCCGTGTGTGAAGTATGGCCTAACAGAAGTATGGGAAGAGACCCATGCCCCTGCAGTAAGGACGATATGGGTTGTTAACAATTACAGCTTTAGGCGCAATAAAAAATATCTAAATGGCAATCGAATACCTTTTTCAATTGCATCATACCTATTCTCTACAAGACATGAAACATTCCAAGATAGGAAACGAGAAAATGGAAAAAAATAGATGATCACTCCTTTATCTATCGACTCCTTTCTCAGTTACAGGGTGACTCGAATAAAGACAGGGAGGAATGCAATAACGTTCGATTCGTCTAGGACTAGACTGAATGTAGGTATCCTGTTACAAATAGTTTTACTGTGCAGAAGGATAATAGGTATAGCAAGGCTGTATAGAAACACCCGTTTTGTATAGCTGTCATAAAGGAACATGAAATATATAGTAGTTGACTAACAATTTACAATATGTACATATTTTCAAATTCGTTACACCATTTTGATCTAATAAATTAGTGTGAACTATAGAGACTGATTCAAAACAAGACCCGTTTTCAGGGTAAGACTGTATAATAAAGTTAAAGAGAAATACAAAGATATTAAAATACTAAATAATACCACCACCAGCATGTATTTTTCTTCAATAAATTATTTCATTATTTGATGACTTACTGCTACAGAGAAAGAGCTGCCAAAGCTTGTCACTGTAATTTGGAATTTGCTTGCTTGTACTTTAAACATAAGAAAATAATTATTTACAATGAGCTGTATCTGTAGGGCTGATCTAACCTCTGTCGTCGACAAATAGCTCATTTATAAAATCCACGTCTTCATTTTTTTACCCTAAATTGGTAAGCCCTTGATTAATAACATATTTCTCGAGAAAGTTATGTTTTTCTCAGTCAGTTTTTCTTTTCCAACTGGGTGACAACTTATTAAAGATAAGACCTAAGGCTAAGGTTCTACACTACATCCTATATCAGCCTCTTTATCACCTTGCATTATTAAGTAAACAATTAGGCACGATTTTGAGTAAATGTCCTATATCAGCCTCTTTATCACCTTGCATTATTAAGTAAGCAATTAGGCACGATTTTGAGTAAATGTATTTTAATCTATCTTTTTTTGATATTTAGAAAAACGCATAACATGTTCTTTCCAACGAGGAACATAACAAAAAATATTAATACACTATTTTCCATCCAAAAAACATTTCCCATACAATTAATAAAGGAACCTATCCACACGTCCACAATACGCCGGAACTCACGTCACACGACACGTGACGTCACGGAAATCCAACCGGAAGTGCCGCCATAACGGTCGTGAGGGCTGGTGAAAAAATTACTTGCGTTTTTGGCGGGAAACGACCGCTTTCCGGATCCGCTTTGTCCTTCCAAGTGTTAGGTGTGAATGGATTATGAGGTTAAATGCCTACGAGGGTGACGAAAGTAACGAAGTATACAAAATTATCCCTTACTAGCTTCCGCCCGCGACTGCGTCTGCGTGGGCTTCAGAATTGGGTCCAGAGAGTGGCGCCTTCTACTGACAAAGTAAAAATTTCAGTTTGAAGCCATTCCTCCGAGAATGCTTCATATACATATCTACCTACCAAATTTCATCCAAATCCGTTCAGTAGTTTCGGCGTGAAAGTGGAACAAACAAAAAAATAAACATCCATACTTTCGCATTTATAATATTATCGTAGTGAGAAGTGAGATGAAAAGTAGTAAATACGTCATATTCCCTCAAATTGTATTCGTTCCGTTGTAAACCAATCAGCTGATGGATTTGTATGGATAGTTCGAAATTCGTATAGTCTAGTCAATTTCATGAGTTGAAGCTTAACATCAAAGTACTGATATGCCTTTTGTTACTGAACGACTTCGTAAAGTTAAAATCTGTTCGGATAATAATTCCAAGAGTTAAACTAGACTGGATCTTAAAAGGACAACAATTCACAATGACTAGATCTCAAAATGACAAGATATCTCCGTGACGAGATATCAAGAAAGACAAGATCTCACAATGAGTACAGCTGTCAAAGTGCGTTGCCAACTTATCGCAAATGTGGAGCTCAGCTTAGAATTCGTAGTTTTCAAAAGTACTAAGTAATGACACTGTTTTTGATATTTTACAAAGTTATCGAATTTGACAAAAGGTTGTTATGGCCCTGAGTGCACTCCAGACTTTTAGTTTGCCGTTCGTCAAATATTTTTAACCAAGTTCAAAAAGCAGGAGGTTCTCAATTCGGCTGTATGTTGTTTTTTTTTTGTATGTATGTTACGTGATTACTCCGCCAATCGTGAATTGATTTTGATGATTGTTATTTTGTTTGATAGGTGATACTTTGGAAGTGGTCCTATATAAATTTAATCGAAATCTATCCAGCGCTTTTTGAACAATCAACAAAGACCAAAAACAGCAAAATTTGTTACGATTGAAGTCAGTTATTTTTAACATGTTTAGCGTCGTCAATTACGTATCAGTAAATACCTACGTGGATTCTTGTGTAGCTTTGTTACTTATTGTGACTTCAAATACACTATGAACCGACTAAATGTCTCTATAGTTCATTCCAATCAAAAAAAAAGCATAACGTAAACAAAGATAGTATGCATCTGACATTGATATGTGTCATTTCCATAGTAAGTTTGTTTACCTTTTGCTTTTTTTTTGATTGAAATGAACTATAGTATATTCAGGGCCTTATATTTTTAAGAGCACACCAAATCCTGTCCACACATACTCTTCTAAACCGGTCCAGCTACTGTTCTGTTCTAAGATCGTAACAAGCTCTGCACCTAATATTATTATATCATTATTATTACCCCGGCTCTCGGACTACAGTGTAATGAACTTTATAATTCCGATAACCTGTTGTTTGGACCAATTTAGGTTTAGGCTAGGGGCTAATATTTTAGAGGAGCAAATAAGTAATTTTGTTTAGGAACAAGTTTAATTTTTGATCTGAGTTTGTGAGCTTTTTCGTTTGGTAATTAGTAAATGTAGATAATCCATGAATATACTTATTTTAAAAAAGAGCAACTTAGTTATTAGTGCTTAGTATAGTATTTTATCTTGCTTTGTTAGAGGCCTTATAGGGCTTGAAAAATTCTGACACTGGGATTGGCCACTAGCTCCATAACTTTTTCAATCTGGACTTGGGCCCCGTGTGTGGAGTATGGCCTAACCATAACGGCCTAATGTGTGTGTTAAGTTACCTAAACTTGTATTTATTTTCTTTGTCAAGTGTTTTGCTGTGCTGTTTACTGAATAAATGGATTGTATTATATTGTATTGTAACCTTTTCCACAAAACACATAGATACAGAAGGTCCGCTCAATACGCTCACAAAAATCCTAAGCATATATACATGCTTATAGACGTATACGGTCGTTGTAGGCAAAATCACGTACTGTGCGATCGTGACCTTGCCTCGAACGACCGTATATTTCTATAAGCATGTATATGCTTACGATTTAAGTGGTTTTTATTGAGCGGACCTTCTGTGTCTATTTTGTGCCTTTTCGTATGAAGAGACTCGTGCCCATGCAGTTAGGATGATATAGAGTGTTAACATAATGTAGATATAAGTGTAATATCTAAACAACCCAGTTTACTAAAATATAACAGTAGGCATATCGGTCAAGTGAGGGTTAGACTCACACTTCTAGGGTTCCGTACGAGACCATGCAATATGCATTATTTATGTACTCTTCTTCTCATTATGTGCCAATACAAAGACGGCGATAAGAATAGTTATGTAGGTATTTAACGTACAGTAATACACATTTAATAAGGCTTGCTGATGTACCTGCGCAGTAGACAATATTTTAATTACGTGGGAAACTGATGGACCAATCAAGTAGCTTCATTGTCACCCGTCATTACACGTTCCGAAAATCTCTGCCGCTATTGGTTGATTGATTTCGCGGCTGATTCAATGAAATTGTCAGCTGTCAGAAAGCTGTCACCGTGCGTTGATTGTTTCGGGTGTTTCCGTCGATAGTTTGTTCTTGTCTGCGCGAACGAAGATAACCGACGCGCCTTATTTTTTGTGTACTACTGTACCAAATATAGTTTTCTTTCATTCAAACTGAGACCGAATTTTTTAAATCCACAATTAGTTAACCCTTGCATCATCTCACCTGCATATGGTAAGTGATGATGATGCTGAAGATGGATGCGGGGTTATCAAGATTCCCCAACGCAATGTTTAATATGGATATTAACACTGATGTTTGGTGGCAGAATGATTACTCATACCTAGTTAGTATCTATTATTATTATTTATTAGCTAGAGTCTGTTCAAAAATATCACTTATTGTAAAATTGAAGTACCTATGTATGTATTACCGTTGTGACGATGGAACAGAAATATGTTACTTAAGTCTGACTAACTAAATTAGTCATCTTAAGTTAGTTTATCTGCCTTTACTATTTATGTTCGTACGTGTAGAAGTGTTTTAACCGACTTCAAAAAAAGGAGGAGGTTCTCAATTCGTTGAAATTTTTTTTTTTGTGTATTTACCGATTACTCGAAGACGCCTGAACCGATTTCGAAAAAACTTTTTTTGTTTAAATTTTTGGTCCCATATAAATTTTATCGAAATCGATTCAGCGGTTTTTGAGAAATTCTACAAAACACGTTGTTTTTAACCGACTTCAAAAAAAGGAGGAGGTTCTCAATTCGTCGGAATCTTTTTTTTTTTTTTTTATGTATGTTCACCGATTACTCGAAGACGCCTGAACCGATTTGGATTTTTTTTGTTTAAAAGGGTATACTTACTTCACAGGTGGTCCCATATAAATTTTATCGAAATCGATTCAGCGGTTTTTGAGAAAATCAACAAAAACATATCAAAATTGGAGTTGTTGCGATTGAAGTCGGTTGTTTTTAACGTATTCAGTGTGGTTATTTTTTTTTTACAAAAGTTCGTATGTTCTGCCTAATACATAACTGAATATTTCGAAATAAGAATCCGCCTTTACTATATTTATGTATTTTGAAATTTCTGATCAAAACATACAGCGTCAAAGTTAAAAAAGCAGTCCGATTACGATCTTTTGGCAGGTGGTCAAAAGCCGGAACTAACGCCGCCATCTTGAAAAATGACACTATTTGTATGAAATAAATATACTGACTCGGCGGCTAAGTGGTTAGCGATCCTGACCTCTGATCCGAGAGTCGTGGGTTCGATCCCCACACAGGGCAAACTTTTCTGTGATAAGCAAAATTGTTTGCTCTGAGTCTGGGTGTATTATAATTTCAATTTGTTCAATTTCAATTTCTTTATTGCTTGCCGCAGTTTTTATGGGTCTTAAATATCTAATATTGTACAATGTGACACCCCGTATAATCTATATATGTATGTATTTAAAAGTATATGTGTATGTATGTATATCAGTCTCTGGTTCCAAGATACAGGGAATCCTAGTTTGGGGCCAGATGACCGTGTGTGATTTGTCCCAGATATTATTATTAGATATTATTACATGTCTTTGCGACAAAAGCCTACTGTCAACGTCATCCACCTGCCAAAAAAATCGTAGTCAGAGTACACTCTGATCTACAGATCAGACAGACGCAGTACGGAACCCAAAATAATCTCAAACCTCGAGTTCATTCTACGCATTCCGTCATACAGAAAAGCTTTTATTTGCCAAAGTAAAAATGTGTAAAGGCTCTTTCTAATTACTTCATTTATTAAGAGGATAGCCCTTAGGGCTGGATCACGTAAAGGGATAGTGCTTCATTTGGGAGGCTTCTTTGTTTGAATGGTGCTTGCCCTTTTACGTTTTACGCTGCCCTTTTAAGGAAGAAGGCCGCAAAGTATATGGAAACTGCGTAAAATTTGCGGTTTTTTTCTTATGAGGACAGTACGATAGTGCTGATTTCGAAGCCTCTCTTATTATTATGCTTTTTAGGGTTCCGTACCTCAAAAGGAGAAAAGTTACCCTTATAGGATCACTTCGTTGTCCATTCGTCTGTCTGCCTGTCTCTGTCAAGACCCTTTTTAAATCCTAAACCTATCAAGTAAATCTATCAAGTTGAAATTTATATTAATCAGGCCTGCAATCCCTTGAAATATGCGGCATAAACGGCCGTATCTCTTGATTGCGTTGGCATAGAAGTTTGATTTTTTCACAGCTTCAAGGGATTGCAGGCTTGAGAATTTGATATAGAGTTCAAGACATGTGTGATTACTATGTATTTATATGGAACTCTCGGTGCGCGAGTCCAGCTCGCACTTGGCTGATTTTTTTATGAATGAAAGTAGGTAACTAATATATTTATGCGAAGGTGGTATATAGATAAGTTTTTTATTAATTTATTTTAGATCTACAACTGAAAATAATGCAAAGGATTATAAAATAAACCTAAAAATATATAAATTTGGCTGATTTTTTTATGAATGAAAGTATGTAACTAATATATTTATGCGAAGGTGGTACATAGATAAGTTTTTTTATTAATTTATTTTAGATCTACAACTGAAAATAATGCAAAGGATTATAAAATAAACCTAAAAATATATAAATTATAATTTCTTCTAAAAGTGGAAAATTTTGGATTATTTATTTTTCGAGATACATTTTTACTTACCGAAACATTGAGTGTACAAGTAAGGACGGGAACTTTTTGGTAAGTAGAAAAAAATACGATTCAAAATAACACTATTTTGTTTTTTTTTTACTGTTTTTTTTTTAATTCATATTTATTTTTCTCAGATTTATCGCATCTTTATATTTTAATTAGTTGATTTATTTGTCAACTATAGAAACGGAATAAATCAAAAAAGGTAAAAATATAATTAACACTCCGAAAAAGAAACCGAATAAAATGGAATATGGATATATTGTATGCCATAAGCTCATTTAATCTAAATAATATAAAAATATTATAAAATAATATTATAAAAGATGTTTATAATATTAATAATATTAATAATCTAAATAATATTATAAAAGATGTTTATAATATTAATAGACGTATGTTTGTTTGTTCCACTTTCACACCGAAACTGATTTAGCTGGAATTTTATAAGAAGAATAGACCAAATACTGAATTAATACAGGGTGTTAAAAAGTGCGTTTGAAATATTAAGGGGTTACTCAGAATCAAGTATACAAAACAGGAACAATATTGAAAAAATGATTATTTTCAATATTTTTTCAGTTTCCCATACTAAATCTAAATAGTGAATCAAGACTTTGTATGGGAAACCGAAAAAGTTTTTGATCGGATATTTTCAATATTTTTCCTGTATTCTTGACTTTGTTCTGAGTAAGCCCTTTTTAACATTCTGTATATTCCAAATGTAGCTAAAGTAAAGGCTGGGTGATAAAACAGTACAACACCGTGTAAGGGGTATCTAAAACAGTCATAAAAACGATATCCTCACGGGCAAAGCCGCGGGCAAAAGCTATACTAAAACATATTTAGAGTTCTGTGACATCAACAATACTTTAAAGTGTTATTTTTATGTGCACAAGAACATGTTCTTTAAATGGATAAGTAAAATGCGCTAGTAGTCGCGGTTATGTCATAAAACTCATAAATAAATGTAAAAAACTAGTTCGTCGATGTCAGTTCCTTCGCCGTATCGATGGAGTGACCGGACTTGTGGATGGTATTATGTTGAATGGATCAATGCTGTTAATGTTTTTAAGTCATTAAATTGTTTTATAGCCTGCGTTCATCGTCGAAGGTGGTCAAGTAAGTCATAGTCCGCAAGAATATGAGTATAAGAATATTTATAGAACACAGACGCCTTAAAGGCCTAGATTTACTGGAAGGTCCAGGAAGAGCTGGTCTGGCTGTACCGTTCTAAAATCAGGTAGGTGAAATCAAAACCAGGTAGGCGAAATGAAAACCAAGTAGACAAAAGCTTACTCGATAAGAATCAGGCGAAAGCTACTTACCCTTTCGCCCTTAAAAGTTTTTTTTTAAAACCTATCAAGTTTACAGATATTAGACAAAATTCTGTGAAAAACATATCAATTCATTTTTTTATTTACAACGTAAAGTTTTATACAACTTCAAACAAGACTAAAATATGTTAAAATTAAGAGAATGCTGCAAGACAAACATTTTAACTAATTACGATAGGTAATTTCTTGCCTCACTACTGAATAAACTCAGCCGGTATTATAGAGACCGGTTTGTTCTATATAAAAACCGGTAACAGGTTACGGCAGGTGCGACATACGGCCGACCGGACAGATGCAACGTGCACTCGTGCTTGTGTCGCGGTGTAAGTGTGAAGTTCGACTTTGGATGAAATCATTATGGGTTTATGAATTGGTATTTTGGTGATCAATCAAAAATACCTACACGCGACAGAGTAAGCCTTGTTAGTTAGGTTATAGATGGTGCAGAATATGCTTGTGCTTTTATCACCGACAAAATACTACTAATTACGGCCTGGCTTACTTATGAATATGAACTTTTGTGCCACTATAATTGGTAAATCAGATAGTGGTACAAGGAGTCGGCTGGCAGTCTGTACCAGTTACTTTTTATATGAACTTTATAACAATAGAGTTGCTTATTATTTTTGATCAATAATTATTATGTTTTTCGCAAAGTTTTGTTATATTTAAAAAAGGTTTTGGTTTGCTCAGTCACGTCTGTATTCATAGCATAAAAGTGAAAATAGTAAAACAATTGTAATAGCAAATTATTATCGAAGAGATTATAGAAGATGCATATTTTATTCTACTTAATATTACAAATAAATCTACACACTTAGTTAAGTCACCCAAAACTTTCGAATCTGTCTCTTTTTCACAGACCACACACAGTTAATTGTAGTAAACTTTAAAACCGTTAAAGTTTGTTACTTTCTCATCTCGTCAGTTTATTCAAGTTTGACTGTGGCATGAGTTTAAACTTAAAACGGGCTGATAGTCGTCAGCTCCGGAAGATATTGTAGGTTTAGATGATGTGAGTTAAATATAAGATGCTGAGGTTAATGTTAGGATTAGCTACCAATTTATTGATGTTAAGAAAAAATGGCCAAGAGTGAGTCGGAGTCGGAAACTGCGGGTGACACTACACCATTTGACCCAAGTCCGACTCACTTGTTTTTTTTTTGTTTTTTCTCGTGAATTTTCACTATAGTCAAATCATCAAGTAAAATTTTGTATGTGTAAGTTTTTAAGACACGTATAGGGTGGCTCACAATGGCAGTAATAAAAGAAAAATGTAATTTGAAGTGATTATTATAATTTTTAACTAAACTACAGACACCGCGGTCGACTTCCTAACTGGTGTATTTCCAAAGAAATCAACTTTCTAATTCATCTACAATGGAATCAAGGGACAAGTTAGAGACAATTAAATCACATTGAGTCATCCAGCTAAAAACTAGGATTCCCAGTATTACTGTATTGAGACTGAAATATACAAGACTATTCTACACACAGAGCATATAAACGTTTCATCACAGAAATATTTGTCCTGGGTAAAAATTGAACCTACGATCCTCGGGATTTAGGTATCAGTTAGGAGCGCCAACCACGCAGAGCCCATCATTTCAAAATTCGAAGCCTAATTGTATTATTTTAATAAATGTCATTGATGTTTTTTTCGCAAAATAGACAATGCTTTAAAATAATATTGCACTCAGAGTAAATTTAATTTGTACCAGAAACCAGTTAGTTATATTGTGGAAGGTAATTGCATAATTCATTGCAACGTCCACTGAAATATTTTCAATACAATACACACAAAAACAATTCGTTAACCGATCGCAAAACCGACAAAGTAGTAAATAATTATTCAATAATCCAGCGCTATTGTTTGAATGGACACGTATTAAATTATGCGTTTAATAATTATGCTAAACACCGGCCGGTTCCGGTCGCAACCGGTGGATACCGGTTGTAATTTACATTATTATCCGGATTAATGCAGTTACAAACCGGTTAACACCGCCTCTCTGGGGTGCTCGGTTAATGGTTTCGATATTGTGCATCAAGTAAACAGCCTGAACAGAACATAGGCTCAAAGACAAGTGGTTCGATTAACATCCTGTATACTGAAAGGGAGTAAGCTAATTCTAGATAGTAGTTAATTTTGCTGTTGTATGTTGTATAAAAATATCAAAGACTTTATGAGCTAGTAGACAGAAACATGAAGCATCTTCTCTACAAAAAGTCTGTGTACTAGCAAATAGTGCTCTCAACAGCTCCCCGACACTCCACACATGTCAACCGATAGATGTACCTATTACATGTATATGTCTTTCATACATATAGGAGAGAGCGGGAGCCGGACTCTCCAAAAAAACTCACGGTTATTAACTACATCAAAATATGACGACTGTACACTCGTAATTTTATATGTATGTTGCGGGGCTTGCGCTAAGTAAACGACATTAGATCTTACCTGCAAAGGATGAGGTAGGTCACTCTTAAAAATGGAGAGGGAGTGGCTATAATTTATAAATTATAATTAATTAAGCACTGGGTGGTTGTTCATCTTGCCCAAAACCGAAAAAAATGTTGTATGGCTTACTAACTCAGATTAAGATCAATGTTACTAACAATATTATGGATTTTTCACGATCCGAAATAAATATTATTCTATTCTATTCTATACTCTATGATACACTATTATTGTATTATTTGTAAATTATCAACCTTAGAAACTGCCTGCAATTGTAATACAGTATATCACAGTTTTCATCTTCAAGTTTTGATCTGAAAGTATTCAAGATATGTTTCTATCTGTAAGATAATTAAGCCAAGCACTTTTCAGGGTTACGTAGTCATAAAGAACCCTTACAGTTTCGCCATGTCCGTCCGTCTGTCTGTCTGTCTGCGACTTAGCTCAGAGACTTTTAGTACTAAAGAGCTGTAATTTGGCATGGATATGCATATTAATCACATATTAATAAAATCTTGAATGTTTTTTTCAGGATGCGTCCCCTGGCTCCCCGCACACGTGAGGTGGGAATGATTTTTTTCGCGACTATCCCATGGTATGGAGTGTCGTTGGATAGGTCTTTCAAAAATATTATGGGATCCGTTTTTGAAATAATAAGCTTTAAAGTGCCAATTTTTGTTCAAGTACGGTTGTTTCTAGAAATGTGAAAAAAATCACGGCAGTAGTATATAATTAAAGAAGTTAAAAGGAAAACTATCACAGCTAAGTTTTAACGAGTAGTAGTCAATTTTGTAAGACGGGAGGTTTTCCCCTTGAAGCAGAGTCTATCGAAGTAGATACACACTTGACCGCTTTTTTCATCATCAGCCAAAAGGCGTTCACTTTGAACAAAGGAATGTCTCCTCCAGGAATGTCATGCCGCCAGGTCTTTGCTGCCCGCATTCAGTGGCTTCCCTCGTCTCGCCAGTACATCGGTCCACCGAGTGGAAGGCCTGCCTACGCTACGTCTTCTTGAGCGCGGTCGCCGTTCGAGAAATTTAATGCCTCAACAGCCATCTGTTCTACGAACTTTATCTCTTTTGAATCCTTTCTTTCTTTATTCTTATTTTTTTATATTTTTTTTTGCAGACATGACATTGTATAATTCATTTATTGATCTAGCATTAAGATGTAATAGAGTATAAGACTTTTTTCAAAAAAATTGTTGGTGGGAGTTTCTATAGGGCCCGCCATTTCTTCTCACTCCGCAAACACTTCCCAAAACGGTGGGTATACGAGTTCCGAGTGGTAGGAACCTCGTATTAGATATATAAAAGAATGACGTTCGAAAAGTGTACACTGCTACCTACTTCCAATAAAATATTTTCATTTTCAACTATGTGCTCCGCCCACTGCTACTTCATTTTATATTCGTACTTTTTAAATACATATTATTATATTAAATACTTATTATTATTATATTATATTATACATGTCTTAATGTCTTTAACTAGAAGCAAGCATAGAGCTAGCTAGAGGTCGAAATATCTGGTCACGTTATCTCGTTATCAGTCTCGTCCTAACGAAGAAATGATTAAGGTCTTTGTGTTGTCTGTTTCTCACTATAATAGTTTAGAAACTTCTTGTTTGCAGATGTTCCTCCTTAGACTTGAACTTGGCTTGATCTATAATAGCTATGGCTACCAGTGACTTCCTTTGCCGCATGCGAAGTTGAACATTTTATTTTTCTATATAATCCTTTAACAGTTCAGTTTTCGTCAACAACCTCTATGGATCAACAATAACAATAGCTATGTATTTCGTCACCAATACCCATGTATCGTTCTCTCTATTAGTGCTCCCATATCTTCCCATACTATGAGAAGGTGATACCAATATACCATACACTAAGGGGCGAAGTCCGGATCGATGGAGGTTGTGAGACTTGTGGCCAACCCGAGCACCAAGAGTTTTCAAGCCGCTCTGCTGCCTAGAAATCGACACCAACGGCTTTTCGTATCTTGCGAAGTACAGAAACAGACGAGATAAATGAGTCAATTAATTTCAAAAACCGCAATGGCCATAATGAAAAATATTTAGGAAATTATTTTTTTCTTACAGAGGATAGCCGTGGTCGTATGCCACCTTATCCTTAGGGATAAACAAATCCTAAATTACATACTTAGCATACGACCATGGCTATCCTCTGAACGTGTAAGTAAGAAAAAAATAATTAAAAATAATTTCCTACATATTTTTCATTCTGGAAATTGCTGTTTTTGAAACTAATAGACTCAAATACAACTAATAGTCAAACCTATCCAGGTCATGACCGTGTTTGTAGTCAGTGAACCTGCGTGATCGATGCGACCACGCAAACAGTACTGAGCCACTACCGCTTCTCGAAAATGTTTCTCGTAATATAAAATGTAACAACCGATTTCGAATCAAACACGCAAACTGTATGATAATATATAGGGTGCATCCAAATAGTTTTAGGGGTTATCAACCAGGGGTTCTACTGATGATAAATAACTGACAACGCTGAACACGTTAAAAACAATCGACTTTAGTCGTAAGAACCACAATTTTGCTGTTTTTTATTTGTGTTTGTTGATTTTTTCAAAAAGCGCTGAATCAATTTCAATAAAAATATCGGACCAGCTCTGAAGTATTGCCTACCAAACAAAAAAAGAATCATCAAAATCAATTCATAATTGGTGGAGTAATCGCGTAACAAACATAAAAAAACAACATACAGTCGAATTGAGAACCTCCTTCTTTTTTGAAGTCGGTTAAAAAAGGTTTTTAAGGTGCGCACCTTTCAGATGAGCATACTAATAATTTACATGTCACTGAGTTCAGGACGCAACAAAAACATGTTGAGAAATATGAAAGCAATTCGAAAACAACTATACCTAAAGCTTACCTTTTATTCGCGAACTTTCTTCCTTACTTCCCAAGTTTCAAGCAAGACACACGGTGTCTCTACTTTCCTCCCTCAGTTTCCTTTCGGGAAATCCCCGGAACGTCCGCTCATTAATTAATGACCTATTCAACGGCCGTTTCGACCTCATAAATTTATTAATTGCCCGAACTTTTTCCCGGTAGAGTTCGTTTGCTGAATTTATGACAGAATCGAATTAGCTTTGTGGTCACGTGGGACTTTATTTCTTTTTTAATGACTCAGGTCAAATCTTTATTTATTGTGTTTACCTGGGCAATTTTATCTACGTTAATAACCTTTATATATATTTGCTACTGCTGGGGCAAGGATCTTTTTTTTTTTCAATAAATTGCAGTCATATTTTCATCAAATCGAACCGTTCGAAATTTTAACAGAAAATTTTATGATGAGTAATACTAGGAAATAATCAAATAACTTAAAAACCAATAGTAGTTCCCATGTAAAAAGAGCTTTTTGTAACTTGATGTAGTTATAGCTCAAACCAAACTTACGTATAATAATAAAAACCAGCCAAATGTGGGTCGAGGTTGTGCTAAGGAACGCAAAGTAAGTGAAAGAAAAACCCTTTTTTTTGTAAATACAAAACAAAATTGTATTTTTTTTATGTGATAGATGGCAAACGAGCAGACGGATCACCTGATGGTAAGCGATTACCGCCGCCCATAGACACCCGCAACACCAGAGAAGTCACCTTTGAAATGGGATGGGGGGATGGGGGAAATTGGGGGGGGGGGGTTGGGCCTCCGGTACCCTCACTCACTCGGCGAAACACGAAGCAAGCGTTGCTTCACGCCGGTTTTCTGTGAGGCCGTGGTATCACTCCGGTCGAGCCGGCCCATTCGTGCCGAAGCATGGCTCTCCAACGGTGCATATTGCTATATTTGCTGAAATTAGACCTCATATTTATTTTCTAGAATCCCTGTTCTTTTCACTTTCTGGATACCGTACTGCGATCAATTGAATTTGAAGAGATCTACTTTCCGAAAAACGAGAAAATGCTCATTGTCGCGAATATGTAAGGGAGGGTGTTCATAAAAGTAAGGCATGTTCACACGAACACGACACAGACAGAACAGAACACATTGTGCGAACCGCAGGCATCATAAATCAACCTCATGATATACATATTATTCTGTTTTAAGCTATTTATATATATATGTTTGTAACACTGTAACATTTTTAGCGTCAAATGGTAGAGTAATGGATGTATAAATAAAACGTCTTGGTGTGAAAAACTGGTGGGATTAAAAAGAACAGATATACAATACCTATTTAGGAAAAAATCTGCGAAAAAGAATATCAGTAGAAACGGATACACAGATACATACTTCGAATTCTTATTTTTTTTTTCATTTTAAATGTCATTACAAAATTATTGAAACCTCTCTGTAGTGCATGAAAATGTATTGGTATTGATTTTAAAATAATCCGAAAATTTTGTGCTAGTCATCTGAGTTACCCAGGTAAACTTACACGTATTGGCTATATGGTCTTTTTTATTAAAACAAAGAAGATCAAGATTTTTTATTTCCAAAAATTATAAGATGTTCTTAAAAGATCTTGATTTTACACTTATGAATCTGAACCGTAGACAAAGGTTTCTCTGTCTACGATCTGTACAAATTATAGAAACTTTTTGTCAAAATCCAGACTTTTATCTTGTATATAGTATAATATGTATATCACCTGCTTACTAAACTTAGTATGGGGAAGTCCAAAAAGTTTTCGCGAATTGTCTTCTTAGGATAAGTTGATGTTTTATGAGTAGAACAGAAACCCAAATGAAAATTATATGCATTATTTAAAACCCTTCTTTTTTCGAAAATGAATTTATTATAAACGAATATTTATTTTCATTTTAAAACGCACAGAAATGGTCAGGTTTACTAACTAAAAATTAATCTCACTTATAATATTATAGATGCGAAAATATGGATGTTTGTTTGTTTGTCAGTTTGTTCGTTTGTTTGTTTGTTTGTTCCGCTTTCACGCCGAAACTACTGAACGGATTTGGATGAAATTTGGTAGGTAGTTAGATAAAGCACTCGGATAACACATAGGATACTTTTTATCCCGGAAAACTTAAGGGTTACAGTAGGAAAGCTTACAAACTCAAAATTTCCAATTTCGTCACTAGATGGCGCTATCTTAATATTCTCTTTCTGGACACAATTCTAAAGACTACGCGAACGAAATCGCGGGCGGAAGCTAGTTATATCTATAGGAAACCTTTTTTTATTTGTACCGTTTTTTTCTACCAGACTACTTAATTTATAGGGTAACGTTTTTCAGGAGTATGTGTGTCTCTTTTATTATCATCGTCTGAAGTTATTTTAGAGGTGCGAAGTGTTTGTATATTCTTCTTGATCCCCAGATTGATATTAGATTCATTATTTCGGTGAAACGTCACGGAATTTACTAGCGCTCGAGGTTTTTGATTTATTTTTATTAAACTACAGAAGATACACAGACTTCCTTTTGTTTGCGAGCATTACACATAGCAGGTTAGCTAAAAGCGGCCACTTTTAGCACTTTTCCCATTTATAACTATACAAAGATATACTCAATGCTTGCAATGTTCGCCAAAATACCACCCTATGGTGTAATGCTCGCTAGCAAAAGGAAGTATATTTATCTTCTGTATCGTTAAATAAAAATAAATTAAAAACCTCGAGCGCTAGTGAGCTCCGAAACGTTCCCCCTTAAGCTTTGGAGTTTTAATTTCTTTGTTATAAAGGGTTGGGTTATTCCGAAAATGATTATCTGGGTGACATTTCGAACCGACAAAATTCAAGTCAGTTATTTGTGAATTGCTCAAATAAAAATGATTTTTGAAGCAAGTACGAACACAGCCTTATACCACTTGACGCCTAGCGGATGTTGCAAAATGTTCTGCGGAGCATATATCATTCGTTCCTAATTAATTTTACGCACACTCTACAAAACGTACGCTTTATAACACTCTGTGTAACAAGCCCGGGAATATTTATTGGTTACGAATTTCCGTCTGCGTTTTGTTTACGTACCTACTTAGTAATGTATATTTGTACCTACTAAAATGTTGATGTTGTGATTATGGAAATGAATTGTTCCTAATACAAATATTGAATTCAAGTTTAGAGTTTATAGTAAAGGCTCTTTTAGTACATGTGCAACCCTTAAATCATTCTACCATATTATTCTACATAAGTACGTTTTACCGGTCGGTGTGGAAATCCTTGGGGGAGGCCTTTGTCCAGCAGTGGACGTCTTTCGGCTGATGATGATCATGACGTTTTTAAATATCAATTGGATATCAAGCACTAAATACGTATTTTAAGTCTAAGATTTTCATTACTTTTATTGTTAACTAGCTTCTCCCCGCGAATTCGTCTGCGTGGGCTTCCGAATTGTATATTTACAAAATAAACGTAAATTGGTCGATTTTTCCTACCAAGTAGAAATATGTTCCTGGAAGACTTTTTTATGAATAGATCTTAGAATCTTAATAATCACTCTGTATACGATATATGTATACTTACTTAAACTACTTACTACTACTTACTTAAATGAAGCAGAAAGACGTTAATGGTTACTGAGGACTATTACATATACATATACGTACATATACATGGTGAATTTCAATTAGTATATACAAATTTCTTACTGCCTGGGCAAAATCAAATCGACTTTGCGTGTGCATTTGTTTTATGTACCACCAATTGAAACGTAATTTCCATGGATTATTGAATACTAGCTTTCGCCCGCGACTTCGTCTGCCTGGACTTCAGAATTGGGCCAGAGATAAATAAAATGTTAAGGCTTTTTTAAATTTCAGTTTTTAGCCATTCCCTCGGGAACCGTCGAGTTTTCCGGGATAAAAAGTATCATATGTGTTAGTCGAGTGCTATATCTATATACATACAAATTTCATCTAAATCCGTCTAGTAGTTTCGGCGTGAAAGTGGAACAAACAAACATCCATACTTTTGCATTTATAATATTAGTGAGAAGAAAAATTGTTTCCTGTATACTTATTCAAATTCACCGAATATTTCACATTACAGTTCAAAAATGTAGTAACGATGGTACCGTTTTTATTGCGATATAATTCCCAACCTGAATCAAAAGGTCATGGAAGAACCCATTTAATATATTTTCAATAACATGCACACTCCACATGCATATACGGGGTGTAGAATTTTGTTTAGTCGTGAATGTAAAGACGATGCGGCTCTGGGGTGAATAAGACATGAACAGCCGGCATCGCAGGTGCTGACAATAGCCACTGTGACCAGGTTACACTTGCGAGCAAGAATACTCGGTGGTTGGTTGTTCGTGAGGTTTGAAATGTGACGCGCGGCAATATTTGAAATTATTTATGAAAAAGTTATCAATAGTCTTCAAGAATTACAAAATATTTAATTTAAACAGCGAAAAAAAACAATTTTTAACCGATTTCAAAAAAGGAGAAGGTTCTCAATTCGATTGTATGTTTTGTTTTTTTTGTATGTTTGTTACGCGATTCCTGCGCCAATTATGAATCGATTTTGATGATTCTTTTTTGTTTGGTACGTAATACTTCAGAGGTGGTTCCATATAAATTTTGTCTAAATTGATTAGCGATTTTTTTTAAAAAATCATCAAAAACAAAAATAATAGCAAAATTGTAGCTGTTACAATTGAAGTCGGTTTTTAACGTGTTAAGCGTTGTTGATTATTATAAAAAATATATTTCAAATACCAACATATTATGATTTCTATTATTGTGTTATTATTAAGCATTGCTTTTCTGATCCGTAGAAACGATTTTATGAAAATTTACTAAACTTCCAGTTTTTGTTAAATCTGTTTCCCTTATCAGAATCTATATTTTTTTAAGGTGGTACTCATATATTTTTCTTATAACACACAAATAAAAAAATAAAAAATACAAAATAACAGTGACAGTTTGCTTAAAAAAGAAAAATTGGCCCGTTGCTTTGTCCCACAGTGCATTCACCACCTGTTACCACATTAAAAAGGTCGTATCGTAACCCAACCATTGATCCACGTGCCGATACAAAATGTGTGCGCCTGCGTTTCTTTTACTTCGCTGTTGCCAAGTCGACATAAGTACATATAACCTTTACTTTGTACCATCTCTTGTAATTACGTTTCAAAACCATTGCTACACTAGGCTAGTGTATTTTCCATGTAGGTTTGTTTATTTGTTTAGATGTATGTGTAGTCTAAACGGCTAGAAGGGTTTATTATATTTTATGTGTTTAGATATTTGTCTTAATCTCTTTTTTTTATGGGACTGGAGGCAAACGAGCAGACGGATCACCTGATGGTAAGCGATTACCACCGCCCATAGACACCCGCAACACCAGAGGAGTCACAAGTGCGTTGCCGGCTTTTGAATCTCGCTTAGCATATTTTATAAGCACAGGAGCGGTCGTCATGAAAACCTTTTGGGGAGGCCTTGTTCAGTAGTAGACGCCTGTAGACTAATTGGTGATTGATAATCGAAGGAGTTGTGTTTTATTTTAACTTAAATTAGAATAGTTAAATTATTCTTCATGATCTTTTTTTAGCGCTATACAAGATCTCAAAAAATAGATCTAGGATAAGTTAAATAGAGCAGCTCTGTTTTTAGCGCTATAGAAGATCTCAAAAAATAGATCTACCGTAAGTTAAATGAAACAGCTACTACTCGTCATTCTGAACAACATTTGTCGTCTACTTTGCTAAAATCACATTTTTGGACTCTCCATACAAAGTAAAACAGCTGATCAATTTGTATGAAGAGTGCATTTTTTTTTCATTTCATAAAATTCTAAAAAAAAATGTTCTGTGTAATGAGAAGAAGCCCAAATTAATGAATCCTACACCAATTTTTTACATTTGTATATACTTGAACCAACCAACATCTAACTTCTTCAATCTATCAAAACTTATTACTTAATGTCAAACATTGAAAAACAGACTTCTGCTTGAGACACGATTTCTTAATTTATATTCAAAATTCTTCTTTACCCTCATATAAAGCTTCGGTTCGTATTTAATATGAACAATTACCGAATAAGATTAATTATTAATAACATTTTCACTTGATTTAAATTATGTATCTATCTTTATATACTTAAAGCGAAACTTACTTAGATTACAGCGAATCTGCGTTTGCACAACTGCTTTCTGCCTCGCACAACCAAACTGTGGAATAAATTTTCGCCTGCGGTATTTCCGGACCGATACGACATTCAAACCTTCAAGAAAAGAGCGTACTCCCATATCAAAGGCCGGCAACTCCTTGTGACTCTTCTGGTGTTGCGGGTGTCTATGGGCGGCGGTAATCGCTTACCATCAGGTGATCCATCCGATCATTTACCACCTCTGCCATAAAAAAAAATCTAATAAACGCCTCATACAAAATTTAAGCCGCTTAGGCTTTAGGTAACTCACTCAACGTTACAGACTTATACAGGTTGACTGGCATATATCTCGCAAGCCTCTTAATTGGTGATTTTGAAACTGAACAACTTTTCTATGGCAATTTTGCAACAATTGCATTTTTTTTGTCTTTTCATACAAATCGACTGACTTGTGATCTAACTTGTGTAAAAATTCAAAAGATTTTTGCGGTGTTATAAAAGTTCTAAAACAAAAGTCGGTCAGATTTATAAATTAGGCAAAAAAAATAAAAAATAAAATATATTTATAAATTATAGCAGAAGGTTTGCGGGTATAGTATAGGTACAAATTATGCTGTATACATTTAAAACCTTACCATTATCTGGACTTACAGAAACTTTGATTTTTTTAAGTACCACAACAGCATCAGTGTTAGGTAGTTGGCAAAAAGTTGACTGCCCACTCGATGGAAAGTAGCTATCGCCGCCTATAGGCATCTGTTACCCCCGATATAAGAATTATCAGTGCCTTGCCGATCCTTGAGGGCTTAGATGGAATGCTTCTGATGCCGGTAAGTGCGCTGGCTATCCCACCCCACCCGCACTGCTTGGCGACAGGTACCTATAGAATAGAGCGAGCAGTGGTACCCACTCAGTAGTATTTTACATGTTAAGGTCCTACCACCAGTAAAGACATTCCGAAACTTGAACTTTCCAGTACTATATCATAACATAATAGTCTTCTTCTTCCTATCGTGTGGCACAATTTAAAGGTTTACAAAGATTGTTGCCTATGTTGCTAAGTGCAGTATCATAAATGTAGTTTCTCATCCATATTCAAAGGCCAATAAAAATAATATGTTCTCTTACTAATACTATGAACCCATCTCACCTAGTAATTCGAGTAGCCATGCCACCATCGAACACCGTACACCAAATCCGTGGGATGGTCCCACACTACTCCGCCAAGTGTGACCGCCGCCGCCGCGCCGTAGATACGAAGATATTGGTGATATAGGCTGTTCTTAAAGCTGAGGTGGATCGTTTTTGATATTAGCGGGGATTTAAATTGTTTTCGAGGTTTTATGTGATTAAAGCTGTATTATTTATAATGTCACATCTATTTGGCGAAAGTTGTAGATTAGATTATTTTTATTTAATTAAATTAATTTTATTATTCTATAATTTAGGATATTTTGAAGACAAAATGACAAAAAATAAGTAACATTCCTTACTTGGCGACTTATATTTGTTAAATTACATTGAAATACAAAGGTACAAAATAATGTTAGATTTTTGAAAAATATACCTAATAGATCGTAGGTACTAACATGAGTCATAAAGCCGTACACACGAAAATCCTCGGCAAATTTGAAATTCCCTTCGTTATTAAAAATAATCTATTGATTTTGTTTCTTTCCTTCTAGAAAAATATATCATATAAATTTAAGACGAGATAAGTTATAGTAAGATAAGTAACTGCCCAAATCTGTAAAAAACTAAAAAATATTTTTTCTTAAAATAAGGAACACCATGTACAGTCGGCAGCTTAAAGACGCTGCTGGCCCCTCACACGTGACCACACAGATTCGAACCTATGAATAAAATCCATTCACCCACCGTGGGACGGCTCGTAATTACTGCGCGTAGTTAAAGCGGTACAGTCTAACAGACATTAATGTGGTAAAGGCATTAAGCCTAGACGGCCAGGTTCTCCTTAAGTATAAAAAGAAAAGCAAGCTATCGAATTGAGGCAGTATCAAACTTACTGGATAAATTATACAAGTGTTAAGCCGAAAGTTCACATCTCTACTTTTAAATTGACAGGAATGCTTATAGATCTCATTAGCATATTTTATTATTGTGTTGTGATGCTTTTATACAACATAATTCAACCTACAATTTTGGAATATTTATTGATTTTTCTTAAAAAATAATAAATTATCTTCATACAGTAATTAAAAAATAATGTTACCGAATACTCAATTCGAGTGGGTAGATCCAAGACAGCTACAAAGTTTATGACATGTGCCCGAATTGACATTTCTATAGTGAGATGGGTATTACGTTAATTAAAATTCCGCTCCTCTACGAAAACGTTACTATATTTTTTTGTTGACTGTACAACTGAAGGGCAATTTTAGTGATTAACTAAAACTAAAAATGGTGCGATCGTTAAAGTTAACACGAAAGTAAACTAAAGATAATGCAGTTATGGGAACACTTGAGTTATTAAATTAAACCTCTAACTTTGTCAGTCAGATTATAAAAAATATTGCTAAATGTTATTACTTGATTTTTTTATAAATAAAAATTAATATGAAATTAAAGGAAATTATATTTATTAGTTAAATGTTACAATATTAAATGTATACGCTGAAACTTTTACACATGAAAATGAACAACTTTCAATACAACACTTTGATTAGCGAATATTGTATGAGGAGTCCAAAAAGTAGAAAAAAGAAAGATTATTTCATTTCATTTCGTTTCGTTTCGTTTCGTTTCGTTTCATTTTATTTTATTTTATTTTATTGTTTATTGTACACTGATACATGATAAATACAAGGATGGTAAACGTAATTACAAATGGTAAGAGTTTTCTGCCAACAAACCAGTAAGTATGAGAGAATGGGATGTAAACGGGTAAAGGCGTGTACAAATAAAGTAAGAGATCTGACAGAGCATTGAAAATATAAAATATCATCGTTCTAATTAATCAGTAAAAAGTTAAATCTATAAGAAAAATATACAAAAAAAAAAAATAATAATAATAAATACCATAACACATAAATGATATACACATATATATTTATTGATATACTTACACTAAATTAACATATTTACATATATATTAAATAATATTGAATAAATATAATATATACATATAAAGAATATATATATAATAAATTGCAAGATTAAAGAAAGAGTTCCTAATTTTATGTATACAGCGGCTTAACGTGCGTGGCGTATATTTATGTCTGTCAGTTTGGCCATTTAGGCCTTAATAAAGTAGGTGAAGAAGCCTTTAACTGGTAGTTTTTTTCATGACACAAACGCCTTTATGGAAACGAAAAACAAAGGAGTTTTCATTAAAATCAATAAGGTGTTAGACCAATGGAATGATGAGGAGAAGAGGAGAAACGCAACTGGTTCTACGCTTCTGGTTCTACGCTTATTTCATTACACGGTGTATTACAGATAAGTATATCAATTTTAATACAACTAACACAAACTGAATATAATAGCAAAACGTAGTCGGGTAATTAGAACGGTAACACTTCACGAAACATTAAGTTTAAAAGTTCCAAGTGGTAGGAAATTTGTACTGGATAAAATTATTATTTAATTTAAAAGAATGTGTACAGCAACTACTTAAATAAAAGTGTTTCAAATTTTGAATTTTATACAGGCTGTAACAAATTGGTGTAGGACCCGTTAACTGGGCATTCTACTCATCGTACTGAACAACTTTTGTTCTACGACTTTGCTCAAATCGCAAAAAAGTTTTGGACTCTCCATACAAAAATGGCAAAACAGATGATCGATTTGTATGGATAATTCAATTTTTGTTTTGCGATTTGAGCAAAGTCGTAGAACAAAAGTTGTTCAGTACGATGAGTAGAATGCAAAGTTAACAGGTCCTATACCAATTTTGTTACACCCTGTATATTGTCTTATTATCCGGTTATTTTATATTATCGTACTTCCACCTAACAATTATTTACAAAGCCGTTTCAAAGGAACTCGCTTCATCGATTCTTTAAATAAACTTTAGCCTTCACGAAATTCATATTCTGAAATGAACTTTACGTACAAGGCATATCTTCCATTAGTATGTCAAAGATTGAAGCGGGATTACTGAAAATCCCCTATGTATTGACATTTAAAGAAAATTACCTCATGGTATTATGGTTTTCTGAGAATATCTTAAAACTCTATCCATATACAGGGTTTTACAAAATCGGTTTAGGACCCA
Source organism: Coleophora deauratella (assembly GCA_958295455.1). Classification (NCBI taxonomy): domain Eukaryota; kingdom Metazoa; phylum Arthropoda; class Insecta; order Lepidoptera; family Coleophoridae; genus Coleophora; species Coleophora deauratella. The sequence goes on from OY282412.1 coordinate 4,468,002, forward strand.
TTAACTGGGGCTTTTACTTATACTTACTGAAAAACTTTTGATCCACGGCTTTACTAAAAAAAAGTTTGTGGTTTAAAAGTCGGCAGAAATTCACTTAATGAAATAAAATTAATAATGTTGTGTCAAAAATATCGCAAACCTCAGAGAAATCCATACGAAAAACGTTATTTAAATAACAGGATTCTAAGTCTGAAGTTATGCATAAATTTATTAGCAATCATATAGAGTAAAATAGTATAGGTAGGAACTTTGTACTAGGTAGAATAATATGACGATTTAAAAGTATGTGTAAAGCATCTACTTAATTTTTGATTTTGTATAAATACAATAATATTTATGTAATATCTTGTATGCAGGGTGTAAAAAGATCTCTTCTAGTTTCTAGTTATGACTAGAAACTAGAAGATTTATTTTATTTTAGATTATTTTTTTAACTAGAAGATCTATTATGATACTGAAAAACTTTCACCAAGAAACCCATACATAATACTTAAAAAAAAAAACATCTACTTTTAAATTCATCAGTTGTTCAACCACTTTTTTATGGAGAGTCCAAACATTTTAGCAATCTAACAAAAGTATCTAGTTTATACAGGGTGTAGCAAAACTGGTATAGGACCCATTACCTGGGGATTCTACTCATCGTACTGAACAACTTTTGTTCTACGACTTTGCTCAAATCGCAAAAAAAATGTTTGGACTCTCCATACAAAAATGGCAAGAGATGATCAATTTGTATGAAATGTTTAATTGTTTTTTTTTTGTGATTTGGGCAAAGTCGTATTACAAAAGTTGTTCAGTGCGATGAGTAGAATCCCCAGTTAACGGTTCCTTCGCCAATTTTGTTACACCCTGTATCGTATGATAAGTAGATGCTCCAGTTACCGAGTACTAAACCTATTTAAGTACTCTCTGTATAAAGCTAAACACACATCAAAAACAAAGATCTGAAGGTAAGCAAATTGTTAGTCAAGTTACTGATAATACAGTACTATCAATGAAGACCTAGTGTTTAAATTATCTAATGTATGTCCGACGCATCCGCATTCCTTACTAGGGAAATGGAGAAAATTACCACTAAATAGTGTTGGGATTATTGATAAATGACTGTCGATAGCTATATATTTTTCATCGTAAAATATTGACATTTATTATCTAATTTCAAGAGTGGTTTCTTTATATTTTATTGAGATATAAATAACGTTAACTACATTTCAAGAAATCTTGCTACCTTCCTCTTTACAAGCTTTTTGAACTATGTAGCTGAAACTAACTAACTCTCTCGAATAACCTTTACTCATTGAGTCAAAAATGTTTGACTTCCAAACAAGATGACCGAATCAACTGATAAATTAGAAGATTGAATTAAAGAGACCGCTTTTATATAAGCATTCTGTGTTTGATAGTTTGAACAAAACGCTCTTCTTATAACTAAAAGTATAAAAAATAATATAGGTATATAATAAACATTCATTTTATGTAAATTCCAGTCTTTTTAAACACTAAAAGCAACTTTTATAATATTCCGGTGTAACATAATAAGTCTAAAAAACAATGTATCACTTATCGATATTCAATATTTTTATCACATCACTATATCTTTTAAATGACAGGTCTACACCACAAGACAGCTTCTGATTCATACTTATAATAATAAATTAATAGTTTTATAAGTACAGGTCATTAGACACTTCCAGTGTAGAATCTAGACTTGGATTATTTCTATAAAAAGGAGTAATAAAAGTACATCTGTCTGTCTATCTTTGGTTGTGAGCTAATAAAAAACGCACGCGGCTTAGTGTGTCTTACGTGTTCTTGCCAATCACGTAGGTGAACTGATTACGGATACGGTCATAACCGGGATGGATGAATTTGACTTGACTGTTAGTGGCATTTATCTCGATCAGGGGCGCCGACTTCATAAAAATATTCCCAGTATTAAGGTAAAAAAATAAATATATATTCCTACATTTTCCGAATATTTTCTAACTAGCTTTCGCCCACGACCTCGCCCGCAAGTGTATAGTTTTTTTTTAATTATCGTTGAGCGTGCTTCGAAATGGAGGTTTTTGGAATAAGAGTATCCCAAGAAAAAAGCAAAACAAGTTATAAAACATTGAGGTGGGGGAGGCCAGTCCCGCTAATAATTTCATTGGGGGGCTCGGGCACCCCCAAGCCCTGTGGATTCAGCGCCAGTGACTCGACCATTTCCGTGCATCGCAAGGCGCGATAGGCCAGTGGTGCCGGCTGCTATCACTAGATGGTTATTTTAAAGCCATGTCAAAGGGTTAAAGTGTATAACCAGGTTGACATTGGGGCTAACTAATAGCCCCACAACCTTCACCAATCCTTTTATTACCATTTTTTTTGTTTTCCTCTTGCATACTTTTGCTGGACTACAGTCTGACCAAATTTGAAGTTATAATTAAGTACATACTCTTCGTGACTGTACACTGTTAGTATGTTTAATTTAAATAAAAAAAAAAAAAAAAAATCCGGACTTGGTCCTTAGATGTGGAGTATATCGTAGCTTTTAAGAGATATGGGAAAAGACTTGTACTCCTCAGTAATGCGAACGGTATCGCATTACTGAAGAGTACGAGTCTTTTCCGAGTCTTTTCCGAGTCTTTTACGAGTCTTGTCCGAGGTTGTTTACTATTTTTTTCACTATCTAAGCTTACAAAATACTTTACTACAATCTTCCACAGGCAGGAGACATTTTAGACTGCCTATATTATATGTGCTTCAAAAACAACAATTAAATTAGATTAAAATTCAATCAAACTTTTTGATTACTTATCTTATTAAATTATAGTTTGCCAGAACATTCTTTTCTCAGAAAAATCTAAATTAAATCTCATCTCATCTCATCTCACTAATAATAATATAATATAATAATATAATATTATAAATGCGAAAGTATGGATGTTTGTTTGTTTGTCAGTTTGTTTGTTCCGCTTTCATGCCGAAACTACTGAACGGATTTGGATGAAATTTGGTAGGTAGATAGATGAAGTATTCGGTTAACACATAGGATACTTTTATCCTGGAAAACTTAAGGGTTCCCGTAGGAATGCTTAAAAACTCAAAATTTTCACTTCATCACTAGGACGCTATCTTAACATTTTCTTTCAATTCTGAAGTCCACGCGCACGAAGTCGCGGGCGGAAGCTAGTTAAGTAATAATTTAACAACTCTGTTAGATTTCGTGGAATTATTTTGGTAACTGTCATGGGCATATAGATTAAATTATTAGTAGTAAAATAAAATATTTCGTTTTTTTTAAATTGTAAAATACGATATTTAAGATAGCTACTTATTTATCAGTGTGGTAACAGACAGACGAACAATTTACAGCCTTAACTATTTAGGATAATTCAAATAAGAATATGCAACATTCAATTATATAGGGTCACTCTAAAATACCTTAAAAATATTAACTGTGGCTTCTATTCATGAAACTGAACAACTTTCGCCATACTCAATTCGAAAAAAAATTTTTGGACTCCCCATACAAAATTGGCTGTTCAGTTGAAATTTTTTTTGCGAATTGAGTATAGGTTCCTAGGGGAAAGTTGTTCAGTTTCATGAGTAGAAGCCATGGTTAAATTTTTTTCAGGTATTTCATAAGCACCCTGTATGAATTTCTTAATGATTATGGAAACGAGTGCTTTATAACGTCATAACTTACTATTTCAAAAAAAAAAGAACAAAATTACATTCTCTCTTTCTTATGGTGTGGCACATTTAACTGTGCTATCCACAAGGTATAGAAATGTCATTTAAGAAATAATCGATAAAAAGAAATTAAGGTGTCATATACGTTATACGTATTCTAGTCTAGAGGACCGAAAAGTCTAACAATTTTTATAATTTTACAAAAACCAGACTCAAATATCACGCATGTCATAAAACAATCACAATATAAACAGTACGTTACACACGCTGCAATTATCACTTCATAATGGAAATAATAAAAACCCATAATACTCTTAGAACGCATAAAAATATTTTCCCCGACACGGGAACCGAACCCGGAACTATAGACTGCGAGATACCGTCAAAAGTCAATTATAAGCTTATTAGAAAATGACAAAGTTTGTAAGAAATGTAAAAAAACTGTTCAAGTATGGCATATTCTCTCATACATTGTTAGTTCAAAAGGGGCTAAAATGGCAAAGAAAAATTTTCTTCTATGAAGTAAGGGTTCCGTTTCTCTGTGTTTATATTATTATAAATGTTATTAGTATTTTGACTTCTTTGGAACAGGGCTTCTTTATTATGGAAATGCAAAGTGTATTTTTGTGGATCATAATTAACACACTTTATTTTAAAACACAAACAAAGTATGGATGTGGAAGATAGGCATGAAAATAAACTTATTTTAATGTCACTTGGAAATGACATTCTTCGTTCTGCTTACTAGTATAATATTATCTAATATAAGTACTATCACCTTTACAGAAAATAAAATCTATCGACTAAGGACCCCTAAAAACATGGAATGGTTAGGTATTTCGTACAAAAACCACCTACTAAACATGTTCTCTTTACATAATTATTGCCCACATTATGTTTATTTTCGTAACGATCGCCAATAGAGTAATCAATGTTTTTTACTTGACCTTTATAAAAAAAAAACTTAATGAACTTATAAATAAATATAAATATGAATGAGCGAATATTTAATCTATGCACATAGTCTTAAGATTGTAATATCATTATTACTCATTTGAATATAAAACCGAGAGCGTTCCGTTGCCTCTCCGATGTTGGGTAATACAATAAAGGGTGGGTTATGTTTTTTACAAATTGTTATTTTTATGAAAAGTACGATAACTGCGTACGAAGTTTTTGAATTTAAGTTTTGTTTTTGACTTTGAACTTGTTCCACAGGCTTATTCCTATGTCTCAAATTTTTTGTTCCCACCGCCTCACAGAACTTGTTGTATTTTATTTGTAAAAATACCACTTGCAGAAACTCAAAAGGTGAGTTCCACTGATGAAACTGAACAAGTTTTCCTAAGAAAGACAAAAATTAAAAAAGTGGTCTCTCTATATAAAATTGTCTGATTGGCCGATCAGTTTGTATAAAAAGTCCTTTTTTGGGAATTAATTATTGGTTACATATTAAAGTTGTTCAGTGTCATGAGTAGAACACCCTGTTAAAGTCTTCAGATGTGGTCATTTTACACCTCCTGTATACAGAATGTTAAGAAAATTTGAAATCATTTGAAATTTTAAGGGGTTACTTAGAATCAGGAAAAATATTGAAAAAATCCGGTCTTCAATTATTATTTTTCAGTGTCCCATACAAATTCTTGATTCACTATTCCGATTTATTATGGAAAACTGAAAAAAATGTAGATAAGATTTTTAAATACTTGTCCTGTATTCTGTACTTGATTCTGAGTAACCCCTTAAAATGTCAAACGCACTTTTTTGAATACCCGTATAATGTTGTATCACGGACTGAAGTAATGTTTTTTTTATGTTTCAAATTCACATTAATAACGCTAAAATAACTTATGTTCTTAACACAATTCCAAAGTTGTCGGAGTCGGCTTAAAACTCCCGTCATAGCTAAGTAACGTTAAAAGTTGAAAATTCTTTCCAAGTTATGAATCAGAACTTTTCATTCTTGACCAATTGTTACGTGATCAAAGTATCTTTTTGTTCTCAGTTCTCGCTGAAAATTTGATTTTTTAAAGAAATTAAGAGCATAAATATAATGATATTAATATGATTTAGGTTATGAGTGAAAAACCTTTCGACCTGGTAAAGGTTGCAGGAAGCCGCTGGATGCGAGCCGCACAGGACCGGTCGGTGTGGAAATCCTTGGGGGAGGCCTTTGTCCAGCAGTGGACGTCTTTCGGCTGATAGATAGATAGATAGGTTATGAGTACTTGTTTAAAAGTATTGTATTCTCCTTTAATAAAAAAAATAAAGAAATCGCCACCTATCAAAATTCCAAATCAAAATGTAGATGCTGTATTCATTCTTTTAGATCATCATTTATTTCTGCCTATGCCTGCTGGAAAGTTCCTGCCACTCAGAACCTGTACTTTCTAGGTAAAATACTATTGTGCTGTATTGCACTTTATTGTTGTGGTTATTTGTATGTGTTTTTCTACAATAAAGATCTTAGTTACAATATAGTCACTCAAAGTGCAGCCCCTGTCTTGGACATTGATGTCTCCTCATTACTTAACTGAGGGATTGTCAAAATGCTACCAGATTTCGAAACCATAGATCACATACCTAACATATTTTGCAATAGGGTATAGTTGATTTGATACGGTATAGTCCCAACAAGTGGGTCTTAAAATGAACATGGATAAGACGAAAATCATGTCAAACGTCCGTGTTACACTCACTCCTCTGAAGTTTGGAGACTCTACACTTGAAGTTGTTGACGAGTATGTATACCTGGGACAAACAGTCCAGTTAGGTAGGTCCAACTTCGAGAAAGAGATCAATCGTCGAATCCAACTCGGCTGGGCAGCGTTCGGGAAGCTTCGCAATATCTTCACGTCCAAAATACCGCAGTGTCTCAAGACTAAAGTCTTTGAACAGTGTGTGTTGCCAGTGATGACATATGGATCCGAGACATGGTCGCTTACTATGGGCCTCATAAGAAAGCTCAAAGTCACCCAAAGGGCGATGGAGCGTGCTATGCTTGGTGTTTCCCTACGTGATCGAATCAGAAATGAGGAGGTACGTAGGATAACTAAAGTTACCGACATAGCTCTCAGAATCGCTAGTCTTAAGTGGCAGTGGGCAGGGCACATAGCTTGTTTGTTTGTTTGTTAACTCTTTATTGTACAATAAAATCACAATCAACAGAAATTAACAGAATAATATAGGTGCACAAAGGCGGACTTATCCCTTAAAGGGATCTCTTCCAGCCAACCTTTAAAAATATAAAAGAGACTTATAAATTAGTAGTAGCTCGTAGAACGGATGGCCGTTGGGGCAGTAAAGTTCTCGAATGGCGACCGCGCACCGGAAGACGCAGTGTGGGCAGGCCTCCCGACTCGGTGGACCGACGACCTGGTAAAGGTTGCAGGAAGCCGCTGGATGCGAGCCGCACAGGATCGGTCGGTGTGGAAATCCTTGGGGGAGGCCTTTGTCCAGCAGTGGACGTATTTCGGCTGATAGATAGATAGATAGATAGTTGATTGTATCGACAATTAATTATGTTTTCTTTAATAAATAGCACTTTACGAAATAGAACAAAAACGTACTACTATAGCTTAGAATTCTTTATTTATAAAACTTTCATTATGAACGCAAGGAAAGAATAAGCAACTTTGACGTCATAGGTTGTTATTTCAATCATTTTTAGAAAAAAAAAATCGTTTTTGTCATTTGATAAAAAAAACTCGAATGATTAGCAATCAACGACCCTATTTCTACATCATCAAACATATCTTACACCTTACATCTCTCTCCCATGACAAGCATTCAAATGAGACCACCATTACAATTTCAAGACCTTTATTCACCCCGTTTTCCATACTTTTCCATACATTTGCGTGTGAAAGTATTGGGATTTGCATAAAGATTGTTGTAAGTCAAGTATGATTTTTTTTTGTGGTCACTATAATATTTCCGATGAGATAGTGTATTATTGATGAGTATTGGAAATAATGTTTATTTTTTTTCAAATATATACAGGGCGTAACAGAAGTGTGTGACAATACTTCAAGGTTGGCTTTTACCCATCAAACTGAACAACTTTTGTTCTACAACTTTGTTGAAATCGCAAAAAAATCTTTGGACTTTTCATACAAACTTGGTTCGCCAGCTGATCGATTTGTATGAAAAGTCCAAAAAAAATTTTGCGATTTCAACAAAGTTGTAGAACAAAAGTTGTTCAGTTTGATGGGTAAAAGCCAACCTTGAAGTATTCTCACACACTTCTGTTACACCCTGTATATATATATTAATATGTATATAGGTGCAGTATAATGATGATATATTATGTATATAAATTGGTTCAATAATTTTGAATGCCAACGGCTCTTAAATCGGGATTACTTTTAAAGTTTTCTAAATAATTACGCTACTGTAATGCAGCTTATAAAAGCCAAAAATAAGTGGCGATTTCCATGATTTCGCCAATAATTAGTCCTGAGAAGAATAGATACTATGATTTCAGAAGTCGAGTTTAAAAAAAGAACAAGAAAAGGGAAAGATAGCAAATGTGAAGTACGTAGCGAGGACGTTATATAATACTATCCAGAGAATATTATTACCAACCATCGAAAATCATAAGTCAAATATCGGAATTCCAATTGTAATTACCAATACGGAAGTGGCGTTCAAAATCTAAGTTCAAGCGGCCAATAAAGCACGAAAACATAACAGTTAACCCTCCTTCAGAACAATAAAGAGTCATTCATTACTAGCTTTTGCCGCTCCGCCAGCGTGGATGTCGCTTTGTGACTGTCTCTAAGGTGTCCTACGGGAACCATGCATTTTTCCGGAAGAAAAAGTAAGCCTATGTGTTAATCCAGTAATATGATCTATCTACCTACCAAATTTCACCCCGAAATCCAGTTAGTAGTTTCTACATGAAAGGGGAACAAACAAACAAATAAACAAACAAACATCCATACTTTAGCATTTATATTATTAGTAAGATAAGATTTGTGGAGTAGTGAACGCCTGCGTGGTCTAGTGACTATTCTGCTCGCTTCACACATTTTCTGAGCCCCCCTGGCTAACTACCACCATCTTATCTAAGTCTTGCCGCCAAACATGAACGTTAACAGCATAAATGTATTCCAACATGAAGATAAGATAGCCAGTTCCCCACTTCCTTGGAAAATCTTGGTAAGCCCGCTTTCATCTTCGGCATTATCATCACTTACCATCAGGTGAGATGATGCCAAGGGCTTAACAAATACTATATAATAATAATAATAATAATAAAGATTATTTATTTCTCATTCACAAAGGGAACAAAAACTTATAGGTAGATACAGCCATAAAATTAATTTATAAAATTCTCCTTTGTGAGAGACTGGTGTCTGTACTAGGATATCCTGTCTTACAGATTACCAGGCTCTCACCTAACGGACCTTATCACTGTGGCTTAGTAAGTAAACGCTAAAGAAAAATATACATAATCATTAAATTTTGAACAAAAAGAAAAGTAAGGTATGGTGTAACACTTTAAATTACATTAGTAGGTTGTGTGTGTGTGTATGTGCGTGCGCGCGTGCGTGTGTGTGTGTGTGTGTGTGTGTGTGTGTGTGTGTGTGTGTGTGTGTGTGTGTAACTATAAGAAGTGACCTAAGCATATTAAAAAAAAATTAAACCAGACTACATTAAAATATAACCAGTGTCATTCTCAGGATCAAGACGAATCTAACGACACTTCTCAAGCTAAAATCCATCAAGCCGTTTAGGCTACAGAGCATGCCAAAGAAACATACATACACTCGAAAAACATAGCCGTCGTACTGGCGTAGTCGGGCAATAAAAAATTTAGCTAACCGGCGGCGAACAGTCCAATCCGAAGCGAACTCAACACCAAATCCCCACCCACGAGATGGCTGAACAAAAGACGGTGAAACATGTCTCCCACGGAGTCAGACGTGCAGTGACCCTTAGCTGCGTCACGGTTCAGCTCGCAAAACGACATATACAGGGTGTTTGAATTGACGAAAATGAAACGAAAAGTAAAAAAGGACGAAACGTTCTAGGTATATCTGGCAAAAAATAATATTTTTGAAAAAAAATGTGTATTCGACGAATAAATAGATAATCAGAATGTACCTATTTTTATCAGTTAGAATGCTAAATCAACGGTTTGGTGTTTGATAACATAATTGATTTAAAAATATATATGTTTGGGTCTGACGTTTCTTCTATAAAAATATTTCCTAATTATAAAAATATTTCCTAACGAAAATCTATCTAGATAGATAGATTTTCGTTAACTAAACCATTGCTTCTGTTTACACCATTTTATAGTATACTTATTATTAAGATTTACATGTAGATTTTTTCGATAAGAACGTAGGGTTTCATTAATTTTAAATAGGTATTAACTTTGAATATGGAACAATTTATAATATTTTAGTATGAAACAAACAGAAACGAGCAATTATTTATTTTGTTATTAGCCACAAGAAAGCCTCGAGTCACTCGCTCTAATCTTCGTTAGCCACAAGAAAGCCATGAATCACTCTCCTAATCTTAGTTTTTTTAGGTATCACCTAACACTCTCTGAAAACTAAACACATGCTGTATATCTAAGACTCAACCATTTCTTAGACTTGCGACTAAAAGGGTGTATTCTTTGTGACAGATATTGTATTTAAACGATTGTTGATAAGTCTAATAAGTAGTCATGTTGACCCTAGACCTATATTTTTATGCCCTAGGTTCTGGTCATTGTGCGTAGAATAGTGTTCCCATAGAAATGTTTTTATTTTCCTATTCATATGTCAATTACGTATTAATAATCAGCTATTAATTAATTCTTAAACCAACTTTAGTTCATTTCCCCCACCTAGTTTATTTCTATGACTTGCATGGGATTCGATTAACAATCTAATATAAGTACTTATGTCATGTAGTTACGTCGTTCTTAGTTGTTCAAAAGTTATATTGGTTGGTTGTCGGGACTCGTTACCGAGCACTCGTCTGCTGAGTTATTTTTTTAATTATTTCCATTTTAGAATAGTCTCAAGATTATTTTTGTCATGGCGAAATAGCTGTGACTCCGATTCAGTGATAAACGGTCATATTAAGAAGAGGATTAACTCGGGAGACAGCTCCGTTTTGCGACTTCCAGCAGCAAACCTCCACGTGGCGCGTCTTTAAGCGCCCATCACCCTTAGATGGCTCTTAGTGGCCGTCTTTCACTTGACACTGGCGTTTCGCCATTTTTTTATTGAAGATTTCCCCATTTTTCACTTGACATTGGCAAAATCACTCCTTAAATGAGATGTGGAATGCCAAATGGAAAAATAGTATAGAAAAGTTAATTTTCTTGTCTTCTTTAAAAGAAAATCAAGATTCCAACTTATAACAGTAGAGTTTGTAGATTTACACTTACACACATGTGCAATGCGACTTTTATACACATTCAGTACCTAGACAGATTTTCCTTACGGTATTTGTCTTCGCCTTTAAAACAATCTAAAATGAGTAAAATTACATACGGTAACTGGCCATCCCAGAACTCTGGATAGGACGGTCGAGACAAAAAAAATAAGATAGCAACGGGTTTTTTATCTTTAAAAAAGTAAGATTATGTTTGTGAAAACGATGTAGGTAACAAACATTCACAGATAATTTCTAAAAAATGATAATTATAAAGGTCATAAACATAAAAATAAATCCTAATACTACTGAGTGAGCAAATATCGAAAGGAGTTTTTATTACAAAACTTTACATTATGAATACATTGTAGGTATGAGAACTTCTTGGTACTCCGTGTCTGACATAAAACCTCCTTCGTGACTCGCATGACTCATGGTCACGCTCCAAGAGACACGGTGACTCAAAAACTACTTAGCCAACAGGTGCTACTGTATAAGGGGGTCAAAATCGACCCCTATACGATTTTGACCTTGTTTCAACGGACGCGCTCGTATAAAAGATTAACATTTGTATGTCTTGACTTGGTAAGTTTTTATAAAACTATTTTCATAGAACTTACTGTTAGTAGTCGTGTATTAAATTTACTTTTAACTGTTAAACAAACTCTTAAAAACTTGTTCAAGTTACTTTATTAGATATAGATAGATAGGTGATTGCTCTCATTTAAAAAAATGCTGCCATTATGATTATCTACTGGTTAAAAAAACGGTCATTTTCCCGACTACGGATTGTCTGGAAGAAATCGCTTTTAGCTATGAGACCGCCCAGGTTGTCTTCTTGTTATTTTTGTATGTGCTTCTTGTATGACAATAAAGAGTATTTGATTTGATTGATTGATTGATTGAAATTATATTTTTATAATAAATCATAATTAAAAAACGATAATAAAACAAAAATAATGTCCCAATATTTTGTCCCACATCCAAAATTCCTCCTTCATCCCACACAAGTATTAAATAGAAAGAAAGAAATGTAGTCCATTCATGGTTCGGCCAAAATAAATATTTGCTAGTACAGATAGAAAGAGCTTTATGTACCTATATGACTAGTGACTAATCCCACTCAATGTTTTTTTTCAGTCCAACCTGCCAGCGATTATTAGTAGGATGCCGTTACAATGATTTTACGAAAAATACGCTCAAAAAAGTTTTCATGCCACTGTGTTAATGAGGTTGCCAATTAGGCCTGAAGACTATTTATTGTTATGGGCTAAAGAGTGATAGGACTGAAGGTGGGACCTATTGGAACCTGAAGACTATTGAAAAGCTTCAACGTCGTTAAAAACCTATAACATCCCCACTTCTGGGGCACGGGTCTCTTATACCTCAAGATGGTTAGGTCGATGATATGTAGAAAGCTTTAAACGAATGAGCTGATCGTTGTGTTTACGTTTTATCAGTTACGTAAAATAAAAATAAAATTATTGATTTGAAGATAATATTTGTCTATAGGCAAGGCACCAAAAGTGCGATGCCAAGACAGAAGCCAAGAATATCAAACCTCAAATGTAGGTCTGAGGGGTAATTGCAGGGGTTCTTTTTTCAAAATCCGGTGTGTGAGCTACGAGAGAATATTGCTATCTCACTCGCTCAGAGCTTGAGACTAAAGTTTTAAATTGGAACGCGTGAAATATTCACATGTATGTCATGAAGATAAGGTGGATTTTGCAAAGGTAATATTGACGCTCGTACAAAATTAGTTCAACCGCCATATTTTTTTTTCTTTTTCATCATCGGCGGTTTAATTTTCTGCGCTTGAGCAAAAAGTTTTTATATCCTTCCAGAAAGGATGTAGACACGGGATATTGTAGTGTGCAATTTAGATAAATGCATAGGTCTGCAAACTTGTCTTAAATTAGGTTTAGAACATAGTTTTTCTCAGAAGTTTAAATAGGTGACTAGGTATTCCAGAAGTCAGACAGATATACATAATTGTTGTAATTTAAACGGATGGACAGACAGACGGCTTCGTAATAGGTTCGAATTGGCACCATTTGAGTAGAGAGCTTTTATTTGATAAGCGATTATATAAACAGACTGTAGAAATTAAAGTGCTTTTAAAATATCTGCTAAGGTCTAAATTGGGGTTTATACACATGAATCCCCAAGGAACCTACAGTCCATTCGATTAGCTGTGCGACTAAAATATGAAGAGTCCAAAAATCCTTTTACAAATTGACTATTTGATCCTCAGAAAATTCTTTAGTTCATGAGTAGAAACTCCACTTTGAACCCTAATACAGATACTTTAAGAGCACCCCAGTTAAATGGAAATAATTGTTTATAATATTTTAATAATGATACTACACGTATTCATGAAAAAGTACCAAAATTCTTATACCAAGTAGGTGCATATTATTATAAAAGAGAATATAATCATCTTCCATTCTAAATTCAAACCCAAAAGTCGCTTCCAACGTCCTACAGTGCCTACAGCCTTAAGGTACGAACGCACTACGCTGCAACCGAACTGCGCGACGCAACACGACTTAGTATTCTGTATGAAACTGGAGTGTCGTGTCGCGCAGTTCTGCTGCCGCACAGTGCGGTATAGCTCGTACGATTTCATAGAAAGAATACTTGGCCCCGCCGCCGCCGTGTCGCGTCGCGTTGCGTAGGGCCCGTTGCAGCGTAGTGCGCTCGTACCTTTAGAGGTATAGAGTCTCCTTGGTCGCATTGCGCACGCGCAGACGGCCGTGCACCTGTCTGGCTGCTGTTCGACTTAATTACGATATTATTGGAGCGTTCGTTGGTGAGCGGAGCGGATCCACGACTGCGTTGTTAGATTGTTAGAGTTGTGTTTTGCGGTAATCGATTAATGTTTTAAGTACAAAAAAATATATATTTCCAAATTAGGATCACCTGTATTATTGTAACCAGATACTAGATACTAATGTGATAAACCCAGACACAGACTAAACAAGTCTGCTCATTATTCTTTATATTTACATTAGCTTCCGCCCGCGACTTGTCCGCGTTTACTTCAGAATTGTGTCCAGAAAGAAATAAAATGTTAAGATAGCACCTAACCTAAGATCTAGTAACGAAGTGGAAATTTTGAGTTTTTAAGCATTTACCCCCTGGAACTTGGAACCCCTAAGTTTCCGGGATAAAAAGTATCTTATGTGTTAGCCAAGTGCTTTATCTATCTACCTACCAAATTTCATCCAAATCCGTTCAGTAGTTTCGTCCTGAAAGCAGAACAAACAAACAAACAAACTGACAAACATCCATACTTTAGCATTTATAACATTATTAGTGAGATGAGATAGTGAGAAGTGAGATGAGAACACATCACATATTTTTCAGGTTACTTTTAGCATTAACTTTTTCTCGAGATAATATTATTTTCTTTTTTTTCGTACGATATTTGGTATTTCACATCTATGAAGTTCGATGTTGCCAATGTCAAGTTAGTTAATTTCAAATTCTGTTTTTTTTTTGTTGATGCTGTACACAGTTTATTAAATTCAATTTTTTTCAACCTAGTACTAAGTTCCTACCACTCAAAACTTGTGCACTCAACGTAGGTATCGAGAAGTGTTAGCAGAGCGAGAAGAAAGTATTTGGGAAAATCTGGACATTTTCGTTTCGCATTTGTTTTTCTGTTTGGGTTTTAACGGCTTCAAGCATTGCAATAATTTTGAATTATGACAATTGTAAAACACAGAAGGGTACACGGAAAAAAATGCGATGTCACGTTTTTATATTGAATCGGTTATTTAAGAAAGGGAACATGTCAAAATGACCTTACTTTTTAGGAGATGAAAAAAACGGATTTCTGTTTTCTAAAATGTTCTGTTTCTTGTGAAGGTAAGCTTGACGCTTCATATAAGATTCAGACGAATGTTTTTACGTGTTCCATTTCTTAACTATTTCGTAACTTTTGCCTGTAAGAACCAGAAGGCATTTGACTTATTCCCTTTCTTGAATAACTGATTCATTTTTTAAACTGGCAATACCATTGTATAATACGCCAAAGTAACGCCAAAACAATCTTTACATGTAACCTGCAAAATCACGGAGTAATCTTCATTGAAAAATATTGATACAGCGCAGTAACAAAGTGATTAAAAGAATAATTTAGCAATTTCTCAGTTTATTGTCTTTGTGACATTGTATGTTTTCCTCTTTCCCTTTTTTATCATAATAATCGCGTCAAACGTATTCGCCACATCACTACGAAATACTAGAAGTTGACATTTCCAACTATGTGAGTAGGCGAAATGTTGGTTTGTCCTTAGGTCTACTGTACGCGACATTCACAAACATTCAATATTATTATTGCTGCTCTGTTTGCCTGCTACAAACGATTTGAATTTATAATCGAGTCTCGAGACGGTTTGCAAATTATTATTTGACTCGATTTGATTTGGTTTCGATTCAAAATTGTTCTGTTAATAAAGATTTTTGATTGTAAATATTATGTTTCTTATTATAGTACTTAACGCGAATGAATTATCAATTGTGTTTTTTTTTCGGAAATTTGCAGAATCTTTATGTTTATCAGAAGGTACGTACAAAAGTAACAACCATCTATGCCTGCCCTGCTTTAAGTCTACTGATACTCACAATTGGGGATCTTCTAGGTGAGAGTCAATAGGCATTATTTCAGCTTACGTGTACCATTCTCGACTACATCGTCACTTTCCATCAGTTAAGATGTAGTTGAACGCAAGCAATTTTTTGAAATAAATAAAAGCTTTTGTCTATACAGCTATGTTAATATATTGTAGATGTTAGATAGCTTTTATCGTGATTTGTTCAAATATATTTCTAAAATTTTACAGTGTGGGGATTATCAAGACGAGAGTGGTATTATTTGGATTAATGTTTTCTACATTAGACCATCATGACTGAGATTTGAGTAAAACGTTGCCGAATTAACAGTAAAAAACCTGATCGCGAGACGCTCTTTAAAAATGCGGAAACAAAGTCTTTTATTTTGTAATTGAGAATATTAGGTAAAAGGTCTCATAAAATCATCAAAAGCCATTAAAACTAAAGGTTTCATGGAACTGAACAACTGATTCGAAGAGCTCACAGTAAATCCACGAAAAAGATTTTTAACTTTTCTAAAATGTCGATCGATCAAATAAGTACTACGGGAAGTCTAAAATTTGTCAAGAGCAGCAACTCTAGGTTACATGGTATCAACCGATTATAGATATTATTTTATATGTAAAAAAATACATATTTTGCGTTTTTTAAGTATTCTTTTAGACGAAAGTGAATCGTTTCTTTATATAAAAGATTACATCGCTTTAAATAGTTTTTTTTTAAAATATATTAATTTGTCGTCGACTTTTTATTATTGTAACCAATCTACAAAAAAAATGATATGTTTTTACTATCAACAGAATTTCTACATTTAATGCCTGTCTAAATCCGGATCGAAATTTGTAACTGCTACATTTAAGTCTCGTAATAACTTTGAGTTATATGGCATTTAAATTTAATTGCATTAGTTTTAACTAGAAATTAATTTAAATTTATTAGGACAATTTTATTTATTGTAAAGCTGACGACGTATAAAACTATATCAGGTAGCACTTGATTTAACAGATCTGTCATTTGGTAAGGCTACAAATGTCATACATAATCCTTTAAACCTGTTAACCTATTTTATCTAAGATAAAGGACAAGTTTAAAAATATTTGTCACAAAAAAAGAAGAAAAGAAACCGAACCCAATAAGCGGATACCAGACACAAAACACCTGTGCCTCAAACATCAAACTTCGTATAAAATAAAATAAAAGTATCCCAAAACAAGAATATACTCTTCGAATCAGATGTTTGTATATTTATCCTTATTTTGCCGTCTTATTTTAAACCTTAAGAGCAATGGCATAAGGATTTTCACAATCTCTCCCGACTCTTCGATAATGGTATCGGTAGCAAAAAACTGGTACCCAAAAAACGGGTTGTGTGTGAACAAAAAATCGGGGCAAGATGCTACCTTTTAAAGTTTTTTTTTAATTTTGTTGTCGGCAGTATTTTGGTTTATCAGTAGTTGGTGATATATACATTCTTTTGGTTTATCAACAATAATAGGCAAACCTTTAGTATTTTATCGATAATTAATCATTAAGTCTTTGGCATACTCTTTCCTGATGATAAGCGATGATGATGATGCACAAGATAGAAATAAGCTTACCAATTAGTAAACGCAGTTGGGGACTGGATGTCTTATTTCCATGCCAAAACACATCAATGTTGTTTGGCGACATTGATGTTTAGCAGCAACATTAGGATAAGACGGTGGTAGCTCTAGTCATCATCATCAGCCGAAATACATCCACTGCTGGACAAAGGCCTCCCCCAAGGATTTCCACACCGAACGGTCCTGTGCTGCCCGCATCCAGCAGCTTCCCGCAACCTTCACCAGGTCGTCGGTCCAGGTGGGCTCAACTGAACTTTTACTTATAAAACCACCATACTAAGTTCGACCATAGCGAGAATGATGATATTTTAAATAGGTATTATGATATTATTATAAGTGTAAGAGTGGGATGGGACTAAAAGAAGGCCCTAAATGAATCACTGCGACCTGGTAAGACTATATTGCGACCACTACCTCTATTTAAATAGGAAAATAGTAAATGAATATTTCAGGGTAAATCAGATAAGGTTATCCAACTTTGTACATACTAGGATTTACTTAAAAGGGTTCCAAACTCAATACCAGGAATTCTAATTCCCATGAATAAAGACCGATAAACATTATATACGTATGTCGCAGCAGGAATACTGTCAAATCCGTGATATTATAATCTCACTAGTGAATTTTAATTACGCGGATATTTTGTTAATCGCCTCCTATTTTTACAATTTCACGTACCTACTCATTTCAATGTTTTGTAATCTCTCGGGGCACTATATTTTGACAATATCCCTGCGACATATTATATGATTATTATTTCTTTTGATTTAGGAAGATTTGATATTTTTACTGTTATCTTAAAATACATATACAAATTGCTATTAACAAACAAACAAATATCGTTCCCACTGCGCAGCAGCATGGGTCTCTTCCCATACCTCGGGGAGATTACGCCATAACTCCACACACAGGAGCAAGCCCGGATTGGTCACACGGGGGCCAAGTGCAGATTGGTGTAAAAATTGGAACAAAATAGGTGTAAAACCCTTTTAATGGGACTTCTACTGAGTACTGAATAGCTTTATCAGCTGATTTATAATTTTCTAAGGAAATGCAAATCTTTTTTGCGTTTTCAATATAGTGACAGAACAAATTTTGTTTCGTTAGATAAAAAGAACTACAACGTAACAAGTGCGTATTCCTGTTTTGATACACTCTAAGAAAATAAAATATCTTGACAAAACTTTCTTCAAGTATTTATCACAACTAAACAAAATAATCACAAAATGGAACAAAACAACAAAAACTATAATTAACCGACCATTTTGTCTCAACACCTACGCGATATACAACCAGACATCACCAAAATTACATGACCTATCATCGGCAATATATTACATTAAATCGCAGTTCAACACATAACAGTTGTAATCTGATCATTGACCAAATAAAATTGACCTGTCTCATTTGGCTTTCAAAATTAACTTTAAGAGAAATACATGCCAACATAAACTGGCTAATTCAATAGATACTTTACACAACGGTTGTTGACTCCATTTATTGACGTTTACCTCTAGACCTGCTTGCTCCTTCTAACATTTTGCTCCAAAAAGTTATCATATTGAAACTGCTTACTTAGAAGCGGTCGTGGCTCAGGGCGGCTTACGGGGTCGCGTCGACCACGAGGGTTAACTGACTACAGACACGGTCATAACCTGGATGGGTTTGACTGTTAGTGGCATTTATCTCGACCGTGTCCGTGCTTCGCAAGGCACGTTAAGCCATTGGTGCTGGCAGCTATCGCTAGATTAAGTCATGTCAGAGGCCAAAGGCGGTTTGAAAACTTCTGACACTGGGGTTGGCCACTAGGCACTCCATTCCCTGGTTCTCTATAAAGGCGACCTCATCCCCCTCTGCGGGATCCGATGACGGTTGCTTGCGTGTGTGACACCATCATTTTTATGAATCATATAAGTGACAGTAATGCGACATTTGTATTTTTTTTTTTTATGTGATAGGTGGCAAACGAGCAGACGGATCACCTGATGGTAAGCGATTACCGCCGCCCATGGACACCCGCAACACCGGAGGAGTCACAAGTGCGTTGCCGACCTTTGAAATGGGATGGGGGGTGGGGGAATGGGGAGGGGGAGGGGGGTTGGGCCTCCGGTACCCTCACTCACTCGGCGAAATACAACAAACGTTGCTTCACGCCGGTTTTCTGTGAGGCCGTGGTATCACTCCGGTCGAGCCGGCCCATTCGTGCCGAAGCATGGCTCTCCCACGTCTAAAACGTTGTATGGAGTTTAGTTTCTCTACTGTTGATACAAGGTTCTCTTCCAATACCTCGGGAAGGTTATCCATACTCCACACACGGAGCCAAGTCCGGATAGGTGGAGGTTGTGGGGATTACAGCGCAACCCCAGTGTCAGAAGTTTTAAAGTGTTTATAATGCCTTTGATATGGCTTCATGATTGCTACCTAGTGACAGCTACCGATAAAGCACGGCAACGGTTGACAAAAAACGCCACTTACTGTTACTGTGATCAACAAATTGCCTGATTGACGCGACTATGCAACTTAGCTTACAAATAAAGATGTAACTAAAGTGCCACTGTCAGTACTTGGGATCAGGATTGTCTCGGAAATTCATGGTTAACTAGATTTCAGTTCACAGCGAACTAATACATTTGGGCCATATATTATGGGTTCCACAAAAGTGGCCCAACTTATAAAGCGAATAGACTCGTCCTTGCAAATAATACTGTATAGGTCTTTGACTGCAGTGATATCATTAGAACTGCCTAAAACATCCTATGGCTTCATTTATTTATCAAAATAACTTGGTTTCAAAAGTAGAAAGTTTTCGTTCTGCTATCGAAAATTTGTTGAATTTTAATTGAAAATATTAATTATTCATTGTTTATTTTAAAAGGGTTTTGTTTACTACGCAGTGAAGTACATTTTTTAAATAAACAGATTGGTAAAGCATTTGGTAACTTCTTGCCAAAATGAATTGATGATAATGCCAAAGATGAAGCAAGCTTACCAAGATTTACAAACGCAATGGAGAACTGGCTAACTTATATCCTTCCCAGGACATATTAATGCTGATGACACATATTTAGCAGCAAAATTTCGATAAAAATTAAGGTAGAAACTTAGCTTGTAACGTCTTTATTTTATATAGAATACAAATAAAAATGAAATATACCCAATGTGCACTCATCCCTTTCGGGATTAGCTAAGTCAGATGAGAAAGGGTAGTTTGTAGGACTCTGTTTGGTTGGTAGTATGGTTATATGTATGGTAATTCTACCAACGAAATAAAGTTGAACGCTACGGAAACGAATTTGGGACCTCCCATTTAGTTGTTGGAAATAAAGAGACTAGCAAGTTGACTGAAGTTATTTTTTCGATATGACCTAATAAGTAAAAAGATAAAAACGCAGCAGAAACATAAATTAAAACTAGATAAAAAAACGATGAAAAATGTTTAAGAAGCATTTTAAATACAATGTTTGGTTAATAAAAATAAAAACTAATAAAATGTACAGCAACGCTATTCATGCTTTATTTTCGTCTAGCTTAAAATGTTCACTGTTCAACACAAATCAGCAATAAAAATTCCTTTTCAGTAACAAAAAGAAGCTATTCTTTATCTATAGCATGGAGTATCAACTTAATGAAAAAATAAAAATATCTGAATCGGGTGGTGATGTATGGATTTGGATGTGATTCTTTGAAGTCGCTTTAAAATATATATTTTAAATATTATTATTAAAATATGATTTTCAGTTTCGTTAGAATATATTATTATGTATTAATAAATTTTTCGTCGATACAAAAGACATCAACGAGAGCTGTAGAATTCGTTGATGTCTTTTCTATGTAAAATTGAAAATAAGGAAAACCACTGTCTGTGGTTTCACAGCTACACACCAAACCTAGATAATAATATATCAAAAACGCTCAGTGCGGCTTGCGTGGTCACGTCGATCACGCAGGATAACTGACTACAAACACGGTCATAACCCGGATGGGTTTGACTGTTGGAGGCATTCATGTCGACCGTTTCCGTGCTTCGCAAGGCACGTTAAGCCATTGGTTCCGGCTGCTATCGCTAGATGGCAGTCGTTTAGCCATGTCGGAGGCCTTATAGGCAACTTAAAAACTTCTCACACTAAAATATTTTCATTTTATTTCTTCTTCTTCTACCTAGCGTTATCCCTGCTCGAGCTGGGGTTCACAAGGTACACTATACAAATATTTTCATTTCATTTCATAAATAACTAATAGCTTAGTAATTTTTGAAAAACAGATATTTAAGTAGGTATATCTATCTCGCTGTTTCGACAAAGACCCTAGAATATCTTCTATTTATCAAACTGAGCAACTTTTCCCAAAAAAGTCATGGTAAAAAAAATTTGGACTTCTCGTACAAAGTTCATCAACCAGCTGACGGATTTTTATGAAGAGTCCAAAAAATTTTTTTTGCTTTTTAAGTATGAGTTTTATGGGAAAAGTTGTTCAGTTTGATGAGAAGAAGCCACTGTTGAATTATTGCCAGACTTTTTTTTATCATACTGTATAAAACACAAAACTGAGAGGCGACAAAAAATACGTTGGTACCCATTTGTTGGTGTCAAGCACGTGAGCTGCTCCTATCTTTATGCCATAATTATAGTAACTCAATGTTATACAGGTTGAGTGTATTTTTAGGGATATCCTTCTAAATGACAGCTGCCATAAGCTTGACAATTGGTATTGTGAACACCTGTAGCTGTATTATACAGAAGGTGTTTTGGACGGGTTTGGCGTCTGCAAATGAATGGCTCCATCTGCTTTCTACAAGATCATTCTGAGGCTATTTGTAGAATAATTAACAAGGACCAGTATTGATAATTGAAAAAGTTATCATACACGAGCAAAATATATTTTTAAATTAGAAAATATTGCTTTCGTTAAAGGTATTAATTAATTACTTGTATGATTACGTACATATGATAAAATATAATCATTAATGTACTTGATTACCTATGAAACGTAGAACACTTGGGTTTATTTAATTTAGCCCAATTATGACTGATGATTAGGATGATTTAGTTATCTATCTATTTTATAGATAATATATCTATATTATTTATTATCATTTTTTTTACTTATCCACTATTCAGATTTTGGTATTATCCCACCTGGTGGTAAGAGATGATAATGGAAAATGAATTGGCAGCCGGCTTTTCAAGGTTCCCAACATAATGCAGAACTGGATCCGTGCCGGAACACATGGATACTATTAACATTAATCTTTGGCAGCAGAACTTAGATAAGATGGTGGTAGCTAGCCAAGCAGGCCCAGAAAATCTGCTACCACCAACCAAACCAAGAGCTACAAAATTGGGCCACGCTGAGAATCGATCCCGCGACTTCCTGGTACGATGCGAGCGGACAAGCTGCTAGACCACGGAGGCGATTATAAAACTATAAATCTCAAAGCATTGTGACTGATTAAAATTTTTCTTTTCCAATTTGTCACAATGGCGAAGCCTTTAAGTAATATAATTAATCTAGTGAACTTGCCATTAACATCGACATTAGCTGTCTATTCACTATTGCTCAGGCACTGAGGTTATCCCTTTATATGTTTGCTTCTATTGTGATACCTTTTAAAGGAATGTCTGTTATTAGTCTCTTTTTGAGGTTAATTCTAAGGGGTCAAAGCGTAGTACAGGTGGAACCCTCCATCTGATGATTGCCGACAGGTATTTTTTAGCCCTCCAGTACACTGATACACTTCTAAAGTATAGGTTTCGTTTGGGAGGGGGGGGGGGGGTGTTGTTTCCCTCTGCGGGTACGATCTGGTTCAACAGTTGAAATTTTCTAGCTGAGCTAATTATGAAATAACGAAAACATCCCTCAGACAAATAATACAATATTCAGCATCAGGTCCTATAAATTTTGAATAAAAGCTGATAAAAAGAGTTTCCGGAATCTGTTTTATAGTAAGTAGATGTAAATTCGCAAGTAAGTGACATAGAATAATGACAAAGACCTACGTAATCCGAAGATCGGCGCGTAACGTTCCATTTTACTTACAACAATGTAACTGGAAAGGTCATCCTTTGTGATGGCAGGCGGGGACACAAAAGGCCAAGGCACAGAAGTCCCCAGTTAGTGACTGTAGTTCTAATTTTAATTACAAAACGTTGTAAGTCAAAGCGGTAGTGATTTAGTATACCTTACGTGATCATACAGGTTAACTGACTACAAACGTGGTTCATAAGCTGGATGGTTTTACTTTAAGTCTCATTTATATTCTATCAACAGTTTCCGTATTTCGCAAGGCACTAGACAGCAAACGTAGAGGCAAAATGTAAATACAGGGTGTTAAAAATGAATAAAATGAATAAAATTGATTACAATCTTTAAAATCTTAAAACCCTTTAAAATCTTAAAGATTTTAAAGGGTTCCTTGTAATCAAGTAGGTATAGAATACAGGAAAAATATTTAAAAAATCTGCTCTGCAAAGTTTTTTTTCAGTCCCATACTAAATCTGAATAGTGAATCAAGAATTTGTATAAAAACGGAAAAAAAATACAGAGTGGATTTTTTAAATATTTTTCCTGTTGTCTGCGCTTGATTCTGATTGTGAGTGACACCTTAAAATCTCAAACGCACTTTGTTAACAGCCTATATAGGTATTAATATATATTTCTTAGTATCGGGAACAGTACTGTTATGATTTTGTTTTGTTTTGTTTGTTACACGACTGACCAAGTGCAGGGTTATTTTTTCATGTATATGTATTTTTTACCGCTTAAATTGTACTCTAAGATTTTATTGTTTTATTCCCATGATACATGACACTGGCAGAATACAACATTGCCCTCATAAGAAAAAAAGCCGCAAAGAATATGGAGGTTCCGTATACCTAGAACTTAGAACCGCCTCGTAGCCCAGTGGCTGGTCCACTCGCTTCACATCAGGAGGTCGCGCGCGGGTTCGATTCCCGGCGAGCTCCAACTTTGTAGGACTCGGTTTGGTTGGTGGTAGGGCATTTCTGAGCCCGCCTGGCTAGCTACCACCATCTTATCTAAGTCTTGCCGTCAAACATCAATGTTAACAGCATTGATGTGTTCCGGCATGAAGATAAGATAGCCAGTTCCTCATTGCGTTGGGAATATTGGTAAGCCCGCTTCCATCTTCGGCATCATCATCACTTAGGACCCACCAGGTG
This sequence comes from Coleophora deauratella, assembly GCA_958295455.1. Taxonomy (NCBI): domain Eukaryota; kingdom Metazoa; phylum Arthropoda; class Insecta; order Lepidoptera; family Coleophoridae; genus Coleophora; species Coleophora deauratella. The sequence goes on from OY282412.1 coordinate 4,492,468, forward strand.
AGTTGATGCCAAAAGCTTACCAATCGAGGGTAAAAAAAAACATTGCGGCCTTCTTTTTTACGAGGGTAGAACAGGTGTCTGCAGTGGCGTGCACAGAGTTTACACATAGGGTAGGCAGAAATAAAATTTTATATAAAAATGGAAAAATATCCATTAGTGTATCAGTTAACTTTAACTGGCCTTTTCAACTGGTCTCGTTACCTGCGACTTTATAAATATGTGAAACTTTAAACAAGACTCTAGGTGCTTTTCACAGAGATTGTGCTACCTATTTAAAGCCAGTGTCATTCCAAACTGTTTTACTGTTAGACAATAAAATGCACTACCAACCAAATAAAGTTTAACGCTACAAGGAAATGAATTTGCGACCTCCCATAGAGTTGTTGGAAATAAAAAGACTAGCTAGTTGACTGAAGTTTTTTTTTTTTGGATATGACCATATATGGATGAATAAGTTAATTAGTATTCCCCAGTTAGTGACTGTTGTTCTAATTTTAATTACAAAACGTTGCAAGTCAAAGCGGTAGTGATTTAGTATACCTTACGTGATCATGCAGGTTAACTGACTACAAACGTGGTTCATAAGCTGGATGGTTTTACTTTTAGTCTCATTTATATTCTTTCAACAGTTTCCGTATTTCGCAAGGCACTAGACAGCAAACGTAGAGGCAAAATGTAAATACAGGGTGTTAAAAAAGTGCATTTGAGATTTTAAGGGGCTCCTTGTAATCAATTAGGTATAGAATACAGGAAAAATATTTAAAAAATCTGCTCTGCAAATGTTTTTTTCAGTCCCATACTAAATCTGAATAGTGAATCAAGAATTTGTATAAAAAACTGAAAAAAAATATGCAGAGTGGATTTTTTAAATATTTTTCCTGTATTCTGTGCTTGATTCTGATTGTGAGTGACACCTTAAAATCTCAAACGCACTTTTTTAACAGCCTATATAGGTATTAATATATATTTCTTAGTATCGGGAACAGTACTGTTATGATTTTGTTTTGTTTGTTACCCGACTGACCAAGTGCAGGATTATTTTTTCATGTAGGTATATGTATTTTTTTACCGCTTAAATTGTACTCTAAGGTTTTATTTTTTTATTCCCATGATACATGACACTGGCAGAATACAACATTGCCCTCATAAGAAAAAAAGCCGCAAAGAATATGGAGGTTCCGTATACCTAGAACTTAGAACCGCCTCGTAGCCCAGTGGCTGGTCCACTCGCTTCACATCAGGAGGTCGCGCGCGCGTTCGATTCCCGGCGAGCTCCAACTTTGTAGAACTCGGTTTGGTTGGTGGTAGGGCATTTCTGAGCCCGCCTGGCTACCTACCACCATCTTATCTAAGTCTTGCCGTCAAACATCAATGTTAACAGCATTGATGTGTTCCGGCATGAAGATAAGATAGTCAGTTCCCCATTCCGTTGGGGAATCTTGGTAAGCCCGCTTCCATCTTCGGCATCATCATCACTTAGGTACCACCAGGTGAGATGATGCCAAGGGCTTACAAATTGAGTGCAAAAAAAACATTGCGGCCTTCTTCTTTACGAGGGTAGAACAGTTGACTGCTAGTCTTCTGAAATACTTTTTATCATATGTCAAAAATGATATTTTATTTAAATCGTGATTTAAATTATTAACGATGTCGTCATTATTCATATTAATAGATTCTTTTTTTTATTATAGATTTTAGATTTTAGTTTGCATACTAATCACGTTATTTTATATAAAAATAATGATAGACTAAGTTATTTGGAATCTTATTAAAATAGCTATTAATTAGTGAACCATAATATACTCGTATAATATTTCATAATTTATTTTTCATACAGTCAACTAAAGTCAAGTCAGTTAGCGTTACTAGACGTTGCTGGGCGCGACTAGCGAGGGACCGAGACAAAAGGCTTGCAAAAGAAGAGGCCTATACCCACCAGCAGTGGGCTAATGTGGGCTAATTAAATAGATAGACAGTCAACTTCTTATAATAGCCACGAAATTCAAAATCAAAATATTTTATTTAAGTAGATGCTGTACGCATACTTTTAAATCGTCTTTTTTTCTACCTAGTACAAAGTTCCTACACAAACCTAGTACAAACTAAGAGAAAGATAACTTTATCATTATTTTCTGTTATAAATCAAAATAAGATCAAGATAAAACGTTATCACTAGAGACAAAAACGCAGTTAAATCGTTGGCAGTACAAATATGGATTTTCATACCAAAAGATTAAGTATAAAAAAATAACAGATTTACGCTTACCCAGAACTGGATTTGAACTCGTGACATTTTAGATAAGCTGCCTGTCATTTCTTTAAATACATTAAACTGCCGACTTATCTTAGTGTCTTTTTTTTGGAATACCATAGAGATTTCATAGTTGTTTCATCTGAATTTTCTAGGTATAAAATTCTTCTTATTTTAATCGACCCAAAATCCTAGTAATTTTTTTTAGGTTCGTGGACATTGACCAGGTCTGGACCAAGTGCTGCCCAGAATGAACACATAGTGCATTTTGTTCCTCAGGTGAATACTAATCTGTAAACCTGCGCTTCCAAATCTGTCCGAGGAGTCAAGAGAAAAAAGTTTTTTTGTTGTGAATTATTTGTTTGCGAAAAATGAACTCAATAATTGTTTTCAGTATAACTTGTAGTGTATTATTTATATTTATGTAATAATAATATCATTAATTATCAATCAGTAATTACATTGATGTCTGGACCAAGTGCTGCCCAGAATGAACACATAGTACATTTTGTTCCTCAGGTCAATACTAATCTGTAAACCCAAGCGCTTCCAAATCTGTCCGAGGAGTCAAGAGAAAAAAAGTTTTATTGTTGTGAATTATTTGTTTGCGAAAAATGAACTCAATAATTGTTTTCAGTATAACTAGTAGTGTATTATTTATACTTATGTAATAATAATATCATTAATTATCAATCAGTAATTACATTGATGTCTGGACCAAGTGCTGCCCAGAATGAACACATAGTGCATTTTGTTCCTCAGGCCAATAATAATCTGTAAACCGAAGTGCTTCAAAATCTGTCCGAGGAGTCAAGAGAAAAAAAGTTTTTTGTTGTGAATTATTTGTTTGCGAAAAATTGGGATAATTACAATTACATGATCAAAATACTCCTGCTCCTGCCAAACTTATGGATCTTGGACCGCAACTCATTTTTCTTGATAGGGTCACCGTAGGCGGTACCAGCAATTCTCCAAAGTAAGAAAGAGATGCTCATTGGAGCAAAGCTGTATCTGTAATTCTTGCCGGCTCATGTGGCGCTTTCACTTTTTCGTTGTTGCCTATCTGTGCCCAAGTTGGTGTATATTATGAGAACCTCTCCGACTTGGTTTTTTCCACTAGAGGTTTTTAAGCTGGAAAAAGTTTTTAAAGTCACGTTGGAGCTTATCCTCAGCATGTACCTTAACGAGACCTAGTGGCTGCAGGCGTCTCCGCGGGTTTGCCATGAGGTTATGGGTATTAGGTGTGTGTAAGATGCAAACCTTTCTGCTTTGTTGGTCTCCTCCAGTGGGATTGTCGGCCTAGTTCACTAAAATATTCCATGTACAGGGTGACAATACCGACATGCCTTTTAGAGCCTCAAAGCCTGGGTTACTGTGTATCCATCCGCCGATCGGCCAGAGGACCCTTTGATCCAGCGTCAATGGGATGATCAGCTCTAAGGATCCCGACCTGCTGAGCTATTGGAGGCGGCATCAGGACCGGATGTCGCTCGACTCAAAGCTCCATCTTTCCCAAAATCGGTAGCTTGGCTTCGTGCTCTTCCGTCCCCCTATTTGGGAATCAGCCTCGATGACGGATCCTTGAGGCTGGCCGCTGCTCCTCGTCTAGGGTGTAACGTCTGCGAGCCCTATTACTGCATGTGCGGGGTGCGCGTGGATGTTGATAATCATCACGGGTTGAGCTGCAAAAAGTCAGCGGAACTTCGACCACGACACCATATTATGCTCAGTGAGCTCATCCGCCATGCTGTTGTTCCGAGTATCCTGGAGCCGCCCGGCTTGAGACACTCGCTTGGCAAGCGGTCTGATGGGCTGACTTTGATCCCTTGGGGGTGAGGGCGTTGTTTAGTGTGGGATGCGGCGTGTGTAAGCACATTTGCACCCTCCCATTTTGCCTGCGCCACCCACACAACGGATTCAGCTGCCGATCGGACTGCCGTTAAAAACATGCCAAGTCCTCGACCCTCAAGGATACATATACTTACGTCCCCTTCGCGGTTGAGGCGAGTGGTGTGCGGAAGCTAGGAAGTTTGTGGGGGAATCTGTTGGCGCTTGATCAACAATAGTGGAGACTTCCACGTCAGATCGTATCTGAAGCAGCGAATTTCGCTGGCGATACAGCGAGGCAACGCTGCCAGGGTTATGGGCACATTTGCATCAGGGGCTCTTTTTGACTAAGGCTTAGGCTTTTATGGTGCCTAAGTTATAGTTTAAGGTTTGTAAACTTACTGTTTAACGAATCTCGATTTTTAATTATATTATTTTATAAATAAAAAACTAGGTAATCTTCATCAAAGTAATTACTGATTGATAATTAATGATATTATTATTATTACATAAGTATAAATAATACACTACTAGTTACACTGAAAAGAATAATTATGTTAATTTTTCGTAAACAAATAATTCACAACAAAAATCTTTTTTTCTCTTGACTCCTCGGACAGATTTTGAAGCGCTTCGGTTTACAGATTAGTATTGACCTGAGGAACAAAATGCACTATGTGTTCATTCTGGGCAGCACTTGGTCCAGACATCAATGTAATTACTGATTGATAATTAATGATGTTATTATTACATAAGTAAAAATAATACATTACTAGTTACACTGAAAACAATAATTAAGTTCATTTTTCGCAAACAAATAATTCACAACAAAAAACTTTTTTTCTCTTGACTCCTCGGACAGATTTTGAAGCGCTTCGGTTTACAGCTTATTATTGGCCTGAGGAACAAAATGCACTATGTATTCATTCTGGGCAGCACTTGGTCCAGACATCAATGTAATTACTGATTGATAATTAATGATATTATTATTACATGAGTATAAATAATACACTACTAGTTATACTGAAAACAATTATTGAGTTCATTTTTCGCAAACAAATAATTCACAACAAAAAAACTTTTTTTCTCTTGACTCCTCGGACAGATTTAGAAGCGCTTGGGTTTACAGATTAGTATTCACCTGAGGAACAAAATGCACTATGTGTTCATTCTGGGCAGCACTTGGTCCAGACATCAATGTAATTACTGATTGATAATTAATGATATTATTATTACATAAGTATAAATAATACACTACAAAGTATACTGAAAACAATTATTGAGTTCATTTTTCGCAAACAAATAATTCACAACAATAAAACTTTTTTTCTCTTGACTCCTCGGACAGATTTGGAAGCGCAGGTTTACAGATTAGTATTCACCTGAGGAACAAAATGCACTATGTGTTCATTCTGGGTAACAAAAAAAGAATTTTCCAAATCGGTTCAGGCGTCTTCGAGTAATCGGTGAACATACATAAAAAAAAAGATTCCGACGAATTGAGAACCTCCTCCTTTTTTTGAAGTCGGTTAATAATTGATTTCATATAAACGACGTCGACAAACATCTTCCAAAAAGTCTCAATTTAAATTTAAACGATCGAGTTCCAATGTTCCGAGAACATTCAAAGTAAGCATAGAGAAGAAATTTGCATTTTCTGATATCGAACACGTTGAAAGGAGGGTAGTTAGCAAGAGTAAACTCAATAGACGAAGATAAAATCAACTAGAATGGATACATTTTAGATTGAAAGGCAAAGTAATGAGGATAAACATGCAATAGGAGCTACGGGTGTAACGAATATTCGCATTCGCATTCCGAATATTCGCAAATTGTTTGACATTCGCATTCGCAAATTTTATGCGAATATTATGCGAATATGAACCTCAGAAAAAAGACAGGTTAGGAATAAATAAAAACAATGGAAATTAACTTTTTATCGTTTTATTTGAATAAACTAAAAGATATATTTCAAATTTTCTTCACTTTACCATATTAACACTTAACCTCAATATTCACTTGTTTCTCGTGTCGATCTGTTGATTTTTATTGTAAACAAGAAACCGATCGGCTTTTCTCGGATAAACTCGGCAAATTCCGGACTAGGACGGAATGGCGACAACGAGTGCGCGCGAGCGCGAGTCAATCATCATCAATCAAATTTTAGCCATAGACAAGTGGCGCCAGATTTAAAAACCAAACATTCGCATTCGCATTCGCATTCGCGAATGTCGGTAGCAGACATTCGCATCCGCATTCGCATTCGCGAATGCATAAAAAATGACATTCGTTACACCACTAATAGGAGCGAATACAAGTGTATTATTTGAACTGTATTGAAGGTTTTACGAAAAGGGTTGTTGAAAAGTTGATAGATTTTAGATTTAAAACAAATTAATCTATCGATTCATAAAAGCATTTGGATATATTTGTTTTACTGCATAAACTAATTGAAAACTCAGTAGGTAATATTTCTTTATTTTTCAGATATCGGCATTTTTTGTAAGAAAAGTTGATAAAATATGTGTATGCTCTCAAAATACTATTTGACAGGACTCAAACTGGGATTTTTTTACTCATTAATTTTAACAAATTCTCCAATTCACATAGTCGATTCCCAAAAAATTGAACTCTTCATACAAATGCAGCTGTTAAGTTGATCGATTTGTATAAAGACATTTTTTTCTAAAATATGTTTTTACGCGATTTCCTCCACCCAAAGGTTGTCTGGAAGAGATCGCTATTTAGCGATAAGACCGCCTATCTGTTTAACTTTTTTTTGTATTTTGTTCATATTTTCCTGTTTTTGTGGTGCAATAAAGTGTCTTCATTCATTCATTTTTTGCAAAGTGTATTATTTTCTTTGGAAAAAGTTGTTTAGGTTCACGAGTCCAAAACCCCTGTATGAGATTTGGTAAATATTACAGAGAAACTTATAGAAAAAAATATGGACACAAACAAAAAGGTCAAACGTCTCAACATTTAGACTGTCAAAATTCGACAGTCAACAGGGTTCAATTTACTTTTACATAAATAACAAAGCAAGCAGAATGCTCAGACAGAATATAGATTTTTCTTTTTCTATATTCAAATAAAGGAAGAATAAAATACTGATGCCTGAAAGGCAAATCAAATTACTAGGCGTCCAGTAGGTACCTATAAAGTGACCTTTTGTTTTAAAAAGAGAAACAAAAGCCACCCCTGAAAGTAAATTACTGAAAGGTAGAAAGTACCTAACTATAATACTGTAATATTAAATTATAAAAACACAGAAAAAGCTAACTAAATAACTAACTAGGTGTCTATTCTGATGTTAAATTACTACGCTGGCTGTTCGGATAAAAATCACCTGCCTACTCAAATAAAAAAAAAACAAGATGAGTGTCGAAGAAAAACAAATTCAAATTCCGAACGCATCGTAGCCGCCTCGTCGGTTCGCGCTACGAGCTTCACGCAGGCTCTGCCCCGGGAACCGTTTACTGATCAGCCCTGCCCCCCTCCCCTCGCAGCCTCCGCCCCACCCTCCAGAAACCTAGCAAACCGCCGAGAGCGTCCACCCGCGTTGGACGTATACCGCGTCGCGTCCCGAAACACACCTGTGGCATTTCGGCTCACAGAGAAGGACAACGTCATTGCGTATCCTGTTATCTCGTTCTACAATTCGTGCGTTCGATTTTGTATTTTTGTTTTCACCAGTGCCCAGGATTACAGTGGTTTTCAGTGTAACAACAGTGAATGGTGTGTGTGATTATTTCTTTCTTTTTCATCGATGATTTTTATGAATGAAACCACGAACGGACCGGTCTTCGACCGGATGATTTAAATTAAAATGAAACCAGTCTGGATGGACCAAAACGCCGATTTCCGCCGATACGGGTTTCGCCGTGGGAGTAATGTTATACAGCCTCTTTTATAGCCTCCTTTTTTAATCTTCTTTCCTTGCTAATGATGCTTTTTTGAGTGGGAACGGATTAAGGACTTTGAATTTGGAATTGACCGTGAACATCAAAGAACGTTAGCTTTGTTTTACTTATTTTCCAAGTATTCCTGCATAACCTGGACACTTATATTTTTTAATCTTTCAAGAATAGCTCAGTAAGAATTTTTCCTTTGCTAACAAGATACTTTTGCTTCTAAGTGACCTTTCAAGTAATCTCTTTGAAGTCTCCAGTTTAGTTGCCTTTACAGCAGTTTTATATTGAATTATCGGGAAACCTCATTGAGTTACCTTGCTTTCAACCTTTTACTTTAACCGTAGTAAGTAGTCAGAAGTAGATACTTGACAAAAAGGAAAGTCCTCATTTACTCCACTTACTGAAAATCACATTTGAGACCGAAGTTGCCCGAAGTACCTTACCAATGATCAAATTTTGTCAGTCAGTGATTTCTTTGAACTTTTTCACTTAGGTTAGTATACTTAGCACTAAATCTTAGGTAGGTAGATAAAAATAAATTAAGCCATAAAAAATATTTGATAAGGTTAATAATATGGATAATACTACAATATTATTACTTAAAAAAATATTCAAAAACAAGCTTGTTTTTTTTTTAGTTATACCTATTAACTTTTTTTGCAAATTACGAAGTTATCTAAAAAATGAAAATAAAATTTATTGAAGAAACATTTTTAGGCTTTACTTTACTTCCTCAGCACCTAATGAACTCTCTTAAAAGCATGTTGTCTACAGTTTCACGATTTTAAATTAAAAAGTTTAATCTTTTTCTGAAAAACCAAAATAAAAGGACCAAAATAGAAAAGATACCGACTTAAATAAATTCTAAATGCAATAGGCATTATAGTTAGGAACCGTGAGTGATAAGGGGTTTGTGCTTCTTCATCTTAGGTCCTCTAACTTCTTGAGAAGCATAGGGCCTTAACTACAGTTCAGCTTTGTACTAGGTAGAAAAAGCAAGTACCTACTCTATTATCTAATCTGTGACCTAATCTCAAAACAATTTAAGTTTCGTTTGTTACCAGAATATCAGCTTACAACGGGAATTTCAATAAGAAATCTGACTAAGCTCGTTGTCAAATTTAGTATACTTACCTATTCTGCCTAACATCTCAAAAGTTCACGAACCAAAAATAATTTGATGACAGAATTCCGTCATTATAGGAAATGCTATTTAAGTTACTCGATAAATTCTAACCGGCGTAGAAGAAAATCGGTTTCAAATTCAAGTTCCTGTAAAGAGTTTCACCGAAGACGGGGACCGCAACTTTGAACTTTAAAATTAAATGTACGTCCTTCACTGTCATTCAGTTTAATGTCAGGTTTAAAAAGGAGATTTCAACAAATCGTTAAACATTAACTATAATTATTATTGATTTCAAACTCATTCAACTTGCGAGATTATTACAATCCGGAGGTACCTATTCAGGGTGAGAGTCAGCAGGCATTATTCGAGTTTGCGTATACCATCGTCGACTTTCCATCATGTGATACCTACATATGTTTTTTTGTCGACTGTATGTTTGTCAAACGCACTAAAATTTTAAGTAAAACAAAAGATATATTCTACAAAAAATCTTTCAAAGTAACCTGTATACTTTCAGTCTTGTCCAGCGGTTTTTTGTAGTTCAGAATATTGACACTTATACTTCAGTTTTCTTACTTTTTTGATAGGGGGTGATACTGCCTTTAGAAATTAAAGGGGCAGAGTGACCATACTGTATGATAGTAGTAGCGGTCCGTCGTATACTTCATTTTTTCTTACTTATTTTTGAAAATATTATAGCGCACCTACTCAACATTATTGATTTTATCATAGACTTGGAAAAGCTTATTATTAAGTTTATATGAAGAACTTCATAATAAGATTTCCCAACACTATAAAATTTCAATGGTAATGAGTAGGTAAACTATAATATTTTCAAAAATAAGTAAGAAAAATGAAGTAGGTATACGGCGGACCGCTACGACTATCATACAGTATGGTCACCCTGCCCCTTTCACTTCTAAAGGCAGTATCACCCCATGGAGGTAAAGAGAAGATAGTTGATTACGGCAAACCACCTAACACACACATTTACGTACACAGACATAACTTCATTTATTTACTAGATAAAGATCTAGTGGTAACAGGAAATTATAATGCCACATTGTGATTGAGTGTCCAGGATGTGCCGTTACCCTGAATTACAGATTTTCTGTACTTAAGTAAAAAAAAAAACGCTGAAAATATACAAATTAATGTGCTCTGTTGTTAAAATTTAATGGACTTCCAGTTAAATAACCGAGCGGTAACTTAAACGGTGTTAATCTTGGTTTAAAAGGACAGAAATACTTGATGAAGAAGTGTTAAATACTTATTACAGAAGGCATAAACTAATGGACTATTTAATTCGTTAAAAACCTATAATTTAAATAGAAAAATAAAATTAAATACTGGAAAAATTATAACATCAACATGAAAAGGATGGTTGCCGTAACTCGGTTTCTCGGTTAGCTCCCCATACTACTAATCTGAGGGCTGTAGATTCGATTCCTACCCAAAGCAAATATTTTTGTAACTTTTTCGTTGTCTGGGTGTTTTATATATGTGCAAATATGTATGCTTTGTGTATGCAAAATAAATAAATACTTACTTATCTATATCAGTCTCTGGTTTCCATAAAATACTGGAAATTCTCTTTTGAAGCCGGATGACCGTGTTTTATACAGGGTGTAACAAAAGATGTGGTGATACTTCAAGGTGGGCTTCTACTCACCAAACCGAACAATTTTGTTGAAATCGCAAAAAAATTGTTGGACTTTTCATACAAATCGATCAGCTGGCGAGCTAAAGTATGAAAAGTCCACCTTGAAGTATCACCACACCTTACCTATACAAAGAAACAATATCATAAACTTTATTTCGTCTATCTTTAGAACCATAAGTAACAAATACAATTTCACATAATACTCTTTCTGTTCCAATACATACAATATTACTTTGACTTTCGCCCTAACCAAAAGTTAATACGTACTATCTGCTTCCTCGGTCCAATTTATTTCGCCTTTTGTTTGTCCCTTCTTCGGTTCATTTATGAAATTGTCCTATTGGCAATGAACGGCCATCTTTGTTTCCTATTATTTCATATTTTTCCCTATCTGTGAGATAAATTTTGTTGTGGATCGTGAATGGTTTCTTTGAAAATATCGTGTATGTCATCTAAGTAATTGAAAGTTTTTTCTCCAGGTGTTTGTTCTTTTGCTTGCATAATATCTCTTGCTTGTACATTAAAAAATGCAGATTATTTCCCTCAATCTTAAATTTAGTAATCTTTGCTTAACATTGCTTTGCTTTGGTAACATGTAATTTCCAAATACTAGAGATCCCTATCTAGATATTACTCCTAAATCTTTAAAAGCATCATTAATATAAATGAAACATTTAAATTCATGAACCATGCATATCATTACGTTTTTTCAATCTTTCTAGCACCTATGATGACCTAATCGCGAAATATGATACCTTGTTTCAATAGAACGATAACATCTTTTTATTTGACAAAAGCCAGATGTGCAATTGTTTTAACAGATTCGTGTTTGATAATGGCAACGCCCCCCTTGTATATGGTTTTATATGTCAAAAGTTTTCTATTTATATTTACTTATGATATTAGTTCAAATAATCTTTAGAGTTTTTCAAAATCATAGGATTTTTAATAGATGCTTTACATCCTTTTTTTATTTAGTACAAAGTTTCTTCTACGAAGAACTTGTAAACTGTACACGTGAATCTTTGAAGCAATGCAGTACTCTAACTAGTAATGTGATTTAGCTTTTTCCCACGCAATTAATTCTGTAGTTATTCGAAGAAATTATCAACATTTCAACAAGAGTTATGTTTGCATAAACTCCAAGTGGGAAGAACAACAAAATTTCAATGAAGATTATGTTATTATACATTCACACCAGTTACAATATGTAGATACATATTAATAAGTTAAGATTAAATAATTCGAAGAAAAAACATCTAAAATACACATGAAAAAGTAGCAAACGCGATAATAACATCCACAATCTAACAGACAAATGTAATAATTTGCGTACATTTATACGGAGTTCTGCTCAGACAGAGTGCTCGATCATCAGATATTATCATATCCATAGTGATTCTTCATTTGAGGAACGCAGAGGAACTGGAGATACGCAAGATTGATGTGCAAGAGAGCCGTGATGAACGCACTGTAATTATTGAATATTACTTTTATTTATTCTTTTGCTAAAGTAGCCGACGTGTAAAGAAACAAGGTTATTTTTAGATCGCTATTTCTTATGGAATCCTTAATGTAATGTCTTTAGAGACATCTCGTAATACTGATTCATGTGATAGTATTCGTAAATCACACAAAATTTATTGTGTTTACAATTTGTAGTGTCTTCATTTCATTAGTCAAATTTATATAATGCATAAAATTGGTATAGGACCCGCGCTGTCGCTTCTACTCCTTTTTGTAAACAACTTTTGTTGGAAGACATTTCTGAAATCGCAAGACTTGTCTTTGAATATAAATCAATACTCATTTCGCCATATTGGTAAGGAGATTCTATTTTTTATTTCATTCGCTATGGATTTCTTGAAAGTTGTTCAGTAAGCAGAACATGATACATGTTTACGGGTTTTACATTTATTTTATATCAGTCCCTTTCCTGTTTTGAATGCTTCATAAAATACAAGTAATATAAATCAATTTGATGATTCGTTTTTTGTCTCTAAATTTTTGTCCACCCACGTTTCAAAAACTTGTTCCACAAACCTTTTGGTTATTCATTTCCACATAATCATATAGATATAACTAGTTTTGAATGTGTCTTTAATTACTTTGATTATGCTCTTTCCGATTTTTATGGCATATCGTTATGGTCTTTGTCTTTGTATACGATATTTTTATCTTCACAATTATCTATGTTATTGTTCCTTTTGTCATTGTGTGGGAGGATAGAAAAAGGGTCAACTATAAAAACTATTGTCTATTCATCATCTACCTGTTCATTTATCATATTTCTATTTCGCGAAAATTTACAAAGCTGTCATTTTACGCGATGTAATGTAAAAAGTTAAATTGTTTTGGGGGTTTACGCTTCGAGTGTTCGAGTTGTCTACCAAATTTTTAACATGCATAGAAATGAATTTTGCAAATGCTGTCTATTTAAGTTTTTCAAATATATAAACATACAGTAGGCATATTTTTAGATACACTGCGTTGTGTTCACATATTTTGAATTTGATTTTTGGTATGCAAACATAAGTTTCAAACACATCTTCTGACAGTTGTTTGTTATATTGTATTTAGCCTTTTTAATGAATTCAAACAAGTTTTTGATTATGTTCTGTGAAAATAGTAAGCACATAAACAATTAATTGTCTTTCATTATTGATTATGCAATCTTTCATTCATAACAACATAATCATATTCGCGACTATTATCATTATCTTTGTTCACAATGGCCTCTTTTAAAATACACAGTTTGTTCATTCGTTCGTTTATATTTACTTTTAATCCAACATGTCTATTGTCATCTAGACAATAACTTTTGTTTGCTTATAATATCTCTCGTTGGTTTTATTTGCGTTGGATTTAAAATATTAGGTTGAAAATTTTCGATTTTACAAAGGTAACAGAAACTCAACCTTATTTGTAATGTTCTGTCTGTCAATTCTGAATATGAATCCACTTCATTGGGCCTATAGGAGCTTTATTTTTTTTTAATGAAATAAACCAGTGTTTCCCATCAGTGGTACGCATAGTGTGTACGGGGTACACAAAGTACCTTCAAGGGGTACGCGCGGCAATCTCGCAACGCAGTTGCACATAAAACAAGCACCGAAATGTGCACCTTGCATCAAATTTAAATCGATCAAATACCTATCTACTAAGCACCGGGAGAGCGTGGGGCGGCGCGTGATGACACACGGGGGCGAAGTTTTATTTATCATTTCTGCTCAAAGGGGTACGCGAGTTTTAGCTCTTTCTGGAAGTGGTACGCAGGCAAAAATTGCGAACCACTGAAATAGGCCATTAGTCACTATCTATGATTACTACGACATGATATATAAACAGAATCTAAAATAATTTATCCGTGCAGCCACTGACTGATTAGTCTGTTATAAAATTAAAATAAACAAATAAAAGTCCGGCACAAATTACACACGGTCATCTAGCCCCAAACTAGGCTCCCTGTATTATGGGAACTAGATACTGATATACATACATAAATACATACATAATATTACATATACCTAGATACAGAGCAAACATATCTTTTCAGCGTAGACGTACAATATTTGTCCTGGTTGGGAATCGAATCCACAGCTACATATCAGAACCACTGACCCACCGAGTCAGTCATACTCTGTATATAATAGATACAATAAAGTGATGTTAATAAGAACTTCATCAAGCGTTATGCTTATAAAATATGTCCACACGTCCGTAGGTGAAAATCTAAATGCCCTACACGTGACCGCGGGTGACGCTAGTGCAACACCAGGCAACTGCCGACTATACCTTGTGGATAGGTCGGTTAAATTGTGTCACACGATAAGAAAGAGAGAGAGATCAAGCAATGTTTGTTTTTCCTTTGATTTTGAAGTATGTAGGTTTGCGAGCTTATAAAAGTCTAAAAAGGTCCTTTGCTGCATCAAATTTTAAACTTCGATTTTGCATCAAGTCATAAACATTACCAAATTTTTTCAAGATTTTTATCGACAACATTAAACTTTCACATCGGATTTGTTTTTTACTATAAAAGAAAGATTTGTTTGACGTAGGAGGGAACTGTTCACCCACGTTAGCTAGGGGTCGATGCCATTTTGAGGTAAAGCCAATCTGTCTGATTGATCAATTATATATCTTTTCTGTTTTTTATGTTTTCTGTGACAACAAATGGTAAGTAGTTATTTTAATGTTTCTTCATATCCTTTTAAATGGCACACAAATGGCAAAAGTTGTCTTTATACATACTTAATACTCATGTGTTGGTAATTATCAAAGATAAATCTCTTAATATAGATATTATATGTATACTTATCTTTTGTTTGTTTTTTGACTACGTAATGCGAAAATACTCAGACTTAAAAAGTTTTTATCAAAACTACGTATTTTACCATGACAATTGTTGTTGGTATTTTCTAATTTCATATTATTTGAATATTATCCCAAATAAACCAAAAAACATACCATTTATATACATATATTTCATTGTCTACCATTTTTTAAATGTTTTAAGACACAAACATCAAACTTATTGAAACTAAAATTAAAACTTATTTAATACAACGTCTTTAACAGACATCAGAATCTAATCACATGAAGGCAAGACGCATTGAAACAAGTTACCCATAACACGATTTGTATCTAGCAGGTCCCACAGATTAAAAATAAAGGTCTACATACAAGAGGCATACGATCTTTTTAGACCGGTTTTAAGCCCGTATATGGCTTCCACATCCGGTGGCTGTGGACCCTACTGTTCGTTTTTTTCTTTTGATAAGTAGTTTGTTTTATAGGCTGAGGCTATTGATTTATTCGGCTTGCTGTTAGCATGACTTTCCCATGAGAGTTTAAGTCCATTTGCAATTAAATTAGTTACTAACTTATTTTGTAGTTCTGCTAATTAATAATGTTGTTCATTCATTGAGTTGAGTTATTTTATTGGTGTGCCTGTAACGTGGAATCGTTTTATGACCGGTTGAAATATATTTTCCCTACTACTTCAGAAGGAGAGTAATGTTTTACGGTGTATGTTCAAATTAAATATATCTTTACTTTGTTCCAATCAAGAAAAAGCAAAAGATAAATAAACTTACTATGGCTCTGACACATTTCAACGTCAGTTGCCTACTTAGTTTGTTTACCCTTTCCTTTTTTTATTGGAATGAACCATTTGTATGGCAGTGTCGCTACAGGTCTTAATTATTTGTCTTTCAATATTTACTAGGAAACTTTTTGACCGACTTCAAAAAAAGGAGGAGGTTCTAAATTCGTGGGAATCTTTTTTTATGTATGTTCACCGAATACTCAAAGACGGCTGAACCGATTTGGATTCTTTTTTCTTTTTAAAAGGGTATACTTCCCAGGTATAAGTTTTGTCGAAATCGATTCAGCGGTTTTCGAGAAAATCAACAAAAACAAAAAACAAACAAATAATTGGAGTTGTTACGATTGAAGTCGGTTGTTTTTAACGTATTCAGCGTGGTAATTATTAGACTAATATACGTCTATAATGTAGCCTAAAACGGTTTGGTATACTATTTTTAACAAAGTGTGCACTTGTGACGACACCCATAGATCGAAATCGGGGCGCACGTGCTTGAATCTGCGTTGGTCCAAATTATATTTTTAATGTCACCAACGTTTTTAAGCAGACAGTGGCAATTTTTGGATATTTTTAGAACAATTTTTGGATAATTTTAAAATTAATTTCTGTTTTTTTGCTGTTTAAAAGGAAACTTGACATAGAAAGAATTTTTTTGCTAAAAACCTAATAACATCTAGGACTAGAAAAAAATACCAGATTTTTTTTATATTCTCAGACATATGTTCCCGAAGGAGCCTGTAATAACAATGTTTTTTTCTTAACAAATGTTTAATTAAGAAACAGATAAAAGTACTTCCTAACTTTTACTATTTTCAATCCAAATTAACGCTAAGAGGAACTTCCGTCTGCAAACAAAAAAAAGTTTTAAAAACGAATTAACTAATTTCCAAAATTCAAAATTTGAATAAACACAATTTACACACACAAATTCACATCTCCCACGTCGCCTGAGCATAACCAACGTCTGTGGCAATGTGCTTTCCATATTTAGTACACAGATGTGACGGAGCTGTATCTTATATCGTAAATATACACATAAATACACATACATCTGCCACATTTGTATATCTCACACAATGTTATAAACTTTTTTGCTGGTGAAGACGTTGGCGACGGGTTTTAAAACCGTTTCTCGAGTTCGCCGCTAGTGTTCTAAAAAATTATTATAAATCTAATATTTTTTTAACGTGCTTTTAAAATGAGGTGATAATTCTCATTACTCTTTGGCTAGATTTATTAAATTATCCTACAATCAATATTCCATTTAAACATTAAGTATTTTACCTCAAGATACAGGGTGGAATTGAAATAGTGTAGAAAACTTTGAAGACAGAAAACGATCACCATTTTCTCTAAGACTTTTTAAAAATCAAAAATAGTACTGACTATTGTGTAGGTTACACATAATTGGCGAATCAGATGATGTTTTGAATTTTATAAGTCCAAAATATTTTCTTGGGTTCAGAATTGTTTTTTCTATTTCATTGAAGTCGTAGAAAGTTGCTCAGTTTCCTTAATATAAAAAATTCCGTAAAGTTTGGTACGCAATTTCAATTTCACCTTATGTAAGGTTTACAGGGTCTGTGCTAACCATAATATCTAATGTTTATTATGCATACAATTTGTCTACTGTTTAGATTTACATATTATATTCAGTTTTCATAACGTAACGCTGACGTCATTCGAATATGACGTCATACCTAATAATAATAAGATAATGCCAATGAGTTTGTGAATTATATAAAAAACCTTTTATACTAAAACGATTTTGTAAGAAAAATTTTCAAACAAAACTTCAAAGTGGTTTATTTAGATAACCTCTTAATGCGAGTAAACTGAGAATTCATCTTAAAATCAATATATTTTAAACCCAAGTATAACAAACTTAATCATTAATTAAACCAACATCAATTAGTGATTTCAACCACTTTATATAAGTCACTCGTCGCTAAATCAACAAAAAAAATAACTTTGCTAAGTACAGTTAACGCCCATTAACATCTGAGTACCCCTAAACTAAAACTGGTATTTTAATTTTTACGATAATAAAGAGATTACATTTCGTTTCTGAGAGTGACAAAAAAAACAGAAAAAATAATAATGACACATCATTTTTACGGATTATTCAGTAACTTTTTTATTTCGAATCTTTTTTTTACTTCTATTATATTTCGTGTTGCCTAGCAACGAATGATTAATAGTATAGTTAACAATCATTCCTTATGATCATAATTTTTTTTATTACATTTTCTATTAGTAACTACATAGTTAACAAATTCAATTTTAATACCAGCAAGCGAAACTATAATGTATTTAAGTTCAAATCTGTATGAGAGGTCGAGTTATTCAGCTAATTTCGAACGCAGTGTGTACTTGAATAACACATTCGCATTTAACATATGTCTGTTGTACGTTCTCACGGTATTTCACGACTGCAACTTGTCAGATGTTGTAAAAAATTAAATAAAACAACAAAAAGTAAAACTCGTAAACGGTTTCGTTCTTGTAAAGAGAAAAAATATTCCATTGAAACCAAAAAATAGGATAGGAATCTTCAAGGCAAGAGCGAACATCAAAAAATTGCCTTATAAATTTACATAATACGTTCTTATCAACATCTTTACTTATCATCAGGTGAGATGCTGCAAAATTGTACACATAATTTCGAATTATACAACATTTCAGTTTTAAAAAAGAACTGTAAAAATCTTTTTTTTTGTTTTGTAACTCCGTATTTAAAAAAGACATAAATTGTCATAATTTATGAAATCTAATGAAAAAACATCAGTTTTATGATATGGTTTTGAGGACAGTAAAAAAAAGTATAATTTCGCAAAGTGTGATTTTGGCGTGACTATAATCACCAATATTATATTTTGTTTTTAAATTATGTTTGTGTTTTTAAATTATATAAGGTGCTACTTTATTAGTGCCCGATATTTTAGTCAGTGCTTCTACTCCTGATTCTGATCAACTTTCCCCAAGGAACCCATAGTCAAATCCCAAAAAAAATTTTGGACTCTTCATACTAATTTGGCCGCTCAGCTGATTGTTTTGTATGAAAGGTCTAAAAATTTATTTACGATTTGACTATGGGTTCTTTGGGGAAAGTTGATCAGAATCAAGAGTAGAAGCACTGACTAAAATATCGGGCACTAATAAAGTAGCACCTTATATACTAATAATTATGAAATATAAATTAATTTGGAATATTTGTATGGATTAGCCTATGAAGGAGGCTTTAATCAGTATTTCGGTTTGATATGATAATGTATGCAGCATATACCGTAATGAAGTAAATATAATTCAAAAATTTGGAAAACTGGCCACTAGCAAACAGTAATATCGTGTATAATAAAGAAAAACAAAGACTATACAAACGAACGAACGCACATACAGAAAGACAAAATAATTGCCTCTCACAAACATTTTGCCGCCTACACTGTGTTTCTGTGAGATGGTCCAAGTTACAAGAGATTCGAATGTTACGTAACCAAGTAAAAAAACAGTAAAAAGAAAAGCAACAGAAAAAAATAAATTTGCATTCTTTGAAAGGATTGTATTTGTCAAAAAAAAATTTTTTATTTAATACTGTAATTTTGATACTAAATGGTAATAACTCAGGTACCTATTTGTACTAAATTGAACCATTTCAAAAGATCATTAAGAACAAGTTCACTAAGAACGTATTTTGGATTCAAAAAATGGAACGTTATCCTTTTATTATTCAGATGTAATCTCTTTTTATCTAAAAATGTTTGTTATCATTTTATCATATTTACGTCTGCCCAAATGGAGGACACCAAATTTTTTTTGAGGTATAGTTTTATTGTTACTGCCTGTACCAAAAACAGCTAAGTGTAAATATTTTAATGCTTAGTGCCTTTAGTCGTGTTACATTACTTAAGAATGGGTTATATTCGTTGATAAGGCATGTTATGATCACTTATCGGACTAGGTAGATTGATTTTTGGTACTGGTGGTGATTTTATAACATGGACAATCATGTTCTCTGAAAAGTTCCGGTATTTCGGGATTGAGTCAACTCATTAAATTAGAGTAAAGTCAGTATTACTAAAGTAAATCTTCAATTGGTTCTGATGTAAGCAATTTATTTATATGTAGAATAGCAGAATGAATATTCATTTTTGTTTGCTTAAAAATGTTAAACTACCGAAATCCGAGAGGCATGTCCATATTATCATATACGTTTGTGGTCATTGGCCCTTAATCAATCTACTTACTCCGATCACAGGTTATGATACGAAAGACTTAAACGATATTTTTCTATAATATCATAGTCTCATAACTTGTCCCAAACAATCTTAACTAGGCCTCGCGTGGGTTCACGAAAAGACAGTATATGTCGCAACGAATCAGGTTTTAAAGAAATCTGAATGACTTAGTGAGTGGGCTTTGCGCTTGAAAGTTAACTTTTAAACGAGTAAAGTTAAATTAGTACTAGATTAGGTAAAGTTATAGAAACGTATTTAAAGTTATTTTATTTTTATCTGTATAAAAACCTTGTTAAAATAATCTTCTTACTGAAACCGAAAGTCTTATTCCTTACATCTCAATTGTCAGTAGACAGATTATTTAGCCGACTTCTCTAGAATGAGGGTTAAGTTTTTTCAGTCTATTTGGCCATAGTTATTTCATAACACAGTGACATAAAGTACATTATCCCTTACTTACTTTAAATCAGTTGGATCGTTATGGTATAACTATGGCCATTTATAGCGGTATCTTTGGTTGATCTCTTCACCTAAATAAATATAAGGATTTTGTGATAGTAGATAAATTTTTGTAATCAAGAAACTATCATACATTATCTGCTTTCAAGAAATGGTATTAAGATGTAATCCCCTGGCCAAACCTCATTGCCTAAAAGTATACAGTTTATATCTTTTCATTATCTAAACTAACTTATACATTGCTATCTAGAATTTCTTGCCTCTTTTATGCTCTGACCCAAAAACGGGGATCGTGACCTGCATACACGGGGTCTAATTTTCTTAATTACTATCCCCAAATTGAGTCCCTGAATTCAAGTTGGCTAATTTTAGTAAAAGTAGGCGCGCTTTTTGGCAGAATTTAATATAACTACGTTAGGAAATGAGAAATTACGATGGGTATTATAAGTAACATTATAGGCTGGCAGTAAAGCTATAAATTCATAAGTTACGAAAAAAAACACGACTGATTTAAATGCATTCTGTGACACACAAAATGTACATACTACAAAATTCTTGGAAAACGTATGTAGATCAGTTTTTTTTATATCCTGCACATTCGGTTGAAGCTAGTCAGGAGAAAATAAAAATAAGAAGTAAATTATTTGTCTTGATCAAGACAGTTAACTGTTATTAATAACCAGATATCGGTGTAGGCAGATTGATTTTTGGTACTTGCATCGTGATTTTATAACATGGACAATCCTTTTTTCCGAAAAGTTCCGGTATTTCCGGATTGAGTTGATCTGATTGAATCAATCAATTGGTTCTGAAGGAAGCAATTTATTCATGTTTAGAATAACAGAAAGAATATTCGTTTTTGTTCGCTTAAAAATGTTAAACTCCCGGAATCCGAGCAGCATGTCCATATTAACATATACGTTTGCGGTCATTGACCCTAAATCAATCTACCTACTCCGACCACTGTAACTTTTCTTTTTATCCCAGGATGGCAATTTCTACCATATTTGTCTATTGTTTGTCTTTTTTAATGCTTAGTCACATTACAGGATAGGTTCACTCAAATACTCCCTTATACTTAAATTTATGAAAAAAGATAAACTGACATAAAGTTTTTGGACCATCACATCATCAGTACTATAAAAATGTCATCAAGTCCCAAAAATGGCATTAATTCTTGAGGGTGTCGAGTCTACAAAACTTTATTTACGTAGCCAGCTTAGATATACGTTCTTCTAGAGAATATTCATATGCCAGTTTTTTTATAACCTTCAGCTCAATGTAACATGTATATTTTTATGTCCTTTTAGTTGCGATATAGGACAGAACGTTTTTTGTTTCTTTGGGGTGTGACCGTTTTATGGCTTTATTTTATCTAGTTTTCTTTTTTTAAATTTATTTACCAGTTTTGAATCAATTGTATATTTTTTAGTATTTTAACATCCAAACTGGTTTCATTATACAATAATTTGTGCTATGAAGTTTAAAAAAAGGGAAATATTTAATGTGCAACTAGTATATTTTTTAAAATACCAAAAATAAACTGTTTTTTTTCTTTTTCAGTTTCACTGCGTGTCAATCAAAACGGCACCATACATTATGACTAGTGACTTTGACAGTTGAACTTAGTGATTTAGTGACAAAATACTATTGTGAAGTGATTTTAGTGAAAATACAATATGAAAGTGAAAATGAGGTGATTTTTAAAATTACTGTAAATAAAGCTATGTGCTTAGTTATTGTTGTGAAATCTCATAATGTGTGCCAAAATGAGGAGTTTAGTAGCCGTTTTGTATGGTAAGTTTCATCATCTTTTATCTACATACTAATAAACCAATAACCCTACTTAAAAAAAACTGTATCGATACTTCTGGGCTCAAAGGGCGTATAAGCCTAAGTTCTATTTAGCGTATACGCCCTTTGTGCCCAGAAGTATCGATATGTTGTCTATTTATTGGCCAAGTCTGTTCTTCGACAGATTTTGGAGTGCATAATAACGTTAATTAAGTTCTAATTCTAAAACTTTCGTAGAATAAATATCAAATAGACAGGTTTTAATTATTTTATAACTTATCTCCAACATAATTTCCTGAATCTGAACTTTTAAAATGCATTGCGTTTTGCAAAAACTGCTTATGTACCAGATATACATCCCAGACTCCCAAAACAGGATTTTAAAATATACTCTCTTACCTTTTTGCTCTGTTTTATAATTTGTGTATGCAAATGTGTTTTACTACCCAAGAACTCGAACAAAAACACCCCTTACCTACCGTATAAAAACTTTTTAGACGTTTTGTTTTGAGGACCGGTGTAAAAACAAGGGTAGGACTCGTTAATTTTTTTATTGGTAAATAAAAAAAATGTGTCCATAATAACCCTGGCAGTTACGAATCATTGAATTTTTATGTGAACAAAAACGCCCTTTTAAATTACTTGGTAAATATTAAAAGTAAATAAAATGAAACGGTTTTGTATTTTGAAATTTGAATTGCCTTTTAATGTATTGGTTTTTAATGGGTTCGAGGTTTATTTTTTGAATGTTTTGTTTTTTGTAAGAAGTTATTTCTTCAGCAGCCCAGTATTAATCTTAATTCACAGTTATAAAATCGAATCGAAAACAGTATTCAGTTTTCGAAAAACAAAATAACTTTCACCTCGATTAGCTGATCGCCAACTTATCTTTTTGTCATTTTACTGTGGGTTTCTTTGAAAAAAATATATTTCATTTCATAAGTAGAAGCCCATAACTAAATAGATTCAGTGCTTTAAAAATAACCTGTATAGGTATATAATATAGCTTGATATAATCTACCTCCTTATATTTTTACCCAACTGCCCCATAGGGAGGATTTTGTTTTTCGGTTAATGAATTTTTGGAGTGCGAGATTTCGTTTAATTAATTTACTTCTTAATCCCCTCAGTATTATACAATTTACTGTATTATAAGCGGTCATGTTTTTAATTAAATTGGGCAAATTATTTTTACAAAGGTTCTATGTCAAGTTCGATATTTCTTCGTTAATATTAAGGTATTTTTTGTTAAAAGCCTAGTGAATATAATGGCGTCGACTGTATAATGTGACGTCATCATAGCTCCATAATGAGAGCCATTCGTTCGAATAAAAGTCAGGGATAGTAATTTTTTTTTAACTTTCAGGCTCCAATATTCATATAATACCCTACTTTTACTCTTAATTATTTAATACATCTCAAATTTTTACATTTACTTTTATCCAAATATAGATATAAATTAATTAACAAGAAACTAAATGATTTCTTTGCTTGCGGTGTTCCTAAAGGGTGGCGGTTATCTCAACTATTTTTGGCCAGTTTCATTTATAACTTTTCACTATCAATTAACTATTATCCATCTAAATTCATGTGACATACTGCAATAATGTCATTTAGCTAATTTTTACTTCAGATTATACGCTTGGACGTGTATAATAGACTTTGCAAAATAAAGTAAACTATAATTTCTATTTACAAATATGCGAGAAGAAAGATACAGAAAACTTTGATAAATATTTATGAAAATATCATGACAGCCATGGCATGATAATGGTCAAAATGTCGTATTTAATGTATAACGGAACTTCTCGTCATTATAAAAACGTGTGTTAAATTCACAGTCTCAGACTAGTGACGTAACCAGTCAGGATTACAGTATCGATAAACGTTACTCCAGTCATCGAAATCCAATAATTCAATCATACGTTATGGTGTCCCAGATAACGTTGGAACGCGAACTTATTTATCATTCGTTCTCCTAATTCCTGTATTAATGTTACCCTCCTTGTTACAAATACAATGACGAATACTTTTACCCTTACCATTGGAACTCGCTTGGACTTTCCGTCAACATCAGAATAAAATTAAGTAATAACAGGTTTAAAATAAATTGAGTATTGTCATTGATTTCCGACTTTATCATTCGACAGTCATGATGTGAATGAACTGTCGTGATATTACCAGTTGATAGTCATTTATTAATCGTGATATCGTGATAAAGATTATAAATTATACATATTGGGTAAATGGTGACTTTTTTATACGCTAACCAGTATAAAGTGGCAGTTAATACGCATAATGTAGTAAACAAAACAACCTATACAAATGGAGCAATTATTATTTCGACTGTTAATACAAATTGACAAAACATTTTCAGTCGATTTGTAAACTGTATCCAGAAGCGTTTTTTTATTGTTATTTTCTTTCGATTGTAAAAGTTCTGAAGGGAGGGTGGTCCAGTTTTTATAGGGTCCTTATGAAATACCTAAATAAATTAAACCACGGTTTCTACTCATGAATCTGAACAACTTTCCCTAAGGAACCTATACTCAATTTGCAAAAAAAAATGTGAAGTCCTCATAATTGATCAACGGAACCTCTAATCATCTATGAGAAGTCCAAATTTTGTTTTGTGAACTGAGTATAGGTTTCTTGGGGAAAGTTGTTCAGTTTTATGAGTAGAAGCCCTGGTAAATTTTTTCAGGTATTCTAGAAGGACCCTATATAGCACGTACGCGTACTAATTGCCAATAAAAATTGAGTTTGTATAAAATGGTTTCTCGATTCATTCTCGCCTGAAAGTCATAATATCTAGACGAAACAAATGGTAACGCCTCATCCGTCATCCTCCTCCAGCGCTCTCGTCTAATTGATCACGCTATATTTCTCCGTATTATTAATTGTCCTTTTTCCGACCGTTTAATCCCACCGTCGCATTGCCTAACCAGGATTAAGAGTTTCTCCTAGAACTTTACTTTGGCAACGTGCCCTAGATAGGTTTTAGGAAAACGAAGGAAACTTTTCTGTTTTATATTACTTGAAGCCGGAATTGCGAACGATTCAGTTTAACAAATTGTTAGTAGGTTACATTGATAGCGATTTTTTAGATTTATTTAATTATTATTAAGGTATAAATGTGAAAACACTTGACAAAAATAAAATCAATAAGATAAGTAAAATGAAATAGACAACATAATAGTTTTACTACTAAAGATGAATAAAAAATCAAAATATTCAAATACATAACAAAAAAAAAAAAAAAAAAATGATATATTTGAATATGTGGTACTGTCCAAACAATTTGTAAGTTATAGATGGTCTGCCCATATTTAAAATTCGAAATTTGTGTAAAACTATTTGTCATCAATTGAAAAACAGACGATAAATTCAAGCGATCGCGTCCGAAAAACTGTAGATTTAAAAATAGCGATTTGTAAGAGATAGATGACAGTAATGTGATTTATTGAGTTGTGTGTGTTCTACCTACATAGGCGATAAAGAAAATTAATAATAATAATAATATCTGGGACAAATCACACACACGGTCATCTGGCCCCAAACTAGGATTCCCTGTATCTTGGGAACCAGAGACTGATATACATACACATATATTTTTAAGTACATACATATATAGATATAATACACCCAGACTCAGAGCAAACAATTCTGCTCATCACAGAAAAGTTTGCCCTGTGTGGGGATCGAACCCACGACTCTCGGATAAGAGGTCAGGATCGCTAACCACTTAGCCACCGAGTCAGTCAATTATTATTGTTAAAACCGAATGGAGTGGATTTTTAGGATTCCGTACCTCAAAAAGAAAAAAGGAACCCTTATAGGATCAATTCGTTGACCATCCGTCTGTCTGTCAAGACCTTTTTTCTCAGAAACGCGTGGACGCATCAAGTTGAAATTAATATCAAATACTCAGATCTGCAATCCCTTAGACCTGTGAATAAATCAAACTCCTAAGTGATCGTAATCAAAAATATGGCCATTTATGCCGTATATTTTGACGCTCGCAAGGAAATCAAAACATATGCGGTACTTCCCCTTTACCTAGGATCATGGCATTCGTATCTATTCGTGGAATATCTATATTTTTATGGTGTTTTTGTTTGGTTACTGCGGTTTTTTCTATTCTTCTATAATTTCTCTCTAATTCGCTAAAATTATTCCTATCCTTCCTTCCTATTTTTACCCTGAAACCAAAACTTACCTATGGAGAGTTTCATAAACCTAATTTTGCATTATATCTAGTCACCCATATTCTGGTTTAATTAAACCAACGGTTCAATTTTAACTTTGTGTCAGGACTTTGATAAAGAATGTGACAACTACTATCTACCTATTAGATAGTACTGCTCAATTTGGCGTTTTCGCAGTCGAACCGTTATTACATCAAATAGTATACATACATTATGGACGCTCTTCAAACTTACATATATGTGTATTATGCAATATTTAGTATTGTGTGAAAAATCATTTTGACCATTTCATTGTCTTTACGACATGATAATAAACTACAGTATATTACTAAATAAAACTATTAAAACTCGGCATCGGGGACAATAAGGTTTTTATTACAATATCTAACAGAAGACATTTGAGAAATATCATCAATTTCATATTATAAATGTAGCTTAAAAGATTCAGCAAACTCTGTATTCTTTGTGATCCGTTTAATTTTTACCCTTAATGGGAACATCACTCTTTTGACTTTCAATTATGTTTTTATCGATATTCATTTTTTCAGATCGTATTATCATTTTGATATTCAAATTGAGTCGTGAATTTTAAAATACTGGGGTGTCGTTAAACATTATTTTATCGGTCTTAAAAACCTGGTTTTTTTCTTGATACATATTTGATATTTTCAGCGTTTCTGTATTACGTGAGATGATAAAAGGTCCATTGTGGTTCAGAGTTAATTATGTGGTTGCATTGATTATGATAGTTAACTGACTGTAGATACGGTTATAATTTAGATGTTTTGACTGTTGGTGGCATTTGTCTCGATCGTCTCTGTACTTCAAAATGATAATGATAATATCTGGGACAAATCACACACGGTCATCTGGCCCCAAACTAGGTTTCCCTGTATCTTGGGAACCAGAGACTGATATACATACACATATACTTTTAAATAGATAAATATATAGATATAATACACCCAGACGCAGAGCAAACAATTCTACTCATCACAGAAAAGTTTGCCCTGTGTGGGGATCGAACCCACGACTCTCGGATCAGAGGTCAAGATCGCTAACCACTTAGCCACGTGGTAAGTCAAAAGGCACTTCAAGTCATTTGTGCTGGTTACTATCACTAGGTGGCAGTTATTAAGCCATGCTAGAAGCCTTACAGACGGCTTGAACACTTCTGACACTGGGTTTGGCTATATTAGACCCACCATCTCCACCAATCTGGTCCTGCACGGGTAGCATGAGGGCGTAGACAAAGCTGTGTGTCGCGCCAAATGCGAGAAACAGCTCAGCTGTCTCTTTCATTAGCTTAGCGTTAGAACGGAACAAATGCTTTTAAAACTCGCGTCGCGTCGCGGTGCTGATACCCGTATCGTACGGGTCGTATATGAAGTATGGCCTGACTTCTCTATGTATGGGACGAGACCTATGGCTGGCAGTGGTGACAAAATGTGTTATTTACACTTAAGAGAACTAAATATAAGTTTGCGAATTTTAAAAACTACGATATATAGGGTGACTTTAAATTAGTTCTTGATACGAAAGGCTATGCATGTGCTCATGATAACAAACAACTTTCCCTAAGGAATCCATAGCCAAATCGCAAAAAAAAAGTTGGTCTCTTCATACAAATCGAGCAGCCGAGCGGCCAAATTAGTATTAAGAGTCCAAATTTTTTTTTGCGATATGACTATGGATTCCTTAGGGAAAGTTGTTTGTTATCATGAGCACATTCATAGATTTTGGTATCAAGAACTAATTTTAAGTCACCCTATATAGCAAAATGTACCTCAAAAAATCTCACTCATCCCCTTAATAATTTTTCCTATAACATATATTATATTTCCCGTAATATACGAGTATATGTATATTGGTTGCTTGTCAACAGGTTCTCGGCGAAATTTCCGAGAAATATATACCGAACGCCTTAAACTTTCTACGTGATGATATTTAACTTTGCCCAAAGTTCTTGACATATTTTTAAGATGAAATTGCCAAGTTTCAAATGAGCTTTTTTGGGAAAGCATTTGTTTGTGGTTCTTTCATTATTATGTTGTTAATACAAAAAAAAGTATTATTAAATTGTTGAGTAAGTAAATATCGTACAATCCACTCATCTTAGTTTTTCTAACTGTAATGAATCTAACAAATACATAACGTTATATGGCCTTTTTATACAAATCATTTTTTTATTAATTATAAGTCTTTTTATTTTATTTTTCGAAAGGAACAAACTCGTAATTTTGACACCCTATACGAGCTAATGATATGCTTAAAAACTGTCCTTATCCATAGGCAAGTATAAAAACTCCTTGATTACATTATAATTCGCAACACCCCTCTAAAAAGTTCATAACAAAACAGATTTTAATATTGGAATTCATTAACAACGGTACGGATAACTAAGGGCTTTCTTTTTTAAACGAACAAACTCATTTTGACACTCTATACGAGCTAATGATACCCTAAAAAACTTTCCTTATCCATAGGCAAAATAAAAACTCCTTGATTACATTATAATTCGCAACACCCTTCTAAAAAGTTCATAACAAAACAGATTTTAATATTGGAATCCATTAACAACCGTACGGATAACTCGAAGACTTTACCCAAGTCCACCTAACGACCGGTTTGCGGAACCACCCCGTTCTAAATACGAATGTAATAAGAGCTTATCCCGATCCCGTTTGTAACTATCGACACTGATTCTATTCGTTCTTAGGGTTGCCAGGTTACAAATTGGGATGAGATTATAATAATCGTTACATTAGTTCTGTTATACTATTTGAAGTCAAATTAAAGATTTACAATTCTGGAATATTGGCGATATCTTTGGTTCTACAGGATTTCGTAGGCGGTTAGGTGTTTCAGTTGTGTGCAGAGATGTATGTATCGATGTATTTAGTTAATTATATAACCTAAAAATTCAACAGGATTTTGGAGCGTGAGTTATCTTTAGATTGGTATTTAACCTCCTAATGTCATAGGATATATTATATTCTGAATTCAGGTTTTTTTAATATCTGAAAAAATAGCTATGTTCTTTGCTTACTCGATTTAATTAAATATAACATAATATCTATAAATACTTTAGGACTAGAACTAAGCCGTAGTGACCAAAATCGGTCGAATGTTTCATAGGTTCATAATTTATATAATTGAAGTATCTGTCAGCTTAGTTCAACTTAGTTTTTTTTTTTTCTTTTTATGGCAGTTACAGTAACATTGAAATACCGGCCTTCCGAAGATATGGTAAATGTCTCAAGTTGCTCGATTTTTTTTTATTGAAATCCAAGTTTTAGTTGATTACAAAATGATTCCGTTATTATTATCAATTCACGTTTTACATTTTTTAATATTTAAGTTATAAATAGTATAAGTACAGTATAATTCTATCGATAAACTTATTCCAACCCTAGAACTAGCTTATCCAGCACTTTATGTAATCTAATCTCCAATGTCAACTTTATGCGTTTTCATTAAAGCAGACATTCCTTTGTAACAACAGTGTTCTGTTAATCTTTTTGCACTATCTATATACACTTGCAATAATTGTCAAGTTTTCGTTTAATAATAATAGTTAGTCTGTATGCGTGTGCAAAGTTAACATTGTAAACGAAATTATGCTATCATTTTCGAAATACAAATGCTTCTCGTAGGAAAATATCAAGTTAAATTACTGGAATCTTTAACGTTGTTAGTGGCAATTTAGATACACTGAGATTTTTATGGAAACTGGAATACCATCGCATTTTTAAAACGTGTTCTTTGCAATTTCAACTCGTGCGTTCTCAGTGCTTTAAAGAGATTCTTCTTTGAAATAACATCTCACTTAATATTATAAATGCGAAAGTATGGATGTTTGTTTGTTTGTTTGTTCCGCTTTCACGCCGAAACTACTGAATGGATTTGGATGAAATTTGGTAGGTAGATAGATAAAGCACTCGGCTAACATATAGGATAGATTTTTATCCCGGAAAACTGAAGGGTTCCCGGAGGAATGCTTAAAAACTCAAAATTTCCAATTCGTCACTAGATGGCGCCAGCTTAACATTTTCTTTCTCTGTGGAGTCAGGACCCAATTCTGAAGTCCACGCGGACGAAGTCACGGGCGGAAGCTAGTGACACAATAAATACACATTACTCTAAATAAATACCAGACGAGACAGTGCCGAGGGCTTACCTTTAGTGGATAAAAAATTACTACTATTTTTACCGGAGAAATTTAAAATTATTTAAGAAAAAAATATGACCACTGAGAGTTACTCTATTAATTTCAATTTTTAATGAATATTTCTCTTATCTGTTTAGTGTAATTTGACAATTTTGTCATAATAATCTGTCATTTATCTTTTTCCATCACTTAAAGACTTTTTAGTCTGAGTCTAACATACTTTACATCATTACTGGAACAAATAAATTGATACTTAAAATTGCACTCATTTTCTTTGACCACTTAACCCATCACTATAAGAAAGTCCATAATTTTAGGACAAGGTTTTTTGTTTTTTACACTCAATTGGTAAGCCCTATTATTATTCCATAACTTTCTCTTGCAATCTATTTTAAGTACCATCTTTTTTAAACTGTTTTATAAGGTACTGCTACATCATCTACATTTTCCTTCTTTACGAAGATATCCTACAGTACAGGGTGATACCTTTTTCAGACTTTCAACTTCACCCTACATATACAGGGCGTTAACCGTTCAAGAGGATTGTCGCGTCGCACACTTGACATGAGCTTGACTTATTTCACTTTGATCTCAAGATATTTAGCTAAATGATGGTACTTTAAAAATTGGACGTCACTTGATAAAAATAAGTGAAGAATCTGAAATTTAGCCTTAAGATTTTGTGGATATAATTTGAAGTATTATTGGAATTGAGTAAGTTATTTTTAGAATATATCTATGTACTATTGCTGGCAACGTTTCTCGTAGGCAAGCAACGTTGGATGTTTTGAAGCCATGACTAGGTACTTTCTTATCTTACTGAACTTCGGGCATTTCTGGTTGCGTGTTTTTTGCTATTTAATAAATAGTCTTCTGCTCTGTTTCTGTACTAACTATGTGACGACTGTATAAAAATGGCGCTATACAATGACACAATGAGAAATACAAATCGTTTATTTCGTTTTAATTGTGGTATCGTAGATAAATTGTTATTCAAATTGTATAGGTAATAATATGCATATAGTATCCTAACCAAAACCTAAACAATGATATTGGCATGCAAGAATTAACAATATTTGTCACTACAATATGAGTTCCATGCGACGATATATTGGCGGGGACAGAACTTTACTCAGTATCATAAATAAGTAATATTTTTAATAATATAGAACGAAGCCATAGAGCAAAGTGGAATGATTCGAATCACCATATTAGCCGCACGAGGGTTCGTTTGTCTCATTTTTAGGGTCCCGCTTGTAAAGTCAATAGCGAACTGTGAACGCGAATTTTTTAAGCTATTAAGAATTTATGTGCTAAATTCTTCAGTAGATCGAGCTCTGTTTGGTTTCTACGTAAACCTCTAGTGTTTAAACTCTCTCTGTCTATTTTTAGCACTTCAAAACATTCTATTAAAATCTGTGTTTAAACTATATAAAAAGAAAACCTATAATTTTATTATTAGATGGTAAAATTTTTACAAAATGTTTTGAACTTTCATGTCGTTTCTGAAGTCCCAATAATAAAACTATCAACTAAAAACCCTGAAATCAGAAAAAAACAATTAAGATTCCTTATAAAACCACATTTGTGGATGACCTAACATTCCCAAGGTGACCTGACCTTCTCAAGGTATATAAAGAGACCGATTTCCCTGCATGTAAATATTATACAGAACCATTATGTAAATTTGATCGTAACATACATACATACATACATTATTTCCAAGAAACACCAAGTGAACATTTATTGGGTCAATTGTTTCTTTTTTCGTTTTGATTGTAGCTCGAACTTCTGACTTCGTCAATATTTGTGAAGGACAAATTAATGTTTTGGGTTTGTGTAAATGTAAACAGCTGTATGTATATGTTAAACGAATGCAGCTTGTAAAAAAATATATACAAAGGCTCTTTTCGTAGATACGAGTTAATAAACATAACAGGATAAATTTTGACTGATTACTAACAAGAATAAATTAAAAAATAAATAAATAAATACTAAATTGAATAATGTGTTATCTGTTTCATGTTTTAATAGCATTTTTACTTTATATACCTACTAATGCTGAAATCTTTACGAAAACTGAATCCCACCATTGAAAAGATATCGACTTTTTATTCAGGCCATCAAGCAATTTAGCAAGAAATGGCCCATTCTATTATCTCAAACTGTGTCTCATATTCCACATTTGCTAACATTAATTTTCTTTTCCAGTTCTTGTCTGCGCAGCGGGTTTTCAGCAACAATACTTCAGGGTTGTTCCTCGAAGCCTGAGGGTTCAGGAGGGCTCTGAAGCAGTCCTGGAGTGTGCCGTGGCCAACCTAGCTGGCCAGGTGCAATGGGCTAAGGATGGGTTCGCTTTGGGTAAGTTAACTGTCACGTTTTATATGGAATTTAGATTGGATGAACATCGCATCTTACTCTATCTAGCAATATCTCATCCCGGACACTCAAACAAACTATCGTGTTATAATTGCCTATTGTATTAACAAATGACGTGTGTACACGCGTCAATGTATGTTGCGTGGCTTGCTCTAAGCAACTGGCACCAAATCTTAATCTTATGGGAAGTGACCCATCCCATGTATGGGTCGTTATTTTAATGTGTTTTATGACTTGCCATCACCGGATTCTACACACCTGGGCAGGTGAATCCGCTTTGATTGGAGCAGAGTGGCCGTACTGTATAAAAGTATTAATATTATATACTGTGGTCGCGTGCTACCAGGTTCTAAATAATTTAAGCGGAAAAAACAATTTAAACTTTAATAGAATTGGGAATAGGTGTTAAATTGGTCACGGTATTGAAATGGAAATTTCATGATTGTGTATAAAACTGAATCTATCTTCTTTTATGCATTTTGGAAATTGAGTACCCCAAAATTAAATAATAAATAGTTTTCATTGAAATTGCATAAACTTTCAAATGAATCATGCATGAACAATTTGTAATTATTACATTTATATTTATAATTTTATTATTAGAATGCAAACTGCTATATAGAACAATGGCATGATCGTTCACAATTTTAAAAAGTTTCGCTTTTGACATTTGATAAAAGGTAACTAAAATGACTAGTAGTCAAGTACCGGATTCTACTCTCTGGCTATATTATATCCTGTTTGTATAGGTTGCTCTCAAAATATCTGCCACGGCTCAGACTGCTATTTTTGCGAATTTATTTGTATTCCTTACGGAAAGTTGTTCATTTTTGGGAGATGTTTTGAGAGCACGTTATACAATTTATGATGAAACTATTATTCTTTTCTCATACTCAGAAATATGTTGTATTGGTGCCAAATCATAGGCGACCACAATTTAGTATTTACAATATTTACGATAAAGATTAAATTCGCTCAAGGTCCTCAACCAGTGAGGTCTGAACTCTGAAACGCGTTGTACGGACAGCCATAAAGATATCTGAACCCCCGTAACACCATATATCAGGAAAGATTGAACTAATAGCTAGCACAACGAGAACCATCGGGTTATTTTTTTTATGGCAGATGTGGCAAACGAGCAGACGGATCACTTGATGGTAAGCAATTACCGCCGCCCATATACACCCGCAACACCAGAGGAGTCACAAGTGCGTTGCCGACCTTTGCTATGGGAGTACACAATTTTTTTGAAGGTTATAATTATATTGGAATACAGAGAAAACCACTTGAAAATTGCGATAGATGGTGTTTCAAAGCAAAGTGCGAATTACGTTTTAAAACTTAGGGATTCAGATATCTCTGTAGGCTATTGTACGGCCAGTAACAGATACTTTGACCCAGTTGGGTAAGAGTGGTCTAAATAGCTTGTTATTGAGATTCTATTGCTTAAGTCATTTGATAGATTTATTTAATGGCGATTCGTTCTCTAGAATAGATTTACAGGATGTATTTTTTCACTGACTGGCGGCAATTGGTAGACTCAACACATGAACTCAATGACTTTCCCTGATGAATATACATATAAGGTCTAACAAAATCAGATGAAATTATTTAAACTAAAGCTATGAATCTGAACAACTTTCCCCAAGGAGCCTATAGTCGATTTCCAAAAAAAATTTTTGGTCTTCCCATACTATAAGTTGGTCGGTCAGCTATTCGACTTATTAGAAAAGCCAAAGACTTTTTTCGCGAATTCATTAGAGGTTTCATTAAAGTTGTTCAGTTTCATGAATAGAAACCCCAATCTGAATAGTTTCAGGTGATTTTGTAAACCTCATAAGGTGTAAAGCTGACTACTTTAAACGACGATTTAACTACTTTTTCTATGGAACTTATAATCTCTCTCTTTCTGTTGTCGCTCCGTCATTACTGAACACAGTGGTCTGTGCTGGTTTTGAGTCTTTATATTATATCTCCATCGAGCCTAGTCCATCGTCGCACTCACCGTGTGAAAGAAACTTTTGGGGGATGTGCCTTTTTTAATCTGATCACTACATCGTTTAGGCCAGTGGTTCCCAACCTTTTCTTGACCAGGGACCACTTTGATTTCTTTGTTGTTAGCAGGGACCACATGTACAAAAAAAAAACTGAATCAATTCGAAAATAAACCTTAATCAAGAACTCAATATTAACATGCATAAACAGTATTATTTTAATTGAAAAAATATCATTTTAGTAGAAATGAATTAAATAAGTTTTGAATCAGTGTGATTTTTGACCTCGTATCTTCTTTACAAGTTCGGTAATCTCCTAAGATTACCGAACTTGTAAAGAAGATACGAGATTTGAGAAATAACATTAGCCAATCTTCACGCAAATCATCACATAGGCGGTTATCACATTGCGCTGGAAACCGCTCCGGTGTGCGGCGCTGCGGTTTTTATTTCACCCGCTTACTTTCAATCGACACCTGGCCTTGTTTTTAATTGCCAACAAAGCAGAAAACTCTTGTTCGCATAAATAAGTAGTAGTGAGAAAACCAAGGACAGTGCAAGGCGATTTCTCGAATTTTGGTTTAAGGAATTGCTTTTTTACACCAAAACTTCAATTCTAATGCGTCCTTAGAGTTTCTATATTTTTTTTATTTAATTCAATGAGTTCTTCGTGGATTTCTTCTGTTACTTCACCAGCATCCGCGCTAAAAGAGTTGAGAATCAGTTTTTGATCAACTTTAGCTTCTGTTTCGGTATATTGTAGGAAGTAACTATTGAATTCATCAATCAACATTTATAGATATTTTCTTGTATGTTTACCCTACTCGCGTAATACTTTTTGTCCTCCAAAAGTTTTTTTAATATCGTGAAAGCAGAATATTTGTTTTAAATCGTTTGCGGACCATATTTTGGCTCCTGCGGACCACTGGTGGTCCGCGGACCACTGGTTGGGAACCACTGGTTTAGGCGATCAACCTCTTGATCTTTTCACTGTATACAGTACCTGTACCATCTATACAGAATTAGTAAAAAATATATTTAAAAACTGATTAGTTAAATTATGAGCAAAAAATATTGGCGCTCTATACAAATTTACTGAGTGTTATTGAAAATTTGGATGGGACGTGATTAATAATAATAATATCTGGGACAAATCACACACGGTCATCTGGCCCCAAACTAGGATTCCCTGTATCTTGGGAACCAGAGACTGATATACATACACATATACTTTTAAATACATACATATATAGATATAACACACCCAGACTCAGAGCAAACAATTCTGCTCATCACAGAAAAGTTTTCCCTGTGTGGGGATCGAACCCTCGACTCTCGGATCAGAGGTCAGGATCGCTAACCACTTAGCCACCGAGTCAGTTAAGTCAGTCAGTCGATTTTTTCTTTGCTCAGTTTGTTTTCGTAAGTTTTTCAGATTTTAGAGTGGAAGTAGTCGTGTCAGATCCCTTCGTCTCCATCTTCAGATTGACATAGTATCTTCTTTTTATATCTTTCATGTATTTTTGTAAAGCGTTGGTATATGGTTATGTTATTTAACATGGTCTGAAATAATTTTATTAATAAGTTAACAAGCATTTGTTTTTCTTTTGTTAACAATGAATTTATTGTATACAGACATCTTACTAGAAATTATTTTATTAAATACCCTAAGTGTTATTTATCCTACTCGAAAACAGGTTCAGTAAACTCTAATAGACAAATAAAGAAAAACATGGATGTTTCATGCCTGGGCATTTTTCTACGAAATTACTTTTCATTTAAGTCTCGTGTTTTCATCTTCAAGAAGCTTTGCTTACAACCCACCATTGAAGATAAGTTAGTGCAGGACTGACATATCGATAAAAGTACTAATAGAATAATTATCGCTGATTATATTGAAAATAATCTCGACAGTAATTATCGTTGCGGTCTTATTTCATTCTTTAACTCTGTTTCTTTCTATTTGATTTCATCTATTGCCTCATCAGCCTCCGTTCGCTGACAAATCTGTCATTATACGTTTCGTAGATTATAGATATTACGATATCGATAAAGGTCGATATATTATTTATTATCTCTATAAACGAGGTTATCGATATTCAAAATATCGATAATAGTCCCTGTAATAGAGAGCAATGACCTGCATATTGAATTTTCTAGAATACGAGTATGATACCGTAAAAAATATTCAATATCACGAGTAATTCTCCCTTCGCACGCGTGCCTAAATTATAGGTACAGCTTCTTGCATGCCACGAGTCAATCTATATAAAACAGAACGCGGAAAGAATTTGGAATATCCAAAATGTGTGTATTATAAAATGTTATGTTGTAAGTGAAATAATGTGCCTTGACTGTCGCAAACAAATTGGTATCGTTTATAAGAAAAATAATATTCTGCCAGCAATAATATATCTCGTACTTACATAATAATAAAGCTGATATTTCACAAAATTTAATCTTCTTCATATCGTGTATACAGGATGGAATTGAAATCGCGGACTTTTAACTTAGTTTTTTCTCATAAAACTAAAAACAACTATCTCTAAGGACCCAATTCAACAAGAGCAAAATAATTGGAATCTTCATACAAATTGATGAAAGGAGAATGGGTAATTCTGTTTGGACAAATTACACTGTAGCATCATGAACTATGTTGGTATTCGTTTCCCTCACGGAGTGGTTTAATTTATCCTAAGATAGTATACCTTCATTCATTTGAA
Source organism: Coleophora deauratella (assembly GCA_958295455.1). Taxonomy (NCBI): domain Eukaryota; kingdom Metazoa; phylum Arthropoda; class Insecta; order Lepidoptera; family Coleophoridae; genus Coleophora; species Coleophora deauratella. The sequence goes on from OY282412.1 coordinate 4,530,319, forward strand.
GAAAATAAAAATTGTTGTTGAAAGATGGACTGATATTCGTAATAATTAAATATTTGTTCCAGAAATGTACGAGAAACTAGGTTTTTTCTCCGAGTGAATTTAGACAAGCGCTCTTAGGATAAATTAAACTACTCCATTAGGGCAACTCATACCGACATAGTTTATAATGCTACAGTTCACTTTGTATTTGGGTACGCTCTTACCCATTAGCCTTTTAACTTTGTTTCTCTAAGGACCCAAAATACAAAAAATCGGAACAAAAAAAGATTTGACTCTTCATACAAATCGATATAAAGCTTGCGATTTCAATTTTACCCTATAGTATACGTGCTATATATACGTCGTAAGTATTTGACCAGTGTGTGTTGCCAGTGATGACATATGTATCCCAGACATGGTCGCTTACTATGGGCCTATAAGAAGGCTCAAAGTCATTCAAAAGGCGATGGAGCGTGCTATGCTTGGTGTTTTCCTACGTGATCGAATCAGAAATGAGGAGATACGTAGGAGAACTAAAGTTACCGACATAGCTCTCAGAATCGCTAGACTCAAGTGGCAGTGGGCAGGGCACATAGCTCGTAGAACAGATGGCCGTTGGGGCAGTAAAGTTCTCGAATAGCGACCGCGCACCGGAAGACGCAGTGTGGGCAGGCCTCCGACTCGGTGGACCGACGACCTGGTAAAGGTTGCAGGAAGCCATTGGATGCGAGCCGCAAAGGACCGGTCGGTGTGGAAATTCTTGGGGGAGGCCTTTGTCCAGCAGTGGACGTCTTTCGGCTTATAGATAGATACGTGCTATCCCTAGGGACAGACGACAGTTGCCTGGTATTACACTTAGCATCACCCTCGGTCACCTGTAAGTTATTAGATTTACACCTTTCGTCGTGTACAACGAGAATTTCATACAGATATACATATGTACATACACATACAGTAATCAGAATTGCAGGTTTCTCTTTACTGTAAAATCAAGATGTATATGATCTTAAAGTTTCGTAAAAGTCTATGTACCAAACATTGCATTGGGCAGGGTTTGAACCCTGACCTCTAGTAAGCAGAGGAGCTACCAACCATCGTCCATCATGGCACTCTGTAGTTAAATATGAAAGTATGAATGTTTTTTATTTCATTGTTATCGCCTGTACTTTAAACTACGTGATACATCTAGAAGTTTACATTCGTTTTTACCCCGAGATGGATATAGGCAAAACTTTATACAATCAGTTTTTTTATATGGGCAAGTTTTTTACATAGAGCATTGATAAACCCGTAATATAATGCAACCGAACTTAAAAAATACAAAAAATATATAAACTGCATGTAGATATGTATGTCTCACATTGTCCAGAATCTTCATAATAAGGATCCTCCCTAAAGCCACAGCCAACGCAACTGGAGATAATATAGGTACTACTCGGTACATATGCACTAAATATAGCTATGCATAGAGCTAGAATCCACGGTCACAGAGCAACTGGAGCAAAGACGTTGTGCTCTAACTGAAGTCAAACGGGTCAGAATTCTGTGTTAAGTTTCGAGAGAGATATGACTATTTTACTTTGAGACTTATTTCGGATTAATTTTATTATATAACTTACTTTTCACTTCCTTCTTTTCCTTTGTTAAGTTTCTTCTCTGCATAATTTTAGGAGTTTTTATAATTGCAATATTGGGTTTTGAATTTAAAATTTTTAGTGAAATGATTCAGTTTCATGAATGAATTCTTCTTATTCTTCTTACTTATGTGTCAGTGTCATGTCGGCTTTTATCCATTTTCCGACTATGTCCTTTCCAATATTCCAGATCTTCTACACTGCATCCTCCTTAGTAAGATTATTCTCTCTCATATCTGGCCAGCGCGTCTTTTGATTTCAGATTCACCGTGTAAAACTCATTATTTGTCCATAAAACTAACTAATATACAAATCAAAAGCAGATTACCAATATAACCATTGTACTTTATACCTAGACTTATCATTTCTCTTTGTTTATGTGGTTGCTCTATAATAGTAACATCTGTTATTATAATACAATCATTAGGATAATCTGGCGAACTAATTGCTAATCTCTACTTTAGCTCATGTTTCTGGTAAATATTAATCAAATTTGACATTCGATTGACATTTTACATTGCTATAACGCACTGTAAAATTATTTGAGCGAATATGTAATGTCAGAGACCATTCTGCAACTAAGAAAAGTGGATGATACATGTATAATTAACAAAACAGCGTCATCGCACTCATTATGTCACTCGTCTTGTGTTCAATACCTTAAAATACTTATAACTTTATTATTATTATTATAACGTAATATCTTTAGATACATTTATGGCAACAGTAAGGTTTTTATCATAACCATTTCTATGGCTTATATTTTTAAACACTCATATAAAATATTATGAATGAATGAATGAAAACACTTTATTGCATAACAAAACAGGAAAATAAAAACATAAACATTTAAAAAATATATATTAGTACTCATATAAAATATTAGTTTTTGTTGTTGATGTAAAGAATATATTAAACTAGCTTCCGCGCGCGACTTCGTCTGCGTGGACTTTAGAATTGGATCCAGAGAGAAAATGTTAAGGTGGCGCCATCTAGTTACGAAGTAGAAATTTTGAGTTTTTAAGCATTTCTCCGGGAAGCCTTAAGTTTCCGGGATAAAAAGTATCCTATGTGTTAGCCGCTTTATCTATCTACCTACCAAATTACACCCAAATCCGTTCAGTAGTTTCGACGTGAAAGCGGAACAAACAAACAAACTCACAAACAAACTTTCGCTTTTATAGTATTAGTGAGATAAGATGAGATGAGATAAGAAAAGTCGTTAAGTAGTGGTTTACTTTCATTCAAATTTGTTAGGAAATATTTTTTGAAATTACATAAAAAATATTATTATTTAAAACAACAGAAATAGTTCTTCTATAATAATAATAGGTATCCCCTTAACTGGTCACCGCAGTCTATTCAATATAGTACGAGTACAAGGGACGACGTCGTTGGCCGTTTGAGAATTTACCGATATCCATCTAGGCGTTAAGTGACTAGTTAGTGCACACGTATATTGGATTGAAACCTAACCGTACTGTAACTATATTATAATATGACCTGTGACCTAAATTTAGGCATAATATAGTTGTATCTAGAAAGTCACAGTTTTGTTTCTATTGCATTTAAAAATTCTTTGCAAAATACATGGTGATAACTTTCACTTGATCTACGCCTCACTGCATGTCGTTAATTTTTTTTAAGTAAGTTCAATGCCAGATTGTTGGTTACCTAATTATGTTACCTAAAATTTCCTTCCACTCAGATAAAAAAAACGATTATGCGATGTCCACAAAACGTAAAGTTACACTAAAATACCATAACATGAAATACCATAAATTTCCATAACATGTGAAGCGGTCGTGGCTCAGTGCGGCTTGCGTGGTCACGTCGATCACGCAGGTTAACTGACTACAGACACAGTCATAATCTGGATGGGTTTTACTGATAGTAGCATTTATCTATACCGTTTCCGTGTTTCGCAAGGCACGTTAAGCCGTTGGTGCCGGCTGCTATCACTAGATGGCAGTCGTTAAGCCATGTCGGAGGCCTTATAGGCGACTTGAAAACTTCTGACACTGGGGTTGGCCACTAGCCCCACAACCTCCACCAATCCGGACTTGGCCCCCGTGTGTGGAGTATGGCCTAATCTTCCCGAGTTATGGGAAGAGACCCGTGCCCCTGCAGTGGGGACGTAATGGGTTGTTAACACCATAATATGTAAAATTTTATATCGCTCAAACGAGATGGTATTCAGTTAAGCATCAAAATGACTGAACATTAAAACATTAAATGAACTCGAAACGTGATAATGTTATATTTGAATTTCCATACGAATTGTAAATAATTGAACAGTCGATTTCCTAACTTTATGGAAAGCATTTATTGGTCTAATTGAATTGTTTTTTTGGAAAAAGTTGTTTAATTTAATGAGTATCATGTAAGATTTGTCGTTTTTCAGGTAATAAAACTTGGCGTTTTATGCAACAGTTTATTTTCTTAACAACCCATATTGTCCCCACTGCAGAGGCACGGGTCTCTTCCTATACTTCGGGAAGGTTAGGCCATACCCCACACACGGGGGCCACGGACTAAGTCTGAATTGGTGGAGGGTGTTGGCCAACTTCAATGTCAGAAGGTTCAAAGTCGCCCCTGTAAGGCGCCTGACATGCCTTAACCTGCCATCTAGTGATAACGGTCGGTACCAACGGCTTAACGGGCCTTGGGAAGCACGGAAATGATCGAGATTAAATGCCACTACCACTCAGACCCATCAAGGTTATGACCGTGTCTGTAGTCGTTAACCTGCGTGATCGATGCGACCTCGCAAGCCGCACTGAGCAACGACCGCTTCGACCGGTTATTTGAAACCTTTTGTGTTAGAGAACTGGCCATTTCATCCAACCTCCTCCCCTCATACGAGAACTATTAGCGAATTGCATTTCCCTGTAACTGTTATTGATTTTCCCCACAAATGAGCCTTCACTAATGCATTTGCTTTGCAGGAGCTTGATAGGTTTTCCTCTAAAGCCTTAACGATATGAGGTCTAGCAAAACCAAAATAATTAACATTAACATTTTTGAAATGAACAAATTTCCCTAAGCGGTCAATAAGGCAATTCTGGCGGCCATTTTTGTTTTTTGTGTGAACATTTTTAAGATCTGTCTACGAGTAAAGCTTGTTATTGTCCTTTTAAAAAAATCTTCTACCAACCCAATTTAATTAATTTATTTACACTTTTTAGTACACTGAATCGGTATGTACTCGTAATTACAAACAGTATAAGTAATTAAAGAATGTGCAGGTAGGCGGTCTTATTGCTACAAGCAATCTCTTCCAATCTTATTTTCACCATAACAATCTTATATTTAGTAATAGAATCTGTAAAACCAGAGACAGTAGAACTCCAAAAGAATTAGACCACATAAAATGACGTAACGATAATACAGAAATCAATAAAACTTATCCACCGAAGCGTTAAAAATCTTTTCAATTGCTATTAACTCTAATTGAAGCCGTATTGCGAGGCATGGTTAATTCTTTAGTTACAGTTCGCGTTTCAATTTTAAAGCCTTAAGATGCATCAAATCGCAATATTCAAGTCAAAATATTGAAAGATTGCAGGGAACTTCACTAATAACTAGGCGCAGGCCAGTTACCAGTTAGTATAAAATAAATTAAATTAAACAGAATCATAAAAATGTTATCAGTTTTGACGTAAAAAAGTTTCCTGTAAACCCTGTTTTGGCTTTAATTGCAAAATTACTGGGATACAAAAGTTTCATAACCGTTGAAACTGACACATTAAAATCGGCAACTTTAATACATTCAATTCCTCTTACCTACATGTTTTTTAATTATTTGAAAGTAAAACATACAAATAAAAATCGAGAATCTGTTAGAAGGCATCGCAGTCGCCGCTAGTACATCCTCATTGATTTGAACTTACTCGTAAAATAAGCAGTGATACGGTCAGTATTATTTTATTACGCATCAACGTACTCAGATTGAGTCGTCTTAAAACCTGAAGTGCTATCGAGATTTCAGACAGAACGACAAACGATAAGAATTTAATGATCGATGCTCTTTATTCAGTACAAAACAAACGCCGCTGGTATTTCAATTTTCCATAAAATCTTTAACATCCTTACCTAATTTGTTCGTGAACATCCTGCTTACTTTCCAATTCGTGGGATGTCTTTGAAAGGGCTACACGACATAAAGATCTCTTCTACCTTCCCTACACAAGAGTAAATATTCACAAGCATACCTCTTTCTGTATACCGAAGCACATAAAAAATTGTTCAGATAATAACTTTGGAACATGAAAGGGTTACAATAAAAAAAAAGTTTCAATGTTAAATAATTTTTGAGCGATAAAAATTGCTAAACTCAGTACCTTCAGTGATTAATATTAATCGTTATATTATTTGCATACCAATGATGGTTGGACATAAGATACTCTAAATTTAAGAACACTTTTATACATACTATGTTCTTGCAAATAAATGATTTGACTCTGACTTTAACAAAAACAAAATAACATCGCATTTTTTAAATTGTTACATTTATAGTCGGATGTTGTTGTTGTTGACTTTATTTTTAATCATATTTTATTAATAATTACATTTTGCTGTATTTTTATGTAAATTTATTTTAAATATGAATTACTATAAAACTATGATGTTTTTAACGTTAGGGTTGTCAGTAATTTCATGACCCCTCATTTTGCGTTAATCCTAACCTTTTTTACTCATCATAACTTTTTTTACAGGTTTCTCCTCGGTCATACCCGGGTACCCTCGGTACACGATGTTCGGTGACCGCCGACACGGGGTGTACAACCTTCGGATAGTGAACGTGACCCTGGAAGATGATGCTGAGTACCAGTGCCAGGTCGGACCTGCCCAGATGCACAAGGTCATCAGGGCGAACGCCAGTCTCACCGTTATATGTAAGTACTTTTTTGCATTGATTTTTTTTTAAAGTTACAACACAAAAAATAGCAATTTCTTCCAGGCAAACTTTAGGCAGGATATAAACTGTGAGATGTATGAAATGAAGTAGCGCATATGTTATAGTTAAATAAATAGTAGTGTGGGGTTTACTTTACAAATTATAGAATGAAGTATAGAATTAAAATATATATATTTTGACAACACATCTTCAAGAACTGTGCACGTTAATAGATTTTACAAGAAATACATAAATACAGGGTGTAACACAAATCGATCAGCTGGCGAACCAAGTTTGTATGAAAAGTCCAAAAAATTTTTTGTGATTTCAACAAAGTTGTAGAACAAAAGTTGTTCAGTTTGATGGGTAAAAGCCAACCTTGAAGTATTGTCACACCTTTCTGTTACACCCTGTATAAAAAACTCAATTGTATATGAAATATTATGTTTATTTGTGACGATGTATTTTAAGTTCTTTTGGCGATAAAGTATAAATCCTCAAAATCTAGACTTGCCTAACCCGAAAATGGACAGGACATTAATTACTGTAACCGAGTACATAATTGTGAAGCAACATTTTGAATTCTACAATATCAAAGACACAATGTAACCTAGATTAATCCTAGTATCTGTGGAATAAATCCCAAAAATGTTGTTTTCTGGAGGCTCACTTAAATTAACCTTTTTCTCAGAAATAACATTATACGACTAGAATAGTGCTTTCGATTTCAGATATTATAAACGACTTTTTTACGAGTCCTGAATAAATAACACGATTATGAAACAGCAATGTATTTCGGATGAACCTATAATACTAGGTACCCACATTTTAATATAACATCGTTTTGGCACAAGTTGACCCTTTGAGGTCAAGTCGAAGTCAAAATATTTTTTATTTATCGTAAGTAGATGCTATACACATACTTTAAATCGTCTTTTTTTTCTACCTAGTACAAAGTTCCTTCCACTCGGATTTTTGTTCGTGAGGTAAAGAGGGGTGTTATGAGTTAAAAGCCTAGATGGATTGATTTCATTTTTAAAAAAAAAAATTCGCGTTTTGATGAAAATTAATGTAGGTAGTAGTTTTATGTCAATATTTTCCAGGCAAATAAAAAACAAACAAAATCCATGAAACTGAAACGGCTTCAAAGGTAACAATGAAGCGGACAGACGTACACATCTACATATATGCATACACCCTAACATACGTTTTTTGTGTATGCAAGTGCAAGCCCAAATAAGTATCATATTTCTCGCTTCATAGAAAGAGCATGTTTCGTTTCACCCTTAACCCTTTACGTGCCCTTTCCACTATCGATTATTTTTACCCAATTTGCTGCCTTTCTTATCCCTCCACCAATTTTCTTAAACAAACTCCTACAAGAGGATCGCTTAACCCTTCCAGTGCGACCTCAGTTGTTTTTATCGCAGACCGATTTGACCCATAGCAACCTATCAATAACTTTTTGCGAAGATTTCAACCCGAAACCTTGTATATCTTTTTTATGGTCGAGAAAACCCTCGGTGGGGGGTACCCTATCAATATTTCAGAGGGTCGGGCGAAAAACATAACTTCTCAGTAACGTTTCTTGCAAATTTTATACGGGGTGTTGAGATTGCGAGGGGGGTACACATTGCAGTGGTCGTAAAAGTTCATTGTTATTGTTAGCTAGTGTCAGTGTTTCGTGCTCGTACTGTATCTGTAATAGAGGCAAATGGACTTATTGTTCGCTCTAATGTATAACTTATGGAGAGTTTGTTAGTGTCTTGGCGCTGTATACAGTTTAGTTGTTCATTCAATACATGCTTCCAAAGCTACTACGCTACGCTAAGTTGTTTCGTAAGGTGCTTAGTTTTTATTTCAATACATCGTGCGAACGTTGAATTGAAATATATACTTGTACACTTCCATAGTTAGTATCTTTTCAAAAATATTTGTATACTATAAAATGATTCGCGTAAACTTGAGATCAACGAAAGGGTTTATTTACTTTGGGCAGTTTTGCTTCATTGAGTGACTTTTGATAAGGATGAAATAATGAATATCAAATTAAAATTAAAAACAACTTTTTTATCCACAATTAATAAGTCCTTGGCATTATCTCTCCTGGCGGTCAGTAATGATGATGCAGAAGATGGAAGCGGGTCAACCAAGATTCCTCAACGCAATTTGGAACTGGCAATTATATCTCCATGCCAAAACACATCAAGGCTATTAACATTGATGTTTCAATGTTCTTCTGAACAAAAGGCTAAACTTCAAAAAGACAATCTTTTGTTTTGTCTTATTCAAAAATTTAAAAAGCTACCAAAAACCAAGTCTCTCAACACTCACAATGGAAGCATTGTACACAATACGGTAAACTGTGCCAAAACACATTTATTTTCTTGCAAGGCCTTAGAAAATCTGCCAAACTAAGTACATAAAGAGGAATGTTTTAACACTTCCACAGCCGGAGTTGAGGCAACAACACCCAAAGTAGTTATAACGTTATAACTTAAACCGTATAAAACCGTCAAATATTCACAACTTCCCCGAACTTGGGTACCGCCCCGCAATGTGACTTCCGAAGTTAAAAGAAACATTTTGACGTGTCGGCAGATTTTACGCTTCGTTATTTTGGATTTATTGATATTAACATGTTCATGGGGAAATGTTTTTTAAGGTAACTTTTTTAGGGATGGGACATACGGAACAGCAAAGTTTACCAAACAACTTACCGGTGTTGCGACATGGGTCTTTTACCCTTTCTGGAAGGAGAGGTCATATAGATCTTTTTAATTAGGGGTGCAAAGTTCGCTCGGTGATTGTGTATATGTATTTTTTGGCAGGTAACCCTTGGTATTATATCGCATGTAATGATAAGTGCTACATGATTATAATTATTATCATCATAGGCCTTTTGGAAAATTTAAGTTACCGAGGTAGTGACTTGAAGATACTTGCAAACGTACTACTCTACCCATGAAACAGAAAAGGTATGAAAGTTATGAAGCATTTGTTACTCAGTTCGGCTTAACAGTTAACTGATTATAGACACGGTCATAACCTGGATGGATTTGATTGTTACTGGCATTGATCTCGTCCGTTTCCATTTTAGAAAGAAATAAAACCATTTATTCCAAAAGCACAACACATACATACATTATTTATACATATATGTACAGGATGTAACAGAAAGGTGTGATAATACTTCAAGGTTGGCTTTTACCCATCAAACTGAACAACTTTGTTCTACAACTTTGTTGAAATCGCAAAGAAGTTTTCGGACTTTTCATACAATCTTGGTTCGCCAGGTGATCGAATTGTATGAAAAGTCCAAAAAAAATTTTGCGATTTGAACAAAGTTGTAGAGCAAAAGTTGTTCAGTTTGATGGGTAAAAGCCAACCTTGAAGTATTATCACACCTTTCTGTTACACCCTGTATATTTATTTCGCAATTTCCTAGCCTTTGATTATTAACGTAACGTAACGTCTGCCTTCCAGTGAAAGTAGGTTGCTATCACTGAATGTCAGAAGCTAAGCCATATCAGAGGCCTTTTAGGCCGCTCGAAAACTTTTGACATGGTCGGCCACAACCTTTATCAAACCGGACTTGGCCTCCGTGTGTGGAGTAAAGCCTATCCTTCCCTCATATTAATATTCCAATTCCAAAATAATTTAAAATAAGAAAACTCGTAAACACATCGCAAATAAAAGTTTCTTTTTTAATTTTGCAAGTCATGTAATAGAAGAATTACGAAAAGCAATCAAAATAAGGTTCATTGGATAACAGTCAATCCATGCGAAGGCTTTAACGGACCTTTCTTTTGTTTGTCCATGCAGTTTATTAAACTAATTTATTTGCCTAGGTTCTCCAGAGTTTAGTAAACCTTTATGATCGAATTTATATATGAACGCTGCAAACGCATACAAAAATCGGAATCACATAAACCAACTTACACATATTTCTTACTAGCTTCCACCCGCGACTTCGTCTGCGTAGACTTCAAATCAAAACGGGGTCTAGAGAGAAATGGTAGGGTGGCGCCATCTAGTGACGAAGTGCAAATTTTGAGTTTTTAAGCATTCCTCCGGGAACCCTTAAGTTTTCCTAGATAAAAATCATATGTGTTACCCGAGTGCTTTATCCATCGACCTACCAAATTTCATCCGAATCCATTACGTAGTTTCGGCGTGAAAATGTAACAAACAAACATCCATACTTTCGCATTTATTATATTAGTGGGAAGTCAAAATATCGTAAAATATTATGACAACACCGAGAATTTCTCCAGAATATTCCTCGACATCTCATCTCAATCCTATGATACCTATATCCAGTGACATCCACCGCGCGGTGCGTTCGTAAAAACCAGAATATTGTATGCCATCGCAGACGCAACGTTAATAAATGCTGAATAATACATAAGAGAAGTAGGCAGGTCCATGCGGATATGTATGGTGAGTGACAAACAGTATCAGAGAATGCAAAGTGGATTTGGATGAAAGATGCAGTATTTTTAACCCACCGTCCGAGAAGGAAGGTAATATTTTGAGATGTTTGTTTGTAAACTATTTATTGCATACATAACCCAGTTTTTTTATTTATTTATGACATAATACAATAAAATTGAACACATAATGCACAGTGTATCATAAACTTGAAAATAAAATAAAAAGACAATAAAGCAAAGACGGACGGGACTTTTGGTATCTTTTTTAAATTATGTATGTCCGTCTGTTAAATAAATATGACACTTGGGTAATTACCCTTATGACACCTCGTACTCCAAAATCCATAAATAAATATATTGGAAGGCATTATTTTTCGCATGTATGTTTGTCAAATACACTCTATGATACTTAGGAAAATGAACTAAATCTAAAGACACATCGCAGTCCAAAAACCATCAAACCGTTTAGGCTACAGGCTTACCTAAACAACTAGACATACATACATGTTTAAAGCGTAACCCTTCTCCTTGGAAAATCGGGTAGAAACCAAATAATATTCGCATTAGTAGTGACCGCGGTCACCCAAAACAATAGAAATGACTATTATATTTTGCGGAAAACCATAAAATTTCATGTGAAAGTTAAATTAGAAGTCCCAACCTGCATTAAATGTAATGTTATGTATGGACATATATTTCGACCCTCGCCTTCTATAGGTTTAGGGTTCAAGAAATATCGCAGCCGACCCCTTATTGCTTATTGGATACGGAACCAGCGAATTTGAATAAAAGCCCTCTCGTAAAATAGTTGCGTCCTATTATTGTGATCGGATGGGGTGGGGTCGGGTTTGACTTAGTTTATCGATATCGATATTGGTTTTGTTATCTTGATTAATTAATTATCTTTATGTGTTTGTTATTACAACAGGCCTAACATAAGCTTAAAATAATAACACAATGTTTTGTCTTCAATTTTAGTAGGCAAGTTTTAATAATTATACACTTACATGTTTTTTTGATATGATTGATTTAGTTTAAAATAACTATACAAGTTTGTGATCGTATTATGTACTTAATAACAATATGTGTCCAACTCACTAAGTTTGTTTATTACTTAAGATGTTTTAGCGACATGGGATTCTCTATCATTTGTTTCACTTGAGATATCACGTCTGTAGTGCCAAATATTATACTTAGCAAGCTTCAATTCATCAAAGAAAGAACATCTTAAATTTGATTTAGTATTTTTAATGAAATGTCTACTAGATATATTTTGTTTAATATAATCTTTCATGACTTTTCATGTGGAAGATTGAAGTAATTTATTAGTTTTAAGTATCGATAACTTCAAAGAGCGAGCCGCGTCATGTCGCGACATAGTCTAATAAAGATTTCCCTTAAAATCATTAGGAAATTTTATCGACTTAAGACATTGTGTCGGCCATCCCTACAGAACTTATCAGAGTGTCGGCATAGTTTAACGCAGATTTAGCTTAAAATTGTTAAGACATTTTATCGACCTAAGAAATTCTCTCGGCCACAGAACTTATCAGAGTAACCCTTGCGCTGCCACTATAAACCGGACACTATCGGACCCAAGGTCTTGAAGGGCTAAGGTCTCGCTATAAAAACCTTTGGCCCTTTGCCTTGTTCTTGAAGTTACATTTCGCTTTTAGCTTTCGGTTTCAACTTGTTATTTGACCGCATTTTTTACGAAACAGTGGGGCATAAAGCGACATCAAATCAAGAATAAAAACGGGATAAAAAGAATTTTCGCAAAGAAAAGTAGAAAATAGGTATAAAGGTAGATAAAATCGTCAACAAAAAAAAATGGGGCTTCTACTCATGAAAATAAAACATATTGTCTCACAAATATGTTTTTGTTCAATGTACATACTACTACCATGTATTCTTCTTTGTACAGTCGTGCTTTCATTGCTTCTTGTTTTCCTTTCGGTCGATCAAGGTTGGCTGGCAGAGATCCCTTGATGGAATAAGTCCGCCTTTGTACACGTTTTTTTATTTATTGTCGAATATTATGTACTTTTGTTTTATTTGTACAATAAAGAAAGAGTTTACAATACAATACAATAAAATACTCACAAATTATTTTGCTTTTTTTCAGTTATTCAAGAAACTATATCAAGCAATGCTTTGCTTTTTACGAAAAACCGTATTGTATTTTTACAAAAAAATGGTTCCGAGAAAAATCGGCCACGTTCGCATCATTACTCGCTTCATACGATTTACGCTATCTTAGGGGTCGAAGTTTCTAAAATATTCGAAAAAATACTTTTGAATTCCGTAATACTGTTTTAGAATAATAAAGCATCGATTACATCATCTTTCGGTGAATATACAGGATGTTATAAAAAGGGCGTTTAAAATTTTAAGAGGTTATTTAGAATAAAGTATAGGATACAGGAAAAATATTGTAAAAATATGATAATTTTTTTTAGTTTCCCATACTAAATCTGAATATTAAACCGACCTTTTATTATTTGGATGAGAAACTGAAAAAAATATATATAACTATCCTTACTGATATTTTATTATAAATACGAAAGTGAGTTTATTTGTATGCTTGTCCATCTTTCACATAGAAACAAATGGATTTTTTTACATTGAGACAATTGACGGTGTAGGAAGTGACGTAGAGTACCGATGGTTTCCACTACAAAGGTCGTAACTCGAAAATTCATACTTTTGTCAATAGCCAAAAAAACGATATATATTTTTATAAAACTTTTTTGTTTTAAAGTTATAAAAATATGATTCTAATGATTCTATTATTATTATATTTATAGCTTTAAAAACAAAAAAAGCCATCTTAAAAATATTTTATTGTTTGTTTTTCGGCTTTTGCTAAAAGTATGTATTTTGGAGTTTATAGTGGAAACTATCGATGTGATCCTGTAAAAAATATCTTTTTCTTTCGTTCATTTCAGCGGGAAACCAAAAATAATGCAAACTGAGAAAATAACGCTATTTACATATTTGCTATAACTACTCAATTGGCAGAGCTATCGAACTATATAAATAGCCGCGGTAAGCATATACATGATGTTAAAAAAGTGCGTTTAAGATTTAAAGGTGTGATTCAGAATCAACTATAGAATACGGGAAAAATATTTTTAGAAATCCTATCTTTAATAAATATTTTCAGTTTGCCATACTAAATCTCAATAGTGATGAAGTAGTCAATAGTGAATCAAGAAATTGTATAGGACACAGATATAATAAAAAAGTCGGTCTTTTTCAATGTTTTTCCTTCTTTACTTGATTATTATTTTTAACCCCCGACGCAAAAAGAGGGGTGTTATAAGTTTAACGTGTCTGTGTATCTGTGTATCTGTGTATCTGTGTATCTGTGTATCTGTCTGTGGTATCGTAGCTCCCAAACGGATGAACCGATTTTCGTTTTGTTTTCTTTGTGTCATAGATAATATTATTCTGTACTTGATTCTGAGCATGCCCTAAAAACAAACGTACTTTTTTTAATTTCCTGTATATACATACATAAGTACATAATATTGTCATAACTTCAGGTGAAATCAAGCCAAGAAAAAAATAACTCTGTACTTTCTTTGTCTTTTTTCCCATGTATTTTTCCTAGATATTTTCACACGTACAGTTCTGTTAATATTATTTATACATTTCAGTTTTATTCCCACCGAAATCTACCGGAATGTTATTACAAAATTTATGAGGTCACAAGGGCCCGGTACTATATTTTACTACTGCCTTATTTTTGGCGGGAAAATAATAATATTGCGTGAAAAACGTCGTAAAAATAATATTATGGTGCAGTCTTCTAAAAAGATAAAACTTGTGCGCTGGAAATGTGAAAGCTATTAAACTAGATAATGTGTTACGATTCGTAATGACCTAACTATAATATACTCATTGACAAAAAAATCGACTCAAAGTTTCATGCACGACTTTTGGAAAATTAACTCAATCTAGCAAAATAAAACTAAACCAAAAGTTTAAAATTGTGTGTTTACTGTTTATGATTTTAGTTTGATGGTTTTCTAGTTTTTTGCTTTTAGTGTTTAGCAGTTTTGTAGACTGAATTATTTTTTCAAAAGTCGAGCAACAAATCTTGAGTCGATTTTTTAGTCCACCAGTGTATATTACTTAGTACTCAAAGGGTTCAAATCTATCGACTCATCTTAATCCAAAATTCATCAAGGAGTTTAGACTAAAATCTTAGCCCATCAAATACATATATAGGTACATACATCTGAAAAACACTAACCTGCTTTTAGTACAGTCGGTCGGTCAGACATTAAAAAATATTTTTTTTGTTACATATTTAATATTTACCAAACGAAGCTTTAACAAATTAAAATAAATAAAATATTTCTCGTAAAACGTAAACAACACAAAAACGAGAGTAAAATTACCTGGAAACTTTGAAATGAGTTTTGAGTTATCTGTAAACCCAAACGTTAGTAAAATAGTATACTGTCCAGACAACTTGTTTTTTATAATTTTTCACCTCACTTTAGACAAAAATGTTGTTATAAAACTCAACAAAAATCTTTCCACGAAAGCTTAAAAACAGTTTTATGCGCGAGCGTCCTCTTGCCCTTAGCACCGGGTTAATTTTAAACTCCACTTCTGTACATAACAGTCCGACAACATGAACATACATCTCTAGACCTGTCTTCCCAAAACTTTTCACTCCAAAAAGTTTTTAATACTACACCTATACCTTGAGAATGGATGGTTAATTTGTGCCACACGATAAGAAGAATAAGTATTCCATAACCGAAACGAAGTACAGACTAAAAGCGAATATATATGGCGGTTTATTAGTAATCTGTCTTGTTGTTTACCGATTTAATTCTTTACTCGTTGGAACACAAGCTAAAAAAACTGACAACTTAACGTTAAATAACAATAACATGTTGTTTATGACACTTTAATGACCTACTCGATTAGCAGTACTGCCACAGATTAGCTAATAGTAATCCTGCGTGTATGCTAACTGCTTAATTGTATACTAAGCGCTATGTGTCTGTGGATTGGATTGTTTAACTGTGCTCCAATCTCCTATTCAAATTCGAATTCAAAATATTTATTTCGGAAAACTTAATGATCTATAATGGTTAGTAAGACAAGTAGAAAACAAAAGTAATATCTTTTATATGTATTTGAGACATATAAAGATATTTCCAAAATATCTGCCAGGGCTCAAAATGTGGTTTTTAGTAATAATACGAATATTTCTTTCAAAAAAGTCAATTCGCAAAAAAAAATTGGACTAGTCATACAAATCGATCATCTGTAAACAACCATATTGTGCCACTGCAGGGGCACAGGTCTCTTCCCATACCTCAAAAAGGTTGGGCCATACTCCACACACGATCCTCTAAACGGAAAAATGTTGTTGCAGAGTCCAAATATATGTTTTCCAGATTCATAACTAGAAACCCTGTTGGAGCCTATTTAGATATTTTGAGAGCACCCTAATTTTCACTAATCGACTATTTTCTTGTCTTGATTTTTTTTTCAAGTATATATCTCGATATTACCTCTTTTGTGTTTATTTAGTTTGTACTTGCTCAGAATTGGTTAATCCTGGCTGGGTCGCCACTTGTACAGTTCACAGATGCACAAACTACAATAAATGAAACACGGGTTTGCTTGGACAACCGCACTCGGTGACAGCTCGATGGCAAGTGTCAACCGTAGTAACGTTCATATAATTCCCAGTATGCTACAGGTTCTTTGTAGAAAGTTGTTCAGTTTCTTAGAAATTATACAGGATGTAAATCTAGTCGTGCGTCAAATTTTAATCAGTGCTTCTACTCCTGATTCTGATCAACTTTCCCCAGGGAACCCATAGTCATATCTTTAAAAAATTTTTGGACTCTTCATACTAATTTGGCCGCTCGGCGGCGGATCGATTTGTATTAAGAGTCCAAACATTTTTTTGCGATTTCACTTTGAGTTCCTTGGGGAAAGTGGATCAGAATCAGGAGTAGAAGCACTGATTAAAGTTGGATGAACGACTAAATTTACAGCCTGTATAGGTGGCCTCCAACTGTGCACCACTACAGTTCCGTCAAGGGTCGATAGGCATCTCCATACAAAAAGTTTAGGTCCTTGTCCTGAAAACTTCTCATGTTCTCCCATAAAGCTGTGAAAGGCTTGCTTTTTAACGGTAAAGTTGAAAGTTTAACAAAATGGTCGTCTCAGGGAAGTTTTTAAGAAAACTCGACGGGTTGTCCGGGGAAGTACAGTCCGTAGCTTAACTTACCGTATTGTAATATCACGTGAATTTGCCCTATTTCTTGGCAACCCCGTATGTTTACCCCTGCACTGAATTTAAATAAAAACACGCATTCATGTACTAAATTACTACTATACAACATGTCTATACAAGTCGCAACTTATTACAAGGGTTGGGACAGAACCCATACATAAAAGCCCATTCTCCTTTGTAAATATTTATTTAGCTTCTTACTTGGCACGATTGGAGTCAATCGCTCCCAAATCATGAATAAAAAAGGCACATAGTAATTAAGGGTCTTAAAAAGAGTTTGCAGTACTTTTGAGCTTTTACTCAAGTAATTGAACAAGTCTGAGGAAAGTTGTTCAATATTTAAAGCCTTATTGCATACAGTTCGACAGATATTTAAAAAACGGTATAAAATTATAAACAACATTATAAAAATGTACCTCTACCCTTTTAAGTTAAATTTATTTTATCCCATGGTTAGGTCATAAAATAGCTTCTCTTACAATGTACGGAAACCTTCAAGACATTCACAAGTCTAGCTGTGCGGTTAGATAATACAGGGTGTGGATAATACCTAAGCAGTATGTAGTTAGTGAGTGGAAGAAAGTATCTTAAAAGAAAATTGGATTACTTTGAATCTCGCTGGTTGCTGGGGAAGCGGTTTTTTAACAGGTTAATATGTAAAGACTGTAGAGAAAATAGGTAAAGGTAGGTCGGTCTTCTTTTAAGTGCAGCGTCTGTGTGGGTAGATAGAAGAAACACAGAAACCCAGAGAAACACCGAATTTTATAATTAATAATGTCTGAATTTATACTTATCAACAGTTTTTATTTATTAACCGCCTACGTAGCCTAGTGGTTAGTCCACTCGCTTCATATCCGGAGGTCGCGGGTTCGATTCCAACTTTGTAGGACTCGGTTTAGTTGGTGGTAGTTGGACTTTTGCTGAGCCCGCCTGGCTAGCTACCTAAGTCTTGCCGCCAAACATCATTGTTAATAGCATTGATGTGTTTCGGCACGAAGATAAGATAGCCAGTTCCCCAATGCATTGGGGAGTGTTGGTAAGCTCTCTTCCATCTTCGGAATCATCATCATTTTACCATCAGGTGAGATGATGCCAAGGGCTTACCAATTTACCCTCAGTAAAAAAAAAACTTTCTTTATTAAGAAATAAAAATGACGTATGGACACGCGTAAATGTGTGTATCGCGTGGCTTGCGGTAAGCAACTGGCAGTCTGGCACCGGAATTTATCCGCAGGGGGGTGAGGTCGCCTATCGAAAGGGTAGGGAGGCTATAATTCACGACAGTACTAATATATAATAAGTACTGTATATACTGTGCCATTAGTGTCAAATAATAATAAACTTTATTGTGATTGAATGAAACTAATGCGTTTAAATTAAAACTGTACTGTTATTTGAGATATCATAATAATATCTCAAGGTTTACGACGGTTTATTAACCGCCTCCGTAGCGTAGTGGCTTGCCGCTCGCTTCACATCAGGAGGTCGCGGGTTCGATTCCCGGCGGGGTCCAACTTTGTGGACTCGGTTTGGTTGGTGGTAGGGCATTTTCTGAGCCCGCCTGGCTAGCTACCACCAACTTATCTAAGTCTTGCCGCCAAACATCAGTGTTAACAGCATTGATGTGTTCCGGCATGAAGATAAGATAGCCAGTTCCCCATTGCGTTGGGGATTCTTGGTAAGCCCGCTTCCATCTTCGGCATCATCATCACTTACCATCAGGTGAAATGATGCCAAGGGCTTATCATTTGAGGGTAAAAAAAAAAACGATATGTTCGGGACAGAAGAAAACATCTTGGTAAATTATTAATCCATAAAATTATTAACAGTGACGAGACACAAATCGTCAAAACCCTCAACAAACATTTCACAGTATCAAATAGACATTTTAAGTGACCTTTGCACTCCGACTTCAACAATTTTCTTTGTACTTTTTCACTTTATCAACCTGTTTCTTTGTTTCACTTTGTTCTTCTTTTTAAATCCAAGTTTCCGTCTCCTTGGAATTGTGTTTCCTTTGTGATGTAAACTGAGACTTCTTTCTTGGTATTCTCCATTATACGAATTTGCAACCTGATAGTTTGTCGCAGTAAGGTATTAGTTAAAGTAGTTGCGACCTTAATTTCAATTTAAAAAGGAGCAGAAACTAAAAATAATATTCATTTTTACGAGTAGTTTTACCTTATACATGTAATTTTTAATGACACATATGAACATATCCTTTTCTATTCAAATAATAGCCTTGGGTATGTTCATGTCTGCCATGGAAACGAAAGCTTGTTTGGGAATTATTAATAATAAAATTAAAATAAACCTAATCGTCTTGTCAATGAAAGGCCGGTGTCAGTATGGGATAAGGTTGTTATTCAAAAAGTAATTAAGATATTTTAAGATTTTCTAAAATAAATGTGTAGTTCTTTCTCAATAAAGACACGGTCAAAAACATAGGGCGGAGCCGCGGGCAAAAGCTAGTAATTTATATCTGTCTTGAAGACAATCAGTCTATCGACAAAACAACTAGGATATTTCTTTTTTTATTATTCGGTCTATCTAAGTGAACAAAGACAATTTTTTTGTCTATCTTAAATAAAAGCATTAAAACAAACAAAATAAACAAATCGCCACTACCTCCCAAATAATAATGATAACACCCCGCACTAAATTGGGACGAATGTCGCTTGTGTCGTTAGTCGAGATATACTATGCGCAAAAATGCTCTAAGGCGGTGCTCACACTGTGCAGTTGGATACGAAAAATCATTGGTGAAAAATATAAATTCACTATTAGTATCTTAGAAAGATACAATACAATACAATTCAAAGGTCGGCCACGCACTTGTGACTCCTCTGGTGTTGCGGGTGTCTATGGGCGGCGGTAATCACTTACTATCAGGTGATCTGTCTGCTCGTTTGCCACCTATCACATAAAAAAAAAAACAATTCTTTATTGATAACTCAATTGTTATTATACATTTTTCTTACTTACTTAGATAAGAACTCATTTTGATTATTATTTTTTAACTACCCGTTACAACCTGGTAACAACTTGGATTCACTTTCAAAACCTGGATGGGTTTGACTGTTAGTGGCATTTATCTCGACCGTTTCAGTCCTTCACATAGCATGCACTGGTGCCAGGTGCTATCACTAGATGGCAGTCCTTAAGCCATGTCGGGGGCCTTATAGGCGGGTTGACACTGGGGTTGGCCACTAGCCCCACAACCTTCACCAATCTGGACTTGGCTGACAAGGCTTAAATTTACTTTCTGCTAATCAATCTGTCTGTCTGTATTATAACAAAATAGACAAAATTAAGATACCATCCTACGCAAATGCCAAGTTTGCCTACCAGAAAAGACATTTTTCCTCGAAGGGCATAATTTAAATGCCTTTCATGAAAAACAATTCCGTATAATAAATATAAGCTTGTCTAAAAGCTTCAAAAACTATAATGCTTAATTGTATTTCCCAGAAAAAAAAAACTTTCCGCGAAATACGTATCGAGCATACGAATAATGGTTGTTTTACAATTACATTGAAAATAATATTGTTTTTATCATATTTGTCTTGATTCATAAATAAATTGTTTTATTGTATCTCTTTTCTTCTTTATATATATATTATAAGATAACAATCCTACTGGTAAAACAGATACTGACTTCCAAATAGCAAAACAATATATTTTTTAACTAAAATAACCTTTTTCGGACATACTACAATCCTACTCACAAGATACTTGAATAAACACAAGTACCTACCTTCTTGATACTTGATACTTACGTAACCCATGTTAGACCTCGATACTCGAGGGTACACTCGCCCTTACAAGATTAATGTACCACGAGATATGGTGCACCAAAATATATTATTTATGTCGTAACAAGGAAAATAAGTATCGCATTGTACGGCAATATCAGTTTAGATAGCTATAAATGCTAATATTATTCGTTATACATGGCAATACAGTCTTTATCGCTGAAGCTCTTATTCAAGATGTTCTTCACATTAAAATGTCGCTGAAAGATAGCACATTGTGTTAATACACTTCTTAAACAGAAATGAAACTCAAAAACAAATTAAATAAACTTATTTTTGTAACGTTGATTCTATAATAATATAATATTAGGCTGTAAGCGCAACGCGGTTTTTCACCTCCTGTGCCTAATTATGTTTCTGTAATACTTATAAAAAAAGACAAGCGTCATTAACTATAATTAATATGAAAATCTTAATCTGTATTTAGTGAAAACGCCCTAACGTGTAATGCCCTACACGTGACCAAGGGTGATGATAAGTGCAACACCAGGCAACCGCCGCCGCCTATACCTTGCGGCTAGGACGGTTAAATTGGGCCACACGATAAGAGAGAGAGAGAGAGAGAGAGAGAGATTGAAATCGCAATATTTTCTGAGGACAACTCTCTAAAGTTATGAGAAATAATAAATAAGTAAACATCAAGAGAAAAATCGCATATAGTCTTACGGCTCTAAACTATTCAGAGTTACATATACACGTTCAAATACATACGTATCGATGGTTTTACAAAGGTCGTAACTCCAAAATGCATAGTTTTGGCAATAGCCTAAAAACAAAAAAAAAATATTTTAACAACTTTTTTTGTTTTTAAAGTTATAAAAATTTGGTTCTAATAGTTCTTTTATTATTTAGATCTTTTAAAGTTTTTTAGTATGTATTTTTTTAGTATTTTACGACCTTTGTAAAACCATCGATATATAGATTATTATACACTTAGACACAGAGCACTCAAATTTTATAATCACATGTTTACCATCTGATCCTAGTAGTCAGGATTGCTAACCGCTGTGTCAGTCAGATCACTTTACTGCATCTTTTTCGAAACGTTCCTTTTTACTAATTGAAAAGGAAATAAATAATTTGAGATATGACATAGTAGTCCAGTCATCGAGGAGATTTAGGTACGCAGTAAATCCTTAAATACTTAAAATTTTGATTCAAGATGCCAGATTCAAGAGCTTGCAGAAAATGTAGTTTTTGCAGGGATGATCTCAAGTATTAATTTGCATTATAATAAGTACGTAGATTCAATAGATAAGGTGTGGCAAAAAATCCCGATGAAAATCATTGGCATCTTTTGGAAGTAGGTATTGTTATTGGGTCTTCATACAAAGAAACTCCTTGTTGACTGGACTATGATGTAGTTTTCCAGTCTGTCAAACCTTTTTTATATAAATAAACGGGCTAATATTTGGCCTCTTTCGCACATATCAACCAACCGCCCGCGCCCTAGGCCGTGGGAGACCCTTTGGGAAAACTTATCCTCATACTGTATGCCTCTCATATCACATGCGGCATTCATCTTATTCATTTTGATATCTCACGCCTTCGCGTCGCTTTGAATTATATGTATTTGTTTTCTAAATACGTAAATATACAATACATGGTATAACAAAATATGTATTTGTAGGACCCGTTAAGAGAGACTATTGCTCAATATACTGAAAAAAAATATATAAGATATTTCTGAAGTCGTGGAACAATGTGTCGTTTGATTTGTCAATTTTGTAAGGGAAGTAAAAATTGCACATGTGATGAAAATACAGGCGAGACAGTTTTTCTGAGATTTTCATAAAAGCTCTATTTAGTATTAAAAAAAATATATATTTTTATGCAGTCGAATATGTTAATAAGAAAACACATTTTTGATAATAATTACAAAATTTTCGAGACATAATTTTAATTATACCACGGTGTTTTTTTTTATTTTTTTATTTGGTACATAATGTAGTTGAGTCGTTATCAACTGGTATCAATGTTTAAACAAACAACTGCAGTACTTGCAAACTGAATACAACATGGCAGAATCCAATTATTTCGACTGTGAGCCAACAGATATGTAGGCAATCATTGTTACAGGACTAAAGCAAACATTAACAGCAATTCAGTCCTAGTTTGCTTTTAGTGTTGCTATGCTTTGATTGACTCTGTTTCCTAGTAGTTAGCTCTCGTGATTTTAACGCCGAGTGTCCTGGGGTAGATCCCCAGCCAGGGCAATGATATGTGCGAAGAGCAGATTTCTGATCTGTGTCTAGGTTTTTAATTTATTAAGTATGGTGTATTATTGTAGATTTCTAATTAATTATTCATAAGTAGTATATAACAGATTACTTTTTATTACTTAGTGTAAAACGATCCAAAAAAGTGTACTGTTTGGTAATACGGCGCGGCGTGAGTATATTTATATAAAGTTAACTGTGTTCAGTATTTTTTTTATTATAAATAACAAACCAACTTAAATATTGTAATTACACTGTTTTTGTTAAGACCCTTTATGAAAATAAGCAAACAAATTTAAGTAAATATTAAAAACCTATTTGCATTCAGTGAATCCTATATAACTTTCTCTCTGAATCTGAAAACACCTCTCACTCAAATCTGTAGTCTGAGTAAATAAAGATAAATAAAATGATATCTAACTGTTTTGGCTGCAAGCAGTTAAAACGAAATTGACATACACATATATGTACAATCTGCATCCGAAAATATACTACCCTCTGCGCCGCTCGGTAAGTTGGGTACAACCATCTTACTACCTTACTCCATATAACAACAGGAAATAAAAATAAAGAAAAAACTATTCACGTTCTTACTTAGACATTGTCTTGCAACATCGAGATCGTGGGAGCCCCCCGGGAAATCTGTTTAAGACATGTTAATGCGCGCGAATCTGTCTGCCAACGTGGCAGTATTAAAAATTTGTTTTCCTATGTTGGATGACCTACTTTTTGAGCAAGATGGGTGGCGAATTTCAATTTTAAAAATGCGGTGTGTTCAGAATTATGCTAAAGACTGCGAATTTTTTAAATGAACGTAGAGATAAGTCGGTTTTTTCTCTCTGTGTTTAATGTTTATTATTTTTCCTGGAATTTCAATTAGGACTTCTGTTTACGGAACTCGGAATTATTCAATTCCATGGAATGTTCAATTCCAATTTAGCTTTGGTTTAACAGAGCATCAAAGTAAAAGTAATTATGTCATATGAGTTTAATATTATGTTACCTATTTTATGTAGTATTATCAAAGAACTTGTATTTCTACTAATACTACATATAAATTCCTTGAGTATTATATACTTTCCTAATGCTTTTTGTTTTTATTACCAAAACAAGAGACTACCACTGACTGAATGAGAGACAACCTACTTGGTTAAACTTTACTAATGAACATAAAAAAAAACTTAAAAAGTCATACAATGGTTAGACAAGAAATTTGACAGTGGATTCTACTCACGAAAATGCGCAACTTTCCCCATGGAAACTATACGCAATTCTCAAAAAAAAATCGGATTTGAACTGAAATCTAGTTATTAATCCAGAGTAGAAAGAAATTGACAGTAATTTACGCTAACACACCCTTCTTACCTCTCTTTCTCTCTCTAATTTAAGAGGTGGATCCTTGTTGGCATAGCTCACACCATTGATTCCTATTCAAGGCTTTTTCCTACACTTCTCTGTACGACATCAGGTCAAACGTCTTCTTAATTTGGTCCAATTTCTTCTAAATTTGGACCTTCTTAACTAACTGATAAAAATTCGAAAGTCACGTGTACATCGCAACTGTAATATTAACCTAATGCTAGCCTATAAAACTGTTCCATAATATCTAATTTTACCATCCCACCACAAATCAAGACTCCCATAAGATGAATGAACCCCATTGTTTGACAAATTCTCCCATGGGACCGTTACGTACCCGTAATGTAACTGTGTCTGGTAGACACACTTGACATCTCGATACTGGCTTTAATCATACGTAAGTCTATGATTGATAGTTTTTGTATAGGGTTTAACAAAATCAGATTCTTTTTTAAACTGGGAATTTACTAATGAACCTCAAAAAAAATTGTATTGCCACGGTAATTTAAAAAAAAAAATATTTCCATACAGAGTTGGTCGATAAGTTGATCGACTCGTAAGATAAGACAAAACAAATTTTTCGCAAATTGACTATGAGTTTCTTAGGGATGTTTTTGTACTTTTTTAATGGTTTAAAGCCCCACTTAAAAATAGTTTCAGCTTCTTGGTCGACCGCGTACAGCGTTATCTGTGGTACCCCAAAGGTATTTAATGGTACAGGTGTCGGAGAAGTTTCAGCTCATTAGCTTTATATTATATGATAGTAGTACCTTGTGTAGTGATTACTATAGTGGCCCAGAAGTTACCCTTTGTATTTTTGGTCATGTATAGGGCAAAATAGATTAACACCCACGTACTTCTAAAGAAATCCATTCTGTCCCCTTCTAAGGAACCGAAAATCTATTTTAGTCTTATATAGATGTGGGATGAATTTAAATTGAAGATAGGAACAGATGTCTACCCGATCACGCTTTTAAGAGCAAGCGATGGAAAATTGGCTATATCGTGAACAAGATGATTTTCAAACCATACGATATTTGTCGGACAAATTATTTGTTAAATCAGACAAACATCACAGACAGATAGTTTTAACGACTAGCTCTCATCTCACTTCAACTTCAGTAATTATTTAATTATTTGATCGCTATTGAGAGTTGCATTTTTTTTCTGACACGAAGAACAATTTGTTTCAGGATGTTGACGGTATTGTCTTTATAATTCATCTAAACTACATGATATCCTTCAAAGAAAAAACCAGATTTGCCGTATGGATGGGTTTTCCTTATGATGTAAATCCTTCAGTAACATAACTTTTGCCTTAGATTTTTGATACCGCAAAAGATTTAAAATTAGAAATAAGTGTACGATTTTTGGCTATCTGAAGATTTTTTTAGTTTTATTGGATACAGCTTGAGCTGATCTCGTTTGTAAAATAAAAGCAAGTAGTCACAAACTTAGATTTAAATTGAATTATCCGTTTCGATCATATCGGATGGTTTCAAAGCACTTCAAAAAGTACGGTTTTGGCCATGCTTGAGTTCAACCTTGAGATGCTTTCGCTCTTTTTGCGTATCAGTAAGCTCAACTAAGTCTAGTTTAGGACCGCGTCTTTGTTTGGCTATTTTATAATCGTGTTACTTTTGGCCCTGTGTTGAAATTGCCAGAAATTCTGACTTCATTCCTTTCTCGCAATTTAAGTAGAAAGTAGTTTCAGTTTGATTTTCCCATACGAAATTAAAACAATGTGTCAAGCATATAAGGCACTTAAAAACAAATATGACTTTTCTTATAAAAAAAAAATAATAATTTTATAACCCTACTTAAATTACGATGAAATCCTGTTAAACCTGAAATCTTCTGAGTTGAACGAAAAAAAGATGGCTCCAGATAAACTAATGTAGCTGAGTGCCTCCCCGGCAAATCCCTGAGCTAGGGTGCCCACGCTTTCGGGAATGTTAAGACATCCCGGGATTTTGAGATTTTCCGTTGCATTATTTATTAGGTGCTAAATAAATTTGTAACGCTCGAGACAGGTGACGATTGTTGATTTATTGAGAAAAGTTATGTAAGTAAAAAAAGACAAAAAGGACATTTTCACTGCACTATTAGGCAGGCATTTTAACATATTTTTTACTTGCGAAACGAACTGTATCTCCTGTTACTTACATCTATGGAGGATTTGTATAGATTATTAGTGAGAATATTTGTCAAGTAAAACTTAAGATGATAAAGATTAAACTAAAGAAAAACCTAAATTATTCCATTTAAATCCCGTTTAATTAATGTTTATCGGCGGCACAGGACAGAAAAAGTGGTGTATTTACGGTAGGAGGCCAGGAGCCTTTTTAGGTTGCTGAGTCAGTGAAGTAAGTAATCGAGTAATTATTATATAACGACGCATTTATATATTGGTTGCTATGAAACATTTGTGACGCTCCCGGCCAAGGAATACCGGCAGGTCTAACATCATTTTCTACGAATTGAAATTTAAACCTAACCGGCGCCCATCCCCAAGGTGATATAGATACGGTGGTTGCCTGGTTTTGGATTTAGCATCACCCGCGGTCAAGTATAGGTTTAGGGATTTTTGTTATATGACTATGAATGAACTATACCCCAATACAAAAAGAAGTTTGATCGTAGAATTAGGAGTTCAGTGAAAATGTGAGCAGTTTTGTTATTTATACTTCACTTTATCACGTAAGATTTCACGGGATTTTAGATTGGTCACGGAAATAGCTACCCTAGTCTTCAAAGAGTGGGGTTCAAATTGAACAATCATAGCTTTACTCAACTGAAATCTGACTAGGTATCCCCCAAATATCATTGTCGGGTGCGGCCCTGGCTGGCTTTTTACTCTAACTTCGTTTGGCAACGTCGCGTGATAGTGAGTCGGCGTTGAAGGTTCTGAAATATCTATCAATTTTACTTTAATGCTTTTTACACTGATACTGAAAGTTTAAAAAGGTTCGAGAAGAAAATGGGTTCCTTAGTAGTAGGTAGAGAAGCTAGACGTATTTTTTTGAAATACGATCTAACTGAATAAATGCAAGAACGGTAGATAAAATATGTTTTTTTTACTTTACAATAAGTATTATCTTTATAAATAATTAATATGTTTGATAAATGTAATAATATATTGCACAACATGAAACGGGCATTTTGCTGAGTTAACCAAGAATTAAAATAAAATTTCACACTTCACACCCAACAATTGGCTGAAACATCCTAATTCTGATACAATTTACTCACCCTTTGGACAAGGCATGTCCAATTTAACTCTTTTTTATATAATTCCAACCCATCCGTTTAGGGTTAGCGCCGAAAAGGCGGGAAAGGGGGATATTTTAATTCGGTTGGTGCCAAAAAGATGGGTACAGGAAATGGTACCGTCACTTTGTCGCTTAGGGGATGAAATATTGCATTAAAAAAATATTGGGCGAAAGAATTATAGATCGGTTGGTAATTGAGTAATAAATTTTGATATTCGCAACTTCCTTTTTTTAAAGTAAGTAAAAAAAATAGAGACAGTGACGAGAAGTAGCCATCTTTAAATTTCAATTTAAAATTCGAATATTAATTTAAAAGAAGATGACCAATCTATTGCGAGATTTTTTGTTCAGGATGCAGTTATAGCCAAAGATAAAAAATATCATATTTTTTGACTTTACTCCGCATAAAATCCTAACACAAAAGAGAGGCAGCTAATATATTGATAAATGGCACAAAAATACAGGGAAAAATACAAACACGTACCAGGTACTATGTAAATTCGTTGTTATGCGCAAAACAGTTTTGAACACTCCCATCAATCACTCACAGTGGTCCCGAAACCTCGGGTCGCAGACAAAAAAATTACAACAAAATTATGTATCCGTGAAAAAAATTCTCACGTCTGAAAACCCCTGAGATGGGGTTATTTTTTATAGCTTCAAATAAAGACAATGACTGTTACAAGTACAATATTTTACACCTTTATTGTCGTATGAACATAAATGGAATTACATTGGGGCTATAAAAGAGATTTGATTTGTTGAAAAAGTGTGTAACGTTAGTGCCGTAAGAATTAGAATTTGTATGCTGCCAGAAGGAGCAATTTAGTTCCTTTGAATTGATGTCTAGAACACCTGCCTCGTGTTTCTCTTTAAAATTTTTGCTCGCACGAGGAGGTGTTTTATTGCCTCAGTAAGTACATTCAGCGTATGTCGAGCTTGTAAATTGGTTTACGATATTTTGTATAAGAAAAGCGCTGTTGAAAATAGGGCAAAAGATGCTATGTATAGATACTTTTGTATAAAACAAATTAATTGATTAATACAGGTGCTATCTTATTTTACTAGGTATTATCTTATTTTATTACTTTACATATACTGCGATTATGCAGCATCACTGGTTTAAGAACGTCATTTTGATACTTGATAGATACAATTAAAATTAAACAAAAAATACTCATTTTACCAAAGTTGAAACGATAGAACAAAACCTTGATTAGATCCAAAGCGGAGGTAGGCCAAAAAGTGTGGATGCGAATTAATTATATTTACGGGTCCCAGGGGGTGGGAACCACTGTGCGCTCGGTAACGCACAACATTTGTCAGTCAGTGGTGTGCCTACCGGCGGCGCAGAGTAACATTGTTGTCGGTAGAGATGTAGACAACCCGTTACCGTTACCGTGGTCCGTAACAGTTTAACATAACGTAACACAATATTTTGTAGAAACTGTTCAATTCAAACTAAACTGTTGTGATTTTAATTTTTAAGTTAGTAAAGATGTTTGATCTAAAAACTAGATAGCTCTACGTACTCGTAGAACACATACAAGATAAACATTAGAATAAAATCAAATTAAAATGGATTAAAAGAAAAACCTGACTACGCATAGCAAAATTAAAAAAAAATATATAAATAAACTGTTACCAAACAGTATTTACTCGGAAAGTTACGTAAAAAGCCGCATTCGACAGGACTACGCAGGTACATCCGTAATTCCGGTATAAATTTGAACCGTTAGAGGGTTGGTCGCGTTTATTCCGAAAAGATTTATATTTATACTTTCACCGCTTAGAAACTGGGAATCAACGAATTATCAACATTGTCACGGTTTGAAAAGAACTTGTTAATGTGATAGCAAACGTGTTACGTCACACGTGCAGCTATTTGTCAGTCCAGTCCTGTAATTAAATTTAATAAACTTTATTTTAAAAAATATAAATAGTAACATCTACTTATCAAAAATTTGAATAAAATATCTCCGTATCTCTTGATTGCGTTGGAATAGAAGTTTGATTTTTTCATAGCTTCAAGGGATTGCAGGCCTGATTATTTGATATAAAGTTCAACTTGAAACGTCTACGCGTTCCTGAGAAAAAGAGTTATGACAGACAGACGGACGGACAACGAAGTGATATAAGGGATCCTTTTTTCCTTTTGAGGTACGGAACCCTAAAAAGGAAATAAAATGCAGTTGTCGGTCTTATTGCTAGGTAGCAGTTTCTGCCAGACAACCTTTGTTTAACTGATTATGTTGAGATAACTCACTGAAGTGATTTTACCCAAGCATGTACACATAAACAGAGTGTAATTAAAAGGTGAATTTAATTGAAACTGAAAAACTTTTATATTTCTTTCTGTTGCAAGTCTATGTTCCTGATTTCTGTTGCAAGTCCTCTTCCTAATCAGGAATCAGACTAATCAGTCTTACGAAACAGTTTTTCAAGTTGAACTATAAGCTGATTTGACAGTTCATAAAATACAAACTCTCAGTAACTTTAGTCTTTACATATTACAATAGATGTCACTAGTAGCAAAGAAATAAACCTTATAGCAGTATGTCAGGGTGACATTTACAAATACAAAGACAAATTTACAAAGACATTTACAAAGACAAATCCCTCCCTCCTTGTCTGTCTTACCCCCAGAATACGTTTTTGACTTCTGTATGTTTGTCATAATATCTATTTTCATATCGCCGAAAGGGTCCTAAGTACAATCAAGGCTTATTTATATTTATTTTAGTCTGCTACAGACACCAAAAAAGAACGCAATTTATATTGGTTAGTTATGTTGTAACAAACACCACAAACAAATCTCTACCACTTTATCCGTAGAATAGATCAAAATAATCGAGTTCAAAAACAAACATGCTTTTACAGTTCGTAAATATTAATATTAATAATAGGGAGTAACAATAAATAAGCATTATCACGAAAGGTATAATACCTTGAAATAGCTTCCGACAGTTCGCGGAAGAAACAAAATAAAGGTGGGGAGAGTAACCCTTCATCTTCCAAATCGTTAACCCTAGCACCGCCCTCGACGGCATAGTCTATAGACTCTCATCAGTAGGCAAACAACTTTGGTGATAATAAAATGAAACAGCGTGGACGATACTGCCTGTAGAATCTTCCAAGAATATGATTTCGTTTACATTATTTAACATTTGGAAACAAAAATATTAGTTGTTAAAAGATTAGGGGTCGTCCATTAATCACGTGAGGCTCAAAAGGGGGGAGGGGGTTCGGAAAAAATCACGAAATATCACAAGGGGGAGGGGGGGTGTAGTAGATATCACGTGTATTTATTTTTCGTTGAGTAAGTTCTAAACGTCGGACTGTTGTTGTCACGTTGTTTTTAACTCATCCCAAGGTTCGAAACGGCTTCATGCAGTCGAAAACAACCTGCAACCTTAATGTCTGTCTGAACATTTTTATCACCGTGCTTAAATTACCAGAATTAAATTACTTTATACCTGTATTTAAAGATAATATTTTGTACCAAAAAATACACGTGATTTTGGGTAGGGAGTGGGGGAGTAGTCTAAAACCTCACCACGTATCACCAAGGGGGAGAGCGGGTCTAAAAAATTACCAAAAAATATCACGTGTTTAATGGACGATCCCTTATGAGAACGATAATAGCAATATTAGTTAAAAATCGCATCGCTGCTTCCCGACACTTAGAAATAGCTGAAAACTGTGGCTTAGTCGTGAGGTCAGCTTCTTTTTAAGTCACTTGGAAACTGAATAACTACCCAAATGTAAAAAAAACTGTAGAGTGACAAATGCCCGGTCTCATTTTACTCGTCTTCTTAATTTTTCAAGATGTCTTGAAAGAAATTACTTAAAGCGATAAGACTGCCTTTACATATCGATTAATTCTGTTTTTTTGTGTTTCTTTCATTATTATTTTTATTTTTGTGTTGCAATAAAGTATATTTATCTTATTTTCATCATAGGCTTTGTTACATTGGCACCCGAATATGTGAGCATCAATAAAACTCTACCAGTTAGATCTGTAGGTATGATATTATATTCAAAATAGTCTATAGTGACACTGGTGTCGATTCGGTGTTTATGATTAAACTTATTTAACAGGATAAAACTTAATTTAAGTGTTCTATCTTTTTTATTCTATATCGAAAAGACAAGGACATGATGCTAAATTATGTTTAGTCCTATCAAATAAGTTTAATCGTGAAAACCGAATCGACACCAGTACTAACGTTAATTTAAGCATCCTGTCCTTGTCTTTTCGATATAGAATGAAAAAGACAGAACACTTAAATTAACTTTGATCCTGTCAAATAAGTTTTATCGTGAAAACCGAATCGACGCCATTGAAGGCCAAGCTTGATAAGAAAATAAATACGAGTACATCATTCTATGTTTCAGAGTCTAATACGTAAGTTTGTCTATGTACATACAGCCATGTACACTGTTACGTTTGTGTGTGCGTACGTAACATTATACAGGATGCCAAGTGAAATATTAGTAGCTGTGTTTACCGGTGATAATGGTGATTGGACTCGCAAAACTGAATTATTGTACATTCCGGGAAAAATCTTTCGCATCTGTTTACTTTAGAATAAAACCTATAATTTTGTAAAAGTTAAACTGCGTGTGTTTTACGCGCAAAAAGAAAACCGTCTAAGAATCTGGCATGTAGCAAGGTTTGATTGTTAGATTAGTACTAGGGGTTGTGAAAGACTAAGCTTAGTTAGTCGAAAGCCAACGGCCTAATGTCTACGCAAAATTATAAACATGTCACCGTAATATTGTAATATGGAATTAAGATTTTAGAAAATATTGTTCACTACCATGAGTAAATCATAGTTCACTAATAAAAAATTACTCTTGAGAGCAGTTCTATTAAGATAGTAGTAAAACATTTTCGGAGTCCGCCTGTCTAACTACCACCATCTTGTCTTGCCGCCAAACATCCATGTTAATACCATTGATGTGTTTCAACATTGAGATAAAATAGACACTTCACAATTGCGTTGTGGAATCTTGGTAAGCCGGCTTCTATCTTTCGGTATCATAATCATTCTCATTACGTGACATAATTCCAAGGGCTTAACAATGGTAAATTAAAAAAAAAGCAAGAAGCGTAACCGTAAATAAACAATCTTCTCATACAATCGAAATTGATCCTCTGAGTTGCACAAACAAAAACAAAAACGTACGTAAGAGGCTTTCCCCAGTTTTCCCCAAGATTAATTTGAATTGAAGATCGAATGTTTTTCGTTAAGAAATAAGTACTTATTTTATTCCAAGTTTTTGAGGATTTTGTTCTTTTTTCAAATGTTTATTAATCTTCATGCTCAGACTAAAGAGTCTTTATTTCATATCTATGTCTTCATGCTGCATAAAAGTTCTTTCCTCCCTTTTTGATGAGGAATACGTTAGTCAAAAATGTCAAGTGTTTTGCTAACAGTTGTCAGATTTATAGAAGTAAGACAGCACAAAAAAGTTTGCATCGCAATATTTATAAAATAAGTTTTTAATTGGGTAAACAGCTATTATTTCTAAGTTTTTATGTTCCTTTCAGATTCATTCAAATCAATTTTAATATTCATAGCCAAATGTTATTTAACTTGTCATTAATAATCACCTGAGGTCAGGTTTCTTAGTAAACGTTGTTTTAAAGATCATGAAAAACGATATACCATTCGCATATTTTAACACCCCGTATAGCGTATATAGGGCATATATAGGGTGCTACTTTATTAGTGCCCGATATTTTAGTCAGTGCTTCTACTCCTGGTTCTGATCAACTTTCCCCAAGGAATCCATAGTCAAATCGCAAAAAGAAAATTGGACTTTTCATACAAATCGATCAGCCGAGCGGCCAAATCAGTATGAAGAGTCCAACATTTTTCTTAAAAATATCGGACACTAATAAAATACCATCCTATAAAGTGATGATGAATTCAGGCGTCGCGTCGCTTAGGTTTGTTTACGAGCCTCGTTTGTATTGTTAAACCGGTAAATATAATAATATTGTTTACGAAACTGCCTAGAATTCATATTATGAAAATACGATAACAAACTTTGGTTGCCTGAACGATTCACATAAAAAAAGATTTTGTCCCTTCTCAAAATATTATGAATTACAGTGAAAAATTACTTATTTTTAGTTCTCTTTGCTTACATATTATGATACTTAAATGCTTAAAAAGGGCGCTCAGTGACATTTAAAAAGATACAAAGACTTTTTTATCTGAGGATGTTTGAAATTTATTGAATTGATGTGTTTTCCCTAAGTAAAATAACCTATTTAAAAAAAAACTTGTATGCAAAGAAATAGAAGTAATATTTATAAAAAGTACAATCGCGCACAAAAAGGGACCAAAAAGTTCGTTCCAAAATATTTTTCATCTAGGAGAGCGAGGAAGAAAATTGCCTGCACCAGTTTCTAGACAGGCGGGTATTACAGCTTACAGCTTGGCTGAAAATTCAGGTGGCTGGGAAAATGGCTGGATTTTTGTGTATCTGTATTTTTGAGGACTCACGTCTGCTGGGTAGCATTTGGGTCGTTCATTTGTACAGATAGAGAGAAAGGCGAAACGTTTTGTGCAATACAATTTTAGAACGGATGTAATTGAAATCTTACTGTACCTAACTGTTTCGTAGAGTACGTGTAAATGGTTAGAGGGGTATTGTATTGCACATTTTTGCTTCAAAAAAAAATCTGGCAGTTAGATAAGCTCAATTATCAACTTTAGCACGGTTTGTTATTTTATTCAGACACTTTTTATTTTAAACAAAAACGAATTTCATGAAAATTCTTCATAACAAAACATCAATCAAAAATGACAATTTTACAAATATGTATGTTTGGTATTCATTCGTTATTCAGTTCCAAAATTATTCCTACCAAACTCTTCAATCAAGTCAATCGATCAACGTATCAAAATGTAGATGATAAAAACAAAATTTCCCGAATGTTTTTCCTACCGTCAGTACCCGGAATTCTGCCTACCGAGGCGTTACTTTTAATCTCGAATATTGCGAATGGTGACAATTTCAAACCATTGCCATTTCCATCTCGTTTCGTCTCATTGCTTTTGTATATAACTGTCTCTCTCTACAGTTTGTAAATGTCACAAAACGTAGGCAAAGATCCAAAGATCACTTTGATCTTCACATGTAATTTGAAATGTTATTTCGCGTGTCAGTTTATTATTTCGTTTATTTGTCTTCCTAAAAATGAGAGAAAAAGATTTTGTTTTAGAGAAATTATGGCTGTATTGTAATTTAAATATTGATTTTATGGAAATTTTTAACCGACTTCAAAAAAAGGAGGAGGTTCTCAATTCGTCGGAATCTTTTTTTATTTTTTTTTATGTATGTTCACCGATTACTCGAAGACGCATGAAACGATTTGGAAAATTCTTTTTTTCTTTTAAAAGTGTATACTTCACAGGTGGTCCCATATAAATTTTATCGAAATCGATTCAGCGGTTTTTGAGAAAATCAACAAAAACATAGCAAAATTGGAGTTGTTGCGATTGAAGTCGGTTGTTTTTAACGTATTCAGCGTGGTCAATTATTATTTATTTATTACAAGGGCACTTTGACTCTTCTTCAAAATTTTCTTTTTATTTAAATATTGCTATCTGTTCTGTTTTAATTATTAAAGAAACATTTATTGTCAAATGAAACATAAGTTACGTATATTATAATATACTTCTATCTAACTTATTTATTTTGT
Source organism: Coleophora deauratella (assembly GCA_958295455.1). Lineage (NCBI taxonomy): Eukaryota > Metazoa > Arthropoda > Insecta > Lepidoptera > Coleophoridae > Coleophora > Coleophora deauratella. The sequence goes on from OY282412.1 coordinate 4,565,933, forward strand.
TTCAGCGTTTACCTGTTGACGTAAATGACACTTCAACAGCCTTACCTTTTTTATTCGAAGTGTTTTTCAAAGAACCCAAACGCAACTAACTTATTTTGATGGTATCGAGCACCAATTGATCACAGAATTTCCATATTTATTTTAGGTTCGTACATCTGGAAGCTTTCCTATTTTCGCAAATATTAGGTTAAGAAAAACATCAAAGGCTTGTTTACGTTTCTTCTAAATCAGGCGAGAGCTAGCAAGATTAATATTTGATGTGAGCCTAGGTACAAATTTTAATAATGTATCTAGGTGATTAGCCTGAATAAAAAAATAATGTCCTACAATTCGATTCTTTTTAACTCCATTAAACTTTCTTTATATCGAAATTGTGAATGCTGAAACTCAAGGTGTATATTAAATTTAACCATCAACGAAGATGATAATTGATCACGCTGAATACGTTAAAAACAACCGACTTCAATCGCAACAACTCCAATTTTACTATGTTTTTGTTGATTTTCTCAAAAACCGCTGAATCGATTTCGATAAAATTTATATGCTACCACCTGTGAAGTATACCCTTTCAAACAAAAAAAGAATTTTCGAAATCGGTTCAGGCGTCTTCGAGTAATCGGTGAACATGCATAAAAAAAAAAGATTCCGACGAATTGAGAACCTCCTCCTTTTTTTGGAGTCGGTTGAAAAGGGTTTAAAGCAAACTGAGTGCAATTTTAACACCAACTGCGTTACACCTGCGGATGTGTTACACCTGCGAATGTGTTACACCTTCGGTTGCGTTACTCCTTCGGGTGCGTAACATCTTCGGATACGTCACAAATTAAATCTTAATCAAATCTACACCGACTTTAAACAAACAGAAGTTAGCAAACAGGATAAGAGAATGCACTTTTTGCACAAACTAATAAGCGGACTGGGCTACTTTGTATTGATAGTCCAAAACTTTGTCTGAACTTCACACATCTTGCGGCTTCCTAAAAGTATGATTGGATCAAAGTCGAAGTCAAAATATGTTTATTCGAAGTAGTTAGGTAGTATTGCAAACTTTTCGCGTCAATCTGTTGGGGGCCACCATGCGTCTTTCAGTCAGCGATCTGCTCTCGAGAATCTTTTTATTTGCGATCTAGTATATGACCTATTTGTTACATTCTATAGGATGTCGAGTCATAAAAAAAATCGCAGTTGAGCACCATTATCACACCTTTAATATCATGTTTAATGTCATAATAACACACAGTGATAATGACTTGCTATTTTACGCTCTGTCGCGTGCTTAACTGGGCACTACCGCCGTATCTCCGTATAATAATCTTAGTAACCGAACCATACATCACGATGCATGATGCGTGAAGCGCCAAGCACGCATGTAAACGCATGTTCACGCATGTAGCACTTGTTGACATGATAAAGGTAATTAAATAAGGGGCCCGTCAGACCTGATCATTGGAGATTATAGGGTAACAAATGTAAGAGAAGAAAAATAAAACTTGTTGGTCAAACGTCTGCTGATACAAATGTGTTGCAATTTGAACTATTATCGTGACTTATATAGTGTCTGTTCCAGTCGCTTCATATCAGTGGGTTTCGGGTTTGATTCCCGATGGGAACCAACTTTGTAGGAGTCGCTTTAGATAGTTGTAGGAGGCTCGTCTTAAGCTCTTATGTCTAAATCTGTAGGCACTAAGTCTTGCCGCCAAATATCAGTGTAAGTAGCATTGATAATATATACCATAGAATTAAGGTAGCTAGTTTCTCATTGCTCTTAAGTTTTATACATAACCAATGAGTATGAGTAGAATACAGTTGGCATACGTCGTTGTGGCAGCCTCTTAAGTAAAGCCCGTGTTACATGGTCGGTTTCACGTGCAAGCAACATGGCGGACGACTTGCTAACTCAATTATTATTCGCGTGTAACAGTAGCCTTATGATTTCGTTACCAGTTCAGAACAGAGTTTGGTCTGAAGACACGAGTATCTTGGGTTGGCTTTGCCAAATATAAAAAGGGTGTGGTTTTTTTCAACGAATGCGGAGACTGGTAAATGTTACTTATAAATCTGAAGAACTTTCTACAAAGAATATATGTGTAAGATAGGAGAAAAAGTAGTATTTTCACACTTATGGTCGATAGTTGAGTTTATTATGGAAAATAGATATTGATTTTGCTGCGATTCTATAGGCTCTTCGCCAAATATGTTCAGTTTCATGTGTCGTAGTGTTAATAAACAAAAGTAATTAACATAATAAATTCGAAATAATCATATTATACCTAATGGCTGCGGATGACCAATATTCTAAATTCAGGTTTTTTTCACAGTACTTTGAAACTTATAATCGAAATTTCAGTTCGAAAACCAGTAAACAGTAAAACTGCGATATATCATAGTGATAGGTAACTAAACTAAAACTCGCTTTAGACCTGTACACATACAGTGTGTACCTAAAATAAATTGTCATCAAGAGAACAACGCAACGGGGACCGTTTTAACTGCACAGTCGTAAACTCTTTACTGCCCCCGCAAAGTCGGGTAAACGAGCAACTGGGATTTTCTGTAATTAAACGAAAGTTTTATCAACAATAACATACGTGTAACGTTACACTACGAATGCGTTTGGGAAATGTGTTTTTGCAGGTTTCGCTTCACATTTCATCTTCAGAATTGGTTTTGCTGTTTTCTTTTTTAACCGGCTGTTTTAGACAGATATCGCTCAGTATTTTTGTATCATTTGAAAATTTCTTGCATTGTTATATTGTAGAATGAAACCATTTACTTCAAGTGCATAACCAAGATTTAAATTAAATAGCTTTTAATCATTTAAAAAGACGCTTTGTATATTTATTAGGATTTTTGACAAAAAAATAATATTTTAGAATTTAGATTATTACGATATTCAGCCAAAAGACGTCCACTGCAGAAAAAAAGTCTTTCCACGCTGTCCGATCCTGCGCTACCCACATCCAGCGGCTTCCCGCGACCTTCACCAGGTCATCGGTCCACCGAGAGGAGGGACTGCTATGCTACTTTATACATATACTTATTATTAAATTTTGCAAGAAATAAAATATCTACACCTTCTCTGCAATATCATCATAATGCCAAAAATTGTATTATTAACATTAATAACATTGTTATCATTATCACAATTTTCATCAGGTTTTCTAGCAAAATTAAATAACATCCCCGTAGACTTACAGATTTAAATTTTTATTTAATTTATTTCCGTTTACTAAGGCTTCTATTAATGAAGGTGAAAAACTTCCCCAAGGAACCCATACACAACCGAAGCAAAAAAACTCTTACTTCCCATTCAAATTGCTCACGTGTTGGTTAACGAACGAACGAACTTTGTATGGAGAGAAAAGTTTTTTGCTCCGATTAATATGGACTCCTTGCGAAAGAGCTTATGTTAAAGAGCAGAAAAAACAATTCACGGAAAAAAGTATATTTAAATGTACCTACGTAAAACAAAGGCTGCATTTCTGCCCTATTAAGAAAAAAACCGCAAAGTGTGGAATTTCCGTATATTTTGCGGCCTTTTTTCTTATGAGACGGAAGATTTCGTGACTACTCAAAAGCCCAAAGTAAAAATGTGTGTCTCCTTTCAAAGTGTCACTCGGTCCATTTACTTGACAAGGTCATATTTTTTTCACTTCCGTTTTTTCTGTCACGTTCGCATACGCCGTCATCCTTATCTTTGAAGATAAGGAGAGGCGGTCCATCTATCTCTTTCGTTTTTTTGCGCGCCTGCAAAAGCTCGCTCGGGGCTATGTGCTCGTGGAATATTATCATCAGCCTGTATATAGCTGAGTTTTTCGTGATCTTTAAAAAGAAAATTGGGAAACTTTTTGTATAGGCACGGAACGAAGTTCCTTTGTCTATGGTCTGTGGTGTCGACAGATATTGATAAAACATTTATACAGGGTGTTAAAAAAAGTGCGTTTGAAATTTTGAAGAGGATAATCAGAATCAAATATATAGAATACAGGATAAATTTAATTTTATTTTAACATTTATTTCAAGTAACAGATATTCATAGTTGTTAGTAAACTTAAAACTACTGTGTTACTGATATGTAATATAGATGTGATAAAATTGAAACAAAAAAAAATTATGTGCGTTTGTGCAAGCTATCCTCCGTAATAGTTGAAACTATATTTAAACTGGGACATCTATTCATGAACCTGGAACAACATTCCCCAAAGAAACTATAGTTAATTAACCGACTTCAAAAAAAGGAGGAGGTTCTCAATTCGTCGGAATCTTTTTTTTTATATATTTTTTTTATGTATGTTCACCGATTACTCGAAGACGCCTGAACCGATTTGGAAAATTCTTTTTTTGTTTAAAAGGGTATACTTCACAGGTGGTCCCATATAAATTTTATCGAAATCGATTCAGCGGTTTTTGAGAAAATCAACAAAAACAACAAAATTGGAGTCGTTGCGATTGAAGTCGGTTGTTTTTAACGTATTCAGCGTGGTCAATTATTTATGTTATTTTCTTTTACTTCCCATACGAAGCTGTCCGATCAGCTGATCAACTTGTCTATGGGTTCACGGAGAAAATTGTTCAGTTTCAAGGATAGAATATGGTTTTGGAGGAATGGCATTTTTTTCCAAGTATACTAATTCACAGTCACAAAGCTAGTTAATCAATATTTATTTTGGAAATAAAAACATGTAAACATGTATTTTGGAAATAAAACTTCGAGCAGCCAGACTTTATATAAAATGTAGAGCTTCTTTCCATGAACAAAGAGGACAAATAAAAATTATTTTCGCATTGAATTCGGCTTTTCCACAAAGTAAATGATTATTTTTAAATACTATTTGTATTGAATTCCTAAAATTGTTGTAGTGAGGATGAAAGACAAATATGATGACAAGCGACATGTAATTAAAGGCAGTGACATGACAAGCGCGTGCGAAAGAGACAGGCGACTAAACAAGGGTAGGGAGCTTATAAATTAGCTTCGCCATCCATTGCGATTGGTGCAAGTCATAAGCTGTTATGCCTCCGCCAAACTCTCGCACGAGTGGCGAGTCGAATGGGGTGCCACTGTTTGACAGTATTTATTGGCATTCTAGCATGAAGCTTCTACTGGCGTCTGGCGGAGTGTCTGGCGGAGGCATTAGTGTTGATACCTAAAATGGGTACCGAGGAAATCGTTGGGAAGGCCTTTGTCCAGCAGTGGACGTATTTTGGTTGATAATGATGGGTACAACAATACTCAATATACAGAATGTCTGCAAACCTCTTAATTGATTGATAACTATAGTCATGAAATTGAACATTTTTTTTTCCATACCATTGGTGAAATACTATAATTTTACCTCCAATTCCAAATAATTTTTTTGCTATTTCAGTAATAGAACAGAAATTGTTGTAAATTATTTTGTATAAGCGATGATACTTATATGATAATCGCTATTTCTTATGGCATTAGACCATTGTTTATTTATTTAATTAGGTACATAGAGAGAGAAACTGCCTCCAATTGTGTCTAAACCAATGATATAGGGTCGAAATAACTTTAGAATTGGGTCACGCGTAACATGTATAACACTATTGCGACACTATTAAATTTACTTACGGGTATTCACTTTTTTTTTGCAGATTAAACTAGAATCGGTATTCGAAAAAAGTTTTGCTATTATGGTATAGGTTCCTTTTGGAAAGTTGCTCAGATTGATCAGTAGAATCTGAACAACAAGCATGTCAGTGAAAAAGGCACCCTGTAGAGTTCTAAATAAGCAAGTCGAAGTGAAAATAATGATTTTTTAAATCCAAATTTGGTAAGCCCTTGGCATCATCTCACCTGGTGGTAAGTGATGATGATGCCAAAGATAGGAGCCAGCTTACCAAGACTCTCTAACGCAATAGGGTACTGGCTACCTTATCTTCATGCTGGAACATGTCAATGCTGTTAACATTAATGTTGGGCCGCAAGACTTAGATAAGATGGTGGTACCAACCAAACCGAGTCCTACCGCCGGGAATCGAACTCACGACTTCCGGATCTAAAGCGAGAGGACTAGACACTAGACCACGGAGGCGGTTGTTTCTTTATCTATCTATCTATCAGCCGAAAGACGTCCACTGCTGGACAAAGGCCTCCCCCAAGGATTTCCACACCGACCGGTCCTGTGTGGCTCGCATTCAGCCTTGTTTCTTTAACATAAAATTTGATCCTACCTACCTTTACGATCTCAATATCATTTATTCAGTACTTGTTTATGTTTATAAACAAAAACGTTATAAAAACTTTTCTCTCAATTAGCTTAATGAGTTTCTCTTTTTATGAATTTGAGAATTGTAAATTTGATACTAATGTTTCAATTTCTTTGTTTTCAGGTAAGTACTGGTGCTTCTGAGACTTCTGTTATGGGGAATTGTAAGAGTCGTAATTGTTTTCGCAATGGTTTGATCATTTTGCTTTTTACCTAATGAAGAATGTAATTTCTAAAATTTGTTAAGTATTTTTTAAGAAGTTGTTAAAAATGAAAAAGTAATTTCTTACAAAAATACGGCAGGGATAGAATATCTTAGTTAATATTATAAATGCGAAAGTATGGATATTTGTTTGTTTGTTCCACTTTCACGTCGAAACTGCTGAACGGATTTGGGTGAAATATAGTAGGTTGATAGATCAAATACTGGGTTAACACATATGCTACTTTTTGTTCCGAGAAAATGTTAAAAAGAAAATTAGTAAGGAAATAAATGTGAAAAAAGTACATAGCGTTGAAATAGGCAACACTGATACGGTATTCGTTAACAACCCATATCGTCCCCACTGCAGGGGCACGGGTCTCTTCTCATACCTAGGGAAGGTTAAGCCTTACTCCACACACGGGGGCATAGGTATACCATTATACAGGGTGTAACAGAAGTGTGTGACAATACTTCAAGGTTGGCTTTTACCCATCAAACTGAACAAATTTTGTTCTACAACTTTGTTGAAATCGCAAATTTTTTTTTGGACTTTTCATACAAATCGATCAGCTGGCGAACCAAGTTTTTATGAAAAGTCCAAAAAAATTTTTGCGATTTCAACAAAGTTGTAAAACAAAAGTTGTTCAGTTTGATGGGTAAAAGCCAACCTTGAAGTATTGTCACACACTTCTGTGACACCCTGTATATGACAAAATACGAGGAAGCAGCTTTGTAAATATTACTGAAGTATTTTTAGACCGCAGGAGTCCACAAAAGATTGATTGTAATAACAACACACCGTTCTCATATTAGACATTTAATGCAATAAGAAAAATGGCAGCGTCAGTGTTGCCACATACATTACACCCTCACACTTAATTAACGCTTTAATAAGAATATTAGAACATTATCATTTGATACCAAGGATCCTACTTAAGTATGGCACATAAGTAATCTCTAAGCGAGAGTGTCTACGTGATACAAAAAAAATACTATGTTAATACTAACTTAGTAACACTTAAAATACAACAAATAGAGAAAGTTACAAAAGTTAAACATAAAGATAATCAAACTCAAACCCGTATCTGGTTGGGGGTTTACGGTCCCGCTGGGGGCGGTCCACCGGGGGCGGTAACGGTGCTGTTGATGGCTGCAGCAATGGCGGTAGCGGCGTCGGACGCAAGGGTGACTCATGCCTAGGAGATTTTTCTACATTCTCATTTTCACCTTTACCACAACTCTCCCCTTCCGCCGAATCCCTAACAGCGTCAGACGCCACGCCCGCCTGAATGACGACATCCCTACCGCCAGTATTGTGACCAGTCTCCTCAACATCCGAACTAGGAACGGACACACCGGACATACGTGACCTGCGCCTCACTTGATCTACATGCCTGCGAACGTGTTGACCATCACCCCTATCTACAATATATCTGTTCGTGCCCTCCTTATCTACAATCAAACCGCTGCGCCACCTGTCCCGGCTGCCATAGTTCCTCACGAGCACCTCCTCCCCTACGGCCAGGTCGCGCGCGCGCCCCCCCGCGGCGCGCACCTGGCGGCGCTGCGCGGCCTGCACGCACTGCCGGCGCGCGTGCTCGCTGCGCAGCAGGTCGAGCCGCGAGCGCAGCGGTCGCCGCAGCAGCAGCATGGCCGGCGTGTCGCCTGTGCTGCTGTGCACGCTGTTTCTGTACGCTAGCAGAAAAGTCTGTAGTGCAGCGTCCACGTCCATACCGTCCCTTTTAGCCTTTTTGATCGCGCGCTTACAGAGCTTGACCGCATTTTCGGCAGCACCATTAGACGACGGATGGTAAGCTGGCGAAAACGATTGCTTTATACCGTTGTTCTGAAGGAACTCTCTAAACTCTAAACTTGTGAATGGTGGTCCCTGGTCTGATGCCAACTCGTAAGGCAAACCGAATCGGGCGAAGGTTGATCTAAGCGTTTTGATGACAGCCGAAGCAGTCGTACGAGGCATTTCAAAGATTTCTAACCATTTGGTACTAGAATCTATGATTACTAAAAAAGTTTGACCATCATAGGGTCCAAGAAAATCAACATGCACCCTACTCCACGGCTGTAAATGGTAGGGCCATGGGTGGGGAGGTGCGCGCGGCGGTGCCGATGCCTCCGCGGTGCACGTGTCGCACTCTTGGCACGTCGCCTCTATATCCTTGTCTATGGTGGGCCACCAAACATAGCTACGTGCCAAGGACTTTGTTTTCACCATTCCCATATGACTAATATGAAGTTGTTTTAAAATATTACTATGTAACATTTTGGGTATTACCATTCTGTAGCCCCACATAATGCAACAACGATCTACATACAACTCATTGCGTTTGGCAAAATAAGGTTTCACTTCATCATCGGTACATTTTAGGGGCCATCCCGATTGTATATAAGTTAAAATCTTACACAATGTTTTATCTTTTGATGTTGCGATTTTTACGTCATCGTTAGTCACTGGTAAAAATTTCTCTACGAAATTAAGGTAAGTTATTTCTCCATTGACACGATCAGCACTTCTACTAGGCTGAGGTAGACGGGATAAACCGTCTGCGCAGTTTCTCGCCGACGCGACGTATTCTATGTCATAGCTATAACCGGACAAGAGAACAGCCCATCTTTGCAGGCGTGACGCAGCCATCACGGGAATACCTACTTTATTACCAAAAATGTATGTCAGTGGTTTATGGTCAGTCTTTAAAATGAATCTACGACCGTACAGGTACTGATGAAATTTCCGGATTCCATAAATAATCGCGAGAGCTTCTCTATCGATTTGTGCATAGTTCTTTTCAGCTGCAGATAGCGCCCGCGAAGCGAAAGCGATTGGTCGCTCGCCGTCCGGCGTGATGTGCGATATCACCGCGCCCACACCCACGCCGCTCGCGTCGGCCGTTAGAACTAACGGAAGTTCTAACGAATAGTGAGTTAGCACCTTGCTAGAACACAATAAGCGTTTAATACATGAAAATGCCGCTTCACATTCCTTACACCAGACGAACGCCGTGTCTGTTTTTAATAACCTATAGAGAGGTGCCATGATAGTACTGACATTTTGAACGAATTTAGCATAATACATTATCATACCGATAAATGCTCTCAGTTCAGAAACATTTGACGGACGCGGTGTGTTCATAATGGCTTTCACTTTCTCTGAACATGTATGGATACCCTCCTTGTCGATGACATATCCCAAATAATTAATAGACTCTTGGAAAAAAGCACATTTCTCTTTTTTAACCCTCAAGCCATGTGACTGCAATCGCTGGAATACCTTGTGTAAATTATCAGCATGCTGACGAGCATTGGTGCCTGTAATAATGACGTCATCTAAAAATACGCCTACATATGGCATGTCAGCAAAAAGTTGCTCCAATTTTTTTTGGAATATGCCAGGGCTCGACGATAAGCCATACACCAAACGTTTGTACATGAACAGGCCCTTATGTGTATTGATAACTGTATATTTCCTAGAGTCGTCCAATTCGAACTGGGCATAAGCCTGTGACAAATCAATTTTACTGAAACGCTCCCCACCATGTAAACGAGCTAACAAATCTTCTACCCTAGGTAAGGGGTAACGGTCAACCTCGATGACTTTGTTTAATGTTAATTTATAATCGGCGCAAATCCTGATGGTTCCGTCCTTCTTAACAACAGGTACTATAGGAGTTGCCCAATCCGAGCGGTCTACTGGAGTAAGGATGTCATCACTCACCATCTGGTCCAGCGCGCGCTCGACGGGCTCGCGCAGTGCGTACGCGAGGGGGCGCGCGCGCATGAACACGGGGCGCGCGCCCTCGCGCACGTGTATTCCTACCGTGCCGCCGGTGAAGCGCCCCAAGCCGTCCGCAAACACCTCACAGTATCTGGAACTGAAATCATTAATGTTAAAGTCCTCACAATAAACATTATTCACTGTATCCCCATAGTTAAGAATGGGCAACTGTATACTCAACTCTGCAAGCCATTGTCTACCTAACAATGTTGTTTTCCCCCCTTTTATTACATACAAATCTAGAACCTTCTCCTGATTTCCATATTTAACTAGGGGTCTTATTACCCCCACAGGTTGTACAGTTTCCCCTGTATAATATCTTAATGTTAAATTACATGGTTGAATTTCCAAGTCCTTAAATAACTTCTCATACAACTCATAACTTATGCAAGTTACTGCGCTTCCGGTATCACATTCCATGTATACCGTTTGACCCTGAATGTTGATGGCAATAACTATTGGTTTGCACTGATTAACTGACAGGCTGTTGATCATAATTACCTCATCACTGTCATCACTCGCAGAGTCCACGCAATTCACCTGTTTAACTTCTAGCTCAACATTGTGATGCCCTGCCAGATAAGGGCACATTCTTCGCAAATGCCCTTGTTTATTACATACGCGGCATACATATCGAGCAAACTGACACGTGGACACATCGTGCGCATCACCACAAGCTCGACATTGAAGTTGACTCCGGCTCTGCTGTCCCGAGGCAGGAGTCGACGTTGACTCGCGCCAGCCTGCGCGCCTCCCGCGCTGCGCAGTTGTCGGTGGCTGTGTGCGGGCTGAAGCGCCGCCGACCGTGCTGCCTCCGCCCCGCGGTCATTGACGCCCGTGCAACATCGCCAGGCATTCCGCTCTGTCAGAACCACCTAGTGATCTTTCTCGTCCTTCTACAACTGCCGCATCTTTCTCTGCAGACTCCATGCTTACAGCAAGTTTGTATGCTTTGCCAAAATTCAATTCATCCTCGGCGAACAATCGTTGTCGTATCGTGTCACTACTGATCCCACATACCAACTGATCACGGAGACTCTCTTCTAACCCAGAGCCAAACTCACACGTAATTGACATTTTTTTCAATACAGCCACATATTCTGCAATGCTTTCGTTTGTGTTTTGTTTACGATGACGAAATTTGTATCGCTCTGCCAACACGCTCGGCTTCGGTTGTAAATGTTTCTCCAAAATGGCCGTCAAGGCACTGAATGATTTCGAGGACGGCTTGGCCGGCGTACACAGGTTTACCAATAACTCGTAGCACTCGGAACCCACTACGGTAATCAAAGTTGGTACATACATGGTTTCGTCAATATCGTTTACCACCAAATATTGTTCCAAACGTTCCACGTATAACCTCCAATTGTCTTTTTGCACGTTGAACTCGCCAATTTTTCCGATCGACATTGTACCTAACTGATGTTTATTGAATTCCACACCCGTCGCAGTCCGTATTTACTCGTCGCCACTGAAGTGTTTTTAGACCGCAGGAGTCCACAAAAGATTGATTGTAATAACAACACACCGTTCTCATATTAGACATTTAATGCAATAAGAAAAATGGCAGCGTCAGTGTTGCCACATACATTACAATTACAAAAAAGTTTTTATTAAATTACAGAAAAAAAATAGGCAGCGTAAGTCATTAGTAACATGGGACACGTTTACAAGTGAAATTGGACAAGTCGTTAAGAGAAATATTTATTTTCACGTGTTTGTAACCGAGTATACAGTGACCTTTTAACTTTAATGATCAGTCAGTTTTAGCAAAAATAAAAAGAGAAATCGTATCAACATAGATATTATTAAATTTAATTCAGTAAAGTGTAAGAAAAAAAATGCGATTAGATCTTTTCCGGAAGTATAAGCAAATATTATCATAGACGTAGTCTGACGTAAAATCGATACCAAATGTGTATAAATGTAGTACTTATATAATATATTTTATGTAAAAACGTAGGACATACGTCGTCTCTGAATACGAATTCTCCTCGTCACTTTAACGAGTAAATCCGCTTGATAGTGTTGTAAAGGGATATCGATAAAAATGGTTTATTTTGTCGATAAACTTTATATAAATCTCCTAATAGGAGAAAACGATGATACAAAATCCGCACGAAAAAATATAAACTACGGTATTTGGCTACATTTGTATCAAATGTCTCCATATTAAAAAAATTAACATCTTAGATACGTTTTCAGTTAGGTTGTTAAATATTTAATAAATAGTTAAATAATGTTTTTAATATTATGAAACTTAATAACCGTCACTTAATAACATTTAATGATTCGCAAAATAATAAATTTATCTTTTCATATTAAATAAAGTTGATCGCTTTAGCAATGAGCAGATTAGTAGTATAATTTTATTAGTAAAGAAACAGAAAGACTTAAAATCGCCTAAAATACATCGGGCAATATTTTATTATTATCAATGAATTCACATCTGGTATCGATTTTACGTAGACTATTATGATATTTGTTTATCGTATTGTTTTTATCGATATCGGTTTACAAGAGGAAACGCGTCACTAGAGTATCACAAAAACGCGTCTAAATCCAATGACACACGCAGAAATCTAATCAAATCCGTTAAGGGAACACGTAAAAATTCTTTATCAACACTTTTTCGGCTTCCATAAACCGATTTGACATTGAACGGAAGCCTGTGATGAAAATTTTACGTGTACCATTTAGTCGGTTTAAAACCGAAAGTACTTAAAGGTTATAGTGACATAAATATTTTGTTTAATAGAACAATATACAGTCTGTAAATCTACAGGTGCGCCAAATTTTAATTAGGGCTTCTACTCCTAATTCTGATCAACTTTTTGCGATTTGACTACGGGTTCCTTGGAGAAAGTTGATCAGGATCCGGAGTAAAAGCCATGATTTAAATCTGACTCACCTGTAGATTTACACACTATATATTTGTTACTATTTTCGTACTTGGTACTATTTTACTAAAGTACTATACATTTTACTCTAGGACTGCTACCTAAGAAACATAAAAAAATTCCCATAAAAAAACAAAGTGAATTCGCAAAATTTTTTATGTTAACTTTCGTGAAATATCTGCCACATTTCACCACTTTACCCACTGAAACCATTTTTCATAAAAATACGGTTTTTATTCCTTCAGATCACGTAATAAAGCACGGCAACACGTTTTTGTTGAAATAACGCGTTTATTCATGCAACACATATTAAGGGATTTTACGAAACGTATATTATTATTATAACTGACTCAGTGGCTAAGTGGTAAGTGATCAATTTTAAGATTCTGGGTTCGATCCCCACCCGGGGCATACATTTCTGTGATGAGCAGATTTGTTTGCTCCATGCCTGGGCGTATTATACCTATATATGTATGTTTATAAACGTATGTATATCAGTTTCTGGTTCCCATAGTACTTACAGGGAATCCTAGTTTGGGGCCAGATGACCGTGTGTAATTTATCCCGGATTTTTATTTATTTAATTGATAGTATTGCTTAGTTTAAGAAGAATAGATGTGTGCACAACATAAACAAATCAACTTACCCGACGCAGTCCTCCATCGCAAACCATAATCACCTTTTGTGCTGTCGGTACGTTGCCAGTTGACGTGACACGTCAACTCCTGATTTATGCGGTGAACTGTACACGTGGCACGTCATTTAGTTGCCGACTGTACCGCTATCTTATTAGTCGATTTGTTTCCGCTTGTTTGTTTACCTTAGGGATTACGTGATTAGGCTTAATGAAATGAGGTGTTAGAAAATTGGTAACAGAATATGAACGTGTTTGTTTTCATGTTAATTTGTAAGTTTAAGGCCTAATGTAAATGTAATATAATATGTATCCACATCTGAATTACTGACTGACAGACAAGACGACCTTAACGACTTGGAAACTGTAAAGTACGTTCTTAGATTTAGGTATTTAATGGATAAAACAAATTTGTTTCATTACAAAATTTAGTATCATATAATTATGTACCACAAAATACCTAATTTTTTCAATGAAGAGTGTGAGTTTCTTGAGGGTCGCTCAAGATTGTCATGTTTATATTGTGAGAGTCGAAATTTTCGTTATAAAAAATATTATTTCTGAAGTAAGAAACAAATCCAAGTCATCAGAATCTTTTGGCGCAAAATAATTTTCAACTCTTATTTTTCAGTGTACTTACTTACATAAGCGTCTAAAGTCTCTTGTAAAAGCATGCGTAAAATGTGCCACGCGATTATTTAGAAGAAAAGGAAGAAGGGAGTCTAGTGGAGAAATAAAATGGAAAATTTAACTACAAATTATTCGACAGGCTGGTGGAAGTTTGGGGCTTTACTTCTTCATCACACAATAATAAAAAAGCGGCCAAGTGCGAGTCGGAGTCGCCCATGAAGGGTTCCGTAGCAGCAAGTAACATAATATAAAAGTTCTTGTAGTTCGTTGTAGGTAAATTGCGGTTTACGATTTATGACGTATTAAAAAAAAATACTTACTAGATCTGGTTCAAACCAATTTTCGGTGGAAGTTTGCATGGTAATGTACGTCATATATTTTTTTTAGTTTTATCATTCTCTCAGTTTATATTATGTAATCTTTCTTTTTTAAGACCTATTAAGGGTTATCATTTGTGTTTTTTTTTACTGAAGTATGTATTTCTTCTATTCTCTTTTCCAGAGAATTATTTTTTTTATTATTTATTTCCAAATGAAAATTATGGAAATATAACCAGTGTAAAGACTCGTTACAACTCACATGTAATTCTTAAAAGAAATACATAAACATACAGGTAAGGTAAAAGGCTCCCAAGTAGCGGTAGATATTGAGGGGAACTTCTTTGTACTAAAGCAAAGTTCTTTCTATTGATTGATAGATAGCCCTTTGTTCGTCAGTATTTGAACACGCAAGCTTGCTCCAATCTTTGTTTGCTTAAAATGGTTCAGGAAATCGTTGGATATACGGTCTTTGAGTTTGGCGAGTATTTTTTTAGCGAAAGCTAGTGTTTTTCGTGCTTATGTACGATGTCGGCTTGACAGATTTTGCAATATGATATAATGTTATATGTATTTGTCTTGATCTTTAAATTAACATATTACTCTTGAGGAACGATATTGTTGTATTATGATAGAGCCTAGACACGAAAGAGGAATATAGATTCCAGCTCCAGTCATAAATATTAATAAATATGATCCTTTCTCCATGATTCGTATATTAATAGGAGTAAGGCGTGAAAGCTAGACAAATAAACATAGATTGTTGCTAATATCATTAAAGTCCAATTTATTAGTTATCCTCACCTAAAGCCTACCCAAAGGGAAAAGTAGTGCAATTTCCGAAATCCGAAAGCAAATTTAGAAGAAGGTCAAAATGCATCATTAAGTATTATGTATTTTATATCGTTACTTGGCAATTCACATAAATGTATATAATTAAGCTTATCTGTTTTTTAAAGTAAAAATGAGTATTTTTTTCCCGATTAAAACTATCACTTGACAGCCCGATGATATCCATCTACGCTACACATATTGCACATTGGAGTGAAACCAGTAATATTTCAGACGCTTGTCATCCGCTATAGCAGTGTGTATCATGGTAAACTTTTATGCACGTAACGCGAAGGTTAAGCCATCAATCTCTCACTTCGCTTGTTTGTTTAGAAAAGATTTTTTTTTGCGCAAAATCTTAAGACTTATGGCCACCAAAGACTCGCGCATTGAATAATGATCATTCAGCTTTATTTTCGGCATAACTTTTGACGAATCGACAATTTGAATGTTATGTTATGTGAATCTTTTAGTAGTTTTGGGAAATGTCGTGTTGGGAGGTCTGAAAAGTTTTGTTATTAAGGTTCATTGTTTAAAAGCATCTTCCGAAATTATCTGACAGATTTTTAAGAGGCTGAAATCTTTATGTTCTAGCCTAATACAATAACACTACTGCGGTTAGAGTGTAGCATATCTTTTAGCATATCTTTGGTGAGTTTGCTCTTTCTTTGGTTTGACAGACTTTAAAAAGGATCCTCGCAAAGAAAACTGTTAAACAAAATGACCCTAGTTAGCCCTAAATTAACGAATAACTTAACTATTTATGTGTACCTCTAGTTCTTAATCAACATTAGTGTAGCTATAAGTACCCATAGCTATAAAACTCTTATACAGACTGATAGTCAACGCGCAGCCGAAACTATTATATTAAAGATATAAACTTGGGAATCGGGACAAGTGTTCTTTATAAAGTGTTGAGAAGTACTAGAATACCATTATTCCAGATTCCCGAAGTGGGAGAAACAGGCCCATGGATTCAACACACCCCGTTGGGAAAAGGTACTTGTTTCGTAGCGCAAGCCACGTAACACACACACATTTACTTATATGTAGTAGTTTTTCTTTTCTCTTTGACATTCCATAACAGTACAGAGTGATGTGGCCAATGTCAAGTGAAAAGAGATAAGCGAATATTTGGGAGAATCTTCAATACAATAATGGCGAAACGCCAATGTCAAGTGAATGTCACGGCCGTAAGGGTGTTGGCACTTAAAGAGGCTCCACGTGGTTCCAGGTTTGCTGCTGGAACTCGGAAAATGGAGCTGTCTTGCCAGTCATTCCTCTTTGTATTATCGCTTATTTCAGAATCTGAATCACAGCTATTTCTCCACCACAAAAATAACGTTGAAACTATTCTAAAACGGTAATAATTGTAAAATTAACTCAACAGACTTGTGCTTAGTACAGAGACCCGACAACCAACCCCCATGTAAACCGAAAAATAACCCTGTGTTTTCTTCATAGTTACAACCCATATCGTCCCCACTGCAGGGGCACTGATCCCTTTCTATACATCGAGAAGGTTAGGCCACACTCCAAAGAGGGCCGAGTCCAGATTGGTAGTATTAATAGGCAATTCATCACCATCATCAGCCGTAAGACGTCCACTGCTGGACAAAGACCTCCCACAAAACGCAGTGTAGACAGGCCTCCCACTCGTTGGACCGATGATCTGGTGAAGGTTGCGGGAAGCCGCTGGATGCGGGCAGCGCGGGACCGGTCGGTGTGGAAATCCTTGGGGCAGGCCTTTGTCCAGCAGTGGACGTCTTTCGGCTGATGATGAATGATGAATAGGCAATTATAAAACGACAGTTTTGATTGTCCGATTTTTTGGACAAACTCTCGGATTCTTCACTGTCTAAGTAATAAAGTAGAACCTTATGTAACCAAGTATTCTAGGTTATATCCTAAGGCCGCGTCTACAATGTCGTCTAACCAACTCGCAGTATCCACGTCTTATATTGCGAATTTATGATGGACGTAAATTTTATGTCGCTTCGTAGGGCTGGGTTTGGTGTCAGACGAGGGTAGCATATTATGAAGTTTTTAAGTTTTCGTGTTTTATAGGTAGTTTGATGTCTTTTGTCTCTTGATGTCTTTTAGAAATACAAGTGTATTTTTTATGTCTTCGAAGAGTCAGACGGTAATATCACAAAATAATGTACTAGTAAGCGAATAACTTGTTTTTTAATAGAAGCTTTTATTAATAAATCAAATATCGCACAAATCGATCAATGGCCAATTTTTGATTTTTGAATTCCAATGATGGGTTCCTTGATAAAAGTTATTCAGTTTCATAAATAGAAGCAAATTTCATTCTTTATTATAATAAATATGCTAACCAATTGAATAAAATGGATTTAACGTCGATCTGACAGTCAAGACGAAACTAATACCAATTGATCTAAAATCAATAGAACCGTTTCGTCTATAGAAGGTTACAGTGAAACAGACAAACATTCATATTATGTTGTCAGGTAAAAAGGCGAGCTTAATGCACTTGTCCCACCGCCAGCAATTAATGCGAAGCGATCAGAGCTATAGATTAGATACTAGGTGACAAGCAGCATGAAGCGAGTGTGTAGTTCCGATAGTTTTGTCGCTGGACTATAAGCGAGTGTGCGAGTGTGAAGGGTGATTCTCGCACTGTAGAGTAGAATGACTGCTGGTTTGTCTCTCGGCGAGTGTTTTAATCGCCAAGCGAGCATCGCTCAGCGAGTATTATCTTTGATAGCTCTTGTCGCCGCGACAAACTAGTAGAGAGAGAGAGAGTTCTCACCGGCAGTGTGAACAGCCAGCGATCAATTTTTAATATATTTATCTCTTTTATTGTCTTATACGTTTATACGTTTCTTGAGTGAGAAAATAGTCGATAGGTTGTCGTTTTCTCGCCGGCGGTGGAACAAGTGCCTAAACCATAACTTGCTACGCTTTAATAGGTACTACGCCGTAGTAATGTAGCGCTGGTACAATGTTGAACGAAATGATTATAAATAAAACTACTTACATTAAAACAACCCATTATTTTCATTCTCATTAAAACTGGTCAAAACTTTGTTATTGTTGTACAAGTAATAAAAACAGTAATTTTAGTTTATAAATCGTAAAACGCAGACATATTTCAGAGCAAATAAAAACTGGGTAATAACATGCGTAATGAAATGAATGTCTGTTTTTATGCGTGATACTTATGACTGACTCGGTGCCCCAGTAATTAACCCTCCTGTCTGCTAAGCCTAGGGTGGTTCGATTCCCGCCCAGAGCAAACACTTCTGTGATGAGTAGATTTGGTTTTCTGTGTCATGGTGTTTTATATCTGTATGAATTTTTTTTAATATCAAAATAGCAGGACAAAATCTGTTTAGACTGGAGTATTGCTTCAAATTTTGTTTCATTCCCTTTTAACATCTATCAAAATCAGCTGAAATTATTTAAACTGGAACTCCTTCTAATGAAACTGAACAACTTTCCCCAAAAACCCGTAATCCATTCGTGTTTTTTTTAACTTCCTACCCTGAGTTCACTGAACAACTAGTAGTTTTGTAGTTGAAACTAGTGGTTTTTGTAGTGGTTTTGTAGTGAAAAGTAAACAAAAAAAAATTAAATAGACTGTCGGTTTCCTGGAGAATGTTGTTCAGTTTCATAAGCAAAAGGCTCAATTAAAATAGTTTCAGCTTATTTATCTTATTTACACAACCTTACCTCTAGCTCTGCCCTCATAAGACAGAAGACCGCAAAGTACAGGGTTATTTTTCGAACCCCACCAAAACTTCAAAGCGGCTTCTACTTATGAAACTGAGCACCTTTCCCCAAATAACCAATGGTCAATTCGTAAAAAAATTTTGGCCATCTCCATACAAAATAGGCCGATCACGTGACCAAATTAGTATGAAAGGTCCAAAATTGTTTTTGCGAATTGACCATTGGTTACTTGGGGAAAGTTGCTCAGTTTCGTGAGTAGAAGCCACTGTGAAGT
This sequence comes from Coleophora deauratella, assembly GCA_958295455.1. Classification (NCBI taxonomy): domain Eukaryota; kingdom Metazoa; phylum Arthropoda; class Insecta; order Lepidoptera; family Coleophoridae; genus Coleophora; species Coleophora deauratella. Next base: position 4,585,446 of record OY282412.1, read on the forward strand.
TTTGGTGGGGGGTCCAAAAATAACCCTGTTTATCAGACCCTTCTCAGAGCTGTCTTTATAGAAGCATCGTATCTTCGGTTATCCATTTGATATCTACAAATACTACTTCCCCTAACAAACTAATCATAAGATCCTCTGGCCTCTTGGCATATTTTTGCTATTAATAAGAGTTTTCTTTTGTTTACATCGCGTGATATACGAGCTGCCTATCTGTGCAGTTTATCATGTACAGGGTGTCCCAACTTGTTAAAATTATGGGCATGTATTGTTTGGTAACAGTGGCTTTTCGTACCAATTACAGAACAGAAAGTATACCGTTATTTTTATATCACCTAAGCTCACTAAAATGAACCCAATAATGTAATTTCGGTACTTGTATTTGTTACTTTAAGCTATCGTGGCTCACTGCGGCTTGCGTGGTCGCGTCGATCACGTGGGTTAACTGACTACAGACACGGTTAGTGGTATTTATCTCGACCGTTTCTGTGCTTCGCAAGGCACGTTAAGCCGTTGATACCGGCTGCTATCGCTAGATGGCAGTCGTTAAGCTATGTCGGATGCCTTATAGGCGGCTTGAAAACTTCTGACGCCGGGGTTGGCCACTAATCCCATACCCTCCACCAATCCAGACTTGGCCCCCGTGTGTGGAGTATGGCCTAAACTCCCGATGTTTGGGAAAAAATCCGTGCCCCTGCAGTGGGGACGATATGGGCTGTTACCACTCTAACAATTAACTTGGTTTGGTTTTTATTGACAGGCAAAATTAACTACCTACCTATCAATAAATCCAAACCCGAGTATATTCCCAAATGAGGTCAAACTCCACCCGTAATAATAGTGTTTGTCAGCACTCAAAACGCCAACTACCTAATCGACAAAAAGCCAAAAACATGGCATTCAATCTCCCAAACTTGAACACCCATAAATTTCCGTAATTACCCCCTGCACAAAGAATGCTCCCTAAAAAGGGAGAGGGGGGTAAATGGAACCGAAAATATATTCAAAGATAACAACTCTAAATTCTAAACGGACAACCAATATTAACGTGAAATACCTGGCCAAATAACTTTGGAAGACGAGATACGAATATTTGAATGGGCGGAAAGGGGGGCCGGTGGGAGGTGAAAAGGGGCTTAAAGGACATGGCTCTTTTTTATTGACGTCAGACTAATGTGCGCCGTGTAACGTCGTATTTGAAGGTTTAATTGGGTTGTCCATCTTGCGAAAGTAGAGGGGATATTCGACTTGAATTTACAGGTAATGCAAATATAGATAAGGCATCTGTATTCTATTCTTTTCAATGTTATGTGAACGAAATAAAGATTAATTTTTAACAGTATACTTTCGCTTTGAAAATGTTTAAAATATATCTAGGTATTTACTATTATTGTGTTGTCTTTAAATCTTTAATCTTAGGCAGTTAAGTCTCAGTCTTTTGAAGACATGCATGGCCCCGAAGCCAGCACAAAGAGGCATGTTAGACTATTAAATCTAAAAAGTTTTCGAGTTTTCAATTTGCAGTATCTATAATCAAGATTATTTCAATAATGAATTTTCAACAATATTAAAAATAGACATCTACTCATAGAATTGAACAAACAAATAATTACGGATACCCATTTATGTGCAGGTACCTTATTATTGCAGAAAGAGAAAGAGAGAGAGAACATAACTTATTATGAACTAAATATCCTACTTTGAGTCGAATTCCAGTAATAAGTTAGACATAACTGCCAACAATAACATACGTCACTATGTCCCCGGATATAGACAAACCAAAATCCCCATTGACCTAGCGGAAACCGCCTAAAAGTAAATTAGGCCTGTCAAAACCGAACTGCGAGCCCCCATCCATAAGTTTCTGTATGATTATAAGTTCCCCGTAGTGATGTTACCACTATTAAGTATACGAACGCGAAAATATAAAGATTTTTTTTCGTATATGCAATAAATGTTCCACGCGAAAAGTTTTATTAAGATGAACATTTATCTATTGAAATTGAAAAGTTGAATAACCTTAGCTCATTTTGCATTTTGCAATTATTATTACAATTATGTTTTAAAAAGAATCTCTTTTCTTTCTATTTTAATCGTCTAATGATATTAATGAAAAGTTAAGTTTGTATATTTTAGATATAACATCAGCCTGATTTTTACCCTACTGGCCAAGCGAACGGTAATGTTTTGAGGGTGTTCAGTATGTTCATTTTATTTTTAACTGTTTTAACTTAAAACAGCTTGATAGATTTGGGAGTGTGATGTTTCTTTAAAATCGTCTTGCTTCCCTGATTTACATTTGTCGTTAGGGATGTTTAAAATTTCTTAGGTTATACATATCTATACGTAAACTACAGCAACAAATTAGGTACGTTAGTAAAAACCTTTGTATCACAATTGATAGTATTGAGTAACATTGTACACAAAATATTTTGGCACTTTCAATTTATAACGAAGTACGATAATAAAGTCTGCTCCACACTGTGTTTGAAAATCTTGATATTCCCGCTTCCATCTCCAAAATCATTACCATTCATACCTAACCGCTTAATGAGTTTCAGTTTTTTTGGCAAAACTGTGAAAAGAACCTCACATTTTAAAGGCCGGCAACGCACTTGTGACTCCTCTGGTGTTTCGGGTGTCTATGGACGGCGGTAATTGCTTACCATCAGGTGATCTTCTGCTCGTTTGCCGCCTATCACATAAAAAAAGAAGAAGAAATAAGTTGTTAACCAAGTGCGGATTCGATGTCCAAAAACTCTTCCCATCCCTAGAACTTGGCCACGAAGACACCTAATTCAAGTTTGGACCGAACCAAGATAAATTCGCGCCAACTCGCGATATATATCGCTCTTGAATCGTTCCAGCTGAACTTAATTTGGACCGTGCGAGTCATAGAGAAGAGAATCCGATAGAAAGGGCCTCCACTTAGGGTGCGTACGCGCCACAAGTAGGAGCAAATCCAGAAATAATTTTTGTTCTAAATATTATAATTTATCTTCCGGTTATACAGATAAATCATCACCTGACTTCTCAATGTACAAGTTGTTATAAAGCAATTTGGTAATTTATATATAGTAAATGAGTTAGTAAGAGTCGACTACCAATGACCACAAAAGAATAAAGTACTTAAAAATATATGGGATTTGCTCATACTTGTGGCAAGCTCAATCAGTGGGCAAAGGCCCTTCTAGTAGAATCTCTGTTCTGTGTTGCGAGTACGTTTCTAAAAGTATCCTAGTTCCTAGTTCAGGAGTTCCGACTTCTGCGCTCCTAACTTTCGAAATGGCGTCGGTAGCTACGGTTCGGTTCTCATTAGGATTGAATTAGCGTGAAGGTTTGGTTTTCGTTCAGAAATAATGGTGATGACTCTTAAAGGCAACTCGAGGAAGAGTCTGCGAAAACTGTTTTAACTAAGAACTGCAAAAATACAATAGAAATCTTACCCTTATTGCCAAAACCGTATATCTGCATATTTTTATTGCAATTAACTATACAAATCTACTTGTCTTAAAACTTCTAGTCTGTTTTTTTTATAATTTAGATTCAGATAACTCGTTTTTGCACTAAGGGTACAAAGTTAAAGCTTTTTGGGTGTCATATAGAACCTTGAAGCAAAATAATAGATAATTATATGGTAGTAGTCTGCACAACCGAATAAAAAAAATGCTGCTATAATAATACGATAGTAAAGTTGCGAGGTCGCGTCGATCACGCAGGTTAACTGACTACAGACAGGGTCTTAACCTGGATGGGTTTAACTGTTAGTGGCATTTATCTCGACCATTTCCGTGCTTCGCAAGGTACGTTAAGCCGTTGGTGTCAGCTGCTTTCACTAGATGGCAGTCGTTAAGCTATGTCGAAGGCTTTATAGGCGGCTTGAAAACTTCTGACACTGGGGTTGGCCACTAGCCCCACAACCTTCACCAATCCGGACTTGGCCCCCGTGTGTGGAGTATGGCCTAACCTTTCCGAGTTATGAGAAGAGACCCGTGTCCCAGCAGTGGGGACGATATGGGTTGTTAAAACAGTAAAGGTGCTAATCTACACAACCAAATAAAAAATTCAAAAAATCGCTAATGTATGATTACAAAAGCTTACTTCTAACATTCATGGACCATCTCCAAAAATATATTTTTATGCCCTATATTTACCTTTTTCTTATAATATAATTCAAAGTAAATAAAAAGTATTTCACAAAATTAGAATTCCAGACTCCCATTAATATCTGGTCATGTTTAATTCAAATCAAACATGTCTCATGAAAAATTAATCAAGCACCGCACGTCGTTATAAATTTATACGCGAAAAGGCCAAGCGTGTATCTGGCACACATATAAAAGTTCCGTAGTTATAAGAAGCTACAATTTAAGCTTCATATTTCCGAAATTATTTAATTAGGGACGAGTTTTTTTAAGAAATAAATAAACAGTATGAATTGGTCCTGCCTATCAGAATTACCAAATTTCCTCAGGAAACCCATACAATCAGAGTATTTTTTTAAGATTCTCATACAAGTAATACAACCAACTTTTATGATTTTCAGTTTTGTTAACTAACCACTCTAGTTACGTTTGTTATAGGTTCGACGTTCTTCCCCTTAACTTTTTCGCTTTGCTAACACATCTCGAAACGTTGTGTGTACAAGTTCCACCTGGTAATTTACGTATAATTTCCCACCTTAAATTGGACAGCGCAACTACGACGTTTTTGCCATTTATCCACGAAACCCTAAAAAGGAGCGTAATTTGTGGCACATCCAATAAAATCTGGGAGAGACCCATTATCATTGCAGTGTTATACTGAAACAGACTGATTTATTGATACGGAACGCTGAATATATTAGGAGTGGGGGGTGGCGGTAAAGAAAATGTATAGACTCTCCCCCTAGAAACAGGGATGGATTAAGTGGACTTAGTATAAGGGGGTCAGTGTTTAGTAAAATATTTTAAGGATGTAGGTGGATAGACCGCGCTAGGTAGACTGACGACCTAGTGAAACTTGCGGAAAGCCATAGTCATGTAGTTCAGAATTTTTCAAATATTTTTTTATCTGTGTACATAATATGAAATAGGTTTTAGAAGTAGGTCGATGTAAAATGGTGATTTTTTTTATGCAACTAAACAAAAATAACCTCAAACATGTACAGTACCAGTAAATTTTAAGATTTATAAAGTACACGTAAAAAAAAATATTTAACATTGTAATCAGCCGTAGAAATAAATAAAACCTACGTTAACCCCTTTGCTAATATTTTATTTTCTTTGACTGCGTTGTTTTTTAATTCATATAGATAGATCTTAGTTCGTCCCTGTGCTAGCCTTCGACCGGATGGGCAAAACATATGGCGCGGTTACCAATTTATATGGCAGAGTTGGATTTGATTTGAAAGTTTTGTATATCAAAAACTGTTTACTGGTTAGGTAGGTCAAAAAAAAAGATTTTGTAAGCGTTTGCCGACTTTAAGTAATGAAAAGATTGGCTTCTTTACGATCCAGTTAAAATTGGGTTAAACACAATAAATTTATTAAATTAATGAAAATATTGTTTTTTTTTAACTGAAATCCGAGTTGAATGTAAATAGGAATGGTAAAGAAACGCTAGTCTAAAAACTCTTTGTAAAAATTTGACAACTTTTTGACTTATAAAATTTGTGCTACGTATAACACATATAATGTTCCGGGACCAATTACATGTGTTTCCCGTAGCTGTAATTAACTTACTTCAATAATATTGCTACTTAATAACGTTTATAGAAAGATACAGTAGGCGGAGATTAAACCCACAACTACGTACAGCATTACTGTAAACATGATAAATCCGAACAAACTTTTATTCTGATCCGAGAAAACTATTTCGAATCTTAGAATTAGATTTTAGATAAAACTTAAGCTTAGTCTCAGCTTAGTTTTGTCTCTCTAAACTGAAATTGTACGCCCATTGTACCTAAAACCAGTAGAACCTACTACTTAAAACTTTACTACTGCTTTAACAAATCGTATGCTAACTCTAAGACTGCGGGTTTCTTTTCTTCCTAACTAAAATTAGCTCGAGGAAAGTTAAGAAAATGGCAGTTCAGCTACAGGCGGTTAAGACGTAAATGGTCAAATTCGCATAATGTCATGTGAGAAACGGACTGTTAGCGTAATCTCGTTCTATTCCTACAACGACACTTAAATTTTCTATGTATTTCAAAAAACGCACAGAAAGTTTTATTTTATAGTGGAGCCTTCCAATGAGGACGTCTTCTATATTTGTTTTGTTTCATAATTTTAATAAAAAGACATTTAATTTTAAACTTAAAAACTTAAAAAGAAATTTGGTTCGGCATTTTGGAAAGTATTAAAGTCTTTCCCCAAATAACCAATAATAAATCCACAAACAAACCTTCTCATACTTATTATCAACTAATTTGTATGGAAAGTCCCAAAACCTTTTTACGAGAACGAAGTTCTTTAGCAAAAGTTAACTACCATTTTTTTTTATTATTTCAGAAAGACCCTATAAAATTAGAAAATTTACTTGGCGTTGAACATGACGTTTTGCTTCTGACACTGTGCCATTTACCCTTTAAGCTCCCCAAGACATTGCCCGCTTATCTAAGATTCCATCTGCCCCCGGGGATATCTTTATAAATCATTTTTCTTCCACCCAACTTCTGCCTTATGGTCCCCTAATTTTCTTTTAACTTTATATGTGCCTCTTTTGCTCGGATAATTTTTGCCCTATCCCCTCGTTTTTCGTATTAAATAGGTAAGATATTGTACAACGGATATCGTTTTCATTTTTGAATATTTTCGCTGAGATTATACACAAAAATCCTTTTAAGGCCCTCGAGTTGCGTTTGTAAGCGGAAACATTACGAGTATAACTGTGGCGAGAACCTTAAGATTTTTATAAAACTTGAAAATGAAAGCTTTTGTTACTTATTTTACGATTAAAAAAACGCTGAAGGTTCAACTGTTGCAAAGTTCTACATAAAAGACTTATGTGTTCGATATTACATTATTTAATAACATTTGACATTACAGATGTATGTATTTTGACATAATATAATAATTTATTAAACATACCATTATCTGTAATGGATACGGAAGTAAGTGACTTCCTTCTTTTGATGTCAGTGACAGAGGCTCCCGGTAAAATTACTTTTGAGTTGCCAAGTATTAATTTCTTGTCAAATTAAACAAAGATTCAATTGGAAATCAAATGAAATTCAAATTCTAACTAAGAATGAATAAATTAATGAAAACTGTTTATTGTACAAATAAAACAGGAAAATACGATATAAACAGTACTTATACATTAAAAAAAGCTATACAGATAGGCGGTCTTATTGCCAAAGAGCGATCTTTTCCAGACAACCTTTGGATGGAGGAATTGTTTCAAATTTAAAATTGATCGGTCAGTCAGCCAATTTTGTATGGAGACTAAAACATTTTTTTTTTCAGAATTAATTACGTATGGGTTCCTTGGAAAATGTTATTCACTTTTATGAAAGGAAATCACCTTTAAAGTTTTTCGGGAGTGATCTTTATTCACCCTGTATGTTTACTTGCATATCGATATACTATTGACAAGTCTTGTCAATAGTATATCGATATGCAACATTTAATGTTTAAAACATCGATATTCTGAATTATCGATACTCCCACAACCCTTAACTAATCCGGTTTGGAGATCAGCCTATAATTAAAGTGCGTCTACAGATCTTATTTATCAAGCTTTCTTTGGGTTCGGGAATTAATTAAATTCATTAACTTTACTTGGATTGCGGGTGGCAATTTTCTATTTTCGGTAAACTCTTCCGCTTGATTTTCATCACACAAAAATAAGTGAAGTTGAGAATTAAAATGATAAAATATCCATTCGGATTCAAAACTTTGGGCTAAAATATTATAAAAATAACTAACATATTTCAATATTATTCATCACAACAAAATTATTCAACTTTTTCAAGTTTTATTTTTCCATGTAGGTACATTGTTTTATATTTTTCTGTTTTATTTTGTGCAATAAAGTGTTTTTATTCATTCATTCATTCGATATGATGAGTAAAATCCCCAGTTATTGGATCCTACAGATTTTTGTCACACTATTTATACAGGGTATTAAAAAGTGCGTTCGAAATTTTAAAAGGGGTTACTCAAAATCAACTATACAAAACAGGAAAAATATTGAAAAATATCGACCTTCAACAATTTTTTTTTCAGTTTTGCATACTAAATCTGAATGGTGGATCAATAATTTGTATGGGAAACTGAAAACAATGATTGAAAATCGGGATTTTTCAATACTTTTTCTGTATTCTGTACTTGATTCTGAATAATACCGTAAACTTTCAAACGCACTTTTTTTTAACAGCCTGTAGATAGCCAATAGGTTTTCTTTGAAAAGGTAGTAGGTATTCAGTACGGAAATATCAACAAAACTGCACGTGGCCGACACCAATAACTTTTATCACTCCCCACATATTTAATCTTTAAACTTCAGTAGCCAGTTCAAAATTTAAATTAAACAAACACGGCAGGTCGTTATCTTACTTATTTATTGCTGTCATAAATTGTATTTGACGTTTTTGGTTTACGTCGCTATTGTATTTTTGAGCTGCGGAAGGTATTGAATAGACGGAAAATTAAAATAAAGCTCGTATTTTACTAGTCATCAATATATGACGCTCATGAATAAAACTTAAAATAAATAAGCTTTTTCAATAAAGAAGCTTCTGTTTTCGGTTAGCTGTAGTTCGAGGCAGTTAAGTTTTGATAAATATAAGTACAGGATGTTAAAAAAAATAGTTGGAAAATTTAAGGGGTTACTCAGAATCAAGTATAAAATACAGGAAAAATATCCTTTCCTATACTAAATCTGAACAGTGAATCAAGAATTTGTACAGGAAACTGAAAAAAATAATTTTGTTCGGATTTTTTGAATATTTCTCCTGTGCTTGATAGTGAATAATCCCTTAAAATCTCAAACACACTTTTTTTAACATCCTGTATGAATAAGGTCTAACATAATCAGCTGAAACTGGGGCTTCTACTCATGAAACTAATAAACTTTTTCCAAAAAAAAAAAATTTTTGTTTTTCGTGATAAATAAACTTAGTATCGACAGAGTTACCAAAAGAAGGAGGTATACAAGTAGTCTGTATATATTTTTTTATCTTTTACTATCATATGAAATATAACAAATTCTGCTTGGCCAGACAAGTAAACACAGTATCGACAAATTTATCTTCTGTTTATTGGGGTTTTCTCCACAACAAGCAAGTATCGAACCGCCATTCTACCGTTATTTGCAATATAATTCATAGGAAAATATGTTTTTTCTCGTCCGAATAACAAAAAACACAATAACAAAACCTCACATCATGTTGAACAATGAGGTAGCCATTTATGTAGTATAAACTAGTATTGTCATACGATTTTGTTTACAACATCAAAGCAAGTTTTTTAGCCGACAATCTCAGAAGGTGTATTAATGCTGGTTAATGTTTTCCTTTGTAAGTAAGTAAAGTAGGTATTCTTTATTGCACAATAATAATAAAAAAGATCTTAAATATAAACAGAAACAATACAACAGATTGCTACCAAACTGGACCTTGTGGGGAATCGAACTCGCAACCTCATGTGAATTACCAAGTTGGACCTTATTGGGAATCAAACCCGCAATCTCGTAATGTTAAACGAGTGGACCAACCACTTCACCAATGACATACGGTTCATACCTAAATTGAATTCAAATATACAGGGTGCATTTTAATTCGCCTAAAATAACCGATGCATCTCAGGAAACTGAAAAACTTTTGCTGAGGAACGTGTACAACTGAGGAAAATCATTTTTTCCCACTTTAAACACTAAGTTTCCATACAAGTTATTGTCAATTAGTATAGGGAGTAAAAAATATATTCTTAAAACGATTATATTATAGTAGAAATTTAGATAAATGAATAGCATTTAGTTGTAGTAGTTTACCGCTTATCTAGCATAACTGCAGTTTTTCCATCAAACAACCTCTGTTTATCTCTTGACGTGTCCGCATTGATAGTGACATATCATAACATAACAAAGGAGCGAAAGTAATAGGGAATAGAACAGAAAAAATACTTCATTCATGTACATTATCATAACACCATCGCCAATTAGAGAAAAGAAAATATAACTAACATACTATTTAGTTGCTATGCAGTTAACTAGTGCTTCGTCAAGAACTTCCTATTAAGAAAGGGCCTCCATTAAATAAATAAATTAAATTTAAATATTCTTTTTATTTGGGCCACCAACAGTCAATAACATGATACATATTACATAATATTCTACAGAGCGCTTTTAGTGTTTTCATTATTTTTATCTCAAAAAGAGAAGAAGCCTCAAACCCACAGAAGATAATATACAAAATACAGAAGATATATGTAGGGACGTATAATACGGTCGTGAGCACAAAAACCGGATCCGCGTAGATAAATATGACGTATTATTATGTTTTGGAACGGGTAGAGATGGGAATAAACCGGTGGATATAGTGGTGAGGATTTGGCGAAAGTGGTTCTACCAGTAAACGTAAAACTTTTACATAAAATATAAATTTATATTATGTTTTATTTGTCACAACCCCGTCTACGCTGCGCTGTTGAGGCAGGTTTTTTTTTTAACATACCTTGGAAAGGGTACTCCACACACCAGGGATAAGATTTATGGAAGTTATTCGACAGTGTCAGAAATTTTCGAGCCATGAATAAGGGTGCTGGTCATGTCTTATTATAACTGCCATCCTGTGACAGGAAACAACACCAACGGCTTAACGTGCTTTGTATGCAGGGAAACAATCAAACATAAGCATACCTTAAACAGGCTAGTAACTTCTCGTAATACAATCAAAAATAATACGCTTTATGCGCCGCCTATCAAAATAGCCATTCCCCACAAAAGGAATTTCGTGTATTATTTCAAGGGAAATATTTCCACGAGAAAAGTGACATTCCTTGTTCTATCGTTGGGTTTGTTTTCTTTCGCACTTTGCTATAGAGCTATAGAGTAAATTTTTTACGAATAATCTGTAAATCTGAAAGCAATGTGACTGAACGTGTAAAGTCACCTTGCACTCGGAGTGTGATAGTTGAAAATATGCGACAAGCTACCGTATGTGTGGGGTTTGTTAGTTGAAAACATGCGTCAAGCTACCGTGTGTGTGAAATATGTTATCTCCGACAGCTTGAGAGCCGATGAGTAAAAAGTGCAACTGCCTGCCTAATTTGTACCTTTAAAATGTTCCGCAGTGAAATAGTAAATGACAGATTCCATACATATGTGCCTAAACTATTGAAGATAGAACCTGTAGCGAAAATGAAACTACAAATTTTAATTCAGAAACCTTTTCACCGATTTTCAGTACCAAAAGGAAAAAAGGAACCCTTATAGGATCGCTTCGTTCTCCATCCGTCTGTCCGTCTGTCTGTCTGTCAAGATCCTTTTTCTCAGAATCGCGTAGACATATCAAGTTAGCGATTGCGTTGGCATAGAAGTTTGATTTTTTTACAGCTTCAAGGGATTGCAGGCCAGAGAATTTGATATAGAGTTCAAGACATGTGTGACTATGAATTTATACGGAACCCTCGGTACGCGAGTCCGACTCGCACTAGGCCGGTTTTTATTTTCACAATAATTAGTTTTCAGACATGAAATTATCCGATATTAAAAAACCAGAATTAAAAAAGGCAATTCCTATACATAATATGGCAAAACCTTTTTTTTGTGTAACACCACTTATTTAATATACATGGTGTTAAAAAAGTGACGTTGAGATTTTGAGGGGTTAATCAGAATCAAGTACAGAATACAGAAAAAATATTAAATAAATCAGCTCTTCAAATATTTTTTTTCAAATTCCCATATTTAATCTGAATAATGAATCAAGAATTTGTTTTTTTTTTTTATGGCAGAGGTGGCAAACGAGCAGACGGATCACCTGATGGTAAGCGATTACCGCCGCCCATAGACACCCGCAACACCAGTGCGTGTGACTTCTACAAGTGCGTTGCCGGCCTTTGATATGAGAGTACGCTCTTTTCTTGAAGGTTTGAATGTCGTATCGGTCCGGAAATACCGCAGGCGACAATTCATTCCACAGTTTGGTTGTGCGAGGCAGAAAGTTTCTAGTGAAACGCACAGTTGTGGACTGCCAACCATCTGTGTGATGGGGATGAATATATTATTGCGTAGAACGATGGCGAAAAGAGGCGGCAGGGATCAATCCGAACAATTCCTCGGAGCACTCCCCATTGTACAAGCGATAGAGAATACAAAGCAAGGCTACATCTCTACGCAGCGCCAAGGAGTCAAGCCGATCTGAAATGTATGGAAAACTTAACAAAAAGTTATAGATCGGATTTTCTCAATATTTTTCCTGTATGGTATACTTGATTCTGTGTTACCCCTTGAAATTGCAAACACACTTTTTTAACACCTATAACAAGGGATGTTAATGTATAACAAATATACATTAACATCCCTTAATCGAGAATGGACTACAGTTTTCTGCGATACCAAAAAAACTTCTGACCATATCGCCTGTTCCCTTGAGACCTTGTTGGCAGACCGGAAACGTTGGAAAGTTTTCCGAAAATTTCTCGTGGAAAGAATTGAAAGAAAATGACGAGCGTGCCGCACCCTAGGGAGACAAAAACTGCCAGTCGACAGACATTCTGTATGAGTAGGATATACTACTACTATAAGCGTATGTGAAAAGGCGTTTTATTTTCGGAGGATTCACTTTTACCCGACTATCATAAGAGGGTGTAATGTTGTCGATATTTTTTTATTTGGCATCATCTCACCTGATGGTAAGTGATGATGGTGCCGAAATACAGAAGCGGGCTTACCAAGATTCCCCAACACAATGGCGAACTGGCTATCTTATCTCCATGCCAGAACACATAAATGCTATTAACATTGATGTTTAGCGGAAGGACTTAGATAACATGGTGGTAGCTAGTCAGGCGGGCTTAGAGTCCTACCACCAACCAAAGCGAGTCCTACAACTTGAAGCCCTCTGGGAATCGAACCTGTGATATCTGTATGTATGCCATTTTGTTTGACTTGTAACCAAAACGTTAGATTTATCTCAGTCCTTTGAATTTCGCGGAGCTACGCGGCAGCGGCACTATGCGCCGCGACGCGACATGGCGCGGCTAAGTATACTTTCTTTCTATGAAATCATACGAACTATACCGCACTGCGTGGCAGCGGAACTGCACGCCGCGACACTGCAGTTTCATACAAAATACTTGGCCGCGTCGTGTCGCGCATTTCCGCTGCAGCGTAGTGCGTTCGCACCTTAAACGCGATGAATTGAAAGCCCGTCCACCTGCCGCCATTCAGTATCACTATGTAAACGGCGTACTCACGTGGCCCCAATCTGCCTGCGAGTTTGCCGCGAAGGTTGGCGATATTAGCCATCTTCAGGCGCACCAGCGCCACCAAGAGTCCAAGTGGTCGCCATAACCAAAATCGGTCGGAAGATTCATTTATTCATATTTTAGCAGTCCGGATTTATTTTTAAATTATTTTTAAGTCTACACATCAAATGAATATTAAAATTATTGTCATTCAATTACCTTTTCAAATTAACTTGCTGTTTCAAAAGTTAACTTTTCAAAGAGACCATTGCTTGATAATTAAATACAATGTCAAAATGTTTAAGACTTATAATTTATTTTATTTTATTTACAGAGTAGCAAAAGACTTGTCAAACTATTGAACAATCAAAGAACATTCCTTATTTCGTAATTCCTAAGTTGTTAGAGAGTTTTCAAAGTATGAAAATCCTTACTAATATTATAAATGCGAAAGTGAGTTTGTGTTTCTTTATCTTTATTTCACGTCAGAACGGTCACACTGAAAAAAATAATTGTTAATATACATCAAAAAAATGTTTAATATTATCAAGTCACTTGTTTATATACGAGCGGATTCCGGGAATTAAGCCTTCTTGATTGAGAAACGAAACAAGCATACATAGTACATTCCAATAAGCAACTGTCGGCTTAATCAATTCTAATCATTATTTTATAATATACATATTATTGGATGAACTAATAATAATATAATAATAATAATAAGTGTAATGTGTAGTAATAATAAAGCAACTTGATGGATCTAAATAAGTTGATGATAGAACTGACTATGCCTCGACATGAATAAAGTAAACTTATTAAATTCAGCACTTTCAATTTGATAAACGTTCAATCATTTTAGCTTTATTGTGGCAAGAAACTGGCAATTATTGTTTTTGATATTTCCTTGAATGATTCAGTCATATTTTTTTCAATCAAGCAAGATTGTAACTTATTTAGCCATGTTTTTTTCAGTGCAGAGTAACGCATCGAGTTTTTTTTGCATAGGCATAGTTGGCGAGATATGAAGTAACATAAGCTACATTTTAGCCTGTAAAAATATCGAATTCCCACAGGGAATCAGAGCGGAATGTGGAATCCAAAAACAATGCAACTTGACAAAACAGTGCTATTACCGCTATAAATATTGCACCAATTTTATAAACATTTGGCAAAGAACTCTCTCATTTCATTCATTTGGCAAAGAATCTTTCTCTAATTCAGAGCGGGGAACAACATTGGAAAGTTTTTCCTGAAAATCTAATTTCCGTACCATGAGCGGCTCGCGCACTGCGCACCCTTAACAGTAATTAAAACGATATCTACGTGGGCGGAACCACGGCCAAAAGTTAGTATTGTAGTCGATGAAATTATAAAAATATGAGGCAATATAATACGATATTTTTGATGATAATTATTATAACTACAAATAGTACATAATAGTACAAGAAGAGAGTTTGTTTGTTTGTTTGTTTGTAAACTCTTTATTGTGAAAGAACAAAATACAATACATAAAACAAGGATAAGACATACAAGAGTTTATACATATTTTATACATTTTCTCATTTGGTTTGTTTGTACCATGTAATCGGAGAGAAACATCAAAATACATTTTTTGAGTCGTCATAATAATATATTCTTTGGCTTATTCACCTATCTCTGCGTTGGTTTACTTATCGGATTTAGTTTAAATCGGTTGTGTGAACGCTTACCTCTTATAACATAAAGGAGACTGCAGACTGTCACTAAAAACGCGACATTAATTGGCGCGTGTGGCTCGCTAATTGCTCAGTGTGTGGCCGCCTTTATTCCTCGCCTTTATTTTTAATTGCTTAATGCGACCGTCAAGATAGGGTTCCGTGTGGAATTGAAAACCCTTAGCATGGAAAATGAAAAAACGTAGTAATCTTAAAATGGTAACCAAGGTGCGTATACTATTAATTATTTAAAGCAGTATATTACGATACCAGAGTACCTCTTTATTTTTAAAAGTATCGAATAATCATATTCACATAATAAGATAAATTCAATTAGTTAAAAACATAAGGAAAAAGCTCATTTTTTTCAGCCAATCGAAAGTATACCGTTTCCCATTTTAATTAAAATTATTGTAAACAAATGTTACATAAACAAATTGAAGTTTAAAGAGTAAGATTATAGTTTTCTTAACAACATATAACGTCCTCTTTACTGAGGTACGGGATATTTATACTTACACGCACTTTAGATATAGGTATCGAGTCTAGATTGGAAGAGGTTGTAGCACTATTAGTCAATCTTACCATAGATAAAAATTATTTACTAGCATGCTTTTTTTCAAAAATTAAACATCAATACGGAACCCACACTACAAATACAATTTACACTTGACTACCATTTTTAATTGCTGGATGTCAGTGCTTTTTCATTATCGAGGCCAAGGGAGGGGGAAAGACCCGACTGTGGGGACAATAATTCAATTCATTTGAATCTTTTCAATGGGCTTTATTATTTTTTGGTGGTGTTTGTGGATGACATCGCAGTTTTTACATTATTATTTGTTTTGATTAATGTTAATTAATTTGGTATACTTAATTAATATTGGACTATTTTTCCTTTGTTATTCAAAATTAATTTGTTTTCTTTATACTCGTAGTTTGGAAGAGACGTTTTGTGCTAAAAACATATTTGTATTGAGCTTGAGACATATCTCTTCTTTTCTGGTGACTGATTTTGAAAATGAAATAAGTTAAATGAAAATATATATATTTTTTAAACAAAACAAATCATGAGTAGGTACTTTAAGTCATTGTAATGATTGTTAGCTCAGTTATTCAAATTCGGTTCAGTGGTTTTTTTAAAAATTATGGTCGGGAGGAGTAAAATTTTAAGTTTTTCTTACTCAAGATGATATCACGCGAACACACAAGCTCAAGCCTTAAAAAAGATATAAATCACGAACGCACAACAACTTTTCAACTTCCTCCGTTTTTAATATTTATTTTCTGTGAAGTTTCGCCGCTTTTGTTCCGGATAAGTTCAGTGACCTCCTAGCTTAGGGATGTCCTAAAGAAAAGTAAAACCCTTGCATAAATTATAGTTAATATTATACCTTGTCTCTATATCAGAAAGTTGTAACAAAATTTGTATAGGGTCTATGAATTTGGGCTTATACTAAACAACTTTCCCATAACAACCCATATTATAACTATAGAACGTGAAATAAGTAAATCTAATCTGTCTGATCTAATATTGTGATTTCCAAAAGACTACGAAATCGACCAAACAGCTGATTAATTTGTATAAAATGCTCACTTTTTTAAATAACTACATCCTTTATTACTCAAATATGTACCCATATCTTCATACTACTAGGGCATACGATGGATAATTGACAGGCAAATAATATTATACCCAACTGAGGGTTTTAATTACGGATATCGTAGAATGTTTGTAAGTTAATTTTGAACGAAGTATGTTTTCAAAAAAGCCGCACTGAGCCACGACCGCTTCCAGAATAAAAGTTATACAACATGATAAGTAATTTCTCCAGTTAACGGTCCTTACGCCTATGTAGTTGCACCCTGTATACTTTATGAAGGCTCTTTATACAGAGTGTAACAAAATTGGTGTAGGACCCGGTAACTGGGGATTCTACTCATCGTACTGAACAACTTTTGTTCTACGACTTTGCTCAAATCACAAACAAATTTGGATTCTCCATACAAAAATGACAAAAAATAGCAAGAGTGTAACAAAATTGGTGTAGGACCCGGTAACTGGGGATTCTACTCATCGTACTGAACAACTTTTGTTCTACGACTTTGCTCAAATCACAAACAAATTTGGATTCTCCATACAAAAATGACAAAAAATTGCAAAACAGATGATTAATTTGTATAGAGTCCAAAAATTTTTTTCGATTGAGCAAAGTCGTAGAACAAAAGTTGTTCAGTACGATGAGTAGAATCCCCAGTTAACGGGTCCTACACCAATTTTGTTATACAGGATAGCCAGGCAAGTGAGCGGTCAAGATTCAGAACGTACAAATATAGTATAAATTATATGCACTTAAAGTTATGGGCCAAGCCACAGGGTAATAGCGGTGCCAATTTGTAAAGTAAGGTGTGTGAGTTTGTTTTGTTAAGTTTGTTATTTTTTACAACTGTTCTATTTCTATTCTTTTTCTTTTATAGCCTCCATGGACATAACAACGAATAATGGTACTTCTCCAACCTCAAATCTACCTCAAGTTAATAAAGTTTTCAGGAGGAATTTCACGTTTAAACGGATATAAAACAGAATATAAACGGCTGCAAAGCGTAAATAATTTTACCATCTTTAAAACGAGAAAATTGTTCTATTTTACTGCATACTAAACTTTACAATTTTAAACAACCTAAAACGGTAATCAAGAATGAATAAACGTGTGTTATTTCCCCATCTACTCAATTTCACTGCATTACCATGAATATAATTAATTTTACCTCAATGCATTAAAAATAGCGAATATTCCATAACTGATATAAATAATTGCTCTACTTTTAGAGCAAAGTAAAACTGATAATGTCAAATCATAATATCACTGCCAAAATGACTCTTCTTCGAGTGACGAAGAACCGGTAGATGAAGCATAGGTAGGCCGATGACAAGTGAATGTTGCGTTAATCCGCTGGATGCGGGCAGCGCGAGATCGGTCGTCCTTGGAGTAGGCATTTGCTCAGCAGTGGGCACCTTTTGGCTGATGATAATAATAGTTAATAATCACAGAACGTTATTAAAAAATCTCCTATGTCTTATACGGAACCGGACGCTGCACAATGCGTTCGTTACTGCCGTTTTGGAGATCCGCCAGCGAAATATCTCGGACCCTGCCTCGGTGCATACTCGATATTTTCGTTGCAATATGGTTTCCTGAGCTCGTTTAAGTGGTAATAGTAATTGGAGACTTTGGTCTTATTTTCAGAATTACCGTTAAATTTACGAATATGAAATATGAAAAGAACATTTTTCAAAGCCCAATATTTCAAGTGCAATTCTTTTACACCCTAGACTGTCTTTTAAAACATTTTACTTTTCCCTCTTCTTTATATGCGAGTACCACTTTTTCTTTAAGGAGGTATACAAGTTGTCGTATGATTTCAGTATGACATTTATCTTCCAAAAATAAATAAAATGTTATACAATTTAGGCAAGACAATTTAAAAACGCGTCACGTACCTATATCAAAAAAAACATGCGTCCATAAACAATTCAACAGTTCGCGCGAATTAATTCAATTCTGCGTCACACTGACCCGCCGAAATTTATGGCGAAGTATATCAGAAGGGGAGAGTGGGGCCAAAGGGGTGTTTTTCATAGCGAGAATTTTTCTTTTTCATTGCGTGGTGTCTGTCGGCTCGCGTCAGCGGCTCACAAAAGCTGGTAACGATCGGAGTGATATGTGCTGCTGTAGGGGTTCTGGATGCGACTGGCAGAAACTTGACAACGAATGGTTGACGGAATAAATTTAGACCGCCTTCGTGGTTTACTGGCTAGTCCGCTCGATTCACATCAGTCAGTTCGATTCCCAGCGAAGTACAACTTTGCAGGACTTGATTTGGTTGGTGGAAGGGCCTTTTCTGAGCTACCACCATCTTATTAAGTCTTGCCGCCAAACAACACTATTATGTTCCGGTATGGTTAGATAGCACATTGCCTTGGTGGTATAATCAGGTGAGATATACTAAGGGTTTATAAAAAAAATAGGTCCTAAAAACTATAATAACATCTTTACTTTTCTAGGCCTTAAAGTATCTATACAAATGGTAGAAAAGCTGATTTTACCAAAATCTGTGTTGTAACCAAACTGGAAAGCATCAGAAATTTCCTCACTATGACAAAATCCAATTTCAAACAATGTGCAGTGTATTTTGTGGCTATAGCCTCCATCTATGGGCATTTGTAAATCCGGAAGGGTTATCAGTACCTTGCCGATATTAGAGAGAATGCCTCTATGCCGATAATCGCTTACCATCAGGTGATCCGCCTGCTCGTTTGCCACCTATGACATAAAAAAAAAAAACACGCTGGCTGTTTCGACGGAACATATCACGCTGCCGGGCAGCAAGTCAAGAACGACTAGTAGTACCCATCCAGTGTATGATGTGATGAAATAGAATATTTTAAAAAAAACGCTATTATAAAAAATAAACATTTGAAAATTTACCGTTGACCTTGTGTCTGATAGTCTCATAAATTCCGAGGTACATATTCGAAGATACAGTAAAAATGTTTAAATGAAACCACGCGAAAATATCCTTTCCAGACACTTTTCATATTGCACTGCCGGACTTTTGGAACCATCGATTGAATTATGGCGCCAATACACAGGGGAGGTTGGGGCCAAGCAAACACTGTTCGAAAAATATTGGGAATAAAAACATGCCGGCTAAATAGCATGGTTCGTTTCATTTTCGCTTTGACTGACTGAACATATGTATTTTATTTTTTAATTTAAAATTGCACTAAAATATAACTTCGAGTTACGGCAAATATTTATAATTTGTTGTTTACATTAGATCTACTGAAATTATTTAACTGAAAGTTTTTTTTTATATATAGCGAACATATTGATGATGTTTATTAACATCAAATCATGCCTTGAAAAGAGCAACAAAATTATAATTACGTTCACTTTTTTGAAGGAACTCAATAAAAATAAACTTGGGCAAAACATTTTCGAATATAGGTACATCAGTTTTGTAAACGACAGTTTATATCAAGAATACTACAAGCTCCCAGTCATGTTCACGTCTTTGAGAAAAAAATTGTAACTTAACAAATTTTATAATAATTTTTACTACTCTTAGTTTTCCCATGAACCACTATTAATATTTGTTTTTGACACTGTTGTAGACCCTAATTAAAACAAATATAAAAAAAAATTATGATGTCTCAGATTTTTTTATTTTTCCAATTAAAATAGTGATATTTGTCTGTAGTAACGTTACTTACCATAAACTGACGTAAAATTTATAATAAAAATCAATTATGATATAGTGATAACATAAAAGTAAGAAGTTTATTGCCCCATACATTATATCCAGTTGGTACTAATAATTCACTTCATTTAATCCACATATTCTGGGCCCCATAATATGGTGTTGACGTTTATACGTCAGTAAATTTATACGTCTCGATACGACAATTAAATTCAACGTTATTGGGTTAAATTAAACCCGGTGAGTTAAATTTTAACGGCGAATGGCTGGTTATAATTGATTATTGTTTTATGTGTCCGGTTTTTTATCGTTAGGGTTTGAAAAGAGAAATAAAAACTTGTATGGTGCCTGAAATTTATTGTAGAAAGAATTATATACTTGTATTCGTTAACAACCTATATTGTCCCCACTGCAGGGTCATCGGTCTCATAATCTCATTCCGTACCTCGTACAACTAAACCAATTTTACAAAACAAAAACGACACAAAAGGTATCCTTTATAAATATAAGAAAAAGTACGATTTTTACCGAAAAAATTTCTCGCGCGTAGGAAGACGCAGCTTAAGCAGGCCTCCCACTCGGTGGACCGATGATGGTAAAGTCAGCAAGAAGCCGCTGGAAGCGAGAAGTGGGAGACTAGTCGTCTCATTACCAGTGAAAGGAAATTATACAAGGTCCGACTGGGTGGGTCCACTGCTCGCTCTGTACCTGCCGCCAAGCAGCGGGCTGTGTTTCGGCGGGTGGGGCGAGATAACCACTGCAATTACCGACATAAGAGGCATGCCATCTTAGCTCTCAAGTGTCGGCATGGCACTGATAACTCTTATGTCTTATGTTATAGATGCGAAGATAGGTTCTTTCCATCTGGTGAGCCGTCAGCCTTTTTCCACCTTAGGTAATAAATAATAAAAAAATGAAAGCGTAAAACAAATTAAATTACATCGCCAAGAATTACCCGGTGCAGATCGACAGTCAACAAAGCTCTCCCGGCGTCGCTTGCCAACATCCAGAGATATGCATCAAGAACCAGCAGACTAGAGATATTTGGCTGAATGCCCTGAACTATTGTTTAATTTTTAGTTTTATTACCGGCGAAAGATACGGAAGATTTGGCTGGCTTTGCGCCGCGAATCGATTTCGGCGTTTTTTGAGTTACGCGTTTTTGGGTTACAACGGTCGATGTGTACGGTAGGTAAGTTGGGTTAATTCCAAAATCCGGTTGTTTTATTGTGACATTTATATGTTTTATGGTTTTTAATTAATTAATTATTATCTGCCTAAGATAAATACATTCTTTATCTAAAAAACTACATAAAAGCAATCAGATCATATAAAAACACTTAAAGTCTTATAAAACTTAAATGGAAGGTTAAATAAAAGCACTTATCGCATAATATCGCAATTCAGCGTTTTAGCTATTCATCCGGGCAATACGAAAGTTGGCAATAACACAACATAGGGCAGGGACGTACTCAGTATGTCTTCGCACCCTAAGTATACTACTCTTTCAGTTGCGTACTTTATAGCTCAAGAAGACAAAATCACATATAGGTAGGTGATTTCTGCTAATCATAGTGGCATAGAGTTCAAATCTGAAGAGCATATGGAAGAGCATGTATTTAGGGATAATACGCTACTATCATGACTGTTTAATCGTAATCGAATCGAGATCATACCTTATAATTATTATCTTGTTGCTTTCTAAACAGCGACACTTCGACCCAAAGTGATCTTTTGTGTCAACCCCTAAGACCTTCGTACCTGTCCCTAGTCAAAAATATGTTGCATTAACGCAGTGATTCCGCTGAGGGGTAGGTGCCTGTTTTCCTCCAAGAGAGACCACGTTCACCTTACTGACGTATAACCGAAATATACTTGTAGCTCATTAACTGAGTACATCCCTGGCTTTCTGTTATACCCAACCGGGTTGCATCAATGCAATGCAGAGATTTTTATCTGCGTAGCTTCCGTTTTTTCTACGACAAAAATATGTCAAGCGTGATCGTTGATAAGATTGTTAGGTTCCGTATGTAAAGATTTATTCATTTTAAAAGGAAAAAGACTTATAAAAGGAGAAAATATATAAGTAGTTTTACTGCACAGTTTTTACAAGACAATGAGAATAATGTAATGTTAGGTAAACATTCGAATTAATAAATGAGTCTTGATCGACGTTATTTGATCACTAGCTTGGCCCGCGACTCCGCCCGCACGTTTATAGGCTTTAGACTGTCGTAGAAGCTTTAGAGGGCACGGAAATTTTTCTTCGGAATAAAACTAAATTTTTCTCTGCCCTTACTTAATAAGCTCTATGACAAATTTCAATGAAATTTCAAATTTCAATGAAATTTGTGAAGTAGTTGCAGCCATAAATAGCGTTTATTTTTTTCGGATCCCAGTGTGATTTCCCTAAGAATTCGATATTTTTAAACGATAACATACATCTAGCCTATGCCAGTTCTCACTTCTCACTCCGTCACCTATCTCTTTGCGTATTTCTATTGCGACTTGATAGAAGGAGAAAGAAATAAACATACTCACATTTGTATTTATATAATTGAATCAGACAGTTGGTAAGTATATAAGAAATCTAAGGTTAATTAAAGGAAAGATTCAGCGCCTACTATATAAATAGCTATTTATTTCGTAGCTAGCGTGGGAATCTAGATCCAGGTCCCATACTATTATGAAACTTTTTTTTATAGAATTGTACCTACACTACACCTACTAGAAAGAAAAATTAATCGTTTAAATATTTTTGCGTGATGTTATCCGAAAGTTATTTTAATTAAATTTTCATATCAAACTAACGCTGAACAGCTTTTTATAGTATTCCCACAAATGTAGTGGAAAATTGGTAAAGTTGCAAGAAGTGACTAAACTCGGATACGTTCCATCGTGATCCCCTACGAATGACTAAAGTTTGGCATAAGTTATGTTTTTACTTGTTTGAGATTCGGTTTTAGCTGTAAGTTTGAGAGTGTTGCGCGACTCCGTTTACCTAAGGTTTTTACTATAAAAGTATATGTGATACGGATTTACAGGAATATATAATAAATTTGAAATAAAAATTGAATATTTCAAACAAACTGATCGTCCAATCAGCAAATTTTGTATGGAACGTCCAAATTTTTTTAAAGAATTATGTAAGTGTTTCTTAGGAAACGATTTTTCGTTTCATGAGTGGAACCCACTGTTTAAGTTTCCGTAAGTGATCTTTTTACACCCTGTATATGTAAGAAAAGAAGAAGAGTAAGTATTTCGAATATCCAATATAGAAGTATGTCGAATTGAATCTGGTATTTTAGAATGTAACATTTGTAAAACCCTGTATTTTTTTACTCATGTGTCTTTTTTTACCCTCAATTGGTAAGCCCTTGGCATTATCTCACCTGATGGTAAGTGATGATGATGCCGAAGAGGGAAGCGAGCTCACCGAGATTCCCCAACGCAATGAGGAACTGGCTATCTTATCTCCATGCCGGAACGCATCAATGCTGTCATTTCCAGATTATGGCATACGTTAATAAATTCGTATCGTTAAACTAATGCCTTATTTAAATACGCAGCGTTAGACCCCATCCAGAGCCAAAAATGTGGCTTGATCATATTTGTACTATCTATGTCCGGGTATTTAATAGAAAAGAGCGTACTCCCATATCAAAGGCCGGCAACGCACTTGTGACTCCTCTGGTGTTGCGGGTGTCTATGGGCGGCGGTAATCGCTTACCATCAGGTGATCCGTCTGCTCGTTTGCCACCTATGCCATAAAAAAAAAAAAAAAAAAAAAAAAAAAAATTTCTGTATATGTAGTATTATGTATCAGTCGTAGTATCAGTAGTGTATCAGTTTATAATTTATAATCTAAAATTCTTAATATTTTCACACCTCTGCTAACAACATTTTGTTTTATTAATGGTTTTTCTCACACTTACATATATGTATATATTATTATATTACTCAACTACAGTATTCATTTTTACTTATATTATACTTTTACATATATTATACTGTTAATTTATTTTTAATAATTAATGATAGTTCCCTATATATACTCTTTCGAACAAATATTAACGATCTGTTTTAATTAATTTCCTATTGCTCTGCGACTGTGCGCGCGACATTTCTTTACGGTACCGACAGAATAACAGCGCTGTAGGTTGGCACCCCTGCCTGTAGCATTATGCTGAGTCGGGGCCGATTCAGTGAATCACGCACGGACTTGTGTTGTTCACTTTATTATTGCTCGTAGGTACCTATTTATTTTTAAAGCAATCGATGTTTTATTTTTTTGGTTTTTAATTGCTTTTTTCTTGTGTTTATGTGCTTTGTATGTGTTTTTATTGTTTTTTATTCTATGTTTCCTGTGTGTGTTTCCCTAAATAAACGTTTTCTATTCTATTCTATTCTAGTTAGGGTCTAGACCTTGTGTGATTTATCCTAGACTCATCATCATCATCACCAGTAGGTGTGGAAGTACTGGAATGTTATTGTAAAATAAACTTATTTTAAAATTAAAATACAATACTTGAGCGAATTTAATTAATATCCTCTTACCGTAATTTACTCTTTTGACCTTACCCTTCCAGTCTCTCGAAGTCCATAGATTCCACCGTACGAAAGGTCAAATATTAGGATACGATAAAACCTTAACCATTTTTACCTCAACAGTTATTTACCTGTAAAGTTCCCAATTAATTTTCGACGCGGTATCCAAAATTTCTATTTTTAGTTCCGCATACAGCTGACGTCATATCCGACTCATATTTTAACTGCAAACAATGAGGTTCGGTTTGTTTTTGTTTGATGTTTAACTTTAGAATGTGGAGAGTTTTTGCGTTGCCGCTGGAATTACGGTGTTACATTTTGTTTAAATTAAATTTATTGTTTGTTGCTTTTTTATTTATAATTATTAATAAAACTCAAGGTAATAATTATTAACAGAGGGGTGTAGTAAGCCTTCTCGTAGAGCGTTCCCTGTGCTCGGGCCCCCTCCGTAAGTAACGGCAGAAGCCGTGAAACGAATTACTACACTACGATGACAAACCAAGGTCTAGATAGTCCGCTAACAAAGCCGGCACTGTGCGTAGTCTCGGTAAACATTGAAGGGTTCTCTCAAGATAAATCAGAGATTCTCTCTGATCTCAGCCGCAGAACAAATTGCGATATCCTCTGCGTCCAAGAGACCCACCGAGGCGAAACACAGAGCCGCCCACATATAGCAGGACTCACGCTTATCGCCGAGATCCCACATCCGAAGCACGGTAACGCAGTGTTTGCTGCTCCCGGCGTAAGCATCCATTCCACCGCATGCACATTCCGGAACGGCATTGAAGTCGTCACTGTGGAAACTGGGAACTGCACTATAACTTCTGTATATAAACCTCCTGGGACGCTATTCGATTTTGACCCTCCAGAAAATTTTGCCAACCAACCAACGAAAGTTGTTATTGGAGACTTTAACAGCCGGGGCTCCAACTGGGGCTACCAGGACACGGACTCAAGTGGACATGCAGTGGAGGAGTGGGCTGAAACAAACGACTTTAGTCTGATCCATAACCCCAAACAACCGGCCTCCTTTAACAGTGGCCGATGGAAAAGAGGGTACAACCCAGACTTAGTTTTTGTCACATCTTCTATCAGCCCACAATGTGTCAAAAGTATGTGCCCACCTATACCGCGTACCCAACACAGGCCCATCATGTGTGTGGTACAGCCTATTGTCCGACCCATCAATGTCCCATTCAGACGAAGGTTTAACTTCGCCAAAGGTAACTGGGAACAGTTCGCGCAGTCCATCGATGAAGCCCTCCTTGATGTCTTGCCTACCCCGAAAAACTACGAACTCTTTGCAGGAATTGTGTCGACAACTTCACGACGCTGCATTCCTCGGGGCTGCAGGACCTCTTACATCCCAGGGTTGTCAACGGACACTGCCGAGCTATTAAAGCAGTATGAGTTGATGTATAACTCGGATCCTTTCTCAGAAGAGACCACTTTGATAGGCGAAGAGCTGTTGGCGAAAATTGGTGAAAAGCGTAGACAGAGGTGGGTTAACACTGTTACTAACGTCGACTTAACGCACAATAGTAAAAAGGCCTGGACAACTATCCGCAAACTCACCAGCGAGCCCCCTCAACCCGCATCGCCCAGCCAAGTCACTGCCAACCAGATTGCTCACCAGCTTTTGATGAATGGAAAATCACCGAGTCGCCTCAGTAAAACCCCTAAGCTGAGAGGCGAAACTAACACCTGTCACGATATCAGCAAGCCCTTCAACCTAACTGATATCATTACCGCAATAAAAGCTCTTAAATGCGGTAAAGCCTCTGGAGTCGACGAAATCTCAGTGGAGCAAATACAACATCTCGGCCCTGTTGCTGTGTCATGGTTGCTGCAAATGTTCAATCACTGTCTAGAACATGCTTCTATTCCCCGGCTCTGGCGAAAGACAAAGGTCATCGCGATTCTTAAGCCGGGCAAACCAGCAGACGAACCCAAAAACTTTCGGCCAATATCCTTATTGTGCCACACGTATAAGTTATTTGAGAGGCTTCTGCTGGGCCGGCTGACCTGCTTGATTGACCCAAAGCTGATTCCCGAACAAGCTGGGTTTAGACCTGTCAAGTCTTGCAGCAACCAGACTCTTAAACTAACGCAACACATTGAAGACGGTTTCGAGGCAGGAATGGTTACAGGTGCTGTGTTCGTAGACCTATCTGCAGCTTATGATACCGTCAACCTGAGACGATTATTGTGGAAGGTGGAGTCCATCACTAATGACGGTAAATTCGTCAACGTACTCCGTGAGCTTCTACATAATCGTCGGTTTCGGGTCCATCTCCAGTCCGACAAAAGTCGTTGGAGAACACAAAAAAATGGTTTGCCCCAAGGCAGCGTCTTGGCACCCATCTTATTTAATGTGTACACCAACGACCAACCGTCAGGCCCCCTCACGTCCCGCTTCCTATATGCAGACGACCTCGCTCTGACCTCCCAAGCTACCAGTTTCGGAAAGGTCGAAGCCGACTTGTCGAATGCTCTGGAATGCCTGGGAGCGTACTATGATGCCAATTCCTTAAGGCCAAACCCGAGCAAAACCCAAAGTTGTGTATTCCACCTTCGCAACAAAGAAGCGGGCCGTAAGCTACACATCCAATGGCGGGGGGTGCCCATTGAGCATAATGACTTTCCGAGGTATCTGAGTGTTTTGCTGGACAGGTCATTAACCTTCAGAAAAAACTGCGAGAGCATCAAGCAGAAGGTTCATACGAGGAACGGCCTCCTGCGCCGACTGGTTTCTTCGAAATGGGGAGCTTCGCCTGATGTTCTGCGGACCACTGGACTGGCGCTCTCCTTCTCTGCAGGCGAATATGCAAGCCCAGTCTGGAGCCGCTCAGCCCATGCAAAGTTAGTAGATACAGCACTAAACGAAACCTGCCGGATTATTACTGGTTGCCTAAAACCGACCCCGGTACGAATGCTGTATCCGCTAGCTGGAATAGCGCCCCCAGAGATCCGCAGAGCCGTAGCGAGCTCCTCCGAAAAAACCACTATGCTAGGTGACACACGGCACCCACTTCACAATTACCATCCTGTGCCACAAAGGCTGAAAAGCCGCAAGAATTTTGCAAAGTGTGTGTCCCCTCTCCCCGATAAAGACCGTTCAAAGGAGAGATGCAGAATATGGAAGGAGAGTGCCGTTCTCCCTCGTCCTTTCGTCCCACTGTCTGAGAGTCCTCCGCCTGGACATGAGTTACCATGGCTTACCTGGAAGTCTTTAAATAGACTTCGGACGCAGGTCGGCCGCAGCAAGGAGAACCTGTTCAGGTGGGGATTCTCAGACGGTTCCAACTTGGAGTGCAAGTGTGGGGTAGTTCCCCAAACAATGGAGCATTTAAGATCGTGCCCTGCGTGCCCAAACAACTGCACGCAGGAAGATCTAATGTGTGCTACGGACAGTGCGATTCGCGTGGCTGAATTTTGGGCCGAGAGTATATAGGCAGGTTTGTTATCGACTCGAAAAGAAGATTAACAGAGTCTTACGAAAAGTGTACCAATACTTTAACATAGGCTTCTTTCTACCCCTGAAACATTTATTCCTTGAAACGCACGTATTTGGTGATCAAAATATATGTATAAAATAATAATTTATAATACAAAACATCCACATACCTAAGATCAATGTGTTGTTTGTTTTATTCTTTACTCTTAAAAATAGCCTTTTAATCCATTAGGACCAATAAAAGACAGTGACACAATGAAGCGATACATAAATACGTTTCGTTGTACGCTTCTTTGCACCGCGTTCCTTTTACTGCTCTCGCTTTACAAAGGCATCGAAAAGCTTTGACGTTCCTTTATTATTATGTCATTCCAAAGACCTATAGTACGACTTCATAAAGACAGGTCTATCAGCGTTGAAAATGGGATTAGTTTAGGCGCAGAATGGTAAAAGCGCAAAACGGTAAGTGTTAAAAAAATGATAAAAGAGCAAAACGGTAAAAGCGCAAAATGGTAAAAGCGCAAATTGGTAAAGGAGCAAAATGGTAAAAGCGCACAATGGTAAAAGAGCAAAATGGCAAAAGCGCAAAACGGTAAGTCTTTCATTATAGTATAGCTATCAAAACTGACATGATAACATGAAGTTAATTGGTAAGTTTTGACTCACAATCTACAAAAAAAATATTTTTTGAATAAAGTGAAATTTTCATTCAAAATGAAATAATTATTTTAAATCAATTGACACTTAGTTTTTGTTTTTAAGTAGACCCAATATAATAAAATTATCCATAACAATACAATTGTCAAACATTCATCTACTAGCACTTACAAAACAAAATATTATCGGGTAAAATTAAGTCTAGTAAAATTTTAACTGTGTTTTCTAGTCATAAAAATTAACAATTTTGCCTCAAAAAGTTGTGGACAATTCTCATAAACATTTTTAGACTTCCCATACAAAGTTGGCCAATGAGCAGGATATCACCCTGTATAATATACAATTTTGTTGGACTTTGTATATTTTATAATGTAAACAGCTTTTCAGAATATACAGGGTGTAACAAAAAGGTGTGGTGATACTTCAGGGTTTACCTTTTACCATTTTGCTCCTTTACCAATTTGCGCTTTTACCATTTTGCGCTTTTACCGTTTTGCTCTTTTACCATTTTTTTAAGACTTACCGTTTTGCGCTTTTACCATTATGCGCCTAAACCAAAAACTCAAAATGTTTTTTATATAAGTAGATGCTTTACACATTCTTTTAGATCGTTTTTTTTTCTACCTTACAAATCCTTATCACGCGGAACTTGTACACTCATAGACAAGAATAGAACTTTTTGAAGAAAAATGTTCAGGTCATGTCTAGAGATGAAATGTCTTCGTGTAATTCATTGTAATTTGACATTCGGTAGGTAGGTATTATTTCGGTAGGAGGATCCGAGTGAAATTAACGACTTCCTTTGCTAAAGTTGTTCAGTTATGATAAAGAAGAAAAAATAAAAAAAAGTATCCGGGACAAATCACACACGGTCATCTGGTCCCAAACTATAATTCCCTGTCCTATGGGAACCAGAGACTGATATACATACACCTATACATATAAATACATAAAGTAAAAGATAGATATAATACACCCAGACACAGAGCAAGCAATTCTGCTCATCACAGAAATGTTTTCTCCGGGTGGGGTTGGAACCCGCTACTCTCGGATCATTAGTCAGAAGCTCTAACCACTTGGCCTCCTAGTCAGTCAAAAGAAAAAACCCTAGTTTGCGAGTTCCATACATAATGTTGCAAAACCATACAGCAATATTTAAAGGTGTAAGCCAACTTTATTTCTGAAATTTTACCGAATTCGTAAAAATGATTGAGTTCCATACAAATGCTTTGTATGGGCACTCCAAATTGCGAACTGACTAAAGTCGTAGAAATAAATGTTCGATTTCATTAAAATATTGCCTATACTTTTTTGTTATATTAGCCTATATTATTTTTCTATCCTAAAAGTATCTTTTTCTATCCTAAATTTTCATAAATAATAATAGCCGTATTATTTACACTAAAACCTAACTTATTTAACTTTTTCAGAACACAATGTTTGTAATTATTTTCTTAAACTAAAAACCGGAATTTTAATCTATTATTCAGAAGAAAGTCCATTTAGAAACTCAATTTGTTATGTTAATTACTCTAGACTTCTTGTTTGAGGTTCATTGGTTAATTTTCCACAAGGCTAACTGAAATACTACACCGCTTCTTATTTTGTTAATTAATAATTCTTCTCGGCCATTACTGGTGACTTAGCAAATTATCTGGAAAGAAAGTAATAACAAAGTTTTAAAGGATATGGTCCAAATTCCTATGGAGTCAAGGCTAGAACTTTCCACAGTTAAGTAGATGGCTTAAGTTTAAACTTAAACTACGTCCATAAGTAGCTAAGAGCCACAGCGAAGAAACCTGCTTCCAAAAACCGCATTCAAATCAGTTCACCCATTTGAGAGCTTCAATGCCACAGACAGATACGCAAATACACAAAGGCTTCAAACTTAAAATACTCTTCTTTTGCTTCGAGGATTTCAAACTCAGATTATACAGGGTGTAAAGAAATTCTACTCACCATGGGTACTAAGAATTTTTAAGGAGATATTTTTAATGGAGAACACAATTCAATAGAGATCTAAAAAAATATTTCCGTACTGTCTCAAGAACACTCATAAAAACCGCGGCAAAAGCTAGGATTGAATAACTATTACTCTATGACTTTGCTAAATTGTTAAAAAAATGTTTTACTCTCCTTCCAAATGAGTCCAAACCTCATTAATTTCACTAATTAATTTTGTGATATCAGCAATGTCGCGGAACAAAGTTTGTTCTTTATGAATCCAGTTTACTGACCCCATATCAAATTTGCACCCTGTATGTAAATAAGTACGAGTATGTTGACTGTTAGCAGTCACCAAATCGTCGTAACTCATAAACACAGCGCTCAAACGGCCTCTACCCGGGTATATTTGCTCACCACTGCCCGAGTAGACTTATTTGACCAGCCTATTTGACCAGGCCCCGTATTGTACGCTTGATTGCGACTTACAAAGCTGGCCCAATGTTTTCCTGTTTTGCGAACGGTCAATGTTAAACGTATCGATGTAGACGGTTGACGAATGTGTGAAATTACATTTGGTCAAGCCGAATTTTTAATTAAAACACAAGGGAAACGTTTGGTAAGGGTAGTTTGTACTGTAACGTGTCATCTTTATTTATTTCGTTTATTTCTCAAATAAAGATATTATCGTTCTAAATTAAGAGAAGATAGGTGTTTTTGTGTGTTGGGGCGAATCTTCTGGCTCCGCTAACTCTTCCCGAAATGTCTTTTAGTATACAGGTTACAATTGGTAGGAACTTTGTACTAGGTAGAAAAAAATAATAATGTAAAAGAATGTGTACAGTACAACATCTACTTAAATAAAGTAATTTGAAATTTTGAAGGATAGAATGGTTTTCGAGTAGTGATCGTTGAAGTCGCGAATTGGGAGACGTGGTTGTTGGTCAGTCCTTGACCCGATTACCTGATGACCTGAAGAGGCTTGCAGGAAGCCATTAGAAGCATATGACTTACAAGGAGAGTATCTAACTTGGGAATCACAGATTCCGCTGATTTTTATATATGTTGTAGGGTAGTCTCCCCTCAATAACTAGGTAAAATGGTAAGACGCACTTCGCTTTCATTTTCGAGAATATGAATAAAGACTCATTTTTTTCCAAATTTGTTTATTTATTTTTATTATATTTAATAATTTGTTATTTTAATCAATAAATAATTCAAATGGTGAAGTTATTTAAAAGTATTAAATTTATTTTATATCTGATATGTTTATATATATATTTTTTCAATTTTAATGGATTTTTATTGTTTTATTTTACTGTTGACAATAAAAAAATGAGTCATTAAATTCATTTTCTCGAAAATGAAAGCGAAGTGCGTCTTACCATTTTACCTAGTTATTAAGGGGAGACTACCCTACAACATATATAAAAATCAGCGGAATCTGTGATTCCCAATTTTGATACTCTCCTTGTTAGAGTATGCGAGAGGCCTATACCCGACAGTGGATGTTTTCAAACTGAAATGAAGATACCCCGTAAAGTACCCCGTTTCTTGTAAACAATCTTAATCATTGGTAGTCAATATGGCTTCCCCACAAAAAAAAAATATGGGGTACAGGTTTGTTTACTTTGTCTCTTGGTGTTCAACATGTTTAGTTCTGTTTATATATCATATGCATGTAGGTATATCAGTCACTGATTCCCATAGTAAAGTGAACTTTAGATTATCCCCCGAATCGGAATGTGTATATGCGTACCCGTGCATGCGCATTTGCGGGTATACATGCGCGCGAGCATAAGGGGGCCTCAAGGCAGTGCGTGTTTTGACCCATAATGTTAGTATTATTCTAGAAATTCGTCAGCTAACAATTACTAGTAATTATCCTTACCTTTTATTAGAGTATAATAATTACAAAATAAGTATCTCCACGTCTTTTCTGCACGATATCTTCAGAACTTCGCACAGAAACAGCGTAATTGTAACCAAAAGTAATTCTGCCAACATACCGAAACTTTTCAACGCTGCCGTCAAATAAAAAGTCTGTTAAGGCCTTTAATTAGCTGGCCCCTTATCTACTTTCGACAGTCGGGCACCCAGGGTTGCCATTATACAGGATAAAATGTATATTTAATGTCCGTTTAAGTCACCATTTCGGGATGTAATGTGATTTTATTAACATTTCGTTAAGGACGAAAGGGATTTTATTAACAGAATACCTAACTTTCCATATGGGTTTGTTTCTTTCGCTATTAAACAAATTAAAGTTAGTTTTAGAATCTAGAATAATTTTTCCTGAAGATGTACTTAAAAAATCATGAACAAGTACCTATGTGGCAAAAAAACTTATTCATAGTACCGATAAAAATCAATATTCACGTGGAAAAACCCAAGTAAAAATAGAAACTTCATTTAACGAAGTTTCTTTTTATTTTGAGTTCGGGGAAAGTTCAACTGCGTAAGTAAGAGCCCTTTAAGAGTTATATTAAACATTACAACAAAACTACTAATCCGATTTCAGTGTGCAGGGGGCTCTTAAGGATAAAACGACAAACTACAGGAAAAAGCTATTTTCCCTAACAAATAATGGGAACATTTATTTACTGGTAACCCTTGTTACGGCCGGGAGGTGAGAGACCGGAGGGGGGCGTTCCAAAAGTCAATAATTACTCACGTGTGCCGTTTTTATTCGAAGATCTTTACGTTCCGTTTGAAAACATTCATTGAAAGAAAGACATGTCTGTTTGGTATTTAACGTTCTGCGACGTCCGTTGCCAAGACATTAAAGATAGACAATTTTTAGTGAGTAAATTAAAAAAAAAGATAAGAAGCTGATTGCGGACCATAGAGAAACGGGAACCTAATGCAAGAATGTAGTTCAGACTCATATCGCGTCTATAGTGAACTTGACATTTCCTAGCTAAGGTGATGTGATTTTATACTGATATTATGGCCAATCCGACGATCTAATTCTATGAAAAGTTCTAAAGAAGTTTATGTTTTAAATGTCGAATCCTTTTAAACATAAACTTCTTTTGAACTTTTATTCTACTTAAATAAAAATTGTCACATTGTCACATTCGCCATTATAAAATCACATTGTGCATGAATAAATTATTTATATAATAAAAATAAATCTATCTTATTTCTCTTACCTGATTACTCCTTCTTTCAAATACAAGTAGGTACCATAAGGCCAAAAAAAACTTTGGCTACGAAAAACCAAAAAAAACTTTGGCTAATTCTTCTGCAAGTTAAGGAGTTGCCAACAGTTTTTTTCCTGAAGTTAGAGAGAAAGGAATAAGTTAATTAACTGAATGCTTATTCGGAATTCAGTCTATTTGGTAAATGACCTCTTTAGTGACCTGAAGGTATTAGTCGAACCTTAAGGTAATGAGGTGGCGGTAGTTAGTACTATTATCGCTTCGTAAGGGTCCCTAAATTAAGCTTAAAATATCTGACGGTCCTGTTCGAGTGTCGTTGTTTAATTGTTTTCTTGTTCGGAGATAAATACTAATTATTGCTAAGAGTCCGTAAAATAAACCTACTTTTAGCAAATATTTTTTTTATACATAGTTTATTATCAAAATAATTGAGTTCTGGGATAATTAGGTCATTTGGCGCCTTAGGATACCTGTATTACGAGAACAGGAAACTGATTGTACCTACATACTTATACACCTACGTTAACATACATACATTTATAGATATAAACACCTGATTATTGGCAGACGGGATTTTCTTTTTTTAAATGCATTCATTTAATTGCACCAAAAATGATGTATGACTAGCTTCCACCCGCGACTTCGCCCGCGTGGACTTCAGAATTGTTTCCAGAAAGAAATGTTAAGATAGCGCAATTTATAGATATAAACACCTGATTATTGGCAGACGGGATTTTCTTTTTTTAAATGCATTCATTTAATTGCACCAAAAATGATGTATGACTAGCTTCCACCCGCGACTTCGCCCGCGTGGACTTCAGAATTGTTTCCAGAAAGAAATGTTAAGATAGCGCAATCTAGTGATGAAGTGGAAATTTTGAGTTCTTAAGCATTCCTACGGGAACCCTTAAGTTTTCCGGGATAAAAAGTATCCCATGTGTTAGCCGAGTGCTTTATCTATCTACCTACCAAATTTCATCCAGATCCGTTCAGTAGTTTCGGCGTGAAAGCGAAACAAACAAACTGACAAACAAACAAACATCCATACTTTCGCATTTATAATATTAGTGATTAGTGATATGAGATGTAACTGAACTGTAATTACTAGTGCAACTTTTATTTGTGAAAAATTCGTTATAAGTATGAAAATCACAGTATTAAATCAAGACGTCATCAAAGCCTACTAATTGTTTTATGCAATATATCATTTTGTCTGTGGCCTAAAATTACTGGTTATGTAATATTATATACTTGAGGTATATATAAAATTTCTCGATACAACAACTCAACTCAATTTTAAACCATATCCCAATTATGTAAAACTGTCAAGCAACTGAAAGGACGGGACGGGTTTGAAATTAGCTAATTATTTTGAAAATTCAAAACACGGATGGTTTGTCCGTATTCGTATAAAACGTGCTTTCTGAACTCGGCTGACCACGGCGGAGGTTTTCAAATTGTTTTGACCAAATTGACTAGATACTGAGTTAGATTAGGTACCATATGTGTCAAAATTAAATACATAGGCTTTCGTATTTTGCGTATTCGTTAACAACCCATATCATCCCCACTGCAGGGCACGGGTCTCTCCCCATAACATAAGGTTAGACCGTACTCCACACACGGGGGCCAAGTCCGGATTGGTAGAGATTGTGGGGCTAGTGGCCAACCCTAGTGTCAGAAGTTTTATGCCGCCTATAAGGCCTCCGACATGGCTTAACGACTGCCATCTAGCGATAACAGCCGTCACCAACGGCTTAACATGCCAAGCGAAGCACGGACACGGTCGAGATAAATGCCACTAACAGTCAAACCCTTTCAGCTTATGACCGTGTCTGTAGTCAGTTGACTTGCGTGATTGAAGCGAGCATGCAAGCCGCACTGAGCCACGACCGCTTCGCACGTACGATATGTGTGAAAATTTAATGCATAGGCTTTCGTATTTTGCGTGTAGGATCTGAAATTTCGACAAATGCGGGAGGGCTGGTCTCAGGGTCTGGTAGTATCGTATAAGGAGATTGTATACGTGCATAACAAAGTTGACTACTCAGAGCGTCGGTCCGGTTTTTTTTGCTCTGAATTGGTTCGTTAGAGAAAGTTGTTCAGTTTCATGAGCAGAAACCACAGATAAAATTTAGTCCGCGATTTCAGTTTAACCCTGTATATGTATAGCAAAGATAAAACGTAAATTTTATTAAAAGGCTTAACGGAGTATAAAGCCTGAATCTTAGGTCGAGTTAATTTGGTAAAATTAATGATCACCAAGTGTATAATTTACTTCATAATCACTTAAAAAATATAAACACATAAACACAAAGGGTAAAAATGACAATACCTACAGCCATTTAATATGTATTCGTATACAATAGATCAATAGCATTTTCTAGAGGAGTTGTTCTTCAGACATTTATATAATGGCCCAATTCAAACAACTGACGACTAATAAATACACTCCATTTCTTCCCAAAATCGCAATCAAAGACAATAGAGATAATAAAGACTGGTAGGGCCGCAAGTTGAGAACCTCTGGCCGGCTCAAAGGCGAGTTTCCCACCTTTGTGTGGGGGCAGGGGAGCGGAACTGGCGGTCGCAACAGTAATATCCTGTTGCTGGGTACTCTGGTACGAGATCCAGCGATTTTGTCTATGGTAGGCCTAAGTTTTAACCGTGTTTTCTGTACATGCATCTAAAAAACTTTTATATACTCAGTTTGCAGAAACATATCTGAATACTCCATAAATTATATTTTATTGTAAAGTGGAAAAAAAAGAAGTCGTACATAATTAGTTTAAAAATTAACTGATTTTGTATGAGTAGCAGTTTTCTTTTGCGAAGTAATAGAACAAGAGTTAATCAAATTCTTGATTACAATCACCAGTTAAGAGATTTGCAGGTGTGTACCAGTCATCCTGTATTTATACACAAATATATGGTATAAACAAATTATAATAAGTAGCTCGTCATATGTTCTGAACAGCTTAATTGTAATAGTAAAATCTCTTGAATCGTTCTCATTTCTTTCAACTTAAACCACGCACAAAAACTCTTATTTTAAGGTCGTTGTGTTTTGTTTAAGACTTATACGAAAAGATGATACTTTTTTCTGTTAATCTTCGAAGCCTCTTCATATATTTTGAACAAGATGTTATATAAGATACTGAAGGTAAAATACAAAGAATCCTTTAGGTACTTAGCGCAAAATTAAATGTATTTCAATAAAGGCAAAAACTTTGCAATGACACGTAGAAATTTCTCAATTGCTCAAAGTAATAATTTTCCATAACAACATCTGTCAAATGTCAAATTATAAACTTTATATAAAAACTTACGTACATCGCTCAAATGAAAATGGAGTCGCAATTTGCAAATAAATTTTATCGATTTAACAAAAATGAAGAAGTAAATAAATAAAATGTCAGTTTGAGGTCGACTGACACGTTGCCCTTCAAGTCACTTCAGGCAGACTTCAGGCGGTTACAATGAAACACCGAAAACATTACCCTACGCTTGGTCAGTCGGATAAAAATTTGGTACATGTGCCTGATTATGTTCTCCATAAGTTGTCGCAGCTGTCAAATCTACAGGACAGTCAACCATAGGGATATTTTCGTTTGGTAATTTCGTTTCGCAAACTTTTGTCAAAGGAAGCTGGCCAGTTTTTTTTTTTCAAAAGTATATTACACTGTACTAACCTGTATATAGCTTGTTTCGAAAAATAAACAAAAATTTTACTTTTACACAAATCACGTTATGCCTATTAATAATTTTCCGAAGATTTCGCGCTGCTTTTGTGAAAATAACTTTGTGAAGAATGTCCCAAAAATGCTTACAGACAGAATACTTGAAGGGGGAATGATGGATTGCACTACCTTTTATTGTATCAAAATCTTACAAAAAGGTACTGATTACCTAATATTGCGATTAACAGTATTCATGTAATATAAATATATGTACGACGGACTAAAGTGGTATTTTAGTTGGTAGGTATATTGTATATTTGCAAATATTTGAAAAAAAAATTAGAAATTACAAGTATTTCTATTACGATAGAGTTTTTATTACATAACACCCACAAATTTATTTTTGCTAAGCCTACGTAAATGGCTGATTGACAAATGCCTCTATAATTTATCGGAATTTTTTTGACATAAAGTAAATTTTATGTATAGTTATGATATTTTATTCATTGTAACGATTTTAATTATTATTAAACTTATCATTGTAGAACTGAAATGTATGTATGAAATTTCTATTGTGATTTTTATTTAAAGAAAATGTTATCCGTGATTTTGTATGATCACATATTATAAGTAATTGTTGACTATGTTGTTTGTTGTTGTTGTTATTAAAGTTAAATATATTTTTGCATGCCAAGATTTGTAAAGTATGAGGAGCTCTGTATTTAATTTTGAAAGATCTCTATATGTTTTATGAAAATAAATAATTTGAATTGAATTGAATATGATGCTTATACACGTACAAATACGATAAACACATACATACAACATACCAAAAACAAAATGAAAATCTTAAAATAAAACACTTTCCTTGTATGGGTTTTAATTACTTGTTAGCATATCAGTTATAATACTACAGTTTCTGTGAATTAAACCGGTTAACTATTGTGGGATAGACAGACGGACAGTAAATGCTTAGTAATAGGGTTCTTTTGGCACCTTTTGGATACGGAACTCAAAAACTCAAACTTTTTATTTCCTCAAAATACCGAATTTAAGAAGTACTCAATCCAAATCAAAGTATATTAAACCTTCAATGACTAGTTTCAACAAAAAAAAAATGGAAAACTAAAACAAAGACGAAGATTTTGTCAAGAAAAATCAATCAGCGAATTGTAAAATTCAAACATAATTTAAAACCGTCCACCTTTTCACAGTTACGTCACTTATTGTACCTACCTTCGTCCATAAAATTGAATAAAATAAAATATCTTTGGCTAAAAGATCGCATTTTTATTCAACTTTTATATTTTAAGCCGACATTTTTGTGGGCTAATGTCAAATTTATGATCTTTCGTTTTTTAATCCAAGAGAGATGACAGTGCAATGGAGGATACTCGATAGAGGACGCGGAAAAGCGATATTCGGTGTTGCCAGGGGCTTCGGAATAATTTTT
The DNA here is from genome assembly GCA_958295455.1 of Coleophora deauratella. NCBI lineage: Eukaryota > Metazoa > Arthropoda > Insecta > Lepidoptera > Coleophoridae > Coleophora > Coleophora deauratella. Next base: position 4,624,702 of record OY282412.1, read on the forward strand.
ATTTTACTTTATATTCAGGAAAATAAATGTGTATTTCTTTTTGCTTATTGATTGAATTGATCAAAGGTACATTGGGGAAAACTATTCAGCATCAATAGTGGAAGTCTTTATATCAAATATAAAAAAGTAATACTCGTTTCGTTAACAACCCATTTCGTCCCCACTGCAGGTGCCCCTGCAGGGTCTCTTCCCATACCTCGGGAAGGTTAGGCCTTACTTCATACACCAAGTCCGGATTGGACGTCGTGAGGCTAATGTCAGAAGTTTTTTAAGCCCCCTATGAGGCCTCCGACAATACTTGCAAAGCAACTTTTTTATATAAAAATCTAAAATTTATTATACAATAATATAAGCTACTTATCCTCGTAAGGCCCAAGCTAAATTCAGGCAGGTAGTCGTTGCGACCCAACAACCTAAAAAAACCGTAATGCTTGAACTCAAATGTGGTTAATTCAGAAATGAGCCAATATTCATATCGTAATACGAGTTCGAAAATCAGTTTAAATTTTAGGTAGTAGTGTCTTAACTACTACTAAACCTATCTCCTAAAAATAGGACGTTGGGCCTTACGAGGTTAAATCGTGACAACCCATAGCGATACTCATAGCCACTGCTTGGACTAGGTATTTTCCCACACTTGGGTAAATAAAAATTCGCTAGCTAATTTCCTTGACTAATTATTCAGGATAAATATTTTATTCAGATTTACTGATAGGTAGGTAAGTAAAATATTTTTAACTAGCCACACAGAATCTACCCCCTCGCATTACCAAAATGGCGGCCAATGAATTACGTTCCAACGCTATTTGAATATTAAAAACGGAACTAATTGATAACTGGCTCCCGGTGAAAGATGGCTGAAACTAAAGGTCAGCCCTGGGGATTTATTTGTGGTGAGGTGAAGTTTAATATTATTAGGGTTAGCTGTTTTTTTGGGGAAATTAGAATGGACATAAAATAAAATTTTGTTTTTCTTAGCTTTTTAGCGACTCGGACCTCATAACCAGAGGTCTCGGGTTCAAATCCTGGCCAATGTATCAATGAGTTTTTTGAAACTTACGTACATTTTCATACACGTAAATTTGCTAGCGCTTACGTTTGTTTGGTGATGCTAAGTGCAACACTAGGCAACCGCCGTCTATACCTTGTGATAGCACGGTTAAATTGTGCCACACGATAAGAAGAAGAACATTTCGGGAAGTGTTTGAGAAGCGACAATATACCAAATTTATTATAGACGACACTCTCTCCTTTTCAAGTTCTCTCATATGGAGGTTCTGACATAAAAAATCAATACTAAATATTCGTTTTCCTTTGTTTCAGCTCCTCCCAACGCAGTGGAGATCCTGAACCACCCCCATAACTCCAAATTGGAAGTGAAGGAGGGGGAGGATGTCACCCTGGAGTGTCAGGCGAGGAACGCCAAGCCTGCTGCCAAGATCATCTGGTACAGGGGCAATGTGGAACTGAAGGGGGAGAAAGGTTAGTGCGAAGATAATATATCCTTAGTAATCTCCTTAATACATAGTATAATAAATGTGGAAATGTATTTATGGTATGTTTGTTCCCTCTTGACTAACGCCTCAATGCTGCAATCAATCTCGACGAAATTTGGTATGCAGGTAGCCTGTAGGTATATGAAGCCCAAAAGTAGGTATATATGGAGTTTCCCTATACTTTGCTGCCTTCTTTCTTATAAGGGCAGTTTAGAGAAGGTATAATGTTGAAATATAATAAAAATTCCTAAAAATCATTAAATAATCATTATGTTTATTCGACATTCGAAAGTTGCTGGATTCGACAGATGAGTGAAAGAACCACAGATTTTACGTTTGACAGATTCTACTTGTTACCCATCCATCGCCGTTACTGAACGACCACTTTTATTGAAACAAAATATTGTTATCGAATACCGATAATTGTGTACCACATCACTAATTGGCTAGCGTCGCGTGGCGCCAATACGGTACAAAATTGGTACAAACACGTTCTCTTGTCTCTCACACATTAATTAACCAAGTTTTCGATTTCAATTAGCAACCAAATTGTTGTATGCTAACAAGGAGAGTAGTGATTGAATGCATGTTTATCGCTTGTCGATAGAATTAATTGGAAATTTGTAATGTAATTTTTTTAAAGGGCTTGTAGTGAGATTTGTTTCAAATAACACGCTAATCATAAGATAAGTGCTCGGCGTTTTTGGAACAGTTCGCGTGTAAAATATCGTTTAAATTTTCACATTAATACTTTATTATTAAATGTTGTAGTTATTATAGTATGTAACCCTTATTGTTTGTCCAGAACAAAATTACCATTTCTCGTGGAATACTCCAATAGAACCATAAATATGCACTTTTTCAGTAAAAATGGCTTAGTCATTTTTATTACAGGAAAAACACAACGTGACGACATAAATCTTGCACGCTGATCGACATTTGCTGACATATGAACATGATATTAATAGAGGAACTGTCATCGGGTCATAACACGCTCGCCTAGTGTGAACACCCGAATTTCGTGGCATAAAATATTACACAGATATCGATGAAATAATGTTTACGTGCATCACTAGCGAACCGCGCGGTCTAGATTTGCTGGATACGTCACTCGAAATTAATTGAAGTTATTGCCTGAGTGGACGTAAAATTGAACACAATTTGTGTCACAAACTGACATCTGTTATGATTCAATTTTGAATCTTTACCACCATTGAACTTTATTAATTAAACCAGCGAGTAGGAGTGGCAATTTGCAGGGCATTATAGTTCGCAGAACTGATTACATAAGGTCATTTTTTTTTTCAGTAAATGCAGTAGTATATAATGTGTACAGCGACAAGAAGAAATACATTGCATAGTGTGACTGGATTACTGGACCAATGCCCAAGGCAAACAATCAATATACTTCTACTATACTTATTCGAAGTCGTGGATTCGAATCCCGGCAGGGTCCAACTCTGTGTGACTTAGTTTGCATTGTGGTAGGGCATTTTTTTGAGTCCGCCGGCTTAGTAACCACTATCTCACCGAAGTCTTACCGCCAAACATAAATTTTAAGAGCATTGATTAGTTTTTTCGATATGAAAACAAGACATTTATCCAGTCCCCTCTGCGTTGAAGAATGTTGATAAGGCCTGTTGGAGAATGTTGATAAGGCCTTTCCCATTTTACGTCGCTATTACCATCAGGTGAATTGATGCCAAAAGTTTACCAAATTTGGCAGAAAATGGACCTTTGTTCATACAGTTCATCTTAAATGCCGTCCAAATTATTCTTGCTCCTTCTAGTTTACTATGAACTTCAATGCGCATACGTTTGATTGACGTTGACATGGCTGTCTCGTTTCGGAACGGTCCAACGCGGCCCAATCTACCCCTATCCATTACATACGGCCCAGACAGTCAATGGGACTTCTGTTTTATGTCACTAGTTTTGTCTAGTAAGGTTTGAACTGAAGGTTTTTCTGTGACTGCCATTATTTCAGTCGCAAAATGTCCACTGAAATGACGCATAAGGCTAAGCTATCGTATAACGCACTATACTAGACTTATTTCACTTTATATGTAAATCATATTAGAAATTGACTAGGTATTGATACTTACAAGAAAAGTAACATTATCAATTTATTTTACTATATAAATATTCACGTTTCAAACAAACAACAAATCATTTCAAATCACATAAAAATCTTTGCATTAAGTATATTGCAATTTAAAATAAAATAAACAAAGACAGCAATTTTATTATTCAGTGAAAAACAATTTATGCAAATCGAAAATATTATTTTCTTTTAAACCTGGTTGTTGTTTGTTATAAAGTCGAAATTATTTCCACCTCTTGTTTTCATAAGGACCCTCCAGTACGCTTCGTTGTTCGGAACGACCCTTGAATTGGGGTTCCGCGGTCACAATAGTAAAACGGAAACGTTAAGACCCCTTACAGTTTTTGTATGGAGTCAATTATTGCTTTTTATTGTTATTTTCAATTGTTTTACTGAATTTAGCGACACGTTGTATAATTTCTGTGGTTAAAATGTCTAGGTGATCTAAAATCGAGTAAAATTTTGAAGTAGTGGGAACTCTAGTTCAGTAGTTAATATAAAACTGGCATTCAATATGACTTATTCATTGATTTTCCCACATTAAATTTAATATGTTTTGCCCTTTCCCAGAATGTCCCTTTCGCAAAATGTTATTATTATATTAGCAAAAACTCCCTTTCTGAAAATGTATCCTTCGCAAATCGTCTTATTATTGGACAAATCATTGATATGCGTATCGATATTAAACTGAAAACTTTTATTTATACTTACAACTACTTACTTACTTACTTCTTACTTACTCTCTTGTTGCGGGGGTCTAGGGCGGCGGTAATCGCTTACCATCAGGTGATCCGTCTGCTCGTTTGCCACCTCTGCCATAAAAAAAAATCCTTCAACTATACAGCTACACGGAACCCCACCACCACTCAGTCGCGACTCACGCCCGAGCAAATCCTTAAGCAGATATTTTCCGCCATCTAAAAACTTATTTCTTTCATAAATACTGAAAAGAGAGCTCTCAAATAAAGTCCCATCATAATTTATATTTTTTGCTGGACATTATTTGCTGAGATATCAATAACTTATTTGTAACTTATTTGTTATTGATATCTTAGCAAATAATGTCCAGCAAAAAATATAAATTATGATGGGACTTTATTTGAGAGCTAGGTTTTTTTGGATCCACAATTGGTGAGCCCTTGGTATCATCTCACCTGGTGGTAAGTGACAATGATGCCGAAATTAAAAGCGGGCTTACCAAGATCCCCCAACGCAATGGGAAACTGGCTATCCTATCTCCATGCTGGAACACATCAATACTGTTAAATTGATGTTTGGTGGCAAGACTTAAATAAGATGGTAGTAGCTAGCCAGGCGGCTACTAACCCAACCGAGTCCTAAAAAATTGGACCCCGCTGGGAATCGAACCGCGACCTCCTGATGTGAAGCGAGCGGGCTAGACACTAGACTAGAAGGTGGTTAAATTATTATCGCGCTCGTATTTAAACTAAATCATAGTTCTTCTCTTAAAGAACTGATTCTTATTCGGCTTCTACTTATGAGACTAAATATCTTTTTTTTCTACGACATTGCTGCGTAAAATTGCAAAAAAAGATGTCATTCCATACATACCTACGTAAAATTTTGGAAAAAAATCGGTATGATGAGTAAACTACTATACTAGTTATAACCTGTATATTATGTTTGAGTACAAAAATACAAAAAGATATATTAAACACCCAGTCACAGAGCAAACAAATCTGCTAGTTACACGAAAGATTTTCCTAAATGACTGTCCTAATCGAATTCAACACCATCGGCATAGCAGGCAGAAGTGCTTTACCACTACGCCGACGGGTCTGCCATATCGCTCAATTATATTATTTTAACACTGGGCTAATTATCCTAATAAGTCTGCCGTCGGTTTACTTAAAATCTGTATTAACCCAAAAATCTGACATCACAAATTTCCATAAGTACAAAATCCAATCTGCCTCGTATAAAGGGTGTTTTCAAACAACCAATTAAACGCGCCCATTCTATTTCTGTCAATCGCGGATACGGTACGGAATCTGAACCGGAATCCCGGGCAGGCTTATTAAATTTCTTTATTGAAAAGTAGGGTTCTTTGAGGTTCCGAGATTTAGGTAGTTTTTGGTTTAAATAATTGGCAGTTATTTCTTGTTTTGATGTATTTAGGTATTTTAACTTGTTAGAACCTTATTGCGGAAAGTTGACTGAATGGGTACCAATGTTCGGTGTAAAGCGTTGGTATTCCGGTACACTCCGGATATTCCAAACAAATCGTCCGAATTATTTACCTACTACGACCTCCCTTTCTAACACATAAGAACGAGCGAGACAACTGAGTGACAACAGTATTGACCGCCACCAGATCTTACCCACGGGGATATGAGGCCTTCGGAGAGCGGCAGGGAGTGTCCATACTGTATGTATGTAATACCATAGAATAAAGAATAATAACTACGCATAGAAGTTTCACTCTGCAGAGATGTTAAATTAAAAAGATACTCTCACTACACAGCAATAAAGTCCAATCTTGCTTGCCCGTACGCTACGCGCTTTTCAATATGTATGTATATAAATGCGCACCACGCATATGTACAGAGAATAATGTACCAATTCACAACGCGCGAGAGTTGCTTTTACGCTGAACGCCCAATGTTACCTGTCCTTGTTTGCCCCTAGTGATCCCACTCAAGCTGTGCCCTCGAGGGCATAGGGTGATATACTTCGCGCGTATATTGCTTCATTGAAGTGAGACAGGCCTAGCATTACTATTTAATATACGTATATTGTGACCTTATTATGAAAAGTTTGACTGTGTGGGTACCAATGTTCGGTCTATACCTGCTCCGGAGCATACAGTCTTCCCGGTGGAAGGATGGGATAGCCAGCGTAATTACCGGCATAATAGGCATACCAAGCGCTCTAGATATTTTCGGCTTGGTTGAGTACTTACGTACAAATACCTTACAGCTCATTTACATCGCCATCTGATGTCAAGGTAAAATGATGCCTTGAGCGAACAGCCAGACATCCTCAATTATCCTTCAACAGAGAACTGACTGAAGTAGAATGCTGGAACACACCTTTCTTAAAATCAAGGAGGTTTTACGTCGCCTTCAAGGTATACTTTTTAAAGGGTTCGAATCTGTTAATGAAATAACTAATTTGAATAAGGAATTTTTAATATGTCTATGATCAGGACTTTTTGGCGGGAACTCGTAGCAAGAGTTTGTCAGTTTTCTTTTATTATCCGAAAAAATAGATATCGTGGTTTTTAATGCATAATATTGATAGTGTATTGTTCAATAAAGTGCCATTTAAGTGTCTATTATGTAGGATAGTTAAATAAAAGTGTGTAGACTGTGTTTCGAGTGCTCTCAAGAAGTCCATGAAATCTTCATCAAAAGTGCTATCATTTTGTTGAAGAATGGGTTTAAAGACGGAAGAAATGGCTTTGGCCTTAATTTAATTTTTCTATGGAAACAAAGAAATACGGAAGAAATGGCTTTTGGCCTCTAAATTCGATAGAAGATTTTCAACAGACTAGGCTGTATGACTCTGATCCTTTGCCTTCCCCATCTCGGGGTAAAAAAAACAACAAAACTGTCTATGATCAGACTTTTTGACGGGAACTCGCGGCAAGAGTTTGTTATTTTTGTTTTATTATCCGAAAAAAATGGATATCGTGGTTTTTAATATATAATATTGATAGTGTATTGTTCAATAAAGTGCCATTTAAGTGTATAATATGTAGGATTATGAAATAAAATTGTGTAGACTGTGTTTTGAGTGCTCTCAAGAAGTCCATGAAATCTCCATCAAAAGTGCTATCATTTTGCTGAAGAATAGGAAATTTAAATACGAAAGAAATGCCTTTGGCCTTAATTGAATTTTCCTATGAAGACAAAGAAATACGGAAGAAATGGCTTTTGGCCTTTAAATACGACAGAAGATTTTCAACAGACTAGGCTGTATGGCTCTGATCCTTTACCTTCCCCATCTCGGGGTAAAATAATTAAAAAAAAGGTCTATGATCATATTTTATGACGACTTTATTACGAGGAGTAAACTCTAACTCTGCCTTCAGGCCTTCAAGCCTTCAGGAAGCAAGCATCCTAGAAATAAACTCCTTGCATATTAGTACATTCCCGACAACAGAGCCATCAATTAATTATTCCCACCACGCTGACTATATCTGAGAGAAATTAATCTTGATACCTTCTGTCAATTAGTGGGGATTTCTAAATCGCGTTCATTAGTCACAAAATATACCTACTTTGGTTTTGACTTACAGGCTAGCATTAAAGATTAATGATGAATACAGGGTGTCATAATATAGGGTGGGTAAACTGGAGCTCTTACTCATATTGAACAACTTTTGTTATGACTTTGAAAAAATTGAGAAAAAACGGATACTTCATGAAAATTAATCAGATTTTTTGGTCTATTTCTTATGGGGAGTCCAAAGTAGTAGAACAAAAGTTGTCCAGTCTGAAGAATAGAAGCTTCAGTTAACAGATCCGAAACCGATTTTTTTACACCGGTGCCCTGTATATTATTTGGTGAAATTTTGAAATGTTTGTATGTATAATGTCCAATTTATCACTTGGTCCAAAACATATACATCGCGAAATGTATACCATTCCCGTTAACTGTAACTTCTGCTGAACAACCAAATTCATTTTGTAGGTTAAAACATAAAAGTAATTTAATCTAAAAAGCAGGTACACTAACAAAATCCCAAACACCCATAACCTACATTTTCACTTAACCCAGCACTACCAACTTAACCAAACGTAATTCATTTCACTTAATCCGTACCAACATAATGACTTTAAAACTATTCATAGCCACACTCCCTGAACACTTATTCGCGGACATTTCGCGATTTCATTAATGTACACGCGCCCTTAGGTCCCAATGGGAGAATACTGGAATCTCTGGAATTGCTAAAATTAAGCCAGTGTGCGCGGGACTTTATGTCTGGAACATTACGTGTAAGGTGTGTCGTTAAAATTGCAATTTAATTTTGGAACGGCAAGTAAAGAGAAAATTTCGATGGAACTTTGAACCTTATACAACCTAAAAAATTGCTAGTGCAGTCTCCTTAGTGTCAAGAGACGGACTCAGTGTCTAAACTTGTATTTTCTTAGAGAATAACTACTCCCTTAAAAGCGGACGTGGCTCAGTGCGGCTTGCGTGGTCACGTCGATCACGCAGGTTAACTGACTACAGACACGGTCATAACCTGGATAGGTTTGACTGTTAATGGCATTTATCTCGACCGTTTCCGTGATTCGCAAGGCACGTTAAGCCATTGGCGCGGGCTGCTGTCGCTAGATAGCAGTCGTTAAGCCATGTCGGAGGTCTTATTGGCCCTCGTGTGTGGAGTATGGCCTAACCTTCCCGGTGTATAGGAAGAGACCCGTGCCCCTGCAGTGGGGACGTAATGGATTGTTAATATAACCTCTCCCTGCCCCTCTCTAAAGGCGACCTTATCCCCCTACGGGTAAGATCCGGTGACAATTAATAAACGCTAGCTAACAAAAGCTAGACAAGAACTTACAGCTTTAGCCGTCTCTGTAACGATAAGGCTATGCCAATCGTTTCACATAAGGAGGTCGCGAGTTCGCTTCCCAGTGGGGTCCAATTTTATAGGAATTTGTTTGAATGTAGTCTAACATTTTCAGAGCCCGCCTAGCTTGCTCCCGCCGTCTCATCTAATTCTTGCCGAAAGACTTTAATGCAAACAACACTCTTATATTCTCGCATTAAAATAAGTTATAGCCAGTTTCCCATAGCGTCGGGTAATCTTGATCAGCCCGCTTATTTCTCCGGCAACATCATCATTTACCATCAGTTGAGAACATTGGTAAATATTAGGTGCTTACCTATGAAATTGCCGTTTCAGTTTTGAAAGTTCAACAGAATAATATTACCCGAAGAATTAAATTACTTCCATTAAATTATATATTATTTTCCAGCTATATTCAAGGTCTTTCATGAATTTCATGAAAACCGGCGTGAAGTAACGTTTGTTGTGTTTCGCCGAGTGAGTGAGGGTACCGGAGGCCCAACCCCCCCCTCCCACTCCCCATCCCCCATCCCATTTCAAAGGTTGGCAACGCACTTGTGACTCCTCCGGTGTTGCGGGTGTCCATGGGCGGCGGTAATCGCTTACCATCAGGTGATCCGTCTGCTCGTTTGCCACCTATCACATAAAAAAAAAAAAAAAAATTGTGATGTCATGTATCTCATGTAAAAACTGACTGAGTAGGGTTCCATTAAATACTGTATTGGCGTTTTCATAGAGGTCAACTGGGTCAATTTTTTCTACCAAAAGAAAATCGAAATTATCTGAAAATCATGAAATATTATTCGCAATATGTTAAAAAATACACACGGTAACGAAGAACATGTTGGGGTAAGTGTAGTCTTCAAAAATCAAAAATAAGTATTTTTAATGAAAAAATGGCGATTTTCAGTGACGAAAAAATCCATTTTCTTAGCTTCTACACACTGTGCTCTCAAAATATTCAGACAACGTGCATTTAGCAAGTTTTTTTTTCATTTCTAAATGTCCAATGGTACTTTGGAAATAATTCGTTGTTTTAAAACCTTCATTGATTTATATTAATTTTCTCTTTAATTTTTTTTAACTAATTGGCAATTTCATAGGTAAGCACCTAGAAAGATAATTGACCACGCTGAATACGTTAAAAACAACCGACTTCAATCGCAACAACTCCAATTTTGCTATGTTCTTGTTGATTTTCTCAAAAACCGCTAAATCGATTTCGATAAAATTTATATGGGACCACCTGTGAAGTATAACCCTTTTAAACAAAAAAAGAATTTTCCAAATCGGTTCAGGCATCTTCGAGTAATCGGTGAACATAAGATTCCGGCAAATTGAGAACCTCCTTTTTTTTGAAGTCAGTTAAAAACTGAAAAATAGGCGTGTTATTATTATTATTAATAGGCGTGTTACTTGAATAGTGTAAGAAGCATTGAGGAATAATATTACAAATATCAATGTCGAATGTGTTTAGGTATATACGAAATCTAAATAATTACTTGAGTGTTTTTTTTTAAATTATTCTTTCTGTTCTTTGCAGTGTCCAAAGAGGAAATCAAAGAAGTGGAAAGCCCAAATGGAAATCCAAAATCTACGAGATACACAACAGTTTCGAGGTAAGATTTAATTCCTAGATTTTGCTTCCTAATACAAGCTGATGATGATGATGATGATGACTATGCTTGCTTACTAGCTTACTACTCGTAAAGTAAAAAAACTTTCCAATTAATTCCAATATTCTTCTTATCGTGTGGCACAATTTAAACATACTATCCACATATATGTATAGTATATACGGCGGTTGCCTAGAGTTGCACTTAGCAAACATAAAAAAATTGAATTGAAGTTGTACCGAAAACAAACAATATTTGACTAAATACAAGAATTTCGAGATAAAGATAATAAGAAACGCTAACTTAAGAACTTACGCACATAAAGGAATAAAAGGAATACATGAATAAAAGTAACAGAGGTAAATATTTTCAAGAGAGATAAAAAACATCTAGAAATGGTTTCTTCACGATGGTTTCCTTCACCGTTAAAGCAGTCTGTAAGAAAATGAAACATTACAATAATAGGTCAATTCTGGAGCGGTTACATACTCTTTGATTAGAAAATGTAACGAAACAGAGACGAAACTCCGTCCAATATCAAAATAACGTCCACTGGAGTAAATTATGTAATACATATTCAGTACGGGGCGACCACAAAGTTGGTCCTACCCACGTCAGCGGAGTGTCATGTACGAAATTAGTTTTAAGGATATTTCCGGTTACATTCCAAGGCTAGTGCGGTCAAAGGAACCGTGGAAATGGGTCGGTTTTTAATCGTTTGCGGGAAACAAGCAAAATTTCTTTGGTATTTTGCCCTCATAAGAAAGAAGACCGCAAAGTATACGGAAACTTTTTTAAGTTTTTTTTTACCCTTTGACTGCCACGCATCTTCTTCTTTCCTTTCGTAAGGATTGGGGATCGAGATCATCATGAGGTCAAGTCAGTGAGAACTGTAGATTTGGACAGAGTAAGGTATATCTGTTTCCATTTTCGTCACGCTACGCTATGAGAAATCCTGCAACTATTTATGAAAATCTCAATTCCTTGTGTGTGTGGTACGAAAAAGCGTTGTCATAAAAAGGGTCAAACTATACATTGCGGCCATGATCTCATGAGGGCAGTATTGTCATAAAACCGCTAAATAATAAGATGGTAAAAAGCGTCGGTGGCTCCTTGGTAGGAACTCCGGCTTTCTAACCAGAGGTCTTATGTTCCAATCCTTGCTAATGTATCAATGAATTTTTCAAAATTTCCTGCATTTTCATATTGATTATTTTAACGGAGAAGTGAATTTTTCATTTTTTTTTCTACGGTTTCTGTTCGGATAGTGTTAACAACCCATTACGTCCCCACTGCAGGGGCACGGGTCTCTTCCCATACATCGGGAAGGTTAGGCCATACTCCACACACGGGGGCCAAGTCCGGTTCAGTTCGGATAAAAATCAGGAAAAAAGTAATGCTTACTGGATGAAAACGTCGTCCGTTTTTCTGTGCTTATAGGATTTTTATGTTGTTCTTCTGTCTATTTTTCTGTTTGATGATACTTTTTCTCAGGAACAACGGTGTTATCAAGTTGATATTAATATCAAATACTCAGGTCTACAGTCCTTTAAAGCTGTACAAAAACTCGCCTATTCTAAGTTTTTTATTTTTACCTTCAATTGATAAGCCCTTGGCACCATCTCACCTGATGGTAATTGATGATGATGCCGAAGACGGAAGCGGGCTTACCAAGATTCCCCAACGCAATGGGGAACTGGCTATCTTATCTTCATGCCGGAACACATCAATGCTGTTAACATTGATGTTTGGTGGCAAGACTTAGATAAGATAGTGGTAGCTAGCCAGGCGGGCTCAGAAAATGCCCTACCACCAACCAAACCGAGTCCACAAAGTTGGACCCCGCCGGGAATCGAACCCGCGACCTCCTGATGTGAAGCGAGCGGCAAGCCACTACGCTACGGAGGCGGTTAAAAGTCAATACAATTAAAAGATACGGCCATTTAATCTTTATCTTTTGATTGTATTTGTAGCAACCTTGCAGATTCCACAAATCTGCATATTATCACATCTCCGAACGTGCTTGCAAGTAGCATACTTATATGTGTGACGTCAGTTATAATCTGTATAAATACTCTTACTTTATACCAATAAATGTGCAGTATCCGTGCAGTACCTGAACAGCAATCATGGAGTAATCACTACATCCTATCCTCCGCTCCGCCACCAGGCGTCGAGATGATTACCTAGCTGCAACCTCCTCCATTTACCCTACAACTCTGCCAACTCAACTTTACCACCTAATTAGTTACCACATATCGGCAAATTGGTGACCCCGAAATCGGCAACACACATATCGGCAAATATTCTTATTGTATCTTATTTTATTTGTATCTTATTAATTGTAATATTAATTTGGAGAAGACTTCCTTCGAGGTTCACCCAGAATTATGACTAAAAGCAATGTTTCACAGCATAAGTAAAGGGAAAGTCCGAAAATCGTTAATTTGTAATTATATCATATTTATTTATTTTTTGCTACATCAAACTTATATTTGCATTTGTAGAATGAACTGTGACGTAACTCGATGTATTGGAGAACTTTTTTTCAAACCTAGTTACGAAATATATTTTTTCTCTCTCTCCCACGCACGGAGAGAAGTGAGCGAGACATAAATTACTTTTGCGAAATTTCTCAACTTGACGTGACGGGCACGGCATTGTGTCGGCGAAACAGGAATTTCTGGATATGTCTAAAAAGTTTTGGACAGCCACATTTATGTTTCATTTTAGTACTGTCCAAGGAAATTGTGTTGAACAAATAACATTTTTATTAACTCACACACGTACACAAATTCAAAAATTCTGTATAAAATAGATATACAGTGTGTCACGAAATATATGTAGCGATCGTTAAGTAGAGCTTCTTCATGGTCATGTTCTTCTTAGTAAAAAGTTCAGTATAGTAGTTAAAAGCCCCAGCTATAACGAGTCCTTCACCTATTTCATTTCACCCTGTATACAGGGTATCCCAAAATCAACGATAATCCTTGGAGTGCTGATGGGCCAGGTCCTAACTAGCCAGAAAATGTATATTTCACTTTAGTAAAAGTGTCATAGTTTTTGAGATATTCGCACTTTTATGAAATACTTGAAAATGTCTACCTTAGGACAAAATTACCAATACCACGTCTAAAATTTAGGTATAATTTTATTCTGTTTTTTTTTAAGTATTACAGAGAAATAAGGCTATCAACAACAATAAAGTACATATTTCATAAAAGTGCTAATATTTCGAAGACTATGACACTTTTACTAAAGTGAAATATACATTTTCTAGCTATTCAAGACCTGGCCTATCAGCACTCCAAGGATTATCGTTGGTTTTTGGGACACCCTGTATAAACAAAGTCCGTAAACTCGATATAACCCAAAAAACTTTACATTATCGTGCAAATTTTTCACAATATTAATAACTTTGTATTGATTTATTGATAAGGCTGTCACAAATAACTATATCACTGTTTAAAAATACGTCAAGAATTGGCCATTTTAAAATATAAATACAGATAATATTAATCGATTTCAGTTTTTTTAAATAAAAGCAAATAGATAGTTACTCATAGTCCATTATTTTAAAATCAGCGAGTTACCTATTTTATTAGAAATTCAAACATCACGTTTTTCGCGAACCACAGACTATTGTTAATTTCAAAGTCTTTTATTTACGAGTAGGTGTTTTGCCCTTCAATACGGTCCAACCCCAAAAGTGTCAAGGGCGACACTTCTGGAACTTTTGACGGAGAAACTGCGGCGTTGGATTTATTTATTTTGTTACTTCGGCTGTTTGTTTGCGAGGAAGTCCCTTTTGTCGCCTCTCGCTAGTTTTGTTTAACTATAGGCTCACTATAGTTCTCGTGAAATGAGGGTAGTTTGTGATGCCCTCTAACTCTTTTATGTGCCTTTGTAGCAACCTTACTTTTATTAATTTATATAGACGCAATTATGGTAGCATTTTTGCTAGATTAAGTAGCTCTTTAGACTTTAATATTTTAATTAAATTACATAAAAATTGCTAAATAAAATCAAATTATCCAAACCAGTAGTAGTATCGTTTCACTTTTATTAAGCTGCATTTCCACCGGCGAGGCAAGGAGGGAAGAGAATTTTAAATTGTATGGGAAAAAATAAATTCTCTTCTCGCACATCTTCGATGGAAATAGTCTGGATGGGCGAAGATGGGAAGGAAACATAATTATTTTTATTTAAGTTTATTATTTAAACGATGTCTCAAATCTTAATTTCATTTTTATGAAAGAATCTTAACTTTTGTTCTTACCACGTGGAACTTACCAACCTAACGTTCCGAAAAACTTAAGCGAAGCGAGAAGAGACCTAACCTCTCAATTAAGGAGAAGGTCAGGTCACCATGATCAAATTGGACAATTAGGGGTGCAGTATCCTGCACAGTTGCACTATCGATCCCCCATTCCCCACTATGATCCGATCGCTCCTCCCAACCGAATAAAAGATAAAAAGGAACGCACCCCAAACCCCACATCAAGTAGCAGGCAGTCTGCCAAACGCGCTAGCGACGAAAAGTAAAAAAAAAAAAAAAAAGGAGATTCGTACTTCCGTATTAATCATCTCGACGGGTTGGAAAAGTTTAATCTATTATTTTAAATACAATTACTGTATAGTTTGACACTTCTTCATGTCTGTACACGTGTTAATGTGTGTGTGAGTATCTAGGGTTTTATAATAGACATTTTCAATTAAGTGAAAACTGTATAGACGAAATAAGGCTGTATAGCCTTATAAGGCCATTACCTCTCTCCTTGTGAAAATAAAATTGTCTTTGGTTTGCCAATCTCTTGACAACTGGTCACTAGAAGTCACACAGGGGGGGTGAGCTATTCTTCAGAGAGCGGCCGGGAGTATGCATACTGTATAATGTGCGTATACTGTGTAATATAGAAACGACTATACTAAATTATGACGTCATAGTTTAAAATAAAATAATTCCAAAATAAAGTATCGTTTTTTGTATTTCATAAAAGTGACTCGAATAATTTGCAGTCGTTTACCCAATTAAAAAATAATTAAGTTTTGAAATATCAACTTAATTTACTCGCTGTCTGGTTTCACATTTTTACAAGACACTTTACGATAAAAATTGTGTTATCTATTTTCGAAGGTTTAATTAACTCATTATTAAAATAACTAACAACACTGAACTGAACACGTTGAAAACAACAGACTTCAATCGTAACAGCTATCATTTCGCTATGTTCTTTTATGTTGTTTTTTTTTAAAGCGCTGAATCAATTTCGATAAAATTTATATGGGACCACCTCTGAAGTATTACCTACTAAACAAAAAAAGAATCATCAAAATCAATTCATAATTGACGGAGTAATCGCGTAACATACATCAACATACAGTGGAATTGAGAACCTCCTTCTTTTTGAAGTCGGTTAACAAAATAAAATAATATTTCTTTGATTAATATCAGAAATAATTTAATTTTCGAGTGTAAATTGCCTGTCGGAAGCCGATTGACGCTGAGTGTGCAGCAATTCGTTATTCCGTGTTCGATATTCGAATAATAACCTACATTTTTTTAGTGATTCATTCATTCATTCACTCATTTTCCTAACTGTCATGAATTTTATTTATAGGTACGCATTTATGTACCTACATACGTACGCACCAAAGAAAGTGAAAATGAAAATATTTTTATTCGAAGTAGGTAGCAGTGTACACTTTTCGAACGTCATTCTTTTATCTACCTAATACGAGGTTCCTACCACTCGGAACTCGTATACGAGTACCCACCGTTTCGGGAAGTGTTTGCGGAGTGAGAAGAAACGGCGGGCCCTAAAGAAACTCCCTCCAACACATTTAAAAAAAAACTTATATTCTATTACATCTTAATGCTAGATCAATAAATGAATTATACAATGTCATGTCTGTAAATAAAATATACAAAAATAAAAATAAAGAAAGAAGAATAAAGAAAGGATTCAAAAGAGATAAAAGTAAAAATTATTTGTAGCTAATGACTAACAATTCCAAAAACCAATGATAAGAGCAGGCCAGTTCACACGGACAGCACCCGATCACGAGTATAACGCGAGAGTCAGCCATCGCTCCCCTCAACCATATTTGAGGGAAGGGAACGACCCGGCTCCCGATACGCCACCATCCGCACGAACATTTAAGCGAGCATGCACCACTCCGATCAATGGACAAAGAGGAGAAGGAAAAGTCTTACCGAATCCCTTCAGTTCTTTTACAATAGATTTTGCATCTTTATTGTCTCACAATATGTCATGAAAATGTTTCTGTGTTGGTTGGAGAAACACTTACCGTCCAAGCATTTCTATCGTCTAAGTACTCACATGTCTTATAGTAAGCTTTATTACATAGTGTCTTTTTTACATAACTTTTTAATTTATTCTCTGTTAGGTTTACAATATCTTCTGGTATTTTATTATACATTCGTATGCATTGTCCCACAAAAGACTTACTAACCTTACTGAGCCTAGTAGATACAAGCTGAAGCTTACTGTTATTCCTGAGATTACGAGTATGTCTATTAGAATTCAGTGTAAAGTGATTTAAGTTTTTTCGCACATACATTATATTTTCATAAATATATTGACAGGGAAACGTTAACATATTGATTTCTTTAAATTTTTCTCTAAGTGAATCTCGAGATCGCATTCCGTAAACCGCGCGAACAGCCATTTTTTGTAGTACAAAAATAGTATTTATATCAGCTGCATGCCCCCATAAAAGTATACTGTAAGACATAATACTGTGGAAGTAGCTGAAATATACTACTCTCGCTGTTTCTATATCTGTTAGGAGCCTAATTTTTTTAACAGCATAGGCAGCTGAACTGAGCCTGCCTGCTAAAGTTTCTATGTGAGGACCCCATTGAAGTTTTGAATCTACGGTTATACCTAAGAAAACTGTTTTTGGTACGAATTCTAAAACACTACTAGCTAATGACACGTTTTGAGTTATGTTTTTAACATTCGGTAAGGTGAAATTTATGCATTTAGTTTTTTTTTTGCATTAAGGACTCAAGATAAAAGGTATATAGGCAGACGCGTCTCCTCGTGAAATGTTAGTATACAGGTTGTTAAAAAAAGTGCGTTAGAGATTTCAATGGATTACTCAGAATCAAGTATTCTGTGTAATTTGTATATAATTATATTATCTTTAATCTATTTACATACTTTGTTACATTGCTCAAATAATTCTTGCACTATCGCTACCAGTACTTCATGTAATCTTTTATCCTCTGCCAAGGGTTGTCTGGAAGAGATCGCTTCTAGCGATAAGACCGCCTTTGTACACGTAATCCAATATTTTATATGTTATGTAAATTCCTTGTGTGCAATAAAGCATTAATACAATACAAGTATAGAATACAGGAAAAATAAAAATAAACGATCTACAACTTATTTTTTCAGTTTCCCATACAAATTCTTGATTTATTATTCAGATTTAGTACCGGAAACTGAAAAAAAAACTTGTAAGTAGATCAGATTTTTTTTTCTGTATTCTGTACTTGATTCTGAGTAACCCCTTACAATCTCAATCGCACTTTTTTAACACCATGTATTTGTGTATTTTCTTACCGTAGAAAATCATAGGATCTGGCTAATAACTTGGTTAAACTCCGAAGTCTAAAGCAAATTTTCAAATACCAAAGCTTTTTTCGGCACTTTTTCTTTTGAAGAAGGCATCAGTAAAGGACAATGGGTAAGAGCGTAGCCAAACACAAAGTTTATTGTAGCATTATGAACTATGTCTGTATGAGTTGTCCTAATGGAGTAGTTAAATTTATCCTAAGAGCGCTTGTCTAAATTCAATTGGAGAAAAAACCTAGTTTCTCGTACATTCCTGGAACAAATATTTAATTATTACGATAATCGGTTCTTCTTTAAACAAACTTTTTTTTTTCAAGTGAATTAAGACATACTTAAGATAAATAAAACTACTCCATGAGGGCAATAAAGACCATCATAGTTCATAATGTTACAGTGCATTGGGTACGGTGCCCATACAAAATTACTCATTCTCCTTTAATGTGTGTCTTGTAGCTACGTGTAATGCCCTTAATATGCATATACACAATAAATTTCATTTCATAAAACATACAAAAAACTTGAAAGGGACTTTTACTAATCTCATTCCAAGTATCCCTACAACACAATCCTTACTAATACTTAACGAATTAAGGCCCATGTTATAATTAACAAGATATGCAAAATCGTTTATTAATATGGCCCAAATATTTATGTGTACGATGCCCTAAAGTCCGGATGTCAACCCTACCCGGGATAATCCGAATAATTTGCAATGATGCCTTAATATTAAAGGAGCTTAAGTTACAAATGTAAATGATGTAAAATTACGTTTAAGTCGAGTAAATAAATGATTAGACAATATAATCTGATCAATTTAATTAAAACCTCGAATTACACAGTCAAGCCGAAATTCAAGCGTAATTATGGATCAATTTAAATTAAAAGTGGCTCATTGTAAATTTTTACTAAAAACAACCTTGCTTCTTAATTGGGCACTAAAAAGTACTTAAAATATTCGCAACAGACGAATCTGATAGTTAACTGCATCACTGTAGGTCAACTACGTAACTTGGAAATTCTGGACGTTACGTCCGGGACATATTTCACGCGAGAGTGCCCGGTGGGTCTCACGCTCACTTTATTCTAAATCCTAAATAACTGGGCGCTGTTATCGTATATTTTAAGGGTTATAATAGCATATTTCCCGAATATTTAGTACTTTACTTTTACCTAAAATTGAGAAAACATTTATCTCTTGTACCATTGGATAGACATTTAATGGTACTAGTTACTGCGTTATATCGGTAGTAACATTAAATGTACGATTTAACAATTATTAAAAAGTTATATTTTCGAGAAATATGTTCAAAATATAAAGATATAGTAAAAATGTTTCTTATATTTACAATAATCGTTGCATTCGAGCCTAAAGTGTATGACTGGTTAGTCTCCGAGTCCTCTCCGCATACTTTAGCCCTGGGAAAACCCTTTTTTTGGAACCGTCTATTAACCAAATAAGGTTACCAGTAAATAGTAACTTTTGCTAGAAAAATTTATTACTTTAATTATAATTCAAATTTACAACTATTTACGAGAGACCCTTTTTTACTTTATGTCCATTAGATTTAATTGATCCTTGAGACACTAATTTTTATCACCACCAGTAACTTAGTTTATTAATTAAGTAATTATTTTTTATACCAGCTACACAACTGGTAAATAGTACTGTTTTAAATCTGTTCAGTACCTAACTAGATTCAGTTAAAATTGTACCATTAGAATAACTCCTTTTGCTCATCCTGGTCCTCATATTTTTCGGTTGTGTGTATGTATATTTGATTTATTATTACCAGTAACCGTTTAATAATTTTTAGAATGTGGTACTATGTGGTTAGTCGCGACTAACCGTCGTTTATAAATTCATTTTAATTCCCTAAGACAGTAAAGCGTTTGATATTTTAAAGTTATTTCTGGATATTACCTGTACAATATTAATGGTGTTAATAACCCATTTTACAACAAAATATGAAATATAAATATTATACATATACACGTATATATTAGTTATAACTAATTATCTGAAAATTACGTATGTCGTAATTGTGGTATCGCAATAATATTTTTTATTTATTTATTTATTTCCAATAATATTAAAACTTACAAAATATTGTACATAACAACACCATTAAACCTAAGGGGTTTGTGTTGGCGTTGGCATATAGAAACCTCAATCGAGTTACTTAGAATAATGTCCGAGTCCAAATGCTAGGATGGTTAGTATGACCACTCTAGCGAAAGGGGTGACCATGCGTCTATGTAATGCAAGCGGACACAATGTTATGTCACATACCAGTAGGTTTGTACATGTTACAATTTATTTATTTATTTGTCTTTGTTTGTTTTTGTAGCATTTTATTTTATTCTCAGACACTGAGGTAAATTATACAGTCTGTAGCGAAATTTAGACCTAATTAATCTAGCGATGCTTGGAAATGGTCGAAATAAATGAAACTTACAGTTAAACCCATCCAAATTTTGACCCTGTCTATAGTCAGTTAACTTGCGTGATCGGCAGAACCTTCATTGTACTGAGCTACGACGGCTTCAGTTGTTAATTAAATACTTAGATATAATTGCCGGGTTCTGACCGACCGCTACCATGTCCGGGAGACCTTTCAACCTTCACCCCCGCCCTTTAACGGTAAGAGATAATTAAAAACGCACTTTCAGTTGCGATAATGTTGAATTTACTGAAAACAAAAATTTCGTTACAACAAATGCCCATAGGCGGCCGTAACCACTTTCCATAAGGTGGGCTGTCAGCCTTTTTGCTACTCAATACAAAAAAAACATCAGTCTCTCTTTTTTTTTTATTACATCGGCCATACAAAAGATATCAACTAATTCTGCATTGCTCTTTACGTAGTACCACATGTTTTGAAAACCACTATCTTAACAAAATTCACTATATAAGAATTTAGTTAGCTACAAGGAAAAGTTTTATTTCAATCCGTCTGGACATAATTTTTGAGAAATTTCTAACCGATTTCTATACAGATGCACAATGATCTTAATCCAAAACAGGGCGACTTTAAATTAGTTCTTGATACGAAAGGTTATGCATATGTTCATGATAACAAACAACTTTCCCTAAGGAACCATAGCCAAATCGCAAAAAATTTTTGGACCCCCATACAAACTAATCAACTGACCAGCCTTAGTATGAGGAGTCCATTTTTTTTAGCGATTTGACTATAGGTTCCATGGGGTTCCGGTAGTTGACTGACAGTCATTTGAGTTACTTTTTATCAAATATCAAAAACGGCATTTTGTTCTAGACATGTCTGAAATTTTGTACGATGACATTGTTCATTGTTCATTATAGTAGTTTGCATACTAATTAGCAAATTCTTATAAATTAAAAATTGAAAATGCGATGAAAATTAAAGTGACATTAAGTTTTTCAACAATTTCAATAATATTTCGTAATTTATTTTTCATGCAGTCGACTCCCGGATTTTTTGTTCTCATGAGCACATGCATGTCCTTTGGTATCAAGAACCAATTTAAAGTCACCCAGTCCTAGTACTAATATACTATATATAATACAGTACTATATTTGACTGACTCGGTGGCTAAGTGGTTAGCGATCCTGACCTCTGATCCGAGAGTCGTGGGTTCGATCCCCACACAGGGCAAACTTTTCTGTGATGAGCAGAATTGTTTGCTCTAAGTCTGGGTGTATAATATCTATATATGTATGTATTTAAATGTATATGTGTATGTATATCAGTCTCTGGTTCCCAAAATACAGGGAATCCTAGTTTGGGGCCAGATGACCGTGTGTGATTTGTCCCGGATATTATTATATTATTATTATTATATAAAAGTAACGCAGGTAGACACTTATTAGTATTAGGTCTTAGTATTTATAGGTACCTATTATCTGCACACAAAACCATTAAGGTGAAACAAATTATGTCTGAACAGAAGCTTAGTAACGTAATGTTACCTTTCTGAAGATTAATTTGCTGAAAGATGAAAGCAACGAATATGTTTGCCAAAATAATACGTTTGTCTGTATAAGTAAACAAGATGACTAGGCAGATATTTAATTAAACAGGGCAACCATTGATCTTTTGTTTGGTCTACAGATAATGTTATATGGAGAGTTATATTTTTGCCATTTAAGCAATATCGTTAACAATTTATTTTTTTGTATGATGGATGAATTGTTACATCTATTTAGTTTAAAGTCTGTTTAAAAATAAACAAAATCTAGTTTAGCCTCGAACGTAAATTACATAGTATCACCTGTATTTTGGGACGATATGGCTATTATTTCATGATCAGCCACGAAATGGATAAGAAACCACCAAAAAGAAGTTGCTTAAATATTGTGTAAAAACTTTTTGCACAAAAAAGGATTAGAGCAAAAATGTTTTTCCCTTAGTTAAAGCAATCTCCTTTGTCCCCAGGGTGCACTTCAAAGCCAGCGCAGACGACGATTACGCTGACTTTACGTGTGAGGCCCGACACGAGGCCTTGCAGAGGGACTCGCCGAAGAGAAGCACGGTGCA
This sequence comes from Coleophora deauratella, assembly GCA_958295455.1. NCBI lineage: Eukaryota > Metazoa > Arthropoda > Insecta > Lepidoptera > Coleophoridae > Coleophora > Coleophora deauratella. The sequence continues at coordinate 4,647,590 of OY282412.1, forward strand.
GCTTAGCGTGCTATGTAAGTGCACTAGTCAGTAGTGTGTCCTTAACAATCTTACCTATATTTAGAAAAATACACAGTTGCTTGAAAAGTGTTTTTTTGTGTATCAATTTATGTACATGGCTTGAAATGAAAGAAGGACTTGACATGTCAGTTGTATACATGACGTATAAATGTTACTTTACGCTTCAGTATAAATGGGTTGAAAGTGGTACTTAACATGCCAGTATACATAGCTTGAAAGTAAGATATTACATGCATATACATGGCTTAAAAGTGGCACTTTAAGTATCAAAATGATTGGGTTGAAATTAGTACTTTACAGGTCAGTATAACTAATTTGAATGTAGTACCTTACGTGTCAGTATAAATAGCTTGAAAGTGCTATTTTACATGCCAGTATAATTGCCTTTACTTTTTCTGTATATTTATCTTTTTCCTAATAACTATATTGAAGATCGTTTGTGGTAATGGGATATAAAATATAATCTCTTTTCAAAAAAATACCACTCTCTGTATCTCAATGTAGGTAGAATACTAATTCTACTATTATTTGTTATCCATCCTTTTATTTCTCGTAATAATATAATTTCTTAAAAAAATATTATTTTACTAGGTATTTATATTTATTTTTATCTCAGATACTGTGTATCCAATATGTTTGTATAGTAGATTAACAATCTATAAAAATACACCGCTCCCGTATAGCTCCTTGTGTGATACTCAGCGGGAGTCGCGACCTAATTTGATGTCAGCATTCCATTATATTTGTTGTACAGTAGTGACGGTCAGAGAGAGCGACAGGTTTTGCTGAGTTCTAAAAACCTAAAGCAACTTTCTTTGTGTAACCCTACTACGATCAACATCAAGATTCAGATTCGAACAATTTATTTGACACAATAATACACACCACCTCTACAACTCGATATAAAAAAGATGAAACTACAGAGAAATAATTGACAACACTGAACACGTTACAAACCGACTTCAATCATAACAACTACCATATTGCTGTGTTTTTTTAGTTTTTGTTGATTTTTTAAAAAGTGCTGAATCAATTTCGATAAAATTTATATGGGACCACCTTTATTTAAATATTACCTACCAAACAAAATAAGAATCATCAAAATCAATTCATAATTGGCGGAGTAATCACGTAACAAACATACAAAAAAAAACACAGTCGAACTGATTACCTCCTCCTTCTCCTCCTCCTTGAAATCGGTTAAAAAGGGAGAAGAAATAACATTATTTTTTTTAAAATAACACGCAGAAATAATAATTTAAACTGAAAAAATATACTAGGTACTCTAAAGGCCATCAGTTGATCGGTCAAGTTTAATTTAACAGAGGGGTTTTTAAAGTGGTTGAGTTTTATGTAATTTAAATAGTGACAGTGCCTTTAATAACACCTTTTTCTCTACCTTTTAATTTTACGCAAAAAGTAAAATGTCAGTTTCGCTTGAAAGTGACATATTCTGAGGTAGTAAACATTTTACATTTTATTAAAAATAAGAAACTATTTTTCGCATATTTTCCTTTCTTTATTAGTACTGACAAGGTACTGTCAAAATTCTATTAGTGAGAAAGTTTTTGCTTCGAGCTAACAGAGAGTTTGCTTAGTACTTGCAATTTAAGTGCCCTTACCGTACCAGTAACCTATACTACTACCTCTCACAATACTATCAATGCAGGGGATATTATTATTCCACTGTCCGTCCGTTTGTGCCAGTAATGACATTCGCTGATGACAAATATACAGTTTTTGTTACGGAAAATATTGGAATGGACGTTTATTTTGATAGATATCTCGTTACATTCATCGTGTTTAGTTATTATTGTACAAAATTGTATTATATTTACGTGAATGATACGAAGGTACGATGAAGGATGATATGGCATGTGGAAAAGTGTTTTTCAAAGTTAGAAAACTACAATAATAATTGTTTTAGATGTGAAGGACAAAAACATTGTCCAAAATATATATCAATCATATAAATAAAGAATCGCGCAAAATGGGCGCATTCGTCGCCTGGACACCAGCCCTTGCTTACAATTACAGTCATATAAATATAAAATTGCACTTTAAGTCAAAATTTACGAATTATATACCTACATGACTTCCCTTTCTAACACACAAGAACGAGCAAACATAAGAGTGAGCAAGTTTTTTGTATGTTTCTGTTAAAATGGTAAATAAATATAATAAAAAAAGAGAGATAACTGAGTGACGACTATATGGACCGTCACCGGATGTTACCCGTAGGGGGTGAGGTCGCCTTCAGAGTCTATCCATACTGTGTGCTAACCACTAGCGCAGTATGTGAAATAGTAGTTACTCATCACGCGTCAGATGACATAACTCACCTTTCTTCATTGCCGTAGTCGTGTATTCAGGAGAACAAATTCAAAACCAGTCACTTGGAGTTATTATAGAGATCTATGAACTAAAGTAATTGTCATTCTGTACAGCTTGCAGGTAAAGTTAGTGAATAATACAGCTTTGCGTTTTGGAACTAGGCGCTCGAACGAATCTCTAGGTTGAGGAGCGTTTTATACTAGTGGTATTTCGTATCTTTGTACCAATCATTAGAGCTATGGTATTGTTGCGTCTCAAAAAAAATTAAAGATTTGCTGTTTCTTATGGATCGAATTTCTTTTTACCCAATACAAATTTCATACCAAATTCAGTTCAATTTATATTGTATTATTTTCCATTACTGTTAGTAATCTATCTGGCAGTGTTAGCTTTTGTACGGTCAATTCTATAAAGCACTGAAAGTGCCCCAAATTAAGCAAACCAAAACTCCGACGTTATTTTATCTTTTTTATATATATAAATAAATACATATTTATTTCAGACAAATCGTTATCCATAATATCTTTGTAACAATTGGCACTTCTTATATTAAAATTAATACACATATTCATTTATAATGCTTATTATATAAACATCTAGTTTTGTGTTAGCTTTTATTAGGCGTTCTATTTGTTTAACCAAGTCTGTAATTCTAACGTTACCAAAGACCACTTGTAACCAAAGTCCACTGCACATCTCTACATGTGGGAAATCCAATTCAAAGGGCTTTAGTTTCGCTAAATTAGTTTTACAATTTAGACTAAACTCTAACTCTGTTCAGCCTGATTGTGTAACCTATAAGTGCGACAGAGACAAAAGATATAAGTTCTCATTAATTTTGTCTGATCTAAAAGTGTTCTCGTGTATAGTGACTTTGCACTCGACTTCGTCTCACAAATACCTTTTGTTTATTACCCGTAGGTATTTTGGGAAATTTATTGACTTTCATGGGTAAATAGTCCAAAGTAGCCTTGTATATACAGGAAGGAATAAAATAGTAGCAGGACCCGTAAAAGAGGACTCAACTTTTAAAAACAGAAACAATTTTGGTACACAACTTAGCTAAAATCATTTAAAAAAATGTTGACTCTTCATACAAATGGGTCAGCTAGTAGGCTTAATTGTGTGGAGAGACAAAATGGTTGATTATGACAAATAAGGGTCCCATTTAACGGGTCCTAAACCTATTTTCTTACACCCTGTGCATAACTATTAAACATCCAGGTTACGACTGTCTGTAGTCAGTTAACCTGCATGATCGACGTTACCAGGGAAGCTACTCTGAGCCAAGATGGCTTCATAAGGGTGTACACACTAGTGAGCATGGTTATAAAGAGAAAGTAGGAATCCAATTTATTTTCTTACCCACTTCCATGCTAGCAACCTTTTTATCCTGTAACTATGAAATATCTACTTTTATCCATCTTCCCACTAAGCCGACCATACTTTTTATGGTGCCCTTAATGTTCCCAAACACTTAGCTCGAGACAGGTTAACTTAACGTAATGTTAAGAGGAAGATAAGGCTTGAGTGAAATCCCAAAGATTAGGAGTTCTAGTTTAATATTAAGAAAGTTTTACCCCATTTCTTAAAATCGTGGTCATACTTTTTTGGAATGGTTATAATTAACGAGAGTTAATGTTTCTTAATTATAATTTGTTCTTTTTTTAAACGTTAACAACCATTATTGTACCCACTGCTGGGTCACGGGTTTCTTCCTGTAGGTAAGAAAACTTAGGCCTTACTCCATACACGGAGGCAAAGTCCGGATTAGAGCAGGTTGTGGAGATAGTAGCAACACCAGGATTCGAAGTTTTCAAGCTACCTAAAAAGCTATTTTTGTACAGTAATGTTCGGGAAACCAACATTCCCTTCGATAAAATTACTTCAATACTTTTGGCAGACCGCGCGTGGCAACAAACGAAAACCATAAATGTTACAACCTACTTATTTGCATAGATGGACTGATATTCATACCCTTTTCCCAATTGCGTAGTAGTTCAGCAAAAGGAGACCCAAACTCACTTCACTGAGTTGGCTTTTTGATCTCGGCTTGGCGAAATTTGGCGGTCAAACGAATCCAGTTAACAGTGCAATAACATTGGCCGCACCGCGCCGCGGGAAGGGTTAAAAGCAAACACTACCATTACGTAATGTTAGGGTCACTTCACACTTGTTCACATTTAGTTTTGTATTTATAAAAAAGTTTTCATACATCCTCGTAGGAACCAAAATATTTACCGTCAACACGATTTTATTTGTTTGTTGTTAAGAAGAAAATCATAAAGTAACTTTAATGTAAACAGGCTAGAAATATTTAATATAGAGTATGTCCAATCAATTATACGTAGTAAATAGAGTAGTTATTGAAGTCCGATGTCAAAACAAATAACAGATGAGTGTAAAAGTACCTATTGCCATGAATTAAAGTTTTTTCAGACTTGAATGTCGAGTTTTACCCACAATATGGGGTGTAACAAAAAGGAAAGTAGTTGGCTTCATAAAAATAAATCTGGAAGTCTGGAAAAAAATAGCTTTGTGCGATAAGAGCGCCTAAATTGTACTACTGTAAAATATGTTTTTATTTTTATTTTGTTTCATACCTTACGCTGATTTGAAATGATTTGAAAATCCGTCTGAAGATACGTACTGCACCTACTTCACAGATAAATTAAAAAAACATACGCAATTTCAATCTCATAATAATTATTACCGTATATTTGGATGAATACCTCAGAAGGTGAGGTCAAATTTACAAAACTGTTATTTATAGGAGAAATCTAAGTTTAAAGCACAGTTTCATTAAAATACCATTAATCTACACGACCTTCAAGGCTCATTAAGCTTACGTAAAGGGCAAGAACTATACAAGCACAGTGTCAGGCGTCACCAACTGTGTAGGCACCCTAAAACAGAGGCTGCGAAGCGACCACAGACATGAATTATTAATTTCCCATTTAAAGTGACGTTCGCTAGTGTTTGCGAAGCGCCCCCTATCGGCATTATTACTGTTTGATGGCGACCAATTAGAGTTAGACCGCTGCGTTTGTGAGGTAATGTGAAGCGTTCTTTATTTCTTTTGTTTTTTACGTTAGCTTTTATTAAAATAAAGTATTAGTTAGTATAAAGTTTTGTTTTCAGTTTTTAAAGATGGTTACTCATGAATGTGTTGAACTTTTATTCTATAATTTGACTGAAATGGCAAAAACTTATTTTTTATTTTTCATAAAAAATGATAACAAATTGCTGATTGACCGTATTTTTATGAAACAGCAAAAGTTCTTTTCAAAGTTCTAATCATATTTTAAATCACAGACATGCACCCCGCTAGACTAGCAATACAGGGCATCGGCCGCTCGCCGCAAGGTGGGCCAGATGGCCAAGTTAAATTGAAATGTCATTTTTGTTCAATTTTCGTCTTTCAGTCTATTTCTGTTAATTGTCGAGGTAACATCGGACAAAATGTGTGTAAATTTATAGTAAAAATGCCAAGTTGCATCGTTGTCTGATGCGGAAACCGCACCGGGCATCTCAATAAATCAAATGTGCGGGGTTTCATACCAGAAGTAAGCTATATATTTTTATTTAAATAACTTCGTTGCAAAACATATGGTAGTGATGTAACACTTCATCGACTTTTCGATAGATATAGCAAAAAGTTTTGCAACAAAAAATATCCGACTGCATATTTACATAGTTTTATCCAAAGTAGACATGAAATGTATTTGACTTATTTTTTCTTCTAATTATTTTCAGTTTCCAAAGGAACCCAAATAAAAATTAAACGAGAATTAAGACTATGAGCAGACACGACAGCTGGAAAATTTTCTCCTAACATTTCCGCCCAGCTTGGCTATAGATATGTTTTGGAAACTATGATTCGGTTTGATTTTTATTTTTAAAATATATATTTTTTGTTTTAATATGTATTTTTTCTGTATTATATTTGTGAATTTGTATTAGTATTGTTTATGTATTAAGATTTAACAAGGAACAATATGCTTAATTTATTTTGTTATTCTCATTTTATAAATTATCGTAAGAATTTTCGATATTTCTGATCCTTTCTATTGGCTCCATCACTAGATCTTTCAGTCGTATTTTGAGTTTTGTCATTTTCAAATACTCTATTGCTATTCGACGATTTAAATCCTCAGACAGTTGACATCTTGCGGTGATTGGTCGTAATTCAAACATATGACATTCTTAGATTCAAAAATTCGAACATTTATGAAGCTACCCCCTCCCGCACCTCAGATTTTTCCCTCAACTTGGTCCACGCGGTTTCATATTGAAACTGACGTATTAGCGTTCTATAGAGGAGCGGAGCGACGATATAAAACTTCTTTGTTTTAAATAAATGCTTTTAGTTTTCTTTCTAACAGCAAAATTTTTACTAACATTCCCTCACACTGTTAGGTTACTTGCTCTCACAGAGAAAATGTGTTCACTTTTTTTACTCCAGTTATTCATTGTTCTTTAATTTAGGTATAGACACATTGCAACAACTATGTACTTTTGAGACGCCTTAGTAATACTTCAATTTCCACATTAAATCTTGGTACTTAGTTATAAAATCGATATAGGTCTTAAAAACCACAATTTGAAAGGTCAAGTCAAACGTACGTTGGTTGTCGAACAGAAATCCTAGGTTTAGTCTTAAGTCCTACAAAGCTTCCGTTTACATAAGCAAAATAACTCTGAATTTCTGGTGAAGCTCTGATTTTCGAAATTCAATCATCGAAATTTAACAACATTTTCACTTTGATAGAAATTTCAAATGTAAATGCTATTCTCAAGAAAATCCTTGGGGGAGGCCTTTGTCCAGCAGTGGATGTCTTTCGGCTGATGATAATGATGTTTAAAATGAGAACCTCAAAAATATTTTATTCTTACTATTTATTCAGCTTATTAAAAAAAAACGAACAAACTACTATGGACTAAAAACTATGTCTAAATCAGTTGTAAAAATGTCGTATCCACATGAAGTTGTTAATCTAACATTCAATTCCAAACCAAAAAATAGGTTCCCGTTTCGAAATTGGCGAAAAATTAATAATTCATGTGGCCAAGAGAGGGCGCTGATGCTAAAGGAAACACTCGACGCTTAGAAATTTCCAATTTAGAATTTGTTTATAGACGGAAGTCTGTACTCGGTGTGACTCAGTGGAAATCAGGTGGAAATGGTCCGTAAAGTGAGTCAGTGAGTGAGTGATGTTTTGCGTAGGGAGACCATGAGTGTGACGTGTATAATAAAAAAAAAATACCAAAAATCGTTATGTCAAAACCGAGTTGATCTTTGTTCACAATACCTGTGTTACAATTTTTTTTGTTGTTACAAACAGCTGGAATCTAAAAAATGTGTTTAAAAAAATATGAATTCAAATATAGCCTTTTTATCCATTGTATCGGTTTGCTTTTTTGAATTCTAAAATAATTTAGGCTTTTTTTTGTAATTTGTGAGTGAATTCTGAAAATAAAAATCATAGTTCATAAATCTTCACACATCATCATGGATTCGACACAGTCACCCACATTGGCGCGTCATCTTAAACTCTTTTTCCATCTTTATCTTTCTCTCCTTAATTTGTAACCCTATAAGTTTATATAATTATAATAATTCCAATACCAGGCAGTATTGCACTTGGTGTCACAGCTACGTATACGGTATTTAATTCACACCTATACCTTGGCTACCAAAAATGACATATGGAACCGAGATATGGTCGCTTACTATAGACGAGCAACACAGGACCAGTCGTTGTGGAAATTCTTAGTAGGCTTTGTCCAGCAGTGGACGTCTTTCGGCTTTTGACGATAACTTGACTAATAAAGTCTAAAGTCTTGTTCTGTTATTATGGTAGCCCTACATTGGGCTCAGTGGCAATACCATGGCAATACCATTCTATAAAGCGCGGATGGGAAGGATTGGACTCCATAAAAACTTGATAGATTTGTGGTTGAACCACAGAGATTGTTGAAAGCGTGTCGCTCCTATGGGAATACAGGGTTCGATGAATCGAATGTGTGCCTGGTTGTTGAATCGAATATTTCACTTATAGCGTTTTACCCGAATATATACAAAAAGGTGAATGACCCATTTATAATACTTATACCGATAAAGAATTAACTGTAGCTTCTACTCAAGAAACTGAACAATTTTCCCTAAGGAACCAATATTTTTAGGAAATATATTTTTTTCAGCTGATTCGTAAAGTCCGTATAAGAAGACCATATTTTTTTGCGAAGTGACTATCCAATTGATTTTTGTAGAAAGTTATTCAGTTTCATGAGCAGATACTAGTGTTTATTTTTAAGGTACTAATATTACATAAGAACCTTGTATATTGTATTTATTATTTATCATCCTCACCAACCAAAAGACGTCCACTGCTGGACAACGGCCTCCCCCAAGGATTTCCACAACGACCGGTCCTGCGTTGCCCATATCCAGCATTTATTATTTATGATTTACCTGATATTATTAGCTTTCGCCCGCGACTTCGTATGCTTGGACTTTACCATTGGATCCAGAGAGAAAGAAAGTGTTAGGGTGGCGCCATCTAATGACGAAGTAGAAATTTTGAGTTTTTAAGCATTCCTCCGGGAACCCTTAAGTTTTCCGGGATAAAAAGTATTCTATCTGTTAGCCGAGTGCTTTATCTATCTATCTACCCAATTTCATCCAAATCTGTTCAGTAGTTTCGGCGTGAAAGCGGAACAAACAAACAAATAAACTCACAAACAAACATCCATACTTTCGCATTTTATAATATTATAGTGAGATGAGATGAGATGAGATAAATATGCCCAGCAGTAGGGACGCTTTATGGGTAAATTAATAAGCTCTTACTTGAGCTTATTTATGTATTTATTATAATTTTAACCAATGCAATTTCTTCGCTAGACATGTATAAGTTTACCCGCAAAATATTAGAAACTCGAAACCACGAACATGTGTTTATTAATAAACAGGGCGTTCTTATACATAAGTAGGTATGTACGCTCGCGCTAAACAACATCACCCCCTATATAATTACACCGAACAGTTTGTTTTGTTTGCCCCTATACTCATTTTACGAGTAGTGTTGGGACACGTTATTACTCGTAATATCGATAGCGCTATATAACTGTCACCGCATCTTACCCACAGGGGAGAGTGAGGAAATTTATAAAAGTGATTTGAAAATATTTTTTTCTGGTACAATATTTTTTTTCTAGTTAGAGAATTAGGGGCTTGAAAATGACCGCGCGAAGTCATGTTTTTTGCGAAAACATGACTGCGTGTTATTTTTTATATAAAATAATGGAACAAATTTTAAAAAATCTGAAACATTAACTTACAATAAGAAACACGAATCTACTGAACACATATTTTTTTTTATTTTTTTTTCCGAAAGTAGAAAATTACGAGCTCAAAAAGTGCGATTTCTCGAAAAAAATGCGAATGGGCCCTTAATGACTGACCAAAATTTTGAGTGTAGTTCCTCATGGTAGTAACTTTGTACGAATTAGTACAAAAAAAAATGAATGTGTAAAACCTAAAAAATAATGTAATTAATTATGAGCTGCTTAATGACTTTTGTCAATCGCCTCCATTTATTACATTTTCACGTACTTATTATCAAGTATAAATAAATTGAATTTGACTTTAAATGGCAATGAAATAGAACTAATATATTACGAGAATACTGTAGTATTCATAATATATCTAATGACAATAAAGTTCTAGAAAACGGCAAAAAATATATCGATAAAAATATATATTTTTTTAAATCTTCTCTTCAATCATTACAAATGTAAATAGAACAGACCAAGCTTCGAGCTTTTTATTCAAAAATAGGTAATTAAATACAATATTTTTTATTCGTAAAAACAGTAACAAAGGCTGGTTTTGCCGAAACAAGCAGCCAAAGAGAAAACGCCGTAGGGTAATAAAGTACATCACAAAAAGCATTACCCTTACAATTCGGTGGATAACATTTTTGTTTGTGAATAATACCTACCATTATAACGATTCTTTGGTAGAAAATTTTGTACATTCTTTTTTGTTATCCCAACTAAAAAAAAATTTATGTACAATTAACAAAATAGCTGTAGGGCCCGTTCACTGGGGCTTCTAGCTTCTACAATGAGCAGAAGTTATTTATATCGCAGCGGGGAGCGTCGGTGGTCTGCGGTTAGTGACTCCGTCCTCCTAACCAGAGGTCTCGGGTTCAAATCCTGGCCAGTGCACCAATGAGTTTTTCGAAACATACGTGAATTTTCATACCGACTGCTTTAACGGTGAAGAAAAACATCGTGAGGAAACCTGCACATCTGATTTCCAGTTGTGTATGACGGTCGCGTTGCACACGTCCGTAGGTGTAAATCTAAAAAAATGCCCTACACGTGACCGAGGGTGATGATAAGTGCAACACCAGGCAACCGCCGCCTATACCTACTGGATAGGACGGTTAAATTGTGCCACTCGATAAGAGAAGAGAGAGATCGTATATAGCAAAAAAAATTTGGGCTCTTCATACAAATGGATGGCCAATTTTCTATGGAGTCAAATTTTTTTTGCGATTCGAGCAAAGTCGTAGAGCCAAATCTTGTTCAGTATGAAGAGTATAGACCACATAATGGTTCCTACGCCTATTATGTTACAGCCTGTATAAGCAGATAATAATAAAATCTCTCAATATGCTAATGTGACAGACAGTACAATCTTTAAGATTATCTTGCGACCATGGGCTTGGAAAGAGTGCTTGGAAGGGACGCTCCGAGTCCAGGTACTCATGTGGGGTTTTATCCCTTTCTTTCAAAGTGTCTACTACGACACAGTTCTACTATGTAGAAGTTCTAAATTCAAATAAATTATGATCGAATTTCATCTGCGTAGCACGCACTCCGTCGTAGGTACGTGAATTATAAATATCTTGTCTGCGACTTACATGCAACCTTTGAAAACAATGACGTAAGACATATTCAAGCTAAGCAAGTATTAAGTTCCCCTTTACGTCAATTCGATGTTCCTAATATAATAATCGGTTTAATATATTCAAGCATTATGTTTGAAATATGACTAACTGTGTAATATGAAAGAAAGGGTTAAGCTGCTTTTCCACCGGCGAGGTGAGGCGACGAGTGGAGTGAAGAGAATTGAAATCGCGTCGGTCCATTTCTACCGAAGATGTGCGGGAAGAGAATTTATTTTTTCCCGTACAAATTAAAATTATCTTCCCTCCTCGCCTCGTCGGTGGAAATGCAGCTTTAGGCACGGCCTAAAACTGAATTTCGTATTCAGATATAAAACGATAACCAGCTTTTATATTATATTTGACTTCGTTTCGCTACCTTACTTGATGGAAAGTGACGATGTAGATGGTACCTACACACAATAGAGATAATGCTTATTCACTCTCGCCTTAAAGAAATTTTTTTTTAGTCACAGCTGGCAAACGAGCAGACGGATCACCTGATGGTAAGCGATTACCGCCGCCCATAGACACCTGCAACACCGGAGGAGTCACAAGTGCATTGCCGACCTTTGAAATGGGATAGGGGATGGGGGAAATCGGAGGGGAAGGTTGGGCCTCCAGTACCCTTACTCACTCGGCGAAACAGAACGCAAGCTTTGCTTCACGCTGCCGGTTTTCTGTGAGGCCGTGGTATCACTCCGGTCGAGCCGGCCCATTCGTGCCAACGAAGCATGGCTCTCCCACGGTTAAAATTATTAAATCCAATCAAAAATAAATAGAATAATTAAATCCTTTTGCTAGTCAAGGGATTCAAGGAGAAAGATGCTATATGTATTTGCTATCGTGTCCATTTTCCAAATAAATCAAAAATTTTCGAGCATTCTCTGATGTGCTTTTAAATTTTAAACCGCATTTTTTTTCTCACATGTTACTTTCCCTGTTGCAACGGTGGTAATGTTTTACAGAAACTTTATACCAAGCTTACGGGTGCTAACGTGTGACTTAACATTTTTTTTTATGTGATAGGTGGTAAACAAGCAGACGGATCACCTGATGGTAAGCGATTACCGCCGCCCATAGACACCCGCAACACCAGAGGAGTCAGAAAACAGCTAAATAAGTACCAAGTCTCTTTGACTAGAGATAATATAAAATTTAATTAAGTTACGGAAGAGTTAGCTATTTCTTTTTATGCCAGTGCCAATCCTTAAAACCGCACATTTTAATGTTAGCAAGTTAATGTTAGCAACTTTAATTTTAAGCTGTCTTCTTATGTTCTCTGAAGGTGCCTCTGCTAAGCGATAAGTTGATATTAACGGGCTGTCCCAAAAGAAAGATTATGTTTTAGCCGTACGTACAGTCTCGTGCAAAGAATATAGCCAAGTAGTGCAAGTGTCGTACTACACTGGTGGACTAAAAAATCGACTCAAGATTTGTTGCTCGACTTTTGAAAAAATAACTCACGTCTACAAAACTGCTAAACACTAAAAGCAAAAAACTAGAAAACCATCAAACTAAAATCATAAACAGTAAACACACAGTTTTTGAACTTTTGGTTTAGTTTTATTTTGCTAGATTCAGTTAATTTTCCAAAAGTCGTGCATGAAACTTTGAGTCGATTTTTTTGTCCATGAGTATAGATGTCACGGTTACCCTGTATACTTTTATGTGCACGGGACTGTACGGCGATTATTAAGTTTATATGTTAAATTAATATTTCTTGAAAATTAACATATCAATACCTATGAAACTTCACGCGTAACAAAATACTTGATTAACACCATTTACATTTTGTTACCCCCAGTGTTTATGTATACGTATTTTGGAGAATATTCAGATATAAAACACCAACATTTTGGAGAATATTCAGATATAAAACACCAACTTTTTCTTGTTGTCTCATGATTAGATTTTTGTCGAGAAAATTGTGTTTTTCTCCGTTACAGATTTGTACATAAAAATAGACTTACGAGTTGAAATAATGTTTAAAGCATCTAATTACTTAAATAAAAATAAAAAAAATAAAAAACATTTGACTAACATTGATTGATCTCCAGATTTCCACAGAGGATACATTATATTACATACATTTATGTAATCGTTATTTTTTCAATATTGGTTATTTCATACACAATACTAATTATCTTTAAAGTATAGCATATCCTTCTGGAACATGCAAACATCCTAACATGCGGTCACGCGAGACGATACATGGCACATGCAGGGAAGTTGCATCTCCAAGTTTAACCCGCGAGTCAGATTGGTTCAGTTATTTTTTAATAAAAGTATAGGATAACGGTGGTTTGATAATTATTGATCTAGTGTATATATTTTTTATTTTATTAAGCAGTAGCTTCCATCACTTTCTTGTTAACAACCTAGTTCCGCTAGCAACCTAGTTCTCTTTATTAGGTTTCGGGTTCAAATAATGACAAATAATCTGAAGAGTTTAAAAAAATACATATCTAAATAGATGAAAGAAATAATAGCGAGGAATCCTACACATCTGAGTACTAGATGTATAGGAATTACGTGTTATGTTTACAGGGTGTAACAAAAAGGTGTGGTAATACTTCAAGTTTACTTGTATACGTAAGTTCGATCAAATGATTTTTATTTTATTAGAAATTAAAAGTTAAAAACATTTTAATCAGTTACTTTTTTTGTAAAAGTCGCGTAAAATTTCTAGAGCGCTCTGAACTAACAACCGTAGCGGTCATTGTTTAATCGATCACACACGTTAACTGAATATAGACACGGCCTTAGCTTGGATCGGTTTGGCTTTTAGAATATCAACATTATTATAGGCGGCTTTTTTATTGTGTAACTATGTGTGTAAAATCGTGTCACTCTGGTGCTACGTTGCGTCAAACAGTCTTTCGCATTTATAATTTATTAACAATTAGGGGATAAATTCATTTACTCTTATAATATTCCGTATCTTATATAAGATGCCATACTCATAAGATGGAACTGAGTTCATAACGCTATACAGCATGAACAAAACTCCCCGGCTTTGCAACAATGAACGTTAATTACTCCCTCACTGCAGACTCTACAGGGTGCTTTGAAAGGCAAATGTAATTTAATATTTTGAGCGTTTCCACACTCAGTAGCGTTGCGATGACATTGCTACGACTTTAGCAACAATAGGAAGGAATAAAAAGTAATATTATTTAACGTTCGAGTTACTTGTACCTTCTTAGTTCTTATTTGTTCGGTGGTTCCTCGGTAGAGAGTCGGGACTTCTCAATAAGAGGTCTCGCTTTCGCATCCTGGTCATTTACCAATGAGTTTTCGAAACTCACTCACATTATCACCATGATTGCTTTTATCGTGAAGTAAAATATCGTGAGGTATCCTTCGCACCTAATTACTAGATCTGTACGAAGGCCGCATTGCGCACGTCAACAGGTGTAAAAAATGTCCTACATGTGACCGCAAGTGACGCTAAGCGCAAACACTAGACAACTGCCGTCTATCCCTTGTCCTAAAGCGTTTAAATTTAGCCCACAGTTGATATGAAAGTTTTTTTTTTAATTATTTCGCTCCGCATCTTTGACTAAACATATTATTTTAAAGTGTTGGTGTATTATTTATAAATCGTTAACAATCTATATCGCCCCACTTCAGAGGCACAGGTCTCTTCCCATACCTCGGCAAGGTTAGGCCATATTCCACACACGGGGGCCAAGTTCGGATTGGTGGAGGCTATGGGGCTAATGGCCAACCCCAGTGTCAGAGGTTTTCAAGCCGCCTATAAGGCCTCCGACATGGCTTAACACTGCTATCTAATGATAGCAGCCGGCACCAACGGCTTAACGTGCCACTAACAGTCGAACCCATGCAGGTTATGACCGTGTCTGTAGGCAATTTACCTGCGTGATCGAGGTGACCACGCACGCCGCACTGAGCTTCTATTATAAATTTTCCAAAAATAATGTTTCCAAAAAATAAGCTCCCGTCGCAGCGACAATCCTATGTATAATCTTTCAAAGTGCTTTCTATGAGAAAATTCTATTACCCCACAGGTCACTGACTCGGGTAAACGGGGTAAGGCAGGGTAAAGAGCAATATCATAATACGGCTTCCATCGTTCGGTCAGTATGAGTGGTAATGGCCGCCCTTTTATATCGGACGCGTAATGGATAATAAAAATAAAACCGGTCAAGTGTGGAGGGGTCTCTTTAAATATATTGCCGATAAGGAGCGTTTAGTCTTTTGTTTTTTTTAAAGAAGGGTTCCATACTAAAAAAATACTGATAGATTTGTTTACAGGATTGCTGAAATTGTTGACGCAAACTCCTGTTTCGTGTTAGGGAAATCTGAATAAAAAAATAGCTGAGGTTTCAAATTATCACGATAAGTCAGTAAGCTAAAAATTAAACCCGACTGATCATAATGTATCATGTACTTCTCATCCAATTGTTTTGACTAGAGGCGGCAAATTAGTACTAACATAGATTACATACATCTGAAAAGCAACACCCTCCGCTAAATTCTGTGAAGTCGATAAAATTATTTTTTTCGAACTGACTAGGGAGATTCTTAAGAGTATTAGATTATTATTATTATTTAGATTATTCTTTGTTAAGATTTTCGATCAGCTAAATCAAACATTGAAGATTTTCACGAATATAATCTTGAAAAATAATATAAATTATATATGTAATATAATAGCGTATATTTATTTTAACCTTTCATAATTTCCCCATAGGTAAGCAATGTTTTCTGGTTAATGAACTTAGAAAAGCAATTTTCTTGTACATTCTCGTGGAAAAGTGTTTACATTTTGCTACCGTTTTTACATTTTTACGCGTTTTAGTAAGCTTTTAAAAATCTTAAGATAAATAAGTGCTTTGATTGGAAATTGTTTCAATAATAGTTTTTATTCTATTTATGTTGTCTTTGTCAATTTGGGAACCGAGATCAATAAAATTGTACTTATTTAAATTCCGAGCGTAGCAAATAAAGCAATTCGCACGCTGAGCTATCATCTTACTTAGGGTTGTTTAATTAACTGGCATTTTTCACATGATAAGGGACAAATAAATCACAAATTGGACACTATCAGAATTCAACATTTTGCTTATTAGACATTTTGCGAATCTTCACAGCGAAATTCTATGTACTAAATATTAAGAGGACAATCTTGCGTCCACTCGGAGTCAAGTGTACCTAAAGCTCTTTCCGTGAGGAAAAAAAATTTACAAACTAATTTGTTCTTATCTTTTTAACTGTACTCATTGATCCTTGTCGCTATTTTCATGACTTACGTTCTGTTAGGGAAGGTTTTTGGCTGTTAGGATGGGATCAGTCTGTCTCGTTGGGTGCTCGACCTTTCCAGTTTGACCTCAAAATGTCATTGAACTGACAATATATACCTTTCAAGTAAACGTATTATGTGACCATAGAACTAATAAAAGTTTTCAGCTGCCTCAGTGGCTATGGCTAGTTTACTCGCTTGATACAGGAGGTTGCGGGTTCAAATCCCGGCGGAGTGCAACTTTGTGATGGTCGGTTTTGTTGACAATCAGACAGTTTGTGAGCCCATCTGGTTAGCTACTAAGTAAGTCTTGCCGCTAAACATCAATGATTGGAGAAACCAGTATAGGTTCTTTGGACAAAAAGTTTTTCAGTACGATGAGAGGAAGCCTTCGTTTCAGTTTTTAAGAAATGTATATTTTTACACACTATATTATCTCTAAGTAGCTGGTGCCCGCGACTTCGTACGCGTTAGTGTTGGGGTTTTTACAATAGTTCATATGTTTTGCTAAATTATTCTTTAGAAATGAGAAAAAGAAAAAGAAAAAGAAAAAGAAAAAGAAAAAGAAAAAGAAAAAGAAAAAGAAAAAGAAAAAGAAAAAGAAAAAGAAAAAGAAAAAGGGAAAGAAAAAGGAAAAAGGAAAAAGAAAATACAGAGAAAGAAAATATAATTGCATAGAATTTATGTTCACAACCAATACTACTGGGGCATAGATCTCTTCTTATAGCTAGGGAAGGGATTCTCCAAATATTCCATGTGCAAAATCGGCCCCGTTACAGTTTTATTATATTATGTATATATGTATAACGTATAGTGTATAGATAGATAACAATTAAGTTACTATAGTTTTTTAACTATCCCGCGGGAACTCTTTGATTTTCCGGGATGAAAAGTATCTAAGATATTGACCGGGGATATAAGGTACCACCATGCAAAATTTCATTTAAATGGGTCCAGCAGTTTCGGAGATTAGCCCGTACAAACAGACAAACAGATAAACAGACAAACAGACAGAGAAACAAAAAAATTTTAAAAAATACTGGATTTGTTCTATTGCTCTTCTTACATCCCCCTGACTCGGTTTTTAGCATTTTTTTTTCTAAGTACAGACATTCGACCTCTACAGTTTTATATTATATGTATAGATGTATAGATAGATACTTATCATACAACTCTCGCTTAAAAAACACCCTGTGTTACACTTTCACTGCTTGTTGATATTATATCAGACATTGGTTTTGGCTCTAACATAAATAATGTACGAGTATCTATCGCTCTAAAAATACTTGGCAGATTGTTGACTGACACGAAAATATTTATAATCTAATATTGTTTATGCAACCGTATGAATGCGTTGTTACAATAAAATAATTAATACATATTAAATTAATCTCTGGTTCCCACAATACAGGGAATACTAGTTTCGGGACAAATGACCGTGTGTATTTATTTATAGAAATTCATCTAAAGAATCCACACTAACTTCCACCCACCACTTTAAATCTTCACCATGTCTTGAGTAGACCAATGTGGATTATCTGCTGCGGTGTTTGTTACGTACAAAGAAACGTTGAATACTTAAAATCCTTTTTTAACTATCATTTACTTACTACTTTGTGGATTCACTGTAAGATACAAGAAACATTTCCAGACATGAATCACTCTAGATTACATTATATACATTTGACACTGGGGTTGGCCACTAGCCCCACAACTTCCACCAATACGGACTTGGCCCCCGTGTGTGGAGTATGGCCTAACCTTCCCGATGTATGCAGTGGGGACGTAATGGGTTTTTAACAAACATAAACATTATACATTTATACATACATTATACTTACATTTTACATGTTTTTTCTTCTCCACCAGATCCTCCAGGAGCACCTTTCATCGAGGGCTACGCCGAGGGAGAGACAGTACGCCGGGGGCAGAGTATCGAGCTGGTCTGCCGAAGCAGAGGAGGCAACCCCCCAGCCCAGCTGATCTGGTACAAGAATGGCGAACAAATCCGCATGGCTTACAGGTTAGTCTATATTTTACGGTAAGGGGAATACGAGGTAGCAGACAGCATATACCTCAGAGACCCGTCGCATCAGCCGAAAGACGTCCACTGCTGGACAAAGGTCTCCCCCAAGGATTTCCACACCGGCCGGTCCTGGGCAGGTATTATACGAGATTTCAAATGCAAAATGATGGCTATCATAGAGAACTATATAGTGTACGTATTAAATCTTGAGGATGTAATAATAAAGTATAATAAATATCATAAACCATTCTCACATAAAATCTTAGAGTAAACAAATTATTTACTCTGAACATAAAACACTAAGGTACTAAGCGCCGCTAAATATGAAAAAATAAATACCACAAAGTGAAGTATTTGCGCCAGACATGTAATACCGTCGTCGTCGGCTTTCAAGAAGGTTTATTCCATTGATGGAGGTTACATTCGGTCCAAATTACATCTCGAGCTCTACAGGAATATGCTTTTATTTCTATATTAAGCGTTAAGCGCGAACAATTTAGCGCTGAGCGAAATGTCTCGGACTTTTTCGATGTTCACTCAATTTTTCGATAAGTATATTATTATCTAGTAGGATTATTCGTTTCTTTTATCTTCATTTCTCTTTATCGATTTATCTTTTGTACGATTTTCTTATTATTATTTTTTTGCATTTTTTTCCTAATTAGATACTTACATGAACAGATAGATAATATTTTTGTTTTATTTTGAGATAATAGGAGATGAATGGAATTAAAGACATATTGCGCCGAACATTTAACTTATGCATTATTTTCTAAGGTTGGTAAATCTTTTTAGGAACTAAAGTAGTTCCTGGAACTAGGAGTGCATAGAACCGAGACAACATTTTTCACTTAGAGCTATTCGCAGCAGAACTTTGTTTGCCGATTCTTATAATCAAGGCGAGAGTGAATAGATATTATCCGAGTTTTCATGTACCATTGTCTACAATACGATCGCTTTCCACCAGGTGAGATGTAGTGGAACGCACTTAACTTCAAAAATAAAACATCCCCTATTTTCTACTCAAACCGTCCACTTAATAAGACCGAGTAAGTACGAAAAATAAAAGTAATAAACCAATTTCCTATTACAAGATCGACATATATTAAGAAGGTATGAAAATAATATGCTGGCCCTAACAGAGATTGTAAAAAACCCCTCAGGGGTTACCCAACCCCCTGCCCCACCCTCGAGGCGAGTCTTCAGACATTTCAGGGGATCGTATTAAGCTGGCAACAGATAGGGCGTATGTCGTCCATGATTTATGTAGGCTAGGGATTAAGGAGGGGGTTTGTCGATAAATCTCTTATCGATAGGTTTGATAATTCAGAAGCATTTCGATTAAACAAGTCAATTCAGAACTATCGCAATCTTTTTTTTTTAAATTTTTTTGAAAGCTTTTAATTAGATTTTACAAACTGACTCTAAAATTATAAAGAAATGAAATAGATTCGAATAAACTTTTTAAATTAGTAAGAATAATAGCAATAATACAATTACCATACCAGTACAAATAATTTCAAGTTTATATTCTCACAAAACTAAGTAACTAACGGTTGTGCTTTTTTTTGTTCTTTTATTTCGGGTTTAAAATATCTTTATTATCTCTCAAGAACAATATCTAATTAATTTGCCTATTCTTCTGAGAGCCGGATACATCTGTCGCGGAATAACTGTCAATGACTTGACTTAGCGAGTTCTACACTGGAGATCGTAATGTAACATGAAACGTCCCCATGTCCGAATATAGGCATGTAGGCATAGGTGGCGTGCCTTAGGGAAGGCCTTCGTTCAGCGCTATACTAATACTGGCTGATGATTATGATGATATTTTATTGTTGACAACCTATATCATCTCCACTGCTGGGATCTCTTTTCATACCTGATGATGATATCAATGAGGCAAGAGGCTAACGTATTATCGATATCGATACTCGATCATGGTAAGAGATATTATCGACAGCTATTGTTTGTTTGCACACGTCACTTATAAAATTGTATTAAGACATACCTACAGGCGACGGAAGCTGATTTATGCGTCGTACTTACTGCACTCTAGTGATGTGACACTTATCGATAGTTATAACATGATTTATGGCTTAGTAAACAGTTTATAATGTTTGAAGTTTTGCTTGCGATGTTTAAATGTTCAACTTAAGAATACAAGTCCATTTTGTTACCTAAATACGATAATATTTAATGTCTAAGTATAATTTGCAGTGCAATTATATTTTCGAGTTAGTACGAGTATTATACTGCAGATTCTGCAGAAAACGTCTGTAGAAAAACTGTAAAACAATTTTCAGACAGAATATGTACCTACTAGAAATCGCAAACACTTCGATAGAGAAACGAGTGAAAAATGTAATGTTATCCGAACAAATTGAAAACAGAATCATCTGGATCTTGCAGTTCTTGCATTGGGTAGTTGGGGGCAATGAACTTTGAGTACCTTCTATTACAAGAATAATATCATTTATTAATATTTTTTATTGTAGTAGCATTATACACAGTTTATTCTAAAAGTCGTCATTCCATTTTTGGAAACCCATCTTCAATATTTTTTAACAAAACCATTAAGAATGTAAAAAAATAAAAAATGGAAAATAATAATTCGAAGAAAATATTTTTCAGCTTAAATACCTAATCTCTGAGCGAAGTCAAAGGTTAATTTGGATAAAATAAAAGAATTAGTCTGAGCTTTGGATCTTTTATGTTTCCGAACCTCGCTAAAACACTGTGTCAATAGCGACCGTCTCATCTAACTCTTTCTCATAAATTTAATAAAACTTTATTTAAGTAAGTAATGAAGTTGTCGATATTTGACAATTCCTGTCTTAATAACATTTACTGTGTATCGTGGCTAAAGACTGACACATGTTAGGAAATAGATTAATAATAAATCTTCTACTTCTTCAAATTTAATAGGTGTGCTCTTGCCTGTGGAGCAATCTCCATTTAGCACGGTCTTGTGCTATTTCCTTGAACTCCTGGTACGGCATGACCTCAACAATAATTTCTCTGTCTAATTCTTCCACTTCCTCTCCTCCCCGCGTTTTAAAAATAATAATATTAAATCCAAGATCAAAAATAGAGTATGTTAAAAAGTGCGTTTGATATTTTAAGGGGGTGACTTTTTTAAATATCCTATATAAATATTTTTTTACTTAAATAGATGAACACATTTCTTTTAGTTATTTATCAAAACGTAAATACACTTTTTATTGTAAATGATAAAATAAAAGATTTATAAGTCGTGTTTGTAGCCTTTGCTCCACCTAAATTATTAATGTAATTCCTCTTCTAAAGTCTAAGGTTGACTAGAAGAGATCCCGTAAGGGATAAGTCCGCCCTTGTATGTCTTGTCCTTGTTTTATGTATTGTATTCTGTTCTTTCACAATAAAGAGTTTACAAACAAACAAACAAACAAACAAATTCTTAAAGTGCAAACGTCGGTATTAGACACGCAATGCAATCTACTACCAGTTTGAGCAGATATAAAAAAATATATCAAGATTGTTCATATTTAGTTAAAAAGGTACCTAAAGAATCGGAATATACATAAATAAATACCTTTAAAAATCCTCTTACATGAATTTTACAGAACATTCAGTTATCACTCCATTTCGTCCACACCAAAGCGCACAAGCTATAAAAATAAATAATAAAAAAGCCTCCCAGCAGAGTCCCAGATAGCGAAGGTAAATGGAAATACCTACATGTAATAAATTCTAGTCATTCCCTAAGGGCAACGGGAAGTGTACCTATCTGAAAGGCTTTTACTATATTTACTATTTGCACTACGAAAATCTTCTGAGTGTTGATTTTGTTCTGACTCGGTGGCTCAGTGGTTAGCGCAACTACTACTGTACCGAGGGTCGTGAGTTCGATTCGAACGTTTTTGTGATGAGCAGATTTGATTACTCTGCGTCGCGGTGTACTATATCCATATAGATGTAAGTATTTTTTGTATTTGTATTTATTAAAATGTGTTTATTCTCTGGTTCCCAATAATAGTTAAAAGTCAAAATATGTTTTTTCGAAGTTGGTAGCATTGTTTACTTTTCGCAGGTCCTTTTTTAACCTACCTGATACGAAGTTCCTACCGCCTGGAACTGGTATACCCAACGTTCCGGGAAGTGTTTGCGGAGAGAGAAAAAAACGTCGGGTCCAAAAGAAACTCCCTCTAACACATTTATATCCTAGGAATCCCAGTTTAGGGCAAGATTTGTCCGGGATATTGAATATTTATTATTATTTAAGAAGGTCTCAACCTAAAATTTGTAAAATCTGGTTGAAGGAATATTTTTTTTATTTATAAAATAAATAAATAAATATAAAGACTTATACAGAGGTTCACTAAACTACCCCCATAATGAAACTGAACAATTTTCCATAAGATTTGTAAACTTCAATATAAATCAATCAGTTGATAAACAATTATTTTACCTAACTGTAAGGTGGGGAGTAATGTTTTCGGGTGTACGTATGACCGTTTCTTTGTTACTGTCTGAGGCGAAAACGGTTCAATGGATTTTAAAGTGTGACACAGAAAACATTTTATGATATAAATACTCTTTATTGCACACAAAGAAAATATAATAAAATAAAAAGATATGTAGCGGTTCAACATGGGCGGTCCTATCGCTGAAAGCGATTTCTTCCAGACAACATTTAATCCGTCAGTAAGCTTATTATATTTTTTGTATTTACTAATCCACTAAACTAGAATACTTGCTCATTCTTCATATGAACTCTTAAGTGTAAAGTTTACACTGCAAACATCCCCAGCCATAACAAAAAAATATATTGTATTCTCCACTCCTGAGAAACTACTGCGCAGATGTTATTAAAATTTGACTTACCCTGTTATTCGGTGCGGTTGCTCCCTGGATTCCGGGGAGTCCCCCTTTGTGATAAGCTCAAAACGTTTGGAATACCGCGCGCGTTACCCTTGCGTTTGTTGTGAAATAGTCCTAGCCTATCCCATCTATCTTAGGTCTTATGTCTAGATACTAGGGTAACCTAAACTAGGGCTCTGAAAACAATAACGTTTACATTATTACTTATCAAACTGGACTTGTTTTATGACTTAATTAGAGGTTTCATACAAATGGTTCAGCTGATGTAGCTAACGTTTTATGGGACATGGAAAGCTATTTTTAGAATTCACCATAGTCAAAAACAAAGAAAAGTTACAGTTTTCAAGAAGTAGGTACTTATTTTTGCATCTCTTAAGCGGGTGCTACACGGTCGCCAACAAGCACCCCAACCAAGGTGACATTCGTTGTTGCCAACCGTGTAGACCGTGGTTGGTGACCAAATTTTCTGTCTACACGGTTGGAAATAACGAATGTCACCTTGGTTGGGGTGCTTGTTGGCGACCGTGTAGCACCCGCCTTAGCTACATCATTTAATAAAATAAAACAAAAAAGAACAACGCTACTTAAGGTCATTATGAAGAACAATATGTTTTGAAAGAAGCACAATTAATTTACGGAACAAACTCTTACAATCGATGTTTAAAATATCACCCGTTTATTTAAACAAAATCCAGCCTTGAAACAACAGCCCCTTTCACCTCACTATCTGAGCCATCTCGCTAAACAAAAGGACTGAAATTTACTGAGCAATAACCGGAAAAATATATTAAAAGTAAACTGTCTTTTACGTTAAAACACAATACCTTTAGGGGCTGGAAGCCAGCGCGGCCGTAAAACCGTCGTCGCTTTTATCACGCGGCTGTATCGACTATCGATGACTCCTTTATCGATAAAAGTCTTAGAATATAGATATATTTCGCGCATAACTAGTGTAGAGTTTATTCTTCTTGTCTTTTTATACAAATTTATTTGAAGTAAAATGGAAACTTGTCTGATTCACCTTCATTGTTCAATACGTCTTCAAAGGTCTTTGTACATAAATAGTCTGAGGCTTAGAAAAAAAGGTTTACCAAAGAGTTTATAACTCACTTAGGTACCACAAATAACATACATATAACCTATTCCACCCACGCATCACGCAGGAACTTTGAAATTTGTGTCCCAACACTAGTTCTTTGTCTAGTGCTTGAATAGTTCTCGTGTTATTTGATAGCTTGTTTTCGATGCTCGGTCCTTTATACCCTGTTCGGTTGCCACAATGGTGAGTATAATAATGGAAAACAAGGGGGACAATGACTGTGTTAATAATTTTATTTTTAGACGCCGCCAGTTAGCTTGTTGTATGATAACGAGATAATATTGGACTTAAGGCTTCTTAAGGATTCATGGCACTGGATCCAGGGGCGTAGACTTCATAAAATTATTGGGGGGGCTAGGGCGGAAAATAAAATGTTATTTTCCTAATATTTTCTAAACAGATTTCGCCCACGGCTTCGCATGGGTATTATAGTTTTTGAGATTATCGTTGAGCGTGCATGGAAATGAGCTTTTTTGGAATAAAAGTATCCCGAGAAAAAAAAGCAACACCAGTTGTTAAATATTGGGGGGCTCAGCCCCGCTGATAATATCATTGGGTAGGGGGGGCTCGGGCACCCCCATGTTACTAAAGTAATCGTTACTAAAGGAAAAGTCGAAAAGTACGCGTGTATTTTATTTAGGAGTAGTAGTAGTATATCATATTAACGTGAAATTTGTATGGAGTGTTCAAGGTGGGATTTAACCGTGCTAGGTGGGATTTAAACGTATATACATACGACCGTGTGTCGTACTTAGATCAACCGCGGTAACCGCAACTAAATTGTGACTGTTTCCCCCTATTTTTTTTCCAGTTCAGCTAATCAACCAAACCCATCAATTATCAAAGAATAATGTAGACTTACAGCAACGGAATCCAATGGGCCTAACGTGGCCTAACCCAGGAATCAAACCCCGGCCCGCAGAGCCGCCGCTCTAATCCCGGAGCACAATTTATCTTGCCGTCGCGGATCGTGGCCGCTTTTTGCCCACCCTGTAGACATGATAACGGCAGTTTGAAATCTTGCTGCTTATACAATCGTACTGTGTATTCTTAAGACGTAATTTTATCAGGTCTTGGAGATCTGTTTAGTAAAAGTTCTGCCTCGTATTCAGCGCCCAAACAGCGATGAAATCGAAGTATCATCATCACTTACCATCAGGTGAGAAAATACCATCAAGGGGTTACTAATTATGTATAAGAAAATCGTTTTAATTTCAACATTTTCATAATTAGTAGTTTTCTTATTTCATAGCTAAATGTTCATTAGAATAGAATAGAAAATATTGTATATGCAATTATTAAAATGTGTTGAAGGGTTTCTTTTGGACCCGACGTTTCTTCTCTCTCCGCAAACACTATACGAGTTCCAAGTGATAGGAACTTCGTATTGGGTAGATCAAAAATGATCTGCTAAAAGTGTACAATGCTACCTACTTCGAATAAACATATTTTGACTTTGACGTTGACTTTATTTGTAGTAACTTACAGTACAGGCACTTACAAAAAAATGTATGCTTTGTTTAGTCCCTGTTTGTGTTTATTTTAAACTTTAAATGGTATAGACGACTTCGGTGGACTGATAACCTAGTCAGCAATCTTGCAGAAAGTTCCTGGCTGGCTGCATGAGGCTTAGAACCCTGTTAAGTGGAAATCTAGGCCCATGTTCATTTTCAGTAAAGGATGTCTTCTAGCTGAGATGACTATTCTTATACGATGATAAAATATTTAGAGGCTTATTATTTTTTGTGTAACGTGTTGAAAGGCTTATCTGATGGAACGTGACTTCCACCGCCTATGGGCATCTTTGCAGCCCCAGGAGTGTTTCAGTAGATACTTTCCAATCCTAGCGAGCTAAGATCAAAAATATAGCCATAAATATATAAACACGGTATAACAATGAGACCCAATCGTCTTTTATACATAATTGACAATGCTGAATACGTTAAAAATAACCGACTTCAATTTGATATTTAAAAAAAACAGCATTTTTGTTGTTATAGATAGATAGATAATACACACTTCTCTTCTTCTCATTAGTAACGTAATCGTAACAACTACAATTTTGCTATGTTTTTTGTTTTTGTTGATTTTTTCAATAAGCGCGGAATCGATTATGAAAAAATGTGTATGGGAGCACCTCTGAAGTGTGACCTACCAAACAAAAAAGAGTCATCAAAATCAGTTCATAATTGGCGGAGTTATCGTTTAACATACATACAAAAAAAAAAAAACATACAGCCGTATTGAGGACCTCCTCCTTTTTGAAGATGTTTAAAAAGTAGCATTAAAACTACAGCAACTTAAATTCTTAAATTTAATTTCACAGCTGTTGGCTGTTTCTCACTTTCTACGACTGCTCGGGTGTGAAGTTACAAAGAAAAACATTACACACCCTGTGTGTTGTTCAATTCGGTTTAATGGGTTAAGTGATGAGCGTTTAGCAACTGTGAAAGATTATGTTAGTACAGTTCGGTGAAGTTTAAGTTGTCGAAGTTAACACAGTTACAATAAGAGTGGGTATGGTAGATAATTAAATATGCTTCTCCTATCAAAAGCAAATTAATTACCGTTAGAAGAAATTGTTTCGTAGTCTTACAATATTTACCGCCACGACACAGGCCTAGCCTAGTGTGGGGTCACTGGAAAAATTGTATTCTGCCACATTTTAAGTACTAATAAACTATTCTTATTCTTATTCTTATATTTGTAGGAGTTTTTTCAAAAGTAAGTTTTTTTCGAAACTCAGTGAACAAGTAAAGCTTTAATCCACATAAAAACTTAAAGGTATATTAGATATTAGTCTTCTCCTACAATACTTTTGTAGTAACTTACCTGCCTCCTTTTTCGCCTCTTACGTATATGGTATTATTTAATTTTAAGTACCTAATGATAATATACTCATTATTTTAGTTGCTTCAGACTAGACTGTATGACCAGAGAAGCCTTTGCCTTCTTATTTAAGGATAATCTTCTATGATTTATACCACACACTTCGCTCAGTCCCTGGTATCTGCACTGCGTAGAGCCTTGTCTCGTTTCACTTAACGTTTGATATCGGACTCCTTTGTACAGAAACTTCTTCGTATTATTCATTTAACCCGACTCCCTAAAAAGAAGGCTAACGGTTTCAGGTACTGGTATGCCTGTTTCTAGACTGATTCTGTAGTCTATACATCTTCAAGAGTTTACGAATGTGAGTTTTAGTCAGATCCCCTGTTTAATGTTATATATACCTATAAAACAGTACCCTGACTGACTGACAGACAAAATGCAGGGTTTAACCTGGGAAATTAGTACCAGGAGACCTAAAAATTAGAACATAGGTTCCTTAGAGGTTCTAGAAGATTATTTAATGTAGAATTTTTAAAATATCAATCACTGAACTGGAGATGTGTTGTATAGAAAATTCCATAGATTATAGAATTTTCAACGGGTTGGAGGACTGTTTATATATAAAGTCTACGCAACAGAAGACTTCACGAGCACTTATTAGTAGGATATATGTATAATGAGCAATATTTAACGATGTCCGATTTCTACAATATTTTCAGTCAAATTTGTTGGGGGCTTTTTTCTTAGTTCTTTTTAATTTGAATATTAACTTTTTCAGATTTCAGTATGTGAGGATTATGCCTAGACTGGCGTTTCAAAGATATACTTAATCAAAACAATGCTACCTCTTTAATTTGTATACTCAGAGTGTGTTTTAATGATTCAAAATCTTGAGATTGCAAAAACAGGACACTTGCTCTGTCTTGCAGTGTTTTTGTGACTGTCTTTGAGTATGTGTAGTTTTTTTAGTATTGTAAGCTTTATCCTTACCAATTTTCATTAAAATCGGTTAAACGTAACAAATAGAATACTTTCGCATTTACATATAATATAAGTGTTGACTACAAGCTTCGTCAGTTAATCGCTGAAATAGTAAAACTACAGTTTAAGACTTATTCGTCAGCGTTTTTGTTGCTGTAATACGATAAAAAAAACTTCCAAAGTAGGTAAACCAAACTTCCTCCTCGCTTCCAGCGGCAAGCATAATGTACCCAAAAATTTAAATATTCCCCAAACATTTTCGGGGGTGTATATTTTTTGGATTTGGCCACACATTTCATCAGCTTACCCCTCCTTGACCTCGGGACGGATTCACAAAACTGATTTATATGGCCCGAAAAAAGGGCAAAGTATGAATTTTTATTAAGTGAGTGTTCCGTGCATGTTTACTTTACGAATCGAGATAAGTCTTTGGAAAAACCTTGGAGGTTGGCTAATATTGTTTTTAAATAAAATTGTTTAATATTCCTATCAAATCTAGACCTAAAACACTAAAATTGCCTCTAGTTTTGGTATTTTAGGTCTAGCTTCGATATAAAAACTTCAATGTTATTCCCCGAACTATAACTAAAACCACTTTTGTTTCATGAATTTTCATTATTGCAAAATCAACCGAATCTACGATATTAAGCTGGTACTTTTATTTACTTTACAATTCCACCAAATTTTCCCGTCAAATTACAATATTATTTCGCATCAGTTGAATTTTCGCTTCACGCAATGACCTTTGACTTTAACACATCACTGAGCAAAAGCAGTGTATGATGTTACCTAACGTATACGTACATTGACCCTTCTATAGGGGGAACCCCAAACCGCAGTAATCTTGCCTTAGGTACGTGCGAGTTTATAAATAATTCAACCAGCAGACCCCTCTAGCGGCTGTAGGTCGAACGAACTTTTTGTGTCCTCCATCCATCAAAATGTAGTTATTCCATGCTGAAGAATATTTCATTTCATAGTGATTGTGGCTCTGTCGTAGCGTTTGACTTATTTTTATTGTAATAAAATTCTGTGGTTGTAAGTTTGACCCAAATAACATTTCAGGTCGATGGCATGTTATTTATCATATAGATACGTTGTAGCTAAATAAGTATAACATTTCGTCGCCTGAGAGCGAAAACCTCGTATATGCGGAAAGGATATTTTTTTCAGGAGGATGGAAAATACCTTGTCTTAAAAAAATTGTTTGTCACCTTAAGTATGTATTGTAAATATAAGTGTAAATTTGATGAAGTTTCAGATGCTTCTACAATTCATTTCGAATTATGGTCCCAATTCGTTAAAAGCTACAGATATAGTAATAAATTAGCAATTTTGCGTTCCCGAGGTTTTCACTCTCTGGCGACGGTTTGCTGTTTTTGGACTAGCTGGTTTGTATGCTGATAAGAAAACAATATTTTCCGAAACGTAATTTGAATAAAGGTGAATCAGACGTATGAATAGATAAACTAACCTAAGTTAGGTCATTATGTTCGAAGTTGTCCTAAAGAGGAGCTCCGTCCGATTTCAGTTTTACTTTAGAGTTATTTACCGAATAGTATATACCGAATACTATATACAAAGCGACTAAGCCCGTTAGTAAAACGGCTAATTTTACAATTTGCCTACGAAACGTATAAATAAAGGGTTGGTCGTGTCGATGGGACCAGAAGTAAACGCAAATTTAGTCTATAATCCAGTAACCCTTAAGACCCCATAGATAATGCATGAAGTATCTTGTTTAAACAATTGTTCTAGGTTTCATCTGTATATAGATGAATTCTACAATAATAAATAATACGATGAATGGAGTAACAATATAATATTAAACCATTCATAGTATTGAAACCCTCTCGGATGTTGACAGTTTGGCTAATTTTGTATAGGAACTGAAATATTTTTGCGTGTTAACTAGAATCACTTCAGTAAACTTGTTGGACTAACTTCCATAAAATATAACCACTCTTTTTTGTTACACCTTATAATAAAAGGAAAATATTATTTTCTCTCAGCCACCCCCATAAACTTACACAAACAAGCTTAAAAACTTACAACTTTGCCTAATCCTACTTTTCGAAGCTTATAAGAGAATCTACTTAGATGTAGCGAATACTTATCTATAAGATATTATCGTCAATACCTTCAAAAATAGCGAAATAAACTAAATATAAAATAAATCAAAATGTCATCCTTTGAATGAAACGTGAATTTCTGTCTTTTGTGTGTGTGTGTGTGTGTGTGTTGTTGTCCTAAGGTACCCCAGTGGTATAAAAGGCCTTTGTAAGTCGACGCCATCCCCCTCATCGATTTTATGTCTTATCGAATTAAAATGATTTTGATCTTGTAACAAAAACATGTTATAATCTCAGCCATATTTGCTTTTAAATTACTTAACCAGGCAATGTTTAAAATAATAATAATCTCAATCTTCAAGAGAAACTATTCAGAGTTCCTTTTAAAACTAGCTCAAGCAAGGTCAGTCCAAAGTTCGGAGATAACTATTAATCAGGCGATCGTTAGGCAATGTTGAGAGGCTGGAAAGTGTTTACCCTAACTTTGCCAAGTTGGGAATTGGGCGAGGTATTGTTTTTACGTTCGCGCGGCGAAAAGGGAAGGAAGTGACGTGGTCGATTTGGGGTTGGAATTGAAAATGTGATGGAGATTAATGGAGTATTCCCTCATAGATCTTTTTAAAATAGGTACATATACGAGTACTTTTTGAGGAAGTAAACAATTTTATTGTATTGACCTGTAACTATTGTTACTAAATAAAAAAAATATTACATTTCATTTATTACAGGCGACATAGATGATCAATTTGTACGAAAAGTCCAAAAACTTATGGGATTTCATCAAAACAGCAGAACAAAAGTTTTTTATGTAAGATGAGTAGCCTCCAGTTAACGGATCCTACCCTACAGCTATAATATTATTGTTCCCTATTTAATAAAATATCAATCATCAATTATTTTCAAAAAGTTTGTGTGTTACGCTGTATCGTAAATCGTTTTGAGACGTAATCAGAGTTGAAGGGGTGGGAATTCCGAAAGTGATATTTTAAGGATGAGACATCCCTTTTCTGTGTTAATCAATGTTCCAATGTACCTTAGAATATTTGTTTATTTACCAACAATTTACACCCTTTGAAATTCTTTAGTTACTATGTATTTTTCATAGTAATGTTGCGGCAAATTTATTGCGTTTCTGTTGCAGTATAAAACTACTATATTGGTGTACTAGTTTAGTCTTTTTTGTTTTCTATAATTACAATTTTAAATTATTTATTATACAGGGTGTAACAGAAGTGTGTGACAATACTTCAAGGTTGGCTTTTACCCATCAAACTGAACAACTTTTGTTCTACAACTTTGTTGAAATCGCAAATTTTTTTTTGGACTTTTCATACAAACTTGGTTCGCCAGCTGATCGATTTGTATGAAAAGTCCAAAAAAAAATTTGCGATTTCAACAAAGTTGTAGAACAAAAGTTGTTCAGTTTGATGGGTAAAAGCCAACCTTGAAGTATTGTCACACACTTCTGTTACACCCTGTATATTTAAAAACCCGGAGGTGTCAGCTGAACCTCCGTATATCTGTTTGGCAAAATGCGAAGTATCTTTAAATCTGCACTTTAAACTAATTTAAAAAATCACTGAAAAAGTATGCCTCTATCATGATAAATAATTGGCAATTAACATGACAACTTGGCATGTTAACAAGTGCTCGGATTTGTTCGGTTTTTCACGAACAGTGCACGTGCATGTTGCTTCGTACGCTTTAATTATGTCGATAAAAGATCAACCTATTCAAAGCTGAAAAGGTAAAGATAGAGGAAACAGCAACAGAGAAGATAAATTAAAGGCGAAACATCCGAAAAGATGGTAAAGAATAATACCAGAAGCAGTTAACTGTTAAAAACATTTGCCGCCTTTGAGATTAAGCTATAAATAACGCTTGGAAAATTTAGAGAGAAATTTATAATGACACGCCTTAAGTTATGGGCTCAAGCGGTGTATTTACTATTATTTATTGCGGGTTTATCTTGTTTGATTTAAATTTAAATTTTGAGTCAGCAAATTTTGCGGGAGAAATTATTTTACTTCTGTTTACTTCCCTGCTTACAATGACCAACGTATGCAGTAATAAAAAGCTGCTGATGCACAGTAAAATTTGTGTTTTTGTCAGATTAACTAGGTCTTAGCTAAAGTCACCAGGGCATGGATTAATTACTCTTTTAAAATTTTCGTAATGATTTTTTTTTTTCGGAATCCGGATATTCGTTTTAATGTAATTTGTATTATTAACGTGCAAAATCATATAACAAACCAAAGAACATAATATATGAAATGAAATGAAATATATGAAATATATATTTATTGCAAAAAACTCATATTTACAGTTATGAAATTTAACCAAGTGACCCCACACTAGGCATGGCCCGTATCGTGGTGGTCACACCAAAATTACATTAAAACTAACCAGTTATGAGTATAAGAGAACTCCAATACATACATTATTATAGTCATAAACAATGAACCAGTATTTTTACAGAGCATAACATTATCTTTATATCTTTGTAAGTAACAATAATAATTAAAAATTTTCCATCTTAACAGTTAAAAAAACGTACTTGGATAAATTATCCATCTATAGAAACAATCATAACTCAAGCAATCCTGATTTGTAGCCCTTCAATATGGAAATTTCACAACGAATATTTGTGTGGAGTATTTTTTTAAACCCGCTGTATTTCGTGACTTGTACCACACTCCATCTAGGGTACTGCATCTTGTACCCATCCTTTTGATATATATTGCGGTCACGCTACAAACTGTGAAAGAAATATGGGTCATACTCTATTCTGCGAGTTTTACCATTTAATCATAGAAGCGTAGTATACGTTAAACTTAGCAAATAATATGTTTTCGTTAGTTATACGTATGCCACAGTTCATACATTAATACAACACATTGTATAGACTATAGACAGTCCCTTCCTCTCTCTTAAGGCGCATTCAGCCCCCTGTGTTAAGATCTGGTGACGGCACAAGATACGGAAAACATTTGCTTTTATAATTAATTCTACCAATTACCTCAAATTTATTAAATCTTCATTCTCATAGACCCACTGAATCCGTAAAACAAAAATGGCTGTCTATAAAAATGAGATGAACATCACAAGGTAATATTTCAAACGATTCCTCTATTAGCTGTCCTTAACAGAGGCCAGAAGGTCAAATCGGGCATATATCGGGACCAAAAGGCCTTTTTATACCGAAAGGGTCATATTGGGGTGCTTACCCTTCCGGCGCTTTCTAGAACGTGTGTTGGGAGCTTTTGTTGAAAGGGATGTCAATATTATTGATCTAAATATGAACGATTTTCTTATTACATATTTCTGTTATTTGGAGATAAACTGAATATCCATTTCTTAAGCGAGGAGAAAGCCCTGAGTACTAAGCTGCGAGTGGCTTAGAATGGGAACTAAAATATTGCTGTGTAAGAGTAGTAGACTGCGAAGTGGCTAAGAACGGAACTCCGTAGTAGCTCCGAAGCCCCTTCATTTAACATATCAAATTTTTCCATACAATACTCGATGAAGTCATTACGCTTTCCTAAGTTAAATATAGGGTCCTTCTAAAATACCTGAAAAAAAAATCTACTCATGAATTTGAACAACTTTCCCCAAGGAACCTATAGTTAATTCGCAAAAAAAAATGGCGATTCAGTTGATCAATTAGTATGAGGACTCCAAAACTTTTTTTGCGAATTGAATATAGGTTTCTTGGGAAAAGGTTGTTCAGTATCATGAGTAGAAAGCCTTGGTTAAAAAATTCTGGTATTTCATAAGGACCCTATATTGTATTGTTCATACATCTAATGGATTCCTCTAAGTGTGACTAAATCGTCAGTCCACCTGGTCAGGGAAGTCCAACTCTACGTCTTTTGGCCCACTTGAAATCCTTTCTTCCCAATCGGCTATCAAAAATTTGTTCCACGAACTACAATATTTGGTGTAATTAGTTGGCCTACTCATTGCCACTTTAACCTAATTACCTACATGGAATTATAAACTTTTTTATTTATAGGTATTTAAGTCAAAATTATCGTAAGACTAGCTTCTGCCCGCGACTTCGTCCGCGTGGACTTCAGAATTGTGTACAGAAAGAAAGAAAATGTTAAGAGAGCGTCATCTAGTGATGAAGTGGACATTTTGAGTTTTTAAGCATTCCTACAGGAATCCTTAAGTTTTCCAGGATAATCCTATGTGTTAGCCGAGTGCTTTATCTATCTACCTATCAAATTTCATCCAAATCAGTTCAGTAGTTTCAGCGTGAAAGCGGAACAAACAAACAAACTGACAAACAAACAAACATCCATACTTTCACATTTATAATATTAGTGAGATGAGATTAGCGAGAAGATGTCAGTCAGTGTCATTATAAAAAAGTAGAGTTGTCTTCCTGGCGGTCAATCGGTATTAAAAAAGGCTTTGCCTCACAACTGAAAACATTTTAACGCGAGCTAGAAATCAGAACCGGGTACTTAATTACATTTACTTTACGTCGGGACCGCTCTGCATAATCAAATTATACAATAGTCTTTGAAGAGCTATCTGTGACCGCAGTAAGTATTCACTTTTATGATTAACGTCTTCATCAGTTTTTAAATCCTAAACAGCGGCCAGTGTACAATCCCGTGCACTTAAAAGTATACAAGGGTATCCGCGCTACCTATATATCCCATATCAAGGGCCGGAAACGCACTTGTGACTGCTCTGGTGTTGCGGGTTTCTATGGGTGGCGGTAATCGCTTACCATCAGGTGATCCGTCTGCTCGTTTGCCACCTCTGCCATAAAAAAAAATAGAACTATAATACTTGCACTACTTGGCTATAAACTTTTAGTTGCACGAGACTGTTCTAATAAAATATTTGGGCAAACACTAATTTTAATCAAACAAAATTGCCCGCTCACTCTCTAATTAGTACAGTAATATTTGCTACAATATAATTTCATCTCCGACATTTCCTTCCAACCTAATAATAATTAATTATATCACTAATACAATTTAGCAACGTACATACTTGTATATGCTCGTAAAATTTCATAAGCTGCCCTAGACAATTTTAATCAAATTAGTTTTTAATTAGATTACGAGGAGGGGTATTAAAATTCATTTCTTCGTCGCGGTTGAGAACCCCTGACCCTTCTTGCGGGCCGTGGGAAGATCGCTATCGTATGAAATAACGCACCTTCGTTTAGATTGGTTGCCCCTGGAAGGCAGTAATGATAAGAAAGTTTTTAATTGTTCGCATTGTCGGATAAAAGGTATAATCTTGAATCCTTCTCTTCAGTGAGCTTTGGGTCAAAGAATAAAACGTAATAGGTTCGGAGTTTTAATAGACGAAAGTAATATTTTTTCGGATGTAGATATGTGATTATGTCTGTTGAGTCATGAAACTGAAGAAATTGTTTTTAATTTAAAGTACAAATCGATCATCTGATTCGCCAACTTTGAACATCATCGTAGAAAAAATCGTGTTCAATTTATTTTGTGCATTCAAATGGAACCCTTTAAGCCATTAACCCCCCTGTCAATGCGTCACGCGTGCTCTATGTTTCTTCTTCTTTAGAAGAACTGTCAACAAAATCATGAGTACACTAGTGGAATTACGTAGACTGTCAACCCTAGAAGCATTTGCAAGAATTGCAATCTCAAATGAAGAACATGAAAACTGCTGAACGCATTGAAGGCGTTAACTGCCTCCTGTAAAGCATTAATTTCTTTAGTACTCGCGACATCGACTGAAAATACAAAGATTGAAGTTAGTTCTACAAATAATTGTTACTAACGACATCTATTGAAAATATAAAGACTGAAGGTAGTGCTATAAATTAGGTACCTGTTACTAACAAAATCTGTTAAAATATTATATAAAGACTGAAGTTAGTGCAACAAACAAATTGTTACAAATGCCATCTATTGAAAAAACAATGACTAAGTTAATGCACAGAAATCGTTACTTTTTTATTTCGATACAGTGGACAAATTAAATGAAACTATTAGTTCTCTCATATCCCTGATAATGATGGTTAAATACGCTACAAGATATGAGAAAATAGAAGACAAGAAATCCCTTTACATCTCTTACTTAATCCAACCCCCAAAATACGATAATTAGTTCTTCAAATAGGACAACCATTTTGTCCCACAACCACAATTTGCTCACAAGTTTCAAGCCAATTAGGTACCTAGAGGTCGGAGTGTACTTATCTGAAATTAGACCCTGATCGGTTTGTGAGCGTCCCTGGATTGATCCTGGGATGGACGGCACATTCAAGGAGCCGAATCGAAGATTTGTAGGAAGGATGACTACATTTTTAATTTTCAGAATATTAGTTTTCAAGTTGCGCAAAATACGTTGCGATTTTACGTCTTTTAAAATAGTAATAATATATATGTATACATATAACCGTTAAGTTTGACATGACTATTGCAAAGTTTAAATGAATGATTTGTTTAAGCTTGGTTCAAACTAATTTATTTAAATTGTATTAATTTCAAAGTTAAAAAAGTGCAAAACTCAATAAAATATCACTGAAAACAGAAAATAATAAAAAGCATCCAAGTGTTGCCAAAGCTAGACAAATAAAAGTATATAACAACAATGGTTTAGAAAAATCTTAGTAAAAAAGATGTACTTTCTCTTTGTAAGATTTTTTTGCTTTTTCAAAGGTTTTTTTTTAAATTAAAAAAATGTCTCCCACGGCTAAGAATAAGAAACCAATAGAGCGGCATAAAAGGGTAACTGATACAGTTTTGCGGTTAGATAGCACTTATTTCATGAGATTGGATCCATCCATTGGTGGGAAAGCGCCGTCTATGATTATAATTTATGAAGTATCTATAATAAATAGCATAGAAAAACAAGTATACAAGATTGTATTTTAATATGATGAGTAAATACTGAAGATTGGCTTTTTGTCACGCGAGTTTGCCAAATTTTCTTATTTTCTTTATTTTCCAAAAATACAGCTTGTATCATAAATATGTTATAAAGCAAATCTATTTGCATGAAAATACAATTTACATAAAATCTAACAAAACCGCTTGACTCATAAATTGAAATTCCTTAATAACTTATACAGGGTGTAACAGAAGCGTGTGACAATACTCCAAGGTTGGCTTTTACCCATCAAACTGAACAACTTTTGTTCTACAACTTTGTTGAAATCGCAAAAAATGTTTTGGACTTTTCATACAAACTTGGTTCGCCAGCTGATCGATTTGTATGAAAAGTCCAAAAAAATTTTTGCTATTTCAACAAAGTTGTAGAACAAAAGTTGTTCAGTTTGATGGGTAAAAGCCAACCTTGAAGTATTGTCACACACTTCTGTTACACCCTGTATAATTAAATGCTTATTTTCAAAACATATCTTTATCTGCAAAAAAGCTAAAACTTGTAATAAGCAAGATGATAACACGAAAGTATTACTATCAACTTTGATTGGAGGGAAGTTGGAAGACGTATTTGTATATTCTTTATTTTTTGTAAGCAGATAGTTATAAAAACTCCCTGGAAAATTACTAACTTCCATATTTTCTGTAGATCAAGATGTGAGTAGGTATCTCATGATTGGATGACGACAAATACGTAACTTGGACCTTAAGTACAGATGTCGACACATTGATATTGAGTGTGTCGACTTTTGGACTTTAAACTATTCAAAAATGGAACGTAGCGAATTGGGCGTAAAGGCGTGATTATATCGATACTTCTGGGCTCAAAGGGCGTAAAGGCTAAATAGACCTTAGGCGTATACGCCCTTTGAGCACAGAAGTATCGATATGTTTTTACGAGTACATATATGTATGTTTTGTCACATATGAGTGCGTTATGAAGCGCACACTGCTATGTCCTTTTAGTACAATAGTTAGTACTGTATGTAGTATTCTTTAGAACCCATATCGTCCCCACTGCAGGGGCACGGGTCTCTTCCCATACATCGGGAAGGTTAGGCCATACTCCACACACGGGGGCCAAGTTCGGATTTGTAGAGGTTTTACTAGTGACCAACCCCCGTGTCAGGAATTTTTAATCCCCCTATAAGGCCTCCGACATGGCTTAACGCTTACGTAGCGTAGTTATGAATATATAGGGGGTGGAAGTTTCTGTGTCGTTGTGCGTACAAAGTTGAAACAAAGAGTACTTCCCATAAAAAAATTACGTTTATGCGTTTAATTTTCTCGTTCGAATTTACTTTTAATCCGTTTTATAGATAAAAAAATTACATTATTGTAATAGCCGTCTTGTAGACGTTAACAGACTTTCTTTCTCGACAATGGCAACCCTCATAAAAACTTGTAATTAAAAATTCATAAGCACAAAATAAGATTAAGATAGGATTCCCAAGAACGAGTTTTCAAAAGACTTAGATTTGCAATAAAAAAGCGTCGGACAAGGCAAAGTTAAAGAGATTCCATGAGTACAAAGATAAAGAAATTTTCTTTAAAAAAAAGGCAAAATATTTTGTAACAGAAAGACAATTAAATAGAGTTAATTTAGTTACAATTCGCATGTTGTTTCAATACGCCAATTAAGGGAGTATTACTATTAAAATATTTTATAACAAAACTTTAAATACTTTACTAAAGTTTCTGCGTAATAAAGTTTTAAATATTTTTTCTCAAAATAACCTATTTCATCAATTATTTCCTTCATTCATTCGATACCTAATTATTCATATCGATCTAAATTAGTTTTAATATCCGACTTTAAAAAAAAATAGCAACATTTGTCCACTAAAAAAGGTTTTTTCGTCATTTTCATATCTACCGAAAAATCTTGACAACCCTAGAGGAAAAAGATAAGTCGCTGATAAGTCCAACTTCCGTCCCGATTGTTCGGAGAGTTTCGGAGATTTTCGTGTCGTTCCAGCAGGCCTGGGGATTGAACTTTCAGAGATTGAGAAGCGCCGTGAATCATAATGATAATTATCTGGGTGGAGCCAAAGACATAAGTTATATCATATGGACCGGACCGTAGAATTTGTTTCAAAACGTTCCAATTTCATATTGTCACTGAAGAGGGAAAATATTATTGTAACATTAGCATCTTCTATTTCTTTTTAATTGCGTAATTGTTACGTTGGAACTATTTTTACGGAACTGGTTTAACCTGATTTTAATGACAGTCACAGCCTACTTTATTGTCTTTGCTGCTTAACAATCACAAGCCTTCAAGGCGGTCTAATTTCAAAAACCCGAAATGAGCCTATCCTTGCGAAGAAAAAGGTCTTTGGATAACCATCTTTTCAGTATAAAGGATGGGAAATCGAAGTTGATATTGCCTGCAAAGGATTTTCTTACAAGTGTACGATTATCTCCTGATTTTATGAAAGACTTCGTTTGGCTTCGATAAAGCATCATTTATCGGAGTTTCTTCTATTGATAAATAACATTTTGAATTTGGGTCAAATAAACTTGTGTCCAATTACTAAATGAAATAATGTATAAAGTTACTTGAAGCATGTTTCTATGGAGACCTGAGATATTATCTGTACCGAAACGCAGGCAATTCTTGCTCCGATAGATATCTATTCATACTATACACGAGCTTTCCTTTGTTATTATCATTTAAATACAAAATTACTTAGTCTTAAATATCATCATGTACCCTTTGTAATTTACAAAATCTTAAGCAAACTTTACAAACGAAACACTGATACCACGATATCATTAACAACTCCCTTCACATGCTATATTATCTGGTTTAGTTTTACCATTTTGACAGACCCCAAGCTTCGAACCTTGTACCCGCCGTGTCGTGGGAAAACCCACTTGCTGTGACGAAGCCAAGACGGTCACTCTAGCGTAACGCTGTTACATATTAAAGGAGCTTTGGAGTTATATGTGGTTGAGATGAAGTGAGGTTACAAATAGGAGGAATTGTCATGTGATATTGTGCGTGAGATTATGTGGCAGATCTGTTCTTGTGATAAAATATTTAGTCCTTCACACTCTACGTGAACTGCTTACTGATATACATATTATGATGTCTAATGAAAATAAAAAGTTTGAAACTAAATATCTTAAATAATAATATTAATAATAAGTATCTGGGACAAATCACACACGGTCATCTGGCCCCAAACTAGGATTCCCTGTATCTTGGGAACCAGAGACTGATATACATACACATATACTTTTAAATACATGCATATATAGATATAATACACCCAGACTCAGAGCAAACAATTCTGCTCATCACAGAAAAGTTTGCCCTGTGTGAGGATCGAACCCACGACTCTCGGATCAGAGGTTAGGATCGCTAATCAATTAGCCACCGAGTCAGTCAAGTAATAGTATAGTTATTTCATACATAAATAAGATATATGAAATGCTCAACATCCATACTAATTTGACGAAACATTCAATCGATTTGCTGTTTAGCGTTAATACCGTCTATCTGCATTTTTTTTTATATTTGATTTTTTTACTAAAATTATATTTTAATTTCGTTGTTACAGGACAAGTGGACGCATGTCAGAGAATGTGTTATCTTTCAAGGCGGATGCTTCGGACAACAAGGCGCGTTACACTTGCGAAGCGAAGAACATCATGATAAGCAACACTCTGAAGGCAGAGATAGACCTCACTGTTTTGTGTAAGTACCTTTATTTCATGACAGTTTCTTTTTTTGACCTACAATTGGTAAGCCCTTGGCATCACCCTGTTCTTAAACAAATTATGTGAAAATTTTATTAGTTAAAAGGATAAGAAATAATTTTAATTTACATGAGTGTCTTATGGAATACCTGATAATAAGCGGCTGAGACTTTTACACATAAAACTGAACAACTTTTCCAAAAATCATAAAAAACTACAATACATGAAATTTAAAATTCACATTTAATTAGAAAAACAACTGCGATTTGTATGAACATTTCAAAACAATTGTTTCGATTTCAATAAAGTGTTGTGCAGTTTAGGTTTTGTGCAGTAAAGCACATACAACGTGTGTTTTCAAGTTAAATCATCGACTTCTACATCTTTTTCGCAAATATAACAGTTAACAGATAACTCGGCAAAAGGCAGGATCGTAACAATTTGAAGGATAAAAGAACAAACCAAAACAAGGGGCTCCCTTCATCTCAAACATCCTTTGATAAGTAACCCCCATCAGCAGAACCATCTTTTATGCGCAGAATAATTCGACACTGCTTGGTACAATTTAAAAGAGCATTTATTTTTATTTGCAATGAAAAATATTCAAAGGACGTTTAACTGTATACCATACCATATTCCCGAGTTATGGGAAGAGACCCGTACCCCTGCAGTGGGGACGTAATGGGTTGTTAACATCCAGGTATTCTATTAAACAATAATATTATTATATTACAAAATCTTAATTTACATTTTTTCAGTTTTTATAGGCGGCGGATATTATTGACTTTCGGCTTGATAACGATGATGTTTATGAAATACATAATTTCATAAACAGACTCAATGTCTGTAACATTCACTTAGTTAAAAGTAAAATGAAATCCCATAACAACTTTAAGTTTGTACTAAGTCTATTCTATTCTATTCTATCAATTTATAAGTTTTATCACATAACTATCATGTAAAGATGTCAGCTACTGACTATTACAGTCTGCTAAGAATTTAGTGTCACTCGGGGTACTAACCGATCTCGTGGTCGCTTCACCTGCATAACCACAACCACGTCATCGCTTAAGTCTTACACTGTCTATCGGAACACAAATCTTTGTCCCTTGCGTTTCTATTGTTTATTTACAAAGAACAGGCGAAGTCCCGCAGGTGTACCAACCGAACCGGAACGAACAGGGTGCTTTTAAGGTGCATCGGGACAAAAGGGTCAGTAAGGATATAATTGGTTTCCAAAATTTGTGAAACACAAGTTTTGCATTAAAAGCCAACAACAAATAATTAATTTATAGGATACGGAAACAAATAAAAGCTACTTCGAAAGAATTTGAGCCCTCAAGTTTTGATTACTCTGATATTCATATTTATATTTCATTATTGTGTTTTAATGAAAATATGAAGTCAATGAGGCTTTTCAGTTTTCATTGTTTTTTTAAAAAAATATACAAAATGTAATAAAATTGGTGTAGGGCCTGTTAATTGGGGATTCTACTCATCGCACTGAACAAATTTTGTTCTACGACTTTGCTCAAATCACAAAAAAATTTTGGACATTTCATACAAATGATCATCTATTTTCCCATTTTTTGCTACTTTTGTATAGAGAGTCCAAAAACTTTTTTGTTATTTCAGCAAAGTCGTAGAACAAAAGTTGTTCAGTACGATGAGTAGAATCCCCAGTTAATGTGTCCTACACCAATTTTGTTACACACTGTATATAGGGTTATTTTTGGACTGGGGGTTATTTGGGGAAAGTTGCTCAGTTTCATGAAGCCACTATGAAGTTTTGGTGGGGGGTCCAAAAATAAACCTGGATATAGGTTAATTGTCTCTACCTCAAAAAAAGCATTAACCGATGATGCTGTACCTACTTTTAGTAGAACTTTCTATTGTACACTACACTGGAATATTGAAAACTGTCTAAACTTTGGATTCTTCCAACAGCAAGCTACAAACTTTCTATCAAATCCTTTAAAATACCAAGAAAATTGTGGACTTACATACGGCTGAAAACGAAAACACCATTTTTAAGTCACCTAAGAAAATATCGATTTAAATTTGAAGAGCAACAAGCTTGATTTTAAAGACATTATCTTGTCATTGGGATCTTGCTTTATGTTAACCCGGAATCAAATTTCCCTATCCATTTACTAAATAAATCCTCGGTTCCAAAAAGCTAGAAAGA
The DNA here is from genome assembly GCA_958295455.1 of Coleophora deauratella. Lineage (NCBI taxonomy): Eukaryota > Metazoa > Arthropoda > Insecta > Lepidoptera > Coleophoridae > Coleophora > Coleophora deauratella. Next base: position 4,690,833 of record OY282412.1, read on the forward strand.
GCACTATCTATTCTCTTTAAATCCTGGTCACGGCACCAGATATAAAAGAAACCACCGGTTTGGTCGGTTGGTCAAAGACTGGATAGACATAGTTGCACGAGCCAAATTTTTCGGGCAACCACTGAACACGTATGGAGCGAATGCTTTCAGTTGAGTAAACTTCCAGCGAGGTATAACACTGTGGATGTAGTGTAGAGAGCTGCATTGCGAACGATAAGAGAAATATAGTTTATTTAATAGACGTGTAACTCTTTACAATAAAAGATGTGTTATGGACCTTTCGCACTAGCCAGGTACGTGTTATGTATGCGACTACCGCCAGTAACCTTTTTGGTATTACTTTTTTATTGTGTAATTTTTGCCTTGTAATTTGTTTGTAAGTATGCCAAATAAAGATTTATTCTATAATATTCTATTCAGTAATGAACTAGCCTTCATGGAGCGCGGGTATTTTTTTTATTATTTTTTTTATGCCAAGGGCTTACCAATTGTAGACTAGAAAAACTCGTAAAGTACCTATCTACTCATAAAAAAAAGCAGTCGCAGCGACCAAGCTAACTATAGAAACCATACGTACGTCTCACACTTGACCGCAACTGGTTTCAGGGCAGTATAGTTAACTTGGTCGCTGTGGCCATTGGTCGATATAATAAAAAAATATATACCCGAAATAATAATATGATCAAATAATCTAACTAGTTTAATTATGTTAAATACAGAGTTAAAATATTAAAGAGCTTTTACTCTTAAATCTAAAAATCTTTTGTTTTACAACTTTGTTGAAATCTCGTAAAAATCTTAAGACCAACTTTATACGAAAAGTCCAATAATTTGTTTACTAGGTGTTCTAACAATGTCTTAAGAACGGTTTTATTAAATTATTTAACACTTTTATTATCTAAAACCTTTTATAACATCCCCTGTATCAGCCTCTATCATATACAAAGGTCAGAAATAAACGATACCTTTCATTCCAAAACCATCATACCGATTAAATTTTTTTTGAGAATTCAGTGTGGATTCTTAACGAAAAGTTGTTCCATAAATAGAACCCACAATTGAAATTTTGGGAATGGTGTAATGTATAAATATTGTCGTACAATAAGAGTTTACAAAGACCAAACCTATAAAGCAGTATCTAGACACAGAGTGACCCACCTAGGGGAAGGTCCAAGTCCGGATTAATGGTAGTTGTGGGATTTCCAACCCCAGTGTCAGAACTTTTCGAGCCGCCTGAAAGTCCTCTGAAATAGTTTAACAGCTATAATTTACACTGGTGGACTAAAAAACCGGCCAAGTGCGAGTCGGACTCGCGCACCCAGGGTTCCGTATAAATTCATAATCACACATGTCTTGAACTCTATATTTTTTATATTTGAGTTGATTGAATGAAAAGTAATTTGCGGGATACGATTTATGACGTATTAAAAAAAACTACTTACTAGATCTCGTTCAAACCAATTTTCGGTGGAAGTTTGCATGGTAATGTACATCATATATTTTTTCTAGTTTTATCATTCTCTTATTTTAGAAGTTACAGGGGGGACACACATTTTAACTGTTAAACACTAAAAGCAAAAAACTAGAAAACCATCAAACTAAAATTATAAACAGTAAACACACAGTTTTTGAACTTTTGCTTTAGTTTTATTTTGCTAGATTGAGTTAATTTTCCAAAAGTCGTGCATGAAACTTTGAGTCGATTTTTTTGTCCATGAGTATAGTAATAGCAGCCGGTACCATCGGTTTAACGTGTCTTGCATAGCACGGAAACGATCGAGATAAATGCCACTAAGAGTCAACCCCATCCAGGTCATGACCGTGTCTGTAGTCGGTCAAACTGCATGATAGATGCAACCACGCAAGCCGCACTAAACCACGACCACTTTTAGCGTGTTAACTACAATAAAGGTATTTCATCAGATACTCGCTTTGTTCAAATACGTACTAGTATTTAAACGTTTGTTCTGTCAAACAAATCCAATCCAGAGAGCAGAACAATTTAAAAACAGATATCGAAAGAACGCGTGGCTGTTTAAACTTTTTAAATTAAATCTATTCAAATGGTAATTTTGGAGAACTCTTTGCCAATCGGGCGTTTAGATAATAGATCTGTTTGAAAGCCGCACCGCCGTCGGTGAAGTTTTGAAAACTTTTGCGATATTTCACCGCGGATGTAGATCTTGCGGTTTTGCTTGGTAATATTTCCTGAAAAGAAAGCTGAAGCGTTAAATAAAGCTTTTTTAATTTAAATTCCATCGCAAATAAGTGAAAAGCTCCTCAGTTAAAACGAATCTTTAATTTTAATGTAATTATTAAATCCACGAGTAGGTATTTATTTTTTTATAATTTCAGTATTGTAATATTGACTTCAAACTTCAGTGACATGACAGCCAACAAAATGTTGAACTACAAAAGCCAAGCAGCCAAACCAATGGCGGAAAAATGTATAAAAACGTAACCAGATCGGTCGCAAAGAAAAACACCCGCAGGAAATTGCTGAAAGCAATCTTTTGAAAGCGAACTTTTAAAATACCGCTAACCCGAGGCGTCAATGGGAGGGGGGAGCATTAAAAGTTTGCGATCCTAGAATAAACGTCAAATAAAAGTTAGGATGTTGGGCTTATAAAGTATTGATTTTTCTGCCCCTGTACCTTAGTTAAAGTTTTCAGTAATTTGTTAAGGTTTTTTTTATTTAAGTGAGTAGGATAGTTTTTTTTTTTATGTAGATGCGCATACTCAGATTATCGAACCGTTATTTTCAAAATCATACTTTCATCTCCAAAATTAAAGAAACTAATTTTGACAATGTCAGAATAATATAACTATCCTAAATAAATAAATGACTTTTTATTTATATTTCATTTCAAGATTCTCTAAACTAAATAATTTACTCTTTTAGGATAACTTACTAATGTGGCAATGGGACTGTAAGACCCTCACTGTCTGCGTGTCCTACTTTTCAATGGTTGTATCTATCGAATCATTATAATATAAATAGAAAGCAGATTTTTTAAATATTAATTATACATGGGGTATTGTATTACTAACAAATTAATAAAAAAAATGTGATCCGTGCAAAAGAAGTGTTTTTTTCGTTTTCATTTTGTTTTTGCTTTATTGACAAACCCGTAAAGAACATCAAAAGTGTTTTGATTGTAGTAAAAATTGTAATGTTAAAAAAAACAGTTAAGCAAATAGTAATAAATGTTAATAGTTTATCTAGTAAGTATTTAGACCCCGAAATAAATAAATGAAAACAATTTGTAAGTAACTATCTATTGAGAAAATACATATAGAAGTTCTACTGAAGATAACACAGAAACTCGTAAACTTTTCTTTTGAATAGACAACATCTGACCTCTAGACAACTTTGTTACCTATGCTCGCTACGTATTATCTATTTAAGGTGGATTATTTTTTATCGAAATGAGATATTTTAAAAATTATAGTCGTACTACGAATCAGTATTTGTTTTACGACATGCCCTTAATATTCTTAAGGGCTTGTAGTGAGTAGTTCTTAATGAGTGTAAGTAGAAAATTCGACTACTAAAACTAGACTACTAAACTAGAGTAGTTCTAAAGCCCATTAAGCTTGAGTTTTGTACAATTCTCTCAGTTACTTATTATAGCTACTTTTCTTACTTTTCGGGGAGATAGTACGTTCCACACATAGGGGAAGTTACTACGATAATTCAGATTCGATCGGAGCTTGTAGCCTTATTAGTGAACCCCATCGTCAAAGTTTAAGAAATAAATTATTATTTTCCCATAATTTTTAGTCTTAGCTACTGAACAAAAATACCTTTTGTACCTGTATTTACAATAGCCATTTAATAATTTATTTTAAAATTAGGATTGTCGGAAGAACCCCCGTTTCCTCGTGGTCTTGAGTGATAACAACACCCATATTGTACCATTTCATCTTTATTATTGAACATTTTCTTTTTTTGTGTTTACATTAAACCTAACATCGGTCTACCATGTAACTTTCATCAATTAATTAATCTTTTTGTTACAGTCGCGCCCTCTCACGTGACCATATCGGGCCCGACTGAGGCCCGAGTGGGTGATCCGGTGCCTTTGACCTGCGCCACAGCACCTTCCAACCCTGCCGCTGATGTTAAGTGGCTCGTCCTTGGGAAGCACCATAAGGAAGCCAGCAACAGGACTGTCATATCCCCTGAAGGTATGTTCCACAACTTTCTAATACAGTACCTTCCTACCCTGCCGCTGATGTCAATTTGCTTGTACTTAGGAAGCAGCGTAAAAAAATCAGTAACAGGACTGTCATATCCCCTGAAGGTATGTTCCACTACTTTCTAGCACAGCGCATTCCATTTCCAACTCAGCTGATTTCAAGTGATCTTCCAGTGAACGGTTGCCACTCGAGAACTTTAATTGGATAAAAGTTATTGTAATTAATTTTAACCTAGCCAGTGCCTATTGCCCAATACTTCGCAAAAGTATCTTCTACTGTAAGTCATATTATACTATAAGTACGTTTTTATATGTAAAATTGTTTTGTCCATAGGAGGGTGGGTGACAACTTCCAACATAACTGTGGTGGTGGAACCCAACCGACGGTCCATCGTGGTGGTCTGCCACGGGGTTAACGGCCAGCTCACGGAGAATGTCATGGCTACACACACCATCAATGTTCTATGTGAGTACTTTTGAATGAATTTTATTATTATTCACATAAATAACACAATAGACTGAACATATAAAGCACGGTGAATACATAAACTCAAAAATCAAAATTTGTTTAAGTAGACGCTCTACACATTCTTTTTTCCTACCACTTTTCGGGAAGTGTTTGGGGAGCGAAAGGACGTTATTCATAAAAAAGTATATACATAGAAGTTATATAGGGTCCTTCTAAAATACCTGAACAAAAATTAACAGTGGCTTCTATTCCTGAAAATACAGCGAGGCTGTCTTTTCTTTTTACTATTAGTATTTTACTTTTCTTAGTCTTTTAAAGACAAAGAGCAGACAACTAATTGTGAGTCAAAAAAATGTTTGTAAAATCATTTTCGTTATGAAAAAAATATTGACTAGGGCTATTGTATATTGACCCACACGAGATGAAATAGTTTTCATTAATTACAAAGCTTGTGTAACACCAATTTCCAAAAATAAGTTGGAACTTCTGAGGCGTTAGTTACCATATAGGGTCAATTTTAATATAGTTCACGGATTTTGTCATATTATGTGACGTCTTAAATGTTTATCATAATTATTCAGAATGCTTAGATTAAAGGCATTTTAACTTTGGCGTCATTTTACAATTCAGCGCACTCGTTGATGTGGGTTTGGGTAAACAAGATTTAGTAAACATGTTTTTGTAACAAGATTACTTAATATAGTAACATTAAGTTTGTTCTTTAGTGTTTGTGCCTTACATGTTACTTGTTTTTTAAATATGCCAGGACGAATCCTCACCATCATCTGTCGGACCCCAAACTAGGATTGTCTATGCTATGGTAACCATAAACGGATATAGATACGATATTTAATACACAGTACATATTACTCTGGGTGGAGGTCGAACCTGTCCCATAGCGTAGAAGTCAGTATGGCAAACAACTACTATACCGAGTCTGTCGGCGCAATCATTTTGTTTCACAACTTTACTGAAACACCCTTTTCTTAAAAAATGCACACATCGTGGAATACTATTTGGAATAATTTTACATGCATTTGTTTTAATTTTTAATTCTAATACTTACATAATATTTTATTTGACATTGTTTGTATTTGTGCTGTTTCGTCGTAGAGTTTTGATATTTGTTAATTTACTCATCCATTATATTTTATGTGCAGCTATTTTTTAATTTTTACTTAACAGAATTGTGTAAATTTGTACGTCAAATGACAGATTGTGATAAAGGACATGTTATTAAGCTTTAAGACCATTTTTTGTAAACTCATAATCACAAATAAATTATTTTGAATTTTGAATCGTTTGCGACACATTTTGTTCTTTTTCATATTTAAGAAAACAAAAAATAAAATTTTCGTGAAAAAAATGACTACCTAGAGTTTTTTCAACACTAAATGCATTTCCAACATCGGGTGGAACACTAGCAATGTTATTTATATTTTTACATATACAATGTGGCGTTTTTTTATTTACTATTGTAATTGTCTATTACTATTTCCATTTGAAGTTATAGTTCTTTGTTAGCGCCGTTGTTGTGAGCACACGGACTGGAGGATTTTGGAGAGAGTGAGACGATTTCATATCTTTAAAAACGATAAAGCATGGAAAAATCCTGCTAGCATAGTAAATATCTAATATTATTCTACAGAAAAACCTAACCCAGTAACATGTACATTATTACTCAGATACTTATATCTAATGTCACTCAGATAACAAACAATTCGTCAGTATTCTTGTTACACAGATTAGTATACATCCGGCTCGAAGGACCAAAATCTATGATTCCTCGCCAGTACAGTTAGCCAGATAATTTTGTGCCATCGGCATCGTTAGTTCAAAAGCGATAGTCATTATCGGGTTTGGCGGAAGACATCGTTAACATGAAATATTAATGTTTTATGCGAGTGTTCTGTGCTCATGTCAACGTGGTGTCAGCGTTTCATTTGTAATGACGTCACGGTTTCATATAATATTAATATTAAGTACTCGTGCGCTGATTAATGATAAATGTAAGTGTCTGATGTCATGTGAATATAATATAATAAAATCTGTAGCGAGTGTTATAATCTGTTTAATTGCCTATTACTACTGTATAGACAAATGATGTTTGTACACACCTAAATGTCTGTGCTTGCGCTCAGAAACTGGCACCAGATCTTACCCGATGGACCCTTTACCGAATGGTAGGGACTGGCCACACTACTGGACAGTATTATGTACACTGTGACACTTCATGTGAAACAATAGTCGTCGCTATTCTTTTCTACGCCCTCTCTTGCTTATGGAATGACAAAAAACACTCCTGTAAATTTCCAAAAGATCGTGAAGGTTACATACATACAAAGACTTGAGAGCGGAAAACCGAAGCACCTTTTTTGAAGTTGCACACTCGGTATAAATAGCATAGAAACAAGTCAGAAACTCATAAAGCCTTGAGTCGCGACAGTGGAACGTGCTTGGAAAGCGTATGCCGTTCGCGTTCACTTAAATTATATGCAAACTGTACATACACGAAGGAAAGAAAAAGGAAAACGCACCTTTTTTCTGTGACTTTCGTAAAAAAACGTTGCCTTTTTGAGATTTTAGAGTAAGGTGTTAACTCGAGTCAAATGTAAAGTTAATAAGATGACTTAGGTGTTAGGTTGCTCGCTGCACAACATGAGGTTGCGGGTTCTATCCCGGCGAGGTCCAACTTTGTAGAACTCGGTTTGGTTAGTGGTAGCACAGGGTAGAAGACCCCCTTAAAGTCTTAATAAGTAGAAGTCAGCGTTTTAAGTTTCTGAGAGAAGTTTTTACACGCTGTATTTTTTTATTATTAAATAACTGCATATTTCTTTCTTAATACTGTTTTATATGTTCAGATAGAGAAAAGTGCAGACATCTTTCAGATCAGACGCTGTCTTTATTAGCTATATTCTAGCACCTGACATTCCCCGTCTACCCGCTACGATGGAGTTGTTTTTCACGTACGTTTCTGAAAAGTGTTGTGCTAAGTTTTGTCGATAAAATCTATCGATAATTTTGATAGGATATCACATTTATACCATCGACATTGTTCTTTTGTTATTGAATGTATACATAATGTAGATATCAGGTTTTAGTCCGGAAAACCAAGGGAAGTTATTGTTTTTGCGGTACTCGAGGTATGTCAAAGCATTATTTTAAGTCTGTTAATATGTACTGTGTAAAAGTAGAAAAAACGTTGTATTTACGCACTGACAATACCATCATTTTTTATCAGATAAGGTACTGAAAAACACATATATTTATAACAAAATATTTCGTTTATGATTCTGTTAATATCAATAAAATATTTTTCTATTTGTTTATTTTTGTTCGAAGTAATTTTGGCCAAGGACGTGAGGATTCATTCGCGCCTTCGTTCCCCATTCTCATCGATATATACGTTATCGATATTTTACCAACACTGCTACAGTGCTAGCACTAAGCTTTCGCGTCACGTCGCTAGCTATCAACCCTTCAAATGCAGCGGGACTGTTTGTACCCGAGCGAGAAATATCAACGCTTTTGGGATTTGCGAGTACCCTGTAATTTAACCTGTAAATGGGGTATTTGACGCGTTAGAAGGATATAAACAGAGTTTTGACATTGCCTTTTTTGCAGGGGGTTTGATTGAAAAAAAAGTTGTAGAAGTGAAAACTAATAAGAATCTTTTCCTTAAACGAACTTATTTCTTAACTAAACATAAATATAAATTTTTAAAGGTTATCCTAGATACCTGACCTTTAAAAATAATTTTCCAGACATATTAAAATACCTAAAAAAAACTTTTAAACTCCAAAATTTGTCTTGTTTACTTTAGTTAGAAGAAATGGTATCCTTGGCAACGTAAACCTACCGAGGTACTTACTTGGATCCATGATTTATAATACAGGATTTAAAGACCACTCCTAGAAACTTTCAACAAGGTATTTATTCTATTCATGAAACTGAACAACTTTATCTATGGAACCAATTACATACAAATTTATCGGCCATTCAGCCAATTTTGTATGGGGAGACCAATTTTTTTTTTTTATGTTTTTCTTAAAAAAAGTTTCATGAGTGGAACCCGCCGTTGAAGTTTCCAAGAGAGTTGTTTTTACAATCCGTGATTTAGAAACAATGTCGTGTCGTACCGAGAAGTCAAGGGGTTGGCGAGGAGTAGAAAAGAATGGCGGTTACTCCACCGACAGGAGCCTAGCTTTTAAGAGAAGATAATATGAATCAGCGTAACTATTTGGCCGTATGGACTTAATAATAAGTTTATGGATCACCTACGCTTGATAAATTCAATTTATTTCGCTTTTGTTACCAGTGACACGAAGCTTAGAAAATCTATCTCTCTACACCTAAAACAGTATAATTGAAAACCGTTTCAAATTACAAAACAATTAAATTCGTATCTCAGTCGGAGGTTCGTTAAAAGCAAAAGTTGGATCACCTGACTTTAAAACTATTCTCATTACTCCCGAAATTTTCCATTTTGTAAATGCACTAAGCCCAAATACGAAAGAAACTTTTTAAGTTGGAGAATTTCGAACAAGAAATATTCTGAAAGCGAAAAGTTAAAGAACAATTTCTTAACAAAAGCATTTGTACTTTTACTGGGGCCTAAAACTGAATAACTATCCACAAAACAAAAAAATATTTGGTTTATATCGATCAGCTAATGGGATAAATTATCGATAATATACCAAAATTAAAGTAATAAAAATATAAAAATTACAATTTACCTACATTAAAAAAACTTTTTTCGACTTGGATTCACTCGCCGAAACCGGCTTGCAGTGGGAACGAGATTAAATATTACATTATTGAAGTAGATTTTTTTTAATATTTTCTATAGCGTTCTACCACAAAATAAATACCCAATAGTTGGTCCTACTCAAGATTTTTTAAAACTCACAATCAGTAGTAGTTCCTTGGGAAAAGTTGTCTTCGTTTATTATAAAAATCGAGAGCAAATTTTTTTTTCCAGACATTTCAGAAAGACCATAATATATTTGTTAGAGATTATTCTTAGAGACTTCCGGACTTGGCCCCCGTATGTAGAGTATGGCTTAACCTTCCCGAGTCATGGGAAGAGACCCGTGCCCCTGCAGTGGGGACGTAATGGGTTGTTAACACAACATTCTTAGAGAAGTTACTCATTTTACTGTTTTCTCGTACCTCTTCAATGATATGGCCAGTTTTCATGATCTGTCCATTTCCTATATGAACTGGCCACGAAATTAATATACTATAATAACGTCGAGTACAGTCAACAAAAGTTCCTTTATAAAAACCATGCTGTTGTACTTTTAAAAGGCTATTTATTAAAAAGCCATCCAGCAACCCCCTACGGACCCAGGGACCTGTTACCTCGTTTCGCGCACGTATTTTTTCCGTCAACCTAACGCGATAAGCTCCGGCTTAAGCTACTTTTAAGAGCATCCTTTCATCCTCCTCACTCACACTACACCCCCTATCTAGCGTCTCTCTCCCACTCGCGCCTGTTAGTGTTGATTATTTTGCTTAGATTTTATCGAGGAAAGCAATTTTAAGGTTATCCCGCCGTGTAATCGCAATTTTAAGCACCGATTCCGCATTGTCTTCGTTAGGATGTGCTAAAAAGAAATGTTGTTTAATCTTTTTGTTCCAGGCAAAAGACATGTCTGGATTTAAGTTACTTCAATTATTTTTGTCCTAATATTAGGTACTAGAGATCTTTCTCAGTAAAAAGTATTAAGGAGTTGTAACGTTCTTAACAATGTCGTTCTTATACAGGTGACCTTTGTTTGCTGACAAGCGGCAAACTGTTCATGTAAATATGGTATTTATGAAAAGAATCCCATGTAATGGGATCAAAAAATATTTTTTGACATTTCATTCTGTCAAGTGTTTTTTTTTCCACCGACGCTGTTCTCTCACATCTACCATTTGTCGCTTGTCAGCAAATAAGAAACGCATAATGTTTTATTGTAAAAAACAAGTAGTTATTAATTTTTTAACAATACTTTTATATCCATAGATAGAAATGTAGGACAATTTCGCTAATGGTTTCAACTTATACTTTGATTACTAACTGCGCTCGTGTATAATGCATGTAGCTCGTAATAGCTTCCACTTGCCTCATTACAGAAATCACTATCAACAGTATACAATAAATATAATTTCTTTAACATTTTATAAACTTACCTTAGATAGTTCTACAAAAGCACCAAATAAAATTGAATATAAAAATATGAACCCATCATTTTAAACTCCCAGGCGGCAGGACCTTCCTCATAAAGGTTAGGTACTTGATGTATTAAGAACCATTTTTTATACATATACTAGTATCTGGAAGTATCATTTTACTTAAGTATAGTAGTAGTATCTTTTTAGTCTACATAAAACAAAGTTCCTACTTGGATATCCTATACTCGCCCTTTCAGGAAGTGTTTCCGGATAGAGAAGAAAGATCTTCGAGTCCAAAAGAAACTCTCTCCTTTTCAAAAATAAGTCTTACATGCTACCTATTACATCTTAATTTGAGTCAACAAGCTTGATTACGGTTTTATATAAATGCATTCTTTTATGAAATAATAAAATAGTTAACAAAAAAAATTGTGTAAATAGACATTAAATTAACAATGAACTAACCACAATCGTTCCTATTTCAATCTAGGTACATTTAAACAAGATAACTGTCTAGAAACTTATAAGGAGACAAGTGTAGATAACTCCAATGTGTTGCCAGACTTTGGAGCAGGTCTTTGAGCCAGCATATGGCATAACCAGCATTTTAGCATACAGAGGGGCCGAGAAGTTGTTATCTGCCATGCATTAATCATGTTTTTGGGTGGCTGGCCAAGTCATAAGCGGTGAGAGGGTTAAAAATGCTGTAGCTTGTGAATTGGATAGTTTGTTAAGAGTAAACAGTAGTGCGCAGAATGGAAATATTACTTGTAGTATATCCAAATAAACAAAAACTGCATTCAGATCGGTTCATTCGTTTGAGACCTACTGTGTGAAACACAGACAGACACACACCGCACTTAGACTTTAAACGTATACATAACTCAAATATTCGGGTCAAAGGTTGAAGACTATGTATGTATATGATCTTATAGATACTCCTCACTTCTTATTGCGGAATTTTGCTTAAAAATGTTGCGTCCAAAGCATCATCATTTAATTTAAACTTTATTTTATACAACAAAAATCCCCACAGTTCTAAGTAACATTTTTCTATTTATATTCACATTGAATCTCTTTCCTTTCTTGATTTTTATCAGGGTGTTATCGATCAAAATAAAATATACTATCACCGTCCGCTCCCGCTACAGGTTATGCCTTAACAACATAGACGCCTATACAGGGTGACGTGGCGAAAACATCCATTGAGAGTATATCTGAAAGAAGCATATTTCAGACCCTTTCGTTTTACTTTAAACATTATTTTCTTGACAGCAGTGGTCGAGGTAAAAGCTGACTAGTTTCGTGATATCAAATAGGTCATATTTCTTGAACTTTATATTTTCAGAAGCTGTTATATGATGCTGTCAAATATTCAGCTGAAGTGTCAAAATTACTGAATACTAAATGAACGCAAAACTTTGATCTCATCGCTATTTCAGCGCTGAATTCGACGCGAATTTTTTTGTGAATACCCCTATTCAGTACCTACTTATTTGAGTCAAATTGATTAATATGACTTGTTGATGTATAAGTGAAATGCAAGTGAAAATAAAAATATGATAAAACCAAGAAACTATTTTCTTATATGTTCAAGAACTATTTCTGACATATTTTATTTTCTTTCATACTGTATAATTAATATCAACAGTTTCACCAATTAAATATAACTTTAAATAAATGATATAAAATATACCTGTAGGTAGGAGGAATTTCTAGGGCTGAGACAGAAAATAGAGGCCATCTAGAGAGATATCGACAGCAAAAACTCTCATCCCACCGCAAGCCATCCTAAGTAACATATAATTTCGCTCCCCAACGACTGTTGTGCATTTCAAATGACAATACAAATGCAATAAAAACATTGACATATCTATGCAAGTGAAAATAAAAATATGATAAAACCAAGAAACTATTTTCTTATATGTTCAAGAACTATTTCTGACATATTTTATTTTCTTACATACTTTATAATTAATATCAACAGTTTCACCAATTAAATATAACTTTAAATAAATGATATAAAATATACCTGTAGGTAGGAGGAATTTCTAGGGCTGAGACAGAAAATAGAGGCCATCTAGAGATATCGACAGCAAAAACTCTCATCCCACCGCAAGCCATCCTAAGTAACATATAATTTCGCTTCGCAACGACTGTTGTGCATTTCAAATGACAATACAAATGCAACAAAAACATTGACATATCAATGCGGAACCAATCAGCGACCGAGATTGGTTGTAATAGTGCCACGTGCCGGACAAAAACGCTCCTTTACCGGAATGCTATTACATTACTGTTTTGAACAGTGACGGGCCAATACGTTATGTCGGTTATCGATATCGATAGTATTTAAAAAATGGATAAAAGAATTGAAGAACGGTGGTAAGTGATAATTATACTAAATGATGAGAGGGTTTACCAAGATTCTCCAACGCAATGTCAGTACAGAAACCTATTATAATGTGAACTTTCGTCCCAAAAATTGCAAACGACACCTTGTGTGTTATATTGTAATGAATTTTCTAGCAGAGCAATTCATTTAAGTGTGGATATATCTAAATCATGCGATTGCGTTTGTACTAGAAATAATCATCATTTAACTTTTTTATTAATATCTACAACATTGACATTGATTACACGTTTTATTAACAGCTTCTTAGAAAATTATAGAGTTTATAGCTTATTTAAAAATAATGTATGCTTGAAAGAAATTATGTATGAGTGATACAGATAGGTTTTTTCACCTATTTTCGCAGGTAGTTGTTAACTAACTACGAGTAGTTGGCTCAAGGCTTTCACCGCGTAAAAACTGTTTATATATATTTATCGATAACTTTCTTCATAAATCTTAAATACATAATATCGATATCCTGGCAACTCTATTCCACATTTTGCGGCAAGTCCGCGCGATCCCCAGTGTTGACGACCCCTGACTAATGTATTCGCAGTAGATGTGTGATTTGTGAAATTACGAGAACCCTAGATGACAGCAAGGATGTAGGTTCTATACTGCCCCCATAAGAAAGAAAATCGCAAAGTATATGGAGTTTTTGTATACTTTGCGGCCTTCTTTCATACATATTTTTTTGTTCATATAGGATCTAAATAGATAAATATACCTTAAAATAATGTGACTGTAAATACATAAAAAGGGAAGTTACTGGTTTCCAATATACGATATTACGACTGGTTTGGGAACTAGGGCTACTTTCGCAATATTCACATTTTTTTTTTAAGTTATGTTAACAACCCATTTCGTCCCCTCTACAGGGTCTCTTCTCATAACTCGGGAAGGCTATGCCATACTCCACACAGGGGGCCAAGTCCAGATTGGTGGAGGATGTGGGGCTAGTGGCCAACCCCAGTGACAGAAACTTTCAAGCCATATGTATATAGATAATAGATGTAAATGACAATCCGGACTTGGCCCCCGTGTGTGGAGTATAGCCTAACCTTGTCAACGTATGGAAACTGCGTAAGCCCGTGCCCCTGCAGTGGGGACGTTATGGGTTGTTAACGAAATTGACACTAGTACCAAGTGACGTGTTTTCGAGCTGTTTTGAAAGAATATTTTCCATACACACAAGCTAATCAGCTGATGGATTTGACGTGTGAGATGTCCCAAAAATCTACTACATTTAATCTCACACCTGTATACAAAGTGATGTGCGTCACTGTTTGTGTTCAATTAAGTATGTAGTAAGTATAATATATTTTGGAAAGCTTATAAATCTCATTTTTATGTACATTATTGTTTTGGGATGTAACATACATGACGTTACCCACATATTTTTATAACATCAAAGTATGTGAAGAGGTTTAATAACATTGTAAGCAATATTTTATTTCTACAGACTGTATTAAACCTTAATCAATTATTAGTATTATTACTTAACAGGCATTCATCCAAGAAGTACAAAAAATATAAATTAAGATGATTCTTTCGGAAAAGATATCTCTCTCTCTCTCTCTCTCTCAGTCAGTGGACTCGGTGGCTAAGTGGTTAGCGCTCTTGACTACACATCTGGGGGTTGTGGGTTCGATTCCCACCTACGACAAACATTTTTTTAACTGTAAAAAGAAACATAATGAGGAAAGCTGTACATCTGTTTGCTAAATCACCTTACACGTGACCGCGGGTGATACAATGCAACACCAGGCATCAGTCTCTATTCATTGGAAAGGCACAGTTAATAAAACCACAAGATAAAAGAAAGACATTATAATATGATAAAGTAAATTATTAAAATTTGTAATAAAACTGTACTTTCATAAACAAACTATCCCATCGCAAACGAGCGCGTCCTAAAGACGCGTCCACAACAAACAATATTTAAACACTTAGGGCCGGTCCACACCGATAGTTGCCGCAATTAATGCTAGCCCCGTCCAAGGCTCATTACTTTAATGAGTGGTACGTGACGGTAGAGCTGTTAAGGGTAGTTCATACTGGAATGTTTCCTTATATGGAAGGAACTGACGTTCAGTCTTAGTTAGGGTTTCAATCGTTTCTTAACTGCCTGAGCAGAGGTGAATCTGTAGTGTTATAATATAATTGACTATTACAACTTCATAAAAAATATGACAATTGTACACGTAAATGTGTGTGTTACATGGCTTGCGCTTAACCACTGGTATCTTACATGTAAAGGGGGGGGAGGTCGTTTTTAGAGAGGGGCAAGGAGTGGTCATATTGTACGAAAGTACTTCAATATTAAAGAACATCATTTAATGGCGGATACTGGGGGTCGTGTCGGGGCGGGTTTGATTAGGTAGCAAATTTTTGTGTATATCTGTACAATTATTAGGATCAAAAATGTGTAATATTTTGTTCCGTTTTTATACCGTTAATTGGTAATCCCTTGGCATCATCTTAATGAAATGGTAAATGATGGTGATGCCAAAGATGAAAGTGGATTTACGAAGATTCCCCAACGCAATGGGGAACCGGCTATCTTCATGAGGGAATACATGAATGGTGTTAACATTGATAGGCGACAAGACTTAGATAAGATGATGTTTTACTTCTATTTAAATCAACGATAAAAATGATTAGACTTTTAAATCTACTACTTTTCTAAATCAATGACGAAAATGATTTAGACTTTTAAAAATAGTCGCAATGAACAGTGTGTACGCACCCTAACGTTGTCGCTTGATTATTCCACAGCGTGATATCGTACGACACACAAATTACGGTTTCATGTATATTCAGCAGTACAGCACTGCTGGCCTTTAAAAGCGAAACGTTCAACTAATCCTTTGACTTGTAGTTTTTGGTCGGTTTTTTTTTAAACCTCTATTGTGCTTTTTATTTCGCGTAGATACAGCACAGGCTTTTAGATTTTTTTTACGGCACCACTGTGCTGTAACAAAGCTGAGAATAATATAAAGTAAAAAACTTTTCTGTTCGTTAAGGTTTTTTAGTATGTAAGGAATATCCTTTCCGAGCTATCTATGGAAAGAGACTGTGCCTCTGCAGTGGCGAAGATTTAGGCTAACTATATTTGAAAATGTTATATAAGATTATCTAAAGGAAACTATATTACCACACTACTATACTACAGAGGGAATAAATCCAGATATAGAGCACATGTGTGGTATCCGCATCACACGCAAAAGGTCCGCGATTTTTGGGACAGCCTGTTTAAACCATAAATAGCAATAAACCATGAGTGTGTTTAATATAATCTAACCATAGATTATGTGCTATATCGCTCTAGAGACGAGATTAATCACCCATAATCGTACTCGGGGGTGTCACTTCATAACTTTACCTTAGATTGATGACTTACTAATTTCATAATTTTCAATAATATCCACTTTGTCGTTTCTGATTGAAGGGAAACCTTCCTTTATCACTAAAGCGCAAATTTATTGACATATGCATATTTCCGATCCTAACATATGGTGCACAAACTTGGTCATTGACCGAAAGCCAAAAGACCGAACTCAAGGTTTACCAACGGGCTATGGAACGCAGAATATTAGGTGCAAAAAAGACTGACAGAATCTGGAACCACACTTTGTTCTGTGCCCAAATAGTTGCCCGGCAGAAAAAATGCCGTCAAACTTAAATGGGACTGTTCTTGTTGTCGATTCGATTTTCACGATTAAACTTATTTGACAGAACTAAACTTAATTTAAGTGTTTTGTCTTTTTCTCTCTGTATCGAAAATAGAAGGATAGGATGCTTAAATTAAGTTTGGTCCTGTCAAATAATTTTGATCGTAAACACCGAATCGACACCAGTGACTAGCTAAACAGGTCTGTTCTATAAAATTACCTGTTATCTTATTTTTTTACCCTGTTTATGGCGAATAAAGGAATTGGAACTGGAATGCCCTAATAGTTGATGTAGGAGAAAAATGGCGTCAAACTTAAATGAGATTGTTGCTGACTAATTTTCAATTTCAAACAATTAAGGTACTAATTTCATAACAATATTGAGTTTTTATATATCTGTAATTGCATCAACAATTATGCTATTAAAAATTAGCAAAAACATGTAACTGTGGTGTCTTTATCAAAAACTAGCTTTCGCCCGCAGGGCAGCGCCATCTAGTG
The DNA here is from genome assembly GCA_958295455.1 of Coleophora deauratella. Taxonomy (NCBI): domain Eukaryota; kingdom Metazoa; phylum Arthropoda; class Insecta; order Lepidoptera; family Coleophoridae; genus Coleophora; species Coleophora deauratella. The sequence goes on from OY282412.1 coordinate 4,708,236, forward strand.
ACAAAGTAAAAATTTCAGTATTTAGCCAATCCTCCGGGAACCCTCGAGATTTCCGGGATAAAAAGTATCCTACGTTTAGCTAGCCGTGTACTTTATTTATCGACCTACCAAATTTCATCCAAATCTATTCAGTAGTTTTGGCGTGAAAGTCGAACAAACAAACAAACATCCATACTTTCGCATTTATAATATTAGTGAGATGAGATGCATTTCGTCTTGATGACGTCACAACGTTCTTACCAGAATTCAGATGCTTTGCATATCTTTCACGTCCTTGGCGCATCAGACCGATTTAGCTAAATGGACCTTACACGTCTTTGTTGCTTAAAGGTTAAAATGAAACGGCGAAAAAGCGTAACGTGAAACATAAAAGGTCCTTGAAGGATCTTTAAAGCATTTATAATACTTCTGTTATAAATGCCCATGCCCACAGATGGGCAGTCAGTCCATCTTAAAAAAACATAATTAAAACATAAAAAAAATATTAATAAAAACCGTCAGCCCAAAAAAATAAAAAAGTTAATTAGTCAGTAATAAGTTAGGTATTCGAAATGTACATTTAACTAATTCATACCGTTGCACCGGCTAGAATCAGCAAATGTAATTGCATGTATCTGATGCATTACATTTGTGCAGCATTCGGGATTTTGTGAGGCAAATAGGTGGAGCTAACAACTGAATAGATGATTTTAATACATCGAGATTTACAATTTATATTGAAAAATATGATACGAACTAGTTGATTAAAAAAGCTGTTTGCAATTTTGGTAATTAATAAGCTGGATATGATACAGGATCAAGGTTTTTTTTAATGGTGGATATGACCATATCCAGGTTATAATTATTCGGGTCAAACGACACGTCTTTTGTTCTATTACTTTTTGAATGATCGAGGTAATTTTTTGGACTTTCCATATTGGATTTTGAAATTTGTATGGAGAGCTCATTATTTTTTTGACAACTCCAGTGTCAGAAGTCTTCGAGCCATCTTTTTTCTTTTGTCATGGCTTAATGACTGCCATATAGTGATAGCAGCCGGCACCAATGGCTTAACGTGCTTTGCGAATCACGGAAACAGTCGAGATAAAAGCCAATAACATTCAAACTCATCCAGGATATGACCGTGTCTATATTATTGCCTGCATGGGTATAAAAATGCTAAGAATCGTAAGTAAATGGAAGTGCATTTTCTGAGCCGGCCTGGCCAGCTACCACCATCTTATCTAAGTCTAACCTCATTGTTAACAGCATTGATGTATTCCGGCAAGTTCCCCATTGCGTGGGGGAATCTTGGTAAGCCCGCTTCCATCTTCGGCATCATCATCACTTACCATCAGGTGAGATGCCAAGGGCTTGCCAATTGAGGGTAAAAAAAATAGAAACTTACTTAATTCGAAACAAATGTCAATTGACAAGATTATCCCGTATAGTTTTACTTACTGCCCTATCAACCCCACGTAGACATTACGCTCCGCCGTTGATTCCAAAGTTTACGTGAGACGAATAAGTTTAACGGGAATACCATTTACTTAGACATATACCACTAGACCGGCCGTTCTATTGACAACATTTTAAATTTTAGAGACCTCGTTTTTATGAAGTTTTTATGTGGGAAATGCCAAAAATAAAATACCCGTTTTTTTATAAATAAAAAAATATTATTACGTATTTCTCGAGATAATTGCTTTTTTCTCTGTAAGCTGTATAAGAAGCATAGCCGTCAGGTCGAGTTAACAACTTCTTTTTTATTAGTTGCCACCCAATTGGCATAAACACTTTACATATGCCGCTTATAAAATCCTGACAAAGAAAAAACTTGAGAAATAAACAAAATATGGATGTTATATTTTTACATTTTTATATTTCAAATGTTGTTAAATAAAACAATGACAAAATGTAGTACCTAACAAATTCTTAAATTAATATAAACATTGCTTAACAATGTTATTACTACACAAAAAAAAAAATTCAACGCCGATGCGCCTGTCCTTATGAATTTATGTTTAGGTCTTTGGCCGTTAACGTTTTACTGGTGAAATCTGAGACAGTAGCTGGGTTGAGTTTATTCCGGCGAGCGTCCGGTCCGGATTGTTTATACGATAATACCGGATCGGACGCCAAATCGTTCTGTTTTGTTCTTAACTGTGATTGTGTTGCATAAGCCAATCATTTGAGGTAATGGCTCTTTTATTTATTTATAAGTTTATTTTAGGATGGCTCATTTCAGAGAATATTTTTACTGTCGTGTAAGCTAAGCGTTTACTGTTAATTGTAAGCGTTGTAGTTATTTAAAATTACAGGGTCAATGAAAATCAATAAACACAGTAAATACATTATTGGGAGGCCTCACACTCGGTGGTGGACCGTTAACTTTATCGTTTTGTCATTAAACTTTTATATAACTTCATAGATAAATCTAAATTGTTCGATTAATCTAACGTAAACTTAAATAATACATATTATTTTAACTCCAGTTGTACTTTTAAGTATTCCAAATGTAACTTAGAAAATATTTCGGCAACGCACTTGTGACTCCTGGTGTTGCGGGTGTCTATGGGCGGCGGTAATCTGTTACCATCAGGTGATCCGTCTGCTCGTTTGCCACCTCTGCCATAAAAAATATAAAAAATACTTTTGAAATATTTTGAAGTATATTTAAAAGCAAGTTAAAAATGTGATTATCTATACAAGTTGGCATGAATTATTACAAGCTTCGTCCTGGTTTTAGTCGTCACCCCTTATACGGGATGTTCATTTATCACATTATGTGTCCTACTAAATTACTGAAGAAAATGTAAACTGAGACTTACAGCGTTTATTTTCCTCTAGAACCTTTAGAGAGGGACAACGAGTGGCCATATTGTATGAAAATACTTTAATATAAGGTGCTTACCTATGAAATTGGCGATCACCTTAAAAACATTAAAGAGAAAGTTATATAAAACAATTAAGATATTATATAAAGCAATTACCTATTCTCAAAGTATCACCTGGACATTGTAGATATTAAATTATGCTTGCCTATTGTCTAAATATTTTAAGACTGCAGTAGCGTAGAACGGATGTTTCCATCACTGAAAATCACCCTTATTTCAGGAAAAAAGTACTTTTCCTGATAATTGTAACTGTTTAAAACGTTTTTTTTCTAAAATATAACTACTTCGTTGAAAGCTTCTTGTGTTTCTTGTCGGGCTTTGCTTTTATTTCATGTTCTATCTGTCCCGTAATCTTTTAGATAATTAAACGAAAATATTTATCATTCGCGGTAAGTGCGAACGTATTTTTTTGTCTCACTAATTCCCATGAATATGAAATTCGTACCACTTGTAACAATAAACCATTCTCTTCAAAGGGATAGCAGAGGCTGTCTGATCTTGCATTTAATATTAACCTCAGACATTTGTAGTTTGTAGTGCGGTCGTGGCTCAGCGTGGTTTGCGTGGTTCGCATCTATCACGCAGGTAAGCTGACTACAGACAGGGTCATAACTGGACAGATTTTTCTGTTAGTGACAATTATCTCCACAGTTTCCGTGAGTGTTGCGTAACTTGCACTAAGCAACTGCATCCACAGGAAGGCATACAAGGAGTGTCTATCCACACTGTATGTACAGATAATACAGAAACTTCCCGAAACGTTGAGTGTACAAGTTCCGCGTGGTAGGAACTTTGTACTAGGTAGAAAAAAGAGGATTTAAAAGTATGTGCAAAACATTTACTTAAATAAAAAACATTTTGATTTTGTTTTTGACTTACTGTATGTACCATTGTAGGTATATAGGATCCTTATGAAATACCTGATTTTTTTAACCACGGCTTCTACTCATGAAACTGAACAACTTTTCCCGAGGACCCTATATTCAATTCGCAAAAAAAAACAATTTTGGAGTCTTCATACTAATTTATCAACTGAACCGCTAATTTTGTATGGGAAGTCCAAAATTTTTGCGCATTGAGTATAGGTTCCTTTGGAAAAATTGTCCAGTTTCATGAGTAGAAACCTCAGTTAATTTTTTTCAGGTATTTTAAAAGGGACCTATACAGGGTGTAACAGAATTGGTGTAGGACCCGTTAACTGGGGATTCTACTCATCGCACTGAACAACTTTTGTTATACGACTTTGCTCAAATCACAAAAAAAATTGGACATTTCATACAAATTGATCATCTGTTTTGCCATTTTTGTATGGAGAGTCCAAAATATTTTTTGCGATTTGCGCAAAGTCATAGAACAAAAGTTGTTCAGTACTATGAATAGAATCCTCCGTTAAGGGGTCCTACACCAATTTTGTTACACCCTGTATACTGGGCCGAAGCCATATATTAACTGCTGAAACTGATAAAACAACACCCTGTGCATCATAAAACACGGCAAAAAGACATGAAATGTGTCATACAGGTTTATCACTCGAGTCTGTCTGTGTTTTGTTACAACGAATTAATGCTTGTCCCTTTGTTCATTCGGCAATGTGTGGGAACATTTTGTGGCGTAGTGAAAATTTTATTGTGATGAGCTTTGTGTTTAATTAGTTCAGAAGTGTGTGGTGGTGTTTGGAATTTAGTTTATTATTTTTGAAGAACATTTATTTGTTTATTACATTCTTTTTTTTATATCTTGTATTAATATCTGGGACAAATCACACACGGTCATCTGGCCCCAACCTAGGATTCCCTGTATCTTGGGAACCAGAGACTGATATACATACACATATACTTTTAAATACATACATATATAGATATAATACACCCAGACTCAGAGCAAACAATTCTGCTCATCACAGAAAAGTTTGCCCTGTATGGGGATCGAACCCACGAATCTCGGATCAGTGGTCAGGATCGCTAACCACTTAGCCACCGAGTCAGTCAACTTATCCACCGTATTAGATCTTCTTTGTTAGCTTACTTCTCTAATACCTTTACTTTAATACTGTAGAGGTATGTTGTATAATATTTACAAAAAAAACTTTTGACATGTATTACTTTAAAGTTTTTACAAATAAAGAATTGTATTGTAGTGTATTGTATCTCAAACAGGGTTTTAAATAAAGGGCTTTTGTTACGAAATTTTAATACTTTCGTGATACAGAATTGTTGATCGCCAAGAGAATATTGAATTTCTTGGAAATAATCTCAGTTGCAATTTCAAGAGTAGAATGCAACCCTTTTAAAGTACCTTTCTTAAGTTATTACATACACCGAAAAACTTGGTTTCTACAAATGAAATGGAACTACTTTAAGGAACCTTTGGTCTAACAGCAAAAAAACAACTTGATCAGTCAACTTAAAGTGGCAAATTCTTTTTTTGCGAATTAACTATATGTTTCTTCGGGTATATTATTCAGTTTTTGTAAGTAGAAGCCACAGTGAAATTTTCCTGTGTCAAAAAAAAATACTTTCATTGAAAATGTTTTAAATTTACATGCGAACATACTTGGCCTTCTAAAAGGCAACACGTTGACCGCAATCTTGGGAACTCCCAAGTGTAGTTTATTTCTAACCATTAACTGCGAACATAACTTTGTGGAACCCTCACGCACTTGTAATTAAAATAATGAAGATACCGGAACCCTAAATTTAAGGGTACTTACATGCGTTGTTGTTTAAGAAAACCCTAAATTAAAAAAAAAACGAATAGACTAATTTTAAAAATGTAATAATTGAATTCAAATTTTCTTTGTTACTTTGGAAATATACCATTTATACCATTTACTATATCTCCCGTTTTGGCCACTTAAACGGTCGTACATACACGCGCAAACGCTTAGGAAGCAGGGTAAAACTGCTTATTTGTCTGAAAAGTGTATCGTAATGGTTCATAATGCTTTTAAATTTCCAATTGCAAACAAAACTATTTCATTTCGTAGGGTGCAAAATATACGTTAAGATCAGCAGATCGGTTAACTTTGTATGAAGAGTTAAATTTTTAGGGTTCCGTAGCCAAATGGCAAAAAACGGAACCCTTATGGATTCGTCATGTCTGTCTGTCTGTCTGTCTAACTTTTTACCGAAACTATAAGAACTATACTGTTGAAACTTGGCAAGTAGATGTATTCTGTGAACCGCATTAAGATTTTCACACAAAAATGAAAAAAAAAACAATAAATTTTGGGGGTTCCCCATACTTAGAACTGAAACTCAAATTTTTTTTTTCATCAAACCTATACGTGTGGGGTATCTATGGATAGGTCTTCAAAAATGATATTGAGGTTTCTAATATCATTTTTTTTAAACTGAATAGTTTGCGCGAGAGACACTTCCGAAGTGGTAAAATGTGTGGGGGCACACAAATGTAACTTCTAAAATAAGAGAATGATAAAACTAAAAAAAAATGTATGATGTACATTACCATGCAAACTTCAACCGACATTGGTTTGAAGGAGATCTTAAGTAGTTTTTTTTTAATACGTCATAAATCGTAAACCGCAATTTATCTTTCATTCAATCAACTCAAATATAAAAATAAAACATTTAATTTCATAAACACAACGAACTACAAGAACTTTAATATTATGTTACTTGCTGCTACGGAACCCTTCATGGGCGAGTCCGACTCGCACTTGGCCGGTTTTTTCAACGAATTTACTATACAAGGTGTAAAAATTCCACTCCCAGAAAGAAGCTTGGATCGTGGACTTTTGGTACTTACAAGTTGTTTTTATTATTTTTTGCAATTATAATTTTTTTGAAATTTCTGTACGGGTTTTTTGGAAAAAAATGTTCAGTTTCATACACCCCATCTTTTAAGGTTCCAGGAGTCGTTTTTTACACCTTATATGTGTGACAAAGTTATTTTGACCGAATGCCCCGGAAGGTGGGTTATATTTTTCAAATATGTTTGTCTCAAGGTTGTCTGGAAAAGATTGTTTACAGCAATAAGACCGCCTACCTGTACAATCCCATAATTATGTACACTACTTATAGTTATATATAGTTTTTATGTACAAAAAAGTGTTAGTAAATAAATAAATAAAAATAAATATTTTTGTTTGGTTTAGCCTCTAGTCTAAACGGCTTCATAAATTTTGTAATGTCATATGTTATTGCTCTCCAATGTATATCATACATATACATACATAATTATCTGGCTTTTAGTCTTTTAATAAATAATACCATGTATTTTTGTTGCAGATCCGCCTTCAGCGCCAATGATTACCGGATACATACCAGGCACGGTCCTCGCCGCTGGGACGGTTCAGAAACTGTCCTGCATCTCGACTGGGGGTAACCCCCTGGCTACCCTGACCTGGTACAAAAATGATAAAAAGGTAAGTCATGTCAATAAAGTAAGCAGAAGAATCTTTTTTTTCTGTCTGTGTGTGTTTAATTAGACTTATACATATGAATAAGGTATTCAGTGGTAAGGTATACACAGGTTTCCAAATGTATATGAATGTAAATGAATATGAATATGAATATGAATTATTATATTTCTGTCAAATTTTAGAATCAATGAAAATCTAGAACCTCCCACTTTCATTAATAATAATAATAATATCCAGGACAAATCACACACGGTCATCTGGCCCCAAACTAGGATTCCCTGTATCTTGGGAACCAGAGACTGATATACATACACATATAATTTAAATACATACATATAGATATAATACACCCAGACTCAGAGCAAACAATTCTGCTCATCACAGAAAAGTTTGCCCTGTGTGGGGATCGAACCCACGACTCTCGGATCAGAGGTCAGGATCGCTAACCACTTAGCCACCGAGTCAGTCTAACTAAAGTGGACCCAAAACTCAACAAAAATTTGTAATATTATAATGAATTTTTACTTCGCCACTGTCTAGCGTCGGACTTCTAGAATCGGACTTCGGTTTCGGACCCATTTTTTACACACTTTTTAACCGACTTCAAAAAGGAGAAGGTTCTCAATTCGACTGTATGTTGTTTTTTTTGTATGTTTATTACGCGGTTACTCCGCCAATTATGAATCGATTTTGATTATTCTTTTTTTGTTTGGTAGGTAATACTTCAGAGGTGGTTCCATATAAATTTTATTTAAATTCATTTAGCGGTTTTTGAAAAACTCAACAAAAACAAAAAATAGCAAAGTTGTAGCTGTTACGATTAAAGTCGGTTTTTTAAAGTATTCAGCGTTGTTGATTATGATTATACATTAACAATTCATATCCTCTTCTTCCACCTCGGGAAATATTGCTTTTAAATTTGGTATGAATAAGGATAGTATACGTACATAGATAGATCACTACAACCCACCTGAAAGATTCCAATGGGGCGATATCGGCCACTTTGAGAACGACTAGTGTAAACAGTACAAGTGTTGGGTACCTACGAAATAAGCCGGTAACTCTAGTTGCCTTATTTTATAAGAAACATGTTTATGGCTGAAATTTTCTCCCTCAGATCCACTCAACAACAAAAGCGACAGACAAGTCAGTTGCGGCCGAGATCTCTATTCTAACAAACGTCACTGACAACCAGGCTCAGTATCGATGCGACGCCACCAACAGTGCGACGGAAATACCACTGTTTGAGACTGTTACACTCAACGTTCACTGTGAGTACAATCACCTTAAACTAAGGGTCACATAAGGTAGCAGCATAAATGAATAGGACTTCACCAATTACAGAGGTCATTGTTGATGCAATGCTAATGCTATCAACAATGCCACAGAAAAACCCCTATAACCCCCCTACCTTAAATAAAGAATCACCTAAAGCAAGATGAAATGAAAGTGAATAATAGTAAAAAAAGTTATGAAAGCCCAAATAAGAAGAAAGTTAAAATTATAACGTCTATACTAAATCACTAAGCAAATGCATCAACAGAAAGGGAGCATTTTCTGTTTAGCTTTTATAATTTAGCGTATTTAGCACATCAGTTTACCTTTATTCTTGCTTCGCCAGTTGCCCCAGAAGCAGTGAAAGTACGTGTGGAACCAGACGAGTTGAAGCCAGGAACCGAAGCGACGTTGTTCTGCGATGCAGCTTCCAGCAACCCACCGGCTGTCCTTTCGTGGTGGCGAGATGGGATTCCCGTACAAGGTAGTTTCTGTTTATCTGTGTTGAGCATCAGTGAAAGTTTTTGTAATCCAAGATCATTTAGATCCCTTATTCAGCTCAATTAGGTATTTTTACACCGAATAACCTTTTCTTTTCCAGTATATAAATGGAAAGACAACAAATAACAATAACATCTTATCAAACGTGTTTTGAACTTCAGAACGATGAATAATATTTAAGACCCATTTAAGGATGTTTTTTTTTCCTCTCATTATACTGACTATTGTTCAATGATATCAGTAAAATCTCAAAAATATTTTAGATTTACGATTTTAAAAAATTCATTTACCCACCTTAAAATTCAAAAGCTATTGAAGCTAACTTAGAAATAAATAAATTGAAGTTTTTATCAAACTAAAATCATCAGATCTACAATGAGTTTTTCAATTACCTGAAGCATCGAATTTATCAATTTATTGAAACAACTACGTTGAAAATTTTAAGTAATTTGTTATTATTAGAATCTGTTCAAGTTTTAACTGTGAACTCCATCCAATAATAATTGTTTTTGAACAAGCCAGCGAGGTGATAGAAATAGTTCATGATTCATGAATCAAAATTGTATATAGAACTATCAAAGTTACAGAATTGAATTTGTGAATAATTTTGCGGTTATATTCTTAAATGCTTATTGTTGTAACAGATACGCTTCTAAAATACTCTCACCAAAATACCACATTAGAAATAGCCTTTCTTTAATAAAGAATTAACTGAAACTTCTTCTTTTGCGTACTACCTTTCCGTTATCCCGGCTTGAGCCACGTTTCACTTTCCGATTCAATCTTTTCCACTTTATAACCTTAGTAGTTTTTTGTAGCTATTTTAATAAATTTTCCTTATCTTTCAATTTGTTAAAATGGTAAATAAATAAACATAGAGCCCCAACCAAATCACGCCACTTATCTATCTATCTATCTTCGGCCATGCGCATCCAGCTGTTACCAGCAGTCCTGCGCAAATCATCGCTCCACCTAGCTGGGGAGCATCCCTCGATATTTTTGGTGATTATGTTGGGCAAACGCAGTCACCACTGTAGAACTCTCATGTCCGACTGGCACTAATTGTATAAACGTCTGTCTGCCTGTGACAAATCTGTTAAAGACATGATGACTAACTCGATGAATATCCTTGCTCATAGGTCTTCCAATGCAGAAGAAGAAGGGTCTCCACGGCGGTACAGTCTCGACGATCCAACTTAAGCTTAACATCACCAAAGACATGAACGGAGCAGTCTACACCTGCCAAGCAATGAATGAGGCATTGCAGAGGAGTGTACACGACGCGTTGGCGCTGAAGGTTCTTTGTAAGTAATTTGTAAAGCATTATCTACCTACAGAATTTGTGTTTCTTACTTGTTTACATATTAATGAAGTAATGTGATAAACTTTGAACTTGGAAACAGTTGCACAGTAACCTTATCGAATGTTACAGTCTAAGTACAATATCAAATAATCCGATGGCATCAAATTTTCGAATATACTGCGTGCGGCTTAATTTGAATTCCAAGTCTTGGCTTAAATCGAAATTCTAGGACTTAATATTTTTGTTTACCGTTTACACAATATATTCTTATATTAAAAAAAAAATCTTTTGGATTTATTATGATGTTAAAATTGTAGATTAATTTTAGTGAATTCACTTCTTGGAATATAGTTAAGGAATTTAGATAATTTTCATGAAATATGCCTTACTCAAATTCTCGCATAATGGCCTATCTGTTTACTCTGATGATTTGTGTGAATTCGTCGTAGATATAAATTTAACAATTCTTCTAGATGCGCCAATATTTGACGAGACTACCCCAGAAACGACGGTCGGCGTTGAAAATGAGCCTCTTATCATCCAATTGAGGGCTGACGGCAACCCTCCCAGTATCACCTACACTTGGACCAAGGACGGCCTGCCCATCACGCAGTCTTCGTATAGCAGTTCCAGTAAGTTTCTACTTTATGCAACTATATCTTTGTACTAAAGCAATAGACGGGACATTAACTGCCAAATGCATGTTCTAATCCTGTGATTGCTATTCGCTCTGAAAGTATGAAAAACTATTTTTTAATACTTTCAGAGCGCTTATTTTCTATGCAATATGATTCAGATTCAGAAAGCAAGGCAACGTAATTTGGTTTTATGAGATAACTATGTACTTGGAATTTGTCGACTTAATTTAATCATGTCTGCGTATGTTCCTTGTTTATGCATATGAAGAGCGCAAATCAAGTGACAAGAGCTACTTGTATGCTTTGCAGTCTAATCGAAATAGCGATGATAATTATGATTATTAATTTAAACTCTATTTACTTACTCATGAAGTTGCAAACTGAACCCATCATTTATTAGAAAATTTTGGAAAGTATTAAGAAAACTAGATAAGTTTTAAACACGGAATTGGCCTGATTGTTTCTGAAGAAAAAAGCGAATTCTTATAACAAGCCAATAGTCGTATTCAATACAAGCTCTTTTATTGCCCTTTTATTTTTCTCAGTTAGATATTATATAACACTCTCCTTTTAAAGTGTCTCTTTATAAACATATTTTGTTACCTTCGCAGACGACAGAATAATATCAGAAGGCAGTATGCTGAATATGACGCGGTTGAGCAGACACGACGCTGGCGTCTACACGTGCGAGGCGGTCAACTCGCAAGGAGCTGCTACAGTCAACGTAACCGTGTCCGTCCATTGTAAGTATTTTTTCATCTTCATCTCATCTCAATTATCGTGTTAACTAAACAACGTCCAAATTTGAACATAGTTATCCATAAAGATCTTAGGAAGGTCCGTCTTCTTGCAAACTTAACCAGGACAACGCACCACCAGTCCAATACTACGTTTTCACTCCTATAATTTCAGAAAATTTAAATAAGACAAGCGACATAGAGACAAACACAAGTAGATTTATTCTAATTACGTTATATTAGTTAAATACAAATCCACATCTCGTCATGTTAGCGTAGAGGCGAATACTAAGTGTCTGTATTAGAAGCGTAGTTATTCGAGTCTCAATTGGCTAATATTGTTTGTATATATCTATTGTTTGTTTGTATCTATCTAACTAAGTTGCATGAAAATAAACGTTAAAATAAAAATGAAAAATAAATAAAGGGAAGCTTGTATCTTTTTACAAAACTAACGGAAATAGCTCTACGAATTCAGTTTCACTTGCAATGGAGTAACAGACATTACTTTTCGCAGATCCTGCCGGTATCAAATCAGTGTCTCAGAACGGCATCGCTAACCCTAATGAAGACGCAATTCTCTCTTGCACCGCTATTGGTAAGGATTATATTTCGTTATTCACTATTTTACTGTCTAGGACTTATGCAAATACCTGATCTATATAAAAACATGTGAAACATGTGTAAATTGTAATATGTGAGTATATGCATAACGCCCCTGCCAGATTTAGAAAAATGCTAACCAAATCACCAAATTTCAGGAAACCCATTAACAGCGGAGCACATACGATGGGAACGAAAAGACTACAACCTTAAATCTAGAACTGTCACTTTTGAACAACGGAACTCAACCAGCTACTTGTTGATAGAAAAAGCAACCAGAGAAGATGTCGGCAACTTCCAGTGTGTGGTAGACAACGGTATCGGTGGCGAGACGAGGCAAGAAGTGATGCTGGTTGTGAAATTCAAGCCAGAGATAGACACTTCACCCAATTTGATCAAGTCTGCTACGAATACTGGACAAATTGGGAGGTTGGTTTGCAAGTAAGTATTAAACACAATGTTTATGAGAACAAACTTTACGGAATCAATTCTCTTAGTTGTTATTAGATCAGTCTGTATCTCGTCATCGGATTAATTGTTATCTGTTCCTGTAACTAGAAGTAAAATAAATTTCATTAGTTGTGTTAGTCATATAAACACTATTAATGATATATTAATGTTTTGTCATCGAGCTATTAATTATCATGATTATAAGCCTAAATTTTTACTAATCTTTCTGGTCTCGCTTAACATCATTATTATTATCAAATATACATAGCTCTCCTACAGAGTTACCTATCAATATCAGAATCAATTTCTAACCAATAACTTTTTTCAGATGTAAATCAGCACCAACACCAAACTTCACCTGGTCCAAAAATGGTGCCAAGTTACCCGTAAACACTTCCACCAAATATTTCGCCGAGTACCATAAAATTGACCCTATCACGTACATGTCTGTTCTTCTCATCAATGATGTTGTTTCCACTGATTATGGTTCGTACGAGTGTGGAGTCAGGAATGATTTAGGCTTCAGTACTGCATCTATCAAATTGGATATCACAAGTGCACCAGGTAAGTGTATGGTTTTACTATTGTATTTGAATTCTGCCATGTTTAATTAAAAAAACCTTTCAAAAGTATGATTTAAAGTTTAGGAAAATTCTAATACAATACATAGGCCATCAAGCTTTTACGAAATTATAGGGAATACAAAAAAGCTTTAAATAACTCTAGTTTCAGAGTTTGATTTTAGATTACATTATTCTGTTCATTTCATTTTATGGCGAGTTATTTTATATAGATAATGTAAAAAGACATACTGTGTATGTGTATCTCAAAGTTGAATTTCAGTATTATTAGCGAATAAAGAATTTTGTTACGTCGTAAATTGATTTAGTACTTATTTTGAATGTTTATTTTTCAGATCAAGTTCAATCAATAACTGTCACAAACGTGACATACAACTCTGTTACTCTGCAATGGGAGCCAGGGTTCGATGGAGGCCTATCTTCATGGTTCCGTGTACGATACAGGTACGAAATATCAAAATATTCAACATAATTTTAACTTACTGGATCTCATATTAGTGCAAAATTTCTGCAACAAAATTAGAAATTAACTGACTTATAATTTGAAGACGAGTAGATTAGTTTATTTATCTGTAACTTTATTTTAACAAAAACATGCTGATAATCGCTTTTGGAAATAAGGGTACTATAGGTAATATGCTACATGTACACAATGTATTCAATAGTTTTAGGTACTTATACAGAGTGTAACAAGAAAGGGTATTGCTCATTAATTGGTGTTTCCTATTTTACAAAACGACTGTTTCCAAGGAAGCATCACACAATTTACCTTATCAAACTAAGCAATTTTCTTCTGCGACTTTGAAATCAGAAAAAGGAGATTATATCTATCATTGTTCCCATATTATTATATTTTTATTTCTTAAATTTGACAACTCAGCTGATTACATTTGCATAATATTTTATTATTTATTTAGTTTGCAGGAAAAAGAAAAACGATTCCGGTAAAATCGTAAAACGTAACGGGTCCTACTTACGCCTATTTTGTAACACCCTGTATAAACATACAGACAAGTCTACATAAGGAACTCATCTAAAAGTTCTTCATGAAAGTTTCTGGGTTAGCTGGACCTAAACTAACCGAGAAAGTTTTCTTACTTCTGATTATTTTTCACTAGAGAGAATATACTTGTATACACATAGGATGTTAGACAGAACATAAAAACTACGCTTCTACTCATGAAATGGAATAAAATGTTGTGCGCTAATCAGCTAATCCATTTGTTGCCAAGTTGTAAAAGAAAAAATATTCATAATGATGTGTAGGAGTACCATTTAATGGAGTCATTACATATTTTGTTTACATTTCATAACCTTTACCCTTTAACTATATGAGAACAATGTCTTGACATAAAATTTGCTACAAATTAAAGTCTCAGTTATCATGTTACCTTAAATAAACTTTATTTACAGAAAAATATACGACGAATCGTACAAATACGAAGATGTTATGCCTAAAAATGCTACGACGTATACTATCGGTGGCTTGGAGCGGAACACAGACTATGTTTTCTCAGTGATGGCAATCAACAAGATTGGTCAGAGCAAATACAGACCAGATGACACTAAGGCAACCACACTAAGTAAGTTATATGTACTAACTTTTTCCCGTGACTCCACTCGCGTGGTTATTAATGGTGCACAGCAGGGAAAAGATTTTTCCAGGATAAAACTATCCTATGTCCTTCCCAGCTCTCTGTTTCTATTTGTCAAATTTCAACGAAATCGGTGAGCTGTGATAGCAATAAATGGCCTTTCTTTGTCAAGTTGCATTTTTGGGACTCCCGTTGTGATCCCCGAAGGAAATTTCATATTTTAACAGGAGGATAAAATGTAGCTTATGTCACTACTTCATATCTCGTCAACTGTCTTTTTCCAAAAACATGTAGATTCGTTGTTCCATGGCAACGTTAAAGAAGGACAATTTAACAAACTCACTCTCGCATTTCTCTTATAAAGTAAGCATAAGGATACGAAAAATACTTATAATTAATTATCCAAAATAAACCTACAGTTAGCTTTATACTTCAATTGGATTTTAGCTGACTCTGATTCGCTGCCTTATCAACAAATTATTTTATGTAGCTAACTTCCACCTCCATTATTTGTTACCTGACTTACAGGTAAATCTACGAAATCCTCAGCGTTTTCTCTATTGCAAAATCAAATTCAATAACAGAAATTGAAATGTCTGCCTCTGATCCCCTTTATTTGTTGAGCTAGCTATAATTTTGTAAATCAAACTTAATTTTTATTCAGCGGAGGACGAGTAGGCATTACAATGTACCAACAGATTTCTTATTTCCAATTGATAAAAATAAGATCTTATTGTCCTTATCAAATTCCAAATTTAATTCCGAATCTCATTCCACGCTGCTTAGACATAATTCCATCATCGGTACAGTCGAGTTCAGAAGAGTACAGTTCTTACCCCGTGCCGGGTGTATTTATTATAACCGGCACGATTGTGGGGACCGCACTTATCTTGCTGAATGTACTGCTGATAGGATTCTGTCTCCACCGACGGTCGAATAAGAGGATAAGAGGTTTGGAAATTACAAAGTTGTTCATATCGATTTAGTTGATGTTTGTAGTGATTGAGGTAGTGTTTATAGTGATTTAGTTGTAGTTTACGATGTTGTGTTTGAAACTATTGTGATCGGTGCTCATTTTGTAGTTTTGCTCAAAGTATTACACATTTACTATAAGTTAACATTTTATTCATACCTTTATGAAACCATCCTCTTTTTAATGCGAGAGTAATGGTTAGATTTTCCCTTGATCTATCTTTGTTTTTTCAAAATTTTTTTTCTGTAGTAATTATATAAATTTGGTACATCCCGTCTTTTTGCGTTTTTCAAATTTTATTTTCCATCTCTTTCTGTAATGACAAAATCTTCGCCGTTATTTTTTTGTCCCGCACAAAATTATATTTTATGTTTATTTTGCTAACTGTACCATCACTCCTCCCTCTAGCATCCCCAGCTTCTGAAGTAGGCGAGCTGAACGTAGTGTCAACAGAATACGTTGAGCCATCAGAAGTATCAAGATCGGTGGTGTTGTATGTGTCTGTGGCTGGAGCAGTATTGGTTCTCATAAACGCTGCTTTAGTCGCTTGCTTTGTTTGGAAGAGGCGAGCTAGGAGGCTTAAAGGTAAGTTTTTGATTTTTTCTTTTATATAGTATATACAAGGTATAAAAAAACGTGTGGTAATATATCATGGGAAATTTCTACTCCTGAATCGGACCGACTTTCCCAAAGGAACACATAGCCGAAAATAAAAGGCTCAAACGTGTTTTTTAATCGATTGTGAGTACCTTTTCTTCGTTTTCTTACACTATGCATTTTACTGTAGTTCTTTTAAATTATGTTCTTGTATTTTAAAAGATTTCGCATGTTTTTGTCGTGTTAGCATTTAGTTAAACTGGCACCATTAGAATTTAGTTAATTAGGTTACTTATACTGTAACACTTCGAAGCTAAAAAAATAAATATTGTAGTACTTAGGTATCAAGAATTTTCTAATACGGGGTGTAAGGGACAGGTTTCTGAAAAAAATTCTTGTGGAAAGTTGTTCAGTTTCGTCTACTGAGCAAATCCTTAAAGTTTTCGGAAACCTGTCCCTTACATCCTGTATATGATCGATCCCACAATACTATCAGAAACATTGCTAAATGTTAAATCATCTAAAGTTCCACCTATACTGGATATCATAAAAGCGTAGCAGTATTTTAATGAGAGCTTCTATATATGAAACTGAACAACTTTATTTTAGAAGTTTGCTTAATTTGCAAATAAAATAAGAAATATCTCATATACGTAACTCGATCAGCTTGTGACCGAGCTTTGTATGAAAGAAACCATTTTTGCGATTTCTGATTCTATTAGTTACATGGGTAGGTAGAATTGAATTGAATTGAATTACCACAAAAATATATATATTTTTACTCGTATTTTGCCCAACAAAGAGAACAAGATCTGTTTAATTTCATGAATAGACTCCCCACTGAAAATATCAGTTTCTCTTGTATTCTATCTACTTGTAACATCCAATTTTTTTTTTTTTTTTTTCAATACAGAACAAGCAGGCCAGGCTTCAAAGTCAGCCACCATAGAGATGTACGCGCCGTCCTCCTACAACGACACTATGACGGGAGAAACCTTAAGCTCTGTCTCAGAAAAGTCTGAAACCTACTCTCAAGACGATGTTGATGACAGACAGCCACCTCCGATCCCAGAGGTCCCGTCCATGCCTAGTAGACACGCCCTAAGTCAGGTTTGTGTACTTGTCAAATAGTGTTGCCATAAATTGACTGAATGACTTGGTAACTCAGTGGTCAGTGCTTTTGACTGCTGATCGGGTCGTGGATTCCCACCAGTTTAACTGTTTTTCTGTTATGGGCAAATTTATTTGCTATCTGTCTAGGTGTATACGTATATAAGTATGTTTGTTTGACAGTCTCTGGTCCTAGTTACAGGGAATCCTAGTTTGTGGCCAGATGACCGTTTCTGATTTGTCCAGGGATATTATTAACGTAAAAATAAAATATGGACACACAAAGAGGTTTTAATGTTATAACACCCTTTTTTTTCATCAAGATCTTTTTCTAATTTACACTCGATTAAATCTAAGCATGTCAAATCGAAAATGGAAATACTTAGGAGAGCGCATTAACTCAACAGTTGACGTCTTTTGGCTGATGGCAAAGATATCAAATTAACTCTTGGCATTTGTTCTCAAATTATATAATCTATGTCAACTCCTCATATTTCTAACCCTTTTATAATTCCCCAGCAAACGGATGCGTATCTCATGGATGAGGGGCTGGTCATTCCTCCTCCAATGGACTATCCACCACCGAACTACGCGGTATATGAAGGGGACCACGCGAGGACACTGCCCCATCCACATCGGCACAAGGACCTGAGTGGACACAGCACCCTGGGCAGAAGTAGTGGTATGTGAAAGATATGAAAAAGTGAAAATGTGAATATTGATAGTGTGTCCTTTGTCATAGATACCTTAATCCGGTTAAATTGTGCCACACGATAAGGAGATGAAAATTAAAATATATTATTCAAAGTATCGTCATCCCCTATTAACTGGACTCTCTCCACACAAAACTAAATTGTGTGGGAAGATTTCACATTAAATTGTTAAATTCTATGCTTATTTCGTTAAATAGAGCCCAAAATATGAAGATAGATTACTTACATTTTATTAATAGAACTTGCAGTTCAAAAGACGCAAAATTGTGTATGAACTTAAAACACTAATCCGTAGTTTGCCCTTTATCATATACAAGCAGCTTAAAATGTTCTTTGTTTTATAAGAAATAAACTATATAACCGTCGCTACTATAAGAACTTTATCGCTGCAAAAGTTTATCACATGGAACGAACTTGTTGAATATGACTTTTTTAACGTAAAATACCTACTGAAAATGTCATTCTACTAGCTTTTAATCAATTTCAGTATACAGGGTTATTTTTGGACCCCCCACCAAATCTTCACAGTGACTTCTCCTCATGAAACTGAGCAACTTTCCCCAAGTAACCAATAGTCAATTCGCAAAAAAATTTTTGGACATTTCATACAGTATTCAACAAATACTGAAAAAAAACGGATCTACATTTTTTTGGTCAATTTGCCATGCTAAATCTGAATTCATTATTCAAAGTGACTCTGAGTAACCCCTTGAAATCTCAAACGCACTTTTTTAACACCCTGTAGAGGACATTTAACGCCCTATAGAGGACATAAAGAATGTGTACTCATATTACAAATACCCTATTTTCGTATACCTAAGCTTTAAAATTAGATTTTGAATTGAGGTAAAGTTAAAATTTTACTATCAGAGTCAAAATTGGCTACTCTCAAACTTAAAACGATTTTATTTAAATAGACGCTTTACACATTCTTTCAAATCGTATTTTTTTCTACTTAGTACTTAGTGTAAAGTTCCTATCACGAATTTGTACAAAATGTTTTGGAAAGTGTTAATAAAACGAGAATGTATACCTATAGATACAAAAATATAGGCAATAAAATTAGGCTACAATGCTTAGAATTATATTAATTTTACCGCGCGCACCGTGAAAACAGCACGATAAGCGATCTAGTCACTTAGAATAATTTTAGTTTCTCGGCGAGACTTCAATCTCGCCTACATTCTCACGTAGGGCTGTTTGCAGGTAAGGCGAACTACGTGCCCGCGCCGAGCCCCATGCCGCCTTTGGACGGATCCTACTACAACATGTCATCTGATAGATACCTGTCTTATCCACCGCTGATTGGAGAATATCTGCATCAACAGGTGAGTTTAGTAAATAACCCTCTGTTTTGCTTCGCCGTAGTCGGGTAAAAAGACACGCTACAGCCAGCCGATCAGCCAAAGAATCTGACATTCATACACTAGAAAAACATCACCCGTATTCCATGTAGGTATTAAGGTAGGTACATAATATTTCTGTTTCTTTAGATGACTGGCTGGTTTTAGGCTAAACTACTTGATGTATTTTGAAATGAGAGGTTTTTTAAAAGTACTAAACAACTCAGCTGCCATTACAATTGTCAAAATGAACTCTTTAATTTTGCCCACCTTACGTACGAGTATATCGCTCAAACACCTTTTTCTTCTATTAACCAGAGTAAAGCTCTTGTCGGTGGAGCAATCTTATTGGATGTAAATTACATCTCTTACGTTTATGGACTTAACTATTGTCTTTTTCTATTTTATTACGTACTAAAATAGAGATAGTATTAAGTTTTAATCTCCTAGCTTATACCAAGATGTTTAATTTCACCTAAGCGACTTAATTTGGAGGAGAATTTCCCGAAAATCTGAACACAGACGTCGCGGCCTAATTGAATTTCCAAGAATTGATTAAGATTCCAAAGTCTAGAATAGTCTAGATCGTTCTATTAGTTACTATTTACTAGTAACAGTTTTAAACGAAAACACTCTCGATGTTTATTACCAGCTGATTTAGTAAGCAAAGTTTTCGTCTTCTGTTCATGGTGTTATAAGGAACATTTTTTTTAAAATACCACTCCCAATAGTAAAAGTCGTATATCTTTTCTAAAAGCTAAACCAAATTTCAAACATGGCTAATACCCAAAGCGATAAAACCTACTTTTTAAACTAGAATAATAAACTCATTAAAATTGCTACAGGAATTTTATTTAAAAGTCCAAAAAAAAACTAAAGGTTTCTTTGGAAATATTTTGCTTCACGAGGAAAACTTCAAATGACAGTATCTTATATAAAGCATTTTCTTTATCCAACAGCAAGCTGGACGGACGCCAACTCCGCCCCAACAATACTCAGCACAGCCTCTTCAGAAACCTCACCTCATGAATGGCGGTGTTATGGGGGGCTCTCCATCCCATGTGGCTAGTCCACCGCACAACTACGGGCTTGATGGTAAGAATGTTAGTAATACTCACGATTACGTATATACATCAATAAAAGACGACAAATGACAGATGCTTTCTGTCTGGGTAAAGAGACGTTTCAGAATTTGGCGCTTGGGTGATTATTAGGAAGTTGATTATTTTATAAGGATTACACTTTATAAGGATTATTTTATACAAATATTCGTTTTTGCCGATTAGGACGAAAATAATATTCGTTTTTGCCGATTAGGACGAAAATTCTGATTTTTTTTTTTTTTTTATGGCAGAGTTAACATTGAAACGTTAACTCGAAAACAACAGAAAATCGGGTAACAACAGGGTATATTGGGATACCCATGTGTGTGAAAAATCTTTAACATCTATTGACGCCGCTGTTTAGGCCACCTTTTATACCTATATCTTTACCACCTTTATTATTTTACCACCTATTGTGGACTGATGGATTTCGAAATGGAATTTCATTAGCGAGAAGGATAAATTTTAAAGTCTGTTTTTTATTGAAATGCTTAGGTAATTTGCAATTTTACTACTATTTTGTTTATTTTTATGTCAGGGTATCAATAAGTGGACGGGTGTCGAGAGTTGGTACGTTTACCCTACCAAAGCTTAAACATTCACTATTCAATTCAATGTTCTATGGCCTTCACTTTATGTCTCGTTAATGCCTAACCGAGT
This sequence comes from Coleophora deauratella, assembly GCA_958295455.1. Classification (NCBI taxonomy): domain Eukaryota; kingdom Metazoa; phylum Arthropoda; class Insecta; order Lepidoptera; family Coleophoridae; genus Coleophora; species Coleophora deauratella. The sequence goes on from OY282412.1 coordinate 4,729,678, forward strand.
GTTCTTAACATAGGCTCCTCGAAGCTAACCGGCAATTAAGCCAGGCATTAACGTTGGTTGTTAATTAATGACATCTTGTTAGTACTAACTAGGCTTGTGAGAGCGTTAGGTACTGCTCAAGCATAAACTTGGTGTCCAAATACCATAATTATAATGTACGAGTATATTAGAGTGCCTGTTGACTCGCGGAGAGTTTCGACATCCCCATTTCAGCCACATATGGATAGAAATTTGAAAAATATTTCTTAATGATCTTCTACACCCTCCACAGTATGTAGTATATATGTTTCAATAGGATAGTTGTCTGCTGTTCTGTGTTATTTTTTATTAAATGTTTAAAACACTATTTTGTTCTTAAAATGTTTGAAATAACCTATGACTTCATAATTTACATAGTGTAGTTCTTTTCATACTTATTAATATTTATTTATAAATGGAAATTGCACATGCTCTGGCATTCTAAACTAGTTAGTAGGTATTTCCTACTCTTTGATAAAAAGAGCTAAAAATATTTCATAACGAATTTCATGTATTCAATTACCTTATTTTCAAGTTTATATCTCACGCCGTATTAAAGTTCAATCGTTTCTATTATCTACAATATTAGAAAAGCTATAATTTCATTACTAGAAAAAAGAACTCAAACATAGACTCTTTATAACTGCGATAAAAAACCATCTTATGCCTTTTTATAAATGTGATTAAAAAAAAACAATTCTTATTATCTGCCCCTCAGTGCCATTGGACCGACAATCGGCTGGCGGTACCTTGAGAAGACAGAAGCTGGAGCGAATGGCAGTGCCTCCACCTGACGTTACAGTTCTACATCAAGGCAATTGTCAGCAGGTAAGCAGGATAATTATCTGTATTATAGATTCTATCCTTTATTGGTAAATTGGTAAGCCCTTTTAGCATCATCTCACCTGATGGTAAGTGATGTTGATGCCGAAGATGGAAGCGGTCTTACCAAGGTTCCCCAACGCAATGTGGAAGTGGCTATCTTATCTGGAACACATCAATGCTGAAATGAATAAAATAGAGTTTTCTGGTAAAAAGTGAAAGCAGATGACACTGAGTGTAACAAAAAGGAACAATACTTCAGGGTGGACTTACTTCTTATTCTTGGACTTTGATGAAATAGCAAAGAAAATTGAACTTTCCATACAAACTTGATTGATGTAAACGATATGAAGTTCTTGAGTATTTTGGAAGGACTTTATCCTTATTAAAAATGTATGTTTATAGCCTTTTTTTGTTACAGCACCACCAAACACCGGCGCCCGTCAAACAGCCACAGTCAATACTAAAGGACTCATCTAGACATAAGTACGGGAACCAGTATGGCAGCCCCATATCCTCCAGTACTCCCCAAAGTAACTCGAGTCAAATACTGACAGTGCAAAACTTAACCTCCGACGTGCCTCAGTACGGGACTATACGGAAGGAAAACAAAAAACAGAACGTGACAATAGACGAATCGTACAACAAAAGAAGTGAAACACACGTCGTATAAGTCAAAGTGAACATTAAACATTTAAAGTGAATCAAAGTGAAAGTGAACGTGTTATCATAATGATGTGAAATGTTCAAATTGTACATAAAGTGAATAGTTAGGATTGTAGATAGAATTAAATTGATTGAATGTGATACGATTGATCGAACTTTTAACGATTGTTATAGCCAGTGGACACTATGTAGATAGAAATGACATAGAAACATAAAAACTGAATGATATATTGAACCCGAAGTGTTAGTCGGGCGATATTGTCAGGTTGTAATTAAAAATTATTCGACTGACTAACTAATTAACTAAGATTAATGTACGATAATTGTAATTAAGTAATTGTTTAAGGCGAATTAACGTCCAAATCTCGTAAGTTGGAGATACGATTTTTTAATTGTCCAATAAAATAAAATAAATATTGAAAGCTACCTACACGTAGTAAAGTCCTTGGAAAACTTAATTAGTAATGTTATTACTGTTAATTACAAATTGTTTTTCATCAAAAATTGAATTAAATGTTTTAATTAAATTAATCATATTATGATTCCTTCGATGGATCTCTTTTTTGATAAGGTTTTTATTTGTATTTTTTTTTGTATCTAGATTTCTAGGTAGTCTATACTGTTGTTAAGATTTGTTGTCTATGACTTTATGGGATAATTTTGAATTGACCCTAGAAAATTGAGACAGCGTTTATTTTAGAATACTATTAATATCTATAAAATATTAATATGCATTTATTGTTATTAAATATTTTAATCTGTTATCGTCTGAAATCTCTGTGCTCACAGCATATATAGTTCGAGTTATAGTTCTTATTTATTTTTAAAATCTATTATAAGTATTTTTTAATAGTTGGAAAATACAATGTCAATTGTAAAAGCAAAGTTACAGTTTTATAATATTATAATATCAATATATTTTTTTCTTTATTTGCACAGTGATTTTGGAAAAGTAAAAATATAATTTTTCTTAACTTTTTAGGCACTTAAAGTTATAATTTTAGGCAATTTTCTCAGATTTTTTACAGAATGTATATAAAAATACTCAAATGCGAACTGACAATAAATATAAGTTAATTTTTAATTCAATTTTATTTATGTCCAAGTAATACTGTAAATATATTACATATAATTTTAATTAAACTAATAGCTTTCTTCTCCGAAAATTAATCGGTTTAATGCAGATACCAAAGTTTTTTTAAATTTAATATTTAAGTTTAAAAGCTATTTCATTTATTTTTTGTTTAATTTTACATCACATCTTTCTTTTTAGTTTGATTTATATTTAAATTAAAAATAATTAAAGAATGTAACAAAAATTTATTCTTCATTTAAAAAATTCCATCCATTGGCAAAATACGATTTTAAAATTTACTGAAATTAAGCAACTGTTACATTTCAAATTTAAATAAAAATATCTAATTAAATATATTTTTTTGTTTTATTTTAGCCCTGTTATTTTTTCCTCATTGCTTTTTTAAAATAATTTTTAAGGCCAACTTTATTTAAAATTTTATGGACATATCAAGCACAATGTAATTCTTTGTCACCTAGTTGTTTTTTTTTTTGTTTTTACCAGGCAGCTGCCAACTATCCTTTGTGACAGCACGGTTAAATTGTGCCACACGCTAAGAACATTTTTTTTTTACAAAAAATTAAAATCGATATTTGGTTTCTTAATATTTTTTATATTATTCTTTTTAAATAATAATAAGTGCCAAAATAACTTTTTAAGTACTAAAAGCTTTTTCGAAATATTCATTTTTATAATAGGAAATAATTTTAGGTGTATATAATATTAAACGTCCTTCTATATAATTAATTATTATAAAATTATATTCGTAAAAGCATTTGTTACTATCGATGCATTTTTAGATAAATATTAAACGTGCCTTATACTTTTACGCCATTTTGAGATTAAAAATATCACTTAAAATAATTCCCGAAATCTAGTTTATTACGGATATATTAATTAATCGATTTTTTAGTAAATAAGTCCATGGTTTGTTCGAAAATGGCTTAATAATAATAAAAAATACATTAAATGACGCTGATTTTTTGAGAAAACTAATTGACTTTAAGAAACCTGCTTTATTTTAATTAAATTAGGAAGACTTTCGAATTTAAACTGCATTTAGGTTCTAATTTTGTAAAATATAAAATTTACTTGTCATTTTTAAAAGCTATGCGGATGAATTTTCTCAAAAATGTCAGTCCCCAGATATACATCAAATACGAAATGAATAGTCTGACATATACGTTGCGTTTATCGAGAAATCTTAATTGTTGTACTTAGACACTTAAAAAAGTTTTTACGTTAAATTTTTAAAAAAATGAAGAGCTTTCCACATAGACGTAAGTATTACACAAATGTTCAAAACATATTGTCAATAAATTAAAAAAAGTAATTAAAATATTAAATAAAAGCCACATCAATATTAAAACAAAGAAACATTTATAATATTCATCATTAAATCTCTTTGTGGTTGTTACATTTAATTTAAATACATTACATTTGTATAAACATGCTTTTTTTGTATCTTTTTTGTTTCTAGATAATATAATTATATCCTATTTTATATAAGTGTAAGATTTTGAAACTGCGGGCTAGATACAACTATGGCCTCTAACAAAAAGTAAGGTTTTTGTCAGAAATACGATCGCAAAGTATTTACTTAAGTGTGAAAAGTTTTAAGTATAATCTGACAATTGTTTTTATGGAGATATCAGATAATGTTATTGAGGCAAGCTTTATTAGTTTAAATTTAATTTACTTACAAAACTAAACCTTAAAACAAAGAGCCCATATTTACAACAAAATCAAAATGAAATTACATTTACTTTTAGCCTTCTTGCTTTTAATATTGAAATGAATTTCCAAATAATTAATTTCGTAACATTAATTATTCAATTAATAAAATCAATACAGATTTCATCTCATACCCTTCATTGTAAAATATCCCTCAAGATTAAGTAAATAAGGTTGTAAATTGTTCGATAATTCCATACGTGACTGTAAAATTACGTAACGCTCATGATTGTGTAATCAGCGTAAATTGAATTAAAGCATATATGTTAAAATTGAAATCGTTTTATTCCTTTCAACAATTTTCACCGAGTTAAAACCTAAATTTTGTCTTCTAGACGTGACCAATAAATATCAGTTTAATTATTATAAAGTTGATGAACTATAGTTCATTCCAATCAAAAAAAAGCAAAACGTAACCAAACTTACTATGAAACTGACACATGTCAATGTCATCTGCATACTATGTTTGTTTACCTTTTGCTTTTTTTTGATTGAAATCAACTATACGTAGGTAATTAAGGAAAACTTATCATCATCATCATCATCGGCCAGTGTTAGTCCACAACTCATCACTAATGACAGCTGGATGCGCATGGCTGAAGACAGGTAAAAGTAGCGTGCTTTGAGGAAGGCCTACCAGTAACCCTGCTGAAACAGCCGGGAGGGGGGAACCTGACGTCTCACGCTACGCTTGCCTTACGCGGTCTCCACTGTAGAACTCGCTTTGTTTGTATAGCGGTCCAAAGAAAACTCGACTGCATAAAATGTATCCTTGTCAGTTTGGAAATGATGATATATAAATCTTACACCACCTCACCGTCAAAAATCTATATTAAAAAGTGTTATGGTTAGTTAAAGACAGTAACAAGGAGTAGACATACATAAACCCGAAAAGCCTTACGCTATGCCCGCATGCGTGTGACACGCATGACAATAAAAGGAGCCTAAAAAATGAACTGAAACGATAAGTTGCGGGTGGCACGCATGCGGGCAGAAACCCGCTTACACTTACGGACGTAATGCGTAATACGACACCAAGACCGGATTGGTGCAGGTTGTAGGGCTAGTGGCCAACTTGAGTGTCAGAAGTTTTCAAGCCGCATAAGGCCTCCGACATTGCGTAACAACTGCCATCTAGTGATAGCACCCGACACTAGCGGGGGATTAACGTGCCCTGCGAGTTGAGAAATACACCCTAATAAAACAGATACAATACATATACAAAAGTACCGTTAAACTGAACAATCATTTGGGATCGTTTCCACTAGTTCCACAGGTGCAGTTCTGTGCAGTTTCATTATGGAACCCCCTTTTGTACATCTTGAACTTAGAGAATTTCCCAAAAAACTACGTTATTTGACTTCTTATACAAAAACAAATCAGCTGATCTACTTTTACGAGAAGTACAAATACCTACTCGTAATTATTCGCAACTTCAACAAAACCGTTCGACAAAAGTTATTTAGTAACAAAAGGTGCTAGGTGGCCTTTTTGTTATTGGTCGGGAAATAATTTGAGATATTGCAACAAAATTTTATGGCCGACTAAAGTCCGAAGCTATTTCGTACCTACAGCCGGATTGAACAGGGGTTCCCCTAATTTCCCACGGGAAGTCTTTTTTCGGGATTAAAGATATGGCCCATAACGAGTTTTAACTTTGATTGGAATTGAAGCTTTCGCAATCCGGGAAGCGGGATTAAAATAAGAAGAAATTTTGTCCGAAGCCCGAAACTGGTAGGTGTGGTCCTAAATACATATATGTACAGGGTGTAATTAAATACACTCTACAACTTTTGATGTACACGGTTTTGCTGAAATTAAAAAAAAACACCATACAAATGACTAAAATAATCCAATTTATGGAGTCGTCAAACTTACTTATCTAAAAGCCCGCCCCAAGTCGCACCCGGTGGGAACGTACCCATTACGCTGGCCGCGTTTCCACGCTGGATGGCCAGTGCGATGCGTTGCACCAGGTACGACTCGGCGCGGGGGTCTCCCGTACTCTCGCGCAACCTCCTCCCCAGCTCCCTCACAAACGTTTTGGCCTCCTCACCCCACACACCAGAGGTCTCCACGGAGAGCGGCAATGACTAAAATGGTTATCAATTTATATACAATGTTTTTTAGTATTCCATCGTTTTTGATTTCATTAATTAACCACGAACTGAATAACGACCAAATGTTAATAACTACGAGTACCTATGTTGTGATTTGATCATTTCCATTTATGTTATTTTATGTTCTCTGCAATTGCGTTTTGTTTTTTCATGACCAGTGCAAACAAAATAACAAAATTAGGGGGAAACTGTCAAAACATTGGTCCCTGCCGGTCTGCCGAATCATTAATATTCCATTAGTATGTGAATCGGAGCTAGTCCTGTATGCTAAATACCGGAGCGACGTCAAACGCAGATAATAATATGTGACAGTGTCCAATTCATAGGCGAATAGTGGAAAGTACCGGAGTAAACTATCACAAGCCTTCAGCTGGGAACAGATTCTAGTGGAAAAAAGTAGTCTCGGCCCTATGAACCCAAGGTGTTACAGGAATTAAAGAAGAAGAAGAAGAGACTTACACAAAGAGCTACTTTATCATACGGAAAAAAGTGTAGGGACTTGATATTTGGAATTTGGATTTACAAACCAGCTTTCAAAAAAATATTTCTTTATTTGCTTTGTTTATGCCTTATCTTTCACAAGTCCATAGAAAAGAGTCCTGGTCTAACAGTGGACATCTCTCGGATGAAATAATGATGGGTAATGTTACAGTGATCCAATGTGTTAGTAAATGATTTATTCTAAGTGTTAGTAGTTATTATTATTGTACAAAGGTATATTGGTACTTAACTGATGGGGGCATGAACTCCGCAGCAGTAAAGCATATAGGGACAGTCACACCTGTCCCCTCTATATGCAGGACGCTGTATTCCTTTTGTCGCATGCAAATTAAAAATGTTTAAAATCGGTGAGGCAGGCGCGATCATTTGCTACTGCTACGTCCAATGTCTGATCATCGCTTTTTCCTGTAACTTGTACCAACCACCAAGCCATACATACGGTTACGGTTCAAGCTTCATATTGATATGTTAATGATTCTATACGAATGAGAGGTTAGTACTTAGTGTGAGCGAGATAAACAAACTAGATTTCTCATTAGACGTCATATTGCTATTGTCTATTTTATATCCTAACTACTACCGTTAGTTCCCTTTTTTCAGTCTTTATTTGTATATTCAAATGAATTCTAATATTAAAATAAACAAATAAAATTCTGGAACTCTCACTCGATCATTTGGCCCCAAGTAGGTTTCCCTGTACAATTGAAAATCAGTCGTATAAATACACAACATAAAGAGTCTTTCTACATTACCTGAAAAAAAACCAGTGACTTCTACTCAAGAAACTAAACAACAAGTGAATTTATACTCAAAAGGCAAAAAAAAGTTTTCGACCTTCCCCATACGAAATTGCCGCCATCAGTTAATCAATTAACCCATTGACCGCCATACTATGCTATGAGAAATCGTGTGCCCATCACGAACAACGACGGCCGGCCTTAGATGACGAAATTGTATGAAAATCTCAAAATCAAAAATAGCGATTAAAAGGTTAATAGTAGGAATCCAACATTTTTTTACGAATCGAGTATAGATTTTTTGGAGAAAGTTGTTCCATTTCGGTTGTTTCATAAGGACTCTTCTTCTTATATATTTAAGAGCGAAGCAATCTATCTCCAACTGTTCCTGTTCCATATAGGTCTCTACATACGTTTAATTTGTTCCACTCTTGGCATTACGTGAGCACAATGGAACTCCAATGTTCACTAGTCCATAATGAGTCCATATAAAAACTTCTTCGGCCTTACATATTTCCGAAATATCACTGGGTCCCCCAATAAATAGCAAACTACTCTTAAAACGGTAATCAGCCTCAGGAAAAAACCCGTCTTACAGAACTGAAAGGTATATTTTGCTCGCATAAGAAAGAAGGCCGCAAAGTATACGGAAGCTCCATATAATTTGCGGCTTTGTTTCTTATAAGGGCAGTCGTTTCCGCGATTTAAGTGCGCGTAGGTAAGTCTCTCGAAAAACCAATCGGTCTTCATTACTTAAAAACTTTTTGACGTTAGCAAGTAAATTGGTGGAACTTTTCACCTGTTTACAAAGTTGGAAAAAATTCAGATGGAGCCATCAATAGGCAAGGTAGACTTCGCATTAAAGCTAGCAAAAGTATTTTTCTCGACAAATATATTCAAATGCGCACAAAATTGTTTCTTTGGTTAAGCCTATGACTATCTAACTAAACGACTGAATCGATTTTGGAGTGTGTGTTGCCATATTTTTTTTGTCTTAACCATAAATCATAAATACTTATATATTTTAAGCATTCTATCTTTTTTTTCATACAGGGTTATTTTTGGACCCTCCACCAAAAATTCACAGTGGCTTCTACTTATGAAACTGAGCAACTTTCTCCAACTAACCAATGGTCAATTCAGGATCACGATATCGTCAGCAAATCGAAGGTGATTGATGTACTCGCCATTGATGTTAATGCCGAGTCCTCTCCAGTCCAGAAGCTTGAAAACGTCTGTAGACCTCTATCTGATTTTAAATTATGTTATGTTTTTTTTATTCACGGTATTCATATTTGAAGAAAATTTAGGTTAAATAACAAATTTCTGAAGAAACAACATTAAATTATTACTTATTTAATTTGCCTTTCTGTTTCGCTAAATCCACCTTAATTTTGTCTCGATATCCCACAGAGTATTTCGATCAATCAATCGAAGTTGCTCGTGCGTTCGTTATAAAAAGCTAAATCCTGTTTATTTTTCCATGTTCCGTGTAATGACCCATGAAATTATTAAAATAGGTGCTCCTATCGATCAGTACTAAAATTCTTAATAATAAGAGTGGTGGTTCCTGTGATTTAGCCACTTCTTAGACTAAAAAGTCTTTGTTACTAAAAAAGTCTTTATTGAGTCAATTATAAAACATGAACAGAAAAGATTCAAGAAATCATGTTTAAAAAATGCAAGAAGATATCTTCCACATTGCAGGGGCACGGGTCCCTTCCCATAGTTCAGGAAGGTTAGGCGATACTCTAAACACTGGGATCAAGTTCGGATTTGGTGGTGGTTGAGGGGCAATGGCCTCAGTTACAAAATTTTACAAGTCAACTATATTAAGGCATTTGACTTAGCTTAACGTTTGCCTTGTGATACCAACCAGCATTGACGGCTTGGCGTGCCTGGCGAAGCACGTAAAACATCGACACGAGGGCTTACCAATTGAGGGTAAAAAAAAATGCTACAAACAGTCAAACCCATCCAGGTTATGACAGTGCCACTAGCAATTTAACCTGCGTGATCGACGCGACCACACTAGCCCCACTGAATCACGAACGCTTTTTCGAGAATTAATATGAAAAACGGAGAACGAATACCAGAGGAACAGTATAATAAGAACATAATTAGAGCTTGATTTTATTAGTAATTATAAAGTCGCTGATAATGTAAATGAAAGGGATAAGAGAGATATTTAGTTTAAGGGACGAGGGATGAAAGGGGGAAGAACATCATAGAGCGAATATTATAAATTACGGCAATTGAAGTAAAATATAGGCGGTAGTTCGAGGGAACTACGTCGTTTTGTGAAATAACCGACAAAATTTTGGACATTTTAAAGGAAACGTTTCACGGGACTATGGAGCTTGAGCCTAGTCTGTGTACAAACCACCATAGAACCTAGTCTTTTCCAATTTTACATTTCCTTTGATTTACCTTCGTTGCGAGGTTCATGTAGATTCTCAGATTTAACAATCGCAACACATAAATCACCAAACATGGCGAACTTAACCATTTTACGTTCAGAAACTAGATTTTGTTCAATAATTGCATCTATGTTACATTTACATGAGCTTCGGAATTAATGATTTAGATGTCCGACAAGTAACTCGGAAGACCAGCTGTTATGCTTGTGAAAGAGGCAATGCATATACGCAGATTTTAAAAATCGTACACCAACAATTCAGTCAGAGTCAAAGAAAGCATCTGAGGAATGTGAACGAAGTCGTTATTTCTGAACGTGACTCACCATAGTTACGTACGTTGCAAGCCTCGGTGTACCATTTATACTGTAAAAAAAAAATGCTGAAAAAACATTACGCTTGTACCACGCAACCCTGCTTCTAATATTTTTTTCATTATTTTTTTCTAGAAAGCCTATATTTTTCTATATTTTTTGTACTCCGCACAGTGTCCAGGCCCAAAATGAGACGTGTCTATTGGAATAAATTGTTCTCGCTGCGAATGTGGCTTGGATCCTTACACGTGGATCCCCTTTTTCTGTTATTTCAATAAACGATGTATATAGAAATGTTCTCACAATAAACGTACCTATCTGTTTTAAGACAAAAAATGCGATATTTATATGAAGTGTCTGGGGGTGTAGATTAATATGCGTATTTTGTCAAAAATAGACCCTTGCGGAGATGTGTATATTCACGGGCAGTAAAAGTATGTGTCTAAAATTTTCGTTTTAATCGGTTTTATTTTAATCGGATTCAATAACCCGGAAAACTTTTACTGTAAAATATTCCATCAGTTAGTGACGCAAGCGACGATTTGTTACTTAACAACTTACTTAAGTTCCACTCAAGTTTAAATGGAACTGCACCTTCTATACTACTCAAATACTCAATTTGTATTAATAATTAAAATATGTAGAAGTCAAAACTTTATCGCGACCTTTCCGCTAGAAGCATGAGGCTTCAAATACAAATACAAATATTTATTTTGCGTTAAACATGGTCAGTGGTCAGTAGTCAGTACACGGTGTTTGGTTATAAATAGAGTTTCTCATGTTTAGCTTCTGAATGTAAGCATGCAATTTTTTTTACAGGAGTCAAGATACGCGCCAAATTATTAACATTATTTAATTATCATCATAAAATAAAAATGACAAGATTAAATTAGATATAAAACAATGTCATTTTAAAATAATATTAATAATAATAATTACAGTTTTGTCTACATTTTAAAATTAAAAAAATCTGTCACCGAATAGAATGCCCTCTCAACAAGCTATTTGTACAATTGGGTTTTAAATTTCTTTGTGACGAGGACGCTTCGGCGCGCGCCGCGCGGTTTTGGTGTGAAGGGTTTCATAATAATCCGAACATTACAAAAAATACCGCTCCTGGAACGCTATCGCACCGCCCCGCGGCCGCCTCTGTGTGTATTGCGCTTCACAAACGCACTTTTTTTAACACCCTGTATAGTGTTCTAGATCTTGTCCTTTTTTTTAAACATAGTCTTTTAACAATCCAGGCACTTTTTTTGAAACATTATCACTCCTAAATATGATAAAACCGAATTTAAATTTCAATAATTGTAATTACAATTGTAACTGGTAATAATTTCAAGCAGTAATTGTAACTATTGTTGTAATTGTTAACCTGTAATTGTTTCATAACCAATTTTTTTGTGTAATAAAACCTAGTTTCCTTGAAAAAAATTGTTCAGTTCTCCTGTAAAGTTTTCGTTGGAGGTCTCTATAGAATAATAAGGTAAATAAAAAAAAATATCATCTCACTCATTCTCATCATTATAATAGTGCAAAACTTAAAGCCAGACAGGCTGATAACGTAATTCCCGTTGACATTATGTGTTTGGGAAATCCTAAAATTAATAGAATTAATACATTTATATAGGAACGTTAACATTTGAGATACCTACTGTAAACAGTACTAGCTATTTTTATAGCAGTATTTTATCCCAACAATAAGATACGTTCAATACACGGGATCGCGATTTTCCGATCCTACACGAAGAATTGATGAAATACTTATAAGGTATGGTCAGCAAAATATAGTTAGATAACTTACTTATTGTTATCTATCACATACAAGTCTTACCTACTTAATCTATTGTATTTTTTATAGGTTTTCGGAATCGGAACAGACAAAAAGCCGAAGTGTATCTGTGTAACTGTCTGTGACATTGTGGTCACAAACTGGTGAACTGATTTAATTTAATGTTCTTCACCTGAAAGTAGTTTTTATTGGGGTAACTCAAAGCTATTTTCGTGAAAATCGGCTTAGTGGTATTCGATTTTTACAGGTAGAAGTGCTACGAATCCCCATTTACCGTCTGGCATACACAGAATGTCATTTCTAAACACAAATTAGCAACCAATATTCATAATCAGTAGTAAAGTTGATTAATTTATAGATAAGACAAAAAGAAGAAGAATTAAAAGAAGAGAAAGAAAATGAGAACAAAAAATGAGAAATATAAAAACCAAATATTCATAATCAGTAATAAAGTTGGTTAATCAGCAGATAAGAAAAAAAGAAGAATGAAAAGAAGAGAAAGAAGATGAGAACAAAGAATGAGAAGTATAAAAAGCAAATATTCATAATCAATAGCAATGTTGGCTAATCAGCAGATTTGGAAAAAAAGAAAAAATATGAAAAAATGATGAGAAGAAAGAACGAGAAGTCTAAAAAGCCTTAAACATACTTTTATGTTATCCGTCCAATCTTAGTTTAGATTCGATCCGTCCATAAGTTGTTTATATGAAACAATATAGGAGAGAAGCGAAAGGGCGCCGGCCGCTAGGTCAGCTTTTTACATCTCCGATATTTGATGGCTGCCCAATAGTTCAAGAAATAACATGATATTACATTTATACAGGGTGACTTTCTGTTAGTAGAATAAACGGTTAAATGTGCCACACGATAAGAAGAAGAAGTAGGTTGTTACTATTTAAACTGATAAATTTTTCCAAAGGAACCCTTAGGATAGGAGTTTGCATTGTAGTAATAATGTAGCACCTTTCAAATTCTTGAAAGTCCTCAAGTGGCGACCGTTCTGCAGAACACGTAGCATAGGTAGGCCTCCACTTTTTATACACTTAGTGGACCAATGACTTACCAGGACTCCCCAACGCAATGGGGAACTGGCTGTCTTATCTTCATGCTGCTGGAACAAGAACAAGCGGCCCCAAAAATATCATCGGCCCTATCAACAACCAAATCGAGTTCTGCAGTGGACCCCGAGTGGAATCGCGCCAGCGTTTCCTGATGTGAAGCGACCGATCTAACCACTACACTACGGAGATGGTTAAATGAAGATAAAAAGAGATCATGCCTTTATCTTTAAAGTCGTCTTAAAACACAGAAAACAAGAAGTCTCAAGTTCCAAGTCTTTACACAAACAAAAAGCGGTGGCAAACGCGACTTGGCGCCAAACTGTTAAGTACAATGAATAAGTATGAATTTTAAATTTCAGATTGGATAAGATATGCAAAATTTTGATTTAAAACCGCTGCGCTTAAGTCGGTAACAGACGTGCTAAAAAGAAATTACAAATGTGTTTTTTTTTTATTCTCACCTCAGTTGACGTATAGACTCGATTTTCTATGAGTTTGGTTTGACAGGTCATCAAGGTGCTACGCCCCCAAATTGACACTCCAAACAAATATCTATTTTGCGTCGTCTGGAGAATCTTCAGTAAATCATATTTTCTTCACTAGCCGGGAGACCGAGCGTCGCTCGTTCAATCGGAGTTTTTATAAACTAAGATAACTTGTTTAGTAGGACATACAAGATATATTTTCTATAAAACATTTTGCAGGGTGTTGTTTTAGTCGGTAGTGGCCTTCTAAGGAACGAAAGGACAAGCAATATTTGTTCTGAAAATATCTATAATATTTTTTTTTATAATTTGATTCTATTGAAAAAAAATACATGCAAATTATCCTTTTTTTTTTATAAAAAAGCAGAAAAATATTCAATGATACTACGTAATATTAGAAAGTTGTTCATCATTTATTATGATTTTAGTCAGAAATATCAATCAGTTTTGGCGACTTTTTAGAGATTTTCTTATTGCAAATGTTATCAGCGCCATCTAGTTGAACTTAGAGAAAGCCGTGGAAAATTCCCTATTGTCAAACACGGGGCAGGGCGGCACAATAATCAGGTATGTGATTCACTTATATGGCGAAAGATGGCGCTATTTGTCTTTAAAATATAATGAGGTTCAAAAAATTCTTTATCACTATTAAGACTTTATTTATTTATATAATATTTACATAATTTCACACAAAATAAAAAATAAGAAGACAACAAAAGTATAAAGTCTCATGGGTGGGATTCGAATCCGGACCTAAAAGCAGCAATTTTTGATTGTTATTTGCTACTATAAACATTTTCTTTCTTTCTTTCTTTCTTTCAAAGGGTAAGCTACTGGCACCGGAACCGTTAGTCCACCAAAGTACTTGTTAGCGATGGTTAAAATAAGCATCATATGCGTTTTTGTTTTATGTAATTTCGCTCATATCTCCCTTAAATGAATTTTTTGAAGTTGATTATCATAGATCGATTTCTGGTGATTTTTAACCCCTAATCCTAGATTTTCGTCGAAAGGTTTCAAGCCGTTTTCGAAATCGTCGGGACACCTAACTCGTTTAATAGTATAGGAGGATTAGTGATTTATCTCGAAATGGTTTACGTTGAGGATTATTTGTTTAAATTTTGATTGGGTACAACAATATTATCTGCTGATATAAAAACTTTAATACTGTGTGACTTCACATGGCTTGTATCTCAAACCTCTAACATAGCATCCATGCATCAGGAACTAGATTATCATCAGCCAAAAGACGTCCACTTCTAAGCAAAGGCCTCCCCCAAATATTTCCATGACGACCGGTTACTGCGTAAAGCATGATTTAATAACTGTGTTGAAGTTCTACTTACAGGATGTGCATGAGAAATATTACCACTTAGGCAATCGGTAGATCTTTGGGGGGCCACATGTTGTACGCGGCTACCTACTGGGCCGATAAATTATAAAATAAAATAAAAAACATCGACTCGAAAAGAAGAAGAATCGGGTAAAATAAAACATCTAGTAGACAGGTATTTATACTATAAAAAACATGATTTAAAACAGTCATAATTATGTCGAGGTTTGAAGAGCTGTGTGAACACGCCTTTACCCGTTTAACAGCAGCGGAACCCGAACACGCCTTGCACCAAACTTTGACTGTGAATATTATGTAATTTAACTTTCAAATTTCCAGAAATGCATCCCAGCTCTTCACTTGCAGCGTTCCTCGCTAAGTTTTGGGACAAAGTAAAAAAAATGCTTTGAAATTGAAGGAAATTATCGTCTCCAGTCAGCAGACAGATGTCGTTCCCTTCAGTTGTGGATGAAGAATTCTACTTTTAGGGTTCTTGATAAGTACCTACAATGGATATTTTAAAGGGATCTTCCACTTATGTAAGTGAAATCCTTGTATTCTTCAACTATTTTACAAGTCGCAAAAAATAATTGAATTTTCGTGAAAAGTTTATCAACGAGGTGATTGATTGTTACGAAGTCAAAAATGTATATAATTTAGGCTAACCTGTTGTAACTAGCAACTCTACTCAAATAACTGAATAGCTTTTGTTTTACTACTTTGAAATATGAAAAAAAAAACTTTTTGTGTAAATCTATCAGCTTGTGAGCCAAGTTTGTTATTTTTCTATTTCATGAGTAGTTAAGAGGTTTGCTTGTATGTACCAGTCACTTTGTTTATAAACAAATAATCTTCTTCTTCTTATCTTGTGGCACAACCACCACAATCAATGGCTGGTATAGACGGCGGTTACCTGGTGTTGCAGTTAGCACCACCTACGATCACATACAGAAGTGCAATTTTCCTTACGAGAACTTCATCGTTAAAGCAATCAGTATGAAAATGTACGATAATTACGTAAATTCCGAAATACTTACAGTTACTTTGGCCAGGAGAGTCACTAGTGTGAAGTCAGCGACGCGTTTTTTTTTTCAATATTTTTCCTGTATTCTATACTTGATTTTGAGAAACCCTTTAAAATTTCAAACGCACTTTTTTAACACTCTGTATAATGAATTGTTCATTGTTACGATTATCATCCCTATTTTTCTGCTTTATCAAACAATATCTATTGTGCAGTAACAGATAAGTGGATACATGACAGCAAAGAAGGGTAGTTATGGAAACTATAATAGGTTTGCCAGTCTTTGTATCTCTGACCGGAAGTGTGACCCGGCTGCGCCGAGCCTCCCCAAGCCTGCCGTTATTTATAGCTCAGAATAAAGTCTCTTTATTGTTCGCCTCTATGGTATGTGTATGAGCATAAAATCTCATTTGTGGTGCTCTAATTTATTATAGAGAACAAGATAGTGGCGTCAGAATAGAGGTAATGCCTTACTGTGGCCAAGCCTAAAAGATGGTATATGAACTTACATATCTCACGTATTCTTATGTTGGTACGCCAGTTTGTACCTCATGACGTCACATTAAATTCAACATGGCTTCAACTGACATAATAAATTTTAAAAAATGGTTATCGTTTCATTAAGAAATCGGAAAAAATTATAAAACATTCTCATTTTTAATTATAATTTCTGCCTCATATTATAAGCGGCCTGAAACATGCAATAAAAACATTTAGTTAATTAAAAGTGGGATAGATAACAACGTCTTGAGTAGAAAATACAAAAATAAAAAACAGAATACAATTCACATTTATATTAAGATACTGTAATCCACTTATTCCCTACCAAAGAGAAGCTTTAACAATACTATGGGTGCTGTACTTTGCACGTAACATTCATTATTGTACTCTCGACTCTGCAACAATGGCGTGGACAGCACTTGAATACTAGAGGGGAGGCCAATGTAAAGCTACATTTACATGGACACAATAGACCGCCTTATGGGTGGCTTGAAAACTTCTGACACTGGAGTTGGCCACTAGCCCCACAACCTCCACCAATCCGGACTTGGTCCCCGTGTGTTGAGCATGGCCTAACCTTGCCGAGCTATATGGGAAGAGACCCGTGCGCTTGCAATGGGAACGATATGGATTGTTAAGGTAACGTACGTAATAGGCCGGACAAAACTGTCGCTCAGTCCAGCGACGAAGCGAGTTGACTAGACTGCGTAGGCAAGCGTAGCGAGCGATGCGACTCGGCTAGGCGGTCCAATAATTTGCGCAAGGATGCTGAAGACAGCAGGATACGCATGGCCGGATATAGGTCTAAGCTTGGTGCCTTGGAACACGCTAAATGTATCAGTGCACAGTGCACATTATGTAGGCGACTGTTACACCTGCAAATTTCTTCACTAACCGTATATCTACTCGTGAATCCGAACAATGTGTGTTCTACAAGTTTACTGCAATTGGAAAGTTTTGGATTTTTCTATTTTTTTTGCGATTTCGGCATAGTTGTTGAAAAAAAACATTTCAGTTCAATGAATGAAGAATCAACAGTGATGAGGTTTTAAGGTATGCAGTCTCACTGACGATAACATCATAATTTTACAGGTCGGATCTTATTTCACTGTTTCTCATTCTCTCATCTCATCGCATTGACCTCATTGGTGTCGCATGGTGAAGAAAGCTGACCTCTTATAAACAGGAAAGAGCGAGGAAGAAGAAGAAGGATTTCACTGGTCATTACCACACGTATATAAACGGACCGTACCTTTACCTTAATTGTTGTCAATGTAAACTTAGCCTAAGTAGGAATTTATGTCGTTTATTATGTACAACTACATATATACGTATTATTTAAGTCTCTACTTGGTTCTTCGAAGCATTGTTTTTGCCGAAATACCTGCCCTGAGAATACTGAATAAGGGTGTGAGGTGATTCTCTGAGCTCCTTTCTAACATCTATACAGGGTGTTAAAAAAGTGCGTTTGTAATTTTAAGGGGTTACTCAGACTCGAGTATAGAATACAGGAAAAATATTGAAAAAATCTGCTCTTTAATTTTTTTTTCAGATTCCCATACTAAATCTGAATAGTGAATCAAGACTTTGTATGGACAGTGGTTAATACCGCTTTTTCGCATTTACAATACCAAAAACATTTTCCGATATTTCCGATATTTTAAAAACTTTTCACTCCTCTCTGTTAAAGGTGATTAGAATCACTGGTTTGAAAATAACATGTTTTTTTTATATATTTAACTCTGTCTGCGGAACCAATGTTTGAGAGAGTCTGTCCATATAAAAAGCAAACTTATAAACTTGAAATTTCATTGTTTTTTTAGAAACGAACCAGCTCTTTAATAATAGTTACTTAGTAGTCAGTGAAATATACTGATAAAATTACATTCATATGGAAACTTTAAGTTGTTTTGTTTTTTTGTTTTTGTTATTTCTTAAGTTGATTCGGCTTCGATATACAATATCACTTATCATCACCTGAGAGTAAAAACCTCGGGAACGCAAAATTTTATCTATCTCTTATAACTATATTTATAGCTTTTAACGAATTTAAGACAACAATTCAAAATGAACTGTAGCAGCATCTGAAACCTCATAAAATTTGCTAATAAATAAATACATACTTAACGGTACAAATTATAGTAGTAACAAAATTTTTACGACGTTTTTCATTCCTCCTGAAAAATTACCTTTTCCGCATATACGAGGTTTTCCCTCTCAGGCGACGTTATGTAACGTAATTGCACCTTATACCTCTGAGAATCATTAAAGTCCCAATAAGAACAACACACAAAATTGACACCGCAACTTTAGACTTGACAAAAACAAAGTACAAACAATAATCCCCTCGCTAGAGAGAGATCCCACAAAGCGTTCCGGGATTCCCGGCGAACGGATCAATCCCGGATAAGCCTCAAAAGGTTGTCCTGCCTAGTGATGGGACATGGACATTCGGATATAAGGTATATGGATATCACTAATTTGCCTTTTATAATTAATTTGTAATTTATTTAACTAGAGTCAAAACCTCCCAAATTCAGAATTAAAAAGAAAAACAAAGAAAGTGTGCTAAAACACACGATTAAGCTGCGTTAATTTTTACTAATTATTATTATATTGTATTATCGTTAGTTTATTTTATTATTATTATTATATAAATTATTGTTCGATATAATAAAACACATTTTGAAGAGTTAAGTAACTAAAAGTCATATTCCATAGATTTTTTCGTAATTATTTTAAATTGGGAACTTGTATTTAATAAACGACATTCACATAGATACAAAATTTTGTTAGTTTTCAAAAAATTGAGCCAACGTAACAAATAGTGAATACGGTGTATTATATAAATGTACTTTAAATCGTTAACAACCCATATCGTCCCCACTCCTGGGGCATGGATTTCTTCTCATAGCTCGAGAAGGTTAGGCCACTCTTTACACACGAGGGCCAAGTTCAGATTGATGGAGGTTGTGGTGCTAATGGCCAACCTCAGTGTCAGAAGTTTTATAACCACCTACAAGACCTCCGACATGGCTTAACGACTGCCGTTTAATGATAGCAGCCGGCACCAACAGCTTAACGTACCTGCGAAGCATGGAATCAGTCCAGATAAATGCCACTAAAGAATCAAACCCATCCAGGTTATAATCGTGTCTAACTCAGCTAACCTGCGTGATCGACGCGAACACGTAAGCCGCACTGAGCCATAATCGCTTTGACCGTAGTTAAGTCACAAACAAAAATGTCGCTCAGTTTTTTCTTTGCAATGGATACGATACCAATGAAAAATTTTTCGGTTAATTCCTTAGTGTCGCGGATACATAACTATGTAGTTCCACGACCGGCAATTCTGCAGATAGTCTATGGATTCGAACTTTTTGTAAGTTGGCTACAGAGAAATACACGAACTTTTTAATAAGGGTATTGGAACCTTTAATATGTTATAAAAGCATCAAAATAATTAGTGATCATTTTTTTAAAGTAAATTAAGGAACACAATTTGTAATATTAGGGGTGAGAGACTTTTTGAGATTTTTTCAAGTTTGCAAGTATAAAACTTGTACAGTGTACAAAGTTTATATATTATTTTAAAATGTTTTATTTCAAATTCGTCTTGTTATTGAAATCTTAGTTATTTTAAATTTTACGTAATCCATGTAAACTCTGTATACAAATTGACCCTGATTGTGAAATTGATTTTATTTTAAGTTTACCAAAAAAAATGTGACAAATAGTCCAGCCATATACAAGTCATAGTCGTCATATAAACAAATAATGAATAAAAAATTGATGTAAACTTTTTTTATAAAATTTTAAATGCTTACAAATCTTTTGTGAAATTTTCCGTACTTTCCTACATTATAAATCAATCAAGAAACTCTCCAATAAAAACTTTAACAAAACCAACATAATTGATGGATTGAAGTACAAAAACGAAGGTTTGATAAATATGTTGCGGTGAAACTAAAAAACAAATAAAATCCCAAAAGGTCGCTCTGTCAATCAGGGAAAATAAACTTTGTCTTAAATAAATCCTCCATACCGACATGTAGCAGTACAACTTTTAAAC
The DNA here is from genome assembly GCA_958295455.1 of Coleophora deauratella. Lineage (NCBI taxonomy): Eukaryota > Metazoa > Arthropoda > Insecta > Lepidoptera > Coleophoridae > Coleophora > Coleophora deauratella. The sequence continues at coordinate 4,750,350 of OY282412.1, forward strand.
TTGAAATTATTCTTAACTTAACACTACTAAAATATCGCGACCACCCATTTTGTACTTTACTAAAAACAAACCTGTTACCAAATGATATATTTATTTGACTGAGTATCTTCTTTTTACAAAAGGCGGTAACTAATATATTTTTTATCCTCATTTGGTAAGCCAAATATCTGAAAACTTTTTTAAAAAAGACAGATTTTATCCAAACATTAGAAGTTCATTTTTAGTCTCAGATTTTTCAGAAATAAAATTGGATTAAAATAAAAAATATGTCACTTATTTTAGTCGATATCATCGATGTTATTGTAGAATTAACGTATAATCTCGACCACCACGCCAATAAAGCATTATTTCTTAAGACACGTAACCTCGTTTTCCGAGCATTCTCAATTTTAAACTTTAACTGTAGCACAACAAATCCAACACCACCGCTTCTCAGGGGAATTAAAAGAAATCCAATCCTCGTACTTACACCAAAAAAGGTAAACCAAAGTTTACTCAGAACACGACTTCCATAACTTATTTATAAGTACACAAGTCATTTTTAACTACCTACATATACGATATCTGTAACTACGCTTCCATGTGTTCCTCAACTAGGTTATTTTTGGGATCTCGTTTAATATTAAAAGTATTATAAATTCGCATAATTTGGCCTTCACATAGACTTAGTGTACATATCGATGAGACCATATTGGCACACGTTGCTATCAACAAACTGTTGCATTATAGTTAATTGCCTATTACGACTACTACACTATCTAATCTATGGTATACTACTACATAGAAATATGACATTTGTACATACACATATTTGTGCATTGCGTGGCTTGCGATAAGCAACAACGTATTCGGGGTCCTCCGGGACGGCTTCAGGCACTAACCCACCGGATCTTACCCCCACTGGGGTGACGCTAGTTAGCGGCAACTACTTGTACCTAGAGCGAGCAGTGGTACTCAATCCCCCCCAGTTGGTCTTTGCATGAAAAGGTCCTAGAACTAATAACTGAATCAAAAATTTAAAGGCTTTTTTACCCGACTACGCCAGAAGGAGGGTTATGTTTTTCAAGTGTATATGTATGTATGTATATTTCTTTGTTATGCTCTGTAGCCTAAACAGCTTGATGGATTTTAGGTTACCTCTTAGATTCTTCTTGATCCCCAAATTGACACAGAATACATATTAATATTTTCTTTTCCTGTTTCAAGCTGTATTGTACCCAGTACTGGAAATATCTGTAAAACTGTGTACTCTTAGATAAATAAATAAAAATAAAAATCGGAATATACGGATAATAGAAAAATAACTGTTAATTAATGCAGTCGGGTGCTTTTATATGGTTAGTTTAGGTTATGTCTAAACTAACCATATAACATAGAAGTACAATAAAGTGTATACATTCCAATCAAAAAAAAGCAAAACGTAAACAAACTTACTATGGAACTGACACATGTCAATGTCATCTGCATACTATGTTTGTTTACCTTTTGCTTTTTTTTTGATTGGAATGAACCATACATTCATTCATTTATTCATGCATTCATAGGCCAATGAGTAATCTTTTGTTTTCAAAGTATAAATATTACTTAATTTAAAATGTTGCCCACGATACTTATTTCAGTTTTCGTAATAATAGTCCCCCAATCCCAGGCTTAAGAACAATTCTCAGCAACAATACCGGAATAAATGGGTGACTTCAATAGGCAATGAATACTATCGGGAATCGAACCCAGTACCCTCCAGGTGGGAACTAATATCAGAGGCGCGGATTTTAATTACTTACACTTCAAACAATGGAATAGCAGTGGTATGGAGAGGTTCTGTTTTCATATTCTTATGAGATATTTTTTTAACACAACAAGTAAAATTACTTACATAATATTGTATATTCGACTTTTATTTTATTTTATTTTACCTTTAATTAATATCAAAAATATGTTTAAATGCGCACTGAATACAGTAAAATTGGTGTACGTTGACTCATCCCGGATATTTTTACAAATAAAAATACTAATCTTTATTCGCAAGAATGTACCTACTATACAACTAATAAATAATAATATAAGTAAATATTGTAAAATATTAATATAAATATTGTATATACTATTGTAAATATTGTAATATAATAATAATATTGTAAATAAATAAATTAAATACAACTGTTTTATCAAAATGAAACACATTGTAAATATCGGTAAATCAAAAAGAAGTTATGTGACAACCCTGACAAAAATATAAAAAAAATTGTATCTCCTGAATTCCATGAGATGCGCATGCGTTTTTTTTTGTATATGTAGTTTATATTTTGAGCTATATTTCCTACTGAAAAGAAAATGCGGAAACGTTGGAATTTTGTCGTAAATACACACTTTAGAAATTTGAAAATGAGTTTGAAATTTAAAGTTTGAATTCTTCTGAATATCTAGAAAATAAATCAAAGTCTAGCGCGTACCATTTTTTAATAAAATAAAATAATCAATTTATGGGTATTAGAAAAAGCCAATTTTCAATAATTTATTGCACCGTCACTAAGCGGAATTGAAACACGGGAGTTTTATTCTTGCATTTGTAATGCTTAACTCTTTCCAATTATGTAAAAAAGGGGGACGTCCGATTTGACGCTCTGGGGCAACACTGTGCGGTGTGCGAGGAAAAATCCACCAATAGAAACACTTCATATTCCTAGCCTCGCTTAGCACAGTTTAGGTGGAAAAGGACTTAGCGAAGCAAGGTTTTTGTACATGACAAGCGACAAATGTGTGCGAGGGATGTGTTGCGAGGGATGTGTTGCGAGGGATGTGTTGCGAGGGATGTGTTGCGAGGGATGTGTTGCGAGGGATGTGTTGCGAGGGATGTGTTGCGAGGAATGTGTTGCGAGGGATGTGTTGCGAGGGATGTGTTGCGAGGGATGTATTGCGAGGGATGTGATATTGTATTGCGCCCACACATTAACAGCTTCGCAACGCATCCTCGTACGAGACATTTTCCTTGCACATGTTTGGTGGAAACCCCCACATATTTCCACAGCACAACTACACATCTTCGTACGACACATTTTCCCCGCACAGCTTTGGTGGAAAAGCTGCGTAAGGCCACCTTCGTAGGGTGGCAGGGTACATGCTGTATATAGTAATTATACTGTTTATATATTGTGGTATGGATTTTCACCGGATCTTACCCGCAGGGAGGTCTCTTTAGAGACCGACAGGCGTATATGTAGTGTGTTGTGTACGATAATACTATTTAATTTATTGTGGCGGTGGCCAAAAACGTTATATTCTTCGATAAAGGCGACAACTTGAACTATCGCCAAACTAGATTGTATGGTGAGTGATATAGGCCGAGCTTTCTGCATGTGCCTTCAAACCAAGTGAGTCATACTGACATTCCTTCCCTTGTTGTAAGTCCCATACATTCCATTCTACACTCCAAAATTCACCAAACAAAATAGTCTCCAGGCTTAGCAAGACATACATACATCAATACACCTAAGTTTTACCCTCCCTCTATAATGGACAGTCGCGTACAAATTAAAAAGAACTAAACCCCAGTCGACTTCACTCTGTCCACCAACGAATATCTCCTATCGACTGTCTGGCAATAATTCGCGCTGAAAATTCAGTAGCGGCAATAAAAGCGAGGTTTTATATTGGCGTTTGGCCAACTCAGGTCTTTATCGCCATTCACCCGGCTAATGAGATTCGCACAATGACACCGGGATTAACGAGCGATTCAATAATCGGACGGCTGACGGACTTTGGTCTCTAGCGTGTGAAAATTATGTGCCTGAATTGTTTGCTCATTCGCCGGAAACGGGATAAAGAAGCTATGGAGGGAGAGCTTTAGGCCCGGTTGAAATTGATCTTTTTTGAAAATTATTAAGACAATTTGACTTTTGCAATTCAGTTTGCACAAACGTACTTGTGCAAATAAGTTTGCATAAATGGACATGGCAGAATCGCTGCAAGACCTACAGGATATGCTGGATAGCCTTAATTCTGCTTCCCGACTGGTTGGTCTTGGGATGAACTTGGACAAGACTAAAGTCATGTTCAATCAACACATCGTCCCGAGTCCGGTTATAGTCGAGGGTGAACCTCTCGAAGCTGTTCAAGAATATGTCTACCTCGGGCAAATCATGCAGTTAGGTAGAAACAACTTCTAGAGGGAGGCCAGTAGAAGAATACAGCTAGGCTGGGTAGCATTCGGCAAGCTTCGTCACATATTCACGTCGCCAATACCATTGCGGCCTGAAGACAAAAGTCTTCAACCAGTGAGTCCTACCCGTGATGACATATGGCGCCGAAACGTGGACACTAACAGTGCAGTTAGTCCACAAGCTTAAAGTCACACAGCGAGCCATGGAGTGAGCCATCCTCGGCATTTCTCTGCGCGACCAAATCCGAAATGAGGTTATTCGCCAGAGAATTTAGTTCCGTAGTAACCGACATTGCTCAGAGAATTAGCACACTGAAGTGGCAATGGCCCGGACATATACATACACTGAAAAAAATCATGGCTAATTAAGTTACAATCTTGCTTGATTGAAAAAAATATTACTGAATCATTCAAGGAAATATCAAAAACAATAATTGAAGGTTTCTTGCCACAATAAAGCTGAAATGATTGAACGTTTATCAAATTGAAAGTGCTGAATTTAATAAGTTTACTTTATTCATGTCGAGGCATAGTCAGTTCTATCATCAACTTATTTAGATCCATCAAGTTGCTTTATTATTACTACACATTACACTTAGTTCATCCAATAAAATATTATAAAATAATAATTAGAATTGATTAAGCCGACAATTACTTATTGGAATGTACTATGTGTGCTTGTTTCGTTTCTCAACCAAGAAGGCTTGATTCCCGGAACCACAAAGCTTTGTGCGCTCGTATACAGGGTGTAACAGAAAGGTGTGATAATACTTAAAGGTGGGCTTTTACCTATCAAACTGAAGAACTTTTGTTCTACAACTTTGTTGAAATCGCAAAGAAATTTTCGGACTTTTCATACAAACTTGGTTCGCCAGCTGATCGATTTGTATGAAAAGTCCAAAAAATATTTTGCGATTTGATCGAAGTTGTCGAACAAAAGTTGTTCAGTTCGATGAGTAGAAGCCCACCTTGAAGTATTATCACACCTTTCTGTTACACCCTGTATAAACAAATAACTTGATAATATTAAACATTTTTTTGATGTATATTAACAATTATTTTTTTCAGTGTATGTCGAAGAACTGACAACCGGTGGACAAACAAAGTGCTGCATTGGAGACCGCGTTTGGGCAAACCGCCTCCGTAGCGTAGTGGCTTGCCGCTCGCTTCACATCAGGAGGTCGCGGGTTCGATTCCCGGCGGGGTCCAACTTTGTGGACTCGGTTTGGTTGGTGGTAGGGCATTTTCTGAGCCCGCCTGGCTAGCTACTACAATCTTATCTAAGTCTTGCCGCCAAACATCAATGTTAACAGCATTGATGTGTTCCGGCATGAAGATAAGATAGCCAGTTCCCCATTGCGTTGGGGATTCTTGGTAAGCCCGCTTCCATCTTCGGCATCATCATCACTTACCATCAGGTGAAATGAGGCCAAGGGTTTATCAATTGAGGGTAAAAAAAAAAAAAAAAAACGTAGCGCGGGATGCCTCCCGGCTAGGTGGAGCGATGATCTGCGCATGGTTGCTGGTAACAGCTGGATGCGCATGGCCGAAGATAGGCGGCGTCCCTTGGGGGAGGCCTATGTCCAACAGTGGACTAATGCAGGCTGATGATGATGATGATGATTATGATGATGAAACGGACATGTGCAATAAGGTTTACACAAACGGACTTGTGCTAATTGACAACTATAACAATGTTTCAAATATTTGTTTCCCATTTTTATGACGGTTTTAAACAGACAATTCAAAAATAAAATAGCCGTATTTTTTCAGTTGTTTAATATTTCTCAAGTTAATTACTTTTTTCTCCGCATAAATATAAAACCTTACAGTCAGGTCAAGTTCACAATTTTTTTTTAATAGTTTATTATTATTTGATGGTGAAGGGGTATAGGGCTTAAGGTGGGCCCTATTGGATCACTGCGACCTGGGTAGATCTATTGTGATCTACCACATAGTTGGTATGGGCACATTACATTATGCATACAGCCTATAAAACCTTAGTGAAGAAAGAAATGTTTTATATGTATTTACTATATTCAAAAAAAAGAAAAAATAAGGGTGTTTTATTATTGCATTTTCTTCGTGTAATACACATAGAGATTGGAGCTCAATATTTTTTTATGCTGTCAATTAGTTTGCACAAGTAAAAGTGTACGTAAATATAACAATACTGCACTGTAAAGTTACGTACAGTTTATAAATATTGCCCTCTTGATTGCCCAGATGCGACCACTCCAAAAGCTGCCTTGCTCAAAAAATATAGCTTCTCTTTCTTCGGTTATTTTCCTAAATATATATGATAGTTGATAGTAGAAATTTCATTGTTGTGGTGCTTTCATCGACCTAGCAAAGGCCTTCGATACCGTGTCACGTCCTATACTACTGAAAAAAATGGAGGCAATTGGAATACGTGGCATAGCACTGGACTGGTTCGCCTCTTACTTATCTGACCGCTACCAGAGGGTAAAGATGGATGGCCAGTTTAGTGACTTTCTTGCTGTTGACTTTGGCGTCCCACAGGGAAGTGTTTTGGGCCCAACACTCTTCTTGATCTACATCAACGACCTGTGCAAAATGAACATCAAACAGGCAAAAATCTTCACATATGCAGATGACACTGCTATAGTCTTTTTCGCAAAAACCTGGACACAGGTCGTTGAAGTAGCGCAGGAAGGTTTAAAACAAGTAGCTCTGTGGTTACAAAACAATCTACTGACCCTGAACGCCTCCAAAACAAAACATGTCAATTTTAGTATTACTAACCACACTGCACCCAGGGACCCAGTTAATATTAAACTGCACACGTGTATAGGAGAACAGTCTACTGTCAATATTTGTAACTGCTCGACAATTACAGAAGTGGATAACATTAGGTATCTCGGAGTTGTATTAGACAACAAACTTAACTGGACAAAACACATTCAATCAATGTGCACAAGGGTGAGGAAACTTATCCATATTTTTCGTAAACTAAGATCAGTTGCAGACAAAGAAACGATTAACCTAGTGTACAATTCTCTGTGTGAATCCATTATCAGCTATTGCATAATCGCCTGGGGAGCTTCCTGTAAAACCACAATAATCAATCTAGAACGTGCCCAACGCTCTATTCTAAAAGTGGCTAACCGCAAACCTTTCAGATTCCCCACAAACGAATTGTATAAACTCTGTTCTGTACCAAGAGTACGACACATCTACATAATAGCTACTGTGCTAAAATATCACAAAAAAGCACCATATACTGTAAGAAAACCCTTTAGTTCACGACGACAGCTTGAATCAGAATGGCCCACACCGCTCACGAGGACTTCTTTCGCAGACCGTTTTTTCTTTCGCATGGCACCTTTTCTCTATAATCGAGTCAACAAAAACCTGAAAATATCAAACTTATTCAGATATAGCTGTAAAAAGACAGTTAAACAATGGCTACTTACCCTGGACTATGACGATACTGAAAAAATTATACATACTTAATTATTATCCACACACACACACACACACATACACACACACACACACACACACACACACACACACACACACACACACACACACACACACACACACACACACACACACACACACACACACACACATGTACACACACGCACACACACGCACACACACGCACTCACGCACACCGTCCTACAAACATACACTGAGCACGGCAGATTACTTTTGTTCAATACCTCTTTTTTCAAATAAGCAGTATCATATCATATCATATCATATTTATTGGTATAAGTAAAAATACAAGTAACAGCTAGCAGTCAATACAAATGCCTTCACGCGAGTTTCACTGCAACGGCACGGCACACACTGGTACCAATATGAAAGAAACTGAGAATAGGGTCGAAAGTTGGAGGACTGCCCCCAAAATTTTTATATAGATAGTTCATTTGATTTCAAACAACATTTTCAAATACCATTTTTTGATAAAATAACTCCTTTGCACTTAAAAAAAATACTGAAGTTTTTTTTGTATGGAGAAAAATTGTTTTTTGATGTACATTTTCACAAAACCAAAAGTGTAAAGATGAGACCCCATACATATTGTAGAGGACATGTACCTCGATGTTTTCTCCAAAGTAACTATGTGCGTATCGGTGCGTCCACGGGAGCCAGAGGCCCCTAAAGGTTGTAACTTTGATATAGCTATATTGTTTAAATTTATTGCATTTATCTCTCAAAATTAAAGTTAATTAGAGTAAAAAGACTTATTATAATATTACAAATGGTCAAAGGCCATCAAAGATTACGAAATCGGACTTAAGTTATTTTTCTTTAATTCCTAAGTAAAAGGCATTTGCTATGCCTACTTGTATACTAAACTTTAATGGAAGTACTTTTAGAATGCCCACACACCTATTTTACACTAATTCCGCATGTACAGTCAGTGGATGATACCTGCTATAACTATGACTCATGCGTACCTCACAGAGTTCCACGAATACCCTGCGTAACAACAAGGGTACTGTTGTTGTTGCGCAGAATAATTGTTCAATTACACGTGGTATTTTTTTAAATCAATTACTTTGAATTATGACTATGTTCCGTAAGTAAGTATGTATGAATTTAGTAAAATAAAACAGATAATATTTGTATTGAAGGTTTACTGTTTACAGTAAAATCCATATACTTAAATTAAAAATAAATATTTATAACAACTATATACAATCAATTTACATTTACAAACAAATATATAGGTACTCAAAATTTATTTAAATTTCTATACAGTGCTTATTAATTAACTTAATACTAATATAGTAAAAATTCAATATATTTACATTTATAAGACAAACACAAGGTTTTTTAAATATAAAATGATTATGAACTTAAAAGTACTATATTCATACATTTTCACACATAATATACAACAATAACTCAACTTAAGCTAGTGGGTCTGGAGGAGGACAGTTTTCTAAATCAATGAAGACCTCATCTTCCTCGAGCCCAAATGGTACATCCTGATCAAGGATTTCATCTGCAAGTAGACTTTCTGCCTCGGGAAACAGCTGAAGTTTTTGGGACCTCAGAAACTTCGGTTTTATGTGTGAAATGTAGGGATCCGAACTAATTAGGAAGTTATGAATGAGATCTTCGTTAGTTTGGATCCTTCCAGTCTTTCGAGAATGTCTCTCTCGAATGTTTCTGAAGTCCTTGTTGCGAGCTTCAGATGCTTTCTCCGACATCATACCAATAGGCATGAAAGAAAAATGCTCGCAGATGTCCGCACCATGTACCAGAAGCTTATGGACACTTGCTGGCATGTAATACCATTCATATAGATGGACATATAGTTCGGCAGTTTCCTTGCAATATTCTCTGAAATTTTGAATGTTTATTTTTCTTCCAGATGATATGGTCTGCAAAATCACAGCGAACCTCTTTATCAATGTCTCATTTACTCCAGTGATTTCTGCAGACTTTTCGTAATTTCGGAAAAACCGTCTTGCCGTATTCCCATCGTTGGTGGTACCATACCCTTGCTTAACAATATCCACCAATAGTCCTGTTTGTGCAAATAGCTCGTTTTGCGTAATTTCTTTCCTGGACTTTTGCAATAGTTTGTCTTGCCCCCTAGCTGCCCACTTTTGAAAATATAAGTTATATGAAATGTGTAGAATGCATTCCATACATCTGATCCACATGTGTAAAGAAGATAAGCCGTATCGGTACATCTCTGTATTGATAGGCTTACTGTAAACAAGGCTTAAATTGTTCATTTCTTTGGGTGTAGCTTTGCATATGGTACAGCTCGCACATGAAGGTGTCTCTGACAAAGCTGATGAAACTTTTCCATCAATCATTGTCATATGCAAATCATGACAGATTTCCACACCACCTGCAATAAAAAAAGAACAGATTAAGAAATTATTAAAGTATAATGAAAATACACATTCATTGAATGTTAATTATCTCTTATCTATGCCTTTATCAGTTTGTAGTTCCCACAGTACAGATAATTCTAGTATGCGGGGCAGATTTCAGCATACATAATATGTTATATCTGTATCGGATAGTAATCATAATTCATAATATAGAGTTGGATCGGATAAAAGGATTTAAAACGCTAACGTAAATACGTAATACAAATATCCGAACAGGGAAAGTCAAATAAAAGCGTTTAAAAAAAGACTTACCTATCATTGTTGGAACCAAGTTTGCTATTTCTTCTTCCATTAAAGCTGCTTGTTGCTGTATGTACTCTTTTGTTTCCTTTACAAACTCGAACTTCTTTGGCCTACAATAGATGACGGGCGAGGGTTTTCCCATACCAATTCGTCACCATTCATTAGACGTAATGGAACAAGACTCGTCATGAAGACCGATGAATCCGAAAAATTTGAACTTGTCTTTTGTTTATATATGCTCTGCGAAGAAGCTCCATCAAAGCCCCATTTGCTTATGAGCTTAAGACAAGAAGCATTTGATTCTAAATCAACAACTTGAATAATCTTTTCTGTTGTTAAATCAAGAAGGGCCTGTAGCTCAATATTAGCTCCATTTTCATTTATTGTGATAGCATCTTCTGGAGGATAACACGCTTTTCTAGCCACCAGTAAATTTTGGTATGATGGTAGCTCACGAAAAAATGACTTCATAGTAAAATATTGCCACTTAGATAAACTCAATGCTGTCACGAGTGATAAAGTCTTCTCATTAGAAATCTTAGACTTCTTAACGTACGACGAATCAAATAAATAATCAGTTACTTCTTGAGTTTTTTCGGGACTTTTTGAAAGGTATTCAATAATGCGAGCTAATTCAGAGTTACCACTTTCTTTTAACTTCATCACTAGAGCAAAAACCAACTCTTCCTCCGAATTTTCTAACAGTGAGCCGGAACGCCTTTTTTTCTGTTGATTAGTTAGGTCTTGAAATGATTTTCTTGGGCTAGGCGTGTTGGTGGCAGCATTTGCTGACGATGGCCTGACTTCCACGATATCAATAGATAAATTCAGGTCCTCTTCAACTTCATTCTCACTCTCCCGGATGAATATGGACGATAGGTTAATAGACTCGCACTCGGGCCACTTAATTTCAGTTTCTAACCAATCAAGGTTTTTATTAAAAAACCTTCTCTGATTTCTACTCACATCGGACCATTTTTTGTACAAATTGTTCACGTATGTTTTCACAAACACTTTGAAGGTGCTACGGTCTTCTTCGGACATTTCTGCAGGAAGATATTCACTGAGTTTTTGGTATAATAAAGTACTGTTTTTTATACCACCAAAGGCCTTCAGTGCCATGAACATATCCAAATTAGTAACGAAACCCGACATTATAACAGCAAATCACAGTAATACTTTCGCCAATAGCGCACTTACGACTAATCTTTACCGGTAACCTGCTTGTTTATATAGCCCTAATTGGGGGTTGTATTGTGCAACCTCTGCAAAAGCAAGAGGTTAGACAAGGACAAAAACTTAACAATAGTATGGATAACAATGGCAACAACGAAAGTTACGCATGAGTCATAGGTTTCATCCACTGGCTATATAGTAGACATGTGTGCAATTTCACTTTATTTAGTATTATGAGCTGTTTTGTTGTGAAATACTTTTCTTATCTTAATTTTAGACTGATGTGACATGATAGTTAATATAGGTATGCTTAATTTTTCCATTATTATTAATAAGCATTATAGAGCCTGTCTAAGATGTCTTATTTGTAAATGTAAATTAATGAATTTTTGCTAATGTAAATTATATGGATTGAATTGAAAAAAAAAGTAGACCTTCAGTTAAAATATTATCTGTTTTATTTTGCTAAATACATACATACTTACTTACTTACTTACGGAACATAGTCATAATTCAAAGTAATTGATTTAAAAAATACCACGTGCAATTGAACAATTATTCTGTGCAACAACAACAGTACCCTTGTTGTTACGCAGGGTATTCGTGGAACTCTGTGAGGTACGCATGAGTCATAGTTATAGCAGGTTTCATCCACTGACTGTACATGCGGAATTAGTGTAAAATAGGTGTGTGGGCATTCTAAAAGTACTTCCATTAAAGTTTAGTATACAAGTAGGCATAGCAAATGTCTTTTACTTAGGAATTAAAGAAAAATAACTTAAGTCCGATTTCGTAATCTTTGATGGCCTTTGACCATTTGTAATATTATCATAAGTCTTTTTACTCTATTTAACTTTAATTTTGAGAGATAAATGCAATAAATTTAAACAATATAGCTATGTCAAAGTTACAACCTTTAGGGGCCTCTGGCTCCCGTGGACGCACCGATACGCACATAGTTACTTTGGAGAAAACATCGAGGTACATGTCCTCTACAATATGTATGGGGTCACATCTTTACACTTTTGGTTTTGTGAAAATGTACATCAAAAAACAATTTTTCTCCATACAAAAAAAACTTCAGTATTTTTTTTAAGTGCAAAGGAGTTATTTTATCAAAAAATGGTATTTGAAAATGTTGTTTGAAATCAAATGAACTATCTATATAAAAATTTTGGGGGCAGTCCTCCAACTTTCGACCCTATTCTCAGTTTCTTTCATATTGGTACCAGTGTGTGGCACCGCGACTTAGCGCCCCGCTCTGTCTATTCATTCATTACAAATACCTATGTATTGAGTAAAGATATCTATACCTATGCTATGCTGTGAATGTGACTCAGTGTAAGTAAACAACGCGCTGGAATAGTTATATGTATTGTATACCTGTATAGAATAACTAACCTTTAACTTTAACTTTTTTTTTTTTTTTTTTCTTATAGTTACGTAATAATATTAACAGTGTACTTAGGTACGGCACAAAATAGGTAATAGTACGGGAAGACACTGGTTACCCACAACACAGGGAATCCTAGTGTGGGGACCAGGGATACTTTTTAAGTACCTTATTGTAATTTATTTTCTGGTCCAATAAATATTTTTTACTTTTTTTTTTTACTTTTTTTTACTTTACTTACTAGTATGGATAAAACCTGTTGACCTTTTAACTATATTCTCACCCTCGATCATTAAAAAATCGTTATTTTATCTTACTAAACGCAATAAAGATCTTATTTTTGTGAAAACAATACGATTTTTGTACAAACGCGGTTCAGCTCTTGTTAAAAACCAATTTGTGACCGTTTTATATATAAACGATATATGTGACTCTATCAGAATTGAACAGGATAGGACTAAGTAGGTATTTTTTTTAAATTACATTGTACTAATTTAACAATTAGTTTGTTAGTTTATTTATAAACGGTATTAATTTATTTTGTTCTAATAAAACATTTAGTAAATTCAAATTATCGTCCGCAGTCCATGACACCTGAATCCATGACTAAATGAATATAGAGGTCATTTGCAACAAATTAAGTGCCGTTAACTAGGGGTCAAAAATGTATGGTTACTGAGATATTAGTGTTTTTAGATTTTTTTGAAATTTTCTACCTTGTTACCAAAAACAATCAATTATGAAAAAACCATTACACCGTTTACATTAAATTGATACTTTTTTAAAAGCTGAGAAATGAGCACTTGCATTGAAAAAAAAATTATTGCCCAAAACTCACATAGTCTCAAAAATAAACGGTAAAATATTATTTTGTATAAATTTTCCATAAATAATTGAGTATTACTAGAAAAAAATGTAGTGAACTTGGCGTACAAATTAATGACAAAAGTTTCTTGTTTCCTAAGCTTTTTAAAAAGGTACAAATGTTACTAACTTTTGCACGAGGTTGAAAAAAATAATCCATTAAACCAAACAAGTAACACATTTTTCCATACATATCCTGCACGGTGCCGCCCTCTCTTTTTACTCGTGTCGTGCGTCACTCGTGAGCTTAACATGATTCGATAATTTGTAGCAATTTTCGCGACAGTTCGCGGACATGATCTCGCACAGTTTCCAACCAGAAGGTTAGTTCGTCCGTACAGAAAAGTCACAGTATTTGTTAAATAATAGTTGATATTCTTGTTAATTGAGTAAAACTACGTTTAAACACTTTTAATTTTGATATGCGTGGTTTTGGGACGCTTCTTCAGCACAAACATAGAAGCGGTCGTGGTTCAGTGTGGCTTGCTTGGTCTCATCGATCACGCAGGTTAACTGACTACAGACACAGTCAAAACCTGGATGGGTTTTTACTGTTAGTAGCATTTATTTCGACCGTCTTCGTGCTTCGCAAGGCACTTTAAGCCATTGGCACCGGCTGCTATTATTAGATGGCAGTCGTTAAGCCATGTCGGAGGCATTAATAAGGATATTAACTATTATTAAACGAATACTGTGACTTTTCTGTCCGCACGAACCAACCATCTGGTTGGAAACTGTGCGAGTTCGTGTCCACGAACTATCGCGAAGATTGCTACAAATTATCGAATCATGTTAAGCTCACGAGTCACGCACGACACGAATAAAAGAGAGGGCGGCACCGTGCAGGATATGTATGGAAAAAATGTGTTACTTGTTTGGTTTATTGTTTTTTTTTTTCGATCCCGTGCAAAAGTTGGTAACATTTGTACCTTTATAGAAAGCTTATGAAACAAGTAACTTTTGTCACTAATTTGTACGCCAAGTTCACTACATTTTTTTCTAGTAATACTCAATTACTTATGGAAAATTATACAAAATAATATTTTTATGCAACTTAAGACCGTTTATTTTTGAGACTATGTGAGTTTTGGGCAACATTTTTTTTTTCAAAGCAAGCGCTCATTTCTCAGCTTTTAAAAATAGTTTCAATTTAATGTGAACGATGTAATAGTTTTTTCATAATTAATTGTTTTTGGTAACAAGGTAAAAAATTTCAAAAAAATCTAAAAACAGTAATATCTCAGTAACCATACATTTTTGACCCCTGGTTAACAGGACTTAATTTGTTGCAAATGACCTCTAGTATAACCCCTTTGAAGGATCACGTCGAATTACCAATCACCCTGTATATGTAAATAAATTTTTTGACGTTATCACCATCTAGCCGCTCCCCCCCCCCGTCCTCCGTGTCATCAAAAATAAGCAAAGCAACAACAAAAATAAAAACACAAAAATTGCTAAGTACTTTACTAATAATAACTATTTTTATTTTCTTGCTACATTAACTCATTCCAATCCTAACTAAGCCCAGCCTATTAAATCTCTTTTCACGTAGAAAGTCTGAGTGACAGATGTCTATATCATATAAAATTCTATGGTAATGAACTTATAGGATTTGCATATCTCTCCTATTACTGCTTATCCATAGTTGAGCGCCGTGCCGTGACCATTTGCATGGCCCAATGCCCTTAGTCCATCCCTGTCCTGTCACAGGTCATTACGAGACACCAGTTTGTAGCGGGACCGTAAACAATTCTGCACTACACTGCATATTTACGTGGCGTTTCATGAAAAAGTTTTTATTCTATTTTTGTTTGTGTCTCTTTGGTGAAAATGTCAGCCTGGCATGGTTGCTGCGTTCTATTTTTGATTGTTTTTGGGACTGCAGATGCGGTATGTGTGGTTCTCTAAATGATAATCCTAGTTATGGAACAAAGTTACGTTAACAAGTCAAAGCGTATACGGAACAGCGCAGCTGCTGGGTTACGGAAAATCGTGTTGTCGCAATATTATAGTGATTTTATGGAAATAAAATGTTATTTTCACTCACTCACACACACACACACACACACACACACACACACATACAACGCACGCATTTATCTGTCTTTTGCTTTAGGTAGATATTAAATCTTAGGTTTTATGTTTCTATGATTATTTAGTTTATTAAGTATAGATATTCACTGTTAAGATGCAATTTGAGTTTTGGGCATATTGTTTTAACGCCAACTAGCAAAAAACAAATTAGCAAATAAATAATTATAACAAAATTATTAAATTAATAATATATAAATGTCATGTTTTCTAAGTACATAGTTCCTTAAGCTCACTCATGTATATGCAAAGAAGGGGTCTGGTCTCCGAGATACAGGGCTTTCCCTAGTTTGGAAACCAGCGTACCCTATTAATATCCCAAAAACTATAACCAATTGTTAACTGTTAATATACTTACTCCATAACGTACTGTACCTATGTATTGCAATGTGGTTTTTGTCAATAAAGTTTATTATTATTATTATTATTTATACATGACTGTGCAATTTTAGTATGAATGCAAATTAGCAACTGATATCCGAGTAAATAAATACCTAGGTAGTATATTATTTACGCTGAGATATCAAATAAAAGGCATTTAAATTTCGTCTTTTCGCGTCACGTTTCAGTTTTCGGAGATTATATCAAACGACTGCTTTACGTCTCATTTTTGTACAAAAATCACAAAAAGAGAAAAAATAAAATAGTTATTTTTCATGTATCTTAATCAGCAGTCTCTGTCACTTTGATAGTGTATTATAATAAAAGAAAAGCGTGTCATTTCTTATTTTTTATCATTCTCAATCAGCCAGTGTTCCGAATTTCAATCTCTATCACTAAACTCTCTATTACTACACTATCAAGCGTGGTAAATAGTACATTGTTCATCAAGGCGAGAAAGTGACCGATTACCAACGAGAGATGTAGTTTGAGAACGAGGCCTTAATACACTCGAGTTGGGAATCGCACTTTCTTCCGAGTGATACATAGTGCTTTATACTACACCAACATGTTCTTTTTTCAAAATAATGTTGGGAAAAGCTAGTGGCCAGTATCATTTTGCGAACTTGGAGATATAAACTTTTTGGAATTTTACATTTAGTTGACCGAAATAGTCACCAAAATTTAAAAAAAAGCACGTGAGTAATGGATTTTCATACACTTTTCCCTCCCGCTCAGCGCGTTTTCTTCCAGCATATTTGTACAATAGTAATGACGTACATTCTGCCTCAAATTCGATAAAGTAATAAGGTACTTTCTAAGCAGGTGTAGTATAAAAAAAAGTTTTCGCGGGAAAATCTTTATTTACCTTGTCTGTTTATTTCAAATTAACATGTCGGTTATGGAAGAGCGAGGTTGCCTGACACAGGTATTTTAATACTTACAAGGAAATCTCAATCTTATTATAGAAAGTAAGAATAGAAAAAGAAATTAACTTTAATACAATTTTATATTCATTATTTTTTCCTTGAGGCCCGTGCTGAGTAGTGGGGACGATATAGACTGTTACCACCAACAAACATTAATTATTTATTTTAATTATATTTTTATTACAGAAATACAAAATTAAAGTAGTTTCGTTGACGAGATGCAAAGTTTCCGATTCTAAGATGGACACATCTGTTGACTTAGATTACAACATGGGTGTACACAAAGTGAACCGTCAAACGACGCTGATCAAAGCAAATTTCACTATTGGCAAAAAAATGGGACCGATGTGTGTGAGTTTAATAGTACATATATTTATTCAAATCTTCTTCTTCTTCTTTAAGTCCTGTAACACCTAGGAGTGCAGGGCCGCCGAGACAACTTTTTTCCACACGGATCTGTTCCCAGCTGTAGACTTCACGTGCTCCCAGGAAATGCCAGCCGCCTACCTTTAGTTCCTCACTCACTGAACGCTTATTTATTCTGACTCGGTGGCTAAGTGGTTAGCGATCCTGACCTCTGATCCGAGAGTCGTGGGTTCGATCCCCACACAAGGCAAACTTTTCTGTGATGAGCAGAATTGTTTGCTCTGAGTCTGAGTGTATAATATCTATTTATGTATGTATTTAAATGTATATGTGTATGTATATCAGTCTCTAGTTCCCAAGATACAGGGAATCCTAGTTTGGGGCCAGATGACCGTGTGTGATTTGTCCCGGTTATTATTATTTTTATGTTATTATTATTCAATTAGCCTTGAATATTTTTTTTTGCTGCAAAATTGCAGCCATCCGTGAAACTTGCATGAATCGATAGCTGATAGCAATACAAACAAAAATTGCCAAATGGGTGCGAATCTCGAAGACGCGAATCGACTATGGGTTCCTCGGGGAAAACTTTTCGGATTCAAATTCAAAAATTCAAAATGTTTTTTATTTAAGTAGATGTTTTGCACATACTTTTAAATCGTCTTTTTTTTCTACCTAATACAAAGTTCCTACCACGCGGAACTTGTACACTCAACGTTTCGGGAAGTGTTTCCGAAGCGAGAAGAAATGTCGAGCCCAAAAGAAACTCGCTTCAACACATTTTTTTAAATAATACTAAATTACTAATGCAATGTTTGTTATCAACAATACAGTTATCAGGAAGAGCAATACCAAATGTCTTTGTCATTCACATAATCTATTATCTTATAATAACCTTTTGAGCACAGACATTTTTTTACATGCGTTTTGAATTTGTTTTCAGGCAGATTTGTTACATGTTCTGCTATTTTATTATAGAATCGTACACATTGCCCAACAAACGACTTTTTAACTTTGCTCAGTCTCGAATAGGCAATATCAATGTTATTTATATTCCTTAGTTTTAAATCATGCCTGTCACTGTTATTACGAAACAAATGCAGATTCTTGCGGACATACATAATGTTCTCATATATGAATTGACTAGCAACCGTTAAAATATTAATTTCCTTAAACTTATCCCTCAACGACTCGCGGGATCGCATCTGATAGTTTGCGCGAATTGCCCTTTTTTGTAAGACGAAAATAGTTTCAATATCAGCTGCATGTCCCCAAAGTAAAATTCCGAAAGACATAATACTATGGAAATAACTAAAATACACTAGCCGTGCAGTGTCTACATCTGTTAACTGCCTAATTTTTTTGACGGCATAAGCAGCTGAACTAAGCTTTCCCGCTAAAGTTTCTATATTGATTTGATTTGATTTGATTCTTGATTTGATTTGATTTGATTTGATTTGATTTTTGATTTGATTTGATACTATTGACAAATTCCAATTCATTACTATCTATGATTACACTAGCGTCAATATTTTTAACGTTTGGTAATCCGAATTTTATACATTTGGTTTTTTTAGCATTTAAAAGTAGATTGTTTACAGTGAACCAGTTGAGTATCTTTGAAAGAGTGTTGTTTACTTCATCAGTTTTGTTTAATTTTCTATCAACTTTAAAAATAAGAGAAGTATCATCTGCGAACAACACTATATTTGCGAAATTTTGAACCATAAACGGCAAATCATTAATATATGCCAGAAAAAGGAAAGGACCTAATATTCATCCCTGGGGTACCCCCATTATCACTTTCGAGCCGGAAGAATTGATGCCATTTATTTGAACTTTTTGTGTTCGGTTGCTAAGGTATGAGTTAAGAAGACTGAGAGCCCCGTCTTCTACACCGTAATGCCTTAATTTCATAAGTAGTGTTTGATGTTCAACACAATCAAATGCTTTAGATAAATGCTCATAGATATTGCGAATAAGTGCTACTCCTGCATCAGTTGTACACCGACCTTTTGTGAAACCAAATTGTTGGTTATGCAGAAGGTTATTATCATTAAAATGTTGTATTATTTGATTTAGCATTACTTTTTCAAAAAATTTACTAAGAACGGGTAACACAGAAACTGGTCTGTAGTTTCCCGGGTCAGTTTTGTTACCAGACTTATAAAGGGGTATGACCTTACTAAATTTCATGAGGTCTGGAAAAACGCCATTATCAATGCTAATATTAAAAAGACAAGCTAAATATGGAGCTAAAGTATCAATAACATTTCCGATTAAATTTACTGAAAGTCCCCAAAGGTCCTCGGTTTTTTTCACTTTAAGAGATTTAAAGGTTTTGACAATAGTATCTGGTTCAATTTCTTTAAAAGAGAATTTTTGATCACACGTACTGACGTATTCTTCTAGCAATATTTTGGCATTTCTAGGTGATGAATTCAGGGCTTCAGTAGTCTTTAGTGGGATATTTGTAAAATAAGTTTCGAATTCTTTGGCTACTTCAACATTTGTTTTTATTTTACCGTGATCTGTTTGCAAAACAAATTCTTTATCGCGAGGCTTAACCTTCCCAGTTTCTTTGTTAATGATATTCCAAACAGTTTTTATTTTATTATCGGATAATTTCATTTTACTGGATAAATAATTAGATTTAGCTGCGCGGCATACCTGTTTGAAAATTTTTGAATATTTTTTCACGTACTCTTTAAAATTCTCATCAAATATATAAGTTTTCATGTCGTATAGGTCAAATAAAGTTTTTCGACGTTTATGAATACCTGTAGTAGCCCATTCACAAAATTTTAGTTTGTTGTTTATTGCTATGGATTTAGTTTTAAATATAGATTGAGATTCCTGTCCAGCACTGTAAAAAAATCTGTGTAAAAACTATTAGCTTCAACGTGATTGTCAAAATTAGGTATGGGCAGCTTTTCAGTTAAGACCTTTTGAAAATGTTCTATTCGGTAAACAGTGACAGGGTAATAGAAGCTCCTATTTAAATAGTAGCAGCTAATTTTTTAGTCCGTTATACAGGATGTTAAAAAGGGTATTTAATTTTTTTACTCGGAATCCATCAGAAGCGGTCATGCAGTTTAACTGACTACAGACACGGTCATAACCTGGATGGGTTTGACTGGTAGTGGAGTTTACCTCGACCATTTCCGTGGTTCGCAAGGCACGTTAAGCCGTTGGTGCCGGCTGCTATCGCTAGATGGCAGTCTTTAAGCCATGTAGGAGGCCTTATAGGCGGCTTAAAAAATTCTGACATTGGGGTTGGCCACTAGCCCCACAACCTCCACCAATCCGGACTTAGCCCCCGTGTGTGGAGTATGGCCTAACCTTCCCGCGTAATGGGAAGAGACCCGTGCCCCGTTTCCGAGTAGTGGGGACGTAATGGGTTGTTTACACTCAGAATCAAGTATAGAATACAGGAAAATTATTAAAAAAAATCCAATTTCGAACTTTTTTAAGTTCCCCACACTTAATTAACCTGAATAGTGAATCAAGAATTTGTATGGGAAACTGAAAAAAAATTTAGATCTGACTTTTTCATCAGATTTCACCTTAAATTTCAAACGCACTTTTTTAACCAGATAACAGGTAACCTTGTGTGATTATCCCGGGATATTTACGTATTTTTAAAACCTGTTCATTTGTAGGTAACCTTCAGAAGCTACGAAATAAAGCAGAACAACGCTAAAGACCTGGTGTTGGTTCTGAACAAAGTCTCGTGTAAGAACCCTGCTGCATCCCACTTCTCAAAGGTCATTAAGGTCAACATTGATAAGGATTGTTACGCATATCCCGTAAGTTATCATATCAGTCACCATTTTTTAAACTCTTATAGACTCTGACTACGATTTTTTTACGTGTAGTCAAAAGCTGGAACTAACGCCGCCGTCTTGAAAAATGACATTTGTATGAAATAAATGTCAGATTTGCGACAAAAGAGCCCCCCTGTCAGTGTCATGGACACGCCAAAAGATTATAGTCAGACTGTGATGTAGGGTGTTCATAAAAGTATCAAGACTATTTAAACTAGAGCTTTAACTCACGAATCTAAAATACTTTTCACCAGAAATTCATTGTCATTTCAAATTTTTCTTTTGGCTTCTCAGAGAACTCGTTCACCCATAGGAGTTCAAATTTTCTTGCCTGTGGGCTTTTACAACCACTTTCCCCGAGAAAACCATAGTCATTTTGTGAAAAAAATTACAGTGAGTTATTGGAACTTCCCAAACTAACTAGCTTAGCTGATTGAAAATATGTTGAGGAGTTAATTTGCTTATCGAAAGTTGTTCAGTTTCATGAGTTCAGTAGAAGCGCTTAGTTTCTATAATAATAATAATATCTAGGACAAATCACACACGGTCATCTGGCCCCAAACTAGGATTCCCTGTATCTTGGGAACCAGAGACTGATATACATACATATATACTTTTAAATACATACATATATAGATACATACAGACTCAGAGCAAACAATTCTGTTCATCACAGAAAAGTTTGCCCTGTGTGGGGATCGTACCCACGACTCTCGGATCACAGGTCAGGATCGCTAACCACTTAAGTCAGTCATTAGATTAGATTCACATATAGAGTCACTTCCTTTAAGAACGCCTGTATATATTTTATCTTTTAGTAAAAAGTATCATCAATGGGGAGATTTACTTTTTAACGATGTATTAAAGACATAACTCATACCTGTAATGTATGTATACTTCATTCCAATAAAAAAAAGCAAAACGTAAACAAAAGCAAACTGACACATGTCAATGTCAATTGCGTACTAACTTTGTTTACCTTTTTTTTTTTGACCGGAATGAAGTATACGCATTTGCGTATAGCGAGCTTGCGCTAAAAAGTGGTAATTCTCAGTTCAGTTTTAAAACGAATTACGTGAAATTATTCTGTAGCTAACATGTTAACTTTTTTTTTAATTCAGGGAACCTACGTAGTAAACGACATCAACTTGAACGATTTCGCGTGGGTCTTCTCTAACTCTGTGGTCAACCCTGGAAGGTAAATTATAATTTAGGGTTGTCAACAACGATATATTATAACTATAACCGAAGGTCGCGTAATTCGTTTTTTCATTAGTAATGCATAATACCAACTTATGAAATGCATACAAACAATATTTTTAGGAAAAAACATAACAGATCACTGGAAAAAACTGGTTTTGGTCTGTGGATCGTATAATCTAACATGTTCGGGAAACATCAGCTAATTTCGGATGTGGATAGACAGAGTCTGGCAAACGAAAACGTAACCTGGAATTATTTTTTTTTACATGGCAACAAAAATAAGCTGTCAGAGGCTGTCACTGTTGAATGTTAGTATGACTGTCAATTATTGATACTTCTTGGCTGAATATTCATATTTATTATTTATTGTATTGTTGAGCATAAGAAATGATATAATGATATTATTTGTAATGGCCATTCGTAAATGATGGATTTTATGGTAATTTCAGATTTTTCAGTACAGAAATAAACTGCAGATTATCGAAATCAGTCTATGAAGTAGACTGCTTTTATTAGGGTTCCGTAGCCAAATGTTAAAAAACGGAACCCTTATGGATTCGTCATGTCTGTCTGTATGTCTGTCCGTCCGTATGTCACAGCCACTTTTTCCGAAACTATAAGAACTAGTACTATACTGATGAAACTTGGTAAGTAGATGTATTCTGTGAGTCGCATTAAGATTTTCACACAAAAATAGAAAAAAAAACAATAAATTTTTGGGGTTCCCCATACTTAGAACTGAAACTCTTTTTTTTATTAAACCTATACGTGTGGGGTATCTATGGATAGGTCTTCAAAAATGATATTGAGGTTTGTAACATAATTTTTTTCTAAACCAAATAGTTTGCGCGAGAGACACTTCCAAAGTGGTAAAATGTGTCCCCCCCCCCTGTGACTTCTAAAATAAGAGAATTATAAAACTAGAAAAAATAAATGATGTACATTAACATGCAAATTTCCACCGAAAATTGGTTTGAATGAGATCTAGTAAATAGTTTTGTTTAATACGTCACAAATCGTAAACCGCAAATTACCTTTCATTCAATCAACTCAAATATAAAAAATATAGAGTTCAAGACATGTGTGATTATGAATTTATACGGAACCCTCGGTGCGCGAGTCCGACTCGCACTTGGCCGTTTTTTTTTAATGTTTATAGATAAACAAGATGTACAAGGAGTCAATAAAATTGTAAAAAGCTAACTTTTAAGCTAAGCTTTTTTACCTTTTAATATTGTCTTAATGTATGGAGCCTTTCCATCAGGTCGAGTTCACAACTTTTAGTATCTTAGTTGTAATCATTTGGCATTCGTGCTTCTTTCGTGTACGAAGCTAGTTAGGCGCAGTTTAACCTGAGAAATATTTAATTACTGCAAAATAAAAAATGTGGGTGTTTTATTTTTTAAACTTCTACAAAATTAAAAAGTCTTAATTTAACTAGCGCGTGCGCAAAATACACACATAAGAATTTTTTCAATGTTGTCAATTTTATAATTTTCCAGTTATTCGTAAATTACATATTTATTTACGAAAAAACGGATTACGTGATCTTACAGGTAACAATTAAATTTCAGATATTAAAACAGTGCAGTATAGTATATCATTTAAAATGTTCAATTCTTATTTCAGGTACTCATACGATATTGAAATACAAACCACAAAGGGTATAGTTGCGTGCATTTCCCTAGCATGTGATATGGTGTATATAAAACAATAATTATAATAAAATATCAGTTGAACGAGCTCAAATTACAATCCTTACAGGCTAGAGAATTAAAAGCCTTAAGGGATGGTCAATTGAAACCCTCTCAGCCCCTTAGAAGACCATTTTAAATTCATCCTCCGTGCCTACAAATGTTAATTTAAACAGATTTATTTCAACCAATAGAAAATATATTAGACCGAGAGCCGGGCGCGTAAAAGTGAGCTGATTTATAACGCAGTGGTTAGTTTAAGCGTAATAGTGCAGGAGTTGGGTCGGTTAAATTGAGCTTGATTTTATGTTTTATTTTTTGTATGTTTTTAGTATAGACTTTTTTTATGAAGCTAATCATTCTAAAGTTTCAAGCCTCTTACAAAAGAAATCATAATCAAATGAAGATCGAATCGGTTCTGCGGAAACCGCTATAGTGAAAACTTTCTTTAGCTCCTGGTCTATCTAGATCGAATCGATTCCAAAATGCTAGCTAAAACTGCCTCCAACAGCTATTAAATATCTATATTTGTTTAAAAAATTGCAAAAGGTGTTATGAACTCTTACTATCTTAACACCTTCTGCAAACTTTACCAAAATGTGAATCCAACTACAACGTTTTAAAAGAAAATCGTCTCCGACTCTACATCGATATAGCTGAAACCGGTACCATCCGGATTGTCGCTGCTTTGCCCGAAACGACGACGTAATGTAGTCCACTTGAGCCTCGGCCGACCGCATTAGCGTTTTAGTTTTAAAGTATGTGTCGATTCTCAAACGTTTGCTCGAGTGTTTCGTCTCAATATTTTCTGTTTATGGTGTAAATGTTCAGTTGTTTGTAAGATAGTGTAGTGACAATAATAGCAATAAAATAAACTTACTAATAACACTGTAAGACTGACCTATCAATACTGAAAAACCCTAATAATTTCAATTTTATATTTTAACTATATTTCTCCATAAAAACAAAACCTACTAACCACCATCTGTACCATGGGGATAAACAGGTAATTGTTGTGATAAGAAGAAGGAAACTAATTATATCTATCTAAATATTATAATATAATAAAGAAGTGACACACCTCTCCTAGCCTTACAACAGGGTTATTTTTGGACCCCCCACCAAAACTTCACAGTGGCTTCTTCAGTGGATTCATGAAACTGAACAACTTTTCCCAGGAACGAATGGTCAATTCGTAAAAAAGTTTTGGACCTTTCATACTAATGGGGAAGAAAACTGACAAAGCTCGCCGATAGAGGCGCTGATATCGCTTGACTCATACTAACTGTCAAAATGTATAGAAAAAATTGTTTACGTGAACTAAACATAAGATTATTAAAAAAATGCCGCGTTGTGTGGTGATGGTTGCAATAATAATGGAAATCATTAATTTTCTAAAGATTCTCGGATGAAGAACACGTGGGAAAAGTTACGTTTTCTAATTATGTACTTTTCAACTTCCCCTTTAATTGAGGAACAGTCCAACTCGCATACATTTTCCATTAACAAATTTTACAGAAATAAAAACTAATTTATAACACCTCGATAATAAAAAACGCGGAACTAATTGAAAGCTGTTATGAGTCAAGCGTCCGTAGCGCCATCTGCAAATAGCTTTGCGTTTTCTTCCCCAATCTCGTGATCGGCCTACTTTGAATGGCAAATTCCCAAATTTTTTTACGAATTGACCATTAGTTATTGGGGAGAGTTGCTCAGTTTCATGAGTAGAAACCACCACTGTCAAGTTTTGGTGGGGGGTCCAAAAATAACCCTGTATATCGTCGCCTGCCAAGAATTGGTACGCGAAAATGCACTGCCATGCTATACAGTCATTACTCTGCTACCTCAGTCACCCTTACTATAGTCTGTTGACTTCATATGTCTTTTTATTTAAATGTTTTAACATGGAGACATCAATAAAAAGACGTATTAAGATATATTAGATCAATAAAAGACATGTTTACATTTATTTAACGGAGTCTATTTCAATACCTAAAGAAGTGAAGTTTAGTAGGCACATATTTCGGCCAACTTGTAAGGAGTGACAGGAGGTTAAGGTTCTATTATAGAAACTGGTTCAGCATGATGAGGGAAATCCTAGATATCGCGTCCTACACCAATTTTTTCTACATCCCCTATGTAATCGGTTCTCATAATGTCGTAATGATTAGTTTGGTAACTAATAACTATTTCTATTCTATTTTTCTATTTGGCATTCCACATCTCATACTGAGCGTGATTTTGCCAATGTCGAGTAAAAAATGGGAGAATCTTCAATAACAAAAATGGCAAAACGCCAATGTCAAGTGAAAGGCACGGCTCTAAGGGTGATGGGCACTTAAAGACGCTCCACGTGGTGGTTTGCTGCTGGAACTCGGAAAACGGAGCTGTCTCCCGAATTAATCCTCCTCTTACGACCGCTTATCTCTGAATCTGAATCACAGCTATTTCCCCATTACAAAAATAACGTTGAAACTACTCTAAAACGGAAATAATTGAAAAATTAACTCAACAAACGTATGCTCGGTACAAAGTCCCGGCAACCAACCCTAATAACTATACTACGTTCATAAAACAGTAAAATTCCATTATCAAAAAACTGTTTTCTTTCTATGTATTCGTTGTGTGAGTAAAAACCGCAAAAGGAGAGATTAATTATCCACAGTTTTCCTGTTAAAAGTTATTTTGACGTCTCTTTGGTTTTATAAGCAGTATTACAAAAATACAGGGTGGTTTAATGAAACGGTTGAATATAAAATGTTATAACCGCCTTTGTTACATGTCTTAATTTGTTCTACCTGCGTATAAATGCAAATTGTTACTAAGTTCGAATTCTGATTCTGAAAACGAGGTACAAAATCTGAGTTTAACCGCACCTAACGAGGCAAAAACATAGAAGTAGTCAAATTCGAAAATATTATTACACAAAAAAACCTATAGATAGATTTGACAGCTGTCATTCTGAAGTCTGAAGTACTCTCAGAATAAGAAAAAAAGTAAGTCGATTAGCAGGACTCTGTACCGAGCACACGTACGTCTGTTGAGTTGATTTTACAATTGAAGGGTCCATTGCAATAATGATGAATGTCCTTCTTTCTTTATTTTTAGATAATTAGGTTTCAAGTTTATAAACGGTGAAAAAAAACTCAGATATAAAAAGTTAAGATAATATATTTTTTATTTTAAAGGATATGTTTCTTAATATTATTAATTTGATAAATAATGTTTGGGTATTATGAACTAATTAAAAATAATGTAATTATAAGTAAGGCTTAAAAAATCAGCACTATATATAATAATGATAATTGTCCACTCTGCGTTCATAGTCAATAATGGTAGTTGTCCAAATGACGTGATTTAATTAACTTCCGAATCATTTATATTTTGCAGCATGACGAAGCTCATTATAATAATGTTTCGTTTCAGGCCTACAGAATTTTTTCAGGAACTGCAGGTCCTTATATTTCACGTATGTATTGTATACGCGTATGTATGCGCGTAGGCATGCGCGTATGTATGTATGTATGTCCGGTCCGGCATAGTAAGTGATTGACTGCAATGTAGTACTGAAGCGCTAATATTTTATGACACGCGAGATCTGCCTACTTACCCCTTCCCATCCCTTCTTTCTTCCGTGTACTAGGCGAAGGACATTTATCATTATTGGCATGAACACGTGTGACGCTGAGCGTGTTAGTCATGTATCCAATTATTGAAAACGTATTTATCTTGGGAATGTAAGCGATACTGGTGAGTTTTTAAGCGAGATAACTAACTGCATAAATCAAGCGTCCGAATGGTGTACTTACTTAGAATTACAATAATTTTGGACATTCATCATTATAGCAGTGGATCCTTCAATTATTATCGTTTTAAATGTGATGGATAAATATTAGCTGTGATTAGCTTCAGTGATAACCGGTACGAAGAAGAGGATGAACCGGGAAGACAGCTGACTTTTTGAAGCAAACCACTACGTGAAACGTTCCTAGAGCCATGACCTTCATGTGACATTCACTGAAAAAAATGACTGGTACATGTAACTAGAATCTCGTTATCCGTACGATATTGTCTAGTTCTATTTGTGACGACAAAACGCTTTGTCGTCATTACTATAATAATCTAGTTAAATCAATTTGTGAATATAACAGAACATATCGGTATGTGTACAACATTTCATGTTCACCTTACAATCCGATTATAATGACAACAAACCTTATTGTAAAGAGGACCGTTTTCCAGTATTCATTACTATCGCATCATTAATGCTTACTATGCAGTGGTAAACACTACAATTTGTGTTTTAACTAGATTTAAAAAGTAAATATTACTAATCGCTTAGTACATGCTGCAAACATTCTACTACTTATAACTAGTTTGTTGTTAGAATTACTATTTTTTAAACAACTATAAGTTCTTGTTGTATTGTAGTCAAAACAATTTTTCGGTGTTGGCGCTTCGCCATTTTTTAATGGAAATTCTCCTAAATACTTGCTTATCACTTTTCACTTCACTTTGGCTAAATCACTCTTCATAGATTTTGGATGCCAAATATAAAAGAAGAACTTGCTACACCCTGTAACCTACTTACAAGTTATTATAAGAAAATTAATTCATCATGTCACAACCAAACAGAGTAAAATTCAACGCAATCTCTTATTAACTAAGCACATAAATAAAATAGAGTCTTAAGGTTGTGGGACTACTAGGTGGCGGTAACAAGCGAGATTCAACCTTATTGTTATGGGACACGGAGGAGCCTGGCGATGACGCTTTCTGAATGGAGAAGAAAATGGGAAGGTTGTACTTGATCAATAAATATTCGGATGTGGTAATTTGAAGACGAGATTTTAATATAGTAAAATTGATAAAATTATAAATCCTATACCATTTAAACGAGTTATTCTTGTAAGCTACGATGATGTCGAAACGGCTTTAACCATTTGGGCGAAAACTTAGGGTTTTCCGTTAGAATGGGACATTTGCCATTTGTAGTGATAGCAGCCGGCACCAGCTTAACGTGCCGTGCGAATCACGGAAACGGCCGAGACAAATACCATCACTATCAGTCAAACCCATTCACGTTTTGACTCTTTCTGTAGTCGGTTAACCTGCGTGCTTGACGCGACCCCGTAAGCCTTAATGAGCCACGACCGCTTGGAACATATACCACATCCATTTTCAAGACCATCTTCCAGCACTTTCGGAACCACCGCCTTCAGAGGAACATATTAATCTAAAACATTAGGCGAGTAATTGCGTATTATTTCGTGGCCATTATGCTTGGTTCTGCACAGGGACGCCGCTGCCGATCTTGGCGCGTAAAGTAATATCTTCTTGAGAGGATTCAGAAACCTTGTTTATTATTATATTTATTTATGGATGTCAAGTATAAATTCGGTTATATTAAAATGTTAAAATTGTGGAAATTATGTACTTAAATAATGGAATTTTCCTATTTTTTCATTTCATTACGTCACTTCCGGACATATCTCCGGCCCACCTAGGATTTAAATTTATAATAGCCTATAGATATTTAGACCTTTTTAGATATTTAGATATTTTTATTAGATAGAAAACTGAGCTATAGACTATAGGCTATAGTCTATTCCTGAGTTTGAATTTGGAACTGATGGCATAAAAAATCTATTGCTAATGTGCCGGCTTCAAAACTGCATAAAAGCTTGAACATTTATTTTTAGCTATATTCCATTAAAACTCAAAATGCTAGGTGGGCTGGTAAATGTGTCCGGAAGTGCACTTCAGTTTCTTTCGTTAAAAACACATATACAGGATGTTAAAAAGGGCGTTTAAGATTTAGGAGTTTCTAAGAATCTAGTATAGAATACAGGAAAAATATTGAAAAAATGTAATCTACAATTATTTTTTCAGTTTCCCATACTAAATCTGAATAGTGAATCAAGAATTTGTATGAGAAACTGAAAAAAGTTGTAGATCGGATTTTTCAATATTTTTCCTGTATTCTATAAGTACTTGATTCTGGTTGACCCCGTAAAAATTTCAAACGCACTTTTTTACCTCTCTGTATAATTCTGAACCAATGGTTTTTCTAACATCGTGACCGTTCGCTAACGGCTCTATTTGAGCACAGACAAAGGCCCGCAGCCCATATACCACGGGACGCGTTGGGCTGCACTAAATTACCGGCAACAATTCATCCGGCGCTAGATTTACGGTGGCGCAGCCAGCGTATTCGTCATTCGGATTTGGAAATCTACGGTATGATTATTACGAGCGTTTTCGCTGGAAAAATGCATGCGGTCTCTTTTGTCTGGCGAAATAACTGGCCGCTTGCTTTGCAACAAGTGCAAAAAGATTCCATGTCTGTCTTTGTAATTTGAGGTTCTATTTTTGAATTCTTCGATAACTGCGATCACGTCAAGCAACGAATTTAAATATTGTTTTTACCAACAACATATCTACCGTATATCAAACTTCAAGTCGTAGACCAAAAAAGCCTTTTATTTAAGAAATCCAAATAAAATACTATAAAAATGTCAATAACTATACATATATTTCTGGTTTATTTATGTGTTTTGTTAGCGGATAGGTTCGATTTTTATATTATTTTCTACCCTAGAGCATAAAATATAGTTTTCTGCACTGCTTGCTGATCTCAGAGTATGTAATCACTATGTTTTATGAGTCGGGAGTGTCACACTTTGGCACAGATTTTTCTGAATGTATGCAATTTACTCAACAATATAAGGCACGCCTTGAAAATTTGGTCACATTCATATACTTTCATTATACAACGCTCATATTGAAGAAAGAGTAGAAACCCGTGCCGCAGCAGTGGAGACTAATATAGCTTGTTAACGAACAACCAAAGAACAAACAAATATTTCAATCTGAACTTATGGTGTCGCAACGCAGTTTAAACTCATGTAGTATTGTACGAACTACATACAATTTACTGGAAGTTTTGTTGGGTCAATGAATCATCTTCATCATCAACCATCAATGAAATAAAAAAAAAATGAATCAATTAAAAATATTAAAATAAAACAGTCCGAAATTCCCCCCCGTATGTCCACACAAACATCGACGCGAACTATTTCGAGCCTCGTAAGCCGTTCCCGGTTCGCTTACACGCTTTTCTAATATATTAATTGTTATCGAGCACTTCGTCATACAAAACTAATCTCAGCTAGACTCGAGTGATTATCGCTCAGAACTTTACCCATTGAGGGGACTAACGTTAGTACTTAGTTCTTGTCTAAATACCTGTGGAAAGAAAAACCTTTTGTGGGAGAATATTTCCCAATATTGCTTGGCATATAATGAACCGTAATTTAATGGATATGCTACTATGTTAATACTTTAACCTAGATTCATAATCATATGTGTTACACGCATAAGTATATCTTGGTCATACTGCTTGTTACCTAGGTATTTATGTATGTGTCACAATAATATAGTGTACTAGATGGCAGTCATTGAGCCATGTCAGGTGCCTTATCGTTAACAACCCATGTCCCCACTGCAGGGGCACGGGTCTCTTCCCATAACTCGGGAAGGTTAGGCCATTCTCCACGCACGGGGGCCAAGTCCGTATTGGTAAAGGGCTAGTTATGGCCAACCCCAGTGTCAGAAATTTATAAGGTTTGTCTCTGCCGTAATATAGGAAAGCATAATTAATACCGCCTACCTGTATAACTTTCTTTCATGTTCTTCTGTTTCTTTCTTTTCTTTCTATTCATATTTTCCTGTTTTATACTGTGTAATAAATGGTTTTCATTTATTCATTAATTCACAACAAAAAACTACTTAAAAGTCCAAAATAATATTATCGAAATTCGAACGTAACAAAACGAACGTAAAATAAAATACAAGAACTTTGTCATCATCATATTGGTACGACTGATTTGGGTATAAGAAAAGTACCTACTCCGTAACACCAAATTGAATTCCACCAAAATAAATTTTTGCAATCGTTATAAATCATTACGCAGTACACGACAAGCACAATCACTGTTAAATCATTTAAGATCTCTTCTCAGGTTTTGCTTTGAGATTAATATTAATGTCCTGGCCAAAAAGAAAAATCTAAAATTATAAAATGTCATTTTCATACATTTACTCTTTGAGAGCACTCTTTTCTTTGACTTTTCATCCGGTCAGCTCTCGCCTGGGAAACATTTGTAATTCGAATCTGCAGTTTCGAATCTCAAACGAATGTTTTACAAACTTTTTTGAAATATTCTTTTTCTATTTTAATAGGACACTTGTTTAGTTCAATTTGTCGTTTCGTCCATTTTTACGCCAGGTTTTTTGTTGCATTTGTGATGTAAAGGGCGACTTATAAGTTCTTATTTTTTAATGACCCATCTATTTTTATTTCAGTTTCGCAAATAGATACTTTAATATTTACTTTTTTGTTCCTAATATGTGTGTTCTCAGATTTTTGCACTACTGTCGAAGTAAAAATTGAACAATAGCATTTATATGGGCAACTTTTAAGAATCACTACCACCATCAAAATTTTAGAGGTAACGCAAAAACTTAAAGTATAATATTTATTTTATTTGTCACAAGCTTTTTTTTCTTTTTTATGTGATAGGTGGCAAACAAGCAGACGGATCACCTGATGGTAAGCAATTACCTCCGCCCATAGACACCCGCAACACCAGAGGAGTCACAAGCGTGTATATATATTTTTTTTGTAGATAGACCTACTCTGTTCCGAGGGATGGGGCGAGATAGCAAGCGTAATTACCGGTATAAGAAGCATTCCATCTGAGCTGATCTGATTCCATCTTCCATCTGGTTCTGTGATTGATAAGCCACTGATAACCCTAGGCAGCGGTAGCCATTTTTTACAATAAGCAGGGTGTAACAAAATTGGTGTAGGTCCCGTTAACTGGGGATTGTACTCATCGTACTGAAAAAATTTTGTTCTACGACTTTGGTCAAATCGCAAAAAAACAGATGACCAATTTGTATGAAATGTCCAAAAAAAATTTTGTGATTTGAGCAAAGTCATACAACAAAAGATGTTCAGTACGATGAGTAGAATCCCCAATTAACGGGACCTACACCAATTTTGTTACACCTGTATAGGTGGGCCGTCAGCAGTAATGTAGCAACAAAACAAATTTGTTTGTTTTAAGACTGATTTTGTTTCGTTACAAGCGTTTATAAAACGAACTTTTAATTTCAAGAGATACACATTTCCGCACCATTCCTGATGGATTAGCTTTGTAATTAAGGAAATTTCAAATTTAAAAACTCTGCAAAACCCATCTTTGGTCATTAATCTTCAATCTCGTATCTCGAAGCGCTAAACTGCGAAACAAGTTTTATTCTTTGATAAATAAAACAATAAATTAAATGAGCTCGACTCAACGGACCAGCGAGCGCCATCTTGGAATTTTCTCTTTTGAGTTTGGAAGGAGTAAATCACGTACCTACATTTTGTATCGTGACTTTTCAATATGAAGCGCTTCTAAAATGAGTTTGAGCATCTTGATTTAAAAAATCGGTCGTGAAATAGCGGTCGTGGCTCAGTGCGGCTTCCATGGTCGCGTCAATAACGCAGGTTAACTGCCTACAGACACGGTCATGACCCGGATAGATTTGACTGTTAGTGGCGTTTATCTCAACGTTTTCGTGCTTGCCAAGGCAGGTTTAAGCCGTTGGTGCCGGCTGCTATCAGTAGATGGCAGTCGTAAAGCCATGTCGGACGCTTCTGACTCTATGGTTGGCCACTAGAAAATCACAACCTCCACAAATCCGGACTTGGCGCCCGTGTGTAAACATGACCTTACCTTCCCGAGATATTAATGTTAAGAGACCCGTGCTTCTGCAGTGGGGACGATATGATGAGTCGTTACCGATTCTAAAATATTTTCTTAAATATTTTAGAATCTTACAAATTTATTAAAAACCTTAAATAATTTGAATTCGAATATTTTTTTTTAAAACAACATTTGTCATATTTTTAACAAATGAATCTTTAAAGTTTACCATTTACCGTTTCTATTATCGGCTAAAATTCACCAAACATAGCTATAAGTTAAATGTTTTAGGTACTTATATTGATTTTTTCATCAACCTACATACATACACAAGTTTATTTAAACAAAACAGTTCATCTGTCCAATTTAAAGCCTTTTGATCGAGGACTGCGCGAAAATTGCAATATCACTGAAAGTTTCATCATGAAAGACAAAAATCACAAATTTATTTCCAATCTCGCAACACTAAAATATCTAGGTAGATGGAATTTATTTTTTATTACGTAAACGAAATTACAAATACAAATACATGCATAAGTAATTTTTTTTATCCACCTATTGCTGAATAATGACAATGCCGAAAGAAGGCGAGAAATTTTGTATGGGGAGTCCACAATATTATCTTTTTTTAGGATCCAGTATTGGTTCTGTGTGAAAACTAATTCATGAAAAGTGGAGTTTCCGGCAGTGCTTTCATTACACCCTGTATATAATTTGTTTTCCCGTCAATATACACATACACATACATACCATTACACAATATAAATGTACCGATTTATTACCACACATATCTTTACAAAATATATCAAACCAAATGTCGCGAATTCACAGAATATTTTAATTAAGTACTATTTAAATAAACATTAAATCATAATGGTTAATTATTGGCACTAATAACAACACGACCGTGTTTTCCGAATAATTTTATCGTAATTGTTCGACAGGTACGCATTTCCTGTCGTGATTAAAATATTTATTATTCGGCAACTGATTACCGGTGAACATGTAATTGGGATGTCAAAAGGATTTTCGGGTAATTACGCGTATGTTATTATATTATTGGTCATTAGACAAAATGGCGAACCGATCGATTCGACGCGTTCACTCTCTAAAGAATTTACGGATATTTCCATTTCTTTAGGTATTAAAATAAATGAATACAATCTTATTATCTGTTTTTATTGATCTGCATATTAAAATTCTCAAATCAGTGAAATGTATTATGTATCTTAATACTGTAGAAATGCAAAATAAACATTATTATCTATAAGAAATATCAGAATTATACTATGTAAAACTTATAAAAAGTATATTTTCTTGAGCCAGTTACTAAAAGTAATATTCTTTTTGGTACACTTTGACCAATTTACGAAATAACCGATTTTTAATTTTCTAGTCAGTATTACTTATTTCCCAAAATGACAAAAATTACTTGATTACTTGTGGCCGTCCTTTATGCCCATCACTAGTCATTGCTAACTGACAGGTATCAGGAACGCCTTTTCCATTAGTCTAATCTAACCCATCTTCGTCATAACCATATTTTATTTTATTTATTTATTTAAAAGTTTAATTTCAGGCAAAAAGTATCACAGGCCCATAGATATATACAAACTTATACAATATACTCGTACCACCATATGTATAGTCAGTTAACCTGGCTGATCGACGAGCCAAGCAAACCGATCCGAGCAAACTGTTACAGGGTACGTTCTGAAGCGATAAGTTTGGAAGGCCAGGTCTAGATGCCTGCGGTATACCAACCACGCATCTTCATCACAAGCCCTCGGAGGGACAGAGAGAAATCGCCGCCATTTTTCCTGTGACCGCTATATAACACGGCTTTATCTGCCCTAACACGTTTCTAAGTTATTTCGCATGAGGATAAATATAAATAAGTATATCGTACGTTATGTTTGGGTGTTGTATAAAAGAAAGAGCATAGTGTGTTATGTTATGTTATGTTATTTTGTTAAGGTATGGATAAACATTTCTTTGTAATTTTTATTACATTTGTATATAATTTTGTTCAACTCTTATGGAAACTTATGTTGTTCTACTTCTGTCAAAAAATACTAAAGATTTTTAAAAATAGTTAACGTACACCTACAAAGAAACCCTTTAAATTCTAGTCAGATAGGTAGAAGAAAAATTAAACAGCTAAACCATTAAAAAAACTCATTCCAAAGTTGTCTGCTACAACTATCATCTACTTGGTGACACAGTTCCATTCTCTGGAGCCCGCATAAGGGTCATTCCAAGGAGTCCCAGTTAAAAGAGATTTTCTACCCGTCCAACAAATGCAAAGTTACTAACTTTAAAAACCCTGATAGCGCTATCCCGAGGTGGATTTTACTGGATGAAAAGTTGATTTTAACTTTGCGGCGAATCAGAATATCAGTATTGTACTCCTTTTATTTACTTAACATTATAATATTACATTTATACAGTAAGTCTTTTTCAGTTTCCAATTTTTAAAACCAATTTCGATAACTCTTGTTACTAATGATTAGTACAAGAGTTACCTAGTGTTCCATTCGAACACTATTGAATAGAAAAAAAAGATATAATGACAGGAATAACTACACTGGTAGAGCGCTGTATGAGTAAACCATTCTTTCTGTCAGATTTGACAGGAGTCATAGGAGTTAGAGTACATCTCTCTAGAGTACGCATGTAAATAATATTAATGAAAGCAACTTGAAACTTTGTTGTTCTAAATAATTCAGAAATATTACATCAAACTCTAGTGACTTGATAAAGACCATTCAAAAGTTAGACCTTATAGTTATCATGTTAGCTATATTTCTACTGTCATACAAATTAGTATTGTGGACCAAATTTTAAATGTGGTTTCTGCTCATGACAATGAACTTTCTCTAATTGTAAGGAATTAATTCAATCGGAGCAAAAAAAAAAATTGAACCTTCCATAAATAGTTGGCTACTCAGCTCATCGAACTGTATGAAAAGTCTTTGAGCCTCATTAAAATTTGGTGCCCGATTTCAATTTCACCTGTTTCAGGTTAGCAATACTCTAAAGCAGTGTTTGTCAACCTGTGAGTCGCCTTTCTAAAGGCGTCGCGGGTAAAAGAAAAGGTAGTGTTTGAAAAAATAAGATTTTAGTGAAAAGGCTGAGCCTGTTTATTTTTAAAAAATTTGTCAAAACGCAGTTCTATTTTGGAGATGATAATAACTAAATCATTTTCTAGTTGAAGAAAATTATAAATGTAGTCTTTCAAATCACTGACATTTCGTATGTTTATGGGCCCTATGGGTCGCAAGAAATTTTTAACTTGTAAGGGGACCCCTTACAAGTTAAAAAAGGTTGAAAAACACTGCTATAAAGCTTCTCTGAAACTGAACCACTTCTGTTGACGAGTGTCATAAATCAGTACACGTGGTGTTCGCCTAACCAGAGGGACTGATAACAAATTCGGGATTACACAAAGTTGCTGGAAGCATATAGGCATTTAAAATTACGCTGAGTGAAAATACATGACAATCTTGGAACCAATTTAATTTTTTTAATGACAAAAATCTAAATTTAATTTAGGTAGGAAATAATGGAAGATATTCTTAAAAGAAAGAAAGATGTGACGTAATAAATAATAAATTAATTAACACATAAAAGACACATAAAAGTTGCTATATTAATAAAACATTCCACCATAAACGCTAACTTTCAGTTAAATATCAAATGACAGCGTATCCTCTCTTTGATATTGAATAACTCGAAAACTTCCCAAACACTAGGTTAAGTACTTTGTACTAGGAAGAATTTACTTCGTATTTCAACACTTGGAAGTCTACCTACTAGTGATCCTTATGAAGTTTTAACGAGATACATGCCTCTCGGGTCGTCTTCACCCCCCATTCGTAAGTTTCACATTATTATAATGTTATGAGTTTTCAAACTGTCCTATGTCTGTTTGAAATTATTTTGAACTAGCTGTCTGCCCGCAGATTTTCTTGGAAAACAATTTTAGCTATACCACGGGACCACTTGAGAAATCGGTATAAAATATAAACTACTAGCTTCCGGCCGCTACTCCGTCTGCGTGGACTTCGGAATTGGGTCCAGACCAGAGAGGAAGAAAATGTTAAGGTGGCGCCATCTAGTGAAGCGGAAATTTTGAGTTTTTAAGCATTTCTCCGGTAGAAAAGCATACTATGTGTTAGCCGAGTGCTTTATCTATTTCATCCAAATCTGTTTAGAAGTTTCGGCGTGAAAGTGGAACAAACAAACAAATAAACATCCATTACTTTCGCATTTATAATATTAAAATTAAGAAGTAAGATAAGATGTTCTTATCCATGTTACAGGCTAATATTCATGCCAAACATACAAGGTCGGTTGAGGCGTTCAACAAACAAATAAACACAAGTAATTAAAAAACAGTTAGAATTATTAGTGCCCCACGACTTCAATCGCGTGGAAATTGGGTTGCCTTAAGAACTTTATTAGAATAGTTCTCAAGCCTGCTTATCCAAAATCAACAGATTTACTGAATTAGTATAAATCCACTAACAGTTTCTAGGGGTTTTACTTATACCCCGGAACTAAATCGTGGTATCCTACGAATAAAGCCACAATGGCTGATGTGGCTTTTTATTTTTACTCAATTTACCCATTTTACATCATATTCAATCAGAAAATTACATAAAACCGATCTCTATCGACTAGAAAATAAGCGTTGAAAAAATGCCACTATTGCTTTCTCCTGAAATACCCGCCGAAAAAAACCACAACAGCCACAGTGGCTACTTTCTTCCCTGCGGGACGGGGCACAAGCGCCACTCAGCCCTTTTTCCGCGGACAGTTTTAAACAGTTTTAGTTAATATCCTCGTAGAAAAGGACACTATTGCATTTGTGGCTATATTCCACGAAATTTTTTCTTGGTGTCGGTATGAAAATTGGTGGCCTAAAAGCATTTGTGTATTTATTCTACGAACAAATTTTAATTAGTACATTTTTCGTGTTTTACAGTTTGCATCAATGAAATTATCAGTTTTATTGATTTCTATTTCATTAACGATTCAAACAATTTAATAAAATACAGAAAAATAGATATTTTATGGCTTTCTTAATAGAGTTGTAAAAGGCCCTTGTGTCGGTTGTGGCTTTTTTCATATTATTTTATACGAGTTCCGAGTGGTAGGAAACAAAAAGAATAACCTTCGAAAAGTGTACACTGCTACTAACTTCTTAATTATTAATAATAATTTATTAATGTTACTCAATAATCAGGCACTATATTTTGTAATACTTTACTTTCATGTCTAGGAAAGGAACTCAGGAATTCTGCTCTGCTCCCCTGCTTCATGTTCTTCAAAATTCATGGTGATTTTGAGCGTTGGCATACAGTGGATAGACCTGCTACAATGCCGTACTGATATTGAGAGACTAGGTCTTCCTGATTGTAGTTGTACTTTCCATGCATTAAGAACCTCTTCTTAGTCTTGTCGATTTGAAGAGGAGATTACTATATATCATCGGCGTATAAATATGAAGGTCCATGATGCTTTTTTTATTAGAGGCTCCAATCTTTTTCTTCCTTGGTCCCTCAATGCTGAATGCTTTCATCCGGACGGCTACCAAGTATCCGTTGACGCCTCACTCGGCTCTTCGGATCACTGCCTTATCCGGAGTACGGTACCACTCACGTGCCCGCCGCGACCGCGAGTCACCTGTCGCCGTCGTGTGTGGCATTACAAGTCAGCA
Source organism: Coleophora deauratella (assembly GCA_958295455.1). Classification (NCBI taxonomy): domain Eukaryota; kingdom Metazoa; phylum Arthropoda; class Insecta; order Lepidoptera; family Coleophoridae; genus Coleophora; species Coleophora deauratella. The sequence goes on from OY282412.1 coordinate 4,790,056, forward strand.
GATTGGGATGGGATGCGGTCTTTCTTTGCGTCCTACCCTTGGGGGCAGGTTTGCTTCACGCCGGATGATCCGAACTTCGCTGCCGATTCTGTCGCTGATGTGGTGCTGCAGGGTATGGAGCTTTTTATCCCATCCTCGGTGGTCCCCATTGGCGGCAAATCCCAGCCTTGGTTTGGTCGGTCCTGCAAAAAGGCTTCTCGCCGAAAGCAGAAATGTTACCAAGCCTGGGCAAATGCGGCGAAGGTACGGGATGAAAAGACCAGCGAATTAAAAAAGGAGTTTAACTATGCCTCCAGGTCCTTCAAAAGAGACATTGCCAGGGCAAAGTCAGCGCACATAGGCAGAATTGGCGAGAGACTAGAGCGTCTTCCTTCGGGAACTCGTCGTTCTGGTCTCTGGCCAAAGCTGTCCAGGGGAATTTCTGCACGCCATCATTTCCACCACTGCACATGGGAAATGATTCATTGGCCCACGTCGCAAAGGAGAAAGCCGATCTTCTAGGCAAACTCTTTGCGTCCAACTCAACGTTGGATGACGGGGGAAACGATCCGCCGACCATACCGCGGTGCACGGGCTGTATGCCGGATATCCGGTTCCACCAACGCTCAGTGCGTAAAGCACTTTTTTCCCTCGACATTCATAAGTCGAGTGGGCCCGACGGAATCCCTCCTATCGTGTTGAAGGTATGTGCTCCAGAGTTGGCTCCAGTTTTAACGCGCCTTTTTCGGCTCTCATACTCCACTGGCGTAGTCCCGAAGTCATGGAAGACAGCTTTGGTGCACCCGATCCCTAAAAAAGGTGACCGCTCGAATCCGTCCAACTACCGGTCGATAGCCATAACCTCCTTATTCTCAAAGATAATGGTGTCCATTATCAACAGCCAGCTCCTTCGGTATCTAGAGGACCACCAGCTGCTTAGTGACCGACAGTACGGTTTCCGTAAGGGCCGGTCCGCTGGTGATCTTCTTGTCTACCTGACACATCGTTGGGCACAGGCGATCGAGACGAAGGGGGAAGCTTTGGCCGTTAGTTTGGACATAGCGAAGGCCTTCGATCGGGTCTGGCACAAAGCACTTCTTGCAAAGCTTCCTTCTTATGGGCTTCCCGAGGAATTACGCAATTGGGTCACTAGTTTTCTTGCAGACAGAAGCATAAAGGTCGTAGTCGACGGTGCATGCTCAGATTCTATGTCTGTGAAGGCTGGTGTCCCTCAAGGCTGTGTGCTTTCGCCTACACTGTTCCTTCTGCATATCAATGATATGCTGCAAATCAGCAGCACTCATTGTTATGCGGATGACAGCACAGGTGATGCCTTCTATACCGGCCGTGCCAACATTTCTCGGGAAAACGTCATCGAGAGCCGAAACAAACTTGTGTCGGAAATTGAGGCCTCTTTAAAGAAAGTCTCAGAATGGGGTCGACTTAATTTGGTCCAATTTAACCCCACTAAGACACAAGTTTGCGCGTTCACTGCCAAGAAAATGCCATTTGTCGCATCACCTCGTTTTGAGGACACTCCCCTAAATGCCTCAGCTAGTATCGGAATTCTTGGTGTCGACATATCGAGTGAAGTCCAGTTCCGTGGTCATCTAGAGGATAAATTAGCCTCAAAGAAGCTTGGTGTGCTCAATAGATCGAGACGGTATTTCACTGCGGCGCATCGCCTGCAACTTTATAAGGCGCAGGTTCGGCCTCATATGGAATACTGTTCTCATCTCTGGGCAGGGGCACCCCAGTACCAGCTTCTCCCTCTGGACCGCATTCAACGGAGAGCAACTCGAATCGTCGACTGCCAGGATATTTCAGATCGGCTTGACTTCCTGGCGCTGCGTAGAGATGTAGCCTCGATCTGCATTCTCTATCGCATGTACAATGGAGAGTGCTCCGAGGAATTGTTCGGATTGATTCCTGCCGCCTCTTTCCGCCACCGTTCTACGCGACAACATATTCATCCCCATCACATAGATGGTTGGCAGTCCACAACTGTGCATTTCACTAGAAACTTTCTGCCTCGCACAACCAAACTGTGGAATGAATTGTCGCCTGCGGTATTTTCGGACCGATACGACATTCAAAGCTTTAAGAAAAGAGCGTACTCCCAAATCAAAGGCCGGCAACGCACCTGTGACTCCTCTGGTGTTGCGGGTGTCTATGGGCGGCGGTAATCGCTTACCATCAGGTGATCCGTCTGCTCGTTTGCCACCTCTGGCATAAAAAAAAAGGATCGCGCGCGACCACGAACTAGGTCTCTCCATTGGCTGCGGTTGTAGGTGTTATGGACAGCCTGACTATTCTGAGTGTTTCCTCCCACAGGTTTCTTCACCACATCGATCCATCGGGAAGGTTCTCTACCCCTGGCTGGTTTGCCATCCATCTGACCCAGAATTATGTGCTTTTCCAAACTATGCCTAGGAGAACGCATAATATGTCCGAAGAAGCAGAGGAGCCATATTGCTCGTTGAGATGTGTAGCTCCTAGAGTATAGATTCATTAGTGCTCATGGCGGTCTATGGAATTCGGAGAAGCTTTCTCCAACACCACATTTCGAAAGCGTCGATCTTCTTGCTGTCACTGCTCTTGCACGAGGTTTCCGCCTCATAGGTACAAGAAATTTGAATACTAAGGCGCATATAAATCATACCTTGGTAATCGGGCAAATACCACTGTTCCTCCAAATCTTGTCTAGATCCACCATTACGCTTTTGGTCATCCCGGCTCTTCGGCGTATTTCGTCCGTGCAGCAACCCTCACTCTTTATTAGTAACCTAGGGTATACAAACTTATTGACCTTTTTAAAACCATCGAGTGCATCAGTTAGCGGAAGTAAATTCGCTCGGTGCACAATCATTATCATCGTCTTCGAATGATTGATCTTAAGACCGAGTTTGGTGTCCTCAACTTCTATTTTCTTCAGCAAGAGGGCTATCTCTATCTCGCTGGATGTAACAATCGTTTTATCATCGGCGTACCTAATGTTAGTGAGTTTTAGGCCTCCCACTGTTACGCCTCTGCCCAGCCCTCAAGCCCTTTCCTCATTATATAGGGTGACTTTAAATTAATTCTTGATACGAAAGGCTATGAATGTGCTCATGATAACAAACAACTTTCCCTAAGAAACCAATAGTCAAATCGCAAAAAAAATGTTGACTCTCCATACAAATCAATGAACTGACCTGCCAAATTAGTATGAAGAGTCCAAAATTTTTTTTGCGAATTGACTATGGGTTCCTTAGGGAAAGTTGTTCGTTATCATGAGCACATGTATAGTCTTTCTTATCAAGAACTAATTTAAAGTCACCCTATATATTCGGCGTAGTGACTCCAATACCAATACTAAATTAAAAGGTAATTGACTCAACATTGATGGAGACCTTCTGTGAGTGGGATAGATTTATACGTAGCCTGTCTTACACTTATTTTTATAAAACCAACCTTCAGCAGGTCGACGGTCCACCGAGTTGGAGGCCTGCCTACACTGCGTCACACAATTGTGTACATAACATAATATACTAACTTGCTCTCCCATGCTCCTCTTTTAACAGCACTGCATATCTTAAATGAAATTTCCCGTGATATTGATTTTTTTCATTGTTCTATTTCAATTCACAATGTTTTTGTATTTATTATTTAAGTTAAAATTCGTTACCATTGGCAAAAACATTAATATGTCTATTATTTTGATTTAAAACACTTCTTGTTCTTTTGCATTTCTTAAGATTATTTACAGATGAAAACGATAAAAAGCCCTAAACGCCATTACGACCTGGTATATGCCGAAGAAAAAGGGCGTAATGTCGCTTATGTCTAATAGAATAACATATTGCTCCAGCGAATAAATAAGCGACGTATTTAATAGAAATATTTAATAAAATCACTTATTTAAGGTTTAATAACAACCCTAGAATAGTTAAGCAATGTTTTGAATGTTAACACTTCAAAAATGCCACTTTCTGTTGAAAATAGAATGCTAAAACCTCCTCCTGAAAAGTTGTCATTTTGCAATTACGCCCTTATTCGTAGGATACGACGAAATATTCAATACAAATATCAGGCTAAAGTATACTTTATCACATTAAAACATTTTAGAAAAAACACTGTTCACAAACGTACTGAATTACAATTCGCAGTAACTCCAAAAACTCTATTTCCATATTTTCGTTCAGTAATCACGAAAGTAGCTGTTTAAATAAAATACATATAAATTTTCATAAGCGTCCATGAATCGAGTCCTAAAACAAACAGTTCGTTTACGTAACGTAAGCCTGCGATCTTGTAAAAAAGTCTTTGCAATTTAGACCGAGGGACAAGGTAAATACCCATCTGTAAGATTTGGCGGGGGTCCCGGGGCCCTTGATATTAGAGCCCTACCCTTTGATGCTCATTGGACTCATTGGTGACCTGTCGACATTATAGTCCAGGAGGCAGATGAAACATTGTCTTGCTATCAATTATTAATATTTAACTTCATTTAAGTGTCAATAATCTAACTAATTTCCATAAAAACCGACTGCTTAAAATTATGATAATGTCAATCTAGGAAATAATACTAATCTGGGACTTAGAAATTTCTAAAAATGTTTTTTCTACGAGCAGTAACAATGAAACGGACATACAAACAAACATACATCAGAAAATATCCTCAAAAGTATAGATTATTATCAAAGAGAAAATTATAAAATGAAAAGAGCACTTAAGACGAGCTACAAATAAACCAAGAACAAACACTAATTTCTATTTAGAAACTTATCATAAATAAATCATTTTAGTCTTACAAAATCTGAATTAATTGAAACATAATTTTCATTGTACGATAAAATAATTCACGTGTACAAATAACATTATCAGTTTAATTTCTGTACCTCCCGACATGAAAACTAATTAGAATCGTGCCTATTCTTGTGTACAATACCATCTAAATACAGAATAATACATAAAGATACATACTACACGTAGTATACGTGCCCGTAATTCCTTCGACCTTGAGTTAATTGTCCAATTAATCCCCGAAAAGCAATCTACATGTAAATGAGATGGTTGGAACAAAGAAGGCTGTTTTTCATCTCTGCTCCTGGCCCAGGAATGGCGAGGCTACAGCTCGGACTATGATGCGTTCGCATTTATATGGGGTATAAAGAAAAGGTGCGTCGTCGGCGGAACGGGGAATTGGCCCGAGAAGTTGACTACATACGGTCTGATGAAGCATTATCCAATTTGTATAAGGTAGAAATAATCTGAATAGATTCGACATTTATCTCGACTGTTTCCGTGCCAAGACAAATTAGCCGTTGGTTAAACTTAAACCACTAATTTCACACTTTGAACTCACTCCGTTGCGTAGTGGTAGGTTAGGTCCGCTTTTTTCACAGCAATTGCCCGATTGGCGCATTACAACTACATAAAAATAAGAATTAGCAAATCAACTATCACCGGATCTTACCCTCAGAAGGCATTTAGAGAGGATAGCGAGTCGATATATTTTTCATTTCATTTCATTTATTTATTCATTAACAAAATAATTTGTATGTGAATTTTACATAGAGAAAAATATAAGACACGTTGTATAATATTTAAAAAACCTTAAAAATTTCAAAATAAATTACATACCATGCGAATGAAATTGTAATAATTAATTTAAAATAAATTGATCTAGAGAATAAATAATTATACAAAAAATAAATACTCAAATGTCAACATACTTAAAATTAAATAGTGTCAAATTTACAAAATAACAATTATTTAATTAGGACTAAAGGAATGTCAAAAAATAAAATCTCCAAAAAAATTGAGTAAATTAAAAAGTACTTACAAAAAGTATATTTATAAATATGTAATTAAGAATCCTAAAAATTGCATAAAATATTTAATTTTAATGCATTATAATCTATTCGTGTTAAAAATATATCTACATTCTACATACATTATTTATTGGTCAAAATTATAACATAAATATAAAATTAAATTTTATATTAGTCAAATAACCCGCCCCGAATCGTACCTGGCGCAAAAGTCCCCATGACGCTTGCGGCATTGCCACGCTGAATGGCGATGGATAACCTTTGCACGAGATACGATCCGGAACGAGGATCGCACCCTCTGTTCCTAAGGCGACGGCCAATTTCGGAGATGAATCTCCTACCTAAATGGCCCCAGCAACCCATCGTCTCGACGGCGAAAGGAATAAAGTCATAAGACTCCTTTAGAGGGGCGTACTTAGTGTGCTTCCGGAGTGCTGCCGATTCTGCCGCCGAACGAGGCTCCCGAACGGTTCCGCCGATGTGGCAAGCCGCAAACGTGCTGACACACGTCGCATCCCACACAAGGCATCTTCCCTTTTGCCACGGGACTAGGGGTAAGCCCGTCGGGTCGTTTGCCATCGGTGCGGCTGAGACCGGACGGTTCGAGGACACAAGGCACGTTGGCGGACACCAGCGCTCGCCGGATGACGTCGTTCAGGGCATGGTGGCGTGGGTGCCTTCCCGAGCACCTCTTACAACCCAACGCGTGGTGACCGTTGGCCTCCACCCTGGAGCAGCAGATGCATACATGAGGTTCACAAACACTGCAGCCCAGGCGAAGAGCAACGGCCACCCCTAAAGAGTCGTTATCTAAGAGAGTGCCCATGTGGGGAGATGGAAGCGCCTACAGTCATGCACCTGGCTCAGGTTGCGAGACAGCTTGCAACCTGAGTAAATCCGTACCGGTGGCCTCGCTGAAAAGGTTAGCGAGGGTAGACTCCGAACCCAAGTCATCCCACAGGCGCTGGTACTGGGGTGACTCGGGCGGCGTCGCACCCGGAATGCGAGCAAGCCAGGCCGTCAAAGCCTCCGCCGCATGGGGAATACGGATCTTGTCACCGTTCGAAGAGAAAATATTAGTGACTAGGTCTGAAACCCCAGAGGCCGAGGCCAGGAAAGCCGGCAGACACACGTCTTGAACTCGGCGCACTCCTATACCCCCCTGTCGGATTGGCAGAGTTGCTTGGCACCATTGGCTATCGCTGAGATTGACATCGAGTATACTCTCAACACAGCTTTTTAATTCACTGTCAAAGGAGGAGATGTCATGCGGGCACAACCAAGTGGGGGCAGTCCTTAAGAGGTACGTAATTTTAGGCAAGGCGAAACACATCCGTAGAAGGACGATTGCGACATGGGCCGATAAATGCTTGAGACGCTCATTAGCGGTCGCTAGAAGAGATTTCCTGCCCTGAATGGCCTCAGGAATGCCTGAAGGAAAAAGAGGTGATCCTAGAAGAATAAAGGAGAATTCGTCTAATTTTCTAAGGCCAGGAAGCAAAGTTTTTAAACGGTTTATATGGTGGGGGGCCCCTGCATCGCAAGTAAAAACTTCGTACTTAGAGGTTTTGACCTCAAGCCCCAACTCCCTGAGATGAGGGATTAAGGCATGTAAGTCCTGTTCCACCACGTCCAAGCCTAATTAAGAACGTACTAATTGTAAAAATTTCAAAAAAATAAGATCTCTCAATCTACTCTATACTGAATGACAGTACTAGTGTATAGACTATGACCAAAATATACCTAATCTTAACATATGGTTGAAATATACTTATTAGAAGCGCGTCGTCGGACATGAAAATCTTTTAAAACTAAAAAACTCAGTTAATAAACTCCTTTATGGTTTCATAACTTTCATTGTACCTTTTAAAATTTTAAGTCTTATTGAATATCGTATATTTTTCCAGTCCGTGTGTATTAAAAAGTCATATGGGACGTATACCGTCCGCGGGCCGATGTGGGCCGTCATGAAAATTTGATAGCCCCAGTACCGGGGACGTAATAAATATAATATACCTGATGTGAACTTACCTGAGATACCTCCTACTTTATTAACTTTCTAGTGAACCCTGTAAAATGAGACTGTGTTTACTGTGTTAAATGAGGATGAATAGCATAGGGAAAATCATATAGGTGGACCAGAATCGAACGTTTTTTTTTTTAACTATCGCTTTTTATTTTTTAATATCGCTTCTGTATCGGTATATTAAAGTTCAAATTATAACGATAAATTCTGAACCGAATTAGTATAACTGTATTAATGTTCAATTTTCTTTAATTATTATTTTTCCACAACTTTCATGATAGTCTGGTAGGTATAACTAAACAGGTTACTATACTATCAAAATATGATTTTTGACAGCAGACAGATAAACAACATATCCATCAAACTATTTTCCGAGACCTCAAAGTGTAGTACACTATTTTTCCAGTTAAAAGCTTCGAAAAACTCCGAACTCGCACGTAGTTTTAGGCAAATCTGCGGCTTCGTGCTGCCTACTAACATATTCACACCGTTCCTGACGAAAAGTAAAGCCTCTTTTCACCGAAAGCTTGCAAGCTCCGGCAAGCGTTTTATATTCCAACCACGATATTTTACCCGACTACACTAGTGTAGGTTAATGTTTTGTCTAATACGACTTACGAGTTTTTGAGTGTAAATACGTTATTCCCAACATGGCCATGGTGAACAGATAGAAATAAGGTCTTTTTGCTAGTTAAATTACGATAATTTAGTCAGTCATGACTTATTCAGGCTTACAGGAAGCAGCTGATTCCACATCGAGGTAAATTAAGGTAACAAAACTTCACACGAATTGTTTTCTTCATACGAAATCGTTTACTTCATCCATTTAACTATGTCTAGTCTTCTCTATGTTTTCAGTCTCTTTCAATTGCCGCTCCGAAATAGTGGGCAATGGTGTCAATTCGGTTTTCACGATTAAACTTATTTGATGGGATTAAACTTAATTGAAGTGTTCTGTCCTTTTCTTTCTATATCGAAAAGACAAGGACAGGACGCTTAAATTAAGTTTAGTCCTGTCAAATAAGTTTATTCGTAAACGCTGAATCGACACCATTGTAAGACTAAGTTTGGTTGGTAGTCGAGCAGGAATTTTTCTGACTCCCCCTGGCTGTCTACCTCCATCTTATCTAAATTTTGTTGCCGAACATCAATGTTAATAACATGTTACGGCTTGGAGATAAGATAGCCAGTTCCCCATTGCGTTAGAGAAACTTTGTAAGCCCGCTTCCATCTTCAGCATCATCATCACTTGCCATCAGCTGAGATGATGCCAAGGGCTTACCAATTGTGGATTTAAAAAAATCAATCATGGACGTCGATTTCTCGACATCAATAACTGCATTTCTTCAAACAGATCGCAATCTCGTTGTGTTGCAGTATAACATTTCCGAATGCAAAGATCGTAGAGTCCGCATAACAATCTATCGACATATCGACAGGATAGTCGCAATGGGACGCGAATATTGAACCGCGATCTCCTTGTTAGGGTTAGGATGAAGCTGGCTTAAGGCGGGGAACACACTGAGAGGTTTTTTTTTTTAAAACCTGACAATTAATTTTTATTCTATTACAATACCTTAGAGATTATTCCTTTTTCGTGTACATTTTGCCTTTGCCATATATGTATTTTATTCTTTTAGCATGTTAAGGTTGACTGGAAGAGATCCCCAAAGGGATAAATTCGCCTTTGTCATCCTTTGTTTTGTATATTGTATTTTATTTGTTATGTATGCAATAAAGAGTTAACAAACAAACAAATTAGATAAGATAATTTTATTTGGTTAAACAAACATGGTAGTTAAACAAGGTAACAAAAACCATATTTTGTAGAATCTCATGCTTATTAGCGTCTAGAGTGACTTAAAAAATATCGAATTTTAAATTAATAAATAAGAAAATTACAATAACGAAGTCAACTTTAACAAATAATTAAATAATGTCATTAATAGTATTAAATTCATTATGTCCTTATTTAATTGTGTATAATAATATTAAATGTCAATTATAAAGGTCTCCAAAAATATTCATTTAAATATTTAACATTTCTCTTTCAACCAAAAGAAAAGAGCGTACTCCCATATTAAAGGCCGGCAACGCACTTGTGACTCCTCTGGTGTTGCGGGTGTCTATGGGCGGCGGTAATCGCTTACCATCAGGTGATCCGTCTGCTCGTTTGCCACCTCTGCCATAATAATAATAAAAAAAACCATTTAGTTAGCTTTGTTATAAATTGATTATTTTGTAATTGACGAATTTCCATTGGTACTTTGTTGTACCTTGATTGTCATTATGAAACAATTTTTCTTGTGAAGAGTGGTTCTGTACTTCAGTATCAACAACTTCGTCAGATCCCTTTCTCCTAATCTCTGGTTTTATATAGGATTTTAGAATAGGCTTTGATTTTTCCTTTTTAGAGTTCTTTTTTTTTAACTAAATTATTTAAAAAAGGAAAACACAATGAGAGTGTTATCCTCATAGCCGTTTTAAACTCTAGTTTTTTAGGTTCATGTTTCAAAAATCACACTGAAGAGTAAGCAGTGGTATGACCTCGCAATGTAAAATTATACGGCTTCTGAACTATATTTCACAACAACGTAGCTCTAGCAACATTGTCAAGTCAGTCTGTCAGTCCTTTCACAGTTTTTATTATAACAATTGGTTAACAATTTTTTTATTCCTTTCCAACATCTGACAGACAGTATTGTCTTATAGTTCTAAAAAACATTTGTTTTAAATTAGTACTTATACATATCCATGTTTCAAATACAATACAATGCATTTTTATAGTTATAAAAATTGAAAGAGTTAATATAGGTTAATATAGATGAAGAACCCGTTAATTGAAGATTATACTTATACTAAACAACTGTCTTTCTTTTTGCTAAAGTCGCTAAAAATGTTTGATTAATTTACATAGGGTTTTTTTTTTGCAAATTGACTATACGCAAGCTATTCAGTGTCCCAATTAATAAACTCTGTGTATATATTTATTTATTATTTTCAGTGTACCACCAACACAACTCATTGCCTGCCACAGTTTATTGTTGCAAGATTTTCTTTTATAATCCGCTACCTCTCTCCAATGTAGTGAAGAGACTACTTGAATTCCTTTTTATCGATAATAACATTGTTTGTGGATATAAAAACCACGACTTGGTTTTTAATTATCATATTAACGAGGAAGGTTAATGATGGACCGATGACTTTTTTGAAATAACAATCTGTTCTTTTTTGTTATTTCCTATTTTAATATTCTTCCAAAATTGGGCCCATTACAGTTACGAATTCTAGCGAGCCCCCCACTGGGTGTGAGTCTACTCTCATATCTCATATAAGGAGGCCATATTCAATAACCTTGAAGAATAATATGGGATTAGTGCAGCCATTAATGTAAACTAATAGAAGCACGAAACACAGTATTGGTTATCGAACCGTCTAAAATGTCTCCATACCTATTCGGACGTGAGCTACGTTTTTTAAACTAATATTTTAAGTAATTTGAAAGCCTTATGCTTGTTTGAAATCTTTCTCGATCTCATCTTTATCCTTTATAGATATGTCTTAAGGAGGCATTAGCAAGTGGTTCAAAAATATCTGTTTTATTTTCATTTAGAAAAAGCATCGATATTTTGTACCATAACGCCCAGCACTAGTTATTATAACCAATACAAAAGAAAGACAAATAACACTGCATCTCTGGGGTCTTATAAATATAAAACAGAATGAAGTTTATGAAACAACCTACGATACTTACCATCGTAAGTAGGTTGTTTCATAAACTTCATTCTGTGTAATTAGAGAGAGAACTGGCATTATTCTCGTAGGTTTTGAATTTATGCATCACAGTAAACAAATAAGTAGGCACTGCTCCACCGATAAGATCTTTGCTGTTACTTAGAGAAGAAACAAATACAGTAGTAAAAAAGTAAAAGAGAACTCCTTGTACAAAGTAAGCACCATGTTTGAAACTTTTCATTATAAAATAACATTTGCCTACAAAAACGCCTAAACGTCTTAACCAATCGCACTTATGACACGGAGAAAGACATCTTTTATCCCGACACCTCAAGCTTTTCTTTTTTTTACCCTCTATTGGTAAGCCCTTGGCATCATCTCACCTGATGGTAAGTGGCGATGATGCCGGAAGAAGAAAGCGGACTTACCAAGATTTCCCCAACGCAATGGGCAAGTGAAATGGGGAAACCACTGGATGAAGGCAGCGCAGGACTGGTCGTATTGAAATCCTTGGGGGAGGCCTTTGTCCAGCAGTGGACGTCTTTTGGCTGATGATGATGATGCTGAATGGGGAAGTGGCTATCTCATCTCCATCCCGGAACACATCAATGTTATTAACAATGATGTTTGGCGGTATGACTTAGATGAGACGGAGAAAGGACAGCTAAGGCCTTGTAATATACCTACGTACAAAGTAAGCACAATGTTCGCAACTTTTGAATATAAAATAACTTGCTTACATAGGCTATGACATGGAGGTTTTTTTTTATCCCGCGTCTACAAGTGGTTCCAGTGTAGGATAACCAAAAATTGTTTGACAAAAAGGTTGTTGTTTTAAATGTGTCTTTAAAATTATTTTTCCAAGTTGAAAAAACTGTTTTCCTTTCACACTTCTCATCTGTGTCTTTTCAACTTTCATGCATGGAAAGAAATGGCTTTCCATGAATTACAGTTGAGAAGAAAAGAGTTATTTTTTAAGGTTTTTGTTTGTCATTTTTTAACGTCAACTGCACGCAACAGAGGTGATTATTAAACACTTTACTCATATCAAAGAAATTACGATTAACTTATCGTAATTTCCGATTGATAACGTTAAATTAAACTCCACTTTTTAGCTTTTATTTACTTTTACTACTGGTGAGAGTTTTTAACGCGTTATTATTAAAAACAAAAGAAGATATTATGCATCAGGTATTAGACAGTTTTCATCATCACTAAAGCCGCCAAGGTACTGGTAAGGTAAGGTATGCCATTTTTGTAGTATTCATTAAAAATATACATATTTTCGAAAAGTTTTTATTTAAAGTGACTAACTAATGAAAAATATGTTTCAAAAATTTCAGTCATTCGCTGGTTTTCCGAAATGGTTTGAAATACGGGTGGAAAGTTTCAGGTATTAAAAAGTTTTCATTTCAACATGAATGTCCCTTACTATGGGACAACTCACTCGCTAGTCACGACCGATAACGAACGAATGATATTAAAATTTTACTACGAATCGTAAAACACTTTCTTTAAAATTCTTGATGGATATTCAAGCTAGATCCTTTAAAAATAGCTAGAAAATCTTTTGGCTTCTACTCATTAAATTACTTACAACTGGTAAGCTAAATCACAAACTTTTAATTGTTCAATTAACAGATTCTTCGAGAATAAATCATTAGTTTCATGAGTGGAACCTTGTTTCTGATAGAACTCACACTTTTTCATTTATTATTAAAAAGACCCTACCCTGCCCTGCCTCGAATCTTGTAGATATACATAAATGCCTATCTATCCAAAACTGGTCACGCAAAAATTGCATCAATGCAACAGCAACTTATCACGGAACCCGTGGTAGGGGAAAATTTAAATCCGTTCTCAGCATTAACACGGGCTTAATATGGATTTTATGAATCGCCCGTCTGCGTGTGTTTGTTTTTAATGTGTGCTAGTCCAGCTTACTCCATTCTCTACAATGTTGGCTGGACGAGATTTTTGTTCTGTTCCAACCACCACTTTTATACGGCGGCGGCGATGACTTTTTTCTATGTTCTTTCTGTTATTTTTTCTGTGTTCTTTCAGGTTTTGTTCGGTGTTGAATGTTACTATTATTTGTTTTAGTTGTTCACTTTAATTTATTGTATTTTTATTTCCTTTCTAAATTCACTCAAGTTATTTAGACTTCAGGCTGAGTCACAGAAAGAAACGTGCATATAGCCAAAAAATATGACCTTTCATTTGAGGCAGCCAAGAATAGTACAGTACGTAGTAAACAGGACGTAACAAAAATATGTAAAGTAGCAAAAATGAACAACTTTTTTGTTGAAATATTTGAGAAGTTATGATGAAATCTAAGAAATCTGATTTTGTCATCAAAATGTCCTAAATTGATAACAAATTTTTAATAAATTACATTTCATTAGTTTAAAGAGTTTCACGAAATAGATCTGACAAAAAAAATATAACACATGGAGGCATTAACCACGAAAAAGCTCAAAAATGTTGAATTTCGTGCCAAAATTAAAATATTAGCAGCCTGCACCAATGGCTTAACGTGCCTTGCGAAGCACGGAAACTGTCGAGATAGATGCCACTAAAAGACAAACACATCCGGGTTGAGACCGTGTCTGTAGGCAGTTAACCTGCGTGATCGACGCGACCTCGCAAGCCGTACTGAGCCACATAGCCCCACAACCTCCACCAATCCGAACTTGGCCCCCGTGTGTGGAGTATGGCCTAACCTTCTCGAGTTATGGGAAGAGACCCGTGCCCCTGCATTGGGACGATATGAGTTGTTAACAATTAAAATATTCCTTAAAGTATAACTTTATAAAATCTCCCATTTATAAATTCATAAGATTAAGTTTGCTCACTTTGCTCCAGAGAAACTTGAACGTAAAACTTCCAGTTTTGCCGTCCCGTCGCTCTAGATCTAGACTTCTAGTACTAATGACTACTATAAGTTTTGGCCTGGACTGACTTTATCTGGGCAAAGAAATGTGGGGAGACACGGTGAATAGTTGCTATAGGTACCTATAAGAGATGGGTAAGTAAAGAGATGTAATTACAACCCCTATCCTCCCCACGAATAGGGCACGGATCTTTTTCATACGTCGGAAAGGTTAGCCCACGTTTACTACATAAAAAAGAGATATTATTACTATTCTTCGTGAAAATACTACCACTAATGTTGTGTAAAGTTAAATCCGTGGGGTGAGAGCCTGGCGATCTGTAATACAGGTTACCCTAGTACAGACACCAGTCTCTCACAAAGGAACATTATAAATTTACTATGTTACACAATTAATTATAGTATCTATTTTTAAGTATCACCTTTGTGAAAGAGAAATAAACGATTATTATTATTATTATATGTATTTGATACTGATCTGAAATAACCTGACATTTTAGGTATCTATGAAGATTTTATCCAAAAAAAGTTATTAAAAATAAATCGCAATAGCGGAACGTGGCTTTATGCGTAATGATTATTCTCTTTGGTTTGAATTTAGAATTTCGTTGTTAAGATCATGAAGGGCGTATCCAACAAATTCTTGATCTTGACTTCTTTACGCCAACGTAATGCATAGACCACATTTTACTACGTCACGAAAGGGCGTAAAAGTGCTAAATGATAGCCTCGTTAACCACGTAAAAGCTTAAGGCACTAAGTTGGAACAGTTGGTCACAGTAACTTTTTTATAAAATCACTCTACTGTAAAGTTGTAAAAATTTGCTTATGCCCCTTTATGATCCGACCGACGATTTAGACCCCTGAAGATGGTCACCTGATCGTACCCACGTGGCTGGGGGAGGGGTGAGGTAGCTTTTAAGAGGGGCAGGGAGTGTCCATACTATCTATCTATCTATCAGCCGAAAGTTGTCCACTGCTGGACAAAGGCCTTCCCCAAGGATTTCCACACCGACCGGTCCTGTACGGCTCGCATCCAGCGGCTTCCCGCAACCTTCATCAGGTCGTCGGTCCACCGAGTCGGAGTCCATTATATGTCACCACTAGGGGGTGCAGAACCGGACCTTTTTAGTAAGAACCGGTTCTTCGGTTCCGATAGCTACTTGAAACCGGGTACCCGGTTCTTTCGGTTCTTCTAAGATTTTTTTGACACGATTTTACGTAAGAGACAGAAGGTTAAAAAACGCAAAATATGTATTATTCCCTTTTTTTATTGGAACAACTTAAGTATTAATTATTATTATCATCATTAGCCAAATGACGTCCACTGTTGAACAAATGCTTCCCCCAAGGATTTACACGCTGACGAGTCTTGCAATGCCCGCATTCAACGCTTTCCCGCGATCTTTACTAGGTTATCGGTCCACCGAGTAAGAGGCCTGCCCACCCTATACCTCTTCCAGTGCGCGGTCGCCACTCGAGAACTTTAATGCCCCAACGACTCTACGAACCATGTGCCCCACCCAGTAACTATGTCGGTTACTTTAATTCTCCTACGTATCTCCTCATTTCTGATTCGATCACGTAGGGAACCTACAAGCACAGCACACTCACTTTACCCTTTGGACTTTGGGTGACCTTGAGCCTTCTTATAAGGCCCATAGTAAGTGACCATATCTCAGTTCCGTATGTCATCACTGGCAAAACACATAGAGGTTAAAGACCTTAATCTTGAGATACTGCGGCATTTTGGATGTGAAGATATTGCGGATCTTTCCGAACGCCGCTACTCAGCCATGTTGGATTCGGTGGTTGATTTCTTTCTTAAGGTTGCACAGGTATATATTTGTCAACAACTTCAAGTGTAGAGTCTCCAACCTTCAGAGGAGTGGGTGTGATACGGACATTTGACATAATTTTAGTCTTGTCCATGTTCATTTTAGGACCCACTTGTTGGAAGAGTCCATCAAGCATTATGTCTAGGTCTTCCAAGATCTCTGTCACAACCACGATATCGTCAATGAAACGAAGGCGAGGTGATGTAATCGCCGTTGATGTTAATATCGAGTCCTCTCCAGTCTATAAGCTTCCAAACATCTTCCAGGCCAGCGGTGGACGGTGTCGGAGATATAACGTCTCCCTGTCTCACCCCTCGCTGCAACCGGATTGGTTTCGAATTCTTTTCCTGGAGTTGGACCGACATTGTGGCGTTTTCATACAAATATTTTAGCACTTCGATATATCTTTAGTCGATTTAGCACCGTTGGAGAGACTGTTACTACACTCTTAGGTCTTCTGTATAATCTGTCTCAACGTATGAGTGTGGTCTATGGTACTGAAGCCTTTTTTGAATCTGGCTTGTTCAGGAGGCCAGAAGTCGTCAAACCTGCGTGCCAGATGATTTGTAATGACTCTCAAAAACAGCTTGTAGACATGGCTCAGAAGTGAGATGGGTCTATATTTCTTCAGCAAGTTCTTGTCACGCTTTTTGAAGAAGAGCACCACCACTTTCCTGTATCATGCCATAGACGTTCGTCCTTCGAGCATATAGTAATTTAAAAGCTTCTGAAGAACTTGAAGTACCGATTTTCCACCTGCTTTTAAAAGCTCACTCGTAATTCCATCTTCACCCGGTGCCTTGTTGTTCTTAAGCTGTTTGAGAGCCATTCTAATTTCATACAAGCTGATGTCCGGGATATCTTCGGTTTAGTGTCTAGTCAATTTGGCTCTTGGGTCTTTAGCCAGATTACTGAAGGGTAAGCGTGTGGTCGTGTATAATTGTCCGTAGAACTTCTCAACCTCCTCCAACAGCTGAGGCTTGGAAGACACGATTCTGCCATCCTCAGTCTTCAGTTGGCAATCAGATCCATTGCCAATTCTTTTGAGCCTTTACTGAGCATGAATCTCCTCTTTTATACGATAAGTATTAAATTGGCGTATATCGCGAGACACAGACTTGGAGAGATCTATCTGTTAAGTCGTCGATACTGAGAAGCATCTTCAGAGGATTTCAGAATCAGGCTCCCTCTTTCCTCCATGAGCATGCTGGTAAAGTCCAAGATCCGAGATGTTCTTTTTTGAACGGCTGGTTTTGAAAGCATTATTTTCTGGTTTTACACTAAATGGCGAAAAAAATGATCATAAAATGATCATATGCTGCTTCAAATCTTGAAGAACCGAAAGCACCGGTTCTTATGACTTGTAGAACCGGTTTTTATTTTATTAGACAGAACCGGGTTTTCCCGGTTTTTTCGGAATCGGGAAAAACCGGTTCCATGCCCTAGTCACCACTAATACATATATTTATACTGTGGCTAAGCCTTACAATGAGGACAAAATCGGGATTGTTGAAGGTTGTGGGGGCCACTAGGGCAAAGTCAGATGTTTTCAAACCACCTAAAATGCCTGTGATAGCAATAGGCAGCAAGGGCTTAACGTGGATAAACTGAACCCGCAAAGTTAAAAAATAAATGTATAAAAACTTTTCTGTTTAGTTATATTTTTTTAGTTATTTTGCTTAACTTTCAACAATTGCATTAAAGTGTTTTCATTCATTAAGTTGTTACTAATGTTCTTAGTGGCCACTATGCGGTCAATGTGGTTGTTACCGCTAAAAAACATTATTTTTCCAACTAACTATATTTTTATTTAACGGTCTTATAGCATTTCCAACAACTTAGTACTTAGTATCAAGTATCCATGGACAGTATCGTGGAACATAGAAAACCTATAAAATCTTCTTTTATTATCTAAATCTGCAGGTACAGAGGCGAGTAATATTAATGATACACACATAGCCAAAACCATAATATAACACACAGGACATTGACAAATCCACGGAATACGTACAGCTAGTGTGGTGGGCCATAGCTTAGGTTTCGATTAACGAGAGCAATAAATATCGATAAGTCGCAGCACTAGTACTCGATAGTGACGAATAGGGTTCATACCTCACTTCACTATACGATGTGCGGATAAGATTTATAGCAACAGTCGGTATTCCGTAAGGTCAGTCTTGTAAGGTCTATCGTAAACTTTGTCGCAAAACACTGGAGGCATTTTAAATTTAAATTCAGCAACAAATAGGTAAATAGATAGTAATATGCGATTTTGTTTGCAATAGCAATGAAGTTACGAAATACGGAACAGGTCATTTTGCTTCGGTTCAAGTCTAGTAATACGACAATTACACGAAACGACTAAGATTCACAAAGAAGATACTTGTTAAGATTTTCCAAGAAAGTAGCTTTCATAGGATGTGACGAAAAAGCGTTACTTTAAGGTGGCTCCTTTATAACAAACTTCCAAAAAAGGAGAAGGTTCTCATTTCAACTATCTGTATGTGACAAAAAAAAATTTCAGCAATATTTTAACTGTTATTGTTCTACTTATCAAACTGAACAAGAAACTTTTCTCAAGAAACTCATGGTCAAAAAGCAAAAAAAAAATGTTGGACTTCCTTTCTTCATCAACCAGCTGACGGATTTGTATGAAGATGTCCAAAACATTTTTTGAATTTTTTTGTCACCCTATATGTTCACTGTAGCAACGACGAAGAGCACATGCGTAATATAAAATGTTTAACAAAAGGTTATGAGCCCAGCGCTCTTCAGCTTAAATGAAAAGCAGAAAGAGAAAGAAGAAAATAAAAATTGTTGTTTCTACTATCGATCCCAACCCAAAGTAGATAAAATGAAGTATTAAATATTTACGTAAAATCGAATTGAAGTAGGTACGAGTACCGTACGCAATTTAATTAGCTAGTGGTAGGATCTTAATATACAAGGCTCGATTGGGTGAGTACCATTGTTCGCTCTATACAGGGTGTAACAAAATTGGTGTAGGACCCGTTAACTGGGGATTCTACTCATTGTACTGAACAACTTTTTTTCTACGACTTTGCTCAAGTCACAAAAACATTTCATACAAATTAATCATCTGATTTGCCATTTTTGTATGGAGAAACCATTTTTTTTTTTGCGATTTGAGCTAAGTCGTAGAACAGAAGTTGTTCAGTACGAAAAGCAGAATCCCCAGTTAACGGGTCCTACACCAATTTTGTTACAGCCTGTATACCTGCCGCCAAGCAGCGAGCTGTGTTTCGGCGGGTGCGGTGAGATAGCCAGCGTAATTACCGGCATAAGAGGCATTCCATCTTAGTCCTCAAGGTTCGGCAATACACTGATAGCTCTTCGGCAACATCTACTTTCCATCAAGTAGGCCGTCAGCCGTTTATAAAAAAGTTCCTATCTTATTAAGGGTAAGTTACTTACTGAAAATTTCTTGAAGAGAACTTTACTGTCTATCTATCTACTAGGTACTATAATATCTACTATATGCTGAGCAAGTACTTTCTTCGAATTCCATAACGGGAAATGTCTTAAGTTTAGAGTATAATAATATCGAGGGTTTGACTCATTCCCTATTCTCCAGGGGTATTGTACGCGTCGCAGAAGTAGATAATATCATCAGTCAAGCGGGGGACAGGGACGGATAGAAGGGAATCTACGAGTGCGAGTGAGAGACAAGACGGTGTAGTTTCATATTGTGCTCATCTCAATATTGAGATTAAAAGTGACGCTTCGCTTGGCGCAAATTATTAGACGTAGGGTAAGCAGAATAGTTGGAAAACATCAAGGAAATACCTACGTCTGTATCAGAGAATTATTTAATGAGTAATTACAATTATTTTTATGATGGAAATGAAGTATTTTCCTGCCTTAAAGTTGCCTGGGTAATTTGCTGACTACTAAGTCATAATGCCGCTTGTTCTTTTTTATTCCTGTTTCAATAAGTTTTTTATACAATACAGTAGTTTGAATTGAATAGAACAAAGCAAAATCACGCACAACAACATGTTCTTTTATCGCAATGAAAACCAGTAGTCAATTTTAAAATTTATTTAAATAAAAAAAAACGTCGTTACAGTCTTTGTTTACACTAAACTTTATTTAGTTGGGTTTTAATGTTTAACATTCATTTTACTCTGACGGAAAGATAGGGTGAGTTTATTAGGGCCATATCGCAAACCACAGATTACATTTTATTTCCCAAAAAATTTAACTGAAACTTCTCATGATACTGAAAAAATTTCGCTAAAGAAAATAAACAATCGAAAACTTAAAGTTTAAAGCTTAAAGAAACTATAGTCATTTCTCAATAAAAAAACGACTTCCCAGAGAAAGTAAAGCAGTACTGACTACTTATTGATAGCGTCATTTAATCATGGAAATAGGAAGAATATGTGCAATATTCAGGCTTGTGAGAAAATTAACAAATAATCTGTTTATAAAGGAGGTACGTAATTTAGATTTTTCCCTCAAAGTATACTCACTGGACTCTCTCACCTTAGCTCCATATACTACAATTAAATTAAAGAAATAGTATAAATTACTAACATTTCTTATCAGCCTTATTTATGCAGCCTTTTCAGACCAGCGTATAGCACGGCTCTCACCAACTCAAAGTTGGCAAGAGCTCAAACTCAAATCTACGTCCCGTCAGCACCACTTAATATCACGGAACGGGTAAACTATATTTTGGAAGCCTCCAACGAAAATTTAGTTATGTTTAAGGCGATGTTTCATAAATAATTTTAGCAAAAGAGTAACGAGTAGGTATTCTGGACTATAATTAGATGATCAAACGAACTTACCTCAAGTGAAGTTCGATCTTAATTATCCTTCCTTGTCGGAGAGATTTAATTGGTTAACATGTAGTAGTCCTCGTCTACGTTTGACCCACTCGCACGTAGTTTAGCGCCATAAGAGAAAAAGAGACAGCTAGGTAGTCTCCCACCTCGGCGCCATTGCACGGTCCAAGCCTCATTCATTTTAGAGAATAAAAAAAGGCACCCTACATCCTACAACATTGGTATTAGGGGTTTTAATACTAGCATCCTAGTATTGTCTACTCTAGGGCAGGGAGGGACCTTAAATCTCTCCGACAAGGAAGGATAATTAAGATCGAACTTCACTTGAGGTAAGTTCGTTTGATCATCTAATTATCCTTCCTTGTCTTCTAGATTTAATTGGTTAACATGTAGATGTTTAGAGAGACTAACAATGTTGTAGGTAATAGGTATGAGAATTATTGCAATAAAATATAATCTGAGAGAATTTATAAAACTGCAATTCAATTAACAGAAATTTATTTCTGGAAGAAATTTCTTTTAGAAACAAGTTGCCCTTGCGTATATCTGATGGTAAGCTTTTATATTATGCCCATTTTGTGTACACAATAAATTATTAAAAATAACACTTCCTAGAAGGTTATCAAATAAACAATATGAAAATAAAATTAAATCTTGTTCAATTTAATGAATGTGATTGTTAGTCTGATTGTTAGTTGAACTTGACGTTAGGTTCTGAGTGATGAGGTTACACTTAGCATAAGTGTAGCGATAGACGATAGTGTTTTATGAAAGGTATATGCAGCGTCGTTTAAGTATGCTTTTTCTAGACGTCTTACATAACCGGATATGAATTACTTTAGTAATAAATGAATAATCTATTGACATATACTTGAAAATTTCCTACGGGAACTTGTTTGACATTTCCATCCTTTTAGCTATTTGGAAAATCTGTTCTAAGTCCAAAGAACTGCTAAAATGGTAAACTAATACGATATTCGGGTACCTTAATTACACTATGTATCGTATTTTAACAAATATGGTTTTAACCTGTACATCTTTCATGTACTGCTTGAATAATTCACCTTGAACATCAGAAATTCATTTTTAGGCAATTTGGCAAAAAAATAATAACACAAAATAAACCCGAATAACTATAGAATATATCCGCAATGGGGATGAGCCGTGAACAAACCAACGAAACTATACTCTCGATTGATAATATTCCCCCACTGTTTAAAGCCAGACGTGAACTGAAACTTGGTGTTATCGACCAGTGATAGGGATTTCATGTCCAGCACAGTGCTGACGATATGCATTTGTTCGTTCCCTATACGAATTGTTTAAGTAAATATTTGAGGAAATATTTGAATATAAAGTTTCAGATTCACTTATAAGAAATACACGAATTATGATTTCATAACAGACCCTACGTCAGGTATGAAAACGGATCTTTGGTATCTTGATCAGCAGGTTTTTTTTTTTTTTTTTTAACTTATTAGTTATTGCTTAGTACATAATAAGTCATAATTTCAAAATAATAATTTGAAGTTCATAATAATTGGAAAAGGTGGGAACCGTTGAATAGAGTTACACAGATAATTAACCGAAAAAGGGTTTTGAGGTCTGTTCAGTAAAATGCATTTTGGTATTAATTACATTTTGTATTTATCCTTTTAGTTAAAATTATTATTTTAGGCTGGATAAGCTTATTAATAAGTTTTAGAATGCAGTAGGAAACATTCTTGTTTTATAAATGTTTAGTAGATTTATCTAGACTGTATTGATAACAGTAACTTTAGAAAGTTTTATATGTATATGTGTGACGCAAATATAAATATATTTATTATTCAGCACATCAGCAATAGTATTCTATTGTCCCAACTTTTAAACACTTTATTTTCTCGCTCTTTCGTTGTGTGTTTCGGTTAATACAGACAAAAAGTTGCTATAATTTTATATACCCACGAAATGATGTCGCTTAATTGTAAATAATGTATGTTCCAAATATACCAGAAGTTTCACGTAAGGTATGGCTTATAATAATTTTGTTTTCGCGAAATTCGCTGATGTTCACATGTTTCATTTTTAATTCATCATATAAATATTTTTAATGTGTATTTTGATTATAGGCAATCTTAAACAGAATCAATAAATAATTTTAACCATCCTCATTATTACCCTCACAAGGACATCTCCAGTGTACTGTGGAGGCAGGCATTAACGAAAATTTTGCTTATGCAAAGGTCAAAATTTTGATTGTGCACCATATAAAAATTCGCAGATTTCGCCCATAAATCATTATTGTTTATTCTGATCTGGTGATTGCGGTAGCTTCTAGACTTAACTTGCATTAAACTTAAAAAACAGGCATAGCTTCATAAGAAAACGCATACCTGTAACGTGGGTATATGTATTTGTTACAATTAATACTTCCCGAAACGCTGTCATTGCAAGTTTCGTGTAAGTAGTAGAAGCTAGGCATAAAAAAAGAAAATTTAAAATATAAGGTACAAAAAACCTTATTTCATAATGGTGGTAACATTCTCAGACGGTTTCAAATTGGAGTGTAGGTGTGGCGTAGTTCCCCAAACGATGGAGTATTTGAGGTCGTGCCCTGCGTGCCCAAACAACTGCTCGCAGGAAGATCCAACGAGTGCCACCACGGGCAGTGCGATTCGCGTGGCTGAATCCCGGACTAAGGCCATCTAGGCTTGTTATCGACACGAAAAGAAGAATAACATAGAATAGTATAGTAAAAACCGATTGAAAATACTCCTGTATCTGTTTATTAAGCTAATGAGCACTATAGTGTTCATAGCACTAGAGTCCTATAAAGGTTGAGCACAGGCTGAAAGGTTAAACACAAGTATATAGAAAAAGTGTTTTAAGTATGATACAATCATGCATGAGCACGAGGAAATCGGCCGATTTTATTACTTTTACCATGTAACTGCCCTGGGCAACTACGATAAAATAGATTTAAAGTTATCAATATTCAAAATATACAACAATATTTGATGAACATTTTAGTTCCAGTATAAATTAACCTTATCATCACTTATACGGATTATAAAAATAATACTCGAAGCAAAGAGTTTTTCAAAGGGATGCTGCATTAACTTTTACAATTTTGACAAAAAATATACCATATTTTGGCAAGGACTTGGCCAGGGGCCAAGAAGGTTAATGTGTCATTTGGGAGACTGAGATTCTTTATTTCAATTTTTTGTGTATAATGGTCTAGTTATACCAAAAAAACCTTTTTTATGTATCCATAAAGTATTTCCATAAAAATTTTCCATCTACCCGCTACCTTAAAATGCGGCTGCGCGGCGGCGGGTGCGCTTCGCAGTAATAGGCCGGCGCGGCGCGGCGCGGCGATGCGACGGGTTGCGCTTGGGCTGGCTAAGCGGCAGTTGCACATACATACATAAATATGTCCCTGCTCGCTATCCGATGCAACTCGACTCGTTAGCTTTCTGCATGCCCTATGACATCTTCATAAAACAATCAAACACAACACGTAATAAATGAGTGTCTCCCTTTTGATTCCAGTATATTCTATTTTATGATGAAGAAATAAATAAAAGGCTGATATATTACTTAATTAAACTGCACTGAGCACAGGTTTGCATTGAGTATATTAGCTATTTTCGGGCGCCCCGCAGCCAACAAGTCGACTAGGAGTCGAAGTGGTCGCCATGACCGAAATCGGTCGGATAGTTCTTTCATTCATTAAATCAATTAAACTGAAATGACGGGATGTCCGTAGTTTCAATAAATCAGGTTAGCGGTATTGGACATAACCGTAACGTAAGCAAAATAGCTAATACACAACAAAATCTGTGTTTTTGTCTCCATCTTAGATTCATTGTTAGCATCGCCACAACTTCTGGAGTTATCGTCAGATGACAAACTCAAGAAAATTGTTTTTATTTTTAAATAGACCGTCCTTCTCGAGAATGGTTTTGAAATAATAACACACGCATTTGGAAACACTAGAAGGAACCTTCACTGCGGATAGTAGGCATCAGTCCAAACGCACGATGGCGGTGGATATGTGCCGGAAAATTAATCAGACGTCAAATGCTTATAATTGTTGTGATACAATATATCACCTGTAGGCGGTGGCAGTTGGTGGTGGCGGCGCCGGCGGCGGTTTTGGCGGACGGCGCGGCGGTTATAGCAGCGCTGTTTCAGGAGGTTTCGGGAGGTAATCCATCCGTCGTCATTGCCGCTTTTTCTGCATCGTTGTCGGCTGCATAAGCAGTGGTGGCTGTGGTGGCAGTGCAGTGATATGAGCCACGATGCTGCTAACGCTTCACCTGTGGCGGCGAGCGAGGGTTGATGGAGCAGCCGCATAAGCATTAGAAAGCTGATGATTCCAGTTCATACGAAACAGGAATATTATAGTGTGGTTAATGTCTCGCATTAACTCTAGTAGCTATTGGTCAATGTCTCGCATTGACTCGAAGCAAAAATGGCTATTGGTCAATGTCCCGCATTGACTCGAAGCAAAAATGGCTATTGGTCAATGTCCCGCATTGACTCGAAGCAAAAATGGCTATTGGTCAACGTCTCGCGTTGACTCGAAGCTAATTCTCCCATCATGTTAAAATAAAAATAATTTTCACTGCACTTGTTATTTTTGTTTTTTTTTAAATGATTTTCATATTTCATTTCCACATAACCTCCTTATTTAAAAGTAACGTAAGGATTTATTTTCTTCTAGGCACATTTTTGCACACTTGTTAAATTCAAATAATTAACGAACTTTTTAAGAAATATTTTTCACTACGTGCGGTAGCCGTGCGCACACGAAAACGAATGAGGCTTGGACCGTGCAATGGCGCCGAGGTGGGAAACTACCTAGCTGTCTCTTTTTCTCTTATGGCGCTAAACTACGTGCGAGTGGGTCAAACGTAGACGAGGACTACTACATGTTAACCAATTAAATCTAGAAGACAAGGAAGGATAATTGTATCAATATAATATATTATTAGACAGAGTATATTATAAGTAATTATGCAAGGTCCAACTTGGTGGGTTCTACTGATTAAATCAAGAATAAAATGTAGTTTTTATACTTTGTAGTAATTAAACATCTTATTCGTCTTATTAAAATTTAGATTGTCTCAATATTTTACGTGGAAATTTATTATTAACAACCAAAAACGCAACCACTTTTTTTAAATCATTAAAAAAAGTGCACCACATGCCCCTTAACCACTGCGCCTGCTGACGGTACTCCATGCTCACTTCAGAGGCCAGGACGGACGTGGCGCTGCGCGCTGCAGACGACGTTTTTGCACACCGTACCTCTGACTCTGTCACAGACACCTTTTTACTTGGGTACTGCATACAAAACAGTCAACTGAACTAGATGCGTCTTTTACTTTATCTGTCATCATCTGTTTTGAATGGAAGAAGAGAATTTCCGACAGGATGTGACACACCGGTTATTAGTTTAACTACAAAACTTGAGGGTAAAAAAATGGTATGGTAGGAAATTTTAATTTTTTTTTCAATCTAGTATTGCAGTATGTAAGTTTATGAATATTAAACAAGTAATAAATTGGAGTCAGGCGTGGAAATAAAAAAAAATTGACGAAAAATAAAGATTTGGTTGGTTTTGTTTTTTTATCCACTATTTTATTTTTTATTTATGCAAATTAACCTTCAAATAACATTCCTTGTGTTTCCCTGTGGTCTTCACTTACCAGTAACTCTGAATAACAACTTTCACCAATATTTGATCCCTTCCCCCATTTCTCTATATCATCTGAGAAAGCAGCTCGCTTCCTGTGCTCCCTTGGTTGCCAGTTGTCACTAGAGGTTAACAGAACACCCGCCGACTGACTCTCTCTCTTATTTTCAGCTTTTTGCCAGACTTTGAACCTAGCTAGCACCCTATCTAAATAATTAAGGGAAACCTTCCTATTAATTCATAATAATTAAAATCAAAACTGTGGTATTATCCATAAATTCAGGTTTAATAAACTAGGATTTATTGTAGGACACACAACGAAAAAGACAGATTAGAATTCGATGAAATGAGAGAAGGAGAAGGTTGTGTTGTGCATGGATTAAATTATCTAGTGCAAAGTTCAAAAAAATAATAGTAACATAAGGTACTAAATAAACTTTTATCTTATCTTACCTAATCGTAATTTAAATGTAATACATAGATTTGTACGTTATACATTGACCACAAATGAAGTAAGAAGAATAAAGTTCAAACCACATCCCGGACACTCCAATAAATGTCACATTATAATAAACTACCTACCTACTACTAACTACTTAACCATAGGTATTACGTATGACGTTTTTACTCGCGTAAATGTGTGTACGTAGTTTTTATCTAATCTTGAGGGAGCACAACTTTATAAACGATTACCGTCATACATAAAAAATATTGACTCAATTAATGAATTTAAAAATGAACTTGCTCAACATATATTTAAAGCGAACGAAAAATGTTAACTTTATATTAAATTTTATTTTCTTCTCATGTAAGTGAACATGTCGTTAATGAGAATAAATGATCTTTAAACTGAATCTGTGGTTACGTGTCTTACTCTAAGCAACTGGCACCTAATTCTCCCCGAGCACTTTTAGAAAAAATACGTATATGCGTATCATAAAATAAAGGCTGCAGTAAAAAAAAAAAAAATTGGAATTTGTTCACCAAACTTTTAGGGCAGACTCTGCTAAGTCTAATGGCGAATCTTGGTAAGCCCGCTTCCAACTTCGGCATCATCAACTTACTATCAGGTGAGATGATGCCAAGGGATCACTTATTATGAATAAATAACAAAAGCCACTGAAAAACTTGGTCTGTCTTTAAAGGTGCACAATTTTTATTTTCATTGCGTCAGGTGTTTTCACTTGTACTTTATTTTACCGACCGCTCGCCATAAAACGCAAGAGTTAATTATATCGTACTCTATAGTTAAATAAAACACATTTTTAAGTTTAACGAAATGTTGATAGTGTAATATATATTTTCTAGAACACTTTTCATTCAATTATTTATCTAGCGACCTCCGAGTGCTGCCCTAAATTTTTCCACACTAGCCAAATGCATGCCGCTATCTACGAGGTAAGAGCTACCTGTAATACTTCTCGCTGTATCGCCTGCCAAAAACACAATCAACTCCGCTACATCTTCTACTTTTGTTAAACTTTTAAGCGGTGTAATTTCCTCACTTATTTTCATCAATCTGTCACTTTCTTCCTGTATCAATCCTGCATGGGTAAAAATATCAGTATTGACCACTCCTGGCAACACAGAATTTACTCTTACTCCTTTGGGTGCAAGCTCCAATGCTAGACAATTCGTGAAATGTGCAAGACAAGCTTTAGATACAGCGTAACTGAAAGTAGTACCTGCAGTAATAGCGGCTATGCTTGAAATATTGACAATCACTCCTTTGGTCTCCACCAGTGCTGGGGCAGCGTAATGTGTAACAGCTACCACTGCTCTCATGTTAATAGCCATAACATTGTCATATGCTTCCATAATGTTATCATCCAAAATACCTCCAGGACCTATAATGCCAGCACAATTGATGAGTACATCCAACCTGCCATATTCTTTAACAGTGCTCTCGACAGCTCGTTTCGCCTCTTCCTCCTTTGTCAGATCAGCGGTTACTTTGAAAACTTTAGTTTTCGACAGTTTTTCGCAGTTCTCTGCGGATTTCTTTAAATTATAGTCACTTTTATCGACAAGCGATAGTCGAGCAGACAATTTTGCGAAGTGTGCGGCTGTCTTTTCTCCAATGCCAGATCCGGCACCTGTTATTAACACCACTTTATTTAGA
Source organism: Coleophora deauratella (assembly GCA_958295455.1). Lineage (NCBI taxonomy): Eukaryota > Metazoa > Arthropoda > Insecta > Lepidoptera > Coleophoridae > Coleophora > Coleophora deauratella. The sequence continues at coordinate 4,818,968 of OY282412.1, forward strand.
AAAACCATTTTAGTTGTTGAATATGTTTTTCTATCGACACTGGCTTTTTGAAAATGAAGTAACGATTACCAAAATAGCAACGGAAAATTATCAATGATGATAACGTTTATCAGTTAACGTGTTGCATTTATCAGAAGATATATTTTTGATAAATTAATTAGCTGATATCATAACATGACAATATGTATCAAATCACGAGTATAAAGTTCATGAATATGTCATTTTATACTTACTTAAAATTACATTATACTTATTAGCTAATCACTTAAGAATATTACTTTCATGTTTCATAGAATTATCTTGTATTACTTAAGAAAATAAATTTAATTATGATAAATACCAAAAAAAAAATTCGTATCGAATTAGAGAACTGACGAAGTGTAATACATAAAGATTTACAGATAAAACATAATAATTAGCTTCAGTATCATTACGTACATAACTTAAAACTTGCACAATTAAAAACACATTTCCAAAACGCAAAAAAGACACCTTTATCAAACTGTTGATGAATTTCCAAAGTATCCCAAGGGAATGCCACTGAACTGCAATATTACATTTCTATGTTACAACTAAAGTACGAATTCCGACTGTGGAGAGAACGTCCTGAGTTGGACATGTCGACGTAATGAGTCGAAACTCTGCGCGTCTCGGCAAGCTCTGATTTATTGCAGTCGCGGTCAAAGTTGGAATTTTATGTGACATTCGAGTAACTTACTTCTCTATTCAGTTGATTGGACTAGGGATAGTGGCCTCTCGTTTGTAGGGAGTAGGCATTTGTGTAGCAGTGAATTGGTGTGAAGCAAGTTTTATGACACCATAAGAAGGCGTCCGTTTATAAATGACAAAGATTAGAGTTTCTAATTCAACACCTTTGTACTAGTTTACTAGTATTATATTATCTGTGCCTTTGTTGCTGGCTTGTGGTGTAGTTAACTTAGAATATAAAAATATGGCAATTATTAATGCATTTTAGATGTTTTCCTCATACGGAATGTAACAAAAAGGTGTAATAGTACTTCTATTTATTAAAAAGAGCAACCATTGTTCTACAGACACAACTTTGTAGAAAATACAAAAAAAATGTACGTTTCACAAAAAGTTGGCCAAATAGCTGATAATTTTTTATGAAAAGTTCAAGAACTAGAGGCGCATTGTGTGCAAGGAAAGGCGTTTATTATAAAAATAATCATTCTAACTAAAACTCCTTTTGATATTTAAAGCTTAGATGCTTTTCAATTTCCGCAAATGTGAATTTGCAATTTCAGATCTTTTAATCCGGTTTATCCAAAAAAAAAATTATGGCATTTTGGAAGGTATGATTGAAATTTCTCCACTTACAACATCTCTTTTATTTAAACTTGCCTCGCAACATAGAGTTAATAGGTGGAAAAGCTAGGATCGTGCGCAGTGCACTCGATTCATTTTGACTGTAGCATTGCTGGATTGTTTGCAGTTTGTTTGGAGCTAGTGTTGTTCTGCGACTATCGATGTTCTTTTTTGGTTCCGGCTTATTTATGACACGAGATTGGAACATTTAGCTTTGCGTTACCAGTTTATTCGAACTTTGCGTATTTACTCTTGTGCTTCCGCTACTTGAAAAGATTTACAGAGAAAATGTTGTTGCAAGTTTGGGCACGATATAGCTATAATCTAGATTCTAGATAAAATAGAATAGAATGAACCTTTATTTGGCAAAAAAAATACAAAATTAAACTAGGAAAAAAATAACACACAAAATAGTACCTAATACCAAAAAGATGCAAGCTCGGCATATGCTGTGGGTTTTAAACCATGGCGCTGGTATTCAATTGTACCCTATTTGGTATGTGATAATTAAGTCATCTGAGTTACTTCTGTTAACAATCAAAAAGTTTTTTTTTTTATAAATAAGCAATCGCACATTAAACGGAAATTTCAATAAAACAACTATTTCGGAGGCAGATGGGCAAATTCAAAGTTATAAAACTTTCAAAACTCAGATTTTTATAAGTCCAAGTACAAAATTCCTGCAACAAAAAAGTGGAAACCCTGAATTTGACTTTGAGAAAAAACAACACGTTACCGATACAGATACACTTCATCCGCTTACATGTATCAAATTCCTTTAAATTGATCCGGTTTTTAAGAAGCAATATCATTCTCACTGCAGGGGACTCTTCTCATACTTCGAAAAGGTTAGACTGAACTCCACACACTGGGACCAAGTTCGGATTGGTGGAGATTGTAGCGCTGGGCAAACCCCAGTGTCAGAAGTTTTCAAGCCACCTGTAAAGCGTCCGACATGGCTTAACGACCTCAACCTTAGTGATAACAGCCGGCACCATTGACTTAACCTCCTTGCGAAGCACAGAAACGGTCAAGATAAATACGACCAGCAATCAAACCCATCCAGGTTGTCTGTCTGTAGTCAGTTAACCTGCGTAATCGATGTCACCACGCAAAACACACTAAACCACGACTTCCACTACAATCGCTTCTCCGGTTAGTTTCTTAAAAATTCAAAGGTTTTACGAACTCCTGGTCGGGACCCCTTTGGTTACTCATACGCACACATCCCTACGCCTGTCTGTGCCTATAGAGAGTACTAATGAAAACGTCTAATTTGTTGATTCGGTATTTTAGGCGGCGAAAGTTCACTATAGTTGGCACAGGATGCTCCTAAATGGGAGTTTGAATTTTGTACAAGCGATTTTGTTAGTTTGAAACTCCTGCCTAATTAGGTTCTAGTTTCTAGCTCAGAGATTAAACAGACTATGTAATTTAAAATGTATATAGATTAAATCAATGTTTATAATGAATATTGTATTTAAATATCGATGTTCCACCTCCTAATAAAATAATCAGGTAATTTTACATTCATCTCACAAACAAAGGTTTTTCTTAACTATCCAAGGAAATTCTATTTTGTAAGTAAACCTGTTGATTTTCCATAAATAAATATAAAAAAGAAAAGAAAAAGGAATATGTTTGTATGTCCCTTTCATTATCAAAGCAAATTTAATTTGGGGGCAACGGTGCTGGTTGTACAATTACCTTCTTCTAGTTATCTAATACTTATAGCATAAGCTTCATTGTATAACTGTTTGTTGATCTAAATAAAATTAAAAAAAAAAGCCTGCATCCAAATCTGCTTGAAGGAATTGAATCGCGAAGTGTCATTAGATTCGTCCTTATGCGTCTTTCTAGGTCCCCATGGCGACACAATTATGATTTTTTTTTTTCAGTCAAGCGTAAATATTTTGTTTAATGTGGTTAGGTTATTTTATTTACTTTTGTGTTGGCGTTAATTGTGACAAACACCCTGTATACGAAATCCAATATAATGTTCCACAGGGTGATTGAAATTCGAGACAGATTGTTTTAACGAATCGGAGATAGGGAACAACTTGAAATCAATTTACAAATTGATCGCAAAACTTGTTAGACTGAAATCTATACGGTTATCTAGCCTACCTACAGGTATTTAGATACAAAACTAATTGTTATCAGATTGGTGTCACGGCAACGATACTGAGAGACACCATTGGGGTCGTCCATTAATTACGTGAGACTCAAAAGGGGGGAGGGGGTTCCGAAAAATATCATGAAATATCACAAGGGGGAGGGGGGGGTTTACTGAGATATCACGTGTATTTATTTTTTCGTTGAATGCGCGATTCCTAGAGTAATTTCCAAACGTCGGATTGTTGTTGTTATGTTGTTTTTAACTCTTCCCAAGGTTTGAAACGGCTTCAGGCAGTCAGAAACAACCTGCAACCTTAATTTCTGTCTGGATTTTTTTATCACGGTGCGTAATTTTCCAGAATTAAATTACATTATACCTGTATCTAAAGATAATATTTTGCACCAAACAAATACACGTGATTTTGGGTAGTGGGTGGGGGGGTAGTCTAAAACCTCACCACGTATCACCAGGGGGGAAGGGGGGTCTAAAAAGTAGCTAAAAAACATCACGTGATTAATGGATGGCCCCATTCTGCGAAATATGTAATTATAAATTTTTCAAACAATTTCACATTCCTCCGAACACTCCAACAAAATGCCTCGTTAAAAATATATCATCGAGAAAAACAGATGATTCATTAAATATGGAACTAAGACTAGTATAAAAAAGGGGTTAAGTGTATGTCGGGCCACGCGCAGTGTAGGGTTCCGTTGTACTTCGCCAGACACTGCTTCAAGGGAAAAAACCACCCGTCTTACAAAATTGACTACTACTCGTAAAGTAAAGCCTACTTAGCTGTGATAGTTTTCCTTTTACCTTCATTATATACTATACTAGTACCATGAATTTTTTCACATTTCTAGAAACAATCGTTTAGCTGCCAGAGGGGGGGACCGATGTCTTTAACAAAAAATTACACTTTAAAGCTTAATATTTCGAAAACGGATCCCTGAATCGAAAATCGGTTTTCACAATCTAATATTTTTGAAAGACCTATTCAACGACACTTTCACACTATGGGATAGTCGAGAAAAATTCATTCCTACTTCACGTGTAGGAGAGGTACCCTAAAGTTTTTTTTTCAAGATTTTATGTTAAAATGTTTTGTCGGCCTAATTAATATGTATATTTGAGCCAAATTATAGCTCTCTAGTGCTAATAGTCTCTGTGCTAAGCCGCGGACAGACAGACAGACAGACAGACGGACATGGCGAAACTATAAAGGTTCCTTGTTGACTACGGAACCCTAAAAAGAGACTAATAATTACTCAGACGAGTGATTATTTTTATCTGCAAATAGCAGATTTTTATAATGTAACTTTGGCTCGCTTCTATAACTATTCTCATATATAAAAAAAATCGCGCTAAAGCCAATCGCGTCGTCCTTGTCCATATGGAAACACTCCAACATAGAACCTCTTTACTGAAACGGGAGGGTTTCGCCTTACAATTCAAAGCCTTTTCTTTGATTTGTCAAATAAACAGTTCCTCCGTCTACGCATGGTACACACTAGACGATAATGAAAACACTTAGCATTTTGAAGTAGGGTCCGCAGAACAGAGTAACTCATTCGCGGGAGTGGAGTCCTCTACACTACAGTACACAGATACACAAAGCGACCGCATCTCTTCTGGCTTCAGCTTTGTGGAAGCCTATGTATTTTGTGAACGGTACATAATAGTGTTGCCACAGTATCGATATATCCCAAATATCGATGATTATAAATGAATTAAAATTAAATGCTTGGTGAATGGCGAATGAAAACTTACACCTAACAAAAGTACCCTCCACTTGGCAAGTAGAGTAAAAATAAGAAATCAATAAAAACAATAATCTACAAAAGTCAAAGCAAAAGGATTTGCCGAAAATCTAAATATTTTTTCTTAGACGCTGAATCAGGAATGCGGAAGAAAAATATGGTAGCATATTAGGTGAGATATCACGAGATTATGTCAGAATAAATCGATTCAAACGTCTAAGAGTTAAGGTTCACAATCTTATAACGGAGTGCTACTAATGATCCTCGACTGAAGTTCGAAATCTTTGGTATGGCATGAAGTGTAGAAATAACAAACATTTTTGGAGCTAAAATAATTGAGCTAATAAAATAAGGCAACTTTTTGTTTTTTCTTGTAAATAATGATTGAAAATTTTGTGTTTTCTAAAATGATAACACCTACACTTAGAGTGCATTAAATCTCTTTATGATTGCTATTTCTTCACTTCCAATTTCAATTTAATAGGGTATTTCACCATTTTTTGAAAAATATCTCAAATTGATCATTACGTGGGAAAAAGTCAAACATATTTTTTTTATTTTTTTTTTGAAACCTATAAGTACCCCAAAATCACATTTTAAATTACCATTCCCAATTAGCGCGCGAAAACGCTAGCCGCCATGATGTTTAGGTCGTGACGTCATTTCAGGAGTAAATAAAACAGCTCTGTACTAAAATTTTGACACATATTGTGAACAAAATGTCATCGTTTACCACTATTGTGACGTCACATGACAACCAGCATGGCGGCTGTCGTTTCAGATATTTGAATTACAGATTAAAAAACCTAATTTTTGTAAATCAAAAATAAAATATTTTTTCTCATTTTATTATATAGAAATCATATTAATTCGATTACTTATTACAAATACCACAGTAAATAAGCAGTTTTAGATTTTTTCTTGTATAGAGTAAAATACCCTATTGTCATTTTTGTAACCAATTAAAATTTTCTCAAAGATTCTTGCATAAAAAAATTACTCTCAGCATCCCTCGACCTCGCTCACACTCACCACATATACAATAATACAAATAAAGAAACTAACTGTTTTAGTTCTAGCTTAACTAGGTAGATATTTCATTATTCATCTTTCCAAATACAGTCTCTTAGTCACTCGAACTAATTCGGATTTCTCACTCGAAATGGAATTTCGGTTTATTTAGATTCGATTCGAACATGAGTTAACTTTTTTTTTTTTTATGGCAGAGGTGGCTAACCATCAGACGGATCACCTGATGGTAAGCGATTACTGCCGCCCATAGACACCCGCAACACCAGAGGAGTCACAAGTGCGTTGCCGGCCTTTGATATTTATATTTAACTCTTCCATACTAACACCATTCACACCCAAATACATCACTCAAGTTCGAGTACCAATGGTATCACTGAACAAAGTTATTAATGTTCCGCTCTACCCTGGAAACGATAATTCACACGTTCAAGACTGCCGGATAACCGTCAATATGATAAAACTTCAGCACGATGGCAAAGACTGAGACATTTTAATATGTTGCCTTTAAAAAAAATGTTTTCAGTGGTATTACCCAAAATCAATTTATTTTTTTTATAAGGTAGGTAGGTCTAATAAAAAATATTATTTAGAGGATTTGGATAAATAATAATAAAGGCGTTTTAGAGATATTTAAACTGTTTTCACATAAGCTCATAATGACGAAGTTCCATATTTCAAAATGAAATAAGGAGATTGTATTGCCTACCTACCTATGAAGATGAAAAATAACATCTAAAAAAGAAAAAGACTTGTTTTTATAGCGCCTTTTCATTACAAATATATTTATGAAAATGAAATAAAGACTTTTTTAGTCTGAGTTATAAAATAAAGATTATTTTTAAATTTTAATTGCATTGTCATTTACATATCTTTTTCGAATAAAAACGAGTTCAAATATTTACATAGGTTCGAAAGAGTTTAAGGATTTGTAATCTTTTCGCAAGCAACGGTATTTTTTCTTATCTTTGCTACAGAGTAATCGATTCGCGGACTTGATTTTCAAATTAAGATCCGTCAACCAGTGCATGATAAATTCGATTTCTGTTTTATAACCGTTGCGTTACAGTTTTTAAAATAAGAAATAACTGCGTGTTATACTCTCCGGTGTAATACGCGGTCAAGCAAAAATACCAATCCATCGTGGTCACACGATGAGCGATGCAAAATGTTAGAACAAATTGTACCTATAACCATACATTATGTTTACCTACCTGTAAAATTTCAGTTTGAGTTTTGAAAGTTCACCGAATCTTTTTACGCAAAAAAATATTTTTTCTCCTTCTTATTATTTTTAATCATATTCTAAGTACCTATATAAGTACAAAGACTTTCATGCATTAATAGCGTGATGTCTCTAATTTAAATACCCACAGAGTACGGGTCGACAAAATTTTTATTCTTTCTGAAAATCATGAAATATCATTCGAAACATTTTCAAAAATCCAAGTGGTAGCGAAGAACGCGCTGGTGCAAGTTTATCGCGAAAAAAAATAATTAAAAAAAACCTAAAATAATGGACATTTTTAGTGACGCATAAAATTTTTGACGCATGACTTGTGTTCTCAAAATACTTACTTATTAAATCTTACTTATAAAAAAAAATTATTACTTATTTAATCTCTACATGTCCAGTGCTAATTTGACAATATGTAAATGTTTTAATACCTTAATTATTATTTTAAGTGTATTAATTGTCTCTTTAATCTTTTTAAACTAATCGGCAATTTCATTGACAAACACCTAATACCATACCTTAACAACCTTTAACGTCCCCACTGCTGGGTAACAGGTCTCTTCCAGGAAGTCTTCCTATACCTATATAGGGAAGGTTAGGCCACACTCCATACACTGTCAAGACAAATTCGATGAACATTCAAACCCATCCAGGTTATGACTGTGTCTATAATCAGTTAACCTGCGTAAACGACGCGACTACGCCACGACTGCTTCTATGTACAGTCTCGTGCAACTAAAAGTATACAGCCAAGTAGTGCAAGTAGTACTAGATGGCACGGCTAACCCCCTGTATACTTTTAGGTGCACGGGACTGTACAGGAGCTATACAAATACATATACTTCGTAGACAACATCGCAAAAAACAGAGCGAACTAGGAGGTATATTAAATCAAGTAAATCGCGTTACCCACCTCGCGAATTTATTTCGCACGAGAACTAAATTGCCGTATACAACTGCTTGTTTGCACACTGGATCGGAGGCGTAGACAAAAATAAAGTAAATAATTTATACGGTCAATTTAACTAAACCAATTACTCTTTCAAGCGAAATGGAGTCAGGATTTTGTAAATGTTCTTTTCTTTTAACGCGTAGCAGTGAGACATGTACAATGTATAATGAATAGTAAAATTCGAAAGTTCTGAAACCACTTAACCGATTTTCACCAAACATAGAGCTAAAAACCCTCACGAAAAAAATTGATTTTAAGTAAAAAAAAGAACTGCCAGCTACGAAATACAAAGGCTTCAAACTTTCCTAAGTTCTAAATGTACTTTACGACTAATTCTAAAAAGACAGCACTGTAAGGGTCGCAGCAATGTAAGGATGGAACCGGGAGAGACGTAGAGAGAAATGATGCGTTTTTTGACACACACAGTTAGAATGAAATAATACTAACTTAACCTACTTAGCGTTACATATATGGTTGAGATGCGTAATTACTAATTATACTACAAATATCTCTGGACTTCTAATACCAAGTCAATGGACGATTTTTTAAAATTTTAACCTCGTCACTATGGAGCAGCATTACACTAATATAGTGGTAGTATGAAACTGTCAGTGTCCACGAAACAAAAAGTCTTATGAATTATTTAACCATTTATATTCAATTTACAAAAGGATTTTGTCTAAAAAGCAACAGCACCCGGCCCACAGTGCGATGTAATACCTGTCATTTGTCAGGAAAATTCGTGGAAAAAACGCAAGCGGCAGCGGGCCAGCCGGGTTGTTGGGCGCCATTGAAATATGCACACATCAGAAAATCTATTTATTTGGAAATTCCTATAATTTGGTGGCGAAATAAACCGAGAAAAAAACTGGGTGGTGTCAGTTAATTAAGATTTGGGAATGTATTTTTTATTTTAATCTACAACCACCTCTGTAGTGGCTAGTCCACTCGCTTCACATCAGGAGGTCGTGGGTTCAATTCCCGGCGGGGTCCAACTTGATAGGACTCGGTTTGGTTGGTGGTAGGGCATTTTCCGAGCCCGCCTGGCTAGCTACTACCATCTTATCTAAGTCATGCCGCCAAACGTCAATGTTAACAGCATTGATGTGTTCCAGCATGAAGATAAGATAGCGAGTTCCCCATTGCGTGGGGGAATCTCGGTAAGCCCGCTTCTATCTTCGGCATCATCATCACTTACCATCAGGTGAGATGATGCCAAGGGCTTACCAATTGAGGGTAAAAACTAGTACTGCTCTTATAAGAAACAAGACCGCAAAGTATACAGATGTATACTTTACGGCCTTCTTTCTTATGATCGCAGAATGTTTTGCTTTTTAGGAAAAAATACTCTGAGCTCATAGCCCCAGTGTATTGCTTTTGTGTGAATAATTTTGTATTATTCCCTTCTGTTATTATTTAGTTATTATGGTTTGTTTCGTTAATATGTTTCGTATGATTTATTATTTACTTTTTTTTGTATGTTTTTGTGAGCAATACAATAAATATTTAGTAAGCATTCGTGTGTACTTAAATAAATAAAATGTATATTTTACTAGCTTCCGCCCACGATTTCGTCTGCATGGACGTCAGAATTAGGTCCAGAGAGAAATGAAATGTTAAGTTTTTAGCCATTCTTCCGGGAACCCTTCAGTTTTCCGGGATAAAAAGTATCCTATGTGTAGCCGAGTGCTTTATCTACCTGCCTACCAAATTTCATCCAAATCCGTTCAGAAGTTTCAGCGTGAAAGTGGAACAAACAAACATCCATACTTACTTTTGTATTAGTAGATGTACCTACCAATATTAATTGAACAAACTGACTCAACTGCGTCTTAGCCATGTCGTAGCCGTGTCAACCTGTAGTCAGCTACGAAACGTAGTAATACGTAGCATAACGTAACTGCTAGAACCATAAATATGCTTTCCCTTCACCAAACATAGAAAAAAAATTACGTTTACAAAAAGAAAAAATTATAAAAGCTTTTTAGGGTTCCGTACCCAAAGGTTAACGGGAGCCTATTACTAAGTCTCCGCTATCCATCCGTCCATCTGTCTATCTCATGAACCGTGATAGGTAGATAGTTGAAATTTTCACAGAGTGTGTATTTCTTATGCCGCTATAACAAAAAATATATGTATAAAAAATTTACTTGAAATGTGTTTTTTGGCGTTTCTGCTCGATCTTAATAATGGAAACAGGTAGACGTTTTAAATGCTCACAGAGTTTGTATTTCTATAGTCGCCAAAATATAATCATAAAATAAAATTATATTTAAAAATTAAAGGGTGTCCCCCATACAAGAGACGTGTTTTTTGGAGTTTCTTGTACGATGGTACGGAACCCTTCATGCGCGAGTCTGACTCGCACTTGGCCGGTTTTTTATATATTACATTACATAAGTATTGTAACCCAAGGCGCAAAAGAGCGGTGTTATAAAGCCTTTATGTATGTTTGTGTGTCTAATAGCGACATCGTAGCTCTGAAGTGAGTGGACCGATATTAATTAGATTTTTTCACATTCTCAGGTTATTAAGGTTAAACTTGGTTCACTGGTTTTCAATTTATTCGACATTTCCTGTAGGGCGTAGTACAATTTTCAATTATTTTCTGTATTCATGTATTCTCTCTTTCATATTTCGTTTAAAATACTCTCGCGCTTGCCGCGCCGTTCCTATTTCTTTGTTTCAAAACCGCATCGAATTGCCTGGGTTTTATTGCTGTGAGCGGTAAGACTGCCCAAAATGCATCACTATTTTTCTTTTACTATAGTTTGGTGTTATAATAAGTATTTATTATATCTTAACCTTAACTATACAAGGTTATTTTAATGGCCGATATGAACATATATCTTGACTAATGCTAGACTATTATTCGGGTTAATGTGACAACATTTTGTTTTCTAACTTTTTACTTAAATAGTTATGTAAAAAATGTTGGACTCTTCATACAAAAATGGACAATCTGACGATCGATTTGTATGGGGGTTCAAATATTTTTGACGTTTACCTAAAACTGGTAGAACAAAAGTTTTAACATTTCACTGAATATGTTTATATGTTCCAATAAAAAAAACCATTTTCACCTCTCCGGCACAAAAAGGGTGCCTTTGGTCCCTAAAAACTCAAAGCAAAAACGCTTTTTGCTGCAAGCTTGAGAAAAAAGTAATTCGAATTTCGAACACTGCCTTTTGCGCGGCGCTGAAAAAAATATGGGCGATAGTTCGTTCAGAAACTCATTTTGGCCTAGCGATTTAACTCATAGGCACAATATGTTGTCTGTGATTTAATGAAAAAATTTATAAATTGTGCTATTGCATTTTTAAGGACGTAATATTTAAAATAAATATGTACTAGTAAACATGAATATCGCGTACTTAAAAATATCATGTTTGGTTTTCATCTTAGGTTTTCATAAAAATTACAAGCAGCGCAGTTTCCGAACGCAGCCTCTAAACTAAAAACATTATAAAAAAACTATATTGTCTCCAAAGAAAATTCAATCAATTGCTTTTAACTTTTCTCGCTGGTCAAGGTGAAAAGTTGTATGTTTAACACGAGAGCAAGTTTTTTTTATGTCTCGTGCCTTTAAATCACTCACTGTGCTCAATAGTCTATATTAGAATCGCTGCGCTCGTGATTCAATTCTAGACTACTTCGCTAGTTCGTGATTTAAAGTCAGCACTCGTAGCAAAAAATAACTTTGCTCACTAGTTGAACAAATAAATATTATTTACTTTATTTATTTATTAGAATAGAATAGAATATTATAGAATAGAATTTTATTTACTCTTGAACTAGGTACAGTGTGGTCTTAGAAATTAATAATACAGATCGCCAAGCTCAGCCATGCACAGCAGTTCATGGCATGTAAATATAAAAGTTACAATAAAGTATTAACTAATGTTATTAAATTAAAAACTAAAAGTTAAAATTATGATGCTCTTAAAAGTAGAATTTTCGATGGTTGACTCAGTTTTGCACCTAACTGTAAATAGTGTTACATAGAAATTCCATATTTATTCCATGCAGAAAAATATCTAGTCAGATAGAATTAACATCACCCTTCTACATCCAGTCTACATCAGTCATAAACCAATTCCTAGATCCATCCCGTTGGCCATAAACCTTAACTCCAGGGTCGGACTTAGTTGGTGCAAGTTTGCATGCATCGGCAGACGGCTTGATGACCAAGTTAGTTTACACTTCCATAATTAAATAGTTCAATGTGCAGTACTAGGTAGATGTGTATGTACCTTTATACAACTGAATCGTGTGATGATTACAATAGCAGCTGTAATGAAACTTGTATAGATGTTAAAATACCACCAATACAAAAAAGTCCACAAATTAGTAATTGCAGCCACCCGTTACTAGCTTTTTTTACCATTCTATCACTTCCTAAAGGTTGTCTGGAAGAAATCGCTAATAGCAATAAGGCCGCCTTTGCACATTTTGTAATATAAAAAGCCTGTAAATTTTTACTGTATTTTGATGTTGGTGTGCAATAAAGCATGTTTATGTGTACTTAAGTACTTACTCGTGCGCGAAGCGGTCGTGGCTCAGTACGGCTTGCGTGGTCGCATCGATCACGCAGGTTAACTGACTACAGACACGGTTATAGCCTGGACGGGTTTGACTGTTAGTGACATTTATCTCGACCGTTTCCGTGCTTCGCAAGGCACGTTAAGCCGTTGGTGCCGGCTGCTATCGCTAGCAGTCATTAAGCCATGTCAGAGGCCTTATAGGCGGCTTGAAAACTTCTGACACTGGGGTTGGCCACTAGCCCCACAACCTCCACCAATCCGGACTTGGCCCCCGTGTGTTCGGTTGTGTTCGATTTACGCGGTTAAAAATATAGCTTCTATTTATGCTAAAAAGATTCCTTTGTAAGTTTTTTAGCATAAATAGAAGCCAAAGCTCGCTCCAATTTTAGTTTCATCGGCGAAGCGATACCCTTGAGGATTAACCCCAGCTATTTACTGTGCTACCTTTGGTAAAACCCCCGCTGTCGTACAAAAAGAGAACTTTTCAAAGAACAGACCAACAATCAACTGAAAACGAGGCTGGATAGCTGATTGCCTCAGCCTTCGTGTAACGAACTTACAAAAAAACAACAAAGAAAAAACAAAAACAAAAAACTGAAAGTTCTGCCTCTTGATTGTGAGAACAAGTACGAACAAAAAGGAATCAGCTTCCCGGGATGAGTCTGAATTATACATGCGTTAAGTCGTCAGCTGAAATCGTATAAGTAGCCATAAAAATGCTTTTATTTTCTTGACGGATTTTAAAACAAAAATAAACTGGTATTAACGCTAATAATATGTATGCTTGGCGGCAACATAAGATGGTGGTATTTGGCCAGGCGGACTCAGAAAATGCCCTAAAACCAACCAAAACGAGTCCTACAAAGTTGGATCCCGCCTCGAATAGAACCGGCGACCTCCTTATGTGAAGCGAGTGGACTAGCCACTAGACCGTGGAGGCGGTTGAAAGATTAACTAAGTACTTATTTAATTTATGCCACAGAAACATGAAATTACTGGTATATGCCTATGTACCTAATATAATGGCTACCTACCAAGTCAATTAACGCTATAACAGTTATAGTTATTAGGTATACAAGATTACCTTCGACTGACTCGGTGGCTAAGTGGTTAACGATCCTGACCTCTGATCCAAGAGTCGTGGGTTCGATCCCCACACAGGGCAAACTTTTCTGTGATGAGCAGAATTCTTTGCTCTGAGTCTGGGTGTATAATATCTATATATGTATGTATTTAAATGGATATGTGTATGTATATCAGTCTCTGGTTCCCAAGATACAGGAATCCTAGTTTGGGGTCAGATGCCGGGTGTGATTTGTCCCAGATATTATATATGTATATTATTTTATTATTATTATTATATTATTATTATTGTATTACTTGTCTATGCCTAACTACCTATTATAATGGCTACCTACCAAGTCAATTAAAGCTATAATAGTTATAGTTATTAGGTATAAAATATTACCTAAACGCGAGCCTGAAAGTTTCAGAGTCTATTCTAAATCTTAAGTGAAGTTTTAAAACTTTAAAAGAGCCTTCCTGATACACCACCTGCATTTTTCTAGCAACTTCTGCGAGAAGTTGGAATTACGCGCTATAATTTATTTCCTTCTTTTTTCACAGAGTACTGAGGTAACGACAGCTTAATGAAACTATAGAAAAATATGATTTCTTACCTACAAAACTAAGATAGGACAAATAATCTTTAATTGGGCGTTCTCGAGGTAGGTATAACTAGTTTCTGCTCGCGACTTCAGCTGCGTGGACTTCAGTATTGGGTCCAGATCTAGTGACAAAGTAAAAATTTCAGATTTTAGCCATTCCTCCGGAAACCCTCGAGTTATCCGGGATAAAAAATACTCTATGCATTAGCCGAGTGTTTTATCTACATATATACCTACCTTTCATCAAAATCCGTTCAGTAGTTTCGGCGTGAAAGTGGAACAAACAAATAAATAATCAAACAAACATCCATACTTTCGCATTTATAATATTATAATTAAATTGATAGTAAGATAGTGAGATGAGATAAGTAACCTAATGATTATAAGCAGTACATATAGTGTCCCTGTGAAATATCTGAAAAAATATCAAGTGTCTTCTACTCATGAAACTGAGCTTAACTTGTTTAGCTTAATTTAATGAGTAGAAAACACCCACCTTACGTCCTCCAAGTTTAGCTACACCTTTTATACAATAACACGCAAATACATGTACCTACTACACCCTGTACCTATCTATATTACCTTCGAGCCATTAAGAATTGAAGCTACATGTGAGAGGTTTGCGCAAGACAAGAAATGGTGGTGTCATCATCAGCACTGACACTAAAGACGATATCGAGAAGCTGAAGCAGTCTCCGCAGCTAATGACATCTGGTCTCACTGTGGGTGAACCTCACAAACGCAAGCCCAGAATAGTAGTCATCGGAGTGACCACTTCTATGCATGAATCGGAAGTCTTTAACTGTATTTTTAAACAAAACTTGGCCGATAAGCTGCAAGGTATGACACTTGAGTCATTTTTGACCTGTATAAAGTTAAGTCATAAGTCGGGAAAAAAGGAAAGTGAGGCCTGCAATTATATAATAGAAGTCCCTGCACATATACGCTAAGCATTAATAACTAATGATAGAGTATTCGTGAATTGGTCGTCGTGCCCTGTAAGAGACTTTACCCTTGTAACACGGTGCTTTAAGTGTCAGCAGTACGGTCATGCCGCCAAGACGTGCAGGGTGGAGGCCTCCACCTGCTGTCATTGTGGCGATGTAGGCCACACAATAAAGGACTGCACAAAAAAAGCCGAACCACCTAAATGTGCTACATGCCTGCTCTTCAGGAAGCCAGCTAATCACAAAACAGGTGACGCTGACTGTCCCGCCAAAAAAAATGCCGAGAAAAGGTACATTAACTCGATAGATTATGGAGGCGCCTAAGAGCGCCATACTCAATTTATTGTCAGTACTTTACATTTATTCATTATGTTTTATATTCGATATGTACCAATTATTTTTTAATATTTTGTTTTGTTAATTTGTCATTGAATAATAAATAATTCATCTACTGCTAAGAAGAAAATTTTATTTTGCAAGTAAATATTGAAAGTTAGTTATGTAAGCTCTTTTTTGCCTGAAATACAGGAATACCTAGTTCAGGCACGTGTGTTTTCTGTACTCTAATAATATGTTTAGTTTTTAGTCATTATCTTGTCAATTAAGTTTTCTTTCAATAAATATTATTATTATTATTATTATTACGTTTTTTCTAAAAATATTGTAAATGATACCTACAACTTCAAAACGTTACGAACACTGGGAGTGATTAGTTATTAAGTATTAATAATAAAAAATGGAAGTCCTTTATTATTCGAGAAGCGAATCGAGCCGGGAAGAAGGCGACACTATAAACAAAAAAATAATGAAAGCACAAGGAGGCACGGCACGATAAATAAATAGGGGGAAGAAATAAAGTAATTTGTCTTTGCCGACTTCACTGCGGGGAACTGCGTAAACTGGGAACTTGGGGGAACGTAATGAGTACCGGAAAAAACTAGATATTTGACTGTAGACAAAAATTGGTACTAGCATTACATGTAGGTTTTTCTAGATAAGTAAGTCGCACAGGGCGTAAAAAACGCTATAAAAACCAAACGAACAATTTCGATTTTGTTCACTTACCTATATACTTCACCAAAATCGAATGTTGCGCGTTTAAATTGAAACGTATTTCAGGAGGAGGCCTTTAATCAAACAGTCTTCCGTCTGAAATTATATCTTAGTTACCTAGGTCCCTAGTTTCTGTAGTCACCATATACAGTAACAAATGATTGTGAGGCGAAGCATTGTGAAAATATTAATTAATTCTTAAGTAAAAGTATGGGGGTCTCGGTCAGGCCCCATTAACGGGGGCTACACACTAGATGACAATCTACGTTAAGTAGTTGATGGTGTAGGAGTAGGACAAATCAACCCAGGCTCTGCTGAAGAAACAATTTGGACTCTCTTAAAAAACTGATCAATATGTTTTACGATTTCAGAATTTGATATGACGGGACACCGCCATTGATTCATCATGAAGGAACTATGTACTTATTATTTATAAATTAATGAAAATTGTTTATTTCAAGTACCTAGGTAGCAGTGTATAAGGTCTCTTTCTTTCTCTTAGATCTTCATCTATCTTGAATAATCCACTAACTTCAGTCATCATAGGAGTGACGCTTCTGCAATGTTCGTTTTTATTCTGAGCTTTAGAGATTTTGATTATCTATCCTACTATAGTTCGCGTCACGTAAAAAGAGCGCTGGCTGGCGTTCCGAGGATGCACTCTGACAGCAATTGTTTAGTACCCTCTCTTTCACACTTACGCGATTTATATTAAGCTATCCTATTGTCAGAGTGAACTGTTCTGTTCTGCCAGCGCTCTTTTTACGAGTTGTAGTTGTCGTCCTCCAGTAATTAAGTGATAGCACGGACAAATAGCACATCGCAGGGACCCCGACAAACCCTTCGGACTTCGAAAATATCACATAGTGATCACATACCGGGTTTGAGGAAAATAGTGAAGCTAGGTATTAGGGTAGGTAGTAGGTGAAGTAGGGCTAGACCTAGAAGGGGACGCTAGATGCAGTACATTTATGCTATTTACAAATTTATATTCGCTTTAATAACTGAGATAGGTAAACGAATGTCTCGGCGTGAGGCGACTCTAAAGTGACGTCATAGCCGCACGATTGTACGTGCGAGAAATAGCCCCTACGTGACATTTAAATATTTGCACTAATATGTATAATTAAAGCACAGACTTGCACCCCGCTCCCCCAGAGCGACGATATAAAACTTCTATGAATCAATGCATCCAAATGGCATCCAAAGAACTTACAATATAATAAGGGATACAAAAAAGTATATCTAAATAAATTTTGTTTTAATTAAAATCTTGTATACATTAAGGTACAATTTCATCACTTTTCTAGGTCTTAAATTACACTTATTTATATACTTAATCTAACCTATCAATAAAATAATTATGAAACAGATTCCCTTTTCCTAATATGTAATTTAAAAACATTCTCTGGCATTACATTACTAAATTAATGTATAGATTCAAGATCATGAAATAACATTGGTGAATTTGTCTCACTGAAACACACTGTACAACGGTACAAACTGAACAACTACCTCAATTTAAATGTATCGGTTCCTTGTGGAAAATTGTTTAGTTTTCATGGTGAGAATGTAGTAGTCGTTACTTACATTAGAAAATGGCAATTTGTACCTGAATATAATAATCTCTGTATAAGGATTCGTTCACACTGAGAATACTTAATATTTATTACTACGACAGTAGGCTAGCATAAAATATTTACCTGTGAAACGGATCGACTCTTGTAAGTTAAACCTTACCTGGTTTTGGAAAATTATTATAAACCAAGACATGAAATATTGCTACAATAACACCAATGTGGTTTATAAAAACACAATTAATAATTGATTTTACTAAAATATGTGATGATTATAAATATTTTTCCGGATTATTAAATTGAGGCGCCATTTTCTAATGTCTATATGTGTCCCTTCAGGGCAGCATCTCCAACTCAGGCGGCAAAGGAATGTTTTTCATAACAGCGAACCTTTTCAACGCATCATATTTGCTTCTAAGTGCTTCTATCTCCTCACGGATTCTGGTGTTCTCTTCGGTCATAAGTTCCATGTCATGCCATTCCTGTAATAAGAGGGTTATATTTAGAGCTCTTAAAGCAAATGTTACATAAATAAAAAAATACTTATCTTGCACACTTTAATTGCTTATTTAATTTCGTTTAATATTTCATTAAAAGAAATTTAAAAAAAAACATTTATGAGTTGTTCTTCTTTTTTATCGCCAATGAGAATGTATGAACTTAACATTATATAGCAAAAATATAAGTACTACAAAAATATTCCTAATCTACCATAAAATGACAAATGAATTGTATTGTCATCTCGTAGGTACTTCACTTCATTATTTAACTTGCGAAAAAAGTTACAAAGCATGATGGAGGTGTCCGTAATACTATTTTTAGGGACCGTGACGGAGTGTACATTTTGATCAAAAAGTTTTGCTAATAAATTAAATTTTAAATGGTACGGTAGTCCATCTGAAAAAGGGTACCTCACACAATATATAGGACATATTACAAATCATTAGTAATATGTTTTGTAAATGTTAAATATTGATTTGTAAGTCTTGCCCATTGTCACAAAAAAAGAAGAATGACCCTTATAAGTTTCGGTTACGGCTGCAAATCCAGTTTCAGTCGCATACTACAGCTTGAAAAGTTCTAACTCTAGCCTCAAAATTCTCCACCAGTCTGGACTTGCCCCTGTGTGAGGAGTTAGGCCTAACCTTCCCAAGGTATGGTATTGGAACGAGACCCTGGTCTCAGCAGTGGAAACAATATCTTATATGTATACGTACACATGTTAACATGACTACAAACTGGACAAATGGTGCAAAGACAATCCAATTTAGTGTATCCTCAAAGTGAACTTGAATGGACTATCATATAAAACCAACACAGATATAGGCATATCAGCTATTAGCTGCTCGCCTATTACTAAATAATAATAATATGTATACTGAAAGACATCAAATTAAATATCTAACCTGGCTTTTCTCTGTCTCCAGCTCATCCTTCTGTTCGATGCGTTTGATCCGACACGAGGCAGCATAGCCTCTGTTCTTGAGAGTACGACGACGCTGTTTCATCCTGCAACAGGACATGGATGTTTTATTAAATCATTGAATTAGTCAGTTTTTTACTTGTTACGATTTTCCAATGATTTCATTGGTAATGATCATTTAGTTGGTATTAATTAGGCTTTATGAGTCAGTTAATAAAGTTTTAATGGAACTTAAATGTGTTGGAGGGAGTTTCTTTAGGGCCCGTTGTTTCTTCTATTCTCATTTCGCAAACACTTCCCGAAACGGCGGATATACGAGTTTCGAGTGGTAGGAACCTCGTATTAGGTAGATAAAAGAATGACATTCAAAAAGTGTACACTGCTACCTACTTCGAATAAAATATTTTCATTTACATGAGATTTCATTTATTTTAGGATACAATCATTAAGACATACTTAGAAGTTCCATTAAATTAGTCAGCAAGTATTTTAAAAAATTGCACTAAAGGTGTAAACTAGGGATGCAACGATTCGGCCATTACGATTACGATTCGAATCGTTATTTATTACGATAGCCGATGCATTACGATTATCCAAGAAAACTTAAAAAATATTCAAAATTTTTTAAATCACAAATCTTGTCGTTTTGGCATTATTATAATAGCAACAAAGCATAAATATAATTAGGAACTATTTTTTTATTATTATTTACAATTTGCAGTCCTCGGAAGATGCTATTCAGTATCGGCGACTAAATAGACAGATCTATAAGTCCCTCACTCGAGACTTCACGCCTCTTTTATACAAATCGTATTAAAGAGACGATATACACCGAAATAAGGGCTCAAAAGTATTCGCAAGGGATCTGTCTATTGATCAAAGCCAACTCTGACCAAGCTAAAGACTGAGGATGGCAGAACCGTATCGTCCAAGTCTGAGCTATTTGAAGAGGTCTAGAAGTTCTACCGGCAATTATACACGACGCTTACCTGTCAGTAATTTGGCTAAAGATCCGAGAGCCAAATTGCCGGGACACTACACTGAAGATATCTCAGACGTCAGCCTGTGGGAGATTAACATGGTTCTAAAACAGCTTAAGAGCAACAAGGCACCGGGTGACGATGGAATTACGGCTGAGCTTCTGAAAGCAGGTGGAAAACCGGTACTTTAAGCTCTTCAGAAGCTGTTGAATTCCATCATGCTCGACAGACAATCGCCTACAGTGGTGGTGTTCTTCTTCAAAAAGGGCGATAAGACCCTGCTAAAAACTATAGACCCATCTCACTTCTGAGCCATGTCTACAAGCTGTTTTCGAAAGTCATTTCGAATCGTCTCGTAGGTTTCACGACTTCGAGCCTCCTGGACAAGCTGGTTTCCGAAAAGGCCTCAGTACCATAAGACCACATACATTCGCTGCCGCAGATTATACTGAAGACCGAATACTATAATCGGCCACTATGCTTGGCGTTTGTGGACTATGGGAAAGCCTGTGATTCAATCGAGACATGGGCTGTATAAGTCTCTCCAACGGTGCCAAATCGGTCCGCCAGGCGGCCTGCCTCCAGAATCAGAATTCGAAACCTATACGGCTGTAGCATGGGGTGAGACAGGGAGACGTAATATTTCTGAAACTGTTCACCGCTGCCCTGTATGAAGTTTTCAAACTTCTGGACTGCAGAGGACTAGGCATTACTATCAACGGCGAGTACATCACTCACTTCGCTGACGATATCGTGGTCATGATTGAGACCTTGAAAGACCTAGACGCAATGCTCGATTGACTCAGTAGAGCCTCCCAATAAGTGGGTATTAAAATGAACATTTTCCACTGAACAGATTCCAATGCAATAAAATATATGGAAATGAAAATTATGTAAAATGTCTGTTACACCTACTCCTCTGAATGTTGGAGACTCTACACTCCTGCTAGGTAGGTCCAACTTCGAAAAAGAGATCAATCCGACTCGGCTGGGCAGATTTCGGTAAGCTCCGCAATATCTTCGCGTCTAAAATACCGCAGTATCTCAAGACTAAGGTCTTTGACCAGTGATGACATATGGAACTGAGACATAGTTGCTTACTATGGGCCTCGTAAGAAGGCTCAAGGTTACCTAAAGGGCGAAGGAGCGTGCTGTGCTTGGAGTTTCCCTACGTAATCGAATCAGAAATGAGGAGATACGTAGAAGAACCAAAGTAACTGACACGGCTCAGAGAATCGTTAAATTGAAAGAAATGGCAGAGGGCGGAGCTCATTACGACTCATACGACTTTGTCTGCGTGGACTTCCAAATTGTTATTTACTGGGATAAAAAGTATCCTTTGTGGTAATCCAGGTAGTTAATTATCTGTGTGCCAAACTTCATCTAAAGCCATTCAAACGTTTTTTTTTGTATAATAAATATACAAACTTTCAGATTTATTATATTATAGTTGTGATTACAGTAGGATACGTTTTATTATACACTTAGGCTGCGTTGCAAAACGACGTCGTGATACGTGTAATATATAACATGAGACCGCACTGCAGACGTCTGACAAGTAATATCTAACCCGTTTTGTAAAGGGGCCTTAAAAGATGGTCAAAACCTTTTTATTTTTGTTCTAGAGCCAAATCGTATATATGTCGTTTTTTTTAATAATCGTAATCGTAAACATTTTTACTACAGTGCACTGCATCGTTATTAATCGTAAAAATTACGATTACAGATGCATAACGATGCACCGCTTCGTAATCGTTGCATCCCTAGTGTAAACTATACAAGATTATTCACAAAGTTTCTTTGTCAGCCTTTTTTTTTCAGTCTTTGTTTTTAGATTAATTTTGAAAAAAACACTATTCTAAGTACTCAGAAACCGAATTTTTTTTGTATTGTTAAACAAACTAAATCTTACCTAACAATCTGATCCCGAGTAAGTCCCCTCATCTTGAGCTGCCGGTTGAGGTCTCTCACGGAGATGGAGACCAACTCATCATCGCTGATCTCGGCACACGGAGTTGGCGATAAGGGAGCCTGAAATGTACGAAGATACTACTACTACTAATTCTGATAATAGGGTAGTATACAGACTGTATTAATAATAACTTATGAAATATCTTTCACAAAATAGCTGTTTACTGAAACAATAGACAATTTTACTAGCTTACAGTTTCATTACATACGCTTCTTTTTAGGGTTCCGTAGCCAAATGGCAAAAAACGGAACCCTTATGGATTCGTCATGTCTGTCTGTCTGTCTGTCTGTCTGTCCGTATGTCACAGCCACTTTTTTCCGAAACTATAAGAACTATACTGTTGAAACTTGTTAAGTAGATGTATTTTGTGAACCGCATTAAGATTTTCACACAAAAATAGAAAAAAACATTAATTTTTGGGGGCTCCCCATACTTAGAACTGAAACTCAAAAATTTTTTTTTCATCAAACCCATACGTGTGGGGTATCTATGGATAGGTCTTCAAAAATGATATTGAGGTTTCTAATATCATTTTCTTCTAAACTGAATAGTTTGCGCGAGAGACACTTCCAAAGTTGTAAAATGTGTGTGTGTGTGTCCCCCCCCCGTAACTTCTAAAATAAGAGAATGATAAAACTAAAAACAATATACATTACCATGCAAACTTCCACCGAAAATTGGTTTGAACGATATCTAGTAAGTAGTTTTTTTAATACGTCATAAATCATAAACCACAATTTACCTTTCATTCAAGTTACAACGAACTACAAAAACTTTTATATTATGTTACTTGCTGCTACGGAACCCTTCATGGGCGAGTCCGACTCGCACTTCGCCGCTTTTTTATTTATAAAAAAATTGATAAGAAGGTTGCTACATATGGTTGCTTTCAGATGCACTGAAGAGGGCTTAACAAAAAGTTGATCATCAACCCATAGTGTGCCACAGATTTCGCCCTCTACAAATGAATGAATATTGTTTTCACAAGGTATGGAAAGACACCCATGCCCTTACTGTAGGAATGATATGGGATGTTAATAAATTAAAGTAGCTATAGGCAAGTACATACACCAAGTAGTTCCGAGTGTAAACCCACAGTTGACGATCAACTTGATAGCAGTATGTAAACCAATGTCTATCCCAAACGCCTAATAACACAGATATTGACGAAGTGCTACACTAGCAGAGACAAACTAAACTACGATGAAAAAGCATAACAAAATCTCCTTCAGCAGCGAAAAATCAATGCGCAATTCCCTAAAAATGCAAGTCATTGGGCGTCATCAGATTCCAGCGAATAAACCGCAAATTCTATGAGATATGGTACAAATGAAGCGACAAATTGCCATGTAATACTGATAGGACTTACCATTAGAGCTTTCCTCGCAGCCAGGTCCTTTAGATCATGAGGCATAATAAGTTTTTAGTTGGTAAAAGTAACGGAAGTCCCGTTACGATTATCTCTTGATTTCACTGTTTTACGACACTTGCTCGAATATTCACCTCTTAACGAGATAAAATTATGTTTAAATATTAAGAAATTGTGTAAATTAATAAATTAAATGCCTGTTTATTTAGACATAAAACCAAAAAACTACCTAAGTAAATCCGTAAGCAAAAATCTCGCTTTTCACTTCAATAACAAAGTTTTTTTTTTTTTTTCGCCCTTGTTGGGCAGGCTAAGGCTCCATGGCCATACCGCCTCGTCTTTAGTTATGTTTTTCTTTTTAGTTTCAAAGTTTACGTCTTCAGTATTATTTTCTTCATTTTATCTTCATTTTATTTTCAAATTCTTACTCTTCGTTAGTCAACTACCCTATTCTTCAGCAAAATGATAGCACTTTTGATGAAGATTTCATGGACTTCTTGAGAGCACTCGAAACTCAGTCTACACACTTTTATTTCATTATCCTACATATTAGACACTTAAATGGCATTTTATTGAACAATACACTATCAATATTATGCATTAAAAACCACGATATCTATTTTTTCGGATAATAAAACAAAACTGACAAACCCTTGCTACGAGTTCCCGCCAAAAAGTCCAATAACAAAGAGAATATAATCACTAGGTACGTCTTCAATAAAGATTCCGTTCCAGAAAACAATGTATTTATGTTAAAGCATTACATGACAAGAGTCTTTTCCTTCCACACTAATAAAAAAACCAAAAGGCTATCCTGTTAATATAGGTAAAATCAGACTTTTTGGCGGGAACTCGCGGCAAGAGTTTGTCATTTTTGTTTTATTATCCGAAAAAATAGATATCGTGGTTTTTAATGCATAATATTGATAGTGTATTGTTCAATAAAGTGCCATTTAAGTGTCTAATATGTAGGATAATGAAATAAAAGTGTGTAGACTGTGTTTCGAGTGCTCTCAAGAAGTCCATGAAATCTTCATCAAAAGTGCTATCATTTTGTTGAAGAATAGAGAAAAAGTTAAAGACGACAGAAATTGATAAATGAGAACTCAAATGAAATAGAAAAATATTTAGAGAAGAGCAAACTACGAAAGAATAGGCTGTATGGCCAGAGAAGCCTTTGCCTTTTCCTTGCAAAAGCAGGAAAGAACCAAACAAAACAAAAAGGTAAAATCAGTGAAATGTCATATCTCCAGAACACTATTCTATGTGGCAAACTTGCCCCAACGGCAAATATGGCTAAAAGTCTTATTAGTTACTCAGTCTGTATCGTGCTACGGTCACGACAACGTGTCCTCCGTATTTACTACTTGTTACACAAAAACATGCCGAATTGCGTAGTAAAATCGTGTAAATCTCATTTAACCTCCTCATCATCCTAATTTGGAGGAATTTGAATGAATGATGAGTATGTATATAATGAAACTCAGTTCATTCTCAACACCAGATTTTATTTTCACACACTCACTTAATTTCCACACTATTTAACCAATAATAATTACTTAAAACTCTGAATATTTTATGTAACACCTTATGTACTTAGGTATGACAGTTTTGTCGTAGCTTTCGCCCTGGAATATGAATACGTAATGACCGGCCGCCGACTGAGCATGCTCTTTTATTGGTTTCCCCCTCTACTTGTCAAAGTGGTGTGATGTCGCCTCATGAATACTGAGTTATCAAGTGAGGTACTGTTTTTATCAATTTAAATACTTTTTATTTACCACGATGACAAGCAAATATGGGTATTATAAAAACATAAATAATTAAAATATACATATTATAAATTAAAATTAGCTTTAAATAAAATAAAACATAACATTCGGCCATCCGTACGCGTGCTAACTCCGAAGCACGCAAAAATAAAACATAACATTCAAGCCATCTTTACTTGATACATGGTAAATTAACAAAAAAAAAATAGGGATACTGTATAATAACACTTTCCAAGTTTCAAGAAATCTTATAAATAATCTTACAAAACTACAACTTAATTTGGATGATTTTGATGAATGGATGAATGCTAAAGACGTAAATTTGGCTCAAGGAAATTTTTCTAAGCTTTTAACGGATGTCTTTGATACACTGGTGCCCAAACAGGAACCATTTCCCAAAAAGCGCACTTATCCACCGTGGTTTACTGCTGAAATAATTACTAATATAAAACGTAAATACTTTAACCTTAAAATGTTTAAAAGCAATGGATTAGAATTTAATAGAGAGATGTTCCGATACTACCGAGGCAAAGTAAAGTATTTGTCGGACCTAGAGTACAAGCGCTACATGTTGTCAATTGAAAATAGTATCAGCCATGACCCAAAAAAGTTCTGGAGCTATGTAAGAAGCAAGCGTAAAAATAGACATGCGGCTACAGAATATATCTGCGATAATAACACTGTAGTAGGGCAAGAGGCAGTGGAGGCTTTCGCACAGTACTTCGGTTCCGTATTTCAGAGTGTGTCCCCACGGTTGGATGTTGTTGAGGCCACTCGCAGTGAATCGTTTGACTATCGTAGGGTTTCTATCGAGCACATCACTTTGGAAGAGGTGAGGTTAGCAATCCGAAATCTTAAACAAAACTCTTCTGCAGGCCCCGATGGAGTACCTCCATTTCTGGTAAAGGACTGTTGTTCTGTCTTGGAAATACCTTTGCTTCATATATTTAACTTATCACTTCAACAATGTTTGTATCCAGAGGAGTGGAAAATATCGCGAGTCACTCCAGTTCCAAAGTCTGACAATTCTTTAGACATCCGATCATTTAGGCCAATCGCGGTGTTATCAGTGTTTGCAAAAATTTTCGAAAGTGTTTTAAAACACTGTCTGACTCCACAGATAAATGTGTATCTGGACGACGCACAACATGGTTTTCGTGGTAAGCGCTCTATCAACACAAATCTCATTAACTTTGTAGATTATGCCTTATGTCAAATGGATGCCAGTAGACAGGTGGATGCAGTCTATCTGGATTTCAGGAAAGCATTTGATCTGGTTGACAATGACGTATTGCTTCGCAAATGTTCCTCTTTCGGCTTCAGTCCTAGGTTACTTAGTTTCTTAGCAAGCTATCTACGAGACCGCAAACAGTATGTTCAACTGGCAAATTACCAATCCCATGAATATTTCACGCGATCTGGTGTAAGCCAGGGTAGCACTTTAGGACCTATACTATTTCTAATTATGATAAATGACTTGCCACAAGTAGTTACTAATAATACTAAATGTTTAATGTTTGCTGATGACGTCAAACTGGCACAGTCTGTGGGCAGTTGTGCTGATTGTCATAAACTTCAGTCCACTCTTGATGGTGTATCAAGCTGGTGTGAAGAAAACCGATTGTGGCTTAACACCGATAAATGTAAAATAATATCTTTTTCGCGGTTACGTAATCCAGTGTCAGCTGTTTACACTGTTTCCTCGGGTCCATTGGAGAGAGTCGACAAAATACGTGACCTAGGTCTGACACTTGATTCAAAACTAGACATGCATGAGCATATAAACTCGATATGTAAGAGTGCCAATAAGACTTTAGGTTTTATTATGCGTACTGCGGCCCAATTTCGTGACATAAGAATAGCAATTTTGCTATATAATTCGTACGTCCGCAGCAAATTGGAGTTTGGATCAGCTGTTTGGGATCCCAGGGAAATGAAGTACACCTTATTGATTGAACGTGTGCAACGTAAGTTCGCTCGCTATCTATACAAACGGTTATTTGGATACTATCCATTTATGTATCCCTCTGCATTTGTTTTAGGTAGTGTAAGTCTGGAAAGTCTAGAGCTCAGACGGAAGACCTCTCTTCTTGTGCATTACTATCAGATCCTCTGCAGTAAAATAGACAATCCACATGTGCTAAGTGGTCTGCGGCTCTTTGTACCTCAAGGATATACGCGAGTAGGCACCAGGCGGCGCCACCGGCTGTTCGCTGCACTCACTGGCGTGCGCACGCAGCAAGCTAGTAATGCTCCCACAGCGAGAGCTATTACACTTTTAAATGAATTTACAGACCAGGTTCAAAGTGTGGACTTATTTTTTGATAGCCAGAACATAATTTTTAAAGCTATATGGTTATTTATTAACTATAAACTTTGTCTAGAAATAACTTAATCTAACATATCTAATACTAATAAGTCAACATATATATTTTTTTTTTTTTTATCTTGGAAGGCGTCTTAGTGTTAAACTGTAAGCCTTCCAATGAATTGTAATAAATAAATTAAATTAAAAAAAATTAAAATTAAAAATTAATCGTTAATCTATTTTTACGTGTATTGAGCAACAAACTAAAGCAACAAATAAAACTACCAAAAATATATTTTCAACTTGCGCAAATTAACACGCAAATTGCTAAACCAAAATTGATTGATGAATTAAGATTTCATTTTTATTTAGGAACACTTATGTAACATTAAGTACATATCAAGTTTTTATTATATTAGTTTATAGGATAACATATATTTTTACAGACTTTTACTACACTATTATTTTACTTATCGTCACCACTACTACTAGATTCTAAATCGGTGCTACTTTCTGATCCAGAAGATTTCTCAACTTCCAGGGTTTCAACATTTATCCATGGACGTATTCTATCGGCTGAAACTACACTTTCGTATCGTTTCATGTTAAATCCCGGAATATTAGTAATCGTATAGCGATCATTACCCAAACATTTTACTATTTTATAAGGACCAACAAACTTTGGGAGCAACTTTTTACTTTTACCCTCATTGTGAAAATTTGTTTTGGTAATTTTGATTAAGTCCCCAACAGAATATTCCGGAAAAGGTGTCCTATTTTTATCGTATGATTCCTTTTGTTTCTGTTGATTTGATTTTATGTTTTCGGCCGCATCTCTTCTTATTCCCTCAAGTTTACTTTGAGATGAAA
This sequence comes from Coleophora deauratella, assembly GCA_958295455.1. NCBI lineage: Eukaryota > Metazoa > Arthropoda > Insecta > Lepidoptera > Coleophoridae > Coleophora > Coleophora deauratella. Next base: position 4,847,876 of record OY282412.1, read on the forward strand.
CAATAGCATCATCTCTTTCTAAATTATCCTCATCATTATTGACCGATCCGAGTTTGTTATCAGTTACATTATTCATTTTAATTCCGAACAAGATTTCTGAGGCTGACTTTTTGGTAGTAGCGTTAATTGTATTGTTAATACCCCATTGTACTTTACCCAGTTGCTGATCCCAGGCTCGCTCATCTTGGCCATTATTTTGTGTAGATAAAGATGCCAATATTGTTTGGTTAAATCTTTCAGCTTGGCCATTGGCCCTGGGGCAAGCAACTGCGTTGAGTACATGTTTAATGCCTTTTTGATTACAAAATTCTTTGAACTGTGCAGAAGTAAAAGCAGTGCCACGATCTGAAATTATTCTTTTTGGTGTAGTAAAATCATTGAAAAGGTTACCTAGAACTTTTATAACATTTTTAGTTTTTGTATCTTTTACAGGTCTTGCAAAAAGATACTTTGTAAATCCATCTACAATGGTTAATATATAATTATTACCAAGTTTACTTTTCACGAATGGTCCTAGGTGGTCTAGGTGTAGTGTATGGAAAGGATTTTCTACTTTTTCTATCGGGTGTAAAAGACCAGAACGTGTTTTTGCAGCATTATCTTTGTGGTAGGCGCAGTCAATACAAGAGGCCACGTATTTTTTTACGAAGCGCCTTAGTTTTGGAAACCAGTAATTACTTTGGATTCTTTCCAGAGTTTTAGCAAATCCCAAATGACCAATCTCATCATGATTGGCTTTGCAAATTTTCCACCTTGCATTTTTAGGTACAACTAGGCGCGATTGTTCACCTACCTTACGATGTAATGCATGATTTTTAATTGTAAAGTTTTTCTTTATTTCCGCTACATCCTCTTGTAAATCAGGTTTTAATATTTTGGTAATACGCAGTAACTCCGGATCTGCCATTTGTAAACTTAATATCCAATTATCAGTTGAGATATTTAGAGTTTTCGCTACTTCACTATCTTGTTTTGCACTGTTAATATTTTGGACATTTACACTTATAGGTGGGTTTCTGCTCAGTGCATCAACGTGGCTCATGCTAGAGCCTGGACGATATTCGATAGTAAAATTGTATTCACTGATTTGTAACCACCAACGCGCTATTCTTGGAATTAAATCGCGTTTTGTCAACGTGGTTCTCAAGGCATTACAATCAGTGAACACAATAAATTCAAGACCCAACAAGTAAGGCCTAAACTTTTTCAGAGAACAAACCACAGCAAGAGTTTCCAATTCATACGAATGGAAAAACCTTTCCTCTGCTGTGGTCTGTCGACTATAATATGCCACTGGTTTTAAAACTCTGGGATTTGTTTGCCACTGAACTAGAATCCCTCCCAAACCTAAAGAACTGGCATCTGTATGCAACTCGGTATCTAATTTGGGATCATACAGTGCTAGAATTGGTCGCTGGATAAGTTTAGCCTTCAATTCTTTAAATGCGTGATTTTCACAATCACTCCATTGCCATGTCACATCCTTCTTTAATAATTTAGTTAAAGGCCTTGCTATTTCGCCAAATCCTTTTACGAATCTACGAAAGTAGCTAGACAACCCTAAAAATTGCCTCAGTTCATGTACACTTCGCGGAACAGGAAAATCTTTTACTGCCATGATCTTTCTCTCGCTGGGTTTGATACCCTCAGCTGAAATTTCATAGCCTAAATACTCAATTTTCTCATCAAAGAAACTGCATTTTGAAAGTTTTAAGGTCAGCCCAGCGTCCCGTAAAAGTTGTAAGACATCTTCTAGTCTTTGAAACCCTTCATCTATTGTTGCCGATGGAATAAGCAAGTCGTCCATGTATGCCAGAGCAGAAGAAAAACGTCGCGTCCCAAGTAATTTATTCATCATTTTCTGAAATACCGCTGGCGCGTTCGCTAAGCCAAACGGCATACGTTTAAATTCATAGTGGCCGTCCGGAGTAACGAACGCTGTAAGATGACGACTTGATTCTTCCATCGGTATTTGGTAATAGCCTGAAGCTAAATCAAGCGTTATGAAGAATTTGTTACCACTTAAGTTTGAGATTTGGTCGTCTATTAACGGCAATGGATATTTATCTTTAATTGTTTTGCTATTTAGGGCTCGGAAATCAACACAAAGCCTCGACTCTCCATTCTTCTTTTTTACGAGCAAAACTGGACTGGCGTAATTTGATTCTGATTCCTGAACAATGTCATTATCTATCAATTCATTAACTATATCTCTGACTTTTTCTCGTTCAGCATAAGGCATTCGGTAAGGTCTATAAACTACAGGGTTTTTATCTTGTAGTTCAATGTTCATTTTTGTACTGTTCGTGCAGCCTAACTCACTTAAATTCCTATATAATAAAATATAATTTCCTATATTTTTGTAAAAGATCATATAATTTAGTCTTTGTTGATTCATCTACATTTAAACCTACTTTAATCTGAGTTTGGTCAAGAGCCGTTGCTTCATTTTGTGTATCGGAGTTAATTTTCCAAGATTTTGTTTCGAAAGCTGGGCTTGCTCTAGCTATTAATGTATTTTTCTTAAATGACACCGGATTCATTGTCAATACAGTCACAAAAACTACCCCTTTACCACTTTCTAATTTAAAACACCCTTGATGCAAATGATATTCGCTACTAGGACTGCTTCGTGTGCTTCCGTCAATGTAAATATCACCAGTATAATTGCCTGATTTTCGAACTTCTACCAAACCGCCCTTAGATATAGTTACATCTGAATTGATATATAAATTCAAAATATCATTTTTAGTATCAGATACGTTGCTTGAAGGTGTAAAATAGAAAAATAAATTCTCTTTATTTTTCAAGACAGTGACATTTGGAAGCTCAGTCAAATTTTGCCCGATCAATAACGACGTTTGTAAATATTTATCATCAACAGCTATAACGTCAGTTTCTGTTTCTATATCATCGATTTTAATGTTTATTTGTGAACGGAATTTTGGCTTGATCATTGAATCTCCAAAGCCTCTAATGACCGGTAGATCGTTAGTGCTTTCTTTTAGTAAAAGTTTATGAGCATCAGTTTCCCTTATTAAGGTACAGTCACTCCCAAAATCTACATATGCTCGCATTTGTATACCATTTACCGAAATATTTTTGAAGAATTTTTTATTTGTTTCAGGACCCAAACAAACATCTGAGGTTGAACTCTTTCCTGTATCAAATCTAGGCAATATATTATTATTTAGAATTTCTAATGAGTCATTAATGTTTATTTTCAAAATCTTTTTATCTGAAACTTGACCATTTGAGCTGTTGACTTCATGTGATATTAGCGGTTTTTTACTACAGGTCTCGGAATTATGACCTATACGACCACACTTAACGCATTTTACAATAGGCTTGCTACAATTATTGTAATAATGACCCCTTTCCTGACAGTTGAAGCAGAACATACTATTTTCATTATTTGATTTAGCCGAGTTATGATAGTTCCTAAATACACCATTATTACGATTTTCTCGTCTTTTAAATTGATTTTGATTAACACGAGTATATTCTTTAGTCTGTGTAGGTTGTTGGGATGCTAAATAATTTAACAAATCCTCTGGTTCATTACACTTCAAAGCCTGTGCACCGTTTCTTACTGATATATCTGAAATCCCATATATGAGACAATCCACTGCCTTACGTCCAACAATTTCACATCGGTTTATTAATGATACTTTATCATAGAAATAATCCCTATAACTTTCATCAGCACGAGATTTTCTATTTAGCATTTCTTCTAGTTGTTTGCCATAGTTTTCATCACAAGGGAATGCTTTAATTAACTTTCCTTGCCATTCGACCCAAGAATAAGCCAATGTGGGTAAAGATTCATACCATCTTTTAGCTAAGCCAGTTAGTTTTTGCAAAGCATAATGAATAGTTTGTTTTTCATCCCATCCATATATACTTGTACACTCATTGACCTTTTTTATCCATCTTTCCACATTTTGTGACTTATTGTTGGGATCAAATTCAGGTATGACATTACTTGTTGAAATATTCTTACTTGAATTTCCTTGTAGTGAAGCGATTATCTTCATGAGGTCTTCAGCTGACAATCCTGCCGCAGACCGCCGACTTTTACGAGGTATTTCATCTTCAGATTCTTCTGATTCAGACCTCAATCGTTTGCGCCGTTCCCGTTGCAGAATCGGCGAAGATGGGTTTCTATCATCAGGAAACTCTGCCTCACTGTCGGCAGTTGGTTGCCGTACTGTCTTATCAGGACCTAAAAACGTTGGTGTATATGAATATGTTCTTAACATTTAAAAAATATATCGTTTGTTTCATAATAAAGTTATGTCTTGAAAAGTATAAAGTAAGTACATTTGATTTAATGCATACATATATTTATTTTCTATTACATCTACATATTGCTGAAATCAGAGTTTAAAAAATATCATGTTAGAAATAAACAAGGGGTGTTAAAATATTATAGAATATAATCAAATTTATGATAAATGTATTTTAAAACTATAAAGACTTTAATTTAATAGATCCTTTTATATTGTTGAAATTATTTGCATTACTTATATAAACAGCTAATAACATCTCCTACATGGTTTCACGTAAACATAATTTAATTATATCAAAATCTGTTGGTTGTTATCGTATACCCATACGAATCCCGAGTGATAGAAACCTCGTATTAGGTAGACAGAAGAATAACCTTCGAAAAGTGTATACGCTGCTACTTATTTTGAATAAAACATTTTTATTTCATTTTAGTTACATCAATATCCACTGACACGGCCTTGCAGTTTTACCCTTATAGTTACAGTAACACTTTATATTATATTACCTATAAAGTCCACCTACATGGCCTTTTTGAGCACACCTACATGGCTCAAAAACAGTTTCTATAAAGCCCACCTGCATGGATTTTCTGAGCTCACCTACATGGCTTTTAAGAGCTCACCTACATGGCTCAAAAACACTTTATGGCTTTGCTAAGCTCCTACATGACTCAATAAAACTTATTTATCAAAAACAAGCACACCTGCATGGCACTGTTGAGGTCACCTACATGACCCAATAAAACGTATTATTATAAGCTAACTCATCCACGTTGGTTCAAATTACGGCTCATGCACGTGGTTATAATTAAAATTCTAAGCATATTCGCATGGATTTATGATGCGTGATAACTCTCTCTTATTTCACCTTTTTTTTAGTACAGTAAAATAATTGTTAAGAATACTCACAGTTTTTATCCATTTTGCGTAGAGGTTCTTTGTCACTTCTGATATATAATGAAACTCAGTTCATTCTCAACACCAGATTTTATTTTCACACACTCACTTAATTTCCACACTATTTAACCAATAATAATTACTTAAAACTCTGAATATTTTATGTAACACCTTATGTACTTAGGTATGACAGTTTTGTCGTAGCTTTGGAATAGCCCTGGAATATGAATACGTAATGACCGGCCGCCGACTGAGCATGCTCTTTTATTGGTTTCCCCCTCTACTTGTCAAAGTGGTGTGATGTCGCCTCATGAATACTGAGTTATCAAGTGAGGTACTGTTTTTATCAATTTAAATACTTTTTATTTACCACGATGACAAGCAAATATGGGTATTATAAAAACATAAATAATTAAAATATACATATTATAAATTAAAATTAGCTTTAAATAAAATAAAACATAACACGTATTACTTTTGTTTATCGATAACTGTTTAAATTGTAAAATTACTGTAACTGTATTTTTTTTTATATAAAACTTAGAGGGTGTAACAAAACTGGTGTGGGACCCATTAACTGAGAATTTTACTCATCGTACTGAACAACTTTTGTTCTACAACTTTACTCAAACCCAAAAAAAATATGGACTCTCCGTACAAAAGTGGCAAAAATGGCAAAACAGAAGATCAATTTTATGCACAATCCAAAAAATTTTTTGCGATTTCAGCAAAGTCGTAGAACAAAAGTTGTTCAGTACGATGAGTAGAATCCCCATTTAACGGGTCCTACACCAATTTTGTTACGTCCTGTATACAGGGTGTTAAAAAAACGCGCTTGATTTTGAAGTGTTATTCAAAATCAAGTATGGAATACAGGAAAAAAATAATTAAAAATCCGATATACAACTTTTTTTAGTTTTTCATACAAATTCTTAATTCAATATTCAGATTGAGTATGAGAAACTGAAAAAATGTGAAATTTCCAATATTTTTTTTCCTGTATTCTGTACTTGATTCTGAGTAACCTCTTAAAATTTCAAACGCACTTTTTTAACACCTAGTATAAAGAAACAATAAGAGAGAGAGAGAGAGAGAGAGAGCGAGAGAGAGAGAAGAAACAATAAATAAAATGTTACCCTATATTTGTATTTTATATTAAAAGATAAACTATCATTTAAATAGGATTCCCAAAGATCACGTGAGGAGAAAAAGATAGTAATAAATAAAGTCGCCGGCGAAAGCTAGTGACAATAAATACAATATTTGATAAAACTAAATTCTTGTATTTTATATTCTTACTTATTTGTATTTTTAGAATATTTTATACAGAATGGGCTCATCAGTATTTCGATCTGTATGAATAAAACATTTAAAAAAAAAAATATTTTTGAAAGAACCACCACCAACGTAGCTTTATCTAAATTACAATAGCCATTGTGTAAAACCATTACGGTAACTAGTACATTTTATAGTGACGAAACAATTATAATATGAATTACAATTATAGCTTGAAGTAATTACCGATTACAGTAACAATTCGGCTGTTCCAAAATAAAACACTGAATACGCTATTTCGATATTTTTACATTAGCTGAATAAATATTTTCGTAAGTTTCTGTTAATTTAAAAACTTTCGTAAGCTTCATTACGCCTATTCACTTTTGCTTTTAAATTATTGCTAAAAATTAGATAATATTATCCACTCGGTGTAACATTACAGTTACTAAAATATCGATCTAACATTCATTCATTCATTCATTCAGTGGGGGAATATGATACTATTACTGGCAACATTATTCAAGTGTCATTGAAATATTTGAAAACATATCGCCATCTTTTTCTTATTTGACGTTTAGTTGTATAGATTCGCTTAGTAAGAGTGAGACAAATATAGTGTCACTTTCACATAAAATCATGTTTCAAAGCTACGTCCTAGTTTTTGTTACTTTACTCCACGTTTTCATGGAAGCGTTGTAGGTGATTGCGGCTCTTGTATATAAATCTCTTTGGGTAAAATTCTATTCTCAGAAAAGTGTTATGGAACTCATTCTAAAGTAGCAGCAGCGCAGGGCCGCGTTCAGAACCGCACTCTGCAGCAACCGTTTCGGACTCTCTCTTTCACACTTAGGCTATTTATATTATGCTATCCTGTTGTCAGAGTGAACGGTTGCTGTCAGGTCAGAGTGCAGATTCTGAACGCAGCCAGGTACGCACGCACAGGCCACAGATAATAATAATATTACGGACATAGATTTTAGGATTAGTAGATTTGGTGATGGATTAATAATAATAACGAAAGAAAGAGATGATGTCATTACTCAGCTAATGTGCGTGAGCGGGATACAATCTCCATCACTTGTCCCTTTCGCGCGTATGCGATTTTGGTTGTTTGCCTACAGTTGATTGTAGGCAAGCAAATTATCCGACCGTATTAGGTGGTCATCTTGATACATACATAGAGACGTAGCAGTTGCACCATTTGAATTAAGTCGGGTTATATTGGATATTCGGGATACCAGCGCAGGAAAAATATTTTACCCCAAAAAGTGGGTAGTTATTGCAACATCTCGGATACTTAATACAAATAACTACTTCTTATTGTGTTAACGTTTTTAGAAATGGATATTTGAGAAATTAGTGGAACTTTTAACGATAGATATGAACATAAACCACAGATTTTTTATAATAGACATTTTTAATGAAGTGATTAAATTAGATGAGATTCTTTCTACAGTAAGTCGCATACATCGTTATAATAAACATATATAACGGTAGATATATACAGTAAATTTGCGTTTTGTTATTGCACCAGCAACGTCATTTTAAGCAATAACAAAATGCAAATGTATGTAGATTTTAAACTTGAGATCCTGAATAAATAAGAAGCTCTAAAGTTCTGGATTGTTTTATATCGGAAGGTACCATTTAGGCAGAGTTTTTTGACATCATTTTGGTCTCAAAATTCTAGCTGGAACCAATCTATCATTATATTTTGGGTGTTATTGAAGCATTCATTTTGAAATTTAGGGTAGGAGGCTCTATTTCAGCAATAATTGTTGACATATAACTCATAACAATTGGTGTAGTAGTTCCTTGGTTGCAGATCCAGACATGAGGTTGCTAGCGGATCATTCCGCTAGTAGCCTCAGTGGAAAATTCGATTTTCTGTGAAACTACGATAGCACATTTTTCCCCTTTGGGCACTATTTGTCAGTATTTATTGGCATTGTCAGAATATTGAAATTCAATCATAAATAAAAAAATAGCTTATTTAAAATATTATTTTTACTGCTTTATTTACTAAGTTTCCGAAAACTTTTGTACGAATAAAAATACTGAAACGTGCGAATGAAATACTGAAAGTTGCGAAAAATTAAGTCAACATTTTCTGACGTAATACTTTTCTACCAGAGTAAATAACGTTTAACCAAAAACTATGGTTAGTCATTTTTATCGTTATTTACCTATTATCAATTTAAAACCAATTTGATACATTTCATAAAATGTGGTGCTTTTTAAACTATAGCGAAATAATGCAAATACTATTCTGTATTATTCCATAATAACTTCTAATAAATATGAAAATCTGCTTTTAATATATATTTTATTACTTACACAGATGCCTGTTAGTCTAGTATATGATGACCTAAATTTGATTTTAAAGTAAGGAGTAAGTGAGTAAATAAAAGTAACGCAGTTTATTATGAATTATTGCAATCATGAAAAGTAATACAAAATTGTACTTATGTACTGCTTAATCAATAGTTTATAATTATGTAATTCATTATTGTATTATAAAAGCCGGTCTAGACTTAGTCGGTCGGCCAGGTTTCCTTTGTACTAATGTAATTAAACTCTACCATTATTGCAATATTTTTTATTTTACTATCTTATGTCACGATTATTGAGGTATTATTGAGAGTGAGTAGAGTTTAACAAATGAAAGCGTAACCTGGCCTTTTATTTAAAGTTTTTACATGGCAACAAAAAGAAGCTGTCAGAGGCTGTTACTGTTGAATGTTAGTATGACTGCCAACCATTGATACTTGTTGGCTGAATATTCATGTTTATTATTTATTGTAAGTATTGTTGAGCGTAAGAAATGATATAATGATATTATTTGTAATGGCCATTCGTAAATGATAGATTTTATGGTAATTTTAGATTTTTCAGTGCAGAAATAAACTGCAGATTATCAAAATCAGTTTATGAAGTAGACTGTTTATATGTTTATATTTATAAACAAGATGTACAAGGACTCAATGAAATTGTCAAAAGCGTATTGTAAATTGTAATTTCAACTAGTATAAATATATTTTAATAAAGATTTATCACTCAAGTATTAATTATATATTTCCTGCTATAGGTTGGTGATACCACATAAAGATTTTTGGAATTTGCCGCGCTTTCTCAGGTTACGCTTTCATTTGTTAGTCTCTAGTAGGGTTCATTTTTAAAACAGTGTTTATAAACATTGGTTCCAAATAAAATAACACATTTGTATAAAAATAATTTTCAAATATTTATTATATTTTGATTATTTTTCAAAAATAGGTCGTACCTGTGGCCGTGTATTCTAGAGTATATTAAAAAATTCAAAATAATTCAAAGATTAATCACTTGCAAAAGAATAATGGGGAAATGTGCGATAGCGGAGATATTATTATTTTTCATGTCAGCTTCATAAATTTATTTCGAATAAAAATCTTATTAATTGGAAACAAGACTATATAACTTTTTCAATATAAGTGTGCATAAGCATGATCTATAGTGCCCATTTCGAGCAGAATAAATATAATATATGTAAGAAAAAATGCTGAATGTCTATGAAAGACGAATCTCAGCCAACAGTGCGCCGCCGCGGGTAGTTGTTTTCATTACAATTGAGAGTAAAAAAAGTTATTCTATAACCAATAATAGAAATAAAGATCGTTTTTACAGAGCGTAGGAAAACGTTTATATTATCGGAACATGTTTTTCGTAATAATTTACTCGGAAGTTTAGTATTTTATTTGGAAGTGCAGTTTGTCTTTCGTTGAATTGTAATTAGAACAGACTTGTGCTTGTTTGTTAAATGAAATTAGTTTTCGCTGTATTTTGTGTTAATTTTTCGATAATTTATTTTAATGCAGCTTAGTTAGTATGTATTATAATCAGCCACCGACCGATCGATCGCTACAAGTTCATTTGTTTTTCGAAACCTTTATTATTTCCCTCAAGGCGTTAAGTATCGCCAAATCGCAATATTCAATTTAAATCCTTAAAATAATGGTTAAAGCTATCACCCTGGAAGAATATTTAACATACTTGAAACAATAAAAACAAATTGCCTTGAACAGAATCATAAAAATCACAAAAACTTTGATGAAAAAAAATTTCGTGTAAACCCTGTATTTTGCATTAATTACAAATTCTCTTGGAAACACAATATTTGTTTATGTTGAAACCAACACACAAAAACCGGCCATTTTAATACCTTCAATTTACCTTGAATGGTTTTTTTAACTTGTTTGAAAGCCAAGAAAAGTAATAAAAACTTCGAAATCTCGAGAATTTTGCGTTCGGCCTTGACGTAAGCGCCGCGGTGGTACCCACATTGATCTGAACTTAAAATGAGTGGCGTTACGGTCGATATTATATTATCATGCATCAACCTCCTCAGATTGAGTGTACGTCGCGCCTAAAAAAAACGATGTAAATAGATCCACATCAAAATAAGTAAAAAGGGAGTTTTTTGTGAACAGATGGTAACCCAGTCGTAAGAACCTATAGTTCATTCCAATCAAAAAAAAGCAAAAGGTAAACAAACGTAGTATGCAGATGACATTGACATGTGTCAGTTCCATAGTAAGTTTGTTTACGTTTTGCTTTTTTTTGATTGGAATGAACAATACCTTATATGTCTTTCTCAACTGTATACGCGAATGTCCGGGGCCTGATTACGGAGGAGGAACGACAAGCAACAGAAGATGACTTTAAAAATACGAGAAATGATGTTCAACAGACTAGGCTGTATGGCTCTGATCGTTTGCCTTCCCCATCTCGGGGTAAAATAAAACAAAAAAAATGTCTATAGCTGACGATTTCGAGAAGAAGGAAGGAAGGAAAGCAGTCACTGTTTCGTGATTTTTTGTGTTTTTCAAACGTTATTACTGCTCTACAATGGCTAAAAGAAAGAATAAACCATTGATCGATTCTGATTCCAGCAGTGAATGTTCTGATTTAGACTCGGTAAGTGACCATTCTCGAATAAAACTAAGGTTATAAAACCCGTGTACGATGCAGATGATTTTGACGCGCATTCTTTCTACAATTTCGTTGCGTATTTAGGCCAAGATCAATTTTCTAGGGCTCTTAAAACGTACAGTAAGCACTAACGTAGTAAGTTGTCGAAAATGCCTAATATTTTGAAAATAAATCAACAAAAACATCAAAGACATTTTCATGTCAAACCTCGGAACACAATTCCGAGAAATCTTGTTTGATTTTTTATGTTTTATAGCATGACTCATTCAAAATTTCGTTACGAACTGAACTTTCGATAAACAGTAGGGAGTGACGTATTTGTTTGTTTGTAATCAGAAGACTCCCTAGCACATGATATTGAAAATACTTCTTATTATTACTTAGCCTTCTTCTGGAAGGCTCAATATCTCACATCAGCGAGAATAATTATTACCTTGCTAATATGAAAAAGGGACAGAAGAATTGTCAGATAAATCTTGCCTTGGTCCTGGAACAAGATCTTAGTGTTCCTCCATAACAAAAGTTAAAATGAAATCTTTAAAAAATTAAATCTTTTGTATTGCAGCAATTTCTAAATTTAGCCAAGAAGAAGAAAAAAGGGGATTCCCCTCCACAATCAAAGTCCAAAAGCAAGTCATCAGGCAAGTCTTCAGATAGCGAATCAGATTGGGATGAGGAGAAGAAAAGTAATTGTAAGTTTTGATTTTGGTTTTTATAGATTTGTAGCAAGATGACTTGTTTGATGCTTTTGATGTACCTCTTAATTGAGATGTACATCAAAGTTTTCCCTTTAGATGCCATTACTGAGATGTATGAATGTGTGAATGCTGCAGTATAATTATTTTGGTGCTACATAATATTATTATTTTGACTACCAACGTCAATGTTGTGTAGGCTATATTATCAACCAGACTATTTTAACAACGAGCATTGTTGTACAACACATGACAGACTATTACAACAACCAGCATTGTTGTGCACAGCACTTGATATACCATTGTATCAACCAGTATTGTTGTGTTCAGAATATGAAAGACTATTTTAACAACCAGCATTATTGTTGTGAAGCACATGATATACTATTTTAACAACCAGCGTTATTGTGGTGAAGCACATGACAGACTATTTTAACAACCAGCATTGTTATGAACAGCACTTGATAGACCATTGTAACTACCAGCATTGTTGTGTACAGCACATGACAAATTATTTTAACAATGAGCATTGTAGTTGTATACTACATGACAGACTGTTTCAACAACCAGCATTGTTGTTGTGAAGCACATGACAGATTATTTTGGCTACAAACATAGACAAACAGTTCATAAGGAGATGCCAAGATTACAACTGCCAAATGTCTTAACTATTTATCAACTCATTGCAATACTTTTTTATTTAAATATTAATTAAATTTTTATGAACATTAAATAACTCTGACTTACCAAAAGACATTTCTTACAGCAAAATCATCATCATCCTCGGGTTCAGACTCCGAAAGTGATGCAAAAAGTGAAGCGAGTGGAAAACAAGAACCTCCCAAACGTAAAGGTAGTAAAGATAGCACCGAGTCGAAGAAACCTGAGCCCAAGAAACCAGAAGTTAAGAAAGATGTCAGAAAGAGCACCGACAGCGCTGGTTCAGGGAATAAAAAGGATGTATATAGTGAGCCAGAAGAAGGTATGTTGGGTTTTTCACTTTTATCTAATCTTTATTAAAACATGTCATAGGACAGTTTGACACCAGCCTTGTTGTTAGATCTTATCTCAGTCTTACCACCAAACATGAGACAACAACATTGGGAGATAAATTAGTCACTTCATTGCATTGGGAAATCTTGGTACAACCTGTTTCCAAAGATGGAACAGATGGACATTATACCTATTGTGAATAGTAAAAGCATCAAACGTTGACATTGGCAGAATTGTTCGGCCTGAAGCTACAACAAAAGGCCAAAAAAAATTATTGCAAAGTGTTCCATGTCATTAATTTGTTGCCTATATCCAGTTTAGGCTCAAAATTTTTTATATTTCGTATGGTTAGAGAAAAATGGCGCAATGTTCTGATATTATATCTTAAATTGTTATCATAATTATTTCAAAAACTGAACACAAATCTTAGAACAGTGTTGTGTTCACCAGGTGAAGTGTCATCACACTCTTCAGACAATGATTCCATTGATTCCGAAGAGGAATTTGATGACGGGTAAGTTCTCATTAATGCCTTATCCATAAATCAGTAATGCACTCACATTTGTCTAATTATTTATTACAAAAAAATTGTATGATGTAAACGTAAACTTGCCCACCTGAAGAAAAAGTACCACAACCTAGTGAATAAACATCCAAAAGCCTTTTAGTTTCTACTTTTAACCAATCAATATTACAAATATTTAGAAAATCAATAAATATGTAATATCAAATCTTTAGAAATTTTATCTATCTCAGAAAGCGATCAGTACAACTATACCACCAAATCTTCAATCTTCCCATTAAAGAATGTAATCATTACCAATTTTTTTTAATACACCTTTTTAAAAATATTATTATTACAATGTCATATTAAGAGATTTAGTTAAGTTTCCTATCGCTAAAATTAGCTCAAAATGAAAAAATCTTCCTGTTGAAGCATGTTAACAGCTTGCACCATTTGCAGGTATGACGAGAACCTCATGGGAGATGAGGAGGACAGAGCGAGACTGGCTGCCATGTCGGAGAAAGAGAGAGAACAGGAGATATTCAAGAGGATCGAAAGGAGAGACCTTATGAAGACCAGGTAAATTATGACTTTATTTATTTAGTTTTAGGCTGTCTCTATTGAATGGCCAATAATAAAATAATACCTACATTGTTACTTTTTTCTTGTGATGCTGAGTTTAAAAACTTCGCCAACAACTAAATAAAAAAAAGTTGTTAACTCGATCTAAGGCTACAATGCTATACCCTTATACAGCCTTAAAATGCAAAAACGATCTCGTTAAATATGTTATTTAATATAATTTTTTGCGTGTGTTTTGTGTGTTTAACTTGTTTATATTATATAGGGTGACTTTAAATTAGTTCTTGATACGAAAGCCTATGCATGTGCTCGTGATAACAAACACCTTTCCCTAAGGAACCCATAGTCAAATCTCAAAAAAAGTTTAGGACCCTCCATACAAATCGGTCATTGGACCGGCCAAATTAGTATAAAGAGTCCAATTTTTTTTTGGGATTTGACTATTGGTTCCTTAGGGAAAGTTGTTTGTTATCATGAGCACATGCATATCCTTTGGTATCAAGAACTAATTTAAAGTCACCCTATATATAACATTTGTCAATAGACCTAAATGTCTTGGTAAGCGCCAAAGAATAATATTAATATAAAATGTGTATTTCTGATTTCCATAAATCTCTTGTAAATAGGTCTAAATCAAAACTATTAGTAGAGAGGCCGATTCGTCGAAAGTGCTTTATTTACGAAGTTCGTAGGACCGAACAGTATTATAGCGACAACTGGTACCGTTGGAATCAGCGTGGCCTACTGATGCTCAAACCACTTGTTGTCGCTTTCTAAAGTGGTGGAGTGAGTATCTATGACGTAATCAAAATGGCGGCTGAACGGTTTGGTTTTTCAATATTTTCTCGAAAACCACTAAGTTTTATCCTATGTGTGTGGTATCTTTTGAAAGCTATTAAAAAGACCTACAAATAACATGTATGCACTTACTGTCGTAAATATTCTATTTACGGAGCTACATTGAAAAAACTGACTTTTTTCGATAAGACTGTGTGTTAATTCTTAAAATAAGTCGAAAAGTAAGGGGTTTATCAAAAATTTGGTTATTATCTTTTTTGTAGAGCGGTTCCTAAGGAATTCAAAAATGTACATGTCAAAGTTATACAATAAGTATTTTTGAACCAAGAGCCAAATACAAGACGCAAGTCGTAAAAACAAAAAACGAAATCGGCAAGCTTTGTTTAGCTATAACTATACTATGTCTGTGGTATCATTTAAAAGCTACTGAAAACCTTCTGGTTTAATGCGAATTGCGTGGTCGCGTCGATCACGCAGGTTAACTGACCACATTCGCGGTCATAACATGGATGGGTTTTACTATTATTAGCACTTATCCCGAGCGTTTCCTTGATTTGTAAAGTACGTTTGAGCGTTGATGCCGGCTTTTATCACTAGATGGTAGGTTTAGCCGTGTCAGAGGCCTTATGGGTGGTTTGGAAATTTCTGACACTGGGGCTGGCCACTAGCCCATGACCTCCACCAGTTTCGACCTGGACCATTCTGTGAAGTATAGCCTAACCATGCCTTCCCGTGCTACGAGACGGAACCCGTGCTTCTGTAGTGTACATGATATAGGTACATTGTTAAAGTGAAAACCTACAATTTAAGGATTAGTTGCTTCTTTATCCTTTCAAATGACTGCAAAAATATCATTGAGTTTATTTGTTTCACTGAATGCAAAAATAACATATACCTAGTTTATTTATTCAAATTACTGCAAAAAAACTTTAGAAGTAGGTATACGAAACCGCACTTCACGCCGCCGCACCGAGGTCAACGCACTTTACTGGCTACATCGCCACACCACAAAGTATACATAAGAGAGTGTCCGCTCAATACAAACCACTAAAATCTTAAGCATATACGTGCTTATAAACGTATACATTCAATACGTTAGACAACATAGATAATTTGAGGCCATCTATGTTCCAGCAAGTTAAAGCGCTTGAGAAACTGCCACCATCGAAACATGTTCTGGAGGTACACCTTAAAAGGGCAAATTACCAAGCATTTTGTTGGCATACTGCTGATTTGCCAATCCAGAATTTACCTAAACCCACTGATAATGGCTGGAAGTTAGAAGATAGGCAACTACGTCCGATTACATCGTTGCAAGAGCCTATCACTCTTAAAAAATTGGAATTAATTTCTTGTAAATGCAAGACAGGATGCAGAACATCCCGTTGTGGATGTGCTGAACGGAAACAAAAATGCATGGAGGATATTTGTCATAACGGTGACCAATGTTTCAATCAGTTCAATTATATCTACCTATCTATCAGCCGAAATACGTCCACTGCTGGATAAAGGCCTCCCCCAAGGATTTCCACACCGACCGGTCCTGTGCGACTCGCATCCAGCGGCTTCCTGCAACCTTTACCAGGTCGTCGGTCCACGTAGTCGGAGGCCTGCCCACACTGCGTCTTCCGGTGCGCGGTCGCCATTCGAGAACTTTACTGCCCCAACAGCCATCTGTTCTACGAGCTATTTGCCCTGCCCATTGCCACTTAAATCTAGCGATTCTGAGAGCTATGTCGGTAACTTTAGTTCTCCTACGTATTTCCTAATTTCTGATTCGATCACGTAGGGAAACACCAAGCATAGCACGCTCCATCGCCCTTTGGGTGACTTTGAGCCTTCTTATGAGGCCCATAGTAAGCAACCATGTCTCGGATCCATATGTCATCACTGGCAACACACACTGGTCAAAGACTTTAGTCTTGAGACACTGCGGTATTTTGGACGTGAAGATATTGCGAAGCTTCCCGAGTGCTGCCCTGCCGAGTTGGATTCGACGATTGATCTCTTTCTCGAAGTTGGACCTACCTAACTGGACTGTTTGTCCCAGATATACATACTCGTCAACAACTTCGAGTGTAGAGTCTCCAACCTTCAGAGGAGTGGGTGCAACACGGACGTTTGACATGATTTTTGTCTTATCCATGTTCATTTTAAGACCCACTTGTTGGGAGACTCTACTGAGTCCTTCGAGCATTACGCCTAGGTCCTCCAAGGTCTCAGCTATGATCACGATATCGTCAGCAAATCGAAGGTGAGTGATGTACTCGATATTGATGTTAAAGCCGAGTCCTCTCCAGTCCAGAAGCTTGAAAACGTCTTCCAGTGCAGCGGCGAACAGTTTTGGAGATATAACGTCTCCCTGTCTCACCCCACGCTGCAGCCGGATAGGTTTCGAATTCTGATCCTGGAGGTGGACCGACATGGTGGCGTTTTCATACAAATACTTCAACACTTCGATGTATCGATAATCAATTTGGCACCGTTGGAGAGACTGCAACACAGCCCAGATCTCGATCGAATCAAAGGCTTTCTCATAGTCCACAAACGCCAAGCATAGTGGCCGATTATTCTCTTCGGTCTTCTGTATAATCTGCTGCAGCGTCTGTATGTGGTCTATGGTACTGAAGCCTTTTCGGAAACCGGCTTGTTCGGGAGGCTGGAAGTCGTCAAACCTGCGTGCGAGACGATTCGTAATGACTCTCGAAAACAGCTTGTAGAAATGGCTCAGGAGTGAGATGGGTCTGTAGTTCTTCAGCAGAGTCTTATCACTCTTCTTGAAGAAGAGCACCACCACACTCCTGTAGGCGTTCGTCCCTCGAGCATGACGGAATTGAATAGCTTCTGAAGAGCTATAAGTACCGGTTCTCCACCTGCTTTCAGAAGCTCAGCCGTAATTCCATCATCACCGGTGCCTTGTTGTTCTTAAGCTGTTTGAGAGCTAGTCTAATCTCGCACAGGCTGACGTCTGGGATATCTTCGGTATAGTGTCGGGTCAATCCGGCTCACGGGTCTTCAGCCAGATTGCTGACAGGTAAGCGTGTAGTCGTGTATAATTGTCCGTAGAACTTCTCAACCTCTTCCAACAGCTCGGGCTTGGACGATACGACTCTGCCATCCTCGGTCTTCAGCTTTGTCAGTTGGCTTTGACCAGCAGACAGACCCCTTGCGAATACTTTTGACCCTTTATTGCGCTCGATAGCCTCTTTAATACGATTGGTATCAAATTGGCGTATATCGCGGGTCAAGGACTTGGAGATCTGTTTGTTAAGTCGACGATACTGACAAGCATCTTCAGAGGATTTCAGAATCAGGCTTCGTCTTTTCTCCATGAGCTTGCTGGTGAGGTCCGAGATACGAGATGTTCTTTTTAAACGGCTGGCTTTGAAGGCCTTATTCCCAGCCGTTTGGACAATTTCCATGAACCTGTCGTTATAATTGTCCACATTTTTGCATTCTCCTAGGCATTCGAAGCAGTTGTGCAACTAGAGTTGAAAGCTTTCGGGGTTTTGGAGTTGGATAGGCGCTGTTCAGAGCGTGGACTTCACAAGTCGACATCTTTCTAGCTTTGTTTTTAGATTCAATGTGCCTCTTACCATTCGGTGATCGCTTCCTGTCTTCAGCGAGTTGATCACAGAGACATCATTGAATATTTGCCTTTTTGTCGACAAGATGAAGTCAATCTCATTTTTTACTACGCCATTGGGATGCAGCCATGTCCACATGCGCTGTTTTGGCTTTTTCAAGAAAGAGTTCATCATGAAGAGGCCCTCCTTCTCCATAAAGCCGGCCAGCAGCTTACCCCGCGCATTCCTCTCTCAGTATCCAGTTCAATTACACTGAAGAAAATCTAGATTTGCTGTAAAGTAGGATGTATAGTTTTATTAGTTAATTATAACCTACTTAATATTTGATTTTATCTGTCAAAACGTTATCCATATAATAACTTAAGTATGTTAAGTGTTAGAAAAAAAAATATGATAGTTCTTCTTAATGTATAAATACAAATCTGCCTTTTTTAACAAAGTATACCCGTATAATACAGTAATTGACGGCTTGTTTGTAGTAACTGGTATTTTTTTTTTCAATAGATAATCAATAAAATCCGACAGTGGTAAAATAGAATAGAATAGTTATAATTTTGTGATAAACGTTCAAATGTGCTTTGCGATTCACGGAAACGCCCGAGCTAAATGCCACTACTATGCTACAAACCCATCCTGGCTATGACCTTGAATATGGTTAGTTAACCTACTTGATCGATGTGACCATGCAATCCGTATTAAACCAGAAGGTTTTAGTAGCTTTTAAATGATACCACAGACATAGTATCTATCTATCTATCTATCAGCCGAAAGACGTACACTGCTGGACAAAGGCCTCCCCCAAGGATTTCCACACCGACCGGTCCTGTGCGGCTCGCATCCAGCGGCTTCCTGCAACCTTTACCAGGTCGTCGGTCCACCGAGTCGGGGGCCACACCGGAAGGCCCACACTGCGCCTTCCGGTGCGCGGTCGCCATTCGAGAACTTTACTGCCCCAACGGCCATCTGTTCTACGAGCTATGTGCCCTGCCCACTGCCACTTAAGTCTAGCGATTCTGAGAGCTATGTCGGTAACTTTAGTTCTCCTACGTATCTCCTCATTTCTGATTCGATCACGTAGGGAAACACCAAGCATAGCACGCTCCATCGCCCTTTGGGTGACTTTGAGCCTTCTTATAAGGCCCATAGTAAGCGACCATGTCTCGGATCCATATGTCATCACTGGCAACACACACTGGTCAAAGACTTTAGTCTTGAGGGACTGCGGTATTTTGGACGTAAAGATATTGCGAAGCTTCCCGAACGCTGCCCAGCCGAGTTGGATTCGACGATTGATCTCTTTCTCGAAGTTGGACCTACCTAACTGGACTGTTTGTCCCAGGTATACATATTCGTCTACAACTTCGAGTGTAGAGTCTCCAACCTTCAGCGGAGTGGGTGTAACACGGACGTTTGACATGATTTTCGTCTTATCCATGTTCATTTTAAGACCCACTTGTTGGGAGACTCTACTAAGTCCTTCGAGCATTGCGCCTAGGTCTTCCAAGGTCTCAGCCATGATCACGATATCGTCAGCAAATCGAAGGTGAGTGATGTACTCGCCATTGATGTCAATGCCGAGTCCTCTCCAGTCCAGAAGCTTGAAAACGTCTTCCAGTGCAGCGGTGAACAGTTTCGGAGATATAACGTCTCCCTGTCTCACCCCACGCTGCAGCCGGATAGGTTTCGAATTCTGATCCTGGAGGTGGACCGACATGGTGGCGTTTTCATACAAGCACTTCAACACTTCGATGTATCTATAATCAATTTGGCACCGTTGGAGAGACTGCAACACAGCCCAGGGCCCCGATCGCGCTAATTTCAATAGGTTTTACCTTACCAACGAAGCGTTTTTGGTTTTGGAATAGATTTTGTTCAGCTGATGTAAAAAATGGTATCGCGGTATTTTTTCTCAACGATTTAATCGTTGACGTTACCAAACCAAATCAAAACTTGTACCGAACTCAGAACGTTTAGAGCTTACCACTAGTATACAAAAATATTAGGTGTTATTTTCTTAATCGATGATCGATTATGCACTTCGCGAAGCGCGCAGCACTATTCATATGTCAAATAGTTGTCAAAATGTAGTGTCTGCTCATTGTCTACTATTGTTATTAAAGGAAAAACGCAAAACAATGTGGAAAAATGCATATATAAATTGCAAGTAAGTAGTAGTTTTCTGAAATAATTTATAAATGTGGACAGTGCAACTATTTATGTGTTATTTTCTATGCTTTTAAGGTGGATGGAGGCCCGACACGGCTACGTGCACCATTCATCCACTATGTTAAAGGAGACACGAGCACTTGAAAGTCCGCTGGCCCCACTAGTGGAACATAGCAGTGGGGACACGAATCCTAAAAGCACCCTAGAACAGCTGCAGCTGTTGGTCGAGTTTTGCAAGGCCAATAAAAAGGTCATTAAATAAGTAAGCGCCGCTGTAGTGTCTTTGGTGATCATGCTGAGGCTGGATGTGCACATCACATGATAACAGCTGTCTCCAACTGGCAGATAGTATGTTCAGTTTGCATAGAAGGACAAGACCATCAAAATTCGAAACATGTAAACAAACAGTACCAATACAATAATAAATAATAATATTGTGTAAGGAACTAGGTATTTTTTATTTTACCACCACTGCTTACAGTCTTTTTCACATCCAGACGGTATGTGGGGTTTCAACTCCTAACCCACAAACGGCTTGGCCTGCAGACCATATTGTTTTTTAACCATACAGTCTCTCAAGACCAATGTCTTTGACTAGTGTGAAACTGAGGCATGGCCACTTACAATGGGTCTCATAAACAGATTCAAGGACAACCAAAGGGTGTTGGAGTATGCCGTATTTGGAGTTTCCTATGTGATCGAATTAGAAATAATATAGGTAACAATAATATCCCGGTTAAATAATGCCCAATCGTCTGGCTCCAAACTAATGGAAACCAGAGACTGATTGATATACATACACATTTACATTTAAATACATTCCGGGGCCCTGCTCATCGAAGAAATGTTAGCCGTAGATGGGGATCAAACCCACGAGACTCTCATCAATAGTCAAGTGCGCTAACCACTGAGCCACCGAGTCACTTAAATGAGGTCATACACAGGAGAACTACTAGTAACTGCCGAAGCTCATAGAACTGCTAAACTGAAGCAGCAGTAGGCGGAGCACACAGCTTGCAGAACAACCACTCGGTGGTGAACCAATGACCTGATGAAAGGTGAGGGCAGCGCAGGACCAGTCAGAGTGGAAATCCTTAGGGGAAGCCTATTAGATATATACTCTTTATTGCACACAAAATACAATTTTATTAATAAAAAATAAATAAAAAAGATATGTGGTGGTGCCACCTGGGCGGGCTTATCACTGAAAGCGATTTCTTCCAGACAACTCTAGGACACGGAGACAAAACAAAGTACAGGTAGGCCTTTGTTTAGCAGTAGACGTAATTATGGACGTACTTTGGCAGTGATGATTATGAAGTGACCTTCTAAAATGAGCATTTATTTTGCCGGTTGTTACCCTGCTTTGTCCCATCTACCTTGTGGCATCTTTTCAAATATGAGATAAAAATTGAGCTAGATGATTATTAACCACTTCCTTGGCATAGTATCTAAGCCACTTGCTCCTCTTCAAGAGGTCAGGGGTTCGAGTCCCAGCCTATTCGGAATTTTTATTAATAATAATAATAATATCTGGGACAAATCAAAGAATGTGGTAGAAAGTTTATGCGCCCGCCTGGCTAGGTACCACCATTTTATCAATCTTGTCACAAAAAACAAATCTTAACAGCATTGTAAGTAAGATAGCTCTAGCTTCGCAGGTCAGATTGTATCCTTAGAGGCTGTTGGAGTATACCCTTAGGGGCGCTATAATACGCCTTGAAACGCATAGAAAACAAAGAAAACTTTTTTAGGCTCGTGACAAAATTTTCGGCGACATTTTATTTTGTTCGCAACCACCCCCCCCCCCTTTTTATTATTTTATCGAATGGGGTCACTTAGGGGAACATTTTTGGTCATGTGAAGTTTTTTCGTAAGATCAACCAAAAAACGGGTCTGAAGTTGTGCGTTTATAAAGGGGCCAGGAAATTTTCGACAAACGGTATTAATGTATTAAGGGGGCGCCCTAGGAGAGCCAAGGGGCCCCGGGGGCGTAAAGGGTATGTTATGGGGGTGCACTAGGAGAGCTAAGGGTGCGCCCCGGGGGTGCAAAGGATATGTTAAGGAGGCGCACTAGGAGCTTCAAAGGGGCGCCCCGGGGGCGCCATGGGGATGTTAAGGGGGCGCCCTAGGAGCGCCAAGTGAATGTTAATGGGGCGCCCTAGGAGCGTTAAGGGGGAGTTAAAGGGGCGCCAAGGGGATGTTAAGGGAGCGCCCTACGAGAGCCAAAGGGGCGCCCCGGCAGCGCAAAGGGAAGGTTAAGGGGGTGCCATGGGGATGTTAAGGGGGCGCCCTAGGAGCGCCGAGGGGGCGCCCCGCGGGTGCCAAGTGGATGTTAAGGAGGCTCCCTAGGAGCGTTAAGGGGGAGTTAAAGGGGCACCAAGGGGATGTTAAGGGGGGGGGCCTTAGAAGCGCCAAGGGGATGTTAAGAGGGCGCCCTAGGAGAGCCAAGGGGGCGCCCCTGGGGCGCCTCATTAACTCCCCCTTAACATACCCTTTGGGCCCCGGGGCGCCCCTTAGCTCTCATAGGGCGCCCCCTTAACATCCTCTTCGCACCCCCTTAACTCCCCCTTGGTGCGCCTAGGGCGCCCCCTTAACATTCCCTTGGCGCTCCCTTAACATCCCCTTTGCGCCCCCGGGGCGCACCCTTGGCTCCCCTAGTGCGCCCATTAACATAGCCTTTGCGCCCCTTTGGCTCTCCTAGGGTGCCCCCTTAACATCCCCTTGGCGCCCCTGGGGCGCCTCATTAACTCCCCCTTAACGCCCCCTTGGCGTTCTAGGGCGGCCCCTTAACATCATCTTGGCTGTCCTAGTGCGCCCCCTTAACATACCCTTTGGGCCCCGGGGCGCCCCTTAGCTCTTCTAGGGCGCCCCCTTAACATCCTCTTGGCACCCCCTTAACTCCCCCTTGGTGCGCCTGGGCGCCCCCTTAACATTCCTTGGCGCTCCCTTAACATCCCCTTTGCGCCCACGGGGCGCCCCCTTGGCGCTCCCGGGGCGCCCCCTTAACACCCTCTTCATACATTAATACCGTTTGTAGAAATTTTCCCTGGCTCCTTTATAAACGTGCACCTTTGGACCCGTTTTTTCGTAAACGGTTGATCCTACGAAAAACTTCACATGACCAAAAGTGTTCCCCTAAGTGACCCCTACTCGATAAGATAATAAAAAGGGGGGACGCAAAAAAAAAATTCTTCATCGAAAATTTTCTAAGTCCCTGGCCCTTAGTCCCCCTAAGCCTATGTACTCTTAGTGGAGTTTAGAATTTTGGTTGCCGTTTTTCTCGAAAACCTGCACCTTACGAAGAAACTTCACATGACCAAAAATGTTCCCCTTAGTGATCCCTACTCGATAAAAAATAAAAAGGGGGGGTTGCGAACCAAAAAAAATCTCGCCGAAATTTTTCTAAGTCCCTGGCCTATAGAGCGCCTAAGGGTACACCCCAATCGCATTGCGTTGGCGCTTTTTTATAAGCTTGCTTACATCCATCCTTGGCATCATCATCACTTATCATCAGTTGAGATGATGCCAAGGGCTAACCAAGTGTGGAAGTGTGTGAATTGTAGATAAAAATACGAAAAAACAAAAGATTTTTCAATGCGTTAGCTCAGCTTCTATACGTAAAAGTTCCTTGGCACTAACTTTTTCAGAAACGTTCGTTTGATAGCGGAAAACACGTTCCCAACGAAACGTTTTTGTTTTTAAACGTTGTCAAAGAATAGCGCGATACCATAGAATACATACAGTTCGATCGATCGCTACACCAACACATTTTCCGATAAAAAGCTAATTCGTTACCGTTAAATTCGTTAGCGCGATACAAAAAGTGCGTAACGTAACGTTTATGGTCGAGGTTTTGTTTTGGTATTTCCGTTTAAAATTAGCGCGATCGGGGCCCAGGTCTCGATCGAATCAAAGGCTTTCTCATAGTCCACAAACGCCAAGCATAGTGGCCGATTATACTCTTCGGTCTTCTGTATAATCTGCCGCAGCGTATGTATGTGGTCTATGGTACTGAAGCCTTTTCGGAAACCGGCTTGTTCGGGAGGCTGGAAGTCGTCAAACCTGCGTGCGAGACGATTCGTAATGACTCTCGAAAACAGCTTGTAGACATGGCTCAGGAGTGAGATGGGTCTGTAATTCTTCAGCAGAGACTTATCACCCTTCTTGAAGAAGAGCACCACCACACTCCTGTGCCATGCTGTAGGCGTTCGTCCCTCGAGCATGACGGAATTAAATAGCTTCTGAAGAGCTATAAGTACCGGTTCTCCACCTGCTTTCAGAAGCTCAGCCGTAATTCCATCATCACCCGGTGCCTTGTTGTTCTTTAGCTGTTTGAGAGCCATTCTAATCTCGCACAGGCTGACGTCTGGGATATCTTCGGTATAGTGTCGGGACAATCTGGCTCTCGGGTCTTCAGCCAGATTGCTGACAGGTAAGCGTGTAGTCATGTATAATTGTCCGTAGAATTTCTCAACCTCTTCCAACAGCTCGGGCTTGGACGACACGACTCTGCCATCCTCGGTCTTCAGCTTCGTCAGTTGGCTTTGACCAGCAGACAGATCCCTTGCGAATACTTTTGACCCTTTATTGCGCTCGATAGCCTCTTTAATACGATTGGTATTAAATTGGCGTATATCACGGGTCAAGGACTTGGAGATCTGTCTTTTTAGTCGCCGGTACTGACAAGCATCTTCAGAGGATTTTAGAATCAGGCTTCGTCTTTCCTCCATGAGCTTGCTGGTGAGGTCCGAGATACGAGATGTTCTTTTTAAACGGCCGGTTTTGAAGGCCTTATTCCCAGCCGTTTGGACAATTTCCATGAACCTGTCGTTATAATTGTCCACATTTTCGCATTCTCCTAGGCATTCGAAGCGGTTGTGCAACTCGAGTTGAAAGCTTTCGGGGTTTTGGAGTTGGATAGGCGCTGGTCGGAGCGTGGACTTCATCAGTCGACATCTTTCTAGCTTTGTTTTTAGATTCAATATGCCTCTTACCATTCGGTGATCGCTTCCTGTCTTCAGCGAGTTGATCACAGAGACATCATTGAATATTTGCCTTTTTGTCGACAAGATGAAGTCAATCTCATTTTTTACTACATAGTATAGTTATAGCTAAACAGAGCTTGCCGATTTCGTATTTTGTTTTTACGACTTGCGTCTTGTTATTGGCTCTTGGTTCAAAAATACTTATTGTATAACTTTGAAATGTACATTTTTGAATTCCTTAGTAACCGCTCTACAAAAAAGATAATAACCAAATTTTTGATAAACCCCTTACTTTTCGACTTTATTAAGAATTAACACACAGTCTTATCGAAAAAAGTCAGTTTTTTCAATGTAGCTCCGTAAATAGAATATTTACGACAGTAAGTGCATACATGTTATTTGTAGGTCTTTTCAATAGCTTTCAAATGATATAACACACATAGGATAAAACTTAGTGGTTCTCGAGAAAATATTGAAAAACCAAACCGTTCAGCCGCCATCTTGATTACGTCATAGATACTCACTCCACCACTTTAGAAAGCGACAACAAGTGGTTTGATAATCAGTAGACCACGCTGATTCCAACGGTACCAGTTGTCGCTATAATACTGCTCGGTCCTACGAAAATTGCCGTTTTTCCAATTGGCCTCTCTACTATATAGGGCTATTCAAAAATATCATACAATCTGCTTAACAGATGGGAAATAGAACGCAAACTCCGGTTGGCGCGGCGCTCGGCAGCTGAGAGGTCAGCCTCACCAGGAGAGCTGGCGAGAAGACGAGACGCCAGGAAACGCCGCAGAGCGCAGCGGGAGAAAGAGAGGGAGAGGGAGAAAGAGAGGGAGCGGGAGAAACGAGGTGAGTGTGAGTGAGATGGATGAGACGCCAGGAAAAGCTTCAGAGCGCAGCGGGAGAGGGAGCGGGAGAAACGAGGTGAATGAAAGAGAGACAGACGAGACGCCAGGAAAAGCCGCAGAGCGCCGCGGGACATGGAGAGGGAGAAAGAGAAGGAGCGGGAGGAACAACGTAAGTGTGAGAGAGAGACAGACGAGACGCCAGGAAACGCCGCAGAGCACAGCGGGAGAAGGAGAGGTAGAAAGAGAGGGAGCGGGAGAAACGAGGTGAATGTGAGTGAGATGGACTAATTGGGTTGTTGTTCTTTACTACCCATATAGCCCACATTGCAGGAGCACGGGTGTTTTCTCATTTCTCGAGTAGGTTAAGCCATACTCCAAACACAAGTTTAACCGCCTCCATAGTCAGTGGTTAGTCCACTCGCTTTATATCAAGAGGTTGTAGGTTCGGTTCCCGGCGGGGTTCAACTTTGTAGCACTCTGTTTGGTTGGTGGTAGGGCATTTTCTGAGCTTGCCTGGATAGCTACCACCATCTTACCTAAGTAAAGCCTGATTTACGGTCTACCTCTAAATAAGAGTCTTATCTAAAAATAATGATTTATTTTGCTTGGTGTCGTCGAAATTTTGTGATTTGAGTGAAAAATCTGCGTTTAGCACTCAAAGACATAAAGATCTATATAAAAATTTCTTAAGTTCTACAAACTTTTTAGTTTACAATCTTTTTAATTAATTAATACTCTAGGGCCTAGAGTCTCGGCCTACCTATCTGAAGTGCCTTGTATTCACAATACCCGCTACAGTAGTTGTTTGATTGCGCCAGAAGCAGAGGCAGAGAAGCAGAAGGAAGCTGAAAAGAAGAATGAGAAGCCACCTCCCAGTCCCGGGGAGATTCTAGAAGAGAACAAAGATAGTGGTTCGTATTAGATTATTTAGCGTATTATGTGCTTTGTTATTGCTATCTTCTTTTTCTATATCGATAACAACTCATAGCTTACCCACTGATGGGGCACTGGTCTCTTCATAGGAAGAGTTATAGAACTGAGAAGGTTAGTCCATACTCTCCATATGGGGGCTAAGTCCGGATTAGTGGAGGTTGCGGGGTTAATGGGCAGCTCTAGTGTCTGAAGTTTTCAATCCGCCTGAGTCTGAGTTTCATGAGTGGAAGCTCCAGTTTTTATACACTGGTGGACTAAAAAATCGACTCAAAATTTGTTGACTGACTTTTGAAAAATGAACTCAGTCTACAAAGCTACTAAATAGAAAAAACAAAAAACTAGAAAATCACCAAACTAAAATCATAAAGAGTAAATACGCAGATTTTGAACTTTTGATTTAGTGTTTTTTTGCTAGATGCGAGTTATTTTTTCAAAAGTCGTGCCACAAACCTTGAGTCGATATTTTTGTCCAAAAGAGTAAATACGCAGATTTTGAACTTTTGATTTAGTGTTTTTTTGCTAGATGCGAGTTATTTTTTCAAAAGTCGTGCCACAAACCTTGAGTCGATATTTTTGTCTATGAGTATAGTTTCAGATAATTTTGTTAGACCTTGTATATACAGGTGTTAAAAATGTGCGTTTGAAATTTTAGGGGGTTACTCAATCAAGAATACAGGAAAAATATTGAAAAAATCCGATCTACAATTTTTTTCTGTTTCCCCATACAAATTCTTGATTCACTATTTAGACTTCGTATGAAAAAACATGTAAATCGTTTTTTTTTTCAATATTTTTCCTGTATTCTATATTTGATTCTGAGTAAACACTTAAAAACGCACTTTTTTAACAGCCTGTATATGTTTGTAACAGAAGCAGCCGAAAGATCAGCCTCCCCTCTCTTCGGAGCTAAAACGGAACGTAAGCGACTAGTCGACGACAGAAGGCAAAATGCTATGGCGGCGCTGCGAGCACAGAGAGACGCTAAAGCTACCAGGTAACTGATGAAGTGATCATCAATGGACCTTCATACCCCATTACAGTAGTGGAAATAATCCCTTGTGAAATCCATTTCGTCCCCACTGCAGGGGCACGAGTCTCTTCCCATATCTCTAGAAGGTTAGGCCATACTCCACACACGGGGGCCAAGTCCGGATTGGTGGAGGTTGTGGGGCTAGTGGTCAACCCCAGTGTCAAGTTTTCAAGCCGCCTATAAGGCCTCTTACATGGCTTAAGGACTGCTATCTAATGATAGCAGCCGGCACCAACGGCTTAACGTGTCTTGCGAAGCGCGGAAACGGTCGAGATAAACATTAACAGTCAAACCCATCCAGCTTATGACCGTGTCTGTAGTCAGTTAACCTGCGTGATCGATTTCACGAAATCTCTGGCAACCTTACGGAAGGCAAACCGTACTTTCGCACAAAAACTGTTTTAATCCGTGAGATTGCGCAAATCGTATTAAACGAGTATATTCGAACGTGGCCGATGTTATCCGAGCGTCTGAGATTTATAAGGGTCCACTTGACGTGATAAACTCATTCGTAGTCTTGCGATAATTTTTGAAATATACAAGCATTTTCAGATGATCATTTTTTTTATATGCGGGTTAAGTTGAAGGTTGAAGTACGAGCCGGTACACCTTTATTGCTTGATAAATGATAGACGAGAAATTTCCAAAATTACACAATTTATTGATACAATGTCTATGCTAAATGATGATGATTATGCTAAATGATATGTGAGTACGCGTCCGCCGGGTTCGGATCGTAACGTGAACTGATTTGATTTTACATAAAAATAATAAATTTGCGGCAGCGGCGCGCCAATCTGCTGACATGCAAAATATAAGGTGCTACTTTATTAGTGCCCGATATTTTAGTCAGTGCTTCTACTCCTGATTCTGATCAACTTTCTCCAAGGAACTCATAGTCAAATCGCAAAAAAAAATTTGGACTCTTCATACTAATTTAGCCGCTCGGCTGATCGATTTGTATGAAGACTCCAAAAAATTTTTTGCTATTTGACTATGAGTTCCTTGGGGAAAGTTGATCAGAATCAGGAGTAGAAGCACTGACTAAAATATCGGGCACTAATAAAGTAGCACCCTATATATACGAATGCATCGTACAGTTGAAATTAAGGAACGATAAGAGAACAATAATCTTCCGCAGGGTGGAACAACACAAACAGAAACGCGCGCAGCACGAAAAGGACAAAGACAAAGAAGACGAAGATGTAAGTAGCATTTTGTCAACATACCGTGTACGATTAAAAATGATTTATTTCAAAGCGGGAGCGCAATGAATTTCTGTCAACGGTATATTCTATAAACTAAATAATAAATATCCAGGACAAACAACACAAAGTCATCTGTTATATACAAAATAACAATAACGATTTGTAAATTAAAAGAAATGTATTTATGTACAAAGGTGGTCTTATCCCTTAAAGGGATCTCTTCCATCCAACCAAATTAGTTAACGATAAAATAATCTTAATTTGATTTCGTAGGATGCGGATGCTGAGCTAATAGGCGGTACCAGTAAACAGAGTGTCAAGCTGAAAGCATCTGACATTTACTCGGACGATTCCGGCTCGGACTCGGATGACAACAAATCGACAGGTAATATTAATAAAATACTTATGGATTGTAACTAGCAATACAATAAAGGTAGGTTACTACTTAAAAAACTGGACTACTTTAGTTTTATGACTTTATAGAAATCGCAAAAGAAATAACTTTGAACAGATACAATTTTAAATATCCGGGACAAATCTTATAAGGAAGCCCCAGTAATATTAGTTAATAGGCAGCAAATGTTAAAGGAAATATACAGGGTGTAAGGGACAGGTTTCCAAAAACTTTAAGGGCTTGCTCAGTAGACGAAACTGAACAACTTTCCACAAGAATTTTTTTCAGGAAACTAAAAAAAAAATCGGCTTCTCCATACAAACTGTCGAATCAAATTTATAATTTTGCATGGAGAAGCCGATTTTTTTTTTTCGTTTCCTGAAAAAATTTCTTGTGGAAAGTTGTTCAGTTTCGTCTACTGAGCAAGCCCTTAAAGTTTTCGGAAACCTGTCCCTTACACCCTGTATATTTTATTATTTATATATAGATATAATACACCCAGACACAGTATGGGTAAGCCACTTCAAGGCAAAAAGCCGTGTTTAATTATGCGTATTTTGATGTATAACACTATACTTATGTTATCTAGACGCTAGACAGAATATACAGTATAGTCCAGTCATCGAGGAGGTTGAGGTATGCATTAACTCCTCTGTCCGTAAAACTTTGCAGTATGATTAAGTAGATTCCATAGATGAGGTGTGACAAGGTATCCCGGAGATGTATGTTTTGGAAGTAGGTATTTTATACCTAAACATGAATATTGCTAATAACTCTTACCGAACAATTTCTCAATCTATTATTCCAACGCGATATGTTAGTGCTAGTTTGTTATTATATGTATGTAAAACTGTCCAAAACTTTTTCGAACTTTTTAACTTCGATATTTATCAAAATTTGTTATTTTGCTATAATTACCAAGGTATAATTTCTCGGTAAATTTTTATTTTTACTATGCTTTTATACCTCATAAGACTTTTCTATGTGTAAGTATCCAAAACATTTTCCTATAGGAACGTAATGTTATAGTTTCCGTAAAAATGCTCACGGCTCATAATTTCTCAGTCCAGTTTTATTCCTTTAGAAGTCACAATTTACAGAAAGAAGTAAACAGTTTTTTAGAACTATCCAATGAAATTTCGGCAAAATAGTAGTTTTAGAATTTCTTTAGATAATACGTTTATTAAACATTTACGGCTCACGGGGCGGCGGCGAACGTAGACGCGATGCGCGCGGCATCCGCTCAAGGTCAGAATACATCTACATTCATTTGAAAAACATTCGATATACTTTGCTTTGCTAGGAAGGGTGCCGATATTTTTTGACTGTAAAGGATAAAGAGTTTAGATTTTTCCTTGACTATTGAATATGTGTAACTAATATATATATATATATTATATAACTATTGTTTTTTTTTTGCATTTTATGTACCGTTCAGTAAAAAATAAAATTATACTATTGTTCCCCCGTCTGAGTGTACGGATATTAGGCTATGTAGGTATGCTCGTGACCTAAGACTGAATTCAGAAGACGCACAACGCGGGTGCGATTTACCCTATTACTAGGATAAAACATACTAGGATAAAACATCGTTTTTACTATAGCTATGTTAATTTTCTAAACAAAACGGTATTTTAAATAGTTCTTATATCACTTAGTATACACTCACTTACATTGTGATAAAAGATTACTTATAACTTAATCCGGTAGTTGACTGCTAGTCATTTTCAGTTACTTTTTTATCAAATGCCCGAGCACTTGACAGAGCACTCGCCCGAGCACTTGACCGAGAACTTGACCGAGAACTCGCCCGAGCACTCGCCTGAGCACTTGACCGAGCACTCGACCGAACACTTGACCGAGCACTCGCCCGAGCACTCGACCGAGCACTCGACTGAGCACTCGCCCGAGCACTTGACAGAGCACTCGCCCGAGCACTTGACCGAGCACTCGACCGAACACTTGACCGAGCACTCGCCCGAGCACTTGACCGAGCACTCACCCAAGCACTTGACCGAGCACTCGCCCGAACACTTGACCGAGCACTCGCCCGAGCACTCGCCCGAGCACTCGCCCGAGCACTTGACCGAGCACTCGCCCAGTATTTGACCGAGCACTTGGCAGAGCACTTGCCAAAGCACTCACCCAAGCACTTGACCGAGAACTTGACCGAGCACTCGTCCGAGCACTCGCCCAAGAACTTGTGCGCTTGTACTCACCCGAGCACTAGACCGAGCACTCGCCCAAGCACTTAACCGATCACTTGACCGAGAACTCGCCCAAGCACTTGACCGAGCACTTGACCGAGCACTCGCCCAGCAGTTGACCGAGCACTTGACAAAGCACTCACCCAAGCACTTGACTGAGCACTTGACTAAGCACTTGGCCGAGCACTTGACAAAGCACTCACCCAAGCACTTGACCGAGCACTTGACCAAGCATTTAAACGAGCACTCGCCCGAGCACTTGTGCGCTTGTACAAGCACTTGTCGGTGCAGTTGTCCGAGCACTTGCTTGTCCGAGCACTTGTGCTCTTGTACGAGCACTTGTCGGAGCACTTGTACGAACACTCAAATCAGGTTGACAATTATAGACCTATTTCAAAAGTAAAGCTCGCAAAGTGCTCGTACAAGTGCACATACAAGCGCACAAGTGCTCAGACAAGTGCTCAATTGCCCGGTCATACAAGTGCTCGGGCGAGTGCTCAGTCAAGTGCTCGGGCGAGTGCTCGGTCAAGTGCTTAGGTGAGTGCTCGGGCGAGTGCTCGGTGGAGTGCTCGGTCGAGTGCTCGAACGAGTGCTCTTTCAAGTGCTCGGGCGAGTGCTCGGTCGAGTGCTCGGTCGAGTGCTCGGTCAAGTGCTCGGGCGAGTGCTCGGTCAAGTGTTCGGGCGAGTGCTCGGTCAAGTGCTCGGGCGAGTGCTCGGTCGAGTGCTCGGTCAAGTGCTCGGGCGAGTGCTCGGGCGAGTGCTCGGTCAAGTGTTCGGTCGAGTGCTCGGTCAAGTGCTCGGGCGAGTGCTCTGTCAAGTGCTCGGGCGAGTGCTCAGTCGAGTGCTCGGTCAAGTGCTCGGGCGAGTGCTCGGTCGAGTGCTCGGGCGAGTGCTCGGTCAAGTGTTCGGTCAGAGCACTCGCCCGAGCACTTGACCGAGCACTCACCCAAGCACTTGACCGAGCACTCGCACTTGACCGAGCACTCACCCAAACATTTGACGGAGCACTCGACCGAACACTTGACCGAGCACTCGCCCGAGCACTCGCCTGAGCACTTGACCGAGCACTCGACCGAACACTTGACCGAGCACTCGACCGAGCACTCGCCCGAGCACTTGACCGAGCACTCGACTGAGCACTCGCCCGAGCACTTGACAGAGCACTCGCCCGAGCACTTGACCGAGCACTCGACCGAACGCTTGACCGAGCACTCGCCCGAGCACTCGCCCGAGCACTTGACCGAGCACTCGACCGAGCACTCACCCAAGCACTTGACCGAGCACTCGCCCGAACACTTGACCGAGCACTCGCCCGAACACTTGACCGAGCACTCGCCCGAGCACTCGCCCGAGCACTTGACCGAGCACTCGCCCGAGCACTTGAAAGAGCACTCGTTCGAGCACTCCACCGAGCACTCCACCGAGCACTCGCCCGAGCACTCACCTAAGCACTTGACCGAGCACTCGCCCGAGCACTTGACTGAGCACTCGCCCGAGCACTTGTATGACCGGGCAATTGAGCACTTGTCTGAGCACTTGTGCGCTTGTATGTGCACTTGTACGAGCACTTTGCGAGCTTTACTTTTGAAATAGGTCTATAATTGTCAACCTGATTTGAGTGTTCGTACAAGTGCTCCGACAAGTGCTCGTACAAGAGCACAAGTGCTCGGACAAGCAAGTGCTCGGACAACTGCACCGACAAGTGCTTGTACAAGCGCACAAGTGCTCGGGCGAGTGCTCGTTTAAATGCTTGGTCAAGTGCTCGGTCAAGTGCTTGGGTGAGTGCTTTGTCAAGTGCTCGGCCAAGTGCTTAGTCAAGTGCTCAGTCAAGTGCTTGGGTGAGTGCTTTGTCAAGTGCTCGGTCAACTGCTGGGCGAGTGCTCGGTCAAGTGCTCGGTCAAGTGCTTGGGCGAGTTCTCGGTCAAGTGATCGGTTAAGTGCTTGGGCGAGTGCTCGGTCTAGTGCTCGGGTGAGTACAAGCGCACAAGTTCTTGGGCGAGTGCTCGGACGAGTGCTCGGTCAAGTTCTCGGTCAAGTGCTTGGGTGAGTGCTTTGGCAAGTGCTCTGCCAAGTGCTCGGTCAAATACTGGGCGAGTGCTCGGTCAAGTGCGCGGCCAAGTGCTTGGGCACTGCTCGGTCAAGTGATCGGTTAAGTGCTTGGGCGAGTGCTCGGTCTAGTGCTCGGGTGAGTACAAGCGCACAAGTTCTTGGGCGAGTGCTCGGACGAGTGCTCGGTCGAGTGCTCGGACGAGTGCTCAGTCAAGTTCTCGGTCAAGTGCTTGGGTGAGTGCTTTGGCAAGTGCTCTGCCAAGTGCTCGGTCAAATACTGGGCGAGTGCTCGGTCAAGTGCTCGGCCAAGTGCTTGGGCACTGCTCGGTCAAGTGATCGGTCAAGTGCTTGGGCGAGTGCTCGATCAAGTGCTTGGGCGAGTGCTCGGTCTAGTGCTTAGTCAAGTGCTTGGGCAAGTGCTCGGTCAAGTGCTCCGACAAGTGCTCGGTGAAGTGCTCGGTCAAGTGCTTGGGCGAGTGCTTGGGCGAATGCTCGGTCAAGTGCTCGGTAAAGTGCTTGGGCAAGTGCTCGGTCAAGTGCTCGGGCGAGTGCTCGGTCAAGTGCTCGGATAGGACAAGTGATCGTACAAGATGGTTGCGGATGCAGAGCCTTTGAAATCCGCGGATGCGGATATTTAAAGGCTTATCCGCGGATGCGAATCTTAATATTTTTTTAGAGAAAAGGACTACACAAAAAAATCGTCCCCACCTACCAACAGATTCCAAACGTATCTCAGTCAATACATCTGTGCAGCCCGATGTTTTTTTTGCTATGACGACATCCGCCGCAGACGTGGGGTTTTCATGCAAATCGAATTTGATTTCCCATACAAATTTGGAAGCTCATTTGATCAATTAGTATGAGGAAACCAAAATTTTTTTTGCGGGAAATTTGTTCAGATTCATGAGTAGTTGTAGAAAGTTGTTGTTTTAACATACAACTTTTTACCTCTACCAGCTAGAAAACTTTACACGATAGTGATAAAAGCTGGTGTTCGAAATTCGAACACTTTAACTAACATTCGCAGCAAAAAGCTGCTTTGAGTTAACAGATTAATAAATAGTTTTTCATCTGTCCGGCATGAAAAGAGTGCCTTTGGTCCCTGAAAACTCGCAGCAAAAGTTGTTTTTGCTTTGAGCGTGAGAAAAAGTGATTCGAATTTCGAACAACACCTTTCACGCGGCGCTGAAAAAAATATGAGCGATGGTTCGATCAGAAACTCATTTTGACGTAGCAAGTGTTTTAACTCATAGGCTTACAATGTTATATGTTATTTAATGAAATTTAAGTTTATAAATTCTGTTATTGCATTTTTAAAGACGTAATATTTAAAATAAATATATACTTACCTACTAGTAAACATGGATATCGCTTACTTAAAAATATCATGTTTGTGTTGCATCTTAGGTTTTTTTAAAAATGTTAAGTAGCGCAGTTTCCGAACGCAACCTCTAAAATTTTGAGTCTAAATTAAAAACATTATAATAAAAAACTATATTGTCTTCAAAGAGAATTTAATCAACTACGATTTTGCTTTTCACGCTGTTCGAAAGTTGTATGTTTAACACGAAAGCAGGTCATTTATATGTCTCGTGCCTTTAAATCACTCACTTCTACGCTCGTGATTCAATTCCAGACTACTTCGCTAGTTCGTGATTTAAAGCTAGCACTCGAAGCAAAAATAACTTTGAACTTTAACGTTGAACAAATAACTATTCTCGTATATTTTAATAAACCCCCAACGTATAATTTTTTGCATAGTTTTTTGTATGGGTTTGTATGGGCATAAATAAATGAAAACCGGTTAAGTGCGAGTCAGACTCGCGCATGATGGGTTTCGTACCATCGTACAATATTTGGAATTCCACCAAAAATACGTTTTTGGTGTCACCCTACCAGCCTCTTTAATGTTTAAGTTTTTTTAATTTTTTTATGGCATAGCTGACAAACGAGCAGATGGATCACCTAATGGTAAGCGATTACCGCCGCCGATAGACACCCGCAACACCAGAGGAGTTACAAGTGCGTTGCCGGCCTTTGTTGTTATAGTGGCAACAGAAATACACACTGTGAAAATTACAGCTATGTA
Source organism: Coleophora deauratella (assembly GCA_958295455.1). Classification (NCBI taxonomy): domain Eukaryota; kingdom Metazoa; phylum Arthropoda; class Insecta; order Lepidoptera; family Coleophoridae; genus Coleophora; species Coleophora deauratella. Next base: position 4,884,392 of record OY282412.1, read on the forward strand.
CCTATTACGGTTAAAGACGGACAGACGGACAGTTAATAGGGTCCCGTTGACTTTGTGTACGGAACTCTAAATAATGATACTAATCCTTGTTTTTTTTATTAAATTATTAAAGTACTGAAAGTTAAAAACGTGGACCATTTTATTTCGCAGGTATACCACTGCAGCCCAGTACCGTCCGGATTTTTGTCTACGACGGAATCCGGACGAAAACCGTCCGATGGGACGGAATCCGAGCCTTCGTCGTGCACCGCAGCTTCGGACGGAAACCGTCCGGTGGAGCGGAACGCTGCCGCATGCGAAATTCATCGCTTCGCGCTCCCGTCCGATTTCTGCCTCAGTGTGATATCCACATAACAGTCATCGCAGGGCGGGGGAGGGTGATGGAAGGACCCCATAAAGGGGGTGGTTTGAGGATAGAAATGAGCCATTCGGGAGCACTTGTAGGAGCACTTGTCTGAGCACTTGTACGAGCACTTGTCCGAGTACTTGTCCGAGCACTTGTACGAGCACTTGTACACTTGACCGAGCACTCGCCCGAGCACTTGACCGAGCACTCGCCTGAGCACTTGACTGAGCACTCGCCCGAGCACTTGACCAAGCACTCACCCAAGCACTCGCCTGTGCACTTGACCGAGCACTTGACCGAACACTCGCCCGAGCACTTGACCGAGCACTCGCTCTTGAACGAGCACTCGACCGAGCACTTGACAGAGCACTCGCCCGAGCACTTGACCGAGCACTCACCCAAGCACTCGACCGAGCAGTCGACCGAACACTTGACCGAGCACTCACCCAAGCACTCGCCTGACCACTTGACCGAGCACTTGACCGAACACTCGCCCGAGCACTTGACCGAGCACTCGCACTTGACCGAACACTCGACCGAGCACTTGACAGAGCACTCGCCCGAGCACTCGACCGAGCACTTGACAGAGCACTCACCCAAGCACTTGACCGAGCACTCACCCAAACACTTGACGGTGCACTCGACCGAGCACTCGCCCGAGCACTTGACCGAGCACTCGACCGAACACTTGACCGAGCACTCGCCCGAGCACTTGACCGAGCACTTGACCGAGCACTCACCCAAGCTCTTGGCCGAGCACACGACAGAGCACTCGACCGAGCACTCGCCCGAGCACTCGCCCGAGCACTTGACCGAGCACTCGACCGAGCACTTGACCGAGCACTCGACTGAGCACTTGACCGAGCACTCGACCGAACACTTGACCGAGCACTCGCCCGAGCACTTGACCGAGCACTCGCCCGAGCACTTGACCGCTCGGTCACCCAAGCTCTTGACCGAGCACACGACAGAGCACTCGACCGAGCACTCGCCCGAGCACTTGACCGAGCACTCGTCCGAGCACTTGACCGAGCACTCACCCAAGCTCTTGACCGAGCACACGACAGCGCACTCGACCGAGCACTCGCCCGAGAACTCGCCCCATAACTTGTGCGCTTGCACTCGCCCGAACACTCACCCGAGCACTTGACTGAGCACTCGCCCGAGCACTTGTATGACCGGGCAATTGAGCACTTGTCTGAGCACTTGTGCGCTTGTACGTGCACTTGTACGAGCACTTTGCGAGCTTTACTTTTGAAATAGGTCTATAATTGTCAACCTGATTTGAGTGTTCGTACAAGTGCTCGTACAATTGCTCCGCCAAGTGCTCGTACAAGCGCACAAGTGCTCGGACAAGCAAGTGCTCGGACAACTGCACCGACAAGTGCTCGTACAAGCGCACAAGTGCTCGGGCGAGTGCTCGTTTGAATGCTTGGTCAAGTGCTCGGTCAAGTGCTTGGGTGAGTGCTTTGTCAAGTGCTCGGCCAAGTGTTTAGTCAAGTGCTCAGTCAAGTGTTCGGTCGAGTGCTTGGGTGAGTGCTTTGTCAAGTGCTCGGTCAACTGCTGGGCGAGTGCTCGGTCAAGTGCTCGGTCAAGTGCTTGGGCGAGTTCTCGGTCAAGTGATCGGTTAAGTGCTTGGGCGAGTGCTCGGTCTAGTGCTCGGTTGAGTACAAGCGCACAAGTTCTCGGGCGAGTGCTCGGGCGAGTGCTCGGACGAGTGCTCGGACGAGTGCTCGGTCGAGTGCTCGGACGAGTGCTCGGTCATGTGCTCGGTCAAGTGCTCAGGCAAGTGCTTGGGTGAGTGCTCGGTCAAGTGCTCAGGCGAGTGCTTGGGTGAGTGCTCGGTCAAGTGCTCGGGCGAGTGCTCAGTCAAGTGCTCAGGCGAGTGCTCGGTCAAGTGCTCGGGCGAGTGCTCGGTCAAGTGTACAAGTGCTCGTACAAGTGCTCGGACAAGTGCTCGTACAAGTGCTCAGACAAGTGTTCCTACAAGTGCTCCCGAATGGCTCATTTCTATCCTCAAACCACCCCCTTTATGGGGTCCTTCCATCACCCTCCCCCTCCCTGCGATGACTGTTATGCGGATATCACACTGAGGCAGAAATCGGACGGGAGCGCGAAGCGATGAATTTCGCATGCGGAAACCGTCCGGTGGAGCGGAACGCTGCTGCTCCACCGGACGGTTTCCGTCCGAAGCTGCGGTGCACGACGAAGGCTCGGATTCCGTCCCAACGGACGGTTTTCGTCCGGATTCCGTCGTAGACAAAAATCCGGACGGTACTGGGGTGCAGTGGTATACCTTGTATAATTTTTTGCATAGTCCTTTGTATGGGTTTGTATGGGCATAAATAAATGAAAACCGGTTAAGTGCGAGTCAGACTCGCGCATGATGGGTTTCGTACCATCGTACAATATTTGGAATTCCACCAAAAGTACGTTTCTGGTGTCACCCTACCAGCCTCTTTAATGTTTGTTTTTTTAATTTTTTTATGGCATAGCTGACAAACGAGCAGATGGATCACCTGATGGTAAGCGATTACCGCCGCCGATAGACACCCGCAACACCAGAGGAGTTACAAGTGCGTTGCCGGCCTTTGTTGTTATAGTGGCAACAGAAATACACACTGTGAAAATTACAGCTATCTACCTATTACGGTTAAAGACGGACAGACGGACAGTTAATAGGGTCCCGTTGACTTTGTGTACGGAACTCTAAATAATGATACTAATCCTTGTTTTTTTTATTAAATTATTAAAGTACTGAAAGTTAAAAACGTGGACCATTTTATTACAGTAACTTTGCTGCCTTTTGGTGTAATAATGTACTTTGGTTCTAACTTGAAAATATACTGGTTTATAAATATGAATAAAAAATCTTTTTAATAGAGCTTTTGTTATTAATTATACAATTATTATTAATTATTTATATTAATAATTACAATTAATAATTCATAAAATTATAAACCTGAAATAAAATATTACAATAATTAGCTATGTTGTTCTAGATCCGTATCCGCATAAAAATCCGCATTGAATATTGCGATGTCAAAATTTATGCGGAAGCTCCATATTTACGGATGCGGATGCGGATATTAGCAACATCTCTGATTAAAAAGATTTATTTTTGTTTTTATATTATTTTATTGTATTTTTTAGCTTTCGTACTATGGCGCTGACCGCCGCTGTACGTATAATATTTTTTTTCATTATTAATAGGTACCTAACAAGTTATTTGATGTTGATGTTTTTGTAATCTATATTTAACAGCCTTTTAGTGAGGTTTTTTGTCTGTGGAATACCTACATACGCGTGAATTTTGTGCAGATCAAACGAATCCAAGCATATTTTTTTAAAACTATTATTATACAAAATAAAGTGCGAAAAGGTCGGAAATGGGTAGCGGCCGGCAAACGGGTCGCGTGACCTTACGTACGTGTGTGACGCTTTATACATATGAGTTTAATGTATCGAAATTTTATTGGATAACCTGAAATACTGTTTATATTTATTATTATGTATCGTATGTATAAATAAAAATGGACTGAGAAATTTTACATAATTAATTATTGCATAAAAACTATTATGCTATGATCTTAAAGGAAAATCTTTTGGATACTTATACAAAAAGATGTCCAATAAGATATTAAAGTATACTGAAAAATAAAAATTAACCGAGAAATTATTCATCGGAAGTAAAATCGAAAAATCAAGTTTTGCTTAACTTAAGCGTCACAAACGTCGAAAAAGTTTTGGATACTATTACATACGCGTGCCATTAAGTTACTACTAACGAATAGTACAGAAATATTCGATCGAGCAATTATCCACCGAATTTTAAATGCAATTTTCATGTTTAGGTATAAAACACCTACTTCCAGCCACAAAATCTGTTGGCTTCTTTGTCATCTTCCATCTATACACTATCCTTCACAATCGTGCAAAGTTTCATTGACAGAGAAATTAATGTTGGGGTCTCCATACAAAGAAACTTCTCGATGACTGGGCTAGTAATGAAGAGATCCCGTTTGGCTAGCACCGCGACCTTCGCGATAGGCCCTTGTGTACAAATACAGCTGCATATTTGTACACAAGGGCCTATCGCGAAGGTCGCGGTTGTGTACAAATAGGCAGCTGATTGTGTACAAATAGGGAGCTGATTATGTACAAATAGGCAGCTGATTGTGTACAAATAAGCATCGGATTGTGTACAAATAGGGAGCTGATTGTGTACAAATAAGCAGCTGATTGTGTACAAATAGGCATCGGATTGTGTACAAATAGGCAGCTGATTGTGTACAAATAGACAGCTGATTGTCTGATGATTTCCACCAGGCCGTCGCAGTTCTACCACCTCATCATCATCGGACAATGAGCAAGAGGAGAAGAGAAGAGAGGAAGTGGAAGTCAAATACGCAGACTCCACGGATCAGATCAACAAACTTAGGCTTAGCAGGTTGGTACTGTTTTTTTTTGTGATAGTATTTATGGATGCACAGACCGTAAGAGCATGTTGTATATAAAATACTGATTTACGGTCTTGTAACTTAGAGGGTGCAAAAAGACTAATCAGGGAAACTAACAGGGTGTTCTGTTCATGAATCTGAACAATTTTTTTTATGGAACCTATTATTATTAATCGGGGAATGTGACTTCATTTCTAAATGCATATGTACCGACAAAGAAGTTTTATATCGTCGCTCCGCTCCTCTATAGAACGCTAATACGTCAGTTTCAATATGAAACCGCATGGGCGAAGTTGAGGGGAAAATCTGAGGTGCGGGAGGGGGAAGCTTCATAACTGTTCGAATTTTTGAATCTAAGAATGTCATATGTTTGAATTACGACCAATCACCGCAAGATGTCAACTGTCTAAGGATTGAAATCGTCGAATAGCAATAGAGTATTTGAAAATGACAAAACTCAAAATACGACTGAAAGATCTAGTGATGGAGGTAATAGAAAGGATCACAAATATCGAAAATTCTTACGATAATTTGTAAAATGAGGATAACAAAATAAATTGAGCATATTGTTCCTTGTTAAATCTTAATACATAAACAATACTAATAGAAATTCACAAATATAATACAGTAAAAATACTTATAAAACAAAAAATATATATTTTAAAACTAAAAATCAAACTGAATCATAATTTCCAAAACATATCTATTGCCAAGCTGGGCGGAAATGTTAGGAGAACATTTTCCAGTTGTCGTGTCTGCTCATAGTCTTAATTCTCGTTTAATTTTTATTTGGGTTCCTTTGGAAACTGAAAATAATTAGAAGAAAAAATAAGTCAAACACATTTCATGTCTACGTTGGATAAAACTATGTAAATATGCAGTCGGATACTTTTTGCTATGCCTATCGAAAAGTCGATGAAGTGTTACATCACTACCATATGTTTTGCAACGAAGTTATTTAAATAAAAATTAGTCAATATATGGCTTACTTCTGGTATGAAACCCCGCACATTTGATTTATTGAGATGCCCAGTGCGGTTTCCGCATCAGACAACGATGCAACTTGGCATTTTTACGATAAATTTACACATATTTTGTCAGATGTTACCTCGACCATTGACAGAAATAGACTGAAAGATGAAAATTGAACGAAAATGACATTTCAATTTAACTTGGCCATCTGCCCACCTTGCGGCGAGCCGCCGATGCCCTGTATTGCTAGTCTATAGGGGGGGGGGGGGATGCATGTCTGTGTGTACCGATATGCATAGTCTAGCCATTAGTTCTGATATTTGAGTCTGATTGTGATATTTTCAAAACGTTTTATTTGATATATATATGTATATACAGCAAGTAGGTAATTAATTTAGCTTCTGAAACAGGTAAACTTTATTCAAAATGTCTGCCCTTCGCACACGCTCGCACACGATCGGGACAACGAGTTTTTAAATGACAAAAATCTAAAATCATCTTAAGATTTGCTTTATCAATTATGGCGTGCTAAATTTATGCCCTATATTCCCGTTGTGTCACACCATTTTCAGTCACACTGTTACACAACGGTAAAAAAATCCCGGTGGGTTACACGTGTGACTCAACGGTATTTTTTTTTCCGTTGAGTATCAGTGTTACTCAACAGGCCGAAAATTCCCGTTGCTTTACACCAAATATCACAGGCAAAACCTTGTTCCAATTGCTATTGAGATTGCTTTGTAAATATACAATTTTGAATTAATAATCATACTACTGCTACTAAAGTCTAGAAGCCCGAAGAAAGTCTAGAATTCTATTATATATATTCGCGGATTCAATGTGGCACGGGTGATAAAAATACGAATAGACGATAATAAATAACTGAAGTATTACACTGTTACTGAAAGGGAATGATAATTCCCTGTAAAGGCTTGACTATCTATCTATGTGTTATACTTACTTCTCTTATTTATATAAGCTGTTGATTTCCCAAAATGTGAAAAATAAATAAATAAACAGTGTAACCCAGTGGTAAAAAATCAGTTGCATTAAGGCACAGTGTAACTTATCGGTAATCTTTTTACCGTTGAGTAACAGTGTGACACATAATGGTGTGACACAACGGGAATATAGGCTGGCAAATAAACAAATAAACAACAGCCATTCGCTGTACGCACTGTTTCTAAAGGAAAATTGTCTACTGCTTTATTCGACTACCTCTTCAGCTTCTCGATATTTGGATGACGTTTAGAGCAAGCTAGCTCCTTTAAAGCACTATCAACAATATTGTCAATATTTTTACATAAATATATTGTCAATCCATCGTTTACTTACAGTCAGCCGTTCATTCCAATCGCTACACTGTCAATGTCAATATATTGTCAATACTTGGAAATATTGTCAATATTATTGACAGTGTACGGGTCCGCTTAACAATTTTGTTTCACGCATCAGGTTCAAACTGGAGAGGCTGGTGCACTTGCCGTTCTTCGCGCGAGTGGTCACCGGCTGCTTCGTCAGAATCGGTATTGGGAACAACAATGGCAACCCCGTCTATAGGGTGAGTATTGGCACAGATTAGATAATAGTACTACGTACAGATACTTCACTCCCATACAAACACGAAAATACCTACGCTATATTTACCTACAAAATATTATTATTAATACCAACCGCTCGTTGCGACACGCTACGCACACGACACGAGCAGAAAAGTACCTTAAAAGCGCACATCGAGAGTTGACGTTGCTCTGCCCGCCGCGTGACCTCCGAGTGAGCACGTCCTCTCACAGACACGCAAGGGTTGCCGAGGATTTAAAAACGAAGATACGATAATTTTACATGATGACTTCTTCCACCGAATACGATAAAATGATGATACGCAAGGGTTGCATTTAGGTACCAAACATAAGAGAAGTAAAAGACTAAATTATTAATCAACCAAGTAATAATTTATTTACAGACAAAATATATAACTATAGGTATTTATAGATAAAACACATCTCACTCAACCTATACTATATAAATATCTTATTCTTAAGGAATAAATAATAATTATTCTTAGAGGAACATTTTCAAGTCTTTAACTTGGCTCAATACTGACTCGTTCCAATCTCGTCTGGTCCATTTTTATTACATCCATTAATGTTACATTATTAATCAACCAAAAACACATACGACTCAACTTGTATATCTCATCTCACTTAATCTCACTAATATTATAAATGCGAAAGTAAGGATGTTTGTTTCTTCCACTTTCACGTTTAGATGAAATTTGGTAGGTAGATAGAAAAAGCATGGGCTAACACATAGGATACTTTTTATTCCAAATAACTCGAGGGTTCCCGAAGGAATGGCTTAAAACAGATTTTTTCACATTGTCACTATATTGCACTGCCTTAACATTTCATTTCTCTTTGGACCCAATTCTGAAGTCCACGCTGACGAAGTCGTGGGCGGAAGCTAGTCAACAATAATTCTTATTCTTAGAGAAACATTTTTAACAGTCTTTAACTTGACTCAGTACCGACTCGTCCCAATTCCAATATCGTCTGGTCCATTTTTAGGGTTCCACACCTCAAAAGGAAAAAAGGAACTCTTATAGGATCACTTCGTTGTCCGTCCGTCTGTCTGTCTGTCAAGACGCGTAGAACGCGTAGACGTATCAAGTTGAAATTTATATCAAATACGCAGGCCTGCAACCCCTTGAAGCTGTGACAAAATCAAACTTCTATGTCAACGCAATCAAGAGATACGGCCTTCATGTCGCATATTCGGATACTCGCATGGGAATCAAAACCTATACGGTACTTCCCGTATACCTAGAATCATGAAATTTGGCAACAAGCAATGCTTATAGCACAAGTAAAGGGAAATGTCTGAAAACCATAAATTTGTAGTTACATCACAAAAAAAAAGTTATGTAACTTAAAAATTTTCATGCGGCATAAACGGCCGTATCTCTTGATTGCGTTGGCAATTAAAGAAATATATAAAAAGTTTGCGCGGGAGGTGTTCCGTGCGCCGCCCGTGCGAGCGCTAAGAAAGGCATGCGGCGGCCCCCTGTTTCTTGTACAGTCGACTGTAAACGGAGCCGCAGGTATATAGCGCACGTCCTTGAGGAAGTGACGGAGGCCTGGTATTGGCTACCTAAATAATGTTTTAAGAAAATGTCAACTTATCACAGACCCCCTACCTGTAAATACCGCATATTTATTATAAATGAAACAGTCGAAAAACTTACTAGCTTCGTATTAAATTATAATATGTGTAGTTTTTTATTTATAAAAATTCGCAGTGAGTATGGAAAGGACTATAAGAAATTATGACGTGACAATTCGCTATTTCAAACGTGTTTAGAACAAATTGAAATTTTTGATATTTGAAAAAAGTTACTCAAATGACTTGTAGTCATCTACCCTATCCAACCATAGCATCGTCACGTCATAAAATTCTATTATATTTTTCTATTTGGTATTCCACATCTCATTTAAGGAGTGATTTTGCCAATCTCAAGTGAAAGACACGGCTCTAAGGCTGATGGGCACTTAAAGACACTCCACGTGGTGGTTTGCTGCTGGAACTCGGAGTTAATCCTCTTCTCTATGACCGCTTATCGCATATAGGATAGCTACCCTTTTCCCTTTATTTTTATGTAAACGGATATAATTTTACTTTAATACTTATTTAGTAGAAGAATTGAGTACTGTTTGTGGTTTTTGATTTGTTTGTTTGTTAACTCTTTATTGTAAAGCAATGCAAATAACCTTTAGGTTTGCCTAGTTGTTTAAATAGTTATTTTATATAGGTACATTCTGTTTCATACAACATTACGCTTGTTTTTGATTGTGTACTATGCTGTCGTTTTATGCCTGACTTATTTAGGAGGAAACTGACTCTTTGTTATGTCTTTTTCTTAGCCTTAAGTTTTCCTTAATGTTTATTGGTATATTTTTGTTTTGTTTATGTAAAGCCGTCTTGGTACGCAGGCAGGCAAACGTGCTGGCAGAATATCAGCGTTGTATGTGTACCACCTACAACAAATGCTGAGTCAGTACCTTTTCCTAGGCTTGGCACAGGTCATAATATTTATACAATATTTTAGTTTCTAGTTTTCACCTTATCTTTTAGTTTGTACGTTTCCTATAAGAATTCTGTCAAACTATACCTCTGATATTTGTATGTGAACTGTGTTTTGTCTTGGAATAAATGTGTCTATCTATCTATCTATCTATCTATCAGTTATTTCCCCATCACAAAAATAACGTTAACACTACTCTAAAACGAAAAGAATTAAAAAAAATACTCTACAGAGTCCCGACAATCAACCACGTCATAAAATGTTATATTTGCAGGTGGCAGAGATAATCGACGTATACGAAACGGCGAAGGTTTATAACCTTGGCAATACTCGCACGAACAAGGGGCTCAAGTTACGTCACGGAACGCAGGACCGCGTCTTCCGGCTGGAGTTCGTTAGCAATCACGTGAGTGACGTCATGATGGGATTGATACTTTTTTATTTGCCAGATGCCAGCATTAGATGGCAGTAGTAAACCCTTATATTGTAGCAAAAACGCTGCATTTAGTTTTAATAAGTTTAATTCCAGTTAATAAATAAAGTTAATCATCCATTAATGATTAGTGATTGATTACTGAACGAAAATTTTATAGGCTGCACAAAAACTGTGTAAAAGTTATGAGTTGTCGCGTAACTGATTGAACTAAATGACAATATTTGTTTCAGGATTTCACGGACAGCGAGTTTCAGAAGTGGTTCAAGGCGATAAAAGACGCTAACAAGAAACCGCCCACGATGGACTTCGTACGCAGCAAGATAGCCGAAGTGAAAGAAGCTCTTATGTACGAGTTTAAGGTGAGAGAGGCTTAATATTTCCACTTTCTTTTTCAATTTCTGTGACCTTTCATGGCAGTGTTTAACATCGATTTCCGAGGCTGGGAAAGGAAAAGCTTGTCGAAGACAGGGACAAATAGCGCAAGGGTCCTAAATGACTTCCCTACTGAGATTCTAGAAACGCTGTTTCGATGATACGCAGCTTCTACAAAAATTTGCTGCGATACCTCACTGCTGCGACAGCTACACGTGTATAATACATCAGTGCTCCGACAGGTCATATATTCGACACCACACTTTTTTATTCAACTTTGCTTAAAGTGATGGGCCGACAATTGATTTCGCCGACTAGTCGGCATGCCAACTTGTCGGTTCTGAAATTACTGACTAGTCGGCCGACTATTCGGCTGTGACGATCATTAAGTTTTCTATTGTGTGTTCAAACCTATGCCTCGTTAAAAATGATGTGTCAGTCTCATTTCAGACTACAGTCACTAAAAACATTTCCGCGATACTGACTGAATGGGGAAGAAAACGCAAAGCTATTTGCAGATGGCGCTACGGACGCTTGACTCATAACAACTTTAAATTAGTTCCGCGTTTTTTATTATCGAGGTGTTATAAATTAGTATTTTTTCTGTAAAAATGTTAAATGGAAAATGTATGCGACTTGGACTGTTCCTCAATTAAAGGCGAAGTTGAAAAGTACATAATTGAAAACGTAACTTTTCCCACGTCTTCTTCATCCGAGAATCTTTAGGAAATTAATGATTTCCATTATTATTGCAACCAATCGCCACACAACGCGGCATTTTTTTAATAATCTTATGTTTAATTCACGTAAACATTTTTTTCTATACGTTTTGACAGTTTGTGCGAGTCAAGCGATATCAGCGCCTCTATCGGCGAGCTTTGTCAGTTTTCTTCCCCATTATCTTAATTGTACGTATAAAATCGTAGGTTCAAACTCTACTCAAATAATCACTTTTATGTGAAGACAGATTTGTTCTGTGACACTTAGGGGCAAGCTTTATTAATGTTTTATTTTATTTTGTTTTATTTACCAGGAAGAAGATATAGAGAAAATAGTAGCTGAAAAAGAACGGTTTAGATCCCACCCGACGAACTACGCGATGAAGAAAACACAGCTGATGAAGGAGAGAGACGTCGCTCAGTTGCGGTGAGATTTAACTTGTACTATACGAGGAGGGATCAAAAAGTAGTGAGAATGAGATAGAATATAATGACTATTGATATCTTAATAATTTATTTTTCTACATAGTCTCCGAGTCTCTCTACACACCGAGTCCAGCGCTTTTCCAAGGCTTCAATCCCTTTCAAAAAAAAAAGATTGTCTTGGTCCTGCAAAAAGCTCTCCACGGCATCCATCACCTCGTTATCGTCTTCGTACCTGTTTCCCCTTAAGTATTCTTTCAATTTGGGGAACAGATAAAAATCGCTAGGCGCCAGATCTGGTGAATAAGGGGGGTGGTCAACCAATTCAAAGCCAGCTTGTTGAATGGCAGCCATCGCAACTGCCGAGCTGTGCGCGGGTGCGTTGTCGTGATGAAACAGCACGCCCTTTCGAAGTTTCCCTCTCCTTTTCTCTTTGATGGTATTCCTCAACTTGGGACTTAATGCTGCTCCAGGTAATCAATCAACAATATCCCTTCTGAGTCCCAAAATATTGAGGCCATAACCTTGCCAGCCGATGCCACGGCACGAAACTTCTTCGGGGTCGGTGATGATGGCCGTTTCCATTGTGAAGATTGCTGTTTTGTCTCGGGATCAAAATGATGGACCCATGTTTCGTCCATTGTTACAAAACGAGACAAAAAGTTTTCAGAATCTTCTTGAAACTTGTCCAACAATCTCTTCGAAATGTCAAGTCGATTTTGTTTCTGACTGTCTGTTAACATTCTCGGCACCCATCTTGCGGAGACTTTTCTCATATTCAAAGATAGTTTCAATATGGATTGAATACTTCCATATGACTTGACTGACTCGGTGGCTAAGTGGTTAGCGATCCTGACCTCTAATCCGAGAGTCGTGGGTTCGATCCCCACACAGGGCAAACTTTTCTGTGATGAGCAGAATTGTTTGCTCTGAGTCTGGGTGTATTATATGTATATCAGTCTCTGGTTCCCAAGATACAGGGAATCCTATTTTGGGGCCAGATGGCCGTGTGTGATTTGTCCCAGATATTATTATTATTAAATGCCCGTTTCTTGAACTAAGTAACGGATGGTAACTCTTTGATCGCTCAATACAATTTTGTCGACTTTACAAAATTTTCTTGTGTGACTGACGTCGATGGGCGGCCGCAACGATGTTCGTCTTCCGTACTCGTTCTCCCTACTCGAAATTGAGAAGCCCACCTTGCGACAGTGGAATACGGCAGAGCAGACTCTCCTAATGTTGCCTCCAAATCGCAGTGAATCTCTTGCGTCGTTAACTTTTTAAACAGAGGTATTTAATAACGGCTCGCACTTCGTTTTTCTCCATTTTCGAGAACACGTTCTGACACGAAGCAAACAAATGACTACATTCAGAAAAAAGCAAAAGAGAATCGAAAACTTTTTCTTTATTAATATTACAAATATCTGAGCTATGCCTGCCAGTATTAATTTTTTTTCTTACCAAGGAGTATATATATCGTTCCCACTACTTTTTGATCACTCCTCGTAGAATAAAGAATAATACTACACAGCGATAAAGTCCAGTCTTGATTGCCCGTACGCTACGTGCTTATCATTATGTATATTGTATATACCGTACTCATATAATATCAGGGACAAATCACACACGGAATATTTGACATAACTAGTCATAATGTCGATAGTAAGGTCTAAACTTTGCGAGTTTTGGAACCCATGTCTTTAAATTTAAAAATCCCGTGACGCTAAAGTTCTCGGGTTTTTTTTTATGTGATAGGTTGCAAACGAGCAGACGGATCACCTGATGGTAAGCGATTACCGCCGCCCATAGACACACGCAATACCAGAGGAGTCACAAGTGCGTTGCCCACCTTTGAAATGGGATGGGGGATGGGGGGAATTGGGGGGGGGGGGAGAGATTGGGCCTCTGGTACCCTCACTCACTCGGCGAACTACAACGCAAGCGTTGCTTCACGCCGCGCTGGTTTTCTGTGAGTCCGTGGTATCACTCCGGTCGAGCCGGCCCATTCATGCCGAAGCATGGTTGTGGGAAGCCGCTGGATGCGGGACCGGTCGGCGAAGAAATCCTTGGGGGCGGTCTTTGTTAAGCAAGTGGATGTCTTTTGCTCTTTATGATGACCCGTAACTCAGAGAGTTGCAGTGGTTATTAACGAATATTCTTTTGTCCACTTTAGAGGCGACGACGAGCTAGTTATGGACCTGAACGCCAAAATCCAAGAGCTGGAAGAGCGCGCCAGCCACCTGGACAAGACGCGCACCTCGTCCATACAGAGCATCTCCTATATCAACAACAGGAACCGCAAGATGAACGTCGAGTCCGCGGAGAAAGCGATCATGGAAGAGGTGAGATAGTGATCAAAAATATTATAGGTTTTTACCCACAGTCAGTAAGCCCTTGGTATCGTCTCACCAGTTGGTAATTGATGGTGATGCCATGCTATTAACATTGATGTTTGGCGGCAAGATTTGGTAACTATTACATTGTATGAAGCTTTTTATTTTACATAGTTTCATTAAAGTAGTTTTTTTAATACGATGTCTAGAAGCCGCAGTCAGTGTTTCCTACAAATGTTTAAAAAATTTAAAAAATTAACTAAGCAACAGATAAAAATAAATTTCGATCGCCTAGTTACTTTTTTAGAAATTTTGTTTTATGACAGCATTCTATCGACTTTTTGTCGATCGTAAGAATCAACTAGCACTCCATGAGAGTTTTACTTTTCTGAAATTAGCAACCCACTAAATGTCAAAATTGTCCCTGGAATTAAAAATAAAGGTTTAGTTACATTTCTAAATTGTGTTTCTTTGTCAATAGGTGAAGGCGAACAAAGGCAAAAAGGCGGACGATCCATTCACGCGGCGACACACGAAACCCGTCATGAATTTCAAATCGCATGGCCAGCAGAACCGCACGCAGGTATGTAATGCACGTGGATGGTAAAGCTGGCACTACCAAATGATAATAGTCCTAAAAGTTAGGGAAAGTCTACAAGTATCAAACTTGAAAACTTCTGACAATGGGGTCGGCCACTAGCCCCAAACTCCCCGTGTGTGGAGTATAGCCTAACCTTCCCGAGGTATGGGAAGAGACCCATGCCTCTGCAGTGGGGACGATATGGGTTGTTAACAACAAGTACTAAGTGGTAACAGTACCAAAATGTAATGCAAAGTAGCAAACAGTAATAGTACCAAAAGGTAACTGTACCGAGTAGTAGAATAGTGGTAAGTGGTAATAGTATAGAGACGTATACAGTATCAAACGGTAATAATACCGAGTGGTAACTGTACCAAGTAGTAACAGTACCATGTTTAGTAGCAAAATAACCTCAAGTTTTTAACAGTTCTATAGACTAACAGCAACCAGTTCGTCAACAAGTTTAATATAATTAATCTTAGTTTGTAGCCTGTAATTATTAAAAATTAAAAAAATAAGTTAACAAAACAAACGTTTGTGCAGGAAATAGTGAGTAACCAGGAGGCGGCGGCCGAGGAAGAGAGGCTGAGAGCTGAACAAGAGAAAGCGGAGAAAGAACGGCAAGAGAAGGAGAGATTAGCGGTCAGTACATTTAATATTTTTTCTGATTCTATATTTAATAAGTTTTCAAAATTAATGGCCTATGCCAGAAATAAACTGCGTCGATATATTGTACATTGTTCGTGGTGACATAAATGCTTCCAATTAAACGAAGATTTTGACTTTACAGCAGTTTAATTAGAAAATAAATTTTACAACGATATGTGCTGTGCAACAGCAAGAACAGAAATAAAGTAAGTAAATGAAGGTAGGTGATGACGTCACATCGTCGCGAAAACTATAATGAACGCCTGACGATTTGTTATTGCAATTACTCTGGAACGTATGAAGAAACTGCTAGGCGATTCATGAGCGCCGGAACATACATATAAAACTAAATATTTAATGTAAGGTTTCTTATCAACGCTATCGTAGGCCCCCGTGTGTGGAGTATGGCCTAAACTTCCCGATGTATGGGAAGAGACCCGTGCCTGCCCCTGCAGTGGGGACGATACGGGTGGTTAACACATTAACACAATTTATAAATAAATATTAATATTATTTCTTCCAGCAGCCGGTGTCGGAGAAGTCCACGGCGAGCCATAAGCCCGGCGACAACGCGAGCATGTACTCTCTCCACGATTTCGATATCAATATCGAATTAGACCTGCCTATTGCCAGTGAGTGTAGTGCCTTACTTTTTACCCGACTGCGCCAGGAGAGTTATGTTTTTGAGTGTATGTATATTTGTTTGACATGCTCTGCAGCCAAAACGGCTTTATGGATTTTAGCTTGAGATGTGTCGTTAGATTCGTCTTGATCCCCAGATTGACATAGGATACATTTTAATTCAGTTATATTTTTATATGGTTAGTTTATATTTACATATTTCGTTTGTTGTTACTGTAAGTAACACTAAATCTTATTTATTTGCATTTCTCGTAACGATACCTAGTCTCATTTGTATGGACTAAATAGTTTACCCAATGAAGTAAGCTAGCATTTGTAAATAATATTATCTAAGTAAGCTTAATATTTTTACTTAATACTTCTATATTCATCATTTAGATGGCGCTAATTTTGGCTTAAATAAATATGGCCATCTTCCTTGTAAACCCTCTTTACTCACGTCTATTTACGGACCTACTCAAGTCTATTTTTTTCACCTTGCCACCATCACAAGTTGCAGTTTGGGTCTAAACACCTATTTTCTATTCCTTGTATGGATAAGTGTGTATAAGTTCTAACAAAATCTGCTGAAACGTCTTGATTCTCAAATTGGCTTAGACAACATATTATTCCGTCGTTTTTTTTTTATTAAAACACGTAAATGTACTTATATCCTCGTCGCCACTGAAAAGTCCGAAACTGAACACTTTTGGGAATATTAAATGAGACACGATATGAGCAACAGCACGTATAATTGCAGACAGAGCAACCCACACAAAATATATGAAATTACCTCCATAATACCTATATTTGCATACATTACAATTTCATATTTATTCAAATCAAAAATCAGAAAAATCAAAAATCTTTTTTATTTAAGTAGATGCTTTACACATACTTTTAAATCGTCATATTTTTCTACCTAGTACAAAGTTCCTACCACTCGGAACTTGTACACTATTTAAATTCATATTTCTCCACAGAAGCATCAAGTACGACGCCTAAGCAGCCTTCACTCAAAGTGCCCTCGTCCGGACCCAAGCGCTCCCTCAACTTAGAGGAGTATAAGAAACGCCACGGGCTCATATGAGTCTACCAAGTGATATTTATTGTATGTGAGTGATTAGTATTAAATTAGTTATGTGTGGACTAAGTGATGCGATGTTTGCAACCCATAGTGTCCCCACTGCCGGGGCACGGGTCTCGGGGAAGGTTAGGCCGTACTACACACGGGGGCCAAGATTTGTATGGCGTGTATGGAAGGTATAGTGTTATAATACTGTACTTGATAAGAATGACATCTCTAACACAACTTGGCGATGGATATCAAAATTGTGTAAATGCAAAGCTTCCTATTGCTAGTTGTTTGGATTTGACAGTTATGACTGTGTAAGAGTGTATTTTAATCACTTATCGAACTGTTTTTTTTTTAAACATAATTGACAGATAGTTCAGTGGTCTTATTATGCCCCATATGCGTCATTTCTGCGGTTTAAATGACTTACCAGTTACCACCAGGTGAGATGATACCAAGGGCTTGCCAATAGTGAATAAAAAAAAACTACAGGTGGAAATTGAAATCGCGGACCAAATTTTATCTGTGGCTTCTAGCATGACACTCTTAGGAACCAATTCAGTCGGAGCAAAAAAAAAATTTTAACTTTCTATGCAAAGTTGGCTACTCGGCTCATCGATTTGTATTTGTATAAAGTCCTTTTTTTGCTCCGATTTAATTGATTTTTTTTTTTTTTTTTTTTTTTATGTGATAAGGAAGGCAAACGAGCAAGTGGGTCACCTGATGGTAAGTGATCACCACCGCCCATAGACACCCGCAACCCCGGAGGGGATTGCAGATGCGTTGCCAACCTAGAGGGCTAAGATGAAATGCCTCTTGTGCCTGTAATTTCCTCGGCTGTCTTACTCTCCACACCGGAACACAACAGTGCAAGCACTGCTGCTTAGCGGCAGGATTAGCGAGTAAGATGGTGGTAGCGATCCGGACGGACCTCGCACAAGGTCCTACCACCCGATTCCTTAGAGAAAATTGTTCAGTTTCATGAGAGAAACCAGAGTTTACATTTGGTACGCTATTTCAATGTCGTGTATATGGGTCAATAATCTAGCGACGCGGCGGGCGCTCAGTTAGAAGACGCACTTAGAGACGTAAAGAGATTAAAATACACTCCAAACTGTATTTATCTATGACAGCAGGCTATGGGCAACACTTTTATGGCTGACATGGGTGTCGATTCGGAGTTTAAGATTAATCTTACTTGACAGGACTAAATTTAAGCATCCTATCCTTGTCTTTTCGATACAAAGAGAAAAAGACAAAACACTTAAGTTTAGTTCTGTCAATTATGTTTAATCAAGAAAACCGAATCGACACCATTGTCATAAAATGACCCCTAATCGAAACATGGGGTCCTTTTGAAATGCCTGAAATAAGTACTGTAGCTTCTATTCCTGAAACAAAAACAGAAGAAAAAAAGCACTGTAATATTTTGATGTATTCCAAAAGGATCCTATTTAAAGGATAGCATGAACCATAACTTAATCACCTTTATTTTTTGTGACTTAAACCTCGAAAAACCACGAATAAAAAAATACGTTTTAAGTAGCTTAAGTTAGAATAGTTAATCTATTTGTTTAAATTATTAGCGCAGTTGAAAGATCCATGCCTTTTTCCCCTTTTTTGTAATTGTATCTGTTATCTATATCTTAACACTGTCGCTTCCAGTAGCCATAGATTTAGGCCGTCTGCTACGTTAAAAGGGACCCGCCACCAAATCGCAGACTCCAACAAATACAAAAAAAATTGTTTGTACACGCGTACATGTATGTTGCGTAGCTTGTCGGGAGTGACCTACTGTATACAGGGCTTGTTCCATGTATACCCTCTGATAATTATTGATTCTCCCTCTGATAATGGTGATTCTGTACCACCACTGAAGCGGTTTCCGCTTATCGTAGTATACGGCCTAAGTTTTCTACAAGTAGATCCAGCGCTTAGTGTATCCAGACAAGTAACGGCGAGAACATCGGAGCTCTAATTTCAGTATTGTCTAAGAAAACTTCAAATGGAAAACCTGATATGCATCTATTTGGTTTCATTGAATATTCTTCTATGAGTGCGGGTAAAAAAACTTATTTATCCAACATTTAGATTTTTAATTTCATTTTTCTTTTCTCTGTTACATAGTTAACTGTCGATATTTTAAAGTAGCATCTCAAATTGACACAATTCTTGAAATCCGTACTTTTATCTGTGAATAAACAAAACACCCTGTACAAATAATGCTAATTTAGTCAATTATTTTTTTATGTCTTTGTGTCGTATAAAAATTGCAACAATAATGTATTAAATATTTGCAAGATTGCTGTTATTTTTAAGCTATTCTGATCAACATCTATCTCTCTTTCGCTGAGGGAACTATTGATTTCCAAGGTTTCAATCTTTTTGAGTAAATTAGGATACCAGATGTCGGTCATATTAGTTTATAATATGAACAGGCTGGTTTCAGAAAATAGTTTTACTACACATGTTTAGTGGTTATACGGTGTGGTATATTGAACCAAAAGCCAGAAAACTTGCCCTTGCAGTGAGAACAATATGGGTTTTTATATTAAAACGACATACTAGCTTTCTGTCCGTGGCTTCACTCGCAAACAATTTTAAGCTAACCTACCGGAACCACTTGAGAATTCGAGATAAAAATAGTTTATGTCCTTCTCCATCTCACAGCCTACCTATATGCATGTGAAATTTCATCAAGATTGGTTGAGCCGTTTAGGTGTCAAGCGGAGAATAAACAAACACATTTTCACATAATATTATTTAGGATTGACGGTCCTTGATATCATCTCACCCGATGGTAAGTGATGCTGATGGTGAAGTTGGAAGTATCCCCAAAGCAGTAGTCAGCTGGCTATCTTTTCACGCGTTCTGAAACATAAAAACGCTGATAACATTGATGATTGGCGGCAAGACTGATGATGGTTCTTGTTTTAGCGGGTTCCTCTCTATAACTCTGAAACCAGACTGCCTTGACAAAATGACACCAAAAGTAAAAAAAAAAAGATTGCGATTTGACTTTTAATTTCATTGATGTTGAAGATCGTCTAGCTAGACGTATTAACTTATGGAATTGCGCGAATATTTGCGCCCATATGTGGGCGTCCAAGCAAAAAGCAGTAGTGGGGTATTGAGTTAAGACTAGATTTTGAATAGTCAATTGATAATAAGGATCAACAAATATTCAAAATCTGGCATATTCATATTTTTTCCAGACATTTAAAGTTGAAGCTCTGAAATACCTTGTTGCATTTTTAAGTTTGATTATATAAAAACACACATTTCTACTTGCTTGTTACATAATTCCGTTATTTCGCCCAACTTTACAAAACTGCGTATATCTCGGAAACTAAATGCCGACCACTGGACCCTTTTTGCTTGGACGCCCACTTATGGAACATGGTGTTGAATGTTTGCGCGGTATACCGTTTTGCTTAACTTGCAGTTAACTCTGTTAGCGCAAAGTCCGCGTTTCGGTCCTACCTATGAATGTAGGTATGTATTCAGCAATACACGATGTAATTTTATACCTTTAATTTTTAGTAACTCGTTAATAGATACAATTTAGCGTATTTTATTTATTAATTGTATTGTATTTTGTAATGTATGGAAAGTGAACAAAAAATCTCTTGTTGTATGAGATGAGAAGTGTAAGGCTCAAATGGCTTAAATAAATATTCGCGAAAGCAATAATCAAAAATTGTTTTTATTTCAATCCTAATGTAGAGAAAAAGATAAGTATTATATAATAATTTAAACAGCGATAAGGGCAATAGTTGAAAGCAAATTAGGAAACCCTACACAATTAAACAGAACTACAAAATTAATATCGTTCATTAACGCTCATTTAATAAATGATTTGTGATAAAACTAAATGGCTGTCAAATAACTTGGGAGATTTGTAAATTTTAGTACAGTCAACGTAAAATACTGTCCTATGATTTTTAATTGTCATGCACCTTTTTTAATAAAGTGTTATTTTTATTACAAAACAAACGACAGAGTTCGTCTATACAGGGTGTAACAGAAAGGTGTGATAATACTTCAAAGTGGGTTTTTACCCATCAAACTGAACAACTTCTGTTCTACAACTTTGTTGAAATGGCAAAGAAATTTTCGGACTTTTCATACAAACTTGGTTCGCCAGCTGATCGATTTGTATGAAAAATGCGATTTGAACAAAGTTGTAGAACAAAAGTTGTTCAGTTTGATGGGTAAAAGCCAACCTTGAAGTATTATCACACCTTTCTGTTACACCCTGTATATAGGGTCCTTATCAAATAACTGAAATAAATTTTACCACGACTTCTAGCCGTGAAACTGGACAACTTTCCCCAAGAAACCTATATTCAATTCGCAAAAAATAATTCGGACTACTTATAATGATTCACAGTAAAAGGATATTATACAGTATGGACACCTTGCCGCTCTCTGAAGGCTACCTCACCCCCCCCCCCCACTCCGTGTTGTAAGTGACTGGTTGTCAAGAGATGGCAACATTTTTTTTTTTTTCATAAAGAGAGACTTAATGGCTTCTAAGGCGACGATACAGTATTCACTTAATTTAAAATGTCTATTGTAAAAATCTGTCGTTTATATTGATGTCCGTCGTTAAAAATTCCACTATTTTCGGAAATATCAATTTCTAAACTCGTTAACATAACAAAAAGAAGTGTAACCTACGACATAGCATTCTGACGAAGAAGCCTTTGCTTAAGCAGTCCTAGATACTCACACACATTAACACGTTTAGAGACATGGAGAATTTCTATGTAGTAAACAATAAGTGTAGAGACACACTATGCGGAAAGTACGCGACGGAATTTTGGCGGCTGATTTTTCGTTCCGACGTATTCGGCTGAGATGACACACCATTTACGCCCGACGGAATTTGTGCTTCTGCTGAATGGACGGAGTTCACGGCAGTGTGTCGATAGAATTTGGACTGATTGGCTGTACTGTCGTGTCGTATTGACCACAAACAACTCCGAAACGACCGACAGTCGCCGCCGGCGCCCGCTTTGAAATGAATGGAAGCACGCGTGACCGACGTTGTCGACGGATTTTTCTGCGCGGATCTTTCCGCCGCGACTAATGTGTCGCTTCCTATACAAAATGCAAAATGCGCATTGTTGCCGAACTTCCGCCCGACGGAAATTCCGCTGTACGCCAAAATGCGACGGAATTTCGACCACTGTATCACACGTAACTAAAAAAGCATTGTGAGCGTAATCGGGAGAAAATTCCGTCGCGTACTTTCCGCATAGTGTGTCTCTAGACTAACGCGATATTTGTATGAAGTGTCCGGGTGTGACTAATTGATCAACTGGTCCGCAAATTTTATATGGTTTTTTTTTGCGAATCGACTATAGGTTACTTGGGGAAAGTTGTTCAGTTTCATGAGTAAAGCCACATTAAAAATCTGGTATTTTAGATTTGATTAGATAAGATTTTTTTTTTGATGAATCAGATGCAAGATTTGTGTGTTTCCAGCCGTTCCAGCCGTTAGTTCCTGGCTTTGAAATGGATACGATGAAAACATTGATTTGCCCTTTAACCCTTTGAGCGCCACAGTCTGCTAGGTCCGACAACCGGTTTCTGGAGACGACGTTGGCGGTGGGGGCACGATTCATCAAACAGTAGCGAAGCGGTCAATGGGTTGAGCCCCTAGGTTACTATTAAAATTGTTTCCGACTATACTCAGTAATATAAATTTAAGCATCCAGTTTACCGATAACTAGTTATAAAGCATTGTGTTGAATAAACAATTCACTTCCTTGGTAAAAGCCAGCGGAGACAGTGGTAAGTGCTCTTAATTTCCAACATTTATTTTAACCTGTCGAAAGACAATAAGAATATAGGAAGAAAGAATGCGTAAATTCAGTAGGAATACTAACTAACTGACGGAGGTGGTTTGCTCTTAACTTCTATCCCTATTTTATCCTTAAAACAGTGAATTATTGGCCACAATATAAAACTCTTTGCCCTTATTTAACCTATTGAGCGCTACGCTATTCTTTGACAAATCTGTCCCCATCGCCGACGTCGGCTCTAGCCGACAAAAAGTATGAAAATCTCAACTCCTGACGCCTGTGGCACGGAACCTGGACTGGCGATCAAAGGTTTAAAGCCTAAAATCTCACCTGTGCGGGTAAGATCCGGTGACAGTTGCTTTGACAAGCCAAGCAAAATACACATTTAAGCGTGTACAAACGCCATATTTTTTTATGTAGTCGTAGGTAATAATAACGCGACAGATGTGTGGAGTGTCCGAGGTGTGCTTCGGGCTGAGTCATAAACGCAAGAGCCGCAGCTACTCTACTAAAGCTAAAATATAATAATATAATTTGACTATTGATGACAAAGGAGAATGGAAATAAAAGGAAATATTTCATCCCCTAAGGAGTTGAAATAGGGATCTAATTTTGTATGGAGCCTTTTCGTGCAGTGGATATAAATTTGGCATAAAATCGTTTAGTGATTTTGTTGGTATCGCTTTCACTTTATCAGCTTCCTTTAACATTACAATCTGTCGCTAGAGAATTCATAAATACTTATAAATTTCGTTATCTTTCTACGTCTCTCTTGCAGGATTAACAATGTTTTTAAAGGCCCTCTTGGTCGTCCTGCCGGCGCTGGCGCATGGTATAGAAATCAACATAGACGCGTCAACTGACAAAGCCCATGCAAAAGTCAGAGTATCTGGCTCCGACGTTTCCATAATCAGCGACAGGGACCGCTCCATCTTCAACATTCAAGACTACCAGCTCAAACACGCAGCCTACGTCTTCTCTGGAGCGTTTCCCACCGACGCTTACGTTAGAAGTCCGACGCCATGGAACGATCTCTACACGTCTTTCAACTGGAGACAGGTTAGACGCACCATGACACCAATCTCGGCTAGAGTCATCGGCATCACCAGCACCCCTGAAGTCGTCTCCGAAAAAGATTTCATCAACAACAGTTCAGTGAATGCAATTTATAACGCGGGCATCACGCAAGAACTTCAGAACAGTGTGTCGCATACTTGGAGCAAGGGTGGTAGTTTTGAAGTTGGAAGCTCCGTGGACGTTTCCATATCGTTTTTCAGTGCATCAGCTTCGATGTCTTACTCTGAGAGCTGGGGTGAAGATTACTCAAAGACCCAAACCGTTACATTGGGGTCGTCTTCCGGTGTACAAGTGGAGTTGGCTCCAGGGCAAGCGGTGACCGCCAGTTTGAGAGCAGACCGCGGGACCATGGAGATCGAGGTCAATTACTCTACCGAGATAAATGGTCAAGCAGCTTTAAACTACGAGGGTGGTTTCCGGGGGCATAACTTCTGGGCGTATGATATCCGAGCTTTAATGAACACTGTGAATGCACCTCACGTGATAAATTCGAAGGAAATAATAAGGATTGGGTTCTACGCAAACGGTAATATCGTCGTTAAAGATAAAGTGTCCAACAAACGTCTTCTAGAAAAGCCTGTTGTGGTACAGCCCGTAAGTGTTCATCTTTAAAGGTAACGTAGTAGACTGTTTGTATGAAGTGGATGTATTTACACTGTCGACTAAAAATAAATTGCTGATTATTATCTTGGTTATTTTGCTTTGTCGTATTTAAATAAATGTTGTAAAAGAATGTAAAACCCTCGAGTTTTCCGGGTTAAAAAATATCCTGTGTGTCAGCCGAGTGTTTTATCTAAACATAACCTACCAAACATCCGAATCCGTTCAGTAGAAAGTGAAACAGAAATAAATCCATGCTTTCGCATTTTATAATATTAGTGAGATAATATTTACCTTAAAAACATATCTCTCAAAAATATACAGTATGTACTTAATAAAAAGGCTTAACATTAGGTATACGATGTGACATTTTATTCCCCCACAAGCGGCAAATGATAGATGCATCTCATGAACGACTGAACAACTTTTCCTAAGAAAATTAAATAAAAAAGTTGCAAATCCACTGTTCAGTTATTGACAATAAAAATAGGATTTAGGATTCGTGTCCCCACTGCTATGTTCCACTAGTGGGGCCAGCAGGACTTTCGTCCGTAATAAAATCGGACTTCTATTAATTATTAATAGAAGTCCGTTTTTGTTCAACAACAAGTCAAAATTATTTTTAGACTGTTTTTTATCCACAACCGGTAAGCCCTTGGCATCATCTCACCTAGTGGCCTGGTGGTAAGCGATGATGCCGAAGATGGAAGCAGACTTACCAAGATTCTCCGACGCAATGGGGAACTGGCAATCTTATCTCCATACCTGAACACATTTATGCTATTAAAATTGATGTTTGGCGGCCAAGACTTAGATAAGATGGTTGTAGCTAGCCAGGCGGGCTCAGAAAACGTCCTGCCACCTTACCACCAACCAAACCGAGTCCTCAAACTCGAGACGCCGCGCGCCGCCGGGAATCAAACCCGCGACCTCTTAATGTGAAGCAAGCGGACTAGCCACTGGACCACGGAGGTAGTTAAAACTGTAAAGGTTCTTTCAGGAAAGTTGTTCAGTTCCATGAGTAGCATCTACCGCTTACCACTTATAGGCGAAATCACAAAAACAATTGGAGTCTTCAATAATGATTTCTCTATCTATTTAGCAATTTGGTATAAAAGGATAGTCAAATTATTTGTGTGATTTCAACAAGTTTATAGCAGTTGTTCAATATAATGAGCAGAGGCTCTAGTTAAGGGTGCTTATAGATGGGTTTTTGCCCGGGCATTTTTGGGCATTTTGAATAAATGCCCAATAAACGTTCATTTACGCCATACAAATTGGGCATTTATTGGGCGTAAATGGACATTTATTGGGAATTTACTCAAAACTGCCCGGGCAAAAACCCATCTATAAGGGTGCTACATCTGTTTTGTTACACCCTATATGTAATTTAAATACCTACATTTGAATGTATACGTAACCCACTCAACAAAACTCAAACGTAGGTACGTAATGCTAAAAACTTATTATGATGGGGGGGGGAGTGTTTCATCTCGTTGGATTCTATCTAGGACATTCTAGGACCTAGGTAGTAGGTACTACTATAAGCAGTACTAACCTTAAGAACAGAAAAGTAGCTAACAGGGTAGATGACTGTATCAAAAATAAAGTATGAAAAATTGTCCACTAAATAGTTGTTTCATTGATATAGCAGATAAACTTAGCAGCTTGGATTTCTATCAAAAGTGCAATTTTTAATTTATAACAAAAACGTTGTGAGTGTTGAATCGACTGTACTGAATTACCTATGACGTCATACTCGCTTATAGCA
Source organism: Coleophora deauratella (assembly GCA_958295455.1). Taxonomy (NCBI): domain Eukaryota; kingdom Metazoa; phylum Arthropoda; class Insecta; order Lepidoptera; family Coleophoridae; genus Coleophora; species Coleophora deauratella. Next base: position 4,910,722 of record OY282412.1, read on the forward strand.
GTCATCTACCCTATCAAAAATTTTCTTCAAATATACTTCTATCTTATTATTCCCTTATTTTTATAAGATATAATAAAACTAATAAAAAACCAAAAAAATAAATATTAAATAATCTCATTTATTCGCACATCATACATAATTTACATTACAAAACAAAGATTACACAATAAAATTACCACTTCATAGGAATCGAGTACATAACCTTATCTGTGCTGGCATCCCTGATAACCACCCTTGCGTCAGAGTAGTATCCCAGCTCTATCACCTCCCAAGACTTGAGGGTGGTCTCCAAACCAGCAGCCCTCATGACGGCGTTGACATCCATGGACCAGAAGTGATGACCCTTATAGGGCTCGTTGAAGTTAGCAGCGACAGACCCAGATAGAGTAGCTTCGTAGTCAACTTGAACCTTCATGGTACCCTTCGTCGCGTAAAGCTCAGCAGTTACGCTTTGGTTCGGCTCTAGAGCAATGACGAAACCAGACTTTGATCCAACTGTCACTTTCTGCGATTTGGAGGCTGATTCTCCCCATTTAGAGGTGTAAGAGAAGTCGGTTTGACCCTCCACGCTGAACATCTTTAAACTGAAGCCATACTTGATCTCTTGTCCGACTTCCAACTCGGATTCCTTCTGCCAAGCCGAGGATACAGTGTTCTCCACATTGGTTGAGATCTCGGCCTTGAATTCAGCCTGCTTCGAAGAGTTGTTGTGGAAATACTGCGTGAGGACTACCGAAGGTTCGGAGTTGATGGAGAGGATCCTGGCGCGTTGAGGTGTCAGTGTTCTGGAGACTTGGGCCCAGTTGTAGGACTGGTAGAGGTCTCCCCACGGCGTTGGGCTTCTTAGGTACGCGTCGTTCGGCGACCTTCCGAAGTAGGCTTCAATCGCCTTCTTGAGCTGACTGTCTCCGAGGCGGAAGGAGTTCCTCTCCTTCTCGCTGATGAGGTCCATGTTGTAGCCATGGAATGTGACCTGACGCTCGTCAGGGTTCGGGGAGGCGGCTATGTCTATCTCTATCCGCGCGTAGATCGCCGGCAGTGTGAGCAGGATAGCGAATAGTACGTACGCCATGATTGACCTCCGGTTTTGGAGGTTTTGCTGTAACAAAAATACATATATAAATACACAATTCAGAAAAAACGGTAAAGCTGGAAAGAAACTGCTGCGTATATTGGTAATTGACAGACTAAATAAAATAAAACCGTTGAACTAAAATCAAAGGTTAAACTAAGTCCGGTGCTGAACAAAAGGGCTTCCCCATAGATTACCATTTAACACGGTTTTGAGCCACATAGCTACACCCAGCGGCTTCCCGCTAGTCTGACCAGATCATCAGTCTTCTTGGTAGAGGGCCGTCCAAGACTATGTCTTGCGGCCCGCGGTCGCCACTCCCCATAGGCCAGTAAGGCGCCCGTGCCTTAAATTGCACCGATTCAGACTCGAACCCAGGCTTAAAGTATCAAACAATACTTACAGTGCGTATTGAAGCCTTTCTCGGAATGATAAAATGATAAAAATGGTCACCATTTTATACTAAAAGCGTATGCAAGTCTGCAAAATTTATAAGGCGTTGTGCACATGGTCATACTTTTTTAAATATAGGTATTTAGTATATTCTAGCCAGCTTGGATATCGAGTATATAATTCTTCTTTATCGTGAAGCCCAAAAGAAACACTTTAAAAATCTTAATTTCAATACAATTTTGAGCTGGAAATAGATCCTCCTACAAGTGACATACGTGTCTGTCCATCTATCTTCGTTATTTACATTATCTAAATATCAACATACCTATTAGGAAGTAAAAATGACCTGCATTGTCACTATAATGTGTTTATTTGGGATTGATAAAACATGTAAACATTTTATCATTGTTATTCCGTTATCACTTACATTTGGACATCGACCGTGATCCCACTAGCATACACACTACTCACATAGACATAGCGACCTCATCACTATTTCATAGATATAGATATGTATAGATAATTAAGTTGAAAAATACCAGTCACCCATATTTACATGATAGATCATTTCCAAATACGTATAAATACAATTTTCAATAGAAATATTTTATTCGAAGTAGGTAGCAGTGTACACTTTTCGAACGTATCTTTTATTTACCTAATACGAGATTCCTACCTCGGAACTCGTATACCCGCCGTTTCGGGAAGTGTTTGCGTAGTGAGAAGAAACGACGGGCCCTAAAGAAACTCCCTCCAACACATTTTTTGAAAAAGTCTTAATTCTATTACATCTTAATGCTAGGTCAAAATATGATTTATATAATGTCATGTCTGTAAATAAACATAATAGGAATAAAAAAATAAAGGATTCAAATTAATTTAATTAACCTTAATTTAAACAATAACAATACTATATGTACCGGCTTTTTTACCAGTACCGTCTTTCAAGTAGTCGTCGTTTTACATAGTTGGAATGAACTATAGAAATCTCTTTTTGTGACGTCTGTGGCTTCTTCATGTCAGTTTTTTGGAAACTGTTTATACACTGTTTTTATGGACCCTCTACTAAAACTTCACTTATGAAACTAAGCAACTATTCGCAAAACAATTTTGGGCATCTCCATACAAAGAAGGCTGATCACGTGATCAAATCAGTATGAGAGGTCCAAAATTTTTTTTGCGAATTGACCATTGGTTATTTGGAGAAAGTTGCTCAGATTCATGAGTAGAAGCCATTGTGAAGTTTTGGTGGAGGGTCCAAGAATAACTCTGTATAATAGTAGTAAACTAGTGATGCGCATTGTGAACACAGCCTTATGATACGCATATAGACTTGCCACCTTGCATTTCAGCAAAACTGTAACGACAACTGTTAGTAGGTTACTTCACAATCAAAAAATACCCGACTACGATAATTTTCGCCTACGCGAGTAACGAACTGACCTAACTAATTGAACAAAATAACATACCTGATTGTATAAAACGTATCCTATATCAGTCTGGGGGTAAAAACGAAGTATACGACCCGTCGAAATCTAAAATCTTTGGCTCCGGGCGCTATCAATTAAAGAGAGTTACATGTATACAGGTTTACAGATTGTAACAAATAGGCGTAGAACCCTTTCTTGCGATTTCAGAAAAGCCATACCTACACGTGTGCCCGCGGGTGATGCTAAGTGTAACAACAGGTCGTTCTCGTCTATGCCTTGTGACAATAACCACGGTTAATTTGTGCCACACGATAAGAAGAAGAAGCAAAGTCTTAGAACAAAAGTTTTTCAGTATGATGAGCAAAACTCCAGTTAACGGTTCCTACACCTATATTGTTATGCCCTGTATACAAAAATACATACGCTCTAAAAACCTTAACCTCCGTTTGGGTTCTCGGGTAAAAAATATAAAATACCTCGCGTCTTTTACATCGGCGAATGACTTTTTTATTGTTTTATAATGTGTTCAAAAAAGAACGCCCACGTTCGACCGTTAAGAGATTCTGTACGTATTTATTTTCGCCTTTTTTAAAACTACTGAACTGGTTGAAGTTAAACATTTTTTAAGGAAAGCTCGTTGCAGAAGAAAAAAATCTTATCTATGGCTCTAAAAGTTTAGACAGTAGTGTTTTCGGTATTATCTAGAAAAGTCACCAAAGAACGTATTCGTTGGTGAGAATGGTATGACGTCACTCATATAGTGGTGATGAATGGAATACATATTAGAACAGATGATGGCCGTTGGGGCATTAAAGTTCTCTAGTGGCGCCTGCGCATCGGAAGATGTAGCGCAGGCAGGCCTCACACTCGGTAGACCGATGACCTGATGAACGTTGCGGTTAGCCACTAAATGTGGGACTATGCAGGAACAATCGTTGTGTAAATCCTTGGGTGAGGCATTTGTTCGGCGTGGATGTCTTTCAACGGCTAATAAGATTGGACATATCACTTGATCTATAGTACTAAATACGATTAAAACTTATAACCGTACTTTTTGAAGCCGGTGAACAAGTTGATAATAAGTTTTAAAAAAAATTAAGAAAGTCGTGGCTATCACAAAGTAGCTCTGTCAGAGCAATCGAAACTTTCAAGGCGCGATTATATTAAGAATATATTATATAATAGTGAAGAGCTTTAAAAGAGACAGTCTACATTCTATCCTTTAATAATATCGAATTCTTTCGAATATCTACAAATAATACACTTGACAAAGCAACGTTTTGTATTTTTAACTTCCCGGAAACTTAAACAATTGCTTCCAATCTTGAAACTGAACAACTTTGCCCAAGGAGTTGCTTCTAAATTCTATTTTTTTTTATTTTCCTCTCCACACCCCGTATAGATAGGAGGCGTGGAACAACATAAGATTATTTTATCCAGAAAACTCATTTCCGTGAACGCGAGCTCCTTGCAGCTCGCGCACTTTCGAACTTGAACAAAAGCCATAAAAACTATTTCCACGCGGGCGCAGTCGTGGGCAAAAGCTAGTATTGGCATTATATCGCCTGATGGTAATTGATTATGATGCCAAAGATGGAAACGGGCTTCCCCATCGCAATGGGGAACTAACCATCTCATCTCCATGCTCGAATACATGAATGCTATTAGTATTGATGTTTGGCGACAACACTTAGATAAGATGATGGTAGCTAGCCAGGCGGGCTCAAAGATGCTCTACCACCAACCAAACCGTGTCCTACAAGGTTGGGCTCCGCTGGGAATCAAACCCGCGCCCTCCTGATGTAGATATAACGGACTAAGTCACTAGGTCAAGGAGGCATCAACATGCTTACGATTCTATCATCAAGATTTCAAGAGATTGTATCATAAAAAAAAGCGGCCAAGTGCGAGTCGGACTCGCCCATGAAGAGTTCCGTAGCAACAAGTAACATAATATAAAAGTTCTTGTAGTTCGTTGTGTTTATAAAATTAAATGTTTTTTTTTAATATTTTTATATTTGAGTTGATTGAATGAAAGGTAAATTGCGGTTTACGATTTATGACGTATTAAAAAAAACTATTTACTAGATTTCGTTCAAACCAATTTTCAGTGGAAGTTTGCATGGTAATGTACATCATATATTTTTTTTAGTTTTACCATTCTCTTATTTTAGAAGTTACAGGGGGGGACGGGACACACATTTTACCACTTTGGAAGTGTCTCTCGCGCAAACTATTCAGTTTAGAAAAAAATAATATTAGAAACCTCAATATCATTTTTGAAGAACTATCCATAGATACCCCATACGTATGGGTTTGATGAAAAAAAAAATTGAGTTTCAGTTCTAAGAATGGGGAACCCCCAAAATTTATTGTTTTTATTTTTTATTTTTGTGTTAAAATCTTAATGCGGTTCACGCGGTTGTGGAACCCCAATAAACGAATAAAGAAATATATATAAGGTGCTAACAAATTAGCTGGTATTACTTAAACTGGGGCTTCTACTAGGGAAACTGAACAACTTTACATAGTCAACAACAATACGAACAACATAGTCAATTCGCAAAAAAAAAATTGTACTTTTCTAACAAGTCAGTCACCTGATCGGCCCATTTAGTATGGGAATTGAGAAGTCAATTTTTTTTGCGAATTGACTATGGGTTTCTTGGGAAAAGTTGTTCAGTTTTATGAGTAAAAGCCCCAGTTTAAATAATACCAGCATTTTTTTTAAAACCCCATATAAAATTTAACTACATATAAACTTCAAATAGCTGCCCGAGCTCAAATTGGGGTTTCTATCTTACTTGTGAAACTCATCAACTTTCTCGTCTCGTTTTCTCGTTGTTATAACGTCACCTTTCGTGAACGAACTTTGCCCAGCAATCTAATTTGCTCGTGCTACGAAAACCATGTGCTGTGTGTTACCTAAAAACCTAAAAAAATATCACTAAACCCGTTTACACACTATCCGATACGATATCGGTATGTATCAGAAATCAATGGGTGAAAAAAAACGGTGTCTGTTATATTCCGATATATAATTATTAGTTCATTGATAGTATAAAGATAAGTGGTGTAGTGCAAATGTTGATAAAATTCTTAATTATTAAGTATGCAAAATAAGTATTGTCGGCGTCATTAATATGCATATCCGTGCCAAATTACAGTTCTCCAGTACTAATAGTATCTGAGCTAAGCCGCGGACAGACAGACAGACAGACAGACGGACATGGCGAAACTATAAGGGTTCCTTGTTGACTACGGAACCCTAATAAAAATGGCTTATGGCTTAACCTTCCCGATGTTACAGGAAAAGACCCGTACCCCTGTAATGGGGACGATATGGGTTGTTAACTATTAGGTACATGAATATATCAGAGCGAACAATCTCATTGAATAAAAAAAAACATAACATAGATACATATATATTACTTTCCACGATATCTTGTCGGAGAAGAATCCGATACCAGTATCGAACGATGTAATTGACCTCCAGTTGTGCATGACAATTTGTGTTGTTCTGTGTGCACCGAACAAAGTCCATCGCGTCCTCTTTTGCTGACACTTTTTTTTTACCAAACCACCTGTAGCTGTTGCAGAAAGCATGACACTTATGTACAGTCAGCGTCATATAATTGGTGAAAATAACGACCATAATTCTCTGAAATATTCTTATATAAAAGCAACCAAAGTTATTAATAACATGAACACACTAATTTCTATATAAAATTGGCAACTAAAAGTATCGCCCAAAATATAATTTTATATACATAATACTTCGTAAATTGCTCAGTGTCCACTTCACACTTTCTGGATACTTTATACGAAGTGATAAGTATTGTAAATAAAATAGAACGGACTTTTAGAGGGCTTCTTCTCTCATGAGAGCATTTGCGCTACAACTTTGCTGAAAATTCACTTTTTATTACATCTTTTACAAACCTATATAGTCAACTACCCAATATTGCACGTGAAGTCAAAAAATTGTAACATGATTTTAGTACTAACCTAAAGTTTTTCAGTGTCATGAGAGGAAGCACCGCTCTTAAAAAATTGTTCTATTTTACTTTACACAACATATAAATCCAACTAAAATCATCATTTTAGTTGGATTTATTTTACTTACTAATGTGTTTTTTGTAATAGTCGCTCGTACTCTTGATTTTTAATGTGCATGTAGTGTTCACATATTGTAGGATACTTTCTACTCGTAGATATTATGTATAAGTTTTTTAATGTAACTTTATTGATAGTATCCAGTTTTGTGAACGTAAATAAAAAAAAAATAAAAAAAAATCATCAATACCTACACGCCTTAAAGTTACGGTGAACGTTAGTAGAATGTTAAGAGCTGATCGGTTAGGTTGCTAATGTTGACAAACCACTGAGAAGAGAACTACGCATTTTTTTTATAAAAGACGTCAATAAATACCTACTTACTCGAAAAATATTAAAAATTTTAAAAACCTTTTATTTATTTATTCATTTATGTGTATTTGTCGATATTGTTGACTAAAGTAACGACTGTATCTATCTTTGTGGACTTTAATTGTCTACAAATATCCGTAACTGACTGTACATAGTACCTACTGCAGCGCTTTCAATACGCGTTTAGAATAATATAAAATCTTGAGGAAAACGTCACTGGTCATTCGGCGATCGTATAGCACGAGATACGTGTCTGCGATTTCGAATCTGAAGACTACATCCAAGTAAGTTGAAAAAGTACTTACATATATCCTACAGGACCTGGACATCTAAACCAGCTGAGCGAATATCAGTCACGTTGGTGTGTTCTTCATCGGAAATGTCAGAGCGTCTCCTGGGAGTTCTGCTTGTGGTTTCCACTTTCTTCAGTCTTGTCGCGGTCGAGAGAAATCTACGTCCACAACAGTTGGAGCTACAGCTGCTGTGAAGTTTATTCTGCAGCCGGGTCAATCTGTGGTGGCCGAGCTAGCTACTCGAGAGCAGATGGCAGTTTGTAAAGCAACAACTAATCAACTTGCTGTTTTTTATCGTGAATAATCCATAAAATATTATGAAAACCCGCCGTCTTATTTATAGTTTTAATTCCCATAAATAATAAGATTATGTTGTTTTACAGGTTAAAAATGACGTCAGCATACATTCTCCTGCTCCTCCCAGCACTGGTCTTCGGCAGAATCGACGTCCAAGTCTCAGGCAAATTCAAACCTAACAACGAAGACTTGAGGGTTTATTTTTCCGGAAGCGACGTCGATATAATCTCTGATGCTGAACGGTCCACCTTCCATCTTGGAGACGAGAACTTGAAGAACGGTGTCAAAGCCTACTTTGGTGGAAGACCGACTGACGTCTACTTGAGAAGTCCAACTCCTTGGGGCGATCTCTACCAGAGCAATGGATGGAATCAAGTTATGAGGTCCCTAGTGCCTCTTAGAGGCAAGGTATTGGCTGTAACGTCGAAGCCTGAAATCATCGTGCAGCAGATGTTTGAGAACAACGCCTCAAAACCAGCCATGTTCAACGTAGCCATTTCGCAGAAAGTCATGAACACCATCAAGACTTCTTGGTCCAAATCCGAGCGTCTTTCTATCAACAACGACATTAACTACAATATCGACCTCTTTGCTGGAGAACTCGGTGGTCGCACTACATTGAACTACACGACTGAGTATGGAGAAAACGAGGAGAAATCTATGTCCACCATGGTTGGAGCTACAGCTGCTATGGAGTTGCTTCTGCAGCCGGGTCAGTCTGTGATGGCTGAGCTATCAGCTACTCGTGGATCTATCAAGATCGAGATGGAGTACGAAGCCAGTTTATCTGGAGCTCTGGCGGTCAACTACGACGTTACGTACAGGGATCATCACTTCTGGGCTCTGGACATCAACGCTATCATGGAAGCGGCCGGTCTCAGAAGAACGGTTAGAAACACGGAGATAATCGAGATTGGCTTCTACTCGGATTCTCGAGTGGTGGTCCAAGATAGAGCTACTAAGAACAAACTGATCGAGACTATGTTGTAATTTTAGTGTAACTATTTATAAAACAGTATTTTGTACGTATATATAGATTTAATAATAAAATAAATTAATTTCATTTTAACAAAATTATCTTTTTTGCTATTATGCACATTTAAAAATCAAGACACTACTAGTACGATACATACCCTTTCATAATGTGGTAAATTGAAATATTCGTTAGATTTTTCTAAATTTTAATAAATAATAATGTAAATAAATATCCAGGACAAATCATACACGGTCATCTGGCACCCAAACTAGAAAAAGTAATAATAAATTATTATTATTAATTTATTTTTAAAAGAATAATTTGTTAGGCCAGAGTCGTTTTCAGGAAATTTGAATAAAACAACAATTTATAATAAACAACACTCATTTGTTTAAAAAATGCTAATACATATTACTAAAACATGCGAGTTTCTTAATTTTTCTAAAATTATTTTTACATTCAAGAGACACGCTGTTTAATAATAATTAATTATAAATAATAATAATAATAATAATGATATTATAATGATAATTAATTTAAATTACCATAAATAGCTAGCTAAGTTTTATCGTAAGTATTAAATAATATTTTGGTTATATTTTTGCAGACTATCCTATGTCACATTTATCATAATTATAATAACATGTCTATATAATTACATTAATTGTAAAAAAAACTCAAATGCAAGGAAAAACCATTTCGTTATTTATATATGAACATGTTACTGGCAATCTGCAGTTAAATGCCTGGGAAATGTATATTTTAAGTAATCTAATGGGGAAGAAAACTGACAAAGCTCGCCGATAGAGGCGTTGATATCGCTTGACTCATAATAACTGTCAAAATGTATAGAAAAAATTGTTTACGTAAACTAAACATAAGATTATTAAAAAAATGCAGCGTTGTGTGGCGGTTGGTAGCAATATTTCCTAAAGATTCTCGGATGAAGAAGACGTGGGAAAAGTTACGTTTTCAATTATGTACTTTTCAACTTCGCCTTTAATTGAGGAACAGTCCAAGTCACATACATTTTCCATTAAAAAATTTTACAGAAAAAAAACTAATTTATAACACTTCGATAATAAAAAACGCGGAACTAAATTGAAAGTTGTTAAGAGTCAAGCGTCCGTAGCGCCATCTGCAAATAGCTTTGCGTTTTCTTCCCCATTGGTCACTTTTGCACGTCTCCGCTCTACTCCGCGTCATTGGAAACGCACCCTAAGGACCTCCACACATGGAATACGGCGAGCGGTGCGGCGACAATGACTTTGGTAAAAGCAGTGGGCGAATTTTGTATGCGAATTTATAGTGACTTTTTGCTATTTTTCCTAGTCACTATGTACATACATTCCATACATTTCCTTAGCATTCCATAGAGTTTCGTAGTATACTATAGACTGAAAATATGTTTATAAGGCAGGCCGCATTTTAAATATATTTTCAGGAAACACTGCATATATGACATCTTAAAATGCAACATACAAATTCTTAGAACATTAATTTATTTGTATAATGTGGCAGTATATATGTACTGTTATAAAATAAGACTATACAAATATTGAAACAATCAAATATATTAAAAGTAAATAGGAAGCCAGAAATTAGATCACGATTATCAGTACACCAAAATAGTGTAAAATAAAAAAAATACTTATTTTTAAATTGACTTTAAATTAATACCAATTCTTAAATGCTTTTAAATTAAATTTCTATTTAAAATTTTGTACAAAATCGAATCCTCTGTTACGGATACTACTCTCAATTCGCTTTCAGATTCTAGTTCTGAAAGTTTCATTTCTCGATATTTTGTAATTTTATTTTTAAATTTTTTGAAATTACGAACATGAATATTCAGCGTGATTCTATCTATACAGGGTGTAACAGAAAGGTGTGACAATACTTCAAGGTTGGCTTTTACCCATCAAACTGAACAACTTTTGTTCTACAACTTTGTTGAAATCGCAAATTTTTTTTTGGACTTTTCATACAAATCGATCGGCTGGCGAACCAAGTTTGTATGAAAAGTCCAATAAAAATTTTATGCTTTCAACAAAGTTGTAAAACAAAAGTCGTTCAATTTGATGGGTAAAAGCCAACCTTGAAGTATTGTCACACCTTTCTGTTACACCCTGTATAATTCATAATTTATTTTAACAGGTAACGGTTTCGCAATAATAGGTGATATGTTAATACGAAATCTGCCGTGCTTACGATATGAGCAGTAAGTATATTTATAAAAGCAGTATCTTCATCCATTTCGTCATTTAATCATGTAATTATAACAAAAATAAATAAGATAGATAAATCATAACGCTATGGTAACGCAGTAAAAAAATACTGAATCTGAATCCGTTTCAAAAAACATATTTAAAATAATCAAAGGGAACCGTTCGGAAAATGCAAAAATGTGACGAAAACTCGAAAGTGTGTTTCACAGACTTAGTGCTCTTATCGTAAGCACGGCAGAAATGTAGTTAATGAGCAATTTTTAAGCACTAAGTATTCCAATCTAACTAGCCAATCGTCTTTATATCTATAGTTCACTTTAATTATGCTAATTATAGCCCGTCCTTAGCGCCTGCATTAACTTCTGTTATTTTAATGGGATAGGTGGCAAACGACAGGTGGATCACCTGATGGTAAGCTTTACCATATATTATATCATTAAAATACACCCAGACATAGGGCAAACACGTGTGCCAAGGTGGGAATCGAACCTACGACCCTCGGATCAACAGAGCGCTAACCATTGAGTCACTCAGTTTTTTTTAAATGAAATTACATAATTATTAGTAGGTATAAGGTACTAACTTTATTAGTGGCCGATATTTTAGTAAGCACTTTTACTTCTGATTTTGAGTCTCGCTAAAATATTGGGCACTAATAAAGTAGCACTTTATGCAGGTATTTTACTCCTAAAACTTTGCCCGATAATAAGCTCATAGTCAAATCCCAAAAAAAATTGCCATCTCATAAAAATTGGTAAGCTGATTAACGAATTTTGTATGGGAAGTGATTTTTTTGCTATTTATAGGTATTTTTAGGGAAAATTCTCTAAATTCATGAGTAGAAGCCACAGTTAAAACTTTGTCGGTCATTTTTTATCACCCGGTATAGGTAAGTACATACACTTATACAGTGAGGCACAACCCTGCGTGTTTGGTCAACAACACCATATACATAAGTATTATAGTCTATTACCGGCGAGCAGATCACCTACTCTCTCTACTCTGGCTTTACCGCCGCCCAAAGACACCCGCAACACCAGAGGAGTCAATGATGAAGCTAAAACTACGTATACTTACAATGGTATGTAAAATTGTTAAAGTTATATTGTAGACTCTTAGTAAAGGAAGAGCTGTGCCTCTTGACACAGGCTTATTATTAAAAGGAGGTTTCAGCTACTATAACTGTTGTTCACCTAATTTTTAATTTATTTTCTTATTTTCTAACCTGGCATCTTGGGGTCTTGTAACCTCGTATGACAGCTGCAAAAATCTAGCTATAAATCCTATTATAAAAAATATATTTAAATAGATATATTAAGTTACATAATGTGAAACCCTAAAAAAGTAGTCGTCTTCCTAAAAAAAAATAAACAAAAAACTTTTTGGTAAATTAAACTGTGAAATCTAGATAACGAAAACCTTCCTGTCATCAGATGTCACAAGATTCACTAGGTATAACAGGCAAAGTTGTGGTCTTAATGCCAAATCAATACGCTAAGGTATACTCATACAGAGGGTACATACACCGCGGAGATTGTGTCGTGGGCGCAGACATCGCCTTCAATTGTCGAGTCTAGTACTGGTACTAATCACTGAGTACTAAATAATGTTATTGCATCTCATCCTTTTCACTTTTACCACAAAGTGTTTTCTATAATTAAATTAATTGCGCTCGCTTTAACTTTTTTTGGAGTCCTTCTTGTATATTTTATTTAACATAAATATATAGCTAAATATAATAGCTTACATCAGTTTTTGACGAAGCGCTTGTTATAATTACATAATTTAGCCTATTCATGGCAGATAATTAAGTCAGTGTCGTGGATAATCGATATAGCTTTAGTTTAGTCTAGTTTATGATTACTTTACACGTCGTGCGTGCAAAAAGTTGCATAGAGTTCTTGCACTCTAGCAAGGAGAGGTGTGGTGGTACTGTAGATGTGCTAAGGGGTGTTCATACAGCGGGTACAGCGGCTGCGGCGCGTGCGCGGGCATCGCGTGCGGCTGCGGCGCGTCGCTGTCGTCGTCTGTCGAGGAGTCTAGCTGTTTGTCACCAGGCGCACCACTGAAATGAAAGAGATAAATGTTTTTTATTATTTACGCATAAATAAAAAATGTGGTGACCAGGAAACACAGAGAAGGGTCGCAAGCTATACCCTATTCAGGGAAACGAGCTAGTGGAGCGCTTTCTCTATCACACAATCGCTTACAAAAGACAAGGATGGAAGAGTGCATCACACGAGAAAGTGATATCCCGAAGTAGTTGAGTAGCAACGACATCGCGTTGGAAATAAGATGCCGGCCGAGCTACAGAACTGGCCAAGTGCCTGTCGGTACCAGTTCCGAGGGTTTTGTACCTACCAATACATAATATATTGGTCTTATGTATTTATTTACCAAACACTACGTTTTCGTCCATTCATTCAGTTTTGGAGCATTTTATACAAATATCTCGCCTATTAGATTTTTGTAGTAGACACTTAATACCATTTTTGTGGTAGAGCAAATATAAAATTAAAAAATAGACACGCTTCTTCTTGGAGATTCACCCTTTTTTTTAAATCTTTTTATTTCGTTTGCTAGGATATACATTGAATTTTGAGTTGAGTTGAGAATATTTGTTTGTGTTAATAACTTTTTTGTGAAAAATTCAATAATGGTTCAAAAGACACAGTTATCAGACGGACGGCGCGGCGGCGCATTAACTTAGTAAAAGGTCCAGTAAGCATTGTTTAGGTGGGAAACTCAAAAAATATACCTTATTATAAAAAAAAACGATCTAAGTGTGATTTTGTGTAACTATGATTCTAAAACAACGGTTGGTTAACAAATGAAATAACTGTAAAGTAATGTATTAAAATTTCTGATAAAAATCGTATCTGAAAGACCAGTAGAAGGATATATGACAAGCATTAGCTACCTATTACAAACCCTAGGTGGTTGCTCCACCTACAAGAGCCTAGCATTATCTAATCTGTGGCCTAGCTTTTAACATAAAAAAGAAGGTATATAACATATAACATATTAAAACTACCAAAGTTTGTGTGTGGCTCCCCTTAAAATGTTAGAATAAATAAACGGGGAACAAGATTAATAGTTTTGTTTTTCATTCCGGTTTTTTTCATATTCCGTCCCTATTTTAGTGAACCGACTCTGCCTCGAACTGACGTTACTGATTAGTCTTTACCAGGAGTTGACAGAACGCCCGCCCCTCAAACAACAGAAACCTTACATGATATTAGCACAACTACGAGAAAGTAATAAATAAATATCCAGGTATATCACACAGAGTAATCAGGCCCAAACTAGGATTCCTTGTATTATGGGAACCAGAGACTGATAAACAAAAACATGTTTATTAAATATATTTGTAGATATTTAATATCAAAACGGAGACTAAATAAATCTGCTCAGCATAGATTTGTCCTAAGTGAACAATGAACCGACGACCCTAGGAGCAGTAGGTAGGAGCAACTAACTGCTGAGCCACCGAGTCGGTCAAGTCAGCTAAGTAGATGCCATGCTTAAAAGCTACTGGTTTTACACTTATTATTTTACATTTGTATATTTTTATATATTTACTCCCTTTATTAACAACTTGTAGCGTCCCCACCGCTGGGGCACCACGGATCTCTTGTCATACCTCGCAGAAGATTAGGCCCTACTCCACGTCCACGGTTCATTCCAATCAAAAAAAAGCAAAAGGTAAACAAACAAACTTACTATGGAAATGACACATGTCAGGTGCATACTATCTTGTTTACCTTTTGCTTTTTTTAGGGTTCCGTAGCCAAATGGCAAAAAACGGAACCCTTATGGATTCGTCATGTCTGTCTGTCTGTCTGTCTGTCCGTATGTCACAGCCACTTTTTTTCCGAAACTATAAGAACTATACTGTTGAAACTTGGTAAGTAGATGTATTTTGTGAACCGCATTAAGATTTTCACACAAAAATAGAAAAAAAAACAATAAATTTTGGGGGCTCCCCATACTTAGAACTGAAACTCAAAAAAATTTTTTTCATCAAACCCATACGTGTGGGGTATCTATGGATAGGTCTTCAAAAATGATATTGAGGTTTCTAATATCATTTTCTTCTAAACTGAATAGTTTGCGCGAGAGACACTTCCAAAGTTGTAAAATGTGTGTCCCCCCCCGTAACTTCTAAAATAAGAGAATGATAAAACTAAAAAAAATATATGATGTACATTACCATGCAAACTTCCACCGAAAATTGGTTTGAACGATATCTAGTAAGTAGTTTTTTTTAATACGTCATAAATCGTAAACCGCAATTTACCTTTCATTTAAGTTACAACGAACTACAAAAACTTTTATATTATGTTACTTGCTGCTACGGAACCCTTCATGGGCGAGTCCGACTCGCACTTGGCCGCTTTTATTTATTGGAATGAACCATACATACATAGGCCTAGCCCTCATTTGCTTAGCTTTTCCTAACACCGATCCTGACTAGGTATCATAATTGAAATGACGCAACACAAACTACAAATATGTACATTATACTAATCACTAAGCATAGCTAATGTAAATGCTGGGTAACTAACTAAAATTTTGCTAATTCTATTATTGGTGAAACAGAAAATGGATTTGCTTGTACAGGCAGAAATTGATGTGTTTGACTGTATTTTGACCTTTGATGTGATTGATTTTTCTGCTCATGAAAACTGAACAACTTTCTCCTAGGACCCCATACAATAATGTCGACCTCTCATACAAATATATTTATTTTACCTAACTTACTAATTAACTAGGGCTTTACATTGTGCATATAATTTAAAAATAAAATATATGTAGAATCTAACATTTTGTACTCTGATCGTACATATTGCTATTCAGTTGCACAAATAAAAGCCACAGCTAACGAATATGAGACGAATTAAACTCTCACTGTGAAGTCCGTCCCGTATTTTTTCCTAGAACCATCCCTGGCTCCCACTGACATATCGTAACTGACAGGACGCCCCCCAAACAACAGTAACCCGACACCAGCCGCCACGGTCCGCTGGCTGGCTCGTCGTTTTTACGTCGCTAGCTTCGACCTATGATGGAGGGACTAGTCCTCTATTGTGGATTCAGTTGACGTGGCGATTTGAATAGATAAATAAAAATACAGTCGGATACGGAACTTAGGCTTTCTGCGATCAGTAGAAATTGTCTAAGACTGAGCTAGTCGCTGTAGTTGCGATAGGTTTGTTTGTTTGTAAATCCTGTAAACGCAACACACCTTCAGCCTTTACACCAAAACCGGGCGGGCGCCGCGCGGTTTTGGTGTGAAGGGTTTCATAGTAATCCGAACATTACAAAAAATACCGCTCTCGGAACGCTTTCGCACCGCCCCGCGGCCGCCTCTGTGTGTGTTGCGCTTTATTGTTAATCATGAATGCCTACTACGCCATTTAAACTATAACTTTTATAGACAAAACTGAAGAAGTCCCTTAGGAACCCATAGTAAATTCACAAAAAACATTTCATAAATTTTAACAAGTCTATCAGCCGACTTAGTATAGGAAGTCCAAAAAGTTGACGAATTTACTATGGGTTAGATTTTTATAGTGCAATTTTTTTAGATTAATTATTACTATTTCAAAGTTTTAATAGATATTTTATTCTGTTTGTTTCGTCATATGTAAAAAGCAAAATTTATACGTATTATAAGCTTTATAACGTTTTCTTAAAGCACAGAACACGCTCACTTTTCTCATCCATACAAAAGACATCAACGAACGATGCAATAAAAATAGTATTTATTTTCAACATACCTATACCCAAAAAAAAAACGGAAAACCACTGTCAAACAGCGAAAACCGTAAAAGACAACTTAGCTAAAGATTTTCTTCTAGCTAAAATAATTAAAAAAATACAACTCCAATTCTTTCAATAGTTTTCGTGAAAATCGTAGGCAGCCGCTTTGGCAAGAAATAACAAAAACAAACTCAATGAAATATCTCCACATGACTTAGCTACAACTTGGCCACCTACATTAATGTTTACAAAGATATCTAAAGAGATAGATCGGCTATAAAATTGTGACACTAAAATAAACTAGACTCCAAACAAACACATAACATTTGGCCGCGCCGCGAATAGAATCCGGAACACAGCTCCGCTTGGCAGGATAGAAGATCGAGACACTTGCCAAAGAGACATTAAGAATATTGACATATATCGGTAATTATACGTAATTTTGAGGATGAAAGAGATACATAATACTATGGAGCCCGGATCTGGTTTGCATACGCTGCACTATCGACAGCTATATACTTATTTGCAATACAAACAGTACCGTTTGGCACTTTGAATTTCATGTGATTGTCTTTCATTTTATCGTTCTAGCATCACTGTCAGATTCAACAATAGCAACACATTATGAACAAAAAACGTCGATCAAACAACAGTTATTTTGACGTTTCTTTCATAATTACATTGGTAATACTGTAAACAATGCAAAAACAACGCAACACGGTTATTTATATATTAAATAAAAATTCTCGAAGAAACAATAAGCTTTTACGATTAGGACCTTTGCCTGTATTATTCTAGATTTTCCATATACGTTCCATGTAGGCATTGTAGCCTAGGTCCAGGATGAAAATCTCCTTTGATATCTAAATCAGCTTCTTTTTTTAAAGTTTTTTTTTAAATCCTCGATTGGTAAGCCCTTGGCATCATCTCACCTGATAGTAAGTGATGTTGATGTCGGTAGATGGAAGCGAGCTTACCAAGATTTTGCAACGCAATGGGGAACTGGCTAACAAGGTAGCAAAAGGCTTACTGCCCACCTGATGGAAAGTGGCTCCCAACTAGGTACAAGGCAATCTACCTTACATAATAAAGTGAGTTAAACTGTGCTTTAAGTTCCGTAACAGATTTTTTTCCTTACATCTAAAATTAACAGATGGAGCAGATAGTTTTCTAACTATTAATATTTTTTTAATCTTATAAATAGGTGCACGTTTATTATTAAGTATAATTATTTTATACCTACTAATGCAACTGCAAGTAATTTAAGTAAAAGAACTAAGAACTTAATTACTACAAAAACCCAAATAATTCAGGAAAAAATTAACTCATAGAAATTACTTTCGATTTAGATACCGATTTACCATTAAGAAAAGGTATTCTATATGAAGGCACTTTTTATGTTCAACACACACATAACCATACCATAACTTGCACTAAAAAAGGCACATATTTTTAAATTGCACTGTATGCATCTTTTTTTTAAATCTTAGCGGCGCAACACAGGCCTCCTGCCCATTCAGCCGAGTCTTCCACCTCATCAGACTTGAACGGCATTTAGAGAATTAGACCTTTGCTTCTGTCAGAGAAAAAAGTTTCTATTGTCTGTTTTTGTCTTTCAAATTCTACGTTTAATTTTAGCTGCGGCTGCGTGTGGGCGTATTTGTATCACTGATAGGTATAACAGGTAGGTACATACTGGTACAGTCTACCAAACGGTAAGTGATAACAAAGTGATAAATTGCAATTATACAATGCAGGGCGTAAAAAGGTGTGTTGCGGAAACTTAAGAGTTTCAGTTATCAATCATACTCTACAACTTTACCCGAGAAACGCATGCTGAATTCTGAAAACAAATGGTAAACGGATTATATGACTGAATTGTATGATATCTATGAAAAAAAAATATGGGTTTATCAGGAAAAAATCTGATTATTGAGCAGAAGCTCCCAATTTTCGTTTCTGGGAGAAATTAAATATTTTTTTTATATACATTTAATTATTTTTATCATTAACTGATAAGTATTAACATTATGTAATTATACGTATATTTTATGACGAAAGATGAAAACCTGCTTACCAACGAATAGGGATTAGAAATATATTTTCTGTTTTTTTTTTTGAGTTTTTAGTTCGTATAAAATTAATGATAATAATAATAATTAATAATCAAATTAAATATCATAGACACGTAGTAGACTGTACTGTACAGTGTATAGTTACGTAAATACACCGACATTGTTTACGTTCACGTATGCAAGTAGGTATGTATGATTCATGCGCCCGCAGTCTATGTGGAAGGTTAGTACATATGTATTTATTTAAACTGAAGCAGTTTGATTGAATACACTAAATTATTTTTACTGTATGTTCATTCGTTAAACTAAGTACTATAGATATAAAAAAATACATCATTTAAAAAATTGTTTTGAACCCATTTTGTTTCTACTCGTCATATTGAATACCTTTTTTTGTAAAACATCGTTTTGTTGCAAGAAAATCTGATATTCCCATACAGAGTTGACAAATCAGCTGACCAATCAGGATTGGTTTGAGAAGTCCATTCATAAAAGGTATAATAGAACAAAAATCGTTCACAGGTGACGAGATTCTACTGTCGGGAGATGGCGCTACGGACGCTTGACTCTTAACAACTTTCAATTAGTACCGCGTTTTTTATTATCGAGGTGTTATAAATTAGTTTTTTTTCTGTAAAATTGTTAAATGGAAAATGTATGCGACTTGGACTGTTCCTCAATTAAAGCCGAAGTTGAAAAGTACATAATTGAAAACGTAACTTTTCCCACGTCTTCTTTATCCGAGAATCTTTAGGAAATTAATGATTTTCATTATTATTGCAATCAATCGCCACACAACGCGTTTTTTTTTTAATAATCTTAAGTTTAGCTCACGTAAACACTTTTTTCTATACGTTTTGACAGTTAGTATGAGCCAAGCGATATCAGCGCCTCTATCGGCGAGCTTTGTCAGTTTTCTTCCCCATTTATGGGTCATACGTCTATTTTGTTACACCCTGTTGTAAACAACTTAAGAACCTCCTCCTTGGCGTTAGCAAATTATTGATCAAGTTTTTAAAATAATAAACAATGTAATTCATAAGGACGTTTTCAGTCAATATTCAGACAGGTGTCGTTGTCCCTTTTTTCTTGTAATTAATACATTTTTTACCAGACTTTCCCAGCGGAGAGTAAAGTATTTCGTCTGTCCATTTCATTGCAGCCAAAACAGTTTGATGTATTTGGGAGCGTGGTGTAAACAATAATTAGACTCGTCTACAAATCTAATTAGACTAGAATGTATACAAAGATCGCGTTGGTATAAATCTGAATGCCCTACAAGTGGCCGCAGGTGATGGTAGTGCAACACCAGGCAACCGCAGTCAATTACCTAGTGAAAGCTCGATTAAATTGTGTCACACAATAAGAAAGAGATAATGTCATTAGTTCATTACTTAGGTTCATCCTTGAGTCCCTACTAAGTATCACAGTATATGTATTTAAACAGGTGGATTTTACCATTTTAATTTAATTGGTTATTTATAAAACAAATAGCAATTTATGCTTTATCAAAAATTCAGTTTCATTTAAATTCAATTAAAATATTAGAATAACCAGAGTACATCCCTGTATAAGAGTACATCCCTGTATACTTTTAGGAGCGCAGATGTGGCGGTGTCAGGTTACATTACGTCTATCCCTGTCTGCCGTAATGCTCTGTCTCGCTCGCACATCACAAAACGTCATCGTAGATTTAAAACAATAATTTTAACAAATGTATTTTTACAGTACAGGCCTACGTGTCCCAAATCTTATTTTTTTCATTACTTGCTAACGAGAGGTTAACTTAAACTTACACCTGGCAAAGAGATGCAATATGCATAGTATTTTAATGTAATGAATAATATAACGTTTCTTTGGAGTTCAGTTGCCCTTTTTCGAAAATATAATTATTTGTGACTTTCTGTTACTCTATTTCGAGTCCGCATACTTAAAAAAGGTATACTTCATATTAGACGAAAAAACAACTAAAGGATAGTTTCATTTTGTTAAATTTTCAGGAGTTTATAGGTAGCTCACCTAACTTTTACATCACAATTTTGCATTCTATAAAGTTCAAAACGAAATTCATGACTAAACATATCAAAATCGAATATCCAAAGATATACTATCTCGAGACTATCTCCTTCAACGGAACCGAACGAACCAGCCAGCAACAATGTGGTTTCGTTATACGAATTTTGTCTCTATCCCCGCACTATTGAGGCGTTTTTCCTTCGCCGGATGGACAGACGGACTGCCTACGGTAAGTATCGGGTTACTGAAGCCAACCAAATGGATAGGCAAACGTGCTGGATGGTAGTACTCCCCATTAATACACACACGTATAAATTGTATTATTATTGTGTAGGTACTCGGGAAGGATAAATTTGGAATATAAATAGGTAAGTAAGGATAAGGATAAATGTAAAAAACGTCATTGACTAGTAAAAAAAAAACAGATTTTATCTGTGTGTCTGGCTGTTAAAAATTCAACTGACCACACGATTACAAAGGTTCATGCTGCAGATAAATGACGATTGTATTGTTGTGACTTGTAATAGTATGGCTTTACAACAAATCTTATGTAATTTTAAATGTCTTTTATTTTTTTAATATCAGAAGATAGTTTTTAAAATGTATGTATAGTCACAAAACATACATAATTACAATGCATATTATTTTTATAGGTATGTACTTGACAGTTTTTACCCCTATCATCTTAATAATTACTATACTCATGGACAAAAAAATCTACTCAAGGTTTGTTGCACATCTTTTGGAAAATTAACTCAATCTAGCAAAAAAAGACTAAACCAAAAGTTCAAAAACTGTGTGTTTACTGCTTATAGTTTTAGTTGGTGGTTTTCTACAATAGTTTTTTGTTTTTAGTGTTTAGCAGTTTTGTAGGCTGAGTAAATTTTTCAAAAGTCGAGCAAGCAATCTTGAGTCGCTTTTTTGTCCACCAGTGTATTACATAATATGTATTTTCATTGTTTATATTGAAAAGCAATAAAAATTATCCGATTGCGACGAAGTCAAAATTCTTTAATAGGCATCCAACCTAAATAAATCAAAATCTATGCCGAAACACTGCAGTGATGGAACCGTCATCGCTTTTGTTTTGCTTTGTTTTTTTTTTGTAACTGCGCAGCCGCAGCCCGGGACTTCCGCGCCAATGAGCCAGAACGAACAGATGCGGGCCTGTTCCCGATAAGAACGAAACTTAGATCTTGTTGTCGATAAAATGAAGGATTTTTGAAAAAAAAAATATAATGAAAGGAAACTTGGTACGTTTGAATCGAGTAATAATTTTTTGGAGGTTCCGTGGTTTGTTACGATCTTTAACTCTAAATAACAAAATATTTTGTAATTAATATTTTCGAATGAATATGCGGCCGTTAAAAACGCAGGGTTCAATAATTTATTAAAAATAACAATAAAGAAATTTGCTGAATGTAGAATTTTATTATTTAGTTTTAAATGCTTTAAATCACGCAAGTTCCTTCAATTTTACTACAATATCTTTTACACGTACGGATTGAGTTATCTTAACTTAGAAGTGGATCCCGTCGAAGTCTTATTTAACCAATAGGTTAACTATAAGTTAGTCCCGCGGAACCCTAAAAACTATTGTAAAATACATTTTGTTTGATTTAACCATTTGATTTTGTTGAAAGGGATAAACATAATATCCTAACTCCTAATCTTGACTGCTACCACCCAGAATATATTTTTTATGTCCATCCATCGACATTTTCATTACAGCAGTGTTAATTTTTTAATTATGTTAATGAAATACTAAATTTTGCCTGAATTATAGGTGCATACCTACTTGTGTGACATTACATTCTTTTTGAACTACAATATTTCAGTGACTAATGGAGATAATGAAAAATGACTGTCACAGAAATCTCCATTTAAATAAAGGAAATTATTTTTAATGCATATTCCCTATTATAGTACCCGCGTTCTTAGTGACTGACTGGGTGGCTCAGTGGTTAGCGCTCCTGACTACTAATCCCTGAGTCGTGGGTTCGATCCCCACCCAGGGCAAACATTTCTGTGATGAGCAGATTTGTTTGCTCTGTGTCTGGGTGTATTATATATCTATATATGTATGTATTTAAATGTATTTGTGTCTCTGGTTCCCATAGAACAGGGAATCCTAGTTTGGGGCCAGATGACCGTGTGTAATTTGTCCCGGATATTTATTTATTTATTTTTATTTAGTACCTAGTTTCATTTAACCCCGAATAGAGACGATATAGGCCCAAATTAGAGCAAGGCAATGCCATGCTGCTGTATTTTGTCTGCAGCGTATAGCGAGTTAACACATTTGTACGTTCACGTGACTCAGCCGTGTTCCACTGTGGTCCGAAACATTAGATTAGTACTTACTCTTAAATTAAAATTCGTTTACCGTTCGTTGTTTACATTTAAAAAGTTTCACTAAAGTCGGCCTATTCTTTATCAATAAATTTGAAATACTAATAAAATATGGGAGATAGCTTCATAATCATAAGATTAAGTTGAGAGTCACAAGTTGAGATCCTGAAAGCTTGTAAAGTTTTTACTTTGACACGGACCCTTGTATTGCCTGTTGTTGCACTAACTTGACGTGTAGAGAGTGTACTAGTAACTAAGAAAAAAGTGACATGATTGTCTTCGCTTTAGAACTGTAAAATTGTAACTTGTGCGGACCCTATATAGGTATACCTATAATAGGAGCTCCTAAAAAATTCAAGGAACACAGCGGAACAAACCCATTAACTGCAACGCGAGGTCATTCCAACTGGTCTCAATTCAGCATTGCAAATGTGAAACATGATCTGTCATACATATCTTGCATATATTCGTATAGGTAATCATAATGATTATGTTGATGACAAATCAGCTGTTTTTGACATGTCGTGTCGCTATTGACAACTGGGCAATTGGTAAGCTGTTACATTGCAAGTGCAAAATACAATGATAAGAATAGGTATACGTTTTTGAGATGTATGTTTGTCTGTGGTAAGTAACATTAGCTTCTTGTTATCATGAAATTATAGAAGGTGCAACAAAATATATGTAATTCTCTTAGGTGGATTTCTAAAATCTTAAGTAAAATCTTAAGGAGTATTCTAAAATCAGCTTTTTCCAGTAACATCGCTCCTGTGTCCCTATAAAAAGTCGTAGCACGTTCAAATTTACAATTCGAATTGATTGAAAATGAAAAGTCTTTTTTTAAATAAAACTTATACAAGTGAGTAAAACTCAAAACAGCGAAGTGTACAACTTACTGGCAACTTTATTATTTTTAATTTGTAAAAAAGGAGTTTTTATGCAAAATCGGTCAATCAGACAATTTTAATATGCATGGAAATGTCTTTAAGAAAATTCACATAATAATGTTGGAAAGGTTAGGCTTAAAATTTTCACATAAAGAAGCCAAATCCGGTTGATGAAGAGCTTTTAATGTGAACTATTAGAAAAGTTGTTACCTCGTTTTTTTACCTCTATTGTTTTTGTTATTATCAATTTGAGCAATAAGCTCTATATAAGATAACTTTAATTATAGTGGACATTAAATATAAGTATGTCAAAGACAAACAAATCCGCGTGAAAACGTTAGTATGTGTGTTGCTTGCTACACTAATAAAACAAAATAAGCATAATCATTCGCTGACGTTCAAATTCCATCGGAGTGCACTACACTGCGCACACAGTAAACCATAATAATGAACTCTTGTGTTTTGCCAAATTGCAATTTGAATGGTTTTGTTAAGAACAGCTTTTTTAATCTAATTCAGGGCACGAGAGGAAAGACCAGCTTAAAATTAACTACCAGTTGCCTACAGTTTTTCTCGCTTGGATATCAATAATTATGGACTGTCCAATGTCCATAAGGGTGTACTGTGCGCGAGTCGTAACCGGCTCACGAGAATTTGTTTACATTTTTCGGGATCCCTCGGGAACTACGAATTTGAAGAACAAAAAGTATCTCATCTTGTTGTCAGCCCTTAATGCAATGCCCTTTAGAGAAATCGGTTTAGTAGTTAAAACGTAAAATATTAAACAAAAACTCATGGTCGAATTTATATGGGCTAGTATTAAAAGTGATAATAAAAAAAAATTGGAATAGTCATTTGTTGAAGTTGGTAAACATGCCTTTAGATAACTAGGTATCAACTGCCCTATTCTAGGCACATTTTGACTCTAACCCAGAAATGTTTGCAATCTCAAATAATGTCCACTCACCTGTCTTTGTGCTCGGCTTGTCTGTCCCTCTGTCGTCTATTTTTGAACCAGTTTGACACCTGAAATGAAAAAATAATGTTTGTCTTATAATAATACAAAAAGGGAACCTTTAGGAAAAGAGCGTATTCCCATATTACAGGCCGGCAACGCACTTGTGACTCCTCTGGTGTTGCGGGTGTCAACGGGCGGCGGTAATCGCTTACCATCAGGTGATCCGTCTGCTCGTTTGCCACCTCTGCCATAAAAAAAGGGAAACACGATTTTTATTACTTCAGTCGTAACTACAACTTCTTTTTTCGACATCTTTAATGACTAGTCAATTTTTAGAATTAAAACTTTTTTGTTTCTATTCGTTTTTGTTAATTTGCTACAAAAATGCTGCACTGATACAACGACCCTGCTCCGGAGTCATAACAACCCATATCGTCCCCACTGCTGGGGTACGGGTCTCTTCACACACCTTGGGAAGGTTAGGCCATAGTCCAAAATGGGGGCCAAGATACTCCAGACTTGTGGAGGCAGTAGGGCTAGTGGCCAAAAGTGTCAGAAGTTTTCAAGCCGCCTAAAAGGCCTCCGACATTGATCAACGAGTGCCGTCTATTGATAGCAGTAGACACCAACGGCTTAACGTGCCTTGCACCTAACTTTGTTCATGTAAATCATCATATTATTATTATCATATCATTTGTTACGAATAAAGAACGTTTGAAACTATTGTCATTCATGGCGACAAATTTTCAATTTTTACTTGCGTTGCGGTGCAAAAAACTTTTTTTTATTTATATCAGAATTTTGGAAGGAATACAAGTAAGTTGTTCTTATATTTTTAGTTATATTTACTTAACTTCTTATTCTGAGTGTAATAATGTATGTATGTACAGTAACATTTTGAGGAAGCGGCAGGCAGGTATTATATTACACTGTCACCGCACTGCGGTTATAGACTGAACTCGTTTTTAATTCATTTTTTAACATCTATCCAATGAGTTACCTACATATTATGTAAATTACAATATTATGCTATCACCTTTAAAAAAAATTAAGATACTACTACTACATGTGCTTTATAATACAGGGTGTTAAAAAAGCGTGTTTGAAATTTTAAGGGGTTACTCAGAATCAAGTATAGAATCCAAGAAAAATATTGCAAAATCGGATCTTCAATTATTGTTTTCAGTTTACCATATAAATTCTTGATTCACTATTCAGATTTATTATGAGAATCTGAAAAAAAATTTAATAGTGGAGTTTTTCAATATTTTTCCTGTATTCTGTACTTGGGGTTAAGAGAAGAGTAACCCCTTAAAATTTCAAAGACACTTTTTTTAACACCATGTATAAGTTGTATTCCACTTAATGTAATTTAACATCTTATCAGAAATACAAACGGTGATAGGATTTTTTAAAATATCTCAAACATATACTTAATCTGCAAATATTTCAACATTAAAAATTGTTTAGACGTAATTTTTAACCCCAACTCAAATAAGGGGTCTACCTAAAAATTGCAGATTAAGTATATATGTAAGAGATGTAAATGTAATGTAAATGTAATAGATGTTATTAAAAAAATTAGTTAATAAAATATGTGAGACAGAGTAAATAACCCGCGTGAGACAGACCTGTACAGTAGTAAGTCCTGTGGTTTCCGCCAGTTCCCTCTTCTCCCTCGGCGAGGGGTAAGGGTTGTGGAGGTACCAGTCACGAAGCACGGATCTTGACTTTTCCTTTCCATGAAAAAATAAGTAATTTGATTAATTTCAAAGCTTCTTTAAAAGAAATATGAACTAGCTACACATCAGCATAGCAGTTACAGCGAATTTAGTCTGGTATATGCGACACTAGCCACAAAAAAGTTTACATTAAAATTATCAAAAGTTGAAGTAATTACAGTCTTGCAATATTTTAGAAATATAATGGCAATTTAAATTATTGTCTTTATTTTGTTTAGTCTTTCGAAAGGTTTTTCGAAGCTTCTTACTATAAAAAGAACTCAGTAAATATTAGTCATACTAGCCAAAAATACTGACTTTTTACTTGCTACTCTCTTTAAAATATGTAAGACTACGTTTTAAAGAACTTCAGGACTCTTTCTAAATGAATGAATGAATGAACCAATCGACCGATTTCGGTCATGGCGATCACTTGGACTCTCATAATAAGCTTCATACAAAAGACATCAATGAAGCATGCACATTGTGACGAATCTGTGTGACTCGTTGGATGTCGTTTACTTGACAAGCAACTTTTCGAAAAAAAATATCATAACCTAATCATGCCAATGAAGTAAAAGTAGGTAGTGAGCATGTTAAATATATAAAAAGTAACATTATATAAATGAAAATAAACAAAAATACAGGTACTCTTACTACGTATGGAGCCTTTTAATAAGGATACCAAGGGCTTACCAATTGAGGGTAAAAAAAACATCATATTAAATCCCAGAAAAATCTTTATTCCGCTCCGTCGGCCCAGCTGGTCCAAAATCGTCTTTTCCCAGATATCAGATTTTCCGGTGTTGTTTAATGCAAGGGATTTGTTAGCCTGGCTTTTTATATTAAATTTTTTTACTGTCAAATAAATGTTTTCTCTTTCTTCTTTCCTTACCCAAGCTAGGTTCCTGCCTACTTACCTTGAAGCAGTATGAAGTTTCCTCGCCATCCCAAATGGTCCTCGGCAGTGGGAACTTGCGTCGGACGCGGTATTTACCTACTGCGCCTAGTGGTCTTCCGCGTAACCTCTCTGCTTCTAGATAGTGCGCTGGGGACAAAGAGGCAAGGGCGGTAAGTGATGACGATGCTAAAAGGTGGAAGTAGAAGTGGGTTAGCCAAGAGTCGCTAACGCAATAGGGAACTGTAACTGGCTATGTTATTTATGCCGGAGCATATTAATGCTGATAACATTAATTATTAAATTGCAAGACTTAGATAAAATTGTGGCTAACGAAACGGCGGCGTCCTACTAAGTTGGACTCCGTCGGGAATCGAAACCGCGTACTCCCGATATGAAGCGAGTAGACTAGTTACTACGCCATGTAAGCGATTAAAACCTTCGACGTTAAGTCTATCTCCTTAATACAGTTATCAGCAGTTCTGCGTGCTGTATAGGGTGGTCTTCCACTCGAAGGACCGATGACCTGGTGAAGGTCACAGGAAGCCGATGGATGCAGGCAGCGCATCACCGGACGTTTTTGGAAATCCTTCGTGGATGCATTTTTATCAGCGCTTAAAAACTCCTTTTTACGTCTTTTGACAGATATGATGATGACAATTTAATTTTCAGTGACTTTATGACACCAATCCGGACTTGGCCCCCGTTTGGGGAGTAAAGTTTAAACTTCGCTCTAGAGATTATAGTATGTATTGAGTACTGACTCACCTTTCAACCATAGACTCTGCAACTTCGCATGGTTATGCGCTGAGAAGGTGTGTGATTCTAGCAGCCTGTATAGCTCCTTGAAATTTCCTCTGTGGAAAGCGACCATAGCCTTCGCTTTCAGGACCGACTCGTGCGCATGGAGACGCTCGCAGGCGGGCAGAGACCAGAGGAACCGGCCAAGACGCTCGATGTTGCCAGCTTGTTGCAGGACCTGGGGAAATGGGGTAATATTAAGATTTCGACGGTTTTCTTGTCACATCAGGGTGTCTCTTCTATTCTTCTTCTACTTAGTGTTATCCCAGCTGGAGCCAGGGTCCACTTTCCGATTTAATCTACTCCACTTTACCCTATCTTCAACATCCACTGCAGTGAGGTCTTTTACTCTCACGTCCGCTCTAATACGTCAAGCCAGGCAGGGTGTCAATTACAATTAAAATTTCTTTATTTTTTTATAGAAATTGTATTTAATAGCAACTTACAAATTACAAAATTAATTATGATCTAATCACAGGTAACAAACAATCTTTACACACGTTGAGGCAGACTGTAAAATGTCACTACCTCAGATATAGACCCCCGTTCCCATAGCGTACGGGTGTTAGTTATTACGAGTAGGTACCATACGATTTTATACCTCCTGAAATCATCTGAATGATGGGAATCATTAATCGTATTACAACACAAACTATATTTTCACTAACAGAAAGTGGCAATTAATACGAGGTATACGAGTTCCAAGTGGTAGAAGCTTCGTATTAGGTAGAAAAAAATATGACCTACGAAAAGTGCACAGTGATCCTACTTGGAATAAATAATATTTTGATTTGATTTAATAATAGAATTAGAACTTAATACTGAATACGTTTCTTCTCGCTCCGCTAATACTTCCCAAAACGTTGAGTTTACAAGTTCCGAGTGGTAGGAACTTTGTACTAGGTATAGAAACGTTGGGTGTACAAGTTCCGAGTGGAAGAAACTTTGTACTAGGTATAGAAAAAAATATGACGATTGAAAAGTATGTGTAAAGCATCTACTTAAATGAAAAAGATTTTTGATTTTGAATACCTTTATTGCATCTTTCTAATCAACTCTTTATACTCTGCTTTTTATTCAAATTAGATTTTATTAAAATCTAACTAACGCAACAACGCAACAATAACGCAAAGTCAAGTTATTGTAGCCAGATTATTACATCGTTCATTTAATCAAAGATCAGATTATTACATTTTTCATTTAATTAAATCATTTAAGTAAAATTTTAATATTCATGAATTTTGCATCATAACGAATAAGTAATATATTTCCGTATTTTTTAACTATTTATATAAAATTTCATTGTTTTTTAAATGAAATGCATTCATCATAATATGAATATTTAGGGACGAATTCTTAATACTGTGTATTTCCGTGAATTAATACACTTCATTAAAAAATAGGTAATAAATAATAGCTATATCACAGCCAAATTGTTAATTTACCTAATTATTATTTTTATATCGTTTTAGTAACACCAGACAAACTGACCTAACCTAACCATTCGTCCGTCTGACTCGGTTTTAATCGTAGTTCTTTTACACACAAAGTTACATCTGTGAATCTATTACATCTATTACAAAAATGTTTTTATTCGACCAAGGAGTTTCTAAATAATAAATATTAATTAATAATAATCTATATGTAATGTAATTATTAATTTTGCATGCCTCATTATGTGGTAGAACATAAGGATATTGTAATTTTGTAACACCTGAATTCACACTATGTTCTGGCAAAATAAAATATTTCAATTTCAATTTCAATTTGAAAATTCAAATTGTACAGTTTTGTTGCAACATAATATAGCATTTTATTAAGCTATGTTAGTGGCCCACCAAGGGCAATGCGACTTAAAAAGCTTATGACAATAGGTTCCGCCTTCATCCTTCACTCCGACCCAACAGCTTACAGCGATCCGAACTTCCTGACCTAACCTTTATAAGATATGGACAGAGACCCACCCCCTACAGTGGGGGGGAGTAGGAAAGATAAGTTGTACAAATGGCTAAGTAACAATAATAATAAGACTGACTCGGTGGCTAAGTGGTTAGCGATCCTGACCTCTGATCCGAGAGTCGTGGGTTCGATCCCCACACAGGGCAAACTTTTCTGTGATGAGCAGAATTGTTTGCTCTGAGTCTGGGTGTATTATATCTATATATGTATGTATTTAAAAGTATATGTGTATGTATATCAGTCTCTGGTTCCCAAGATACAGGGAATCCTAGTTTGGGGCCAGATGACCGTGTGTGATTTGTCCCAGATATTATTATTATTATTATTATTATTAATTATTTTAGCATCACTGAATACCTCTCTGACAAAATAAAATTGTTGATATGTTTTTAAATTATAGTTTTCGTTACATTTATTTAATTAATTGTACATTTTTTGCATGTCTCATGCTAGCAAAACATGACTGTACTTACTAGCTTTATTTTCTAACATCCTACTATCATTTTTGATGCAAATAAAAACATTTCATACCTATTGGAGTACGAAATAATAATTCGCAAACCTGACTTCGCCTGATGAGCTTCGAGTAAGACCGCATGTTGACTTAGAGACAAACACTATTTATTTAGGATCGAATATTATAAAAAAATACGACCGGACGTCCTTGAGACATGTGTGCGTGGACAAACACAGGGATAGATTTATGTTATAGTGTTTGTGACCACCCTGGGGTCAAAACCTATCACTCGCTAGGAGTTCGTGTCTTAAAACATTCAATACAAATTTGGTTTTCTATTTAGGTGAAAACTAGAAAACGGTCCTTAATAAGTATGTACCAAACTTGAAAAAAATTCAGAATGGAACTAAACTTTAACAGTGGGTTCCGTACATGACAGTAATATAGATAGACAATAAATACATTTATTCAACTAACAATAAATTACAGCACAGACATTAAAAAAAGGACAGGCAATGAATAACAATTAACAAATTAAAAATTAACAAATAACAAACGGAACAACTTTTCCCGAAAAATCCATTATGATATTTAAAAAACGTACAATTACACAGCTTTTTATAGTTTTGATATATTTTCGGTATTCCACGAATACTGTATCTCTCGTTGATGTCTTTTGTATGGCAGAAAAGTTTAAATGACGACATAAAACTAAAAATTCAAAATTCTTATTTAATAAGAACAAAAAAAAATTAAGCGTTCAAAAGAAGAAGTCTTCAACAGAATATCATTGTGTGTGTGTGTGTGTGTGTGTGTGATGTGCCCCCTTTATGCCCCAGATATCTGTATATTTTATTGTGGTCACGAATATTTTTGAAGTCGCTTTTCAATTTTTATTCTTATTTTAAACAACTCATATTATCTCCTCTGCTGGGGCACGGGTCTCTTCCCAACCTAGGAAATATTAGGCTAAATGGTACTAACCGTCCAGGTTATGACCGTGTCTGCAGTTAGTTAACTTGCTTCATCGACGCGACCATGCAGGCCGCACTAAGCCACGACCGATTTAGTGAACAATATTTCTTTCTTTTTATGCAGTCAAGTACCCACTCTAAGTCAATAATATGTATTTCTATTGAATTGAAAACCATCTAAACAGCAGACATTTTGCTAATCTTTCGACAAATAAAACAATTATTTAAAAACATCGACAAGCACCTAATAATACCTATTTACATTTTAATTTGCTTCCCTCGCAGTATCGTTTACGTTCATTTGGGGCTGTACGGATCCGTGCAGAAATAATAGGGATCACCGGTAGTTACCGATAGTAGTGAGAATAGAGATAGGTCAGAATGTTGAACGAATTTCGAAGTCGAATTTCGGCATTTTCCGTTATAGTCGTAATAAAATGGCGAGCAAAAATAATAAACGGTTACAAAAATAATAATGTAAAGAATAGAAGATTTTTTTGTTTTTATATTATGTTATTCAATAAAACCAAGTTAAGTAATGATTACTCTCTTAATAAATTATTATTTAATTTGAGGCAATAGTTATCTTGAGTAGAGTATATTTTTTTGCAATTTTTATAATATTATGAGGTTTAAAAATCATTTGAATCTATTCAAAGTGGAGCTTCCGTTGAAGTTGGGGGGATTCTTATAAATGCACAATTTTTTCCTTTTTTTTTTAACAATTGATTTTGGATTCCTTTGAGAAAATCATTCGATGCTATGACCTTAAAATTTGAATAATACGTATAACTTGTCCCGAATATTATTATTATTTCAGGCATAAAAATATAATTGAATGTAAAAAAATAAAATTTGACTGATATATTAGTATAACTTCGAATTTGTTCGTAATAGAATATTCGGTCGCACACTGCGCACTGGCACACTACACTAGCTTCTAAGGTGAACTTGCCCGGCACTACCCTGTCAGGTATTATATTATCCGCACTCGTTATCGTAATTACTTGTCAAAAGATTTTCGTTCCAGCTTTCCATTTGGACATTTATTTATTCCATTTTATGTTACAAAATAGCTCATAAATGTTTATTTGCAGCATACTATTTTCTTCTCAGTTTCCAAAGATTTAACGACGGTGGCTAAGTTTAGATGTTCTTATATAGAATTTATATAATAAAAATGATTAGATCTTATTTAATTATGATAAAATAATGATATCCAGAGACAAATCACACACGGGCATCTGGCCCCAAAACGGGATTGACTGTTTTATGGGATCCAGAGGCTGACATTATATGCATACATACAATTTTATTTTCCATCGCACCTTCAATTATAATTAATAAAAACGAATAAAGTCCATTAAATGACGATGTAAAACTATAACGTCACACAAAAATGTTTTGGTATCACAAATTTTTTATAACAATATATCTGTTTTGACAGATGATAAAAAGTAGCTCAAATGACTAGTAGACACCTACCCTATTAGTATAAGGTTTCTTCACAAAATAACAGGCTTTAATAATCACAATACCTGGACTTTTATAAAGCAAACTTAATCCCACGTTGAAATAATCAAATCAACCACGGCGAGCCATCATCACGCCACAGATAACGGGGGTTTCACCCTCCCTCAGTGCACCCCAGGGTACTAGGAGCGAGGTAACCGATACTCTACCATTAGGGGTTCAATAGAACACCACCGTTTTATTATGAGATTATTTTTGTTTTAAGCTGGAAATAAGCATGTGAGGAGACGCAATAAAATAGTTCGTATTGTCGTAGTGATTATATTCTCTTTGGTTTTGCCACGTCTTCATGAAGATGCAAACACGAGTTTTCGTACTTTGCGTATTGATTCCATATGTTTCCTAATGTTATGTAAGCCCTGGTAAGTAAGAACGCGTGCCCCAACTAATGGGGGCGGAATGGGTTGTTATCAAAAAAGCAAGATCCGTTAACAAACTTCATACCCTTATTTTACTTACATATGAATCGTTATTTGAAAAATTATTACTGCAATCATTTCAAGAGATGCATATTCCAGTTCCAAGTTTCTATTGTTGTGGGTTTTCTGTCAGTCAGTATATCATTACAATATTTTTATAGGTACTACGGACCCATCCTAGAAGTTAGCTGGACGCTACTACTTACTAGTTACTCCAATAATGACAACGCTGAACATATTAAAAACAACCGACTTCAACCTACCAATTTATATTTTTTCAAAAGTCGCTGAATCAATTTCGATAAAATTTATATGAAACTACCTCTGAACCTACCAAACAAAAAAAGAATCATCAAAATCGATTCACAATCGGCGGAGTAATCGCGTAATATACATACAAAAGAAAAAAACATACAGTCGAATTGAGAACCTCCTCCTTTTTTGAAGTCGGTTAAAATAAGGGTAGCGGACACCATGATTTCATTAATAAAAAAATAGAATAGGACTACGGCACGAACTCTAAAAAATATGTGACAGCTCTCACAGTTATTAGAAGATTCGCAAAAGACTATCCTGGTTGCAGTGTAATAAATACTGTCATGAATATGTTTCGAAAACGGCAAGAAGGACTTTTAGTCGCATCTGGGGGGATTCAAACCAGGTAGGTGACTGCTAGTCACCTGAGTCACTTTTTTAATGTTTTTTATTTAAGTAGATACTGTACAAATATTTTTAAATCGTCTTTTTTTCTACCTAAAGGTCCTAACCACTTGTACACTCAACGTTCCGGAAAGTGTTAGCGAAGCGAGAATTAAGACGCCGGCTCCACTGCACGCGTTCTAGCGGTCAGAGTTCTGAGTTCTGCGTTCCGCGTTCACTGTAATCTATGCGGTGGCTTAGAATCGTTCACATACAAAAGCAGTCAGACCGCGACGGTCAATGTGAACGCGCGTTCCATCAGAGTTCAATGTTTTGTATAGCTGGAAAAGCTCACGATGTCCGACGACACCGAAAAATTTATAGAATTAAGTACGAGAAAAACGCTTCCTTTATGATGAAAATATTGCCAGTCTTTCTTTTGCACTTATAGCCCTTCTAAAGTTAGTATCAGCTTTTTGTATATAATAATTTAACATATCATACAATTCATTAAAACACTGAATTGACATCCGGAAGTAAATGTAAAATCTATTTTCATCCTCAAGCAACTTAGGAAATAATGTGAAGAATTCTCCATCGCGTTCTCTCAATTCATTAATGGGATGGACCCAGTAGTTTCTCTTTTTCTTTGAATGTGCAAGGCTCCACAGTAATAGAAGATCACCTTCCGAAGATGAACTATTGTAGAGATCGAATGACATTTTTAAGCAAAAGAGCGTATGACGTGTTACCAGTGGTAAAGATAATTGAACTCCAGATTTCGGGACCGCTCAGTGTGCACAAGTTTGAACGCGGAACGCAGAACTCAGAACTTTGACCGCTAGACCGCATGCAGTGTGGCCGGCGCCTTAATGTCAATAACGAAATGTTGTTTTTAAAATATTTGAAATTGTATACAATGACTTCATTGTTCAATGTAGTATTGTAGTTTGATTACTAATTACATTTTTTTTTATAAATTACAAATTTTACATGTAAAGAAAATCTAAGCGAGTAAGAGTATTACTGTAATTTCAGTAAAAGGGTTATTTAATCGTAGACAGTATTTTCGTCATATAAACATTCTGATTTCTGGAGGGTAAGATCGAAGGAACAAGAGGAAGAGGGCGCCCCAGGAAACAATACATGACCCAAATGAACGAATGGTGCTGTAGTCACACATATCAAGAAACTAAGACGATGGCTCAAGATAGGCTGAAATGGAGGATGCTGCAATGACAGAGGGCCAGACCCTCTTAATTACGATGATGATGATAATGAGACAGTATTTAATGAACAATATTTTACATGTTATTTATTTTTATTACAGTCAACTCTTAATTCTTTAACATCAATACTACCCTGAGTACGAACGTTGAAGCCTTGATCTACGGTCTACGGAGTCGGTAACCTTGGGAACAGGGGGAGCGGCGGTCGCCACCCGGATATCCGGTTACGGGGCGGGGCTACGTAAACAAACTGCTTACACAGCACCCGGATATAGACACCTATACATAGGTAGGTAGGTATAGTATCGTTGTTATGGGTAGCTTTAGGTATGAGGGATGAGTTGGATTTGTTTTATCTAAGTATAATTAAATTAGATCAAAAAATATGATTTGAATGACTTGGTTACATGTGTACAGCATCTACTTTAGTAAAACAGTTTTTATTATTATTTTCCAGACACTTTTAAGAAGAGACATTTAATGAACAATATTAATAATTAACCGCCTCCGTGGCCCAGTGGCTAGTCCGGTCGCTTCACATCAGGAGGTGCCGGGTTCGATTTCCGGCGAAGTCCAACTTGATGACCACTGGACCAGCCTATTTCGGGAGTGTCTGATACCTATTCTGTGAGAATGTTGGAAGAGTGAGCTCTGTGTGTATGTGACCTGTCTATTGTTTAAGAAACATTTTGTTGTAATACTTATTATTATTTGTTATAATATTATAAATGTCACTTAAATTCTGTTATCTTGTAAATGTATTATATTTTTTATTTTATGGTTTAATTAATCTTTCATTTTATTGTCTAAATCTATTTGTGTTATATACTTTCTTTAATAATAATGTGTAAAAGCGTATAACAGTAATGCAGTGTTGTTAAAATAAAATTTTAATTGAATTTATAGGACTCGGTTTGGTTGGTAATAGTTGGTATTAGGGCATTTTCTGAACCGCGTAGCTAGCCACCACCATCTTATCTCAGTCTTGCACACTCGAGTAACATTAAGAACAATCACTTGCTAAATATGCAAAATACAATATGAAGAAAACAATGTGTCTTGCTTTTCTGCTAAATGCAAGCTAACCTAATTTTATTCTGCGTGAGTTGCAAATTTAAAATTGAGGTTGTTTTGTGATTAGATGTTTGAAATCTGCTTCCTTCTTAAGCAAGGTCCACTGGGTATCACTGCTCGCTATACCTGCCCCCAAGCAGCATGCTGTGGTCCGCCGAAGGGACATAGCCAGCGTAATTACCGGCATAAAAGGCCTTCCATCTTAGGCTTAGGCCTCTGGATAGTATTAATAGGATATTAACTTATAGGATTAATAGACGTTCGTAAGCTGCTGAAGCTACTTTCCACCAGATGGGTCAATTGCCACTTTACAATTTTTTTACGACAAACTTTATATCTAAATATTTTTTAATTATTTTCGAGGTATTTTTTGACAATGAGCGTTATTCCAACGGCGGAGAATATACCTAATTAACCTATACCACCGCCTTCGCCGGTCATTGGGAAAGAGATTCATAAAGGTATTTTCATACATTTATGATTTCGCAATTGCCAGGCCAGTCAGTGGAAAACGCTTAATACGTTTATTTAAAGAAATTAAAATAGAAGCTCCTTTTTGAGTCACAGAAAAACACGAAACTAGTTTGTGATCTCCTGCGTAGAAATTCTTTGGTTCATACTCTATACAGAGTTATTCTTGGACCCCCTACCAAAACTTCACAGTGGCTTCTACTCATGAAACTGAGCAACTTTCCCCAAATAACCAATGGTCAATTCGCAAAACAAATTTTGGACATCTCTATACAAAATAGGCCTGATCAAATTAGTATGAAAGGTCCAATATTTTTTTTATAATAAAATAAAAAATAACCCTGTATTTAAATCTTTTGTTGTACTATTAAGATTCTTTAATAATAGAGCTAGAATTTTATTATTTGAGTGTAAGTATTAAGTTTTCCCCTTATTAAATCTTCCCACACATCCCGACATAAACAAAAAAGACTCTCACCTCGCAGACGCAGGCGACCTGCTCCTGTGTGAAGCCGAAGCTCGGCAGGGGGGCGTCTCTCGGGGGGGTGGCCTCCCGCTGCCCCCACTCGGGGCCCCCCAGCATGTCCAAATGCTCGTCTCCAGCCACTTTGACACCACAATTTGACACAAAAAGTCAACACCACACTATGGTGCCAACGGCAACTAAATCGGAACACGAGTGGCAAGCTTTATTAATTCGAATTCGGAATCTCAATGTTTTTAATCACATAAAAAGTAAAAAGCTATAGAACGTAAAAGTTTAGTCCGTTAAGTTTATTTTTATTATTATTTTATCCGTAATGGTAGTATTCACCGTAAATGCGATCAGGTTTTGTTTAATCTTTCACTGTTTTGTTTTTTAAAGGCAGATAAGTAAACAGGCGAAGGCAGCAGTCCCAAAACGTTCAAACAAAAGGAATCACCTTAAACGTCGATTACTTATTTGTGTTCGGATTTCGAAAAGCTCTGTCAGGTGTTTGCTTTTTAAATCCGAGTAAGTTGTTTTTGAGGTGCACTTAGTTTCGGTAAGTATTTATATTTTTCCGGAATTAATCATTCACTTTATTTATTTTTATTTACAATTGGCCAGTCCCTGTCTGGGTAAACAACATTTTGTTGATAGTGATATTTTCTGAAACTTAAAAGCACTTTTTTGCGGAACACAAATTTCTTTATTCTTATTTGCACCGTATTCTTATTTTTCTCTTTTTTCTCATTTTAATCTGATGCCTTGATGCGAGAAATGTACCTGTAACAAAAATAAGCCCTTTAAAGTTCATGGTTAAAAAATCTTATGCACTTACCTAGGATTTCATGTTTAAAATATATATAAAATAATATAAAATAATATATATATATTTTTTTGTTTTATCATCATAGTCAACCAAAGAGTCCTTAACATAGGGTAAAGGAAAAAGGTTTTTATCAATGTCTGTTGTCACAGTGACTAAATGACTGAGTACCTTCTGAGAGTTTTGACATGCTCACTAACTATTCGCTTCATCCCCAAACTCAAAGACGTTGAACGAACTATCAAGAGAGCTAATGCTTAAGGTTTTTAAAGTGTTATTTTTCGACACAAGGAAACCTGTAGAAGAATTAATGTCGCCGACTGAGAAGAAAAGGCGTGTATAGCAAGTAGGCCAGTTCCCCATTGCGTTGATGAATCTTGGTTAGCCCGCTTCCATCTTTGGCATCATCATCACTTACCATCAGGTGAGGTGAGATGATGACAAGGGCTTACGAAATATGTATAGGATAAAAAAAACTACTGCAACCGGAATACGTAGTGTTGATTCGTCTATCCATCAAGTAGATTAATGGTCTTTTAAAGCTTACAGGCATAAAAGGCAGTCGTAAAAGGCGACTAAGGGATCCATAAACCGGAGGATGGGCAGCAGCGTCTTTCCCGCGTACCATCTTGGCTCACGCCACACTGCGATCGCCAACCCGCATGCCAAGCGTGGCGATTATGGCAACTACCCCCCAAATATGATATATACGCCAATTTAATACCAACCGTATTAAAGAGGCTATCGAGCGCAATAAAGGGTCAAAAGTATTCGCAAGAGATCTGTCTGCTGGTCAAAGCCAACTGACAAAGCTGAAGACCGAGGATGGCAGAGTCGTGTCGTCCAAGCCCGAGCTGTTGGAAGAGGTTGAGAAATTCTACGGACAATTATACATGACTACACGCTTACCTGTCAGCAATCTGGCTGAAGACCCGAGAGCCAGATTGTCCCGACACTATACCGAAGATATCCCAGACGTCAGCCTGTGCGAGATTAGAATGGCTCTCAAACAGCTTAAGAACAACAAGGCACCGGGTGATGATGGAATTACGGCTGAGCTTCTGAAAGCAGGTGGAGAACCTGTACTTATAGCTCTTCAGAAGCTATTTAATTCCGTCATGCTCGAGGGACGAACGCCTACAGCATGGCACAGGAGTGTGGTGGTGCTCTTCTTCAAGAAGGGTGATAAGTCTCTGCTGAAGAATTACAGACCCATCTCACTCCTGAGCCATGTCTACAAGCTGTTTTCGAGAGTCATTACGAATCGTCTCGCACGCAGGTTTGACGACTTCCAGCCTCCCGAACAAGCCGGTTTCCGAAAAGGCTTCAGTACCATAGACCACATACATACGCTGCGGCAGATTATACAGAAGACCGAAGAGTATAATCGGCCACTATGCTTGGCGTTTGTGGACTATGAGAAAGCCTTTGATTCGATCGAGACCTGGGCTGTGTTGCAGTCTCTCCAACGGTGCCAAATTGATTATCGATACATCGAAGTGTTGAAGTGCTTGTATGAAAACGCCACCATGTCGGTCCACCTCCAGGATCAGAATTCGAAACCTATCCGGCTGCAGCGTGGGGTGAGACAGGGAGACGTTATATCTCCGAAACTGTTCACCGCTGCAGTGGAAGACGTTTTCAAGCTTCTGGACTGGAGAGGACTCGGCATTAACATCAATGGCGAGTACATCACTCACCTTCGATTTGCTGACGATATCGTGATCATGGCTGAGACCTTGGAAGACCTAGGCGCAATGCTCGAAGGACTTAGTAGAGTCTCCCAACAAGTGGGTCTTAAAATGAACATGGATAAGACGAAAATCATGTCAAACGTCCGTGTTACACCCACTCCTCTGAAGGTTGGAGACTCTACACTCGAAGTTGTTGACGAATATGTATACCTGGGACAAACAGTCCAGTTAGGTAGGTCCAACTTCGAGAAAGAGATCAATCGTCGAATCCAACTCGGCTGGGCAGCGTTCGGGAAGCTTCGCAATATCTTTACGTCCAAAATACCGCAGTCCCTCAAGACTAAAGTCTTTGACCAGTGTGTGTTGCCAGTGATGACATATGGATCCGAGACATGGTCGCTTACTATGGGCCTTATAAGAAGGCTCAAAGTCACCCAAAGGGCGATGGAGCGTGCTATGCTTGGTGTTTCCCTACGTGATCGAATCAGAAATGAGGAGATACGTAGGAGAACTAAAGTTACCGACATAGCTCTCAGAATCGCTAGACTTAAGTGGCAGTGGGCAGGGCACATAGCTCGTAGAACAGATGGCCGTTGGGGCAGTAAAGTTCTCGAATGGCGACCGCGCACCGGAAGGCGCAGTGTGGGCAGGCCCCCGACTCGGTGGACCGACGACCTGGTAAAGGTTGCAGGAAGCCGCTGGATGCGAGCCGCACAGGACCGGTCGGTGTGGAAATCCTTGGGGGAGGCCTTTGTCCAGCAGTGGACGTCTTTCGGCTGATAGATAGATAGATAGAAAGCTTACAGAAAGCCGCTCAATGTCTGTGGCCAAGAAACACGCTAGGTGAAAGTTATTGGGAAGGTCTATGATAAACAGTAGACATATTTCGACTGATATGATAATAAAATAATATTAAGTAATCATATCATGCAGTCAATAGCATACAACCATCCCCTTGCGTTGAGTGTTAATCTAGCTCTTGAAGCATTGTCTTCGAAATTAAACTAACATAATTCATTTCTATTTGTCAGCCATAATCTAAGGCCGATCTTCTTAAGGGTCACCCACCAACCACCATCAATTACCCATATTTTTATCATCAAAAAACGAAAATTCCATCACGTACTTTGAAGTATTAGTAAGATTCACTGACAAGACAAGAGGAGATTTACTATTGCGCTCAATAAAACAATTCGTACAATCCATTATGCACCTTGGAGGTATGTTAAACAAAGTGTATAGTTGTTTTAAGGAGTCAGGCTGTCTCTTTTTGTTTTAGGCACTGGCAGAGAGGTGCGAGGAAGAGAGAGGGGTCAAGGGGGGCAGAATGGTAAATGTTTGGTGTTTTAAGTAATTTTTATCATCGACACGATCGAAAAGGAGGCCTGCTGATATATGGAGTTGACGAGTTAGCAGTGATGTGAATAAAAGTATCGATAATTTACCACATTCTGGGTTGGACGTGTAAAACAAAAAAAAGAAACGAACTTAGATAATTCGTAGTAATCTACCCGAACAATTTAATAAGAATTCAAAATGCAACTATTTAACATATGACACTGGGGAATGACGCCTGTTGTAAAAACAGCTTGGTGAATTTTGATGGAGATTGACATCTATAGGTAAGATACATATGTGAGTGCATTTGGCGGCAGGTGATAAGTGACTAAAAGCAATTAGCACTTTGAAATCTGTCACGACGTTTAAGCCCAAGATTCAGCCAAACAGATATACATATATAAACATTAACCTTCGTCTAAGGTTGTCGGGTAAACACACTAATACTTGTGATAAATTCATAAAGGTGACGATATCTGCATATCAGAAAAACAAAAAAGATAAATGAAGATTAATTTTAAAGTAAAAAAATTAAACATAAAATTTCTAAGTTTTAATAAATATTTTAATAAGATTTATTAATATGCCACGACAAATCTGTTTAAATGTGAAGGACTTCATAACGTTGACATCTTAATATTTTTATGCAATCAAACTTTCATATACTTTATATTATAACTTTCATATATTATATACCTATTCCCATTTCATATTAAACTCATATAATATATATTTGTAGTGATATCTCTCCCTCAGTAATTAGACGATAAGAAAGATTCATTGAACTTTTGAGTGTTGTAAAAGCATCGCTTTGAGCCCATTTGGGCGACGGCCAAAGATCTAAGTCCGGTGACAATAAAACCAAAAACCTAACCTCATTCCGTTTAAATGGTGCTATTCAACAGTTTATTTTTAGATAATCAAAGACTACAGTAGAAAACATTTTAAATCGTTACATAAAAATATTTTTACTACAATTTACTACACTTTTCTGTAATAAAAACTAACACAGATTAAGAAACTAAATTATTATTATTTCTTGAAACTGGATTTGCTAAGCATAATGAATTTACGAGTATACGCATAATAAGATATGAATGTGTAATGAATGACTGTTTTAATT
This sequence comes from Coleophora deauratella, assembly GCA_958295455.1. NCBI lineage: Eukaryota > Metazoa > Arthropoda > Insecta > Lepidoptera > Coleophoridae > Coleophora > Coleophora deauratella. The sequence goes on from OY282412.1 coordinate 4,953,515, forward strand.
ATTTTATGCAAAAAAAAAAAGAAATTATTAAACTCCTTACAACTGGGTCTTAGTCTTAAGTGCATATCATTAGAATAGACCTATTCGCATTTGATTATTAGATTGTACAAGAGACGAGTTTCTGAGCGTAATAAGGATAAATAATATAATAACTGACAATGTTGCCTTTACAAAAATAACACATGGTAATATTAAGATGACCATATCACCAGAACCAGACCCAAGCTTCAACAAACGCATTAATAAGCCAATAAAATATGATGTTTTATTGTAACGGCCATATTTATCGACAGTGGCACAGCACTAGGGCCCCACGTGGCGTCCGCGATCCCTATCGCGCACCACCAGCTGTAAAACACAAGATTTATCGACAGATTACTACAAAGCGATAATGGTACAAATCACCTCACTATTAGCGACGGAGTCTTTGGATTTTTTAAGGATTGCACGCGTGGTTTGGGCGCTGTGTGTCGCGTTTTTTTTTTACGAAAGTGAATGACACAGGTTTTTTAATTGGATCCCTACGCCCTATCCCTAAAATAACCTAACAGAAACAAAATATTAACAACTAAGCCTAAATTTAATTACCCAATGTACAATAATTAGGACTTTGAAGGCTAGACCGCACTACGCGGCAGCGGCACTACGCGGCAGCGGCACTACGCGACGCGATGCGGCCAAATATTTTGTACGAAACTGCAGTGTCGCGTCGCGCAGTTCCGCTGCCGCACAGTGCGGTAAGTATAGCTCGTACGATTTCATAGAAATAATACTTGACCTCGCAGCGTCGCGTCGTGTCGCGAAATGCCGCTGCAGCGTAGTGCGTTCGTACCTTATGGGTTTGATTTTTTGAGATTACGTAGTGCAATGTGTGAAGAGTATTTTAAAGTTTCTTACACAAAAATATTCCATCTCGAATCTATGTATTAGCTTATAATTATATTTTTTTCTTTACTGTACTAAACCTACGCTGTCTGTCTGTCTGTTTGTCCGTCTTACATTTGGCGGCATTTTAAACCATAACAGGCAACACCACAGAATATTATGTGTTGTTATACAGGATATCACAAACATAATGAAATAAAATAAAAAAACAAGGAGTAACAATAAATAAGATTGGTGAAAAGAGTAAGCTTATTACTCTACTCCTTATACCTAATAGTAAAACAAAATTTTATTAAAACAGGCCAAGTGTGAGTCGGAATTGCGCTAAGGACCCCGAACTTAATGAAACAAATAATTTTTAGTAACAATATTGATGGTGAATATTAGCAAATACATTACACAAATCCCACATACTGTGATCAGGACGACTGATTGTCCAATATTGCTCATTATTCATAGCTAGCGAAAACGTTAAAATATTTGCTTAATATATGAACTACTTAATTGATGTAGGTATGTTTACAACTGGCCTTTAATTTATTGCTGTATTGTTTAGGCGATTTTAGTTTTTTTAATGTTCTAGTATTGGCTCTAGATACAGACATACATAATTTATTCAAAGTTTGTTTCAGTAAATTATATCTCTTTACTGTGTCACTTTATAAATCCTTAAAATTGGTTCCCGACGCGACGGGATACCAAACTTTATATTTTATACGTAAGGACGTAGTGAATTCACAAAAAAAAACATAAAATATGTACCGATCCCTATCAGACACTAATTCCGATTTCAAAACGCCATGGTTTAAACCCATTAATGAATTCCATGTTCATAAAACTTAGACAGTTACATTTTATTCTGAAACTTCTCACTTCAACTGTCACATCACTGGAAAAAAATATTATTTAAAAAATGGATTTTCATCACGTTGGTTCGCGGGACGTAGTATGACTACGGCTTTGTATAATGTATGTTTTGGGTAAAATAAAGCAAATAGCGGTTTTCACTGATTTGAAATTCATAAATTCATTCGCAAACACTTCTCCTAACTTTGAGTGTACAAGTTCCGCGTGGTAGGAACTTTGTAAAAAAAACATTGCCTTTTAGATTTTTACAAACCAAATTATGGAGATTAAATCCGTGATTACTACCTACACAGATAGAGATAAATCATCAATTTATAAAGTCAATTAAAAATAATCATACAATTGAGAATCAGAAAGCTCTCCTCAAATAGGCCTAGCCATAGAGCGTCCGTACCCCGGATTATCGTCGAACTGATCTTATCGTCACCATAAACCTTATCTTTTATGGCCCAGCACATGGGGGGTTAATTAATGACCATGTACGACCATATTACACGGTAACTTACGACCAGTACGGCCAATAAACAACTAACATTCCCTACATGTGTTTAAGACGATTTTTTTTGAAAGTTTTAATTAATTGACCAATAAAGATTTGTGATTTGGTTTTTGAAGTTTGTTTACATTTGAATTATAACGGAATAAAACGGAAGTTTAGTTTATGAACTTGTTTGTTTTGCATTTTTATTCTAATGTTGTTGTTGTTTTTCGTTTGTTATAGGGTATTTGAGTGCATTAAAAATATCATTTACTAAACATAGTCTTCCTTTCAGAGGAGGAGAATTACTTATTTGTTTAATATTTCAAACCATTTTATATTTGATTATTTGTGAACTTAACCCTATTAGTTCGTCAAAGACTATGACGTCACATGCCAGTAATACGATCAATTTCAGGATAAAATGTTGTTTTTGATAGATGATAAAAAAGTATTTCAAATGACTAGTCAAATATCGTACCGTTTTTCTAAAGTTATGAATTTTGTTAAGTTTTGGAATATTTTTATTTAGGTAACTACCTAACAACTTATACTGTAATTTAGTTATTGTAATTACTATTGCTATTTTTAGACTATGAATGGACATATAGGTACGTGAAATTCTGATTTAGTGTTGCAATTTTTTTTGGAAATACAAGTTTTTTAAATAAATTGGATATTTGACTACATAAAAATAACTTATTCTTCAAATAGCATTTCAGCTTCCCACTGGTAAGAACTTCGTATTATTCGGTAGACTAAAAATCTCTCTTTGCACTCTATTACATAATTAGAATAAAAAATAATAAAAATATATTGTTGTTACAATGTTTTATATTCAACTGTTGTTCTGTGTTTATTAGTTAGTCTGTACTGAAAAGAAGTAGTTCTAATATAGGTAGGTAACAGTATCAACAAATGTTGTGGTAATGCAGGACTTGACAGAGAAAAAATAAACAGATAAGATCTTCGTTAAATGTGCGATAAACATCAAAAACTAACTATTACTTTTGCGATATTTTTTTCTTATATCCTACAAGAAATTTAAAATCTAAGGTTTTATCTAAAGTACCGATGTCGATACCGCAAGGATTTTTTTCAAAGCCAGATTTATCATATGGAATTAACTAGGTGAACATTTTTCAGAACAGTAACACGGTACCGATATAATGTACCTAATTCCAGTACAGGTATAAAATAACTTAAAAATCTAGTCTACATTTTTACGAACTCCAGGACAGTTGTTAATGTTGTTAATTTCATCAAAACTTCCGTTACTTTTAAACTTATTATTCATTTTCCGTCTCGACCTCTCTGAGAACTTAAAAATAAGGAAGACTGCCACAGCATACTCACACTCATGTGCAACGCTAAAATAAGATCCGTCTCACATCACACCAACAACAGCTTTAACAAGCTAAATTCTAAAAATAATACGCCACCCAGTGACGAAACTCAACCTATTTACGTTCTACGCCTGAGTTTTTACACAACTCTTTGAACACGACCTCTTTGGCAAAACCAACACTTTTCTTGAACTTATCACTGGCTGAAAAACTAGAATAAGTTCCAGGGCCGTACTTTTTGAACGCGAAGTTCGATTTTTGAAATGCGTGCGCACAACTTGGGAGCGAAAATGGAACTGGTTTGAATCTGACTTCCGTTTCGAGTTCCCATTGGTTAACGAGAATTGGAGAGGACGAAACAGCCAATGGGATGATACTCTGAAGATGAAGGGTCCCGCCTCCTATTGGTTGTCTTTGGTTCGCCATTTTTCAGTTTTACGAAACAATTGGTATGAATTTGTAGGCGGACTTTATTTGGTTTAACGATTTCAGAAAATGTGACGGTTATTTTCGTAACTAGTCAATTCTTAATGCGAAATAGGGCAACAGCTGACTGTGGGAGATTATTCATGGATTATTTAATTCAGAAACAAGTGCAGACCGACTGCTGCGTACATTTCAGTCATATTCCAGTATTTCGAAATATTTTCTTTTTATCTATAAAAACTCTATATTTTAGAAGGTATAAAACCAACATTTTTATTAGAATTAACTCTACTATTATTTTCAGAAGATATAAAAACAGCGTTTTTATTAGAGTTCCCGATTATTAACCTTGAATTTTTGAGTTCATAATTTAACATAGATTAAATAAATAAATAAAAAATAGAAGGACGGACTGTCACAGATCCATGGAATTAATGAAAGGGAAGATTTTCATCACACGAAATTTAATTGTGTGATTTAACAAATATATTTTTAGTTAGGTGTTTAGATTTTTTACAATAGTTAAGTCCACAGATCATCCATCAGGTTTAATGTAGCTGCCATTATAAATGATCCTTTAACTTTAAGTATAACATACATACATACTACGTATGTAAGTGATGTGTGACATAATTTTAATTTCTATTAAATTGCTATGAAATTATTAAGAACGCCAATAAAACGATAGAAAATACCAAATAGGTACGATACTATTCAAAAATTATTTCTATTTAATTCAAAAGAAACGATGGTAAACTTTGTGACATTCAGGACTAACTAAAGTCAAGCCGTGTTTGACTACGCCACAGAATCAACATGGATTATAATTAAGACGTACAGACCTTTATTAATGAACGACCATTTGTACAAATATTAACATTACGATATTTAGAAAGGAATTTGAACTACCAATAAAGCATGAATTCATCAAAGGCGGTGTGCTGTGCGTTGCTCATTTCACTCTATTTCAGACGCAATAAAACACACTTTAAAAAGGAACACTAAAGTATATTAAATCTCCTTTGCACGCAGCCAAAGAAAAACAAACTTAATTTTTAAAGCTCCATTGAGACTGGGCGCGTGTAAAAAGTTTGTATAGGTGGAATGCATTGAATATGGTCATTATACGCTTATTTGCCGCCTTTGTCAAGAGAGCTTTTGAAGAGATGGCGCTATTGTCAAAGTGACGTTTAGCGGTAGACATCTTGTTTTTGATGTAGGGATAGAGCAGGGGTATGGGGGCCACTGTTTTAGGGGTCCTTTTGAGGTAAGTACTAAGTTGTATTTATTACTTACGCTTACGAGCACTTTGAGAAATAATGAAATTTTAGAATCTAATTAAATTAATGATATAATTTAAAAATATATTTTTGTTATATACAGTGTAAGTCTTTATAAAGTGCACATATGAAAGGAGGTGAAAAAGGACCCAATTTTATCGCCCAGAAAAATATTTAAAAAAGTAAAAAAATATATTTTATGGACGTTTATTTTCTTAAGTAGCATCTGCTGTCCCGAAGTAAACAAAACATTGTAACTTTTAAATTAAGTAGGCTAGAATGTTAAAACAAAAAAGCGAGGATTGGTAATAAATGGCCGTACCACTGAAAAAAATATTACACAAAAAATAAACACCATCAATTAAATATAAGCATTTTCATATTTTGTTCTCACAGAAATTTTTTCATTTTTTGTGTTTAATTCCGAAAAAAATTAAAATAACACCTATTAACCCTATTTTTTTATTAGTTTAAGATATTTGACATTAGTTTAGCTTTCAAGTAATAAAAACCCTAAATTTCTAACCTACACACAATGTTTGCTATGAGCGATTAAACAATGGTATTCCAGATCCGCTATTTTTACACTGTTGCTCTAAATGCTAGTTTTAGATTTTCTTAATCTCAGTTTTGTGTATTTTTTTATTTTTGTGGCACGGCCATCCACTGCCAATCCTATTTTTTTTTGTTTTAACATTCTAGCTTGCTTAATCTAAAAGTGACAATGTTTTGTTTATTTGGGGACAGTAGATTTTATTAAAAAAAAATAAACGTCCACAATTATTATTTTTCTTTCTTTTATATTTTTTAGGGCGATAAGATTGGGTCATATTTCACCCCCTTTCATATGTTCACTTTATAAAGACTCACACTGTATTCGATTCGCCAATCGATATACACAAAACTAGACATGTTTTTTATACACGGAACCCTACCACGCAAACTCCACTCCCACTTGGTCATTTTTTGCCCGACTCAAAAGACCGGCAGTCAAGTATACTTTCATACAATAGATCAATACTTTACAATTATAGCGAACATATAAGATCCGTGTTGAGATAAAACATTGCCCTAAGCACAGACCTTTCTTCTAAAGATGAGGCGAACTGAATAATGTATTTAGACCTGAATTTAAAACAGGCTAACCTTTATTAAAAATTGATAAAGTGACTACTTGAAAACTATGCTTTGATACTCAATGGATTTAGAAGCTCTCCATAGATATACCCTTGAAAACATGTTTTAATACTCATTGGATTTAGAAGCTGTCTGTAGGTATTATGGTCAGATCATAGGAACTGACCAGATTATAAAATAACTGGCCATAACAACAAGGAGCTCCGAAAAAACAGAGTCAATCAGAGTCTGTAATATTATGGACACAAAGTTAATCTATTTACAATCTTGTGAACGTCTAGTCCATAAAAATAAGGTCCTTAACATTGTTATCTGTGACAAACTCTCATGGGTGGAGTTTTAATCAATGGTTTCGTAATAGGATTTTGCAGATGCTTCGTTTTTTTTAATTCGCAGTGAGTAATCTGTATATTGTATGGCAAAAAAAATTTGCTTGCTATGTTTTTAAATCGTCGATACATTCAAAGAGATTAGTAACAAAATTGTCGCTAACCAAATCAAATACAAAATATGTTTAGTTAAGTACTTAGATGTTTGTACTTAGACGTTTTATAAGTATTGTTAACATAACAATACTTATAAAACGTGTTCAACATCTACTTAACTAAACATATTTTGTATTTATATAAGTATTATAAGTATTATTAAATCATATTTTTTTTTCTACCTAGAAAAATTCCTACCACTCGGAACTTGTACACTTAAGTGTACTTACGTTGACATTTCGGGAAGTGTAAACAAAGTGAGAAGAAACACCGAATCCAAAATAAAATTCCAAAGATGACGAAAGAGTACCCGAATTTGGTGAAGCTGTGTTAGTAAACGCAAGACTTATAAAATCAACTCTCTATAAGAAGCTGACAGATCAATCATAAAGTCTATATGACAAGACTATTGCTTCCACCTCACACTTAACACTTATTTCAAGTTTTTTTTTTAATATCTTTTGGAATTCCACAGATCTTATTTTCAAAGTTTCTGTCGCCAAAATTCTTCCAAAAAACTAGTGCAACCAATAAATAACCATTAAAGAGGACTACAATAACTCTTAACTCGTAACTCGAGTGCCATTCAGTGGTGCAATCACTCAACTCGAGTTATTGCCGCTTCCTGTGGCACCCCTGACCCCTCACTATGCAATGTTAGGGGTGCGCTAGCGTTAGTCACAAATAAGGATTCCGTAACTTTTATTGTTAAGCAAATTTATCTTTGCTATCCACGTCCTGTTACCTATTTTTTTTTTTTACATCGAATTGAAACTTTTGATATTCAACACTGTCTTGGCGTTTTGCTCAATAATGGGCAGAAATAAAGTAAAAAAACATATGATATTACACAAAGATAAGTTTGCATAAAAATGGTTTGGATCCTCTTCAAAAGTTATTTCTATTCTGTCCTTTCTAAAATAATCCCCCTTAAACTTCTTCTACTATGTTGTTTTCCAGACTTTACTTAAAAGTATTTTATGTGTTAACCGAGTGCTTTAACTATCTACTTACCAAATTTCATCCCAATCCGTTCAGAAGTTTCAGCGTGAAAGCGGAACAAACATGATGAAGTAAATATTTCACTTTTTAGCCAATCCCCCGGGAACCTTCAAGTTTTCCGGGATAAAAAGTATCCTATGTGTTAACCGAGTACTTTATCTATCTACCTACCAAATTTCATCCCAATTCGTTCAGTAGTTTCAGCCTGAAAGCGGAACAAACAAACAAACAAATAAACAAACAAACATACATACTTTCGCATTTGTAATATTAGTGAGACGAAATTACAATGCATAAAATATTCTCATTAATTTCAAATTTTATTTTCATTTTATTAAATAAGGGACGTGCAAATTTTAAAAATAAAAGGTTCTTTTTAAAAAATTTATAAAATATAACTCAGTATCTGTCTAGTAACCTTATTCCGTAAAATTCACTTATCGGGCGATGGATTAGGAACGCCACGGAACCCTAAATCCTGTCTATAGAACATTACAAAGCTCGTTCGCAGTTATGTCATTACTCAGCGTATTGTTAACGCCCTGTATACTTAAATAGGAATTAATAGGGTGTGGTGAAAAAATACACCATTTATAACTATTGCAGTGTTGATTCGCCTTAAAAGAAGCCAATCTGTGGGATAGGAGAAATAGGGCATTAGGACAGTACTACCTCACTTAGGAATAGCGTTTTTGTACTTATTTCCGACTGCGTTAAATAATAATATAATAATATAATATAATATCTGGGACAAATCACACACGGTCATCTGGCCCCAAACTAGGATTCCCTGTATCTTGGGAACCAGAGACTGATATACATACACATATACTTTTAAATACATACATTGTATAGATATGATACACCCAGACTCAGAGCAAACAATTCTGCTCATCACAGAAAAGTTTGCCCTGTGTGGGGATCGAACCCACGACTCTCGGATCAGAGGTCAGGATCACTAACCACTTAGCCACCGAGTCAGTCAAATGAGGATACTGTTTTTGGATGTACTTATTGTTTGTTCGTTTACGTGAGTCTATAGTATAGATAGAATAGCAGTCCAGTTTTATCTCTTAGCTGCCTAGCCTATGGCAACTTTTCTGCCGTGAACCTTAGAAAAAATTCTCAGCGTTTAAATAAAAATTCTCCCATTCCTGACTGGGCCACCCAACACTCCTGTCCTATCCTCCTCTGGTGTCTTGGTCCTCCGCGACCTTGCAGCAGTGATGCTGGCTGGAGGAGGTTTGAAATGAACTGAACTGATATAAGCATTTTTTTGTTACACCTAAAATACCTAAACCAAGAGATGATGACACTTACTTATGGCAAGTGTATCTGCTGTAGTCTTACATCTCGCAGACTCGGTGGTTAAGTGGTTAGCGCTCCTGACCACTAATCCAAGAGTCATGGGTTCGATCCCCACCTAGGGAAAACCTTTCTGTGATAAGCAGAATTGTTTGCTCTGTGTCTGGGTGTATTATATCTATGTATTTAAACGTAAGTATATGAGTATGTATATCAGTCTCTGGTTCCCATAACACAGGGAATCCTACTTTGGGGCCAGATGACCGTGTGTGATTTGTCCCGGATATTTATTATCATTTATTATTATTTACCTGATAAAGTATCAGATGTGAGACTACAGCAGCAGTTAAAGGGTTTGATTGGGCCGGGCAGCGGCTTCACCCGCTGGCCGTTGTGAGCCAAACCAGGCGGGAGATTTAAAAGTTAATATTTACAAGAAAAATGAGACTTACCAAAATGGAACCGGAGTAGGAAAGGAATGTTTGTGATTAATTATAATATGAAATGCGGAGAGTGATAATTACATATACGGATAGTTTATCTGAGTGAAGTCTGTGTGTGTGGCGAAATGGACGATCTTGTACACTTTCCACTTTAGTAGTTTCCAAGTGTTAAATTAATTTATTATATGCGATGCGGTGCGGTGCCGGACAGATAGAAGGGAAAAATATTTTGAAATTAAAAAGGTAGGTACCAAAGACTATAAGGTAGAAAAATAATATTAAAAGCGCGTGAGAAAAGAGGCGCATTGGCGCAACCAAAGGGTTAATTAAATTCGTTACGTTATCTATCATTTTGAAAAACGGTAAATTTGTTTTTTCTAAGCATATATCTTGTGGGTTCTTGCTTTTATGAATGTTTTATGTAAAATAGGCAATAATAAAAAAAAATAAGTATATTTTTTTACACAATTCTCGGAATATTTATTTTTCTTCGAGCAGAAACTTTTGCTATCTGGGTTCCATTTCATGTGCCATATATTTTTTTATCCGACTTAAAACAGGAGGAGGTTCTCAGTTCGACTGTATGTTGTTATTTTTTGTATGTTTGTTACACGATTAGTCCGCCAATTATGAATTGATTTTGATGATTCTTTTTTGTTTGGTAGGTAATACTTCAGAGGTGGTCCCGTATAAATTTTATCGAAATTGACTCAGAGCTTTTTGAAAAAATCAACAAAAACTAAAAAAAAATAGCAAAATAGTAGTTGTTACGATTGAAGTCGGTTTTAAACGTGTTCAGCGTTGTGAATTATTAAAGTTTTTGATATGCCCTAAACTTAGGGTTATTAGGAATATTAGGATATACCTCTAAGTTTAGGGCATATCAAAAACTAACTATAGGCAGCCTTTAAAAGAATAACGAGGAAAAAAATAGGTATATACAATATGATTTTTTAATGATCAATCCAACAATCGATTTCTACGAAAAGTTATTTTTTTTACGTTTATTTAAAATGTAGTAGACCAAAAATTGTATGACGTTTAATAACTTGGTTATGCTCATATTAATTAACAAAAAATACCTTGTGTAAAGAAAAATATGAACTATTTAAAAATGTTAATGTTAGGTTTTTTGGCACATGAAAATACATATACGTAGTACAATACATACGTAGTACATATCATTTTTTTTAAAACTGGATAGATTCACTCTATAAACTCTGTATTTTTCTCAGTAAATAATTGTAAAATTTCAAAAACATCAATAGAGTAATAATTCCATAAGCGAACGTATATAAATTACAATAGATTCATAAAACACATGTAACTCTAGCCCTTAACACTAAAATCTGGTTTGAACATAATAAAATACGTATTTAAGTGTGGTGCCGCACTGCGGTGACAAGATTCCACGAATTCACAGCATTTTTAAACCTTGTACCGATGCCCGATGTTAGAGCGGTGTTCTCGCCTCAATTTATTATTGCAGCTACCCTAAGTACGGGTGGACGAAAGTGCGGTGCTGTTTTTTTTTTATAAAGGAGATTTTTAATGGTGGATATGATCATATCCAGGCTATTTGCAGGTCAAATGTGACAACTTTTTGTTCTACCTGTTTTAAAATAATGATTTTTTCGACTTATTATTATTAATTATTTATTTATATCAACTTTCAAGTAACTATGACTAACCAAAGATGATGATACGATGATCGATTTTGTAAAGTTCAAAAATTATGTTAATTTTAAAAGTGGCTGAGCAAAAGTTGTTACATTTGATCTAAATAACAACCTGGATTTGTTCATATTCACCATTTAAAAAAAAACACCTGGTATTTTCATAAGCAGTTTATTAGGGTGCCTTTCTAAGTGACTTTAAAATAATTGGTAATCTTTTTGAAGATTTGTTAGATTCATTACAGTCATATACTTAAAGCAAAAAATGAATGTTTCACTTTCCACAACATTCAATTACCTACTTATTTAAAATTTCAAAATATTTGAGGTTTTCGTGTTTTAAAATTTGTTACCACTCACAGTACTTACTCTCTTCCTCACCTTTAAATAAATCGTCCGTACAACGAAAGGCCACCTCGAAGTAACCTGACCCCTCAACTTATCAGAGGCGCCACCCGGGACTCGGGGCCAGTTGCAACTAATCCACAGATACCAATAGATACTGAATAAAGTTTTATCTGATATCGGAATCCGTTGGTACGAGGTCGATTTTGATGTAAACTATCCCGTTAATTTTCAGAGTCACTACTTAGGATTTGTTGCAAACAACCTCTGAATAAGAAAATAAATTGTGTCTGATATCGGGATCGGACGCTACAAGAAGATATGGCCTATTTCAGCTTAAGTCAACAAGAAGCCGTTCAGAAATTCTTAAGTTTTGTTCTTAAAACATGAGGTTGTTGTAATTACTTCATATTCAAGGTTACAATAGACGGACGCCTGCAAAAATAATCGGTCTTGGTTTTATTTAATATATACATACTGGTAGTACTGCTCTTGGTTCTCTCCGTCTTTATGCTACTGAATAGACAACTTACTGTACATCCGGACATACTTATTAAATATATTTATTTGGTTAGGGGGCTGGATGCAACGCTATGATAAAATATAGAGTACCGAGGTAGTTTTAGTGGTCATAAAATACAACTTTTTTGTTATGAAGACCATTGCGATATTTCGCTGATGATTTCAATTTCAATTTATTTTTTCATAAAAATGTCAGCTTACAGAATAATCCAAGTCACTAACATTTCATAAACTACAATCAAAAAAATCAAGCAACAGATCATTATCCACGAGGTCAAACGCCTTTTTAAAGTAATAGGTTGCATGAACTTGACGTCCTAAATCCATTTGAGCCCTAGTGTAATCGACGAAATTAACAAGATTAGTAACAGTCGAGCGTGCAGGACGAAAGCCATGCTGTGATTCGTTCAATCTTGCATCGATGTTCACTAATGCGTCGAGCGAGAATTGACTGAAACAGCTTGCCAAACACTGACATCACCGCTATCGGCCTGTGATTCTCGATATCATAAACTTTGACCTCCCTTCGGGACTGGGGTCACACGGGATGTTTTCCACCACAGTGGGTATGACGAAGCTCTGAGAGCCAAGTTATAAATGTGCAACAAGGGGTCTAACAACACAGCCAGACAATTCTTCACTAAAAACGGAGGCACAGCATCAGGACCAGCTGAAGATCGAGGCTTAAGCCGTTTTGCGGCACGTTGAAAATCAGATTAATTGATGCTATCCACGCTTACTGTGACTGCACTAAATTTACCATTACCTTTCAATGCGGCCTCCTCAGCGTTTAATGTCGGAACATTTTTGTGGAAAAAAGAGGTAAAAAAAATAGCAAATGCTTCTACAGCTTCCTGACCACTTACTGTGCGAGAACCACATGTATAGCCTTCGTTGCCGCGCCTATCTTTACGTTGGTCCTTTATGAAGTCCCAGAACTTTGAAGGGTCTTGGTATATACTGGCAGAGATGCTTTCTATGTAATTTTGATAAGAGTCCTTAATCAGAGCATTAACATGATACCTGTAGAATTTAAATAGCTCCCAGTTAAATTCTCTACCCTCTGCTTTATATCTCTTTAGGTGGTCGTACTTAAGGTTTTTATATTATTTTGATGATATCCCCAGTGTACCATATTGGATATACGTATCGACTCGAAGTCCTACCAACTCTCTTTTGTGGCACATAAGTTTGAAAGCAATCGTAAAGCTTAGTATATAGCATTTCGGTCGCTTGGTTTACATCAGTTAGATCCAATATTTCTCGCCAATCAATGTTGGCAATTGTACTGTACAGGGAGCCTAATATGTCAGCTCAGCTCATGATACTTCATCGATGGCCTCTGCGTCTATTTAATACCATTTACTGCGCAGTATCTTGGCGCAATGCTTTTGATAACTTATCAGATGATTCTTCATACCATACCTTAGACCCTATCTCAAAAAAACTGCAACCCATATCGTCCATATACTGCCATTTTGTTTTATCCATATATTTACTTGATGCTACTATTTCCCATGTCTTCAAAAGTTAGTCCATACTCCACAAATGAGAGCCAAGTCCGAACTGTATACATACTATTAAATATTATATTTCTATTATGTAGTGGTTATCCCCGGGCAATTATTGGAGGACGAGGAATCTCTCTAAGCCGGTAACAGAAGGAATGAATGAAAACACTTTATTGTACAACATAAACAGAAAAATATAAACAATATACTTACATGAAAAAAAGTTATACAGGTAGTAGGTCTTACGTTGGCTCTCTCGCCATATATTTTTTTATGGCATAACTGGCAAACGAGCAGACGGATCACCTGATGGTAAGCGATTACCGCCGCCCATAGACACCCGCAACACCAGAGGAGTCACAAGTACGTTGCCGGCCTTTGAAATGGGAGTATGCTCTTTTCTTGAAGGCTTGAATGTCGTGTCGGTCCGAAAATACCACAGGCGACAATTCATTCCACAGTTTGGTTGTGCGAGGCAGAAAGTTTCTGGTGAATAAAACGCACAGTTGTGGACTGCCAACCATCTAATCATATCATTCCAAAGATTCGATAAATCCAAAATTGTGAGTAGAAACCACAGTAATTGGGAATGAAGCGAATACAATTTATACTTTATTTAAGGTCCTTTTAAATACTTGAAAGTTATCCACGTCTTCTACTCATGAAATTAAAAAACTTTTTTACTGAATTAAAAAAAAAAAATTGGACTTCCCATTGCAAAATAGGCGAATCACATTATCAATTAAGATAAAATTTTCAAAAAAAATATACGTATTTAGTTGAACACTAGCTGTGTTAAAAAACTCTGATATTTTAGAAAGACCCTATACAGGGTGTTAAAAAAAGTGCGTTTGAAATTTTAAGGGGTTACTCAGAATCAAGTACAGAACCCAGGAAAAATATTGAAAAATTCCGCTCTTCAATTATTTTTTCAGATTTTCATACTAAATCTAAATAGAGAATCGAGAATTTGTATGAAAAACTGCAAAAAAAAAAATTGAAGAGCGAATTTTTTCAATATTTTTCCTGGATTCTATACTTGATTCCGAGTAACCCCTTAAAATTTCAAACGCACTTTTTTTAACACCTGTATATCCTGATCTAAATCTAAACCTTAGCTATTTACACCTTTTGCCATTTCAGAAATTTTAGAATCATGAATCATGAATTCATGAATCATATATTCATGATTCAAAAATTTCTGCTCTATAGAAATTATTAACATTAACAAAACTTCGCAAAACTTCTGAAACAAACAAGTTACAGCAACAAAAATACCTCATTGAAAATATTCGAACTCATTCATTATCCATATCTACGAATTGCTTACCAAGCAAGAGAGAAAGAGATAGCTATATACATTGGAAGGCTTTCGAGGTGGGCGGAGTTGAAACTAGAAACTCCCACTACAACACTAGTGGGTTCTCAACTTTTCATATTTGTTTGGCAAAAATATGTTTCCATGTCGCAGTATTTTATAGCACACAATAGCACACATATTCTTTTAGCACAATGAATAAGTTTTTTTAAAGAAGTCAACTTTCAAATTTAAATTAAGTTAAATTCAGACTTATCAAACCATAAGTTTTAAAGAACTAAAGAAAATTCATTGAATGAAACGAAGTTGCCTTAAAACCGTAGAAAGCTTTCCAGAACACTTTCCTGAGAGGAATTCTTACCCTGTCAGCAATATAGCCTTTTGTAAATCTCCTAAGTGTAAAAGGGACAGAATCCTACTCAGAAATAGTGCCTTGGTTTTGGAACGGGACCTTTAATAACTAACCCATATTTAAAAAAACCCGCCTGCATTAAAAATGTGTCCTATGTTATTCTCGGGATTAATATGAATCTAACGACACTTCTCAAGCTAAAATCCATCAAGCCGTTTAGGCTACAGAGCATGCCAAAGAAATTTACATAGATATACGTATACATACATACATACACTCGAAAAACATAACGCTCCTTCTGGCGCAGTCGGGTAAAAATATAGCACAACGATATTAAATATTCTGTAGCTTGGCGCACACTGATACCAAAATTACCAATTTGGCTGAACAATGTTATTTTGAACTGCCTTATTAGCATTTATATTGGTTTAACAGACAGCGACGCATATTTTAATACCTGTTTCTGTGACTCACCCGTCTAGCTACGGTACAAGATTCAAATTCTGTCTGATGACTTATGAGGTCCTCTAGAAGAAATTGCTAGCAAAAATATGAAAATCTCTTTTTTCACTTCATAAACTCTATACACGCTTTTACTTCTATCATATATATGAACAACTTTGACACAAATGGTACGGAGCGTTCCGGAAGCGGTATTTTTTGTAATGTTTGGATTACTATGAAACCCTTCACACCAAAACCGGGCGAGAGTCTTTAAGTTCGCTTCGCGCAGGTCCGCCTTCGGAACGCTACCGCCCCGCAGCCGCCTCTGTGTGTTGCGCTTAAAGATATCACAAAAAAAATACCCCCATACAAAGATGGTCAATGAGTTGATCAAATTATAAGTACAAAATCCAAAATTTTTCAAATCTGAATTTTTATTATGGTGGAAAAGAGACCAATTAATTTTTACCTCTTTTTATTTTGGATTATTGTGTCATTTGATTGTTGTTTTTGCATTACTTTATATTTAATAATTTAAACCAGCAGTGGGTTCGTAAACATGATAAAAGAGCAAATAATACACATATATCTATAACCAATAACTTAAACAGGTATCTATACTTAATTATATTTTTTCGTTTTCTCCCTCTTTCACTTCTTCTTTCTGAGGCGTTCCTTGTGTTTCTTCGTTTTCTTCACTCTCTTCCTCATTATCATCTTCAAAAATTTCTTCTGGACCCAAATCTGTGGGCACATTAATCTCAATCTTTTTACTTTTCATCGGTACACCTTCTTCTTTATCATAGTGTTTGCTTGTAGCCTTTTTCAGTCCTTTTTTAACCTTAACTTCAGTAGGGAAACTTTTCAAAACGGTACCTTCTGTATCGCGAACATGTAGTTGCGTATCGTATAAAACTTTGTATATTAACGTCTGGTACACTTTTCGAGTTGCGGTAATATTTCTTACATTTAATACCTGATTGATGTCAAATTTATAGAAGTATTTATCTTTGTACATGTCGTTGTATTTAGCGATGACGTCTCCAGATACAGAAATTTCGTACGGAATCTCTACCTTAATAGTTCCTTTCAAGGCTTCCAGCTCGGCTGTCACTTTTTGTCCAGGTTCAAGGCGTATGGTGGCATTGCTTTCATAATATCTTTTCTCTTGAAATTTACGATTGAAACCAAAATAAAATGTCTTTTCGAAATAAGCCGAATTGTCGTCGATATTAAAGTTGAATGTTACTTTTATTTTAGGGCCATTAATTTTGGCTTCTTTCGTCCAATAGCTATTAATAGTGTTATTGAGGTATCCATTTTCATTGATCAAAGTATATTTGTCTCGTGAACCTCTGTTTTCGTAATTGGTTTTCGACAGCAGCACTTTATCGCTGCTATAGTCAACAAAGTAGTTGTTTGAAAGCGCTTGTACTTTAACGTGTAGTTCTTTCCATCCGTACCTTTTGTGGAGGTCTCCGAAAGGCGTCACGCTTGTCGTGTACACGTCATCTGGCATTTTACCGTTGATTTTTTCTATGATTCGTTTTAGATTTTCGGTCTGAATGCCATACGTAGTTCTTTCTTTATCTGAGATCAAGTGCTCTTCTAATCCCCGAGGATAAGCTTTGCTGGACACTACATTTGAACGGACGCTTCCTTTCAGTGCGACTTCGATATGTGCAAGAGTAAGAGTAGGCAGAAGCAATAATAGTAGTTGCCGCATCTTGGTACTGAAAATGGTAAAAAAAGGTGTTAACATAATTATGTACATTCTAACGAAGCAGGGCTCAACTTTGTAGGTCACGCTTTGGGTGGTGGTAGAGCATTTCCTGAGCCCCTCCAGCTAGCTTGATATGTTCCAGCATGAAGATGAAACAACCAGTTCTCCATTGTTTTGAGGAATCTTGGTAAGCCCACTTCCATGTTTCGGCATCACACTTACCATCAGGTGAGTTGATGCCAAAGGCTTAGATAATTGGAGATTTAGAAAGAATTAACTCAATGGATTATACACTCTTTGGACTTTATTTACTGTCTATCAGTATCAAAAACATTTAATGTAAGTCTAAACTACAATCGGAAAAGTCATGTGGAGGAATAGCAGGGCAAATTAGCATGCAGTGCATTTAGCCTGGCCTAGTATGTGGTAAATATAATATTATGTGGTAAAAAACGTTTTTTTAAAAAACGTTAATAAATAAACTGAATTAAAAAGAAGAAGCTGTTACCCGCATTAGGCTAACGAGGGCCGATTATGTATAGATTTAAAAAAATTATAACCAGGCACGCTGTGCAGACTTGCAAAAAAAAAAAGACTTTCTCGCGTAACCTTTTACCGCCTGTCCTAGGACAGTGGATGCTCAACACAAATCAGCAAAAAAGTCAGCTAATCAGTTGCAAAGGATAGGGGTAGTAATCAGACTTGACAATAAATTGAAAATAATTTGGGAAATAACTTTTTTTTTAATAATGAACTCAATTGATCCTACTATAATATTATAGTTGACCATGTAAAGTTATAGTTACGTAAAAAGTTTCAAATCATCGATTCATTTAAAAATCAATTACAGAAAAAAAAATACAACAAACTATTTAACTAAGTCACTATTTATATGCTATTTAACTAGCAACTCTGATGTTGATAACTCGATATCCAAACAAAATACTATTAAAAATATAAAATATAAGTAAGTGATATTTATTTTATTACACATACCTCGTCTTGTCGTCCAGTCTGAGAACTGATGAGACGACTAGCGTGATATCGCATTATTTCTTTACATTTTAGTATTTAATTCAAAACAAATTTGACCTAATGAACTAAGACAACAGTTTCTGGAAATATTTCTGCAAAAATATGATAACTGTCTAATTATCTTCTCTCTGGAAGAGCTAGGTAGGTATTTTGATAAGA
This sequence comes from Coleophora deauratella, assembly GCA_958295455.1. Taxonomy (NCBI): domain Eukaryota; kingdom Metazoa; phylum Arthropoda; class Insecta; order Lepidoptera; family Coleophoridae; genus Coleophora; species Coleophora deauratella. The sequence goes on from OY282412.1 coordinate 4,972,254, forward strand.
TATAAATACTAAGTGACAAACTCAACAGCTTTGGTGCCATTTGGTAGATGCTCCTCAAGAAACTAAACAACTGTCTCAAAAACCTAATAAATAATCGTTAACAACCCATATCTTCCCCACGGCAGGGTCACTCGACACACGGGGGCCAAGTCCGGATTGGTGGAGGTTGTGGAACTAGTGGTCCGGCACCAACGGCTTAACGTGCCTTGCGAATCACGGAAGCAGTTGAGATAAATGCCACTAACAGTCAAACCCATCCAGGTTGTGACCGTGTCTGTAGTCAGTTAACCTGCGTGATCGACGCTATCACGCAAGAAAAAACCTATACAGTGGGCAAAATACAATTGCCATAAGCTAACCAACTAATCTATTGGGAAGATGGAAATTATGTATTCATAATTTATTGTTTCAACCATTTGCATCTTTTCATAGAAGAGCAATACGGTCTTGGCCTTTGTTCCCACTGTGTTAGGAATATGACCATTTTTCAGAATGGAAAAAGTGAGACCCATCACAAGGTTTTTTTTTGTTTTTGGTTATTTTAACACCTAGATGGGGGAAAGAAAATGATTATAGCCATACAGCCTTGTCTGTTGAAAATTCCGTTTTAAGACAACATCCATTTCTTCCGTTTACCCTTGTCTTATGATATAAGACTAGTCATTTTCCAATCTAATTTCGAATTATACCGGAGTATTGAAGTACCCTATAAAGTAGACCGTATAAAATTAGGGTGCTTGTTATGAGACATAAAGTCAATAGTTCTAAAGTTACAAATTATAATATGTTTTCCATAAAAATCCATGGTCATAATATTTAAGTTCCATAAATTGATGATTGCCATAATATCGATGATTGATGATTACCATAATAGCCGTTAGTGACGGCTGCTATCGTTAGATGGCAGTCGTTAAGCCATGTCGGAGGCCTTATAGGCGGCTAGAAAACTTCTGACACTGGGGTTGGCCACTAGCCCTACAACCTCCACCAATCCGGACTTGGCCCCCGTGAGTGGAGTATGATCTATCTAACCTTCCCGAGTTATGGGAAGAGATCCGTGCCCCTGCAGTGGGGACGTAATGGGTTGTTAACATAATATCGATTATCATAAAACTCTGTAGTCAAGTATTTTCTTATAATAATCTGAAGGCATAACTTTTAGATCCTAAACCTTATCAATACTAACATTCATTATTCTAGTAGGCACATTCCTTAATCCCTTAGGTTCCTAACAGCTCTGTGCCATAAATATATAATAGTATAGTATATTTTCTTTGTTTGATAGTGCTAAACTGGTTAAATATAATACTTCCCCGTAGATGACGATAGCTAGTTTCGAGGGAGCAGAGATAAAAATGGTGCAAAGAAATGCTGCAAAAATTCGATGATAGTCACTCTAGTGCTATGAATTTAATCACTATAAGCGGTAAAACGTATACTTAGTATGACGACCTCCCTACTAAATCCCAGCGCAAATTGTGGGTGTTTGAAGTCGAGGAACTATCAGTGAAACAAGCTCCATCTGTAAAAAAATTATAGTCTCATTTTTTTTTGGAAGAAGGGGTATTTTGGTTATCAATCCCTTAGAGATACAGAGAAGTGTCACAGCAATCTGGTACATCGATGACTGTCTCTCAAAAGTTTTTTAAGCCTTATAAAATTTGGGACCTCAGTCAAGACTTGATATTTGGTTCTTGCACCATGAAAATGCTCCATTAGTGAAACAAGCTCCATCTGTAAAAAAATTATAGTCTCATTTTTTTTTGGAAGAAGGGGTATTTTGGCTATCAATCCCTTAGAGATACAGAGAAGTGTCACAGCAATCTGGTACATCGATGACTGTCTCTCAAAAGTTTTTTAAGCCTTATAAAATTTGGGACCTCAGTCAAGACTTGATATTTGGTTCTTGCACCATGAAAATGCTCCAAGCACATCGAGATGGTCTTACTATCATCTTTCTCGAGGAATCTAAGTGAAATTGCTCAGTCATTCTCCCCATTGTCCTGACTTAGCGCTATGTGATTTATTTGCTCCCCTACGTAAAGAAGCAGTTGAAAAGGCGAAAGCCACCCAGAGCTACTAGGAGCGTTTGAAGAAATTTGCGCTAACATTCCACAGTCCTTTTGGACGGAGACTTTTGCCACTTGGTTTGAGTGTATGAAGGCTTGTAAAGCCGCTAAAGGTGATTGCTTCGAAAAAAAAAAATACTTACAGAGTACGACAAAAATTATGTAGTGACCTACGTATGTATAGTGCCTACGCTATCATACCCTATACACCTATTAAAGAAATAATTTATTAATTATTTAAAATATGTAGATGTTTCTATATTCGATTCGACATAAAGAAAACTTTCAAAAAGGTACAATTAGTCCTCCAAGAGAGATCCCAATCTTTTTTTTTTTTACCCAAGACTGACCAATACACGTTAAATTAAAAAAGTACGTTTTAGAGATTCATTTAGTGGCGGCCCTAGGGTGGTGCCAGCGGTGCGACATTTGTAGGGGGGCGCCAAAATCAGCTAAAAGCACCAGCACAACTCATGAGATGAACGGCGTAGGTGACGGCGCGGTGGCGGGTGGTGTTGGCGCCGTTTGCAGAGGGGCACCAAAATCAGCCGAAATACCACCGCAAATCATGAGATGAACGGCGTAGGTGACGGTGGCGGGTGGTGTATGCGCCGTTTGAAGGGGGCACCAGAATCAGCGAAAAACACCGCCACAAATCACGAGATGATCGGCGTAGGTGACGGGGCGGGTGGTGTTTGCTTACTATACGTATACTATAATAAAGTGTCGAATACTAAGATGTCGAAACCAGTATTCTTAACTAATATTCTCAGGTACTCCTTAATCGCTGTAGCTGCACCCTACTAAATCTTTGGGAATAAACTGATATTTTGCGGTGCAATTTAGAGGTATTTCTATAAAATACATGGTCTGATGTATTTGTTTTACATTATAAAAACTTGCTTCGCTCGCGCAATTTCCTATGAATGCAGCTACAAATTCTATAACCTCGTGATTATACAACGGAGCGTTACTAAGAATTTTTTCTTAACACAATTTTTAATGGTTAAACACAGATATTATTTTATTATTTTTTAAACCCAGACTATTTCACATATATCTCATATATTTTCTCTATCATGATCACAGTGCCTGATTAGCCTATAAGCAAATTAAGTAATTGCTTGAGGCATCATGTTTGGGGGCACCATAAACGGCACCGAAAACAAATGTCTCTAGCATGAAATTTAAGGAGCAAAGAAAAACTTTTTAAGATAGATCGAAAATTTTCTAGCGCCGCCACTGGATCCAGTGCTTCCTACTACCCTATCACTTCATCTACATACTTTGTTGAGGTCGTGAGTCGTTCATGTCCTTGGCTGTAAACTTTACACATCGATCGCAAAATCGACCATTAACAACATTTCAAATTGATCTATGTACCTTTTTGAAAGTTTTCTTTATGTCGAATCGAATATAGAAACATCTACATATTTTAAATAATTAATAAATTATTTCTTTAATAGGTGTATAGGGTATGATAGCGTAGGCACTATACATACGTAGGTCACTACATAATTTTTGTCGTACTCTGTAAGTATTTTTTTTTTCGAAGCAATCACCTTTAGCGGCTTTACAAGCCTTCATACACTCAAACCAAGTGGCAAAAGTCTCCGTCCAAAAGGACTGTGGAATGTTAGCGCAAATTTCTTCAAACGCTCCTAGTAGCTCTGGGTGGCTTTCGCCTTTTCAACTGCTTCTTTACGTAGGGGAGCAAATAAATCACATAGCGCTAAGTCAGGACTATGGGGAGAATGACTGAGCAATTTCACTTAGATTCCTCGAGAAAGATGATAGTAAGACCATCTCGATGTGCTTGGAGCATTTTCATGGTGCAAGAGCCAAATATCAAGTCTTGACTGAGGTCCCAAATTTTATAAGGCTTAAAAAACTTTTGAGAGACAGTCATCGATGTACCAGATTGCTGTGACACTTCTCTGTATCTCTAAGGGATTGATAGCCAAAATACCCCTTCTTCCAAAAAAAAATGAGACTATAATTTTTTTACAGATGGAGCTTGTTTCACTAAGGGAGCATTTTCATGGTGCAAGAACCAAATATCAAGTCTTGACTGAGGTCCCAAATTTTATAAGGCTTAAAAAACTTTTGAGAGACAGTCATCGATGTACCAGATTGCTGTGACACTTCTCTGTATCTCTAAGGGATTGATAACCAAAATACCCCTTCTTCCAAAAAAAAAATGAGACTATATTTTTTTTACAGATGGAGCTTGTTTCACTGATAGTTCCTCGACTTCAAACACCCACAATTTGCGCTGGGATTTAGTATCCAGGTCGTCATACTAAGTATACGTTTTACCGCTTATAGTGATTAAATTCATAGCACTAGAGTGACTATCATCGAATTTTCGCAGCATTTCTTTGCACCATTTTTATCTCTGCTCCCTCTAAGCATCAGCCACTGAATGTGGTACCCAGAGTGAACAATTTTGTGTAACATTTAATTCGTTGCACAGAATATGATAAAAAATTGGTGCATTTATCTTCATTAAATTTCCTATCTGGCGGTATATTAGTCGTCGGTCTTGCGTAATTAGATTTTTGATAGTAAGATTTTTTTTATCACAAGTTACTTCAGTCGGCCTACCGGATCTTTGCCCGTCTTCTTAGTTAAAGTTTCCGCGTTGTAATTGTAAATGCCACCTTTCTATCATCCTTAAAGATGGACAAGTATCTTGCAATACATGACTTATTTCCACAAAGCATTGTTGCTTTGTAAGACCATGACGAAAATTATATAACATAATAACCCAATCATCACCTCGCGATGACTCAGCTATCACAGTGGTTTACTTATTTTTTTATAATTCAGGAAAGAACAGTACGTGTATCAAATGTCAACTGATAGTAAATATAACGAACTGAAGTTTATTATATTATCATCAAACAAGTCTTATCTTACTTCGATCAGGCGTACGACAAAATTTCCGTAGTGGCCTACGTATATTGTTTATATGGCCCATAAAATTCTAACAAAGAAAAATAATATTTCCTTGAGTGAGTCAAAAAAAGTGTTTTATTATTTATCTTTTCTTTGGGGTCCACAATTTGAAATGTTTCTGGATAAAGCGAGTTCTGGTCGAGATTGTTAATATCTATCCATCAACCTGGTATCTCGAAGCCAGTATCTACGTTTTTCAAATTTTAATAATAATACAAATTTATTAAAACGAACGCCGAATTTAAAACAGACGCCTACTGTCTTAATTAGTGTAACAATTTTGTTTTATACGAGCCATTGAGGCAAAATAAACGGAAGGTTATGTAAATTCACCTAAAGACCTTTTGATAAGAGTTTTTGCAAATATTCAGATTAATCAGAACAAACATGATAAAAATACCACGTACTTACCTAACTTTAATTAATTAAAAGTGTTAGGTAAAGTGCAAGTATTGTAGGAACGAAATGGTACTAGCTATTATACTCAACATGAAACTACAGCGAACTATGTTTTCAGTTTGCAAGTCATATACGAGCTCATTCCCGAAAACAAGTCCGCACCACAATATACAGGGTTATTTTTGGACCCCCAACCAAAACTTCACAGTGACCTCTACTCATGAAACTGAGCAACTTTCCCCTGATAACCAATGGTCAATTCGCAAAAAAATTTTAGGCATCTCCATACAAAGTAGGCCGATCACGTGATCAAATTTATATGAAAGGTTCAAGTTTTTTTGCGTTTTGGCCATTGTTTACTTGGGGAAAGTTGCTCAGTTTCATGAGTAGAAGTCACTGTGAAGTTATCGTGGGGGAAATCGTGGGGATAGAAATAGAACTAGACAATATCGTACGGATAACGAGATTCTAGTTTCATGTACCAGTTTTTTTTTATGTATCTATATGTCGTGGCCAGAACATAGGAGCGTAAGGCCGTATAAAATTGTGCAAAGTAACTCTCGAGACTAATGAACAAGTAACACACAGTAACATACTCGAGACACTGTTAAAGCTAGGTATACACGTAGCTTTCAAATAAAATAAAACGCCGTTAAATAAATTTAATATAATATGTATTAATTAAATAATAAAATTATATATACAGGGTGTATTTTTTTACCGCAACAGTTAATGATGCCTGGTTGGGCCGGGCAGCGGCTTCACCCGCTGGCCGTTGAGTGCCAAACCAGGCGGGAGATTTAAAGATTAATAAATTTGTAAGAGAAAATGAAACTTACGGATATGGAGCCGAAGTATGAGGTGTATGTTTATGACTGACGATAACATGGAATGTGGAGTGATGATTGCGTGGACAGTTTCTCTGTATGAATAAATCTGTGTGTGGCGAAATGGATGATGCGGTTCACTTTTCACTTTAAAAGGTTTTTATAATTAATTTATTATTCGCGATGCGATGCGGGAACGATATGATAGAGAAGACATTGAAAAACACTGAATTGAAAGCAAAGATAATAATTTAGAATAGACGCGTAAGAAAAGAGGCGCATTGGCGCAACCATAGCCCCTCGCCTTGAAAGGTTAAGCTTTCAAAAGCTCTCAAAAACACAAATTAAATAAAGTTAATCCTATGAAAAAGAAAGGGGCTCGAACTTGGCGGTGTACACTACCGTGGCTTCAAATAAAATAATATTCTAAGACCCAAAACGCAGGCCAAACTTAAATATGAAAGATCTTCTAAACTATATTACTGCAAAGGCAGCGGTGCGAGACGTACAACAGGTCTTTTGTAAATACCTCTCTTTGTTTTTACGGTAGCTACCCTGATATTTCCATCTCGACCTGGATGAACGTCTGTGATTATACCTAACTCCCATTGGAGAGGTGACGTTTTTCCATCTTGGATAACAATGACTAATGTCCCTACACTAATATTAGCGCCCGGTTTATCCCACTTTTGGCGACCTTGTAGAGAATTCAGATACTCAAGGGACCATCTGTCCCAGAAGGATTGAATAAGTTTATCTATTAATTGATATCGTTCTAACAAATGTATCGGCCTATCATCTATAGAAGCCCCAGGTAAATACTTAAGTGCGGTAAAATTTAAGAAATTGTTAGGACAGATAGGTAATATCTCGTTTGCATCTTGAGAAATATTTGCACAAAGCGGTCTAGAGTTTATTACAGTCTCAATGGAACAAAGAACTGTGCTCAATTCCTCGACGGTTAAAATTTGTGAACCTATGACTCGAAATAAATGTGTTTTCACTGATTTAATAAGTGATTCCCAAGCTCCGAAATGCGGAGCATTTGGTGGAATAAATTGCCAATCAATCCTATAATCCGCCCAAAACTATGGTTGGGCCGGGCAGCGGCTTCACCCGCTGGCCGTTGAGTGCCAAACCAGGCGGGAGATTTAAAGATTAATAAATTTGTAAGAGAAAATGAAACTTACGGATATGGAGCCGAAGTATGAGGTGTATGTTTATGACTGACGATAACATGGAATGTGGAGTGATGATTGCGTGGACAGTTTCTCTGTATGAATAAATCTGTGTGTGGCGAAATGGATGATGCGGTTCACTTTTCACTTTAAAAGGTTTTTATAATTAATTTATTATTCGCGATGCGATGCGGTAACGATATGATAGAGAAGACATTGAAAAACACTGAATTGAAAGCAAAGATAATAATTTAGAATAGACGCGTAAGAAAAGAGGCGCATTGGCGCAACCATAGCCATCGAAAATAAAATTATCATATTCACCACCCCAGAAGGTTAAAATAAATTAAAGAACAATGTAAATGTGAGAACATTAATACAATTAAACTTTATTTGTGGTTTTTGAATTTTAATTTATCTGATTTTGAGCTTTTCTCACCCTTTTTAATGAATCACAAAATATAATTTATTTAATAAAGCAGTGATCAAAAACCATGTAAACAGAGCTTAACGTATATTCCGAGTGTTACGTACGTAACTCTCACAGTAACGCTCGGTAACACTCGTGACGGAAAAATCCTACAATACTTACTTTAAAATGTAATAAGTTCTAAAGGAAAACAGCGAAAGGCCCGATGTATGCTTGATTATTTACAGTACAACTGTAACTATAAGCGACACGGATTAACAAAACAAAATATGCATTTGAAACCTTGAAACTGGTGGTGACCCCCCCTGTGTGACCGGTTGTCTTCCGGTGGTCAAAAGATTAGCAAACCAAAGACAATTTTATTTTCTTAAGGAAAGACGCAAAGGCTCCTAAAGTTATACAGCCTTGTCTCGTGTATACAGTATTCACTTCATTTAAAATGTATATTGTAGAAATCTGTCGTTTACGTTCATATCTGTCGTTAAAAGTTCCACTATTTTCGGAAATATCAATTCCTAAAAACGGTAACATAACACGAAGTGTAACCTACGACAAGTCGGTATGACCAAGGAGCCTTTGCAAGCAGCCTTTGCATACTCACACAAGCATTAATCGTGTACAGACACAAAGAAGTGTCAAATTTCTATACAGGGTGACTTTTTTTTTTAGTGATAGGTGGCAAACGAGCAGACGGATCACCTGATGGTAAGCGATTACCGCCGCCGCCCATGGACACCCGCAACACCGGAGGAGTCACAAGTGCGTTGCCAACCTTTGAAATGGGATGGGGGATGGGGGAATGGGGAGGGGGGGGGGGTTGGGCCTCCGGTACCCTCACTCACTCGGTGAAACACAACAAACGTTGCTTCATGCCAGTTTTCTGTGAGGCCGTGGTATCACTCCGGTCGAGCCGGCCCATTCGTGCCGAAGCATGGCTCTCCCACGTCAGACTTTAAATTAGTTCTTGATACGAAAGGCTATGCATGCATGTACTCGTGATAACAAACAACTTTCACTAAGGAACCCATAGTCAAATCTCAAAAAAAAATTTGGACCCTCCGTACTCCATACAAATCGGTCAACGGACCGGCTAAATTAGTATGAAGAGTCAATATTTTTTTTGCGATTTGACTATGGGTTCTTTAGGGAAAGTCGTTTGTTATCATGAGCACATACACACACTTTGGTATCAAGAACTAATTTAAAGTCACCGTATATACTTACCTAATATGTAAACGATAACGTGATATAAGTATGAAGTGTCCGGGGTGTGATTGCTACTTTCCATCTGGTGGGTCGTCAGCCCTTTGCCATCTAACACAAAAAAAACATGCCGTGAGTTAGTTTTTAAACTTCTGAAAGTCATCACATAACATTAGCAGATCCAACGTAACGCGGGAGCGAGAAATCCGAAGCACCCCGATACGGATAATTAAGGTTCGGAGATGGTGAAGGCAAACCAGCCAATTTAGATTGATATGAGAACCATGTCCGTCGACTGCTTGCTTTCATGCCTGCTTGCATTCTTACTTGCATGCTTGCTTGCATGTTGAGTTTTTAAACAAAATTATGAATATCAATATTTTTTAGCTGAATTTCAACGTCGAACATATTTTTTCAGTGCCAGCTTTACCTATGGTGCAGGGTGTGCAGCGCACACGGGCGCGGGGTCGTAGGAGCTCGAGCGCCGCTCGCGATACCTCAAAACAGCAGGCGTCGCTTGCGGCGCTGGCGCTCCCAAAGACCCTACGCCCGTGTTGTGGCCGACGCCGGGCGGCGATAGCAAAGCAAGGTACGCCACGAGCGACTCCTTTACAAAATAATCCAGGTTTCCCCGAATTTGTCCTAGTTTGAAGAGCGTCCAGGGGCCGTCCGGCGGGATTCACAAAAAGTGTCCGAGTAAACCTCGGGACGCCTTTCCTGTCCTATTTATTAAATTTTGTTTAATAAATTAAAAAAGATTTTTGTTAAAAATTCACTGCCACATCCACCCGCGCATACTTTGGCGCGACACGTTTTTGTCGTGTGGTCGGGTATTGTATTTAATATTTTGCGATATCTACAAAGAAGTATGGCTTGTTTTGGTTGCTTTTAGTGCATTTTCTTAGTCCACCTGGCTTGCTATAACATAACCATCTTATATCAGTCTTGCCGCCAAACGTCAATGTTAACTAAAAGCATCAATGTGTTCGGACATGAAGATAAAGGCGGTTAGTTCCTTATTGCGTTAGGGAATCTTGGTAAGCTCGCTTCCATCTTTGACATCATCATCGCTTAACATTACGTGAGATGATGCCAAGGGCGTACTGATTGTGGATAAAAAAAGTTGATTTTAAATAGCAAACGAGCTGTGAATAAAATAATTAAAATGAAACTACGTTTCTATATTTGCACATAAACGCAGGAAAAGGGGTGCAATGGGGTTCACTTGCACTGCTCCTGATATGAACAAAATATTCAGTAAATATACGGAAAAACCACAAAGAAATTATTCGTTTAGAAACGGATAGATTATAGGAATGCAGGTGCACCCTTTGAAAACAACCCTGCCGGCGACCTTAAAATTTTCACAAAAAACTAAAGTGTCCGGAAAAAATCTGACTTCACCCAAATGTCCGGGGTTTTCTGAGTTCTTGTCCGACAATTTCACCTACATGGCAACAAAAATAAATTGTTGACCATAAATTGGTCTGAAATATTTTGACTATCAATTCTTAGGACGACAAATGAAGGGTCCATAAAGTTTTTCAAAGAGAATTCCCTCATAGATCGATTTCTGGTGATTTTTAACCCCTAATTCTAGATTTTCGTCGAAAGGTTTCAAGCCGTTTTCGTAATCGTCGGGACACCTAACTCGTTTAATAGCATAGGATTTGGTTTTAAGTTTACAAATAGTAAAAAAAATAAGAATGATGCACATACTTAGAATTAAAAATCATTTTGGACATTCATAATTATTGGAGTGGACCCTTCAAATGTTAGACTATATTATATTTAATACTTTATAAACGGTAAGGTTAGCATTTTTTAGGACGATCGATTGTTTTGGCTATAATGCCATATGACACTGTAAAGTGGGACCATAAATTTTATGGAAAATATAGAGATCGGAAAAATACGGAAACTTTTCGGGGCTACATGAGTTCTTAGGCGGTGGTAACCACTTTCCGACAGGTAGGCAGGGGCAGCTATCCACTTTCCGCCAACCTCTTGCCACCTTACAATATAAAAAAAGCTTATATTGAAAATCAATAACTAGACTGTATTTTCTTTAAAATTGTATAATTTTTTACATATAATATTTTATTATACATGTATGTACATGTACCTGTAGGTACTTATTTTAATTAGTATAATGCCTCTTATTTATGTGATCCATTCCTGTTCCTGTTTTCTCTTCTCTGCTTCTACGCCGCTGTTTCATCGCTTTCCTCATTTTCTTCGACTGTTTCTTCCACAACTGCCTTATTCAGACGCTCCACAAACTCGGCGGGAATTGACATCTTCAGGAGTTTCACTCCTTCTGCCGACTCAAACTCTTTCTTAGCTGCAGCTTTCCTCTTTCCTGCATTACCCTTACCACTGGCTTGCTCTTTAGTAAAAGTCCGCAAGACTGTTTCATTAGCACCTACATAATGGTGTTTTAGGTCATAGTGGAATTCGAACAGCATAGTTTGAATTACAGGTATCGTTGCTCTTCTCGTGTTTGCTTCGTGTGTCGCAGAGGGCGCTGCAATCACGTAAACATCGGCTCTATGTTAAGGTTAAACGTTAGTGCTCCCTGGTTGAAAAAATCCGTTAGATGGCGTTAATCTGACTATAACTTGGTTTCTCGATTTAAAAATAGTATAAATAACCCTAAACTATACTACGTAAAACAGCGAGCAGCTACATGATCAATGTACGCTAATAAACCATAATAATGTTAATTTAATAAGGATTTCGATATATTTGTCCCCTTACAATTATAGTTTTGCGTTTATCTCGTATGAATAAGGGCTCAAATTACGCACACATACATAATTTTTTTACGTATATGATGTTTATTTTTGACTAAACTCTATAAGTAGTCCATAACCCAGAGGTGCAGGCGGCAAATTTTGTACGAACTTTTTACGTTATTGCTTTTAGGTCCGGGTTCGTATCCTACGAGACTTTATTGTTTTTGTCTTTTAATTTTTTTATTTAGTATGAACATAAGTAAATAGGTAAATAACAAGACCCAAGAGCGATAAAAGAAAAGATTTTTTAAAAGAAAAAAATAATTTATTGAATAACAATGTCGCATAGCAATCATTCATAGCATTGGCCTGCAAGGATATATGTATCACGTCGTCGGCAGCTGGTCGAGGTGACGGATCCACAGGAGTCCCCCATCGGTTCTGACTTCATAATGTACTCCACCCAGACGTCGGGTTATTGTGCCGAATTCAAACTTCTGGGCAAGAGAGGAGTAACTCCTGGCCACCTTGTCTCCAGGAGAGAAATGCCTCCTTGTCCTCTGACTACGTGGCTCCGGTCTAGATATGGGACTAGCATGGCATGTAGCTTGGTTCTGAACTCTTTTCCAAACATCAGTAGGTAGGGAGTCCCTCTTGGAGTTTCTGTCTGCCTCAAGCGGACTGAGGTCTCCCCTTGAGTGGTGAAGCAATACTTAGTTTTCGTAATGTAGTTTTCAGTGCTATACACAACTCCTCAAACTCGAATCTGTAGAAGGTTTCTTCCTCAAGATGTTCATCTTCGGTTTCTAGTTCTATGTTGTTCTGTATTTCGTGAAATCCTTTATTGTTTTGTCGAGTGACTCCAAGCGGGGCTATATACTTACTTGGGTCTTGAGTGTCGAGCACATTTTCTGTGCGCGTTAATAAACTGTACTGAGCTTCTTGTACGTTTTAATTTCTTTAAATCCATTGAATTGGCCTCGTCGCCAATATAAAAAACATAAAATATCTGTTCAGTCACATAACATTTATTGAATAACAACGTTGCCTAGCAATAGCCTGCAAGGAGATACGTATCATGCAAGGAGATACGAAGTGATGTCGAAAATTTGTGGAGGCACGGCCTTGCAAGCCTTTACAAGCCAAGTCTTACGCTATTTGGAATCACGGTAGTGCCTCCGCAAGCTAAGGAGAGTATCAAACTTAGGAATCACAGATTACCATAACTTTTATGTATATGTCATAGGGAATGGTCCCCTTATTACTTCCGTGTAGTGGCAGCATGAAATTAGTTTTCATTGTCGAGAAAAATAGATTCATTTTTTTATTAATTTTTTCAATTTATTTTATCCATACAGATGAAAGTTTTTCAATTGATAAAATTGATTAAGAAAAGTTGATGTTTTGTTAATTAAAATAACATAATTATCAGTATAATTATTTAAAGAATAATAAATTACTCCAATATACATTTAAATTCAGTCACTCACTCTCACGGTCTCATCAGATTGATTGATAATAACACATTCGCTGGGATGATAACCATCATAGTTACTTATTTAACAACCCAATATCGTCCCAGTGACTGAATTTAAATGGGTATTATAATTTTAAAATAATTCATTCCAATATAAATAATGATACTGATAATTTTCTTATTATATTGAACTAGCTGGGAGATCGAGCGTCGCTCGTTCAATCGGAGTTTTTATAAACTAAGATAAATTGTTTAGTAGTACATATAAGATATATTTTCTATGAAACATTTTGCAGGGTGTTGTTTTAGTCGGTAGTGGCCTTCTAAGGGACGAAAGGACAAGCAATATTTGTTCTGAAAATATCTATAATATTTTTTTATAATTTGATTCTATTGAAAAAAATACATGCAAATCATCCTTTTTTTTAAAAAAAAAAATAGAAAAATATTCAATGATACGTAAATATTAGAAAGTTGTTCATCATTTATAAGTCAGTAATATCAATCAGTTTTGGCGACTTTTTAGAGATTTTCTTATTGCAAATGTTATCAGCGCCATCTGGTTGAGTTTAGAGAAAACCTTGTAAAATTTCCTATTTTCAAACACGGGACAGAGCGGCACAATCACCAGGTATATTATTAACTTATATGGCCAAAGATGACGCTATTTGTCTCTAAAATACAAAGAGGTTAAAATATATTTTTTTATCACTCTTAAGTCTTTATATTTATTTTCATAATATTAACATAAGTTCACACAAAATAAAAAAAATAAAAAACAAAGAACTATAAAGTCTCATGGGTGGTATTCGAATCCGGACCTAAAAGCAGCAAAACGTAAGCGGCTCGCACCAAAACCGCTAGTCTACTAATGTACCTATAAGCGATGGTTAAATTTAAGCATTATATGCGTTCTCCTTATATGTAATTTCGATCATTAAATGAATTCTCCCTTAAATGAATCTTTTCGAAGATAATTCTCTCATAGATCTGGATTTATGGTGATTTTTAACCCCTAATCCTAGATTTTCATCAAAAGGTTTCAAGCCGTTTTCAAAATCGTCGGGACACTTAACTCGTTTAATAGTATAGGATAAAGCATCTAGTTTTTTAGGGTTCCGTAGCCAAATGGCAAAAAGCGGAACCCATATGGATTCGTCATGTCTGTCTGTCTGTCCGTCCGTATGTCACAGCCACTTTTTTCCGAAACTATAAGAACTATACTGTTGAAACTTGGTAAGTAGATGTATTCTGTGAACCGCATTAAGATTTTCACACAAAAATAGAAAAAAAAATAACACTAAATTTTGGGGGTTGCCCATACTTAGAACTGAAACTCAAAAATTTTTTTTCATCAAACATGTACGTGTATGGTATGGGTACGTCTTCAAAAATGATATTAAGGTTTCTCATATCATTTTTTTCCAAACCGAATAGTTTGCACGAGAGACACTTCCAAAGTGGTAAAATGTGTGTCCCCCCCCCCCCTTTAACTTCTAAAATAAGAGAATGATAAAAGTAGAAAAATTATATGATGTACATTACCATGCAAACTTCCACCGAAAATTGGTTTGAACGAGCTTTAGTAAGTCGTTTTTTTTAATACGTCATAAATCGTAAACCGAAAATTACCTTTCATTCAATCAACGCAAATATAAAAAATATAGAGTTCAAGACATGTGTGATTATGAATTTATACGGAACCCTCGGTACGCGAGTCCGACTCGCACTTGGCCGGTTTTTTTTGTTGTACTGATGATAAAAAATGTGTTTTAAATGTGCCATTTGTAACTTCTGTTCTGAAATACATTTAATTTTATTTGAATTCTGGATACACAAGGTAACTTTTTTAATGGCGGATATGAATATTAATAAATAATTCATAATTAATTTATTTTCTCTGTACAGGATAAAATACAAAAATACAAGGTACCTAAAATAGCACAAATAATTGTTTTAATTTAAAAATTCTTCCTTCACTGTTGGCACCTGAATAGTGTAAGCTTATATGTATCCGAGGTCAAATTTTATGATTAAAGAAAACCACTTGGCACACGTATATCTCATCTCATCTCATCTCACTAATATTATAAATGCGAAAGTATGGATGTTTGTTTGTTTATTTGTTTGTTTGTTTGTTTATTTGTTTGTTTGTTCCGCTTTCACGTCGAAACCACTGGACGGATTTGGATGAAATTCGGTAGGTAGATAGATCAAATACTGGATTAACACATAGGCTACTTTTTGATCCGGCAAAATGCATAGTTCCCGTAGGATACCTTAGATACAGTCAAAAAGCGACATCTACGCGGGCGGAGCCGCGGGCAAAAGCTAGTGGTACATAAATAGAAGCTGATTTAGCCCGGTAGCCACCCCACACCCCCTGGCAGGTCTATTTAATAATAATAATAATAATAATAATAATAATAATAATTTATTTTCCAAAATATCCATTCCAGTCCAATTTGACCTATTATCTTGAACTTGGTATCGTTTTCGAATAAACCGAGAATGGAGCTTTCATTTTTTGTATTACTTTTGTTCAATCTATTACTCATATTGTGAAAAAAACTAATAAAATAAAAATAAAAAAAACCAACAAGATGCTATAGTTTAAAAAATGTGCACTAATGGCATAAACAAAAATTTTTTGTAGAAAACCAAACTAATCAAAAATAAAAAAACAGAGACACTAACGGCAATTACTAAATAAAAAGCTTCAGAAATAAATTTTGAACGTTGCACGGCGCAAGGCATGCGTGAGCGTTTTAATCTGCCGCGCTTCAGTTATCTATTATATTGGGCAATAATCTTGAATTTGGTGTAGTTTTCGGATGAACCGAGGATGCAGCCTTCAGTTTTGGATTGATTTTGTACCATGTCAGACAAAAAAATTAAAATTAACAAAAATCGAACCTGCTATTTTTGATAGCGATAAGACCGCCTTTGCATATCAATGTTTAAATATTTTATGTTTTCGTTGTTATTTGTACTCTTTTGGTGTGCAATAAAGTATATTTATCTTATCTTATCTTAACTATTTTTGTTAAAAAAAAATATTACTGTCCATTTCCTATTCCCTCTTAAAATATTTAGCACCGTATCCTAAAGGGCGGGCGATCGCTTCGTCCAGAATCCAGATGTGTAAGTACCTCACTTGCACAACAACTAGTTGGGAATAGGGAAGCTTATATTTTACTAGGCCAGAAACCCATGACTAATGAATAACGAGTATACCTTTGTTCTAGCTGAGTGCTCATTCTTCCGACATTTGAAAATGTGAACTGCAAAGGCATAATTCGGGGCATTTCATTTGTTTTTTTTTTAACAGTTACATCTAAAGCCACAATGTGATTTGAACTGCATTTGCACCAAATTAGCTCTAAACAAGCGGTAGCAGCCACAGCAGTAGTCCATGTCGGTATCTACTGATTATTTGTGGTTATTTCCCACCTTCACTAAGCCGGACGTGAGAGATTTTGAATGGGCACTAATGTCTGATCCCATACGTGGACACCCTGGTATAGTGCTCTCAGAAGATGTTGTTGAAAACTTTTGTCCATTGATGGAATATTATATATTTGTCGGTCTCTTTTAGAGAATAATTCTCGCCTGCAATCGGTTAAGCTGGTGCACTAGCTGGATCTTAAACATATTTAAAACAAATCAATTTAAAATAATTTTATACCACAAAATGAGAAATCTATGTACAATACAAAAATATAATTTTATTCAAACTGTCTTGTCATAAGTACATGGTTATGATAAATTTTTCGAAAGCTTTTTTGGCGCTTGCAATGTCTCCACAAGCCAGCGTTTTGAAACCGAGAGTTGCTGGAGAACAAACAGTCCAGGTTTCGAACGCGGTTTTCTTTCCTCCTCCATTAGAGGCTGGAACGGTGTTACACCCTGTTAGAGCATAGAATAAGGACAACATTGTTCCTTTTTTGGTCTTGTAATAGAATTAAATCAGGAGTTTCGTATTTACAAAATGTATCTAAAAATAAAGTTTTCGTATAGGTAAGTAATTTAAAATAAAACCTTAACATGCTGCGATTTTGACACAATTTCAAGAACATAAAAAGCAACAATGCTGCCTATACTTCATGCTCTGATAGGGAGTGATACAGTTTTTTAGCCTTTAATTGAAGAGATAAGAAAACCGCGTTCGAAACCTGGAATGCCTGATAATTTTTTCCAAAGTATTTTGGCGCTTTCAATGTCTCCACATTGAAAGCGCCAAAATACTGTGGAAAAAATTATCATAACCATGTTTGACAAGTGAGTTTGAATAAAACGAGGTTTTTGTACATAGACGACTATGTTTAGGAATATATTTTGGTGACAAAAAATATTGTGTAAGTGAATAACTGTTTATCCTTTTGTGAGAAATAAATTATTCTATAACCTGAAACTTTGTGCTACATGGCGTGAATTCATTACTTTTTACAGTCGAGTCTATAAATATTGACGTGTAAGACATTTTACTTGATATGTGAAACTTTTTGTCGGGATTTTACTTTCCGTGTATGAAAATCTACATATCTAAGGTTCGGGTTGTATCACGTGGTTGCTGGTAACTACTTACTTTTTGTCAAACGAGACAATAATAATACTCCCGGAAAACCGCCTCCGTTGTCTAGTCGCTCGCTTCACATCAGGAGGTTGCGGGTTCGATTCCCGGCAGAGTCTAACTATAATATGTAAGACTCCGTTTGGTCGGTGGTAGAGCATTCTCGGAGCCTGCCTGGTTAGCTATCATCTTTTTTTTACCCCCAATTGGTAAGCCCTTGGCATCATCTCACCTGATGGTAAGTGACGATGATGCCGAATACGAAAGCGGGCTTACCAAGATTCCCCAACGCAGTGGGGAACTGGTTATCTTACCTTCATGCCTGGTTATCTTACCTGGTCATCTTACACATCAATGCTGTTAATGTTGATGTTTGGCGGCAAGACTTAAATAAGATGGTGGCATATACCAGGCGGGCTCAGAAAATGCCCTACCACCAACCAAACCGAATCCAGAAAGTTACACCCTACCGGGAATCGAACCCGCGACCTACTGATGTGAAGCGAGCGGACAAGCGGAGGCGGTTAAAATTTGAAATGGGGCATGGTATGAGTCTAAAAATTTTTGAATGCACCTTATACAGGCTGTAACTTCTGGAAACTTTAACATACCAACCCATACAAAATTCGCATAAAAATGAAGTTTTCATATAATATGGTAAGCTAACCGACCAATTTTGTATGGTGTGTCCAAAAATTGTCTTAAGTATTCAGCATTCTTAAGGTTCATTCGGAAAAGTTGTTCAGTTTCATGAGTGGATCCCATAATTTAAATTTCCCGGAGTGATCTTTTTACATCCTGTATAAGTAAAAATATCAGCCTGTATATCACAAATATCGAGCTGAAACTCACAACTAGACCTTGTTGGGTGAACAATATTTTCGTCTTTCAGATGTCCCTGACGTGAGACTGACAGCGTCTTTTTTTCTGAATATAAAAAAAGTTTGCCAGCATAAATTACTCAGACTAAAAAGTCTTTATAATAAATTTGCTACTTTGGTAATGCTCAAGCAAAATGCAAGATGGCGCTAAAAACGAAATCCTGGGCTAAACAAAGCTTAACAGACTAGTTGAGATTGTAGTTACTGTAATATCAGAAAGGTGGTGCTGAATTATACACCACTACATGCGTAAAATTTATGATATTTTACTGCAGTTTTTAATGATATTACAGAAATAAATAATATGATTATATACATTTGGAGAAAATAAAAGGTTGCAAAGTTTACGTTGGACAGATAAAATCGAAAATATAGTGGTGATTTGTGTAGTTAATAGCCAGGTAAATTTGTATGAAATAGGGTAACTGACGTTTAACCTTAAAATAATCTTTTAATTTACTTCCGTTACAAAAACATAGTAATTTTGTTGTGAAAATGAGTGTATATATACGATTTATATGTGTGAATGTTTTTCATGCATTTGCTGAAGTGAATAAAAAAATATCTGCTGTTTAATAATTGAACGCTTGGCGTCAAATTTCTCAGTAAATTGTGCACAAATTTGAGAGTTAGTGATTTGAAAGGATTGTTCTTGAATCGTGAGTACTTAAAACTATTAATTTCGCAGTGAAAAAAAGACTCAAAAGTATGTAATCAAATAAAATATTTACATTAACCGTTAGTTATTATATTGAACTTTGGACTCAATTCAAAATACTATCAGCTGACCAATCAACTGCTACAGTTAGTGAACATTGCCTATAGTACATGATGGAGGTACATATTGCTGTTGTTTAACTACTGCACACTAGATGGTATCACTTCACTAGACGACACTGCCATCTAACGGCGAGTAGCAAAAGTAGATACTAGTTGGTAATGCACGCATTGTCTAACGCTTCGCTACTGCTTACTAGAGGACACTGTAAGTGGAGACACCCCCATCTAACGGTGATCCGATAAAGCAGTGACTGGTTGTAGTATACTGGTTGATTACTGTACGCGTTATCGATAGCAGAATGAGCTCACAAAAGAAGCATATCACCAAGAATAGCCAGAGGGCGCAAGCAGTTGTGCGACAGACAAAAATAGCCAAAAAATGTAAAAAATGTTCTAAGGTGATTTCTGACAAACAGTACCTGATGTGCGCTGTCTGTAAACAGATGTATCACTTAAACTGTACTGACGTTACCTTCCAGAGATATATAATTATGGAGCCAGCTAAGAAAAAATCCTGGAAATGCTCCAACTGCTGGGAAAAATATCACAAAGAAAAAACTACAACAAAAGATATTTCTCTTCAATCTGGTCAAAAGGAATCTACAGAGACTACAGGGACCACATCAGAAACACCTTCCCTAGAATACACAGCAAAAGTACCTTCTCCAGAGCGTCCATTAGAGGATGTTCCGACTATAGAACGCACACACTCATCAGACATTTCCTCTCTAGAGACACCAAAAAACTACGTTACCGAGCGCAAAAAAAACTTTGTAATAAACGTTACTACTGAAAACTCATTTAATTCACTAACAACTGATGATGATCTCGATGACTTGCCAATAACAATGAATAGAAGCTGTCCCGAAATAAATTTATGTACAATAAGCAATATGCAAGAGTTGAAAGAAAAGATTGAGTTGCTCCAGGAAAAATTATCAGCAGCAGACGCTGAAATTCTTACGATTTTATCTGAAAATGGCGCTATGAAAAAAAAAATTGCCGAATATGAAATTAAAATAAAACAACTGACAGAGATATGTAAATCTACTAGTAAAATAAATAGTTCAGAGAGCCGTGTATCTTCGCAAAAGAAAAAATCAAAAAAGGAGAAACTCGCAAAAAGATGTATCTTAGACTTTACTGACACAGATGATGTTGAATGCACAAAGAACGTCCAATCCGGCGGTGGCGATACGTTACTCAATAATACCAACACCCAGATACCCCTGAGAAGAAAAGCCCCATCCGACGAACTTATCAACACCATCGAATCAAAGACTTCGCCCCCTGGAACGTTGGTGACGCCCCTTGCAATGACTGCACAGGTGGCGCAGGGAGCGTCAGCGCCGCACACCGCGCCCGCAATGTCCACGCAGGTTGAAATCACACGCACTAAGCGTAAGGACGTAGTCCCATTCCTGAAAGCTACGACGACGACGGAGTCGACGGACACAACACGAATAACTGGTGGTACCGGAGATTCCAAACATCGTGTATTGCTCTTAGCCGATGAGAGTGGAAGAGGTCTTCGAAAAATTTTAGAGACTTTATTAGGACCAAATTATGTAATAACAGCTATTTTAAAACCAAATGCTTGTTTAGATCAATTGTTGACTGCGGATATAATCAAAACGTGTAAAAATTTTTGTAAGTCTGATTATATTATTATTTCAGCTGGAATGCATAATAAGGAACCCGATGTGTTTCAGCTAGACTTGGATATATTTTTAAACAAAGTGAAAAATACAAATGTGTTGTGCTGTGGAACTAGCAATAACTTTAACATAAATATATATAAAAATAGAATAATACGTATGTTATGTTTAACTCACACAAACATGATTTCTTCGGAACTGTGTTATGTGTGGGGACACTTAGACAAAATAAATAGCTGTAGGGCAATTGTAAGAGATATGATGCGACTAAACTATCAGTATAAATATCAAACCCAACGCCCATTACCTCGTAATATAAATATACCTATACATATTGCAAGTTCACAAAGGTCCGATGAATATAACAGTAATAACAGTAATATTGAAAATAGCTCACCCTTAAAGAAACAGTTTTTTCGTCCCTTACACAGTGCAAGCGAGGAGTACTAATGAGAACTCTATCATCTCTAACATAAAATACAATATTTTTTTTCACAAAATGTTTGTGGCCTAAGTACAAAAAAGGATGAATTAGAATTATATGTCGATAATTTGCCTGTTAAGCCATCGTTTATCTGTTTTACAGAACACTTTTTAAATAGTGAGGCCTTGATGAGTTTTAAGTTTCTTGATTATTATTTATTAGCAAGTAACGCAAGAATAAATATGAGGAGGGTCTCTGATCTTAGGGTTAAATGAGGGTAACGCTTAGGAATTACCGATATGTAAAAGCCTTTACAAAATTGAATGCTTCGAAGTTTGTGGAGTGCACGACAGTACAACTAACTTAAACCTGTGTTGTGTTTATCGTAATCCTAAAGCAAGTAATTTCAATATGTTCATGGATAGATTAGAAAAGTTACTAGATTATTTCTTTAATAAAAAGTGTATTATATGTGGGGACTTCAACGTAGACTTATCAAAGGAAAGCACTTATAAGGCAGATTTTTTGACTTTACTGCGTTGTTACAATTTCAGACAAGTAGTAAATTGCACTACCTTCGTGCGAGGAAATATCAGTTCATGTTTAGATAACATTTTAACAAACTTGCCAGATGATTTTGTTCATAATATTGATGTCGATCAAAACGGTCTTTCTGATGGACATGCAGCTCTTTCCTGTGACCTTGCTATTGAGGAGTTTTCACATCACATAAATCGTGTGATAAAAATACATTGAAAAGAGAGTGTTTAACACAGCCGGAAACAACTCATTTAGACAACAAATTCTCAGTGAATCTTGGGATCAAAAAGGCATAAATGACTTCTTAAAAACTCTTTTTCATATTTTCAAAAAATCTTTTAGGAAAAAAAAGAAAAGAGTCAATATTAGAAAGAGTTTTGATCTCAAGTGGGTTACAAAGGGCATTCGAACATCCAGTAAAATGAAAAGAGTACTGACATCTATCAATAAAACAGTTCATGATGACTCACTCTCTGCGTATCGTAATAATTACATAAAACTCTACAGGAAAGTTATAAGACAAGCAAAAAGATTGACCGTACAGTCAGAAATAAGTAAATCTAAAAATTCAGCTAAGGGTATTTGGGAAGTTGTTAATAAATATAGAAAACATAAATCAACTAAAACAAAGGAGAAAATCAAATTAAAAATTAACAATAGAATAATTGATAGGCCAGAAGACATAGCTGATGTTTTATGTAACACCTTCAGTTGTGATAAAGCTGAGGGCTCTGGGGATATAGTTTCGGCTCTAAATTTGCTACATACTACTAGTCGGCGAGTGGATGTTAACATGGTATGGGAACCAGTAACTCCCTATGAGATCGCCAAAATGGTGTATGCTATGCCAAATAAGAGAGTCATGTGGGTATGATGAGTTGTCTATCAGCGTTATTAAGAACAATATAGACGTTTTAGCGGATCCTCTAGCTACGTTTTACAACAAATGTTCAGAGTCAGGTATTTTCCCGGACCAATTAAAAATTGCCAAAGTGGTTCTCGTTTATAAGAAAGGCTGTAAAAAGGATCCTAAAAACTACCGACCTATATCCTTGCTGCCAACTTTGTCTAAACTCTTTGAAAAGTGTATAAAGATACGCCTGGTCAACTTTCTAAACCTTAACCGAATACTTAGTCATAGACAATTTGGGTACCAAAGAGGAATTGGTACCATTGACGCAATAAGCGCCTTAGTCGAGGATGTTGTATGTAAGCTTAACGAAAAGAAGAGAGTTGCCTGTTTATTTGTCGATCTCAGTTCTGCTTTTGATGTCATAAATCATGAACTTATTTTAGATAAGTTAGATCACTATGGAGTGAGAGGCACAATTCACAGCCTGTTGCAGAATTATCTGAGTAATCGTTATCAATTTATCGAAGTCAACATCGTAGATGAAAATGACAACGAAAAGCACTTCAAATCGAAATTGTTTAAACTAGTTAGCGGAGTACCACAGGGATCCATCTTAGGGCCCCTTTTATTCATTATTTACACTAACGATTTAATTGACTATATTTGTAATAACCATAATGATGTTGATTTGACAGTTTATGCTGATGACACTAATGCTGTGATATCGGCTGATAATAATGAAAATCTCGGACTCAAAGTTAATATAATTTTGAAAGAACTATATACATGGTTTAATAATAATTTCCTTAAGCTAAATTCAGGCAAAACTGGACTCATACTTTTCAAATCTACGGCACGAAATAATGAGAGTCTACAGGTTAAACTCAACGGAGAGGTTGTTGACACTGTTAATACCACAAAGTTTTTAGGTGTGTACTTAGATGAATTCTTAAACTGGAAGCAAGAACTTAACGCGATTGAAGGAACTATTAGTTCGGCATGCTACGTGCTTAGAAGTGTCAGAGATGAACTCACTACTAGTCAGCTAATAATGATCTATTATGCTTTGGTCGAGTCCCGTCTGCGCTACAGTATTAAATTTTGGGGATGTAGTTATGAATATAATATTATTAAAGCGTTTCGGTTACAAAAGAGAGCAGTGAGAACAATAGAAAGAATATCTCAAACCACATCATGCAAAGAAAGTTTTGTAAAGTTAGGAATTCTCACTGTTCCTAGCCTTTATATTTTGGTCGTTCTAACGAATATGAAGAAGCAATTACATAAATTTGAAACAGATGAGGAGAACAAGCAGAGAATGAAGACACTTCGGAAAGATATAAAGCACAATTTCTGTCCTCAATTAAATGTTGCTCTACATTGTCCTAAATTTCAGGCTGTCAGGCTTTACAATGCCTTACCTATTTCTTTAAAAAATGAAACAGGCCTGACTCCTTTCAAGCATAAACTTAAAGATTACCTGATAAAAAAATGTTTCTATAGCGTAGAGGACGACATCAATGACAATGGAAAATAATACTTACGTTGTAACTACTTGTTGACCCCATCATTTTGACATTTTTATATATTTTTTGACATTTTTACCATAATTCCGGATTTACGATTTTACATTTTATTCTAAACCTATTATATGTTGACATTCTTAAATATCATTATAATCATTATTTTTATATACTTTAAATGGACTTAATTTTTAATTTTATTTTTATTTTTTGACATTTTTACCACAATTCTTGACTTACATTTTATTCTTGTTACGTTATATAATTACTTTTTTGATTCTTTATTATACGTATTGTCATTATTAATTTTGTTTTGGTATGATTTATTTTAATAATTTAATAATAGGTTTATTGTGTATATTTTAATTATTATCAGTTTTGTGTTAAATCAATATTTTATTTCTGTGTTTAATTTAATTTAAATATTGTATAGAATTTTTTGAACTATTTATATATTTTTTTTTTAATGTAAGAAATTCAAATACAATGTATATTGTTAATGAATAAATGAATTGAATTGAATTCTAAAAGTTTACTTAAGTCAAACTTGAAGAAGTATTTGTCTTTATACATTGCACTGTATTTTGCAACGACATCACCAGACAGTTCTATTTTGTACGGAATCAAGGCTCTGATGGTTCCTTTAGTTGCTTCAAGACGTGCCGTTACAGATTGCTGTGGTTGCAAATCAATAGTGCGGTTCAGAGTAAAATCTTTGTGGACAACAAATCTGCGATCGTCTCCAAAAGCAAACTCTTTTTGGAAATCGGCAACATAGTCGTCCTCAATCTCAAAATCAAATTTAACGTTCACATTTCTGCCTTTAACTGTCTCGTCCAAATAGTCATGACATAATTATTGACTGTTTGCGATTCTGTTACTTGGACAGCTTTTCTTTTTGCGTTTAGATTTTCGTATTTATTGCTTGTCATAACAACCATTTCTTGCTTAAAGTCCAAGAAGTAATCCGGTAGTTGACTGCTAGTCATTTGAGTTACTTTTTATCAAATGTCAAAAACGGCATTTTGTTCTAAAAATGTTTGAAATTTTGTACGATGACGTCATTGTACAAAATAGTAGTTTGCATACTAATTAGGAAATTCTTATAATTAAAAAATTGAAAATATAGTGAAAATTAAAGTGATTAAATTTTTCAACAACTTCAATTAAAGAGCTATTACGTTAATAATATTTCGTAATTTATTTTTCATGCAGTCAACTCCCGGATTGTCTACGTCCGGCAAAATTTTTCTTTGTACTTGCTTCCAGTTTTGTTTCCCATATATATCTCCCCAAGTCTCATCGCTTCTGACTAATACTTGGTCCGGTTTCTTTCCGTGGACCTTTTCGATCATGCCCTTTAATTGTTCCTTGCTAATGTGCAATGTATTGAGGTCATCGAACACCACTACTTGTTGGTCAAAACCTTTCTGAGTTCCAATTCCAATGATCTCGAATGATTTTGAATTGATTTCGTAGTAAACAAGGCCTTTCATAGACACATTTATGGATGCCAGAGCGAGGGACGGTAATAGTAATAGCAGCAGCATTTTCCTGAAATGCAAAATGAAGATTTATTAAATAACTTGTATTTTTTTATTTGTTATTCGTAACTGCATATTGCATAGTTTCTAAGACACCCGCATACAGTACGCTTATACAAGGCATCTTAAAACTTAACGAGAGTGGATGAGATTTTTATTCGGGTTTTTGTTACATTTGCTGCATCACAATGCAGTCTAGTTTATAGGTCATACTATAAAAGACTAAAGTATTCTACGACGACCGTGGTTTGCGAGATTATCTTGTGATTTAATCAAATGTTATAATGATTATTGTTAAGCATCGACCTATGATTACAGAATAATAAACAATTTAAATTAAATAATATAGGATGAGCGAAGATAGCCCTTGAACTATAAGTAAGCACTGCTTCCAGAGAGACCCTAATAGTTTTATTTTCACAAGACCAAAAGATTTAGATTTATTTATTACACATCACAAATTCATAAAATATGGATAGGATATTCATAAAAAACGTTTAAACTAACAAAGTACGTTTTAGAGATCCGTTGATTCCTACCTCCTAGAGTCTAATTCTCCAAGTCCTAACTCTAGGAGGATAGATCTATCCATCAACTCCACTGGTATCTCAAAGTCAGTATCTATGTTTTTCTAATTTTAACAATAATACCGGCAACGCACTTGTGACTCCTCTGGTGTTGCGGGTGTCTATGGGCGGCGGAAATCGCTTACCATCAGGTGATCCGTCTGCTCGTTTGCCACCTCTGCCATAAAAAAAAAAAAATTTTGAAACGTACCTATTTATTGTCCTCTAAAGTTACTAAAAACCTGCAGACACCCACTGTCTTGATTAGCAAGAAACAATTTCGTTTTATTAGGACAATGAGGAAAAATAAATGTAAGTTCACCTAACGACCTTTTGATACGAGTTTCTGCAAATATTCAAATTAATTTAAAACAACATGATAAAAATACTGTGTATTTACCTAACTTTAATTAATTGAAATGTTAGGTAATGAGGCATACATCATCATCATCAGCCTCAAGACGTCCACTGCTAGACAATGGCCTTCCCCAAGGGTTTCCACACCGATCGGTCCTCAACTGCCCTCATCCAGCGGTTTTCCGCAACCTTCACCTGGTCATCG
The DNA here is from genome assembly GCA_958295455.1 of Coleophora deauratella. Lineage (NCBI taxonomy): Eukaryota > Metazoa > Arthropoda > Insecta > Lepidoptera > Coleophoridae > Coleophora > Coleophora deauratella. The sequence goes on from OY282412.1 coordinate 4,999,440, forward strand.
GTCCACCGAGTGTCTACAATGCGTCTTCCGGTTCGCGGTCACCACTCGAGAACTTTTAATGAATGTGACCGAAAACGTATGCTTATGAATTTTATTTTATTATTTTATTTTATTTATTGAAAGGTAATCAACAGCGTTCTTAGAATAACTTAAGTAAATGTACAGTCAAAATGTATGGCCAATAACAGATTACCCTAGAATTACAATATTGTGCAGTAAAACAGACGTGAGAAGACAAAGATAGATTAGTTGGATTATAGAAACTTGCAGGTTAATATTTTCTTAATTGTGTTTTACATTACATACTGTGCATGTGTGTGTTTGTGTTTGAGTGTGTGTGTGTGTGTATGTGTGTGTGTGTGTGTGTGTGTGTGTGTGTGTGTGTGTGTGTGTGTGTGTGTGTGTGTGTGTGTGTGTGTGTGTGTGTGTGTGTGTGTGTGTATGTGTGTGTTTGTGTGTGTGTGTGTGTGTGTGCGTGTGTGTGAGTATACATGTGCGTGCGTGTGCGTGTGTGTATGTGTGTGAGGTAGGAGGATTTAAAAACATTGCTGGCTACAATTCGAGAAGGACTGCACGCACCTTGTTTTTAAAGGTGCTTTTAGATAGCAGGAAGGGGTCACAATTCGGGAATTTTTTGTTGTATGTATCTGATATACGTGCCAGGGTTTCATTTTTAGCGTAGTTGGTGCGGTGCGGGGGAACGTGTAGAAGGCGTGCATTGCAAAGGCGCTGTCTCCGTCGTGGGGCACTCAGTCCCAGGGCTGCAACCAGCTCAGGGCAGTCCAAATTTGAATTTAATATGTCGTACAAAAAATTAATATCTAGCTGAATGCGTCTCTTGTCAAGTGGTAATAAGTTGTGGGTTTTACAACTATCGTAATAGGACTTATAGAGATTATTTGTTCGGAAATTTAAGAACTTGATGAATGATTGGGGATAGGAACTGTCACCCTTCTTGGATTTAACAAACGACCAAAACTTTTTTGGGTTTTTGGAGATAGAAGTCTGAATATTATATAGAAACTTACTATAGCAGGCTGCGTGAACCCTATGGTAGCGCGATCTTAATACAGAAAACTCGTGGTAGTCATTGAGATTATTGAATCTCTTCCAGTTCCTATGCGCTTTAGCCTTTTGTTGTATGATTTGTATTAAAGCTCTTGAGTACCACACGGGATAATGTTGTCTGTTATGGTTCGATTTCTTGATGGGAACATGCAACTGAATACTGATATATATTGATTCATACAACAAGTCCACACACTCATTAACATCCTTATTAAAAAACTCCTTCTCCCAGTCAGTGGTGTTTAAAAATTCATTAATCTTTTGATAATCGCCTTTAAAAAATTTGTAACTAACTCCGCCGCACTTGCTAAAGGGTTTGACAAGAATATCGGAGGCGCTTATGCATAAGGGGGGGTGAAAACTGTCCACTTTTACTAGAGGAAACTGCGGTATCGAAAGTTCCGTTGAGAAGTTGCAAAAAATTAAATCTAGAATATTGTTAGTTGAGTTGATAAACTGATTATACTGAGTTAAGCCATGAAGAGATAAAAAATCAATTAATTCAGTCCCCAACAAACGAGTCTCAGCCGACTCTTTTTTAGAGTAATAGACAGGACTGCAGTCCATCCACTGTACAAACGGCATACATACAGTTTCTGTTTTTTTTATATTAAAATATATTTGACAATATAGTAGAGAATATACAGCTTGTTCAAAAAGTGCGTCTGAAACAAAGGGTTTTTTTATGTGATGGGTGGCAAACGAGCAGATGGATCACCTGATGGTAAGCGATTACCGCCGCCCATAGACACCCGCAACACAAGAGGAGTCACAAGTGCGTTGCCGACCTTTGAAATGGGATGGGGGGATAGGGGAATGGGGGGGAGGTTGGGCTTCCGGTACCCTCACTCACTCGGCGAAACACAACGCGTTGCTTCACGCCGGTTTTCTGTAAGGCTGTGGTGTCACTCCGGTCGAGCTGGCCCATTAAAGGGTTTGATTAAAGGAGAAAATCTGAGGCAGATTTAGTATGGGAAACTGGAAAAAAATGTGAATAGCATTTTTTCAATGTTTTTCCTATATTGTATTGTATACTTATTCTGTCTGAGTAATCCCATGAAATTCCAAACGCACTTTTATAACACCCTGTAGGTAGAGTGTGTATATGAAACAAGTGTGGCAATACTTTCTAAAACTGTCGAAATAGCAAAGGGACTTTTCATCAAATTGAACAGATAATTTCGCGTTTATAGTAAAGTTGTTAAGTTCTATGAGTTATAACCTGATAGAAATCTACCCTTAAGTATAATTGCCTTTTTATTACATATTTGAGTGGCAACATCTTGGCTGATGTTAACTAACGATGCTGCCGAAAATGTATCACACAAGCTTAAATAGTACAGTGCGATAGAGAATGCAATAATTGGCATTTAAAAAAGCACACGTGATTTTGAATAGATATTACGACATAATAATACACAAGACTGACCGTAAGACAATAGTTTGAAAACAAAATTATCGAATAATTGGAGCAGCTCGCCTTACCCTATTATCTAAACGTCATCAGAAACGTCTGAGGATACGTATCCAGTGATTTTGTTAAGAATTGACTACCATTTAAATCTTCCAGTGCCTTGAGAACGCTATTTAAGACAATTGACGTAATTTGCACTTTAACTTCATTATTTTTTCTCATAATTATATTTTTAATGGAAATTTCCAACTTATTTAATTTAATTTTAATTTAATTTAATTTATTTATTTTACCAGATAACAAGATCCATTCTTATTAGTAGTAAGACTTAAGACTATGTTAGTAGATTGAAGATTGAATAATAATTATAATTTAAATAATTAATTAATAAAATAAAAAACAAATTTGACAAAAAAATTCACATGATATACTCCCAAACACCCTTTAGGAGCCCTATCCAGTGCTTCATTACCGGCGAGTCAAACCTCGCTGCAATGGCAGCCAGGACGCTGATGCTACTCCCCCGCACTCTGCCACGCATGGACGCCACACGTTTACGCATTACTGCTTGAAAGCAGTCTACTCGCGCCTCTGCGAACATCTTAGAAGCGCTGCAGTGACGTGGTAGCCTCAACAGCATCCTGAGCGTTATTATATTGTACGCGTAGGGCGTTGTAGGCCTTTCGAGTATATGATACCCACAGGCTGCTCGTGTAAAAAGTCATACAGTACGCCTTAAAGAAGGTTAACTTTACCTGCACTGAACAACGAGCAAGCCTGCGGGCAATCATATTACTTCTGACCGACAACCCCCTACGCTCTCTTTCCATGTCTGCATCATCTTTCAGATCTTCGGTAACAATATGCCCTAAGTATTTAAATTGTGTGACGCGTTTTAGCAAATTGCCATTCAGCGTTATTGGTGGCACTAGTTTAGGTGTTTTACTACCCGATCTGAAGACCATGCAGACACTTTTGGACGTGTTGTATCTGAGGCCGTGGGTAGCAGCGTACGCCTCACACACTGCCAACATTTTTTGCAATCCGCCAGGCGAGGGGCTCAGCAGCACCATATCGTCTGCGTAGCTGATATTGTTAATGCTGACGCCATCAATATGACAGCCGACATGCATGTTGCTAAGCTCCTCGATCAGCTCATTCACATATAGGCTGAAAAGCTTAGGAGAGGACCTGCCTCCCTGCCTCACCCCGCATTCCAACCTATATACGTCCGAAAAAGCCTCACCCCATTTTACTTGGTTAAGCTGGTTGTTATACCAGAACCTCACGATATTTAGCAGGTCTTTTGGCAGTTTAGTACAAGCCAATTTCCTCCACAGGACCTCATAAGAGACCAGGTCGAAGGCCTTAGACAGGTCTAAAAAGCAAGCGTATATAGGAGTTTTCCTATCAGTGTAGTACTTGACAGCGTATTTTAGGCTCAATATGGCACTATCGGTAGACACGCCCTGCCTGAAACCGAACTGAGCGTCATGCAGATCTAAGTGCCTACCCAAGTGCGAGTCCACTACACTGTCAAGTACCTTAGCTATTATAGTTGCAAGGGATATAGGCCTGTAGTTCCCCTTATCCGCGATATCCCCAGTACGATTTTTCACGACAGGTACAACAACCGTCCTCATGAGCTCCTGCGGTAGGTAGCCGTGTCTCAGACATAAATTAAAAAACATAGACAACACTCGGGGTAAGTGTATGCCCGCATGCTGTAAATGTTCGACGCTGAGCCCGTCGTGTCCCGGCGATTTTCCGCGTTTCATCGACCTTACTATGGAGATAATTTCCTTCGACGTAATACTAAACGTAGGTGATAATCGCTTGGACTCGACGGGCTCCGCCGCCTCACGCTCCAGGGTAGGCGCCAGGTGTGGGTTGACCCTGAAGTGATTTTTAAACAAATTTGTAATATTCGTTGCATTTTCAACTCCATTTATAGAAGCAGGCAATGCCGGCTTATTGTTACATTCGTTAGTGCATTTCCAAAAATTTTTTAAATCATTTTTCATTCTATATGAAGCTAATCGATCCATCTTGATCTGGTCCTGATGATCCTGGCACCACTTAAGCCTAGACTTAAATATTCTTTTACTATGGTACATATCTTCATACACTTGGCCTGCCTTCGGTTTACCATATAACAACCATATATCAAAGCATAGCTTAGCTTGAGTGTGCGCTTGCCTTACATGTTCGTTCCAACCACTTATGTACTTGGAACGCCCACGCACCCCGACCTTGTGTCCGTGGCTATTAATTGCAGCTTCCGACAAGGAACATACAATTTTACCATACAACTCGTCTAGTACAACCTTATGCCTATCGTCATAACAAATATTATCACAGCAAGATCTTAGCTCTAAAGGCAAGTATATTTCTCTCAAACTCATGTGACAAAGTTTATTATATTGCTCAATTTGACTAGCATCACGGTGACCCCACAAAAACCTATTCGGGGGTAATTGTTTGTTACGCAATTTAGGTCTAATTACATTTGAAAGTGAAATATTGAAAGTGATGGTAACTTTGAGAAATAATATTAAGCGAAAAAAAATTTATATATTAAAAAAAAATTATAAAGTGAAGCTATTCGTGTGAACGACCAAAAACATGATTAAATTCTATTTTCCCCTGCAGCATTTTATTATATTTTCATTCATGTACATTGTACATTAACTAAAACAACACAACTATATGAGTCAATAACAATTCTTATGTTATTTGTTGTAATATGCTATTAACATATTAATAACTAAAGAAAAACAGGCGAGGCTATTTAAGTGATCGTCACTGTACATGTTCACTCGCCCCTTAAAGATTTCTTCCACATCCACCCATGTTTTTGTTTAATTTGGACAAGTAAAATAAGTATTTTTTTAAATGTTTATTTAATAACTAACTTACACAAGTTATTACAGTTCATAAAAAAATACGTGTGCAAGCAAATAGGTACGCAAATACTCTACACCGGGAACTGATAACTGCATTCTCATGCATGAGAAAAATAAAAATACGCAATCATTAACTTAATTTCTTGGTAATATCAAATAAAAGCTATTTTTGAGAAAAAAACATCTACAAAGTGCCGTAATAACCGTACCGTGTTTATATTGATAGATGCTAATAATATTATTTTTGTTTATAAATTGTAATTTATTTGTAATAATTTTTACATTGGTATTGTTTTTAACAAGTATTGGCAACCACCTCTATTGGCATAGAATTCATTGCATAGATTTGGAGCAAATCGGCTGTGTTAATTCATTATTTTGATTATTTCTTGTAATTCATAAAATAAGGTCATGTTCAAAATAAAACATACAGATAGGTATTTTAATTTTATTAATTTAATATAAATTACATGATGTTTAATCTTTTATTCTATTACAACAAATTATCTTGAATTAGGGCGCTTTTATTGTCATGCCGGTTTCTGCCCGCATGCGGGCTGGGCCCGCATGCATGCGGCGGCGTTTCCAAAGCGACTCGCGTGCGTGTGACACCCATGACAATAAAAGAGCCCTTATTATCTATCATTCACTGGGTATTAAGGGGCAGAGGAAGACTTAAGACGCGATGGATGGTTGGATGTGGTAAAGAATTACATAAATGTCAGAACGTGGACCCCAATTAGTAAGACGTAGAAGCCGATGACAACTCATTAGGTACCTATATATGTTGTTACTTTTTAGTTAGTGTTTTACACTGTTTATTGTTTACCGTTATAAGACTTGTTTTCAGTTTATTTGGTAGATTTTTCTTCAGAAGTCTCACTACTTTGTTCGTTGATCAGCTCTTTGAGCTCTTCTTCCACAATTGACTTCAAATCCTCGTCTGAGATCTCGAAGGGCACCTTCATAGCCTTCCTTGTAAACTTCTTACCAGTTGCAGCAGCATGCTTAGCAGCACTCGCCTTCCTTTTCTGAGCACCACTGACCCCAGTTTCAGCGGAGAAACTCTTCATCACTGTATACCCATTGTCAGCGTTTATTATATGCAAAACTCGTACGATAATATTTGGTTGATAGCCAGCGTTTTGTTACCCAAAATCTCGTTTATGTCCAAACCATAGGAGTGATGACCTTTGTATCTGTTGTTATAGTTGAGGAGCACGTGACCCTTTAGAGATACTTTGTATGGAATCTTGAATTTGAGAGTTCCTTTCTTTGTCTCGAGTTGCGCTAGCACCTTTTGGCCGACCGCTAAGTCCAGCGATACACTCTGACTCCTCAAGTTCTTCGATGTCGATCTACGATTGGAACCAAAGCTAAAGGCGTGACTAACACTCTTCACATCTTTCTCCACCTCAAAGTTCAATGAAATGTCAACAGCTTCGGCTGAGACTTCCTTAGCGTTTTGCCAAATTGACGTAAGTGAATCATAAGTTGTCTCAGATTCTTGAATGAAAGTTTTCTTTGTCGTCGTGTATGAATTCTCGTAAACGGTCCGCGTGAGGACTACTGTCTCGCTGTTCATTTCGAAAATCTCCACAGGGGTGTCGGTCTCCACTTTTAGTTCAACTGGGTCCCAACCATGTTTACTGTACAGGTCTCCCCAAGGCGTGTCAGGTGTGAAAAAGATTTGGTCAGGCTTTTTGCCGTGATACCTTTCAACAGCTGACTTCAAATCTTCATCCTGGATTTCGAAGGAAAGTCGATCGTTGGCAGTGATGGCTCGTATCTCGAAACCTTTTTGGACTATGGCACCTATAATGTAATTATTGTCGAAATAAACCTTTCCACTTAGGTTGACCTCCATTGAGGCTAGCGCCACAGTCGGGAGCAACAGAAGTACCAACCTCATTTTTTATGCTGGAAGCAAAAAATATGTTATTTTAGGTTTAGTATAAACTTGTACGGAATTCGAAACGCTGCCGGTGAATTGTAAAAAAGGAAATAAAAAGTGTAGAAATTAAAATAAAGGAACAGTATTTACATATAAATAAATCTTTAACCAATGAAATGGTTAAACGTTTTGAAATTAGTATTCAGAAAAAATAATTTCGGAATTAAGGTAGGTAACCAGATGACTATACTTATTATACATAATCTCAACCGTTTCCGTGCATCGCAAGCCACGACAAGCCATTGGTGCCGGACTATTGGTCACTAACATTTCATAAACTACAATCAATAAAATCAAGCAACAGATCATTATCCACGAGGTCAAACGCCTTTTTAAAGTAATAGGTTGCATGAACTTGACGTCCTAAATCCATTTGAGCCCTAGTGTAATCGACGAAATTAACAAGATTAGTAACAGTCGAGCGTGCAGGACGAAAGCCATGCTGTGATTCGTTCAATCTTGCATCGATGTTCACTAATGCGTCGAGCGAGAATTGACTGAAACAGCTTGCCAAACACTGACATCACCGCTATCGGCCTGTGATTTTCGATATCATAAACTTTGACCTCCCTTCGGGACTGGGGTCACACGGGATGTTTTCCACCACAGTGGGATGACGAAGCTCTGAGAGCCAAGTTATAAATGTGCAACAAGGGGTCTAACAACACGGCCAGACAATTCTTCACTAAAAACGGAGGCACAGCATCAGGACCAGCTGAAGATCGAGGCTTAAGCCGTTTTGCGGCACGTTGAAAATCAGATTAATTGATGCTATCCACGCTTACTGTGACTGCACTGAATTTACCATTACCTTTCAATGCGGCCTCCTCAGCGTTTAATGTCGGAACATTTTTGTGGAAAAAAGAGGTAAAAAAAATAGCAAATGCTTCTGCAGCTTCCTGACCACTTACTGTGCGAGAACCAGATGCATAGCCTTCGTTGCCGCGCCTATCTTTACGTTGGTCCTTTATGAAGTCCCAGAACTTTGAAGGGTCTTGGTATATACTGGCAGAGATGCTTTCTATGTAATTTTGATAAGAGTCCTTAATCAGAGCCTTAACATGATACCTGTAGAATTTAAATAGCTCCCAGTTAAATTCTCTACCCTCTGCTTTATATCTCTTTAGGTGGTCGTACTTAAGGTTTTTATATTATTTTGATGATATCCCCAGTGTACCATATTGGATATACGTATCGACTCGAAGTCCTACCAACTCTCTTTTGTGGCACATAAGTTTGAAAGCAATCGTAAAGCTTAGTATATAGCATTTCGGTCGCTTGGTTTACATCAGTTAGATCCAATATTTCTCGCCAATCAATGTTGGCAATTGTACTGTACAGGGAGCCTAATATGTCAGCTCAGCTCATGATACTTCATCGATGGCCTCTGCGTCTATTTAAGACCATTTACTGCGCAGTATCTTGGCGCAATGCTTTTGATAAATTATCAGATAATACTTCATACCATACCTTAGACCCTATCTAAAAAAACTGCAACCCATATCGTCAATACTACCTTTTTGTTTTGTCCATATTACTTGATGCTACTATTTCCCATGTCTTCGAAAAGTTAATCCAAACTCCACACATGAGAGCCAAGTCCGAACTGTATACATACTTTTAAATAGTATTTTTCTATTATGTAGTGGTTATCCCCGGGCAATTATTGAAGGACGAGGAATCTCTCTAAGCCGGTAATTGAACGAATTAATGAAAACACTTTATTGTACAACATAAACAGAAAAATATAAACAATATACTTACCTGAAAAAAAGTTATACAGGTAGTAGGTCTTACGTTGGCTCTCTCGCCATATATTTTTTTATGGCATAGTTGGCAAACGAGCAGACGGATCACCTGATGGTAAGCGATTACCGCCGCCCATGGACAACCAGACACCAGAGGAGTTAGGAGTTGCGTTGCCGGCCTTTGAAATGGGAGTATGCTCTTTTCTTGAAGGCTTGAATGTCGTGTCGGTCCGAAAATACCACAGGCGACAATTCATACCACAATTTGGTTGTGCGAGGCAGAAAGTTTCTAGTGAATAAAACGCACAGTTGTGGACTGCCAACCATCTAATCATATCATTCCAAAGATTCGATAAATCCAAAATTATGAGTAGAAGCCACAGTCATTGGGAATGAAGCGAATACAATTTATACTTTATTTAAGGTCCTTTTAAATACTTGAAAGTTATCCACGTCTTCTACTCATGAAATTGAAAAACTTTTTACTAAATTTAAAAAAATATGTTTGGACTTCTTATTGCAAAATAGGCGAATCACATTATCAATTAAGATAAAATTTTCAAAAAAAATATACGTATTTACGATAGTTGAAAACTAGCTGTGTTAAAAAACTCTGATATTTTAGAAAGACCCTATATATCCTGATCTAAATCTAAACCTTAGCTATTTACACCTTTTGCCATTTCAGAAATTTTAGAATCATGAATTCATGAATCATATTTAAGGATATATGATTCATGATTCAAAATTTTCTGCACTATTCAAATTATTAACATTAACAAAACTTCGCAAAACTTCTGAAACAAACAAGTTACAGCAACAAAAATACCTCATTGAAAATATTCGAACTCATTCATTATCCTTTTCTACGAATTGCTTACCAAGCAAGAGAGAAAGAGATAGCTATATACATTGGAAGGCTTTCGAGGTGGGCGGAGTTGAAACTAGAAACTCCCACTACAACACTAGTGGGTTCTCAACTTCTCATATTTGTTTGGCAAAAATATGTTTCCATGTCGCAGTATTTTATAGCACACAATAGCACACATATTCTTTTAGCACAATGAATAAGTTTTTTAAAGAAATCAACTTTCAAATTTAAATTAAGTTAAATTCAGACTTATCAAACCATAAGTTTTAAAGAACTAAAGAAAATTCATTGAATGAAACGAAGTTGCCTTAAAACCGTAGAAAGCTTTCCAGAACACTTTCCTGAGAGGAATTCTTACCCTGTCAGCAATATAGCCTTTTGTAAATCTCCTAAGTGTAAAAGGGACAGAATCCTACTCAGAAATAGTGCCTTGGTTTTGGAACGGGACCTTTAATAACTAACCCATATTTAAAAAAACCCGCCTGCATTAAAAATGTGTCCTATGTTATTCTCGGGATTAATATGAATCTAACGAAACTTCTCAAGCTAAAATCTATCAAGCCGTTTAGGCTACAGAGCATGCCAAAGAAATTTACATAGATATACGTATACATACATACATACACTCGAAAAACATAACGCTCCTTCTGGCGCAGTCGGGTAAAAATATAGCACAACGATATTAAATATTCTGTAGCTTGGCGCACACTGATACCAAAATTACCAATTTGGCTGAACAATGTTATTTTGAACTGCCTTATTAGCATTTATATTGGTTTAACAGACAGCGACGCATATTTTAATACCTGTTTCTGTGACTCACCCGTCTAGCTACGGTACAAGATTCAAATTCTGTCTGATGACTTATGAGGTCCTCTAGAAGAAATTGCTAGCAAAAATATGAAAATCTCTTTTTTCACTTTATAAACTCTATACACGCTTTTACTTCTATCATATATATGAACAACTTTGACACAAACGGTACGGAGCGTTCCGGAAGCGGTATTTTTTGTAATGTTCGGATTACTATGAAACCCTTCACACCAAAACCGGGCGAGAGTCTTTAAGTTCGCTTCGCGCAGGTCCGCCTTCGGAACGCTACCACCCCGCAGCCGCCTCTGTGTGTTGCGCTTAAAGATATCACAAAAAAAAATACCCCCATACAAATATGGTCAATGAGTTGATCAAATTATAAGTACAAAATCCAAAATTTTTCAAATCTGAATTTTTATTATGGTGGAAAAGAGACCAATTAATTTTTACCTCTTTTTATTTTGGATTATTGTGTCATTTGATTGTTGTTTTTGCATTACTTTATATTTAATAATTTAAACCAGCAGTGGGTTCGTAAACATGATAAAAGAGCAAATAATACACATATATCTATAACCAATAACTTAAACAGGTATCTATACTTAATTATATTTTTTCGTTTTCTCCCTCTTTCACTTCTTCTTTCTGAGGCGTTCCTTGTGTTTCTTCGTTTTCTTCACTCTCTTCCTCATTATCATCTTCAAAAATTTCTTCTGGACCCAAATCTGTGGGCACATTAATCTCAATCTTTTTACTTTTCATCGGTACACCTTCTTCTTTATCATAGTGTTTGCTTGTAGCCTTTTTCAGTCCTTTTTTAACCTTAACTTCAGTAGGAAAACTTTTCAAAACGGCACCTTCTGTATCGCGAACATGTAGTTGCGTATCGTATAAAACTTCGTATATTAACATCTGGTACACTTTTCGAGTTGCGGTAATATTTCTTACATTTAATACCTGATTGATGTCAAATTTATATAAGTATTTATCTTTGTACATCTCGTTGTATTTAGCGATGACGTCTCCAGATACAGAAATTTCGTACGGAATCTCTACCTTAATAGTTCCTTTCAAGGCTTCCAGCTCGGCTGTCACTTTTTGTCCAGGTTCAAGGCGTATGGTGGCATTGCTTTCATAATATCTTTTCTCTTGAAATCTACGATTGAAACCAAAATAAAATGTCTTTTCGAAATAAGCCGAATTGTCGTCGATATTAAAGTTGAATGTTACTTTTATTTTAGGGCCATTAATTTTGGCTCCTCCCGTCCAATAGCTATTAATAGTGTTATTGAGGTATCCATTTTCATTGATCCAAATATATTTGTCTCGTGAACCTCTGTTTTCGTAATTGGTTTTCGACAGCAGCACTTTATCGCTGCTATAGTCAACAAAGTAGTTGTTTGAAAGCGCTTGTACTTTAACGTGTAGTTCTTTCCATCCGTACATTTTGTGGAGGTTTCCGAAAGGCGTCACGCCTGTCGTGTACACGTCATCTGGCTTTTTACCGTTGATTTTTTCTATGATTCGTTTTAGATTTTCGGTCTGAATGCCATACGTAGTTCTTTCATTATCAGAGATCAAGTGCTCTTCTAATCCCCGAGGATAAGCTTTGCTGGACACGACATTTAAACGGACGGTTCCTTTCAGTTCGAATTCGATATGTGCAAAAGTAAGAGTAGGTAGAAGCAATAATAGTAGTTGCTGCATCTTGGTACTGAAAATGGTAAAAAAAAGGTGTTAACATATGTACATTCTAATGAAGCAGGGTCCAACTTTGTAGGTCTCGTTTTGGGTCACTACCACTGTAGAGCATTTCCTGAGCCCGTCTACCTAGCTTGATGTGTTCCAGCATGAAGATGAAATAAACAGTTCTCCATTGTTTTGAGGAATCTTGGTAAGCCCACTTCCATGTTTCCGCATCACACTTACCATCAGGTGAGTTGATGCCAAAGGCTTAGATAATTGGAGATTTAGAAAGAATTAACTCAATGGATTATACACTCTTTGGACTTTATTTACTGTCTATCAGTATCAAAAACATTTAATGTAAGTCTAAACTACAATCGGAAAAGTCATGTGGAGGAATAGCAGGGCAAATTAGCATGCAGTGCATTTAGCCTGGCCTAGTATATGGTAAATATAATATTATGTGGTAAAAAACGTTTTTTGTTAACGCTGTTACCCGCATTAGGCTAATGAGGGCCGATTATGTAGATAGATTTAAAAAAAATATAACCAGGCACGTTGTGCAGACTTGCCAAAAAAAAAAGACTTTCTCGCGTAACCTTTTACCGCCTGTCCTAGGACAGTGGATGCTCAACACAAATCAGCAAAAAAGTCAGCTAATCAGTTGCAAAGGATAGGGGTAGTAATCAGACTTGACAAGAAATTGAAAATAATTTGGGAAATAACTTTTTTTTTAATAATGAACTCAATTGATCCTACTATAATATTATAGTTGACCATGTAAAGTTATAGTTACGTAAAAAGTTTCAAATCATCGATTCATTTAAAAATCAATTACAGAAAAAAAAATACAACAAACTACTTAACTAAGTCACTATTTATATGCTATTTAACTAGCAACTCTGATGTTGATAACTCGATATCCAAACAAAATACTATTAAAAATATAAAATATAAGTAAGTGATATTTATTTTATTACACATACCTCGTCTTGTCGTCCAGTCTGAGAACTGATGAGACGACTAGCGTGATATCGCATTATTTCTTTACATTTTAGTATTTAATTCAAAACAAATTTGACCTAATGAACTAAGACAACAGTTTCTGGAAATATTTCTGCAAAAATATGATAACTGTCTAATTATCTTCTCTCTGGAAGAGCTAGGTAGGTATTTTGATAAGATACAAATACTAAGTGACAAACTCAACAGCTTTGGTGCCATTTGGTAGATGCTCCTCAAGAAACTAAACAACTGTCTCAAAAACCTAATAAATAATCGTTAACAACCCATATCTTTCCCACTCCAGGGTCACTCGACACACGGGGGCCAAGTCTGGATTGGTGGAGGTTGTGGAACTAGTGGTCAACCCCAGTGTCAGAAGTTTTCAAGCCGCCCATAAGGCCTCCGACACTTAACGACTGCCATCTAGTGATAGCAGCCGGCACCAACGGCTTAACGTGCCTTGCGAATCACGGAAGCGGTTGAGATAAATGCCACTAACAGTCAAACCCATCCAGGTTGTGACCGTATCTGTAGTCAGTTAACCTGCGTGATCGACGCTATCACGCAAGAAAAAACCTATACAGTGGGCAAAATACAATTGCCATAAGCTAACCAACTAATCTATTGGGAAGATGGAAATTATGTATTCATAATTTATTGTTTCAACCATTTGCATCTTTTCATAGAAGAGCAATACGGTCTTGGCCTTTGTTCCCACTGTGTTAGGAATATGACCATTTTTCAGAATGGAAAAAGTGAGACCCATCGCAAGGTTTTTTTTTGTTTTTGGTTATTTTAACACCTAGATGGGGGAAAGAAAATGATTATAGCCATACAGCCTTGTCTGTTGAAAATTCCGTTTTAAGACAACATCCATTTCTTCCGTTTACCATTGTCTTATGATATAAGTCTAGTCATTTTCCAATCTAATTTCGAATTATACCGGAGTATTGAAGTACCCTATAAAGTAGACCGTATAAAATTAGGGTGCTTGTTATGAGACATAAAGTCAATAGTTCTAAAGTTACAAATTATAATATGTTTTCCATAAAAATCCATGGTCATAATATTTAAGTTCCATAAATTGATGATTGCCATAATATCGATGATTGATGATTACCATAATAGCCGTTAGTGACGGCTGCTATCGTTAGATGGCAGTCGTTAAGCCATGTCGGAGGCCTTATAGGCGGCTAGAAAACTTCTGACACTGGGGTTGGCCACTAGCCCTACAACCTCCACCAATCCGGACTTGGCCCCCGTGAGTGGAGTATGATCTATCTAACCTTCCCGAGTTATGGGAAGAGATCCGTGCCCCTGCAGTGGGGACGTAATGGGTTGTTAACATAATATCGATTATCATAAAACTCTGTAGTCAAGTATTTTCTTATAATAATCTGAAGGCATAACTTTTAGATCCTAAACCTTATCAATACTAACATTCATTATTCTAGTAGGCACATTCCTTAATCCCTTAGGTTCCTAACAGCTCTGTGCCATAAATATATAATAGTATATTATATTTTCTTTGTTTGATAGTGCTAAACTGGTTAAATATAATACTTCCCCGTAGATGACGATAGCTAGTTTCGAGGGAGCAGAGATAAAAATGGTGCAAAGAAATGCTGCAAAAATTCGATGATATAGTCACTCTAGTGCTATGAATTTAATCACTATAAGCGGTAAAACGTATACTTAGTATGACGACCTCCCTCCCTACTAAATCCCAGCGCAAATTGTGGGTGTTTGAAGTCGAGGAACTATCAGTGAAACAAGCTCCATCTGTAAAAAAATTATAGTCTCATTTTTTTTTTGGAAGAAGGGGTATTTTGGTTATCAATCCCTTAGGGCGAAAACACATCAGAGCGGCGCGGCGCCGCGACGCTGAAATCGGCGGCGCGCGTTGCGCCGCACCGCCGAACGCAGCGTTGCGCGGCACGCGCGCCGCGCCGCTCGTATCCGCGGCGCGCACTGCTCGTAGCCGCGGCGCGCGACGCTTCTAGCAGCGGCGCGCACCGCTGCTAGCCGCGGCGCGCACCGCTCGTATCTGCGGCGCGGCGGCGGCGGCTCATTTGATGTCCACTGTTTCTGTAGGTCGGACGCTTGTTTTCTTAGCTAACCGCAAAATAACACGAAGATGGTCGACTCTCTTGATTTAGACTATTTAATATCCTTAATTGAACAACGGCCCAATTTGTGGGACAAAACAAGAGACGATTTTAAAAACAGAACCTTAAAAATGGAGACATGGAGGGAAATTTGCCGAATATTATTTCCTGGTTATGAACAAAAAGATCATAAAGAAAAAACCAAGCTTGGTATGTATTCTTGTATTTGATTACTCTGCAGATAGGTACCTAATGCAACAATAATTAAAAGTTTATCTTACAAAACTCGAACCTAGTTATCGGTAGGTAAACCTACCTTCCTATCAAATCATTTATAAGTAGGTAGGTACTTGTTCAGTCGGTAAAGCAAAGAAATACAGGGCGACTGGTAAAATAACAGACGCATTTAAGGAGATGAATAAGAAGCTGATACACATTCCAAATATGTAAATAACATGACCTTAATTTTCATCATTCAAACAATTATTTTAATTTTTACTTCTAGATTTACAAAAAGTAGCGCTATCTGTTATTACTCTTAAGAACTACGCGAATGCCGTGTTGTACGGGAGTTCTGCGTTATACGTAAGGACGCTAGGGGAAATACGGTGTAACCTTGTATATTCGTTCATATATCTTGCGTTTTACTTTCGATAAGTTTATTTAAGTATATTTAGGTACTTTGTGACAAAAACGCGCTTTTGAAGTCTGAACTATTTCTTGGTCTGATTAAGAATCAGGAAGTATACAGCGTGTTAAAAAAAGTGCGTTTGAAATTTTAAGGGGTTACTCAGAATCGTGTATATAGAATACAGCAAAAATATTGAAAAAATCCGCTCTTCAATTTTTTTCAGATTTCCATACTAAATCTGAACAGTGAATCAAGAATTTGTATGAAAAAACTGAAAAAAGTTGTAGATCGGATCGGATTTTTAAATATTTTTCCTGTATTTTATGCTTGATTCTGACTAACCTCTTAAAATCTTAAACGCACTTTTTTAACTGTATTACTAAAAACAAATGAAAAAAATCAGGAGAAGAATTCTGAGTTTTGTTTACGCAGTTTAATATGCATACTGATCTGTTTTTATTATTATTTATTATATTTGTTGTATTATTTTCGAATTGAATTAATTTTTAGAATTGCTAGAAAATCAGCAGAACTGTTGAACAGTTGATAAACAGAAGCTCACCTTGAAGTACGCCTTTATACAGGGTATGAAAACAAGTGCGTTTAAGATTTTAAGGGGTTACACAGAATCAAAGGCAAAATCAGAATATTTTATATATTTAAGTAGATGTTTTACACATACGTTTAAATCGTCTTTTTTCTATCTGGTACAAAGTTCCTACCACTCAGAACTTGTACAGTCAACGTTTCGAGAAGATTTCGCGGAGCGAGAAGAAACGTCGAGCCCAAAAGAATTATAAGTAAGTAAAAAAAAATTAAAAAGTTTATTTTATTATCTCACAAGCATTCTTAATCCTATTGCAAGAAGCTTCTTTTAAGTATAAATCATCTTTGAATCAAGTTTAGAATACAGAAAAAAGTATTGAAAAAATCCGATCTAAAGCTTTCTTCAGTTTTCCATACAAATTCTTGATTCGCCGTTCACATTTACATAATAATAATAATCAGATAATAATAATAATCTGAAAAAAATGTGAAGATCACATTTTTTAAAAAAAAATCCTGTATTCTGTACTTGATTATGAGTAACCCCTTAAAATCTCTAACGCACTTTTTTAACACTCAGTATTATCAGAATTCAAATGAAATATTGTTATTATTATTCAATCGTATTGGGAATACTACAGTACGACATGAAAGAGTAAAAAATTAATATTCGAGAACTAAACTGTTTCTTTGCCTTGCAACACCAGATTTTCTGTCATACGAGTTATAACTGTCAAGCATCTAGCTATTTCTGACAGTTGGTTTTGAATTTAATTCTTTTTTTTAAAGTGCGTATTTATATTTTATGTAATAAAACAGTGTGATGACACTCATAAGATGAATAAGGTGATCCGCAGTGGTTCTAGTGATAACATTTATAAAGATTTCTTACGATGCGATGTATGGCAGAATATCAATTCGGAAGTCTGTTGACTAATCTGGAGGACGTTTACAAATATCAAGGAGTATCAAGATCAGTCTGTCCATTCAAGCAGGGTTGCTATTTTTTTTATTTTTTATTTATTATATGACCAAAATACAAAAAAAATACATGTGTTAAACTAGTCACCTGACGTAAGCCGGAGTGGCTTTTGTGTCATATGATGATTTGTCTTTTACATATCACTTATATAGATTATTTTAGAAGGACTTATGCTAATTATCATCATCATCATCTTCCTGCCCTGTTCCCAATTATTTGGGGTCGGCGCAACATGTCTTCTGCTTCCATTCCTCTCTTCTTGCCGTCATCTCAGTGCTCACTCCTTTCATACTCATATCATTCTTCACACAATCCAGCCATCTCTTCCTTGGTCTTCCTCTTCCCACTAATCCATCCACTTTCATATTCAATACTCTCCTAGCCACATGACTTTCGTCCCTCCTCATAACATGCCCATACCATGACAAACTATTACTTTGCAACTTTTCTGTCACTGGCGCTACTTTCAGACTTCCTCCTATATACTCATTCCTTATTTTGTCCATTCTTGTCACTCCACACATCCATCTTAGCATTCTCATCTCAGCTGCATGCAGTCGCCTTTCATCAGTCTTCTTACTTGCCCAACATTCAGATCCATACGTTATGACCGGTCTTATGACGGATTTATAGATTTTCCCCTTCACCTTAAGAGGTATTTGGGGATCACATGTTATTCCGGTGACCTGTCGCCATTTCAGCCAACCTGCGTTAATTCTATGCCGTACGTCACGGTCGATATCGCCATCACTCTGCAAGAAAGATCCGAGGTACCGGAAGTCTGAGCAGACTGGTAGAGGTACTCCATCTAGGGCTATGGCCGCAAAACTGGAAAGACAACCGAAATCGCAAAACATATACTCAGTTTTAGATCTGCTGATTTTTAAGCCAACACTCTCCAGTTTTTGCTGCCATTCCATCAGTCTGCTCTGGACCTCAAAACCATCCTCACCAACAAGAACAATGTCATCGGCAAACAGCATGCATCAGGGTGCGTCTTCCTGTAGGTTCGACGTCAAAGCGTCCATTATCAACAGGAAGAGGTAAGGGCTTAGAGCCGACCCTTGGTGCAAGCCCACAGCCACATCGAACTTGTGCTGACCGGACATGTGTACTGCATCTGCTGTACATGGCTTTAATCAGCTGCACGTACTTTCCAGGCACACCTTTCTTCTTTAGAGCCCACCACAAAACCTGTCGGGGTACACGATCGTATGCCTTTTCCAGGTCAACGAACACCATGTGCAGGTTCTTATTGAGCACGCTTGTATTTTTCGCATAATTGGCGGATTGCAAATATGGCATCCGTTGTTCCGCGACCAGGCATAAACCCGAATTGGTTTTGGGTGATCTCACTTTCCTCTCTCATTCGTCTTTCTATCACTTTCTCCCACACTTTCATACTATGTGACGTGAGCTTTATTCCTCGATAATTGTTGCATTCCTGTACATCGCCTTTGTTTTTATAGATGGGCACCAGTGAACTGTTACACCATTCGTCAGGGATCGTCTCCTCATGCAACAACTTGTTGAAGAACAAAGCCAGCCACTTGTATCCATCCTCACTCAACAATTTCCATACTTCAACTGGTATTTCATCGGGTCCTACTGATTTTCCATTCTTCATACTACTTACTGCTCTTCTCACTTCTTCCACACTTACTTGCCTTACCAGTCCCGTATTGACAGACAGATTCTCTAACACTCCATCCCACACATTTTCTTCGTTCATCAGCTTCTCAAAGTATACTTTCCATCTTTCTTTAATATCCTGACTTATGCTAATTATATAGAGTATATAAATTCGTTACTTTTCATTTCCAACAGATATTTTTTAATACATCTAGTTGAGTTTACATTGTGCTGAGAATATTTTTCTTGCCTCCCTAGGTAAACTATTTATTATTTTTGGCAGTATGTATGCAAAATTTCTCATTCCGTAGAAATTATTAGTTTTAGGAAGTAGATACATGTTACAATTGTCAAGATGTCTCAAGTTTACTTTCCTATTATATGGTTTTAAGTTAATTACATTAAAGTGTTCTGCTTTCAAAATTGCTACTTTTATTTTATTCTGAATTGGAAGTACATGACAGAACTTAAACAACTCACTGTAATCTTTTTTATATTTTAGTTTTATATGGCAAGGAACTTATAGTTTTTAATAGTCTAATCTGTAGCTGAAATATCTGATTTAGGTGAGTTTTAAAAGTTATGCCATAGCTGCTTATGCCATAGTCAATAATGGAGTCTGCCATAGCCAGATATAATACTTTTAATGTTTGATAAGGAATTTTAAACTTAAGAATGTAGAATTTGCTTAATAAAGCTCTTAGTTTATTACAAATGTGTTCTATATGGAATTTCCAACTTAGCTTATTATCTATTATTACACCAATGTATGTGAACTTTTCAACAAATTCAATTTTTTGGCAATTACATTTATTTACATTTATGTTAGTGTGCAGGCAAGTATGATTGTGAGCAAGGAGTTTAGGTACATAATTTGTCTTGTTGTGGCTGGAATGGATATGGATTGCTTTCGTTTTTTGAGCATTTATAATTAAACCACTATCATGAGACCATTTACCCAATAAATCTAAGTTTTCCTGAACTTGCTTATCGGCAATCTGAATATTTTTATTATGTATAAGGAGACAGGTATCATCAGCGAACTGGTACACAGATCCAGTCTTAATGGCATTACACATATCGTTTACATAGAGTAAATACATAGTAGGCCCTTGAGCCATGCCCTTTTCAGTTCTTACCCCATCACTTAACTGGTTAGCGATTTTGACATAGGTATATCTGTTAGTGTAATAATCCATAAGCAGCTTTAGCAAGGGTCCCTGGATACCATTATTAGCTAGTTTTATCTTTAGTATAATTATTATAATCTAACATATCAAATGCCTTGCTAAAGTCAATGAACACAATGAGTATGTGTTCTTTATTGTTCAGATGCTCGCTGATTTCATTAGTAATGGAGACGTTTCACGGGACTATGGAGCTTGGACCTGGTCTGTATACTAAACATCATAAATAAGTCATTAAAAACATAGTCTTTTCTAATTGTACATTTCTTTCGATTTACCTTCGTTGCGAGGTTCATCTAAATTCTCAGATTTAACAATCGCAACACATAAATGGCACAAGAGGCATTTCATCTTAGCCCTCTAGGTTGGCAACGCATCTGCAATCTCCTCCGGGGTTGCAGGTGTCTATGGGCAGTGGTGATCACTTACCATCAGGTGACCCACTTGCTCGTTTGCCTTCCTTATCACATAAAAAAAAAAACATAAATCACCCAACATGGCGAAGCGAGCGCAATTTTGAGCATTTTACGTTCAGAAACTAAATTTTTGTACATAACATTGAAATTAATAATTTAGTTGTCCGACAAGTAACTCGAAAACCAGCTGTTATGCTTGTAAAAGAGGCAAGGCATATCCGCAGATTTTAAAAATGTACACCAATGTCAGAAGTCAGAACAGAAGGATGTTCAGTCAGTCAGAGTCAGAGAAAGCATCTGAGGAATATGTGGACGAAGCCGTAATTTCTGAACGTGACCTTCTATTGCAAGCTTCAGTGTTACCATTTATATTGTAAAAGGTGCTGACAAAACAGTACGCTTGAACCACGCAACCCTGCTTCTTATATTTTTTTCATTATTTTTCCTAGAAAGCCTATATTTTTCGTACTCCGTACATGTCCAGGCACAAAATGAAACGTGTCCTTACATAATAATTGAGAGGTGCTACGGTTTTTTTGGAATCCAAATTGGTTCTTGTTAATTATTTTATTGGTTGTGAGATATGAATTATTTTATTATTTTATCCACACATGATAATATATTTATCGGTCTGTAGTTTCAGTAGTCATTATGACTTCCTTTCTTATAGACAGGACGTACTCTTCCCACCTTTAGCTTGTCAGAGTAGCTGGATGTATCAATGCATGAATTTATCAAATGTGTTATGGCTGGAGTTATTAGCTCATTAATTTGTTTAATATCTGAAGCTCGTATTTTATCGAAACCTGGGCTTTTATTATGATTTAGTTGTTTTATTATTTTAAAGACTTGTTTATTTCTAATATGGTTCATTCGCATTGATACCTCCGGCTCACACTGGTAGTTCTGGGGATCTAATATTTGTTTTTTACACGAGGTAGAAATATCAGTAACATCATCCCTAAATTCTTTTTCAAAATTATCTGCTATTTCTTTTTTTTTCAAGTCAACGGATTTTAATATATTTTCATCAGTAGATGTTATCCTTTTACCACATATTTCGTTAATAATTTGCCACAAAAGTCTAGAGTTCTTAATGTTTTTTAATATTTCCTGTTTATAATATTTATTTTTTGTTTTCATAATACATTTATTAGTTTTATTTCTATATGAATTGTATAATAGTCTGTTTTTTTATATTACCTGGATATTTTTTCCATATCTTATACAACTTATCCCGCTTTCTACACATCTTTTTAATTTTATTAGTTACCCATTTACAGTGTAATCTACCTTTTTGTTTTATTTTAACTAATGAGGTGTATTTCAAATAAATATTATTAAAGTTTTTCTCTATAAAATTATATATATGTGAACGACAGTGGCGCCCTCAATTATTTTCTACTCTTTCATGTCGCACTGTAAATAAATATAGAAAATCTGAGTATTCATATGCTTAAACAATCAAAATTAATACACAAATAAAAATGACGTCTGTACAAGGTTAGTTTAACTTCGCATGCGACGGCGGCAACGCGTCACTATGGCGTCCCTTGACTTTCGGCAATAATTATGATAGATTTAAAAATGCGTTTATTTAATTACTAAACAATAAAATGCATAATATAAGGTTAAGTACTTAGCGGTATCCTATCCTATCCTATCCTATACTATTAAACGAGTTAGGGAAATAATATCATGTAAGTTCGTAAAAATCTAAACTTCGCCTCCGTAGCGCAGTGGCTTGCCGCTCGCTTCACATCAGGAGGTCGCAGGTTCGATTCCCGGCGGGGTCCAAATTTGTGGACTCGGTTTGGTTGGTGGTAGGGCATTTTCTGAGCTCGCCTGGCTAGCTACCACCATCTTATCTAGGCCTTGCCGCTAAACATCAATGTTAACAGCATTGATTTGTTCCGGCATGAAGATAAGATAGCCAGTTCCCCATTGCGTTGGGGAATCTTGGTAAGCCCGCTTTCACCTTCGGCATCGTCATCACTTTCCATCAGGTGAGATGATGCCAAGGGCTTACCAATTGAGGGTATAAAAAAAAATTGTGACAGATATAACCGTAATTTGAGAAGTAAAAATAATCTTGACATAGCTTTCTCGAGGCTTAGTAAGGTGAAAAAATAATTTGTGGGGCAGTGTGTACGCTTTTATAACAAAATTCCAAATGACGTGTGTGAACTACCAGAATGTAAAAAGAAACATAGGTATAAAACTCTGTATTTGTTTAAGAGGATACTATAAGACTGTAGATTATTTAGTGATAATGACATTTGGAATATTTCTCCAGCAAAATGATATGACGTTTATAAGAGTGCCTAATGTACCTACGTAAATAGAGTTGCCAGGTGTCCGGCTTTAGCCGGACATGTCCGGCTTTTTACTGTCGTGTCCGGCCAAATATATGCAAGTCCGGCCTGTCCGGCTTTTGTGAGGCTTTTCGTCAGGCCCGCCCCGCCAAAATTATGTCAAACAAAAGCGCCGCGCCGCCGCCGCCATCGCCAGTGAATCACACTGACACGCATGATTCGCGATCTCACAGGAGTCGCACCTACTTATAATTTATTTACAAATGATAAGGCTGAATACTGATTCTTTTAGTTACTTTGAATGTAAATAAGTTACAAATTACTTAAGTAAGAATAAAATAAGATTTATAGTACTATATTAGATGCTTATCTATGAAATTGCCGTTTCAATTTTGAAAGTTCTGCATTTTATCCCAAAAATTAATTTACCTTAATCAAATTAATATATTATCACATTATGACTATATCCAAGGGATTTTATGAGTTAGTAGCGTGATGTAAAAACTCACTGGCGTTTTCTTAGAGGTCAATTGAGTAATTTTTTACCAAATAATAAATTAAAATAAATTCCGAAAATTAAAACATTATGCAAATTATATTAAAAAATGCATGTGGTAACGAAGAACTCGCAGGGGCAATTCTAGCCCTTAAAAAATTAAAATAAGTATTTTGCTCTAAAATATGGTGGTTTTCAGTGATAAAAAAACCCGTTCTCATTGCTTCTGCACAACGGTGCTTTCAAAATATTCAGACAACAGGCATTTAGAAAGTATTATTTAATTTCTACATGTCCAATGATAATTTTAGAATAGTTAATTGTTTTAATACCTTGTTTTTATTTATTAATTTTTCCTTCAAACTTTTTAAAATAATCGACCATTCATAGGTAAGCATAAATGAATAACAGTAGTAATTACTGTTAACATTAAACATATATATATATATATATATATATTTTAATTTAATGCACAAATATAAGTATCATTTTTTCTTTTAAAAACCAGTGTGTCAGGCTTTCAGGACAAAATGTCCGGCTAAATATAAATCTGTGTCCGGCTTTTCTATTTTTGGACCTGGCAACCCTATACGTAAAGAAATAAATGATTTTGAATTTTGGTGTCCCAACGATTTTAAAACGGCCTGAAACCTTTCGACGAAAATCTAGGATTAGGGGTTAAAAATCTCCAGACATTATGAGAGAATTATCTTCAAAAACATTCATTTAAGGAAGATATGAGCGAAATTAAATAAAATATAAACGCACATGATGCTTATTTTTAACAATTACGCAGGTACGTCGTGGACCGGTGCGAGCCATTCGTTTTTTACTGCTTTTAGGTCCGGATTCGTATCTCACGAAACTTTATTGGTCTTTTGTCTTTTTATTTTTTTATTTTGTGTGAACTTAAGTAAATATGTAAATAAAAAGACTTAAATAAAAAAT
Organism: Coleophora deauratella; assembly: GCA_958295455.1. Taxonomy (NCBI): domain Eukaryota; kingdom Metazoa; phylum Arthropoda; class Insecta; order Lepidoptera; family Coleophoridae; genus Coleophora; species Coleophora deauratella. Next base: position 5,024,166 of record OY282412.1, read on the forward strand.
ATTTTAGGGACATTTGAACAGATTTTTATTTAAGTGACTTATATTTTATATTACATATCTGATGATTTTGCCGCACTGCCCCATGTTTATAGGCAATTTTCCACGGCTCTTTCTAAACTTAACTAGATGGCGTTGATCAATATTAAAAATAAGAAAATCTCTTAAAAAATCACGTCGTGCATGGCAGGACATGTATCGATTTTTAAGTTTTATTGTCATAAGGAATAATTGTACTCAAACTACTCAATTTGTACACTTTAAAAAAAATTGTACCTCTGTAGTTTAAGACAGAGAAAAGGAGAACTATCTCTGTTTAAGAGTAAAATTAGATTGAAATGTGTCCTGCTGTATACCATGCTCCCCAGCAAGCATATATGAAATCTACGATTCTACGCATAGTAGATACAAATTAATAGTCCCAAAAAATGTACTCGACAAAACTAGTGTCAAATTACTTAAATATAAACTTGAAATTAAGTAGGTACAGACAGTTTAAATTTAAGTATGTGAAAGGACCTGCAAAAAATATGTTAGCAAATGTCTACGATGCATTTATGAAACGTATTTGCTAACATATTTTTCGCAGGCCCTTTCACATACTTAAAACTGTTTGTAACTACTTATTTCAAGTTTATATTTAACACTTTCACGGACAGTACGTCTATAGACAGGATTCGTATTGTATTGTGTTGTGACAGAACGTATGTTGACGTTACGCCTAAAGTTTTAACTCAATTTTTGCTTCCACGTAAATAAACGCTTTTGTGCGGCTACACGGCACTGCGCTTACATACCTACTGCTATATTTAAAATATAGCATATTTAACTATATAACAGAACGTCTATATGCGAGGTTCTGTTTTGTATGGAAAAAAACCGTCCAAGTGCAAGTCGGACTCGCGCACCGAGGGTTCCGTATACATTCATATTTACACATGTCTTGAACTCTATATCAAATACTCAGGCCTGCAGTCCCTTGAAGCTGTAAAAAAATCAAGAGATACGGCCGTTTATGCCGCATATTTGGACACTCGCATGGGAATCCGAAAACAATAAATTTTGATGTACCTAACTAAAAATTTTTGGTTTTCGGACTTTTCCCTTTACTTGTGCTATAAGACATTGCTTCCTGCCAAATATCATGATTCTAGGTATACGGGAAGTACCCTTTACCTAGGTTTTGATTCCCATGCGAGTGTCAAAATATGCGGCATAAACGGCCGTATCTCTTGATTGCGTTGGCATAGAAGTTTGATTTTTTCACAGCTTCAAGGGATTGCAGGCCTGAGTATTTGATATAAATTTCATGTTGATACGTGTACGCGTTCCTGAAAAAAAGGGTCTTGACAGACATACAGATAGACAGACAGACAGACAGACAGACAGACGGAAAACGAAATGATCCTATAAGGGTTCCTTTTTTCCTTTTGAGGTACGGAACCCTAAAAAGATGTGTATACATTTATTGTTTTTTTGGGTGTATGAATTTTCGTTTAAAAATGTTTATACAGAAAAATTTGGTTAAGTGGGACCTGTATAAGTGAGAAACCTCCATAGCTGAGACTCATGCTGAGGTCCCGACACTTTTGCACTGAATTACCTCTGCTAGTGGGACAAAACAAACCTCTATATCTGGGATTAGTTCTTTCGATTTATCGTCATAATCACTTCTATAATTGATACAGCGAGTATATTTTACCTCTTTTACTGAGACTACATTTTAAAGAATACTTTTACTAAATTGTTTCTTTAAATTTCATAGGTAGTAACCTCTGTAACTGAGATAACATCAATTTATTACCTCTCTAACTGGGACTTTATTGTGTCTTTTATTTAATAAACGCACCTCTATAACTGAAATAACCTCTATTTTCACCTCTATTAATGGAACCCTCTGTAAATGAGACAGATATTATTTTTACCTGGATATCCGAGGCACTGGGTAAGTGGAATACCTCTTTAAGTGAGACAAATTTGCAGGTCTCTTGATGTCCCAGTTATCCAGGTTTCACTGTATATAGCTGAAAAGCTTGTAACTTATTCTAACACTAGCTGGAAGACCGAGCGTCGCTCGTTCAATCGGAGTTTTTATAAACTAAGATAACTTGTTTAGTAGTACATACTATAAGATATATTTTCTATGAAACATTTTGCAAGGTGTTGTTTTAGTCGGTAGTGGACTTCTAAGGGACGAAAGGACAAGCAATATTTGTTCTGAAAATATCTATAATATTTTTTTATAATTTGATTCTATTGAAAAAAATACATGCAAATTATCCTTTTTTGATAAAAAAAAACAGAAAAATATTTAATGATACGTAATATTAGAAAGTTGTTCATCATTTATTATGACATTAGTCAGTAATATCAATCAGTTTTGGCGACTTTTTAGAGATTTTCTTATTGCAAATGTTATCGGCGCCATCTAGTTAAGTTTAGAGAAAGCCGTGGAAAATTCCCTATTGTCAACACGAGGCAGGGCGGCACAATCATCAGGTACGAGTATGTAGTTCACTTATAAGGCGAAAGATGGCGCTATTTGTCTCTAAAATACAAAGAGGTTAAAATATATTTGTTTATCACTCTTAAGTCTTTTTATTTATTTACATACCTAAGTTCACACAAAATAAAAAATAAAAATACGAAAAAACTATAAAGTCTCATGGATGGGATTCGAATCCGGACGTAAAAGCAGAGAAAACGTAAATGGCTCACACCAAAACCGCTAGCCCACGAAAGTATCTACAAGCAACGTTTAAAAATCAGCATCATATGCGTTCTTCTTTTATGTAATTTCGCTCATATCTTCCATAAATGAGTTTTCGAAGAGAATTCCCTCATAGATCGATTTCTGGTGATTTTTACCCTTAATCCTAGATTTTCGTCAAAAAGTTTCAAGCCGTTTTCGAAATCGCCGGGACACTTAACTCGTTTAATAGTATAGTATACAGTGCCACCTTTACTAAATAACAGTTAACTTCAACTTCTTTAATTTTGTTTAGCCGTGGATTTTCATTCAAAATTACGATTGTCTCGTTTGACGAAATGTAAGTACCTACCTAGGTTGTACCAGCTATGACAACTACACAATACAACCTGTAAATATTATTATTAAAACCTTAAAATGTAGAATGGTAGAATAAATAAATCATATGTACGCGATAAGTAAAATTGCTGAATAAAAGTTACACTATTTTCGACATCACTTCGTATCCCGCGTGCATGGTAGTTTTTTTATCGCTCTTAAGTCTTTTTAGTTACCTACATAATAAAAAATATAAAAATTACGCAAAAAAAAAGAAAAATCAATGAAGTCTCGTGGGATTCGAATCCAGACCTACATAAAAGCAATCACTGAACCATTCCGCTCGCGCCATGACCAGTTCGCGCTTCAGTATAGTGTTAAAAATAAGTATCATATGCGCTCTGCTTTTATGTAATTTCGCTCATATCTCCCTTAAATGAATTTTTTCGAAGATAATTCCCCCAAAGATCGATTTCTGGTGATTTTTAACCCCTAATCCTAGATTTTCGTCAAAAGGTTTCAAGCCGTTTTCAAAATCGTCGGGACACTTAACTCATTTAATAGTATAGGATAGGATTTCGGTAAATACGTCGACTAGTGTTATTAAGGTGGGAAGTAGTATGAATAACCTTGTTGAAACGGAGATCGCTGAGAGTTTTGCAGACGTCAGTGCCATCTAGCGGCTACGGTCGGTACAGTTGAAATACTATAAAGACTGCAGAAGGGACAAGTGTTATTTATTAGAAGTTATCCTACATAACTGCCTATTTTTGTTTACACATCACTGCAATTGACGTCATCGTAACGTGCAAAGTTTTGAGCTTTATTTTTTATGACCAGTAGGCGTCAGGAATCAAAACGAAGTATGTAAGTATGTCTAATTCTTTGGCACGCTCTACCTACAGCCTAATCGGATTCAACTTTTGTCGAATTTCAGTATTTGATGTTATTAGATTTGTCTCAGTTGTGGGAGTGACATGGGGTACACTATTTTATTACTAACTGTTGCCCGCGACAACAGAGAGAAAAATAACAAATCTACTAATCATAGAAATGTTTGACCTGCGCCGGGTGGGGATCGAACCCACGACTCTCGGATATTGTCAGGGGCACAAATCACTAAGCCAACGAGTCCGTCAAGTTTATGTTTTTAGATTTTAGGACTAGGTGTGATATAAAAAATATTCTTCTAACTGTGTCTAACTAACGGTGTCCCAAAACTAATGCGACGAAGGAGATCATTCAGGCTCCATACATTTTTTAACCTTTGTTTTAAGCGCCGGTCAACAAAAAAAATACGTATTATTAGAACTTGCTATTTGGAGCAATAGTTAAAATGACACAAAAGTTGTAGGGTTTTTCTGAACAATATTATATAAGATCGATGAATCGTCATTTTCATACATTTATTGATTCCTGAAAGCTCAGATATAACTAGAGTTTATCATCTGGAACAATTTAATTATATTTTTCAACTTTTGTGTCATATTAACATTAACTATTGCTCCAAATAGCTAGTTCTAACAATTCGTACTTCTTTTTTGTTGGCCGGCACTTTCATAAAAGGTTCAAAATTAATGGTCTCCTTTTGGCTGGTGATAGCTTTGATCAAGACCTATCAAAATAACGAAACATATGCTCTGCAAAAGATTATGGTTTTCGAGGTATACCAGATTAAAAAAAATGAAAATCACTACTATGTTTTTTAGTTATATTGTTGATTAGTGTCTCCACCCGAATTCACTACTTTATTCTACAAAAAAATTAAAGATGCCATCAGGAATACATCATCAATTAAAAAAAAATCTTTAAAAATATTCGATAATGAAACTTTATACATCTGCGACATGAAAAAATGTACTGAATAATTTTTGTCTCACATTATGAGATAGAGCATATTATGCTATAAAAATCCTTGTTTCATGCCCATTTTAGAAATGTATAATACTTGGATATTTTCCTTGCAAACAATGAATTAATTGCTATTTTTGACCTCAAGGTGCTGACTTATTATATTCAAGGTTTTCAAATAAAATTAATTAGATTGATTAAAAATAGAAAGGCGATCATATTATGTTTGTTCTAGAAGGTCACCGTGACTAACTACCTAAGATAAAAATAGAACCGGCCAAGTACGAGTCGCACTCGCACATGAAGGGTTCCGTACTATCGTGCAAGAAACTCTAAAAAAAACGTCTCTTGTATGAGGAGCCCCTTTAATTTTTTTATATTATTTTAGACTCTGTGTAGTGTTTAAACTCTGTGGCGATTCAAACTCTGTGAGCATTTCATTTAAATCGCAAGGGTGACAGAGCAGCGGCGACACTGTGGGACAAAAGTACCTACCCTAATCAGAGACAACTGTACTACTTATTAGATTTTTAATACACCCAAGCTGCTGATTGACATACTGCCTGGCCGAAGTAGACGAGACGAAGACGTTGTTTTGGAAGAAAGATGGAAAAGTGGCGGCAAAATTTAACTTTTTTAGGGTTCAAAATTCAAAAGCTAACGGGACCCTATTATTAAGCCTCCACTTTCCGTCCGTCTGTTTGTCTGTCTGTATGTTAGCGGGCTATATCTCATGAACCGTAATCAGTAGAGAATTGAAATTTTACAGAGTGTGTATTTCTTTTGCCGCTATGACAATAAATATTAGGCATCAAAATGACATCTAGTAATCTTAAGATTTCACAAAATGTTTAGAGCTTATTCTATATGATCGAATCAGTAATTCGAGAGCTATCACCTACATCAAGCGTTTAAATTTTCTGCTTCGCAGTGGATCGCCAAAACAAATTATTTTGCTCTATGTTCTTCAGCAATCATGGTGATTGTGAACATTGGCTTACCGTTGACAGACCTACCACAAATCCGTACTGATACTGGGAGACATAATATTCCTTGCCAAGTTGACCTCTGTGACTCGATCATCCAACTTCATCAGTTTGATAGGTACATGTATTAGAAGCATTTGGTATATTTCCTTTCCTGAATATTCAGGTACTTCTAAACACATAATCAAACGCAAAACTACTCCCAGGCCTAGAAGGGATTAAGGGGTCCATTGCTCTATGTTAATCAGCAATCATAATGATTGTGAATTTGTCAACATTGGCCTGCAGTAAATAGATCTACCACAAATTAGAGTGCGAACATTCATTGCTCAGTCGACTACAAGTATCTATGACTCGATTATCCTACTTCATTGTTTGATACATCACCTTGATACTACTATAGTTTTTATACTCGTATCGGCTGTATTCGCGAAGTTCTCAGTAATTCCTAATTGTTAATCAAGATCCTGAAAGAGTTAAGGGCCCATTCACATTTTTTTCTAGAAATCGCACTTTTTGAGCTCGTAATTTTCTACTTTCGGAAAGAGTTATACATTTAAAAAAATATGTGTTCAGTAGATTCATGTTTCTTATTGTAAGTTAATGTTTCAGATTTAAAAAAAAAACACGCAGTCATGTTTTCGCAAAAAAGGTTCGCACGGTCATTTTCAAGCCCCTAATTCTCTAACTAGCAAAAAATTTACTGTACCAGAGAAAAATATCTTCAAATCACTTAAATAAATTTATTGTAAGTTAATGTTCTCGTTTTTCGATTAAACGTCACAATCTTTAGTACAAAAAAAATATATATTTCTAACATCAATTTCAGTTAAATACGTCTATACTAAACCGCGATTTTTTATAAGTACCTACCTAGGTTGTACCAACCAGCTATGACAACTACACAATACAACCTGTAAATATTATTATTAAAACCTTAAAATGTAGAATGGTAGAATAAATAAATCATATGTACGCGATAAGTAAAATTGCTGAATAAAAGTTACACTATTTTCGACATCACTTCGTATCCCGCGTGCATGGTAGTTTTTTTATCGCTCTTAAGTCTTTTTAGTTACCTACATAATAAAAAATATAAAAATTACGCAAAAAAAAAGAAAAATCAATGAAGTCTCGTGGGATTCGAATCCAGACCTACATAAAAGCAATCACTGAACCATTCCGCTCGCGCCATGACCAGTTCGCGCTTCAGTATAGTGTTAAAAATAAGTATCATATGCGCTCTGCTTTTATGTAATTTCGCTCATATCTCCCTTAAATGAATTTTTTCGAAGATAATTCCCCCAAAGATCGATTTCTGGTGATTTTTAACCCCTAATCCTAGATTTTCGTCAAAAGGTTTCAAGCCGTTTTCAAAATCGTCGGGACACTTAACTCATTTAATAGTATAGGATAGGATTTCGGTAAATACGTCGACTAGTGTTATTAAGGTGGGAAGTAGTATGAATAACCTTGTTGAAACGGAGATCGCTGAGAGTTTTGCAGACGTCAGTGCCATCTAGCGGCTACGGTCGGTACAGTTGAAATACTATAAAGACTGCAGAAGGGACAAGTGTTATTTATTAGAAGTTATCCTACATAACTGCCTATTTTTGTTTACACATCACTGCAATTGACGTCATCGTAACGTGCAAAGTTTTGAGCTTTATTTTTTATGACCAGTAGGCGTCAGGAATCAAAACGAAGTATGTAAGTATGTCTAATTCTTTGGCACGCTCTACAGCCTAATCGGATTCAACTTTTGTCGAATTTCAGTATTTGATGTTATTAGATTTGTCTCAGTTGTGGGAGTGACATGGGGTACACTATTTTATTACTAACTGTTGCCCGCGACAACAGAGAGAAAAATAACAAATCTACTAATCATAGAAATGTTTGACCTGCGCCGGGTGGGGATCGAACCCACGACTCTCGGATATTGTCAGGGGCACAAATCACTAAGCCAACGAGTCCGTCAAGTTTATGTTTTTAGATTTTAGGACTAGGTGTGATATAAAAAATATTCTTCTAACTGTGTCTAACTAACGGTGTCCCAAAACTAATGCGACGAAGGAGATCATTCAGGCTCCATACATTTTTTAACCTTTGTTTTAAGCGCCGGTCAACAAAAAAAATACGTATTATTAGAACTTGCTATTTGGAGCAATAGTTAAAATGACACAAAAGTTGTAGGGTTTTTCTGAACAATATTATATAAGATCGATGAATCGTCATTTTCATACATTTATTGATTCCTGAAAGCTCAGATATAACTAGAGTTTATCATCTGGAACAATTTAATTATATTTTTCAACTTTTGTGTCATATTAACATTAACTATTGCTCCAAATAGCTAGTTCTAACAATTCGTACTTCTTTTTTGTTGGCCGGCACTTTCATAAAAGGTTCAAAATTAATGGTCTCCTTTTGGCTGGTGATAGCTTTGATCAAGACCTATCAAAATAACGAAACATATGCTCTGCAAAAGATTATGGTTTTCGAGGTATACCAGATTAAAAAAAATGAAAATCACTACTATGTTTTTTAGTTATATTGTTGATTAGTGTCTCCACCCGAATTCACTACTTTATTCTACAAAAAAATTAAAGATGCCATCAGGAATACATCATCAATTAAAAAAAAATCTTTAAAAATATTCGATAATGAAACTTTATACATCTGCGACATGAAAAAATGTACTGAATAATTTTTGTCTCACATTATGAGATAGAGCATATTATGCTATAAAAATCCTTGTTTCATGCCCATTTTAGAAATGTATAATACTTGGATATTTTCCTTGCAAACAATGAATTAATTGCTATTTTTGACCTCAAGGTGCTGACTTATTATATTCAAGGTTTTCAAATAAAATTAATTAGATTGATTAAAAATAGAAAGGCGATCATATTATGTTTGTTCTAGAAGGTCACCGTGACTAACTACCTAAGATAAAAATAGAACCGGCCACTCGCACATGAAGGGTTCCGTACTATCGTGCAAGAAACTCTAAAAAAAACGTCTCTTGTATGAGGAGCCCCTTTAATTTTTTTATATTATTTTAGACTCTGTGTAGTGTTTAAACTCTGTGGCGATTCAAACTCTGTGAGCATTTCATTTAAATCGCAAGGGTGACAGAGCAGCGGCGACACTGTGGGACAAAAGTACCTACCCTAATCAGAGACAACTGTACTACTTATTAGATTTTTAATACACCCAAGCTGCTGATTGACATACTGCCTGGCCGAAGTAGACGAGACGAAGACGTTGTTTTGGAAGAAAGATGGAAAAGTGGCGGCAAAATTTAACTTTTTTAGGGTTCAAAATTCAAAAGCTAACGGGACCCTATTATTAAGCCTCCACTTTCCGTCCGTCTGTTTGTCTGTCTGTATGTTAGCGGGCTATATCTCATGAACCGTAATCAGTAGAGAATTGAAATTTTACAGAGTGTGTATTTCTTTTGCCGCTATGACAATAAATATTAGGCATCAAAATGACATCTAGTAATCTTAAGATTTCACAAAATGTTTAGAGCTTATTCTATATGATCGAATCAGTAATTCGAGAGCTATCACCTACATCAAGCGTTTAAATTTTCTGCTTCGCAGTGGATCGCCAAAACTAATTATTTTGCTCTATGTTCTTCAGCAATCATGGTGATTGTGAACATTGGCTTACCGTTGACAGACCTACCACAAATCCGTACTGATACTGGGAGACATAATATTCCTTGCCAAGTTGACCTCTGTGACTCGATCATCCAACTTCATCAGTTTGATAGGTACATGTATTAGAAGCATTTGGTATATTTCCTTTCCTGAATATTCAGGTACTTCTAAACACATAATCAAACGCAAAACTACTCCCAGGCCTAGAAGGGATTAAGGGGTCCATTGCTCTATGTTAATCAGCAATCATAATGATTGTGAATTTGTCAACATTGGCCTGCAGTAAATAGATCTACCACAAATTAGAGTGCGAACATTCATTGCTCAGTCGACTACAAGTATCTATGACTCGATTATCCTACTTCATTGTTTGATACATCACCTTGATACTACTATAGTTTTTATACTCGTATCGGCTGTATTCGCGAAGTTCTCAGTAATTCCTAATTGTTAATCAAGATCCTGAAAGAGTTAAGGGCCCATTCACATTTTTTTCTAGAAATCGCACTTTTTGAGCTCGTAATTTTCTACTTTCGGAAAGAGTTATACATTTAAAAAAATATGTGTTCAGTAGATTCATGTTTCTTATTGTAAGTTAATGTTTCAGATTTAAAAAAAAAACACGCAGTCATGTTTTCGCAAAAAAGGTTCGCACGGTCATTTTCAAGCCCCTAATTCTCTAACTAGCAAAAAATTTACTGTACCAGAGAAAAATATCTTCAAATCACTTAAATAAATTTATTGTAAGTTAATGTTCTCGTTTTTCGATTAAACGTCACAATCTTTAGTACAAAAAAAATATATATTTCTAACATCAATTTCAGTTAAATACGTCTATACTAAACCGCGATTTTTTATAATAAAACCAAAATATTTTTGATTGAAACTGACATCAAAATAAACAGTGTTATTTTCCCAATAAAAATGAATAAATATTAATTAAAAAAGGTTTCAAAAATACAATAAATTAAATTGTACCAGAAATCTACGATATATTTCATTGCCTCCGCGTGGACCGATCAGTACGGCGCAAGCGCCCGTCGAGGAAGGACCTGTGTCAGTTTTGCCGCGCTCCGATAGTACTAATTATACGCTGCCCCGCAACGTTTTGGTCATTGTGAATATATATGTTTTTTAAATAAATATTCTGAGTGACATCTACTTTAAGCATAAAAATGTTAAACATATAGGTACTTTGAATATTATAGTTACATAAAAATAACATTGTCATTTTTCCATATTTTCTAGGGTGGTCGCTCTTATTAGATAATATGGAAAAAATACATTGTCGTTTTCATATGAATATACAAAGTACATACATCCTTGTAATTTTTTATCCTTGAAGTACATGTCAGCCCGTATTTACGTCCAAATAAAAAACCTTTTAATTTACGAAGCTCGCTCCAAGACAGGGTTATTTTTTTTTGTTAAATCTCCACCTCCGTTTTTATTGCCAAAAATGCAAATATCTCGGAAACGGTAAAAGATATCAGAAATCTGACAGAAATTTTGAAAAACTTAAGTAAAACTATGTAATACATGAGACGCATATTGACTATAAAAAAAGTAGCCAAACTCAATTTTTTTTTCAGTTTCCTATACAAATTCCTTACTCACTATTCAGATATCTCGAAAACGGTAGAAGATATCGGAAATCTAACAGAAATTTCGAAAAAATTAATGAAAAGCATATAATACATGGGACGCGTATTGACTATAAAGAAAAGTGCCAACTTAGATTTAAAGTAGAATAACTTATAATTGTATTTATTTATAGTATTCATGTCATTTTGATTGTATAAGTTTTTATGTATCTATGGGCCTGTACTTAGTTACTGTGTTGCCTGAAAATAAATGAATAATAATAAATAATATGCACAGCAGCGGCGGGAGGCTGCGTGGCGCCCACGCTTTGCATTGATTCGGGCTTTCTTCGGGCTGACACCTAGCGAACGTGGACAGTTACTTTACTCGCTTGCTTTGTTTATGTATTCAATCAAACAATCACAACGTTTTTGATTGATTTACTCTTTATTGTACACACACAAAAAATATATAACAACAAAAAGCACAATATTAAAGTTACAGTGGTAAAATGTAGGCGATCTTATCGCTTATAGCGATTCCATTTTTAAGTTACTGATAAAAATTAAATCGTGGTAGTTGTCTTAATTTGATTTGTGTTTGTAAAAATGGCAAGTGTACAGAAAAAGTCGCCTTTATGGACGTATCATCTTCCGTCCGCGACTTGTCTGCGTGGACTTTGGAATTGGATCCAGAGAGAAAAAAATGTAAGGTGGAGCCATCTAGTGACGAAGGGTAATTTTTGAGTTTTTATGCATTCCTCTAGGAACCCTTAAGTTTCCGGCACAAAAAGTATCATATGTGTTAGCTGAGTGCTTTATCTATCTGCCTACCAAATTTCATCTAAATCCGTTCAGTAGTTGTGGCGTGAAAGCGGAACAAACAAATAAATAAACTAAAAAATAAAATAAACTAAAATAAACAAACAAACAAAAACACAAACAAACATCCATAATTTCGCATTTATAATATTGGTGAAATGAGATGAGATTCCGTCGAAGAGGAACAATTTGCTAAGTGTTACTACCTCATTATTCTTCTTATCGTGTGGCAAATTTAACCGTTCTTCCCACAAGATATAGACGGCGGTTGCCTAGTGTTGCACTTAGCATCACCCGCGGTCACATGTAGGGCATTTAGATTTACACCTACGGACGTGTGCAATGCGACCATCATACACATCTAGAGATCAGATGTGCAGGTTTCCTCACGATGTTTTCCTTCACCGTTAAAGCAGTCTGTATGAAAATGCACGTAAGTTTCGAAAAACTCATTGATGCAGTAGCCAAGATTTGAACCCACGACCTCTGGTTAGGAGGACGGAGTCACTACCCGCTGCGCCACCGGCGCTTTTTTTCTTACTCTACTACTCTTTTTCTCCTACCTCATTAAAGAGTTCCATTGGGCTAGACTAAAAATTGGTTTTGTGTTTTTCGATGTTCATTTACGAAATTCTAACTATTCGGTGGGGGCCGGATAATTGAGCTATTTTCCGGTATCCAGCCTGATACTAAAGTACTGGCCGGATAGGCCGGATACCGAATAGTAACCGGATATCCGTCCCATCTCTAGTTAAAACCACTTCCTGAAAAGTTGTCATTTTGCAATTATGCCCTTATTCGTAAGATACGACGATATGTTTCGTTATTTTGTTAGGTCTTGCTCAAAGCTATCACCAGCCAAAATTTGTGGCATTAGTTTTGGGACAACCTGTATATTATTTTATTTATTTAGATTTCGGTCAGAGGGTATCCTCAGGGGTTCTGTGCAAATATCCAAAAAATATAAGGTAATAAATAAATATCCAGGACAATTAACATACAATCATCCTGCGGTCATCTGGCTACAAACTAGGATTCTCTGTAATATGGGAACCAGAGATGAATAATATACATATGTAAATAGATACGTTTTTGGAATAAAAACATATAATCGATATTATACACTCAGACACAGAGCAAACAAATCTATCGCCAAAGAAATGTTTGCTCTGGGCGGGAATCGAACCCGCAACCCTTGGATCAGTAGTTAGGATAGCGCTCCTGATCACTGAGCCAAAATTGTGTGTGTGTGTGTGTGTGTGTGTGTGTGTGTGTGTGCGTGTGCGTGTGCGTGTGCGTGTGCGTGTGCGTGTGTGTGTGTGTGTGTGTGTGTGTGTGATTTTTGACTGAAATGTTTAAAACGTAATATTAATATGTGCTTAAGACTGGGTCGAAAGCTCCAAGTTCTAACGTTTTTATAATTCTGATCTGATCTGATATAATTCTGATCAATACAAAAGATTAATTAAACCCTTGTCTATTATTGTGTATTTTTTATTTATAGATTACATTAACATTGAAACAATTTGCCTGAAATATCCAAGAATTTGGACATTTCACATATCTTAAAGCCTTAAGCATCCAAGTACACTGTATTTCTTTTTGCGAGGGTAGATAAGTAATAACAAGCGGTCAACGAGTCACCGGCGTGAGTGATGGGAATAATGCCTGGCCTGGCAGCTTTTTATTATCAAGTAGGCAAAAGCTTTAAACAAATAAATTAAATGCATCGTACGTATGTTTTTTATATTAATAGTTTATTATATCGTAATAAACGTTAACAGTCAGTCTGAAGTTTCTCGCTATTGATAGAGCACAAAATGTTTTTTGAGATTTTGATGCATCAATGTGATAAGCTATAGAGCTCACGATTCATAGGTCCCATGTAATGGACAATCGATCAAAGGGTGAGCGTTCAGTTAGAATCCTCATGATCGAATTTTGATATTATGATTATGCCAATAAATAGTGCCAAATAATGCCAAAAGGAAAAAATTGCGCTATCGTAGTTTTAGAGAAAATCGAGATTTTCACTGAGCCTGCTAGCGAAACGTTCCGATATCAGCCTCATCTCTGGAACCAAGGAACTACTGCATCAATTGTTATGTGTTATATGTCAAAATTATTTCTAAAATAGTGCCTTCCACATGCAAAGTTTCAAAATGAATGCTTCAGTAACACCCAAGATACATATAACGGTAGGCTGGTGATTCTGCCCAATGAACGCGTTCTTTTAGCAGCCTCATCATGGTTCCAGCAAAACTACAGCAAATTTCGAGACAAAACCTATGTCAAAAAACTCAGCCTAAATAGTAACTTCCGATACAAAACAATCCAGAACTTTAGAGATTCTTATTTAGTCAGGATCACAGGTTATTGCTTAAAATGATGTTGCTGATGCAATAACAAAACGCAAATGTATGTAGAAGGAAAACTACAAACCACTTTTTTTTCCTTTTGTCACTATTTGACACTATTTATTGGCATAATCAGAATATCAAAATTCGATCATGAGGATTCTAACTGAACGCTCACATCAAAGGTTTCCGAGAATTAAATGTTTGAGGGCCAACGTCACGGAAGCTCACTAGCGCTCGAGGATTTTAATTTATTTTTATTAAACAACAGAAGATACATAGATTTCCTTTTGTTCGCGAGCATTACACCATAGGGTGGTATTTTAGCGAACATTGCAAGCATTCAGAATATCTTCGTACAGTTATAAACCACTGCCACTTTTAGCACTTTTATAGTTTATAAATATACGAAAATATTCTCAATGTTTACAATGTTCGCTAAAATACCAACCTGTGGTGTAATGCTCGCGAACAAAAGGAAGCCTATGTACTTATCTTCTGTAGTTTATTAAAAATAAATTAAAAACCTTGACCGCTGGTGAGCTCGATGACGTTAGTTCACTTTGTCATAGTTTAGTTCAATATTAAATAAAAAACTGTGAACAATATTTAAGTTTTTATTATTTTTTATCAAAGCATTATTTTGATTACCTATATTTTCTGTAACTGCCAACTAAGTGCTCCAGTCTTATTACTAAAGTAATTACTGAATTCACTTCGAATTGTATCAGCGCGGGTAGTAGTAGTCTCATTTATTGATGGTTGTAGGTTAATTAAATCCAAATCGATGCACGTTTCATCAGATGTCTTTCCATCTCTGTTTACAACAAAATTATGTAGTATACAGCAGGCTTTTATGATATCCACTGCAAAATCATAGGAAACATTTAGCGATCGATGAAACACACGCCACTTATTTGAAAAGATGCCGAAGGCGCATTCGACGAATCGCCTAGCTCGACTCAGGCGGTAGTTAAAAATGCGTTGTTTTACTGTCAAATACTTGCCCGAATATGGGCGCATTACATTTTTTGATAAACTAAATGCTTCATCACCCACAAATACATAAGGTACCGGAATTTGTGAACCTGGCAACGGTTTGGGGTCTGGTACTGGAAGTTTATTTTTCTTTATTAAATCATATAGTTGTGAATTCTGAAATATGGTGGAGTCGCATTCCTTGCCGTAGGAACCGATGTCGACGAATATAAACCTGTATTTAGAATCAGCGACAGCCAACAAAACTATGGAGTTATATTTTTTGTAGTTGAAAAAAAGTGAACCGCTATGGTCAGGACTATTAATTCTAATGTGTTTTCCATCAATCGCACCCAAACAATTGGGGAAGTTGCTTCTTATATCAAACTCATCAGCGATTTGTTTTAAGAGTTCTCGTGTTAAAGGTGGTATATTTTCACGGAGTAAATTGTTCCACAGTGCCTTACAAACTGTTCGTACTATATTTGCGATTGTAGAAGCCCCGCGGTATGATGTCATATGCATATCTTGAAAAGTATTTCCAGTTGCCAGAAACCTGTGAAAATATAGCGTGGTTAATAATTAATTTTTTTTCTTATTTCATAGAATCTATTTTGAGGGTTCCGTACCCAACTAAGCCTTTACTAAGCCTTCGCTGTCCGTCCGTCTGCGGCCTGTATCTAATGAACCGAATGAATAGGTAGATAGTTGAAATTTACTATGACTGTAAACAAATAATAAAAATTTAATTCAACGACATGTTGCCTGTATAGGATGGGGAGCCTCTTCAACTGTAACAAATAATGAAAATGAAATAAAGTTAAAAAGTTAAAGGGGTCCGTACAAGAAACTTGGTTTTTGTACATACAGGACACGTTTCTTGTATCGGGATTCGGGAGCCTCTTTAACTTTTAACTTTATTTTATTTTTATTATTTATTAAAGTAACAAATCTCAGTCAAACACTCTTTGAAAATTTCAAATGTATACCTATTACAGTTCGTGAAATAAAGCCCGCTAACGGACGAACAGCATTAGCGTTAGTAAGTACAAGGAACTTGTTTTTTCGGCATTTTTTGCCTTATTAATGTACTATATTGTACCTTGGTACGGAATCCTTCGTGTACGAGTCTGACTTACTTTTATACATATATTCTAGGAAAGACATGAAATTTTGTTACAGGCAATGACATAATAAGAAAATGGAAAACAATAAAGGACAGCTGGCAAAAATATGAAAAGAAGATAAATGACATGAACAGATCCGGGGCTGCAGCTAAAAAAATTACAGAGTATCATTTCTATAAGCAGCTGCAGTTTTTGAAGCCGAAATTTCAAACTACTACTGTCTCCTCAATTGAAGTCGTTGACAATGATAGTAGTGATGTCAATAAAACTAGCCAACAAGTACAGCAAACAAAGGAAAATATAACATCTCATTATCAATCGGTAGGTCGGAAAAGGAAAGCAGACACTTTCGAAGATGATATATTAAAAGCACTGAAAGAAGAGGATAACCGCCACGTATCGTTCTTTAAGTCAATTCTGCCGACGGTACAAAAACTAGACGAAACCGCAACACTAATTTTTCAAAGTCGGGTACTTCAAATTCTCACAGAATTATACGTCAACCCACCTAGCTACAAAAATGCACCACAATATGATTTAACACAACCATCGACTTCACGTAACTATCCACAATATAATTTAACACAACCATCGACTTCACATAACTATCCACAATATGATTTAACACAACCATCGACTTCACGTAACTATCCACAATATAATTTAACACAACCATCGACTTCACGTGACTATCAAACACCATCAAATTCGACTAATTATGAAACAATGCAACAGTGGCAGAGAGGCTATCAAACATCATCTGGATCTGGTTGCCAAACAAATCAACCATCACCTTCTATTTTACAACAGTCGCAGAATAATTCTATACATTCAGTAACTTCACAATCATCAGATGAATACGATTTCTCCACATTTGATAACTAACACTGCTTATACAGTAACATCACAATCATCTGATGAATAAGATTTCTCCACATTTGATATCTATCACTGCCGATTTAATTAATTAGTTAATTATTAGTATTATGACTATTACTTACATTAAATAAAGATATTGTTAATACAGGTAATCGATTATCCTATTACATACAGGGTGTTCCAAAACTAATGCGACAAATTTTGGCTGGTGATAGCTTTGATCAAGACCTATCAAAATAACTAAACATATAGCGAAAGTTTATGGTTTTCGAGTTATATCAGACTCAAAAAAAAAACACTAACTTGCGGTGGTCTTTTGAGCTTTTGTTTATAAAAAAAACACTTAATTTGTAATTTTCAGAGTTTATAGTCTCAAAAACTTATAATAAAATAAAATTATATTTAAAAATTAAAGGAAGCCCCCATACAAGAGGCGTGTTTTTTGGAGTTTCTTGTACGATGATACGTAACCCTTCATGTACAAGTCCGACTCGCACCTTGTAGAACACACACACACACACACACACATGATCTCCTTTCTATTTTTAATCAATCTAATTACTTTTATTTGAAAAACCTCGTATATAAGATTTTATAAAAATCAGCGCCTTGAGGTCAAAAATAGAAATTAATTCAAAAATAGTAATTAATTCAATGTTTGCAAGGAAAATGTCCAAGTATTATACATTTATGAAATGGGCATGAAACAAGGACTTTTATAGCATATGCGACAAAATCATTCAGTACATTTTTTTTACGTCACCGATGTTTAGTTTCATTATCGGATATTTAATTTTTTTCGTAAATTTTTGATGTATTTCTGATGGCATCTTTAATTTCTTTGTAGAATAAATAGTAGATTTAGGCACAGACACTAATCATCAATATTTGAGTGCAAAAAAATTACAAATGAAGAGCAAGGTACGTGCCACGGCAAGGTAGTGATTTTCAATTTTTTTAATCTGGTATAACTCAAAAACCATAAATTTTTGCTGAACATACGTATGTTTCGTTATTTTGATAGGTCTTGATCAAAGCTTTCACCAGCCAAAATTTGTCGCATTAGTTTTGAGACACCCTGTATAACCTTTTTTTTATATCTTTACCCTAATAATGAAAATATTGTTAATGTTCTTAATTTCTTATTATTACTTACTTAAGTACACACTAAAAAAGTTTATATTTGTTACTATTACTTACATTGAATAAAAATAATCATTGCTAATGTTCTTAATTTATTGTTACTTACTTAAAAAAGTGAATGTTCTTATTACTTACCTTATAGTTATTCCCAACATCTCCAGTGGTTCAATAGGTTTTCTAAACACATGTCGTTTTTGTAAACTGGGTGATATCAACGTTAGAATCTCTTCGAAGCTTGATATACTCATTCGAAAATAATCAAAAAATTTATTTTCGTCTACTTTAAGTGCTCTGTATAATCTTAGAAAATGATTTCCGTCGCTATTCATTATTGTAATGAATGGATGTACCCAGTACAATCTGTTTTTTCTTCTTTTTTTTCTCCTTATTAGTAGAAGAGCAGCGATACGTCGTCGTCTATCCATATCGAAATTCTGTGCACGAATGGGCACTCGCGCGTCTCGCGACACTGCTCGCCGCAAAGCCGCCGCACCGCGGATACGTGCGGCGCGCGCCGCGGCTACGAGCGGCGCGCGCCGCGGCTAGGAGCGGCGCGTGCCGCGGCTAGGAGCGGCGCGCGCCGCGGCTAGGAGCGGTGCGGCACGCGCGCCGCGCAACGCTGCGTTCGGCGGTGCGGCGCAACGCGCGCCGCCGATTTCAGCGTCGCGGCGCCGCGCCGCTCTGATGTGTTTTCGCCCTTAGAGATACAGAGAAGTGTCACAGCAATCTGGTACATCAATGACTGTCTCTCAAAAGTTTTTTAAGCCTTATAAAATTTGGGACCTCAGTCAAGACTTGATATTTGGTTCTTGCACCATGAAAATGCTCCATTAGTGAAACAAGCTCCATCTGTAAAAAAATTATAGTCTCATTTTTTTTTGGAAGAAGGGGTATTTTGGCTATCAATTCCTTAGAGATATAGAGAAGTGTCACAGCAATCTGGTACATCGATGACTGTCTCTCAAAAGTTTTTTAAGCCTTATAAAATTTGGGACCTCAGTCAAGACTTGATATTTGGTTCTTGCACCATGAAAATGCTCCAAGCACATCGAGATGGTCTTACTATCATCTTTCTCGAGGAATCTAAGTGAAATTGCTCAGTCATTCTCCCCATAGTCCTGACTTAGCGCTATGTGATTTATTAGCTCCCCTACGTAAAGAAGCAGTTGAAAAGGCGAAAGCCACCCAGAGCTACTAGGAGCGTTTAAAGAAATTTGCGCTAACATTCCACAGTCCTTTTGGACGGAGACTTTTGCCACTTGGTTTGAGTGTATGAAGGCTTGTAAAGCCGCTAAAGGTGATTGCTTCGAAAAAAAAAAAATACTCTGTAAGTACGACAAAAATTATGTAGTGACCTACGTATGTATAGTGCCTACGCTATCATACCCTATACACCTATTAAAGAAATAATTTATTAATTATTTAAAATATGTAGATGTTTCTATATTCGATTCGACATAAAGAAACCTTTCAAAAAGGTACAATTAGTCCTCCAAGAGAGATCCCAATCTTTTTTTTTTCACAAACCGACCAAGACACGTTAAATTAAAAAAGTACGTTTTAGAGATTCATTTAGTGGCGGCCCTAGGGTGGTGCCAGCGGTGCGACATTTGTAGGGGGGCGCCAAAATCAGCTAAAAGCACCAGCACAACTCATGAGATGAACGGCGTAGGTGACGGCGCGGTGGCGGGTGGTGTTGGCGCCGTTTGCAGAGGGGCGCCAAAATCAGCCGAAATACCACCGCAAATCATGAGATGAACGGCGTAGGTGACGGTGGCGGGTGGTGTTTGCGTTTTTCTTAACACAATTTTTAATGGTTAAACACAGATATTATTTTATTATTTTTTAAACCCAGACTATTTCACATATATCTCATATATTTTCTCTATCATGATCACAGTGCCTGATTAGCCTATAAGCAAATTAAGTAATTGCTTGAGGCATCATGTTTGGGGGCACCATAAACGGCACCGAAAACAAATGTCTCTAGCATGAAATTTAAGGAGCAAAGAAAAACTTTTTAAGATAGATCGAAAATTTTCTAGCGCCGCCACTGGATCCAGTGCTTCCTACTACCCTATCACTTCATCTACATACTTTGTTGAGGTCGTGAGTCGTTCATGTCCTTGGCTGTAAACTTTACACATCGATCGCAAAATCGACCATTAACAACATTTCAAATTGATCTATGTACCTTTTTGAAAGTTTTCTTTATGTCGAATCGAATATAGAAACATCTACATATTTTAAATAATTAATAAATTATTTCTTTAATAGGTGTATAGGGTATGATAGCGTAGGCACTATACATACGTAGGTCACTACATAATTTTTGTCGTACTTACAGAGTATTTTTTTTTTTCGAAGCAATCACCTTTAGCGGCTTTACAAGCCTTCATACACTCAAACCAAGTGGCAAAAGTCTCCGTCCAAAAGGACTGTGGAACGTTAGCGCAAATTTCTTCAAACGCTCCTAGTAGCTCTGGGTGGCTTTCGCCTTTTCAACTGCTTCTTTACGTAGGGGAGCTAATAAATCACACAGCGCTAAGTCAGGACTATGGGGAGAATGACTGAGCAATTTCACTTAGATTCTTAGAGAAAGATGATAGTAAGACCATCTCGATGTGCTTGGAGCATTTTCATGGTGCAAGAACCAAATATCAAGTCTTGACTGAGGTCCCAAATTTTATAAGGCTTAAAAAACTTTTGAGAGACAGTGATCGATGTACCAGATTGCTGTGACACTTCTCTGTATCTCTAAGGGATTGATAGCCAAAATACCCCTTCTTTCAAAAAAAAATGAGACTATAATTTTTTTACAGATGGAGCTTGTTTCACTAATGGAGCATTTTCATGGTGCAAGAACCAAATATCAAGTCTTGACTGAGGTCCCAAATTTTATAAGGCTTAAAAAACTTTTGAGAGACAGTCATCGATGTACCAGATTGCTGTGACACTTCTCTGTATCTCTAAGGGATTGATAACCAAAATACCCCTTCTTCCAAAAAAAAAATGAGACTATATTTTTTTTACAGATGGAGCTTGTTTCACTGATAGTTCCTCGACTTCAAACACCCACAATTTGCGCTGGGATTTAGTAGGGAGGTCGTCATACTAAGTATACGTTTTACCGCTTATAGTGATTAAATTCATAGCACTAGAGTGACTGTCATCGAATTTTCGCAGCATTTCTTTGCACCATTTTTATCTCTGCTCCCTCTAAGCATCAGCCACTGAATGTGGTACCCAGAGTGAACAATTTTGTGTAACATTTAATTCGTTGCGCAGAATATGATAAAAAATTGGTGCATTTATCTTCATTAAATTTCCTATCTGGCGGTATATTAGTCGTCGGTCTTGCTTAATTAGATTTTTGATAGTAAGATTTTTTTTATCACAAGTTACTTCAGTCGGCCTACCGGATCTTTGCCCGTCCTCTTAGTTAAAGTTTCCGCGTTGTAATTTTAAATGCCACCTTTCTATCATCCTTAAAGATGGACAAGTATCTTTCAATACATGACTTATTTCCACAAAGCATTGTTGCTTTGTAAGACCATGACGAAAATTATATAACATAATAACCCAATCATCACCTCGCGATAACTCAGCTATCACAGTGGTTTACTTATTTTTTTATAATTCAGGAAAGAACAGTACGTGTATCAAATGTCAACTGATAGTAAATATAACGAACTGAAGTTTATTATATTATCATCAAACAAGTCTTATCTTACTTCGATCAGGCGTACGACAAAATTTCCGTAGTGGCCTACGTATATTGTTTATACGGCCCATAAAATTCTAACAAAGAAAAATAATATTTCCTTGAGTGAGTCAAAAAAAGTGTTTTATTATTTATCTTTTCTTTGGGGTCCACAATTTGAAATGTTTTTGGATAAAGCGAGTTCTGGTCGAGATTGTTAATATCTATCCATCAACCTGGTATCTCGAAGCCAGTATCTACGTTTTTCAAATTTTAATAATAATACAAATTTATTAAAACGAACGCCGAATTTAAAACAGACGCCTACTGTCTTAATTAGTAAAGCTTCCCCCAAACAGGCGCGATTTTTGTAGCGCGAATAACGCGCGAATAATTACTTTCAGTACATTTTGTACTGGGACGCTGTCGCTTTTACACACTGCCGCGATAAATCGGCGATTTCGCTGCTACAGCCTCCCCTGGCCCCGATGTGGCGGCTTCACCCCCCCTGTATAGCGGCGATTTTCCTGCGACGCCGCGCTTGCCCCCCGGGCCCCGCTGTTGCCGCTTCACCCCCTCTGTGTGGCTGCGAATATTCTGCGACGCCGCGCTTGCCCCCCGGGCCCCAGGCCCCGCTGTCGCCGCTTCACGTCGCGTCGCTGTCGCGGAATTCTGCGAATTTCCTGCGACGCGACAACGGGGGTGAGGCCCGGGGGGGCCAAGGTAGAGTAGCGCCGCGATTCGCGTTCCGCGTTCCGTTTTTGTAACTAGTACGTAATAGCTTTTGTTCAAATAACGATTATTGCGTGCAAGTATTTATTTCATTACCCGACTGCGCCAGAAGGAGAGTTATGTTTTTTACCCGACTGGGCCAAGAGGGTTATGGTTTTTACCCGACTGGGCCAAAAGAAGGATTAAGTATTTTATCCAACTGCGCCAGAAGGAAGGTTATGTTTTTACCCAACTGCGCCAGAAGGAGGGTTATGTATTTAACCGACTGCACCAGTTTACACACTTAATAGACAATTTACATTTTCATGTGCCAGTTTCCTAGCTAGTAAGATTGTTTATCTGATAGTAGCTTTTGCCCGCGTCTCCACCCGTTCTAGGCAGAACAGAATCGGTAGGTCTGGGGCCACCCAAAGACCCTTTTTTGAATGCAAGAAAGAAGTTTTTTTTTCATTACTGCATTTATTATTGTTTATCCTTGTATATTTATTTTATCTTTGTTATAATATAACCTGTTCCAAGTTCAGGACGACAATTAAAACAGAACCTTTTGAATCGTATATGCATTTATTATTCTACACTCTGTAATGCAATATTTAGAGATATTGATATTGAGGAAACAGAAATACATAAACGTCTCTTATTACCTTTGTGAGGAGTAAAAATAAATAGTTTCCAAGTCCATTATCGATACTGACTGTTAATCAGTTACGTTATGTGAACGGCAATAGGTGGCCTTGGTTCTTTTAAAGGTTAATTCACAGGTTCTAATATGAAAATATAGATAGAATATTCAGATGTAAGACGCTTTATTATTTTACGATATGTTAACACAACAACAGAGAAAATTTGAGTGACAAAATATAAAACGTCAAAGAATAAAGAATAAAATAAAAGGTCAAACGAAAAGAGATTTAAAAAGTGTAGACAAAAAAGTTTATACTACAATCTCCAACATCCTCCCCCGTTGCAAGTAACTAAAACTTGCAACTTTAAAGATTAAGGCGTCGTGGCACTTTAATAGCGCGTCCACTTCTGGACCTCAAAGGCTCTTGACCCAGCTGTTCAATAGCTGATTCCTCATGTCCACTCATCTCTAAAAGATATAACTTCTGGACAGGTCTTATGCGAAAGCCATCAGCGGTCTTTATCTTAGCCACTCGTATGTGGTTATCTTTGCTTGGGTAGACATCAATGACCAGACCCAACGGCCAGTAGGTGCGTTTTGCTTCAGTCTCTATGATAACAACATCACCCTTCTGTATTGACCGATTACCTTCACGATGTCGGTTTACAAGAGACGATAAATATTCATTTCGGAAACGCTGTCTCAAGTCAGTTCTCAATTTCTGCAAATAGCGTTGACGTGTCTTCAAATTGTCTGCGTCTATCGCATCTATGTCGGCCACTTCTGTGTCTTCTAGGCTATGAAGGAACGTCGCTGGCGTCAGTGGACGGAGGTCATCGTCTTCCGTGATATACGTGAGGGGTCTTGAGTTGATGATGCTCTCGATATCACATAAAAGCGTCTCAAGTTCAATGAAGGAGACGACCGCTCTTCCCAAGTTACGCCTCAGGAGTTGTTTCACCATCTGGATTAGGCGCTCCCACCATCCTCCCCACCAAGGAGCTGCAGGAGGGTTGAATATCCATTTGATTTTATGTATCAAAGAGTATTCTTTCAAATAGTCCCAGTCAATATTCTTTAGCTGGTTTTCAGCGCCAACAAAATTTGTCCCATTATCCGAATAAATGACCCTGACCCTGCCTCTACGTGCAACAAATCGACGCAATGCCATCAAGAAGCACTCCGATGAGATAGACATTACTAGTTCTAGGTGAAGTGCTCGATAGATGGCACAGGTAAAGATGATTATCCAGCACTTTTCACCTGTATTTAAAATCAATGGCCCGGCTGCATCTACACCCGTCACCTGGAAAACTGCTGCATTCTTTACTCTGTTATTGGGTAGAGGAGCATCTGCTGTTCTATAGCTTGCAGCTCTGAACCTCTTACATATTACGCACTTAGACATAACGCTTCTCGTTAGCTTTCTTCCTCCCAAAATCCACAAGTCATTTCGTAGGATGGATAACAAAAAATTCAAACCCGCATGGCGGTATTGTAAATGTCTCTGCTCTATCAATCTCTTAACAATAGGATGGTTTCCTGGTAGAAGGATTGGCAGTTTGAAATTTTCCTCTTCATCGCTTAAAGTCAGTCTGGTTCTGACTTTTGTGACACCAGTTTCATCGCGGTCTAAGTTCTTCAAGCCTCTCAGCTCCTTATCAGCTGACAAGGTCTCTTCTTGTATGATTCGAAACAACATTATTTGTGCCTTATCTTCTTCATTCAGAGTTAGGTCACCTTTTCTCTTTATGTTCGATCTACAGTTGTGACTGAACCTCAAAATCCAGCCTAAAGTTCGTACGATCTTCGAGAACTTTGATATATTTGTTAAAGGTGAAGAAAATGGTTCGGCAATGGAGTCAACACTGTTCGTTACAGATGTGCTCTTTCTCAATTCTTTATCAACTTCCTCTTGTCTAATTTTCATTTCCGGGGAAATCGGCCATCTGTCCTCGCTTTCTTTCAGCCATGAGGGGCCTTCCCACCATTTGCCTTCAGCCAATTTCTTAGCAGAGCAGCCTCTCGAGGGAAGGTCAGCTGGATTCTGAGAACCATTTATGTGTTTCCAGTCTTCTTTTCTAGTGGTTTCTCTTATCTCTCGAATCCTGTTCCTGACAAAAACGCTCCACTCCTTTTCTGAAGTGATCCAAGTCAGAGCTACTGAACTGTCTGTCCAGAAATGTACCTCGTAATTATCTAGTCGCAGGGCGTTGCGTACTTGGACGTAGAGTCGAGTCGACATTAATGCCGCTATTAGTTCTAGGCGAGGCATCGTGATTTCTTTTACGGGTGTAACTCTTGACTTTGCCAATACTAGTTGGACTGAAACTTCTTTGTTTTCAGATTCGGAACGTAGAAAGAGACATGTTGCATAAGCGTGCTTGCTTGCGTCGCAGAAAATATGCATCGAAATCTTAGCACATCCGATGGAAATTGACGTCAGTCTTCTCGGAATGCAACATTCATTTAGCCAGTGCAATTCCTCTAGCCATGCATTAAACTCTCTGCATAAATCCTCAGGCAGTTGAGTGTCCCAACTTATGTTCAGGCACCAAGATCGTTGTAGAAGCATCTTCGGAATAAGAGTAACTGGGCTGGTAAAACCTATGGGATCAAAAACACGGTTACAAATTGACAGTAGCTCTCTTTTAGTGATTATATCTTTGTAGGTATTCACTGAATTCACATTGCAACGTAACTCGTCATTCGAAGTGTCCCAGGTCAAGCCGAGTACTGAGATTGTCTTCTGCTGTTCACTACCTTCGCATTGTAATGGAGCGGTCACCCAACCTCTTAGTTCGAATTTACCTTCGTTCATAATTTTTTTTGGCTTCGTGAATGAATGCTTCTGCATATTCTTCTCCCTCTAAGCTTGTGACACAATTGTCGACGTAAAAGGAGTCTAGTAGGATTTTAGCCGTCTTGGCGTACGCTGTCAGCGAATATTTTTCAAGATGATGAATAAGCGTCGCTGCTAAAAGAAAAGGACTGCTGGTCAACCCAAATACAACTCTGCAATGTCGGTAGACTACGATTTCTCCGTTTTCAGACCACCACAAGAAACGAAGATACCTTCGATCTTCTTTTTTCAAAGATATTTGTAGGAAAGCCTTTTTAATATCTGAGGTTACGCCCACAGCATGCATTCTAAATCTGGTCATCAATATTGGGATCAGTTCTAAAAAGTTTTGTCCTTTCTCAAGACAGGCATTGACTGAGTTTCCGTTAAAATCTTTCGCTGATGCATCAAAGACAGGTCGGACTCGAGTAGTCAGGCTTGATTCCTTGATCACTGCATGATGGCATAGGTAATGTCCAGGACTATCAACGTCAGTTTCAACTTCAATTATGCCCAATTCAAGCCATTCTTTGAAGATATTATCATAATTTTGTCGTTCATGTAAAGATTCCAAACGCTTCGTTGTGGATTTTAAACGTTTCTCAGCAAGTTTTCTGTTCTTTAACAGTTCAGGACGATCGATTTTCCAAGGCAAGTCTACTTCATATCTACCTTCCTCATTGATAGTGACACCTTCCTTGAAATCTTCCATTGCTTGTTTTTCAGATCTGTCTCTAAGTAATTTGTCTGTCGGCTCCTCGATTCCCAGAACTTCCAGATTCCATAGATGGCTGATGTCATCTGACAGTCCAACAGTTGCAATAATTCCCTTACTTTGCTGAGGCACTATGCCTTGAAGCGTCCATGTATATGATGTTGGAGATTGTAGTATAAACTTTTTTGTCTACACTTTTTAAATCTCTTTTCGTTTGACCTTTTATTTTATTCTTTATTCTTTGACGTTTTATATTTTGGGCTTTGATACATTCATGGCTGCCATGTGAAGTCTTCTCACACCAAATGCACTGCACGATAGTATTGTAAGATGTCATCGGCGGCGGCGCAGTGTCTGTATTCCCAGCAACTAAGCAGGACGCTGTTGGAATCTTAACTTCAGCCTTACCAGCCAGTCCTTCTCTAGTCAGTTGTATCCGCTCCTCACTTTCCACTTCAATTTTCATAAAGTTGAGAAGGCTGTTGAGTACGTCTACGCTTCCGTCTCTGCTTCTTTGTCTCTCCCACACACGTAGTATCTCAGTAGGGAGGGCAGATTCAACTAATGGGTATAGCATAGCGGCATATTTCTCACTAGTTACACCAAGGACTTCCAGTGCTCTTAGTTGAGTCTTCAATTTATCATAGAGAGATGACAGACTTCTTGCATCATTCCCTTTATCACTTTTGGCTTGCTGTAAAACTAGAGCCAGTATTATTATTATTATTATTTGGGGGTAAAGGGGTATAGGACCAGGAGGGCCCTATTGGATCACTGCGACCTGGGTAGATCTATTGTGACCACTGCCCCTGTTAAATTATATCCTCAAGGCCAATAGTTCTAATGAACTGTAGGATGCACTTGGGATCGAGTTCCCTAATGACCTCTGGAGTTACCATCGGTCCACCTAGAGATCGGCTTCTGGCTTGGACCAGTGCCTCGCACTCGCAGAGTATATGAAGAGGAGTTTCCTCTTCCTCGAGGCAGAATCGGCACTCGTCCGTATCTGCAAGCTTCATTTGATAGAGATGTTTGTTAAGCTTGCAGTGGCCAGTTAGAGTTCTGACTAGAATCCTAAGTCCAGGCCTAAGAAGTCGTAGTGCTCTAGACGTGTGTTCCCGCGAAAAACCAGATATGAGCGCTTTCGAATGCTTTTGGCCTGGGGCACTAGCCCAGAGTGTTCTACTCTGTTCCTTAGCCCATTCCTGCAGCATTCTTCTTCCGGTGCAACGAGGCACTCCCACTATTGGTTCGGGTCCAATAGCTGGTGCCTCCGCTCCGTTTCTAGCTAGCTCATCTGCTATTTCGTTCCCCTTGATGCCACTGTGCCCAGGCACCCAACATAAGGTGACTTTGTTGTGCCTTCCTAGCTGATTAAGTGCATTGGCGCACTCAAGGGTAAGTTTTGAATCAATCTCATATGATTTCAGTGCCATAAGGGCTGCCTGACTATCCGAGCATATGATTATGTTTCTATTTTGATAGGACCTCAGAAGGTTTTCTTGCACGCATCTTATTATTGCGTACATCTCTGCCTGAAATACCGTCGCATGCGAGCCTAGACTGTATGACCGCTTCGTCTCCGAGTCTCCTCCGCATACTCCAGCACCGGCAAAACCCTCTTTTTTGGAACCATCTGTGAACCAGATGAGGTCACCAGATTTGAGAGTTTCGGGAACCGCACAGTTCCACTCGTCCCTACGCGGTACGTGAATCGTGTACAGTTTGTTGAAACTGTACTCCTTTAAGAGGACATCGGATGGCATGGCCAGTGCTGGGTTTACAATGAGTGCATCAAAGAGATCCCTCATTACCACTGATTGCCAGACTGTCCTGCCACCGTCCATAGCACGCAGCATGGCCATCCTGGCCTCCTTCTGTACATGGATGTGCAGCGGTTCGAGGTTTAAAATAGCCTCTAGTGCTGCAGTGGGAGTTGATGAGATGGAGTTTGTAGCCATTCGACAAGGAATTCTCTGTAGGCTGTTAAGTGCAGTGATGCATGTCGATTGTCGGGTCTTACTGTGCCACGCTGCACATCCGTAGGCAACCATCGGCCGCACTATGGATGTGTAGGCCCACAGCACCGATTTGGGCTGCAGCCCCCACCGGGATCCCACCAGCCGACAGCATGCACCTAGCGCTATCTTAGCCTTCCTTACGATATGGTCAATTTGTTTGTTCCAGGTAAGTTTGTCATCAAGAATTACTCCTAAGTACTTAACTTCCCGTGAAAACGGTATAGTCCTGCCAAAAAGCGTGGGAGGCGTTAAGCCCTCCATTTTCCTTTTCCTGGTGAAGGGGACTATAATTGTTTTCCCTGCATTTACTGAGAGCTGGAATTCGTTACACCACCGTTCTATCCTGAAAAGGGCCTGTTGCAGTTGTTCTGAAATAACAGAGGGACACCCCCCCACTATTGACACAACCAGATCATCTGCATAGCCCTGTGTGTCCAGGTTTGCTCCGTTGAGCTCTTCAATCAGACAGTCAACCACAAGGGACCACTCCAGAGGAGACAAAACTCCGCCCTGCGGGCAACCTCGTGTTAGTCTCACTTCCAGAGTATCTCCTAGTAGTGTTGTTTTGACTGTCCGATTAGTCAACATTGACTTAACCCAGTTTATTGTAGTCAAGTCAATGTTCCGCATCTTCATACATCTCAGTATAACGTCAGTTGAGGTGTTATCAAAAGCTCCCTCAATGTCTAGAAAGGCGCAGAGGGCAATTTGCTTTTGATCTAGTGCTCTCTCTATTCTATCGGTAAGCTCCATCAGGGCCGTTTCCGTCGACCTGTCCGTGTTGTTTCGCATGCAGAGGTCGCTCCAATAGGTAAGATTCCCTAATGTGCACGTTAATGACCTTCTCCATTGTTTTTAGTAGAAAAGAAGTGAGACTTATAGGTCGGTAGGACTTGGGCTGTGACTTCTCACGATCTCCAGCCTTAGGGATATACGCTACTCTAACCATGGTCCACTTGTGGGGTATATGGCCCCAGGCAAAACTGGCTCTGAATATTTTCGTCACCACCGGAAGGACGGTATCAATGCCCTGTTGCAATAGGGCTGGGAAAATTCCGTCCTCCCCACCGGTTTTAAAGGGCTTGAAGCTATCTATGGCCCATCTAACCCGGTCGGGTCTGAATACAACCGAGGCCATCCTCCAGTCCTCAGTCTTCGGTCTAGGGTTAGACTGAGCCGTGCTGACTGAGGTGAGCCTCGCGTTGACCACGTCCGACCCTGGAAAGTGCACTTCTGCTAGCAGCTGAAGGGTCTCCCTAGGCGTGGTAGTGAAATTTCCGTCTGGTTTCTTAAGGAATCCCAGATGATTAGAGGGAGTTTTGGCCATGATCTTATATATTTTGGCAACATGTGCAGCTCCTTTGATCTCCTCGCAGAAGCCGCGCCATGACCTCCTTCTAGCTTTCCTAAGCTCTTTATTAAATCCCGTGAGGGCTCTGCTATATGCATTCCAATTCCCATCCACCTTAGCCCTGTTGAATAGGGCCCGGGCGGATTGCCTAAGTTTCTGTAATCTGCCGTTCCACCATGGTACGTTCCGGTTAGTAACTACGGTTTTAAGGGGACAATTGTCAACATAGGCATCGACAATACCGGCAGTTACAGCATCAACCGTGTATTCTAGTTGATCCCTAGTTTTGACGGATTTACTTATCGTACTGAGGTTCTCTTTTAGGTCGTTGCGGTAGCCGTCCCAATTCGTAGCCCTACAGTTGCGATAGGATTCTACACTTAAAGTTTTAGTTAAGGTTAGATTGAATCTAATAAACCTGTGATCTGACATAGATACTGCATTGCTTACATGCCAGCTGTTTATACGGTCAACAAGCCGATCCGTACAAATAGTGATATCTAAAACCTCCTGTCTAGCGGACGTTACGAACGTCGGTGCGTTGCCCACATTTAGAACCTGGATGTTGTTAGATAAAAGAAAGTCAAATAGTAACTCACCCCTTCGGTTGGTATTGGTACAACTAGAGCCAGTAACTCTCGAACATAGATTTCAATGAGCAGTTCATCTCGAGCATATCTAGATTTCAGTTGCTCTACAGCTTGGGAGTAATTTTCGCCACATGGGGGGAAGCTTTGCACTAGTTCAGCTGCCGGAGAATGTGTGGTCATGCTCTGAATAAGGTAAGCCATCTTGTCATCTTGATCAATCGTAGAATCTTGATGAATCTTTTTAAATGAGCTCCAGAATGTGAGCCAGTTCTTAGCATTACCATCAAATTTTACTAATTCCAGCTTTGGTAGCCTAAGCGCTCTGCTGTCTCCACGGCTGTTGATCGAAACGCTATCATACTTTGACTCTCTCTCTTGCTGTTGCTTGAAATTTTTTTTCACATAAGCTTTGTACTTCGATCCACTCCTTTTTGTAAGTATCAGCCGACTCGCAGTCTTGCAAGAAGTCGTCTTCTTCCAAATCTTCCGTAGAAAGCCATTGATTTTTCATGCGCATATCGACGCTGAATAGGATTTCTGCTTTCTCGGAGAAAAATTTGTAGCTATCTTGCAGTTTGACCAGGCGGTCCTCACTTGATCCTTGCAAAATGGATCTAACTTCATTCTTTGCTTTAGTGAAAAGCTGTCTCGCAGCTGAACGCTCTTTTTTCAGATTTTGCATAGTTATATCACTCACGGTCGCCAAAAATGTGAACGGCAATAGGTGCCTTGGTTCTTTTAAAGGTTAATTCACAGGTTCTAATATGAAAATATAGATAGAATATTCAGATGTAAGACGCTTTATTATTTTACGATATGTTAACACAGCAACAGAGAAAATTTGAGTGACAAAATATAAAACGTCAAAGAATAAAGAATAAAATAAAAGGTCAAACGAAAAGAGATTTAAAAAGTGTAGACAAAAAAGTTTATACTACAATCTCCAACACGTTACGTTATTGGAATATCTGTTACCGACCCACCTCTACGTGTCGCAGAAATATCGCACAATTTTCGCGCGACACCTTGTCGCGTCGCCGAATATTGCAACACGTGTAGCGCGATATTCGCGCGACACATGTAGCGTCGCCGCTTGTCGCGCGAAATTCGCGCTAATTTCGCGCGACGTGTCGCGACGCAGTGTCGCAGAAGTATCGCCACTTGTAGCGCGAGATTCGCGCGATATTCCCGCGACGTGTAGCGGCTTTTTGCGACGCGACGTCGCAGCTTCACCTGCGAGTTTCGCGCGAATTTCGCGCCACAAAAAACGCGCCTGTTTGGGGGAGGCTTAAGAAACAATTTTGTTTTATACGAGCCATTGAGGCAAAATAAACGGAAGGTTATGTAAATTCACCTAAAGACCTTTTGATAAGAGTTTTTGCAAATATTCAGATTAATCAGAACAAACATGATAAAAATACCACGTACTTACCTAACTTTAATTAATTAAAAGTGTTAGGTAAAGTGCAAGTATTGTAGGAACGAAATGGTACTAGCTTTTATACTCAACATGAAACTACAGCGAACTATGCTTTCAGTTTGCAAGTCATATACGAGCTCATTCCCGAAAACAAGTCCGCACCACAATATACAGGGTTATTTTTGGACCCCCAACCAAAACTTCACAGTGACCTCTACTCATGAAACTGAGCAACTTTCCCCTGATAACCAATGGTCAATTCGCAAAAAAATTTTAGGCATCTCCATACAAAGTAGGCCGATCACGTGATCAAATTTATATGAAAGGCCATTGTTTACTTGGGGAAAGTTGCTCAGTTTCATGAGTAGAAGTCACTGTGAAGTTATCGTGGGGGAAATCGTGGGGATAGAAATAGAACTAGACAATATCGTACGGATAACGAGATTCTAGTTTCATGTACCAGTTTTTTTTTTATGTATCTATATGTCGTGGCCAGAACATAGGAGCGTAAGGCGGTATAAAATTGTGCAAAGTAACTCTCGAGACTAATGAACAAGTAACACACAGTAACATACTCGAGACACTGTTAAAGCTAGGTATACACGTAGCTTTCAAATAAAATAAAACGCCGTTAAATAAATTTAATATAATATGTATTAATTAAATAATAAAATTATATATACAGGATGTATTTTTTTACCGCAACAGCTAATGATGCCATCGAAAATAAAATTATCATATTCACCACCCCAGAAGGTTAAAATAAATTAAAGAACAATGTAAATGTGAGAACATTAATACAATTAAACTTTATTTGTGGTTTAATGAATCACAAAATATAATTTATTTAATAAAGCAGTGATCAAAAACCATGTAAACAAAGCTTAACGTATATTCCGAGTGTTACGTACGTAACTCTCACAGTAACGCTCGGTAACACTCGTGACGGAAAAATCCTACAATTCTTACTTTAAAAAGTAATAAGTTCTAAAGGAAAACAGCGAAAGGCCCGATGTATGCTTGATTATTTACAGTACAACTGTAACTATAAGCGACACGGATTAACAAAACAAAATATGCATTTGAAACCTTGAAACTGGTGGTGACCCCCCCTGTGTGACCGGTTGTCTTCCGGTGGTCAAAAGATTAGCAAACCAAAGACAATTTTATTTTCTTAAGAAAAGACGCAAAGGCTCCTAAAGTTATACAGCCTTGTCTCGTGTATACAGTATTTACTTCATTTAAAATGTATATTGTAGAAATCTGTCGTTTACGTTCATATCTGTCGTTAAAAGTTCCACTATTTTCGGAAATATCAATTTCTAAAAACGGTAACATAAAACGAAGTGTAACCTACGACAAGTCGGTATGACCAAGGAGCCTTTGCAAGCAGCCTTTGCATACTCACACAAGCATTAATACGTGTACCGACACAAAGAAGTGTCAAATTTTTTTTTTTTTTTTTTATGTGATAGGTGGCAAACGAGCAGACGGATCACCTGATGGTAAGCGATTACCGCCGCCCATGGACACCCGCAACACCGGAGGAGTCACAAGTGCGTTGCCGACCTTTGAAATGGGATGGGGGATGGGGGAATGGGGAGGGGGAGGGGGGGTTGGGCCTCCGGTACCCTCACTCACTCGGTGAAACACAACAAACGTTGCTTCATGCCAGTTTTCTGTGAGGCCGTGGTATCACTCCGGTCGAGCCGGCCCATTCGTGCCGAAGCATGGCTCTCCCACGTCAGACTTTAAATTAGTTCTTGATACGAAAGGCTATGCATGCATGTACTCGTGATAACAAACAACTTTCACTAAGGAACCCATAGTCAAATCTCAAAAAAAAATTTGGACCCTCCGTACTCCATACAAATCGGTCAACGGACCGGCTAAATTAGTATGAAGAGTCAATATTTTTTTTGCGATTTGACTATGGGTATTTAGGGAAAGTCGTTTGTTATCATGAGCACATACACACACTTTGGTATCAAGAACTAATTTAAAGTCACCGTATATACTTACCTAATATGTAAACGATAACGTGATATAAGTATGAAGTGTCCGGGGTGTGATTGCTACTTTCCATCTGGTGGGTCGTCAGCCCTTTGCCATCTAACACAAAAAAAACATGCCGTGAGTTAGTTTTTAAACTTCTGAAAGTCATCACATAACATTAGCAGATCCAACGTAACGCGGGAGCGAGAAATCCGAAGCACCCCGATACGGATAATTAAGGTTCGGAGATGGTGAAGGCAAGCCAGCCAATTTAGGTTGATATGAGAACCATGTCCGTCGACTGCTTGCTTTCATGCCTGCTTGCATTCTTACTTGCATGCTTGCTTGCATGTTGAGTTTTTAAACAAAATTATGAATATCAATATTTTTTAGCTGAATTTCAACGTCGAACATATTTTTTCAGTGCCAGCTTTACCTATGGTGCAGGATGTGCAGCGCACGCCGCCGCGGGGTCGTAGGAGCTCGAGCGCCGCTCGCGATACCTCAAAACAGCAGACG
This sequence comes from Coleophora deauratella, assembly GCA_958295455.1. Classification (NCBI taxonomy): domain Eukaryota; kingdom Metazoa; phylum Arthropoda; class Insecta; order Lepidoptera; family Coleophoridae; genus Coleophora; species Coleophora deauratella. The sequence continues at coordinate 5,059,098 of OY282412.1, forward strand.
TCGCTTGCGGCGCTGGCGCTCCCAAAGACCCTACGCCCGTGTTGTGGCCGACGCCGGGCGGCGATAGCAAACCAAGGTACGCCACGAGCGACTCCTTTACAAAATAATCCAGGTTTCCCCGAATTTGTAGTTTGAAGAGCGTCCGGGAGCCGTCCGGCGGGATTCACAAAAAGTGTCCGAGTAAACCTCGGGACGCCTTTCCTGTCCTATTTATTAAATTTTGTTTAATAAATTAAAAAAGATTTTTGTTAAAAATTCACTGCCACATTCACCCGCGCATACTTTGGCGCGACACGTTTTTGTCGTGTGGTCGGGTATTGTATTTAATATTTTGCGATATCTACAAAGAAGTATGGCTTGTTTTGGTTGCTTTTAGTGCATTTTCTTAGCCCACCTGGCTTGCTATAACATAACCATCTTATATCAGTCTTGCCGCCAAACGTCAATGTTAACTAAAAGCATCAATGTGTTCGGACATGAAGATAAAGGCGGTTAGTTCCTTATTGCGTTGGGGAATCTTGGTAAGCTCGCTTCCATCTTTGACATCATCATCGCTTAACATTACGTGAGATGATGCCAAGGGCGTACTGATTGTGGATAAAAAAAAGTTGATTTTAAATAGCAAACGAGCTGTGAATAAAATAATTAAAATGAAACTACGTTTCTATATTTGCACATAAACGCAGGAAAAGGGGTGCAATGGGGTACACTTGCACTGCTCCTGATATGAACAAAATATTCAGTAAATATACGGAAAAAACACAAAGAAATTATTCGTTTAGAAACGGATAGATTATAGGAATGCAGGTGCACCCTTTGAAAACAACCCTGCCGGCGACCTTAAAATTTTCACAAAAAACTAAAGTGTCCGGAAAAAATCTGACTTCACCCAAATGTCCGGGGTTTTCTGAGTTCTTGTCCGACAATTTCACCTACATGGCAACAAAAATAAATTGTTGACCATAAATTGGTCTGAAATATTTTGACTATCAATTCTTACGACGACAAATGAAGGGTCCATAAAGTTTTTCAAAGAGAATTCCCTCATAGATTGATTTCTGGTGATTATTAACCCCTAATTCTAAATTTTCGTCGAAAGGTTTCAAGCCGTTTTCGTAATCGTCGGGACACCTAACTCGTTTAATAGCATAGGATTTGGTTTTAAGTTTACAAATAGTGAAAAAAATACGAATGACGCACATACTTAGAATGAAAAATCATTTTGGACATTCATAATTATTGGAGTGGACCATTCAAATGTTAGACTATATTATATTTAATACTTTATAAACGGTAAGGTTAGCATTTTTTAGGACGATCGATTGTTTTGGCTATAATGCCATATGACACTGTAAAGTGGGACCATAAATTTTATGGAAAATATAGAGATCGGAAAAATACGGAAACTTTTCGGGGCTACATGAGTTCTTAGGCGGTGGTAAGCACTTTCCGACAGGTAGCCAGGGGCTGCTAGTCACTTTCCGCCAACCTTTTGCCACCTTACAATATAAAAAAAGCTTATATTGAAAATCAATAACTAGACTGTATTTTCTTTAAAATTGTATAAATTTTTACATATAATATTTTATTATACATGTATGTACATGTACCTGTAGGTACTTATTTTAATTAGTATAATGCCTCTTTTTTATGTGATCCATTCCTGTTTCTGTTTTCTCTTCTCTGCTTCTACGCCGCTGTTTCATCGCTTTCCTCATTTTCTTCGACTGTTTCTTTTACAACTGCCTTATTCAGACGCTCCACAAACTCGGCGGGAATTGACTTCTACAGGAGTTTCACTCCTTCTGCCGACTCAAACTCTTTCTTAGCTGTAGCTTTCCTCTTTCCTGCATTACCCTTACCACTGGCTTGCTCTTTAGTAAAAGTCCGCAAGACTGTTTCATTAGCACCTACTATATGGAGTTTTAGGTCATAGTGGAATTTGAACAGCATAGTTTGAATTACAGGTATCGTTGCTCTTCTCGTGTTTGCTTCTAAAAGTTTACTTAAGTCAAACTTGAAGAAGTATTTGTCTTTATACATTGCACTGTATTTTGCAACGACATCACCAGACAGTTCTATTTTGTACGGAATAAAGGCTCTTATGGTTCCTTTAGTTGCTTCAAGACGTGCCGTTACAGATTGCTGTGGTTGCAAATCAATAGTGCGGTTCAGAGTAAAATCTTTGTGGACAACAAATCTGCGATCGTCTCCAAAAGCAAACTCTTTTTGGAAATCGGCAACATAGTCGTCCTCAATCTCAAAATCAAATTTAATGTTCACATTTCTGTCTTTAACTGTCTCGTCCAAATAGTCATGACATAATTATTGACTGTTTGCGATTCTGTTACTTGGACAGTTTTTCTTTTTGCGTTTAGATTTTCGTATTTATTGCTTGTCAGAACAACCTTTTCTTGCTTAAAGTCCAAGGAGTAATTGTCTACGTCCGGCAAAATTTTTCTTTGTACTTGCTTCCAGTTTTGTTTCCCATATATATCTCCCCAAGTCTCATCGCTTCTGACTAATACTTGGTCGGGTTTCTTTCCGTGGACCTTTTCGATCATGCCCTTCAATTGTTCCTTGCTAATGTGCAATGTATTGAGGTCATCGAACACCACTACTTGTTGGTCAAAACCTTTCTGAGTTCCAATTCCAATGATCTCGAATGATTTTGAATTGATTTCGTAGTAAACAAGGCCTTTCATAGACACATTTATGGATGCCAGAGCGAGGGACGGTAATAGTAATAGCAGCAGCATTTTCCTGAAATGCAAAATGAAGATTTATTAAATAACTTGTATTTTTTTATTTGTTATTCGTAACTGCATATTGCATAGTTTCTAAGACACCCGCATACAGTACGCTTATGCAAGGCATCTTAAAACTTAACGAGAGTGGATGAGATTTTTATTCGGGCTTTTGTTACATTTGCAGCTTGTGATGCAGTCTAGTTTATAGGTCATACTATAAAAGACTAAAGTATTCTACGACGACCGTGGTTTGCGAGATTATCTTGTGATTTAATCAAATGTAATAATGATTATTGTTAAGCATCGACCTATGATTACAGAATAATAAACAATTGAAATTAAATAATATAGGATGAGCGAAGATAGCCCTTGAACTATAAGTAAGCACTGCTTCCAGAGAGACCCTAATAGTTTTATTTTCACAAGACCAAAAGATTTAGATTTATTTATTACACATCACAAATTCATAAAATATGGATAGGATATTCATAAAAGACGTTTAAACTAACAAAGTACGTTTTAGAGATCCGTTGATTCCTACCTCCTAGAGTCTAATTCTCCAAGTCCTAACTCTAGGAGGATAGATCTATCCATCAACTCCACTGGTATCTCAAAGTCAGTATCTATGTTTTTCAAATTTTAACAATAATACAATTTAGAAACGTACCTATTTATTGTCCTCTAAAGTTACTAAAAACCTGCAGACACCCACTGTCTTGATTAGCAAGAAACAATTTCGTTTTATTAGGACAATGAGGAAAAATAAATGTAAGTTCACCTAACGACCTTTTGATACGAGTTTCTGCAAATATTCAAATTAATTTAAAACAACATGATAAAAATACTGTGTATTTACCTAACTTTAATTAATTGAAATGTTAGGTAATGAGGCATACATCATCATCATCAGCCTCAAGACGTCCACTGCTAGACAATGGCCTTCCCCAAGGGTTTCCACACCGATCGGTCCTCAACTGCCCTCATCCAGCGGTTTTCCGCAACCTTCACCTGGTCATCGGTCCACCGAGTATCTACAATGCGTCTTCCGGTTCGCGGTCATCACTCGAGAACTTTTAATGAATGTGACCGAAAACGTATGCTTATGAATTTTATTTTATTTTATTTTATTTATTGAAAGGTAATCAACAGCGTTCTTAGAATAACTTAAGTAAATGTACAGTCAAAATGTATGGCCAATAACAGATTACCCTAGAATTACAATATTGTGCAATAAAACAGACGTGAGAAGACAAAGATAGATTAGTTGGATTATAGAAACTTGCAGGTTAATATTTTCTTAATTGTGTTTTACATTACATACTGTGCATGTGTGTGTGTGTGTGTGTTTGTGTGTGTGTTTGTGTTTGAGTGTGTGTGTGTGTATGTGTGTGAGGTAGGAGGAGTTAAAAACATTGCTGGCTACAATTCGAGAAGGACTGCACGCACCTTGTTTTTAAAGGTGCTTTTAGATAGCAGGAAGGGGTCACAATTCGGGAATTTTTTGTTGTATGTATCTGATATACGTGCCAGGGTTTCATTTTTAGCGTAGTTGGTGCGGTGCGGGGGAACGTGTAGAAGGCGTGCATTGCAAAGGCGCTGTCTCCGTCGTGGGGCACTCAGTCCCAGGGCTGCAACCAGCTCAGGGCAGTCCAAATTTGCATTTAATATGTCGTACAAAAAATTCATATCTAGCTGAATGCGTCTCTTGTCAAGTGGTAATAAGTTGTGGGTTTTACAACTATCGTAATAGGACTTATAGAGATTATTTGTTCGGAAATTTAAGAACTTGATGAACCGCTTTTGAATTTTTTAAATATCGATTGAATATTTATCGTAAACTGGGTACCAAACAACGGATCCATATTCCAGGACGCTTCGTACATAGGCAAAATATACATTTTTGATGCTAGTAGAATTGCGAAAAGGAGAGCAAGTTCGCATAATGAAACTTAACATTTTGAAAGCTTTATCGGTTATATTATCTATGTGGTGATTTAGAGAGAGTTTATTGTCAAAGAGAATGCCTAAATCACGTACCATGTTGACACGTACTAATGTGGCACCATTAATGTAATAATTATGATGTATTGGACGATGCTTCATTGTAAATGTTATTACTTGGCACTTGCCAGTGTTAACTGCAATACAGTTGCGATTATAGTACTGTGTCAATTGATCAAGGTCCTGTTGAAGTCTTAATGTGTCATTTTCAGTGCCTATTTCCAGAAATATTTTGGTGTCATCAGCGTACATCAAGAATTTTGAATTGGTTACATAGCTGAAGATGTCATACAAATAGGCGTTGTAGAAAAGGGGACCCAGAAGCGAGCCTTGTGGGACACCTGACGGTATGGCTATGTAGTTAGATTTATAACCACCAATGACAATAGCCTGAGATCTTTTTGTCAGGTATGATTTTACCCACCTAAGCAGGTCGCCATGGATGCCTAGTGAGTTAAGTTTCGCAAGAAGGATGACGTGATCTACACGATCGAAAGCCTTTTCAAAATCAGTGTAGATCACGTCAACCTGGCGGCCCTTTTCCATAGACTCGCGTACAAACTTGATAAAAAGAGTCAAGTTTGTTGTAGTTGATCGGCCTTTAAGAAACCCGTGTTGTTCATTTGGGATACCATTAAGTATAACAGGATAAATTGCTTCATAGACAACTTTTTCAAAAGTTTTACTGAAAATATTCAATATCGAAATGGGCCTATAATTTTCTATTTTACTTTTTAATCCTTTTTTGTGAATAGGAACGATTTGGGCTGTTTTCCATTTATCGGGAAAGGTTCCTTCTTTAATAGATTTATTAAAAATAAGGGTCAGAGGTGTGGTAAGGGAATTAATGCAGTTTTTAATAAAAACAGGAGGTATATTGTCATCACCAGCACCTTTACTTATGTCTAGTTTCCTTAATAGCGCCTCAACAGTACTCTCGTGGACAGTTAGAGCACCAATGTTATTATTTGATGCGTTTTGAGGAGTAACAAAATTAAAAGTGGAATATCTTTCTGCGGGGGGAGAAAACATATTATAGAAATATTCATTAAATCCACAAACAACATCAGTGCCGTTATTTAACGGAGTATTATTAGACGTGAATGATTGGGGATAGGAACTGTCACCCTTCTTGGATTTAACAAACGACCAAAACTTTTTTGGGTTTTTGGAGATAGAAGTCTGAATATTATATAGAAACTTACTATAGCAGGCTGCGTGAACCCTATGGTAGCGCGATCTTAATACAGAAAACTCGTGGTAGTCATTGAGATTATTGAATCTCTTCCAGTTCCTATGCGCTTTAGCCTTTTGTTGTATGATTTGTATTAAAGCTCTTGAGTACCACACGGGATAATGTTGTCTGTTATGGTTCGATTTCTTGATGGGAACATGCAACTGAATACTGATATATATTGATTCATACAACAAGTCCACACACTCATTAACATCCTTATTAAAAAACTCCTTCTCCCAGTCAGTGGTGTTTAAAAATTCATTAATCTTTTGATAATCGCCTTTAAAAAATTTGTAACTAACTCCGCCGCACTTGCTAAAGGGTTTGACAAGAATATCGGAGGCGCTTATGCATAAGGGGAGGTGAAAACTGTCCACTTTTACTAGAGGAAACTGCGGTATCGAAAGTTCCGTTGAGAAGTTGCAAAAAATTAAATCTAGAATATTGTTAGTTGAGTTGATAAACTGATTATACTGAGTTAAGCCATAAAGAGATAAAAATTCAATTAATTCAGTCCCCAACAAACAAGTCTCAGCCGACTCTTTTTTAGAGTAATAGACAGGACTGCCGTCCATCCACTGTACAAACGGCATACATACAGTTTCTGTTTTTTTTTTTTTTTATATTAAAATATATTTGACAATATAGTAGAGAATATACAGCTTGTTCAAAAAGTGCGTCTGAAACAAAGGGTTTTTTTATGTGATGGGTGGCAAACGAGCAGATGGATCACCTGATGGTAAGCGATTACCGCCGCCCATAGACACCCGCAACACAAGAGGAGTCACAAGTGCGTTGCCGACCTTTGAAATGGGATGGGGGATAGGGGAATGGGGGGGGGGAGGTTGGGCCTCCGGTACCCTCACTCACTCGGCGAAACACAACGCGTTGCTTCACGCCGGTTTTCTGTGAGGCTGTGGTGTTACTCCGGTCGAGCTGGCCCATTAAAGGGGTTGATTAAAGGAGAAAATCTGAGGCAGATTTAGTATGGGAAACTGGAAAAAAATGTGAATAGCATTTTTTCAATGTTTTTCCTATATTGTATTGTATACTTATTCTGTCTGAGTAATCCCATGAAATTCCAAACGCACTTTTATAACACCCTGTAGGTAGAGTGTGTATGAAACAAGTGTGGCAATACTTTCTAAAACTGTCGAAATAGCAAAGGGACTTTTCATCAAATTGAACAGATAATTTCGCGTTTATAGTAAAGTTGTTAAGTTCTATGAGTTATAAACCTGATAGAAATCTACCCTTAAGTATAATTGCCTTTTATTACATATTTGAGTGGCAACATCTTGGCTGATGTTAACTAACGATATGCTGCCAAAAATGTATCACACAAGCTTAAATAGTACAGTGCGATAGAGAATGCAATAATTGGCTTTTAAAAAAGCACACGTGATTTTGAATAGATATTACGACATAATAATGCACAAGACTGACCATAAGACAATAGTTTGAAAACAAAATTATCGAATAATTGGAGCAGCTCGCCTTACCCTATGATCTAAACGTCATCAGAAACGTCTGAGGATACGTATCCAGTGATTTTGTTAAGAATTGACTACCATTTAAATCTTCCAGTGCCTTGAGAACGCTATTTAAGACAATTGACGTAATTTGCACATTAACTTCATTATTTTTTCTCATAATTATAATTTTAATGGAAATTTCCAACTTATTGAAAGTGATGGTAAATTTGAGAAGTAATATTAAGCGAAAAAAAATTTACATATTAAAAAAAAATTATAAAGTGAAGCTATTCGTGTGAACGACCAAAAACATGATTAAATTATATTTTCCCCTGCAGCATTTTATTATATTTTCATTCATGTACATTGTACATTAACTAAAACAACACAACTATATGAGTCAATAACAATTCTTATGTTATTTGTTGTAATATGCTATTAACATATTAATAACTAAAGAAAAACAGGCGAGGCTATTTAAGTGATCGTCACTGTACATGTTCACTCGCCCCTTAAAGATTTCTTCCACATCCACCCATGTTTTTGTTTAATTTGGACAAGTAAAATAAGTAATTTTTTAAATGTTTATTTAATAACTAACTTACACAAGTTATTACAGTTCATAAAAAAATACGTGTGCAAGCAAATAGGTACGCAAATACTCTACACCGGGAACTAATAACTGCATTCTCATGCATGAGAAAAATAAAAATACGCAATCATTAACTTAATTTCTTGGTAATATCAAATAAAAGCTATTTTTGAGAAAAAAACATCTACAAAGTGCCGTAATAACCGTACCGTGTTTATATTGATAGATGCTAATAATATTATTTTTGTTTATAAATTGTAATTTATTTGTAATAATTTTTACATTGGTATTGTTTTTAACAAGTATTGGCAACCACCTCTATTGGCATAGAATTCATTGCATAGATTTGGAGCAAATCGGCTGTGTTTATTCATTATTTTGATTATTTCTTGTAATTCATAAAATAAGGTCATGTTCAAAATAAAACATACAGATGGGTATTTTAATTTTATTAATTTAATATAAATTACATGATGTTTAATCTTTTATTCTATTACAACAAATTATCTTGAATTAGGGCGCTTTTATTGTAATGCCGGTTTCTGCCTGCATGCGGGCTAGGCCCGCATGCATGCGGCGGCGTTTCCAAAGCGACTCGCGTGCGTGTGACACCCATGACAATAAAAGCGCCCTTATTATCTATCATTCACTGGGTATTAAGGGGCAGAGGAAGACTTAAGACGCGATGGTTGGATGGGGTAAAGAATTACATAAATGTCGGAACGTGGACCCTAATTAGTAAGACGTAGAAGCCGATGACAACTCATTAGGTACCTATATATGTTGTTACTTTTTAGTTAGTGTTTTACACTGTTTATTCTTTACCGTTACAAGACTTGTTTTCAGTTTATTTGGTAGATTTTTCTTCAGAAGTCTCACTACTTTGTTCGTTGATCAGCTCTTTGAGCTCTTCTTCCACAATTGACTTCAAATCCTCGTCTGAGATCTCGAAGGGCACCTTCATAGCCTTCCTTGTAAACTTCTTACCAGTTGCAGCAGCATGCTTAGCAGCACTCGCCTTCCTTTTCTGAGCACCACTGACCCCAGTTTCAGCGGAGAAACTCTTCATCACCGTATACCCATTGTCAGCGTTTATTATATGCAAAACCTGTCCATAGTAAAACTCGTACGATAATATTTGGTTGATAGCCAGCGTTTTGTTACCCAAAATCTCGTTTATGTCCAAACCATAGGAGTGATGACCTTTGTATCTGTTGTTATAGTTGAGGAGCACGTGACCCTTTAGAGATACTTTGTATGGAATCTTGAATTTGAGAGTTCCTTTCTTTGTCTCGAGTTGCGCTAGCACCTTTTGGCCGACCGCTAAGTCCAGCGATACACTCTGACTCCTCAAGTTCTTCGATGTCGATCTACGATTGGAACCAAAGCTAAAGGCGTGACTAACACTCTTCACATCTTTCTCCACCTCAAAGTTCAATGAAATGTCAACAGCTTCGGCTGAGACTTCCTTAGCGTTTTGCCAAATTGACGTAAGTGAATCATAAGTTGTCTCAGATTCTTGAATGAAAGTTTTCTTTGTCGTCGTGTATGAATTCTCGTAAACGGTCCGCGTGAGGACTACTGTCTCGCTGTTCATTTCGAAAATCTCCACGGGGGTGTCGGTCTCCACTTTTAGTTCAACTGGGTCCCAACCATGTTTACTGTACAGGTCTCCCCAAGGCGTGTCAGGTGTGAAAAAGATTTGGTCAGGCTTTTTGCCGTGATACCTTTCAACAGCTGACTTCAAATCTTCATCCTGGATTTCGAAGGAAAGTCGATCGTTGGCAGTGATGGCTCGTATCTCGAAACCTTTTTGGACTATGGCACCTATAATGTAATTGTTGTCGAAATAAACCTTTCCACTTAGGTTGACCTCCATTGAGGCTAGCGCCACAGTCGGGAGCAACAGAAGTACCAACCTCATTTTTTATGCTGGAAGCAAAAAATATGTTATTTTAGGTTTAGTATAAACTTGTACGGAATTCGAAACGCTGCCGGTGAATTGTAAAAAAGGAAATAAAAAGTGTAGAAATTAAAATAAAGGAACAGTATTTACATATAAATAAATCTTAAACCAATGAAATGGTTAAACGATTTGAAAGTAGTATTCAGAAAAAATAATTTCGGAATTAAGGTAGGTAACCAGATGACTATACTTATTATACCTATCTCAACCGTTTCCGTGCATCGCAAGCCACGACAAGCCATTGGTGCTGGACTATTATCTAATCTGTGGTGCCGGTTGGTATCACGAAAGGCAGTCGTAAAAGTATATCAGAGGCCTTATAGCTGGCTTAAAAAATTCTGACTCTGGGGTTGACCACTAGCCTCACAACCTCCACCAATCCGGACTTGGCCCTCGTTTGAGGTGTATGGCCTAACCCTCCGAAATCATAAAAAGAGAGGTTATAACTTCACTTTCAGTTCATCATCTTTCAGTCTATGTTAACCTAGTCCACTGTTTCCTGGTATCTTTCTTTGGTAAAACTAATTATTGTAAGTATATGTATAATATATTGTTTTGTGCGAAAATACTCACATTTGATTCTGTCACGGACTGAATTACTACTGGCAGTCACATATATTTTTTTTCTTTTATATGTTTGATTTTAATGTTAACTTGACCGATGACCTTAAGAACTCTGATTTACTTCTATATTTTTAAACTTCTCGTAACTTATCTATAAATATATGGTTTGTTTGTTTATTATTTTTTAAAGTTTTTGTATTATAAAACCCAACAATTAAAATAAGACTTAATGATTTTTGTATGGAACAACGAAATATAGAAGAAATAAACAGAAACCTGAAAACGACCGACGCGACGTGGACACCAGCACAAAATCGCCACGCAACCTCACGGACAACACTGATAGTAATAATCACCGCATGCTGAGCCCTTTTTTTGTCGGACATCGACGACATAAGCCTGTTTCAACAAATCAAAACTTAAGCCGAAATTCAGTGGGAGGAAATGCTACCTGCGGGTAACGCAAAAACTTCACTACGAGCGAACGACGTGAAAACAGAGATTACAACAACGAAGCGAAGGGCAGTCTTTTTCTTCCCATGTATATATTACACACCAAGTATAGTATCTATCCTCCCAATACGCTAACTCGTTGCTAGAATACTTGTTGGTTCTACCTCCGGTCTCTCCTATCCTAACTGCAACCGCTCTACACTCCTGATCGCATCTATGTAGCCATTGGTGTATCGGGTAGATTTCAGTTGCATAACGACAGTGGATCAACAGATGCAGCACCTCCGACTTTATTGGCTTACCCACCGCCGGCTGTACCTAGTAGGCTACAAAGGGAATCCGAGGTAGCAGACCGCATATACCTCAGAGACCCGTCGAATGCCAGGTGCCGCCACGACGGGCATGCCTGTAACATAGGGTGTATCATCCTTGATCACCTTCTTTATCCGCTGGTATCAATGCCTTTGCAGAAGAACTTCTGGTCAGTGTGCTATTGGAACGGACTTGATGATTTTTCTATAGAAAGCCTTTTTTTGTTATTTCACCAAAATTACAACCACTCGATACAGTTCCTTGAGAAAATCATGTTGAATGAAAACCTAGGCTCTGTTCAAGCGTGATCGTGAGCGTGTGTATGTCAGTGAATAAGAGGGAGAGTTTGTGTATATATGTGTGTGTGTGTGTGTGAGAGAGAGAGAGAGATGATAGTATGAGAGAGAGAAGCTCAGCGTAGACAGAGTCGCGAGGCGCTGGTAGTACATAACAATACAGTGAGATAAGGAGCGGATAAATTGGTATACATATACTTGAGAATTTCATGAATTGTTGATACCAATGCAATGTCGATATAAATTAAACATAACACGAGCAAGGAAGGACATCTCGACTTTAGTCAGATCAGAGCTGACCCACCCCTTGGATTAATAAGAAGAAGAAGATTAAGAAAAGTTTATACAGAATGCAGATGACAAGCAGGAAAAGTTATTTCATGCCTCGTCTCATGCATTAGAAGAAGCGGTATATTGTTATGCTGCTTAGAATTTTTATTAATTAATTAATCCACAGTTGGTTAGGTTAACATAATCCCTTGGTATCATCTCAACTGATGGTGAGTGACAACGATGTCGAAGATGGAAGCGAGCTGACCAAGAATCCCCAACACAATGGGGAAATGGCTTATGTTATCATGCCGGAACACATCAATGCTGTAAACATTGATGTTTGACTGCGACACTTTAGATAAGATGGTTATATGTACCTAGTCAGGCGAGCTCAGAAAATTCCTTACTTTAAACCAAACTCAGCTATAAAGATTAACCCCGCCGGGAATCGAATCTGCAACCTCCTACTGTAAAGCTAGTTACAGCTACTACGCTTTGGAGGCTGCTAAAAATTCGTGTGATGAGCATCTTCATCTACATCACACCCCGGACACTTCATACAAATTTCGCGCCATTGTTTACTACAAAGACATTCATGTTTGTACACATGTAAATGTGTGCGTGATGTACTAGGGTTGAATCAAGATCCAATTAGCCCTCATTGTTTTTTATTATTAGCTAGACTTTCACAAATAAAGTAAAGGCTGTAAACACCAGACAAGGCTGTTTAGCCTTAGAAGGCTTAGCTCTTTCCTTAAAAAATAAAATTGTCTTTGGTTATAATACTGTACTTTGGAACTGTTTTGGAACTATGCCAACCTCTTGACAAATGGTCACAGATCGGTCACACAGGGGGGGTGAGGTAGCCTTCAGAGAGCGGCAGGGAGTGTCCATACTGTATAATTTCCTTATACTGTGATCTACATAATAAATATATGTAGCTATATGATGTATATGACACTGTCGTTCAATATACAGAGTGTTAAAAAAGTGGATTTGCAATTTTAACCCGCCAAGCATCACCCAGGGTATCTCACACCCTGGTAAAGTTTAAGAGTTGTGTATTTTTTCAAATATTTGTCTGGCAACACTAGCTCGCTCAGTAGCTAGGAGGTAGGGGTGTGCGGGAGGGGTTAATGGCGTGATCGCAGTGTGGTGCGGGGCACAGGCCGTGATACTCTTGCGCAAACCTGTCTTGGGTATGTCATACCCTGCCTCATTTTTGACGTATTTTTTTTTTGTAATGAAAAATTTTAACTGTTTTATTCGTTACTGTATTATTATAATATGTTCTTTTTATTGATCTATATTACATGGATTTGTTATTTGTTTTTTATTTTTCGTATTTGACCAAAATGGATACTGAAAGACAAGAAGAACTGTTGTGTAGGTAGTAAGTATAAAATATGTTACTATTTTACTGTATACCTTCATGGATTAATAAAGCGGTTGTCATCTCGATCTACGTGTCTCAATACGCAACATTCGATTCGTGCTATGATAGAGGAGGCAGCAACTGATTTTTCTGGTGAATCCAGTTCAGAACAAGAAACTGATCGTAGCGAGCACGAAGTACATTCTGACACGGAGCAAGAAGGAGACGATTCAACTGGTAATTCATCGAACTCCAGACAGGAAGAAGCTGTAGCAAATGAATCAGGTAGCGACTCGGAGGACGAGTTACCTTTGTCTCTACTCAGACAGAGTGCTTCAGCTTCTCTGCAAGTGGGTGGCCCTTTTTATACGGCTAAAGATGGTACCAAGTGGTATAAAAATTGCAACAGTAAACGATGGCCTATGACTTTATTCTATGGTGTTTTGAATATGGCAGCTATCAATGATTGTATTATATATCAAGCAAATAAGAACGTTACGATCAAGAGAACAGAATCCATTCGTAGATTGGGCTTATCAATGATGTGAACGAACACCTACGTTTAAGAAAATCAACAAAATATATCCCAAGCTACATTCGCCAACGGATCGGCAAACAGCTCGGTGAGCAATCACCTGGACATGTGAATGTACCCGGACGATATGTCAGATGCCAGGACTGTCCATACAAGAAGGATAGAAAAACCAAACATTCCTGCAACGCTTGTGCCAAGCCCGTATGTATGGAGCATGCAAAATTTGTTTGTGAAGATTGTGTTGATTTCGACGATAGTGATTAATCATATTTTCAAAATACTAAAAATATATTATTAGTTTTATAACGAGGAGGATCTCATTATCTTTTAGTTTTAAGTTGATTTACATTCCAAAGAATAATAATTTAGGTATATTGTTAATTTTCCAAAACCTCTAAAGTTTTGTTGGTATAAATACATAGTATAAGAAAAACGTGAATAAATAATTAAAAATGAATAATTAAGAACTTATTTTATTTAATTTCATTGACTAATTCATTATTTTACAAAATGAAATAACTGAGTTATGGTACTTTAAGTTATGGGTATCTCCCATAACTTAAAGTACCATAACTCAGTTATTTGCCACATTCTTAATGTAACTTTTTTCCACCTCATGCTCGCCGGGTTAAGGGGTTACTCGGAATCAAGTATAGAAAAAAACAGGTAAATATGAAAAAATCCAATCTTTAACTTTTTTTCAGTTTACCATACAAATTCTCGATTTACTATTCAGATTTAATATGGGAATCAGAAAAAAATAATTGACGAGCAAATTTTTCAATATTTTTCCTGTATTCTATACTTCATTCTGAGTAAACCCATAAAATTTTAAACGCACTTTCTTTAAAACATCCTGTATACAGGATGTAACAAAATTGCTGTAGGACCCGTTAATTTATGGACTCTCCATACAAAAATGGCACAACAGAATATAATCAATTTCTATGAAATGTCCAATTTTTTTTGTGATTTGAGCAAAATCATAGAACAAATGTGTGTTGTACTTCCTGGCAGGACCACAGAAGCCTACCACATTTTAATTGCGGTACAAATTAATTAATTTTAATTGTACTTAATTTGTACCATAATAAAAAAAAAAATACCTCAAGGGTATAAGAGTTACAGGTGGTCCTGCCAGGAGGGTTCCTTCCTGGCAGGACCACGGTGGAATTTCAAAAAAATAAGAGTATGTACTATCCCTAAAAAAATTGTACTTAATTTTTACTTACACCAAATCATCGAAAACCGACTCCGTAAAAAAAGAGGTTATGTGCTCAGCGTTGCCTGAATGAATTTGAAAAATACCTTTTCTGTTTAAAAAAGGGAATACTGATTTGATGAATCTTGAATAAGCAACAAATGACCACGCTGAATACGTTAAAAACAACGGACTTCAATGGCAAACACTCCAATTTTACTATGTTTTTATTGATTTTCTCAAAAACCGATGAATCGATTTCGATTAAATTTATATGGGACCACCTGTAAAGTATACCCTTTTAAACAAAAAAAGAATTTTCCAAATCGGTTCAGGCGTCTTCGAGTAATCTCACTGAACATAGATTAAAAAAAAAAGATTACGACGAATTGAGAACCTCCTCCTTTTTTTGAATTCGGTTAAAAATATACCCTGAGTAAGTATGTATTATAGTAAAAATAATGTTTGTTTAAGTAATTTCGAAATATTTATAACTTTCTTTCTAGAAAACTAACCGAAAGATCTGTACTTCTACCGGAAGAGGGTGTGTTGCACTTTATTGCGTCAATCTAAAGTAACGTGTAACGTGTCAATGATGGAAGAAGAATCACTTTAAAAAAAAACAAATAATTACATCAGCTGCTGCAGTAAAGCGTAAAGTAAAATGTTACGAGATTTAAAAGAAACTAGTGACATGGTTTTAGAGTCAGCTTTGAAACCAATAACAGAACCATTAAAACGAATTGCTAATAAACAAAAAATTGGAGATGAAAATTTTAGTACCCCTATATCTACGTCTAGAGTAAAAAAATGTATAATAAATAAAGATAATAATATCTCATCTATAAAACGTAAGCGTTTATCAATGACTACATTAAGGGGAAAGAGTTTTAGTAATACTTCAGATGATTTGTATTCTGCCGATGATGGAAGTGGTCCCATAATGAATCTAATTAGTAGCGACATTCAACAATATAATTGAAATGACACGATTCTAAATGATTATGAAAACGATAAGAGTATAAATGTAGATAATAAACTGCCAAAACTTAACGAAAGTGCTGAGACTTCGTTATCTGATGAAAGTGTTAGCTCTCAGCGTTGGTGGTCGCTGTTTGAAGAGGTCCCAGAAAAGATTCCGTTTGGTGTCAGAAGAGAAAGAGGCAAACTCATGATCGGCTCAACAAGAATGACAATTGATGATAAGGAAATTATTGTGGGTAGTAACAAATATAAAAACACTCCAGGATTACGAGAATTATTACTCAAAAAGACACCTGAGTTAGATCTAATTACTGAAGACGATAAAAAAATATACAAGTCAATATTACTAGCCACAAACGCTCATCGAAGAGATTATGATCCTACCAAGCCTATTAAAGGTAACAAAGGTTTTAAGTGTACACAAATAATTAAACCACTGTTCATTAAATTATCTAGAAATGCAGCAACAACTGAAAGTGAACCAGAAAAAGAAGGGCAAGGTTTACCGATCACGAAAAAAATTGATAAAGACGTAGATTACATATTCTGGGATGATCCAAATGAGTTAGTTAATCGCTTGAGACTATTAATTGCTTCTCGTGATGCTGGTAACACAGGACTGAATAACGAAATAATTTCTATTATAGAGGAGCTAAAAGAAACTGGTATCATTTAAATAAAACCAATATATATAAGAAATACCGATTTTTATTTCTCATTCAGTTAAGTTATTTGGTATTGAACTTTAAAACCTTTAAATACATTTTAAATGTTATGATTTGATAGCTGTACGAAAGTGCTATCTTTCATAGAAATCGAGTTATAATTTTTTTTATTTTTTTTTGTTTCATTTTTATTCTCGTTATCCCGCCGTAGTAGGTAGAGATATCCACTTCATAGAGTGGGCCTTGTATATCTTTAAATGCCCTGAAAAAATTTCGACCAAATTCCGTGATATAAATATGATAAAAAATATCCGGATTTATTAAAATTAATATTTTTTGAATTTTAACTTATTTTTTTATGCAGCGCCTCTAAATAACCTAAAAAGAAATTGTACAGCCACACTGTATATCCTTTATAGTGAATTCATTTTCACCACCTGGCACACACATGATTGTCGTTACACCAATCAGAAATAAACATTCATAATCAGTAACAACGTATAAGGGTGCTAAACTTAAACGTAAAAAAAAAACAAAAAACAAAAAATCAACATACCGATCGTCTTCCTCAAACTCGTGTGTTGGATTGTGTTGCCCAATCTTTGGTGGCTCCGATCGTGGTTTTGACCTAACCTTCCCCTTTTTTATAGGTTTAGATGCCGAGGGTGAACTTCTGAAATAAAAGAAAAAACGTATATTGAAATAAGTTGATTAAAACAAATATTTTTTCTTGAAATAAAGTTGATTAAGGTTTTTTTTTTTAATACACACCTTTCACAGTCTTCAGAGTCGCATAAATCAAACCATCCGTGCTCCGACTTGCGCTTCAAAGCGGTTTTGTATTCAGATCCAGACCTGAAAAATATAAATATAAAATTTATTCAACCAGTAAAGTCACCGTGGGATCATTAATTATTACAAAATAATTGATGTTAATAAAAATACCTATATAGGAATGGTAAACTGATTAAACTTACGAACATTATAATATTTGTTAGTTGCACCAACAACAGTGACACGACACGGCAGCAGCGTAGTTACAGCGGTAGCTCGGGTGGAGGGACGGGAATGCACTTCGAGGATCGCACTGTGTGTTATGGAGACCATTTTTGTGACATCCCCTTTTTATTTTAAAATATAACAGTCTTAAGTATTTAAAAAGTCAGAATAGAACTCCGAGTTGTTAATTTGCATAGTTCCGGAAATATAAATTTTTCAAATTTGTCGAAAAATATACCCGGATTTGCGAAAAAAATCCTGCACTTAAGTGAGTTAAGTTATTTGGTATTGCAGTTAAATGTTATTATTTGATAGCTGTACGAAAGTGCTATCTTTCATAGAAATCGAGTTATAATTTTTTTTATTTTTTTTTTTGTTTCATTTTTATTCTCAGTTATCCCGCCGTAGTAGGAAGAGATATCCACTTCATAGGGTGGGCCTTGTATATCTTAAAATGCCCTGAAAAAAATTCGACCAAATTCCGTGGGATCTAGTTGCTACGATTTTTTGAAGTTATATATTTCTAAAAAAATATCCGGTTTCAGTAAAATTAATGTTTTTTGAATTTTAACTTATTTTTTTATGCAGCGCCTCTAAATAACCTAAAAAGAAATTGTACAGCCACACTGTATAGACTTTATCGTGAATTCATTTTCACCACCTTGCACACACATGATTATCGTTACACCAATCAGAAATAAACATTCATAATCAGTAACAACGTTTTTTTATTAAATCTGAGGGATGCTGTCCACGTGAAGCGAAGTCAGCAGGATTCTGGTTCGATGATACGTGATTCCAGCAATGTGAATCAAGGTTTTACAATATCTCCGAATAAGGGTACTAAACTTACTAAAAAAAAGTGTATATAGTACTTTATTCCGATATTGCTCGAAATAAAGAGCTATCTGCTTTAAATGAGCCATATGGAATTAAAGTAAAGTACATAGTTTAATTGTAATACACTCGGCTTCAAAAAAATCTCACGTCCGTAAAAATAGGCTTCAAGCACTGTTAATCCTTAAGACAAGCAGTTATTCGTAGCAATATTGGTATCATTTGAGAGCCCTATAAAAACTCTTTAAAAAAATATCCATTTCATTTGATTAAAGAAAAAGCTTGACACTTTAAGTCACTGTGAATGACAATGGAACTGATTCTCCTCTTCAAATTTTGTTTGTATTGTTTTGTTTTTTGGGTATAAAAGGGTCGATACAGCTTATCGGGGGATAAATTTGCTACCAACATCCGAAGAAGACACAGAAGAATATCTTTCATCAGAAAAACGTCCTTGAAGATGGACACTACTGCTGCTGAAGCCGCCCAAGTTATCGCACTACTGCAATCAGGACTACGTCAGTGTGATGTTGCTCGGCAATTGCACTTGAGTCGCTTTTCTTTCTGTTCGAAGAGTGTACCAGCGGTTCCTGCAGACCGGTGGCTTTGTCCGAAGGCGTGGGTCTGGTAGAAATCGCTGCACTTCTGCGAGAGATGACCGATTCGTCGTATCGAAGTCTTTGAGAAATCGGTTCTCTAATGCTGTTGAGTTGCAACAGCAGCTTCAAGCAGTTCGTAGAAGGGCCGTGAGTGTCTCTACAGTTAGAAGAAGACTAAAGGAGAGAAATATTGTGGCTAGAAGACCTGCCACGGGTCCAAAATTAACCGCAGCGCATCGGCGAGCACGCCTGCAATTTGCTCGCGCCCACGTCAATTGGACCCTGGACCAATGGAGAGCTGTTCTCTTCTCAGACGAAACGAGAGTGTGCCTTTTCTGCAACGATAGACGCAAAAGAGTATACAGAAGACAATGGGAACGTTTTGCCCAAGCCTGCATCCAAGAGACGGTAGAATACGGGGGCGGTTCCTGCATGTTCTGGGGCGGCATATCTGCCGACGGCAAAACTGAACTTTCTTGCGTCTCTCGGACCGGCGGTACTCGCGGGCAAGGGTCGATGACTGCTCACCGGTACATCACAGAGATCCTGGAAGAACATGTGGTCCCCTATGCTGGATATATTGGCGACGGGTTCACATTAATGCACGATAACGCTCGCGCGCACACTGCTGGAATTGTGCAGGGCTACCTTCAAGAGGTTGGGATCCCTGTCATGCAGTGGCCAGCGAGAAGTCCAGATCTGAACCCGATAGAGCACCTCTGGGACCAGCTGAAACGCAAGGTTAGATCCCGTGATCCCGCTCCCGCGACTCTTCAGGAGCTCCAAGACGCCGTTATTGAGGAATGGGACAGAATCCCTCAAGAAGAGGTCCTAAAGTTGGTGCGATCCATGAGGGAGCGCATGGAAGACGTCATTAGGGCTAGGGGGGATAACACTAGGTTTTAGGTTAGTTTTAAGCAACTTTGTTTTGAAAAATTAATCAGATTTCATTTGGGTTTTTTAAGGATTTTTATTGTTTTGTAAATTTTTCTCAGTTCCAATAAAAAACATTGAATGAATTATTGTTTTTGCATTCTCTGTTTCCTTACCTTTCAAATGATACCGAACATTACCAATATTTCATAATACAAATACGATTGAAAGATGTTTAAAATAGATTTCTTAAAAGGTGCGATTTTTTTGAAGCCGAGTGTAGTTATAGCCATTTTTGAGAAAAAATAGCAAAGAACTTGTCATTACAAAAAATCTAACTTAAAATTTTGATGAGGATATTTATTTATTTACACTTTATATAATGATTTCTTGAAAGTAAAAATATGTAATATAACTTAACAACTATTAATCATCATTATTCAAAATCTTGTTCCAGTCGAAGAACGACAGTTTAGTCAGAATCAAATTCTTGTGACTCATAAGTATTTTCAGAGTTATCATGCACGTCCTAATTCATGGATACATGCTTTAGTAAATTTATAGCAGCAGACGGTAAAGGAATCCGATGTATTTTTTTGCCTTTCTCGAAGACGGAAGCTTCAAATTATTTGATCAGAGTGTAGGTAGTACTTTATTCCGATATTGCTTGAAATCGCTTGAAAGATTTGTGCCGAATAAGTTAATAATGCCTTCTAATTTTCCGCCCTGGTATAGTGCCTCTTTAAAAAAGATCCTCAAAGAAAAGTTTAAATTTTTACGTAAATATCAAGTTTACGGTAATGTCGCCCATTATGACGCCTTCTCTCTTCTCAGAAAAAGAGCGAAAACGTTAGAAAAGGAATGTTATAATTCCTACATCAAACGTACATAGGAATCGATTATAAGCAACCCTAAAATGTTTTGGTCCTACGTCAATACATAAGTTATTACTGTCTCTTGATCTGAAGAAGGGAGCCGGGCCCGATACCTTAGCCCCTATTTTTATTGTTAGATGTGCAGATTTCCTAGCATATCCTCTTACAATTCTATATAGAAGGTCAATTAATGAAGGCAGTGTACCTCGTGTCTGGAAATCCGCATTCATTACTCCAGTTTTTAAAAATGGTAATAAAAGCGATATCAAAAACTATAGACCCATCTCAAAGTTATGTATATTTGCTAAGGTGTTTGAAAGAATTGTCTATAGGCAGGTGTATGCACATATGTCATCTAGCTTTATCGTCCAGCAACATGGCTTCTTAAAAAAGAGGTCTACTACTACTAATCTAATTTCTTTTGTAGATTATACAACATCAGCTATGGATAAAGAAGGACAAGTAGATGCTATTTTTACTGATTATAGTAAAGCTTTTGACCGCATAGATCATAAAATGCTATTACAGAAACTAATGTATGCAGGAATTCACGGAAATTTATTTAGATGGTTTAAGTCTTATATCGAAAATCGATCTCAACCAGTCGTTGTAAATGGCTATACTTCTGAATGGCACAAAGTTCCCTCAGGCGTCCCTCAGGGATCTCTGTTAGGGCCCCTTTTGTTTAATATTTTCATAAATGATGTTAGTACTTGCTTTAAGCACTCCAATTTCCTACTATATGCAGATGATAAGAAAATTTTTAAACAAATAAAAAATCTTAACGATTGCCTACTTTTACAAGAAGATTTGGTTCGATTTGAACAGTTTTGTATTCAAAATTTATTAGATATATCTAAATGTTATATTACCAGTTTCAAACGTAAACTTAATTACCATAAATTCAATTACAAACTTAAGGGATTTATTATTAAACGTGTTGATGAGATTTGTGATTTGGGTGTTCTACACGACGGTAAATTATTATATGATAAACATATTGACAATATTGTCAAGAAAGCAAATAAAACCATGGGTTTTATTATTAGATGTAGCTCTCAATTTACAAATATAAAAGCCATCAAGATTCTATATTGTTCATATGTGCGTAGTATTCTCGAGTATTGTTCCGAGGTTTTGGAATCCGCAATATTATGTCTATATTAATAGACTGGAATCTATCCAAAAACATTTTATGAGGTTTCTTCAGTATAAATGCAAGCAAATCGAGGTGAGCTATGAAGCGAGGTGTAGGAGGCACTACATACTTCCACTGCAGGTCAGGCGCAACATATCTGACATTGTACTATTAGTAAAAATTTCACAAACTTTGGTTGATACGTCAGACCTTCTGTCTAAAGTTAATATTCATGTCCCTTCAAGATTGTCAATCAGATATCCAACAACTTACCTGTCTATACCTAACACAAACTCAAATTATAGGCGTAACTCATTTTTCGTACGTGCTTCGAAAGAATTTAATAAGTTATCTGTTTTTCCAAAAATTGATTTATTTAACACTAAGGTCATTAACACTTCAAGCTCTGCTTTCTAAATATTGGTTCGACATGGTTCCCTAACTAATTAAGTAATATAAACGGTAAAAAAAAAAAAAAATCCTCCGTAATTATCTATGGTCATATAAAAGTAAAAATATAGTTAATAAGTCAGCAGAAAGCGTTCTCGGCTGTGCAGGGAAGTAACCAAAATTGTACTGTAAGGTATTTTTTTGCGATTAGGTATAATTAAATAGGTGTAGGATCCGGTAAATAAGACTTCTACTCATCATATTATTGTAAACAACATTAATTTTTTTACTATGACTTTGCTAGAAAGCTGTAAATAATTTTGACTCCATACCATTGCTAAACAGCTAATCATACAGTTTTAAAATGTGTACTAAAGTGTTTTTATTCATTTAATTGTCATAGGTACTTACCTTTAAGGGATGATTATGATTTCATAGTGTTCTGTTTGCTGTACTATATAGTATTGCGTTATATAAGCGTTTTTAAAGCTATGAGGTAATTCTATTGACGCATTTATTTTTTGCTTCCAGCATAAAAAATGAAACTGCTACTTCTGCTACTACCGGCTGTGGCACTAGCCTCGATCGAAGTGAAGTTCATTGGAAAACTTAACATCGACGAACAAACGTTTCAGGGCCGTATACCTCTGAAGACATTAGAAGAGCGGAGCATCACTGACAATGACAGAGTCGCCTTTGAAATCCTAGACGAAGACTTGAAGACAGCTGTAGAAAAAAATTACGGGAAAAACCTGACCAGGTTTTCCTGACACCCAACACACCTTGGTGAAACTTGTACCAAATACTCAAGAAAAAGCCAATCGCCGTCAATCAAAGTAACTACACTAATAAACCTAAACGGTTTAAAAAGGCCGAAAGTGGAACTCACTTATAGTATATATGAAAACGAACATTTAGAATCAAAGAAACTTTACATTCAAGAGTCTGCCACGACATACGACACACTTACTTCCATATGGATTAACCCGCACAATATTTCAGCCAATCCTGTAAATATTGAAATGAGCTTCATAGTGGACAAGGAATGTTAATACCCACACCTTACCTTACTCATATTAGACATACGCATAGCAACCGATAAGGACATAAAGATTTATTGTTTCCTAATCCAATTCAACAAGGAACTCATTATGCATAGTTATCTCATTCCGATAACTATTAATAGAATATAAAGAACATCATTATTTTATAGACCTTTGTTACAAACAAACGACCCATTGTCAAAAAGTCGATAAGCAGAATATTGATAACATAATTAAATAAAAGAAACCTTGTTAAGGATAATAATATTCCAGTCACAGCATCGTGTGCAAAATCCATCATATAAATAGAGCTGACCCTTCCGGACCAGCTCAGTTCACTAGGGTAGTTCACTAGGGTAGTTCACTAGGGTAGTTCACTAGGGTAGTTCACTAAGGTAGTTTGTTAGAATAATCTTAAGGTTGTTGAATTAATTAATTCAATAAAATCATTTTTTAAAAACGTAAAACAAGTTTGAAATTGTAACAACTGGCGCAGTCGGTAGGATATCCAAGAATAGGATATCTTTATATACCTGGGAACCTACGAGAAGACCAACTTTCCTGCCTGCTGTCTCCGCACGTTGGCGCATACAACGAGGTCGCAGAAGCAAGCAATCCAGTCATCCATTAGAGGACCCTCACGTTGGAGCATACAACGAGGGCTACTTCAAGAACATGAAGACAACTCTTATGTAAGTCTTTGTATTTGTTCTGCCGCTAATTGGGTATAATTTTTGTGTCTTCCTTTTCCCAACCTATTATTTTTATCTTTAAATTACAATTTCCTTGTAATTCATAATGTCAACCGATTCCAAACTCACCTCGAACTTACCATCAACTAGTGAACTCACCAACCAACTAAAAAACTTAGACATAAAGGAAGAACCAATGGTCCCTACCAACCAGTTATTTGGTATTATACCAAAATTTAGTGACACCTCTAATAACCTGAACACCTTTATGGAATTGCCAGTCCAGTCCAAAAGTATCTATTACTACCTCACGTAATTTCTCTTTTGGAAGGTAAAGCCGCATCGTTTGCAAATAATAGATCGTTTGAAAATGTTGATGACTTTATAGCCGAACTAGACATGGGCGCCGACCTTACATTTGCCGGCGGCGGCGCGCCGGTCCAAATTGGTCGGCGTGGCAGCAATTTTTTATTTTTGAGATTGATAATAAGACAGACACATTTTTCTTCATATATAAATAAATAAAAACTTTAATTGCGAATTGAAAAGGTATAAAAATAATAATTCATCTTCAGCAAACGAATTTTACAAATTGATACAGAACTACCCTAGATATTCACGCCAACCAGTCTTGCGCTGCCCGTATCCTGTGGACCGCAACCTTTACAAGTTGTCACGCACGACGGTCTACCGTGACAGGTCTGTGGACGCCATTCGAGAATTTTGGTAAATCTTCATCATCATTATCAGCCGAAAGACGTCCACTGCTGGACGAAGGCCTCCCCCAAGGATTTCACCCTTCCTTCACCAAGCCATCGGTCCACCGAGTTGGAGGCCTGCCCACACTGCGTCTTCCGGTACGTGGTCGCCACTCGAGAACTTTACTGCCCCAACGGCCATCTATTCTACGAGCTATGTACCCCGCCCACTGCCACTTAAGTTTAGCGATTCTGTGAGCTATGTCGGTAACTTTACTTTTACGTACCTATCTTCTCCTTTCTAATTCGATCACGTTGGGAAACACCAAGCATAGCTCGCTCCATCGCCCTTTGGGTGACCTTGACCCTTCTTATGAGGCCCATAAAGCGACCATGTCTCGGATCCATATGTGATCACTGGCAACACACATTAATCAAAGACTTTAGTCTTGAGACACTGCGGTAGATTGGACGTGAAAATATTGCGGAGCTTCCCGAACGCTGCTCAGCCGAGTTGGATTCTAAGATTTATCTCTTTCACGAAGTTGGACCTATCTAGCTGGACTGTTTGTCCCAGGTATACATATTCGTCAACAACTTCGAGTGTAGAATCTCCAAACTTCAGAGGAGTGGATGTAGCTTGGACGTTTGACATGATTTTCGTCTAGTCCATGTTCATTTTAAGACCCACTTGTTGGGAGACTCTACCGAGTCCAACGAGCATTGCGCCTAGGTCCTCCAAGGTCTCAGCCATGATCACGATACTGTCAGCAATCGAAAGTGGGTGATGTACTTGGCATTGATGTTAATGCCGAGTCCTTTCCTCTCTCTAACCCTTACGGTCATCTGTTATATAAGTTATGTGTTCTGCCTACTGCAGTGCCACTTCAGTTTAGCGATTCTATGAGCTGTATCGGTAAATGTAGCTCTCCTTCATATCTCTTCATTTCTGATTCGATCACGTATAGAATTTCCGATCATAGCACGCGCCTTCGTCATTTGGGTGACCTTGACCTTGAGCCTTCTTATGAGGCTCATAGTAAGCGACTATGTCTCAGTTCCAAAAGTTATTCACTGGAAACACTGATTAACTTACCCACAATTTGGTCTTGAAACACTGCAGTATTTCGGATGTTTCGGACTTGAAGATATTGCAGACCATCCCAAACGTGGCCTAGCCGAGATGGATTCGACGATTGATATCTTTGTCGAAGTTGAACCTATCTACCGTTGGTTTTATCTATGGTTGAATTTGTCCCAGGAATATATGTTTATAAATATTCATCAACAACTTCGAGTGCAGAGTCCCTAACCTTCAGAGGAATGGGTGTGAAACGATATTGATATTGATACTGATACTGAAGTCAACTTATTAAGATGATCTGATGAGACCATTGAGAATTTTGCATAGGTCTTCCAAGATATCAGCTTATCGGTGGTGGTTAATGTATGCCATGGATGTTGAATCCTCTCCAGTCAATAAGCTAGAAAACATCTTCCAGGGCACTGGTGAACAGTTTTGGATATATAACGTCACCCTCACTCCTGGTGTCACTCCTCACTGCAGCCATATAATTTTCTAATTCTGATCCTGGAGGCCGACCGACATAGTGGCGTTTTACTAAAACTTCAATAACTTCGTAGTTAATTTGGCACCGTTGGAGAGACTGTAACACAGTCCAAGTCTCGATTTAATGAAAGGCTTACTCATAGCCCACATTCTACAAACTCGAAGAATAGTGGCCGATTATACCTTTAATTTTTTTGTGTTGTCTGCTTCAATATGGAAATGAGGTTTAAGGTACTGAAATCTTTTCGGAAACCTTGGAAATTCATAAAACAAGCATCCAGACGATTCGTGATAACTCTCAAAAACTAAAAACAATGATGTGGGTCTGTAGGGTCTCACAATCAGCAGCTCAGCTGGGTCGTTACCAATTTTGAAGAAGTGCACCACCCACTTCACTTTTGTGCTATGTGGTAGGCGTTCGTAATGAAATCAAGCAATTCTGAAGAGCTTCAAGAGGTTTTCGACTGCTTTCTGAAGCTCAGCCGTAACTCCATCATCCATCACCCAGTGCCTTATTGTTCTTAAGCTGTTTTTTATGTGATAGGTGGCAAACGAGCAGACGGATCACCTGATGGTAAGCGATCTTAAGTTGTTTAATCTCGTTTAAGCCGATGTCCGAGGTATCTTCGTTATAGTGTTGATGTCGGATCGACTTGGATTAAAGTTAACTTAGTTCCCCCGAATCGGAATGCGTATATGCGTACCCGCGCATTTGCGCATATATGCGCGCGAGCATAAGGGTAGGGTTATAGCATAGGGTCTTTGAAATCGGGTGATGCTAGGTATCTCCAAAATTTTTGTGTAAAATAAGGGCAATTATAATTTACATACTCGTTGATGCGGTCTGAGAAAAGCCACACGAGTTGTGTTTTGTATCTCCATGCATAAAACGATTTCTCTTGCATCTGCAATCTACTCTAAATGATATCAGGAGCGGTACCGTACCGCATGTTGAAAAAACTACATTCATTTAAACAAAATTGCTTGCTGCTTGGTCTGTTCGGCGCGAATTTTGAAAAATTCGGCGGCGGTGGCGGCGCGAACCAATCGGCGTGGTCGCGCCGCGCCGGCGCGGTGCCCATGTCTAAGCCGAACTCAAAAAAGAGTTCGATAATCAGAGAAGTATTAGTGAAATACTACTCGAAATTCAACAAACAAAACAAAAAGACTCCTAAAGCAATTTCGTAGAAAAAAAAACAAAAATCTGAGAGACGAACTTCTATCTAGCTCAGAATTAATAATAGATAAGTCCGGTCAACTTAAATCGGAGTACGATAAAATAATAATGAATAACTTCTTAGTGAGTCTCGAACCTCACTACTTTCATAAAATTAGAAGTTGCAAACCTGCAACCTGCTCTGAAGCCTTCAAATTTGCTCTAGAAGAAGAAAGAGCGCTGAAATTCTATTTCAGTCATCAAGCTAGTAAGCAATCAAGTTCTTTTAAACCTAAAACGGAATCTTCAGACAATAATAACAAAAAACCAACTCGTTTCTGCAATCATTGCAAAATGACGGGACATATCGCAGAATTTTGTAGGGCTAAAAAGACGGACAAATCGCAACTTTCCACCTCTAACGGAAACCCTCGTAACCATCAAAAAGCAATCAATTCTTTAAACTTGGAAACGGAAGTTGTGACCGAGCAGTCAGCTTCCGAGGAAGAGGAAGAAGACCTGATGACAAACCTGCTCGAATCTCAATAAACTCTTTGTCGAATTTACCTAACAAACTCTTATATGTCACCCATAAAGTCGGAAACGTAGATATAGAATTTTTAGTAGACACCGGAGCATGTATCTCTGTGATCAAACCCAATGCACTAAAAGGTTGCAATCTTCTAAGAAACCTAGAAAATTTTGAAGTTACTGGTATTTCTGAAACCAGAATACAAATTCGCCAATCTATTGACGTCCCAATCAATGATAAATATACTCATCGATTTTATATAGGTAACGTAACGACTTCCAAAGACGGAATATTAGGAATAGACTTTTTAAGTCGATTTAATTCAATCATTGACGTAGGTGGCCTAGAAGTAAACATCTACGAACCAACCGAAAATCGAAGTCTAACTGATGATAACCCTAAAATAAAAGTTAACGACAAAACAAATGACGATAACGACAATTTAACAATACATCCGCGTAAAGAACAGATAATTCCCGTACGCGTAAATAATGTCACAAACGGCGATTGTTATATACAATCTACCAAAATAAACGAGTTAATATTACCCAATGCTTTCATCAAAGTAGAAGATAACATAGGGTACCTCTCGTGTATAAATCCAACATTCAATAAAGTTCAAATTAAGATACCAGAAATAAACGGGGAACAAGTTAACGTGAACGAAATTAAAGGGTGCCCTTTGTATCGCATAAAATTTTATGTCATAATTGTCTATGGCATAACAAGTAAGGCATAAAAATCTTGCGCAGAAATATAAATCTGCCTAATCGTAATTCTGCATAATTATTATTCCCCCTAAACTTTGAAAGTAATAAACAATAATGTCCTAAATTAGGAATGACTAAACAATAATTGTCCTAATTGAAAACTGCATAAATATACTTTTGACTAAATAATAAATGACCTAAATAGTAATTGACATAACTGTAAAGTTCATAATTTTAATTAGGCCTAAATATTAAAAGCCCTAATTACACGGAACACGGAAGTCCTAAACTAATGCTGGAACGAGCGAAGCGAGCTCGGGAATTCGGAGCACCCCGACACGGTTAATTTAGGTTCGGAGACTGTGAGGCGGAGGCGAGCTTGCTCGCCTCCCCTCACAGTCGCAGCGTTAGGTTTGATTGATAAAACATCCACAGATCGACTGCTTGCTTGCATGCTTGGTTGCTTGCATGCTTGCTTGCTTGCATGCTTCCTTGCTTGTTTGCCTGTTTGCGTGCTTGCATACTTGATTGAACATGCTTGCTTGCTTGCATGCTTGCTTGCTTGCGTGCTTGCATACTTGATTGAATGCTTCCCTTCCTAGCAATCTTAGATAAGTTGCTAGTTACCACAAGCAACCTTAGGCAGGTTGCTACTTACCACTACCTTGTACTAATATACTGGTTCTTACAACCTACGCTATAACTAGTAAGTAAATGAAGTTAAAAATAAATAAAACAAGGTAGACTAGCTTTAAAATTACTGTATAATTTAAAGAAATATATGCGTAATACATTGGGTATTACATTTATTTAGATTTAATTTAAAAATATAAAAATTTGAAATAATTTATTAAAAATTACTCATGCCATTTTAGTAAAAAACATGCAAAATTCATTTTGAATAATAATTAATTATAGTTGACCTTATTAAATTTAATTTAAATTAGACAATAACATTTTAAAATATACTTTTCAAATTAATAATATAACAGGTGATTATAAAATATCTGGCAATATTTTAACTGTGGCTTCTACTCATCAAACTGAACAACTTTCCCCAAGTCAGTCATGGTCAAAAAGCAAAAAAAATTGTGGACTTCCCATACAAAGTTCATCAAAAGATTTTTTGCTTTTTGAGTAAATAAATAATGGCAATTACAACGTTGTGTGGAATAATTATAATCAATAGAGAGGAAAACGCAACCTAACTCATATTTTTCTTCTTAGAAACGAAAGATATGCAAAAATACTATTAGTATATTTAATGTTATGCAACTTATTATTTAGGCAAATTTTCTATTATTCGAATGAATATTATGCTTAAGTTTGATATGCTAAAATATATTAGGAAATTTAACATTATGCAACTTTATAGTTAGGGACATTACTAATTATTCCAAGTAATATTATGCTCATAAATTTTAGGAAAACGTAAATATGCGCAAAATTTTTTATGCCAAAATATTTTATGCCAAATAATGTTATGCAAAGGCCAAATAGTCATAAAAAAGTTATGCTATATTATAGAGACCCGAAATTAAAATTAATACAATTTATAATTTAGAAGACAGAAAAGCGAAAGTCCAATCACTTATCAGAACCGAACACACGAATGATGAAGAAAGAAACAGCATCCTGAAAATTTGTAAGGAATACAATGAGATCTTTCACATGGAAGGAGATGTGTTCACATTTTCGAACGTAATAAAACACAAAATAGACACTGGAGACTCTCCACCAGTTTTCAGTAAAACTTATAGGTACCCACAGGTACATAAAGAGGAAGTCAGACAACAAGTAAAAAAACTACTTGCCCAAAAAATAATACAACCGAGTCACAGCCCCCTATAATTCACCCATTTGGATAGTCCCAAAGAAAAAGGACGCTAGTGGTAAAGTCAAATGGCGAATGGTTGTAGATTATAGAAAACTAAACGATGTCACCAAGGCAGATAAATACTCGATTCCCAACATAGTGGACATCCTAGACAAATTAGGGAAAAGCAAATATTTTTCTACACTTGACTTAGCCAGCGGGTTTCATCAAATTTAAGTGAGCCCAGAAGACGTAGAAAAAACAGCTTTCTCAACAGAAGAAGGGCACTTTGAATTTAACAGAATGCCCTTCGGTTTGAAGAACGCGCCCGCTACTTTCCAACGAGTAATGGATAACGTCCTCACAGGTCTTACAGAAGACCACTGCCTTGTATACCTAGATGATATAATAATACACGCATCGTCCCTACAAGAGCACGAAATGAAACTAAGAAATATATTAAAAAGATTAAAACAATATAACCTGAAATTACAACCAGACAAATGCGAATTCCTTCGAAAGGAAGTAGCCTACCTTGGTCATGTCATATCAGATAAAGGTATCGAACCAAATCCTGAAAAGATAAAAGCCGTACAAAAATTCCCAGAGCCCAAAAACACAAAAACGATAAAGGCATTTTTAGGACTAGTCGGTTACTATCGTAGATTCATTCCAAACTTTTCCAATATAACAAAACCATTAACAAGATTATTGAAGAAAAACGTTAAATTCATTTGGACAGAAGAATGCACAAAGGCAATGGAAGAATGCAAAAGATTATTAACTTCTGCACCAATATTTCAGTACCCCGACTTTGATAAAGAGTTCATTCTAGCAACCGATGCTTCTCAATACGCTATAGGAGGTATACTCTCGCAAGGCAAGCTTGGCGAAGACAAACCAATCGCCTATGCATCGAGAACACTAAATGAAACAGAACCAAGGTACTCAACTATAGATAGAGAATTACTAGCCATAAAATGGTGCGTGAAACACTTCCGCCCGTATTTATTTGGTAGAAGATTCTCAATAGTCACTGACCATCAGCCACTTACCTGGTTATTTTCTGTCAAAGATCCTGGATCACGTCTAGTAAGATGGAGACTAGAGCTGAGTGAATACGATTATAAAATAATTCATAGACCTGGAAAAACCAATCAAAATGCCGATGCACTTTCTAGACTAGGGATTAACTACATAGATACGGATATAATGTCCCACTTTAAAGATCAACTTAGAAAAGGAGAAATAGATCCCCTGGACGTACACGAATCAAATAAATCAATTTTCGACGGTAAAAACAAATACATGATATTATTCTTACCAACAGAAAAAGACAGTAAGAATGAGATTTATGATAAATTGCTAACATACTTCGAGACAGAGTTACAAACAATAAAACCTGAGCTAAATAAAGCTGTACTATTTAAAGATCCCTATACTATATACAGGAACTTTTACCTATGTTTTAATAGAACTAAAAACGAGGACGATGAAATAATGATCAACCTCTATAAGACACTCATAGATTTAAAAATGAAATTACTGGACGAAAACATACAAGAAAAAATCCAAATATATGTATATTCCAGAAGTAGCTCAAAATGACAGAGAATACGATAAAGAAATTTTCAAACAAGTACTATCATACATATTTTATGATAAACAGTTTGAATTTGGATTTTGTCCATTATCTAATCAGATCATAACTCCACCTGAAATACAGAGACAAAAGATAATTTCTTACTAACATGATTCACATTTCACGGCACATAAAGGTACAGATGAAACCATTAGACGTATCAAACAAAAATTCGAATGGTCAAATCTAATCTAAATAAAGACGTTAAAGAATATGTCAGAACTTGCGACGTTTGCCAAATCAACAAAATCGACAGACGCAACTGGTCGCAACCATACATAATAACATCCAGCGTAACTACTTTGCCACCTATCACATAAAAAAAAAAAAAAAAACTAAACCTTTAGAAAGAATAAACTTAGATATCATAGAAATCGGAGAACCAAACAAAAAACTATAGGCACTCACTATACTAGACGAATTGACAAAATATTTAGCTACGTACATACTTAAAGAAAAATCAACAACGGAAGTCATGAAATGCTTATTATAGTCGGGGATTTAGTGCGATGAACCGTTTTATTTTGGATCCGGCGTTCAAACTTGGCACAGTTGTTCCCTAGGCCGTTCTAAGTGGATTAAGCCCGGGAGCCATCGGGAGCCATCCCCCGTTTGGCAGGGGGAGGGGGGTAAAGTTTGTTTCTGCCGCGCTCCATTTGTGGGCTTATATCTCCAAAACTATTGATATAAGGGCAAGTAAGGTATCATTTTCGTATGATTCAAGGATAAGGGATTCATTTCTGTAACAAAAAAAATGACTTTTCATATATAAAAAAAAGAAATATTTGATAAAACGTATAAAACACGACGACCTTTTTTCCGCATATGTGTCGATTAATTTTTAATGGTCTAAGATATAAGCATGAAAAAAATATATTCTGAAAGCCACACTTTCTAGCATTATAAAAATATAAATTTCATTAGAATATCATAACAAATACTTAGTAAAAAAAATAAAATTCAATGCGTGGCAGTGTGGCATAAAACGCGCGGTCCGCGCGGTTCTAAATTTCAGTAGTTATATTTCTTTTTTTTTTCTATGAAACGTATATTTTTTGTTGCAGAGATGAATTTGTCATCCTTGAAATATCAGAAAATGATATCAGACTTGCCCTAGTACCTATAGTTATGGAGATATAAGCCCCAAAAGAAGCGCGACTCAACAAGTAAACGATGAAGCGTGGGTGTATTTTTCCACATATGTGTTGATTAATTTTTAATGGTCTAGGATATTAGCATGAAAAAAATATATTCTAAAAGCCCCATTTCCTAGGATTATAAAAATATAAAATTCATTAGAATAGCAAAATAAATACTTCGTGAAAAAAATAATAATTTGATGCTCGGCAGAGTAGCATAAAACGCGCGGTTTTAGTATATGTTGTTCGTAAGTAAATAAAATGAATCATCTAGCGCCCAAAAATAACTGTTAAGTAACATAATATAAATAGGTACATAATATTATTATTTAAATATTTCTCGCACGCACAAAATATTTGTCATGTAGAACAAAAAATATTTTCCTTAAAAAAACATATATGAGAAAATCCGAAAAATGTGACTATGTCGCATACGAATTATGGTGGTTTACTATCTATCAGCCGAAAGACGTCCACTGCTGGACAAAGGCCTCCCCCAAGGATTTCCACAACGACCGGTCCTGTGCGGCTCGCATTCAGCGGCTTCCCGCAACCTTCACCAGCTCGTCGGTCCACGGAGTCGGAGGCCTGCCCACATTGCGTCTTCCGATGCGCGGTCGCCACTCGAGAACTTTACTGCACCAACGACTGTTCTACGACCTATGTGCCCTGCTCACTGCCACTTAAGTCTAGCAATTCTAAGAGCTATGTCGGTAACTTTAGTTCTCTTACGTATTTCCTCATTTCTGATTCGATCACGTAGGGAAACACCAAGCATAGCACTCTCCATCGCCGTTTGGGTGACCTTGAACCTTCTTATGAGGCCTATAGTAAGCGACCATGACTCGGATCCATATGTCGTCTCATCACTGGCAACACACACTGGTCAAAGACTTTTGTCTTGAGACACTGCGATATTTTGGACGTTAATTATATTGCGGAGCTTACCGAATGTTGCCCAGCCGAGTTGGATTCGACGATTGATCTCTTTCTCGAAGTTGGACCTACCTAATTGGACTGTTTGTCCCAGGTATACATATTCGTCAACAACTTCGAGTGTAGAGTCTCCAACCTTCAGAGGAGTGGGTGTAACACGGACGTTTGACATGATTTTCGTCTTATCCATGTTCATTTCAAGACCCACTTGTTGGGAGACTCTACTGAGTCCATCGAATATTGCGCCTAGGTCCTCCAAGGTCTCAGCCATGATCACGATATCGTCAACAAATCTAAGGTGAGTGATGTACTCGCCATTGATGTTGATGCCGAGTCCTCTCCAGTCCAGAAGCTTGGAAACGTCTTCCAGTGCGGCGGTGAACAGTTTCGGAGATATAACGTCTCCCTGTCTCACCCCACGCTACAGCCGGATAGGTTTCGAATTCTGATCCTGGAGGTGGACCGACATGGTGGCGTTTTCCTACAAACACTTCAATATTTCGATGTGTATCGATAGTCAATTTGGCACCGTTGGACTGTAACACAGCCCAGGTTTCGATCGAACCAAAAGCTTTCTCATAGTCCACAAACGCCATTATACTCTTCGGTCTTCTGTATAATCTGCCGCAGCGTATGTATGTGGTCTATGGTACAGAAGCCTTTTCGGAAACCAGCTTGTTCGGGAGGCTGGAAGTCGTCAATCCTGAGTGCGAGACGATTCGTAATGACTCTCGACATGACTTGTAGAAATGGCTCAGGAGTGAGATGGGTCTGTAATTCTTCAGCAGAGTCTTATCACCCTTCTTGAAGAAGAGCACCACTACATTTCTGTGCCATGCTGTAGACGTTTTTCCCTCGAGAATGACGGAAATGAATAGCTTCTGAAGAGCTATAAGTATCGGTTTTCCACCTGCTTTCAGAAGCTCAGCAGTAATTCCGTCATCACCCGGTGCCTTCTTGTTCTTAAGCTGTTTGAGAGCCATTCTAATCTCGCACAGGCTGACGTCTGTGATATCTTCGGTATAATGTCGGCTCAATCCGGCTCTCGGATCTTAAGTCAGATTACTGACAGGCAAGGATGTAGTCGTGTATAATTGTCCGTAGAACTTCTCAACCTCTTCCAACAGCTCGGACTTGGACGACACGACTCTGCCATCCTCGATCTTCAGCTTTGCCAGCAGACAGATTCCTTGCCAATACTTTTGACCTTTTATTGCGCTCGATAGCCTCTTAAATACGATTGGTATTAAATTGGCGTATATCACGGGTCAAGGACTTGGAGATCCGTCTGTTTAGTCGCCATAATGACGAGCATCTTTAGAGGATTTCAGAATCAGTCCTCCTCAATTTTTCCTCATGAGCTTGCTGGTGGAGTCTGAGATCCGATATGTTTTTTTTAACGTCTTGTTTTGAAGGCCTTATTCCCAGCCGTTTGGACAATTCCCACAAACCTGTCGTTTTATTCGTCCACATTTTCACATTCTCCTAGGCATTCGAAGCGGTTGTGCAACTCGAGCTGAAAGCACATCTCATTGGGTGGTGGCTGAAAATCAGTGTCCCGTCCTTGGGCGGGGTAACAACACTGAGCCGTGGCCCGTTTGTGATCGCTGCGGCACACACACTAGGCACATCATAAATATTTAAGTTTGCTTGTTTTTTCTTTTTTTACTTATTATTTTATTTTTTTCTTTTTCCTTATTTATATTTTGTTAATATGTTATAAGTTTGTATGTTATTATTCTTATTTATTTTTCCTGTGTTTATCATTTTTGTGTTCAAGTTTGTTTTGTGTGTGTGATCACAGCAATTACAATAAATACTTTATCTATCTATCTATCTGTATAGCTGTATTTGTTCAAGAGGATACTATAAGACTGTAGATTATTTTAATGATAATGACATTTGGAATATTCCTCCAGAAAAATGATATGACGTTTATAAGAGTGCTTAATGTACCTACGTAAAGAAATAAATGATTTTGAATTTTGAATTTTGAATATCTTTCGGGGTTTTGGAGTTGTATAGGCGGTGGTCGCAGCTTCATCAGTTGTCAAGAAAATAATTTGATGTGCCTTGCGAAGCACGGAAACGGTTACGAGATTAATGTGCCAATGAGAGTCAAACTCATTATGGTTATGTATGACCTTTTCTGAAGTCAGTTAACCTGGGTGATCAACATGACCACGCATGTTACATAGTAGACCACCATAATACAATGCAAGTTAGATAGTAAACCACCATAATTCTTACGAGAAATAGTCACGTTTTGCGGATTTTCTAAAATTCGTTTTTATAAAAAAAAAAATTGTGCGTGCGAGAAATATTTAAATAATAATATTATGTAGGTACCTGTTTATACTTTGTTACTTAACAGTCATTTGGGCGCTAGATGATTCATTTTATTTATTTACGAATAACAGATATTAAAACCGCGCGTTTTATGCTACTCTGCCGAGCATCAAATTATATATTTTTTTCACTAAGTATTTATTATGCTATTCTAATGAAATTTATATTTTTATAATCCTAAGAAGTGTGGCTTTCAGAATATATTTTTTTCATGCTAATATCAAAGACGATTAAAAATTAATCGACCCATATGTGGAAAAAAGGTAGCCATCTTTTATACATTTTATGAAATATTTCTTTTTTTATATATAGAAAGTCATTTTTTTTTGTTACAGAAATGAATTTCTTATCCTTTAATCATACGAAAATGATATCTCACTTGCCCTAGTACCAATATTTTTGGAGATATAAGCCCAAAAATGGAGCGCGGCAGAAACAAACTTTCCCCCCCTCCCCCTGCCAAACGAGGGATGGCTCCCAGTGGCTCCCAGGCTTAATCTACTCAGAATGGCCTAGGGAACAACTATGCCAAGTTTGAGCGCCGGATCCAAATTAAAACGGTTCCCATACTAGACGTTGCACTAAATTCCCCACTATTAATATACTGTCAACATTTAGGCATACCTTTAAGGTTCCATTCTGACCTAGGCGCCGAATTCGTATCCAAAGCTATGAAAAAGCTGTGTGAAATCCTAGAAATAGAGAAAACTGAAGCCTTAACTCAATTCCCTCAATCAAACGGAGGTATAGAACGAGTTCATGCAACGATTAAAGATTCCATGAGATATCTCGTTTCGAATAATAAAATACCATGGGAGATAGCACTAAGCGTAGCTACTATGGCCTATAATAATTCAAAGCATTCATCAACTGGTTACACACCGACAGAATTAATGTTTGGGGAAACTAGAGATCATCTACGCCAGATTAATTCTGACCGAACTACTAATTTTTATTTTAAAACGATTAGCAATAAAATAACCAAATTACATAAGCAAGCTGTTGAAACTAATATTAAAAGCAAAGAACGCAGTCTAGCTAGAGTAAACAGCAAACGAAAAGGACACACGTACAGAAATAACGACCTTGTTCTATACAATGATAGAAAGAAAACTGGAACTAGGATCCGATGGACAGGACCTTACAAGATAGTCAGAACGACTCCAAGAACTGTCACTATGCAAATAGACAATAGGAAACTATTAACAGTATCAATAGATAATATTAAACCTTACCTGAGACGTTCTGTTTCAGATGGGCCACAATGATGGTAACGCTCATCAGCGCGGATATTACAAAAATAAAGAAAAATCCAGGGTTTTTCCTGAACCCTATCGGAGAGGTATACAACTCCAATAACGCATGGAAACTTATAACCTTCCGAAACTATGAGAGCGTCGTTTCAGCATATCATAAACCAGAACCAATCATTAAAGAACTCCAACAACTCGAAAAGGAATGTCAACTATATAATAACACTATTCATTTAAAACCCTTAATTAAAACATTAACACTTGTCATTAATTCGAAACTAGAAAGTCTACCTACAGAAAATATAGGAAAGAAAAGACAAAAACGCGGTCTTTTAAATCCTTTAGGATCTCTCCTTAGAAGCCTATTCGGTACCATGGATAACGAAGATAGGAAGAAAATATCAAAACTTATCAAAGATATCCAAAACAATGATATCAAAACACAATCCCTTTTCAAAAAGCAAATACATATAACAAGCTCAGTAATAGACTCGTTTAACAAAACTATAAAATCTGTATTATACAATGAAAGAGTAATTAGATTCAATATGATAAAATTAAAAGAGTTTATGAAAAATACAACTAACACTATTAATAAATTAGAACAACAAGAATCCTTGTTTGAACTATACGAATACATAATAAACAACCTGTTATTGATCAACAATAAGTTAGACGAACTATTTGATGCAATCGATCAGGCTTATGGAGGAATGCTACCAGCAAATATCCTTAATAACAATAACCTTATAAAAGAGCTTAGTAAAAGCCCGGAGGCTGGTAAATTCATAGAAAGACCAAACTTGAAAAATATTCATAACATAATTAAAGTCAGTAATTTCAACGCATTTATGGAGGATCTTACCTTTGTGTCTATAATAGAAATACCCCTCGTCGATGACGAACCCTTCGTGTCCTATCAGACCTTTCCCTTACCCGAAAGAGACAATAAATCCCTTCTATACCATACCCTATTGGCGCAAAACAAATATATGGGCACAACAAGAGACAGGAGAGCCTACATAACGTTAGACGACCTCTCTACCTGTAAATACTACGACGAAAATAGACTCATCTGCAAGAACCTTATAACGCACGACGAAAACTCAGAACCAATCTGCGAAACCAGCATCTTACACCAAGATGAAGATAACTACAATAAACTCTGTAAAATAATGTCTACCAAAGGAGATTTTAAGATCATCCAAAGACTACGAAAAAACACATGGTTAATACTCTTTTCCGAAGAGATCAATGTAATTGAAGGATGTGATAAAATTTTCATCACTACAAAGTTCCAAGGAGCTGGAATACTCACTATCAAGGAACATTGTACAGCAGTAGTACAATCAACTAAACTAAAAGGAGAAGGAGAAGTTGAGACTACGCTTCAATTACCCGACATGAAGATAGACATTATAGAACAAATATACCAACACCCGAATATAAACAACTTAAAAAACGTGGAATTGGAGGATGTAAAGTACAATAATATCAAATTAGAAAATCTCCACCACCAAACACAACAGATGAAAAACATAAGGACAGAATTAGATAGAATGCAGTATAGTAAAGTCGAAATACAAAGCCAAGACTCTATTCTACTCTACTTCATCGTAGAATGTCTAACTGCCTACCTTGTACTCCGTTGCTGCTGCAACGAAAGAGTATTTATACTTGCAGAAGGATACTGTAGATCCCTTAGATGTCCCGGACGGAGATCAAGAAGAAGGTAAAGCAGAGACCTGGAGATGCAGCCTACAAGAGATGTTGCTACAGAACCAGAGAACGTCACATATGCCATCATTGAAAACCGACCGCGGCTCAATGAAGAAAACTTATAGTTTAGTTAATATATAAGAATTTAATAATTTTGTAAGTTTTTATAGAAATCTATCAATTTACGTTTATTGTCTAAATTGTAATACTATTAACTACTAATCGTTAATCCTAACATTTTAAGTTTATATACTTACCTGACAAATCGCCATGGCTGGAAACATAGATGCCAAACTTTTGTTTGTAAATTAATATCCACTTTTGTATTTGTTGGAAAATACTCATTTTCCTTTTGAGTATAATTTCCAATCTAAGGCGGGGGGTGTTAATACCCACACCTTACCTTACTCATATTAGACATACGCATAACAACCGATAAGGACATAAAGATTCATTGTTTCCTAATCCAATTCAACAAGGAACTCATTATGCATAGTTATCTCATTCCGATAACTTAATAGAATATAAAGAACATCATTATTTTATAGACCTTTGTTACAAACAAACGACCCATTGTCAAAAAGTCGATAAGCAGAATATTGATAACATAATTAAATAAAAGAAATCTTGTTAAGGATAATAATATTCCAGTCACAGCGTCGTGTGCAAAATCCATCATATAAATAGAGCTGACCCTTCCGGACCAGCTCAGTTCACTAGGGTAGTTCACTAGGGTAGTTCACTAAGGTAGTTTGTTAGAATAATCTTAAGGTTGTTGAATTAATTAATTCAATAAAATCATTTTTTAAAAACGTAAAACAAGTTTGAAATTGTAACAGGAACTGACAAGTATAAAGCACGCATTTAGCTTTGGTGCGAAGCGCAAAACCACAGCGAAGTCCAGCGAGCTAGCACAGCTCGAAGTCCAGAAATGCACAGTAATATTCCAGATTCCATATAAAGTATCTCTATCTGGTAACATTGTCGTCAACTACAACGAAGAATACAAAAACGGTCACTTCCACGCTTTCGAGATCAAATCGTTTATAGGGAAACAAACCCTGATTGTTTACCAGACGGTATCGTACAACTTTCACTACGGGCAGAAATTGAAAATCATCGACGCAAAAGATGGCTATACGATTCTGAAGAGTTTCATTGTAGAAGATGAGACGAGTAGCAGTCACAGAAGAATGTCTACTGCCGCTCATTATGCTGCTGAGACTGGTACAAAGATGACTAGGAAGGCTCCGCTGGTGCCTTTTGACTTCACTGACGAAGACTTGAGATCGATCGTGGAGGAGTCACTAGAGAATCAGCTTGATGAAGAAAGTAGCGAGTTCTTAGAAAACAGGTCTGCGAATTATACTATAAATAAAACTCCGGTAGAAGTACCTAAATCGAAATATTTATACAAATAAGACTTTCAGTTATGATGCTTTAAAATTACAATGAAAACATTTATTATTATCAATTTTGATTACTAAAAAAAAACAGAAATAATAACTACTATTTTTAGGTAACATGTTTATTATTTGATTCAAACAGTTAACGTTGTCAAAATTAGGAATAACCGCCATCATGGCGTGACAAATCATTAGTCCAATACTCAATTCAGTTCCATCAGTGAACATTAGTTACTCCTAATATAATAGATACAGACAGATAACAAAGGGTAAATAATAAAATATTAGATTAATATTTTCTTGACAGCACAGAAAATGGGCATGCCACAAGGATATATTTTAGGCCCTTTTCTTTTTGATACATACATTAATGACTTACTATTTATGGTGCAAAAACTTTCAAAGGCTTTCAAACAGATAGATCACAAAATACTCCTATAGCATTTTGTGATTTCTCAAATGCCTCATAAATATTATAATATGTACGAAGGCAACTCCT
The DNA here is from genome assembly GCA_958295455.1 of Coleophora deauratella. Classification (NCBI taxonomy): domain Eukaryota; kingdom Metazoa; phylum Arthropoda; class Insecta; order Lepidoptera; family Coleophoridae; genus Coleophora; species Coleophora deauratella. Next base: position 5,100,648 of record OY282412.1, read on the forward strand.
GCATCTGTTGCTGAAAGGCCTTTGACTAAACCAAATTGTGTATTTTGCAGTAGATTGTTCATATTGAAATGCTGAACCATTTGATTTAGGCAACATATTTTTTTCAAAAATTTTACTAAGTCAGGTAGCACTGACACTGGTTTGTAGTTTCTCGGTTTTTTTTTAAATAGAATTGAATAGAAATATTTATTTCCTTATAAACAAGGTACAGTCAATAGTTGTTAGGATAAGTGTCATATTTAGATTAACTTGTTATCATGCTAAAACAATTTATATAAATCTCTATTTTATTTTTATTTTGCCGAATTTATTTCACTTTACTATATTTCATAGGATCGGGAAATACTCCACTGTTAATGCTAGTGTTAATCAAGCAAGTCAAATATGGTTCTAAAACATTTAAACCTACTGATAATGCCCAATGGTCTTTGTATTTTTTTAAATTTAAGGATTTGTAAGTTTTCACAACAGTATGTGGTTCAGTTCTTTTAAAGTTAATAATGAAAGACATGTAAAAATTACGGAACTTATTTAAATAACATTTTATAGGAACATCCCGGAGTCATTATCTGTCGAATAAAAAAAACTCGACGAAGATATAACGTAACATACACACAAAAAAACATACAGTGGAATAATTTATTGGAAGTCTGGTAATTACACAACATTACGAACACAAAGAGGTAAATTCAGAACATAAAATAGTAAGGGTTTGGAGTAAAATAATAAAATGAATTTTGAAATTGCGAAACTGAAAATGACAGAGTCAACGACCTGTTCCTTACATCAGAAATTCATGCGGTCGAGGTCGCGTGCACGTACTAGTCTGTCATTTAAAATGATAATATTATCTTTATATTATCTTTGGTCATATAAAAGTAAAACTATAGATAATTTGCCAGCAGAAGACGTTCGCGGCTCTGCAGAGAAGTAATCAAAATTGTAAGTGTTACTTGAGATATGATTATGATTAAGTGGAAGATCCGTACCTGCGGCTTCTCCTAATCATACAAAAAAACGTTTGTTCTAGTCAATTTGTAAAAAAAAATTGACATCCCATACTAAGTGTCCGCTCAGGCGACCGACTTGTTAGAAAAGTACAAAAAAAAATAAGCGAATTGACTATGGGTTCCTTGGGAAAAGTTGTTCAATTTTACTAGTAGAAGCCCCAGTTAATACCTAGTATAAATTTTATTGCACCCCTGCACCCAGAGGTTGTCTGAAAGTTATGTCTTTTGGGTGATAAGACAGCCTAATACATTTACATGTTTATATATAGGATGACCCTAAATTAGTTCTTGATATGAAAGGCTATGCATGTGCTCATGATAACGAACAACTTTCCCTAAAGAACCCATAGTCAAATCGCAAAAAAAAATTGGACTCTTCATACTAATTTGGCCGGTCAGTTCATCGATTTGTATGGAGACTCAAAATTTTTTTTTGCGATTTGACTATGGGTTTCTTAGGGAAAGTTGTTTGTTATCATGAGCACATTCATAGACTTTCGTATCAAGAACTAATTTAGGGTCACCCTATATTAATATAATAAGTATTAGCCTTAATTCTTTTTAAGTGTATTAATTATTTTGTATTATTATTATACACTAGCTGTTGCCCGCGGCTCTGCCCGCGTGGATATTGTATTTGTGACGGTTCTTGTGGATGGCATGGAAATGTTACTATAATAATCATACTATAAGGGTTCTTTTTTCCATATAAAGTGCGGAACCCTTAAAATATTATAGATGGTACAATTCCTATTTCCACATGACATCCTTTGGTGGTGATAGAATTGTGACCATGACGGGATTTTCCCCTACATTTACTTTCCAAGAGGAGGTGTATCACAGAATTGGATCTTTGCTTCCTGCTCTTAATTCGCAGCCACGTTTTTTGCATATTTACTTTTCAGGAGACCAGGAAGAGCAACGCGATAAACGATGTAGACTGATTTAAGGGATAAACAAAGATTCAGTATTAAAAATACATAGTGTACTCAAAAACTGTTTGATACACGAATAAAACAACGCTTTAGAGTACCTCATTATTTTATGGAAAGACCAAGAAGGATAACACTTTAATATTCCTCAAGTAGACACCAGGCTACTGGTCGTCCAGTCCCAAACAAAAGGTGTCATGTATGGATTTTTATGCTTTTCAACTATAAAACCGAGCAACCTGCGTGATCGACGTGAAGTAAATATTTCACTTTTTAGCCATTCCTCCGGGAACCTTCAACTTTTCCGGGATAAAAGTATCCTATGTATTAAATGAGTCTTTATCTATAAACATACCAAATTTCATCTCAATCCGTTCAGTAGTTTCGGCGTGAAAGTGGCACAAACGTTATAAAGTAAATATTTCACTTTTTAGCGGGATAAAAAATATCCTATGTGTTAACCGAGTGCTATGTCTATCTACCTACCTAATTTAATTCCAATCCGTTCTGTAGTTTCGGCGTCAAAGTGGCACAAACGTGGTAAAGTGAATATTTCACTGTTTAGCCATTCCCCCGGGAACCTTCAAGTTTTCCGGGATAAAAAGTATCCTATATGTTAACCGAGTGTTTTATCTATCTACCTACCAAATTTCATCTCAATCCGTTCAGTAGATTCAGCGTGAAAGCGGAACAAACAAACAAATAAACAAACAAACATCCATACTTCCGCATTTATAATAATATTATAGTTTAAGTTTATAATATTAGTGTGATACAAACAGTGTTAAAAAAAGTTCATTTGAAATTTTAAGGGGTTACTCAGAATCAAGTATAGAAAACAAGAAAAATATTGAAAAAATCCGATCTACAATTATTTTTTTCACTTTCCCACACTAAATCTGAATGGTGAATCAAAAATTTGTATAGATATATTTTTCCTACTTCTATAATTGATTCTGAAACATCATCATTATCAGCCGTAAGACGTCCACTGGCCTCCCCCAAGGATTTCCACACCAACCGGTCCTGCCCTTCCCGCAACCTCGCAAATTGTAAAATAAAGTGTTTCCGTTCATGTACTTATTACATTACAGTTACATCAACGGTGATGTGACTTCATATAGTGATCTGTGTGTGTGCGTGTTTTTAATCTATAACGTAACTGTATTGTCCCATTTATATTTTGCTTCCAGCATAAAAATGAAACTGCTACTTCTGCTACTACCGGCTGTGGCACTAGCCTCGATCGAAGTGAAGTTCATTGGAAAACTTAACATCGACGCAAATACGTTTCAGGGCCGTATATCTCTGAAGTTATTAGAAGAGCGTAGTCTCAACGACAACGACAGAGCTGCCTTTGCAATCAGAGACGAAGATTTGAAGACCGCTGTAGAGAAAAAATTTGGAAAAAAACCTGACCAAGTTTTCCTAACACCCTGGACTCCGTACGGAAACTTGTTTCAAAAAATGAATTTAATGGGAGTTGCAGTTACAATCGAAGTAACTACACCAATAGACCTCATAGATTTAAAAAAGAAGAAAGTGAAACTCACTCATAGTATATATGAGAACGAACATTCAGAAGCAAAGATAATTTACATTCAAGAGTCTGCCACGACATACGACACACTTGCTTCGATATGGACAAACCCGCAAAAAATTTTAGCAAGTCTTAGTCTTAGCAAGTTTTAGAATGAGCTTCATGGTGGACAAGGAACTGACTAGTATAAAGCACGCATTTAGCTTTGGTGCGAAGCGCATAACCACAGCGAATAAAGCCAGGAGTCAGAGCGCGTCAATAGAATTAAAACCCGTACAGAAAGTGCTAGCGCAACTTGAGGTCCAGAAATGCACAGTAATATTCCAGATTCCATATAAAGTATCCCTGTCTGGTAATGTTGTCGTCAACTACAAGGAAGAATACAAAAACGATCACTTCCACGCTTTTGAAATCAACTCGCTTATAGGGAACAAAACGCTGATGGTTATCCAGACTGTATCGTACAACTTTTACTACGGACAGAAATTGAAAATTATCGACGCAAAGGACGGCTATACGATTCTGAAGAGTTTCGCTGAAGAATATGAGACGGGAACCAGTCACAGAAGAAGGTCTACTGCCGCTAATCATGCGGCTGAGACTGGTACAAAGATGACCAGGAAGGCTCCGCTGGTGCCTTTTGACTTCACTGAAGAAGACTTGAGGTCGATCGTGGAGGAGTCACTGGAGAACCAGTTAGATGAAGAAAGTAGCGAGTCCTTAGAAAACAGATCTGCAGCGCAAACTGAAAATAAATCTCCGATAGAAGTAAGAGAATCGGAATCATTATACAAATAAGATTTCAAGTTATGATACCTTAAAATTACAATGTAAAACATTTATTATTATCGATTTTGAGTTCGAAAAAAAACAGAAATAATAACTATGAAACTTTTTTAAGTGTAAAATTTACATTATTTGATTCAAGCAGTTAATGCTGTGAAAATAAGGAATAACAGTCATGGCGTGACGAATCATTAGTCCAATACTCATTTCAATTCCATCAGTGAACATCTGTTACTCCTTATAAAATAGATACAGACAGATGACTCCCATTTTCACGGTGAACCCAGAAGAATTAACATTGTGAAAATGGGCGTGCCACAAGGATCTGTTTTAGGCCCTTTCCTTTTTCTTACACACATCAGTGACTTGCCATTTATGGTGCAAGACCTTCAAAGGCTTTCAAATAGACAGATCACAATTCACAAAATACTCTTATAGCATTTTATGATTACTCAAATGCCTCATAAATATTATAATACGTACTATCTGTTGTTGAAAGGCTTTTGACAAAACCAAATTGTTTATTAAGCAGTAGATTGTTCATACTGAAATGCTGAACCACTTGATTTAGCCAAAATATTTTTGCAAAAACTTTACTGAGTACAGGTATTAGTGAGACTGGCCTATAGTTTCCCGGGTATTTTTTTAAATAGAATGGAATATAAATCTTATTTTTTTTATTCAAAACAAGGTACACAAACAGAAATGCAGGAATATACATATTAAAACGTATTTAAATCTAAATGGATCCCTACATCCCAACAACGTGTCGCGCAAGTGATTAACAGTCACCTTATAATATTATAATATCTGGGACAAATCACACATGGTCATCTGGCCCCAAACTAGGATTTCCTGTATCTTGGGAACCAGAGACTGATATACATACACATATACTTTTTAATACATGCATATATAGATATAATACAACCAGACTCAGACAGAGCAGAAATGTTGCTCATCACAGAAAAGTTTGCCCTGTGTGGCGATCGAACCCACGACTCTCGGATCAGATGTCAGGATCGCTAACCACTTAGCCGCCGAGTCAGTCAAGTCAAGTCTTATAAACAAGGTACAGTCAATAGTTGTTAGGATAAGTGTAATATTTAGATTCACTTGTTTAGCTTTATTGTATGATAGCATGCAAATATTATTGTAAGTATACCGATTAATGACTAATTAGAACAATTTATATAAATCTCTGCTTTGTATTTGTTTTGCCGGATTTATAAAATGATAGTACCCCAACTAACACATTAGTGGAAATTGCAGCTTTTGTTTGAGGAGCATAGCGGTGGTATATCGACATCGCATTAAGGCGATGGTATAGAGGCGAAGAACAGAAGATTGCTTGAATTTTCAACGATTTATTCTGAGACACACTGCACATTACAAGATCACAAGAACGAGAGTGACGTCATATCCAAAGACGTATAACCACAGACAGTTACTATTTAGTTTACAATCTCAACACTGACCCTTAAACAAATTATTAACTGTCCCTTAATTAAATTAATTTCAACTTAGATGAAACATTAAAAAAACAATTAATTGCATCGACGAATGCAAATTAAATAAACTGAATAACTGTAACCAAACAGTTATTACATATTAATAAAGTAATAAATACATGTCTATCACATTAATTAAGAATTAATCAAATCTTAGAGATATTTAATAATTTCTAATAACAATACCAATCAGATAGACATAATAGATGAAATGCACTTATTATACTTTTCTCTAGTTAGAGCTTTCGTAAGGCAATCGGCCAACATATCGTTAGTGGACATGTATAGAATATTCACTACTTTGTTATTAACAATCTCACGATTGTAATGGTGTCTTACATCAATATGCTTAGTTCGAGCATGATACATAGCATTTGAACTCAACTTTAGGCAGACTGGTTATCGTTATACAAGTAAACTGTAACCGTCATATTTAAACATTCTAACAGAAAATTACGTAAGAAAACAGCCTCTTTACACGCATCAGACAGCGCCATGTACTCTGCCTCAGTACTTGATAAGGCGACAGTTCTCTGCTTCTTACTTTCCCATGAAATGACTGACTGACCCAACTTAAACACGTAGCCGGTGTAAGAACGACGATCTACTTCATCAGCAGCCCAGTCAGCGTCTGTGTATCCGCTGATGTCGAAACCGTTTTTCCGGTAAGCTAGACAATAATGAGAAGTACCCTTTAGATATCTTAACACCCTTTTTGCAGCTTTCCAGTGGGTTTCTGTGTAGCACTCGTTGAACTGACTTAAGAAGCTCGTAGCGTGCATTATGTCCGGCCTTGTACATACGGCGATGTACATGAGACAGCCTATAAGGTTCCTGTAATCATAGTTAGTATCTTTAGACTCGCCCCTTTGCAGTTTTAATCCAACTTCCATGGGCGTAGCCGCCGGTTTGCATTCAGTCATATTGAATCGCTGCAAAACCTTCTGAATATAGCTAGATTGATCAAGTGTAATTTTATCTTCACTCTTCATGATCCTCATACCCAAAACATGATGTGCAGGACCTAAGTCCTTCATCTCAAACTCCTTCATGAGTTTTTCTTTTATCATTTTCTGCTCCTGTGATGACTCAGAAGAAAACAAAATGATGTCGTCTACATACAGGGCAATGATAGTCATTTTCCCCCCTTGTCCTTTATAATAGATACATGGTTCTGATGCAACCTTTTTAAATTGCAGATTATTTACCAAAGAATTATTTATCTTATCATACCAAGACTTTGCTGCTTGTTTTAATCCGTATATCGCCTTCTTCAACTTATATACTTTGTTCTCCTGACCCTTGAACACAAAACTTTCTGGCTGTTCCATCAACACAGTTTCATGCAGGTCACCATTCAGAAATGCAGTTTTTACATCTAGGTGACTTATATCCATGTTGTACTGAGCTGCCAATGCAAGTAATAGACGAATTGTAGAGTATCTCACTACCGGAGAGAAGGTCTCATGATAGTCTATGCCATGTTTCTGTGTATATCCTTTGGCAACAAGGCGAGCTTTATACCTCAGAAGTTTGCCATCAAGGCCCCTTTTCTTCTTGAATACCCACTTGCATTTTACAGGCTTTTGTCCAGCAGGTAAATCAGCAAGTTCCCAGCATTCATTAGAAATGAAGGATTCATACTCATCTCTCATGGCTTCCTTCCATTCCTTGGCTTCTGCTCCAGATAGTGCCTCTCGTACCGTCTCAGGTTCTCCTTCATCTCTGCATTCTGCTCCTAGTACCAGGTGAGCTGATGTGTCAGCATCTTCAAACGCAGTCACCGTTGAGTCTTCTGATGTGTCTGGAACGTATGTTTCATCGGACAGATTATCTGAATAAAATGAGCTAACAGTTTCATTCAAATCAAAAATAGTTTGTCTCCGCAATCGTTGGTCATCAGATGTTCCAGGTGAATTGTCATCATCATCCATAGGCTGAACAGACGATTCAGTCTCCATAGTACTTTTACACTCATGTACTATATACTCCTTATCATCATCTGACCTACTGCTTTTACAAAAACTATTTTCTAAGAAAGTTACATTCCTAGCTTTCACACAGGTAGAAGGGCATGATGGATCAATCAGGCGATACCCTTTACTGTCCTCACAGTATCCAACAAATATATACGGTTTAGCTCTGGCATCTAATTTCTTAATTTTTTCAGAATGAGCATATGCTAAACACCCAAACACTCTTAAATGGCTTATATTCACCTTTTTATTTGTCCATTTTTCTTCAGGTGTGATGCTCATAACAGCTTTCGTTGGTGATCTGTTCTTCAGGTAGACAGCTGTGTTAACAGCTTCCGCCCAGAAACGCTTGTCCAGTCCAGAATCCTGCAGCATACACCGCACTTTGTCCATTATGGTCCGGTTGGCTCGTTCCGCCACGCCGTTCTGCGGACTGCAGTATGGAATCGTTTGGTGCCTAATTCCATGTGCCTTGAGAAATTCCTGGAATTTACCATTAACATACTCAGTGCCGTTATCACTCCTGAGAACTTTAATTTTTTTATCAGTCTCATTTTCCACTAAACTTTTCGTCTCGAAACGTCTCGTCCTTTGATTTCAAGAAATAAACAAAAGTTTTCCTAGTGAAATCATCAATAAAGGTAAGAAAGTATGGGATACCACTAAACGACTTTTCTGGCATAGGACCGCATATGTCTGTGTGTACTAAACCCAAAACTTCAGTACATCTACTCACAGACTTCTTAGGGTAAGGTAATTTGGTTTGTTTACCCTGTATACAAACTACGCATGGACTAAAACTATTATTATCAAAAGAAATGCCAGTAACCATACCTTTTTGCATAACATTCATACTCCTTGCATTGAGGTGTCCCAGCCGCTGATGCCACAACCCTTGTGAAACTCTGCCGTTTCCAGTCTGCTGCACAGACTGGTCACTACTGCCAGAATCAACACACCGAGGCTCCATGACACCATCTGATGCTACATTACAACATAACCTAACAGTATCTAGTTGATAAACACCATTTATGTATATAGCTGTGGCTACAACCTCATTTTCATCAAGAATTTTACAGGATTTTGAATCAAAGGTAACTTTATAACCTTTTCTGGTCAATTCACTTACTGACAATAAGTTACATGACAGATCTGGCACGTAATATACATTGCTTATGGTTTTCACATGGTCCCTTAAAGCTACACGCACACTTCCGGTTCCTGCAGTTGACAGTTTCGAACCATTGGCAATGTTCACGAAAAGAGATTTTGTTGTCACAAATTCACACATTATGTTCTTCTTTCTACACATATGATTTGTGGCTCCGGAGTCAATGTACCATACTTCACTATCCAAATTCACCGATAACGCCGTCAACAATGCCTTCCCTTTCCTCGAACAACTTTCCTTGTCGTCTGACTTCTGGGTATTGTTGATGTTATTTTTCGGGCAATTTTTCTTTATATGTCCAGGCTTCTTGCATTTGAAACACTTGAATGTTTTCTTTACAGCCAAAGCCGTGACAGACTCCGCCTTGTCATCTCTCCGTTGGTACTCCTGCAGTAGCTTAGATTTCACTATCTCACTTGCTAAAGTGACATTTGAGTTTTCCAAAGCCATGATCAACGGGTCATAGTCAGATGTCAACCCATTTAGCATCAAAATAGCAATGAACTCATCCTCCAAAGGTGAACCAATGTCATTCAGCTTTTGCGCATGCTCTACTATTTTCATTATGTAGCTTTCCATGTTTGTGCTCTCGCTCAGTTTGATAGAAAACAATGACCTCATAAGCCCAAGCCTCCTGCTTAAACCCTTATCCTCAAAAGCGCGTTGCTAGTTGTTCCAAGCTTCAAATGGTGATTTAACATTGCGAATATGAGGAAAAGCTGATGAATGCACTGACAAGCAAATTTTCGCTAAAGCCTTTTGATTTTTCTTTGCATCTTTGCTACCTTCCTCAGACTCGATGCACTCGTACAAATCTTCATGCATGAGAAGCATTTTCAAGGTAAACTTCCAATTATTGTAGTCATCTAAGGTAAAGGCACCTATTAACGCGGTATACAAAATCGGCATCAATTACCGATGTATCAGATATTTTCGTATTTTAATTTAATAACAACAAGTTTAACACAATACAATTTGGGACAAGTTCTAACTTGCAGTATTTTACATCGAACTCACGGGCGCTAGGGGGTATACCATAGAGCAAATGGATCAAAAACGATAAGTTTGTCTATCGGCAGCGCAGGAGCAGGTTGTGTCCATACAAGTACAGGACAATTTATGTAAGTTCCCTCACATTTTTGTTCCTTAATTTTTAAACGAATACACTTTATAACTGACTACGTATATTGTTTTCTTGTTTTTGGGTTGTTTTAGGAGTATTATCTCATACTTATCATTGTGAAATTATGTATAAACACGTAATAATATTGAGAAATAAAATTCGCGGTGATAGATGCTTAATATTGGGGTATAACTCTAAAACCGAGGGTACCCTCGGTAATAGATAATTTTAAGGTTCCAGATATTTTGCTTATAATATTCAATTTTTGTCTCAAACAGTTCTTTCTTCTAGTTCTCATGTAATCCAAAACCGAAAAATCTATTCCCGATGTATTCAAAATCTATTAAAACTCATTATTTTTAAAAGAAACTATAGCACTTCAAGTCTAGTTTTAGTACTGGGTGTCAAAAATGTCATAAAAATACTTGCAATATTTTGACAAAAGATTCATAATACAGAATCATATCTTGTGATTAAAAATATTGTTTCTTAGGAAAATTGAAATCTCTTTTTGCAAAGTGACACCAAAAATCCTACTTAAATTAGTTTTTAACGGTCGGAATTACATTTTAAAATATTTTATTTTACACTCATTACCGCGGCATACCTCGGTAATAAACTATATCAGAATCTATTTACGAGTGTACAGTACTCGGAAATACAGTTTTCATAAAATCTATCACCGAGTGATGAGGCAACCAATTCATATCTAGGGTTCCGTTACTAAATAGATATTACCTATTTAATATTTCTATGATTTTTTTTTAAATACTTAATGTTCCATAACAATTTACAGTTTTTACTATCATGTCACTACTCTGCTGTGATTTTGAGCGATTGATCATTATTGGGCGGGGTCGCCAAAAATTGCACCTTACAAAAGAAAAATATGGATCGACGTTTATTTTGTAACTAAGCTTACGTAACTTATTCCTTAAAAAAATATGTTTAATTGAGACAGTGGATACTCAAACAACATACGAGATTAAATTTTCAATTGTATTTATTTTAAAACCATTTTAATTTTTGTGTTATTTAAGTCCTTTCTCTGCCCTCATATAAAATACAAGTACGCTTGTCTCCAACCTATACGCAGATGAAAAAAAAATTATGTGTAGAATTATTATTGTCCCGTGTGTGACGGACTATCATTTGTTTTTAAAGATTTTTTATTTACTATGACATCGAAATATTTTTTGTTGTTCCAAACTTTCATATTTCTTCCGTAAATGTAAAATTTTTCTGATATCGAAAGTAGTTTGGGAGTAAATGGAGCGTGTTGATGCGGGCAGTCTTTTGGTTCATCAAAATAATAAAAAATCCAGAAGTGAGTTTACATAGTAAGTATATGAATTATTGTATTTCATGTCATCAATACTTTAGGACTTGCAAAGGAGTAACGAAATTATAAATTTGATTCACGGTTCACGCTACAAATTGCTTTTGAAGGTTGATTATAAATTATAAAATAAATAAAATTGAAAGTTTAGTCTCATATTATTATTATATGTTGTTCGAGTATCCACTGCATCAATTAAATATTATTTATTTATAGAATTACATTACGTAAAGCTTAGTTTTTACAAAATAAACTACGATCCATACTTTTGTATTGTAAGGTACAGTTTTTGGTGGCCCGGCCCTATTGTCGAGGATCATTATTTCCCATCCCGCTATCGTACTGCTCCCCAATATAGTCAAAAATTTGATCAGAAGTAGTTTACGCAAGTCCTGACAAGAAATAAAACCTATTCTTTATATATGAAAATGACTCTTGTGGTGTTCAGCCTGTGCTGAATATTCAAAAGGAGAAACAAGTCGTCGTCGATTGGGTTCACTTCTTCACTTCTTAGTAAATGTAGATTTCCAGTTACAAAAGAACATTTACTTGATACTGTAGCTCTACTATGTCTAGTCACTGTGTACTAGTCACTCTCCTACATTTACTTCATTTAATCATGTTAATTATTAATAAAGTTGAACTCAGTATTCTGTGTATTTTATTAAGTATATTTTTTTTATACGGAATCATATGGACAATCTGTATTATTTGTCTTCTATATTCGGTAATAGGGGATACATGCCGCGGTATTAGATAAAAACGTAGGGCATGCCTCGGTAATAGGGCACATCGGAATCTTTACAAAAAAATATGTATTTAGATACAACGCTTAAAAATAACTGAAAAAAAACGAAGAGAAGTACAAAATAAAAAGTCTATAAAACGTTTAAAAAATCCTTATTTGCCGAGGACTGACCTGATTCCATAATATTTCACTCTAATGTCAAACTTCCACAATTTACCACGGTAATAGGTGCTTTTACATTCCTTTTAGTTTTTCTATTGGAATTGACGTTTAAATCGCTCCCGACATTTTGAACTTTGGGGTTATTTTGTTTTTCGTTGATAACAATCTCCAAAAAATGTTTTTCGTATCGACTTTTTGCTTGAGTTTATACAGCAAAACGCTCTGGGCCCATAACCAGATGGTTTAGAGGCGAAGAACAGAAGATTGCTTGAATTTTCAACGATTTATTCTGAGACACACTGCACATTACAAGATCACAAGAACGAGAGTGACGTCATATCCAAAGACGTATAAAACCACAGACAGTTACTATTTAGTTTACAATCTCAACACATCTTTCCCCAAAATTACGTTATTTTGTACAGTTTTGACGTGAAACTATAGAAGTTTCAAGTCTGAAAAAAATAATCGTTATTTTTGACTATATTTCCTAAGATCATAGGCCATCCGAAACACGATTCATTAATTTCGGCTCGATAGAAAAAAATTCCAAAGATGGATCTACCGCTACTTAAAACCTAAAATAGTTTCCAGTATATCAAAAGAAAAAGAATTAAAATTATATAACAATGTTGGTTTCGACGATATGAATAAAACTAAGCCATTAGTTTTAACACTTTCATTCAGAAAAAAAACAGACAAAAAACATAACCTAAAACATAAATGTTTCGCGGGCCACAAGTAGGCGGGACTTGCGTTCAGTACTGCGCGAGCCGCTCTAGACGACGGATCTTTGCCAATTTTTTCCGTGACTTTGAGGAAAATACTTTGCCAGTTTATCGAAAAACTATTGGGAAGAAAAATGAAGTTATAATTATCAAGCGTAAGAAGGGAACATTTAAACTTCTGGGCATTACAGGAGCCATTAAATGTAAGATATTTACTTGTCAAAATATTATTGTTGTTTTCACGTCACAGTATAGAAAAACCAGTATCCCTACGGACATATTGAATGCAGCTCGCGTTGATGTCTAATTTAATTTTACCATATTTACGTGGATACGTCTACGTTTTCGTTGGTAGTAGTTTCATTTCTTTCGATGTATGTTTTACCCGACTACTGAAAGAGGTATCGTTTTTCGAATATATGTATGTGTCTAATTCTTTGGTACGCTCTACAGCCTTAAACTGTTTGATGCATTTCCACAAATGAGTTGTTATTAGAATCTTCTCAGTTATGGGAGTGGGAGTATATATACATGTTTATTAAGCGGCTAGCCCGTTTGTAAAAAGACAAATTCTGCAATTTGGTTACGTTACGTCCATATAAAAAAAAACCTTTTAATTTACGCAGCTCGCTCTAAGAGAAGAGTATTTTTTGTTTAGTCTCAACCTCGGATTTTTTTTAGCAAAAATTGCAAATATCTCGGAAACTGTAAAATTTATCGAAAATCTGAGAATAAATTTAAAAAGCCTAACTAAAAGCATATAATACATGAGACGCATATTGACTATGAAAAAAATGGCGAAACTTATTAATTTTCTGTTTCCGAAACAAATTCTTGATTCACTATTTGGATTTAGTATAGGAAACTAAAAAAAAAGATGGGAGTTTTTCTATATTTTTCCTGTTTTCCGTACTTGATTCTGAGTAGTCACTTGAAAATGAAAATATTTTATTCGAAGTAGGTAGCAGTGTACACTTTTCGAACGTCATTCTTTTATCTACCCAATACGAGGTTCCTACCACTCGGAACTCGTATACCCACCGTTTCGGGAAGTGTTTGCGGAGTGAAAAGAAACGGCGGGCCCCAAAGAAACTCCCTAAAAACACATTTAAAAAAAATCTTATATTTTATTACATCTTAATGCTAGATCAATAAATGAATTATACAATGTCATGTCTGTAAATAAAATATACAAAAATAAGAATAAAGAAAGAAAGGATTCAAAAGAGATAAAAGTAAAAATTATTTGTAGCTAATGACTTACAATTCCAAAAACCAATGACAAGAGCGGGCCAGTTCACACGGACAGCATCCGATCACGAGTATAACGCGAGAGTCAGCCATCGCTCCCCTCAACCATATTTGAGGGAAGGGAACGATCCGGCTCCCGATACGCCACCATCCGCACGAACATTTAAGCGAGCATACACCACTCCGATCAATGGATAAAGAAAAAGGAGAAGGAAAAGTTTTACTGAATCCCTTCAGTTCTTTCACAATAGAGTTTGCGTCTTTATTGTCTCACTTAAAATTTCAAACGCACTTTTTTAACACCTTGAATAAGTTGTAAGTCAAAAATAAAAAAAATATCAATGAATTTCAAGGGCACCTTTGTTTTTTTTTATTTTGCTACCGCCTTTTTACACCCTGTATTTAACTAAGTAATACACATTTCATGATATAATCTCAGTATTATAAAGGATAGTAAAAAAAAATGTAGATTTCCAGTTACAAAAGAACATTTACTTGATACTGTAGCTCTACTATGTCTAGTCACTGTGTACTAGTCACTCTCCTACATTTACTTCATTTAATCATGTTAATTATTAATAAAGTTGAACTCAGTATTCTGTGTATTTTATTAAGTATATTTTTTTTATACGGAATCATATGGACAATCTGTATTATTTGTCTTCTATACTCGGTAATAGGGGATACATGCCGCGGTATTAGATAAAAACGTAGGGCATGCCTCGGTAATAGGGCACATCGGATTCTTTACAAAAAAATATGTATTTAGATACAACGCTTAAAAATAACTGAAAAAAAACGAAGAGAAGTACAAAATAAAAAGTCTATAAAACGTTTAAAAAATCCTTATTTGCCGAGGACTGACCTGATTCCATAATATTTCACTCTAATGTCAAACTTCCACAATTTACCACGGTAATAGGTGCTTTTACATTCCTTTTAGTTTTTCTATTGGAATTGACGTTTAAATCGCTCCCGACATTTTGAACTTTGGGGTTATTTTGTTTTTCGTTGATAACAATCTCCAAAAAATGTTTTTCGTATCGACTTTTTGCTTGAGTTTATACAGCAAAACGCTCTGGGCCCATAACCAGATGGTTTAGAGGCGAAGAACAGAAGATTGCTTGAATTTTCAACGATTTATTCTGAGACACACTGCACATTACAAGATCACAAGAACGAGAGTGACGTCATATCCAAAGACGTATAAAACCACAGACAGTTACTATTTAGTTTACAATCTCAACACATCTTTCCCCAAAATTACGTTATTTTGTACAGTTTTGACGTGAAACTATAGAAGTTTCAAGTCTGAAAAAAATAATCGTTATTTTTGACTATATTTCCTAAGATCATAGGCCATCCGAAACACGATTCATTAATTTCGGCTCGATAGAAAAAAATTCCAAAGATGGATCTACCGCTACTTAAAACCTAAAATAGTTTCCAGTATATCAAAAGAAAAAGAATTAAAATTATATAACAATGTTGGTTTCGACGATATGAATAAAACTAAGCCATTAGTTTTAACACTTTCATTCAGAAAAAAAACAGACAAAAAACATAACCTAAAACATAAATGTTTCGCGGGCCACAAGTAGGCGGGACTTGCGTTCAGTACTGCGCGAGCCGCTCTAGACGACGGATCTTTGCCAATTTTTTCCGTGACTTTGAGGAAAATACTTTGCCAGTTTATCGAAAAACTATTGGGAAGAAAAATGAAGTTATAATTATCAAGCGTAAGAAGGGAACATTTAAACTTCTGGGCATTACAGGAGCCATTAAATGTAAGATATTTACTTGTCAAAATATTATTGTTGTTTTCACGTCACAGTATAGAAAAACCAGTATCCCTACGGACATATTGAATGCAGCTCGCGTTGATGTCTAATTTAATTTTACCATATTTACGTGGATACGTCTACGTTTTCGTTGGTAGTAGTTTCATTTCTTTCGATGTATGTTTTACCCGACTACTGAAAGAGGTATCGTTTTTCGAATATATGTATGTGTCTAATTCTTTGGTACGCTCTACAGCCTTAAACTGTTTGATGCATTTCCACAAATGAGTTGTTATTAGAATCTTCTCAGTTATGGGAGTGGGAGTATATATACATGTTTATTAAGCGGCTAGCCCGTTTGTAAAAAGACAAATTCTGCAATTTGGTTACGTTACGTCCATATAAAAAAAAACCTTTTAATTTACGCAGCTCGCTCTAAGAGAAGAGTATTTTTTGTTTAGTCTCAACCTCGGATTTTTTTTAGCAAAAATTGCAAATATCTCGGAAACTGTAAAATTTATCGAAAATCTGAGAATAAATTTAAAAAGCCTAACTAAAAGCATATAATACATGAGACGCATATTGACTATGAAAAAAATGGCGAAACTTATTAATTTTCTGTTTCCGAAACAAATTCTTGATTCACTATTTGGATTTAGTATAGGAAACTAAAAAAAAAGATGGGAGTTTTTCTATATTTTTCCTGTTTTCCGTACTTGATTCTGAGTAGTCACTTGAAAATGAAAATATTTTATTCGAAGTAGGTAGCAGTGTACACTTTTCGAACGTCATTCTTTTATCTACCCAATACGAGGTTCCTACCACTCGGAACTCGTATACCCACCGTTTCGGGAAGTGTTTGCGGAGTGAAAAGAAACGGCGGGCCCCAAAGAAACTCCCTAAAAACACATTTAAAAAAAATCTTATATTTTATTACATCTTAATGCTAGATCAATAAATGAATTATACAATGTCATGTCTGTAAATAAAATATACAAAAATAAGAATAAAGAAAGAAAGGATTCAAAAGAGATAAAAGTAAAAATTATTTGTAGCTAATGACTTACAATTCCAAAAACCAATGACAAGAGCGGGCCAGTTCACACGGACAGCATCCGATCACGAGTATAACGCGAGAGTCAGCCATCGCTCCCCTCAACCATATTTGAGGGAAGGGAACGATCCGGCTCCCGATACGCCACCATCCGCACGAACATTTAAGCGAGCATACACCACTCCGATCAATGGATAAAGAAAAAGGAGAAGGAAAAGTTTTACTGAATCCCTTCAGTTCTTTCACAATAGAGTTTGCGTCTTTATTGTCTCACTTAAAATTTCAAACGCACTTTTTTAACACCTTGAATAAGTTGTAAGTCAAAAATAAAAAAAATATCAATGAATTTCAAGGGCACCTTTGTTTTTTTTTATTTTGCTACCGCCTTTTTACACCCTGTATTTAACTAAGTAATACACATTTCATGATATAATCTCAGTATTATAAAGGATAGTAAAAAAGAATTTTTTTCCAATACTGTGCTCGTGATCGGATACTAATACTTCTTATGAGCGCTTATAATAAATCATAACCCTTCCTTTTCGCATTCCCATAGTCAAGTAAAAAGTGATTATTTGGATTCTTTAGCCAGCCATCGTGAATCGAACTCGATTTCTATTAGCCTATACTCGATACTAGGTGGTAAGATGACTTATTATAATTTTATTATACTATTTTCATCATTTTGATTAATTTATTTTAATCCTTTATTGAGATAATAATTGAAATATTGCTCAATGTAGCTTAAGCATGGTAATAAAATAAAAAATCTCTGTAAATAAATTTACTGAAAACAAACTATGTGTGATAAAAATATGCATTACAAAAATGGCTCATACAATAAATATTAGCAAAATCATGTAGCTATGGTTTATAAATAAAGGATTATTTGTTGACTTTATCAAAATATGTGATGATTTTGAAGATGTTAAAAGATTGTTTTGAAATACCATTTTATTTATCTAGTTGAAATGTTATTAATACAAGATGTATTGAATGTGTCCTTGAGGAATTATTCTCATTTACACCTGATACTATCCTATATTTAGGTATTTTGAAATGTAGGTACAAAATAATCTGTTAAAATCTCCATAATCATTACGTATTTTGTCAAAATAAAAATAAAACCGTGTAAATAATATTTTTTTTGTATTTTCAATAAGCCATTGACATTTTGAATAATTTATTAAAAACACATGTGTGATAAAAATATACAATAAATATTACCAAAATCATGTAGCTGTGGTTTATAAATAATGGATTATTTGTCGACTTTATCAAAATATGTGATGATTTTGAAGATGTTTACAGATTGTTTTGAAATGCCATTTTATTTACATAGTTGAAATGTAATTTAATATCTAGTATTGAATATGTATGTCCTTGAGGGATCAATATCAGTAGGGATGGACATTTTAAATAAACATCGATGTTTTTCCGATATAATACATCGATGTTTCCAAAACATCGAATGTTTTTCACAATGGACAACTTTAGGCCTTAAGGTGATTTTAAAACTAATACTAGGGTTTGTTACGTCACTGGCCTGACAATCCACATGAGAAGAAGACATGTTATGATATTTCAAAGCCGAAACTAAAAGAATCCTAGCTACGAGGTTTTTTTTTTACAAAAAAATCACATTCACATAGCTTTATTTTCTTTATTTACAAATCCCATATATATTTTTAATGCTATGTAAAAATAGAAGTTTACTACCCTTTGAGCGCCACAGTCGATATACAGGGTGTTAAAAAAAGTGCGTTTGAGATTTCAGGGAGGCATTCAGTATTGGCTCTAGAACACAGGAAAAAAAAATCCCAACTCAAAAAAAAAAAACCATACAAATCCACAATAAAATAACATATGAAACTGCCGCCTCCAACTGCGCCCGCCGCCGTACCAGTCATCGACCACGCGTCAAACAAAACCTCAGACCAAAGAAGCTAGAGGACATGAAATACTTGTCTATATGAACAATCAGTTATACAAATATGTGCCATTTCGATAGCGAATTCAAAAATATACTTTTATTTCTTTCTAACTTATGTAATTCTTCTCAGTAAAAAAAGGACAACAATATTTTTGTCCTTTACAAAATGGCAACTTTGTTTTCGTGACGTCAGCAAAATACCTCTTTGCGGCCGATTCGCCATATTCCTTTCTCGGTGTCACTGGTACATAAGCTGTCAAAGTGCCTTCGCTCGCGAGTGTTTTAATTGAAAATTGTTAAATATGGTTAAACAAAGCATCCGAAAATAATAAATTTAGAAAAACAACACAGTAATATAGATGCCTAATTGTAGTGTTACAGGCTGTGGCATCAAAATGAGCCGAAATCGGCCGAACATTACACTGCACCGGTACGTATTGTTATCTTGTTGAAATATACCTTATTTTCACAAACTAAATTACGTATTTGTTTTAATGAAGAAGATAAGCGATATAAATAACCGAAAGTAGATTTTCAATATAATTTCAGTCTGTCTTTTAACTTTATTTTATTAAAATATTTTTCGGCTCTAACGTGGCTAGTGTTGTTCTTCGGGGCTCTTTTAGACATCGATGTTTATGTAGGATGATGATGAATTTTAGAAAAAGTTACTTACATATATTTTTTAGGCTTCCCCGAAGTGAATATAAAAAGAAAAAGTGGCTGGCAGCAATAGGCATAGAAAACATCAACAAAAGCCATCAACATCTGTTCGCTTCATTTCCATGAATCATGTTTACCGCACGTTGGACAAAACAACATTGCATGATGAAGCTGTGCCATCAAGATTTTTAATGGTAAGTATACCTACCCACGTTAGTACTTAATGATTAAGAGTGTTGTCAGTGGTGAATTTTATTCACAAATTTACAGTCAGTCATATAATCCCTCAGTAATTTCTGTTTACATTTTTTTTTATGGCACTTAATGATTAAGAGTGTTGTCAGTGGTGAATTTTATTCACAAATTTACAGTCAGTCAGTTATATAATCCCTCAGTAATTTCTGTATACATTTTTTTAATGGCAGAGGTGGCAAACGAGCAGACGGATCACCTGATGGTAAACGATTACCGTCGCCCATAGACACCCCTACATGAGGCTACATCTCTACGCAGCGCCAAGGAGTCAAGCCGATCTGAAATATCCTGGCTGCCGACGATTCGAGTTGCTCTTCGTTGTTCTGTTTACATAATATGGAAAAAAAGTGGATAATAGCGATACATATACATAGCGCGACTTCATAATGTTGATCAATTTCGTCAGGCATGGCATTCTTCCTAAATATAATGTTAAATTTTGATTACAGAACAATCTGAAAGACATTAAGCATGATGTTTTAAGAGGAAAACATTGTATTATTGTACGTCCTGGAACAGCTAAAGGATTCGTACCCAGTGGCACCAAGGAAAGCAGTGACAGCAGCTCAGATTCTGAAGATGACAATGTTGATGCCATGTCAGATGTAAATCATCAAGTTATTTATTTCGACCAGAATGTTTATGTGAATAAAACGAAATAAATTTTCTTTTAATGTCCTAGGCTTGTTTATTTTCCCATTTATATAGTTATAGGGATGCAGAAAACAAACTATTGAATACAATGATGAAAAGTAATTTCATTTTATATTAAAAACCTGCAAGTATTAAATTCATTTAGATTGTAGTATTAAATGTTGCAATGTAAGCGATAGTGGTGCCATTATCATCATCAGCCGAAAGAAGTCAACTGCTGGACAAAGGCCTCCCCCAAGGATTTCCACACCGACCGGTCCTGTACTGCTCGCATCCAACAGCGCTATCATTATTATTTTTTCAACTCTTTACGGCCAAGCTGTAAATTAAAATACATTTCCGAATATTTGTCTTTATTTAACCTATAGCGCTGCAAGACACGAGCCATCTACACTCGTTTGACATCTTCTGTCTCCTACTTTTTGCCTTTTATTGTTTAAGTGTAAAAGACACAGTAGATAGTAATCATATTGGTGATTACAGACCATTTACATACTAATTAACTGATAAAACCAATATAATTAATTTCTTGTTTCATTTCGTTAATCTGTTATTGCTTATCTCTAGTTTAGGAGGACATGTCAATTTTGACCATAATCGTCAAATAATAATAAAATAATCGAAAGTTCGCAAAATGTTGCATCTCGCTCGACCCGGCTCATTCGCAAGGTCATGATTTGTTTGACGTGCGGTCGCTGACCGGCACGGCGGGCGCAGTTGGAGGCGGCCGTTTCGTATGTTATTTATTGTGGATTTGTATGGAAGCAAAAATTTTTTTGAGTTGGGTTTTTTTTACATTTTTCTTGTGTTCTAGAGCCAATACTGAAGGCCTCCCTGAAATCTCAAACGCACTTTTTTAAACACCCTGTATATTTGAAAAAACATCGATATATATTCGATGTTGAAGTATTAACAATAAATCGGTTCAATACGATGCATCGTTACTTTACATCGAGTATTTACAATACATCGATGTATATCGTCCATCGCTATATCAGTTTCACCAGCTACTAACCACCATATGCCACCATTTAGGTATATATCCAAGAACGAATATCATAATGTGGTTGCCGGCTTCCTTACTACAGCAGTCGATCGACTGTTTAGTTGAAAGATGCGTGGACTCACGTACTACGTCATACAAGTTCAATGGTCGACCGATAGTCGCTTGACTGTTTAGATGAGTTAAGTGCGCGCACTCGCGTACTGCGCCATACAAATTTAACGATCGACCGACAGTCGCTCGACTGTTTAGTTGAGTAGCGATCGGGTAGTCATATTTGATAGTTTGATCAATCAACTGTTTGGTCGATAGTGCGCGTACTCCCATATAGCTCCATACTGAATCCAAGATCGACTAAACTCAACGGACCAAAAAATCTATAATGCGCGGTAGCTGTAAACTATACACGCAGAATAATGCAACGGCTGTTTTATTTCTTGGCTCTCTTCGAATTCGCGGTAAGCAAGTATCAAAATATTTTAGTTGTTCGCGCGGTACGTTTATGTGCGTGGAGCAACACGTTTATACAAACAAGCATACGACGACGCTACGTGTCGATGCCTAAACTCGAGCGCTTGCATTTCGGAAACGGCCTCATAATGTGGAAATGGGTTACATGATCCTAAAATATCGCTAGTTCAACTTGGGTCACACTGTATAGATATAATAGACACAGACACAGAGCAAACAAATATGCTCATCACAGAAATATTTGCCCTTAGTGGGGATCGTACCTACGATTCTGTAGTCAGTCACTAACTGAGCCACCAATTCAGTCAGTGTTCATAATCATTATAATATGATATTGGAATCTAAATGTATTTGGAACTGGACATACTGATATTTTTTAAACTGTGGCGCAGTGACGAAATGGTAAATTTGAATTGCGCGCCGCAATGTGACAGTTTCTGACGCGATGGCGGCTCCCCACGGTAGGCGGAGTTTCTTCACCTCCTTCACCCCCTCAAATCGGATCTAGCGCGCGATAACATGGCCTTAAGCCTTGAGTTCTAAAACAGTGGTAAAAAACCGTGAAACCTTGACTGCCGCTTTAACATCTTTTGAGACACATTATGGCTCTAACAGCTGTGCTATGGCTACATTTGTATCCCTTTTGCCACTCTTGATCATTCAGTGGTGAAAATTGTATCTCTTTTACCACTCCTGACTAAGTCAGAGCTTATTTGGTGCATTTTGGCACTTACAGCTGTATGGGATAGAAAAATAGAACTGATTAATTTCTAAAACACGTGCTTTTCACCCTTTTAGAGCGAGCAGTTGCTTTTGTGCAATATAAGTCTATAACAGATATATTAATGACATTCAGGCCTAAATTTCCATGTTTTGGAACGATTATACGGTCTATAGTGTTTAAAAATACATTTATAATTGTATAATATGTTTATGTTTATAATTGTATTTATAAGATACATTTTGTGAAATAACACAAACTCTTTACTGTATATACTTTATTCCAACTCTGCTGCTACAACAAGACTGAACTTAATAGCTATAAAATATCACTTTTATACAATCGGATCTCTGTTTGTAATGTTGGTACACAGACACAGTTTGAAGAGCCAATCAGAACTTAGTATTTAATGTTGGTAGACAGTTTCACTAACCAATCAGATCTCAGCTTTTAATGTTGGTAGACAACTTCACTTGGTACCACAACTGAAATCATTTATCTTAAAATTATAAATAATCACTTATTTCAGAGCTTAAAATTAGGAATATAAATTAATTGTAATTATTCAGATTTTATGACAAGAATATTTTATTTAAACATGATATTCAAAAACTGTACTTTAATTCTGAAATGGTCATGTTGGCACTACTGTCAACTGTCAAACAAGGTTTACATTTGCTCATCGGATAACGTTTATGTCGACGTAAAAGTGCTAATCTTATTAATTTGTTAACAATTTGTTTAAAAGTGTTTTAAATATAAGAACGAAAAAGTATTCCAGTGTAAATAACGCTTACATTCGCCCATCCTGACAAACATTTGCGACCTCGCAAATAAAATTCTATTATTTCAGATACTTTTCATTTATATATGAATGTTAATTTTATTATTTAATCACTGCTCTTTCAAATAATTAATCCATAAATGATTATTATTACTATTCAGTTGCTATTATTTGAATAGTGTTACTTATGCTATTTATATTTTCACATTATACTATTTATAAATCATGTATTTCACTGCTACTATACTAATTCTAACACTTAAATAAAATATTATAGAAATCTAAACATACTTATTTCACTCCTTGCTACCATTCTATTCTTTGCTACAATGCTAGTCTTTACTACTTTGCTATATTTTACTATTATGCTTACACCATGCTTTCTAATTAAATTTAATCTTTTAGTCCAGTCATCGAGGAGGTTGAGGTATGCATTAACTCCTCTGTCCGTAAAACTTTGCAGTATGATTAAGTAGATTCCATAGATGAGGTGTGACAAGGTATCCCGGAGATGTATGTTTTGGAAGTAGGTATTTTATACCTAAACATGAATATTGCTAATAACTCTTACCGAATAATTTCTCAATCTATTATTCCAACGCGATATGTTAGTGCTAGTTTGTTATTATATGTATGTAAAACTGTCCAAAACTTTTTCGAACTTTTTAACTTCGATATTTATCAAAATTTGTTATTTTGCTATAATTACCAAGGTATAATTTCTCGGTTAATTTTTATTTTTTACTATGGTTTTATACCTCATAAGACTTTTCTATGTGTAAGTATCCAAAACATTTTCCTATAGGAACGTAATGTTATAGTTTCCGTAAAAATGCTCACGGCTCATAATTTCTCAGTCCAGTTTTATTCCTTTAGAAGTCACAATTTACAGAAGTAAACAGTTTTTTAAAACTATCCAATTAAATTTCGGCAAAATAGTAGTTTTAGAATTTCTTTAGATAATACGTTTATTAAACATTTACGGCTTACGAGGCGGCGGCGAACGTAGACGCGATGCACGCGGCGCGTACCGCATCCGCTCAAGGTCAGACAATGACGCGATACATACAGCTACATTCATTTGAAAAACATTCGATATACTTTGCTTTGCTAGGAAGGGTGCCGATATTTTTTTACTGTAAGGCGGAAAACACACTGCTCCGCTCACCGCGGCGAATTGCGGTGGAGCGGATTTAAACTTTGTACTGTAAAATGTTGATTTGTATACAAAAACCGCGGGGTACCACATACTGGCACCGCTTCTCCGCCCGGAGGCGTTCTGCTCTATTATTTTAAACACAAAAACTGCAAGTAACTGTACCAGCTGAGTCGTATTAGACGACTAATTTAAAAAAAAAGAAATAAATTTGTGAAAAGTTTTTTTATTCTTTGTAAGATATTTAAAAAAAAATCTATGACAGTTGTGCTGCAGATGTGCTTAAAAATATCTACGGTTCTTCAGCTTTTCGATAAGGTATAATACAATAGGGTATTATTGGATTTTTTTAACAAAAACATTGATGATATGCTACCAGGTAGTAGTAAAAAATAACGATACTTAAGCGTCAAATTTAACTTTAGTCAGAAAACAAAATAAAACAATCCAAATAGGTAACGAATGAGGTTTATTAATCCTTTTTACAGTACATGTTCCACATGTCCGCCCCTATTTCGCACACATACACGCATTCTGTGTCTTAAGCCACTTTTCACTACCCCAGTTGTTAGTCCTCTTCTTATTTCGTTAGCAGCATCAATAATTTTCTGCCTCAAAACATCAACAGATGTTATTGGGTTAGGTTCTTTGTAAACCAAACTTTTCATGTGCCCCCACACATAAAAATCCATGGGTGTCAAGTCTGGACTTCTAGCTGGCCACGGTGTAGGCCCACCCCTCCCGATCCACTTATTTGGATAATTTGTGTCTAGCCACTCTCTGACACTCCTTCTAAAGTGCGCGGGGCACCCGTCATGCTGAAACCACATGTCTCGAATGAGGTTTAATGGTATGTCGTCGAGCAAATCGGGTAAATCTTGTCTCAAAAAATTTTCATAGGTCTCTCCATCCAAATTTGGAGGTAGAAAGTAAGGCCCAATCATATGGTTTGAAATTATTCCCATCCATACGTTAAGGCTGAAACGTCTCTGTGACCCCTTTACCCTTTTCTTATTAGGATTTCTTCCTGCTTTCGGAGCCCAATGATGGGCGTTATGATAATTGGTTATCCCATCTTGATAAAATTTGGACTCATCAGTCCACAAGATGCTTCGAAAAAACGAAGGATCTTCCAAATCTGCATTCAACATAAACCTGCAGAAATCCAGCCTCCTCACAGGATCTCCTTCTTCGATAACATGCACTGGCGTGTAGTGGTAGGGGTAGAGACCGGCAGTATGCACAGTAAACCACACTTTCCATTGTGAAATTCCAAGTTCTCGGGCAACAACGTTGGTTGTCGTAGTCGGATCCAGTCGAAATCGTCGAACAATCTCATTATCTTCCTCTTCATCATCATCATTAATACGTGGTCTACCCAGGTCTGTTCTTCGCCTCGAAACAGAGCCAGTCTCTCTAATTCGTCGGTAAACTCCGTCTAAGACACTAATATCCGGAATTCGGCGGCCAGGAAAACGTGCTATGTATTCTTGACGAGCTTGGAAGGATACACAGTTGCAATACCCATAACAAATCAAAATATCAGCATATTCTTCGTTCGTAAAGGTCGCCATCTTCAACAGTTCCAAATCAGAAGCACAAATCAAGGTCCAGTTAACAAGTACAGTCACGAATAGGAGGAAACAGTCCAGAAAAACAAGCTAAGTCGAGTAAAAAACAAAGAGCACCAAGTATCGCATCTACCACGTACGAATCGCGTAAGCAGACTAACCAAACACAATAACAACAAAATGGCGTTTGAAATCACTTGTCTCTCTTGCACGCGTTTACATTGTATGATATCCCGCTCGCACGCGACGCGCTACCCATTGTAGGACAATAGGCGCTGCGAGCAACTTTACGAAATACCGTTATTTTTGTTATTACCTGGGAGTCTTTCATCGATATTTTTTCCGAGAATCCTGATAACACCCTAGCAAATTATACCTTATCGGAAAGCTGAAGAACCGTAGATATTTTGAAGCATATCTGCAGCACAACTGTCATAGACTTTTTTTTAAATATCTTACAAAGAATAAAAAACTTTTCACAAATTTATTTCTTTTTTTAACAATCAATCGTCTAATACGACTCAGTTGGTACAGTTACTTGCAGTTTTTGTGTTTAAAATAATGGAGCAACTAATCTGCTACACAAAAAATACAAAAACAAAAACATTAGAGGTACAAAACACAAAAAAAAGGGGACAATAGACAAAAATCTGGATTTTTTATAAAAAAAATTCGAAGTCCCATAACTTGAGAACGGTTAATAATATTGTTTAATTGTTTTTTTTTGCATTTTATGTACCGTTCAGTAAAAAATAAAATTTTAATATTGTTCCCCCGTCTGAGTGTACGGATATTAGGCTATGTAGGTATGCTCGTGACCTAAGACTGAATTCAGAAGATGCACAACGCGGGTGCGATTTACCCTATTAACCTATTGACTAACATACTATATAGGATAAAACATCGTTTTTACTATAGCTATGTTAATTTTCTAAACAAAACGGTATTTTAAATAGTTCTTATATCACTTAGTATTTACATTGTGATAAAAGATTATAACTTAATCCGGTAGTTGACTGCTAGTCATTTTCAGTTACTTTTTTTATCAAATGTCAAAAACGGAATTTTGTTCTAAAAATGTTTGAAAGGAGAATGGGCGATTTTGGCCCATATGTTGTAACACTTGTAACGCATTGTGACCTATATCGTAAAATAGGTCACACAAAGTACTAACTTTTTTTGTATGACAGCTCACCTGGATCTCGTGCAGAAGAAAAGTTATTAGGCATAACCTAACGAAAAAGTTTGTACTTGATATAGAATAGAATAGAAATATGTTTATTCAGCAAATACACACATATATGGAAGCAACAAATACAGCCGATTAAAATAACATAACATAGTAAAAAAAAGAGAAAAGAGCAATAAAATTATATAAATTAATTCTAAGTATAATTGTAACCTATGAAAATATAGCATAAAATATACCTACTTATCGAGGTAAAATCATGATTATGCTCATCGTTACAGTCAAAACACGCTGTTGACTGTGCAGTGGTCATGGTCATCAGATCATGTAGGTTAACTGGTTACACATACGGTCATAACCTAGATGGGTTTGACTGTAAGTGGCATTTATCTCAACTGTTTCTGTGCTTTGAAAGGCAGTTGTTAACTTGTTATACCATATCGGAGGTCCATGATGATGGCATAACCATCCCCATACAGAAAAAGTATCTGCGCTAACACTGGGGACGACATTGATTATTATCGAAAAACGTTACTGATTTACTTACTGAGGCATGTAATTCCCTTATTTTTTACTTTGAAATTAAGGCGGAAAACACACTGCTCCGCTCACCGAGGCGAATTGCGGTGCGCTGGAGCGGATTTAAACTTTGTACTGTAAAATGTTGATTTGTATACAAAAACCGCGGGGTACCACACACTGGCACCGCTTCTCCGCCCGGAGGCGCGATTCGCACGACGGATCCGCGCTCCCGGATGGCGACGCGATGTGATTCGCTGGGTACCACACACTGACGCCGTTTTTCCGTCCGGAGGCGCGATTCGCGCGCGATCCGCGCAAAAACGAAACAGAACTACTGCTTCAGAACAAGGTCGGTAGGGCAACAAATAGAGTCGTCTCTACTTTTTTTGTACTATGGGAACCAGACTCTGACAGAGTGTGTGGTACCTACTATCGCATAATAAATGTTATAATATGTGATTTAGGCGTGAGGGGGGGGGGCGCGGTGCGGGGGTTGAGTCTCGTGTTTCTGGGGGATGAGGCTAAGGGTGCGGGGGGTGAGTCTTGGGGTACGGTGGGTGAGGCGCGGTGCGGGGTGTGAGGCGCGGTGCGGGGTGTGAAGCGTGGTGTGCGGGGGGTGAGGCTCGGGGAGCGGGAGGGGGTGAGGCTCGGCGTGCGGGGGATGAGGTAGGGAATTCTAAAATAATTATATATTCTGAAAACGAAAAATATTGTTAATGCACCAGATATGTGAATTGTTAGATTCAATAAAAAAACCTCTTAGATTATTTTTTTTATCTTTTGTTCCAAGTACCAGGCGATCTTACATCAACTCCCTGAGTGAAGCCGGGTCCAGCTAGTGAAGATAATGTTCACTTCGATGTTTTTCTAAGAATGTTTGCCGTAGGAAAAAAAAAATTTTTCGTAAAAAAATAAAGTAGAAGCGACTTCACTATCAACTCTGTTCTAATCGAAACGCTGTGACGTGGAATGCCACAGAACACAGAGATAACAGTAAGTAAAGTACTCCTGCTACGCGAAAGTTGTTTAACATGAAAAAACGGGCAATTTCCGTTTATAATACTGATAATTTGCAAAGAAATATTAAGAAATTAATATATTTATTAATGAAACCCGTTTCGTTATTCTATAACATACATTTTGATGCTTCGATTCACTGAGTTTGCTTAGGTACTGTTTTACCGTGATTGAATCTTTACGCTGTGGTTTTGCATACGCATAGGTCAAGTTAGACTGGATGGAAAACATAGTTATATGAAACCATCGCGACTTACCATTCAAGGTTGACCTCTGTTGACAAAGATGTATACGTATATATAGGATAAAGTACTACCCTGCTTTTTGGAAGGAGTATTGTATGGAATTCAGTTTCTATACCTATTCTTGTTCTGAGCTTGTTACAAACAAAAACATCCCTCGTTACATATATACACGTTCGAATGTTAGATAAACGTATGACGAAAATCGTCGTGCACTGCAACTTCGGACAAAATTCGGACGGAAACCGCCCGGCGGTGGCGCGGAATCCGCGCCTTCGTCGTGCACTGCAGCTTCCGATGAAATTCCGACGGAAACCGTCCGGTGGAGCGGATCGCTGCCGCATGCGAATTTCGTCGCTCCGCGCTCCCGTCCGAATTCCGCCTCAGTGTGATATCCGCGTAAAAGTATTAGGTATTAGGCATTATAAAGCTTCTAAATAATAATAATTTTTCAAGGATAGATTGGCTTCCCTTTAGGTTTTTCAAAACTGGTCTTACGTTGCCCGTCTCTAATGGCTTCCCACGACCGTCACCAATTCTATAAGCTATGTGCTCCACCCACTGCCACTTTCGTTAAGCGATTCTGTGAGTTATGTGCGTTACTTTATATTCTTACTACGTACCTCCTCAGTTCTGATTTGATCACGTAAAGAAACTCCAAGCATACTTCATAGCGCTTTGGGTGACCTTAAGTTTTCTTATGAGGCCCATAAGAAGCGAAAATGTCTTAGTTCCATATGATTATGATTAGCAACACAAATTGATCAAAGACTTTAGTCTTGAGACACTTGAGAGGTATCTTTCTTGAAGTTACACGCTGGACTTTTTTTGACCTGATAAATACAAATATATACATATATACAGGGTGTAACAGAAAGGTGGGACAATACTTCAAGGTTCGCTTTTACCCATCAAACTGAACAACTTTTGTTCTACAACTTTGTTGAAATCGCAAAAAATTTTTTGGACTTTTCATACAAACTTGGTTCGCCAGCTGATCGATTTGTATGAAAAGTCCAAAAAAAATTTTGCGATTTCAACAAAGTTGTAGAACAAAAGTTGTTCAGTTTGATGGGTAAAAGCCAACCTTGAAGTATTGTCACACCTTTCTGTTACACCCTGTATAGGGTGACTTTAAATTAGTTCTCGTTACGAAAGGGTATGCATGTGCTCATGATAACAAATAACTTTCCCTAAGAAACCCATAGTCAAATCGCAAAAAAATTTGTTGGACTCTTCATACTAATTTGGCCGGTCAGTTGCTCGATTTGTATGGAGACTCCAAATTTTTTTTTGCGATTTGACTATGGGTTCCTTAGGGAAAGTCAGGTTCCAAGTAGGTCAGCTTTCCCTAAGGAAACCATAGTCAAATCGCAAAAAAAATCTGGACTCTCCATACAAATTGACCAACTGACCGGCCAAATTAGTATTAAGAGTCAATATTTTTTGCGATTTGACTATGGGTTCCTTAGGGAAATTTGTTTGTTATCATGAGCACATGCACACTCTTTGGTATCAAGAACTAATTTAAAGTCGCCCTACATTTTTCAATAACTTCGAGTAGGGTTTGCATTATCCGTTCAAATTTACTATCCGGATAAAACGGATATTAAATTTTAAAATATCCGGATATCCGGATAAAACGGATATTTCAGATAATTTTTAAAATACTTTAATTTTCTTCGTTAAATGTATTTTTATATAGGGTGTTTATGTAAAAATATGATTAAAGTGAACAAACACACTGCTGCCCAACTTATACTATTTCTAACACCGCCCAAACGGAATAAAATAGTGATTTATTTCAATTTAATTATTTATATCGCAATTCGTGACTTAGAGTGGAGCGTACGCCTACAGGGTGACTGGTAAATCAACGAACGCATTTAAGGAGGTGAATAAGAAGCTGATACACATTCCAAATATGTAAAAAAAACATGACCTTAATTTTCATCATTTAAAAAATAATTTTAAAGTCCACTTCTACATTTACTAAATACTAAGTCACATGTACGCGGCCTCGGGCAACGACGCCGAGTGTCGGCGCGGACTCGCCACTGCGCAATACTGCGCATGCGCGTGAGTGACTGCTCCCGCGTCTCTACCCTGCGCCGCGCCGCGCTGGCCGTAGTCAGTCACCCGCGGGCCATCGTTAGGGATGGCATGCGCCTCGCGCCTCCCGCTCGCCGCGAACATTCTCGTTTTACTTATGGTTCATTTCAATCAAAAAAAAGCAAAACGTAAACAAACTTACTATGGATCTGACACATGTCAATGTCATCTGCATACTATGTTTGTTTACCTTTTGCTTTTTTTTGATTGGAATGAATTATACCTACGTCGCTGTCGCGTGGATTGCAGTGCCTTAATAGTGATAATGGCTTATCAGTACTCTAACGTGGATACTGGGATATGATGTGGTGCTATGTGATGTCAGCTAGTGTTGTTAGACGTGAATTACATCATATTGCGATGTATCATGAATTACATAAGTTGCCATCATAGGATTTTTTTTAGGAGTCTTAGAGCGTTTGCCCTCCTCCAGTTCCTAACCCTAATCAAGGACGAGGAAGGAATCCTTCGTTATCCAGTGAACCTGCACAAAGCAATTTACTTCGATTATTACCCATGTGAAAGTACGCGAAATGCAGGAAGGCATTTCCAGCTATCCCAGTGGTTGGAGTAACGTATCCTACATGAAGAGGGACTCCATCCTTTCATTATCAGTGTGTTATCAGCCTGTCCAAGAGATTGGCCTTAGCGACCACGAGCAGCACGGTGCACGCTGTGGGAAAGTGGTAAGTACCCAGGCATAGAGTTAGAAAACACAAGAATAGTTGCGTTTTATAAAAAAATATGTAACTTGTGTTTTTTGAATGTATGATTTTTTTGTTTTATATGGTTGAAAAGTATGTAAATTATCCTATCATCTCTTTAAATACGTCCGTCGTTCAACCAGTCACCCTGTATATGAGGTTCTTTTCTAGTAGTATTCATCAAGAGACACCTGAGTTTCCTAGCACTACATAATTCAATAGATTTTCTCATATGACTTAGTTTTATTACAATTACATAATTATTGTTATTATTCACATACAATCTATATTGTTTCTTGAATAAATGAAATGAAATGACTGGTCACAGGACAGGGCACAGGTCTCGATCAAATCAAATATTTTTTCATAGTCCAGAATGCCGAGCATAGCAACTGACACTCTTCAGTATTCTATTATGTTATCTGCAACAGCGTTAAAAAAAAGTGCGTTTGATGGGGTTACTCAGAATAAAGTTTTGAACTTTTTTCTCTGAATATGTGATCAATACTGAAACCTTTTTGAATACCGACATGTTTGGGTGGATGAAAGTCGTCATATCCACGTGCGAAACGATTCGCGATGATTCTCCAAGACGGCTTATAAAAAACAGAACTTCTGTATTGATCGGTTCACTCTTGAC
This sequence comes from Coleophora deauratella, assembly GCA_958295455.1. Taxonomy (NCBI): domain Eukaryota; kingdom Metazoa; phylum Arthropoda; class Insecta; order Lepidoptera; family Coleophoridae; genus Coleophora; species Coleophora deauratella. Next base: position 5,133,397 of record OY282412.1, read on the forward strand.
AGAGTATTCGTCATCATCATTGCGTAGCTTTACTGGCCCGTCGAAAAGCATGTTGAAATTCCTCTCGCACCGCGGCTCTTCTGGTACATTTATTTATGGGAATTCCCAGCGCAGTCTTCAACTGATCTGTCCATTACATGGGAGACCAGGTGTGTGCTCTGGTGGCTTCGACTTTGCCCTAACCATACCAAATGCTCAATGGATGCATCTCTTGCATGCATAGTAAAAATTGATAGAGTAACGTTTACTCATGTTCACTGGGATAACAACAAAACAAAACAGACTGTAGTGTAGACATGATTCTAGAAATATGATGGTTTATAGTTCGCCAGCAGGTTCTTATTGCATTTTATTAAAGAAGCTCACCACCACATTTCGTGCCATACCGTAAGCGTTCGTCCCTCAAGCAAAACAGAATTAAACAACTTGTGAAGAGCTTGTAGTACCAGTTTTCCACCTGCTTTCAAAAGCTCAGCCGTGATCCATCATCAGCCGGTGCATTGTTGTTCTTCAGCTGTTTAAGAGCTATTTTAATCCTCGTACAATTTGACGCCCGGGAAACACGGCCTCGGTACAGTGCAGTGTCGGGTCAATCTGGCTCTTGGGTCTTTACGAGTTTACAACTTTTACAAGTAGTCACATTGCTGACAGAGAGGCTTATGGTCGCCTATGTTTGTCCTAAGAACTTCTTAAATTATTTCGATAGCTCAGAAGAAATCAATAAAATGAATGACGAAATTAGGAGTTTGTCTATGTTATTTCCTATATGTCCTGAAGAACGTTTTTTTCTTTAATGTAGCTTGTACTTGCTATACACAAAACTGATTAGTGGTTTATTCATATGTAAACAATATAGGTTTCTCTACATAATTTAAATATATTTTTTACTAAAAGTCTAAAGTACTTTCTATCAAGACCTCCGAACGAACGTTAGTAGAGATAATTCGATTAAAATTATGCTTCTGTAATCGCCTTCTAAACAAGTTTTATATTATCCGGATATTCGGATAATTTACTACAAATAATCCGGATAGTAAAATTGATGGATATCCAGATACAACGGATATCCGGATATCCGGATTGCAAACCTTTTGCCTGGGACTTTGTGCTAGGTAGAAAAAAATATTGACGATTTAAAAGCATGTGTAAAGCATCTACTTAAATAAAAAACATTTTGAGTTTTTTTGAGTTTTTGAACCCTAACTTCGAGTATAGTCTCCAAACTTCAGAGCCATGGATTTTTGGAACATGAACTTTTGACATCATTTTTGTATTATCTATGTTCATTTTAAGACAGAGTTCTTGAGATGCTCTATCGAGTCCATTGATATCTGAACCTAGGACAAAGTCTCAGGCAAAATCATAGTAATTATCGTCAACGATCAAATGTGGGTGATGTACTCACTGTTAATGTTGGTGCCGAGCTCTTCCAATCACAGGACTTCTTCCATAACAACTGTGAACAGGTGGTTAGATATAATGTCTCCCTTTCTCACCCTTTTCTGCAGCCGGACAGATTTCAAATTTTTGTTTTGAAGGCCGACTGACATTGCGGCGTTCCCGTTCAAGCGCTTTAGCCAGGACTCGATCTAATCAAAAGTTTTCTCATAGTTCTCAAACGCTGAATATAATGGCTGATTATATTCTACGATTTCCTATTTTGTCTTCCGCAACATATGTATGTGTTCTATGGTTCGGATAACTTTTCGAAACCAGGCGTGTTCAGAAAGCTATAAGGCGTCAAACCTGCGTGCGTGACGATTCGTAATGACTCTCGAAAACAGCTTGTATATAAAGATCTGAAGTGGCATACGTCTATAGTTCGTCTTTGCACGATCTTTGTCGTAAAACAGCATCTTAGGTCAGTCAGTTATCTGCGATTGATTGATTGGCTTTCTGACTCATCTGGGTGCATGAGTATGCGCCAGTTACACATTGAAGCACAGTAGTAACATTTCACAAGAAGTGTATACGATGGCTCAATGTGTGTGTCTGTGAGCGTGTGCTTGGTTCTGGTGTTGGCAACACAAAATGTAAAATAGTAATTTTTATATGTTTTGTATGGCAATATTCTTCTTCTTGATCTATCGAACCAACCTGTACTGTGCTCTCTAAAATTAATCAAAAAATTCAATATATTCAACTTAAGTGTTCAAAATCGTTGTTTCTTTACTTCTCTGCTGCCCGACCTACCAAGAAATACAGTCCACTCAAAAGGCACGAAGAAAATACCCGATGTGAAGGCAAGACGTGACTCTCACATTTTTGGTCCTATCTCGCATTGCCAGCAAGAGGCTGTGGAGGAGTCGCCAGAGACGACCAGCATTCAAGAACATCACTTCAAAGAGCGTGGTTTGTTCGCCTTGAAATAGATCTCGCAACAAATAAGAAGCAATCAAGATATCGCCGGCATCATTTTTATGCAAGTACATCCCCCGGTGCAATTACCTTGAGAACCCCAACACCTACGAATCGCAGGACACACAACGCAAGGAGATTGGTGCATTCATAATTCCCGCCAGTTCGTCGTGTGAAGATAGCCCCGCGATCTGCCCGCAATCATAGACATCTGTGGTAGAAATCGATTCAAGTTGGCAATACCGGAAGAACGAAGCGCCACCGTGCGGCAAGTATTCGAACGAACGACACGTCAGCGTCGCGTCGCTACCGCAAGTATCGAACATCCTATCGACGCCATTTGCAAGTCATTTTTTCACTTTGGTTGCGCAATTAAAATTATAGTTGGTTTTAAGTTTATTACGCAGTATATTAAGTTAATAACAGTGTGCATTAGCTTAATAAGTAATTGTTGTAAAGTAAATACTAGATCTGTGTACTGTCAGTGTAATTTTAGCGAAATATATTTTCACGGTCACGGTCACTGACCTTCACCATGACTGACAAACAAGAGTTAGAGGAAGAAAGACTAAAAATTTTAATAAATCGTAGAGGCCAATGCAAAACTCACATCACAAAACTTAAAAATGAGTTTGCTCAAAACAAAGACAGTGTATTTCTTGCAATGTCCAAGGAAAAGTTGCAAGCCAAGAAAGATCGTCTCATATCAGTTTTCAAAGACTATATTCTCTTGTGTGCTCAAACACAAACGTTAAACCCAGCTGATACGGAGAATTTAGACACGTATGAAGACACCTACATAGATTTAATAGCTAAGCTTGATTCTTTTCTCAACAAGAAAAACATAACCTCTATTTGCCAGCATGGCAGTGACTCTGCTTCACACTCCAACAGCAACACTAACCAACCACCGCAGCCAAAAATAAAGTTGCCACATGTTACTCTTCCTACATTCAGTGGTAAGTACATTGAATATTATGACTTCATGAACATGTTCACCGCCTTGGTCCACATGGATGAGTCCATCTCATCTGTGCAAAAACTTTATTATTTAAAAGGTGCATTGTCGAGTGAACCCCTCGCACTTATAAACAGTTTGCCACTGGATGAAAACGGTTATGTGGAAGCTCTCAAATTGCTAGAGGAAAGATACGATAATAAAACAAAAATTGTACATGACCACGTATATTCAATACTCGACTTGCCTAATATGACTCGTTCGACGGCTATTAACATAAGGTCTCTGATTTCAGACGCAAAGCAGCATATTGCAGCACTAAAAAACCTTGGTGAACCAGTTCAAAACTGGGACAGCGTTCTCGTATGTATTATACTACGCAAATTAGACACGCTGTCTAGTCGTGCCTTCCGCATGGAGCGCAACAATAAGGATCTTCCTACGGTTAAGGAACTTTTAGATTTCTTGGAGCGCCGAGCTTTGGCCTTTGAGACCAATGAAAGCTCTGTCCAGAAACCTCAGCCGCAGGCACAGCGCCTCGTCAGCCATGCTGTAACAACAGAACCATCGACTTCAGCAACATGCTTATACTGTAAGTCACCCACACATAGATTATTTAAATGTCAAAATTTTCAGCTTGCAGCACCAAATAAACGCTTAGAGTTTGCAAAAGTCAACATGCTATGTAAAATATGTTTGTCACAACATAAGCGCAAATGTAAGTTTCATTTTCGGTGTGCTGAATGCAAGAAGGAGCATAATACCTTGCTGCATGGGATTGACACTCAGCAAGCCTCTCCGTCTGTCACGTTGCTATCAAGTACCACTCAGGGCCAAGTTTTACTGCCTACTGCACAAATAAAATTAATTTCTCAGTCTGGCACAACTATTTATGCAAGAGCTCTGCTTGACAGTGGGTCACAAGCTTCTTTTGTAACACAACGCGTCGCCGATTTACTTGCTATCACACCCACAAAAACTGATACTCATATTGTTGGCATCACTAACATGGAAAAATCTGTCGATAAATGCATTAATTTAGATGTCCATTCTACCATTTATCCCTTTAAAATTAATGTCAACTGCCATGTTGTAAAAACCATTACAACAAAATTGCCTCAAACTCATTTTGACATGACATCATTTCATATACCTACAAACTGCAAACTTGCTGATCCACGCTTTGGTGTGCCTGGTGATGTGCATCTTTTGTTAGGAGCTGACGTTTTCTTTCAGGTCCTGCTGCCGCCAATTGAGGAGGCACCTTCCGCGAGCTGCAGCCAGCATTCTCCTGCTTCAAAAACCAGCCCTGAGCAGCCTTCATTGCTACATACTTCCTTTGGCCACATTATTGCCGGTCGGAGCAACTCACCATCAGCAAAAGCAAATCAGGTTGTATCGTTATTCTGTCATGAGTGTGATACTAGCTTAAGTGATAATATTAGTGCATTTTGGCAAACTGACAAAGTGCCTGAAGTTTTCCCAGAGCAATTACCTGAGTACGAATACTGTGAGAAAATTTTTCAGGAAACTACCAAACTTGAAAACAATCAGTTCCAAGTCACAATGCCTTTAAAGGTCCCTTTAGATCAGGTACACTCAGAACTGGGAGACTCTTTTAATTTAGCTTTAAAAAGGTTTCTTAACCTCGAAAAAAGGTTACAAAAAAATGAAAACCTTTTCACTGAATACAAAAAATTTATTGATCAATATATTGCTTTAAATCACGGTCAGTATCACGACATAAATAGTTATGATTTAAGTAAAGACCCTGTATACTTTCTCCCCCACCACGCAGTGCTTAGGGAAAGTAGCCGAACCACAAAACTACGAACGGTTTTTGACGGTTCCATGCGAACTAACAAAAAGGTTTCCTTAAACGACCTTTTGTTAAATGGTCCCGTAGTGCAGAAAGAACTTTTCGAAGTTTTGCTAGCCTTTAGGTCAGATAAATACTTTTTCATCTGTGATATCCAAAAAATGTTTCGCTGCATAGAATTAGATCCTTTACAGCGCCCTCTACAAAACATTTTATGGCGTGAATCTCCAGAAGAAGATATAAAGTGCATACAGCTAAAAACTGTCACATACGGATTGAAATCATCATCCTACCTGGCTACTAGATGCCTGATAGAGCTTGCTATAAGATTTCAAGATCAATTTCCGTTAGCCTCAAGTATTTTAAAAAATAATACATACGTTGACGATATATTAGCAACCAGTGTGTCTGAGCATGATTTATTAAAAATACAAAAAGAATTGACTCAGTTGCTTGCTCTGGGAAACTTTCAGCTGCACAAATGGGCTTCAAACAGTGATGCTGCACTGCAAACTGTCCCTTCAGGTGATCGTTACTTCGGAGAGGTAGACTTGCACAATGATATGTCAGTTAAAACTTTAGGGGTCAATTTTGATTTAAAAAATGATGTTTTTAAAACAACGTGCCCAGAAACTTACCAAAGTCAGCATCACAGTAAAAGGGAAATCCTTAGCTACATCAGCAAATTCTTTGATCCATTAGGACTCATAGGGCCGATTTTTGTACGTGCAAAGATAATCATGCAAAAATTATGGGCCAGTAATGTAGATTGGGACTCTCCCCCCTCTGAAGAAATCACTAAAATGTGGCTTGATTTCATACACGACTTGGCACAAATGCAACAAATTCAAATACCTCGTTGTATAAATCCTGGTCATACAGTCACATATCAACTGATAGGTTTCGCTGATGCATCTCTAGTTGCCTACGGATGCTGCCTGTACCTGCGCACGATCGACGAACAAGGTAAAGTGGCTATGGAATTGCTATGTTCTAAGTCTAGAATAGCTCCACTCAGGAAGGTCCTCCCAATCCCTAAGCTCGAGCTGAATGCTGCGCTGCTGCTGTCTGAGTTGTATATAAAGGTATATAACACACTAACCACTAAAATAAATGTGTCTGACACGTATCTCTACTCTGACAGTGAAATTGTTTTAAACTGGATAAAAATCGACGCAATAAAATTACTAACCTACGTCGCGAACCGAGTCAGAGCAATACAAGAGCTTACACATAACTGTCACTGGGGTTACATTAACACAAAAGACAACCCTGCGGATTGTCTCAGCAGAGGTATTCTGCCGCAAGAGCTCGGCCCCCATAACGTGTTATGGTGGCATGGACCGCTCCCCTTACATGATAGTTGTTTTGGCCGCTAGTAAAACTCCTTTTTATGTACTTCAAAGTGGACTGTATTAATTTAAATAAAGAGCTTTACATTTTCGGTTCTGAGAGCGATGGACGCCATCTTAACTCTAACAGACAATGCTGCCACAATTACACAAAAATAAAAATCTTATGTACGTATTGTACATAGTCCCAAACCACAAAATAAAAAAGAAATCCTCTTCTAAAGTAAAACTCATACTTAATATTGTAAAAAGTAACTTATACATATAACAGTTCAGTTAAACTAAATTGAAATCTTCAATTTAAAAATGTAACACAAAACAAACTTGTGTTAAGAAACTTGTGGTAGGTAAGAAACATTTTAACATTAATGTTAAGTTATATTTAGTATTTTTTTTTTGCAAAATACTTTATATTGTTACATGAAGACATTATACATAAAACAAACAATGATAACAATATTAATCAATGGGAAGAACACACACTTTGTGAATACTAGTTCTTACAATAGAGCCTTTGCTCGTACGTATGGAAAGTGCTCTCACTTTGCCATCAGCCCCGGGAAACAATTCAACAACTCTGGCCATGGGCCATTGCATTGGGCTTACATTGGTGTCGATTCGAGATTGCAAAAATCACTAAACTAAATTAAAATTAAGTTTAGATGTGTCAAAATAGCGTTTGCTATTCGGCAAAACAAACTTAATTAAACTGACAGGACTAATATTAATTTTAGTTTAGTCGAATTCAATTTAGTCAAAATCGCCATTTTGCTATTCGGAACAGCCATTTATCTGTCATTTTTAGAGATGTCAAACTAAAATTCGACTTATTTTAATCGCGACCTGTTTGGGTGACTATTAAATTAAAATGTATCAAGGAAATCTACAGAAATGCCAGATTTGTTTCGAAGATACGACAAATAGTGGTCTGTGGTAGTGGGAGAGCCATTGCGGTTATGGCAGATGCAGAAGAAATGTATACAGCAGGAGTAAAATCAATGTTTTCCAAAATTAGTCATGACGAGACTTTTTTTCCTAGAATAATTTATTACAAAAACTACCGAGCTTGGGGAGGACCTTTGAACTTGCGGAGAGCACCTAAGGCTTCTCTCTGACCGAAAATGACACCAGTAATGAATACATGGAAAGTATCTGCATGACATGGAAGACTGCTCATGTTTCTATGTTTCTTGTAGTATCACCATCAAGGCTATTACTCTTATAATACTGAATACCTACTGTTACGTGGTCGTAGAGCAACTGGACGCCTGCGTTGCACCAGCAGCCAGGAGGCACAGTTGTAGCCTATGAGTAGATTTGTTGAGTAAACGAGAAGCTTGTAGCATTTAAAAGGGGGATTTATAGTGAAAGTTCAGGACAGCCCGCTATCCAGAGGCTGTCTCGGAACAGAATAAACAGTCATCCACTTAATCCTGAAATGCACTGGTCTGACCGAACAATGGACAAAATACTTCAGCTTGTAAGGGTCGCTTCGAGAAGCCTGTGTATGTACCAGAAGACTTCTGTGCTTCTGGAAAGAGCTAGGTTAGCTGGAGTAGTCGACCACGCCTGCACATTAGAAAGGACCTAATAGGAGTCTAAATGCGGAAACAGGAGTCCAATAAAATACAAAGGGGGATGGATGGCCCTCTGTTCATCCTAATATTTGTCCTACCTACAAATGGTCAAGTTGATTGTGAAGTTCATCGCCCCAAGACAATAAAAATTTTTATTATTATTGAACTATGACTCTAAAACATGTAATTATTTTGAGGATAATAAAATACAGTTCTAAATCAGATTGTTTTATTATTACATGATAATTTTATGAACAGTAGGCAGTCTAGAGGCTGCTTGGTGTATCCGACTGTAGGTCCCTTCTGTTCTCCATTCTCGTTCCTCTTCGTTCTCATCGGCAGGGGAATATGTTGCGGCTGAAGTTGCACCACAGGAGGCTTCTCTCATTATGGCCAGTATCTTGACCATGGAACCATTTACTGGCAGAACCTGAAGAAAAATAAAATAGGCAACTTGATACAGTACCATAAACATGAAATCGACGCTTGAAAGGAAAAGTTCACTAAGCACCATTCGTCCCTCACACGACTATCACAGTGATAGGAGTGTTAGTCGTGTGAAGGACGAATGGCGCTTAGTCACAGTGATAGGAGTGTTAGTCATGTGAGGGACGAATGGCGCTTAGTCACAGTGATAGGAGTGTTAGTCGTGTGAGGGACGAATGGCGCTTAGTCAACTTTTCCTTTCAAGCATCGATATAATTATTAGGCCTATGTGATAAGCCATATATGCATTTAACGACAGGCCCAGCTGCATTAGTTCCATTCCAGTGCATAATGTTAAACTACTCAGGTGCAAAAATGATCTAAATTCTATATGATTTTCAAAAACAATACAACAGAACAGCACAGGTCGATTAACTGAGTCCAATATTTCTGTTGGTCTGTATATTCCCTCTGCTGTGGTAAGGAACTGTGGAATATATGGGGGCGACCACTGGATTTATGTGAGTTAAAGTAATATTCCTAGACGCGTATGGAGTGATAACAATGACCATGGCTACAATTAGTTAACTCATACAACTTCAACCTGAGTAACCAGTCCTGATTGCTATTCAAGGACTTTATTGTTATAGCAGGAAGCTGCATCCGTTGGGCACCTGCAGCGCTTATGCTGAATACTGAGGTTGCACCACTAGATGCTTTTCATTTACTAAGATTTCCTCACAGACACTAACACAATTTATAAACAAAGAATATGAAGAAATTACTTACCACTTACCAAAAGTATATTAGAAGGAAACTTCTTCCCGAATACCTCCAGCTTTTTATTGTTTTTCTTCAGTCCATTTGTTTGTATTTATTCACAAATTCACATAAAAACAAAGAACAAAACTCGCATTTTCTATTTGACAATTGTTTTTTTTTATAGGTTGATTATTTCCCCTGGAGGCAGAAATTAATGACAGATATAAAAGAGATAGCGCTACATAAAATCGTATGAAAAAATCTTATTTCTTTGTCTTGCATACGTCGTATCACCGTATCATTCGTTCTTTTTTAGAGCGACTTTTGAGTCTTTCGTGTGACGCGCGATTTCACTTCACTGTTTGTTATAGTCTATGGATCAAAGTCTATTAAATTTAATCGTGTCATTTACGTTTTAGTGCTGTCAAACAAGAAGATTAAATTTAGTAATCGCGAAAAACCGAATTGCGCATGCAAATCACTAAACTTATTTTAATCGTATTTTAGTATAGTTTAGTATAGTCGTCTTTTAGTCCGAATCGACACCATTGTCTTCCTTTAGTAACACTAAAGTTCCTACTTTTACATTTTGAATATCAGTGTACCATTTAGGTCGGTTTTGTAATTGAACAAGGTACTGTTTGTGCCATTGTTTCCAGAAGTTTTGAACCATCTGGGTACACTGTTGCCAGAACTTTAAACGATTTACAGGTAATAAAGTATAATCACCCTCAGGATAACAAGTCAATGGGGCACCAGTCAAGAAGTGACCTGGTGTCAAATATGGCATTTCATGCGAGTCAGTTGCTGGCAAGGCTGTTATGGGGCGAGAGTTTAATATGCCCTCTATTTGAATGACAACCGTATTTAACTGTTCAAAAGTCAGTACAGTATTGCCGACAACCCTCTTCAAATGGTGTTTACAGCTTTTAATCCCCGCCTCCCAAAGACCACCGAATACTGGAGAGTAGCTGGGTATAAATTTAAATGTTATGCCCAAATCGGCAGCGAAGCTTTCTACTGCATTTCTGTGGTCTGTGGCAGACTGCAGATCATACAATGACCTTAACTTATTATCGGCACCTTTAAATGTGCTTGCATTATCACAATAAATTATCAATGGTTTATTTCTACGAGAAATAAATCTTTTAAGAGCATTTAGAAACGCATCTGTCGTAAGGTCTGATACTAACTCGATATGTATCGCCTTTGTTATAAAACACACAAACAATGCAATATATGCCTTATAAATAATGGGCTTCCTTACTCTAAGCATTTTTACATTAAATGGCCCGCCATAATCAATTCCAACTTTTTCAAAAACTCTGGACGGATTTACCCTGTCAGACGGTAGCGAACCCATTAATTGTTCTGCATTTTTAGCTTTCAATTTAAAACAAATTATACATTTGTGTAATACATGCTTAACTTCTCTGATACCATTAACAATATGATACATTTGACAAAGATTAGTCAGTACTAATTTGGGTCCAGCATGCAAAAGTTTTCTATGCTCCTTTTCAATGAGATAGTGCACAATTTTAGAGCCTTTAGGCAAAATTATAGGATGTTTTATAGAATAAGAAACATTTGCATGTTGCAGCCGGCCTCCTACTCGGAGAATATTCATACCATCTAGGAATGGACTTAACGCCTTGAGATTGGATTTTATAGGACTATTACACTGTAATGCCTGAATGTCTTCACTGAAGAATTTATTTTGTTCACATCTTAATATGATTTTTAAAGAATGATCCAGTTCTTGAGGCGTCAAGTTCCCTGATTGCCTATCTTTTTTACATTTAATTTTACAATTGTTTACAAATCTATACATGTAGGCTATTATTCTTTTCATTTTATCAATGTCTGAAATGTCATTAAATATTGACAATTGCTCATTTACTGTTGTAACATGTGATAATTTTAACTCAGGGATATCTCCTGGCATTTCAAAATCTTTATCTTTAGGTTGATAGTCTACCTGCTGTAAAAAGGTTGGCCCATGCCACCACAGCTTGTGCTCCTGCAATAGGTGCGGCTCTACTCCACGGGAGAGGCAGTCGGCAGGGTTCTCAGATGTATTAACATAATGCCAAGAAAAATCCTTGGTCAGCTCATTTATACATTTTACTCTATTTGCTACATACACAGTGAGCTTCATAGGATTAGTTTTTAGCCAAGCAAGTACGACTTGCGAGTCAACATACAGATGTACATTTGTGTCAAAACGCGTTCTCATAGTGTCATAGACTTTGTTGACTAACTTAGCCAATAGCAAGGCGCTATTTAATTCTAAACGAGGCGTAGACAATTTTTTTACAGGATTGACCCGCGATTTAGAGCACAGCAGATTTACTGAAACTTCATCATTGGAATTAACAATTCTTAAGTACAAGCAACATCCATACGCCTTATTCGAAGCGTCAGCAAATCCTACAATAGTCAAAGACTTTGCCTGATGTGTATCTATACATCGGTTTACAATAATTTCAGACATTTTACACAGACTGTTTAAATATTTCTGGAATTCTTTATTAATTTGAATTGGCAAAATAGTATCCCAATTTACATCAGCTAACCATGTTTGCTGCATTATGAGTTTTGCAATGACCACTAAGGGACCTACAAGACCCAGAGGGTCAAATATCCTGCTTATAAAAGCCAATACACTACGTTTTGTATATGAATCTTTAATTTCTTGTGGAGGAGCACTTATTACAAGAGTGTCCCTATCCAAATTACATTTTATACCTAATGTTCTTACATAAGAATCTTCATTATCAGATAAGTGAACATCACTACCTTTTTGTTGACAATCGGTGGGTATATTTTTTAACAAACTTTTATCATTAGCACACCATTTATGCAATTCAAACCCCCCTAGATTTAGCAATTCAATCAACTGGTCACGAGCTTTTATTAATTGACACATGTCATTATTTAAAATATTAGCATCATCGATGTAGGTATTATCACGCAGGACCTCAGCAGCTAATGGGAAACGTTCCCTATACCTTCTCACTAATTCCTCTAAACAGCGAGTTGCGAGAAAAGACGAGCTCTTTAGACCATACGTCACAGTTTGAAGTTGAAGACACTGAATGTCAGCATCTGGAGATGGTCTCCATAAAATGTTTTGTAATGGACAGTGTGATGGCGCCACCTTAACTTGACGGTACATCTTTTTTATATCACAATTAATTACATATCTGTATAACCTATACAGCAACAGAATATTAAACAGATCATTTTGCACAACAGGCCCATTTAATAAGACATCATTCAACGATATTTTTGCCAAAGATTGCATTGAGCCGTCAAAGACTACTCTTAATTTTGTGGTCACACTATTTTCATTGAAAACAGGGTGATGAGCTAAAAAGAACAGAGCTTGTTTATCCAAATCATATTCAGAAATATCAATATATGTAGCGTGGCCTAACTCTATATACTCTTTTATGAAGGCATTATATTTTTGATACAGAGAGTCATCTTTAGTGAATCTGATTTCCAAGTTTCGGAATCGTTTTAATGCACATGACAGGGAATCTCCTAAATGCAAGCTATCAATATCTTGTTTGAGAGGAAGTTGAACTTCAAACCTACCATCTTTTAAAATGACTGACTCTTGAAATATTTTTTCAGCTAATTCCTGTTCAGAGTTGGCCTCAGTATAAATTTCAGGAACTTTTTCAGTCTCCCAGAACTGTGACAAAGTGTTTTCTAATTTACTTTCAAAATCAAGGTCATTTACCTGAGAATTCAGTTTTAAGTTTTCCTTACTAGTACACAGGTTAGCCGCAGCTAGGTATGAAGCAGGGGTGGAGATGCCCGAAGACACTTTCCCCGCTGCAACATAGCCAAAGCTGGTGTTTTGTAGGTATAGCTCCCCAGGTATTACAGGTAGCTGTTCACGTTGGAGGATCTGGAAGAAGATGTCACAGCCTAGGAGAATACTAATTTTGTCACAGACATAAAAGTCTTCATCTGCCAACTTGACATACGAAGGTAAGTTTAGTTTTTTATTTTGCACTACAAATTGAGGCATATTACACGTTATGTTTTTTATAGAATGACATGTCACAGACATGTTAAAATCATTTACAGTTGAATAGATGTCCAATGTGGTCTGTTGTGTTGTTTTACTGGAGCCATCACATATACCTGTCACAATAGTGTTAGTGGGTTGTAACTTACACCCTAGCTTTTCTGTTAAATCAGCGCAAATAAATGAAACCTGGCTGCCAGAGTCAAGCAAAGCCCGAACAAACATAGGCTGCCCATTTTTATCAAACAGCTTTAATTTAATTGTTGGCAATAACACATTGTCACTGACACTAGCCAATAAGCTTATCTGCCCATGCCCTGATTTTTGAGGAACATCCTCGTGCAATAAATTATTATGATCGCCCTTACACACCGTGCACTTAAACTTAAAAAGGCATTTTTTATCACCGTGGCTGTTTAAACATATGTAGCATAATTTATTAACATCCACAAACTGTTTACGCTTTGAAATATCAGCAAGTTTAAACTTTGGACACAGATGTAGCTTGTGTGAATGAGAACTGCAGTACTTACAATCAGCTGCTGACTTAGACGCTGTTACTAGACTGGTGCGACGCTTACTAAACACCTGCGGCCCATCTCCCAGAGTCTCGAGTGCAGCGGCACGATATTCTAGGAATTTTAAAAATGTGTCAAGCACAGGCAAGTCTGTGGTGCTTTGATGCTCAAGATGAAAGGCACGCAACGTGTACTGATCAACTTTCTTTTGCAGTATTGCTATAATTATTGAATCCCATGATTCAACTGGAATATCCATATTTTTAAGAGCCCCCAAGTTTTGTCTTGTTAATGAAATTATATTCCTAAGCTCGGAAGCATTAGTTTTTTGCATGGGTGGCATATCCAAAATAGAAACGATATGATGATTTACCACTTGTTTTTTATTATCATACCTATCAGCCAATAACTGCAAAGCAGTGTCATAATTTTCCCCAATTAGAGGCAGATGATTGATTAAGCTTAAAGCTTCACCTTCAAGGAAAGATTTTAAATAATATAACTTATCGCACTGCGACAACATAGACTCTTTGCCTATAACACTCTTAAAAAGAGATATAAAATTATAGTAGGCACCTACCTCGCCTTTAAACTTCCCGACCTCGATTCGAGGAAGACGCGCGAAAGACGGCATCTGTGCAGGCGGCGGAGGAGGTGTAGGACTCACACCGTGATCCTTATCATCCAAGGCGTCAGACGGCGGCGGCGAAGGGGTCTCAAGCAGCGCATTCAGTTGCGCTAGCAGCACGAAGTACTTGTTTTCAAATTCCTCCTCATCTTCCTGTTCTTTCTCGTCTAACAATGAAATTTGCAAATTGTAACTCATGTATTCAGAGTAATACGAACGCAAACTTTCTCGTTTCTCCTTTAAAATCCCTATATCAAACTTACCTTCCGCTCTTTCCAGACCAACCAAATATTTGTCTAGTCTGGTAACAAAACCTTTACATTGGCCCCTTGCCGCTCGTAACCTACGAATTTCGTCGTCTTCCGCCATGACTTTTACAAGTTTTATACAATATTAAGTATAGAATAAACCCACAATTATTCCGCCAACAAGAAGTTTTTGTTTACAACAGTGAAACAATGGCGTCAATATGGCGTCAACTTTTTACATTAAAAACTCTGAAATTAACTTAATTTTCTTAAAAATTATGAATAAAAGGATAGAGCGATATAAAGTCTATTGGAGCGAGTGAGATGACACGACATCAAAAACACCGTGATTGATACGACTCTGCCACAGGCGTAGTACCACAACACGAAGATGAAGCGCGCGAAGATTTGAATACCGGATCCGTATTGGCCCGTTCGCTGGAAGCTCGTCACGTCGTTGGGTTGTCACTCTGCGGCTACGTTCCTTTTCTCACACCAAAACTCTGCAGTCACTGAGTATGTCAGCAAATTGATGTTGCAAACTTGCAATGAGTGAAAAGTGGAAACGGAAGTTGGAATATTTGTTTTGGCGTATTTATCGCGAGAAAAAATGTTCTAAAGATGGCGGATTGGTAGCACAGCTTACCAATGAAATGAAAACATGTTTGTTTTTTATCAAAGAAATATTGTCCACAAAATGTTTTATTTAGCACTGCTATTTTCTTGAAAAAATATTTGTTGGGAACACGGTTCACCAGGTCTTTGCACGGCAAAGGTTACAAAAATATATTTGCGGGAGCACGGCTCGTCATGAAATTACATAAATGTTCACTTCACTGAAGCAAAATCCATAGCACTGCTAGGTCTTTGTTTAAAAATATTTGGGAACACTGTTCACCAGGTCCTTGCACGGCAAAGGTTAGAAAAATTTATTCGCGGGAGCACGGCTCGCCACGTTCACTTCACTGAAGCAAAATCCATAGCACTGCTATTTCTTGAAATGTTTGGGAACACTGTTCACCAGTTCCTTGCACGGCAAAGGATATAAAAACTGATCGCGGGAGCACGGCTCGCCAACGACATTATAAAACGCGTTCACTGAACGAATTTTTTCACATTTTTACAGACACTGTCTGCCTCCTCGGGAGCACCGCTCACCGATATACACTCCGATCGTTAAGGACCATGTTTTGGCCGCTAGTAAAACTCCTTTTTATGTACTTCAAAGTGGACTGTATTAATTTAAATAAAGAGCTTTACATTTTCGGTTCTGAGAGCGATGGACGCCATCTTATCTCTAACAGACAATGCTGCCACAATTACACAAAAATAAAAATCTTATGTACGTATTGTACACTGTAGTCTACACTTTTTGTATGATGAGCCTGACGAAATACCAGATTTAAAGGAATCAAGCTCAAGTAAGGAAATTGTATGTGCTGCAGTAACTTTAGTACAGTCAGAAATCATTGAAAAATTAAAAAAGTTTTCAAACATAAATAAAATGACTCGCATACTTGCATATATTCTCAGGTTTTACAACAACATAAAAAAAAAAATCAATTAAGCAAAAATCGTTTTTGACGACCTCTGAATTGAATCAAGCTTTGCTATTAATAGTAAAACATGAGCAACAATTTTATTTTGCAAGTGAAATCAAGTGTTTATCAGCAAAAAATCAACTCACGGGAAATTTAAAACCGCTGACCCCATTTTTAGATTCAAATGGCATGTTACGAGTCGGTGGTCGTTTACAAAACGCTCCAGTTCCGTATGATATGAGACATCCTGTCATTTTGCCGAAAAATTCTACAATCACAGAATTGATTATCAGAGATGAACACTTGAAGTTACTTCACGCAAGTCAAAAATTAGTATTAACTTCGTTAAAACAAAGATACTGGTTGATTGACGGCTTACGCTCTGTAAAAAAAGTGTTACATAAGTGCATTACCTGTTTCAGGCTGAAGGCTGCAGCGACAACTCAACTGATGGGTTCCTTGCCTGCTGAACGAGTCACCGCGTGCCGACCGTTTCAAAAAGTCGGGGTAGACTTCGCCGGGCCGGTCTCCGTCAAGAATAGTCGCATTCGAAAGCCAGTCATAGGAAAAGGTTACATTGTTTTGTTTATTTGCTTTGTAATGCTGCTTTGTAACAAAGGCGATACACCTCGAACTCGCTTCTGATTTAACGACAGACACCTTCCTCGCTTGTTTTAAGCGCTTCATAGCGCGACGGAACCGACCCAGCGACGTCTACTGTGACAATGGCTCCACGTTCAAGGGGGCAAGGAACCAATTGGATGAGATTTATCGCCTACACGCTTCTCAAAGTCATCAAAGTGAGTTCTGTGCATATGCCTTGGAAAGACGCATTAATTTCCACTTCATTCCAAGCTACAGTCCAACATTTGGTGGACTATGGGAAAGCGGTGTCAAAAGTACAAAGTATCACCTTAAACGCGTAGTAGGTACAGCCTTACTCACTTATGAACAATTAAACACTGTCCTAGTTGAGATAGAGGGTGTTTTAAATTCACGCCCGCTCACTGCCGTATCAGCTGATCCAAACGATTTCTCATTCATATCACCAGGGCACTTTCTTACGGGTGCACCTCTTAACTCTCTGCCTGAGCGAGATGAAAGTAACACTCGCATTAATTTACTAAAATTTTGGTCAATAACAACCAACATTAAACAAAACTTTTGGAAGTATTGGAGTAAGAACTATTTAAACTTACTGCTGAATCGCCCAAAGTGGCGCAATGTAACGCCTAATATAACTATAGATAGCTTAGTGATATTGCGTAACGACAATACACCACCATTGCAATGGCCCATGGCACGCGTTACAAATGTTTTTTCAGGATCAGATGGTAAAGTTCGCGCGGTCGAGGTTCAAACGCAAAACGGCCACAAACATAACAGGTCCATTACAAAGGTTTGTGTATTGCCTATAGATATAGATACTTGAATAAGATAATATTTAAAATAAGAGTTATGTCTCATGTATAATGCTCTTAATGTATATTAAGGTATTTTTCTAAAAAAAAAAAAAAAATATTTATGTATGTACTGGATGGAGGAATCCTTGTTACAATTTACTTTTTTGTTTCTTTGCTATACAAGCGATTGTTATTTTTTTGTTTAGTGGCGGAATACTTATCTATTCTATGATGATAAGTTAATCATAAGTATGTAATGCCTATATAAGTGACTTTAGTGAATGTTAGTAACTTAGTTTTTTGTTTTTAAAATAAGTTTTCACTTATTAAGTACATAACTACTGTTTATTAAAAACAGGTAACACTTGTTTCTTTGTTAGTTTTCATATTCATTTTTGAACACAAGTATTTACGATAAGTTTTGTAATCCTAGAATTTCTTTTAGACTTCTCAGTAAGAAATGAAACCAACATTTTTATATAAATTTTTATTCATGTTTTAAATTAACAATTTAGACTAAAATGTTAAAATGCTAATTTGTTAAAATACTATCCTATTAAAAAATGTTAAGTTAACGTTAAGTTTTAAAAAATGTTATTTTTTTAATTTAACTTTCAACATTTAATTTTTTTTTTTGATAAAAAGTGGAAATTGTAAATTGTTTTTTGTGTTCAGTTTTCATTTTTTGCTAGGCCCCAGCTTATGTTGGCAACACAAAATGTAAAATAGTAATTTTTATATGTTTTGTATGGCAATATTCTTCTTCTTGATCTATCGAACCAACCTGTACTGTGCTCTCTAAAATTAATCAAAAAATTCAATATATTCAACTTAAGTGTTCAAAATCGTTGTTTCTTTACTTCTCTGCTGCCCGACCTACCAAGAAATACAGTCCACTCAAAAGGCACGAAGAAAATACCCGATGTGAAGGCAAGACGTGACTCTCACACTGGTTTGCTTGTGTGTGCGTACGTGTGTATAACTCATATTATCTCCACTGCAAGGGCACGGATCCCTTCCCATATCTCGGGAAGATTAAGTCATCGCAGGGAGGGGGAGGGTGATGGAAGGACACCATAAAGGGGGTGGTTTGAGGATAGAAATGAGCCATTCGGGAGCACTTGTAGGAGCACTTGTCTGAGCACTTGTACGAGCACTTGTCCGAGTAATTGTACGAGTAATTGTACGAGCACTTGTACACTTGACCGAGCACTCACCCGAGCACTTGACCGAGTACTCCCCTGAGCACTTGACTGAGCACTCGCCCGAGCACTTGACCGAGCACTCACCCAAGCACTCGCCTGAGCACTTGACCGAGCACTTGACCGAACACTCGCCCGAGCACTTGACCGAGCACTCGCACTTGAACGAACACTCGACCGAGCACTTGACAGAGCACTCGCCCGATCACTTGACCGAGCACTCACCCAAGCACTTGACCGAGCACTCGACCGAACACTTGACCGAGCACTCGCCTGAGCACTTGACCGAGCACTTGACCGAGCACTTGACCGAACACTCGCCCGAGCACTTGACCGAGCACTCGCACTTGACCGAGCACTCACCCAAGCACTTGACGGAGCACTCGACCGAACACTTGACCGAGCACTCGCCTGAGCACTTGACCGAGCACTTGACTGAACACTCGCCCGAGCACTTGACCGAGCACTCACCCAAGCACTTGACCGAGCACTCACCCAAGCACTTGACAGAGCACTCGCCCGAGCACTTGACCGAGCACTCGCCCGAGCACTTGACCGAACACTCGCCCGAGCACTTGACCGAGCACTCGCACTTGACCGAGCACTGACCCAAGCACTTGACGGAGAACTCGACCGAACACTTGACCGAGCACTCGCCTGAGCACTTGACCGAGCACTTGACTGAACACTCGCCCGAGCACTTGACCGAGCACTTACCCAAGCACTTGACCGAGCACTCACCCAAGCACTTGACCGAGAACTCACCCAAGCACTTGACAGAGCACTCGCCCGAGCACTTGACCGAGCACTCGACCGAACACTTGACCGAGCAGTCGCCCGAGCACTTGACCGAGCACTCACCCAAGCACTCGCCTGAGCACTTGACCGAGCACTTGACCGAGCACTTGACCGAACACTCGCCCGAGCACTTGATCGAGCACTCGCACTTGAACGAGCACTCGACCGAGCACTTGACAGAGCACTCGCCCGAGCACTTGACCGAGCACTCACCCAAGCACTTGACCGAGCACTGGACCGAGCACTCGCCCGAGCACTCACCCAAGCACTTGACCGAGCACTCGCCCGAGCACTTGATAGAGCACTCGCCCGAGCACTTGACCGAGCACTCGACCTAACACTTGATCGAGCACTCGACCGAGCACTTGACCGAGCACTCGACCGAGCACTCGCCCGAGCACTTGACCGAGCACTCGACCGAGCACTCGCCCGAGCACTTGATCGAGCACTCGACCGAGCACTTGACCGAGTACTTGACCGAGCACTTGACCGAGCACTTGACCGAGCACTTGACCGAGCACTTGAAAAATATATTAAAAATATATTATTCGAAGTAGGTAGCAGTGTACACTTTTCGAACGTCATTCTTTTATCTACCTAATACGAGGTTCCTACCACTCGGAACTCGTATACCCACCGTTTCGGGAAGTGTTTGCGGAGTGAGAAGAAACGGCGGGCCCTAAAGAAACTCCCTCCAACACATTTTTTTTTTAAGTCTTATATTCTATTACATCTTAATGCTAGATCAATAAATGAATTATACAATGTCATGTCTGTAAATAAAATATACAAAAATAAGAATAAAGAAAGGATTCAAAAGAGATAAAAGTAAAAATTGTTTGTAGCTAATGACTAACAAATTCCAAAAAACCAATGACAAGAGCAGGCCAGTTCACACGGACAGCACCCGATCACGAGTATAACGCGAGAGTCAGCCATCGCTCCCCTCAACCATATTTGAGGGAAGGGAACGACCCGGCTCCCGATACGCCACCATCCGCACGAACATTTAAGCGAGCATGCACCACTCCGATCAATGGACAAAGAAAAAGGAGAAGAAAATGTCTTACCTTGACCTTGACTTGACCGAACACTCGCCCGAGCACTTGACCGAGCACTCACCCAAGCGATTCACGGAGCACTCGACCGAACACTTGACCGAGCACTCGCCTGAGCACTTGACCGAGCACTTGACTGAACACTCGCCCGAGCACTTGACCGAGCACTCACCCAAGCACTTGACCGAGCACTCACCCAAGCACTTGACCGAGCACTCACCCAAGCACTTGACAGAGCACTCGCCCGAGCACTTGACCGAGCACTCGACCGAACACTTGACCGAGCACTCGACCGATCACTCGCCCGAGCACTCGACCGAGCACTCGACCGAGCACTTGACCGAGCACTAGCCCGAGCACTTGACCGAGCACTCGACCGAACACTTGACTGAACACTCGCCCGAGCACTTGACCGAACACTCGCCCGAGCACTTGACCGAGCACTCGCACTTGACCGAGCACTGACCCAAGCACTTGACGGAGCACTCGACCGAACACTTGACCGAGCACTCGCCTGAGCACTTGACCGAGCACTTGACTGAACACTCGCCCGAGCAATTGACCGAGCACTCACCCAAGCACTTCACCGAGCACTTGACAAAGCACACGACCGAGCACTCGACCGAGCACTCGCCCGAGCACTTGACAGAGCACTCGCCCGAGCACTTGACCGAACACTCGACCTAACACTCGACCGAACACTTGACCGAGCACTCCACCAAACACTTGACCAAGCACTCCACCGAGCACTTGCCCGAGCACTTGACCGAGCACTCGACCGAGCACTTGACCGAGCACTTGACCGAGCACTCGACCGAGCACTTGACCGAGCACTCGAACGAGCACTTGACCGAGCACTCGACCGAACACTTGACTGAACACTCGCCCGAGCACTTGACCGAACACTCGCCCGAGCACTTGACCGAGCACTCGCACTTGACCGAGCACTCACCCAAGCACTTGACGGAGCACTCGACCGAACACTTGACCGAGCACTCGCCTGAGCACTTGACTGAGCACTTGACTGAACACTCGCCCGAGCACTTGACCGAGCACTCACCCAAGCACTTGACCGAGCACTCACTCAAGTGCTTGGGTGAGTGCTCGGTCAAGTGCTTGGGTGAGTGCTCGGGCGAGTGCTCGGTCCAGTGCTCGGTCAAGTGCTTGGGTGAGTGCTCGGTCAACACTTGGTAACTAAGCACTAGACCGAGCACTCGCCCATGCACCCGATCACGAGTATAACGCGAGAGTCAGCCATCGCTCCCCTCAACCATATTTGAGGGAAGGGAACGACCCGGCTCCCGATACGCCACCATCCGCACGAACATTTAAGCGAGCATGCACCACTCCGATCAATGGACAAAGAAAAAGGAGAAGAAAATGTCTTACCTTGACCTTGACTTGACCGAACACTCGCCCGAGCACTTGACCGAGCACTCACCCAAGCGATTCACGGAGCACTCGACCGAACACTTGACCGAGCACTCGCCTGAGCACTTGACCGAGCACTTGACTGAACACTCGCCCGAGCACTTGACCGAGCACTCACCCAAGCACTTGACCGAGCACTCACCCAAGCACTTGACCGAGCACTCACCCAAGCACTTGACAGAGCACTCGCCCGAGCACTTGACCGAGCACTCGACCGAACACTTGACCGAGCACTCGACCGATCACTCGCCCGAGCACTCGACCGAGCACTCGACCGAGCACTTGACCGAGCACTAGCCCGAGCACTTGACCGAGCACTCGACCGAACACTTGACTGAACACTCGCCCGAGCACTTGACCGAACACTCGCCCGAGCACTTGACCGAGCACTCGCACTTGACCGAGCACTGACCCAAGCACTTGACGGAGCACTCGACCGAACACTTGACCGAGCACTCGCCTGAGCACTTGACCGAGCACTTGACTGAACACTCGCCCGAGCAATTGACCGAGCACTCACCCAAGCACTTCACCGAGCACTTGACAAAGCACACGACCGAGCACTCGACCGAGCACTCGCCCGAGCACTTGACAGAGCACTCGCCCGAGCACTTGACCGAACACTCGACCTAACACTCGACCGAACACTTGACCGAGCACTCCACCAAACACTTGACCAAGCACTCCACCGAGCACTTGCCCGAGCACTTGACCGAGCACTCGACCGAGCACTTGACCGAGCACTTGACCGAGCACTCGACCGAGCACTTGACCGAGCACTCGAACGAGCACTTGACCGAGCACTCGACCGAACACTTGACTGAACACTCGCCCGAGCACTTGACCGAACACTCGCCCGAGCACTTGACCGAGCACTCGCACTTGACCGAGCACTCACCCAAGCACTTGACGGAGCACTCGACCGAACACTTGACCGAGCACTCGCCTGAGCACTTGACTGAGCACTTGACTGAACACTCGCCCGAGCACTTGACCGAGCACTCACCCAAGCACTTGACCGAGCACTCACTCAAGTGCTTGGGTGAGTGCTCGGTCAAGTGCTTGGGTGAGTGCTCGGGCGAGTGCTCGGTCCAGTGCTCGGTCAGTGCTTGGGTGAGTGCTCGGTCAACACTTGGTAACTAAGCACTAGACCGAGCACTCGCCCATGCACTTGAACGAGCACTTGACCGAACACTCGCCCAAGCACTTGATCGAGCACTCGCCCAAGCACTTGACCGAGCAGTGCCCAAGTACTTGGCCGAGCACTTGACCGAGCACTCGCCCAGCATTTGACCGAGCACTTGGCCGAGCACGTGCCAAAGCACTCACCCAAGCACTTGACCGAGCACTTGAACGAGCACTCGACCGAGCACTCGTCCGAGCACCCGCCTGAGCACTCGCCCGAGAACTTGTGCGCTTGTACTCACCCGAGCACTAGACCGAGCACTTAACCGATCACTTGACTGAGCACTCGCCCAAGCACTTGACCGAGCACTCGCCCAGCAGTTGACCGAGCACTCAAGACAACAAAGCACTCACCCAAGCACTCGACCGAACACTTGACTGAGCACTTGACTAAGCACTTGGCCGAGCACTTGACAAAGCACTCACCCAAGCACTTGACCGAGCACTTGACCAAGCATTTAAACGAGCACTCGCCCGAGCACTTGTGCGCTTGTACGAGCACTTGTCGGTGCAGTTGTCCGAGCACTTGCTTGTCCGAGCACTTGTGCGCTTATACAAGCACTTGTCGGAGCAATTGTACGAGCACTTGTACGAACACTCAAATCAGGTTGACAATTATACCTATTATTACCTATTATTAGACCTATTTCAAAAGTAAAGCTCGCAAAGCGCTCGTACAAGTGCACGTACAAGCGCACAAGTGCTCAGACAAGTGCTAAATTGCCCGGTCATACAAGTGCTCGGGCGAGTGCTCGGTCAAGTGCTTGGGTGAGTGCTCGGGCGAGTGCTCGGTCGAGTGCTCGGTGAGGTGTTCGGTCGAGTGCTCGGTCAAGTGTTAGGTTGAGTGCTCGGTCAAGTGCTCGGGCGAGTGCTCTGTCAAGTGCTCGGGCGAGTGCTCGGTCGAGTGCTCGGTCGTGTGCTCGGTCAAGTGCTTGGTTGAGTGCTCGGTCAAGTGCTTGGGTGAGTGCTCGGTGAAGTGCTCGGGCGAGTGCTCGGTCAAGTGTTCGGTCGAGTGCTCGGTCAAGTGCTCGGGCGAGTGCTCTGTCAACTGCTCGGGTGAGTGCTCGGTCGAGTGCTCGGTCAAGTGAACATCGGGCTGCACAGATGTATTGACTGAGATACGTTTGGAATCTGTTGGTAGGTGGGGACGATTTTTTTGTGTAGTCCTTTTCTCTAAAAAAATATTAAGATTCGCATCCGCGGATAAGCCTTTAAATATCCGCATCCGCGGATTTCAAAGGCTCTGCATCCGCAACTGCCCGAGCACTTGACCGAGCACTTGCCTAAGCACTTGACCGAGCACTTCACCGAGCAATTGTCGGAGCACTTGACCGAGCACTTACCCAAGCACTTGACTAAGCATTATACCGAGCACTCGCCCAAGCACTTGAACGAGCACTTAACCGAACACTCGCCCAAGCACTTGATCGAGCACTCGCCCAAGCACTTGACCGATCACTTGACCGAGCAGCGCCCAAGCACTTGGCCGAGCACTTGACCGAGCACTCGCCCAGCAATTGACCGAAAACTTGGCCGAGCACTTGCCAAAGCACTCACCCAAGCACTTAACCGAGCACTTGACCGAGCACATGAACGAGCACTCGACCGAGCACTCGTCCGAGCACTCGCCCGAGAACTTGTGCGCTTGTACTCACCCGAGCACTAGACCGAGCACTCGCCCAAGCACTTAACCGATCACTTGACCGAGCACTCGCCCAAGCACTTGACTGAGCACTTGACCGAGCACTCGCCAAGCAGTTGACCGAGCACTTGAAAAAGCACTCACCCAAGCACTCGACCGAACACTTGACTGAGCACTTGACTAAGCACTTGGCCGAGCACTTGACAAAGCACTCACCCAAGCACTTGACCGAGCACTTGACCGAGCACTCGCACTTGAACGAGCACTCGACCGAGCACTTGACAGAGCACTCGCCCGAGCACTTGACCGAGCACTCACCCAAGCACTTGACCGAGCACTCACCCAAGCACTTGACCGAGCACTGGACCGAGCACTCGCCGAGCACCGGTCAAGTGCTTGGGTGAGTGCTCGGGCGAGTGCTCGGTCCAGTGCTCGGTCAAGTGCTTGGGTGAGTGCTCGGTCAACACTTGGTAACTAAGCACTAGACCGAGCACTCGCCCATGCACCCGATCACGAGTATAACGCGAGAGTCAGCCATCGCTCCCCTCAACCATATTTGAGGGAAGGGAACGACCCGGCTCCCGATACGCCACCATCCGCACGAACATTTAAGCGAGCATGCACCACTCCGATCAATGGACAAAGAAAAAGGAGAAGAAAATGTCTTACCTTGACCTTGACTTGACCGAACACTCGCCCGAGCACTTGACCGAGCACTCACCCAAGCGATTCACGGAGCACTCGACCGAACACTTGACCGAGCACTCGCCTGAGCACTTGACCGAGCACTTGACTGAACACTCGCCCGAGCACTTGACCGAGCACTCACCCAAGCACTTGACCGAGCACTCACCCAAGCACTTGACCGAGCACTCACCCAAGCACTTGACAGAGCACTCGCCCGAGCACTTGACCGAGCACTCGACCGAACACTTGACCGAGCACTCGACCGATCACTCGCCCGAGCACTCGACCGAGCACTCGACCG
Organism: Coleophora deauratella; assembly: GCA_958295455.1. Classification (NCBI taxonomy): domain Eukaryota; kingdom Metazoa; phylum Arthropoda; class Insecta; order Lepidoptera; family Coleophoridae; genus Coleophora; species Coleophora deauratella. The sequence continues at coordinate 5,159,339 of OY282412.1, forward strand.
AGCACTTGACCGAGCACTAGCCCGAGCACTTGACCGAGCACTCGACCGAACACTTGACTGAACACTCGCCCGAGCACTTGACCGAACACTCGCCCGAGCACTTGACCGAGCACTCGCACTTGACCGAGCACTGACCCAAGCACTTGACGGAGCACTCGACCGAACACTTGACCGAGCACTCGCCTGAGCACTTGACCGAGCACTTGACTGAACACTCGCCCGAGCAATTGACCGAGCACTCACCCAAGCACTTCACCGAGCACTTGACAAAGCACACGACCGAGCACTCGACCGAGCACTCGCCCGAGCACTTGACAGAGCACTCGCCCGAGCACTTGACCGAACACTCGACCTAACACTCGACCGAACACTTGACCGAGCACTCCACCAAACACTTGACCAAGCACTCCACCGAGCACTTGCCCGAGCACTTGACCGAGCACTCGACCGAGCACTTGACCGAGCACTTGACCGAGCACTCGACCGAGCACTTGACCGAGCACTCGAACGAGCACTTGACCGAGCACTCGACCGAACACTTGACTGAACACTCGCCCGAGCACTTGACCGAACACTCGCCCGAGCACTTGACCGAGCACTCGCACTTGACCGAGCACTCACCCAAGCACTTGACGGAGCACTCGACCGAACACTTGACCGAGCACTCGCCTGAGCACTTGACTGAGCACTTGACTGAACACTCGCCCGAGCACTTGACCGAGCACTCACCCAAGCACTTGACCGAGCACTCACTCAAGTGCTTGGGTGAGTGCTCGGTCAAGTGCTTGGGTGAGTGCTCGGGCGAGTGCTCGGTCCAGTGCTCGGTCAAGTGCTTGGGTGAGTGCTCGGTCAACACTTGGTAACTAAGCACTAGACCGAGCACTCGCCCATGCACTTGAACGAGCACTTGATCGAACACTCGCCCAAGCACTTGATCGAGCACTCGCCCAAGCACTTGACCGAGCAGTGCCCAAGTACTTGGCCGAGCACTTGACCGAGCACTCGCCCAGCATTTGACCGAGCACTTGGCCGAGCACGTGCCAAAGCACTCACCCAAGCACTTGACCGAGCACTTGAACGAGCACTCGACCGAGCACTCGTCCGAGCACCCGCCTGAGCACTCGCCCGAGAACTTGTGCGCTTGTACTCACCCGAGCACTAGACCGAGCACTTAACCGATCACTTGACTGAGCACTCGCCCAAGCACTTGACCGAGCACTCGCCCAGCAGTTGACCGAGCACTCAAGACAACAAAGCACTCACCCAAGCACTCGACCGAACACTTGACTGAGCACTTGACTAAGCACTTGGCCGAGCACTTGACAAAGCACTCACCCAAGCACTTGACCGAGCACTTGACCAAGCATTTAAACGAGCACTCGCCCGAGCACTTGTGCGCTTGTACGAGCACTTGTCGGTGCAGTTGTCCGAGCACTTGCTTGTCCGAGCACTTGTGCGCTTATACAAGCACTTGTCGGAGCAATTGTACGAGCACTTGTACGAACACTCAAATCAGGTTGACAATTATACCTATTATTACCTATTATTAGACCTATTTCAAAAGTAAAGCTCGCAAAGCGCTCGTACAAGTGCACGTACAAGCGCACAAGTGCTCAGACAAGTGCTAAATTGCCCGGTCATACAAGTGCTCGGGCGAGTGCTCGGTCAAGTGCTTGGGTGAGTGCTCGGGCGAGTGCTCGGTCGAGTGCTCGGTGAGGTGTTCGGTCGAGTGCTCGGTCAAGTGTTAGGTTGAGTGCTCGGTCAAGTGCTCGGGCGAGTGCTCTGTCAAGTGCTCGGGCGAGTGCTCGGTCGAGTGCTCGGTCGTGTGCTCGGTCAAGTGCTTGGTTGAGTGCTCGGTCAAGTGCTTGGGTGAGTGCTCGGTGAAGTGCTCGGGCGAGTGCTCGGTCAAGTGTTCGGTCGAGTGCTCGGTCAAGTGCTCGGGCGAGTGCTCTGTCAACTGCTCGGGTGAGTGCTCGGTCGAGTGCTCGGTCAAGTGAACATCGGGCTGCACAGATGTATTGACTGAGATACGTTTGGAATCTGTTGGTAGGTGGGGACGATTTTTTTGTGTAGTCCTTTTCTCTAAAAAAATATTAAGATTCGCATCCGCGGATAAGCCTTTAAATATCCGCATCCGCGGATTTCAAAGGCTCTGCATCCGCAACTGCCCGAGCACTTGACCGAGCACTTGCCTAAGCACTTGACCGAGCACTTCACCGAGCAATTGTCGGAGCACTTGACCGAGCACTTACCCAAGCACTTGACTAAGCATTAGACCGAGCACTCGCCCAAGCACTTGAACGAGCACTTAACCGAACACTCGCCCAAGCACTTGATCGAGCACTCGCCCAAGCACTTGACCGATCACTTGACCGATCACTTGACCGAGCAGCGCCCAAGCACTTGGCCGAGCACTTGACCGAGCACTCGCCCAGCAATTGACCGAAAACTTGGCCGAGCACTTGCCAAAGCACTCACCCAAGCACTTAACCGAGCACTTGACCGAGCACATGAACGAGCACTCGACCGAGCACTCGTCCGAGCACTCGCCCGAGAACTTGTGCGCTTGTACTCACCCGAGCACTAGACCGAGCACTCGCCCAAGCACTTAACCGATCACTTGACCGAGCACTCGCCCAAGCACTTGACTGAGCACTTGACCGAGCACTCGCCAAGCAGTTGACCGAGCACTTGAAAAAGCACTCACCCAAGCACTCGACCGAACACTTGACTGAGCACTTGACTAAGCACTTGGCCGAGCACTTGACAAAGCACTCACCCAAGCACTTGACCGAGCACTTGACCGAGCACTCGCACTTGAACGAGCACTCGACCGAGCACTTGACAGAGCACTCGCCCGAGCACTTGACCGAGCACTCACCCAAGCACTTGACCGAGCACTCACCCAAGCACTTGACCGAGCACTGGACCGAGCACTCGCCCGAGCACTTGACAGAGCACTGGCCCGAGCACTTGACCGAGCACTCGACCTTACACTTGACCGAGCACTCGACCGAGCACTCGACCGAGCACTTGACCGAGCACTCGACCGAGCACTCGATCGAGCACTCGACCGAGCACTCGACCGAGCACTTGACCGAGCACTCGACCGAGCACTTGACCGAGCACTCGACCGAGCACTCGCCCGAGCACTTGACCGAGCACTCGACCAAGCACTCGCCCGAGCACTTGATCGAGCACTCGACCGAGCACTTGATCGAGCACTCGACCGAGCACTTGACCGAGCACTCGACCGAGCACTCGCCCGAGCACTTGACCGAGCACTTGACCGAGCACTTGACCGAGCACTCGCCCGAGCACTTGCCCGAGAACTCGACCGAGCACTCGCCCGAGCACTTGACCGAGCACTCGCCCGAGCACTCGCCCGAGCACTCGACCGAGCACTTGACCGAGCACTCGACCTAACACTTGACCGAGCACTCGACCGAACACTTGACCGAGCACTCCACCGAGCACTTGCCCGAGCACTTGACCGAGCACTCGACCGAACACTCGCCCGAGCACTTGACCAAGCACTCGACCGAGCACTTGACCGAGCACTCGCCCGAGCACTTGACGGAGCACTCGACCGAACACTTGACTGAACACTCGCCCGAGCACTTGACCGAACACTCGCCCGAGCACTTGACCGAACACTCGCCCGAGCACTTGACCGAGCACTCGCCCAGCATTTGACCGAGCACTTGGCCGAGCACGTGCCAAAGCACTCACCCAAGCACTTGACCGAGCACTTGAACGAGCACTCGACCGAGCACTCGTCCGAGCACCCGCCTGAGCACTCGCCCGAGAACTTGTGCGCTTGTACTCACCCGAGCACTAGACCGAGCACTTAACCGATCACTTGACTGAGCACTCGCCCAAGCACTTGACCGAGCACTCGCCCAGCAGTTGACCGAGCACTCAAGACAACAAAGCACTCACCCAAGCACTCGACCGAACACTTGACTGAGCACTTGACTAAGCACTTGGCCGAGCACTTGACAAAGCACTCACCCAAGCACTTGACCGAGCACTTGACCAAGCATTTAAACGAGCACTCGCCCGAGCACTTGTGCGCTTGTACGAGCACTTGTCGGTGCAGTTGTCCGAGCACTTGCTTGTCCGAGCACTTGTGCGCTTATACAAGCACTTGTCGGAGCAATTGTACGAGCACTTGTACGAACACTCAAATCAGGTTGACAATTATACCTATTATTACCTATTATTAGACCTATTTCAAAAGTAAAGCTCGCAAAGCGCTCGTACAAGTGCACGTACAAGCGCACAAGTGCTCAGACAAGTGCTAAATTGCCCGGTCATACAAGTGCTCGGGCGAGTGCTCGGTCAAGTGCTTGGGTGAGTGCTCGGGCGAGTGCTCGGTCGAGTGCTCGGTGAGGTGTTCGGTCGAGTGCTCGGTCAAGTGTTAGGTTGAGTGCTCGGTCAAGTGCTCGGGCGAGTGCTCTGTCAAGTGCTCGGGCGAGTGCTCGGTCGAGTGCTCGGTCGTGTGCTCGGTCAAGTGCTTGGTTGAGTGCTCGGTCAAGTGCTTGGGTGAGTGCTCGGTGAAGTGCTCGGGCGAGTGCTCGGTCAAGTGTTCGGTCGAGTGCTCGGTCAAGTGCTCGGGCGAGTGCTCTGTCAACTGCTCGGGTGAGTGCTCGGTCGAGTGCTCGGTCAAGTGAACATCGGGCTGCACAGATGTATTGACTGAGATACGTTTGGAATCTGTTGGTAGGTGGGGACGATTTTTTTGTGTAGTCCTTTTCTCTAAAAAAATATTAAGATTCGCATCCGCGGATAAGCCTTTAAATATCCGCATCCGCGGATTTCAAAGGCTCTGCATCCGCAACTGCCCGAGCACTTGACCGAGCACTTGCCTAAGCACTTGACCGAGCACTTCACCGAGCAATTGTCGGAGCACTTGACCGAGCACTTACCCAAGCACTTGACTAAGCATTATACCGAGCACTCGCCCAAGCACTTGAACGAGCACTTAACCGAACACTCGCCCAAGCACTTGATCGAGCACTCGCCCAAGCACTTGACCGATCACTTGACCGAGCAGCGCCCAAGCACTTGGCCGAGCACTTGACCGAGCACTCGCCCAGCAATTGACCGAAAACTTGGCCGAGCACTTGCCAAAGCACTCACCCAAGCACTTAACCGAGCACTTGACCGAGCACATGAACGAGCACTCGACCGAGCACTCGTCCGAGCACTCGCCCGAGAACTTGTGCGCTTGTACTCACCCGAGCACTAGACCGAGCACTCGCCCAAGCACTTAACCGATCACTTGACCGAGCACTCGCCCAAGCACTTGACTGAGCACTTGACCGAGCACTCGCCAAGCAGTTGACCGAGCACTTGAAAAAGCACTCACCCAAGCACTCGACCGAACACTTGACTGAGCACTTGACTAAGCACTTGGCCGAGCACTTGACAAAGCACTCACCCAAGCACTTGACCGAGCACTTGACCGAGCACTCGCACTTGAACGAGCACTCGACCGAGCACTTGACAGAGCACTCGCCCGAGCACTTGACCGAGCACTCACCCAAGCACTTGACCGAGCACTCACCCAAGCACTTGACCGAGCACTGGACCGAGCACTCGCCGAGCACCGGTCAAGTGCTTGGGTGAGTGCTCGGGCGAGTGCTCGGTCCAGTGCTCGGTCAAGTGCTTGGGTGAGTGCTCGGTCAACACTTGGTAACTAAGCACTAGACCGAGCACTCGCCCATGCACCCGATCACGAGTATAACGCGAGAGTCAGCCATCGCTCCCCTCAACCATATTTGAGGGAAGGGAACGACCCGGCTCCCGATACGCCACCATCCGCACGAACATTTAAGCGAGCATGCACCACTCCGATCAATGGACAAAGAAAAAGGAGAAGAAAATGTCTTACCTTGACCTTGACTTGACCGAACACTCGCCCGAGCACTTGACCGAGCACTCACCCAAGCGATTCACGGAGCACTCGACCGAACACTTGACCGAGCACTCGCCTGAGCACTTGACCGAGCACTTGACTGAACACTCGCCCGAGCACTTGACCGAGCACTCACCCAAGCACTTGACCGAGCACTCACCCAAGCACTTGACCGAGCACTCACCCAAGCACTTGACAGAGCACTCGCCCGAGCACTTGACCGAGCACTCGACCGAACACTTGACCGAGCACTCGACCGATCACTCGCCCGAGCACTCGACCGAGCACTCGACCGAGCACTCGACCGAGCACTTGACCGAGCACTAGCCCGAGCACTTGACCGAGCACTCGACCGAACACTTGACTGAACACTCGCCCGAGCACTTGACCGAACACTCGCCCGAGCACTTGACCGAGCACTCGCACTTGACCGAGCACTGACCCAAGCACTTGACGGAGCACTCGACCGAACACTTGACCGAGCACTCGCCTGAGCACTTGACCGAGCACTTGACTGAACACTCGCCCGAGCAATTGACCGAGCACTCACCCAAGCACTTCACCGAGCACTTGACAAAGCACACGACCGAGCACTCGACCGAGCACTCGCCCGAGCACTTGACAGAGCACTCGCCCGAGCACTTGACCGAACACTCGACCTAACACTCGACCGAACACTTGACCGAGCACTCCACCAAACACTTGACCAAGCACTCCACCGAGCACTTGCCCGAGCACTTGACCGAGCACTCGACCGAGCACTTGACCGAGCACTTGACCGAGCACTCGACCGAGCACTTGACCGAGCACTCGAACGAGCACTTGACCGAGCACTCGACCGAACACTTGACTGAACACTCGCCCGAGCACTTGACCGAACACTCGCCCGAGCACTTGACCGAGCACTCGCACTTGACCGAGCACTCACCCAAGCACTTGACGGAGCACTCGACCGAACACTTGACCGAGCACTCGCCTGAGCACTTGACTGAGCACTTGACTGAACACTCGCCCGAGCACTTGACCGAGCACTCACCCAAGCACTTGACCGAGCACTCACTCAAGTGCTTGGGTGAGTGCTCGGTCAAGTGCTTGGGTGAGTGCTCGGGCGAGTGCTCGGTCCAGTGCTCGGTCAAGTGCTTGGGTGAGTGCTCGGTCAACACTTGGTAACTAAGCACTAGACCGAGCATTCGCCCATGCACTTGAACGAGCACTTGATCGAACACTCGCCCAAGCACTTGATCGAGCACTCGCCCAAGCACTTGACCGAGCAGTGCCCAAGTACTTGGCCGAGCACTTGACCGAGCACTCGCCCAGCATTTGACCGAGCACTTGGCCGAGCACGTGCCAAAGCACTCACCCAAGCACTTGACCGAGCACTTGAACGAGCACTCGACCGAGCACTCGTCCGAGCACCCGCCTGAGCACTCGCCCGAGAACTTGTGCGCTTGTACTCACCCGAGCACTAGACCGAGCACTTAACCGATCACTTGACTGAGCACTCGCCCAAGCACTTGACCGAGCACTCGCCCAGCAGTTGACCGAGCACTCAAGACAACAAAGCACTCACCCAAGCACTCGACCGAACACTTGACTGAGCACTTGACTAAGCACTTGGCCGAGCACTTGACAAAGCACTCACCCAAGCACTTGACCGAGCACTTGACCAAGCATTTAAACGAGCACTCGCCCGAGCACTTGTGCGCTTGTACGAGCACTTGTCGGTGCAGTTGTCCGAGCACTTGCTTGTCCGAGCACTTGTGCGCTTATACAAGCACTTGTCGGAGCAATTGTACGAGCACTTGTACGAACACTCAAATCAGGTTGACAATTATACCTATTATTACCTATTATTAGACCTATTTCAAAAGTAAAGCTCGCAAAGCGCTCGTACAAGTGCACGTACAAGCGCACAAGTGCTCAGACAAGTGCTAAATTGCCCGGTCATACAAGTGCTCGGGCGAGTGCTCGGTCAAGTGCTTGGGTGAGTGCTCGGGCGAGTGCTCGGTCGAGTGCTCGGTGAGGTGTTCGGTCGAGTGCTCGGTCAAGTGTTAGGTTGAGTGCTCGGTCAAGTGCTCGGGCGAGTGCTCTGTCAAGTGCTCGGGCGAGTGCTCGGTCGAGTGCTCGGTCGTGTGCTCGGTCAAGTGCTTGGTTGAGTGCTCGGTCAAGTGCTTGGGTGAGTGCTCGGTGAAGTGCTCGGGCGAGTGCTCGGTCAAGTGTTCGGTCGAGTGCTCGGTCAAGTGCTCGGGCGAGTGCTCTGTCAACTGCTCGGGTGAGTGCTCGGTCGAGTGCTCGGTCAAGTGAACATCGGGCTGCACAGATGTATTGACTGAGATACGTTTGGAATCTGTTGGTAGGTGGGGACGATTTTTTTGTGTAGTCCTTTTCTCTAAAAAAATATTAAGATTCGCATCCGCGGATAAGCCTTTAAATATCCGCATCCGCGGATTTCAAAGGCTCTGCATCCGCAACTGCCCGAGCACTTGACCGAGCACTTGCCTAAGCACTTGACCGAGCACTTCACCGAGCAATTGTCGGAGCACTTGACCGAGCACTTACCCAAGCACTTGACTAAGCATTAGACCGAGCACTCGCCCAAGCACTTGAACGAGCACTTAACCGAACACTCGCCCAAGCACTTGATCGAGCACTCGCCCAAGCACTTGACCGATCACTTGACCGATCACTTGACCGAGCAGCGCCCAAGCACTTGGCCGAGCACTTGACCGAGCACTCGCCCAGCAATTGACCGAAAACTTGGCCGAGCACTTGCCAAAGCACTCACCCAAGCACTTAACCGAGCACTTGACCGAGCACATGAACGAGCACTCGACCGAGCACTCGTCCGAGCACTCGCCCGAGAACTTGTGCGCTTGTACTCACCCGAGCACTAGACCGAGCACTCGCCCAAGCACTTAACCGATCACTTGACCGAGCACTCGCCCAAGCACTTGACTGAGCACTTGACCGAGCACTCGCCAAGCAGTTGACCGAGCACTTGAAAAAGCACTCACCCAAGCACTCGACCGAACACTTGACTGAGCACTTGACTAAGCACTTGGCCGAGCACTTGACAAAGCACTCACCCAAGCACTTGACCGAGCACTTGACCGAGCACTCGCACTTGAACGAGCACTCGACCGAGCACTTGACAGAGCACTCGCCCGAGCACTTGACCGAGCACTCACCCAAGCACTTGACCGAGCACTCACCCAAGCACTTGACCGAGCACTGGACCGAGCACTCGCCCGAGCACTTGACAGAGCACTGGCCCGAGCACTTGACCGAGCACTCGACCTTACACTTGACCGAGCACTCGACCGAGCACTCGACCGAGCACTTGACCGAGCACTCGACCGAGCACTCGATCGAGCACTCGACCGAGCACTCGACCGAGCACTTGACCGAGCACTCGACCGAGCACTTGACCGAGCACTCGACCGAGCACTCGCCCGAGCACTTGACCGAGCACTCGACCAAGCACTCGCCCGAGCACTTGATCGAGCACTCGACCGAGCACTTGATCGAGCACTCGACCGAGCACTTGACCGAGCACTCGACCGAGCACTCGCCCGAGCACTTGACCGAGCACTTGACCGAGCACTTGACCGAGCACTCGCCCGAGCACTTGCCCGAGAACTCGACCGAGCACTCGCCCGAGCACTTGACCGAGCACTCGCCCGAGCACTCGCCCGAGCACTCGACCGAGCACTTGACCGAGCACTCGACCTAACACTTGACCGAGCACTCGACCGAACACTTGACCGAGCACTCCACCGAGCACTTGCCCGAGCACTTGACCGAGCACTCGACCGAACACTCGCCCGAGCACTTGACCAAGCACTCGACCGAGCACTTGACCGAGCACTCGCCCGAGCACTTGACGGAGCACTCGACCGAACACTTGACTGAACACTCGCCCGAGCACTTGACCGAACACTCGCCCGAGCACTTGACCGAACACTCGCCCGAGCACTTGACCGAGCACTCGCACTTGACCGAGCACTCACCCAAGCACTTGACAGAGCACTCGCCCGAGCACTTGACCGAGCACTCGACCGAACACTTGACTGAACACTCGCCCGAGCACTTGACCGAACACTCGCCCGAGCACTTGACCGAGCACTCGCACTTGACCGAGCACTGACCCAAGCACTTGACGGAGAACTCGACCGAACACTTGACCGAGCACTCGCCTGAGCACTTGACCGAGCACTTGACTGAACACTCGCCCGAGCACTTGACCGAGCACTTACCCAAGCACTTGACCGAGCACTCACCCAAGCACTTGACCGAGAACTCACCCAAGCACTTGACAGAGCACTCGCCCGAGCACTTGACTGAGCACTCGACCGAACACTTGACCGAGCAGTCGCCCGAGCACTTGACCGAGCACTCACCCAAGCACTCGCCTGAGCACTTGACCGAGCACTTGACCGAGCACTTGACCGAACACTCGCCCGAGCACTTGACCGAGCACTTGAAAATGAAAATGAAAATGAAAATATTTTATTCGAAGTAGGTAGCAGTGTACACTTTTCGAACGTCATTCTTTAATCTACCTAATACGAGGTTCCTACCACTCGGAACTCGTATACCCACCGTTTCGGGAAGTGTTTGCGGAGTGAGAAGAAACGGCGGGCCCTAAAGAAACTCCCTCCAACACATTTTTTTTTTAAGTCTTATATTCTATTACATCTTAATGCTAGATCAATAAATGAATTATACAATGTCATGTCTGTAAATAAAATATACAAAAATAAGAATAAAGAAAGGATTCAAAAGAGATAAAAGTAAAAATTGTTTGTAGCTAATGACTAACAAATTCCAAAAAACCAATGACAAGAGCAGGCCAGTTCACACGGACAGCACCCGATCACGAGTATAACGCGAGAGTCAGCCATCGCTCCCCTCAACCATATTTGAGGGAAGGGAACGACCCGGCTCCCGATACGCCACCATCCGCACGAACATTTAAGCGAGCATGCACCACTCCGATCAATGGACAAAGAAAAAGGCGAAGAAAATGTCTTACCTTGACCTTGACTTGACCGAACACTCGCCCGAGCACTTGACCGAGCACTCACCCAAGCATTTCACGGAGCACTCGACCGAACACTTGACCGAGCACTCGCCTGAGCACTTGACCGAGCACTTGACTGAACACTCGCCCGAGCACTTGACCGAGCACTCACCCAAGCACTTGACCGAGCACTCACCCAAGCACTTGACCGAGCACTTGACAGAGCACTCGCCCGAGCACTCGCCCGAGCACTTGACCGAACACTCGCCCGAGCACTTGACCGAGCACTCGCACTTGACCGAGCACTGACCCAAGCACTTGACGGAGCACTCGACCGAACACTTGACCGAGCACTCGCCTGAGCACTTGACCGAGCACTTGACTGAACACTCGCCCGAGCACTTGACCGAGCACTCACCCAAGCACTTCACCGAGCACTTGACAAAGCACACGACCGAGCACTCGACCGAGCACTCGCCCGAGCACTTGACAGAGCACTCGCCCGAGCACTTGACCGAACACTCGACCTAACACTTGACCGAGCACTCGACCGAACACTTGACCGAGCACTCCACCAAACACTTGACCAAGCACTCCACCGAGCACTTGCCCGAGCACTTGACCGAGCACTCGACCGAGCACTTGACCGAGCACTTGACCGAGCACTCGACCGAGCACTTGACCGAGCACTCGAACGAGCACTTGACCGAGCACTCGACCGAACACTTGACTGAAAACTCGCCCGAGCACTTGACCGAAAACTCGCCCGAGCACTTGACCGAGCACTCGCACTTGACCGAGCACTCACCCAAGCACTTGACGGAGCACTCGACCGAACACTTGACCGAGCACTCGCCTGAGCACTTGACCGAGCACTTGACTGAACACTCGCCCGAGCACTTGACCGAGCACTCACCCAAGCACTTGACCGAGCACTCACTCAAGTGCTTGGGTGAGTGCTCGGTCAAGTGCTTGGGTGAGTGCTCGGGCGAGTGCTCGGTCCAGTGCTCGGTCAAGTGCTTGGATGAGTGCTCGGTCAACACTTGGTTACTAAGCACTAGACCGAGCACTCGCCCAAGCACTTGAACGAGCACTTGACCGAACACTCGCCCAAGCACTTGATCGAGCACTCGCCCAAGCACTTGACCGAGCAGTGCCCAAGTACTTGGCCGAGCACTCGCCCAGCATTTGACCGAGCACTTGGCCGAGCACGTGCCAAAGCACTCACGCAAGCACTTGACCGAGCACTTGAACGAGCACTTGACCGAGCACTCGTCCGAGCACCCGCCTGAGCACTCGCCCGAGAACTTGTGCGCTTGTACTCACCCGAGCACTAGACCGAGCACTCGCCCAAGCACTTAACCGATCACTTGACTGAGCACTCGCCCAAGCACTTGACCGAGCACTCGCCCAGCAGTTGACCGAGCACTCAAGACAACAAAGCACTCACCCAAGCACTCAACCGAACACTTGACTGAGCACTTGACTAAGCACTTGGCCGAGCACTTGACAAAGCACTCACCCAAGCACTTGACCGAGCACTTGACCAAGCATTTAAACGAGCACTCGCCCGAGCACTTGTGCGCTTGTACGAGCACTTGTCGGTGCAGTTGTCCGAGCACTTGCTTGTCCGAGCACTTGTGCGCTTATACAAGCACTTGTCGGAGCAATTGTACGAGCACTTGTACGAACACTCAAATCAGGTTGACAATTATACCTATTATTACCTATTATTAGACCTATTTCAAAAGTAAAGCTCGCAAAGCGCTCGTACAAGTGCACGTACAAGCGCACAAGTGCTCAGACAAGTGCTCAATTGCCCGGTCATACAAGTGCTCGGGCGAGTGCTCGGTCAAGTGCTTGGGTGAGTGCTCGGGCGAGTGCTCGGTCGAGTGCTCGGTGAGGTGTTCGGTCGAGTGCTCGGTCAAGTGTTAGGTTGAGTGCTCGGTCAAGTGCTCGGGCGAGTGCTCTGTCAAGTGCTCGGGCGAGTGCTCGGTCGAGTGCTCGGTCGTGTGCTCGGTCAAGTGCTTGGTTGAGTGCTCGGTCAAGTGCTTGGGTGAGTGCTCGGTGAAGTGCTCGGGCGAGTGCTCGGTCAAGTGTTCGGTCGAGTGCTCGGTCAAGTGCTCGGGCGAGTGCTCTGTCAACTGCTCGGGTGAGTGCTCGGTCGAGTGCTCGGTCAAGTGAACATCGGGCTGCACAGATGTATTGACTGAGATACGTTTGGAATCTGTTGGTAGGTGGGGACGATTTTTTTGTGTAGCACTTGCCAAAGCACTCACCCAAGCACTTAACCGAGCACTTGACCGAGCACTTGAACGAGCACTCGACCGAGCACTCGTCCGAGCACTCGCCCGAGAACTTGTGCGCTTGTACTCACCCGAGCACTAGACCGAGCACTCGCCCAAGCACTTAACCGATCACTTGACCGAGCACTCGCCCAAGCACTTGACCGAGCACTTGACCGAGCACTCGCCAAGCAGTTGACCGAGCACTTGAAAAAGCACTCACCCAAGCACTCGACCGAACACTTGACTGAGCACTTGACTAAGCACTTGGCCGAGCACTTGACAAAGCACTCACCCAAGCACTTGACCGAGCACTTGACCGAACACTCGCCCGAGCACTTGATCGAGCACTCGCACTTGAACGAGCACTCGACCGAGCACTTGACAGAGCACTCGCCCGAGCACTTGACCGAGCACTCACCCAAGCACTTGACCGAGCACTCACCCAAGCACTTGACCGAGCACTGGACCGAGCACTCGCCCGAGCACTCACCCAAGCACTCGCACGAGCACTTGACAGAGCACTCGCCCGAGCACTTGACCGAGCACTCGACCTAAACCTTGACCGAGCACTCGACCGAGCACTTGACCGAGCACTCGACCGAGCACTCGCCCGAGCACTTGATCGAGCACTCGACCGAGCACTTGACCGAGCACTCGACCGAGCACTTGACCGAGCACTCGACCGAGCACTCGCCCGAGCACTTGACCGAGCACTCGACCAAGCACTCGCCCGAGCACTTGATCGAGCACTCGACCGAGCACTTGATCGAGCACTCAAACGAGCACTTGACCGAGCACTCGCCCGAGCACTTGACCGAGCACTCGACCGAGCACTCGCCCAAGCACTTGACAGAGCACACGACCGAGCACTCGACCGAGCACTCGCCCGAGCACTTGACAGAGCACTCGCCCGAGCACTTGACCGAGCACTCGACCTAACACTTGACCGAGCACTCGACCGAACACTTGACCGAGCACTCCACCGAGCACTTGCCCGAGCACTTGACCGAGCACTCGACCGAACACTAACCCGAGCACTTGACCAAGCACTCGACCGAGCACTTGACCGAGCACTCGCCCGAGCACTTGACGGAGCACTCGACCGAACACTTGACTGAACACTCGCCCGAGCACTTGACCGAACACTCGCCCGAGCACTTGACCGAACACTCGCCCGAGCACTTGACTGAGCACTCGCACTTGACCGAGCACTCACCCAAGCACTTGACAGAGCACTCGCCCGAGCACTTGACCGAGCACTCGACCGAACACTTGACCGAGCACTCGACCGAGCACTCGCTCGAGCACTTGACCAAGCACTCGACCGAGCACTTGAACGAGCACTCGCCCGAGCACTTGACCGAGCACTCGACCGAACACTTGACTGAACACTCGCCCGAGCACTTGACCGAACACTCGCCCGAGCACTTGACCGAGCACTCGCACTTGACCGAGCACTGACCCAAGCACTTGACGGAGAACTCGACCGAACACTTGACCGAGCACTCGCCTGAGCACTTGACCGAGCACTTGACTGAACACTCGCCCGAGCACTTGACCGAGCACTTACCCAAGCACTTGACCGAGCACTTGACTGAACACTCGCCCGAGCACTTGACCGAGCACTCACCCAAGCACTTGACCGAGCACTCACTCAAGTGCTTGGGTGAGTGCTCGGTCAAGTGCTTGGGTGAGTGCTCGGGCGAGTGCTCGGTCCAGTGCTCGGTCAAGTGCTTGGGTGAGTGCTCGGTCAACACTTGGTTACTAAGCACTAGACCGAGCACTCGCCCAAGCACTTGAACGAGCACTTGACCGAACACTCGCCCAAGCACTTGATCGAGCACTCGCCCAAGCACTTGACCGAGCAGTGCCCAAGTACTTGGCCGAGCACTTGACCGAGCACTCGCCCAGCATTTGACCGAGCACTTGGCCGAGCACGTGCCAAAGCACTCACGCAAGCACTTGACCGAGCACTTGAACGAGCACTTGACCGAGCACTCGTCCGAGCACCCGCCTGAGCACTCGCCCGAGAACTTGTGCGCTTGTACTCACCCGAGCACTAGACCGAGCACTCGCCCAAGCACTTAACCGATCACTTGACTGAGCACTCGCCCAAGCACTTGACCGAGCACTCGCCCAGCGGTTGACCGAGCACTCAAGACAACAAAGCACTCACCCAAGCACTCAACCGAACACTTGACTGAGCACTTGACTAAGCACTTGGCCGAGCACTTGACAAAGCACTCACCCAAGCACTTGACCGAGCACTTGACCAAGCATTTAAACGAGCACTCGCCCGAGCACTTGTGCGCTTGTACGAGCACTTGTCGGTGCAGTTGTCCGAGCACTTGCTTGTCCGAGCACTTGTGCGCTTATACAAGCACTTGTCGGAGCAATTGTACGAGCACTTGTACGAACACTCAAATCAGGTTGACAATTATACCTATTATTACCTATTATTAGACCTATTTCAAAAGTAAAGCTCGCAAAGCGCTCGTACAAGTGCACGTACAAGCGCACAAGTGCTCAGACAAGTGCTCAATTGCCCGGTCATACAAGTGCTCGGGCGAGTGCTCGGTCAAGTGCTTGGGTGAGTGCTCGGGCGAGTGCTCGGTCGAGTGCTCGGTGAGGTGTTCGGTCGAGTGCTCGGTCAAGTGTTAGGTTGAGTGCTCGGTCAAGTGCTCGGGCGAGTGCTCTGTCAAGTGCTCGGGCGAGTGCTCGGTCGAGTGCTCGGTCGTGTGCTCGGTCAAGTGCTTGGTTGAGTGCTCGGTCAAGTGCTTGGGTGAGTGCTCGGTGAAGTGCTCGGGCGAGTGCTCGGTCAAGTGTTCGGTCGAGTGCTCGGTCAAGTGCTCGGGCGAGTGCTCTGTCAACTGCTCGGGTGAGTGCTCGGTCGAGTGCTCGGTCAAGTGAACATCGGGCTGCACAGATGTATTGACTGAGATACGTTTGGAATCTGTTGGTAGGTGGGGACGATTTTTTTGTGTAGCACTTGCCAAAGCACTCACCCAAGCACTTAACCGAGCACTTGACCGAGCACTTGAACGAGCACTCGACCGAGCACTCGTCCGAGCACTCGCCCGAGAACTTGTGCGCTTGTACTCACCCGAGCACTAGACCGAGCACTCGCCCAAGCACTTAACCGATCACTTGACCGAGCACTCGCCCAAGCACTTGACCGAGCACTTGACCGAGCACTCGCCAAGCAGTTGACCGAGCACTTGAAAAAGCACTCACCCAAGCACTCGACCGAACACTTGACTGAGCACTTGACTAAGCACTTGGCCGAGCACTTGACAAAGCACTCACCCAAGCACTTGACCGAGCACTTGACCGAACACTCGCCCGAGCACTTGATCGAGCACTCGCACTTGAACGAGCACTCGACCGAGCACTTGACAGAGCACTCGCCCGAGCACTTGACCGAGCACTCACCCAAGCACTTGACCGAGCACTCACCCAAGCACTTGACCGAGCACTGGACCGAGCACTCGCCCGAGCACTCACCCAAGCATTCGCCCGAGCACTTGACAGAGCACTCGCCCGAGCACTTGACCGAGCACTCGACCTAAACCTTGACCGAGCACTCGACCGAGCACTTGACCGAGCACTCGACCGAGCACTCGCCCGAGCACTTGATCGAGCACTCGACCGAGCACTTGACCGAGCACTCGACCGAGCACTTGACCGAGCACTCGACCGAGCACTCGCCCGAGCACTTGACCGAGCACTCGACCAAGCACTCGCCCGAGCACTTGATCGAGCACTCGACCGAGCACTTGATCGAGCACTCAAACGAGCACTTGACCGAGCACTCGCCCGAGCACTTGACCGAGCACTCGACCGAGCACTCGCCCAAGCACTTGACAGAGCACACGACCGAGCACTCGACCGAGCACTCGCCCGAGCACTTGACAGAGCACTCGCCCGAGCACTTGACCGAGCACTCGACCTAACACTTGACCGAGCACTCGACCGAACACTTGACCGAGCACTCCACCGAGCACTTGCCCGAGCACTTGACCGAGCACTCGACCGAACACTAACCCGAGCACTTGACCAAGCACTCGACCGAGCACTTGACCGAGCACTCGCCCGAGCACTTGACGGAGCACTCGACCGAACACTTGACTGAACACTCGCCCGAGCACTTGACCGAACACTCGCCCGAGCACTTGACCGAACACTCGCCCGAGCACTTGACTGAGCACTCGCACTTGACCGAGCACTCACCCAAGCACTTGACAGAGCACTCGCCCGAGCACTTGACCGAGCACTCGACCGAACACTTGACCGAGCACTCGACCGAGCACTCGCTCGAGCACTTGACCAAGCACTCGACCGAGCACTTGAACGAGCACTCGCCCGAGCACTTGACCGAGCACTTGACCGAGCACTCGACCGAACACTTGACTGAACACTCGCCCGAGCACTTGACCGAACACTCGCCCGAGCACTTGACCGAGCACTCGCACTTGACCGAGCACTGACCCAAGCACTTGACGGAGAACTCGACCGAACACTTGACCGAGCACTCGCCTGAGCACTTGACCGAGCACTGACCCAAGCACTTGACGGAGAACTCGACCGAACACTTGACCGAGCACTCCCCTGAGCACTTGACCGAGCACTTGACTGAATACTCGCCCGAGCACTTGACCGAGCACTTACCCAAGCACTTGACCGAGCACTCACCCAAGCACTTGACCGAGAACTCACCCAAGCACTTGACAGAGCACTCGCCCGAGCACTTGACCGAGCACTCGACCGAACACTTGACCGAGCAGTCGCCCGAGCACTTGACCGAGCACTCACCCAAGCACTCGCCTGAGCACTTGACCGAGCACTTGACCGAGCACTTGACCGAACACTCGCCCGAGCACTTGATCGAGCACTCGCACGTGAACGAGCACTCGACCGAGCACTTGACAGAGCACTCGCCCGAGCACTTGACCGAGCTCTCACCCAAGCACTTGACCGAGCACTGGACCGAGCACTCGCCCGAGCACTCACCCAAGCACTTGACCGAGCACTGTGACCGAGCACTCGCCCGAGCACTTGACAGAGCACTCGCCCGAGCACTTGACCGAGCACTCGACCTAACACTTGACCGAGCACTCGACCGAGCACTTGACCGAGCACTCGACTGAGCACTCGCCCGAGCACTTGACCGAGCACTCGACCGAGCACTCGCCCGAGCACTTGATCGAGCACTCGACCGAGCACTTGACCGAGTACTTGACCGAGCACTTGACCGAGCACTTGAAAATGAAAATGAAAATGAAAATATTTTATTCGAAGTAGGTAGCAGTGTACACTTTTCGAACTTCATTCTTTTATCTACCTAATACTAGGTTCCTACCACTCGGAACTCGTATACCCACCGTTTCGGGAAGTGTTTGCGGAGTGAGAAGAAACGGCGGGCCCTAAAGAAACTCCCTCCAACACATTTTTTTTTTAAGTCTTATATTCTATTACATCTTAATGCTAGATCAATAAATGAATTATACAATGTCATGTCTGTAAATAAAATATACAAAAATAAGAATAAAGAAAGGATTCAAAAGAGATAAAAGTAAAAATTGTTTGTAGCTAATGACTAACAAATTCCAAAAAACCAATGACAAGAGCAGGCCAGTTCACACGGACAGCACTCGATCACGAATATAACGCGAGAGTCAGCCATCGCTCCCCTCAACCATATTTGAGGGAAGGGAACGACCCGGCTCCCGATACGCCGCCATCCGCACGAACATTTAAGCGAGCATGCACCACTCCGATCAATGGACAAAGAAAAAGGAGAAGAAAATGTCTTACCTTGACCTTGACTTGACCGAACACTCGCCCGAGCACTTGACCGAGCACTCACCCAAGCATTTCACGGAGCACTCGACCGAACACTTGACCGAGCACTCGCCTGAGCACTTGACCGAGCACTTGACTGAACACTCGCCCGAGCACTTGACCGAGCACTCACCCAAGCACTTGACCGAGCATTCACCCAAGCACTTGACCGAGCACTCACCCAAGCACTTGACAGAGCACTCGCCCGAGCACTTGACCGAGCACTCGACCGAACACTTGACCGAGCACTCGACCGAGCACTCGCCCGAGCACTCGACCGAGCACTTGACCGAGCACTAGCCCGAGCACTTGACCGAGCACTCGACCGAACACTTGACTGAACACTCGCCCGAGCACTTGACCGAACACTCGCCCGAGCACTTGACCGAGCACTCGCACTTGACCGAGCACTGACCCAAGCACTTGACGGAGCACTCGACCGAACACTTGACCGAGCACTCGCCTGAGCACTTGACCGAGCACTTGACTGAACACTCGCCCGAGCACTTGACCGAGCACTCACCCAAGCACTTGACCGAGCACTCACTCAAGTGCTTGGGTGAGTGCTCGGTCAAGTGCTTGGGTGAGTGCTCGGGCGAGTGCTCGGTCCAGTGCTCGGTCAAGTGCTTGGGTGAGTGCTCGGTCAACACTTGGTTACTAAGCACTAGACCGAGCACTCGCCCAAGCACTTGAACGAGCACTTGACCGAACACTCGCCCAAGCACTTGATCGAGCACTCGGCCAAGCACTTGACCGAGCAGTGCCCAAGTACTTGGCCGAGCACTTGACCGAGCACTCGCCCAGCATTTGACCGAGCACTTGGCCGAGCACGTGCCAAAGCACTCACCAAGCACTTGACCGAGCACTTGAACGAGCACTTGACCGAGCACTTGAACGAGCACCCGCCTGAGCACTCGCCCGAGAACTTGTGCGCTTGTACTCACCCGAGCACTAGACCGAGCACTCGCCCAAGCACTTAACCGATCACTTGACTGAGCACTCGCCCAAGCACTTGACCGAGCACTCGCCCAGCAGTTGACCGAGCACTCAAGACAACAAAGCACTCACCCAAGCACTCGACCGAACACTTGACTGAGCACTTGACTAAGCACTTGGCCGAGCACTTGACAAATCACTCACCCAAGCACTTGACCGAGCACTTGACCAAGCATTTAAACGAGCACTCGCCCGAGCACTTGTGCGCTTGTACGAGCACTTGTCGGTGCAGTTGCCCGAGCACTTGCTTGTCCGAGCACTTGTGCGCTTATACAAGCACTTGTCGGAGCAATTGTACGAGCACTTGTACGAACACTCAAATCAGGTTGACAATTATACCTATTATTACCTATTATTAGACCTATTTCAAAAGTAAAGCTCGCAAAGCGCTCGTACAAGTGCACGTACAAGCGCACAAGTGCTCAGACAAGTGCTCAATTGCCCGGTCATACAAGTGCTCGGGCGAGTGCTCGGTCAAGTGCTTGGGTGAGTGCTCGGGCGAGTGCTCGGTCGAGTGCTCGGTGAGGTGTTCGGTCGAGTGCTCGGTCAAGTGTTAGGTTGAGTGCTCGGTCAAGTGCTCGGGCGAGTGCTCTGTCAAGTGCTCGGGCGAGTGCTCGGTCGAGTGCTCGGTCGTGTGCTCGGTCAAGTGCTTGGTTGAGTGTCAAGGGCTCGGCCGAGTGCTCGGTCAAGTGCTTGGGTGAGTGCTCAGTGAAGTGCTCAGGCGAGTGCTCGGTCAAGTGTTCGGTCGAGTGCTCGGTCAAGTGCTCGGGTGAGTGCTCTGTCAACTGCTCGGGTGAGTGCTCGGTCGAGTGCTCGGTCAAGTGAACATCGGGCTGCACAGATGTATTGACTGAGATACGTTTGGAATCTGTTGGTAGGTGGGGACGATTTTTTTGTGTAGTCCTTTTCTCTAAAAAAATATTAAGATTCGCATCCGCGGATAAGCCTTTAAATATCCGCATCCGCGGATTTCAAAGGCTCTGCATCCGCAACTGCCCGAGCACTTGACCGAGCACTTGCCTAAGCACTTGACCGAGCACTTCACCGAGCAATTGTCGGAGCACTTGACCGAGCACTTACCCAAGCACTTGACTAAGCATTAGACCGAGCACTCGCCCAAGCACTTGAACGAGCACTTAACCGAACACTCGCCCAAGCACTTGATCGAGCACTCGCCCAAGCACTTGACCGATCACTTGACCGATCACTTGACCGATCACTTGACCGAGCAGTGCCCAAGCACTTGGCCGAGCACTTGACCGAGCACTCGCCCAGCAATTGACCGAAAACTTGGCCGAGCACTTGCCAAAGCACTCACCCAAGCACTTAACCGAGCACTTGACCGAGCACTTGAACGAGCACTCGACCGAGCACTCGTCCGAGCACTCGCCCGAGAACTTGTGCGCTTGTACTCACCCGAGCACTAGACCGAGCACTCGCCCAAGCACTTAACCGATCACTTGACCGAGCACTCGCCCAAGCACTTGACCGAGCACTTGACCGAGCACTCGCCAAGCAGTTGACCGAGCACTTGAAAAAGCACTCACCCAAGCACTCGACCGAACACTTGACTGAGCACTTGACTAAGCACTTGGCCGAGCACTTGACAAAGCACTCACCCAAGCACTTGACCGAGCACTTGACCAAGCATTTAAACGAGCACTTGCCCAAGCACTTGTGCGCTTGTACGAGCACTTGTCGGTGCAGTTGTCCGAGCACTTGCTTGTCCGAGCACTTGTGCGCTTGTACGAGCACTTGTCGGAGCAATTGTACGAGCACTTGTACGAACACTCAAATCAGGTTGACAATTATACCTATTATTACCAATTATTAGAACTATTTCAAAAGTAAAGCTCGCAAAGTGCTCGTACAAGTGCACGTACAAGCGCACAAGTGCTCAGACAAGTGCTCAATTGCCCGGTCATACAAGTGCTCGGGTGAGTGCTCAGTCAAGTGCTCAGGCGAGTGCTCGGTCAAGTGCTCGGGCGAGTGCTCGATCAAGTGCTCGGTCGAGTGCTTGTTTAAGTGCTCGGGCGAGTACTCTGTCAAGTGCTCGGGCGAGTGCTCAGTCAAGTGCTCGGGCGAGTGCTCAGTCAAGTGCTCAGGCGAGTGCTCGGTCAAGTGCTTGGGTGAGTGCTCGGTCAAGTGCTCGGTCGAGTGCTTGATCAAGTGCTCGGGCGAGTGCTCGGTCGAGTGCTCGGTCAAGTGCTCGGGCAAGTGCTCGGTGGAGTGCTCGACCGAACACTTGACCGAGCAGTCGCCCGAGCACTTGACCGAGCACTCACCCAAGCACTCGCCTGAGCACTTGACCGAGCACTTGACCGAGCACTCGACCGAGCACTTGACCGAGCACTCGAACGAGCACTTGACCGAGCACTCGACCGAACACTTGACTGAACACTCGCCCGAGCACTTGACCGAACACTCGCCCGAGCACTTGACCGAGCACTCGCACTTGACCGAGCACTCACCCAAGCACTTGACGGAGCACTCGACCGAACACTTGACCGAGCACTCGCCTGAGCACTTGACCGAGCACTTGACTGAACACTCGCCCGAGCACTTGACCGAGCACTCACCCAAGCACTTGACCGAGCACTCACCCAAGCACTTGACCGAGCACTCACCCAAGCACTTGACAGAGCACTCGCCCGAGCACTTGACAGAGCACTCGCCCGAGCACTTGACCGAGCACTCGACCTAACACTTGACCGAGCACTCGACCGAGCACTTGACCGAGCACTCGACCGAGCACTCGCCCGAGCACTTGACCGAGCACTTGACCGAGCACTTTACCGAGCTTTTGACCGAGCACTCGCCCGAGCACTTGACCGAGCACTCGCCCGAGCACTCGCCCGAGCACTTGACAGAGCACACGACCGAGCACTCGACCGAGCACTCGCCCGAGCACTTGACAGAGCACTCGCCCGAGCACTTGACCGAGCACTCGACCTAACACTTGACCGAGCACTCGACCGAACACTTGACCGAGCACTCCACCGAGCACTTGCCCGAGCACTTGACCGAGCACTTGACCGAGCACTCGCCCGATCACTTGACCAAGCACTCGACCGAGCACTTGACCGAGCACTCGCCCGAGCACTTGACCGAGCACTCACCCAAGCACTTGACCGAGCACTCGCCTGAGCACTTGACCGAGCACTCGCCCGAGCACTTGACAGAGTACTCGCCCGAGCACTTAAACAAGCACTCGACCGAGCACTTGACCAAGGCGGCCATGTGCTTGGGCACTGCTCGGTCAAGTGATCGGTCAAGTGATCGGTCAAGTGCTTGGGCGAGTGCTCGATCAAGTGCTTGGGCGAGTGTTCAGTTAAGTGCTCGTTCAAGTGCTTGGGCGAGTGCTCGGTCTAGTGCTTAGTCAAGTGCTTGGGTAAGTGCTCGGTCAAGTGCTCCGACAAGTGCTCGGTGAAGTGCTCGGTCAAGTGCTTAGGCAAGTGCTCGGTCAACTGCTCGGGCGAGTGCTCGGTCAAGTGCTCGGATAGGACAAGTGATCGTACAAGATGGTTGCGAATGCAGAGCCTTTGAAATCCGCGGATGCGGATATTTAAAGGCTTATCCGCGGATGCGAATCTTAATATTTTTTTAGAGAAAAGGACTACACAAAAAAATCGTCCCCACCTACCAACAGATTCCAAACGTATCTCAGTCAATACATCTGTGCAGCCCGATGTTCACTTGACCGAGCACTCGACCGAGCACTCACCCGAGCAGTTGACAGAGCACTCGCCCGAGCACTTGACCGAGCACTCGACCGAACACTTGACCGAGCACTCGCCCGAGCACTTCACCGAGCACTCACCCAAGCACTTGACCGAGCACTCGGCCGAGCACTTGACCGAGCACTCAACCAAGCACTTGACCGAGCACACGACCGAGCACTCGACCGAGCACTCGCCCGAGCACTTGACAGAGCACTCGCCCGAGCACTTGACCGAGCACTCGACCTAACACTTGACCGAGCACTCGACCTAACACTTGACCGAGCACTCGACCGAACACCTCACCGAGCACTCGACCGAGCACTCGCCCGAGCACTCACCCAAGCACTTGACCGAGCACTCGCCCGAGCACTTGTATGACCGGGCAATTGAGCACTTGTCTGAGCACTTGTGCGCTTGTACGTGCACTTGTACGAGCGCTTTGCGAGCTTTACTTTTGATATAGGTCTAATAATAGGTAATAATAGGTATAATTGTCAACCTGATTTGAGTGTTCGTACAAGTGCTCGTACAATTGCTCCGACAAGTGCTTGTATAAGCGCACAAGTGCTCGGACAAGCAAGTGCTCGGACATCTGCACCGACAAGTGCTCGTACAAGCGCACAAGTGCTCGGGCGAGTGCTCGTTTAAATGCTTGGTCAAGTGCTCGGTCAAGTGCTTGGGTGAGTGCTTTTTCAAGTGCTCGGCCAAGTGCTTAGTCAAGTGCTCAGTCAAGTGTTCGGTCGAGTGCTTGGGTGAGTGCTTTGTTGACTTGAGTGCTCGGTCAACTGCTGGGCGAGTGCTCGGTCAAGTGCTTGGGCGAGTGCTCAGTCAAGTGATCGGTTAAGTGCTTGGGCGAGTGCTCGGTCTTGTGCTCGGGTGAGTACAAGCGCACAAGTTCTCGGGCGAGTGCTCAGGCGAGTGCTCGGACGAGTGCTCGGTCGAGTGCTCGTTCAAGTGCTCGGTCAAGTGCTTGGGTGAGTGCTTTGGCAAGTGCTCGGCCAAGTGCTCGGTCAAATGCTGGGCGAGTGCTCGGTCAAGTGCTTGGCCAAGTACTTGGGCACTGCTCGGTCAAGTGCTTGGGCGAGTGCTCGATCAAGTGCTTGGGCGAGTGTTCGGTCAAGTGCTCGTTCAAGTGCTTGGGCGAGTGCTCGGTCTAGTGCTTAGTCAAGTGCTTATCTCATTCAATACATCTGTGCAGCCCGATGTTTTTTTTGCTATGACGACATCCGCCGCAGACGTGGGATTTTCATGCAAATCGAATTTGATTTCCCATACAAATTTGGAAGCTCATTTGATCAATTAGTATGAGGAAACCAAAATTTTTTTTGCGGGAAATTTGTTCAGATTCATGAGTAGTTGTAGAAAGTTGTTATTTTAACATACAACTTTTCACCTCTACCAGCTAGAAAACTTTACACGATAGTGATAAATGCTGGTGTTCGAAATTCGAACACCTTAACTAACATTCGCAGCAAAAAGCTGCTTTGAGTTAACAGATTAATAAATAGTTTTTCATCTGTCCAGCATGAAAAGAGTGCCTTTGGTCCCTGAAAACTCGCAGCAAAAGTTGTTTTTGCTTTGAGCGTGAGAAAAAGTGATTCGAATTTGGAACAACACCTTTCACGCGGCGCTGAAAAAAATATGAGCGATGGTTCGATCAGAAACTCATTTTGACGTAGCAAGCGTTTTAACTCATAGGCTCACAATGTTATATGTTATTTAATGAAATTTAAGTTTATAAATTCTGTTATTGCATTTTTAAAGACGTAATATTTATAATAAATATGTACTTACCTACTAGTAAACATGAATATCGCTTACTTAGAAATATCATGTTTGTGTTGCATCTTAGGTTTTTTTAAAAATGTTCAGTAGCGCAGTTTCCGAACGCAACCTCTAAAATTTTGAGTCTAAATTAAAAACATTATAATAAAAAACTATATTGTCTTCAAAGAGAATTTAATCAACTACGATTTTGCTTTTCTCGCTGTTCGAAAGTTGTATGTTTAACACGAAAGCAGGTCATTTATATGTCTCGTGCCTTTAAATCACTCACTTGCTACGCTCGTGATTCAATTCCAGACTACTTCGCTAGTTCGTGATTTAAAGCTAGCATTCGAAGCAAAAATAACTTTGAACTTTAACGTTGAACAAATAACTATTCTCGTATATTTTAATAAACCCCCATCGTATAATTTTTTGCATAGTCCTTTGTATGGGTTTGTATAGGCATAAATAAATGAAAACCGGTTAAGGTTAAACGTTAGTGCTCCCTGGTTGAAAAAATCCGTTAGATGGCGTTAATCTGACTTTAACTTGGTTTCTCGATTTAAAAATAGTATAAATAACCCTAAACTATAATACGTAAAACAGCGAGCAGCTATGATCATGATCAATGTACGCTAATAAACCATAATAATGTTAATTTAATAAGGATTTCGATATATTTATATATAAATAAATAAATAAATAAATAAATAAATAAATATTTGTCCCCTTACAATTATAGTTTTGCGTTTATCTCGTATGAATAAGGGCTCAAATTACGCACACATACATAAAATTTTCACGTATATGATGCTTATTTTTGACTTACCTCTATAAGTAGTCCATAACCTAGAGGTGCAATCGGCAAATTTTGTGCGAACTTTTTACGTTATTGCTTTTAGGTCCGGGTTCGTATCCTACGAGACTTTATTGTTTTTGTCTTTTTATTTTTTTATTTAGTATGAACATAAGTAAATATGTAAATAACAAGACCCAAGAGCAACAAAAGAAAAGATTTTTTTAAAGAAAAAAATCATTTATTGACTAACAATGTCGCATAGCAATCATTCATAGGATTGACCTGCAAGGAGATATGTATCACGCCTCCCCCGCGAATCAGGACACCAGGGAAGACAGCAGCAGCTGGTCGAGGTGACGGATCCACAGGAGTCCCCCATTGGTTCTGACTTCATTATGTACTCCACCCAGACGTCGGGTTATTGTGCCGAATTCAAATTTCCTGGCAAGAGAGGAGTAACTCCTGGCCACCTTGTCTCCAGGAGAGAAATGCCTCCTTGTCCTCTGACTACGTGGCTCCGGTCTAGGTTTGGGACTAGCATGGCATGTAGCTTGGTTTTGAACTCTTTTCCAAACACACAAACATCAGTAGGTAGGGAGTCCCTCTTGGAGTTTCTGTCTGCCTCAAGCGGACTGAGGTCTCCCCTTGAGTGGTGAAGTAATACTTAGTTTTCGTAATGTAGTTTTCAGTGCTATACACAACTCCTCAAACTCGAATGTGTACGAGGTTTCTTCCTCAAGATGTTTATCTTCGGTTTCTAGTTCTATGTTGTTCTGTATTTCGAAAAATTTCTTTATTGTTTTGTCGTGTGACTCCAAGCGGGTCTATATACTTGGGTCTTGAGTGTCGAGCACATTTTCTGTGCGCGTTAATAAACTGTACTGAGCTTCTTGTACGTTTTGATTTCTTTATATCCATTGAATTGGCCTCGTCGCCAATATTAAAAACATAAAATATCTGTTCAGTCACATAACATTTATTGAATAACAACGTTGCCTAGCAATGGCTTGCAAGGAGATACGTATCAAGCAAGGAGATACGAAGTGATGTCGACAATATCTGGAGGCACGGAGCGGCGCGGGGCGGTGCCTTTGCAAACCAAGTCTTACGCTATTTGCAGTCACGGAACTGCAAGCTAAGGAGAGTATCGAACTTCACAATCACAGATTAGCATATTTTTTATATATATGTCATAGGGTATGTCCCCCTTATTACTTCCGTTATGTGGCAGCATGAAATTCGTTTTCACTGTCGAGAAAAATAGATTCATTTTTTTTTTAATTTTTTTTTCAATTTATTTTATCCATACAGATAAAAGTTTTTCAATTAATGTTCAAGCACATGAAATGATATCAATGACAATAGACACATTTATCAGAAAAGTTGATGTTTTGTTAATTAAAATAACATAATTATCAGTATAATCATTTAAAGAATAATGAATTACTCCAATATTACAATACACATTTATATTCAGTCACTCACTCTCACGGTCTCATCAGATTGATTGACAATAACACATTCACTGTGATGATAATCATCATAGTTACTTAGTTAACAACCCAATATCGTCCCAGTGACCAGTGCTGCCCATACTTCATGCTCTGACAGGGAGTGATACTGTTTTTTAGCCTTTAATTGAAGAGAAAAGAAAACTGCGTTCGAAGCCTGGAATGCCTGTCTTGTGGAGACATTGAAAGCGCCAAAATACTTTGGAAAAATTTAACATAACCATGTTTGACAAGTAAGTTTGAATAAAACGAGGGTTTTGTACATAGACGACTATGTTTAGGAATATATTTTGGTGACAAAAAATATTGTGTAAGTGAATAACTGTTTATCTTATTCTTTAACCTGATTATAGAACTAGCGATTCAGTGTTTAAAAAAACTTGGCGCTACATGGTGGGAATTCATAACTTTTTACAGTCGAGTCTATAAAGATTGACGTGTAAGACTTTTTACTTGATATGTAAATGTTTTTGCGGGATTTTACTTACCGCGTATGAAAATCTACACTTCGTTGTCTAGTCGCTCGCTTCACATCAGGAGGTTGCGGGTTCGATTCCCGGTGGAGTCTAACTATAATATGTAAGACTCCATTTGGTCGGTGGTAGTGCATTCTCGGAGCCTGCCTGGTTAGCTATCATCTTTTTTCTTTTTTTTTACCCTCAATTGGTAAGCCCTTGGCATCATCTCACCTGATGGTAAGTGACCATGATGCCGAATATGAAAGCGGGCTTACCAAGCCAGGCGGGCTCAGAAAATGCCCTACCACCAACCACACCGAATCCACAAAGTTACACCCCGCCGGGAATCGAACCCGCGACCTCCTAATGTGAAGCGAGCGGACAAGCCACTACGTTATGGAGGCAGTTAAAATTTTAAATGGGGCATGGTATAAGAGGAGTCTAAAAATTTGTGAATGCACCTTATAAAAAATTTAAATGGGGCATGGTATAAGAGGAGTCTAAAAATTTGTGAATGCACCTTATACAGGGTGTAACTTCCGGAAACTTTAACAGGCTGTCCTATTTATGAAATTGTAAAGCTTATCTTAAGTAACCCATACAAAATTCGCATAAAAATTAAGTTTTCATATAATATGGTTACCTAACCGGCCAATTTTGTATGGTGTGTCCAAAAATTGTCTTAAGTATTCAGCATTCTTAAGGTTCATTCGGAAAAGTTGTTCAGTTTCATTAGTGGATCCCATAATAAAAATTTCCAGGAGTGATCTTTTTACATCCTGTATAAGTAAAAATATCAGCCTGTGTATCACAAATATCGAGCTGAAACTCACAACTAGACCTTGTTGGGTAAACAATATTTTCGTCTGTCAGATGTCCTTCATTTGAGAATGACAGCGCCTTTTTTTTCTGAATATAAAAAAGTTTGCCAGCATAAATTACTCAGACTAAAAAGTCTTTATAATAAATTTGCTACTTTGGTAATGCTCAAGCAAAATGCAAGATGGCGCTAAAAACGAAATCCTCAGCTAAACAAAGCTTATCAGACTAGTTGAGATTGTAGTTACTGTCATTTCAGAAAGATGGTGCTGAATTATACACCACTACATGCGTAAAATTTATGCTATTTTACGGCAGTTTTTAATGATATTACAGAAATAAATAATATAATTATATACATTTGGCGAAAATAAAACGTTGTAAAGTTTACGTTGGACAGATAAAATCAAAAATATTGTGTGTATTTGTTTAGTTTTGACCGATGTAAATTTGTATGAAATAGGGTGACTGACGTTTAACCTTAAGTGCGAGTCAGACTCGCGCATGATGGGTTTCGTACCATCGTACAATATTTGGAATTCCACCAAAAATACGTTTCTGGTGTCACCCTACCAGCCTCTTTAATTTTTAAGTTTTTTTAATTTTTTTATGGCATAGCTGACAAACGAGCAGATGGATCACCTGATGGTAAGCGATTACCGCCGCCGATACACACCCGCAACACCAGAGGAGTTACAAGTGCGTTGCCGGCCTTTGTTGTTATAGTGGCAACAGAAATACACACTGTGAAAATTACAGCTATCTACCTATTACAGTTAAAGACGGACAGACGGAGAGTTAATAGGGTCCCGTTGACTTTGTGTACGGAACTCTAAATAATGATACTAATCCTTGTATTTTCTATTAAATTATTAAAGTACTGAAAGTTAAAAACGTGGACCATTTTATTTCAGTAACTTTGCTGCCTTTTGGTGTAATAATGTACTTTGGTACTAACTTGAAAATATACTGGTTTATAAATATGAATAAAAAATCTTTTTAATAGAACTTTTGTTATTAATTATACAATTATTATTAATTATTTATATTAATAATTACAATTAATAATTCATAAAATTATAAACCTGAAATAAAATATTACAATAATTAGCTATGTTGTTCTAGATCCGTATCCGCATAAAAATCCGCATTGAATATTGCGGATGTCAAAATTTATGCGGAAGCTCCATATTTACGGATGCGGATGCGGATATTAGCAACATCTCTGATTAAAAAGATTTATTTTTGTTTTAATATTATTTTATTGTATTTTTTAGCTTTCGTACTATGGCGCTGAACACCGCTGTACGTATAATATTTTTTTCATTATTAATAGGTACCTAACAAGTTATTTGATGTTGATGTTTTTGTAATCTATATTTAACAGCCTTTTAGTGAGGTTTTTTGTCTGTGGAATACCTACATACGCGTGAATTTTGTGCATATCAAACGAATCCAAGCATATTTTTATGAAACTATTATTATACAAAATAAAGTGCGAAAAGGTCGGAAATGGGTAGCGGCCGGCAAACGGGACGCGTGACCTTACGTACGTGTGTGACGCTTTATACATATGAGTTTAATGTATCGAAATTTTATTGGATAACCTGAAATACTGTTTACATTTATTATTATGTGTCAGGTAAATAAATAAAAATGGACTGAGAAATTTTACATAATTAATTATTGCATAAAAACTATTATGCTATGATCTTAAAGGAAAATCTTTTGGATACTTATACAAAAAGATGTCCAATAAGATATTAAAGTATACTGAAAAATAAAAATTAACCGAGAAATTATTCATCGGAAGCGAAATCGAAAAATCAAGTTTTGCTTAACTTAAGCGTCACAAAAGTCGAAAAAGTTTTGGATACTATTACATACGCGTGCCATTAAGTTACTACTAACGAATAGTACAGAAATATTCGATCGAGCAATTATCCACCGAATTTTAAATGCAATTTTCATGTTTAGGTATAAAACACCTACTTCCAGCCACAAAATCTGTTGGCTTCTTTGTCATCTTCCATCTATACACTATCCTTCACAATCGTGCAAAGTTTCATTGACAGAGAAATTAATGTTGGGGTCTTCATACAAAGAAACTCCTCGATGACTGGGCTATTTATTCAAAACTTGTGCCATATGATTTATTACCTTAATCACTACTAGAATCATCACTTTCTTTCAAATTCTTAAAGGCTAGCCAAGGGTATATTTTATCCACAGGGTAAACTCCCTTATACGCTGGTTTACCTTTTCTTCGTGTGATGGGAGTATCCTC
Source organism: Coleophora deauratella (assembly GCA_958295455.1). Classification (NCBI taxonomy): domain Eukaryota; kingdom Metazoa; phylum Arthropoda; class Insecta; order Lepidoptera; family Coleophoridae; genus Coleophora; species Coleophora deauratella. The sequence continues at coordinate 5,190,773 of OY282412.1, forward strand.
CACTTCATACCGGTCACTAGGCAATATTTTAATGATACGGTATGGACCACGACATTTAGCTACTAACTTTTTACTTCTCCCCTTTTCAGCTACTTCACGCTCTACTCTTACTAATTGACCAATATCAAATACACGAGGAGCACTTCGCGTACTATCAAATCTTTCTTTTTGTTTGACTTGTGAGTCTACAATTTTATCGTGTGCATCAGATTTTAATTCCTCAATATTATTTGGGCTTTCGTTTTCATCACTGATGGATAATTTAATTTTACTTTCACTAACTCCAGTTAGCCTTAGACCGAACAATAATTCGGCGGGTGTTTTCCCAGTAGATTTATTTAAAGTTTTAAGACCCCACTGAACATTAAATATATATTCATCCCATAGTTTTTCATCCTTTTTTTCTGTACCATAGTTGTTAGTGCATCCAAAACTGTACGATTATATCTTTCTATTTGTCCATTTGCTCTAGGTGTGGCTACTGCATTTAATATATGATGGGCACCCTTTTTCGTGATGAAATCTTTGAAAACTGAACCAGTGAAAGCAGATCCCCTATCTGTGATTAATCTATTTGGAACGCCAAATAAGGCTAAATAGTCTCTAAAAAAACTAATTGTTGTTTTACATTTTGTATTTTTAACAGCCTTCAATACAATAAATTTTGTGAATGCGTCAATAATCAGCAATATATATGTATTTCTTTGTTTGCTTTCATTTAACGGCCCCAAATGGTCCGCATGGAGGGTATGAAAAGGTTTGGATACCTTTTCTATTGGATGTAAGTATCCTGACTTTTTGCCGGCTGGAGTTTTACCGTGCGCGCACTGCACTCTAAACACGATCGGACATACTTTTTGATAAATTTTGCCATTTTCGGAAACCAATAATCAGCCTTTACCTTATCTAATGTTTTTTCATATGAAAAATGACCAATCTCATCATGGCAAGCACGCAGTATTTGCCATCGCACACCCCTTGGAACTAACCATTTAGGACCTTCATCTGTGTTTTTATAGACTAAACCCCTCTTGACACAATAATTTTGTTTAATGCTAGCTATTTCATCAGATTGTTAATTATCAAGAATGTTTTTAATTCTTTGAACCTCACTGTCGTCCATTTGTACGGTCATAAGCCAATCCGTGGAAATTTGCAATATGTTTGCTCTTGTTTCATCTACCGGACTATAGATTTCAACGGGATTCCGGCTTAAGGCATCTACGTGACACATCGAAGTCCCTGGTTTGTAAACCACATTGCAGTCGAACTCTTGCATCAAACTCCACCAGCGAGCAACACGTGGTATCATGTCCCTTTTTAGAAAAGTAGAACGCCATGAGTTGCAGTCAGTAACAATGTTAAATTTCAATCCCAATAAATATGAACGGAATTTTGTTAAAGAACTGATGACTGCTAAAGTTTCCAATTCATAGGAACTAAAGTGTTGCTCTTCTGGTGAAGTCTGTCTGCTATAAAAAGCAACTGGTTTTAAGGTGCCATCGAGTTTCTGAAATAATATCCCGCCTATACCTAAGCTGCTTGCATCCGTATGTAGTTCGGTTTCATTTTTGGGATCATATAATGTTAATATGGGTCGTGATACTAACTTACGTTTTATTTCATTAAAAGCATTTTTATGCTCTTGTTCCCATTTCCATGAAGCATCATTTTTAAGCAACATCGATAGCGGACGTGCTATTATAGCATAATTTTGAATAAATCTCCGAAAAAAACTAGCTAGACCAAGAAATTGTCTTATGTTATGCACATTTTTGGGCGTAGGAAACTTATATACGGCTTCAATCTTTTTACTTCCTGGCTTAATTCCGTCAACTGTCACCTCAAACCCTAAAAAATCTATTTTTGTTTGGAAAAAACTACATTTTGACAATTTTAATGTAAGACCAGCATTTTTGATGCGTTCATATACTTGTTGTAGTTTCTCAAGACCATCTTCAAATGACGTTGATGGAACCAACACATCATCCATATAAACAATTACAGAATTGAACCTAAGTTTGTCAAGAACCTTATTAATAACTCTCTGAAAAACCGCTGGCGCATTAGTGAGACCAAACGGCATCCTATTGAATTCAAACTGCCCATCAGGAGTTACAAAAGCAGTTTTGGGCTTGGCATCTTCTTCGAGTTCGATTTGGTAATAACCAGAGGCTAAATCAAGGGAGGTGCAATATTTAAAACCAGCCAACCTATCCATTTGATCTTCAATTACGGGCAGGGGATAATTTTGCCTAATTTTTATATTTTTATAGTTTTACGGTTTAAGGCCCTATAATCGTACACATGCGTTTATCGCCGGTTTTTTTCTGTACTAAGATAATTGGACTTGCAAAAGGTGAGCACAATTCTCTAATTATACCTGTATCTAGTAACTCGTCAGTCATCTTCCTGACTTCTGCTCTTTCAGAATATGACATTCTGTAAGGACGATATACAACGGGTTCATTATTGTTTAATTAAATTGTCATTTTCTCAATATCAGTGCGTCCTAATTCACTTAACGAATTTGCAAAACATATCCTCTATTGATTTATTAAACTTAATAAACGGCATTTTTGTTCACTACTGATTTTATCGCCTACAGCTAAGTCCTCTAACTGAAATGGTACGTAATTATTTTGTGATGTGTCTATTTTATTAACTCTCAAGTCCTTATTCTCAATAACTTTTATTATTTCACCCCTACCAATCTTCTCATGTCTGTGCAATGTAAAAGTGTTATCACTAAAATTATGTAAAAGCAAAATTCCCTTTCCATTTTTCAAAGAATACAAACCCTCTTCCAAAAAATATTCATTATTTGGTTTGCACCGATACCCCCCATTTACGAGTACAGACCCCGTAAAACACTGTGCGTCATAAATAACAACATAATTTAATCCTGGTTTAATTTCTATATCACTGGCTATTTTTAATTCCAACCTTGTAAAATTGTCTTTATCTTGTTTTATTATTAAACCATTAGCAGTTTTAATTATACTAATATTCGATAGTTCAATAAACTATTGTCCTATCAACACTGGGTATTGCAAGAGATGATCAGGTACCACAAACAAATTTATTTTGGCTTTAACTCCTTGTATTTGTACTTCCGCAAAACAACTTCCTAATGCCTGAACCTTAGCACCCCCAAAACCAGTCATAGTTAATGATTCTGTACTCAAAATCTGAGAAACTTTTTGAGCATCACTTTATCATCTTATTAATGAACAGTCACTTCCTAAATCTATAAAACATGTTCTTTCCTGACCATTTACAAAAATTTTCTGTACATATTTTTGTTTTGTCGAGTTTTTCATACTGCCCCCAGATATTTCCATAACATTTTTATTTTTCTTCTTTCGAAAACACTCACTAGCCTCATGCCCAATAATTGAACAATTAGAACATTTTTTTATAGGTATTGTACAATTTGCTACAGTATGCCCTTCTTGCTTGCAGTTAAAATATCTAAACGGAACTTTAGACTGATTATTATTTTGAGGTTTCAAATTAGGAATCTTAACTGTTTTTGATGCCATACCCTTTTCAAATGATTTGTTTCTCGCACTTCGCAAGTAGGATAAAAGTTTGTCCGGATTATCAAACTGAGCCGCTTCCGCCCCTAACCTAACTGCTCGATCATCAATCCCAAAAATTATAAATTCTACAGCCTTTTTACCACTTATTTCGCAGTTTTTTCATAAAAATAGTCTTCTAAAGACTCACCAAATTTTGCCCTCTTTTGCAACATATCAAACAACATTTGGCCATAGTTTTCTTCGGCCGGAAATGCAGACTTTAATTTTTGCTGCCATTGGTTCCAGCTGAAATCTACAGTCGTAAGGCCCTCGTACCATTTCTTAGCATTACCGACCAATTTTGATAAAGCACTAACAACTTTTTGACGATCAGTCCAATTATAAATACGAGCTATTTCATTTACTTTACATAACCAAATATTTATATTTTGTCTTTTACTGGATGGGTCAAATTCTGGCACAACATTTGAAAAACTTATATTTTCACTATTGGAAGATTGAGATAATTTTGTGAACAAATCAGTAAACTTCCGTTCCGTTCCGTTCTGGTGGCGCACTGACCAGAAGTTTTTGATAGAAGAAGGGCATTGATATTAGGGCATACAAGAGGACCGTCCAGGTTGGGCCACACGGTCATATGAGCGTGGCCCCCGTGATGGTGGCTGGCATGCGACGGTGTTCTGAGGTGGTAGCGGTTTGCTGCCTTAGATTCCCGTTGTCGCCTACTAGTCACGCCCGGCGGTGGCCACACTGTAAAGATCTGTGATGGGCCAACATCGATGATCGACCGTTATGCGGCTAATATCTACCCAAGACACCAGTGGCCACGTAGATGCGATCAGGAGTGTAGGGCGTTCGCAGTCGGGATAGGAGAGGCAGGAGGTTGAACCGACAAGTATTCTAGCAACGAGCCTGCATATTAGGATGATAGATACTATACTTGGTGTGTAATAGATACAGGGGGGGAGTTAGACTGCATTATTTTCAGTTGTCTTGAGAGGTGGTATTTCGTTTTCTTTTGATTCTGGTCTTGCATCCGTGTCAATCCGATATTTGCTTGTCCTATTGTGATGTCTGATTGTAACTGGCGCTGTTATTTTCTTCTGTTCAGGTATCCGTGGTTTCTGGTTCTGGCTCTGACTCTGTGTCTGTCTCGATGGATTTGAATATTATGTCTTCGGCCGCGGTTTTCAGTATGTCCCTGTGGCCTGCTATATTTTCCCAGTATTCCACAGGCCTATTTGTATATTTGAATATATCCTGGGTCAGTGAGTCTTCCCATGTAAGGATAGGTCGACCGACTTTTCGTTTTTTCTCTTTATAGTCCCTTGCTGCGTGTAGGACGTGTGGTTTCTCGCGTCTTAGGATGTGGCCTAGGTACGAGATTCTTCTTACTTTGAGGATTTTTGTTATGGTTTTTTCTTCTAGTATATCTTTAATTTTTCTCGTTTTAGGACTGTCTCTAGAGTTTGCTAGTATTTCCCTCAAGATGTGCCTCTCGTATCTCCGTAGGCGTGACCTATTTGCTTTGGTTAGGGAAGCTACGTTTAGGCCGTATGTCATCGTTGGACTTATGACCATTTTATACAGGAGGCGTGAGATTTTCCATTCTATTTTATTTTCTTTTATGAATGGCATAATTGCTTTAGTGTTTTTATGGCTTTTTCACATCTTATTTTGATGGAGGTTCGTCTGTCGTGTTTGGAAGTAATGTATGTGCCCAAATATTTGATTTCATTCACGGGTTTAATGAGGATGCCACCCATGAGCATTGGCTGATCCTTGTCGGTTAGGCTGGACAGCGGGTCCCTTATGACAAGCTTTGTTTTGCTTTCGTTTATTATCAATCCTACCGTTTTGAGCAGATTTTTGAGTTTTATGACTATTCTGTTAAGGACGTCAATGTCTAGACCTACGATAATGAGATCGTCAGCGAATGAGAGAATGAGAGGTAGAGATATTCCTTGGTCTTGATCTAGCTTAGCTAGCTAGCTCTATATCTTCTCCTTCTAATGTCCTCAGGACGTCGTCCATAAGAATGGTGAAGAGCCTGGGCGATAGTGGACAGCCTTGTTTGACTCCCTTGCCCTAAGATATCGTTTCTGTAGTTTGGCCGCACCATGATATAAACGTCTTTTCGTTCATACATGCCTCTACTATCCTGTTTGTTAGAGGTATATTAAGTCTCGTCGCCAGGATATCTCTCAGGGCTTCTAAGTTGACGGTGTCAAAGGCTTTTTCAAGGTCCAGCGCTGCTACGTATATTTTTATTCCTTCTTTCCAGTTGGTGTCTAGGACCCGCCTTATTGTGTAAATATGGTCGTCCGTGGATCTATTTTCGAGGAAAGCTGCTTGGTAGCTGCCTAAGCTGGTTTTTTCGTCTACTTTTTGCAGGAGATAGTTTGCGTATATTCGGTACCCTAAATTACATATAGATATTTTCCTAAAATCTCCCGTTTGTTTGTTTTTCTTTATAGGGACCTGTTTGGTCAACCTCCATTCATCAGGGATTTTGTTGTTTTTCCACGCGTATTGCATTGACTTGACTACTTGGTCTATGAATTTATCTGGGGCCGCTTTATATAACTCCGGTACAATTTGGTCCGTTCCTGGCACTGAGCCATTACGCATTTTGCAAATTATTAGTCTTATGGTTAAGTCATCTGGAGTATCTTCGTTTGGTAGATGCCCGTGGGTTTCTTTTAGTTTCAGCTAGACATTGGAATGAAGTATTTTGATTGAGTTCTGAGTGTATTTAAGTAGGTGTGTATTGGGCATTTGGGCATTCTAAAACACTTTTAAATACCGTATACTTCACTCCGTTTGCTGAACTACGTTCAGCTGCACTACGTTCGTAAACGGTATTTAAAAGTGTTTTAGAACCCCCAATACAAAGATAATAAAAATATTCGTGCTCAAATCACTGTTAACTTATTATATTCACTCCGTTCCGCTGCACTACGTTCGTAAACGGTATTCAAAAGTGTTTTAGAACATCCAATACAAAGATAAAAAATACTCGTCCGCGATTCAGTGTCAACTTATTTTAACACTTACCAGTATGTTCTTTGTTCCGTGTCCTATGATCCAGTTTAAAACACACATGATTGAAACTATATGACACGATCCGGTAAAAAAAATATAAATTTGTATCGTCCTGTATACTAAACACATATTTCAAGATTTTTCAGATTAATTGGATTAGAACTGGTTCCTCGTTCAACTTCACAGCAGTGATTGGCTGTGGGTTCCTATATATGTACGTTTCTAGAAATCAAGAACTGGATCCTCGTCAAATGACTGGTTGAGGGTTCAAGAGAGGAAGAAAGTACATATAAAGGACTGGATCCTCTTCAAAGTGTAAAATTGACTGGATGAGGGTTTCTAGATCCAAATCAAATGAAGACCTTGTGTCTTTCCACCCGAACGATACAAATAACACTTTTTTCACATAAATCGATCGCAATTAGACGCATCATCGTCAAGTTGTAAACTCAAAGCAAGACTGACTGAGGCGTTCTCACGCTCGCGTTACGCTCTGCATAAAAATGTTAGCTCAGCATAAAGGTGTGTCACTGTGTTGTAGCTATGACTGTTAGTATTAACACATGCATTTTATCTCAATCAGCAAAGTTGCTACCACGGATCCAGTGATACCTTTTACCCAACTGTTCCAAAGCGGAGGGTAATGTTTTCATTCTTACGGTAAGGTTTTGCTTTAAAGTGAATAAAAACAGATTAAAGATATAAGAATATTAACATAAGTATGTAAGTAATGTTGTAAAGTATCCTTGCGCTCGAGAAATGATGCAGAAAATGCAGGCTAGTATCCTTGCGCTCGAGAAACAGGTAACAGAAGTTATAAGCATAACTACAACTGTTCAAACTACTAACCTTGATATTGGCAAATCAGTGGAAATGGTCTCCGAAAAGCTGAATACAATGGAAGCTAAAATTGATTGTTTGGAAGAAAATCGGCGTACGATTATCAACCAACTAGTACAAATCGATACTAGATGTGAAAATCTAGAGCGAATCTCGAGGAAAACCTGTATCGAAATTCGTAATGTGCCAAAGGAGAAGCAAGAAAAACTGGATGACCTGTACTCTGCGCTTATTACCCTGGCTAGCGCTTTGAATGTTAATCTGGTGCCACACGACATCCGTGATGCTTATCGGGTATATACGAAAAGCAACAACGATAATCCGGCCATCGTATTCGAGTTAGCAAACACCCTACAAAAATCAAGAATAATTGAAGCGGTTAAAAAGTGGCATAAGTCTGGAAAAGATCAGCTCAACACCAAGAATATGGGACTGACTTGTACGGTTGCGCCTATTTATATCTCGGAATGCTTGACGGCAAAAGGCAAGCGCCTATACTACCTTGCCCGAGACTTCGCGAAAACAGAAGGTTATCAATACTGCTGGACCCATAATGGTCTTGTATATCTGAGGAGAAAGCAAGGAGACCCTTATGTGATGATAAAAAGTGAAGAACAACTAAGTGAACTTAAAATAGCCAAGTGACTAAGATTATGTAACTGTGTAATGTCAGGTCAAGAGTACACAAAACCGACGAGCTTGCATGAAAAGATTGATGAATGTAGAGGAAGCAAGAGAAGTATGTCAAGATCGTAGTAAGTGGAAGAATGTGGTCTCTGCCTACCCCTCCGGGAAAGAGGCGTGATCTTATATATATATATAGTAACTAAAAAATCTAAATTGGATCTTGTTGAGCTGGCCGTGGATATCGCTAATATAAATTGGACAGAGTTTTATAACCACACCGACGCAAACTTAGCTACCTGTGACTTTATCTCTAAAATCAGTAAAAAAATATCTGACCATACCCATTGTGTAGAAGTTCGTAAATCAAAACTTATAAGACAACCATGGATAACGTCAGGATTGTTGAAATGTATGCGTACTCGTGATGAACTACACGCTAAAGCTAGGAAAGATACAAAAAATCAGGAAATTCAAGTTAAATATAAGAGATATAGAAACTGGTGCAATAACGTTTTACAAAACCTAAAAAACCAACATGACCGTAACCTTTTGAATAATAGTATAGGCGATAGTAAAAGAACATGGAAAGCTGTTAAATCTGTTTGCAATATTTCGAGTAACAAATCTACAAGCCATGATCTGTTAAATATGGGAAATAACCCAAAAGATTCACTTAACAAAATAAATGATTATTTCGCACATGTAGGCCAAAATTTGGCTAATGTAATATTGCAGGATAATAAAACAACGGAAAATGATCTCGTTTCTAAAATTTCGCTGCCAGAAGTGATGGCTAATTCATTCTTTTTAAGTCCAACAGATTCAGTTGAAATTAGTAAAATTGTATCAGCACTAAAAATAGGATCTTCACCAGGCTGGGATAGTATAGGCAACAATGTACTTAAACTTTGTAAAAATGGGCTTGTCGAACCTATTTCTCATCTTGTTAATCTGTCTTTGTCCACGGGAGTTGTACCATCCTCTCTGAAAATAGCACATATTTGTCCTATATACAAAGCAGGAGACAAAACTGAACCTTCTAATTATCGTCCTATTTCGTTGCTAAACTCGATCTCTAAAATATTAGAGAAAGTAGTCAACGCTCGTCTTCTCAATTACTTAGAGCTAAACTCACTATTAGCTGCCAATCAGTTTGGATTTCGCCGTGGCAGGTCAACTGAAGATACCGTCACTAAACTGACTGAATTTATTGCAGATAAACTAGATAGCGGTGTCAAGTGTGTCGGCGTCTTCCTTGACCTTGCCAAGGCATTTGACACCGTCTCTCGACCTATACTACTAAAGAAAATGGAGTCTTACGGAATCCGTGGTCTTGCTCTAGAGTGGTTTAGGTCATATTTGTCAGATAGGAAGCAGAAGGTCAAGGTATTGGAAGAACTTAGTGATTTTTCAACTATAAATTTCGGCGTGCCGCAAGGCAGCGTACTAGGGCCAACTCTATTTCTAATATATCTAAACGACCTCTGTACACTTGACATTCCACGTGCCTCTGTATTCGCGTTCGCAGATGACACAGCAGTCATATTTCATGGGAATACCTGGCAAGAAGCGTTGGCTGTAGCAGAAATGGGAATGAGATTGGTTTCTGACTGGTTGCAGTCCAATCTACTTACCTTGAATGCCAAAAAAACTAAATTCCTTGCATTCCACATATCTCAACGTACATCTCTAAAAACAACCCATATAATTAAAATACATTCTTGCGGTAAAAGTTCTGACTCGTGTAGCTGCCCACAAATCGAACAGGTCAAGAGCCTTAAATATTTAGGGATTATGGTTGATGATAAGCTTACTTGGGAAGACCAGATAGATGCAATCCGTAGCCGTGTTCGTAAGCTTCTTTATATATTTAAACGTTTACGATACGTTGCTGATGACAATACTATTAGACTAGTTTATACTGCGCTTTGTCATTCACTGCTAACCTATTGTATCCCTATATGGGGCGGTGCATGCACCACCCACTTGCTTAAAGCAGAACGTGCTCAGAGAGCACTCCTAAAGGTGGCCTATCGTAAGCCGTTTATGTATCCGACCCACTTGCTATACCGTGACTGCGATCAGCTAACTGTTAGGCAGTCATACATAATGGCAAACTTATTGAGGTTCCATAGACTTGCACCAACTTGTATTTCTAATAAAAATAGAACCAGACGTATGTGTTTGTGGTCAGTCCCAAACATTAGAACTTCATTTGCAAGACGCTTCACAACTTACCGGGGTCCTTTTCTGTACTCAAGAGCAGAGAAAGCTCTCTCGATATTTGAGTGTAACAGGTACAACTGTAAAAACAAAATTAAAAAAATGGCTGGCCGGGATGAGCTACTTTGACACCGAAAAACTCTTATTACCATTGCAGTGACCTAGAAAAGCTCTCCTTATGCTCCATACACGCTGGACCCATACACGTACAAGCACGCACGCACGCACGCACGCACGCACGCACACACACACACACACACACACACACACACACACACACACACACACACACACATACACTCACAATCACACACACTCATACACACACTCATACACACACCATACATTCACACTCAGACATTTCTAAATGTAAATTGTTCCTATGTTCTAATATGTACAATATCTATTGTCCTTTTTTTTTCTTTTTGCTATCATTTCTTATTGTGTTTCTGTAAGCTTATTTATAGAATGTTTTCATTTCTTTTTTCTGTATCCGATGGAAGAGACTAGTTCTCCCGACACAGGGAATCCTAGTGGGAGAACTAGAGCGGCACAAAATATGTATCTAATTTTAAGAAGCAAATAAAGAATTATTATTATTAAATTAAAAACTATATGAAGTATAACTAATAAAAAAGCATTTATTTACAGAGTCATTTATCATTGAAATGAAAAAGTTTTTGTGAGGTAAGTAATTGTTTTAACTATTGTATTTAATTGTAAATAATAACCTCAATAACCATACCTGCTATTTATATTTAAGTATATTCCAATTTAAACGCGATACCTTAATTAATTATACGTTCTTTGTCTATAAAAAGCAGTGCTAGTAACAGGACATAACTAAATTAAATACATTTTATGGTATTTTTTATAGACTCACGATCCGAATAAAAACCATAGCGGGCCGCATTCAGTCCGCGGGCCAGGAGTTTAACATATCTGACTAAGTTGCATGTATTGCATTGCAGAAACGTGTACTGACAAGAATGATATAATAATATTTTGCTGACAGGTATATACAGGTGTGGAGAAACTTTGCCGAGTGTCTGGGTGATTACTCTACCTGCTTGCTGAGTTGAGAATTGTGGGTTCAATTATTGTTTAATGTGGTATCTTTTTATAAGTGAGCAAATACCTAACATTTTTATTTTTGACTTAAAGTAAAAAAGAGGATATTAAGGCTAATTTTAATATTTACCTATGTATGTCTTGTATCAACATAGCTCTTAAACGCGTTGACTGATTTGAATACGGTTTTCATTAAGTACTTGATAGTTGGTTTCTATCACATTGGTTCGTAGCTATGTTTGATGAAAATCGGTTTTTTGTTTTGGATTTGTTCGATTTTATAAAACGGTAAAACTGTTTTTGTGCTGCACGCTGTATACGAATTTTACTGATTCATTTACATTAAGTATAAGTTTGAATTTACATTTTATTATCATCCCACAGAAATGTGTAAATAAGCATTTCTTTACATCAATGTACAAGTTTGAAGTTATACACACACAGCCGGATTGCATACACCATTTACAACGAACGCTGTGATATGGCTACGTTCCACTGCGCTGGTTGCATTCGTTCTGTGTAGAAAATATAATAAGAAAACCACAGTGTTAGAATGTGAGGAAAAGGAATTAAAACGATAACCCATGAAACAATAATGCTGGTGCTGGTTTTATTGGTTTTATTTATTAACATACGTACATTCAAATAATATTAAATTAGGTACACTGATAAATGAATAAATTATGAAAAATATATCCGTACCGCATTCTGGTAAATCCTTCTACACAGCGGACATCTAATAATGCTAAGCGCACACTTTCCACATGCCACCACATGTCCACAAGGCATGAAGCATATATTGCACTCTTCATCATAACATATTTTACACAAAAGACTGGTATTTTTAGGGGTTTCCTCCTCCGTCTCATCTTTAGGTTTGATCTTGCTTTCCAATGTAGACTGCGGTGATGGCGGGGGCTTGTTGTAAGATGCAGGAAGCGCACATGCTTCACTAATCACTACTTGAATGTAATCTCTTCCCTTCACTTGTTGGACGTAAGCACATTGACGGAACCATCTAGCGTGCTCTTCCCACGGCACATCTTCAGGATTCCAATCCTTTAGTCCACCACCACAATAGAAACACATAACTTTATCACCCAGTCCGGTATAAAAAAATCCTGCCTCCACCAGATCCTCAGGTTTCTGACTCATGTTGCGCGGCCAGTCCTTGAAACTGCGCTTTCTTGATACAGGACTGATGTAGAGAGGATGCGTGGGAGTCATCATGCAGTCTTTAAAACTAACACTACCGCATAGTCTGAGTACGCTGTATGAAATGGAACTTTATTTAAATCAAATTGATTGTTTTAAGTACATAGTATAACATATTCTTTTGAATCATCATTTTTAACAAGGTGTAAGTTTACATTTACAGTTTATCATTTTCCCACAGACAAATAAGTCTACGCTAGCATTTCTCTTTACTTTCACACACTTAATTTTACACTTACACACAGAGACACACACAGTCACAGTTTTTAGCTGATTAAGGTTTTTTTTATTATAAAACCTACGGAAATTACCACTGGGACATCATTTGTGCTCAGTATTTGCAAGCTATAACTTGCAGAACTTACCTGCCTAATCCAGTGTGTTTGAGAAGTACCTATTTACAACGAGGATCCGCTGCTACGAAATAATGTTCGTAAGTTTTTTGTGTTATTACTTTGTCCGATTTTTTTTTTTTTTTTTAAGTACTTGCATTAAAAACACCCGACGAAGAAACTTTAAACTTTGTTTTAATCCATATGTTATTATACTTTTAGTCTGTCTTAGAATACAGTCTAAATTCTACAGGCTGAATTAAGCATAGTAGTTTTTATAGCTACCTTACTAATACATATTTTGTTTGTTTTAGGTCTGAACACGAGTATAAAAGAAAATCAAAGAAGAACGAAGGCGAAGCGTTCCTGGACTCTAACGACGACGAAAAGCTAAGGTACATACATACTTATCATCAAATCATATTTACTTTAAAACTTTATCATTAGTAGCTAAAAGTGTTTACGTTTTTAGGTGGATCTTTTACTGTAAATTATTAATTGTGATTGAATGTTTGTTAACATATTTTTTTTCCTTTCAGCATTCCAAAGAAGAAGAAGAGCAAGCCACAGTCAACTAAACGCGCAACTAAGGCAGTCCCTGTGCCTTCTTGTTCGAAGTCTGAGGAGACCAGCGCATGGTTATTCGGCTCGGACGACGAGGACGATACTACCGTCGTGCGTCGTCGCAGTCCAGAGCATCCGCAAAGCGTGCTAACACGCAAAGTTCCTGGCGGCAAGTTGCGCAAAACAGCTATTTTGGACGGAGCTTTGTTGGCGGAGCTCCGCCTATACAACGTTAACGACGTTCGCGGGCTCGACGGGTTGGACCGATGTGAGCAGGCGCTGTTTTGGCTTCTCTTCAAGGAGACCAAGAGTCGCCGGAATTTGAAACGCTCAGAAAATTTATTAATATTGCGAAACGCAAATTTCCTGAAGAAGGTACTTTTTTTGCAGAAAAAAAGAAAAAGTAATATAATTATATAATGTATTGATTTTAAGAAATATAAAAATATAATTATATTCCGAATCTTAAATTCTAATATTTTTATTTACTTATGAAATTGCACTGACTATCGGTTTTTTACACCTAAATACTTTAGATTTTGCACTCCCTATCAGTTTTTTCAATCATGACAAAAACTGTATTTTGTTCAGTTTGCGATATATCAATTAAAAGCAAAGCTCTCTCAGCTCACTTAAAAAGTATTTTACATAAAAATAATACCTCGATAAATGAGAGTAATGGTATAGAGAAAGTAAGTAGTGCCTTTCGCAATCGCATAGCGTCGTACCGGGTATACTGCGGGGTCGGCTGCGCCCGCGACGGCGCTGCGGGCGAGGAGCAGCGCGCGCTCCCGCCCGCCGAGTTCCTGCTGCGCTTGCGCAAGCGGGTTCGTGCCTTACTCACCGCCCGCATGCAGGCTCATACCAGTCTTAAAGTTAATTTTGAATTATTTGCTGAGTTTTGTTTGCCAAAAAATGATTCATCATCAGTTAAGTCTTTTGCAACTGAAAATAATACATTGCATCAAAATTATAACTTTGGAGATATGTTCTCAAAAGTTGTCGAAACTATTAGTCGTAAAATTGATTCATTTGAAGAAAAAGATAGTGGTTGGGCATTCATAAGGAACTTATATCTTGAAATAAATATAAATAAGTATAACCCTCTTAAAGCTTCAAGTTACATAGAGTTGCCAAAGATAATAAACAGCAAACGCGCTTGCATTAATATTCAGAATGCTGATAACTTTTGTTTCTTGTGGTGCATAATGGCATCATTATTTCCCGCAAAAAGTAATGCACACAGAACATCAGCATATCCACATTTTGAAGGTGTTCTTAACACACAAAATATGAGTTTTCCTGTAGGTTTCTCAGATATTAAAGTCTTTGAAAAAAACAATCCACATATAAGTGTTAACATCTATGGACTGAAAAACAAGTCAAACGTTGTTGGGCCTTTGTACAGAAGTATGTGTCGAAAAAAACATCATGTGAATTTACTTTTAATTGAGAGTGGTAAACAAACTCATTATTGTCTAATAAAAAACTTACCAAAATTACTTCGCCAACAACTGACTAAACATCATGGTAAAATATATTTTTGTGAAGATTGTATGATTTTCTTTGATAATGATGCCAAACTAAAATCTCACGTTTGCAGTGGTGTAGCAACTATCTTACCTAAAGAGGGGACATTGATACAGTTTCAACATTATGAAAGAATGCACGATATGCCGTTTGTTATTTATGCCGATTTCGAGTCAATATTAAAACCAACCGCAAGTGATTCCGGGACAGGTGGTAGTAGTTCAACTACTACACTACAACAACATGTGCCAGCCGCGTTTGCATACTACATAGTTTGTTCGTATGATAGTTCGCTTAATAAATATGTATCCCATCGGGGACCTGACAGTGTAGAAAAATTCATACAACATCTTCAGTCGGACGTTACTAACATACACAAAATATTAAATACACCCATGAGTATGTCATTAACAGATGATGATGAAAATAATTTCACACAAGCTGATTTTTGTTATCTTTGCGATAGATTGTTATTTGACGACAAGGTAAGAGATCACTGTCATCTTACTGGGCGCTATCGTGGTGCAGCACATTCATATTGCAATCTTAGGTACCGCCTACCTAAATTTGTCCCAGTATTTTTTCATAATTTAGCAGGTTACGATAGTCATCTTTTTATTCGAAATTTAGGTGAAATGTCGGGTAACATAAAAGTTATAGCAAAAAATAAAGAAAATTACATATCATTACAAATTTTTTCAAGTTAATAAAAATGAGTGTATTCCAGTTCGGTTCGTTGATTCATTTAAATTTCTAGGTACGAGTTTAGAGAAGCTCGTAGATAACCTGAACATCACCGACTTTAAACATCTAAAAGAGAATTTTCCTTCTACTGAACAATTCAACTTACTGAAACGAAAGGGTGTGTATCCATATGAGTACATGACTAATTTTCATATTTATGAAGAAGATAAGCTACCTCCTCGGTCTTGTTTCTTTAGTTCACTCACCAAATCAGATATTTCGATACTGGATTATGAACATGCGAACAACGTTTGGAAATATTTTGATATACAAAATCTAGGCGAATACACTGACTTATATCTTAAATCAGATGTCATATTACTTGCTGACGTATTTGAAAATTTTCGTCAAACCTGTAAACTTAACTGCAAGTTGGATCCAGCTTTTTATTTAACAGCTCCTAGTTTAAGTTTTGATGCAATGTTATTAAAAACTGAAGTAAAACTGGAATTAATAAGTAATTTAGAAATATTAAGAATGATACAGAAAGGAATTCGCGGTGGAATATGTTTGTGTTCTACCAGGTACTCTCAAGCTAATAATAAATACTTGTCAAACTATAAATAATCCTTCAAAGAAACCCAATTATTTGGTTCTAATCGATAACAATAATTTATATGGTTTTGCTCTTTTTGCTCCGTTACCTCATTCTGATTTTATATTATTAAGACGAGCTGAAATTGATAATATCGATTTTTGTAACACACCAACTGATGGTGAATTTGGATATATACTAGAAGTCGATCTCATGTACCCTGATCATTTACATGATATTCATAATGACTTTCCATTCTGTGCTCAAAAATTTGCTCCTCCCGGTTCCAAAACTTCAAAACTGATTCCAAATTTATATGACAAATATGAGTATGTCATACATTTTGCACATCTTCAAACTTGTATGAAAAACGGGTTAATTTTAAAAAAGATACATAGAGTTATTAAATTTAAACAGAGTCCTTACTTAAAACAATACATAGACATGAACACTGAATTAAGAAAAAAAGCAAAATCTAAATTCGAACAAGATTTTTTCAAACTTTTAAATAACTCGATTTTTGGCAAAACGTTAGAGGATACTGAAAAGAGAACCGATGTAAAATTAGTTAATCAGTGGAACGATGATAGAAACAAAACACGGAAGAATATAACAGCTGAACAATTAATTCCTAGACCGAATTTTCATAGTGCTTCAATCTTTTCGGAAAATTTTGTAGTTGTTCAAATGAAACCTGAAACTATTACTCTTGACAAACCTATTTATATAGGGTTTTCTGTACTTGAAATATCCAAAAGTCATATGTACGATTTTCACTATTCCGTGATGAAACCTTTTTATGGAGATAAAATCAGACTTTGTTATACAGACACTGACAGTTTTCTTTATTCGATCGAAACACTAGACTTTTATAAAGACTTAAAGACACATTTGCTGTGTTATTTTGACACAAGTAACTATTCTGAAAACAACTGTTATGGAATACCCCTTTTAAACAAAAAAGTGCCTGGACTTTTTAAAGACGAATTCAGTGGAAAAGTAATTTCGGAATTTGTCGGTTTAAGATCTAAATTATATTGTATTAAAACGGAACAAGAAGAATTGAAAAAAGCAAAAGGTATACAGAAACAAGTTATCAAAAATGTTCACTTAAAAGACTATCATAAAGTTTTGACAAAGAATGAAATAATTCGAAAGAAAAATGTGATTTTTAAATCCTTAAAACACGAAATTTTTACGCAAGAGCAAAGTAAAATAACCATTTCAGGGAATGATGATAAGCGCGTGATTTTAAAAAATAATATAAACACATTATCATGGGGGCACCGGGATGGCATGTTTTAGAAATATTAATTTTTGTATACTTACTACTAAAGTATTTAGATTGTTTAATTATTGTTCGATTTATCTATACGCAGTGCATATTATATCATGTATGTAAACTCGTAGACAAGATACCTAAGTATCTAATTTTAATGTAGTAATAATAGATTTACTTATTTTTAAGCCACAGTGTACAATTATGTAACGACTGTTTTTGTGTAAAGGTATAATTATAAGTTACCTATTTAAGTAGATTAAAGGAGAGTAATAAATAAAAATAAAGTTTATATATGCCTCATTTCTATTTTTATTTTTATCATCTCGTAATTCAATCGTTAAGGTATCCGATAACCCTTTTCCTACTAAGTTCTTCAAACAAGCTGGAACATGTTTTATCATACTGGAAAAAATGCTAACTTGATAGTTTTACACATGACAATAGAAATGTAATTATCATTTTTTATTCACTCGTCGTGGAGAGAACACGCAAGATTACTGTCTTGACCCGCAGAAAATTTGCTATCGGTAAAAATTTTTTGAGTTTTGTATTGTTTTTATATTTTATTTAGGTAAGTACCTAAACTATACTTTCCATAACTAACTATATTTTCCTTGTCTACAGAAAATGGAATCTTCAATTGTGTTGACACCATACTTTAACTTGGACGAGGCAGATCTTACTTGTACACAAGATCATTGCGAACAGTGCAGCGATGTGCATAAGGAGCAAAAACAATCTCCACGCTCCAAGGCGAAAAGAACATTCAAAAGACGTGAAAGAAAGCAGCAATGTCTAAAAAGAGAGTTCAGTACAAGAGCCTCTTCATACGTTATCAACAGGGAAGTGGGGAAAGGCCGTCGTGTAATAAAAATTTAAATTATTGACACTGAGACGTTGAACAGCGAAAGCGATGCAGAGGAAGGACACACCCTCGTCAGCGCGCAGTACACGGTGAAGGAGTCGGTTGACGATATTATGGACCAAACCGAGACCCTAGTCCATAATATTTCAAAAAAGCTATGCGGATATAGTTTCTACGCGTTTTAGATTATTTTTTATTAAGTTTTGTTTATTTTTAATACTTTTAAATAATAACTTAGGTATAAGATAATATTAAAATGATTTACTTGTATTATTCATTATAATTAAGTTGTAAATATTAAATAAGCTAGTAGGTTAACTACTTAATAAAAGTAATATATGAAAGTTTTTTGGTTTTATTATTTAGTTTAGTTAGGTGAAAGTTCAAAGACAATAATTAAACATTCATTTTGTTAAAACAGCAGTTTCAAAAAATACGTAATAAAGAATTTAATTAAAAACTGAATAATAATCGACAGATATGTAAATATAGGTATGTTTGATTTTATAAGGTTTATTAAAATAGAAATATCTAATAAATATCATTACCTAACATGTACCTACTAAGTCTTTCATGTTCGAACGTGTTAATGGATAATATTACACCGCTATCCAGCGTGGTGTGATATATCCAACTACCTTTTTATATTCAGATATCTATTACATGCATGAACTTTTTATCAACTAAATGCTTCCTTCTGTGCTTTTAATATGCACGGTATTTTTTAACTCAGTAAACCATAGTAAGTACGATAAATTAATAATACTTTTGCATAAGATTGATACTACGTAAAGGGACTCAGCAAAAAACTATATAGATATTTTGATTACATACTTTATTCATCAACTAAAAATTATAATCTTATAAAATAAAGATATGACTATATACTAACAAAATAGATTAAACTGATGCATATTGTTCTCAAAGTACCACTTTTTCATACATAACACATTCTTAAGTGCACAATAATCTATGTGATGAGCACAGTTAAAAAAAAGATTATCTTTACAAAAAATATTGTACAAGTTCTTCAGTTTAGGACACCTTTTTCGCCAATATCTACAATATTACATTTAGAAGTTAATTTCTTAACCCAATTAACTTTTTCACCCCCTTTTACAAGAATGAACTTATTTAGTAACAAAGATTTCATGATTCTATAAAATTCTTGATAGTCAATAAATCCCTCGCTCCATAATATATGCCTGTGCTTTTCAATCCAACTAACTTGTCTTCTTTCTTCAATACTTAGTTTTGAAAATGCATATGGCGGCTTTACTAAAAACGTTTGAGTATACTCAGCTGTTGCCAAAGCCATTTCTTTTATAATAAAATTATTTGCACAATCTTTAAAACCCTGAACATCAATAAAAATAATGCCATTCATGATATTTTCCTTACCACACTACTCAGTGGTTTATATTCTACGATGCAATCGTTCAGAATGAGACAAAAAGCCGTTGTTTGTTCAGGCAAGTCAACTTCACATTCAATTTCAAGCCTCACATCTATAGACCCCCCTGATTTTAAGCAATCCACTTGTCGTGAACAGTCTATCACGAATAAGGGCGCTTTGGTTTTAAATTCATCAAAAGCTAACAACGGCTCTGGTCGACGTCCGTAATAACACTGTTGAAATTTTGCGTATTGCTCATATATTAATGAATAACTATTATTTGCAAAACTTAAGTTCATATTTTCATATGGATAGTATGTTGAATTTAAGAACACTTTAACATCGCGGAGGTAACAATGATCAAAGTGTGACATATCTTTATTCGCGTGATTCTTTCTGTTGATTTGTAGACCTAAAATAACATATCTAGGTTTTTCTATCTGGGATGACGTTTTAATTGACCATGAATGTTTTGATGTTTTTGGAAGCAAAGGATATTCGTGTAAATCCCAATTTCTAAATACAATATTAAGAGGACGATCTTTTTCTAAATGACGAAGTTAATTTATCCTTTCTCGATCCGACACTTTAATGTGCGGAACACGCCAAACTATCTTGCGTATTGTAATATCTTCTATGGCTTCCCCCGTATTTAATTTTATCGCATTCAAATTGGTATTATTTCGTAAAAGTATTAACTCATGTTTACAATTAATAATAACTTTATTATAATCTTCAGCAAATCCTAGAATTTTGTTTAGAGGAATGGATACTGAAAACTCTGACTGTGGATGTTTTAAACCGTCAACGCTCCACCCCCAGTGTTTAGACATTTTAGCTTCACTGTCCCTCATTGACAAAATAGACTTCATAGTAGTTGTAATACCAACATTTTTAACTTTATCTATTTCTATTCCATTTAATTCATAGCGAATATCTTGAAAAAGATAAAGTATTGCATTATTTGTAAAATGAAAATTTGGTAGAGGCGCTTTTGTAGTTTCGTTTATACCACGAATGACGCCTTCTATATATAATGTGCTTGCAGATGGTAATAAATATAAATCTTGTTGATTAATAGGTATGCGAATTTCATCGTTCTTATTAAAACTACACACATAGGGTTTATAAGAATGAAACTCATAACTTTGTATGGAGTTATCGTAAACCACGGGATCTGTCAAGTTTAAGATATTCATTTTAGTAATCCAATTAATTTAAGAAATTTCTTGTTTTCTTTAGTTAATTTTTTAGTTGGAGTGGATTTATTTCGTTGTTTAAACTTTTTTAGAGCTGTTGCCCTTTTGAAATCAGTTTGCATACTGAGTGAACGCAGTGCCGGTGCTGTATATATATAAAAATTTATCATTTTTTCCGTAGGTGAAAGTACAGCTGTATTTCTTCGTCTCTTAAATTTACCGTTTGATTATTGGAATCTAGAACTCGAACGTTGATTGCGCTGATACTGTTTTGATTTACAGGGAAATAAATAATATTCTTTGGAACTTCGATAATTCTGTAACCTGGTGGAACATTGGGTGCAAACTCATGAATTATATGAGATGGATTTCCATTGACAAAAGATCCACTGACAATATCACATTCGACTCGAAGCACGGTTGTTGATAGAATGTTAATAGGATAGCGGGACTCATGTAATATATTGGCTTTTAAGGTGTCGTTTCCAAATCCTAATAAATTCCCAAGAGTATAAGGTTTTTCAAAATGTATATCTTCTGAACACAAAATCGTTGTTTTTAAAGTATTATTGTTGCAAGATAAATTCAATGAGCAATCTTTAACATTATTTTGTAAAAAATCACTGATGTCTTGCCATTCGTACGAGCCCTCAGGAACTTCAATAACACAATTTCCATAATAAAATTTATTGTTTCTATAATCTATGTTTGGTATAGAATTAAATGTAGACAAATATAAAAGACCACACTCATATGTCCCATTAAGCTCGAGAGCTGGTGAATAATTCGTTGTTAGAGTATATGACTTATTCGATATTGACAGTGTAAAAGACATTTTGATAATGGTACTTAATATCAGTTAATTCTTATTATATGCCTATACTATTCCAAAAATTTTCAAAATAATTCAAGCATAAGTGTCCACAGTTAACAGTATTGTAACTCTGATAATTATTATAATTGTAATAAATACTAAATGGTTTTAAATATTTAACCAACTCTAGAGGTGGTTTTAAATCCCCAAAGCTATCAAAATATTCACAGTATTTATTTATTTTTACATAGGCTACCCAATGAGTACCTCCTCCTCCTCCTCCTTAAAGCACGATTGGGTAACCTTTTTTTTAGTTTTTTGAAAAAATCTGCCCAGAACCGTTTTTATACGGTTTTATGTACAATCCTTTTCCTAGAGCTATTGATTCCATCATTTTATTGTGGCGTTCAGATTCTTGTAATTGTTGTTTAGATGCTTTGTAATCATTCACAGCTTTAGCAATACCGGCTGCTCCTCCAGCTAATGAACCTAGCGCTGACAGTCCAGCAAATATTGGAATCAAGTGGTAATATACCACCTGTTTTAGGTACGGGAATCACCCGTGGAATACGGACTTTTGCCTTTTTATTGGATAACATTTTTTTGGCAGCAGCATAAGCAAATTTAATTGCTGATTTGTTGTCTTTTGGTTTAAACTTTTGTAATTGTGATCTTATTTTAGATATCATAGTACTGAATTTGTGAACTCCAGCACCTAATTTTAATTTAGCTTTCATTGCCCTAGACACCAACCACGACGCTACTTTTTCTCCCCTGCTTGAATCACTTGCTTTACTTCTTGTTTTAGCCATGTTTAATAGGTCTAAATCAGCTTTATGACGATCTTCTAGTTTCGAATATTTTGAATATGCAATATCGTGACGCATACAAGCGTCATCTAACTGATTGATTCCTCTATCTCCTCGTAACAACCTCTCTCGGAGTTTAGTTCCAGGACCACAATAATTGTATCCAGGTAAATGTAACTCGAATGGTAAATTGTTAATTATATTGTTGAGAATACCTCCTCCTTGCATTACTGCTAAGCAACTGAGAACATATACTTTGGGAGCAAAATTTATACTATTTAAATAATAGCGTTTTTATTTATCCAACTATTTTCACTGCTACTAAGACCTAACCATTTTACAAATACTTTATTGCCTCTCTCTTTTAAAACTTTTTCAACCAAATATATGTCTGGATATTTAGTTTTTTGTAGTTCTTGTTCGTAAAATGGTCCTAATATTAACTGTTGTCGTTGATCTTCAATTTTGTAAGTAACTGGAATCGTATTATTTACTTTTATAACTTTAAAGATCTCAGTAGACCAATTAGGTGTATATCCCTTTTGAAAATCACTTTTATATTTACTAATTCTGACGTGGTCACCAATTTTAAATTTAGCTTTTTTAACTAAATGTTTTTTAGAACATTCAATGTTTTCCATTACTAATCCCTGATTGTATAAATTTACGTCAACTGGTTTGTATTTTATGGTACGATGTACAGTATTATTGTACAAACTGACTATATTATTTAATGGTTTATCAATCCATTTATAATTACCCACCAGACTAAAATATTTATAAAGTTTACTTTTTATGGTCCTAATAAGTCTTTCAACTATTGAAGCCTGTTTTGTAGAATATGACGAATAATGATTGATTTTATAAGTTTTCATTAATGACTGAAATAAATTGTTATAAAATTCCTTTCCAAAATCTGTCTGAAGATTATTAGTAATACGTCCTAACTTAAGCACACTTTCAAAAGCTTGCGTAATCTCTGAACTAGTTTTAGATTTAACTGGCACACACCATGCATATTTGGAAAAACAGTCTATTACAATTAAAATATATTTGAAACCTTTGTTATCTTTTGCATGTTTTTGCATATCAATCAAATCACTTTGCCATAAATCATCAATCCCTTTTAAAACAACACATCTTCGGTTGAAATTTTTTCGTACAGCTTTATGAATCTCATCTACTACTTGATTTTTACTCATTTTTTGAAGAGATACTACTAACTCCTTCTTTATCAGGTTTATCAGTGTTATCTTCAAGATACTTGTTAAAAACTTGCAATAAGTTAGATCTTACATTACTTAGTTCACGCTGCAGTTGCTGAAGTGTACAATAATTATCTAATACCTTATCGACGTATTCCTTATTTGCTGCATCATACAAATCTTTAGGCGTATTTACTCCTTTTAAAAAAGATGATTTAAAATCATATTCGCCATTTTCAGATTTTACTAAAACTATTTGATTGTTTAAGTTTGGTGACGATAAACGCAACCTTTTGTGAACTTGATGACCAAATTTGTCTACGTTCATTTCTTAGACGACCTTTATCTGCAGTGATTGAATAATAAATGCAGAGTTAAAAATAAAAATATTTTTATATACATTTAAATAATACCACTTTCTTTCAATTCTTCTATAATAGAAATGATTTCGTTGTCCAATCCGGTGTTACCAGCATCGCGAGAAGCAAGTAATAATCTTAGTCGGTCAACTAACTCATTAGGATCATCCCAGTAGACATAGTCAACATTTTTATTAAGCTTTTTTGTTAAAGGTAAACCAGATCCTTCTTTTTCTGATTCACTTTCAGTAGTTGCTACATTTTTAGTTAACTTTATAAACATAGGCTTAATTAATTGAGTATATTTAAAACCTTTATTACTTTTGATGGGTTTGTTAGGATCATTATCTCTACGATGTGCATTTGTGGCTAGTAATATTGTCTTATATATTTTTTTATCATCTTCCGTAATTAAATCTAGCTCTGGTGTTTTTTAAACAACAGTTCACGCAATCCTGGAGTATTTTCATATTTACTGCCAGCCACAATAATTTCTTTGTCATCAATTGTTATTCTCGATGAGCCCATCATTAGTTTCCCCCTCTCTCGTCTAATACCAAATGGAATATTTTCGGGGACCTCTTCAGATAATGACCACCAATTGCGAGGGCTAATACTGTCCACAGATGCAAAGTTTTCACCACTTACATCTAAATTTTGTTGTTGTTGTTGGCTATCATTTAAACCATCGTTATTACTGAGAATTGTATCATTTAAGTTTTCTCGCTCAATTTTGCTCTTTGAGGGATTCAAGTTATATACACTTTCTTCATCAGCAGAATACAAATCATCTGAAGTATTACTAGATTTATCTGCCTTCAATGTAGCCATTGACAAACGCTTTCGTTTAAAAGACGAAATGTTAGATTTGTTTAAAATATGTTTTTTGTTCCTCTCTGCAGAATAAGGAGTGCTATAAGTTTGATCTGACGTATTTACATTAACGATTTGTTTTAACGGTTCAGTTATTGGCTTGAAAATGGAATCTAAAATCATTTCATTATCTGTTTTAAAACCTTTTAATATTTTAACTTTACGTTTTACAGCTGCAGCTGAAGCAATTATTTGTTTTTTTAATGATTTCTCTTCCTCCATTGTAGATACGTTCTCTTCTTGCTTGTGCTGATACAATAATGAAGGCAATATTAATGTATCTTTTATTTTATTACCTCAACTTCACTTGTAATTTAATTCAATCTAGAACAATAAACGTGTCGAATTGCATTCTGTAACGTCCTTTATTCTTATCACAATCTTTGTTAATTACTATACTATAATTAATTAGTTATATGGCTTAGTCCAAATCTTTGAGCACATATCTTTAAACTGAACCCAGGTCATATCAGTACCAACATGTTCATCATAGATGTGACGCAAGTTAATATCATCTTGCTTAAAAATGATTATCAAATTGGAATTGTCCCTTATTAGTTGTTTAGGAATTTTACTATAAGTTTGGTTTAAATAAAAGCAATCTATATTTTTATGTCGTCCCATCGCAAAATATTGACGTACATGGTTTTGATTTTCACACGCAATATCATCAAAAAGTATAATGGAATTGGGTGCTGCTTGGTGAGGGCTTAATACTTCCTCGTTTTCATAATACTTTGCAAAATGAATGCTTGGAACAAGTTCAAATACTTGTTCTAGAAAAATATATTTTGGTTGATATAAAGTTTTACAATAAACATAAACGTTTTCAAATTTAATACCGTTTTCATGTAAAAGAAGTCCGATCACTAAATTGGTTTTCCCACAATTAGAAGGACCTGAAATGATACAGCGAATAGTGTCAGGTAAAAGAGGTCCATGTCTGTAAAGTCTTTTGGACGGCTCGTTGCCAATTTTTTCCAGTTTTAAAGTTTGTTGTTGTTTCACAAATTTCATTGTAGGCGTTGTTTGAAGTCTTTATTCATTCAGATGTACTTGTGCAATAAAAGCATCGACTTATAATTTAGATTTATATAGGTATGAGTTTTATACACACACACACACACACACACAAACACACAGTTACTTGACACGGAATAGAGAATACATCGGTAAGTGTTAAAATAAGTTTGACACTGAATCGCGCACTAATATTTTTTTAATATCTTTGTATTGGATGTTCTAAAACACTTTTAAATACCGTTTACGAAAACGTAGTGCAGCAGAACGGAGTGAATTAATAAGTTAACAGTGATTTGCGCACGAATATTTTTATTATCTTTGTATTGGGGGTTCTAAAACACTTTTAAATACCGTTTACGAACGTAGTGCAGCGGAACGGAGTGAATATAATAAGTTAACAGTGATTTGCGCATGAATATTTTTATTATCATACGTTTGCACTTGTGTTGGGCGCTTAAATTATTAAAAAAGAATTGGCATTCTTCGGCTTTGTCGTTTTTCAATAATTTGTTGAAGTCTGTGCGTAGCTGTTTGACTTTTCGTTTAAGATGTTGGTTTTTGGGGTCGCGATTACTTAGGAAAAGGTGTTTTTTAAAGAGGCTAATGCTAAACTTTGTTCGCGGGTGTTGGTGCGTGGCTTAGACAGGGTTTCTTGAGCTGCTTCTTTTAAAATGTCATTTAGTACAGACCATGGGACTGCCTTATTGGGATTGTTTTCTAAGCAGGGATCAGACTTATAAGACTCCATCTTGTTTTCCATTTGACTGAGGTGGAATTCGAGTCTGCTGGACACCGCTAATTGGAATTTTCTATGCTTGTCCTCTACTTGTAAGGCTTCGTAGTCATAGTCTCTGTAATCGTAGGGCGGTGAATATGTTGATTTTGGCTGCCGATTCGGAATATAAGTATGTGTTGCTTTAGTTTCGGTTGTTTTAGTGAAAGTAGATGTAACTATTGAGCCCCAAACTATTTTGTGATCCGATATTTTTTTCCGACCCCATTCGCCCTTAATAGCCTGGAAGAAGACTTTATTTATGTTGCTGGTAATAATATGATCTATTTGTGAGGTTTTGGTCCCTGATTTCCAAGTTGTTTTGCAAGATTGTCGTCCCCAGGTAGAATTGATGTTTAGATTGTGTTGTTGAATGAAACTTATTAATAGGTCCCCGTTCTCATTAGAATATTTATGATACAGATTTTTACCTATCATTTGTGATGGGACTTTATTAGCATCATCCGATCCTATGTGTGCGTTGAAGTCGCCAAGTAAGATTAGATGTGTATTTTTGGGTTTTCTTTTAATTAGTGTGCCGATTTTGGCTAGACATGTAGAGGATGTTGATGGGATGTGGGTTGTTATTATTAATAGGTCTACAGGGTGCTCTATGTTGTTGAAATGTAATTTTATGAGAACTCCCAAGGCATTGTTGTCGATTTTGTATATTTTTTCGATGGTGTGTGTAGTGTGTTTGTTTATTAATATGGCTACTCCTCTTTTCTCAATGGGTCTCCTGCCACCAATTAGAATCCAATTGTAGTGTTTACTTTTGTCCTCTCCACTTGACAGGTGTGTTTCCTGGAGACCTGCTATAGTAATTTTGCGCTTTGAAAGTTCGGAGTCGATGCTGGATCTGTCGCGGGGTGTGGAACATCCTCGAACGTTCCATGTTGCCACTCTGAGTTCGTCGCAGGTAACCTGACTTTTTAGTGGTAATGAAGGTGACTGCCTTATGATCCTGTGTAACGTTGTGTCTGTTGCAATGTTGTTATGGTTCGTGCTAGTTTGTGTGCTTTCAGGGGATCCCGATGATGTTATGGTCGAAATGGATTCTGTTTCGGGCGTTTTGGTAACGTTTTGTGTTGTTTTTTGGGATCCCGAACAGTCTATGTTCTTATTGCCGTGCGTAATACTATCATAATGGTGGTCTTTGTAGTGCAGGTAAATGGAGGTGGGTGATGTTTCATTTATCGGCGAATAGACGAGGGACGTTTTGTGGCTTCCGTGTGCACATAGTACGTGGACGTTCACGAAATAGAATTCGCATGCCGCGATTAATATATCCTCGCCTCCCCAGAACCCATCCTGGTGTAGTAGCTTAACGTATTCGTCATAAGTAATTCGTTAGGTTTGGAATTGTTATTCCAGTCAGTGATATTGTTGAGAATGGCGAGATGAATCCTTCCTTCGTTTCGATTATTTGAAACGTAGGTTGCTAGGTCCTTACGTACTTGCTTGTGGTTGAAAGTTTGGTACAAAACGTTGTTTATTTGGTCAGCAAGGGCGTGAAAGAGGCAGTTGCCATCTTTCTCCATTTCTTTTATTTCCATAGTTAGCTGGGTAAAGCGCGTTGTCCAAAACTTTTTTTTGAGTTCGAGGTAAAAATATGCTGCGCGGTCGGTTGTGTTGTCTGTGTATTGTTCTAGAGCGGCCGTATTTTTTCGGAATTAGCCTGAGATTGTTTTTGTACTATGGTTATTTGTTAAGACTTTTGTGGGCGATGTTTGTCGGTTTGCGTGATATTGCTTGCAGATGTGAGGATGTTAAATTTCAATCCCAATAAATATGAACGGAATTTTGTTAAAGAACTGATGACTGCTAAAGTTTCCAATTCATAGGAACTAAAGTGTTGCTCTTCTGGTGAAGTCTGTCTGCTATAATAAGCAACTGGTTTTAAGGTGCCATCGAGTTTCTGAAATAATATCCCGCCTATACCTAAGCTGCTTGCATCCGTATGTAGTTTGGTTTCATTTTTGGGATCATATAATGTTAATATGGGTCGTGATACTAACTTACGTTTTATTTCATTAAAAGCATTTTCATGCTCTTGTTCCCATTTCCATGAAGCATCCTTTTTAAGCAACATCGATAGCGGACGTGCTATTATAGTATAATTTTGAATAAATCTCCGAAAAAAACTAGCTAGACCAAGAAATTGTCTTATGTTATGCACATTTTTGGGCGTAGGAAACTTATCTACGGCTTCAATCTTTTTACTTCCTGGCTTAATTCCGTCAACTGTCACCTCAAACCCTAAAAAATCTATTTTTGTTTGGAAAAAACTACATTTTGACAATTTTAATGTAAGACCAGCATTTTTGATGCGTTCAAATACTTGTTGTAGTTTCTCAAGACCATCTTCAAATGACGTTGATGGAACCAACACATCATCCATATAAACAATTACAGAATTGAACCTAAGTTTGTCAAGAACCTTATTAATAACTCTCTGAAAAACCGCTGGCGCATTAGTGAGACCAAACGGCATCCTATTGAATTCAAACTGCCCATCAGGAGTTACAAAAGCAGTTTTGGGCTTGGCATCTTCTTCGAGTTCGATTTGGTAATAACCAGAGGCTAAATCAAGGGAGGTGTAATATTTAAAACCAGCCAACCTATCCATTTGATCTTCAATTATGGGCAGGGGATAATTTTGCCTAATTTTTATATTTTTATAGTTTTACGGTTTAAGGCCCTATAATCGTACACATGCGTTTGTCGCCGGTTTTTTTCTGTACTAAGATAATTGGACTTGCAAAAGGTGAGCACGATTCTCTAATTATACCTGTATCTAGTAACTCGTCAGTCATCTTCCTGACTTCTGCTCTTTCAGAATATGACATTCTGTAAGGACGATATACAACGGGTTCATTATTGTTTAATTCAATTGTCATTTTCTCAATATCAGTGCGTCCTAATTCACTTAACGAATTTGCAAAACATATCCTCTATTGATTTATTAAACTTAATAAACGGCATTTTTGTTCACTACTGATTTTATCGCCTACAGCTAAGTCCTCTAACTGAAATGGTACGTAATTATTTTGTGATGTGTCTATTTTATTAACTCTCAAGTCCTTATTCTCAATAACTTTTATTATTTCACCCCTACCAATCTTCTCATGTCTGTGCAATGTAAAAGTGTTATCACTAAAATTATGTAAAAGCAAAATTCCCTTTCCATTTTTCAAAGAATACAAACCCTCTTCCAAAAAATATTCATTATTTGGTTTGCACCGATACCCCCCATTTACGAGTACAGACCCTGTAAAACACTGTGCGTCATAAATAACAACATAATTTAATCCTAGTTTAATTTCTATATCACTGGCTATTTTTAATTCCAACCTTGTAAAATTGTCTTTATCTTGTTTTATTATTAAATCATTAGCAGTTTTAATTATACTAATATTCGATAGTTCAGTAAACGATTGTCCTATCAACACTGGGTATTGCAAGAGATGATCAGGTACCACAAACAAATTTATTTTGACTTTAACTCCTTGTATTTGTACTTCCGCAAAACAACTTCCTAGCGCCTGAACCTTAGCACCCCCAAAACCAGTCATAGTTAATGATTCTGTACTCAAAGTCGCGCAGTTCTTGCTGCTCCAATTCACGAAGACGCCGCCGCATGCTTCGGCTTCTTGACCGACCGCTTCGAGACACAGCACGACTGACAGCGGCAGCCGCGCCACGATGTTGTGATTGAAACACTGGGCTGCGACTGCGGCTACGTCGTCCGCATGGCCGATCATCTTTATTCTCTTCACTTTCCATGGTGGCCTGAAATATCGATAAAGAAAATACAAAACAAGATTTGTTCGGCAAACTAAATCATTTAAAGAAATAAGCAAGTAAAAATATATTTTTAAATATTTCTTGTTTTTTTTTGTAACCTCAAGCGGATATACAATGTGCTTCTGCTATATTTTACTACCTACAACAGCAAATAACTGATATAATTCAATATATATCGGAGAAAATGTTTTGCATTCGAGATCAATTTGCTACAAACCACGATAAGTTCTCCTTACTAAGGGATAAATTATTGTTTCAGATGAAATAAGATCTAAGAGACTATTTCCATAACACGTGGGAATCGAATCCATAGCCTTTAACCCAGTATTGAGCAGATCTAACAAAACTAACTATATCTATGAGTCAGGCAAGTAATTTAAAAAAATAAATAAAAATTCGTAACACGTGGGAATCGAACCCATAGCCTTCAGCCCAGTAGTGAGCAGATCTAACTAAACTAGCTAGATCTACGAGTCAGGAAAGTAATTTAAACAATAAAATAAAATTATAAAAGAAAGAGAAAAAATAATATTAAGAAGAAAAAAAACCATACCTGCAACGCTGGGCGATCCCGCTTCTGAATTTGTGAAATAACACAAACTCTTCACTGTATATACTTTATTCCAACTCTGCTGCTATAATAATATAATATAACTTAATAGCTATAAAATACCACTTTTATACAATCGGATCTCTGTTTGTAATGTTGGTACACAGACACAGTTTGAAGAGCCAATCAGAACTTAGTATTTAATGTTGGTAGACAGTTTCACTAACCAATCAGATCTCAGCTTTTAATGTTGGTAGACAACTTCACTTGGTACCATAACTTAAATCATTTATCTTAAAATTATAAATAATCACTTATTTCAGAGCTTAAAATTAGGAATATAAATTAATTGTAATTATTCAGATTTTATGACAAGAATATTTTATTTAAACATGATATTCAAAAACTGTACTTTAATTCTGAAATGGTCATGTTGGCACTACTGTCAACTGTCAAACAAGGTTTACATTTGCTCATCGGATAACGTTTATGTCGACGTAAAAGTGCTAATCTTATTAATTTGTTAACAATTTGTTTAAAAGTGTTTTAAATATAAGAACGAAAAAGTATTCCAGTGTAAATAACGCTTACAATTTATAAATAAATTGAAATTATTGTTAATAGAGAAATGTTATTATAATTTAGATGGCTTTTTGACTGAAAAATAATAGTTGTACAAGTAAGTTCCTAAAATTGACATATATTATTGTAATGTAATTAAAAATTAATGTAATATATTATTTATTTTCATAATTATATTGTAATACTGACATCTATCTATCTATCTATCAGCCGAAAGACGTCCACTGCTGGACAAAGGCCTCCCCCAAGGATTTCCACACCGACCGGTCCTGTGCGGCTCGCATCCAGCGGCTTCCTGCAACCTTTACCAGGTCGTCGGTCCACCGAGTCGGGGGCCTGCCCACACTGCGCCTTCCGGTGCGCGGTCGCCATTCGAGAACTTTACTGCCCCAACGGCCATCTGTTCTACGAGCTATGTGCCCTGCCCACTGCCACTTAAGTCTAGCGATTCTGAGAGCTATGTCGGTAACTTTAGTTCTCCTACGTATCTCCTCATTTCTGATTCGATCACGTAGGGAAACACCAAGCATAGCACGCTCCATCGCCCTTTGGGTGACTTTGAGCCTTCTTATAAGGCCCATAGTAAGCGACCATGTCTCGGATCCATATGTCATCACTGGCAACACACACTGGTCAAAGACTTTAGTCTTGAGGGACTGCGGTATTTTGGACGTAAAGATATTGCGAAGCTTCCCGAACGCTGCCCAGCCGAGTTGGATTCGACGATTGATCTCTTTCTCGAAGTTGGACCTACCTAACTGGACTGTTTGTCCCAGGTATACATATTCGTCAACAACTTCGAGTGTAGAGTCTCCAACCTTCAGAGGAGTGGGTGTAACACGGACGTTTGACATGATTTTCGTCTTATCCATGTTCATTTTAAGACCCACTTGTTGGGAGACTCTACTAAGTCCTTCGAGCATTGCGCCTAGGTCTTCCAAGGTCTCAGCCATGATCACGATATCGTCAGCAAATCGAAGGTGAGTGATGTACTCGCCATTGATGTTAATGCCGAGTCCTCTCCAGTCCAGAAGCTTGAAAACGTCTTCCAGTGCAGCGGTGAACAGTTTCGGAGATATAACGTCTCCCTGTCTCACCCCACGCTGCAGCCGGATAGGTTTCGAATTCTGATCCTGGAGGTGGACCGACATGGTGGCGTTCATAGGCGGCGACTGACATAACTATCGTAAAATTGTAATAAGTACTAACAAAATTGACTTTGGAAATTATTATTATTGTATTGACGTTGATATTTAACAATACCAGGCGACTATATTGCTGTGCCTATGAAGGTATCACAATGGGACTGTATTTCATAAATGTAACAACAATTTGTACTTGTGATTGCAATAAATAATTATGAATGATGAATTATGAAAATATAAAATTATAGCTTTATGTGCCAACTCCATTAAACTGATACAAGAAACATAAAAAGCGGTCAAGTGTGTGACGGGTCACGCGCAGTGTACGGTTCCGTAGTACTTAGACAAACACTGCTACAAAATTTACTACTACTCGTTAACTTGTAAAGTTTGAAAAGTGATCGTTTTTCTTTTAATTTCGTTATATTATAATACTACTGCCGTGAATTTTTTCACATTTCTACGCAAGATATTGCGTAATATTGTGCTTTAAAGTGCACATTTTTGTTAAAAAATGTGCACTTTAAAGCACAATATTTCGAAAACGGATCCCTGAATCGAAAAATGATTTTCGCAAACCCACAATATTTTTAAAAGACCTATCTAATGATATCCCACACCATATGATAGTCGAGAAAAAAAAACATCCTTACTTCACGTGTAAGGGAGGTAACCCTGAAAACAATTTTTTAATTCAATTTTCTTTGTCGGTGTGATTAATATAATCCGTGCCAAATACAGCTCTCTAGTACTAAAGTAGTCTCTGAGTTAAGCCGCGTACAGAAAGACCGAAAATTTCGACCTTATACCTAGGTGTCCAGAAAATCGAAAAGTCTAGATTTGACGGTAGTCTAGGATACATATAGACCATATCTAATCACACCAAACGCGAATTTGACTTACGCTCCCTGGAAGTGGTCGAAATTCTGACCCTCATTTTCGAAACCCTAGTTTGAGTGAAAATGGCAGAAAACTTTTGAGAGCTAATCTAGGAATCACAGCCTTCCTTCGTTAGCTGAATGTGCTAGCCTGGTCCATTACCTAGATTTTGTATGGGTTATGGTCGACCTACACCACCAGGAACAAGGACATTTCGTTTGTTAAATGTGGACATGTCACTTTTTGCCGATGAAATTTTAAGCTTCCGTCTAGGTGTCTAGAAAATCGAAAAGTCTAGATTAAATGAATGTTCTAGTTGGCTAGTGATATTGCCTAACAAACACAATAGGTCCCATGGACTTACGATCCTTGGAACAATTTGAGATTTGATCATGTGTTCAACCCTGAACATAAACTACAAATATGCAAGCTCAACATCAGCAGCCTAGTTTGAAGATCTGGAGCATCGCTGCGCTGTATCGGCGCGTTACATGAATATCACACAGAGAAAATCTGTAAATGTGTACATAGTGATGTAACGAACTACCTTTGTTAGTTAAGTATTTATCGGTCAATTTTCAAAAAGAAACAGTAGAAAATATTCATATGATTATTACTATTATTTTTCTTATTTATTAATATTAATTTGCCTAAAATTATTGTTCGAACCATTCGTGTTGAAAATCTGTACAGCAGATAAGGGTTGGATATTCATGGCCGGTCGTGTTTGTATGCGTCTTTTGCATGATGAGTCAGAATAGATGCAAGACTAGGCAGCGACGAATGGATGGATATCCAGTCATAAACGGAAAGATGTCCATCTGTTTACTGGTTGAATCGGAGGGTATATAAGGGATTGAATTAGGATAGGCGAGTTTAGTCAACGTCGGTCGGTCAAAGCATGAGGAAATGCTGAAGGAGCGTACTATGGTCCATTCCATGGGATGTTGGAGTGGAGTAAGCAGCCTTGGAGATTACGAAGAGGAGGAGCGTATGCGGGCGAGGTACAGAGATTGGCGCGTGGGTATGAGAGTTTTCTTTACTAAAGTGAGACCATTGGATTCAATTGAGGTATGCAAATTTTGTTCAGTTTATGGTAGATTTTAAAAATTTAGTTTTGTTTGGAAACTTTTAGATGTAAATAAAATTTTAATGGTCTGCACTCTTAAATTCGAATAACTTTCAAATATGGAGTTTATATTACTTGAAGGTTGATTATTTCTTCTTTACTGTATATCCACACTGGGTCTAGATTGCATTTCTCTATAACTCCTACATCACACACGACTAAGCAGTACTCTTACACTACTCTTTACAACACACTAAAATACATTTACATTCAATTACACTATACGGGGAGCCTCTGGCAACCTTCACAGGGAAGTTGTGGTCTTGTGCGATTAACCTCTCCGAGGACACCAAGACAGACTTACGTGGATTGTTGAGGGACAATATCCTTCGATATACCACACACTTGTACTCCATTTAACATTCATCACTTTTCCCATAAATTCTAAGCTATAATTTTACTTCAATATTTAGTATAATATTTTGTATGTTACCTAAATTATAACTGAGAAAGATAGACCTGGTTGTGGACCTCCTGTGTTTTATTTCGTTTTATTTTCTGTGTGAGTGATTTTCATATTTTTGTGTGTGATTTATTTGCTTTATTTGAATTTGGTACGATTTGTTTCTTATTAAAACGGACTACTCGCAGTTTGTGTAATATTAATTAGCTTAAGGGTGTGTTATGTCGAGTCGAGTTTAATTAGGGTATCGTATTGTTTGACGTGACAAGTAGTTACTAGCCATTACGTTCGGTTGTGATATTAGGGCATAAGTACGTAATGCACTTACTGCGAATAAAAAGGTAGATATAAGCGTTTCTTCCGATTTGTCTAACTGAACGAAGCAACAAATCGATAGAATATGGTAGGGCGCATAAAGTCTTATAGGGTAGGTAGGACAGAGTCCCTGTTTGACCTGGAACCTTTTGTCCTGGAGGTGGGCTGATGGTGGTGTTTCTTATATTATTCCAAATTCTAAAAGCCTAAAATATTCATTTAAGAGCATTGACTATCGAAGTGGTGGTTTATTTAATCTTTTGAAATTACAACACTTCTGGGGTTCCTTATATCATATTATTTATATTTAAGTATATACAGGGTGACTGGTAAATCAACGGACGCATTTAAGGAGGTGAATAAGAAGCTGATACACATTCCAAATATGTAAAAAAAACATGACCTTAATTTTCATCATTTAAAAAATAATTTTAAAGTTCACCTCTACATTTTTACTAAATACTAAGTCACGTGTACGCGGCCTCGGGCAACGACTCCGAGTAGCGGCGGCGCGGACTCGCCACTGCGCAATACTGCGCATGCGCGTGAGCGACTGCTCCCGCGTCTCTGCCCTGCGCCGCGCCGCGCCGGCCCTAGTCAGTCGCCCGCGGGCCGTCGTAGGGGTGGCGTGCGTTCACGCGTCCCGTTCGTCCCGAACATTCTGGTTTTACTTACGTAGCTGTCGCGTGGATTTCGGTGCCTTGATAGTGAGTGATAATGGCTTATCAGTACTCTAATGAGGATACTGGGATATGGTGTGGTGCTATGTAATGTAAGCTAGTGTTGTTAGACGTGAATTAACGTCATATTGCAATGTATCACGAATTACATAAGTTGCCGTCATAGGACTTCTTAGGAGACTTGTCCTTCCTCCAGTTCCTAACCCTGATCAAGGACGAGGAAGGAATCGTTCGTTATCCAGTGAACCCGCACAAAGCAATTTACTTCGATTATTACCCATGTGAAAGTACGCGGAATGCAGGAAGGCATTTCCAGGTATCCCAGTGGTTGGGGTAAAGTATCCTACATGAAGACGAACTCCATCCTTTCATTATCAGTGTGTTATCAGCCTGTCCAAGAGATTGGCCTTAGCGACCACGAGCAGCTCGGTGCACGCTGTGGGAAAGTGGTAAGTACCTAGGCATAGAGTTAGAAAACACAAGAATAGTTACGTTTTATAAAAAAATATGTAACTTGTGTTTTTTGAGTGTATGATTTTTTTGTTTTATATGGTTGAAAAGTATGTAAATTATCCTATCATCTCCTTAAATACGTCCGTCGTTCAACCAGTCACCCTGTATACACAAACGCGTTGCAATCCGTATTGCTAGCTTCATTTTGGATGCTTCCCGCATCAACTTTCATGAAGCCTATATTTTTAAACTTTACGCGATGGATGGTATTAGACTGGCCGAGGATGAGGGGAGGTTATGGTGGATCCTCCCGCAACCCTTTAAGGGTTGCGGCTTTCATAGTGATGTGTAGATCTATAGTCTATATATTGCTCGCATAATTTGATAAATTTACATGTGAATCTATGGACTTAAAGCTTCATGAGAGTTTCATAACGCCCTAAATTATGTCCTGTCTCTACGTTTTCTTGTACTTTATTCGCTTGAGTTAAATGTAATAATTTCTGCTCATTAGATTAGTTAGAACAAAGAAGTAGGGCCTCTTTCGTAGCAAATAATTGTCTAATTAAATAGTTCCCTAAGCCTTTCATAATTCAGTCACTATAAACACTCTAAAAGATTATGGGTTACTTTAATTTCGACGTGGGGTTCCCACTAGATGATCTGGCCAAACGTTTCATTTAATAGTTAGTTTTAAATTAATTTGTATTTATGTAAATATTTTTATTTACGTCTCTTTTACCTTGCTTTGGGTGAGGGGGGGATCGTTACAGTGTTAATTTTGTATAAATAGATTTGTTATTTTGTAAATAAAGTAATTATCAACTTGGTGTTCGAGTATAACTGATCTCCACCACACGCTCTCCCTGTAAGCGTCCTCTCACTGTGGCCAAGACACCTTTAGCCGTCAGCTTAGGCAGCTGATCAGTCGTCGTTGGTGAGTCTGCCCGACTGACAGTGAGAAAACCCCATCCAACTATACCTTGTTCCTTCCTCAATCCATCTGTTGCCTTAGGTCGCCTGGTAACAGAGTTCCTGCACTTATTTATGTGTATTGTTTATTTTATAGTTAGGTTAGGGCAAGTAGGGCTTAGGGACTTAGGGCTGTAGAAATAGGGCTGTAGGGACCTTAGCTCTGTCTTATTACCTTTCCATTCCATGCCCAGTTGTGTTCAGCCCACAACTGGATATCATGAATATTTGTTTTCAACAAAATTTCAACCTTATACCTAGGTGTCTAGAAAATCGAAAAGTCTAGATTTGACGGTAGCCTAGGATACCTATAAAACATATCTAACCACTCCAAACGCGAAGTTGACTTACGCTCCCTGAAAGTGGTCGAAATTCTGACCCTCATTTTCGAAACCCTTGTTTGAGTGAAAATGGCAGAAATGTTTTGAGAGCTAATCTAGGAATCACAGCCTTCCTGCGTTAGCTGAATAAGCTAGCCTGGTCTATTACCTAGATTTGGTATGGGTTATGGTCGACCTGCATCACCAGGAACAAGGAAATTTCGTGCGTTAAATGTGGACATGTCATTATTTGCCGATGAAATTTTAATCTTCCGTCTTGGTGTCAAGAAAATCGAAAAGTCTAGATCTGATGAATGTTCTAGTTGGCTAGTGTCATTGCCTAACAAATACAATAGGTCTCATTAACTTACGCTCCTTGGAACAATTTGAGATTTGATCATGAATATTTTTTTTCAGCAAAATTTCAACCTTTTACCTAGGTGTCTAGAAAATCGAAAAGTCTAGATTTGACGGTAGCCTAGGATACATATTGTAGTAAAACCATAACTTCCAGTTTCATATAATTTGTATTTATTTCCTTTGCTCAAGAGATACAGCTTGACACACAGAATTTTCAACTTAACTCTTCTAGTTCACATCGGAGAATGTGCTCCGCAAGTCTGTTCAGCCATTTTATTACCTCGTGGTGGGGATCTACGCGACGTTATGATAAGGGAAGTCGAATTATCAAACGATTGTCTCTACTAATGACTTCAAATAAATTATTGTGAAATAAAATGGCTGGACAATTATTAAATTATTTAACTAAATCGTAAAATAAAATGGACTATTGGTAAGTTATTTTAAAAATATGAATGACGACTACAACAATATAGACCATATCTAATCAGACCAAACGTGAATTTGACTTACGCTCCCTGGAAGTGGTCGAAATTCTGACCCTCATTTTCGAAACCCTAGGTTGAGTGAAAATGGCAGAAAACTTTGGAGAGCTAATCTAGGAATCACAGCCTATCTGCGTTAGCTGAATATGCTAGCATAGGCCATTACCTAGATTTTGTATGGGTTATGGTCGACCTACACCACCAGAAACAAGGACATTTCGTTTGTTAAATGTGTACATGTCATTTTTTTCCGATGAAATTTTAATCTTCCATCTTGGTGTCATGAAAATCGAAAAGTCTAGATTTGATGAATGTTCTAGTTGGCTAGTGACATTGTTTTACAAACACAGTTGGTCTCATGGACTTACGCTCCTTGGAACAATTTGAGATTTGATCATGAAAATTTTTTTTCAACAAAATTTCAACCTTATACCTAGGTGTCTAGAAAATCGAAGTCTAGATTTGACGGTAGCCTAGGATACATATAGACCATTTCTAATCACACCAAACGTGAATTTCACTTACGCTCCCTGGAAGTGGTCGAAATTCTGACCCTCATTTTCGAAACCCTAGATTGAGTGAAAATGGCAGAAAACTTTTGAGAGCTAATCTAGGAATCACAGCCTAACTGAGTTAGCTGAATATGCTAGCCTGGGCTATAACCTAGGTTTTGTATGGGTTATAGTCGTCCTTGACCACCAGGAACAAGGACATTTCGTGCGTTAAATGTGGACATGTCATTTTTTGCCGATGAAATTTTAAGCTTCCGTCTGGGTGTCTAGAAAATCGAAAAGTCTAGATTTTATAAATGTCCTAGTTGGCTAGTGATATTGCCTTACAAATACAATAGGTCCCGTTAGCTTACGCTCCTTGGAACTATTTGAGATTTGATCATGAATATTTTTTTTCAACAAAATTTCAACCTTATACCTAGGTGTCTAGAAAATCGAAAAGTCTAGATTTGACGGTAGCCTAGGATACATATAGACCATATCTAATCACACCAAACGTGAATTTGACTTACGCTCCCTGAAAGTGGTCGAAAATCTGACCCTCATTATCGAAACCCTAGTTTCAGTGAAAATGGCAGAAAACTTTTGAGAGCTAATCTAGGAATTACAGCCTACCTGTATTAGCTGAATATGCTAGCCTGGTCAATTACCTAGATTTGGTATGGGTTATGGTCGACCAACACCACCAGGAACAAGGACATTTCGTTTGTTAAATGTGGACATGTCACTTTTTGCCGATGAAATTTGAAGCTTCCGTCTAGGTGTCTAGAAAATCGAAAAGTCTAGATTTAATGAATGTTCTAGTTGGCTAGTGATATTGCCTAACAAACACAACAGGTCCCATGGACTTACGCTTCTTGGAACAATTCGAGATTTGATCATGAATTATTTTTTCAACAAAATTTCAACCTTATACCTAGGTATCTAGAAAATCGAAAAGTCTAGATCTGAGTACTGTTTTAGATACCTTAGGACATTACCTTACGTGTGCTGTAAGTCGTTTGGACTTACATTCCTTGGAACAGTTCAAAATTTGGCATTCAATATTTTTCATTAAAAAAAATTCTTTCTTGTGCCAGGTGTCCAGAAAATCGTTAAGTATATATCTATTGATTCATTATGACTGTTAATTTATGATTTTCAATGCCTTTTACTTTGTCGTTACGATGACACTTTTATTTGGTCGGGTTATAACGGCTGCTAACTTTGGCTGCTAACTTTGGCTGCTAACTTCACACCGGTAAAGTACCGAACCTTTTTTAATACCAACATAGGGTCATCTCGGAGTCATTATCCGTCTAATAAAAAAAATACAATCGACGAAGATATAACGTCACATACACACAAAGAAAACATACAGTAGAATCATTTTTTGGAAGTCTGGTAATTACCTACACAAAATTAGGAACACAAAGAAGTAAAATTAAGAACATAAAGGGTTTGGAGGAACATAATGAAATGAATTTTGAAACTCCTAAATGATAGAATCAACAACCTGTTTCCTTACATCAGAAATTCATGTAATCGAGACCGCGTGCACGTACTAGTCTGTCATACCGAATTAAATTATCTATATACATATCGAGGGTTCACGGGCGACTTGTATTAAGCGACATTTTTGGAAACACAGGTAACCTCTACTTTAAAAATTTATTTCTTACAAAATACCTCACAAAAAATAACTTCTGAATAATATTTAAAATATTAAGAATATCGAGAATCTATATAATACTAAGAAGTTAAGTTTTAATGATTATTTTTCTAAGAAATATATTTTTAAATCAGTCTCCTGAACATTTCTAAAAATGTCGCTTAATACAAGTCGCCCGTGAACCCTCGATATTATCTTTAGTAATTTAAAAGTAAAAATATAGGTAGATAATTTGCCAGCAGGAGACGTTCGCGGCTGTGCAGAGAAGTAATCAAAATTGTATGTGAGTGAGTTGCTGTGAG
Source organism: Coleophora deauratella (assembly GCA_958295455.1). NCBI lineage: Eukaryota > Metazoa > Arthropoda > Insecta > Lepidoptera > Coleophoridae > Coleophora > Coleophora deauratella. The sequence goes on from OY282412.1 coordinate 5,232,186, forward strand.
GTATTTTTTGCAATTATTTTAATTTATTAACAAGACATATCAAAATAAGTGAAAGACCCGTACCTGGGGCTTCTCCTCATCATACAAAAGAAAACGTTTATTCTACGACTTTGCTGAAAGCGTAAAAACGTTTTTGGTCTCTCCGTGCACAAGGCGGAACAGCTGATCAATTAGGTTTTCAAGAAAGGTAGAAAAAAAATATTGAGTATGATGATGAGCTAAATCCAAAATTAACTTACTAACTATATAAAATTTCGCAAAATGGTATGCAATCACATGGCCACAACTTATAATTCTTGTACTATGGGAACCTGAGACTAATATTTTGTTTTTTTCCAAAGGTGTCAAACTGAACGGCTTTTGAAAATTGAAAACATGTTAATATTAGTATAATAGTAGAATTAATACTTTTTAGGTTTAGTAATTATATTGTAATATTAATTATTAGGTGCCTAACTATGAAATTGACGTTTAGTTAAAAAAGTTCAAAGACAAAATTAATATAAAATAATTAAGGTTTTAAAACAACTAATTATTTTCAAAGTACCATTGGACATTTAGAAATAAAATAATGCTTGCTAAATGCACGTTGTCCGAATATTTTGAGAGCTCAGTGGTGTAGAAACTGTGAAAATGGATTTTTTCGTCACTGAAAATCGCCATTTTTTCGTAAAAAAAAATACTTTATCTTTATTTTTGAAGGCTACACTCATCCCAGCGTATTATTCGTTATTATATGTATTTTTGAACATATTGCGCATAATATTTCACGATTTTCAGATAATTTCGATTTTTTTTTGGTAGAAAAAATTTTGCCCAATTGACCTCTAAGAAAACTCCAATACAGTATTTAATGGAACCCTACTCAGTCAGTTTTTACATAAGAGACATGACATCACTAATTCATGAAAGACTTGAATGTAGCTAGAAAATGATATTTAATTTAATGGAAGAAAATTATTTTTGGGGTAATATTATTCTGTTGAACTTTCAAAACTGAAACGCCAATTTCATAGGTAAGCACCTAATATTATATTATATATTTTATTGCGCCCCTGCACCCTGTCTGAAATTATTAACATATAACTTATCTCTTTTGGGCGATAAGACAGCCTTATAAAATTAATAATAAGAAAAGAACATGTTCATATTAGTACAAAAGTAGCTTTAATTCTTTTTAAGTTTAGTGATTGTTTTGTATTTATTATAATACATACAGGTGGTAAAAAAGTTCGTTTGACATTTTAGGTGTTATTCAGAATCAATAAGTATAGAAAACAGAAAAAAATATTGAAAAAAATCAAATCTAGTATTATTTTTTCAGTTTCCCGTACTATTTATTATATTTTTTATTTATTTAAACACTTGACAAAATGTTAATTGAAGAAACATACCAGTCGTACATCAAAAACCTTAACAGGTTTATCTGTGCACTATTCATTGCCAAATAATTACATTAAAAGGTAAATAAACCAAAGAAACAACATACCATCAATGTACAACAGCTCATCGGTATCTTGAAAGGGCTAGCAATAACAATGACTAAATCTGAATGGTGAATCAAGACTTTGTATGGGGAACTGAAAAAAAATAGATTGATTGATTCTGAGGCATAACTATCATCATCATCAGCCGAAAGACGTCCACTGCTGGACAAAGGCGTCCCCCACATCCCAAGGATTTCCACACCATCCAGTGGCTTTCCGCAACCTCGCAAATTGTAAAATAGTTTCCATTTATTTATTAAAGTTACATCAAGATGATATGAGTTCATAGAGTGCTCTATGTGTGTGTGTGTGTGTGTGTGTGTGTGTGTGTGCGTACATATATACATATAAGTGTTTTTCAATCGATAATGTAATTGTAATTACCCTTTTTTTACTTCCAGCATTTAAATGAAACTGCTGCTTCTGCTACTGCCGACTGTAGCAATAGCTTCGATCGAAGAAAAGTTCATTGGAAAACTTAACATCGACGAACAAACATTTCAGAGCCGTATACCTCTGAAGTTATTAGAAGAGCGTAGCCTCAATGACAACAACAGAGCAGCCTTTGAAATCCGAGACGAAGACTTGAAGACCGCCGTAGAATTTTTTTATGGAAAGAAACCTGACCAAATTTTCCTACTACCCCACTCACCGTACGGAAACTACTTATTTAGGTAGAGTTAAACGCAGAGGTACTTTGGAGATATTGTATTCTAGTCAAGTGACTATGACGTAGTAAAGTCATATTTAAAAATAGTATTATAAAACAATATAAACGGCCAGGGTGTTTCTAGTGAAACCAAAGAGGTTTAACACCCCCCCGCAATAGGAACACCCTGTATATACAAAAAAAATACAGGTATAAAGATATCAAAGTTAACTGTACACTTAACACATCATATTGACACAAAAAAATAATTTACATAAACCTACTTATCACTAATTAAATATAACACACCCTATATGTACACACCCTACTAAAAATGAACAAAGAAAATATACAGAATACATTACCTAACCTAAACCTAAATTATTTGTACACTTATAGTGTTTCAGTTTCGGCAAAGGTTTGGTGAAAATGTCTGCAATCATGTCATTTGTGGATATGTGTTTAATTTGTAGATTGTGTAGTGAAAGTGAGTTTCGTATAAAATGATGTCTGATGTCAATATGTTTAGTACGTGAGTGGTGCGTGTTATTGTGTGCCAGTTTAATAGAACTTTGATTGTCTGTATGTATGACTATGTTATGTGTGACACCAAAGACTTCTGTGACGAGTGTTTTTAGGTAAATCGCCTCCTTGCAGGCTTCGCCTAGAGCCATGTATTCGGCTTCGGTAGTGGACAACGCGACAGTACGTTGTTTACGTGCTTCCCAAGATACAGGTGCTCCGCTCATCACAAACACAAAGCCAGTAAAGGAACGACGGTCGATCAGATTATTGCCATAGTCGGCATCTGCATACCCTGTGAGGTACGCCTGATCACTGGCTTTAAACTGAAGCCTTAGATCCTTAGTACCTTTAAGATACCTAAGGACTCTCTTAGCGGCCTTCCAGTGTACCCCCCCGTAATGTGCATTGAACTGAGAGAGATACGAGACCGTGTGAGCAATATCAGGTCGAGTACAGATTGCAAGGTACATTAACGAACCGATAAGCTCTTGATAAGGAGCTTCGAATTGTTCTTGTTCCTTATCCGGAAGTGTTAATTTAAGGCCAGGTTCCAAAGGTGTGGTAACACATATAGCATCACGCATACAAAACTTTTCTAAAAGTTTCTCGATGTATTTGGTCTGATCGAGAGTTATACAGTCTTTGTTTTGTGTGACTCTCATACCTAAACAGTCTTTCAAAGTACCGAGATCTTTCACAGTAAACTTTTGCATCAAATCTTTTTTGAAGTTTGATTTAAGAAGATCGTTGTTGCTAAGTATAAAGAAGTCATCGACAAAAATAGCTACGACTAAAAAATCGGTACCACTTCTTTTATAGTACAGGCAGTGTTCCGTTGATGCCTGAGTCAAAGATAAATCTGACATGGCTTGAGTTACTTTTATGTTCCACTGGCGTGGAGCTTGTTTAAGACCATATAGAGCCTTTTTAAGTAAGCAAACCTTTTCTTTGGGGTTAGTGGAGAAGCCTTCAGGTTGTTCCATGAAGATTTTCTCTTCCAAATCTCCATTTAAAAATGCCGTTTCCACGTCAAGGTGGTCAATTTGAAGACCATGCTGAACTGCAAACGATATCATAAGCCGTACAGAAGACAGTCTTGCAACCGGTGAGAATGTTTCACCATAGTCCACTCCTGCAACTTGAGTGAAACCTTTGGCTACAAGTCTGGCTTTGTACTTTGTAACGTTTCCAGAGGTGTCCTTTTTAATTTTGAAGACCCATTTGCATTTGGTGGTCTTTCTACCAGATGGTCTATCGACGAGAATCCATGTCCCATGTTTTATTAGGGAATTATATTCTGCTTTCATCGCTTCGAGACATTTTTCTTTTTGTGGATGTTCTGTAACTTCTCGGTAAGTTTCTGGTTCCAGGTCTGACGTGATGTAGAGTTCCTGCTGAAACCTGTCTCTAAGAGGGTATCTCCTTTCCGGCTCCGGCTCTGGGTGTGGCTCTGCAGGCACGTCTGAAACTATTTGAGGAACTGTGGTAGTTACATGTTCATCCGGTGATGTCAGCTGTTCTGAGGATGGCATCTCTGGCTGAGGTTGAAGTTGTGGTGCAGGATTTGATGGTTCTCCGTCGTCATCGATGGGTATAAAGACTTCAGACATTGGAGGAGGAATTGGGTTTGGACAGTAAGAGGAATCTTGATGAGACTCTTTTAGCACTTTGTCCTCAATGAAGACAACATCTCTGGCGATAATAATCGTCCGAGGATTTTGGGGGTCTATAAGGCGATAGCCCTTGCTTTCTGTTGCATAGCCAACAAAGATGCAAGTTTGAGTTTTTGAATCTAGTTTTAAACGCTTTTCTTTCGGAACTAGAACGTGTGCCTGGCAGCCAAAGACTCTCAAATGAGATAGATCAACTTTATTTCCAGTCCACAGTTCCTCCGGAATCTTGTTTCTCAAGCTTTGCGTTGGAACTCGATTTTTAATATATATCGCCGTATTGACTGCTTCTCCCCAATAAGCTAAAGGTAGCTTTGAGTCCTGTAACATGGATCTAGCTTTTTCTATAATCGTTCTATTGGCGCGTTCGGAAACTCCATTCTGTTGAGGAGTGTACGGAACTCTGGTTTGATGCACAATCCCGTTCTCCTTCAAAAAATTGGACATAGCACTATTGACATATTCGCGACCATTGTCAGAACGCAGAACTTTTATTTTTTCGCCAGTTTGGTTCTCCACTAAATACTTAAACTCAACAAACTTTGAAAATACTTCTGATTTCGATTTTAAAAGATATCCAAATGTTTTACGACTAAAATCGTCAGTAAAAGTTAGTAAATAAAGAGCTCTGCCCCAAGAATGTGTACTCATTGGTCCACATAGATCTGAATGGATCAGTTGAAGGACTTTACTCGATTTACTATTAGAACTTTTAAAAGGTCTTTTAGATAATTTACCCTGCAAGCAAGGAATACACTTTTTATCGTGTTTCCCGCTATAATTTACACCAACGCATCTATTTTTTAATATATACATACTCTGTGCATTGAGATGACCAAGACGTCTATGCCAGAGCATTGCAGGCTCTTTCGTAGTAGTTTGCAAAACAACCGGACTATTTTGTAAATCTAGTACAAACATACCTTTATGGATTGAGCCTGTAGCGATGACAGAACCTGTCGTTTGACAAGTGCCACCTGCTATAATAGTAGCGCCTTTGGATGTAAATAAAACATAACCTTTCTCTACTAACTTACTTACAGATAAAAGGTTTGTGGCGTTTGTGCCCATAACATCCATTTCTTAAAATATCCAAATCCCATAATATCCGTTTCTTAAAATATCCAAATCCCATAACATCCGTTTCTTGAAATATCCAAATCCCATAACATCCGTTTCTTGAAATATCCAAATCCCATAATATCCGTTTCTTAAAATATCCAAATCCCATAACATCCGTTTCTTGAAATATCCAAATCCCATAACATCCGTTTCTTAAAATATCCAAACCCCATAACATTTGTTTTAAAATATCCAAATTCCAAATAGCATAAAATCCGTTGTTCAAAATAACCAAATCTAAAAATTATCAGTTCCTGCCCAGAATATTTTAACTTATAACTTTAATAATATAAATGTAAAAGCATGGATGTTTGACTGTGTTTTCCACTCACGCCAAAAATACTGAATGGATTTGGTGGTGTGATTCAATATATGTAGGTAAAGGCTGGGGAACAACACAAACGGTAAAAGGAAGTTCTGGAGAAAATCCATACTTTCTGAAGGATAGTCATAGAAAGCATTTGATTGCGTTGAACATCATACATTACTTATAAAATTAAAGCATTACGGTGTCGAAGTCAAAAAATGTTAACGGTTTAAAAGCATGTGTAAAGTATCTACTTAAATAAAAAACATTTTGAATTTGAGTTTGAGAAACGATAGTCATATCCACGCGTGAGGATTATGGATAGGATAAAATCCAAATATTACGAAAATAAATTTTACAGCCACGCTGTGCATACTTTCTCGCGAATCCCATAAATTTCATCTGGCATATACTAGATTGACATCGTTCAACTTAAACTAGCAATAAACACTCATTATTAGTAGCAATTGATAGACTTCAGAAATTATCAGTGTTGTTTTGTATGGGAGGTACCTTATCCTGGTATGGGCCGTAATAATTCATGACCTAGTATAGTAGGCCGTATAAAGTTATTAAAAGGTACAAAGTTTTATTAAAATCGTTATAACTATTTTTGAGAAAAAAATAACAAAAAAACTTATAAAAGGACTTTCAAGAGCACAGGAATCAAATGAAAAGCATCATTACAAAAACGATTTTATATTTAAATGAAAAGAATGACAGTTAAAAGGAGTGTTTTTGATAAACTGGCAACATTTGAAATTGACCCACATTTTTGTTTTATGAAGAATGGACAATAATAAAAAATATTATAAAACAAATTAAAAAAAAAACAACCTATTGAATTATATTCCTTCCTTAGGGGTTTATCGGCTGCATAAACATATAAAGAAATAGGTAATAATCATTGAATAAAAATGGATGCTTTATATTTGCACATGGGACAACATAAAAGTGGGAGTCAATCTTTTGAAATCTTTTAAATTAATTAACCGCTTCTACGCTCTTCTGCACTTACACTTACTTACTATAAGTACAAACACGAAATAAAACACGAGTTTACATATAAAACACAAACGATAGGAGTGCACACCAACACTTTACACAATCAACGCACAGAATTATTTTTTAAACAGTTTTAATTTCAAAAAAAATATTGCTGTTAAAAACGAAATTGGCTCAATTTCATTTTTTTGTAGCTTCTTTAAGAGTTTTGAATATCTTTTGTTGAAAAAAATATCGTTCTTCCTTCGATTTCTCTTTAAATGAAAAAAGCTATTTTTTATTAGTGTATCATTGTGTCTCGCTTCTTTCTTTAATCTATTGATAAATAAATTTAAATTTGGTTTTCGCGGTATTCTCGCATTTAATCGTTTATGCCAGCCTTCAACTGTGTTTGTCGTCCGGTGATTATCAAAAGCTACACTAATCATGTCGGGAGACCACCTAGGATACCAAGTAGTTTCAAAATAGTTTTTAAAACTAATCATTTCCTCAGTATCTGTAAATCGTGCAACTATAGAATTCCACGTCTGTGGAATATAATCTACTGGAAGCAGAGGTAGTAGTGAACTTAATCGAACTATTTGTCTTCCTGTTTTAGTATGAAGAAGGTTTGAAGATTTAGATTTTCGCCATATAGCATCGTTAAAATGATGAAAACATCCCGAAATTATTGCATTGGGAAATATTGCATGAACAGCGTTTATTGGTGCCGTTTCATAGTCACATTTTAGTGTTACAATATCCAGTTCGAGTTTATCTCGTAATATTGAAAAAAATCTCTTATATGTTTTTTCTGTTTTATTTGGAAGAAGACTATATACGATAGGTTTCACGTTTATTGCCTTTTCTGTAGAGTTAATGTCAACATGTAAAGTAAATAGTTGATAAAATGGATGAGGAACACTTTTAAATGTTCCATCCATGAAGAAGCGCGTTGGCTTTTTATTTAAAATCTCTTTTCCTACATTCGTGCAGAATACCAATATCTTTTCAGTGTCCCCATCTTCACAGATAAGGAACTTTTCCCCCAAAATTCTGGGCACGTGTACCTCAGCTGGGCTGTTGAAAACTAACTTGTTGGTTTCTAGATATGGCTTTCTTGCTCTGTACAGGGAACTCCTGTACGAATCATATATTGGTATTGTATCGCCATCTCCCATTTTTTGTACATTTCGTTCAAAAATTTTCTGGATAGGCTCTAGGTCTTCACAAACTTCCAGTTTGCAGTTATGAATTATTTGACGCACCTTATTTTCTGATGGATGTGGATCACACGCGTGTTGTGTTTGGCGTAAAATTTTTGTTCTCTCTTTATTCAATGTGATTGTAGCTGCACAGTCATCTTTATGAACACAACGCCAAAGAGTAGTTCCGCTTTTATTTTTTGTGTGTAAATTATGACGATATAAGTCTTTAAGTAAACAATCTTTACCTTTTTGCGTTTTTATAAATTGAAATTCCATTTTCATCAAAAATTACAGTAAAACAAAAACGTCGAAAATTTTGATTGTCTAAATGACAATTGACTTCAAGAAAACATAAAATTATTGCATGGCCAGGCCACTTCATAGCAGAGAGATTTACAAATTATAATGATATGATGACTTTTACAATATGTAGCGCAAAAAGATTCTGATGCTTTTTTCTTATTTTCTATTAAAACGGATGTTTTGGGAAATGGATGTTTTGAGAAACGGATGTTTTGGGAAACGGATGTTTTGAGGAAACGGATATTTTGTGAATTTGTATGTTCTGGGAAACGGGTGTTATGGGATTTGGATATTTTAGGAAATAGATGTTATGGGAAACGGAAGTTTTGAACATACTGGATGATTTGGGAAACGGATCTAATGGGCCGAAACGGTTTGTGGTAAGGCCAGGGACATATAAAACTCCGCTAATTTTATTTACACTATCGGACACATTAATATTTACAGTACCTTTACCTCGGCTAAGCATTTGTTCACTGTTGGCAACGTTGATGGGAGTGATATGGGTAGACATGGTGTCGAACCAATCTCTCCTGTTGCTCATATGCGAACTTGCACCTGAATCTATTATCCAGTTTAGGGAACCTGTAGGAGTAGTAGAAAAACAAGATGAAAGTGTAAATTCGGAACTATAATTTGTATGTTTTGCCGAAACTGAAACCTTGTTTTTATTTACAATCTTTCTGCATTAAGATATCACGTGACCAGGTTTCTTACAATACGTGCAGAACAATTTCTTCTTCTCGTTTTTGACCTGTAACGCAGTACTCAGAGGTTCAGAGGTAATACTTGATGTTGATGGCGCATGTGCATCTTCCTTCAGTAATGCTGCGACCACGTTGTCCGATGTTATGTTGGTACGGGAGTGCTCCAAGGCCATTACGAGGGGACGGTAGCGTTCTGGCAGGCCGGCAAGCATGATGATTGCCAGGAACTCGTCATCCACCGCGGCTCCGATGCCTTGTAGCTCTTGCTGTACTGACAGAGTTTTATTAACATAGTCTTGCATGTTACCAGAAAATGTTGTTTCTAGAAGTTTCTTCATTAGACCTAGTCTTCTCGTAAGGCCGCTATCAGCGTAGGCTTTCTTCAAATAGTGAAATGTTTCATACGCTGTAGTCGCTGACCTGATGACGGGGTAGATCGACTCGTGGCAGGCGAGAATCTTTGCACGAGCTTTTGCATCCTTTCGCAAAGCGATAGGGTCTGTGGGGTCAACTTCTACCCTAACCACGTCCCATAGGTCGAGGTCGGTAAGCCAACACTCCACGGCAAATACCCAAGTGTTGTAGTTGCGGCCGTTCAGCTTTGTAATGCTGACACCGCTTCCCGCCGTAGTCATCGAAGAATTCTCCATTCCACTGCTTTAGTGGCTTTAGTGGCCCATAACCACTTATTTAGGTAGAGTTAAACGCAGAGGTACTTTGGAGATATTGTATTCTAGTCAAGTGACTATGACGTAGTAAAGTCATATTTAAAAATAGTATTATAAAACAATATAAACGGCCAGGGTGTTTCTAGTGAAACCAAAGAGGTTTAACAAAACTTGTACCAAATGCATTTAAAGCCAATCACAGTTATAATCGAAGTAACTATACTAATAAAACTGAACGAATTAAAAAAGCAGAAAGTGGAACTCACTCATAATATATATGAGAACGAACATTCAGAAGCAAAGAAAATTTACATTCAAGAGTCTGCCACGACATACGACACACTTGCTTCAATATGGATTAACCCACACAAAATTTCAGCTACTCCCGTAAAAATTGGAATGAGCTTCACAGTGAACAAGGATTCAACAAGTATAAGGCACGCATTTAGATTTGGACCGAAGCGCCAAACCACAGCAAAGAAACCCAGGAGTCAGAGCGCTTCAATAGAGTTAGCACCCAGACAGAAAGTGCTAGCTCGAGGTCCAGAAATGCACAGTAATATTCCAGATTCCATACAAAGTATCTCTGTCTGGAAACGTTGCCGTAAACTACAACGAAGAATACAAAAACGATCACTTCCACGCTTTTGACATCAACTCGCTTATAGGGAACAAAACCCTGATTATTTACCAGACAGTATCGTACGATTTTTACTACGGGCAGAAACTGAATATTATTGACGCAAAAGATGGTTATACGATTCTGAAGAGTTTCGCTGTAGAAGATAGGGAATGCAAACCGGATTATCCGAAAACCGAAAAACCGGTTTTTCGGTATTTCTTTAATGATTGATAAAACCAGTTTTTTTTTCTAGTTTTCGGGTTTTTTATTAGTAGTTTATAATTAAACATTTTATAATGTAAATGATGTAGAAAAACACGGAGTGGCAGTTTTGACGTATGTACTTAGCCTAAGCTAGCCTAGTTTTAAGTCTATATTATCTTGTGACTCTACCAATAAAAGTCAGTATTAATCACGCAGTCAGATCCATCATTCATCTCCCAACACACGTCCTCACATGGCGACCCTTGCCATGTTTGGTGTTGCTGGAGTCAAATTCGTAGAGCGCGCGCCGGCTTGTAATAAAAATTAAATAAATTAAATAATGAACGATTACAAAATGATTTCTGAACTCAAATTTTTTGTGCAAAATAAATAATACTCAAACAATTTCGGCAAATCGTTGGTGAAAATTTTGTGAAAATGGGTAAACCTTATTCAAAGAATTCAGACCAGAACAAATCAAATCAGGATGAAATCAATCAAATTGGGTATTCTAACACCGTGCAGCAACATACAGAAACCATAATGGTCCACATGGGAAACTTGAGTTGGTACATTTGTTTACTGGTAGCCCTTCTGATTTTGGTGGCATTGGTTTTGGCGGCAAGACACCTCAATAAATGTTTTAACAAGAAGATCGAGAGGCGAGCATTGGCGAGCAGTCTGCAGATGAAGAGCATCCAGGGACCCTCGACTGTTTGAGGCATGACGAGAGCAGGCCCTGTCGGAGACACGGGTCTACTACCAGCGCCGACGCAACGTTTATGGTGTAAAAAAGTGTTATATTTTATTTAAAGTGTTTGGTGATAAAAATATAAAATAAAAGTTATTAGTGAAATCGTAATCATGATACGTGTGTGCGCCTGATGACAAATATGGAACATTCGTAAGGACAGTAATGTAAACAAAGTGGTAATGTACTCTACATTTATTAATTAGGTATTGTTTTACTTTAGATTTTGTTAAGGGGAAGCACTTTTGTAATTATTTATGGCACAGATTATTAAAAAATTGCATGATGAATTATTAACTATAAGAACTTATTTAATCAAAATAGGTTCATCTCGTAGGACAGGTAATATTATTATACAAAAATTAAATGAAGCAAACGATTTATATAAGACATATGAAAATAACGTAGCTACTATAACTGTTGGAATAGAGTGTGGTGCAATTAAAGAGGAGGAAATTGTATTAATAAATAAGTATTGTCAAGATTTTATTAAGTTATATGAGGAGATAGATAAGCTTTGTACACAAGTAGAAATAACAAAAGTAGACAGCAAAATGGAGTTCGACTTAAAAATAGCGCTTAGTATGTTACCTGTTTTGGACGATAGGGAGATAACAGAAATATTGTTTCGATAATGATCTCGATCTAAATCCGTTGAAATGCAGTTTAGTTAGCTTTAGTCGTAAAAAGAACGTGGTCTCATATTCCTACAGTTTAAAAGGCCAAGTCTTACCTAAAATGCTGACTATTCGGGATCTCGGTGTCTATCACGACAGCAAGTTGCTCTTTGATTCTCACGTCGAAAATATTATAGGTAAAGCATATAGAGCCCTAGGATTTATCAAGCGCTGTTCAAGGGATTTCAACCACATCAAGACCCTCAAAATATTATATTGCACCTTTGTACGTAGTCATCTCGAATACGCATCCCAAGTGTGGAGCCCGAGATATTCTAAATATATTACTAGAATCGAAAACATTCAAGTCAAATTTATGCGTTACTTGTGCTATCGTGCAAAGGTTCAATATAATTCCTCTTCATATTTTGACTGGTGTCGTAAACATCATTTGCTTCCACTTCAGTTGCGCCGTGAAACCGCTGATCTGACTTTTCTTTTAAAAATTCTTTCTGGCTCACTGGATTGTCCCGAACTACTTTCTCTGGTATCCATAAATACTCCGTCTAGGACACTTAGGAACCATAGTCCTCTGTACGTACCTCGTTCTTCAACCAATTATCGTACTAATTCTTTTCTTCTAAGAGCATGTGGCAGTTTCAACAAACTGTTTAAGGAGATGGATATCGATCCATTCTGTACAAGTGTAGCGGCGGCGAGGAAGGCTTTGGCTCAGAGGTTTTTCAACCCATTAAATTAATTTGTGGCGAAAGTTGTATTATTATATTATTATACTGTAGATAATTAATACTTTGTATGTACATCCTGTCGGCTTATTTCCTCTTGCGTAGTTTATTAATACTCGTTTCTATATTTAATGTCTATCTATTTTGTACTGCTATTTTATGTATCCAATTTCTATTTGTGAAGACCTATAATTGGCTCTATGTTTCTATAAAATCTATGTATTATATTTATAAGCTGTTGGTTTTCCTAATAAAATAAAATAAAATAAAACAGTTAAGCAGCTCATTGATGGCATTGAGTATTACGACTCTGTCTTAAAAAAGGAAGCGAAAGATAATTTAATCGCGTTTGTTTTGAAAAGTAGGCTCTCTCAGTCTGCTAAGCTGAGGTTAAGCTCAAGTTACAGTACAGTTAATGAATTGGTTCATGATATGAGACGTCATTTGCTGCCCAAAATTTCCTCGACTGCAATACAAAATAAATTGCATAATATATCTCAAAAAGACATGTCAATTAATGATTATGGTCAGCAACTGTCAGAACTCTTTGTTAATCTGACAATTGCACAAGCAGACGGAAATTCAGCTAATTACAATGTACTGAAACCCATAAATGAAAAATTGGCGATCAAAAGGTTCGCCGATGGGTTGCGTAATAGAAGGCTCAGCACAATAATAGCTGCCCGTAATTTTGATTTCCTCAAGGACGCCATTCAAGCAGCGATAGACGAAGAGACAGGTCAATCAACTTCAAACCAGGTATTGACAATAAATAACCCTAATAATATGTATTACAGAAGTGGTTCAAACTACCGAGGTCGTGGTGGTTTTCGTGGAAATGGTTTCCGAGGTCGTGGTGTGTACCGAGGTGGCAGTTACTACCAGGGTTGGAGAGGCGGCTACAACTATAGGCCGAGAGCAGCTGTAGCCGCAACCCACAACACCTCGTCAAGGGGTAAGTCATATTACAATAAGAACTATGTACGTGGAAACAAAGGGATACGCGAAGGCCATGTAAGAACTATGACGGAAGAACATTTATCTCCAAATCAAGATCAGATTTCAGCTAACAACGTCACTGAAAATCAGTTTTTTCGTGCCCAATAATCAAGAACACCATATATTCACCTGTAGTAACTCATTAATAGTTAACTTTAGTTACGATAATTCAAGTGTGTCATTACTAATAGATACAGGGGCATCAATTTCAGCTGTAGGTGAAGACTTTGTGACACATCATAACATTCCAGTGTATAAGGCGCGAACCGTCATAAATGGAATTGGTGGCAGCATTCAATCATTTGGATACTGTTATTTAGATTTGGTTGCAAAAGATCAGCACTTTGTCCATAAATTCTTTGTCTTTCAATCGCTACCTTGTAAGGCAAGTGGAATAATTGGTGATGACTTTTTAAGAAGGTACTCAGGTCAAATTAATTATGATTCAAACACTTTGTCCATAATGAGCGAAAATAAAGAGCGAGTGTGTATGTCTATATTAGGAAAGAGTGGTGATGACATTAGTGAGTGTTTGTTTATTCCATCTAGGTCTGAGTCTATGCACTATATATGGACGGATATGAAAGAGGATTGCGTTGTGTGTACCCAACAACTTCAGGAAGGTATTTATGTGACAAGTTCGATAGTTAGACCAGTTAACGGAAAAATACCTATTCGTGTTTTGAATGTGACTGAAAATGACTTGACCTTAACAAACGTGAAACCGACTCTACACAGTGTATCAGACTATGACTTATGTACTTTCGATGGTAACAGTAAAGATGCAGAGCGAGTAAAGAAATTATTTTCAGTTTTGCAATTAAAACATTTGTCAAAAGAAGAACGTGTATCTATAGAAAACTTGTGTGCAAAATTTTGTGATATTTTTTATATTTCTGGGGATAAATTATCAACTACAAACATTTACGAACATTCGATTACATTGAAACCCGATACTCAACCTATCTATGTAAAACCATAAGTAATATATGTACCATATGTAATATATTTTACTAAGTTTATTGGTTAATGTAACAACCAAAATGTTTATTGTTTCAAATATGTAGTTTAAAAATGTACTCTTATTGTTTTACACTATATACAATTTTAATTTAATCTTCCATTGACACAAGTAAAACAATCGATTTATCAATTATTATATTTAAAATTCACACTGAATACTCCATTGCGCTATTTCCAACAAACTGTCTCACTCGAAGTTCAAATATAGACTGACGCGCACTCGCCACCATTTCCCTCGTGCAATGCTCTCCCCTCTACTTCCCCTTTACTTTGATCTGTGGTGCCCTCTGTGCGTCAGTCAATCTTCAAGTTTTACATTACTTGATTTACTCTTTGTTATTTTTAGCTGTAAATATATTATGTTTTGATAATATTAAGCAATAATTATAGTGATTATTTACAATACAACAAAATATAGCTAACAGTCGGCCATCCGATCCCAACGAACGACCTCGTACGTATTTTTTTATAAAAAAAAGACTACAAACATATTCTATACACAGAAATCTTATACACTGATATGCACACTGAGTAAGTGTACTAAATATAATATTTTCATTTTATAACAAGTTAGAACTAAATTACTTTTCATTAATTTAATAAATAATTGGATAATTTCCACTATCAAAAACAACCCAAGCAATGTTCCTCTTTAAATACTATTTCCCCGAAATAATTTTCTCTCTTGACACAAATTTTCAGTCTTACATTCATGAAAAACACAAGCAGTTTGTCAAAAATATGACGTAATATTTGTGAAATAAGAACAATTTTAAAACAAAAATATAGTTTGGAAGTTCAATAAAAGTAAGTGAATGATAAAGTAGAAAACACCGTATTTATAACAGGATCTATTTATCCTGAACACCGTAACATCAATTTGGCAACAGGCTCCATTCGTCCTGAATACCGTAACATAAATTTGGCAACAGGCCCCGTACGTCCTGAATACCGTAGCAACAATTTGAAAACATGCCCTATTAGACCTTATTACCGTAACATCAAATTGGTAACAGGCCGCATGCGCTTTAACTACCACTCAAATAACCTTAAATAATTTTAATCATGAATTCATTTGATTCCTACTCCAATTTCAATTCGGTAATATACTACACGATCTTTAATTATGTATATCGATATTTAATTTAGGTCATCGTAATAAGGTTCCTAACACTTGGAACTTGTATGCCCAGAAAACATACTACATATATTTTAGTTTTTAAATAAATTTCACAACCTTAAGGATCATATCTATGTCTGTGCTTAAGGGACATCTCTGACATTTTGCTGTTATGGAATTTTTCTGTATATATCGAGTATGCATAGATATACATATATTCTCAAGTCGTGTAGAATACCTATTTACAACTTAACACCGGAATGTATTCAACTGTTCAGTCAGAGAGAGAGACAATCTCTTCTATTGTATCTAGTCTAGTCAAGCTGTAAAATAGGTAACTATCACTGAAATATTATATTTGTAAACAGCATCTTCTGCCGACTATAATCTTAACATTTTTAATCCTCTAACATACCTACCCAGGTATTCCTTATTAATATTTTATTCACAATAACTGAAATTTCAATTAAAGGAACATAAAATGTCAACTAAAATATTCTTTTAACTTGGGCAGCACTTAGAAAGTGGTATTTCGGTTAAGAAAATATAATCTTTGACAGAGTCTATGTTGAAATTACTCATTGTTTTATTGTAGTTTAAAAAGCGACCAAATTCGTCAGACATTGATAACCTCTTAATCCATTATAAACCAACCCAGTTATTTTCCGTTGCCTTAAAGCATAACATTTGTGATAACATTTCTGCTAAAGCAGTTTAGGAAAATAATAACTAGATACGATCACTACTAGGAGATACGATTTGCTCACTTTATTGCCATATATCTTAGATCGTTTCGGATTATTGACTTCACTTATTAACAATAAATTAAATTAACTATAAATTGTAGGTACCAAGTACAACATTAACTTCAGGATTAGTAACACATAAAATGGTAACTTAGTAAATCCTACAGTTCTTTAGGACAGTTTTAAATAACAAAAACAGAGTAGAAACATTTTCCTTTCTGCACGATTACTTAAGATGTGAAAGATAATATCACTAAACGATTAATTAACGGATAAAAACTTTGCATAATAATGCGGATACGTTAATTTCAACAATATCTCAATAAATTGTTGGCAGTACATAATACTGTATTACTTTTTTTTTTATCTGAACACGTACACATTGACTTGTAGTTGAGGTTTCAGAGTAAATATTTCTTCATTTTATTTTGCATAAACATATGAACGTATTTTATAATCAAGAAACTTCAAAATGCTATTGGTTACAATTCGATCACGTAAGGATTGTATTGAAATCAATCTGTGTAGACAATTGAAGATTATATCTACGCCTTATCCTCGAGTAGCTTCCGAGGTCATTTATAATCGCAAGTCCACCCGAAGAATTTTCTTTTTATGTAGGTAGTAATAACAATTTACTATCCAAAACAAATCAAACCCTCATCTGGTCCCAAACTAGTAAAATAAAAGCAGTCATTACCGCATACACTTTTTTTTCAGAGTGCCTTGGCAATTAGATAATTTAGTATATTCGTCTATCCCTTGCGGAAACACTAAATCAGTTCAATATAGAAATAGTCTATATAGGTACCGACTTGCTGATGTAAATTTTTTTTTTTTTCGAAAAAACTATCAATAAAATCACAATAGTTAATGTTTTCTTTACAATATATACTTTTTTTAATAAATTTCCCTTTGAATTTAAGTAGAATTAAAATTATTAGATACAAATATTTATATTTTTAAATATCATTCAAATCTCAGGGAGCTTCTTTATATATTATGATATTTACATAACGGAGGTGATTAACAACACAATGCGAAGATGTAACTGACATAAATTTCCGTCAGCTATGTCAACCGACAAGTAAGTGACAGTTTTCCTCACAAATTATACAAGAGTAAAATGATACTCTTCCAGCAAACACGTCTATTTAGATGATCAAACGAACTTACCTCAAGTGAAGTTCGATCTTAATTATCCTTCCTTGTCGGAGAGATTTAATTGGTTAACATGTAGTAGTCCTCGTCTACGTTTGACCCACTCGCACGTAGTTTAGCGCCATAAGAGAAAAAGAGACAGCTAGGTAGTCTCCCACCTCGGCGCCATTGCACGGTCCAAGCCTCATTCATTTTAGAGAATAAAAAAAAGGCAACCTACATCCTACAACATTGGTATTAGGGGTTTTAATACTAGCATCCTAGTATTGTCTACTCTAGGGCAGGGAGGGACCTTAAATCTCTCCGACAAGGAAGGATAATTAAGATCGAACTTCACTTGAGGTAAGTTCGTTTGATCATCTAATTATCCTTCCTTGTCTTCTAGATTTAATTGGTTAACATGTAGATGTTTAGAGAGACTAACAATGTTGTAGGTAATAGGTATGAGAATTATTGCAATAAAATATAATCTGAGAGAATTTATAAAACTGCAATTCAATTAACAGAAATTTATTTCTGGAAGAAATTTCTTTTAGAAACAAGCTGCACCCCTTGCGTATATCTGATGGTAAGCTTTTATATTATGCCCATTTTGTGTACACAATAAATTATTAAAAATAACACTTCCTAGAAGGTTATCAAATAAACAATATGAAAATAAAATTAAATCTTGTTCAATTTTATGAATGTGGTTGTTAGTCTGATTGTTAGTTGAACTTGACGTTAGGTTCTGAGTGAGGAGGTTACACTTAGCATAAGTGTAGCGATAGACGATAGTGTTTTATGAAAGGTATATGCAGCGTCGTTTAAGTATGCTTTTTCTAGACGTCTTACATAACCGGATATGAATTACTTTAGTAATAAATGAATAATCTATTGACATATACTTGAAAATTTCATACGGGAACTTGTTTGACATTTCCATCCTTTTAGCTATTTGGAAAATCTGTTCCAAGTCCAAAGAACTGCTAAAATGGTAAACTAATACGATATTCGGGTACCTTAATTACACTATGTATCGTATTTTAACAAATATGGTTTTAACCTGTACATCTTTCATGTACTGCTTGAATAATTCACCTTGAACATCAGAAATTCATTTTTAGGCAATTTGGCAAAAAAATAATAACACAAAATAAACCCGAATAACTATATAATATATCCGCAATGGGGATGAGCCGTGAACAAACCAACGAATCTATACTCTCGATTGATAATATTCCCCCACTGTTTAAAGCCAGACGTGAACTGAAACTTGGTGTTATCGACCAGTGATAGGGATTTCATGTCCAGCACAGTGCTGACGATATGCATTTGTTCGTTCCCTATACGAATTGAATAAGTAAATATTTGAGAAAATATTTGAATATTAAGTTTCAAATTCACTTATAAGAAATACATGAATTATGATTTCATAACAGACCCTACGTCAGGTATGAAAACGGATCTTTGGTATCTTGATCAGCAGGTGTTTTTTTTTTTAACTTATTAGTTATTGCTTAGTACATAATAAGTCATAATTTCAAAATAATAATTTGAAGTTCATAATAATTGGAAAAGGTGGGAACCGTTGAATAGAGTTACACAGATAATTAACCGAAAAAGGGTTTTGAGGTCTGTTCAGTAAAATGCATTTTGGTATTAATTACATTTTGTATTTATCCTTTTAGTTAAAATTATTATTTTAGGCTGGATAAGCTTATTAATAAGTTTTGGAATGCAGTAGGAAACATTCTTGTTTTATAAATGTTTAGTAGATTTATCTAGACTGTATTGATAACAGTAACTTTAGAAAGTTTTATATGTATATGTGTGATGCAAATATAAATATATTTATTATTCAGCACATCAGCAATAGTATTCTATTGTCCCAACTTTTAAACACTTTATTTTCTCGCTCTTTCATTGTGTGTTTCGGTTAATACAGACAAAAAGTTGCTGTAATTTTATATACCCACGAAATGATGTCGCTTAATTGTAAATAATGTATGTTCCAAATATACCAGAAGTTTCACGTAAGGTATGGCTTATAATAATTTTGTTTTCGCGAAATTCGCTGATGTTCACATGTTTCATTTTTAATTCATCATATAAATATTTTTAATGTGTATTTTGATTGTAGGCAATCTTAAACAGTATCAATAAATAATTTTAACCATCCTCATTATTACCCTCACAAGGACATCTCCAGTGTACTGTGGAGGCAGGCATTAACGAAAATTTTGCTTATGCAAAGGTCAACATTTTGATTGTGTACCATATAAATATTCACAGATTTCGCCCATAAATCATTATTGTTTATTCTTATCTGGTGATTGCGGTAGCTTCTAGACTTAACTTGCATTAAACTTAAAAAACAGGCATAGCTTCATAAGAAAACGTATACCTGTAACGTGGGTATATGTATTTGTTATAATTAATACTTCCCGAAACGCTGTCATTGCAAGTTTCGTGTAAGTAGTAGAAGCAAGGCATAAAAAAAGACAATTTAAAATATAAGGTACAAAAAACCTTATTTCATAATGGTGGTAACATTCTCAGACGGTTTCAAATTGGAGTGTAGGTCGTGCCCTGCGTGCCCAAACAACTGCACGCAGGAAGATCCAACGAGTGCCACCACGGGCAGTGCGATTCGTGTGGCTGAATCCCGGACTAAGGCCATCTAGGCTTGTTATCGTGTAAAGCACAAATATTGAAATGAAAAGATTTTTATATTTTTTGACTTTTTATTGTGACGTGCGTGTTTTACACAGTAGATTATAGAATGGCGGTGTGGCCAGCACAAAACTTATGTTTCTAACATAATCTGGGGGGGCACAAGGTCCCAAAAACTACACTTAAAAAGCCTGGAAACACTGGCTATTAAACTATAATAATTCTCTTTATTTCAGATAATACAATCCATATTTGTTAGTAAAAAACTTACAAACTATGTTAGTAGGCATATCAAAGAGGGGAAAAAATAGAATAATATAAAAAGTTGTGTTTATCAGGCTACCACAGGAGAGGCTACCTGATAGCCACCTGCACACAGTGGCGAACGTATGGGCAGTCATACTTCGCTGCTATTGTCTTCAGGATGTTGTTATTGCTGGCCCGCATTCTGGACAGTAAAGATGCACATTTCTTACGAATAATAGCGGCAAAGCCATCCGTGCGTGCATCCGCGAACATTCCAGAGGCACTGCAGAAGCGAGGCAGCCCCAACAACATCCGAAAGGCATTATTGTATTGAACTCGAAGGGCACTTAATGATTTCTGCGTATAGTTAATCCAAAGGCTACCTGTATAAAAAGATTGACAGTAGGCTTTAAAAAGCATTATTTTAACTTCTCCAGTACAATGGGTAAACCTTCGGATCAACATATTGCATCTCACCGCAAGCGCCCTTCGCTCTCTGTCGATATCATTATCGTCTCTCAGGTCCTCACTCAGCACATGGCCCAGGTACTTAAAAGAAGATACCCTTTTTAGTGGAATACCATTAAGTTTGATGGGAGGTACTTCACTTGGACATTTTTTTCCCGCTTTAAAAACCATGTATTCACTTTTTTTGACGTTGTACATGAGGCCATGCGCCGCAGCGTAGGTTTCACACTTGTGAATAAGTTTTCTCAAGGCACTTATCGACGGACTGAGCAGCACCATATCGTCCGCATAGCTGATGTTATTCATTGCGATACCGTCTACATGACAACCGAAATGCTCGCTGCTCAGCCCGGCGACAAGGGCATTTACATAAATATTGAAGAGCCTGGGAGAGCTAAGACCTCCCTGCCTCACACCACATTCCAATACATACTCCGAGGAGTGGGAATTTCCCCATCGAACAAGGTTAGTTTGTCGGGTATACCAGCACTGGAATAGTGCTATGACTTCGGGGGGTACCTTGGTCTCCCTTAGCTTCTCCCATAGCACATCATAGGCTACCATATCAAACGCCTTGGAGAGATCCAGGAAGCAGGCATATACCGGCGTCTGCCTGTCTGTGTAGTACTTGACGGTGTGCTTGACGCTCAAAATCGCGCTTTCAGTCGATAAGCCAGCTCGAAAACCAAACTGCGCATCTTCTAGGTGACAAAATTTTTCTAACTGAGCGTCAAGCAGACCATCGAACACCTTGGCTATGACGGTTGCAAGTGAAATAGGCCGGTAGTTGCCTGCGTCCGAAACATCTCCCGTCTTATTTTTAATGATAGGAACCACTATCGTTTTCATGAGTGCTGGAGGAAGATAAGAGTGCACTATACAAAGTGAAAAAAACAAAGACAATACTCTGGGTAAATGTACCCCAGCATATTGCAGGTGCTCGATGCTGAGCCCGTCGTGTCCAGGTGATTTGCCTCTCGTCATGTTTTTTATAATTTTCGCCACATCTTTAGCTGAGAAGCGTACCAACTCACCCTCACCGACAGTACCAGCATCGATCACCCGCGAGGGGCTGCCCAGCGGAGAGACTACTTTAAATTTATCTTTAAATGAATTAGCGATCTCTACTGGATCAGACGCTCCGTTGATACTCACTGGCAAGCCCGGTTTGGTGTTCATTTTATTAGTGGATTTCCAAAAGGATTTAAAGTTTTTAGCAGCATAAAGTGATGCTATCTTATCTTGCTTAATTCGCTCCTGATTATCCTGGCACCACTTCAGTTTTGCTTTAAAGACTTTCCGACTTGCTATCATTTCATTATAGATTATTCCACAATAAGGCTTGCCATACCATAACCAGGTTCGAAATTTGCATCGGGCTTCCCAGTGAGAATCACGAACATGCCTATTCCACCCCACAATCTGTTTGTTATGTTTATGAGACGACGGTCTTACATCACAAGAGTTCTCAGCAGAGTCGCATAATATTGATACAATATTTGCATACATGGTATCCAGCATAACTTTATGTTCATGTAAGTGACATTTCTTACTACAACAAGAACTAAACTCAGGAGGAAAATGTATTAGTCTCAGCTGACTATTACATAACTCAAAATATTTATTCGTTTCATCTAAGGTTCTCTCTCCCCAGCGAACTTTATTACATGAAGAGTTACTCCTATCATTTTCTATTTTTAACTGCACTCGATTAATATTACATTCGGTCAAAACAGGAAAATGATCCGACCAGAATATATCATAGCAAATACTAATATTACTAATAGTGTCAAAGGCTGACTGCGTTGCAATACAATGATCGAGCCACCGCTTGCTACCACTAGCCTCACAGACAAAAGTATAGGATCTCGAGTCTTTGCCCAGCAGTTTCATATCGGCCCATACCCATTGCTGGTCTAAACAAAAGTCATGCAACTCACTGCCAAACGGAGCGTCCGGGTGCGCGTTGAAGTCTCCGAGTATGTACACACTTTCGATATTCTCACTGGCTATTATTGATTCTATTTCACTCAAACACTGCGTAAATTCTAAGAGATTTTCACTTTTATCGGTTGGCATGTATACACTAAACACCATAAACGCTTTATTTTGAGATCTAATTTTCACAGCGATTAAACGCGAACTTATGCACTTTATTAACGAGACGGACTCGAAACTGCTTCTTCGCCACAGTATCGCCACACCTCCGTGTGGCCGCCCACGCAGCAATCCGGCCGAGGTATCCACCGCGGAGTTACCCACATACAGGAAGTCGCTATGTATGCTGCCCAAAAAGGGAATATCGTGGGGCAACAGCCACGTCTCCTGTAGGGCTACAATATCGGCAGTAGAACATAGATTTTTGATGCAGTCAACAGAACGTTTCACTGATTTACAGTTAAAGGAGTAGAATTTGTAAATATTATCTTGATTTTGTGTACTATCCATTATGTGAAGGTGTTTAGTAATTCATCGTTCCTGTACTTAAATCGCACAAAACGCCTAAAAGATATACCATCCGGCCACAAGCTGTTATCAAGAAAGAATTGTACTTTATGCGTAGGCACATACAATTTGAAAGCATTGTAGCCTCTGTTTGTTTTCATTGTTATTTTCTCCAGCTTTACACTCTCATTCGTCTTTTTCATTATGTACTCTGCAATGTCCTTCTCAGATGTATCAGTGTGAACATTTGATATAAAAACTATACATAATTCTAAATTTTTACAAACTATTTGTTATTCTAGCACAAAATTTGACTAATAAAGTTTATGACAAACAAAACAGCCTTTTACTTATCTACTTCAGCAGCTATTATCCAAAAAAAGGTACTTTTGAAAATTAATAGAATATAGGCACACCTTTTAGAAAATACATGAAATATCTACTTATTTATAGATTCTATCATAGTTTTTGCTATACAATTACATTTTGAAACTGAATCTAAAACAGTTGCTGAAACTTAAATTGTTGCTTCTTAAAAGAAAATCTTTACATTTATATAGTAACTATAACTTAGAATAAGTAAGTACATACATACTTAGAGCTAACTTACATATCAGTCAGTATCAATAGGTAATATAACTAATTAAGAAACTGCACGAGAATGCACTTTCCTATCAGCAGTCTGCACATCTACAACGCGGACCCTGTTATCATTTCCAGTATAAATCTTTACTATACGCCCCATGGGCCAATGAAGGGGAGGAGTACTGATATTTCTTAAAAGAACAACCATACCTTCCTTTAAATTAGGCATTTCTTTATACCATTTTGTTCGTTTATTTAATGTAATTAAATAATTATTACTCCAAGCCTTCCAAAAATGCTGTCGCACTTGCTCACTACGCCTCCAGTAACGCAACCTGTTAGATGGTATCTCAGTGACATCATTTTGTGGAATTGCTGACAAAGGACTACCAATGATGAAATGACCTGGGGTTAGTATTGAAAAGTCAGAGTTATCTTGAGTGAAAGGAGTGAGAGGCCTAGAATTTAAAATACTTTCTATTTCACATAGAATGGTAGTAAATTGTTCATAGGTGAATATTTTAATTGAAATAATTCTTTTTAGATGAAATTTTGCTGACTTTACAGCTGCTTCCCATAAACCGCCATGGTTGGGACTGTATTTTGGAATGAAATGAAACTTAATACTTTTCTGTAAAGCATAATTTGACACTAGATCCTGAAATTCTTTAGTACTGTGCAAAGTATAAAGATCTTTTAATTTATTATTTGCCCCTTTGAAAGTTGATGCGTTGTCGCAATATATGTCTGATGGAACGCCTCTGCGGGCTACAAATCTTTTAATGGCAGCTAAAAAGGCATCACTGGTCATGTCTGACACTACTTCAAGATGAACAGCCTTGCAGGCAAAGCAGACCAGAACAACTGCATACCCTTTAGTTATCAGAGTGTTTCTCTTTGTTGATTGCTTTATACTGAAAGGACCACAATAGTCTAGGCCAACTACTTCGAATGGTCTTGTAAGGGGACTGACACGATGCTTGGGCAATGAACCCATAAGCTGCTGAGCAGTTTCTGCTTTGTGCCTTGCACAAGTTATACATTTGTGAATGACGCTTTTGATTTCTCTAACAGAATTAACAATGTAATATCTTTGGCAAAGACTGCTTAAAAGTAACTTTAATCCTGCATGTAACATCATTAAATGTTCATTTGTAATTATAAGTTTGGTGACATGACAACCTTTAGGCAAAATTAATGGAAATTTTTTGCAGAAGTCGAGATTGGCATTGTGTAGTCTGCCTCCAACACGTAACAAACCCTTGCCATCGACAAAAGGATGCAGTGTCTTTAAATGGGACTTTAAATCTTCTTTGTTTTGAATGCATTGCAAATCATTACTGAAATAATGATGTTGAACACCTTTTACAATCTGCAACAATGCCTCTCTGATCTCTGCAACTGTAAGATTTCCATTTGATACTGTTTGTTTTTTACATTTTTTAATAAATCTTAGCATGTAAGCCATTATGCGTGTCATAACAAACAAATTAGAATATTTGACAAAGTAAGGCATTAAAGCATCTTTATTATCAACTATATGTGTAACTGTATTACTTTCATCAATGCAAGACAATGGAATTTCTATTACTTTAGTGTGAAAGCTGTAATTGTTAGTCTCAATCAGGTAATCTGGCCCATAAAGCCATAAATTATTTGTACTTAATGAACGAGGGTCAGAACCTCTGGACAAGATGTCAGCTGGATTGTAAACACCAGGGGTATGATACCAATGCATTTTTGTCGTAAGCCTTGTAATTTCCTTTACCCTGTTACCTATATATGCTGGAAGCTTCACTGGGGAAGATGCAAGCCAATCCAAAACGATTTTGGAATCGCAAAACAAGTTTAGGTTGTTTACCTTTAAAACTGTGGACACATGGAACATGAGCTTAGCTAAAAGCAATGCACCGTTTAACTCAAGCTTGGGTATTGTAAGTTTTGAATGAATGGGTGCAACTCTTGACTTAGAACATAATAGGTATGTCTGATATCTGCCATTTAATTTCACCTTTGCATAGATGCAACACCCATAAGCGGAAGTGGAAGCATCACAAAATCCCACCAACTGTATTTCATCTGCATCTGCAAACTGCAAGTAACGCGGCACACTAATATCAGGCATCTCAATTAAATCCTTGTAAAAACATTCCCATACATTGGCAAGTTTGTCAGGTAATGGGGCGTCCCATTCCAAATCATGCAGCCAGATTTGCTGCATTATAAGTTTAGCCTGCATTATAATAGGTCCAGCAAAGCCCATTGGATCATAAAGCTTGCTGACCGAGCTTAAAACATTGCGCTTGGTCGGACATTTTGAAGTCGCAACTACATTTCCACTTACCTTGAATACGTCTTCTCGGGGTACAAAGTTCAAACCTAAAGTCTTTGTAACAGATTTTTCTTGACTAAACTCCCTTTGACTCATATTTAACTTTTCTTGAGGTAAGTCATCTAAAATACTTGGGTCATTTGATGCCCATTTGTGAAGCTGAAAGCTGGCTAACTCCATGATAGATATTAATTCCTTTTTTAACTTAATACAAACCTGGACAGTCTGACTACCTCCCTGTACATCATCAATGTAACTACTATTTATTATTGCCTCACTAGCCAATGGAAAATCATTTTTATACCTTTGGGCCAATTCTATAAGACATCTTGTGGCTAAAAAGGCAGAACTCGTTAACCCATAGGTTACGGTTTGTAACTGTAAACACTGCATTTTATCATTTTCTCGCCACAAAATGTTTTGTAACACCCTATGATCTGAATGTATTTTAATCATGCGATACATGTGACGAATATCACATTGCAAAGTGTATTTAAATGTCCTAAATGTTAACAAAATATCAAATAGTGACTTTTGAACTACTGGCCCGTTACATAACAAGTCATTTAAGCTGTGGCCCTCTTTTGTCTTAGCACTGCCATCAAAAACTACTCTC
The DNA here is from genome assembly GCA_958295455.1 of Coleophora deauratella. NCBI lineage: Eukaryota > Metazoa > Arthropoda > Insecta > Lepidoptera > Coleophoridae > Coleophora > Coleophora deauratella. The sequence continues at coordinate 5,259,152 of OY282412.1, forward strand.
AACTTATTTGTTTGTTTATCAAGCCGCAAAACAGCATGATGTGGCAGGAAAAATAATGGTTGCTCTGAGGGAGCACAAATATTTAAATCAATTGCCTTAGCATGGCCAAGTTGTATATATTCCTGAATAAATTGTTTATATAATTCAAAATAGACTGGGTCCTTTTTAAACCTTTTCTCCAAATTATACAGTCTTTGCAATGCAATATAATATGAATTGGATGGATCAATACTTTGTAAATCAATCTTTAAAGGAAGTTTCACTTCAAATGTATTATTTTGTAATGTAACACTTTCCTGAAAAATCTTTTCTGTATATTCATGCTCAGGGAGGGACTCGGGGAAAAATTCAGGGATTTTTTCTGCCTCCCAGAACTGCTTGACACAAGCACCTAGATCATCGAATTGGGGACTTGTAAGGGCATGCATAGCGACAGCCACATTGGAATGAGAAGGAATGTCTCCCGAGACGACGTATCCAAGGCGGGTGTTCAGCAAGACTGGATCCTCCGGGCCTCCCTCAACCTTGCCGTCTTGAATTACTCTGAAGAAAACTTCGGCGGAGAGAAGAAGTGAGATTTCCCCTGAAATGTAAAACTCACTGTCAGCTAAAGCAATATTTTTAGGCAGTGAAAATCTAGACATATCTATTTGTCTTTGTGGAATATTTGTTGTAATTTTATCAATAATTGAGCATGTAACATTGAAATTGTAATTTTGAACCATGGAATGTATTGTAAGATTTATGCCCTTAGTGGTTTGATTGGAAATTCCACCTAAAGCATGAATGTTTTTATTTAGTTCAAAACTTGGAAGCCCCAGCTTTTCATATAAAGCGGTTGTGCAAAAAGATACTTGGCTACCGCAGTCAAGTAAAGCTCTGACAACATATTTGTTGTTGTCTGCCCCGGAGACAAGCACCTTCGCAGTGGGTAGCAAGACAGATGTAAGAGAAGGCTGATGCAAGTGCATATTTACCTCTGGTGTAACATCCTGCTCCTGGTAGCTATTGCTAATGTTAGTATCTTGGATTTTGTTAGTATTTTGTTTGTAATCTGGAATGTGAATAAGAGCATTGTGTTTAGACTGGCATACAGAACATTTAAAATTATATCTGCATTTTTTTAAGTGAAATGTAAGGCAGAGTTTACATAGATTGTTCTGAGTGACATAATCTAGCCTCTTTTTAGGGGTCATTGCATTAAATTTAGAGCATTTAAAAAGCTTATGTTGCTGGGAACATAATATGCATTTTGAGCTTTCAGAATTTAAAACCTGTGGAGCAACTGAAGAGGAAAGCAAAGTTACACTTTTGAGGTTATGTTTACCTGGAGCTCGCTCATTATTATTGCTTGTGGCTTCCAGGGATGCTGCTCTTTTGTCTAGAAACTCTAGCAGTGATTCTGTAGTGGGAATGAGTGTTAGGTCTCGGTCGGTGTTGAACAACCGTGCTGTAAGAGGATCAAGCTTTCGGATTAAAATACAAGAAAGAATAGAATTCCATTGTTCAACGAGCTGCTTAAGATTTTTAAGTGCTGTTATTTGCTGCCTTGCTTTGACTACTAACTCACGTATCTGCTGAGAACTACCCCTGTGAATAGGTGGCAAATCAAGTAAAACACTGACATGGTTGTGTATAAGCAAAGCTGGATTATCATACCGCTTTTTTAACAATAACACAGCGGATTGATAGGACTCTCCCACTATAGGTAAATTGTCTATTATTTGCAGCGGCTCACCCTTCAGATGTTTTTTAAGGAAACACATTCGCTGAACATCAGTCAAACTATGGTCTTTGTGAACCACAGCCTCGAACATCTCCATAAATGGCCTGTATTGTCCAATGTCCTTGCCATCGAAAGTGGGAATGTCAAGTGGCGGGAGCTTCGCCCTTGAGGTCTCACCACCTGAAAAAACTGCCGTCTTCGAGGAACCATCAGAGAACTTCTTCTTGTGGCGCTCAAGAAGCGTACAAATAGCTGTGTAACGATCCTCAAACTCATATTCCTGCGTGTCGCCCCAATCCTCATCTTGCAACATTTTTAGCTCGACCATTGTCGCTTGAAATTTCGTGAAACATTCATCGATTATCCTTTTTCTCACAGTTAAATCTTCCAACGTGAAGTCTGTGGAATCCCTGAAAAATGCCTCATTTCTGGTGAGCGTGGACTTGCACTGTCCTAGTGCAATTTTTAGCCTTTTGAACTCATCCTCTGCTCCACCATCCAATGATTTTCTTTTGGATTTGGTCATTTTGCTCAAATTCACTTAGTTTGTGTAATATTACGCTGAAAACTTGTAAAATGATATGCTGTAAACTGTAAACTTGTAAAAACCTGTGTAAAACTTCAGTGTAAAACTTGTAAAATATGACGCAATAAGTTTGCCATGTGGCGACACGCGGTGCGCCCATAGACAATATGGAACACGTCTGCAATATTCACACGTCACTGTATTTTTGAAAGTTTTCTGTCTTGAAAACTTGAAATTAGCACAGTTTTGTAATGGAAATATTAGACTGTATTTTCGGCACCAATTTGTAAAGCACAAATATTGAAATGAAAAGATTTTTATATTTTTTGACTTTTTATTGTGACGTGCGTGTTTTACACAGTAGATTATAGAATGGCGGTGTGGCCAGCACAAAACTTATGTTTCTAACAATCGACACGAAAAGAAGAATAACATAGAATAGTATAGTAAAAACCGATTGAAAATACTCCTGTATCTGTTTATTAAGCTAATGAGCACTATAGTGTTCATAGCACTAGAGTCCTATAAAGGTTGAGCACAGGCTGAAAGGTTAAACACAAGTATATAGAAAAAGTGTTTTAAGTATGATACAATCATGCATGAGCACGAGGAAATCGGCCGATTTTATTACTTTTACCATGTAACTGCCCTGGGCAACTACGATAAAATAGATTTAAAGTTATCAATATTCAAAATGTACAACAATATTTGATGAACATTTTAGTTCCAGTATAAATTAACCTTATCTTCACTTTTACGGATTATAAAAATAATACTCGAAGCAAAGAGTTTTTCAAAGGAATGCTGCATTAACTTTTACAATTTTGACAAAAAATATACCATATTTTGGCAAGGACTTGGCCAGAGGCCAAGAAGGTTAATGTGTCATTTGGGAGACTGAGATTCTTTATTTCTATATCTTGTGTATAATGGTCTAGTTATACCAAAAAACCTTTTTAATGCATCCATAAAATATTTCCATAAAATTTTTCCATCTACCCGCTACCTTAAAATGCGGCTGCGCGGCGGCGGGTGCGCTTCGCAGTAATAGGCCGGCGCGGCGCGGCGCGGCGATGCGACGGGTTGCGCGTGGGCTGGCTAAGCGGCAGTTGCACATACATACATAAATATGTCCCTGCTCGCTATCCGATGCAACTCGACTCGTTAGCTTTCTGCATGCCCTATGACATCTTCATAAAACAATCAAACACAACACGTAATAAATGAGCGTCTCCCTTTTGATTCCAGTGTATAAGTATTTTATTTTATGATGAAGAAATAAATAAAAGGCTGATATATTACTTAATTAAACTGCACTGTGCACAGGTTTCCATTGAGTATATTAGCTATTTTCGGGCGCCCCGCAGCCAACAAGTCGACTAGGAGTCGAAGTGGTCGACATGACCGAAATCGGTCGGATAGTTCTTTCATTCATTAAATCAATTAAACTGAAATGACGGGATGTGCGTAGTTTCAATAAATCCGTTTAGCGGTATTGGACATAACCGTAACGTAAGCAAAATAGCTAATACACAACAAAATCTGTGTTTTTGTCTCCATCTTAGATTCATTGTTAGCATCGCCACAACTTCTGGAGTTATTGTCAGATGACAAACTCAAGAAAATTGTTTTTATTTTTAAATAGACCGTCCTTCTCGAGAATGGTTTTGAAATAATAACACACGCATTTGGAAACACTAGAAGGAACCTTCACTGCGGATAGTAGGCATCAGTCCAAACGCACGATGGCGGTGGATATGTGCCGGAAAATTAATCAGACGTCAAATGCTTATAATTGTTGTGATACAATATATCACCTGTAGGCGGTGGCAGTTGGTGGTGGCGGCGCCGGCGGCGGTTTTGGCGGACGGCGCGGCGGTTATAGCAGCGCTGTTTCAGGAGGTTTCGGGAGGCAATCCATCCGTCGTCATTGCCGCTTTTTCTGCATCGTTGTCGGCTGCATAAGCAGCGGTGGCTGTGGTGGCAGTGCAGTGATATGAGCCACGATGCTGCTAACGCTTCACCTGTGGCGGCGAGCGAGGGTTGATGGAGCAGCCGCATAAGCATTAGAAAGCTGATGATTCCAGTTCATACGAAACAGGAATATTATAGTGTGGTTAATGTCTCGCATTAACTCTAATAGTAGCTATTGGTCAATGTCTCGCATTGACTCGAAGCAAAAATGGCTATTGGTCAATGTCCCGCATTGACTCGAAGCAAAAATGGCTATTGGTCAATGTCCCGCATTGACTCGAAGCAAAAATGGCTATTGGTCAACGTCTCGCGTTGACTCGAAGCTAATTCTCCCATCATGTTAAAATAAAGATAATTTTCACTGCACTTGTTATTTTTGTTTTTTTTAAATGATTTTCATATTTCATTTCCACATAACCTCCTTATTTAAAAGTAACGTAAGGATTTATTTTCTTCTAGGCACATTTTTGCACACTTGTTAAATTCAAATAATTAACGAACTTTTTAAGAAATATTTACGTGCGGTAGCCGTGCGCGCACGAAAACGAATGAGGCTTGGACCGTGCAATGGCGCCGAGGTGGGAGACTACCTAGCTGTCTCTTTTTCTCTTATGGCGCTAAACTACGTGCGAGTGGGTCAAATGTAGACGAGGACTACTATATGTTAACCAATTAAATCTAGAAGACAAGGAAGGATAAATACTAACACACTCAATGTGGCGTACAAAAACAACTTTGTATTGCTAGAATCTATCAGTCAATGCAATGGCGTCAATAAAGACGAATAAAAAGTATATTTGCCGCAAATTTGACTAACGTAATTTATATGTCACATTAATTATGCCTAGGAGGCTGTGAATCGATAAATATATGTACTATTAACAATGTTTAACAATATTCAATTTCATTTTCAAAAATTGTGCAATTTATTTAACTTTATTGATTTTTGTTTTCTTAACATACCTACATACAGGCAAGTTCATTGTGCATTAATAAACCAGCTTTAAATTCAGAACGTGCTCTCAGAATAAATATACAACCTCATCATAATCTTAAGGTAATAAAACTAACAAGAGAATAATTAAGATTATAAAATAATCGCACACTTATTTTTTTGTTATGCATCCATTATTTATTTGTGTTTGTTCACACCTCCCATAGAGGTTAAGGTGCTTATGCGTGAATAACACAACCTGCATATGGGACAGACAGAGTTCAGCCCCTGTCACACTGGCAAGATTTAAATAGACTATCTTGCTGCCATTCAAACGAAATAGAGAAGTCTCATACAAAGGTGTTACTTTCTGATAAGTAATATATATCGCAAGCTTTGTCTTGTTATGATGTTTACAACATTTAGATATATGTATATTAACCAACGATTTCATTTCATTTCCTTTTCCAAGAGAATATAAACTGCTTTATTTGCATAACGGATTTATGAAATCGACTATGTTAAATATATCAACGGTTTCACCAAGCCAGCTGATAGGTATTGTTTAAAAATTAATCTGCTTTAGGACTTTTAATGCTTTAAATGTTCAGAATTCTTTTTAAATGTTAAGTCTCCTTTTTTTGTTTTGTTCCTATTCTATCAGTCAACGGTTTATTCTATATTATATTTTACTAATATAGTTTTAAAATGGTATTAACTAAGTCAATACCTCAATATTCATACCAAATTACGCATGAATGTTTAAATTATTATATTATTTATGCAAGTAGATAGTTCAGTTTCTTTTTTTAGACAGACAAATAGTTGAATATTTAGAGCAACTATGTATATCTATTATGCTGTTATAAACTATATGAAACTATACAATACGTTTATCACCATAAAACAAGCATTTAGTATTTATAAACCCTTTTTTTTGGTCTATTCAAAGGCATATACACTGTCTTTCTTTCTGTTCTCATAGGGGTAAAAGAGAAGAAATGCTCGCAATCTTAGATAAATATATATACTTTTTATCTTAAAACTTTTATATAATTGATAAAGCAAAAGTGAACAACATCAAGCAAAGTGAACAACTTCCATCAAAGCGAACAACTTCTCTCAAATTAAACATATTTCCGCAAAGTGAACAACTTCCACAAAAATTAACAACTCCCCTTTACTTGGATAGTTTCTAGAAAATGCTTCAAGTCAAATCAATGAGCTGTCCTTCCCTTTCATATATCTATTTAGGTATTTTGTTTGCAGCAGGTAGGGTCTGGCAATAGCTATAAAAGAACTTTACGTTTACTGTATGATAAATACGATATTATAGGCCTTTCAAGCAACATGTCTTACAATAGCTAGTATGACGTATTTACTTTACTTTTACTCTGTAGAATCGATGGGTATTTAGAAATTATAATTTTAATAATTAAGAATAAATATTGCGGGGCAAATACAAAGCCAACGTTAACAGTGCCATTGTTATTCTTCAAAGCTGACAAAAGAGTACATGGTTGTACGTTGTGATCTTTTTGAGAGACGGAAAATCTAATGAAGCTCTGTACTATAAATCGTCATTGTTTTTGTAAAAGTTATCCGTATTTATAATGATTACAGCCGGAATTATTTACCTCCGAATGTAAAAATAAGGCATAGTTTTATTCGTCTGGTCTATTGTATAAAAACTATATCGAGCAAAGTTTGACCAACCACGTCTTTAGGTTTTTTTTAACGTCTTGGATCCCGAATAAACTTATAGAATTTAAATTCAGTTTTTGTATTTGAATAATATTGTACACAGGAGGGAGGCAAATAAAGACATTAATAAAGATATAATACACAAAACGTATAGCTTATTTCCACAAGAAATTTCTTCCAGCGACATTTATAGGCGTAAATAAATGTCAAAAAGGATGTGTACAAAACAATATTATCTCTAGAGGGTCAAATCTTTGATAGAGTGCCTAAATAAAATGGCTTACTCATTATGTATAGGTATGATTAATTTGCTATCAATTTAAATTTATACTTGAATATTGAATATCGTGAAAAGCTATATACATCAGGGCTGTCAGCCTTAACTGAATTAAATTATAGGCAAATCAATGGATTTGGAAATAAAATTCAATACACCACCGTATATTCAGTTACATATGGACTCACGTAAATTGACTGGTACCATGAACTTCCAAGCTCATCCTACAGCCATGCTCTCAGCGACCCGATGCGATGTGGCAGGTCATCCTACAGCCGCACTTCCGGCGGCACGGTGCGATGTTGCAGCTCGTCCCACAGCCACGTTCCCAGAAAGGCAGGAAACCCGTCGCTCTTGCGCAGGCTCTGCCGCAACGTCAGTGCGGTCCCGACGTACCTCGCAGGGGAAAACGAGTGTGTATTAGCAAAAGTTACCCAAAATTTAAATACTTAAAAATTGTGAAAGCTATAAACAATTTCCATACCAAGAGAGCTACGACTCGATGCGATGTAGTAGCTCATCAGCCACACTCCCGGTGGCGGCACGGTGCGATACAGCAGCTCATCAGCCGCACTCCCGGTGGCGGCACGGTGCGATGTAGCAGCTCATCAGCCGCACTCCCGGCGGCACGATGCAGTGTACGGCTCGTTCTACAGCTACGCAGGAAACCAGTCTCTCTTGCGCAAGCTCCGCCGCAACGTCAGTGCGGTCCCGACGTACCTCGCAAGGGAAAACTAGTGTATATTATCAAAGGTTACCTAAAATTGAAATACTTGAAAATTGCGAAAGCTATAAACACTTCCCATATCAAGAGAGCTACGGTCATTCCTCAGATGAACTACTCGTTGTAACTTTAATAAAACAGGAAGCCTCAACTGCATATATTGGAAACGGCTAATAAGAAACGAAAATATTAAAATGTTGCCGTTAGTATAGAGTGGTTGCATGTGCTTACATGACGATGTTGAGAATACCCCAAAGAACAAAAAGCTCCATCGCTAAATTATTTCAACAGTTTCTATACGAACTTGAACTTACTATTTTGAAAGTCCTACTTAAGAACCATATTATTATTTATTCATTGAATACGCCAATAAATTGATCTTAAAATAAACGTTAACATTCAAAACATACATCTTTTCCAAACATCCAATCTAAGGCGATAAAGGAGTGTTCGTTTGGAGCTTACGTATTTCTGTAGGTAGAATGCAAACTTTTATAGGTTTTATTTTTTTGCAAGTATTACCTTGATAAAACAATTCATTTTAATAAAACATTTCGTAGTTTAACTAAGCGAATAAAGCCATGAAAAATAAAACTATTTCAAATAAAACTAACACATACCTTAAAACGTGAGCAATCCCACTTCTGAGATGTAGAAAAACACGGAGTGGCAGTTGCAATTTTACTTTAATCTTCCATTGACACAGGTAAAACAATCGATTTATCAATTATTATATTTAAAATTCACACTGAATACTACATTGCGCTATTTCCAACAAACTGTCTCACTCGAAGTTCAAATATAGACTGACGCGCACTCGCCACCATTTCCCTCGTGCAATGCTCTCCCCTCTACTTCCCCTTTACTTTGATCTGTGGTACCCTCTTTGCGTCATACGCCAGTCACCGTAAACATAAAAATCGCGTTAGGTCGCATTGGTTGCAACAGTTCTGATTTTTTGGTATGTTGTTAGGGTTGATAACAGTAGTCTAAAACTAATTTTTCAGCTTCGAAAGACTTGTGCTAACTGCGTGGTGCTCCAAAAACTACGAAATTTTCGGTCTTTTTTCAGATTTTGGCTTATAACTTCTAAACGGTGCATCTTACGGAAAAAGGTATTATACACACTTATAAGAAGATAAAACTTCCTATAATTTAAGGTCAATTTCAGCTCTGTTGGTCTAACAGAACCCAAGATGCAGCACTTCAAACATTGGCAATTTTCCCTAAAAAGTTCGAAATTGTAGTTTTGCCGCCTTCCGAGCAGAATATCGACTATAATACTCATTCTACGAGGACAGTCATTAAAAAGAAAGTTATAAAGCAGTTATTAAGCTTTAATTTAAGCACAAACTGAAGTTTGTAAGACCAATAGTTCCCTCGTAATCTGGACAAAGCGATAAATTAAGGAAATCAGATTTTTCAAAAAGGGAGCCTGACAAATTGCAGGACTTCTGTAAAGGATAAGAAATACCTAAATCGGTGTACAATAATTTATAATGATATTATAAAACTTAAATTATATTACTTAGTGATGGCAGGACCTCAGCTGACACCTGCGACAGAAATATATATTAAATAATATATTTCATGTATATAGAACAAAATGTTAATTAATATTTATTATAATGAATTACAACGAAGGGGCAGGTATGTAACATTAGGTTTACCTTTACGCACTTAGCGACGAAACAATCGTGTTCTTTTGGAAGATCTAGGTTCATCTGACAGCTCTTCCTGGGGCTCTGGAGACTGCTCTGTTGCTTGTTGTAAAGAGGAGGTCGTCGAAGTCGTCCTCTTCATTCAACTCAGTCAAGCCTATAGATGGAGTGTTGAGGCAGGTCTTCCCCTGACTATCTTTGCAGAGAGTTTCAGCCCTGTTATCTTGCAGGAGCATCTTCCTTTTGTCACACCCATTCTTGCACTTGCATGACAGGAATTTCATAAAAACATATTACAAATAGTTTAAATACACAGCCCAGGATAGGCCTACGAATGGATTACCTTACTTGCATGACAGTAATTTCAGCAGGGTTTCCGATGCTGATTTCTTCGTTGATGTCACTAGTGTCAGACCCTACTGGCTCCTTAAGGTGTTGTCGCAATTACTGAATGCGTGAAATGACAGCTGTATTCCAGGGGGGATGAAAGCTCTTCTTGAATGAATGATGTTGACGAGAACTTCTCGCAATTGGCACTTTCCTGGAAAAAACTTTGTTTACGTTAGAGCCTAATCTGTTAAGTAGAGGATGTCGACTTCTGATGCTCTTTACCAGCATAGACTGATAGATTGGGCTCCAACATATAAAATGTTTTTTCCAGCAAAGTGCCAGTTGCGAGAAGTTCTCAACAACATCATTCATTCAAGAAGAGCTTTCTTCCCCCTCTGGAATACAGTTGTTCTTTTACGCATTTAGTGGTTGTGACAGCACATCGAGGAGCCAGTAGGGACTGCCACTAGTGACTCAACGAAGAAATCAACGTCGGAATTCCTGTCATGAAGGTAAGGGAATCCATTCGTAGGTCTGTCCTGGGTCGTGTATTTATAAAACTATTTGTAACATTATTTTATGAAATTCCTGTCATGCAGGTGAAAGAATGGGTGCGGAAAAGGAAGATGCTCCTGCAAGATAACAGGGCTGAAACTCTCTGTAAAGTTTGTCAGGGGAAGACCTGCCTCAATACTCCGTCCATAGTCTTGACTGAGTTGAATGAAGAGGACGACTTCGACGACCTCCCCTTTACGACAAGCAACAGAGCAGTCTCCGGAGCCCCATGAAGAGCTGTTAGATGAACCTAGACCTTCCAAAAGAACACGACTGTTTCATCGCTAAGTGCGTAAAGGTAAACCTTATATTACATACCTACCCCTTCGTTGTAATTCATTATAATAAATATTAATTGACATTTTGTTCTATATTTAATGTTTATTTCTGTCGCAGTTGTCAGCTGAGGTCCTGCCACCACTAAGTGATATAATTTAAGTTTTATGATATTAATATAAATTATTGTACACCGATTTATGTATTTCTTATCCTTTATATAAGTCCTACAATTTGTCAGGCTCCCTTTTTTGAAAAATCTGATTTCCTTAATTTCTCGCTTTGTCCAGATTACAAGGGAACTATGGGTCTTACAGACTTCAGTTTGTGCTTAAATTAAAGCTTAATAACTGCTTTATAACTTTCTTTTTAATGACTTTCCTCGTAGAATGAGTATTATAGTCGATATTCTGCTCGGAAGGCGACAAAACTACAATTTCGAACTTTTTAGGGAAAATTGCCAATGTTTGAAGTGCTGTATCTTGGGTTCTATTAGACTTACAGAGCTTCAATTACACTTAAATTATAGGAATTTTTGTCTTCTTATAAGTGTGCATAATGACTTTTTCCGTAAGATGCACCGTTTAGAAGTTATGAGCCAAAATCTGAAAAAAGGCCGAAAATTTCGTAGTTTTTGGAGCACCATGCAGTTAGCACAAGTCTTTCGAAGCTGAAAAATTAGTTTTATACTACTGTTATGAACCCGAACAACATACCAAAAATTCAGAACTGTTGCAACCAATGCGACCTCCGATGTCTTGTACGACTGGCCTATCAGTCAATCTTCAAGTTTTACATTACTTCATTTACTCTTTATGTTATTTTTAGCTGTAAATATATTATGTTTTGATAATATTAAGCAATAATTATAGTGATTATTTACAATACAACAAAATATAGCTAACAATGATTTTACGATGCCTTGATTTTATTGCTTAACAGTAACAGAGTTTCAATGATTTGAAAAAGTTATAACGACACATCTCTACCTGTAACTCGTTCGTCTTCCGGTAGGTGGTCGCCACCCAAGAACTTCAATGCTCCAATGGTTTTTTTCTGTTTATACCAGCTATGTGACCGCTCACTGCCACTTCAGTTTAGCGATCCTGTGAGCTATGTCAGCTGCTGGTCGGCTTTATGGAGCTCTTTATGATGAACTCCTTCTTCAACAAGCCAAAACAGCGAAATTGGACATGGTTACATCCCACTGGTGCCGAGTGGCGACCGTGCACCATAAAACGCAGTGTAGGCAGGCTTCCGACTCAATGGGCCGACGGCCTGGTGAAGGTTGCGGGAAGCCGCTGGATGCGGGTAGTACAGGGCCAGTTGGTGTGGAAATCCTTGGGGGAGCCCTTTATCCAGCAGTGGACGTCTTTCGGCTGAGGGTGATGGGGAGAAAAAAATGAAACCGACTTTATCTTGTTGACACAGAGGCAAATACTCAATGATGTCTCTGTGATCAACTCAGTGGAAACTGAAAGCTCAACTCATTGAAACTAAAAACTTAGCTAGGAATATGTCGGCTGATGAAGTCTAAGCTCCGACCTGTGCCTATCCAGCTCATAAACCCTGTTAGTTTTTAGATCGAGAAGCAAAAAACGACAAAATGGATTATAATAACGACAGGAATCGTAGAAATTCCAAACGGCTGGAAATAATGCTTTTAAAACCCACCGTTGAAAAAGAACCCAGAAGATCTTGGACGTTACTATAATCATAGCAAGCTCACGGAAGAACGACACAGTTTAGTTTCGCAGTCCTCTGAAAGATGCTACTCAGCATCGGCGACTTAAATACAGATCATTGTCTCCGACGCAACTTACGCCAAATTAAAACGAATCGTAAAAAAAGGCGATTTAGTTAATCAGAGCTCCAAAGTATCGCAAGGGATGTGCTGGGAACAAAACTAACTGCCAAAGCTGAAAACTGAAGAGGGTAGAATTCTATCGTCTAAGCATGAACTACTGGAAGAGGCCAAGAAGTCCTACTTTATCCATGGTAAGCCCTTGGCATCATCTCACCTGGTGGCAAGTGACGATTAAGCCGAAGATGGAAGTTGGTTTACCAAGATTCCCCAACGTAATACGGAACTGGCTATCTACGGGCAATCATACACGACCATACGCTTATTTGTCAGTAATTTGGCCAAAGACCCGAGAACCAGATTGACCCGACACTATAATGAAGATATCCCGGATAAAAATCAACTTGTACGATATTCGAATGGCTCTCAAATAGCTTCAGAAGTTTCTGGAGAGGAGAATTAGCATGAACATCAACGGCTAGTACATACCAACTTTACTACCAACCTTCGATTCACTAACGTTATCGTGGTCATGGCTGAGCTGAGACGAGACCTTGGAAGACTAAGGCACAATGCTCGATGGATTTAGCAGGGCCTCTCAACAAGTTGGTTTTAACATGGACAAGACGAAAATTATGTCACACACACCTACTCCTCTGGTTGGTTGAGGTTGGAGACTTCACTTGATATTTTTGACGGATATGTCTGCCTGGATATGTTTACCTGGGACAAACAGTCCAGCTAGGTAGATCCATCTTCGGGAAGGAGATCAACTTTCGTTGAATCGAACTCTCAACCGTCAAATCAAACTCTGCTGGGCAGCGTTCAGGAAGCTCTGCAATATCTTTACGTCCAAAATACAGCAATGTCACAAGACTATGGCTTCCATTAAATCATGCATGAATTCGCCGGTCGCGAGGAAGAAGCCGACAATAGCCATTGCGACAGTTTTCGGGTAATGTCATTTTTGACATCTAGGGCCTCGAATACACCTTGTGAATTTTTTCCAGATTTTTTCTATTGAAAACCACGAAGTTACAAAAAAAGCGACTTTGTTCAAGTTATGTAATTACAATTTTATAACTGGAATATCCAAGTAATGATGAGTACCATAAACATGATCTAACGTTCGTACATGTAAACGCTATTGCCATTTTCATTTAGTAATTAAGACAGATATTAACTACCTGCAATATTGATTGCTACGGTATTCCAGGAAATAAATGTGTCTAATTGACAATTTATTTTGAATTAGTCTTTAGTTTTCGTTATTAATTTTACACATTCAGTTGTAAAGTTTATAACGTTTAATTTACTTCAGATAATATGGTTTTATTTGATAGCTTTAACTGTAAAATTTTATAGATCTAGACTGCCCTGGTACCTAATCTAGGTAGGTATTTATGAATTTTCTAATTATTAGTCTTCTAATCAGCCTACTTTTGAATAATCTGTCAGTTATCTTGATCCATTTAAATAATATATTATTAACTACCTCCATAACTACTTAAAATTATGATGGTTCAAATCAAATACCTGCCTAGGTATAACTTCCGGCCTTCTTTCTTATGAGGAAAAGTTTAGTGAATGCCAAAATATAGAAGTAATGGTAAACACATGATTCATTAATTCTGACTAGATGACTTGCAGTAAAACGGTTTATTGTGAGAACTTTGAAGGACCATTTTACATTATCCAGCACCAATTTTTAAACAAATCAAAATTGCAGCCTATAATCCTACCTTCCATCAAAAAGCCTGGTCCAGCGACTTCACTTTAAAATATTAAAATAAAAAATATTTGAAGCCGGTTAAAAGTATTGTTAGTTTTAGCATGAACTACCTTATAATATTTTATAAAATTTTACATGAACATTACATTTTGCAGGAACTACCTTATAATATTTTATAATAATTTTATTATAAAATAATAATAATTTATAATATAAAATTTTATAATAAATTTTATTATAAAAATATTATAAGGTAGTTCATGCTAAAACTGCCAATATTTTTAACCGGCTTCAATAATTTCGCGGCATCGTGTGAGCATCAAAACGTCAAAACGTGTGGTCGTCGCAACGTGTGGACGCGCAGCGTGGCATTATCGAATCATGTAATCATCGCAACGTGTGGTCGTCCTAAGGTCTGGTCGTCAAATCATGAGGTCATTGCAACGTGTGGTCATCGCAACACATGGTCGTCACAACGTGTGGTCATTGCAACGTGTGGCCGTCGAAATGTGTGGTTGTCGCAACGGTGATCGTCGTATCGTGTGGTCATCGCAACGTATGGTCGTCGAACATGTAGTCGTCGGATCGTGTGGTCATCGGATAATGCGGTCATTGCAACGTGTGGTCGTCACAACATGTGATCGATCATCGCAACGTATTGTCGTCGCAACGTGTGATCATCGTAACGTATGGTCGTCGCAATGAATAATCGTTCCATCGAGTGGTGGAAACACTATAGTGGCAACATCATCCTAGAGACATTAGCAAATCGGTACACATCACCGCTGTGGAAGTGCCTTGTGCGAAGGGTGATCACTGAAGCATTGTCGTCTCGGTGATCGCACTAAGTGCTCGGCACAATTAAAACTATTATTATATCTGTAAATGTCCTGTTACTAACCTATCTTAAGTCTTACTAACCCTGCTATGGATCATTTAAATAGTTAACCGAAATAAACAATTTTTATTTATTTATTTATTTATACAGGGCATGTTAAAAAATGCGTTTGAGATTTTAAGGGGTTACTCAAAATCAAGCATAGAATACAGGAGAATATTTAAAAAATTCGATCCGCAACGTTTTTTCTATTTCACATACTAAATCTGAATAGTGAATCAAGAATTTGTATGGAAAAGTGGTAAAAATTGTAGATCGGATTTTTTCAATATTTTTCCCGAATTCTATACATGATTCTGAGTAACTCCTTAAAAATACAACACTTCAAAAACTTTTTTAACACCATTGTATATAAATAATTTGACAAAAATAAACCCAACGTATGTATTGATTTTAACTTTATTTATTTTAATAATTAAAAGAAGATTGATAACATAATAATAATTATAATCAGTAATATAATATTATTATTGTCTTTTAATGTAACACCCACCTAATCTTACTTCGCAGTTTTCATATTGTAATGTTAATGTAAGTAGTAATTTTTTCTCATTATCGCTACGAAATTTGCATTTTTAACATTATTTGTGAATGCTGACTCCCTTTTTTATTCTGTGTCAACACACTGAAACACTTATGAAACTATGCGTAAAACGTTCACCAAGATAATATCGAGGGTTCACGGGCTATTTGTATTGAGCGACATTTTTGGAAATGTTCAGGAGATTGTTTTAATTTCTTTTTCTTAGAAAAATAATCATTAAAAAATAATTTCTTAGTATTCTACAGATTCTCGATATTCATAATAATTTCAATATTATTAAGAAGTTACTTTTTTATGTGGAAAGTAAGAAATTAATTTTTAAAGTAACCTCCTAAATGTTTCCAAAAATGTCGCCTAATACAATTAATAGCCCGTGAACCCTCGAATGTATGGATGTATTGATTAATGTTAATAATAATAATAGGTAATACTGATTAGAATCAGTAACGAAAATATCTAATATTAATTATTATTGTCTTTTTAATTTCACACAATCTTACTTCCTAGTTTTCATTAAGGCGGAAAACACACTGCTCCGCTCACCGCGGCGAATTGCGGTGGAGCGGATTTAAACTTTGTACTGTAAAATGTTGATTTGTATACAAAAACCGCGGGGGTACCCCGCGGTTTTTGTATACAAATCAACAGTGCCAGTAATAACAGTGCCAGTAATAACAGTGCCAGTGGTAACACACTGGTACCGCTTCTCCGCCCGGAGGCGCGATTCGCACGACGGATCCGCGCTCCCGGATGGCGACGCGGTAAGATTCGCTGGGTACCACACACTGACGCCGCTTCTCCGTCCGGAGGCGCGATTCGCGCGCGATCCGCGCAATACGCTGTGGTTTTGCATACGCATAGGTCAAGTTAGACTGGACGGAAAACATAGTTATATGAAACCATCGCGTCTTACCATTTAAGGTTGACCTCTGTTGACAAAGATGTATACGTATATATAGGATAAAGTACTGCCCTGCTTTTTGGAAGGAGTATTGTATGGAATTCAGTTTCTATACCTATTCTTGTTCTGAGCTTGTTACAAACAAAAACAACCCTTGTTACATACATACACGTTCGAATATTAGATAAACGTATGACGAAAATCGTCGTGCACCGCAACTTCAGACGAAATTCGGACGGAAACCGCCCGGCGGTGACGCGGAATCCGCGCCTTCGTCGTGCACTGCAGCTTTCGACGAAATTCCGACGGAAACCGTCCTGTGGAGCGGATCGCTGCCGCATGCGAATTTCGTCGCTCCGCGCTCCCGTCCGAATTCCGCCTCAGTGTGATATCCGCGTAAGTCTTGAATGTAGTTATTTTTTCTCACTATAGTTAACCAATATTTATGCATTTGTAACGTTTACTGTGACTATTTACTCCATTCTGTGTCAACAATAATCATTCTTGTGCATCATTATTACGACTACTCACACTGGCTTGCAATAGATCAAATACCTTTATTGTAATAAAATTAATTATAATTAATAATTAACATAAAACAATAATAATTATAATTAATTTTATTAATAAAGGTATATTAATTCTTGTTGATTATCATTATTATAATTATTTTTTTAACATAAAAAAACTGATGTCATCAGTAACTGCTCATAAAAAATCTTAACTACTTGTACAGTCATCTCACTCTTGATTCAGTCTTCATTTTTGTGCATTATTATTAAGACTACTCGCACTGGCTTGCAATAGATCAATTAACATAAAACAATAATTATTATTATTATAATTAATTTTATTACAATAAAGGTATATAAATTATTGTTGCAATAATAACAATGATAATCAATAAGAACTAATATACCTTTATTGTAATAAAATTAATTATAATAATTATTGTTTTATGTTAATTGATCTATTGCAAGCCAGTGCGAGTAGTCGTAATAATAATGCGCAAAAATGAAGACTGAATCAAGAGTGAGATGATTGTACAAGTAGTTAAGATTTTTTATGGGCAGTTACTGATGACACCAGTTTATTTTTGTGTTAAAAATAATTTAAATAATTATTATCAACAATAATTTATATACCTTTATTGTAATAAAATTAATTATAATAATTATTATTATTGTTTTATGTTAATTGATCTATTGCAAGCCAGTGCGAGTAGTCGTAATAATAATGCGCAAAAATGAAGACTGAATCAAGAGTGAGATGATTGTACAAGTAGTTAAGATTTTTTATGGGCAGTTACTGATGACACCAGTTTATTTTTGTGTTAAAAATAATTTAAATAATTATTATCAACAATAATTTATATACCTTTATTGTAATAAAATTAATTATAATAATAATTATTATTGTTTTATGTTAATTGATCTATTGCAAGCCAGTGCGAGTAGTCTTAATAATAATGCACAAAAATGAAGACTCAATCAAGAGTGAGATGAATGTACAAGTAGCTAAGATTTTTTATGAGCAGTTACTGATGACATCAGTTTTTTTATGTTAAAAAAATAATTATAATAATGATAATCAACAAGAATTAATATACCTTTATTAATAAAATTAATTATAATTATTATTGTTTTATGTTAATTATAATTAATTGTATTACAATAAAGGTATTTGATCTATTGCAAGCCAGTGCGAGTAGTCGTAATAATGATGCACAAGAATGATTATTGTTGACACAGAATGGAGTAAATAGTCACAGTAAACATTACAAATGCATATATATTGGTTAACTATAGTGAGAAAAAATAACTACATTCAAGACTTAATGAAAACTAGGAAGTAAGATTGGGTAGGTGTGAAATTAAAAACGCAATAATAATTAATATTAGATATTTTCGTTACTGATTCTTATCAGTATTACCTATTATTATTATTAAAATTAATCAATACATCCATACATTCGAGGGTTCACGGGCTATTAATTGTATTAGGCGACATTTTTGGAAACATTTAGGAGGTTATTTTAAAAATTAATTTCTTACTTTCCACATAAAAAAGTAACTTCTTAATAATATTGAAATTATTATGAATATCGAGAATCTATAGAATACTAAGAAATTATTTTTTTATGATTATTTTTCTAAGAAAAAGAAATTAAAACAATCTCCTGAACATTTCCAAAAATGTCGCTCAATACAAATAGCCCGTGAACCCTCGATATTATCTTGGTGAACGTTTTACGCATAGTTTCATAAGTGTACGTGAATTTTTTACGCATAGTTTCTTAAGTGTACCAAACTGCAACTTTAACGCAAGTTATTTAAATAATTGCACCAGAAAGATAACTGTTGACACAGAATAAAAAAGCGGCCAAGTGCGAGTCGGACTCGCCTATGAAGGGTTCCGTAGCAGCAAGTAACATAATATAAAAGTTCTTGTTATTAAATTAAATGTTTTTTCTTTATTTTTATATTTGAGCTCACTGAATGAAAGGTAAATTGCGGTTTACGATTTATGACCTATTTTAACAAAAAACTACTTACTAGATCTCGTTCAAACTAATTTTCGGTGGAAGTTTGCGTGGTAATGTACATCATATTTTTTTTAGATTTATCATTTTCTTATTTTAGAAGTTACAGGGGGGGGACACACATTTTACAACTTTGGAAGTGTCTCTCGCGCAAACTATTCAGTTTAGAAAAAAAATGTATTAGAAACCTCAATATCATTTTTGAAGACCTATCCATAGATACCCCACACGTATGAGTTTGATGATAGGTTTGATGAAAAACAAATTTTTGAGTTTCAGTTCTAAGTATGGGGAACCCCCAAAATTTATTGTTTTTTTTTTCTATTTTTGTGTGAAAATCTTAATGCGGTTCACAGAATACATCTACTTACCAAGTTTCAACAGTATAGTCCTTATAGTTTCGGAAAAAAGTGGCTGTGACATACGGATGGACAGACAGACAGACAGACAGACATGACGAATCTATAAGGGTTCCGTTTTTTGCCATTTAGCTACGGAAAAGGGAGTCAGTATTCACAAATAATGTTAAAAATGCAAATTTCGTAGCGATAATGAGAAAAAATTACTACTTACATTAACACTACAATATGTAAACTGCGAAGTAAGATTAGGTGGGTGTTACATTAAAAGACAATAATAATATTATATTACTGATTATAATTATTATTATGTTATCAATCTTCTTTTAATTATTAAAATAAATAAAGTTAAAATCAATACATACGTTGGGTTTATTTTTGTCAAATTATTTATATACAATGGTGTTAAAAAAAGTTTTTGAAGGGTTGTATTTTTAAGGAGTTACTCAGAATCATGTATAGAATTCGGGAAAAATATTGAAAAAATCCGATCTACAATTTTTACCAATTTCCCATACAAATTCTTGATTCACTATTCAGATTTAGTATGTGAAATGGAAAAAATGTTGTGGATCGAATTTTTTAAATATTCTCCTGTATTCTATGCTTGATTTTGAGTAACCCCTTAAAATCTCAAACGCATTTTTTAACATGCCCTGTATAGTGTTTCCATTATAAATAATAGCGCTAGCACATCAGGTGACTTTGCAGTGCAATATTATGCGTAAATAAAAATAAAGGTATCGACTGATTCGCTACAATTTTAACATGAGTTGATGTACTGCAGCCAGTCGCGCTGTTACTAAGTCTCCTTATGTGAAAACGCTATACAAATAATAGCTCGTCTACACGATGGGCCATCACTGGCCAGCAAGAGGGACTATATGAAAGTAGAGTGAAGATGTGGTGAAGATGTAACTACGTCCTTGTCTAACCTATAGTTCTGTCCCTCTTGCTGGCCAGTGGTGAGTTTTGCCGTTTTCAGCTGAATTAATATTTTACCCGAAAAAGCCGTTAATGGTTATTGCGGTTCCTAATAATAAGTCATCAATTTATTGTACCGAACAACTTGATCTTATTAAAGTGTCACTGTTAGAATTTTTAATTAGTCCCAATTGAAATGTTACAAAAACCGTGAAAACCAAAGTTTTCATGAATGCTGTTCAGAAATTATTTTAAAGTTGCGTGGATTAGTACTGTATAAACTATTACAGCTCAACTCACTTAAATTATTATACTGGAACAAAACAGTTATAGACATTGCTGTTTTCTGCCTATTAAATATTTTACCCGAAGAAAGTCGCAAATTATTATTGCGGTACTTAAAAAATGTGCTATATTGTGGTAAAATTAACTTTGTTAAATAACTTAATTACCTCAAAAAATATACGATGGAAGGCTATACCCAGAGGTAGGGGAAAAAATTAGCTTTCTTTTGGTACCATAAATGAAATGCAAAAACTTGTAGTTTTGAAGATATTACAACGTTTCGGTTTTTCATTTTTCCTGTAAAATTTGGTTTTTGCGGTTGTCGTTTTCTTCCACGTAACCGGCGAATTCTGTGTTAGTTATCTTTATACTTACTCAATTAGTTTATGTTCAGTTGATACTGTTGATTAATATTGCACCTACTCAATTAGCTTAAGCACAAAAAGCAAGTAAACCTTTTCTTAAACAAAACTCTGAATTTTCTTAGAAATTTTGACCGGAATCGGTTTGCCCGAAAACCGGGGTTTTTATTATGAAAACCGAAAAAAAAACGGGTTTTATTTTCGCCCGGTTTTGCATTCCCTAGGCAAGTAGCAATCACATAAGAAGGTCTACTGCCGCTAAGCATGCTTCTGAGAGTGGTACAAAGATGACCAAGAAGGCTCCGCTGGTGCCTTTTGACTTCACTGATGAAGACTTGATGTCGATCGTGGAGGAGTCACTAGAGAACCAGTTAGATGAAATGTCAAATGAATATCAAATCGGTCCATCCGTTTGACATCCATTATTCCGTAAACAGACACACTGACAGTCTCCAGACTTATAATAGCCTTATTTATCTTCGTGGTTAAAAAGGGGGTTAGTTGTAATTCATTATTATAATTATAAGGAGTGCCATAAAAAAATATTGCAAAGGGCGCTAGAACAACAAAGTCCGGCGCTAAGGTCAGCTTTTACGCCGCTGTTCCTTGAAATCGCTTACTCGCCTCTGCAGAAGCTTGAGCCATTTAAGGCTCTATCCTGCCAAATCTTCCCATCTTCCATTCAGTGTTGAACCGTTTCATGTGTATAGTCAGACATCGTTTTTGGTCCGTGTTTAGGGAAAACAAAATGTGCGCCAGACGTGCTGATATCTATGTGAGAGGGTAGTGTTCAACATTACAATAAACGTCTATCTAATGAGGTGGTGGTCATCATATATGTACTGTAGGGAAAAACGGTCGTTTTAAAATATAAAAATATTAAATGACGCTTTTGTTTATTATAGAGGTTGTACACTAATCAGTCATTCTTATATAATAATATTATTTTTTAAATAAAATTTAAATAGAGAGCTATTTAGTGACCTTAATTAAATTTATTTTTGATGCAGTCAATTATCAGATTTGGTACTCATTATGTACTCAAGTAAGTAGTTTTACATGAAAAATATCTGCAAAATACACGCATTCATTGATAAACTTTGACTTCATTTGAAGTAAACACATAACATTATGCATGACCCCGCTTGTCAGCAAAAACAAATTCTATTTTGTGTTTTTTATAAAAGCAACCAAATTTTTTTGTTTTGTTGATAAGCATTGATATTTAAAAAATATTGCAATCGATTTGAAGTAACTCAACCTTTTACCAACCAGTTTTCAAATTTAACTTTGATTTAAAACTGCTATAAGTAAACATTTTTTGCTATAGGTATGGAGATACGAGAGCAGAGGTCACAGGGGTGAAGAATTGATGATTAAACGAACTTAGCCCGGATAAACCATTCACAAAAACCGGGAGTCGTAAAACTTTTTCAAGATCATCTGCATCCTAAAACTTCATTCATGGCCGAAAGATACAAATTCCGCCAAAGAAGACAGGAGGTCGGAGAGTTTATTGCAACGTACGTAGCAGAGTTGAAAAAACTGTCCAAAATGTGCGATTTTGGGCAAGTACTAGAAGATAACCTACGCGACCAGTTAGTATGTGGACTGCGTAGTGTTTTTCCGCCAACGGTTGTTCGCGGAGGAAAATTTAAAATTTCACAGTGTAATGAAAATTGCATGTAGTTTAGAGGCGGCGGAGAGAGATGCAGCAGCGGTTGAGGGAGCCAACTGAGAGCGGCGCGCGCGATGGCAGGAACGAGCGGTTTGGTGCCCACGGTACTTGCCATGCAAGCGGCGCGGGCCGGCGGCGGCGGGCGGCGGCGGGCGGCGGCGGGCGGCGGCACGTGGCAGCGGCCACGTGGTCAACCGAGAACGCAGAATGTCAGCAACGGAGACTCGTTTTGTTTTACGTGCGGCACACGTAGTCGGTTTTCTAATGGGAAACAGTATAAAATTTTGGAGTAAAGCAATGCCATTTGGTACGAATGTTATCCACGTCCACCTGAGCCCAAATCGCCCGGTAGCCAGTGATAACTCCGCGACAGATGGGGGGAGGGGGGGGGGGGTCAAAGTACAGAGCTTCCGGCACTCAGAAAAAAATTTCTGGCGGATTAGTTTAGACCTTTGAGTCAAGTTTGGTGTCGTTATCAGGTAACTAGATAATGTGCAATTCATTCCCCATACCAGTTTTTTAGGGTTCCGTAGCAAAATATGACGGAATTATCACGTAACAGGAGTTGATTTCTAATAAAACGATTCTTTAAACTTTGCACTTTTATTCTGTGTTGCTTCTTCCAAGTCAATTTACAGACTGTCCCTCAAAAATGAATCAGTCCTAGCAAGCAGACACTACCCCCACCACTCAGCCGAGGGGTGGCGTGATTGGTGAGCGATGTGAAGTCAGAACAGGTGTTGTTTTGTACTTTATTTTTCATAACAAAACAACACAGGCTCTTAAATATAGAAATAATATTTTATGAATTATAATTATAATATTTAAATAATAATAATAATTAATTTGGATTTTAAAATAACTATAGGTTAAATAGTACAACAACTATTACTTAGGCGGAAAACACACTGCTCCGCTCACCGCGGCGAATTGCGGTGGAGCGAATTTAAACTTTGTACTGTAAAATGTTGATTTGTATACAGTGTGTGGTACCCCGCGGGTACCACACACTGGCACCGCTTCTCCGCCCGGAGGCGCGATTCGCACGACGGATCCGCGCTCCCGGGTGGCGACGCGG
This sequence comes from Coleophora deauratella, assembly GCA_958295455.1. Taxonomy (NCBI): domain Eukaryota; kingdom Metazoa; phylum Arthropoda; class Insecta; order Lepidoptera; family Coleophoridae; genus Coleophora; species Coleophora deauratella. The sequence continues at coordinate 5,282,946 of OY282412.1, forward strand.
TAAGATTCGCTGGGTACCACACACTGACGCCGCTTCTCCGTCCGGAGGCGCGATTCGCGCGCGATCCGCGCAAAAACGAAACAGAACAGTAGTTCTGTTCTATCCTACAACAACTAGAGTCGTCTCTACTTTTTTTGTACTATGGGAACCAGAGACTGAACCAGAGACTGACAGAGTGTGTGGTACCTACTATCGCTTAATAAATGTTATAATATGTGATTTACTCAATAATGTTATTATTTGTAACGAAATAATGTAATAATGAAATTATGAGACTATTTGAGAGCACTCTGGAACATTGTGGAATACTCGGGAATAGTCTGGAACGTTGGGCTCAGGAGTGGGTGAGATTTGGGGTACGGAGGGGGGGGGGGGTGAGATTCGACGTGCGGGGGAGGAATGAGATTCGGAGGGAGACGCGTGGGTTCCGGGGGATGAGGCCCGGGTTGCGGGAGGTGAGGCTCGGGTGCGAGTGGGGGTGAGGCGCGGTGCGGGGGTTGAGTCTCGTGTTTCTGGGGGTGAGGCTAAGGGTGCGGGGTGTGAAGCGTGGTGTGCGGGGGTGAGTTTTGGGTGGCGGGGGGGGGGAGTGAGGCACGGGGAGCGGGAAGGGGTGAGGCTCGGGATGCGGGGGATGAGGTAGGGAATTCTAAAATAATTATATACCCTGAAAACGAAAAATATTGTTAATAAACCAGATATGTGAATTGTTAGACTAAGGAAAAAACCTCTTAGATTATTTTTTTTTATCTTTTGTTCCAACTACCAGACGATCTTACATCAACTCCCTGAGCGAAGCCGGGCCCTCCAGCTAGTAAAAATATAGTTCACTTCGATGTTTTTCTAAGAATGTTTGCCGTAGTAAAAAATATTTTCGTTAAAAAATGAAGTAGAAGCGACTTCACTATCAACTCTGTTCTAATCGAAACGCTGTGACGTGGAATGCCACAGAACACAGAGATAACAAAGTAAATAAAGTAATCATGCTACGCGAAAGTTGTTTAACATGAAAAAACGGGCAATTTGCGTTTATAAAACTGATAATTTGCAAAGATAAAGATTTATTAATCAAACCCGTTTCGTTATTCTATAACATACATTTTGTTGCTTCGATTTACTGAGTTTGCTTGCTGTTTTAACCGACTTCAAAAAAAGGAGGAGGTTCTCAATTCATCGGAATCTTTTTTTTTATGTATGTTCACCGATTACTCGAAGACGCCTGAACCGATTTGGAAAATTCTTTTTTTTTAAAAGGGTATACTTCACCGGTAGTCCCATATAAATTTTATTGAAATCGATTCAGCGGTTTTTGAGAAAATCAACAAAAACGTAGCAAAATTGGAGTTGTTGCGATTGAAGTCGGTTGTTTTTAACGTATTCAGTAGAGATGCGCCGAGTATAAGTTTTACCGAGTAACCGAGTACCGAGTATTACTCGGTTTAAAGTTTGCCAAACCGAGTACTCGGCCGAATATTTTATATTTAATACTAATATTTTATCAGAGATAAAATATTAGTCTATAAGGTTTTTCGTCTATAGCAGTGAGTACTTTCGAATGAAGTTTTCTCGTTTGGAGTAGCTACTACCGCAGTTTGGTGGCCTATCCCACTATTATTAATTTATTAAACAGTAAAAAAAAAAATATTAAACAAAAAAAATGATATAGGTCTCGATGTCTTCCTCTAGTGACCATTTCGTTTTTGCCGCTGCTCATACAAAAGACTTCAACGTGTGACACAATATATAATATTTTTTAGTTAATGCGAGTGATTGTTTTCTGAAGCCTAGTAGTAGGTAGTGTCTATGAAAAAAAAACCTGGAGACATAAACAAAATATATCCAGTGGTACCGGACGGACACACACACATACATCTTTATTTTCTAGATTTTTGGCTCTATTAGTGCAAGACAATCCATCGCCATCAAAATTTCAAGTTATTTTTTTTGGCATGACAATACTTACCACTTCGTCGCTCGAAAGTAAAAATACTGGTCTCTACATAAATTATAGTTACCTTTGTTTTCTTCAATAAATACTCATTATTTTTTTCAATAGGCTTGTTTTCATTCTATTATCTCTCAAACTATATACTACCACACAACTGGATAAGTATGTTAAATGTATGTCTGTATTTCTTGACCCAAAAAAAGCATTCGATACCGTCTCTATCCCCATCCTTTTACACAAACTTGAAAAAGTTGGTGTGAGAGGAACTTCGCTTTCGTTATTCCGGGACTATTTGTCTGATAGAAGGCAAAAAGTGAAACTGGGAGAGTGCATGAGTGGAGAGGCCGAGGTATCTTTTGGCGTACCCCAGGGTAGCGTCCTGGGACCGACGCTTTTTCTGATATATATTAACGATCTCTGCGATATGACCATTAATAATGCCAAGATATTCTCGTACGCAGATGACACAGCAATTGTTTTCACGGAGGATACTTGGGAGTCTGTCAGAAGCAATGCTGAGCAGGGACTAGAGCGGATTGGCAAGTGGTTGCGCTACAATTATCTTACCTTAAATACCACCAAGACAAATTATATTTGCCACAGCATCTATAATATTAATGAACCCAGTGATGACTTCACAATTAAAATGCATAACTGTAAAGACATGTTGCTCTGGGACAGCTGTGATTGCCCAATCATACAAAAGGTAGATCAAAACAAATACCTTGGAGTCATGGTCGACCGGAGACTCTCTTGGTATCCACATCTAGAATATATTATTCTTAGAATCAGAAAATTAATATGGTTATTCAAACAACTTAGATACGTAATCCCAAGACAAGTTTCTGGCCATCATGGGTCTTCTAGGGATATACTTAAAGAAATTTATATCTCTCTGGTACAGTCTATTATAACCTACTGTATACCTGTCTGGGGCGGTGCTGCAAAAACGCGTTTCCTTCATAGTGGGGAATTTAGTGCAATGTCTAGTATGGGAACGGTTTTATTTTGTATCCGGCGCTCAAACTTGGCATAGTTGTTCCCTAGGCCGTTCTGAGTAAACTAAGCCCGGGAGCCACCGAGAGCCATCCCCCGTTTGGTAGGGGGAGGGGGGGAAAGTTTGTTTCTGCCGCGCTCCATTTGAGGGCTTATATCTCCAAAACTATTGGTACTAGGGCAAGTGAGATATCATTTTCGTATGATTCAAGGATAAGAAATTCATTTCTGTAACAAAAAAATAACTTTCCATATATAAAAAAAGAAATATTTGATAAAACGTATAAAACATGACTACCTTTTTTCCGCATATGTGTCGATTAATTTTTATTCGTCTTTGATATTAGCATGAAAAAAATATATTCTGAAACCCACACTTCTAAGGATTATAAAAATATAAATTTCATTAGAATAGCATAATAAATAATTAGTGAAAAAAAATATAATTTGATGCTCGGCAGAGTAGCATTAAACGCGCGGTTTTAGTATCTGTTGTTCGTAAGTAAATAAAATGAATCATCTAACGCCCAAATGACTGTTAAGTAACATAGTATAAACAGGTACATTATATTATTATTTTAATATTTCTCGCACGCACAAAATATTTGTCACGTAAAACAAAAAATATTTTTTTTCATAAAAACGTATTTGAGAAAATCCGCAAAACGTGACTAAATATTTCTCATACGAATTATGGTGTTTTACTATCTAACTTCCATTGTATTATGGTGGTTTACTATGTAACTTGCGTGGTCACGTTGATCAACCAGGTTAACTGACTTCAGAAATGGTCATACATAACCATAATGAGTTTGACTCTTATTGGCGCATTAATTTCGTAACCGTTTCCGTGCTTCGCAAGCCACGTCAAATTATTTTCATGACAACTGATGAAGCTTCGACCAGCGCCTATACAACTCCAAAACCCCGAAAGCATTCAGATCGAGTTGCACAATCGCTTCGAATGCCTAGGAGAATGTGAAAATGTGGACGAATACAACGACAGGTTTGTGCAAATTGTCCAAACGGCTGGGAAGAAGGCCTTCAAAACAAGACGTTAAAAAAAACATATCGGATCTCGGACCTCACCAGCAAGCTCATGGAGGAAAAACGGAGCCTGATTCTGAAATCCTCTGAAGATGCTTGTCAATATCGGCGACTAAACAGACAGATCTCCAAGTCCTTGACGCCAATTTAATACCAATTGTATTAAAGAGGCTATCGAGCGCAATAAAAGGTCAAAAGTATTGGCAAGGGATCTGTCTACTGGTCAAAGTCAACTAAAAAAGCTGAAGACCGAGGATGGCAGAGTCGTGTCGTCCAAGCCCAAGCTGTTGGAAGAGGTTGAGAGGTCTACGGACAATTATACACGACTACATGCTTACCTGTCAGTAATCTGGCTGAAGATCCGAGAGTCGGATTGACCTGACACTATTCCGAAGATATCCCAGATGTCAGCTTATGCGAGATTAGAACGGCTCTCAAGCAGCTTAAGAAAAACAAGGCACCCGGTCGGTGATGACGGAATTGCGGCTGAGCTTCTGAAAACAGGTACACAGGGCATAGAACCCTTCTTCTTCAAGAAGGGTGATAAGACTCTTCTGAAGAATTACAGACCCACCTCACTCCTGAGCCATGTCTACAAGCCATGTCGAGAATCATTACGAATCGTCTCGCACGCAGGTTTGACGACTTCCAACCTCCCGAACAAGCTGGTTTCCGAAAAGGCTTCTGTACCATAGACCACATACATACGCTGCGGCAGATTATACAGAAGACCGAAGAGTATAATGGCGTTTGTGGACTATGAGAAAGCTTTTGTTTCGATCTAGACCTGGGCTGTGTTAAAGTCTCTCCAACAGTGCCAAATTAACTATCGATACACATCGAAGTATTTGTGTGAAAACGCCACCATGTCGGTCCACCTCCAGGATCAGAATTTGAAACCTATCCGGCTGCAGCGTGGGGTGAGACAGGGAGACGTTATATCTCCGAAACTGTTCACCGCTGCACTGGAAGACGTTTTTAAGCTTCGGGACTGGAGAAGACTCAGCATCAACATCAATGGCGAATACATCACTCACCTTCAATTTGCTGACGAAATCGTGATCATGTCTGAGACCTTGGTGGACCTAGGCGCAATGCTCGATGGACTCAGTAGAGTCTCCCAACAAGTGGGTCTTAAAATGAACATGGATAAGACGAAAATCATGTCAAACGTCCGTGTTACACCCACTCCTCTGAAGGTTGGAGACTCTACTCTCGAAGTTGTCGAAGAATATGTATACCTGGGACAAGCAGTCCGGTTAGGTAGGTCCAACTTCGAGAAAGAGATCAATCGTCGAATCCAACTTGGCTGGGCAGCGTTCGGAAAGCTCCGCAATATCTTCACGTCCAAAATACCGCAGTGTCTCAAGACTAAAGTCTTTGACCAGTGTGTGTTGCCAGTGATGAGACGACATATGGATCCGATACATGGTCGCTTACTATAGACCTCATAAGAAGGCTCAAGGTTACCCAAAGGGCGATGAAGCGTGCTGTGCTTGGTATTTCCCTACGTGATCGAATCAGAAATGAGGAGATACGTAGGAGAACTAAAGTTACCGACATAACTCTCAGAATCGCTACACTTAAGTGGCAGTGGGCAGGGCAAATAGCTCGTAGAACAGATGGCCACTGGGGCAGTAAAGTTTTCGAGTGGCGACCGCGCACCGAAAGACGCAGTGTGGGCAGACCTCCGACTCCGTGGACCGACGACCTGGTGCGGTTGCGGGAAGCTGCTGGATGCGAACCGCACAGACCGGTCGGTGTGGAAATCCTTGGGGGAGGCCTTTTTCCAGCAGTGGACGTCTTTCGGCTGATAGATAGTAAACCACCATAATTCGTATGAAAAATACAATAGTCATATTTTCGAATTTTCTCATATATGATTTTTTAAGGAAAATATTTTTTGTTCTACGTGATAAATATTTTGTGCGTGCGAGAAATATTTAAATAATAATAGTATGTACCTATTTTTATTATGTTACTTAACAGTCATTTTTGGGCGCTAGATGATTCATTTTATTTACTTACTTACAAACGAACAACAGATACTAAAACCGCGCGTTTCATGTTACTGTGGAATGAATTTTCGCCTGCGGTATTTCCGGACCGATACGACATTCAAACCTTCAAGAAAAGAGCGTACTCCCAAATCAAAGGCCGGCAACGCACTTGTGACTCCTCTGGTGTAGCGGGTGTCTATGGGCGGCGGTAATCGCTTACCATCAGGTGATCCGTCTGCTCGTTTGCCACCTCTGCCATAAAAAAAAAAAAAAAACTCTGCCGAGCATCAAATTTTTTCTTTTTTCACTAAGTATTCATTATGCTATTCTAATGAAATTTATATTTTTATAATTCTAGGAAATGTGGCTTTCAGAATATATTTTTTTCATGCTAATATCCTAGACCATTAAAAATTCATCGACACGTATGTGGAAAAAACCACCCACACTTCATTATCTACTTGTTGGATCGCGCTTCTTTTGGGGCTTATATCTCCATAATTTTATGTTCTATGGCAAGTCCGATATCATTTTCGGATATTTCAAGGATGACAAATTCATTTCTGTAACAAAAAAAAAATACTTTTCATAAAAAAAAAAATATAACTCCTGTAATTTAGAACCACGCGGACCGCGCGTTTTATGCCACGGTGCCACGCATTGAATTTAATTTTTTTCACGAAGTATTTATCATGCTATTCTAATAAAATTTATATTTTTATAATCCTTGGTAATGTGGCTTTCAGAATATATTTTTTTCATGCTAATATCTTAGACCATTAAAAACTAATCGACACATATGCGGAAAAAAGGTAGTCATGTTTTATACGTTTTATCAAATATCTCTTTTTTTATATATGGAAAGTTATTTTTTTTGTTACAGAAATGAATTCCTTATCCTTGAATCATACGAAAATGATATCTCACTTGCCCTAGTACCAATAGTTTTGGAGATATAAGCCCTCAAATGGAGCGCGGCAGAAACAAACTTTCCCCCCCTCCCCCTACCAAACGGGGGATGGCTCCCGATGGCTCCCGGGCTTAATCCACTCAGAATGACCTAGGAAATAACTATGCCAAGTTTGAGCGCCGGATCCAAAATAAAACGGTTCATCGCACTAAATCCCCGACTAATTGGAGCTGCTTTTCAAAAAAACACCAAAGAAAGAGATTGTTCAAAAGGGTGATGTTGACCTAACCTAACCTAACCTTAACCAATGCTTATCGACGAGGGTATTCACCTCAAGGTCAGGTGCAAGGGAGTCGAAGCGGAAAGTATAATACATACATCAGACGTTACTTGTCTACATTGCAAAATGTAGGCACGACTGCAAAACAGGGTGGCTCCTTACAACAGCAACCTAAGAACGGTCTGTTTACAAAAAAATCCTACTATCCAAACACTGATTACAAATACTGGAATGACCCCAACGAGCTTGTGGATCGACTACGTTTACTGATTGCGTCACAGAACGCTGGAAATACAGGTCACGCCAATGAGATTAACGCTATTAAGGAGGAACTTTTAGAAGCTAGTATTACATTGAGAAACGAAATAAATAAAAATATACAGGGTGTCCAAAAAGTGAAGGATAATCCTTCACCTGCGGATTGGTCGAATCATTTCCTACTACATATCAAAATTTTTTTTCTAGTAAAAGTCCCACCATTTTTGTGATATCGGTATTTTTAGTTTTTTTTCAAAAAAATTGACCTTCTTCAGTTTAATGCATGCCATTCCTACAAATTATGACATTTATAAGTCCTGTTTTTTTTTTAAATATTTGTGAATACATAATTCATCAAACACAATGGTAAATTATTTCTTAAAGTGCTAGCAAATCCTGTAAAAAAATAAGTTTTGCAAATTTTTTACAAAAACTTTTTCGAATAGTTAACTTCGATAGCCTGTGGTGTAAAAAAAATTGCTAAGCTGATCGTGGATCGTGCCAACAACTTTAAAATATTGCTTAGTTATTGACAATTCTAAAATGGTATAATTGTTTGACATTACATTAAAAACAATTTTTTTAATGATAATTCTAATGCACCAAGGTCGAATTTTTGGAGTTTTGCTATACTAAAATTCTATCGACATAAAGTAACTAAGCAAGACTTTGGTTGGTTTGTTTATTTGAATAAATGTTCAAAATTCCCGCCATTAGCCCTTATGCATGCTCTACATCTTTTTACAAAGGACTTTTTTACGGCGGACGTATCCTTCTCTTGAAATTTGTTCTGTAGTTCTGTCTATTTCTTCTTGCAGCTGCGTGATATTTTAAGTCTCCGTTGCATAGACTAAATCTTTTAAGTTTGATAAACTACAAAAATGTTTGGAAATGTTAAATAAAAGGTTCAGTGCGCCATTAAAAACCACTAGCAGCAGCAGCAGCAGCAGCAGCACTCCACCTATTACAAAGAACAAATCCAAGACGAGAAGTACTGAAACATCTCCGCTACCAGCTAAAATCCCATGCCGCCGTGTTACTCCACAACCGGTTAAAGCGGAAACACCATCAGTGGCGCTTACGGCTGATAAACAAGCTGAAATTCCACCTAAACAACGGCAGCAGACTACTAAATAATAATAATAATGAGTAAAGCTCAGGTTGTTAAAGAGATACATAAATATACTAGAAAAAACTTTCCTCGCAGGCGTTTCGTACAAAAAGGACTCGACGACACCTGGCAAATTGACCTAATAGATATGCAGAAACACTCGAGAGATAACAGCGGCTATAAGTACATTTTGCTTTGTATAGATACATTTTCCAAATTTATTTGGACTCAACCATTAAAGAGTAAAAATGCGAGTGATGTCGCGAAATCTATGGAGAAAATTTTAAGCGGGAAAAGGACACCAAAATATATCCAATCTGACCAAGGTACAGAGTTTTTCAATAGCAAGTTTGAATCACTTATGAAACGTTATGCAATCAACCATTACTCTACCTACAGCGTGATGAAGGCGTCTATAGCGGAACGAGCAATCAGAACTCTCAAACATTGGTTGTGGCAGCATTTCAACTTGAACGGATCCTACAATTGGACTAAACACATAGAAGATATAGTTAAACGATACAATACTAAAAAACATTCAACTATAGGTATAGCGCCAGCCGATGTAAACAAATCAAACTCTAATGATATTCTCAATAAGGCATATAATCATATTAAGATTGCACCATCGGCAAAATATAAAGTTGGAGATTATGTTCGTATTAGCAAGTACAAGTCTATCTTCTCCAAAGGCTACACAGGTAACTGGTCAACGGAAATATTTAAAATCGTTAAGGTGCAAAACACGAATCCAGTCACCTACCTACTTCAAGACGAAAAGCAAGAACCTATCGTTGGATGTTTCTACGAACAAGAACTACAAAAAGTGAAGTACCCTGATGTATACCTCATAGAAAAAGTATTGAAGCGAAAAGACAACAAAGTTTATGTAAAGTGGTAAGGTATAAATCATAAGAGTTGGATAGATAAGGAAAATATTGTTTAATTAAAATAAAAAGAATTTACCTACCTAGTGTTTTATTTTGTGTTATATTAATTAACCTACCTTAACAGTGTATACCGTATCGTAAAATGTGATTTGGTGTTTTATATATCTCTCTGTATTATTAAGGGGAAGACCTACTTATAATAATAAATAAAAGACCATAGTTACAAAATATTGTTTTTATTTTCATTTTTTTAAATACACTATGCAATATGATGATGGCCCCAAGCAAATTTAGTTATACCGTCTGATTGTATAAACCGTTTATCATCATTTCCGCACAAGACTTTTTTCCTCTTGGCTTGAGTATAAACAGTATGTTTACCACTCTTAAATGTGTACATGTAATCGTAAAATAAATTATCCAAATTGAGACACTCGTTGTATTGTTTGAAACTTAACTTTCTAACAATTGCTGCAGAGGTTCCTTTGTTCCTTTTCACAGTAGTACATGATGCCTCGTCGTCGTCGGCATCGATCTCGTAGTCATCGTTATCGTAGGTATAAGCATCCATTTTAGATCTGAGACCTATGAGTTGCTTGATTATTTTTCCGTTGCTTTCGTCTTTCATCATCCCAACTACCTTTTTGTTAATTAAAGGTAAACCGTACGGGTTTGTTGGGGAGAAATCGAAAGTGTCAAAGCGACTTTGTAATTCCGGTTTGATATCTTGGTAAAAGTTATCGATGTTCACCTCATACATTAATGAATCTGTGTCGGTATACAAAAAGTTTATCTTATCTTTTCCATATTTTGGTAACATATACTTGTAATGAAAATCATACATTACATATTTGGAGAGATCCAATACACACATTCCAATGTAAATGGGCTTATTATAATACACGTTGGTCTTATTTAATTGTACAGCTGCAAAATCCTCAGAGAACACAGTACAACTGTGGAAGTTTGGTTTGGATATGTAAAACTGTAGACCTTTTTTATCATTGCTTCTGGTTTTTTCATTATCCCACGATGTACAGAACTTAACGTCTATACGTTTCTCTACATTTTCAATAGTTTTCCCAAATATTGCACAGTTCATTAACTTATAAAAGTCCTTTTCGAACGCATTTGCTGCCGCGGTTCTTCTCCTAGTATTCAAGTCGATGTAACGCTTTTACCATGGTGACTGATCAAATGATAATATTTTGTGAATTTTCTTACAAATCAGTCCATTCTCGACGGCTTGCTTCAAGTTCATATAGTACGACGTAATGATGTTTATTATCAAGCGTTAACAACAATTTCTTTGACTTTCCCCCGGGAGGTACCTTTGTCTCTACACAGAATGGATAGTCATTATGGAGATCGTGAACGGATATTCTAAATCCACTTCTAAGATATAACCAATTTCTGACTTTGTTTCTTGCAACAGAATGTCAAATGTTGTTATCTCGCTCTCACTCAACCACCTGAAATTCCCCGTTGGAAGGTGACGGGACATGGACTCCCCGTACAAGTTGTTTATGTCCATATAGCATATAAACCTGCTAGCAACATCCGGTTATAAGCCTTTCATAAACTTATTATTGGCTTTACAGTGCCTTTTCGACACCTGACTTATGCCACCTCGAATGCCACGCTTAATGAATTCTACCATCTCAAAATCGGTGAGTAGCTCAAGTTTGATTTGTGTCTCTTTCATCATTGCATCCCACGAGAGCGATGGAGCAGTCAAATACTGACAAGGATCCAATCTATATTCCGACAAACAAATATTACGAAAGTTTTCAAAAACTTCCGCCAACAGGATGACATCCATCTTCAGGTATAAATCACTGTACTCTCCCAATGTTTTTATATCGAACGCTCTCCACACACATTGCGCGTGCTCATAATCACTCTCGGAAACATGGCTGTCCCTGAGCTTGCTGTAGAAAGCCTCTTTTGGTGGTAAAGCAGTCTCGTCTAGTTTACACCAACCGTCCACATATTCGTATGGAAACATCCCCTTGCGAGTTAACAGCTTTAATTTCTCACTTTTATCCTCCATCCGTGATGATGATGATGATGATGATGACGATGGTAGGAAACTAGGTAGTATTTTAAATTCACCAATGTTCTTCACCAGTTTATCCAAACTGCTCGCCATAAATTTAAATGAGTCGACGAATCGTAGAGTTATTTCTGTTGAATCATCCATTTTAATTTTTTTACTTAATGAAATGTACTTTTCCTTGGCCTGAGGAATACATTCCAGGTTTCCCTCTTTTGCAAGCTCTTTAATAAAGAGATGGCTATCATAACCACTCAGATTGTGAAACAATACTGGCACAAAATTGGATATCTTGTAATTTAAGTTGCAGGCATTGTGCGTCACTCCCCTGATTTTTCCCGTCAAGTGACAGTGATCGATTGCGACATCTTCATTGGATAAAATTGGTTTCTCACAAATGTGACACACACATTACAGTTTCTCCAGCTAATTTAGCACTTCTTAAAGCCTCCTGCTCCTGCTGCTCCTTTGAGATGGGCACTATGTTGGACAACTTTTTATAAATTTGTTTGACTTCAGCATAAAGATTTTTAATGAACTTTTGCACGCAGTCTTCACCACGATATGATATGAACTTTGACAACTTCTCATCAAACTCACAATGAATGTAGAAAGCATAACTGCACGGGATATGTTCATGTGTAAAATATGTGTTGGCACAAGGTATTTTCTCTCCACGATCTATAGGTAATAAAATGGATTCAAAGTCAGCGTAGATTACAAATGGCACTCTCATTTTGTTTTTGTAATTTTTAAACTCCAAATATTTCTTATTTTCGATAGGTAGTTTTACCAGCACTTTTCCACAGCCCCGTTTTACATGCTCATCATAATTTGTTTGCTTCGTGAAAGACTGTAGATATCCATTACATATTTTATAACCATTGCCTTTATGCTTACTTATTTGTCTACTCACCAAACGAGATAAGTTTTTTATCCAGGAATAATGTGTGTTACCGTCCTCGTGTTCATGGTACAATAGGTCTATGTGTTTATTCCTCTGACTGATCGAAATATAAAGGGGTACGATCGTTTTTTTTTTGCTTCAATACCATACACGTTGACACTCAGATCGTTTTGTTTCTCAAAAGATTTTATCATTTTAATTGATATTGGACACTCTATATCTTTAGTATTCAGCACGGTCTCATAATGAGGATAAGATGACGTTGTCACTGCATGTTTATCCACCGGGTATAAGGCACTCAAAACTGCCCTTTAAAAACAGGCATTGTCTTTATTTTGTACATTGACAACCGCCTTTTTATTCTGTGTCCATTTGGGTAGCGGGATATAAGATGATGCGCACAGCGGTTTACATTTGTTTACGTTCACTTCTAAAAATTCAATCTTCTCGAGCGCCCATCCACTGTCTCGTTCTTGAAATTCGCTAGTTTTATTAACGATTCGTTCTATTTCTTCATTGTAATACTTTTTCAAGTCTGTCTCCTTTAATAGTAAACTGTTTTTTGTCAAGAAGGACTTGATTCTTGATTTCTTCACCTTCCAATTTGACATAGGTACAGTAAAGTTCAAAATGAACCTTAATACATCCATGTCGTTGTATATCCGCTCCAAGAATTATTAAAACATCTTTTTGTAGAATATTTAGAAACGTCTCCGGTTTCAAAATTGTCTTCTTTGATGATCCATTTAGTCTGTAAGTTGCTAAACGACATTTAAATGCCGTTTGTATTATTTCTACACTGAAATCTTCTTGAGGTTCTTTACTACATAGTAACTTGTGTTTTTTTGATCTTGAATGATATATCAATTAATTGGGTAGAACATCCAATTTACAGTATTTGCAGTAGTAGCTCATTGCGCACGAATGAAGTGGAACTGCCGAGTGTTCCTGTATAAATATCAATTTAATAAGTAACATTATAATGTGATAAGAAAACCACAATAACGTTAAAAAAATACATTTATCAAAAAAAGGATATGAAACTGATAAGAAAACCACAATTGATTAAAAAAAGTTTTATTTAAAATTTTCAAAACAAGTCAAAACATGTGGAGCGGCTTGGAGGTTCTGGTAAACCTATAAATTTTGACGAGAGTGGACTGCAAGGCGCGGTTCTGGAAGCAGGTATGGACCTGCTTCCACGCGGTATGGAGGTGTGATTATTTTACAAAGTACCGATTTTGGGGATAATTGAAGAAAGCACTGCGTCGTACCTGTTAGGTTCCGTCCTGGACGATCTTGGGAGTCCTCGTGACGCGCTGGTTCGGCAGAGTCTTTCTAATGCTGACACAAGAAATCAGTTCACGGCACTTCCAAATACACTTATAAGCACACCCGCGGGTCACAAACTTCTGTATTAAAGACAATTTACAGAGTTTTTCACAATAAAAACAGTAATTACAAATTGTCTCGATTGGCTTATTTGCGGTTCGAAAACAAGACTGATGATCTTCATTTTTTTGGGCGCGTGCCAAAAACTGACACGAGGATCTTCTCTCTTCTTCTCTCCAGGTCATTTGGACGCAGTGCGAAAGAGAAGAGGGAAGGGATTCGGTACTTTGATTTTTAAAATGCGGGAAAAGAAATTAAATAGACCGAATCGAAAGTAAAGAGATTTTAATGAGTGGCGCTACCATAACTCCCCGCCTTAAAGGGTCACCTTTAAAGAAAATTAAGAATGAAGAAAAAACCAGAAATAAGCAGTATAATTTAAATCAGATACGTGAGGAGTATGATAATTTGGAAGAAAAACTACTGTGTAGGTAAGGGACATAAGCGGACTACAGGTCTCACAAATGTTCCCTTCGAAGTTCGAATAGAAACAACACGAACAAGTCCATCCTTAGATGGATGTAACTTCTCTATCACTCCAAGCGGCCATGACAAAGGCGGTGTATTCTCATTTATTATAACTACCACTGTACCTTCCTTTATATTTTCATTAGATTTATTCCATTTTTGACGCGCTTGTAAACTATGTAAGTACTCGCTTCGCCATCGCTTCCAAAACGATTGGACCATTTTATCCAAAAGTGAATGTCTTTCAAGGAGATTATCAGCGGTTAAACCTATCTCCGCGGCGGATAACGAATAGAGCGGCGCGGTATGCAAAAAATGGGAAGGCGTCAAAACCTTAGGATCCGATGGATCGGCACTAAGAACGGTGAGAGGCCTAGAATTGAGCAGACACTCGATCTGTGCAAGAACAGTGACTAGCTCTTCGTAGGAAAGAAGTTGCTGACCAATTGTTTTGAATAGGTGACTCTTGACGGCTTTGACCATAGACTCCCAACAACCACCAAAATGTGGCGAAGCCGGCGGTATAAATTGCCAATCAATGCGATTTTCAGCAAGCTCTTCCTCAAAACGTGGCCGGTACTCCTTGTTAATGAAATTGTATAAGTCACGTAAGTAAGCACTAGCACCACGAAAATTGGTCCCATTGTCAGAGTAGAGACAATGCACCGGGCCACGACGCGATAAAAATCGCTTTAAAGCGGATATGAAGCTGACCGTGGTAAGATCAGTAGCAATTTCAATATGAAGCGCACGAGTCGTCATGCAAGTAAAAATACAGAGATAAGTTTTACGACTCCTAGCTCCCCTGGCTCGCACTGGCACGTACTGTATAGGGCCAGCATAGTCGCAGCCTGTGTGAGAGAAAGCTTTATCAGCTGTCGTTACTCTATGACGAGGTAAATCACTCATCAATGGTGCGGGATTAGGGCGCGGTTTAAACCTATAACAAGTGTTACATTTGTGTATACGAAAGCGAATAATTCTTCTTGCAGATAATATCCAGTATTTATTTCTCAACAACGACATTGTGAGCTCTGGGCCTGCATGACAATATTTTTAATGGAAATAGTCTATAAGTAGATCTACTGTCCGGTCATGTTTCGGTAAAACTACGGGGTGTTTAGTGTCATAAGAATCAGCTGAATTCTCTAAACGACCACCGACTCGCATTAAATCATTGTCAATAAAAGGTTTTAATTTTATCAAAGTGGTTGACGAACATTTATTATTTTGCAAGTCAACAAAATCTTTAGAAAAATGTTTTCTCTGAACATGACGTAATACGATCCTTTCTGCGACGTCAAGATCACTAGCGGTAACAGCGTTGACTCGACGTGGAAGTTTCTTCAAAAGGCGGTAAATAAATACAACAATTCGCAGTAACTTCGTCCAAGATGACGTACGTTCTGCGAGAGCGAGAATAATCGAGGAGTCAACATTGGAGTTAGCGATTACTGGATGTACGTGAACCCTTTCTTCAGGAATTACATCTAACTCGATAGAATCAGGTTTATTAATAGGCCACTGGAAAGGACTGAGTTGAGCCCAGGAGGGTCCGTGCAACCACAATGGATGCTCTATGAGTTTATCCGGAGTTAAACCGCGGGACAAACAGTCTGCGGGGTTATCTGCACCAGCTACGTGGTGGAAGTGAGTTACGGGAATGTTGTCTACAATGCGAACAACTCGATTGGCCACGAAAGTGTGCCAGCGATGAGGGGAGGAATTTATCCAACAAAGCACCACCTTTGAATCGGTGAATGCGTATAAGGCAGTAACATTAAAACGTGGGTTATACGTGTCGTGAACACGTCGAAGAAGCTTAGCGAGAAGCTCGGCGCCACAGAGTTCGAGTCGAGCGACAGTCAGCGGTTTGACCGGAGAGACCCTTGACTTAGCGCAAGATAACTGCACAATGACGTCATCTCCACGAGTAATGTGTACGTATACGACAGCTCCGTACGCTTTTTCGCTAGCGTCTGAAAAGCCCAATAAGCGAAGAGCACAGCCTTCAAATAGGCCTAAGTGGCGCGGAATTCTCAAATCATTAAGTATAGGAAGTGTGGCGCGGAAATTATTCCAAATATTTATTATATGACGGGGAGGAACGTCATCCCAATCTAGCTTTAATAGCCATAAATCTCTAATAAGTAATTTCGCATAAAGCACGACAGGCGCGACGAAACCCATAATGTCCCAGAGGCGAGCTACTGTGGACAAAATGGTACGTTTTGTACATTTATCTGCGGGTAAAGAAATATTAAATTGGAAACAATCACCGGTTTACACCAACGTAACCCGAGGACCTTTTGTTCAACAGTTTTATCGAATTCGAGCTGTTCGGTCAACCTATGAGACGCGGGAATACTTTCTAGCACAGTGCGAGAGTTGCTAGTCCACTTGACCAAGTCCAACTGTCCTCCTTTAAACAGCTGTATTAGTTCGTTCGCTGTATTAATAGCACTTGATTCGGACTTATCACTGAAAACGATATCATCCATGTAAAGCGAATTAGAGGCTATGTCTCGAGCGCGCGGGTACAGGTGACCATCATCCTCCACTAGCTGTTGTACGGTGCGAAGCGCATGGTATGGGCTCGACTTAAAGCCGAAACACACGCGATTAAACTGATATAACAACAAAGGTTCATCGACAGAAAAACGATATAAAATCTGTTGAAAGCGGCGATCGTCATCTCTTACACCGATTTGCATGAACATTTGCCGACAGTCGGCTGAAAGAGCGACAGCGAACAAGCGGAAATTCAAAAGAATAGTAAATAGGTCTCCTTGCAAATTGGGACCGCTATGTAAGATATCATTATGCGAAATTCCAGAGCTAGTTTTTGAGCTAGCATCTAAAACTGAGCGCACTTTAGTCGTCGTTCTGTCTAAACGAACGACTGCGTGATGCGGAATAATATAATTAGGACGACTATCATTTGAATTGTCAAACACAGCGGGTGACAAATATTCTTTGTCTAAATATTCGTGAATTATACCGTTATAAGCGGAGCGTAATTCAGGCGAGGATTCCATCTTGTTTTCCAAGTGGAAAAAGCGGCGTTTAGCACCGTCGAGCGACTTACCTAAACTATATTGGTCGCCTCGAAACGGTAACCCTACAGTGTATCTACCTGTCTCCGAATCGCGTGTAGTAGTCTCGGTATAAAAATATTCACACTCTATTTCGTCGAGCGATTTAGTCGTCGGAAGAGCGGTAGGTGCCTCATCAAGCTCCCAAAACTGTTTCATCATAATCTCCAAAGGATCTCGATTCGAAGAGGGCAAAGCGTGCAAACACGTAAGCGACACACTGTTATGGTTCGCTGGTAAAGCGGTAACTGTACCCATGACGACGTAGCCTAGTACGGTCTGGATAGCAGGCGGTAACGCAGAGTTACTGCTCACAATGCGCGGCAGAAGTAGGTGCGGGAATAAAGACGCTCCGATCAAGACATCGATACGACCGGAAACGCCAAAAGTCATATCAGCGAGCGGTAAACCATTTAAATAAGGCAAAGCGGCGACATCTACAGGCGCGGTGGGCAAGTTGTCCGTTATATGATCAACAACAAGCGACGAAACATTATATTTAACATTTGAATTAAAGCGCGACGAAAATTGGAAGGAGACAGAACCCTTAACGGATTTCTCTGTACCTCCGATACCCTTAACTGAGATATTTTGAGAGTTACATTTATTTAAACCCAAACGTGCGCAACAATCAGCTGTCATAAAGTTGGTCTGGGAACCGCTATCTAATAAGCAGCGTACGTATTGTTCCTTATCATTCGAATCCCTGATAACAATTGTAGCCGTAGACAGCAACACTGTAACTGGCGGCGCAGTACATTGCTGGTCACGTACGAGTGTGTTGTCTTTATTAATATTAAGGTGCGGAGCAGCAATGGATGCATTACATAGCGGAATAGATTGAACGTTATCATCTCCTTGTCTATGCGAGTGCGACAAGGACGGCGCGGTGAGCGAAGCATTTGTGTGTGAGCGAGACGGCGCGAGAGTAGGCGAGGTAGCCAAGATAGGGAGTGCCAGCGGCATCGATGGCGCAGGCTGTGCGTAGCCAGAAGCTCCTCCCGCCCTAGAAGGACCCGGGTTCGATTCCAGTTGCGAAGTATACCTTGAATTATTGTCAAAGTGCAAGAGTGTGTGATGTTTATTAAAACAAATCTTACATTTAGTATAGGACTGACAGCCACGGGCCTTGTGCTTAACGCTTAAACAATTAATACACGCGTCGAGTTTTTTCACACTTTTATAGCGGTCACTAGGTGATAAATTAGTGAATGCGGGACACCTATAAAGATGTTCATGTGCAAAAGAATTACCACATAAACATTGCGATTTACTACTATTATCGACTACCACAGCATACGACTG
Source organism: Coleophora deauratella (assembly GCA_958295455.1). Classification (NCBI taxonomy): domain Eukaryota; kingdom Metazoa; phylum Arthropoda; class Insecta; order Lepidoptera; family Coleophoridae; genus Coleophora; species Coleophora deauratella. The sequence goes on from OY282412.1 coordinate 5,301,606, forward strand.
CGGTTGTGGGACCTTCATTTGCTTATCAGAGTTGAAAGATTTGTTAATGAAAGTCCTTTTAACGGGAACATTACCCAGGGAAAACGGATTTTTACCATCAGAAGCAGCTGTATTTTGAATTACTCGTTGCTGCTGTTTAATAAATTTCACTAAAGTATCGAACTTAGGAATTTTCTCATTTGATGAAGACATTTCGAAGAAACGAGCGGTTTCAGGATCTAATTTTTGGGTCGCTATATAAAATAAAATAAAATCATCCAGATTAGGGATTTTCAATTTTCTCAAACCATTCACAGCGGCGACAAACTGGTCAGTAAATTGCTCAAAATTGTTGGTTGATGCCGCGTTAAAGCGTTTAAAATTAAATATTTCATTTAAGTATGAAGAAGCCAACATACGCTTGTCTTCATATTTTTGTACAAGCGACTCGAAAATAAGATCATAATTATCACCATCCGGGCGTATGCCTGAGAATGCGGCTTTAGCGGTATTCGACAATTTCCCTAATAGGTAGTACAATTTTTCGTCATTAGTGAGCGATGTATTGTTATGTATGGTATTTTTGAAATTGGCATAGAACAGCGGCCAGTTACGGATATCACCATCGAAAGATATAATTTCGATTGGCGGTAAGCGTGCTTGCTGTTTAACTAAGTTGCTATTATGACCTGCAACAGAAGGCGCGGGACCGGAGTAAAGAGAATAGGCATATTTAATACGACAATACAAATCCTCAAATGCCAACCAGGATTGTTCATCGATCTTAAACCTTGGGTTTTCCTTTAAACAAAGCGAATTATACAAATCTAGAACTTGACGAAATTCCTTACGAATTGTATCTAAGTTTATACAAGCACACAAAAACATTTCTTGCGGTTCAATATCCGCCTTAACCTTTTGGTAGTACGTCATAAATACTTTGCAACCGTGCATATAAAGTATTGCGGCGCGATAAAGACATTTGGATATCAATCTCCAAAGTGTCAGTGAACTTGGGTTCGTCAGCTGAATGGTCTTCCGTCTTCTTAGACATTTTGACTGGTGACGTAAGCACGAGTAAGTAAAATAATAACGCATAAGCAAATTAATAACTGTCCTAGTCAATAGTATCAGCGGGTTTTGCCTAGGTAGGCGGAGCGGGGCTATAAAAGTATCAGCGAACTAATAAGGTGGGTATAATACCAAAACCTATAAATACGTGAGTACCAGCCAGGTAATACCAGCGTAATGAGAGTATTAGCATGTAGTACCAGCGTGTAGTACCAGCATGTAATACCTGCGGGAAGTACGTGTGAGCATTAACGTGAGTACCACAAGATGGTATCAGCGTCGCGGAGGTAAGTATAACTCACAACAAATACTATCAATAGATTACTAATTACTATTAAATAAGTAAATCCCAACGTCACGTTGCAAGTAACGCGAAAGCGTGAGCGCGGGCGCGGTGCGGGAAAACGATAGAGCGGAGCGAGTTGACGACGATCAAGAGCGGATAGGATATTTCCTATCAACTTAGAAAATAAGCCAACGAGAAAGTGCGGAAAGCGGATGGTAGCTTTAATAAATATTGTATTCAACTACACAATTATGCGGATGCGAACTAATAGAAAACATGTGAAATTACCTTTATAATGAAATTTCTTATTCAAAAGAGATTGCCCGATTTCGTACCATGTTGCGTCTTAACCAGACATTTGTCAAAAATCGTAATTAAATTTATTAAGCACACTTAATTTTTTCTAGACCTATTCGAACTGCAGGAAAGAAATGTATGAAAAAAGATTTTAATTTGATATATCCCCTACATTTTGTACACTCTGACAGCAAACGTTCACTCTGACAACAGGATAGCATAATATAAATTGCCTAAGTGTGAAAGAGAGGGTACAAAGCGGTTGCTGTCGAGTGCACCCTCGGAACGCGGCCCTGGATTCATAAAATGTGTTCCGAAACTACACTATGGTTGTATCGAGATTTTTATGCTTCATCCACATATTTCTTCTTCTTAATCTAAGAGATGTCTTCGCATTACACCACCATTTTCCTATACCCGCGCCCTCTTCTTCAATTCCTGGCAAGATTGACTATCAGACGATGTTTTATAGATTTGATTCTTGATCACATTGGTGCGCCCCAGGGTTGCCAAACGTACAAGAATTTTTGTTTGGACGTAACGTAGGGCCATAGTCACGTTGCGGAGCGGCATTTTTTTAAATCCACATATGCCACACAGTACGTTGCAAATCGGCATCTCACACACGCCCCGTTACGTCATGTTACGCCGCTACCTAGTATACCTAGTATAGTATAGTTTCATTGGTTTGTCAAGTTTCAAGCAGTGTTAATCACAAATTACAGTCTGACTACGATCTTTTGGCAGGTGGATGATATTGACAGGACAGCTTTTGTCGCAAATCTGACATTTTTTTCATACAAATAGTGTATGCCGCCACATCCCCCCTCCTCCCCACCTTCACGGAAAGGAATACAGTGTAGCTGTATGATAGAATAAAATACAAGACACTATAAACTAGAGAACACGAAATAATAATTTAAAAAAATATATTAAAACTAGGTCACAAATCTAAAATATCCTTAAATCTAACCCTGACCTGATCGTGTGACGGTGGGAGGATTTGGTGCAGAGTGAGCTGTTGATGGGGCAGACGTAGGAGCTGGACATGTGGTTGCATTGCGAGGCCGGGGGCGTCGCGGGCGCCTGTGCGCTCGGTGAGACCGCGCCTCGCTCGGGGTCTGCAGCGATGTGTGCAGACTTCCATTCGATCCAATCGACGCTCACCTGTACCTTATTACGTGAAACATCTAAGGTAAGTGTCTTCAGAGAATGACTGAGGACTTTATAGGGGCCGGTGTACAGTGTTTGTCGCGAAGGAAAATGTGAGATGCGTCTGCCAGGTCCTTAAAAGCGAACGACTTCGGGACGCATGTCGGTCATGGCCAGGTGTGCCACGAAGTCCTCACTTACATTTTGTGTGAAAGCGCTAGGTACCAGGAGCTACCCTGTAAGCATACAGGAGGTCTGCAGCAGAGCATTTGAGGTCCTCCTTGAGAGCCAATCTGATACCAAGAAGCACAAGAGGTAGGGCTCTGTGGCAGGTTTCTCGGTGGCACATGAGTGCAGCCTTCAGATGGCGGTCGAAGCGCTCCACCATGTCATTCGCTTGCGGGTGGTAGCTGGTAGTTCGTACGCATTTGGTAGCGCCTAGGTCGAGGAATCAGTTGAATAGCGCTGACTCAAACTGGCAGCCTTGATCGACGGTGACCGTGATGGGCACGACGAATCGCGCGATCCAGCTGCGTACGAAGGTATCGCCAACATCCTCGGCAGTGATGGATGACGTGAGCCACGCTTCAGGCCATCTCGAGAACCGGTCTATTGCCGGGAGACAATAGGTGTAGCCCTCAGAGTGCGGCAGGTGGCTGACGATTTCGAGGTGGACATGGCTGAATCTCCCAGATGGGAGGGAAAATTCACCGAGCGGTGCGGTCTCGTGGCGCATCACCTTGCGTCGCTGGCAGTGGAGGCAGTGACAGCCCAGGTTCGACAGTCGCGCGCCACGCCGGAGCGCACGTAACGGTCAGCGACAAAGTGCGCGGAGGCGCAACCGCCGGGGTCGCTCAGCGCGTGCAGGCGCGCGTGCGCGGCGCGCAGCAGCGCCGCCGGCAGGTTCGGCCGCGGCCGCCCCGTCGACACGTTGCATGCGATGGTAATATTCGTGCCTGGAATTAGCGTCGGTTCCAATTTGAGAGAAGAACCGAAATCGACTCGACGTGGGAAATCGCGTCCGCGACGATGTTGTCTTCGCCTTTGACTTACTCGATCTCCGTAGTAAACTGCGAGATGATCGTCAGTTGGTTCAGCTGTGCGGGAGGCAACTTTTAGCGACGTTGTGAGAACGCGCACAGTAGTGGGTTGTGGTCGGTATATATGATGAAGTGTTGCGCCTCCAATATATACCGAAAATGTACACGGCCAACAACTCCCTGTAGTAGGCGGGCCAGGTGGTTTTGCTGGGCTTAAGTCTTCTACTGAAATATGCAAGCGGTTGCTAGCCCTGCTCTGTCCACTGCTGGATACAGGCGCCTACGTGTGTGCTTGAGGCGTCCGTGTGGAGGCCCAAGCATGCGTTAGGAATTGCATGCACGAGTGCGAGGCGTGAGTGAGGCTTTTGCGTGAGCGTTCTTCTATATCAAAGCACTTCGTTTTATTCGTCGACTGCACTTCATCATTACAATATACATAGGTACAGTGCCGCGTTCGGTTTGTGGTGCTCCTTTATATTACTCGTTAGCAACACTGAACCATACCATAATTAACTAAAACTAGCTATCAAATGATTGGTTAAAACTAAGAATTTCGTGTACGCCTGAGCGTAGATAAAGTACTTAAAAATAACCTCAAAACATAAAATGAAAGTAAAAAAGCTCTGGAGTTACAGTAGCTATGAGAGTAATTTTTCGTATAATAATTAAATATGTTATCCCCTATCCAATTCAGAAGGTTTTTTCAAGACGCAATATGGTACGAGCGTTTCATACTTCCGTGGCATTCTCCTTTGGTTATGTTTACAACAGGGTTCGTAAATATCCGATATTTATAATAAATATCAAAATATCAGATATTTTTGATATATATCCGATATTTTCGATATCTTTGATATTTTTGATATTTATCAAAATTACATACTAATTTCAATTTCTTACTTTAATACATGATTTTCGAAATAGCTTAATTTAAAATGCAGGTATATGTTTGATAATTTGAAGATTTTTATTAAAATAACATTCAAATTTTATACTCTGATATGTTTTTTCGAAATAACTGAATCTAAAATGTATATTTTATTTTTGCAAATTTGAAGATAGTTAATTAAACTAAACTCATTTATTTATTATTGTGATAATCATATCTTTATTCTTTGCATTTGGCACATTCATTCGTAAGAAGCAGCTCTTAGAAGCTAGGAAAATATAAATATCAATATTGATATATATCAAGCATAAATATCAATTGATATATATCATGATATATATCCGATATATACCAATTGATATATATCATGCGAACCCTGGTTTACAATTTAATAATCGAATTGAATTGAATTAAAATTGTCAATCCGGCTCGAAGGAAACCAAAATATGGAGCGGCTTGGAGGTTCTGGTAAACCTATAAATTTTGACGAGAGTGGACTGCAAGGCGCGGTTCTGGAAGCAGGTATGGACCTGCTTCCACGCGGTATGGAGGTGTGATTATTTTACAAAGTACCGATTTTGGGGATAATTGAAGAAAGCACTGCGTCGTACCTGTTAGGTTCCGTCCTGGACGATCTTGGGAGTCCTCGTGACGCGCTGGTTCGGCAGAGTCTTTCTAATGCTGACACAAGAAATCAGTTCACGGCACTTCCAAATACACTTATAAGCACACCCGCGGGTCACAAACTTCTGTATTAAAGACAATTTACAGAGTTTTTCACAATAAAAACAGTAATTACAAATTGTCTCGATTGGCTTATTTGCGGTTCGAAAACAAGACTGATGATCTTCATTTTTTTGGGCGCGTGCCAAAAACTGACACGAGGATCTTCTCTCTTCTTCTCTCCAGGTCATTTGGACGCAGTGCGAAAGAGAAGAGGGAAGGGATTCGGTACTTTGATTTTTAAAATGCGGGAAAAGAAATTAAATAGACCGAATCGAAAGTAAAGATATTTTAATGAGTGGCGCTACCAACATGTATTTTGTTATACCGCACCATCTTTAGCGTGTAATGACAACATAACCTAACCTTCTTGTCACACAGTCGTTGGAGGTAAAAAAAAAACATAGTAAAATATCAGTTAAACGGATGTGTGAAACAGAAAGTTAAAACCTCAGACAATCTCAACACTCATAGGTAAATAGTAACACGAACCATTGCAAAATATGTTGTTTTATTGCATCACACCAATACCACACCGGCGGCGGCGGAGGCGGCGTCGCGGCAGCCCACACACACACACCTGCCGAAGACATCTTTCAACACCTACCATCAACAATGCCACTCCAGCGTCGCAGCAAAGGCCCTCGTATACCGTAACCTAACGAAACACCACACCAAACCTTATCATCGCGACCGTGGGAAATGCGGAGCCCACCAGCATACACGGACCTCACACGCTACACCAAACATTACTCCACAGAGCTCTACTTATAGCGATTTCTTTATTTAAAATTTTCAAAACAAGTCAAAACATGTATTTTGTTATACCGCACCTCAACACTCATAGGTACATAGTAACACGAACTATTGCACAATATTTTGTTTTATTGCATCACACCAATACCACACCAGCGGCGGCGGCGGAGGCGGCGTCGCGGCAGCCCACACACACACACCTGCCGAAGACATCTTTCAACACCTACCATCAACAATGCCACTCCAGCGTCGCAGCAACGGCTGTTACCACAACCCACGCGACGACGACGACGACGATGGCTAACCAAGCGAACAGGGCTAGAAACCTCGTTCCCACCCATCCAACATAACCAGAGCTCTCACACACTATACTTATCATACCACAGCGAAGGTCTAACGTTATACTAGTCAGTGGGCCAGAAGCCTCGCTCAAAACCTCGTTCCCAACCATCCAACATAACCAAAACTCTCACACGATACTCATCGTACCGCGGTGGAGGTCTAACTTTATACTGGTCGGTGGTCCAGAAACCCCAATTTCACTCTACTGTTACTCAGAATCAAGTTTTGAACTTTTTCCCTGTATATGTGATCGATACTGAAACTTTTTGGATACCGACATGTTTGGGTGGATGAAAGTCATCATACCTACGTGCGAAACGATTCGCGATGACTCTCCAAGACAGCTTATAAAAAACAGAACCTCTATATTGAGTATTCGTCGTCATCATTGCGTAGCTTTACTGACCCGTCGAAAAACATGTCAAAATTCCTCTCGCACCGCGGCTCTTCTGGTACATTTATTTATAGGAATTCCTAGCGTAGTCTTCAACTGATCTGTCCATTACATGGGACACCAGGTGTGTGCTCTGGTGGCTTCGACTTTGCCCTAACCATACCAAATGCTCAATGGATGCATCTCTTGCATGCATAGTAAAAATTAATAGAGTAACGTTTACTCATGTTTACTGGGATAACAACAAAACAAAACCGACTGTAGACATGATTCTAGAAATATGATGGTATAGTTCACCAGCAGGTTCTTATTGCATTTTATTAAAGAAGCTCACCACCACATTTCGTGCCATACCGTTAGCGTTCGCCCCTCAAGCAAAACAGAATTAAACAACTTGTAAAGAGCTTGTAGTACCAGTTTTCCACCTGCTTTCAAAAGCTCAGCCGTGATCCATCATCAGTCGGTGCATTGTTGTTCTTCAGCTGTTTAAGAGCCATTTTAATCCTCGTACAATTTGACGCCGGGAAACACGACTTCGGTACAGTGCAGTGTCGGGTCAATCTGGCTCTTGGGTCTTTACGAGTTTACAACTTTTACAAGTAGTCACATTGCTGACAGAGAGGCTTATGGTCGCCTATGACTGTCTTGACTAAGAACTTCTTAAATTATTTCGATAGCTCAGAAGAAATCAATAAAAAGAATGACGAAATTAGGAGTTTGTCTATGTTGTTTCCTATGTGTCCTGAAGAACGTTATTTTCGTTAATGTAGCTTGTACTTGTTATACACAAAATTGATTAGTGGTTTATTCATTATGTAAACAATATACGTTTCTTGACAGTGCTAAACTACTACCCCGTAGATGACGATAGCTACTTTCCATCTGTTGGGCCATCAACCTTTTGCTAACTAACACAATAAAAAAAACCTGCCGTGAGTTATTAAACGTCTGAAAGTCACAACATCAGCAGATCTAACATAATGCGGGAGTTAGCGTAGCTAGCTCACAAATTCGATGCACCCTGATACGGATAATTTAGGTTCGGAGATGGTGGAGGCAGCCGAGCCGAGTTAGGTTTATATGAGAACAATATCTGTCGACTGCTTGCATTCATGCCTGCTTGCATTCTTACTTGCATGTTTGCTTGCATGTTGTTTTTTTTAAACAGAATTATGAATATCAATCAATATAGTCGAACATATTTTTTATTCTAACTAAGTAACATTGAAACAATTGAACTTATAACAAGAAACTATTATGACTCTAAATGTAAGAAAAATAAATTTTATGTGTAACCAGATTTATGGAGAATATAAAGATCACTGATAACTTTTCGGGGCTACAGATGTTCTGAGGCGGTGGCAGCTACTTTGCCACAGGGTAACCTAGCCACTTTCCGTCAGCCTTTTGCCACCTTTATAATAATAAAAAAACTGCTTATATAAATTTATTTAAATAAATTGACTGTGTTTTCTTTAAAATTGTATTATTTTTTACATATCATATAACATTTTATTATACATGTATGTACATGTACCTGTAGGTACTTATTTTAATTAGTATAATGCCTCTTTTTTATGTGATCCATTCCTGTTCCTGTTTTCTCTTCTCTGTTTCTAAATGAGGAAAGCGGTGTCATCGCTTTCCTCATTTTCTTCGACTGTTTCTTCTACAACTGCCTAATGCAGGCGCTCCACAAACTCGGCAGGAATTGACTTCTTCAGGAATTTCACTCCTTCTGCCGACTCAAACTCTTTCTGACTGACTCGGTGGCTAAGCGGTTAGCGATCCTGACCTCTGATCCGAGAGTCGTGGGTTCGATCCCCACACAGGGCAAACTTGTCTGTGATGAGCAGAATTGTTTGCTCTGAGTCTGGGTGTAATATATTTATATATGTATGTATTTGAATTGTATATGTGCATGTATATCAGTCTCTGGTTCCCAAGATACAGGGAATCCTAGTTTGGGGCCAGATGACCGTGTGTGATTTGTCCCGGATATTATTTATTATCTATTTATTTCTTTCTTTTAGCTGCAGCTTTTCTCTTTCCTGCATTACCCTTACCACTGGCTTGCTCTTTAGCAAAAGTCCTCAAGACTGTTTCATTAGCACCTACTATATGGAGTTTTAGGTCATAGTGGAATTCGAACAGCACAGTTTGATATACAGATATCGTTTCACTTCTCTGGTTTGCTTCTAAAAGCTTACTTATGTCAAACTTGAAGAAGTATTTGTCTTTATAAATTGCACTGTATTTTGCAACGACATCACCAGACAGTTCTATTTTGTACGGAATCACGGCTGTTATCGTTCCTTTAGTTGCTTCAAGACGTGCCGTTACAGGTTGCTGTGGTTGCAAATCAATAGTGCGGTAATCAGAGCAAAATCTTCGTGGACAACAAATCTGCGATCGTCTCCAATAGTAAACTCTTTTTTGAAATCGGCAACATAGTCGTCCTCAATCTCAAAATCGAATTTAACGTTCACATTTCTGCCTTTAACCATCGGTCTCGTCCAAATAGACATGACATAATTGTTGACTGTTTGCGATTCTGTTACTTGGACAGTTGTTCTTTCTGCGTTTAGATTTTCGTATTTAGTCAGAACAACCTTTTCTTGCTTAAAGTCCAAGTAGTAATCGTCTACGTCCGGCACAATTTTTCTGTGCACTTGCTTCCAGTTTTGTTTCCCATATATATCTTTCAAGTCTCATCGCTTCTGACTAATACTTGGTCGGGTTCCGTGGACCTTTTCGATCATGTCCTTCAATTGTTCCTTGCTAATGAACAATGTATTGAGGTCATCGAACACCACTACTTGTTTGTCGAAACCTTTCTGAGTTTCAGTTCCAATGATCTCGAACTTGTCGTTTTCGTAGTAAACAAGGCCTTTCATAGACACATTTATAGATGCCAGAGCATTAGCAATAGCGGCAGTATTTTCCTGAAATGCAAAATGAAGCTTGTAATTTTTGATTCCTTATTCGTGATTGCATACTGCATCGTTTCTATGTCATCAGTATTCAGCACATTTACAATGCCACTGTGTCTGCCTTATAAATTTAAAAAATTGACAAAATAAAGCAGACATGGTAGCATCTAAGATTTTGTAGCGGGAACGACTTAAATGCCAACTATTTCAAGTTAGTTTTCGAGTGTTGAAAATATCATTATTTCAGGATATTAATTTTAAAGCTGCGTTTACTTGTTTGTTACGTATTACAATAAACGACTGTTAGTATAGCGTGCTATATAAATAATCATATCTTTGTAAACGTTTGTTTACAATATGAAAGATGTAAGATAGGGTGAGGGACGAGTGCCCTTGAAAGGAACAAGTAGTCCTCCTAGAGAGATCCCAATCTTTTTTTTTCACAAGACCGACCAAGATACGTTAAATTAAAAAAGTACGTTTTAGAGATCCATTCAGTGGCGGCCCTAGGGTGGTGCGAGCGGTGCGACCGCACCGGGCGCCGTTTGTAGGAGGCACCCAAATCAGCTAAAAACACCAGCGCAACTCATGAGATGAGCGGCGTAGGTGACGGCGCGGTAGCGGGTGGTGTTGGCGCCGTTTGCAAGGGGTGCCAAAATCAGCCGAAATACCACCGCAAATCATGAGATGAGCGACGTAGGTGACGGTGGCGGGTGGTATTGACGCCGTTTGCATGGGGGCGTAAAATCAGCCGAAATACCACCGCAAATCATGAGATGAGCGGCGTAGGTGACGGTGGCGGGTGGCGTTGGCGCCGTTTGCAGAGGGTTGCTAAAATCAGACGAAATACCACCGCAAATCATGAGATGAGTAGCGTAGGTGACGGTGGCGGGTGGTGTATGCGCCGTTTGAAGGGGACTCCAGAATCAGCGAAACCACCGCCACAAATCACGAGATGATCGGGGTAGGTGACGGGGCGGGTGGTGTTTGCTTACTATACGTATACTATAATAAGGTGTCGAATACTAAGATGTCGAAACCAGTATTCTTAACTAATATTCTCAGGTACTCCTTAATCGCTGTAGCTGCACCCTACTAAATCTTTGGGATTAAACTGATATTTTGCGGTGCAATTTAGTGGTATTTCTATAAAATACATGGTCTGATGTATTTGTTTTACATTATAAAAACTTGCTTCGCTCGCGCAATTTCCTATGAATGCAGCTACAAATTCTATAACCTCGTGATTATACAACGGAGCGTTACTAAGATTTTTTTCTTAACACAATTTTTAATGGTTAAACACAGATATTATTTTATTATTTTTTAAACCCAGACTATTTCACATATATCTCATATATTTTCTCTATCATGATCACAGTGCCTGATTAGCCTATAAGCAAATTAAGTAATTGCTTGAGGCATCATGTTTGGGGGCACCATAAACGGCACCGAAAACAAATGTCTCTAGCATGAAATTTAAGGAGCAAAGAAAAACTTTTTAAGATAGATCGAAAATTTTCTAGCGCCGCCACTGGATCCAGTGCTTCCTACTACCCTATCACTTCATCTACATACTTTGTTACAGTCGTAAGTCGTTCATGTCATCGATCGCAAAATCGACCATTAACAACATTTCAAATTGATCTATGTACCTTTTTGAAAGTTTTCTTTATGTCGAATCGAATATAGAAACATCTACATATTTTAAATAATTAATAAATTATTTCTTTAATAGGTGTATAGGGTATGATAGCGTAGGCACTATACATGCGTAGGTCACTACATAATTTTTGTCGTACTTACAGAGTATTTAATTTTTTTTCGATCACCTTTAGCGGCTTTACAAGCCTTCATACACTCAAACCAAGTGGCAAAAGTCTCCGTCCAAAAGGACTGTGGAATGTTAGCGCAAATTTCTTCAAACGCTCCTAGTAGCTCTGGGTGGCTTTCGCCTTTTCAACTGCTTCTTTACGTAGGGGAGCAAATAAATCACATAGCGCTAAGTCAGGACTATGGGGAGAATGACTGAGCAATTTCACTTAGATTCCTCGAGAAAGATGATAGTAAGACCATCTCGATGTGCTTGGAGCATTTTCATGGTGCAAGAACCAAATATCAAGTCTTGACTGAGGTCCCAAATTTTATAAGGCTTAAAAAACTTTTGAGAGACAGTCATCGATGTACCAGATTGCTCTGACACTTCTCTGTATCTCTAAGGGATGGATAGCCAAAATACCCCTTCTTCCAAAAAAAAATGAGACTATAATTTTTTTACAGATGGAGCTTGTTTCACTAATGGATCATTTTCATGGTGCAAGAACCAAATATCAAGTCTTGACTGAGGTCCCAAATTTTATAAGGCTTAAAAAACTTTTGAGAGACAGTCATCGATGTACCAGATTGCTGTGACACTTCTCTGTATCTCTAAGGGATTGATAACCAAAATACCCCTTCTTCCAAAAAAAAAATGAGACTATAATTTTTTTACAGATGGAGCTTGTTTCACTGATAGTTCCTCGACTTCAAACACCCACAATTTGCGCTGGGATTTAGTATCCAGGTCGTCATACTAAGTATACGTTTTACCGCTTATAGTGATTAAATTCATAGCACTAGAGTGACTATCATCGAATTTTCGCAGCATTTCTTTGCACCATTTTTATCTCTGCTCCCTTTAAGCATCAGCCACTGAATGTGGTACCCAGAGTGAACAATTTTGTGTAACATTTAATTCGTTGCGCAGAATATGATAAAAAATTGGTGCATTTATCTTCATTAAATTTCCTATCTGGCGGTATATTAGTCGTCGGTCTTGCGTAATTAGATTTTTGATAGTAAGATTTTTTTTATCACAAGTTACTTCAGTCGGCCTACCGGATCTTTGCCCGTCCTCTTAGTTAAAGTTTCCGCGTTGTAATTGTAAATGCCACCTTTCTATCATCCTTAAAGACGGACAAGTATCTTGCAATACATGACTTATTTCCACAAAGCATTGTTGCTTTGTAAGACCATGACGAAAATTATATAACATAATAACCCAATCATCACCTCGCGATAACTCAGCTATCACAGTGGTTTACTTATTTTTTTATAATTCAGGAAAGAACAGTACGTGTATCAAATGTCAACTGATAGTAAATATAACGAACTGAAGTTTATTATATTATCATCAAACAAGTCTTATCTTACTTCGATCAGGCGTACGACAAAATTTCCGTAGTGGCCTACGTATATTGTTTATATGGCCCATAAAATTCTAACAAAGAAAATTAATATTTCCTTGAGTGAGTCAAAAAAAGTGTTTTATTATTTATCTTTTCTTTGGGGTCCACAATTTGAAATGTTTCTGGATAAAGCGAGTTCTGGTCGAGATTGTTAATATCTATCCATCAACCTGGTAGCTCGAAGCCAGTATCTACGTTTTTCAAATTTTAATAATAATACAAATTTATTAAAACGAACGCCGAATTTAAAACAGACGCCTACTGTCTTAATTAGTAAGAAACAATTTTGTTTTATACGAGCCATTGAGGCAAAATAAACGGAAGGTTATGTAAATTCACCTAAAGACCTTTTGATAAGAGTTTTTGCAAATATTCAGATTAATCAGAACAAACATGATAAAAATACCACGTACTTACCTAACTTTAATTAATTAAAAGTGTTAGGTAAAGTGCAAGTATTGTAGGAACGAAATGGTACTAGCTATTATACTCAACATGAAACTACAGCGAACTATGCTTTCAGTTTGCAAGTCATATACGAGCTCATTCCCGAAAACAAGTCCGCACCACAATATACAGGGTTATTTTTGGACCCCCAACCAAAACTTCACAGTGACCTCTACTCATGAAACTGAGCAACTTTCCCCTGATAACCAATGGTCAATTCGCAAAAAAATTTTAGGCATCTCCATACAAAGTAGGCCGATCACGTGATCAAATTTATATGAAAGGTTCAAGTTTTTTTGCGAATTGGCCATTGTTTACTTGGGGAAAGTTGCTCAGTTTCATGAGTAGAAGTCACTGTGAAGTTATCGTGGGGGAAATCGTGGGGATAGAAATAGAACTAGACAATATCGTACGGATAACGAGATTCTAGTTTCATGTACCAGTTTTTTTTTATGTATCTATATGTCGTGGCCAGAACATAGGAGCGTAAGGCCGTATAAAATTGTGCAAAGTAACTCTCGAGACTAATGAACAAGTAACACACAGTAACATACTCGAGACACTGTTAAAGCTAGGTATACACGTAGCTTTCAAATAAAATAAAACGCCGTTAAATAAATTTAATATAATATGTATTAATTAAATAATAAAATTATATATACAGGGTGTATTTTTTTTACCGCAACAGTTAATGATGCCATCGAAAATAAAATTATCATATTCACCACCCCAGAAGGTTAAAATAAATTAAAGAACAATGTAAATGTGAGAACATTAATACAATTAAACTTTATTTGTGGTTTTTGAATTTTAATTTATCTGATTTTGAGCTTTTCTCACCCTTTTTAATGAATCACAAAATATAATTTATTTAATAAAGCAGTGATCAAAAACCATGTAAACAGAGCTTAACGTATATTCCGAGTGTTACGTACGTAACTCTCACAGTAACGCTCGGTAACACTCGTGACGGAAAAATCCTGCAATTCTTACTTTAAAATGTAATAAGTTCTAAAGGAAAACAGCGAAAGGCCCGATGTATGCTTGATTATTTACAGTACAACTGTAATTATAAGCGACACGGATTAACAAAACAAAATATGCATTTGAAACCTTGAAACTGGTGGTGACCCCCCCTGTGTGACCGGTTGTCTTCCGGTGGTCAAAAGATTAGCAAACCAAAGACAATTTTATTTTCTTAAGGAAAGACGCAAAGGCTCCTAAAGTTATACAGCCTTGTCTCGTGTATACAGTATTCACTTCATTTAAAATGTATATTGTAGAAATCTGTCGTTTACGTTCATATCTGTCGTTAAAAGTTCCACTATTTTCGGAAATATCAATTTCTAAAAACGGTAACATAACACGAAGTGTAACCTACGACAAGTCGGTATGACCAAGGAGCCTTTGCAAGCAGCCCTAGATACTCACACAAGCATTAATACGTGTACAGACACAAAGAAGTGTCAAATTTCTATACAGGGTGACTTTAAATTAGTTCTTGATACGAAAGGCTATACATGCATGTACTCGTGATAACAAACAACTTTCACTAAGGAACCCATAGTCAAATGTCAAAAAAAAATTGGACCCCTATACAAATCGGTCAATGGACCGGCTAAATTAGTATAAAGAGTCAATTTTTTTTTGCGACTTGACTATGGGTTCCTTAGGGAAAGTCGTTTGTTATCATGAGCACATACACACACTTTGGTATCAAGAACTAATTTAAAGTCACCTATATACTTACCTATAATAAACAATAACGTGATATAAGTATCAAGTGTCCGGGGTGTGATTGCTACTTTCCATCTGGTGGGTCGTCAGCCTTTTGCCATCTAACACAAAAAAAAATGCTGTGAGTTAGTTTTTAAACTTCTGAAAGTCATCACATAACATTAGCAGATTCAACGTAACGCGGGAGCGAGAAATCCGAAGCACCCCGATACGGATAATTAAGGTTCGGAGATGGTGAAGGCAAGCCAGCCAATTTAGGTTGATATGAGAACCATGTCCGTCGACTGCTTGCTTTCATGCCTGCTTGCATTCTTACTTGCATGCTTGCTTGCATGTTGAGTTTAAAAAAAAAAATATGAATATCAATATTTTTTAGCTGAATTTCAACGTCGAACATATTTTTTCAGTGCCAGCTTTACCTATGGTGCAGGGTGTGCAGCGCACACGGGCGCGGGGTCGTAGGAGCTCGAGCGCCGCTCGCGATACCTCAAAACAGCAGGCGTCGCTTGCGGCGCTGGCGCTCCCAAAGACCCTACGCCCGTATTGTGGCCGACGCCGGGCGGCGATAGCAAAGCAAGGTACGCCACGAGCGACTCCTTTACAAAATAATCCAGGTTTCCTCGAATTTGTCCTAGTTTGAAGAGCGTCCGGGGGCCGTCCGGCGGGGTTCACAAAAAGAGTCCGAGTAAACCCCGGGACGCCTTTCCTGTCCTATTTATTAAATTTCGTTTAATAAATTAAAAAAGATTTTAGTTAAAAATTCACTGCCACATTTACCCGCGCATACTTTGGCGCCGCCCGTTTTTGTCGTGTGGTCGGGTATCATATTTAATATTTTGCAATATTTACAAAGAAGTATGGCTTAGTTTGGTTGCTTTTAGTGCATTTTCTTAGTCTACCTGGCTTGCTATAACATAACCATCTTATATCAGTCTTGCCGCCAAACATCAATGTTAACTAAAAGCATCAATGTGTTCGGACATGAAGATAAAGGCGGTTAGTTCCTTATTGCGTTGGGGAATCTTGGTAAGCTCGCTTCCATCTTTGACATCATCATCGCTTAACATTACGTGAGATGATGCCAAGGGCGTACTGATTGTAAATAAAAAAAAAGTTGATTTTAAATAGCAAACAAACTGTGAATAAAATAATTAAAATGAAACTACGTTTCTATATTTGCACTTAAGCACAGGAAAAGGGGTGCAATGGGGTACACTTGCACTGCTCCTGATGTGAACAAAATATTCAGTAAATATACGGAAAAACTACAAAAAAAATATGCGCTTAGAAACGGATAGATTATAGGAATGCAGGTGCACCCTTTGAAAACAACCCTGCTGGCGACCTTAAAATTTTCACAAAAAAGTAGTGTCCGGAAAAAATCTGACTTCACCCAAATGTCCGGGGTTTTCTGAGTTCTTGTCCGACAATTTCACCTACATGGTAACAAAAATAAATTGGTGACCATAAATTGGTCTGAAATATTTTGACTATCAATTCTTAGGACGACAACGACTACGACGACGACGCGACTCGATCGCATCCGTAACGAGCACATCCGTGGCAGCCTCAGTGTCCGAGACGTAGCGGACAAATTGCAGGAAAGTCGTCTCCGATGGTTTGGTCACGTCAGCCGCAGACCGCCAGAGTACGTCGGTAAAAGATGCCTTGAACTTATCGTTAATGGCCCTAGATCCCGTGGAAGGCCCAGGAAGCGCTGGCTTGACGTTGTGAGAGCGGACATGAGAGAAAATGACCTTACTGAAGAGGATGTTAAAGATCGGGCAAAGTGGAGTAGATTGAGTAGGAAAGCGGACCCTGGCTCCAGCCGGGATAACGCTAAGTAGAAGAAGAAGAAGAATTCTTAGGACGACAAATGGGGGTCATAAAATAAAGGGTCCATAAAATTTTTCAAGGAGAATTCCCTCATAGATCGATTTCTCGTGATTTTTAACCCCTAATTCTAGATTTTCGTCGAAAGGTTTCAAGCCGTTTTCGTAATCGTCGGGACACCTAACTCGTTTAATAGCATAGGCTTTGGTTTTAAGTTTACAAATAGTGAAAAAAATACGAATGACGCACATACTTAGAATTAAAAATCATTTTGGACATTCATAATTATTGGAGTGGACCCTTCAAATGTTAGACTATATTATATTTAATACTTTATAAACGGTAAGGCTAGCATTTTTTAGGACGATCGATGGTTTTGGCTATAATGCCATATGACACTGTAAAGTGGGACCATAAATTTTATGGAAAATATAGAGATCGGAAAAATACTGAAAACTTTTCGGGGCTACATGAGTTCTTAGGCGGTGGTAGCCACTTTCCGACAGGTAGGCAGGGGCAGCTAGCCACTTTCCGCCAACCTTTTGCCACCTTACAATATAAAAAGGCTGATATTAAAAATCAACAACTAGACTGTATTTTCTTTAAAATTTTATAAATTTTTACATATAATATTTTATTATACATGTATGTACATGTACCTGTAGGTACTTATTTTAATTAGTATAATGCCTCTTTTTTATGTGATCCATTCCTGTTCCTGTATTCTCTTCTCTGCTTCTACGCCGCTGTTTCATCGCTTTCCTCATTTTCTTCGACTGTTTCTTCTACAACTGCCTTATGCAGACGCTCCACAAACTCGGCAGGAATTGACTTCTTCAGGAGTTTCACTCCTTCTGCCGACTCAAACTCTTTCTTAGCTGCAGCTTTCCTCTTTCCTGCATTACCCTTACCATTGGCTTGCTCTTTAGCAAAAGTCCGCAAGACTGTTTCATTAGCACCTACTATATGGAGTTTTAGGTCATAGTGGAATTCGAACAGCACAGTTTGATATACAGGTATCGTTGCTCTTCTCGTGTTTGCTTCTAAAAGCTTACTTATGTCAAACTTGAAGAAGTATTTGTCTTTATACATTGCACTATATTTTGCAACGACATCACCAGACAGTTCTATTTTGTACGGAATCACGGCTGTTATCGTTCCTTTAGTTGCTTCAAGACGTGCCGTTACAGGTTGCTGTGGTTGCAAATCAATAGTGCGGTTCAGAGTAAAATCTTCGTGGACAACAAATCTGCGATCGTCTCCAATAGCAAACTCTTTTTGGAAATCGGCAACATAGTCGTCCTCAATCTCAAAATCGAATTTAACGTTCACATTTCTGCCTTTAACCATCGGTCTCGTCCAAATAGACATGACATAATTATTGACTGTTTTCGATTCTGTTACTTGGACAGTTTTTCTTTTTGCGTTTAGATTTTCGTATTTATTGCTTGTCAGAACAACCTTTTCTTGCTTAAAGTCCAAGTAGTAATCTTCTACGTCCGGCACAATTTTTCTTTGTACTTGCTTCCAGTTTTGTTTCCCATATATATCTCCCCAAGTCTCATCGCTTCTGACTAATACTTGGTCGGGTTTCTTTCCGTGGACCTTTTCGATCATGCCCTTTAATTGTTCCTTGCTAATGTGCAATGTATTCAGGTCATCGAACACCACTACTTGTTGGTCTACACCTTTCTGAGTTCCAGTTCCAATGATCTCGAACTTGTTGTTGCTTTCGTAGAAAACAAAGCCTTTCATAGACACATTTATGGATGCCAGAGCGAGGGACGGTAATAGCAATAGCAGCAGCATTTTCCTGAAATGCAAAATGAAGATTTATTATATAACTTGAAATTTTTTATTTGTTATTCGTAATTGCATATTGCATAGACAGTACGCTTATGCAAGGCATCTTAAAACTTAACGAGAGTGGATGAGATTTATATTCAGGTTTTTGTTACATTTGCAGCTTGTGACGCAATCTAGTTTATAGGTCATACTATAAAAGACTAAAGTATTCTACGACGACCGTGGTTTGCGAGATTGTCTTGTGATTTAATCAAATTAGGCCAGTCGTACAAGACATCGGAGGTCGCATTGGTTGCAACAGTTCTGATTTTTTGGTATGTTGTTAGGGTAGATAATAGTAGTGTAAAACTAATTTTTCAGCTTCGAAAGACTTGTGCTAACTGCGTGGTGCTTCAAAAACATCGAAATTTTCGGACTTTTTTCAGATTTTGGCTTATAACTTCTAAAAGGTGCATCTTACGGAAAAGGTCATTTTACACACTTATAAGAAAACACAATTTCCTATAATTTAAGTGCAATTGCAGCTCTGTAGGTCTAATAGAACCCAATATACAGCACTTCAAACATTGGCAATTTTCGCAAAAAAGTTCAAAATTGTAGTTTTGCCGCCTTCCGAGCAGAATATCGGCTATAATACTCATTCTACGAGGAAAGTCATTGAAAAAAAAGTTATAGAGCAGTTATTTAGCTTTAATTTAAGGACAAACTGAAGTTTGTAAGACCAATAGTTCCCTTGTAATCTGGACAAAGCGAAAAATTAAGGAAATCAGATTTTTCAAAAAAGGGAGCCTGACAAATTGCAGGACTTCTGTAAAGGATAAGAAAGACATAAATCGGGGTAAAATAATTTATACTGATGTTATAAAACTTAAATTATATCACTTAGTGATGGCGGGACCTCAGTTGATACCTGCGACAGAAATATACATGAAATATAGAACAAAATGTCATTTCATATTTATTATAATGAATTACAACGAAGGGGTAGGTATGTAATATTAGGTTTACCTTTAAGCACTTAGCGACGAAACAATCGTGTTCTTTTGGAAGGTCTAGGTTCATCTGACAGCTCTTTCTGGGGCTCCAGAGACTGCTCTGTTGCTTGTTGTAAAGGGAAGGTCGTCGAAGTCGTCCTCTTCATTCAACTCAGTCAAGGCTATGGACAGAGTGTTGAGGCAGGCAGGTCTTCCCCTGATAAACTTTGCAGAAAATTTCAGCCCTGTTGTCTTACAGGAGCATCTTCCTTTTCCGCACCCATTCTTACACCTGCATGACAGGAATTTCATAAAAACTTGTTACAAATAGTTTAAATACACAGCCCAGGATAGACCTACGAATGGATTACCTTACTTGCATGACAGGAATTCCGACGTTGGTTTCTTCGTTGAGTCACTAGTGGCAGTCCCTACTGGCTCCTCGAGGTGTTGTAACAACCACTACGTGCGTAAAAGAACAACTGTATTCCAAAACAATTCATTCAAGAAGAGCTTTCATCCCCCCCTGGAATACAGTTGTCATTTCACGCATTCAGTAATTGCAACAACACCTCAACGAGCCAGTAAGGTCTGACACTAGTGACATCAACGAAGTAATCAGGGTCGAAAACCCTGCTGAAATTACTGTCATGCAAGTAAGGTAATCCATTCGTAGGTCTATTCTGGGCTGTATATTTAAACTATTTGTAACAAGTTTTTATGAAATTCCTGTCATGCAGGTGTAAGAATGGGTGCGATAAAGGAAGATGCTCCAGCAAGACAACAGGGCTGAAATTTTCTGCAAAGTTTGTCAGGGGAAGACCTGCCTGCCTCAACACTCCGTCCATAGCCTTGACCGAGTTAAATCAAGAGGACGACTTCGACGACCTCCCCTTTACAACAAGCAACAGAGCAGTCTCCGGAGCCCCAGGAAGAGCTGTCAGATGAACCTAGACCTTCAAAAAGAACACGATTGTTTCGTCGCTAAGTGCTTAAAGGTAAACCTAATATTACATACCTACCCCTTAGTTGTAATTCATTATAATAAATATGAAATGACATTTTGTTCTATATTTCATGTATATTTCTGTCGCAGGTATCAACTGAGGTCCCGCCATCACTAAGTGATATAATTTAAGTTTTATAAAATCAGTATACATTATTTTACCCCGATGTATGTCTTTCTTATCCTTTACAGAAATCCTGCAATTTGTCAGGCTCCCTTTTTTGAAAAATCTGATTTCCTTAATTTTTCGCTTTGTCCAGATTACAAGGGAACTATTGGTCTTACAAACTTCAGTTTGTACTTAAATTAAAGCTAACTAACTTCTCTATAACTTTCTTTTTAATGACTTTCCTCGTAGAATGAGTATTATAGCCGATATTCTGCTCGGAAGGCGGCAAAACTACAATTTTGAACTTTTTTGCGAAAATTGCCAATGTTTGAAGTGCTGTATCTTGACTTCTATTAGACCTACAAAGCTGCAACTGCTCTTACATTATAGCAAATTGTGTCTTCTTATAAGTGTGTATAATGACCTTTTTCGTAAGATGCACTTTTTAGAAGTTATAAGCCAAAATCTGAAAAAAGTCCGAAAATTTCGATGTTTTTGGAGCACCACGCAGTTAGCACAAGTCTTTCGAAACTGAAAAATTAGTTTTACACTACTGTTATCAACCCTAACAACATACCAAAAAATCAGAACTGTTGCAACCAATGCGACCTAACGCGATTTTTATGTCTACGGTAACTGGCGTAAATGTAATAATGTTTATTGTTATTAAAACGATCAGTAAGCATCGACCTATGATTGAAGAATAATAAACAATGGAAATTAAATAAGATAGGATGAGCGAATAGAGCCCTCGAACTATAAGTAAGCACTGCTTCCAGAGAGATCGTAATAGTTTTATTTTCACAAGACCAAAAGATTTAGATTTATTTATTACACATCACAAATTCATAAAATATGGATAGAATATTCATAAAAGACGTTTAAACTAACAAAGTACGTTTTAGAGATCCGTTGGTTCCTACCTCCTAGAGTCTAACTCTCTAAGTCCTAACTCTAGAAGGATAGATCTATCCATCAACTCCACTGGTATCTCAAAGTCAGTATATGCGTTTTTCAAATTTTAACAATACTACAATTTAAAAACGTACCTATTTTTTGTCCTCTAAATTTACTGAAGACCTGCAGACACCCACTGTCTTGATTAACAAGAAACAGTTTCGTTTTATATGAGACAATGAGGCAAAATAAATGTAAGTTCACCTAACGACCTTTTGATACGAGTTTCCGCAAATATTCAGATTAATTTAAAACAAACATGATAAAAATACTGTGTACTTACCTAACTTTAATTAATTAAAATGTTAGGTAATGAGGCATACATAAGTCATCATCATCATCAGCCTCAAGACGTCCACTGCTAGAAAAAGGCCTTCCCCAAGGGTTTCCACACCGCAACCTTCACCAGGTCATCGGTCCACCGAATGCCTACAATGCGTCTTCCGGTACGCGGTCACCATTCGAGAACTTTTAATGAATGTGACCGAGAACGTATGCTTATGAACTGGGATACAGTTTCTGTTTCTTTTTCTATTAAAATATATTTGACAAAATAGTAGAGAATGTAGAGCTTGTTCAAAAAGTGCGTTTGAAACAAGGGGTTTTTTTATGTGATGGGTGGCAAACGAGCAGATGGATCACCTGATGGTAAGCGATTACCACCGCCCATAGACACCCGCAACACCAGAGGAGTCACAAGTGCGTTGCTGACCTTTGAAATGGGATGGGGGATGGGGAAATTAGGTGGGGGGAGGTTGTGCCTCCGGTAACCTCACTCACTCGGTGAAACACAACACGTTGCTTCACGCCGGTTTTCTGTGAGGCTGTGGTGTCGCTCTGGGGTTAATTAAAGGAGAAAATCTGAGGCAGATTTAGTATGGGAAACTGGAAAAAAATTTGAATAGCATTTTTTCAATATTTTTCCTATATTGTATTGTATACTTGATTCTGTCTGAATAATCCCATAAAATTTCAAACGCACTTTTTTAACACCCTGTAGGTAGAGTGTGTATGAAATAAGTGTGGCAATACTTTCTAAAACTGCCGAAATAAAGATTAAAGATTATTTATTGAACCAACAAAGATTATCACACAAAATTTTAGTTCGTAAACAGCTACATTAGTAAAAACTGTGTGTGTGTGTGTGTGTGTTTGTATATAAACATTCATACTGTGTTAATAATTAAGGTTTCGGTTTCAGTGTAACTGGGTGTTGGTAAACAGGTTGATACTTTAATTTTGCATTCACGTAACGATTATGGATAAATATTCAGTATTTTATTTATTCTGGGTTAAAGTTTGGGACTAAGAAAGTAAAAGTGATTTTTAGAAAGTTCTAATCTGTAGGGAATTAAATTACAAACTTTATCTTTTCTTCGTTTATTTAGAAAAAGATTGGGATTATAAGGGAGGGAGATAGGAGTGTTTCCTCAATATTACTTGAAGAAAGAATAGCTGTCTGACTTTATGGACTTTGGAGCATACTTTGGAGATAAGATATAAATCAACAGTCGGAAATCTGCGAGGCTTTGAGAGCATAACTTTAAGCACAGCACGCTGTGCTCTTTCTAAGCGTAGTAGGAAAGTTTTGCGTGCTGCACCCCATGAAATTATACAATAGGATAGCATGGATTGAGCTAAACTATAATAGATCATCTTTGCAGTATCATGATCTACTACTGATCGCAAAGATTTGAAAATAAAAATGAGTTTCCTAACACGCACAACAGTAGCATCAATCTGCTCCTTCCAAGACATGAAACTATCGAAGAACACTCCTAGATATTTAACATTCTGTGTCTGATTAATTTGAACACAGTTACAATCCGTACGATTGTTCTGACAGGTATGTGCAAAAATACAAAAATAGCAAACGATCTGGACTTTTCATCAAATTGAACAGATAATTTCGCGTTTGTGTAGGAAGTTCCAATTTTTTTCTGATTTCAGCAAAAGTTGCAGAAAATAGTTGTTAAGTTCTATGAGTAAGAACCTGATAGAAATCTACCCTTTAGTATAATTGCCTTTTTGATTACATATTTGAGTGCGTGTGGCAACATCTTGCCTGATGTTAACTAACGATGCCTCCGAAAATGTATCACACAAGCTCAAATAGTACAGTGTGAAAATATACAGGGTGTAACAGAAAGGTGTGACAATATCTTCAAGGTTGGCTTTTACCCATCAAACTGAACAACTTTTGTTCTACAACTTTGTTGAAATCGCAAAATTATTTTTGGACTTTTCATACAAATCGATCAGCTGGCGAACCAAGTTTGTATGAAAAGTCCACAATTTTTTTTGCGATTTCAACAAAGTTGTAGAACAAAAGTTGTTCAGTATGATGGGTAAAAGCCAACCTTGAAGTATTGTCACACCTTTCTGTTACACTCTGTATAAACTGTTAGAGAATGCAATAATTGGCATTTAAAAAAGCACACATGATTTTGAGTAGATATTAATATTGATATTAATATAATAATGCACTAGACTGACCGTAAGACAATAGTTTGAAAACAAAATTATCAAAGAATTGGAGCAGCTCGCCTTACTCTATGATCTAAACGTCATCAAAAACGTCTGAGGATAAGTACGTATCCAGTGATTTTGTTAGGAATTGACTACCATTTAAATCTTCCAGTGCCTTGAGAACGCTATTTAAGACAATTGACGTAATTTACACTTTAACTTCATTAATTTTTCACATAATTATATTTTTAATGGAAATTTCCAACTTATTGAAAGTGATGGTAACTTTGCGAAGTAATATTAAGCGAAAAAGAATTACATATATATATATTTTTAATTAAGTGAGGCTATTCGTGTAAACTGCTAAAAACATGATTAAATTATATTTTCCCCTGTAGCATTTTATTATATTTTCATTCATGTACATTAAGTATATTAAAACAACACAACTATATGAGTCAATGACAATTCTTATGTTAGTTGTTGTAATATGCTATTAACTTATTAATAACTAAAGAAAAACAGGCGAGGCTATTTAAGTGATCGTCACTGTACATGTTCACTCGCCCCTTAAAGATTCCTTCCACAGCCACCCATATTTTTGTGAAATTTTGACAAGTAAAGTAAGTAATTTTTTAAATGTTTATTTAATAAATAACTTACACAAGTTATTACAGTTCATAAAAAAATACGTGTGCAAGCAAATAGGTACGCAAATACTCTACACCGGGAACTGATAACTGCATTCTCAGGCATGAGAAAAATAAAAATACGCAATCATTAACTTAATTTCTGGGTAATATAAAATAAAAGCTATTTTTGAGAAAAAAACATATAGACTCAAAGTGCCGTAATACCGTACCGTGCTTATATTGATAGATGCTAATAATATTATTTTTATTTATAAATTGTAATTTATTTTTAATTATTTTTACATTTATATTGTTTTTAACAATTATTGGCAGCCACCTCTATTGGGATAGAATTCATTGCATAGATTTGGAGCAAATCGTCTGTGTTATTTCTTGTAATTCATAAAATAAGTTCATGTTCAAAATAAAACAAACAGATAGGTATTTTAATTCTATTAATTTAATATAAATTACAGTATGTTTAATCATTTATTCTATTACAAATAATTTCTACTTATCTTTAATTAGGGCGCTTTCATTGTCATGCCGGTTTCTGCCCGCATGCGGGCTGGGCCCGCATGCGTGCGGCGTTTCCAAAGCGACTCGCGTGTGTGTGACACGCATGAAAATAAAAGGGCCCTAAAAATTTACTGAAACGATAGGTTGCGAGCGGCACGCATGACAATAAAAGCGCCCTTATTCACTATCATTCACTGGGTATTAAGGGGCAGAGGAAGACTTCAGACGCGATGAATGTTGGATGGGGTAAAGAATTACATAAATGTCGGAACGTGGACCACGAATAGTAAGACGTAGAAGCCGATGACGACTCATTAGGTACCTATATATGGTGTTACTTTTTAGTTCGTATTTTACACTGTTTATTGTTTACCGTTACAATACTTGTTTTCAGTTTATTTGGTAGATTTGTCTTCAGAAGACTCGCTACTTTGTTCGTCGATCAGCTCTTTGAGCTCTTCTTCCACAATTGACTTCAAATCCTCGTCTGAGATCTCGAAGGGCACCTTCATAGCCTTCCTTGTAATCTTCTTACCAGTCGCAGCAGCATGCTTAGCAGCACTCGCCTTCCTTTTCTGAGCACCACTGACCCCAGTTTCAGCGGAGAAACTCTTCATCACCGTATACCCATTGTCAGCATTTATTATATTCAAAACCTGTCCATAGTAAAACTCGTACGATAATATCTGGTTGATAGCCAGCGTTTTGTTTCCCAAAATCTCGTTTATATCCAAACCATAGAAGTGATGACCTTTGTATCTGTTGTTATAGTTGAGGAGCACGTGACCTTTTAGAGATACTTTGTATGGAATCGTGAATTTGAGAGTTCCTTTCTTTGTCTCGAGTTGCGCTAGCACCTTTTGGCCGACCGCTAAGTCCAGCGATCCACTCTGACTCCTCAAGTTCTTCGATGTCGATCTACGATTGGAACCAAAGCTAAAGGCGTGACTAACACTCTTCACATCTTTCTCCACCTCAAAGTTCAATGAAATGTCAACAGCTTTGGCTGAGACTTCCTTAGCGTTTTGCCAAATTGACGTAAGTGAATCATAAGTTGTCTCAGATTCTTGAATGAAAGTTTTCTTTGTTGTCGTGTATGAATTCTCGTAAACGGTCCGCGTGAGGACTACTTTCTCGCTGTTTATTTCGAACATGTCCACAGGGGTGTCGGTCTCCACTTTTACTTCAACTGGGTCCCAACCATGTTTACTGTACAGGTCTCCCCAAGGCGTGTCACGTGTGAAAAAGATTTGGTCAGGCTTTTTGCCGTGATACCTTTCAACAGCTGACTTCAAATCTTCATCCTGGATTTCGAAGGAACGTCGATCGTTGGCAGTGATGGCTCGTATCTCGAAACCTTTTTGGACGATGGCACCTATAATGAACTTGTTGTCCCAATCAATCTTTCCACTTAGATTGACCTCCATCGAGGCTAACGCCACAGCCGGGAGCAACAGAAGTAGCAACCTCATTTTTTGTGCTGGAATCAAAGCATATGTATTGTTAGGTTTAGTAGTAAACTTGTACGTAAAAATTAAACATCAGAGTTGGCTCACTCCGGTTATGAGTTGTGCTGATATTAAAACGCCGCCGATGAATAGGGAGTTTTCAGATGACGTATGTCACACCGTTTATAAGATTCTCAATAGATGGCGTTTCTAAGCTTTGACAATGTATTTTTAAAAGCAGCGTAGAATTTACGGTAGCAAAATAGATTTAATATAGGTAGTTGAAAATATATAACAAGCCGCATGAACATAGATTCTTATTAATTGAATTAACAGAAACGATAAATTTCCAACTTGAAGAATGTTAATGGGTCCGTTAAATCACTTGAAACCTTATGACCGTGTAGCCTAAATGTCTAGAAATACACTTGTTTTTGTTTCATTTAAATCAAGCGAGTAGTTTTGAAGTTACGATAATTTTAGTTTACGCCTTTTTCAAATACTTCGCGCGGGCGCTTGGCGCGCCCGCGCGAATTTCTTTGCCGCCGCCGCCGAGACGCGATGATTAAAAATGCAAAAGTACTTATAACCACTGCTTATAACTATTTTTTTCTTTCTTATCACAAATCTGTTGATACCTATAAAAACCTACGTACCTATTTTTCATTACTAGTATTGAAAAATGAAGGTAATAATGATATTTACTCGAAGAATGCGTATTTGTACCAGAGTGGGTCATATTAAAATTTAAAACTAATATTAAGTTTGAGTTATTGTGCCGACATTGTTTTTATTATATCTTACATTTGGTATTTTATTACGTAATGTAACAAGAAACTAGCAAAATAACCTTAACACTGAACCTATATTATATTGTTTTCAAAAGTAGGTTAATATTAGGATGTAGGCAATTATACTTAAGCTAAGATGAGAGGGAATGTGTCAGGTGTACCTTTCATATTATTTCCTCTTTAATATAATGCATTTTATATTTTTAAGTTATAATATAAGCGTATTTTTTATTTTAAGGGTTCCGTACCAAAAAGGAAAAATGGCACCCTTTTATGATCACCCGTGTCTCAGTCTGACTGTCTGAATCTACCGGACCGATTAATGACACAATAACGGCACTGATGCAGTCATGCTCAGCGCTGCTTACGTGGTCGCGTCGATCACGTAGGTTCTTCAAATACGATCACAGCTTGGATGGACTTCAAATACGATCACAGCTTGGATGGACTTGACTAGCAGTCCATCCAAGCTGCCTATAACGCCTCCGACATAGCTTGACGACTGCCATCTAGTGATAGTTACTGATATTTAAGCCCCTCCAAGTTATGACCGTGTCTGTAGTCAGTTAACCTGCGTGATCGACGCGACCACGTAAGCACCGCTGAGCCACGACCGCTTCAGTGTCGTTATTGTGTCATTATATTACAGTTGATAACATAAGTGGTTTTGAAAATCTCATACAGTTAACAGGTTTTATGCATACTTTGTCACCCCATGGCTCCGATTTCCCATTGATTTGGGGGTTACGACTTATGTAGGGGGATTAAGTTCATTCTAAGGGATCTATTGGCATACAGTTTATTCGTATCGATTCTGGTTTTTTTTTGACATCATCACCTTTACCATGCCCCTCACTCTTTATTTCCGACTCCGCATAAAAATTTTAAAATATTGTTTGTTTGTATGGACAAAGCCCTCTGCGCGAGATTCAGACTCGCACTTGTCCGGTTTTTATTTTTTATGTGTATAGGTTAACTCATATTTATTTTATTTTAGATCGGCTAGAAATAGCTACGGCGACGACTTTACTGTTTGATGTAAAAGTTATAAGATAAGGAGAAGGTGATAGACACAACTTTTGGCTTTGTGTCTGGGTGGATCAGAGTTTTCATCCATTTCTTTTGACTATAAGGTTCAAATATAACAGTAAAAAGTAACTTTTCGGGTATATTGGTAGTTGTATTTAAACACTTTGACACAAGTACGATTTTCTAGTTTGTGGATTCGTTATTTTTAACATTTTCAACGCAAACTTCATACGTATACAGGTAGGGAGCGCGCTCCCTACCTGTATACGTATGAAGTTTGCGTATAGCGGGGCGCACACAGCGACCGTTGTGTAGTGACGTCACAGCAGCGTGCGGCGACCTCGCGTCACTTGCCTACCTAAATAATTCAGTATTCGGAAACTATCAAACGTATCAAAAACATTTTTTCACCATATTTTTTTCATTTTTAATAGAGTATATTTTAAGATAAAAAACAAAAAATGGTGGTATTCTTCATTATGGATGACCTGGGTGCGTTCTGGTTTCTCTGTTATATGTAATTTCTTCTTCCGAACCAAAAATAAATTGATTTTAATCATTTTTTTGATTAAAATGCAATTTATAACTCGGTATCATGTTAGAATTATTTTAAGAAATACAAAAACAATATTGACAGCTTTGTGCATCAAAAATTATGAAAATTATTTTTTGGATCAAAATACAAAAAATATTCAATGAAAGTAATCTTGGAAAGCTATTTATCATTATTATAATATTAGTTAGTAATATCAATCATTTTTGACGATTTTTTTGAGATTTTATTATTTTCAATGTTGATCAGCGCCATCTTGTTGAGTTTAGAGAAAGCCGTGGAAAATTCCCTATTGTAAAAAAATCAAATAATAAGTAGAGTAGAAATAAAAATAAAAGTATAATCTTTTCGGAAAAATAAAATTAAATCTTAGACCAAATATTTTTGAATGTTTTCAGAAAATTAGTAGTTATTTAGAAATAAGAATTTCGGAATCAAGGTAGTTAACCAGATGACTAGACATATAATATCTCGATCCTTTCTGTACATCACAAGCCACGGTAAACTATTGGTGCCTGTTGGAATCACTACAAGGCAGTCGTATAGCTATATCAAAGGCCTTATAGGCCTAAAAACTTCTGACTGGGTTGTCTTCTGACCACTAGCCCCACAACCTCCACCAGTCCGGACTGGGCCCCCGTTTTCGGAGTATGGCCTAACCCTCCCAAATCAGGGAAATATAGCCTATTTCTCTGATTTGGTGGTTTAAGCCCTATGCCCTAGCAATGTTGTTAACGTAACCAAAAACCCATCTACCTATTTATTTTAATTTCTATTCTATTCTAAATAATTTGGCTTTCAGTTCATCATCTTTCTGCCTATGTCCACCGAATTCCGGGTAAAAGCGTTATAATGAAGCTGGTAAGCTCCCTAGTCCACTATTTAATCTAATATTAATATAAAGAATTAATGTAATATTAATATAACGTTTTATGCGAAAATACTCACATTTAATTCTGTCACGGACTGCCGTGTATGACTACTGGCACTGACATTTATTTTTACTTTTATATATGTCTGATTTTAGCGTTAAGTTGACCGATGACCTTTACTGATTTATATTTTAACAATTCTCGTAACTTATCCATAATATATGGTTTGTTTGTTTGTTTATTATTTTTAAAATTTTTCATATAAACCCAATAGTTAATTAAATAAGACTTAATGATTTTTGTATGGAAAGTCCTTTTTTCCTTCGAGCGACTGAGGAGCGAGCGTTAGCGAGGGACGAAGGAGTAAGGAAGTATTATCATGACAAAAAAATCGAACTTGAAATTTTGATGGGGATCGATTCTCTTGCACTTTTAGAGCTTAAAAAATAAAAAATGTCTGTGGGTGTGTGTCCGTCCCGGGCTCTAGTACCAAGACCACTGGGCGTATTTGGATGAAATTTGGGTTAGGAACAATATTTTGTTAATATCTCTAGCCGTCTTTTTTATTTTTTTAATATCGTCATTTTTTAGGGTTGTCACCATAGTAAAAAAAAAACACTTTTAATTTTTTTGCTCAAAAACGGCTCTAAAGATTTTGATGAAACTACAATACCATATTTTTATACAACCTAGTACATAAGATAGTTGGATAAATTTGGAAAAAATCTCGTCCTGATACCTTCGATACAAAAATAAGCTTTTGTTATTTATTTATTTTTTCAAAAATAGCTACAACGATTTTAATGAAACTTTGTACCTTTTAATAACTTTATACGGCCTACTATACTAGGTACTAAATTATTCCCAGCCATACCAGGATAAGTTACCTCCCATACAAAACAACATTTTTAATTTGTGAAGTCTAATCATTTGATTCTAAATATGAATGTTTATTGCTAATATATGTTAAGCGATAAAAATCCTGTGTATGCCAGATCATATAATTAGATCGATTAAAGACCACGAAAAGAAAAAAACAATTATTTTCTGAATTTAGTATGGCAGGGATAAGACGCCGTGTATGTGTGCGTGTGTGTCTGTGCGTGTGGTGTGTGTGTGCGTGTATGAGTGAGTGAGAGATAAATAAAGAGAGAGAGATAGTATGAGAAAGACTAATGAGTGTGAGAGTGCGTGCGATATTTTTTTCGGAATAGAGAAGCATCACAAATTCCACGCAAACGGAGTCGCTGGGCGCTGGTAGTGGATAACAGCACAGTTACAAGTCTGAGATAAGGAGCGAATAAAGTGATATACAAACATGTTTGAGAATTTCATGAATTGTTGATACCAAGGTCACTTTTAATTAAACATAACACAAGTAAGGAAGGAAATCTTGACATAAGTCAGAGCTGACCCGCCCCTTGGATTAATAATAAGAAGAAAAAGATAAAGAAAAAATATACAGAATACAGATGACAAGCAGGAAAAACTCTTTCATGCCTCGTCTCATGCATCAGAAGTGGTATAACTGCTTAGAGTTTTTATTAATTAACCCACAGTTGGTTAGGTTAGGTTAGCATCATCACCTGGTATCATCGCAACTGATGGTGAGTGACAACGATGTCGAAGATGGAAGCAAGCTTCCCAAGATTCCCTAACACAATGGAGAAATGGCTTATGTTATCATGCCGGAACACATCAATGCTGTAAACATTGATGTTTGACTGCGACACTTTAGATAAGATGGTTATACCTAGTCAGGTGAGCTCAGAAAATTCCTTACTTTAATGAAACCAAACTCAATGCTATAAAGATTGACCCCGTCGGGAATCGAACCCGCAACCTCCTACTGTAAAGCTAGTGGCAGCTACTACGCTTTGGAGGCTGCAAAAATTTCGTGTGATGAGCAACTTCATCTACATAACAAATCTTTGTCAGCTATGTGATAAACAGGGTTATTTTTGGACCCTCCACCAAAACTTCACAGTTGCTTCTACTTATGAAACTGAACAACTTTTCCCAAGAACAAATGGTCAATTCGCAAAAAAAAATTGGATCTTTCATACTACTTTGATCACGTGATCGGCCTCCTTTGTATGGAGATGCCTAAAAATTTTTTTGCGAATTGACAATTGGCCGTAGTTATGTCACAACGATCCAACTTAGTTTAAAGTCCAAAATTTTTTTGCGAATTGACCATTTGTTCTTGGGAAAAGTTGTTCAGCTTCATGAGTAGAAATCACTGTGAAGTTTTGGTGGAGGGTCCAAAAATAACCCTGTTTATGACACTGTCTGGGCGTTCAATATACAGGGTGTAAAAATGTGGGTTTGTTTGAAGGGGTGACTCGGAATCAAGTATAGAATTAGGAAAATATGAAAAAAATCCGATCTACAACTTTTTTTTTCAGTTTTGCATACAAATTCTTGATTCATATTGAATATGGGAATCTGAAAAAAATAAATGAAGAGCGGATTTTTTCAATATTTTTCCTGTATTCTATGCTTCATTCTGAGTAACCCCTTAAAATTTCAAACGCACTTTTTTACATCCTGTATGTAGGACCCATTAACTGGAGATTCTACTCATTACACTGAACAACTTTTGTTCTACGACTTTGCTCAAATCACAAAAAAAATTTGGACATTTCATAAAAGTTTATTATATTCTGTTTTGCCATTTTTGTATGGAGTCTAAAAATTTTTTTGCGATTTGAGCAAAGTCGTAGAACAAAAGTTGTTCATTGGGATGAGTAGAACCCCCAGTTAACGGGTCCTACACCAATTTTGCTACATCCTGTATAGGGTGACTTTAAATTAGTTCTAGATCGAAAGGCTATGCATGTGGTCATGATAACAAACAACTTTCTCTAAGAATCAGAAACTTCCCATATTCAAATCACAAAAAAAATTTGGACTCTTCATACTAATTTGGCCGATCAGTTAATCGATTTGTATGGAGAGACTTATATTACGACGATAGGCAAAAGGCTTTTTAAAAAATTATAAATTTATTAAAAGTATACAATGTTAACTCTATAATTGCCGTGACAAGACTGGCTTAATACAAATAACACATAACAGCGGAAAATGCTTAGCAAACTGAAATTATGGTGAATGAGGAATTAGATCGCTGCGGCGTCAGCGAGCGGTATCATGTCCTTGCGACATGGTTACTCCTCCCGCCTTCAGATAGAAACGCGTCCCGCAGCTTCCGAGCAGTCCCTCGCTCTTTAGTCTCACTGCAGTGGAGCTTCCTCCTCACTGAAGTGTTGTTAAATGGATGTTAATGTTCTGAGATGCACATATTTCTTTTATAACGTCATTATCAAACTTACTATCAGTCTGTTGTTATTTTAAGTGGTAACCCTAGCGTTGAGAATACTAGTAAGAGTGTTTCGGCTACGTGTACACTACTCGTCGCTGAGCGTATATAGAAATTATCAATGATGGTCAAGAAGGTTGCGCCGCCTGTAGAGTATAAGTCCATAGACAGGTGTTGTAATGGTTTTGTCGGAGTCTCAGTCAGTGCTAGTGGGGTCTTAGAGGATTTCTCTCATATTTAGTCTTCAGACAGATATCTCATTTGTTAATATAAGTTTGTACTGTTAACATCATGTTAGGCCTCTGTGTACCGTTTTACCTTCGACGCTCGGTCTCCCAGCTAGTATTAACTCTGTCTTTGGTTTAATAAATATTTTTTTACGTTTTACTTTACTTTTTTTTCTATTAAAGTAATAGGGACGACAAAAAAATATATGAATAATATCTCCAAAATTTCATCTAAATCCGTATAGGGGTTCAGGCGTGAAAATGAAATAATGAAACAAAAAATAAACAAACACCGATTCTTCTAATAATGTTAGTAAGATTATTTTGACCTAATACGAATTCAAGTCAAAGAAACAACTTAAAAATGTAAGATTATTTCATTTTTTAAGATGATTTTTTGGTTTTTCCGTCTTTTTCTAGTTTTTCATTTTCTTCGCTCTCTTCAGCATCGTGATCATCAATTATCTCAAAATCTAGATTCTCTGGTATATCGAATGAATCATCCTTTTTTTTCATGGGTACACCTTCTGCCTTATCATGATGTTTGTCTGTAGCTTTCTTTAGTCCTTTCGTATTCATTTTAGTTTGAGTTGGAATACTTCTCAAAATTATATCTGCAGAATCACGTATATGAATTTCCGCGTCGCACAAATCTTCATATATCAGACATTGCTGCAAACGACCTGTTGTGGTTATATTATTTGCTTTTAGTAAATCGTTGATATCAAACTTAAAGAAATATTTGTCTTTATGCATCTGGTTGTATTGAGCAATGACATCTCCAGACAGAAACACATCATATGGTATTTCAATTTTGATATTTCTTTTCAAAGCTTCTAGCTCAGCCGTCACTTTTTGACCAGGTTCGAGGATTATAGTTGCATTGGTTTCATAATAGATTTTCTCTGTGTATTTTTGATTTTTACCTAAAGCTAATACTTTTTTAAAATAAACCAACCTATCTTCTATGTTATAGTTGAAATATATTGTCACATCCCCTCCTATGACTTGGGCTGCTTGTGTCCAGAAGCTATATACGGTGTTGTTGAGATACCCATTCTCATTAATTAAAGTACTTTTGGGTCGTGAATTTGAGTTTTCATATCTGGTTTTTGATAGCTTTGCTGTATCAGATTTGAAACTAACAAATATGTCGTGTAGTTGTGGTTGTATTTTGACGTTTACTTCTTTCCACCCGTACCTTTCGTGGATGTTTCCGAAGGGCGTTGCTTTGGTTGTGTAGACTGCATCTGGCTTTTTACCGTTAATCTTCTCTATGGCTAGACTCAGTCTGTCATTTTGAATGCCGAATATAGGTTTATCTTGTTCAGTCATCAGCCGCTCATGAAATCCCTTATAGTTAGCGACGCTGGACACCACATCTGAATGGACTGTGCCTTGCAATTTAATTATAATGTTTGCAAGTGTCACGGTAGGGAGAAGAAGCAATAGTAGATGCCGCATCTCGAATTCTGAAAATGGTAAAAAAGTAATAAATGTGAAGTACGTTACCACAGGGTTGTGATCGCATTTCAGAGAGGAACGGGATGTGAACATACTGTATGTATCTTAAGTATTAATGTATATTTTTTCATGACGTTATACAGTTTAAAGCACTTAGTACTGTACCGAAATATACAACCCAAAAGAAAGCCGGTTAGTCTCTTAAAAGTCAAAACCTACTCCAATTGGATCTTTCTCGTTCCAAAATTCCAAACACAGACTTCAAAACTCTACGATTTCGAGAGAGTAATTATCCTGACAGCACAATAGCCTGTTATAAATCTCATAAATATGTAAAGGTGATATAGGTACTTATCAGAGTACAAAATATTTTAATTCATATTTTATATACACAAAAAAAATGTGTTGTCAAAAAATATAACTACTGGCCACAAAACCCGTGTGCGTTACCCCAGCCAGAAAATGTCGAATTTCGTCATTCGAGTGTAATAGATAATTAGTTGTCCAGCTTCTGTAATTGTTGCGCATTTTTTGAATTTATTCTACTGATAGTTTTTTAGTTATTTGACAAAAACATATCTGGCTGCGGTAACGTTACCCCAGCCAGACTATTTTTGATTTTTTGGGTATATTAAAATAAAAATTGGCTAAATAATTAGTAGTCTAGACGAAGTAAATGTTGCGACTTAATTTGTGCTGATACGTTTTACGGTTGCGAAGTTATTCAAATTTCGGCTGGGGTAACGTTTGCAGGTTTGCTGGATCTCTGAAATGGTTAAGCGCACATTTATAATTTTTCGTATACCACTTCTTATGAATTCGTTCTAATTTGTTCATCAATAAAAAAACAACAATAATGTACCGTTTAAAAGTTATATAAATAAATAGAATTTTCCTTTAAAAGGTCCTAGCACGACGAATAAGAGTTCTCAAGACTCACTCAAAACGTTATTTCGTAGCTTAAAGCTGCCTTCAAATGTTTGTGGATTTTTATAAGTATACTGTAAGTAATTAATAAGTTATGATGAAATTTAATTCAGTTGGGGCCACTATACGCAGTGGAGTTGTTTGATAGCCGATTGACAGAGTTTCTTGTGGTTTTTTGAACTGAATGTTATGTCAACAATTAGTTGCCTAGTTCAATTTTGTAACTTTAAAATTTCAGCGTTCTACATTAAATAATTAACGAGATAATCGAAAAAGAGACATTGTGAAGTGCATGACCGTGGTAACCCGACCAAGTTAAGATGGTCACAGAAAAGCGGCCGCGCAGTACATTATGCTTACCTTTTAAAATGTGTAGTATAATAATCTCACAAATAAGATACAGACGCGTACATTATCGTTTGAGTGAAAAATAAATTCCTACACCGAGCTATAATAAACATTCTATGATTTTAATTCTTTTTCTTTATGTATCTAATTGTTAAGCGGACCAGACACTTTCAATTATACTGACAATGTTTTCAAGTGATGACAGTATATCACTACATAGTATAAAACAAAGTCGCTTCCCGCTGTCTGTCTCTCCCTATGTATGCTTAGATCTTTAAAACTACGCAACGGATTTTGATGCTGTTTTTTTTAACAGATAGAGTGATCAGCTGGTAAACCAAGTTTGTATGAAAAGTCCAAAAAAAATTTTGCGATTTGAACAAAGTAGTAGAACAAAAGTTGTTCAGTTTGATGGGTAAAAGCCCACCTTGAAGTATTATCACACCTTTCTGTTACACCCTGTAAAAAACATGCATAATATTAGCATTCACCCGTGCGAAGCCGGGGCGGGTCACGAGTTGACAATACATATATTGATACCGTCACGGCATCTTTACCCTTCCATGTCATCTTTACCTACTACCGACTTGCATTAATAAAAATAATTTTTATTTACACTTGTGTACGCATCTGTATAAAACTCGTAACACTACCCTATAAATTACAAAATGCTAGAGTAATGTACTGCGCGGCCGCTTTTCTGTGACCATCTTAACTTGGTTGGGTTACCGCGGTCATGCACTTCACAATGTCTCTTTTTCGATTATCTCGTTAATTATTCAAGGTAGAACGCAAAAATTTTAAAGTTACGAAATTGAACTAGGCAACTAATTGTTGACATAGCATTCAGTTCAAAAAACCACAAGAAACTCTGTCAATCGGCGATTAAACTACTCCACTGCGTATCGTGGCCCCAACTGAATTAAATTTCATCATAACTTATTAATTACTTACAGTATACTTATAAAAATTCACAAACATTTGAAGGCAGCTTTAAGCTACGAAATAACGTTTTGAGTGAGTCTTGAGAGCTCTTATTCGTCATGCTAGGACCTTTTAAAGGAAAATTCTATTTATTTATATAACTTTTAAACGGTACATTATTGTTGTTTTTTTATTGATGAACAAATTAGAACGAATTCATAAGAAGTGGTATACGAAAAATTATAAATGTGCGCTTAACCATTTCAGAGATCCAGCAAACCTGCAAACGTTACCCCAGCCGGAATTTGAATAACTTCGCAACCGTAAAACGTATCAGCACAAATTAAGTCGCAACATTTACTTCGTCTAGACTACTAATTATTTAGCTAATTTTTATTTTAATATACCCAAAAAATCAAAATATGTTTTTGTCAAATAACTAAAAAACTATCAGTAGAACAAATTCAAAAATATGCGCAACAATTACAGAAGCTGGACAACTAATTATCTATTACACTCGAATGACGGAATTCGACATTTTCTGGCTGGGGTAACGTACACAAAAAACCCACCCAAAGCCAAACCTGACGCAAAAGTGCCCATAACACTAGCTGCGTTGCCGCGCTGTACAGCTATTGACAACCTTTGCGCCAGGTAGGACCCGGAGCGAGCGTCGTACCCCTCTCCTTCAGACGACGGCCAACCTCTTTTATGAAGGCCAAAGCTTCTGCCCCACAGCAACCCGCTGTCTCAAAGGTGAGTGGCTTAAAATAATTTTCCGCCAATGCCGCATATTTCTCTCGCTTTTTTTAAAGCAGCAGCTTCCGCATATCAGATAAATATGTAGTATCTTCTAGCGATCTCTATGAGATCGCTAATGACAAAACTGCAAGAGCAGAAATTATTAAAAATATATAAGAAACGAAGTTAATAAAATGATAAGAAGTTATATTTGTTACCATTAAACAGAGAGAAAGCAAAGTGAATGAAAATGGAGGAAACAATTAAATATCGAGGAACTTCAAAATATTTAATTGTTATACGTACCTCATCAATTATTGTGTTATACGTACGTGTGGTACACTAAGCTGAGAAGACATCAGACAACTGCTGTTTAAAATCTTATTTTTTAAATGTTTATGTAACTAAGTGTGACCTGTTTAACTAAATATGACCTATTTACTATCAGTGTAGGGAAACGTTTGCAAAATGACTGATAGCAAGTATACGTTGGTGCTTCCTTACATGTAGTTGTTTAAATTTGAATTTTCTGAGACCTAATTTACAATAGGTAGATAGATGACCTTTGAATGAACTAAAACTAAAAACATGGATTTGGTAAACATTTGATAGCTTAAAGCGAGATTTGAATGTTTTGTAATGTACAGGATGGACCTTTTTTACTTCCCTTAAACATTTGACCTCTCTCATGAAACGGACCTATACCCTAAAAAACTATATAGGTATCATGTAAATCTGTATATTATGTGCGTATTTATCTCAGTTTAGGTAAGTAATATATCTGTCTCTGGTTCCCATAATACGTAAGTATATTATAATCCTAGATTAGGGCTTTATTACCATGTGCGATTTATAACTGCATTCCTGGATATTTCTTATTTATATTTATTTGCTGTCATTTACAAGAATTTAAAAAATCTTTAAAATCTAAAAATGAATTTGAACGTGAAAATCAAAGTCAAAGATTCTACAAGTTAAAATAAATAAAAAACTACTACTGTTGGCTATTCATCGATGTCGATTTGAAAAATTGTTCAGTTGAAGCCCCAGTTCGATTCATAACCGCATTCCTGGATCTTTCTTATTTATATTTATTTGCTGTCATTTACAAGAATTTAAAAAATCGTTAAAATCTAAAAATGAATTTGAACGTGAAAATCAAAGTGAAAGATTCAACAAGTTAAAATAAAAAAAACTACTACTGTTGGCTATTCATCGATGTAATTTAAAAAATTGTTCAGTTGAAGCCCCAGTTAATGAATCCTACACTTACTTTATCACATCCTGTATACTTACCTATCTCATTCTCACTTGTATAGTTAGTATTCATATAATATTATAACAATAAATGGTTTACTATAGCAAACCAGGGACGTATTTTAGATTTTCACGCCCTGGGCGAATACGATCGGGCCGCCCCTAACCCTCCACAGACAAAGGAAACAAACGTAAAGCAGAATGAAATACTAAGTAATAAATAGTTAAACGAATTTATTAGCTGATTACGATGAGCGACGATGCAACATTTCTTCTGAAAAATCATCAAAATTAAGTGCGTTCGTTAAATCAGCCTCAATGTTGAGGATTGCTAAATAATTGAGTCGTTTCTCATTCAAGCGAGAGCGCATATAATTTTTAATTCTTTTCAACACTGAAAATAAGCTGTGGTCAACTCGATGAAGAAAGGAAGCGATCACAGGATGGTAAGAGGCACATTGAATCTAAAAACCAAGCTGGAAAGATGTCGACTAATTAAGCCCACGCTCCGACCAGCGCTTATCCAGCTCCAAAACCCCGATAACTTTTAGCTCAAGTTGCAAAATCGCTTCGAATGGCTAGAAGACTGCGAAAATGTGGACGATTACTACGACAGGTTCGAGGAAATTGTCCAAACGGTTGGGAATAAATAAGGCTCTCAAAACCAGCCATTCAAAAAGAGCATCTCGGATCTCACCTGCAAGCTCATACAGGAAAGATGGAGCCTGATTATGAAATCCTCTGAAGATGCTTGTCAGTATCGGTGACTCAACAGACAGGTCTCCAAGTCTTTGACTCGCGATATACGCCGATTGTATACTAATCGTATTAAAAAGGCTATCGAGCGCAAAGTGCACAGGAGTGTGGTTACACCAGAGACAAATGGTTACACTCTCTCCAACGGTGCCAAATCGACTATCGATATATCGAAGTATTGGAGTGCCTGTATGAAAACGGACCATGTCGGTCCGCCTCCAGGATCAGAATTCGAAACTGGGTGCAGCGTGGGGTGAGACAGGGAGACGGTACATATATCTCCGAAATTCTTTACCGCTACCCTGGAAGACGTTTTCAAGCTTCTGGACTGGAGAGGACTGGGCATTAATATCAACAAGTATATCACTCACTTTCGATTCGCTGATGATATCGTGATCATGGCTGAAACCTTAGAGGAACTAGGCAGAATTTAATGTCCGATGGACTAGAAACTCCCAACAAGTGGGTCTAAAAATGAACAGGGACAAGACGAAAATTATTTAAAAATCCGACCACTCCTCTGAATGTTGGAGACTCGACAATCGAAGTAGTTGACGAATATGTATACCTGGGACAAACAGTCCAGCTAGCTAGGTTCAACTTCGAGAAAGAGATCAATACTCATCAAGACTCCCGCGCCCGTGTAAATTCTAGATTACCTACAATTTTTCAGTCAGCTAATAAAAAAATGAGAGTTGTTGGAAAACTGGGCGGGCCGCCCCTTGGGACGGGCCGCCCGAATGACCCTATGGAGAATACGTCCCTGTAGCAAACTGTTTGTTAAATAAGTAATTTACTCGTAGTACCCAATTAAATGAATATTTTGATAAAATTTAAATCTAAGTTGTAAAAGGTCAGTACTGAAATCTATATGAAAATAAGGCCGCGACTCTCCGTAGATATAATATAAAATAAAATAAATCGTCAACGTGAAACAATATAATATTTAAAAATCAACTTCAAATGTAACAACAAAAATTTTGCTATATGCTTTTATTTTTTATTTTGCTGGTGTACTAAAAGAGCACTGAAAACAAACTTAATAGTTTGCACTTTAAAAATAAGTACTGCTTTTCGCAACATAGTTGATGATCCCACTATAATTAATCAAATACTATATACAATCAGTATGCCAAAGCAACGAAAACTATTGTATGATAAAAAGGCACCATCAAAGTCTTCTGAACCTAAGCTTTTCGTATCAAGCGGGGTGATCCGAAATTCCGAGCTGGCTTCGATTTCTGAGGCTAATTTCACCATGATGAAATTAATTTTGAAATTGATAGAATCAACGACCTGTATCCTTACATCAGAAATTCATGTGGACGAGGTCGCGTGCACGTACTAGTCTGTCATATAGAATTATATTATCTATGGTCATATAAAAGTAAAAATATAGACAATAAGTAAGCAGAAAGCGTTCTCGGCTGTGCAGGGAAGTAATTAAAATTGTACTGTGAGGGTTTTCTTTTGCAATTAGGTATAATCAAATAGGTTGAGAATCAGGTAAATAAGACTTCTACTCATTATATTGTTTGTTTGTTTGTAATCTCTTTATGGCACAAAACATAAATTTAACAAAACAATATTGTGTAAATAAAATAAATAACAGTATATTATTGTAAACAACATTAATTTTTTTACTACGACTTTGCTAGAAAGCTGTAAATAATTTTAACTCTTCATACCATTGCTAAACAACAAATCATACAGTTTTAAATTGTGTAATAAAGTGTTTTTATTAATTTATTTATTATAGGTACTTTACCTTCAAGGGATGATTATGATTTCATAGTGTTCTGTTTGCTGTACTATATAGTATTACGTTATACATATAAGCATTTCTTAAGCTATAACGTAATTCTATTGACCCATATTTCTTTTGCTTTCAGCATAAAAAATGAAACTGCTACTTCTGCTACTACCGGCTGTGGCACTAGCCTCGATCGAAGTGAAGTTCATTGGAAAACTTAACATCGACGAACAAACGTTTCAGGGCCGTATACCTCTGAAGATATTAGAAGAGCGGAGCATCAATGACAATGACAGAGCCGCCTTTGAAATCCTAGACGAAGACTTGAAGACAGCTGTAGAAAAAATTTACGGGAAAAAACCTGACCAGGTTTTCCTGACACCCAACACACCTTGGGGAAACTTGTACCAAATACTCAAGAAAAAGCCAATCGCAGTTACAATCGAAGTAACTACACCAATAAACCTAAACGGTTTAAAAAATCAGAAAGTGGAACTCACACATAGTATATATGAAAACGAACATTTAGAAGCAAAGAAACTTTACATTCAAGAGTCTGCCACGACATACGACACACTTGCTTCCATATGGATTAATCCGCACAAAATTTCAGCCAATCCTGTAAATATTGAAATGAGCTTCATAGTGGACAAGGAACTGACAAGTATAAAGCACGCATTTAGCTTTGGTGCGAAGCGCAAAACCACAGCGAAGAAAGCCAGGAGTCAGAGAGTGTCAATAGAATTAGCAGCCGGAAAGAAAGTGCTAGCACAGCTCGAAGTCCAGAAATGCACAGTAATATTCCAGATTCCATATAAAGTATCCCTATCTGGTAACATTGTTGTCAACTACAACGAAGAATACAAAAACGGTCACTTCCACGCTTTCGAGATCAAATCGTTTATAGAGAACCAAACCCTGATTGTTTACCAGACGGTATCGTACAACTTTCACTACGGGCAGAAATTGAAAATCATCGACGCAAAAGATGGCTATACAATTCTGAAGAGTTTCATTGTAGAAGATGAGACGAGTAGCAGTCACAGGAGAATGTCTACTGCCGCTCATTATGCTGCTGAGACTGGTACAAAGATGACTAGGAAGGCTCCGCTGGTGCCTTTTGACTTCACTGACGAAGACTTGAGATCGATCCTGGAGGAGTCACTAGAGAACCAGCTTGATGAAGAAAGTAGCGAGTTCTTAGAAAACAGGTCTGCGAATTAAACTGAAAATAAAACTCCGGTAGAAGTACCTAAATCGAAATATTTATACAAATAAGACTTTCAGTTATGATGCTTTAAAATTACAATGAAAACATTTATTATTATCAATTTTGATTACTAAAAAAAACAGAAATAATAACTACTATTTTTAGGTAACATGTTTATTATTTGATTCAAACAGTTAACGCTGTCAAAATTAGGAATAACCGCCATCATGGCGTGACTAATCATTAGTCCAATACACAATTCAGTTCCATCAGTGAACATTAGTTACTCCTAATATAATAGATACAGACAGATAACAATGGGTAAATAATAAAATATTAGATTAATATTTTCTTGACAGCACAGAAAATGGGCATGCCACAAGGATATATTTTAGGCCCTTTTCTTTTTGATACATACATCAATGACTTACCATTTATGGTGCAAAAACTTTCAAAGGCTTTCAAACAGATAGATCACAAAATACTCCTATAGCATTTTGTGATTTCTCAAATGCCTCATAAATATTATAATATGTACTAAGGCAACTCCTGCATCTGTTGCTGAAAGGCCTTTGACTAAACCAAATTGTGTATTTTGCAGTAGATTGTTCATATTGAAATGCTGAACCATTTGATGTAGGCAACATATTTTTTTCAAAAATTTTACTAAGTCAGGTAGCACTGACAC
The DNA here is from genome assembly GCA_958295455.1 of Coleophora deauratella. NCBI lineage: Eukaryota > Metazoa > Arthropoda > Insecta > Lepidoptera > Coleophoridae > Coleophora > Coleophora deauratella. Next base: position 5,345,494 of record OY282412.1, read on the forward strand.
TGGTTTGTAGTTTCTCGTTTTTTTTTAAAATAGAATTGAATAGAAATATTTATTTCCTTATAAACAAGGTACAGTCAATAGTTGTTAGGATAAGTGTCATATTTAGATTAACTTGTTATCATGCTAAAACAATTTATATAAATCTCTATTTTGTTTTTATTTTGCCGAATTTATTTCACTTTACTATATTTCATAGGATCGGGAAATACTCCACTGTTAATGCTGGTGTTAAACAAGCAAGTCAAATATGGTTCTAAAACATTTAAACCTACTGATAATGCCCAATGGTCTTTGTATTTTTTAAATTTAAGGATTTGTAAGTTTTCACAACAGTATGTGGTTCAGTTCTTTTAAAGTTAATAATGAAAGACATGTAAAAATTACGGAACTTATTTAAATAACATTTTATAGGAACATCCCGGAGTCATTATCTGTCGAATAAAAAAAACTCGACCAAGATATAATGTAACATACACACAAAAAAACATACAGTAGAATAATTTATTGGAAGTCTGGTAATTACACAACATTAAGAACACAAAGAGGTAAATTCAGAACATAAAATAGTAAGGGTTTGGAGTAAAATAATAAAATGAATTTTGAAATTGCGAAACTGAAAATAACAGAGTTAACGACCTGTTCCTTACATCAGAAATTCATGCGGTCGAGGTCGCGTGCACGTACTAGTCTGTCATTTAAAATGATAATATTATCTTTATATTATCTTTGGTCATATAAAAGTAAAACTATAGATAATTTGCCAGCAGAAGACGTTCGCGGCTCTGCAGAGAAGTAATCAAAATTGTAAGTGTTACTTGAGATATTTTTTGCGATTATTTTAATTTATTTACAAGACATAACAAAATAAGTGGAAGATCCGTACCTGCGGCTTCTCCTAATCATACAAAAAAACGTTTGTTCTAGTCAATTTGTAAAAAAAAAATTGACATCCCATACTAAGTGTCCGCTCAGGCGACCGACTTGTTAGAAAAGTACAAAAAAAAATAAGCGAATTGACTATGGGTTCCTTGGGAAAAGTTGTTCAATTTTACTAGTAGAAGCCCCAGTTAATACCTTGTATAAATTTTATTGCACCCCTGCACCCAGAGGTTGTCTGAAAGTTATGTCTTTTGGGTGATAAGACAGCCTAATACATTTACATGTTTATATATTAATATAATAAGTATTAGCCTTAATTCTTTTTAAGTGTATTAATTATTTTGTATTATTATTATACACTAGCTGTTGCCCGCGGCTCTGCCCGCGTGGATATTGTATTTGTGACGGTTCTTGAGGATGGCATGGAAATGTTACTATAATAATCATACTATAAGGGTTCTTTTTTCCATATAAAGTGCGGAACCCTTAAAATATTATAGATGGTACAATTCCTATTTCCACATGACATCCTTTGGTGGTGATAGAATTGTGACCATGACGGGATTTTCCCCTACATTTACTTTCCAAGAGGAGGTGTATCACAGAATTGGATCTTTGCTTCCTGCTCTTAATTCGCAGCCACGTTTTTTGCATATTTACTTTTCAGGAGACCAGGAAGAGCAACGCGATAAACGATGTAGACTGATTTAAGGGATAAACAAAGATTCAGTAGTAAAAATACATAGTGTACTCAAAAACTGTTTGATACACGAATAAAACAACGCTTTAGAGTACCTCATTATTTTATGGAAAGACCAAGAATGTTATACTTTAATATTCCTCAAGTAGACACCAGGCTACTGGTCGTCCAGTCCCAACAAAAGGTGTCATGTATGGATTTTTATGCTTTTCAACTATAAAACCGAGCAACCTGCGTGATCGACGTGAAGTAAATATTTCACTTTTTAGCCATTCCTCCGGGAACCTTCAAGTTTTCCGGGATAAAAGTATCCTATGTATTAAATGAGTCTTTATCTATAAACATACCAAATTTCATCTCAATCCGTTCAGTAGTTTCGGCGTGAAAGTGGCACAAACGTTATAAAGTAAATATTTCACTTTTTAGCCATTCCTCCGGGAACCTTTAAGTTTTCCGGGATAAAAAATATCCTATGTGTTAACCGAGTGCTTTGTCTATCTACCTACCTAATTTAATACCAATCCGTTCTGTAGTTTCGGCGTCAAAGTGGCACAAACGTGGTAAAGTGAATATTTCACTGTTTAGCCATTCCCCCGGGAACCTTCAAGTTTTCCGGGATAAAAAGTATACTATATGTTAACCGAGTGTTTTATCTATCTACCTACCAAATTTCATCTCAATCCGTTCAGTAGATTCAGCGTGAAAGCGGAACAAACAAACAAATAAACAAACAAACATCCATACTTCCGCATTTATAATATTATATTATAGTTTATGTTTATAATATTAGTGTGATACAAACAGTGTTAAAAAAAGTTCATTTGAAATTTTAAGGGGTTACTCAGAATCAAGTATAGAAAACAAGAAAAATATTGAAAAAATCCGATCTACAATTATTTTTTTCACTTTCCCACACTAAATCTGAATGGTGAATCAAGAATTTGTATAGATATATTTTTCCTACTTCTATAATTGATTCAGAACATCATCATTATCAGCCGTAAGACGTCCACTGGCCTCCCCCAAGGATTTCCACACCGGTCCTGCCCTTCCCGCAACCTCGCAAATTGTAAAATAAAGTGTTTCCGTTCATGTATTTATTACAGTTACATCAACGGTGATGTGACTTCGTGATCTGTGTGTGTGTGTTTTTAATCTATAACGTATGTAATTGTATTAACCCATTTATATTTTGCTTCCAGCATAAAAATGAAACTGCTACTTCTGCTACTACCGGCTGTGGCACTAGCCTCGATCGAAGTGAAGTTCATTGGAAAACTTAACATCGACGCAGTTACGTTTCAGGGCCTTAAATCTCTGAAGTCATTAGAAGAGCGTAGCCTCAACGACAACGACAGAGCTGCCTTTGCAATCAGAGACGAAGACTTGAAGACCGCCGTAGAGAAAAAAAATGGAAAAAAACCTGACCAAGTTTTCCTAACACCCTGGACTCCGTACGGAAACTTGTTTCAAAAAATGAATTTAATGGGAGTTGCAGTTACAATCGAAGTAACTACACCAATATACCTGAGCGAATTAAAAAAGAAGAAAGTGGAACTCACTCATAGTATATATGAGAACGAACATTCAGAAGCAAAGAAAATTTACATTCAAGAGTCTGCCACGACATACGACATACTTGCTTCGATATGGACAAACCCGCACAAAATTTCAGCCAGTCCTGTAAAAATTGGAATGAGCTTCACGATAGACAAGGAACTGACTAGTATAAAGCACGCATTTAGCTTTGGTGCGAAGCGCAAAACTACAGCGAAGAAAGCCAGGAGTCAGAGCGCGTCAATAGAATTAAAACCCGGACAGAAAGTGCTAGCGCAACTTGAGGTCCAGAAATGCAGAGTAATATTCGAGATTCCATATAAAGTATCCCTATCTGGTAACGTTGTCGTCAACTACAACGAAGAATACAAAAACGATCACTTCCACGCTTTTGAAATCAACTCGCTTATAGGGAACAAAACCCTGATAGTTAATCAGACTGTATCGTACGACTTTTACTACGGACAGAAATTGACAATTATCGACGCAAAGGACGGCTCTACGATTCTGAAGAGTTTCGCTAAAGAATATGAGACGGGAACCAGTCACAGAAGAAGGTCTACTGCCGTTAATCATGCAGCTGAGACTGGTACAAAGATGACCAGGAAGGCTCCGCTGGTGCCTTTTGACTTCACTGAAGAAGACTTGAGGTCGATCGTGGAGGAGTCACTCGAGAACCAGTTAGATGAAGAAAGTAGCGAGTCCTTAGAAAACAGATCTGCGGAACAAACTGAAAATAAATCTCCGATAGAAGTATGAAAATCGGAATCATTATACAAATAAGATTTCAAGTTATGATACCTTAAAATTACAATGTAAAACATTTATTATTATCGATTTTGAGTTCGAAAAAAAACCGAAATAATAACTACGATACTTTTTTTAGTTTAGAATTTACATTTTTTGATTCCAGCAGTTAATGCTGTGAAAATAAGGAGTAAACGTCATGGCGTGACGAATCATTAGTCCAATACTCATTTTAATTCCATCAGTGAACATCTGTTACTCCTATTAAAATAGATACAGACAGATGACTCCCATTTTTACGGTGAACCCAGAAGAATTAACACTGTGAAAATGGGCGTGTCTCAATGATCTGTTTTAGGCTCTTTCCTTTTTCTTACACTCATCAGTGACTTGCCATTTATGGTGCAAGACCTTTCAAAGGATTTCAAATAGACAGATCACGATTCACAAAATACTTCTATTGCATTTTATGATTACTCAAATGCCTCATAAATATTATAATACGTACTAAATCAACTCCTGCATCTGCTGCTGAAAGGCTTTTGAAACCAAATTGTTTATTAAGCAGTAGATTGTTCATACTAAAATAAAATAAAATTGTTTTTTTCTGTAGATTTTTTTACAAATATGATAGTGGTTGGCACCTCATTTTAAGCTTAAGCCTGTGTCAGGAGGTACCGCTCTTCCTGAGCTAAAAGTGTTTATAAAATATATTAACAGTAGGTAACAGGAGTTAAAAACTAAATTTTCAAAACTTAAAACGAATACTTATAATAATAAAAACAATACATTTACAACCGAGTTATGTCTTCACCTAGACCCCAGACAATAACAGTGCAAGCATAAAAGGTGCGCACTCTATATTCTGGGAAGTCATCACGCCATCCCGCCTAGTCTAAACATTTAGGCTAGCTGTAAGGCGCTGTGGGCCTCACAGCGCATTCAATCAGAGCATGAGCTTCTGTTCGGTTGACTAGTTAAGGTTAGATTTAATAATTAATTTTAGTTTTTAAAAAGCTCCATCACGCTCCCTGAAACTTGACTGGCGCAGCCGGTAGGATTGCTTGATTGCTGCACGGTCTTATATGCGCGTGTTTTCGGGAATAAAACTCTTTCCGTGACGTGTCGCTGGGACAGTGTGCGGCTGGTGCAATCCTCGAACCAAACAAATTTGTCAAAGTGCTGGATGCTGGAGCTGAACATGAGAGTGACTGGCTGGTGAGTAAAACTTTTCACCTTCCTTCCCCACCCTCATCGTTCTGTTACCTTGGGATAGAACTTCGCCCATTTTAACGTTTCTGGTTTTAAGGATTTAGTTAAGTATATTTAAAGTGAGATAAAATAAAGTAAAGTAATAAAGAATTAATAAAAGTGAGAATAAAAATTAAAAAATTTAAACACCCTGTATAATCAACATTGGATAAATCGTATTTGTTCAATATCTAGTTAAGTGTTAAAGGGTTATTTAAATTAAAGCATTGAGTGTGTCATATACACACCCTGTATAATTCAACATTGGATAAATCGTATTTGTTCAATATCTAATTAAGTGTCTTAGTGAAGTAATTAAATTAAATTATTAAGTGTGTTATAAATATGCACACCCTGTATAGTTCAACATCGAAATAAATCGTATTTGTTCGATATTTAGTTAAGTGAGTTAATAGGTGATTTAAGTAAAGTGTTAAGTGTGTAATACATAAATACAGTATATAAAGTTAGTTAAATATAAATACATAAAAATGGAGCAGATTACGCTAATTCCCAGTGATTTTGCTAAAATAATCCCGTTGTATGGAGGTGACAAACGGCATCTAAATCTTTTTCTCCGTAAATGTGAATACGTGATAGAAAAATTTAGCAGTGCTTCACCCCATCAAAATGCTTATGTAATGCACACTATAACTAGTAGGTTAATTGAAAATGCCGCCGCACTTATAAGCGAGCGAGAGGATGTTATGACGTGGAGTCAATTGAAGTGTTTACTTATACAGCATTTCGGAGATCCGCGAAGTGAAGAGTGCATAGCCATTGAGCTTGAAACATTAAAGATACGACATAACGAATCCCTTTCAGATTTTTGTTCACGAGTACAGTCCGTAAAATCAGTACTAATTTCGAAAGTACATCAGTTACAAGATGCAGCTATGATCGCTAGTAAAATAATAATTTATAATAACATAGCTTTAAACGTGTTCTTATATAACTTGCCTGAAAACATGGTACGTATTGTACGCCTAAAGCAACCGACTCAATTAGAAGAAGCCCTTAGTATCGTAATGGAAGAAGTGAATTTTAACGATCAATATCACATGCGTAATAAAATGCTATCTAACTCTACGCAAAAACCCCAATATGCACAAAATAGTACACAGCCTATGTTTAAATTTGGAATGCCACCTAATGTGCAACCCACTCAGACAAATCAGATATTTAGAACTGTACCCAACCAAAATCAAAAGTTTAACTTATTAGGGAATCGTCCTAATTATCAAAGCCAACAACAATTTGGTTACCGACCTCAACCAATCTACACCCCACAACAAAATTTCGGATATAAACCCCCTCAATTCGGTTACAAACCCCCTCAGTTTGGCTACAAACCCCCTCAGTTTGGATATAAGCCCCCTCAATTCGGATACAGACCCCCAGGTATGCTACAACAACTTGAACCCAAAGCAATAAAAGCTTTTCTATAATAGGCTGTGGTTGAGAGGTTTCTTTATCTGTGGTCTATATCTACTGTGTGATTCATGTGAATTGTTTTCAAAAATAAAAAGTAGATATTATAATAATAACTGCTGTGTTTTCCATTGAGTTTTCGTCTGGTTATGGGCCCAGCGCCCAGAGAACAATTAAAAATAGCAGGTGGAGTAAAATTGTCGGACGGCGAGTATTTTTTCATCAAGACGCTCGGCCATTGTCGGCTGGCTGTACAAAGGAACAACGACGAGAGGCATCATGGAGAAAACTGAAAATCTGTTGAAACTAACTGAAAACAACTATAATATATGGAAATTCCATATGAAAATCATTCTGGTGTCAAAATCCCTTTATGATTTAACTACGGGAATAGAACAACGCCCGGAAGATGACAAAGAAGATGTAAAATGGCGCTCAAAAGACGCAAAAGCACAGGAAGCCATTATAACGAGAATTGAAGAGAGTCTGATCATTCATGTAATGAATTGTGAAACAGCTTATGAAATGTGGAACAAACTCGAGTTGATTTTCGAGAAAAAATCTGATCTGTCACTTCACTTACTTCAGACTCAATTTTTTAACCTCACTTTTAACGAGAGTGGCGGCATGAGTGAATTTATAGCAAAAATAAACAATATAAGAGCTCAGCTCCAACGGAAAGGCGAAAAGGTAACTGATTCTATGGCAATAACAAAAACACTGATGGCCCTACCAAACACATACAAACATTTCATCAGTGCTTGGGAGTCGGTCACTGAGCAGGAGCGAACCTTTGACTATTTAACGTCGAGGCTCCTTATGGAGGAAGAAAGAGTAAAGTCTGACCAAGTTGGGGATGTCGCTACTGCTTTAGTTGCTGGCACTCGGATAGTTTGTCACTCATGTGGCAAAAATGGTCATTTAAAAAAAGATTGCAAGAAAGATATTCAATGCAATTATTGTAAAAAATATGGCCATTACATGAAAGAATGTTTTTTTAAAAAGAAAAAGGAGCGACAAGAATACAACAGAAAGAAAGACAGAACAGCAACAGCGCTGGTAGGTGTGGCACATACATATGAGACCCAAGAAATTGATACTGAGTGGTTTATGGACACTGGATGTACACATCATATGTGTAATAACTTGAACCTGTTTGCGGAATACAAAGAAATAAACTACAATCATTTAGTAAAACTGGGAAATGGACAACAAATAAAAGCAGCAGGTGTTGGTATGGTTTCATTACTTGCATTCAGTGGAAAAGATTGGGAACCCGTGGAGCTTCAAAAGGTGTTGTATGTACCTGAATTAAAATATAACCTATTCTCTGCAATGAGTACTATGGAAAAAGGCTTTGAAATGGTGGCAAATGAAGAAGAATGCAAGTTTATAAAAAATACAAAAATAAATGCGATGGCTAAAAGAGAAAATCGACTTTTTAAAATGCTTTTTAAGAAAAGTAATGAAAATGTGGCAATGTTCACAAGCATACTAGACAAATGCACTTCTGGTGAATGTGAGCTGCATCGCTACCACAAAATCTTGGCTCACCAAAATTTCTCTCAAATTGAGAAGGTGTTGAAAAAGAACAGTGTCTTAATATCTTGTGGAAAAAACGAAAGAGAACATTTTTGTGAAGCTTGCATACAGGGCAAACACTTCAGAAGGCCATATCATGCTAGCGCTAGCAGGGCATCGTATGCTGGTGAAATGCTGCACATGGATGTGTGTGGACCAATAGAAACAACCTCAGTGGGGGGTTCTCGTTACTTCTTACTAATAAAAGATGATTTTTCACACTACAGAACCATTTACTTTCTCAAACAGAAATGTGAAGTTCCGGAAAAATTGAAAGTGTTTCTCGCTCTCTGTAAAAACCAAGAAATACCAGTGAAGATTATAAGATCTGATGGGGGAGGTGAGTTTGTCAATAATAGTGTGAAAAAGATGTTTGAGGAGCATGGGATAATACACCAAGTCACGGTTCCCTACACCCCAGAACAAAATGGGAGAGCTGAAAGAGAAATGCGGACAGTTATGGAGGCAGGAAGAACTATGTTAAAAGCGAAAAACTGTGAAAATGAATTTTGGGCCGAGGCTGTAAACACTGCCGTCTACATACTAAACCGGACTGGTAATGGTTTTGAAGATAAGTCTCCTTATGAGTTATGGCACAAAAAGAAATTTGATATTTCAAGTTTAAAAGGCATTTTTGGAGCTACTGTGTGGTGCCATATTCCTAAAATCAAAAGAAGGAAGCTAGATGCAAAAAGCAAAAAAGGCATATTTGTTGGGTATGGTGAGACTACAAAGGGATTTAAGGTCTATTATCCTGAACAAAAAACATTTGTTTTTGAAAGAGAGGTTATTTTTGACAATAGATCAGAAGCTAATGTGACACAAAAATCGGATAAAAATCACCATCAAGGATGGGTTCTGAGAGAAATAGAAGAAGAATGTGCTGACTCACAGTGTGTAGAGAAAGAACTGTCGCAAGAACAGGAATGCACTTCTGGAAATGATGAATCAGAAATTCATGAAAACAATGTATATGATCAGGTGTGTATAGAGCCAAATGAGCTGGAGGTCTCCCATTTAGGAGAAAAACTTCATGATGAGCAAAACATTGTGGAAAATGATATAAATCTGCAAGAAAAGAATGAAGTTAGACCTGAAAAAGATAAACAACTGGAAGAAGAACAAAAAGAAGCAAGACCTAAGAGAAATGTTAAAATGCCATCACGATTTGATGACTATGACACATGTTTTTTGACCATGGATGTGGAGGAGCCTGTCACATTACAGGAGGCACTTTCTTCCAGCCATCGAACTAACTGGGAAGAAGCAATGAAAAGTGAGATGCAAGCCCTGGAAGAAAATGACACCTGGGAAGTTGTGAACAGAAATAAAAATATTGAATATGTGGATAGCAAGTGGGTCTTTAAAGTTAAAAGGGACAGTAATAATAAAATAAAACAGTTTAAAGCTAGGCTAGTCGCACGGGGCTACCAACAAAAAGGGCTAGATTATTGTGACATTTATTCACCCGTTGTAAAATTAAGTACAGTTCGTGTGTTAATAGCGGTATGTACAGAAAAAAATTGGCCTATATTTCAAATGGATGTATGTAGTGCTTTTTTGCATGGGGAGATACAAGAAGACATATATTTGGTGTTACCTGACAATTTTAATTTACCTAAAAATAAAATTTGTAAACTTAAAAAGGCATTATATGGCCTAAAAAAGGCACCTAAATATTGGTACAATAAATTTCATAATTTTGTTTTAGGTCAGGGGTTCACAAAATGTGAGAGTGATCACTGTTTATATTATTTGAACAAAAATGAATGTCATATGTATGTTTTGATATATGTCGATGATTTATTGTTGACAGGGTCGGATTCAGTAATGTTAGATTTATTTAAAAATAAACTAATGCTAAATTTTAAAATGAAAGATTTGGGTTTCGTAAACAATTACTTGGGTATTAAAATTGAACAAAATTTGAAAGAGGGAGTAACATCACTGAATCAGACTCAATATTTGGAAAATGTTCTAAGAAAGTTTAACATGTCAGAATGCCATGAGGTATCCACACCTATGGACCCAAATTTTAATTGTGAATACTTACAGAAAGATAAATCAGAGAGTGATGATATAGAGCATAGGTGTAGACAAGTCATTGGGTGTGTAATGTATGCTATGCTTGGCACAAGACCTGATTTGTGTTCAAGTATAACTTTGTTGTCGAGATTCCAAAACTGTGCTAGTAACGATTTGTGGCTATGTTTGAAAAGACTGCTCCGCTATATTAAGGGAACTTTAAATTTAAAATTGATATTCAAAAGGAGTAATGAAAATAAATGTGTAGTGACAGGTTTTGCTGATGCTGACTGGGGGGGCAGTACTATTGATAGAAAATCAACAAGTGGATACTGTTTAAAATTGTATGGCAACCTCATACTGTGGAGCTCAAAAAAACAGAGCACAGTAGCCTTATCATCCACTGAGGCAGAATATATATCTTTGAGTATATGTATAAGTGAAGCATGCTGGCTTCGCAATCTTATAATTGAACTGTATGTTTGTGATAATGATACAAAAATTTTGATTTATGAAGACAATCAGTCAGCTATCCGTTCATGCAAGTCTTATCAACAACTAAAACGCATGAAACACATTGATATCAAGTATCATTTTATTAAAGAAAAAATAAATAAAGGCATTGTAGATGTAGTATACATTCAGACAACTGAACAGGTAGCTGATATTTTTACCAAGCCGTTGAACAAACACAAGTTTGAATTTCTGCGGGGCAAGTTGTTAGGTTAGCAGTTAGGGACGCTAGCATGTGTTGTTTTTTTTTTTTTAATATAATGTATTTCTTTAATGTGTGCCTTGTACAACTTTGTTTTTAAATAATTTTTTTTGAAGAGTCCTTAATGCTATTAATCTGTAATAAGCTTTTATTGAGGGAGGGACTTGAACCCAAAGCAATAAAAGCTTTTCTATAATAGGCTGTGGTCGAGAGGTTTCTTTATCTGTGGTCTATATCTACTGTGTGATTCATGTGAATTGTTTTCAAAAATAAAAAGAAGATATTATAATAATAACTGCTGTGTTTTCCATTGAGTTTTCGTCTCAACAAACCTCAATGAAACCCCAACAATTTAATAATGCCCCTCAAGGTTTTAGATACCCTCATCAGTATTCTAATGACGTATCTATGAGATCAGCAGTACCACGACCTCAACAAGGTTTTCGTGTGAATGAACTTGACCTATGGGAATATGACCCTTACTCTATGTGTGACGAGTTAAACGAACCAAGTAGTTTTGAGTGCAACCAATATCGGTACGCGGAATTAGGCAACGAGTATGAAGCCGAATACTTATCTGAACTAACACCGCAGATAGAGTATGAAGACCTGAATTCTAATGATCAGCCGACATTAGCTGATGATAAAAATATTTCGGAAACTGAACAAAATTTTTGTGTAAAGGCCTCAACCGATCAAAAGAGATAATAGAACTTAATTGTGATACGAAGTTAAAATTACCATACATTTTCATTCCGAAAATCAATGCAAAATTTATGATCGATACAGGAAGTACGCGTTCCTTTATAAGCCCCAGAAAATGCTATGAATACTTTTCGTCTTATGTTACTTACGAACCATTCGAGGTTATAAGCACACATGCTTCAAGTAATCATGATCAAGTAATTCGAATCCCATTATTCCCCACGTTTAGAAACCCTGACTTCCATAAATTTTATGTGTATAATGTCGATTCTCGTTACGACGGCCTTATAGGCAATGACCTTCTTAAACAACTAGAAGCTGTAATCAACCTGAAGGAACAGGTACTAAAAACAAGCACTACTACCATACCTATAGTGCAAGAGTGCTTACAGTATGAAATAGAACTGACCGCACGATGTGACAATGTAGTAAAATTACCGACAGATTTATATTCTGGAGTAGGTATTCTCTGCTTTACTAAATTTTGTGAAGGACTTCGAATGCCAAACGCGTTAGTTAAATGCGTTAACGGATACGCTAGCACCGTGATACAAAACAATTTGGAAGAAGACAAAATCCTAGAGATAAAATCCCCATTTAAAGTTTTAGAGTATCGTGAGGAAGAGTGTGAGGTAAACTTTACTGGTAATACTACAGACTGTGACATTGACAATCTGTTATTAGAAAATCTACAATCTAAATTACGACTGGACCATATGAATGAAGAGGAAAGAGAGAGTATTTACAGACTGTGTGAAGAGTATAAGGATATTTTCTATTGTGACCAAATTCCCCTGTCTTTTACTAACCAAGTAAAACATTTTATTAGAACAAAGAATGAGGACCCAGTATATACTAAACCCTATCGACAACCCCCTGCTCAGACCGAAGAAATTAAAAGACAAGTTGATAAACTACTAAAAGACAATGTTATCCAAGAATCCTTTTCTCCGTGGAGTGCCCCTGTGCACTTAGTCCCTAAAAAGGCAGATGCCTCCGGTGAAGCAAAATACAGAATGGTGATTGACTACAGACGACTTAACGACATTACAGTAGACGACAAATACCCCCTACCAAATATTACAGATATTTTTGACAAATTAGGAAACAGTACATACTTCACGACATTAGATCTAGCGAGTGGATATCATCAGATAGAGGTGAATGAAAGTGATAGACAAAAAACCGCGTTAAGTACACAAGCAGGACATTACGAGTTCCTTAGAATGCCCTTTGGACTCAAGACTGCACCTGCAACGTTTCAACGTACAATGGATAATGTGTTGAGAGCTATGCAAGGTATTCACTGCCTGGTCTATCTCGATGACATTATTATATATTCCCCTAGCTTACAGAAACACCTTGAAAGACTAAGACAAGTTTTTGACAGACTACGACAGACTAACTTAAAAGTACAGCTCGACAAATCAGAGTTTTTGAGAAAAGAAGTGTTATACCTTGGACATAAAATAACTTCAAAAGGACTACAACCAAATGACGATAAAGTTAAATCAATAATAAACTATCCTCTCCCTAAGACTCAGACTGAAATTAGAAGCTTTTTAGGACTCATGGGATATTACAGAAAATTTATTAAAGATTACGCTACAATAGTCCACCCACTGACATCATGTTTAAAGAAACGAAACAAAATTGTGATCGACCAAAAGTACAAAGACTCTTTTGAAAAATGTAAAGAACTTTTGACAACAGCACCACTTTTACAGTATCCTGACCCAAACAAACCATACTTACTGACAACAGATGCTTCTAATATAGCACTTGGTGCCGTGCTTTCGCAAGGCCCCGTTGGTGCAGATAAACCCATAGCGTATGCAAGTCGTCCCCTCTCAGATACCGAATCTCGATACAGCACGATTGAACGTGAACTTCTAGCCATAATCTGGGCCGTAAAACACTTCCGTCCGTACTTGTACGGCAATAAATTTCAAATATATACCGACCATCGTCCCTTAGCCTGGCTCTATTCACTTAAAGAACCAGATAGCAAACTGACCCGCTGGCGACTTAGATTACAGGAATATGACTTCGAGGTCATATACAAAAATGGGAAACAAAACACCAATGCAGATGCACTTTCCCGAATCAAAATAAACGCCTTAGGTTCTGACGATGACTCAATAAAGGTTAATGTTGACAAAGATCTAAACAAGTACTTAAAAGAACTGACTGATCAAATTACTAATCTCGGTAAGACTAAAAACACTGACTTACATAAGACTAAAGACACTGACTTACATGACTATGATACCATTACTATCTCAGATTCATCTGCAACTGCAACCGTTTCTGAAAATGAAAACGAAAAAGACTATCCTCTACCACCAGTTTCTAGTAGTAGCAAAACTGACACAGTACATTCAGGACCAGAATTAGAATCCTTAGGAATTCCTATATTACAGGAAGCAATCGATACAAAGCCAAATCAAATTTTAGTATTTCATTGGTTTAAAAATCAACTGGACGTTAAGGATCTTTCAAGAGACAAGCAGAAAGTTCTTGAAGTGTTCCTACCATTTGGAAACGAAACATTGATAAAAGATTTTCTAAAGGAGTACATAAGACCAAAATTAAAGTGTTTCATTTACTTTGAAACTGAAGAACATAGAAAAGAGTTTAGTAAAATCATTATAGAATTATTTAAGAAAGGTTCCGTTGAATTTTTAGAGTGCACCGAACGAGTAGTTTATGTTGAGGATGAGAATGAACAGAAGGCTATAATTTTGAAATACCATCTAGGAAAAACGTGCCATCGCGGCATAAAGGAAACAATGGTTAGGATCCGTAGAAACTATTTCTGGCCTAACATGTTAGATACCATAGCAGCTGTGTTGAATGGATGTGAGCCTTGCCAGAAGATGAAGTATGACAGAAAACCATTAAAACCAATTTTGCAACTTACCCAAACTCAGGATGCTCCGTTCCAAGAGCTCTTCATAGATCTCTTTACTATAGAAGGAATATACTACCTAACTCTAATAGACGCTTTTAGTAAGCTGGCTCAGGCCATAGAAATCTCCAACAGAAGTACCCCCGAAGTTGTTAGAGCCCTGATTAAGTATTTCTCCTATTATGGAATCCCAAAGAAAATTTCATGTGATCCAGGCTCTGAATTTAACAACGAGTTAATGCGTGAGCTACTATCTATGTACAGTATCCAAATCCATATAACTACCCCAAACAACCCTAATTCTACTGGACTGATTGAGAGATTTCACTCTACAATCATTGAAATCTATCGCTTAGCAAGATACGAGAAGAAGTGTACTGACGCTGCTTCCGTAATGACTTACGCAGTATTAGCTTATAATAATACAATACATAGTACTACAGACCTCACCCCGTTTGAAGTTGTCTTCGGACATACTGATGCCGGTAAACCTTTTGACATACAGTTCGAAAAAAGTTACACGCAACAACTAGTAAAAGACCACGTTAAACGTACTAAAGGCTTATATCAATACATTTATCAGAAAATGCTAACCAAAAAGGAAAAGATCAGGAAAGATAGAGGAGGAGAGTCAGAACTAGAGTTAGATGAAGAAAAGAGTATTTATGTAAAGGACATTAACGTAAGGAAAAGCAAGGATAAACCAAGATATAGGAAAGCAAAGGTTAAAGGATCCCCTAGCAGAAATATAGTACCAGTAACAATAGGACAAAGATTAACTAAAGTGCCTATTAAAAACATCAAACGCCCTCCACAGGTGGTGGCTGGTCGTGATAACCTGGACCCTGATCCCGATGGGGCACGCCCATCTACTTCAAAAGGTTAATAATGAAAACCCTGGTATTTTACCCGTAAAGCTAGGTCAAGCCTTCAAGCAGGAAGACCGATGGCTTTTAGTTAAGAAATTAGATTTAAGTGGACACATTAGAGTTTAATATTTTAAAATATGATCAGTTTAAGAAATTGGTCAATGTACATAGGCCATATGAACATGAATTCGAATCGATTAAAACCCAAGTTGATTATCTGCATCGAACAACTGTTTCTAAATTTCAACAACTTGTACCCTCAAAAAGATTCAAAAGAGGACTTATTGATCCCCTTGGTTCTATAGTCAAATTAATAACTGGAAATCTAGATCATGATGATGCAATGAAATATGACTCTTTAATATCTGAATTGGATGGAAAACAATTGCACACTGAAAAGAAAATTACTATAATTACTGAAATGCTGGATAAACTTATTAATCATACAGATACTTTACATGAAAACACTCAAATATTAGATGAACGTCTTAAGAGAATTGAAAGAATAACTACTCATATAGCAACAAAAGAAAATAACTCTGTTTATGCTATTTATGTTTTAAGTATGTTTAATACATTTTTAAGTAACTTTCGTACTATTTATATTATATTAAATGAAGTTGAAACTGCACTAGCTTTTAGTAAGATATCTGTACTTCATCAGGCTATCTTAAACTCTACGGAAATGTTATCACTGTTACAAAATATTGCAAAATCTCACTCCTTGATGTATCACGTAAATGAAGCTAATCTTGTTAAAATAGAAAGGACCATTGTAATTAAAGCTTACGTAAAACAAAACCAGATAACGTTTATAATGGAAGTCCCGTTAACTGATAACCACACTTACTATTATTATAAAATTTTCCCATTACCTATTTTTCATATTGAAGTGAACAGAACGATCGCTGTCATTCCCAAATATCCCTACCTTTTGGTGAAAGGTTTGAAATACCTCCCAGTCATTAGCGCCTGCAGCGAAGTAGCTGCTCACCAGTTCCTGTGCACTGATGTCAACGTGGTTCCTTACCCAGAGAACACATGTGTAGAACAACTGATGAAGTTTGAGAAGAACTTGAGCTTATGCTGTCCGCAGATAGTTAATCTGGAAACCATCAAAGTTCAAAGAATCGCAGCCAATAGCTGGATAATATACACACGAGATAACATCTTACTCACTAAATCTTGCTCTGATGAGGTGAACAAAGAACAGCTGAAAGGAACTTACCTTCTAGAGATTGATGAAAACTGCGATGTAAATCTGGATGGCAGAAAGCTGGAACGCCTTAGGAATCACGTTGGAGACCTTAAATACACCGTAGCTCCTGTTTTAACTCTACCTGAGCTGAGGAGAGACAGCATTGTCAATGACAGTGTCGTAAACCTGAAGGGTGTCAACCTGGATGATCTGAAACACCTGTCGCACGAGCTTAAAAGTGAAAGTGGACACAAAAGTTTTAGTGCAGTGAATACGGAAAGTGTTAGTTTAGCCACCGTATTACTCTACATAGTCTTAATCTTAATTTTTATGGGATCTATTATATATAAATTTAAGCCTAGCATTATAAGTTGCTGGCGAAATCATCAGACTCCAATGTCGTCAGATAATTTCGCTCTTGGGGATGGAGGAGTTATGTCTTCACCTAGACCCCAGACAATAACAGTGCAAGCATAAAAGGTGCGCACTCTATATTCTGGGAAGTCATCACGCCATCCCGCCTAGTCTAAACATTTAGGCTAGCTGTAAGGCGCTGTGGGCCTCACAGCGCATTCAATCAGAGCATGAGCTTCTGTTCGGTTGACTAGTTAAGGTTAGATTTAATAATTAATTTTAGTTTTTAAAAAGCTCCATCACGCTCCCTGAAACTTGACTACCGTGTCATGTTAGTAAACAGTAAACATTGCTTTTGTTAACAACATCAGGGGTGGCGTAATCTGTGCGCAACATACAAACAACATAAAAAACAAATAACGTGATCGTAATTCTTACAGTTAGAAAGCTTTATATCTTACACACTATTCTAAAAAAACATAAAGAGGCTTTGACCATCATTTACAAACCAAAAGAAGAAATGATATTGTAACAACAATAAATCTGATAAAGACAGCTTTTGCTCAACGCCAGTATACGTACATATCGTCATATATGTATAATAAAATTAATTAATTAATTTGCAACTACCCGTTGAACACGTATGATTGTAAAAATGAGTTGATAAAGTGGTTGAGTACCTTAACGTGTGACGAAGTTGAAGGTCTCCTGATGCATATTTACTAAAACTAAAAGTGAATGTCATACAAACTAAAAAAACAGAGACACACACAAAACCAAACACATGCACATGCACACACGCTACATAACACACACACACACACACACAAACACAAACGCACACACACACACACACACACACACACACACACACACACACGCACACGCACACGCACGCACACGCACGCGCCCACACACACATACATACAAATCACAATAGTAATAAGATGTTATTAAGTAAGCTGAAAGTTTATTTTTGTATTCTTTTTATTTTTAGTAAGAAAAATCTCAAATATTTACTGTAATTTATGGAAGAACGGATTCTTCTGTCACAAGTATTATATACTCAAAAAAGAAGATTCCTGATACATGTATGAATATGTAAATTGAGATAATGCAATAAAAACATTTATTTATTTATTAATTAAATGACAATACATTTCAGAACTTCCATAGTGTGACGAGTGTGCTATGCGCATATACCTATGTGTGTGCATATGAGTGCTTTGTGTGTCAGAGCACGCGCGTTTGTGTGCGTGAGTATATGTGTTGAGTGTTGTGTGTGTGTGTGTATGTGTGTGTGTGTGTGTGTGTGTGTGTGTGTGTGTGCATGTGCATGTGCATGTGTATGTACGTGCGTGCGTACGTGCGTGCTTGTGTGTGTGTTTTGCTTAATGCATGAGTAGAGCTTCAACATCATTATAGTTTTTATCCTCAAGCCAGATCGATAGTATTTTCTTACAGTCATACATAATAAAGTTTGTCGTATATAATATTTAATACTTTATTCAGTCTATTGTAAAGTTCAGCCGAACGTTTATAGTCACACCCCGGACACTTCATACAAATTTCGCGCCATTGTTTACTACCTACATAGAAATTTAACACTTCTTCGTGTCTGTACAGATGTTTATGCATGTGTGAGTGTCTAGGGCTGCCTCACGGGCTGCCTATTGCCTACATTAAGGCTGCTTGGACATACAGCCTTGTCTTGAGGGAATTGTCTTTAGCAGGATTTTACTTTTTTGGATCCGGCCGGGTACCCATTAATACTTAGTGCCGGATAATTTAGTAGACCGAAATAATAACAAATACCATTGGGAGAAGATGTATAAGCAAATTAAAGAAAGATCAACTGAATAATTAAAATTTTAAAAACGGTAAATTCTGATGGAAGAAAACCAGTTTTTTGTGGTGGGTCTATCTGTCCGTCCGGCTCTGTCACAGCCAATTTGCTGTGAATCTATTGGATCGATTGAACAAATTGAAACTCAGTACACAATAAGGTAAAGGCACCTATTAACGCGGTATACAAAATCGGCATCAATTACCAATGTATCAGATACTTTCGTATTTTAATTTAATAACAACAAGTTTAACACAATACAATTTGGGACAAGTTCTAACTTGCAGTATTTTACATCGAACTCACGGGCGCTAGTGGGTATACCATAGAGCAAATGGATCAAAAACGATAAGTTTGTCTATCGGCAGCGCAGGTTGTGTCCATACAAGTACAGGGCAATTTATATAAGTTCACTCACATTTTTGTTCCGTAATTTTAAACGAATACACTTTATAACTGACTACGTATATTGTTTTCTTGTTTTTATGTTGTTTTAGGATTATTTATTTAAGTATTATCTCATACTTTTCATGGTGAAATTTTGTATAAACACGTAATAATATTGAGAAATAAAATTCGCGGTGATAGATGCTTAATATTGGGGTATAACTCTAAAACCGAGGGTACCCTCGGTAATAGATAATTTTAAGGGTCCAGATATTTTGCTTATAATATTCAATTTTTGTCTCATTAAGTAGTGAACAGTTCTTTCTTCTAGTTCTCATGTAATCCAAAACCGAAAACTCTATTTCCGATGTATTCAAAATCCATTAAAACTCATTATTTTTAAAAGAAACTATAGCACTTCAAGTATCAAGTCTAATTTTTGTACTGGGTGTCAAAAACGTCATAAAAATACTTGCAATATTTTGACAAAAGATTCATAATACAGAATCATATTATTCCCGCCTACTCTAGGGTCCTCCGCAATAAAAAACGACGTTACGAATAGTGAGCTGTTTATTGCTCATAGAAACTTAAAAAAACATGTAATAGTAAATTTGCCATACCAAACAAATATCGCATCTTAATAGTGCGTTCTAAACTTAACTTAGCGCAATCTAGTATGGCTACAAAGAACTTAAATATCATACATAACATTCCGCCCACCAAGGACATTAATGTCCTTTTAATCAAAATAAACAAACATTAAAAATCTTAAGGGCGACACTGAAAGTTCTTAGAAAATCCAAAACTGAACAAACTAGAAAGTTATTAGTTTTATTATATCTTTTCAAAATAGTGTCCATTCACATCAATACATCGCTGCATCCGATGGAACCACTGAGAAAAGCACTTTTAGCCCAGTCATCGAGGAGTTTCTTTGTATGAAGACCCCAACATTAATTTCTCTGTCAATGAAACTTTGCACGATTGTGAAGGATAGTGTATAGATGGAAGATGACAAAGAAGCCAACAGATTTTGTGGCTGGAAGTAGGTGTTTTATACCTAAACATGAAAATTGCATTTAAATTTCGGTGGATAATTGCTCGATCGAATATTTCTGTACTATTCGTTAGTAGTAACTTAATGGCACGCGTATGTAATAGTATCCAAAACTTTTTCGACTTTTGTGACGCTTAAGTTAAGCAAAACTTGATTTTTCGATTTTACTTCCGATGAATAATTTCTCGGTTAATTTTTATTTTTCAGTATACTTTAATATCTTATTGGACATCTTTTTGTATAAGTATCCAAAAGATTTTCCTTTAAGATCATAGCATAATAGTTTTTATGCAATAATTAATTATGTAAAATTTCTCAGTCCATTTTTATTTATTTACATGACACATAATAATAAATGTAAACAGTATTTCAGGTTATCCAATAAAATTTCGATACATTAAACTCATATGTATAAAGCGTCACACACGTACGTAAGGTCACGCGTCCCGTTTGCCGGCCGCTACCCATTTCCGACCTTTTCGCACTTTATTTTGTATAATAATAGTTTCAAAAAATATGCTTGGATTCGTTTGATATGCACAAAATTCACGCGTATGTAGGTATTCCACAGACAAAAAACCTCACTAAAAGGCTGTTAAATATAGATTACAAAAACATCAACATCAAATAACTTGTTAGGTACCTATTAATAATGAAAAAAATATTATACGTACAGCGGTGTTCAGCGCCATAGTACGAAAGCTAAAAAATACAATAAAATAATATAAAAACAAAAATAAATCTTTTTAATCAGAGATGTTGCTAATATCCGCATCCACATCCGTAAATATGGAGCTTCCGCATAAATTTTGACATCCGCAATATTCAATGCGGATTTTTATGCGGATACGGATCTAGAACAACATAGCTAATTATTGTAATATTTTATTTCAGGTTTATAATTTTATGAATTATTAATTGTAATTATTAATATAAATAATTAATAATAATTGTATAATTAATAACAAAAGTTCTATTAAAAAGATTTTTTATTCATATTTATAAACCAGTATATTTTCAAGTTAGTACCAAAGTACATTATTACACCAAAAGGCAGCAAAGTTACTCAAATAAAATGGTCCACGTTTTTAACTTTCAGTACTTTAATAATTTAATAGAAAATACAAGGATTAGTATCATTATTTAGAGTTCCGTACACAAAGTCAACGGGACCCTATTAACTATCCGTCTGTCCGTCTTTAACTGTAATAGGTAGATAGCTGTAATTTTCACAGTGTGTATTTCTGTTGCCACTATAACAACAAAGGCCGGCAACGCACTTGTAACTCCTCTGGTGTTGCGGGTGTGTATCGGCGGCGGTAATCGCTTACCATCAGGTGATCCATCTGCTCGTTTGTCAGCTATGCCATAAAAAAATTAAAAAAACTTAAAAATTAAAGAGGCTGGTAGGGTGACACCAGAAACGTATTTTTGGTGGAATTCCAAATATTGTACGATGGTACGAAACCCATGATGCGCGAGTCTGACTCGCACTTAACCGGTTTTCATTTATTTATGCCCATACAAACCCATACAAAGGACTATGCAAAAAATTATACGATGGGGGTTTATTAAAATATACGAGAATAGTTATTTGTTCAACGTTAAAGTTCAAAGTTATTTTTGCTTCGAATGCTAGCTTTAAATCACGAACTAGCTAAGTAGTCTGGAATTGAATCACGAGCGTAGCAAGTGAGTGATTTAAAGGCACGAGACATATAAATGACCTGCTTTCGTGTTAAACATACAACTTTCGAACAGCGAGAAAAGCAAAATCGTAGTTGATTAAATTCTCTTTGAAGACAATATAGTTTTTTATTATAATGTTTTTAATTTAGACTCAAAATTTTAGAGGTTGCGTTCGGAAACTGCGCTACTGAACATTTTTAAAAAAACCTAAGATGCAACACAAACATGATATTTCTAAGTAAGCGATATTCATGTTTACTAGTAGGTAAGTACATATTTATTTTAAATATTACGTCTTTAAAAATGCAATAACAGAATTTATAAACTTAAATTTCATTAAATAACATATAACATTGTGAGCCTATGGTTATTTTTAACCTAGTACGAACTTCAGACCCTCACAAAGGATTCCACTACAAACATTTTCTGTTATCTTCTAAACATTTATACTTGTAATCTGGTTCACCTTTGTGAGGATAAATAAATGATTTTTATTATTATTATTATTATTATTATGAGTTAAAACGCTTGCTACGTCAAAATGAGTTTCTGATCGAACCATCGCTCATATTTTTTTCAGCGCCGCGTGAAAGGTGTTGTTCCAAATTCGAATCACTTTTTCTCACGCTCAAAGCAAAAACAACTTTTGCTGCGAGTTTTCAGGGACCAAAGGCACTCTTTTCATGCTGGACAGATGAAAAACTATTTATTAATCTGTTAACTCAAAGCAGCTTTTTGCTGCGAATGTTAGTTAAGGTGTTCGAATTTCGAACACCAGCTTTTATCACTATCGTGTAAAGTTTTCTAGCTGGTAGAGGTGAAAAGTTGTATGTTAAAACAACAACTTTCTACAACTACTCATGAATCTGAACAAATTTCCCGCAAAAAAAATTTTGGTTTCCTCATACTAATTGATCAAATGAGCTTCCAAATTTGTATGGGAAATCAAATTCGATTTGCATGAAAATCCCACGTCTGCGGCGGATGTCGTCATAGCAAAAAAAACATCGGGCTGCACAGATGTATTGAATGAGATAAGCACTTGACTAAGCACTAGACCGAGCACTCGCCCAAGCACTTGAACGAGCACTTGACCGAACACTCGCCCAAGCACTTGATCGAGCACTCGCCCAAGCACTTGACCGAGTAGTGCCCAAGTACTTGGCCGAGCACTTGACCGAGCACTCGCCCAGCATTTGACCGAGCACTTGGCCGAGCACTTGCCAAAGCACTCACCCAAGCACTTGACCGAGCACTTGACCGAGCACTTGAACGAGCACTCGACCGAGCACTCGTCCGAGCACTCGCCCGAGAACTTGTGCGCTTGTACTCACCCGAGCACTAGACCGAGCAATCGCCCAAGCACTTAACCGATCACTTGACTGAGCACTCGCCCAAGCACTTGACCGAGCACTTGACTGAGCACTTGACTAAGCACTTGGCCGAGCACTTGACAAAGCACTCACCCAAGCACTTGACCGAGCACTTGACCAAGCATTTAAACGAGCACTCGCCCGAGCACTTGTGCGCTTGTACGAGCACTTGTCGGTGCAGTTGTCCGAGCACTTGCTTGTCCGAGCACTTGTGCGCTTATACAAGCACTTGTCGGAGCAATTGTACGAGCACTTGTACGAACACTCAAATCAGGTTGACAATTATACCTATAATTACCTATTATTAGACCTATTTCAAAAGTAAAGCTCGCAAAGCGCTCGTACAAGTGCACGTACAAGCGCACAAGTGCTCAGACAAGTGCTCAATTGCCCGGTCATACAAGTGCTCGGGCGAGTGCTCGGTCAAGTGCTTGGGTGAGTGCTCGGGCGAGTGCTCGGTCGAGTGCTCGGTGAGGTGTTCGGTCGAGTGCTCGGTCAAGTGTTAGGTCGAGTGCTCGGTCAAGTGCTCGGGCGAGTGCTCTGTCAAGTGCTCGGGCGAGTGCTCGGTCGAGTGCTCGGTCGTGTGCTCGGTCAAGTGCTTGGTTGAGTGCTCGGTCAAGTGCTCGGCCGAGTGCTCGGTCAAGTGCTTGGGTGAGTGCTCGGTCAAGTGCTCGGGCGAGTGCTCGGTCAAGTGTTCGGTCGAGTGCTCGGTCAAGTGCTCGGGCGAGTGCTCTGTCAACTGCTCGGGTGAGTGCTCGGTCGAGTGCTCGGTCAAGTGAACATCGGGCTGCACAGATGTATTGACTGAGATACGTTTGGAATCTGTTGGTAGGTGGGGACGATTTTTTTGTGTAGTCCTTTTCTCTAAAAAAATATTAAGATTCGCATCCGCGGATAAGCCTTTAAATATCCGCATCCGCGGATTTCAAAGGCTCTGCATCCGCAACCATCTTGTACGATCACTTGTCCTATCCGAGCACTTGACCGAGCACTCGCCCGAGCACTTGACCGAGCACTTGCCTAAGCACTTGACCGAGCACTTCACCGAGCACTTGTCGGAGCACTTGACCGAGCACTTACCCAAGCACTTGACTAAGCACTAGACCGAGCACTCGCCCAAGCACTTGAACGAGCACTTAACCGAACACTCGCCCAAGCACTTGATCGAGCACTCGCCCAAGCACTTGACCGATCACTTGACCGATCACTTGACCGAGCAGTGCCCAAGCACTTGGCCGAGCACTTGACCGAGCACTCGCCCAGCAATTGACCGAAAACTTGGCCGAGCACTTGCCAAAGCACTCACCCAAGCACTTAACCGAGCACTTGACCGAGCACTTGAACGAGCACTCGACCGAGCACTCGTCCGAGCACTCGCCCGAGAACTTGTGCGCTTGTACTCACCCGAGCACTAGACCGAGCACTCGCCCAAGCACTTAACCGATCACTTGACCGAGCACTCGCCCAAGCACTTGACCGAGCACTTGACCGAGCACTCGCCAAGCAGTTGACCGAGCACTTGAAAAAGCACTCACCCAAGCACTCGACCGAACACTTGACTGAGCACTTGACTAAGCACTTGGCCGAGCACTTGACAAAGCACTCACCCAAGCACTTGACCGAGCACTTGACCAAGCATTTAAACGAGCACTTGCCCGAGCACTTGTGCGCTTGTACGAGCACTTGTCGGTGCAGTTGTCCGAGCACTTGCTTGTCCGAGCACTTGTGCGCTTGTACGAGCACTTGTCGGAGCAATTGTACGAGCACTTGTACGAACACTCAAATCAGGTTGACAATTATACCTATTATTACCTATTATTAGACCTATTTCAAAAGTAAAGCTCGCAAAGTGCTCGTACAAGTGCACGTACAAGCGCACAAGTGCTCAGACAAGTGCTCAATTGCCCGGTCATACAAGTGCTCGGGTGAGTGCTCAGTCAAGTGCTCAGGCGAGTGCTCGGTCAAGTGCTCGGGCGAGTGCTCGGTCAAGTGCTCGGTCGAGTGCTTGGTTAAGTGCTCGGGCGAGTACTCTGTCAAGTGCTCGGGCGAGTGCTCGGTCAAGTGCTCAGGCGAGTGCTCGGTCAAGTGCTTGGGTGAGTGCTCGGTCAAGTGCTCGGGCGAGTGCTCGGTCAAGTGCTCGGTCGAGTGCTTGGTCAAGTGCTCGGGCGAGTGCTCGGTCGAGTGCTCGGTCAAGTGCTCGGGCAAGTGCTCGGTGGAGTGCTCGGTCAAGTGTTCGGTCGAGTGCTCGGTCAAGTGTTAGGTCGAGTGCTCGGTCAAGTGCTCGGGCGAGTGCTCTGTCAAGTGCTCGGGCGAGTGCTCGGTCGAGTGCTCGGTCGTGTGCTCTGTCAAGTGCTCGGGCGAGTGCTCGGTTGAGTGCTCGGTCAAGTGCTCGGTCAAGTGCTCGGTCAAGTGCTCGGGCGAGTGCTCGGTCAAGTGCTCGGTCAAGTGCTCGGTCAAGTGCTCGGGCGAGTGCTCGGTCGAGTGCTCAGTCAAGTGCTCGGTCGAGTGCTCGGTCAAGTGTTAGGTCGAGTGCTAGGTCAAGTGCTCGGGCGAGTGCTCTGTCAAGTGCTCGGGCGAGTGCTCGGTCCAGTGCTCGGTCAAGTGCTTGGGTGAGTGCTCGGGCGAGTGCTCGGTCCAGTGCTCGGTCAAGTGCTTGGGTGAGTGCTCGGTCAAGTGCTTCGGTGAGTGCTCGATCAAGTGCTCGGGCGAGTGTTCGGTCAAGTGCTCGGTCAAGTGCTCAGGCGAGTGCTTGGGTGAGTGTTCGGTCAAGTGCTCGGGCGACTGCTCGGTCAAGTGTTCGGTCGAGTGCTCGGTCAAGTGCTCGGGCGAGTGCTCTGTCAACTGCTCGGGTGAGTGCTCAGTCGAGTGCTCGGTCAAGTGAACATCGGGCTGCACAGATGTATTGACTGAGATACGTTTGGAATCTGTTGGTAGGTGGGGACGATTTTTTTGTGTAGTCCTTTTCTCTAAAAAAATATTAAGATTCGCATCCGCGGATAAGCCTTTAAATATCCGCATCCGCGGATTTCAAAGGCTCTGCATCCGCAACCATCTTGTACGATCACTTGTCCTATCCGAGCACTTGACCGAGCACTCGCCCGAGCACTTGACCGAGCACTTGCCTAAGCACTTGACCGAGCACTTCACCGAGCACTTGTCGGAGCACTTGACCGAGCACTTACCCAAGCACTTGACTAAGCACTAGACCGAGCACTCGCCCAAGCACTTGAACGAGCACTTAACCGAACACTCGCCCAAGCACTTGATCGAGCACTCGCCCAAGCACTTGACCGATCACTTGACCGATCACTTGACCGAGCAGTGCCCAAGCACTTGGCCGAGCACTTGACCGAGCACTCGCCCAGCAATTGACCGAAAACTTGGCCGAGCACTTGCCAAAGCACTCACCCAAGCACTTAACCGAGCACTTGACCGAGCACTTGAACGAGCACTCGACCGAGCACTCGTCCGAGCACTCGCCCGAGAATTTGTGCGCTTGTACTCACCCGAGCACTAGACCGAGCACTCGCCCAAGCACTTAACCGATCACTTGACCGAGCACTCGCCCAAGCACTTGACCGAGCACTTGACCGAGCACTCGCCAAGCAGTTGACCGAGCACTTGAAAAAGCACTCACCCAAGCACTCGACCGAACACTTGACTGAGCACTTGACTAAGCACTTGGCCGAGCACTTGACAAAGCACTCACCCAAGCACTTGACCGAGCACTTGACCAAGCATTTAAACGAGCACTTGCCCGAGCACTTGTGCGCTTGTACGAGCACTTGTCGGTGCAGTTGTCCGAGCACTTGCTTGTCCGAGCACTTGTGCGCTTGTACGAGCACTTGTCGGAGCAATTGTACGAGCACTTGTACGAACACTCAAATCAGGTTGACAATTA
Source organism: Coleophora deauratella (assembly GCA_958295455.1). NCBI lineage: Eukaryota > Metazoa > Arthropoda > Insecta > Lepidoptera > Coleophoridae > Coleophora > Coleophora deauratella. The sequence goes on from OY282412.1 coordinate 5,372,673, forward strand.
TACCTATTATTACCTATTATTAGACCTATTTCAAAAGTAAAGCTCGCAAAGTGCTCGTACAAGTGCACGTACAAGCGCACAAGTGCTCAGACAAGTGCTCAATTGCCCGGTCATACAAGTGCTCGGGTGAGTGCTCAGTCAAGTGCTCAGGCGAGTGCTCGGTCAAGTGCTCGGGCGAGTGCTCGGTCAAGTGCTCGGTCGAGTGCTTGGTTAAGTGCTCGGGCGAGTACTCTGTCAAGTGCTCGGGCGAGTGCTCGGTCAAGTGCTCAGGCGAGTGCTCGGTCAAGTGCTTGGGTGAGTGCTCGGTCAAGTGCTCGGGCGAGTGCTCGGTCAAGTGCTCGGTCGAGTGCTTGGTCAAGTGCTCGGGCGAGTGCTCGGTCGAGTGCTCGGTCAAGTGCTCGGGCAAGTGCTCGGTGGAGTGCTCGGTCAAGTGTTCGGTCGAGTGCTCGGTCAAGTGTTAGGTCGAGTGCTCGGTCAAGTGCTCGGGCGAGTGCTCTGTCAAGTGCTCGGGCGAGTGCTCGGTCGAGTGCTCGGTCGTGTGCTCTGTCAAGTGCTCGGGCGAGTGCTCGGTTGAGTGCTCGGTCAAGTGCTCGGTCAAGTGCTCGGCCAAGTGCTCGGGCGAGTGCTCGGTCAAGTGCTCGGTCAAGTGCTCGGTCAAGTGCTCGGGCGAGTGCTCGGTCGAGTGCTCAGTCAAGTGCTCGGTCGAGTGCTCGGTCAAGTGTTAGGTCGAGTGCTAGGTCAAGTGCTCGGGCGAGTGCTCTGTCAAGTGCTCGGGCGAGTGCTCGGTCCAGTGCTCGGTCAAGTGCTTGGGTGAGTGCTCGGGCGAGTGCTCGGTCCAGTGCTCGGTCAAGTGCTTGGGTGAGTGCTCGGTCAAGTGCTTCGGTGAGTGCTCGATCAAGTGCTCGGGCGAGTGTTCGGTCAAGTGCTCGGTCAAGTGCTCAGGCGAGTGCTTGGGTGAGTGCTCGGTCAAGTGCTCGGGCGACTGCTCGGTCAAGTGTTCGGTCGAGTGCTCGGTCAAGTGCTCAGGCGAGTGCTCGGTCAAGTGTTCGGTCGAGTGCTCGGTCAAGTGCTTGGGTGAGTGCTCGGTCAAGTGCTCGGGCGAGTGCTCTGTCAAGTGCTCGGTCGAGTGCTCGTTCAAGTGCGAGTGCTCGATCAAGTGCTCGGGCGAGTGCTCGGTCGAGTGCTCGGGCGAGTGCTCGGTCGAGTGCTCGGTCGTGTGCTCTGTCAAGTGCTCGGGCGAGTGCTCGGTCGAGTGCTCGGTCAAGTGCTCGGGCGAGTGCTCGGTCAAGTGCTCGGTCAAGTGCTCCGTCAAGTACTCGGTCAAGTGCTCGGGCGAGTGCTCGGTCGAGTACTCGGTCAAGTGCTCGGGCAAGTGCTCGGTCGAGTTCTCGGGCAAGTGCTCGGGCGAGTGCTCGGTCAAGTGCTCGGTCAAGTGCTGTCAAGTGCTTGGGTGAGTGCTCGGTCAAGTGCGAGTGCTCGGTCAAGTGCTCGGGCGAGTGTTCGGTCAAGTGCTCGGGCGAGTGTTCGGTCGAGTGCTCGGGCGAGTGCTCGGTCAAGTGCTCGGGCAAGTGCTCGGTGGAGTGCTCGGTCAAGTGCTCGGGCGAGTGCTCGGTCGTGTGCTCTGTCAAGTGCTTGGGCGAGTGCTCGGTCGAGTGCTCGGTCAAGTGCTCGGGCGAGTGCTTGGTCAAGTGCTCGGTCAAGTGCTCGGGCGAGTGCTCGGTCGAGTGCTCGGTCAAGTGTTCGGGCGAGTGCTCGGTCAAGTGCTCGGGCGAGTGCTCGGTCGAGTTCTCGGGCAAGTGCTCGGGCGAGTGCTCGGTCAAGTGCTCGGTCAAGTGCTCGGTCAAGTGCTCGGTCAAGTGCTCGGGCGAGTGCTCGGTCGAGTGCTCGGTCAAGTGCTCGGTCGAGTGCTCGGTCAAGTGTTAGGTCGAGTGCTCGGTCAAGTGCTCGGGCGAGTGCTCTGTCAAGTGCTCGGGCGAGTGCTCCGTCCAGTGCTTGGTCAAGTGCTTGGGTGAGTGCTCGGGCGAGTGCTCGGTCCAGTGCTCGGTCAAGTGCTTGGTCGAGTGCTCGGTCAAGTGCTTGGGTGAGTGCTCGGTCAATTGCTCGGGCGAGTGCTCTGTCAAGTGCTCGGTCGAGTGCTCGTTCAAGTGCGAGTGCTCGGTCAAGTGCTCGGGCGAGTGCTCGGTCGAGTGCTCGGTCGAGTGCTCGGTCGAGTGCTCGGTCGAGTGCTCGGTCGAGTGCTCGATCAAGTGCTCGGGCGAGTGCTCGGTTGAGTGCTCGGTCAAGTGCTCGGTCGAGTGCTCGGTCAAGTGTTAGGTCGAGTGCTCGGTCAAGTGCTCGGGCGAGTGCTCTGTCAAGTGCTCGGGCGAGTGCTCGGTCCAGTGCTTGGTCAAGTGCTTGGGTGAGTGCTCGGGCGAGTGCTCGGTCCAGTGCTCGGTCAAGTGCTTGGGTGAGTGCTCGGTCAAGTGCTTGGGTGAGTGCTCGGTCAAGTGCTCGGGCGAGTGCTCTGTCAAGTGCTCGGTCGAGTGCTCGTTCAAGTGCGAGTGCTCGATCAAGTGCTCGGGCGAGTGTTCGGTCAAGTGCTCGGTCAAGTGCTCGGTCAAGTGCTCAGGCGAGTGCTTGGGTGAGTGCTCGGTCAAGTGCTCGGGCGACTGCTCGGTCAAGTGCTCGGGCGAGTGCTCTGTCAAGTGCTTGGGTGAGTGCTCGGTCAAGTGCTTGGGTGAGTGCTCGGTCAAGTGCTCGGGCGAGTGTTCAGTCAAGTGCTCGGTCAAGTGCTCAGGCGAGTGCTCGGTCAAGTGTTCGGTCGAGTGCTCCGTCAAGTGCTTGGGTGAGTGCTCGGTCAAGTGCGAGTGCTCGGTCAAGTGCTCGGGCGAGTGTTCGGTCAAGTGCTCGGTCAAGTGCTCGGTCAAGTGCTCAGGCGAGTGCTCGGTCAAGTGTTCGGTCGAGTGCTCGGTCAAGTGCTTGGGTGAGTGCTCGGTCAAGTGCTCGGGCGAGTGCTCTGTCTAGTGCTCGGTCGAGTGTTCGTTCAAGTGCGAGTGCTCGGTCAAGTGCTCGGGCGAGTGTTCGGTCAAGTGCTCGGTCAAGTGCTCAGGCGAGTGCTTGGGTGAGTGCTCGGTCAAGTGCTCGGGCGAGTGCTCAGTCAAGTGCTCAGGCGAGTACTCGGTCAAGTGCTCGGGCGAGTGCTCGGTCAAGTGTACAAGTGCTCGTACAATTACTCGGACAATTACTCGGACAAGTGCTCGTACAAGTGCTCAGACAAGTGCTCCTATAAGTGCTCCCGAATGGCTCATTTCTATCCTCAAACCACCCCCTTTATGGGGTCCTTCCATCACCCTCCCCCTCCCTGCGATGACTTAATCTTCCCGAGATATGGGAAGGGATCCGTGCCCTTGCAGTGGAGATAATATGAGTTATACACACGTACGCACACACAAGCAAACCAGAAAGAACCAAGCACACGCTCACAGACACACACATTGAGCCATCGTATACACTTCTTGTGAAATGTTACTACTGTGCTTCAATGTGTAACTGGCGCATACTCATGCACCCAGATGAGTCAGAAAGCCAATCAATCAATCGCAGATAACTGACTGACCTAAGATGCTGTTTTACGACAAAGATCGTGCAAAGACGAACTATAGACGTATGCCACTTCAGATCTTTATATACAAGCTGTTTTCGAGAGTCATTACGAATCGTCACGCACGCAGGTTTGACGCCTTATAGCTTTCTGAACACGCCTGGTTTCGAAAAGTTATCCGAACCATAGAACACATACATATGTTGCGGAAGACAAAATAGGAAATCGTAGAATATAATCAGCCATTATATTCAGCGTTTGAGAACTATGAGAAAACTTTTGATTAGATCGAGTCCTGGCTAAAGCGCTTGAACGGGAACGCCGCAATGTCAGTCGGCCTTCAAAACAAAAATTTGAAATCTGTCCGGCTGCAGAAAAGGGTGAGACAGGGAGACATTATATCTAACCACCTGTTCACAGTTGTTATGGAAGAAGTCCTGTGATTGGAAGAGCTCGGCACCAACATTAACAGTGAGTACATCACCCACATTTGATCGTTGACGATAATTACTATGATTTTGCCTGAGACTTTGTCCTAGGTTCAGATATCAATGGACTCGATAGAGCATCTCAAGAACTCTGTCTTAAAATGAACATAGATAAGACAAAAATGATGTCAAAAGTTCATGTTCCAAAAATCCATGGCTCTGAAGTTTGGAGACTATACTCGAAGTTAGGGTTCAAAAACTCAAAAAAACTCAAAATGTTTTTTATTTAAGTAGATGCTTTACACATGCTTTTAAATCGTCAATATTTTTTTCTACCTAGCACAAAGTCCCAGGCAAAAGGTTTGCAATCCGGATATCCGGATATCCGTTGTATCTGGATATCCGTCAATTTTACTATCCGGATTATTTCTAGTAAATTATCCGAATATCCGAATAATATAAAACTTGTTTAGAAGGCGATTACAGAAGCATAATTTTAATCGAATTATCTCTACTAACGTTCGTTCGGAGGTCTTGATAGAAAGTACTTTAGACTTTTAGTAAAAAATATATTTAAATTATGTAGAGAAACCTATATTGTTTACATATGAATAAACCACTAATCAGTTTTGTGTATAGCAAGTACAAGCTACATTAAAGAAAAAAACGTTCTTCAGGACATATAGGAAATAACATAGACAAACTCCTAATTTCGTCATTCATTTTATTGATTTCTTCTGAGCTATCGAAATAATTTAAGAAGTTCTTAGGACAAACATAGGCGACCATAAGCCTCTCTGTCAGCAATGTGACTACTTGTAAAAGTTGTAAACTCGTAAAGACCCAAGAGCCAGATTGACCCGACACTGCACTGTACCGAGGCCGTGTTTCCCGGGCGTCAAATTGTACGAGGATTAAAATAGCTCTTAAACAGCTGAAGAACAACAATGCACCGGCTGATGATGGATCACGGCTGAGCTTTTGAAAGCAGGTGGAAAACTGGTACTACAAGCTCTTCACAAGTTGTTTAATTCTGTTTTGCTTGAGAGACGAACGCTTACGGTATGGCACGAAATGTGGTGGTGAGCTTCTTTAATAAAATGCAATAAGAACCTGCTGGCGAACTATAAACCATCATATTTCTAGAATCATGTCTACACTACAGTCTGTTTTGTTTTGTTGTTATCCCAGTGAACATGAGTAAACGTTACTCTATCAATTTTTACTATGCATGCAAGAGATGCATCCATTGAGCATTTGGTATGGTTAGGGCAAAGTCGAAGCCACCAGAGCACACACCTGGTCTCCCATGTAATGGACAGATCAGTTGAAGACTGTGCTGGGAATTCCCATAAATAAATGTACCAGAAGAGCCGCGGTGCGAGAGGAATTTCAACATGCTTTTCGACGGGCCAGTAAAGCTACGCAATGATGATGACGAATACTCTGTCAAGAGTGAACCGATCAATACAGAAGTTCTGTTTTTTATAAGCCGTCTTGGAGAATCATCGCGAATCGTTTCGCACGTGGATATGACGACTTTCATCCACCCAAACATGTCGGTATTCAAAAAGGTTTCAGTATCGATCACATATTCAGAGAAAAAAGTTCAAAACTTTATTCTGAGTAACCCCATCAAACGCACTTTTTTTTAACGCTGTTGCAGATAACATAATAGAATACTGAAGAGTGTCAGTTACTATGCTCGGCATTCTGGACTATGAAAAAATATTTGATTTGATCGAGACCTGTGCCCTGTCCTGTGACCAGTCATTTCATTTCATTTATTCAAGAAACAATATAGATTGTATGTGAATAATAACAATAATTATGTAATTGTAATAAAACTAAGTCATATGAGAAAATCTATTGAATTATGTAGTGCTAGGAAACTCAGGTGTCTCTTGATGAATACTACTAGAAAAGAACCTCATATACAGGGTGACTGGTTGAACGACGGACGTATTTAAAGAGATGATAGGATAATTTACATACTTTTCAACCATATAAAACAAAAAAATCATACATTCAAAAAACACAAGTTACATATTTTTTTATAAAACGCAACTATTCTTGTGTTTTCTAACTCTATGCCTGGGTACTTACCACTTTCCCACAGCATGCACCGTGCTGCTCGTGGTCGCTAAGGCCAATCTCTTGGACAGGCTGATAACACACTGATAATGAAAGGATGGAGTCCCTCTTCATGTAGGATACGTTACTCCAACCACTGGGATAGCTGGAAATGCCTTCCTGCATTTCGCGTACTTTCACATGGGTAATAATCGAAGTAAATTGCTTTGTGCAGGTTCACTGGATAACGAAGGATTCCTTCCTCGTCCTTGATTAGGGTTAGGAACTGGAGGAGGGCAAACGCTCTAAGACTCCTAAAAAAAATCCTATGATGGCAACTTATGTAATTCATGATACATCGCAATATGATGTAATTCACGTCTAACAACACTAGCTGACATCACATAGCACCACATCATATCCCAGTATCCACGTTAGAGTACTGATAAGCCATTATCACTATTAAGGCACTGCAATCCACGCGACAGCGACGTAGGTAAGTAAAACGAGAATGTTCGCGGCGAGCGGGAGGCGCGAGGCGCATGCCATCCCTAACGATGGCCCGCGGGTGACTGACTACGGCCAGCGCGGCGCGGCGCAGGGTAGAGACGCGGGAGCAGTCACTCACGCGCATGCGCAGTATTGCGCAGTGGCGAGTCCGCGCCGCCACTCGGGGTCGTTGCCCGAGGCCGCGTACATGTGACTTAGTATTTAGTAAATGTAAAAGTGGACTTTAAAATTATTTTTTAAATGATGAAAATTAAGGTCATGTTTTTTTTACATATTTGGAATGTGTATCAGCTTCTTATTCACCTCCTTAAATGCGTTCGTTGATTTACCAGTCACCCTGTAGGCGTACGCTCCACTCTAAGTCACGAATTGCGATATAAATAATTAAATTGAAATAAATCACTATTTTATTCCGTTTGGGCGGTGTTAGAAATAGTATAAGTTGGGCAGCAGTGTGTTTGTTCACTTTAATCATATTTTTACATAAACACCCTATATAAAAATACATTTAACGAAGAAAATTAAAGTATTTTAAAAATTATCCGAAATATCCGTTTTATCCGGATATCCGGATATTTTAAAATTTAATATCCGTTTTATCCGGATAGTAAATTTGAACGGATAATGCAAACCCTACTCGAAGTTATTGACTAATGTAGGGCGACTTTAAATTAGTTCTTGATACCAAAGAGTGTGCATGTGCTCATGATAACAAACAAATTTCCCTAAGGAACCCATAGTCAAATCGCAAAAAATATTGACTCTTAATACTAATTTGGCCGGTTAGTTGGTCAATTTGTATGGAGAGTCCAGATTTTTTTTGCGATTTGACTATGGTTTCCTTAGGGAAAGCTGACCTACTTGGAACCTGACTTTCCCTAAGGAACCCATAGTCAAATCGCAAAAAAAAATTTGGAGTCTCCATACAAATCGAGCAACTGACCGGCCAAATTAGTATGAAGAGTCCAACAATTTTTTTGCGATTTGACTATGGGTTTCTTAGGGAAAGTTATTTGTTATCATGAGCACATGCATACCCTTTCGTAACGAGAACTAATTTAAAGTCACCCTATACAGGGTGTAACAGAAAGGTGTGACAATACTTCAAGGTTGGCTTTTACCCATCAAACTGAACAACTTTTGTTCTACAACTTTGTTGAAATCGCAAAATTTTTTTTGGACTTTTCATACAAATCGATCAGCTGGCGAACCAAGTTTGTATGAAAAGTCCAAAAAATTTTTTGCGATTTCAACAAAGTTGTAGAACAAAAGTTGTTCAGTTTGATGGGTAAAAGCGAACCTTGAAGTATTGTCCCACCTTTCTGTTACACCCTGTATATATGTATATATTTGTATTTATCAGGTATATAAATTCCTTGGAAAAAAGTCCAGCGTGTAACTTCAAGAAAGATACCTCTCAAGTGTCTCAAGACTAAAGCCTTTGATCAAATTATTTTTAAAGCTTTTACTAACTGTTTATTATGCATTATGTCAAAGTATTTTAACATACGGAATCTCGGCATGGGGTGGTGCTTGCAAAACATACTTGCTGAGACTCGAAAGATCCCAGCGTATGGTATTGAAGGTGATGATGAACAAGAGCTTTCTCTACAGGACCGAGACCCTTTACAAAGAAATTGGAGTACTAACAGTAAGGCAACTGTACGTTCTTAATATATTGCAGAATTTAAACATACCACAAAACGAGACTCAGCTGAAGAGAAGACCTCGTATCACATCCTTTAAACGAGTAAATACGACATTCGCCCAGAGACATAAAAGCATTCGCGCAGTCACTGCATATAATAAAATAAGCAAGTTTTTTAATATTACGAGGGTAAACAAATACAAACGGAAAGTTATTCTTCAAAACTACCTCAAAACTTTAAATTATTCAAGCACAGAGATGTTATTAGAAACTATTAAATAAAATAAAACGAGTGCACACGCACAACACACACACACACGCACGCACGCGCACACACACTCACACTCTCACTCACACACACAAACACACACACACACATACACACACACAGTGAGATACACACGCACTAAGTCAACAAACACACACAAGATACAGATATAATAATAATATGTATGTTTTTTACATGTACACACTTATTAGGATAAAAAAGAAATGTCATACTTTTACTGTCATACTAAATATTTTCATGTATTATTTGGTCCCCACGAAACAGGCTTTGCCTAGTGTGGAGACCAAAATGTAACCCATGTTTTCTGTTTTTCTGTGGTAAATAAAGAAATTTGTAATTTTATTTGTAATTTGTGTTGCTAATGATAATTATCCTTCCTTGTCTTCTAGATTTAATTGGTTAACATGTAGTAGTCCTCGTCTACGTTTGACCCACTCGCACGTAGTTTAGCGCCATAAGAGAAAAGAGACAGCTAGGTACTCTCCCACCTCGGCGCCATTGCATGGTCCAATCCTCATTCGTTTTCGTGCGCGCACGGCTACCGAAGAAAGAAAGAAAGAAAGAAAGAAAGAAAGAAAATAAATCCTTGTGTGTGCTTAGAAGAAAATAAATCCTTACGTTACTTTTAGATAAGGAGATTATGTGGAAAGGAAATACGTCTATTTAATCTTCCGGCACGTATCCACCGCCATCGTGCGTTTATACTGATGCCTACTATCCGCAGTTGAGATTCCTTCTAGTGTTTCCAAACGCGTGTGTTATTATTTCAAAACCAACCTCGAGAAGGACGGTCTATTTAAAAAATATAAAAAAAAAAAATTCTCGAGTTTGTCATCCGACAATAACTCCAGAAATTGAGGCGATGCTGAACTATTAATCTAAGATGGAGCCAAAAATAGGGATATTATAGCTATTTTTCTTAACCATAACCTTACGGTTATGCCCAATACCTACCGCTAACCTGATTTATTGAAACAACAGACATCCTGTCATTTCAGTTTATATAACTGATTGAATGAATGATGAAACACCCGACCGATTTCGGTCATGAGTCATGGCGACCACTTCGACTCCTAGTAGACTTGTTGACTGTGGGGCGCCCGAAAATAGCTAATATAGCCAATCTTCGCGGCAAACCCCCGTGCACAGTGCAGTTTAATTTAATTAAGTAATATACCAGCCTTTTATTTATTTCTTCATCATATTATAAAATACTTATCTGCGAGTAATAGTGTTCTGTGATACTTATACACTGGAATCGCAAGGGAGACAATTATTCGGTGTTGTGTTCGGTGGTTTTGTGAAGATGTCAAAGGGCATATACAAAAAGTTAAAAGAATTGAGTTGCATCGGATAGCGAGCAGGGAGATACGTATGTATGTATGTGCCACTGCCGCTCAGCCAGCCCAAACGCAACCCGTCGCGTCGCCGCCGCGCCGACGACGCGCTGCCGCCCCCGCGCTGGCGCGCTGACCGATCGCTGCGAAGCGCGCCCTCCGCAGCTCAGCCGCATTTTAAGGTAGCGGGTAGATGGAAATATTTTATGGATGCATTAAAAAGGTATTGTTTGGTATAACTAGACCATTTACACAAAATATTGAGATAAAGACTCTCATTACCCCAGATGAATTTTTTGGCCCTGGACAAGTCGTGGCCAAAATATGGTATATTTTTGATCAAAATTGTAAAAGTTAACGCAGCAACCCTATGAAAAACTCTTTGCTTCGAGTATTATTTTTATAATCCATAAAAGTGAAGACAAGTTTAATTTATACTGGATTTAAAATGTTAATCAAATTTTGAATATTGATAATTTGAAATCTATTTTATCGTACCTACATAGTTGCCCAGGGCAGTTACATGGTAAAAGCAATAAATAAAATAGGCCGATATCCTCGTGCTCATGCACGATTTTATCTTACTTAAAACACTTTTTTCTATATAAGTACTTGTGTTTTACTTTTCAGCCTGTGCTCAACTTTTATAGGACTATAGTCCTATGAACACTATAGTGTTCATTAACTTTATGAACAGATTCAGGAGTTTTTTCAATCTGTTTTTACTATATTATTCTATGTTATTCTTCTTTTCGGTCGATAACAAACCTAAATAGTCTCGGCCCAAAATTCAGCCACGCGAATTGCCCTGTCCGTGGCACTCATTAGATCTGCCTGCCTGCAGTTATCTGGGCATGCAGGGCACGACGTCAAATACTCCATTGTTTGGGGAACTACGCCACACTTAAACTCCACGCCAACACAAAACTTGGAACCATCTGAGGATGTTATCACCATTATATTATTATCTTATTGAAAGGTGTTAAACTTAACACCAAATATATTTTAAATCAGCGAATTAAATTGTATGTACAATATTGTACACATTAATTCTTTAAATAATTAATTGATAGAAACCAGTTCGGTATACGATTCAAAACCCTTTCGATTTACAGTTACCATAACTGACAAGTAATCGTTAATAATTATAATAAGAAAAATAAAAGTATTTTATAAAATAAGGTTTTCTGTACCTTATACTTAAAATTGTCTTTTTTGTACCTAGCTTCTGCTACTTACACGAAACTTGCAATGACAGCGTTTCGGAAAGTATTAATTATAATAAATACATATACCTACGTTATTTTTTCTTATGAAGCCATGTCTTCAGTCTAGATGACAATGATTCATAGGTGTGCCTGTTTTTAAGTTTAATGCAGGTTAAGTCTTAATAAAGCTGCCGCAATCACCAGATAAGAATAAACAATAATGTTTGATGGGTGAAATCTGTGAATTGTTAGATGGTGGATAATCAAAATTTTGACTTTGCATAATCAAAATTTTTGTTGATGCCTCCACAGCACACTGGAGATGTCCTTGTGAGGATGGTGAAAATTATTTATTGGCATTGTTTAAGATCGCCTATAATCAAAATATACATTAAAAAGATTTATATATGTTGAATGAATTAAAAATGAAAAATGTGAACATCAGCGAATTTTGCAAAAACTAATTCATAGCTTACGTGAAACTTCTGGTATATTTTGAACTAAATTATTTACAATTGAAAGTTTATTAACCGCGATATACTTTCGTGGCTATATAAAATTACAGCATTTTTTTCTCTATAAACCAAACAGGTAGTTTTTTTTAAGTAAACACACAACAAAAGAACGAGAAATTAAAATGTTAAAAAGTTGTGACAATAGAATACTATTGCTGGTATTGACAATAGAATACATATAAAACTTGCTGAAATTACCGTTATCGATACAGTTTAGATAAATGTACTAAACATGTTTTCTACTTCATTCCAAAACTTATTAAATAAGCTTATCCAGCCTAAAATAATAATTTTAACTTAAAGAATAAATACAAAATGTAATAAGTACATTTTTACATCTTTGTAATGTTTTCCGTTTATTTGTGTAACTGTCTTCAACGGTTCCCACTTTTTCCAATTATTATGAACTTCATATTATTATTTCGAAATTATGACTTATTATGTAATACGAGTAAGTCTTAAAAAAAATGCTGCTCAAGCTACTACCGTTTTCATACCTGACGTAGGGTCAGTTATGAAATCAGAATTTATCTATATTTTATTTCTTATAAGTGAACCTGAAACTTATATTTTCAAATATTGTCTCAAATATTTACTTATTCATTCGTATAAGGAACGAACAAGTGCATATCGTCAGTGCTGGATATAAAATTTCTATCACTGGTCGATAATACCAGTTTCGGTTCACGTCTAGCTTTAAACAGTGGGGGAATATTATCGATCAGGAGTATAGATTCGTTGGTTTGTTCACGGCTCATCCCCATTGCGGGTATACCTATAGTTATTCGGGTTTATTTTGTGATACATTTTTTGTCAAATTACCTAAAAATGAATTTCAGATGTTCAACGTGAATTATTCAAGCAGTACATGAAAGATGTACAGGTTAAAACCATATTTGTTAAAATACGATAGGTACATAGTGTAATTAAGGTTCCAGAATATCGTATTAGATTACCATCTTAGCAGTTCTTTGGACTTAGAACAGATGTTCCAAATAGCTAAAAGGATGGAAATGTCAAACAGGTTCCCTATGCATCGACGTCGGTTCCCAACGACGCTGCATATACCTTTCATAAAACACTATCGTCTATCGCTGCACTTATGCTAAGTGTAACCTTATCACTCTGAACCTAACGTCAAGTTCAACTAACAATCACATTTATAAAATTGAACAAGATTTAATTTTATTCTCATATTGTTTATTTGATAACCTTCTAGGAAGTGTTATTTTTTAATAATTTATTGTGTACACAAAATGGGCATAATATAAAAGCTTACCATCAAATATACGCAAGGGGTGCAACTTGTTTCTAAAAGAAATTTCTTCCAGAAATAAATTTCTGTTAATTGAATTACAGTTATAAAGTCTCTCAGATTATATTTTATTGCAATAATTCTCATACCTATACCTACAACATTGTTAGTCTCTCTAAACATCTACATGTTAACCAATTAAATCTAGAAGACAAGGAAGGATAATTAGATGATCAAACGAACTTACCTCAAGTGAAGTTCGATCTTAATTATCCTTCCTTGTCGGAGAGATTTAAGGTCCCTCCCTGCCCTAGAGTAGACAATACTAGGATGCTAGTATTAAAACCCCTAATACCAATGTTGTAGTATGTAGGTTGCCTTTTTTATTCTCTAAAATGTATGAGGCTTGGACCATGCAATGGCGCCGAGGTGGGAGAGTACCTAGCTGTCTCTTTTTCTCTTATGGCGCTAAACTACGTGCGAGTGGGTCAAACGTAGACGAGGACTACTACATGTTAACCAATTAAATCTCTCCGACAAGGAAGGATAATTAAGATCGAACTTCACTTGAGGTAAGTTCGTTTGATCATCTAATCATATGGAACTAAGACATTTTCGCTTCTTATGGGCCTCATAAGAAAACTTAAGGTCACCCAAAGCGCTATGAAGTATGCTTGGAGTTTCTTTACGTGATCAAATCAGAACTGAGGAGGTGCGTAGTAAGAATATAAAGTAACGCACATAACTCACAGAATCGCTTAACGAAAGTGGCAGTGGGTGGAGCACATAGCTTATAGAATTGGTGACGGTCGTCGGAAGCCATTAGAGACGGGCAACGTAAGACCAGTTTTGAAAAACCTAAAGGGAAGCCAATCTATCCTTGAAAAATTATTATTATTTAGAAGCTTTATAATGCCTAATACCTAATACTTTTACGCGGATATCACACTGAGGCGGAATTCGGACGGGAGCGCGGAGCGACGAAATTCGCATGCGGCAGCGATCCGCTCCACCGGACGGTTTCCGTCGGAATTTCATCGGAAGCTGCAGTGCACGACGAAGGCGCGGATTCCGCGCCACCGCCGGGCGGTTTCCGTCCGAATTTTGTCCGAAGTTGCAGTGCACGACGATTTTCGTCATACGTTTATCTAACATTCGAACGTGTATATATGTAACGAGGGATGTTTTTGTTTGTAACAAGCTCAGAACAAGAATAGGTATAGAAACTGAATTCCATACAATACTCCTTCCAAAAAGCAGGGTAGTACTTTATCCTATATATACGTATACATCTTTGTCAACAGAGGTCAACCTTGAATGGTAAGTCGCGATGGTTTCATATAACTATGTTTTCCATCCAGTCTAACTTGACCTATGCGTATGCAAAACCACAGCGTAAAGATTCAATCACGGAAAAACAGTAAGCAAACTCAGTAAATCGAAGCAACAAAATGTATGTTATAGAATAACGAAACGGGTTTCATTAATAAATATATTAATTTCTTAATATTTCTTTGCAAATTATCAGTATTATAAACGGAAATTGCCCGTTTTTTCATGTTAAACAACTTTCGCGTAGCAGGAGTACTTTACTTACTGTTATCTCTGTGTTCTGTGGCATTCCACGTCACAGCGTTTCGATTAGAACAGAGTTGATAGTGAAGTCGCTTCTACTTTATTTTTTTACGAAAAATTTTTTTTTTCCTACGGCAAACATTCTTAGAAAAACATCGAAGTGAACATTATCTTCACTAGCTGGAGGACCCGGCTTCACTCAGGGAGTTGATGTAAGATCGCCTGGTACTTGGAACAAAAGATAAAAAAAATAATCTAAGAGGTTTTTTTATTGAATCTAACAATTCACATATCTGGTTCATTAACAATATTTTTCGTTTTCAGAATATATAATTATTTTAGAATTCCCTACCTCATCCCCCGCACCCCGAGCCTCACCCCCTCCCGCTCCCCGAGCCTCACCCCCCGCACACCACGCTTCACACCCCGCACCGCGCCTCACACCCCGCACGGCGCCTCACCCACCGTACCCCAAGACTCACCCCCCGCACCCTTAGCCTCATCCCCCAGAAACACGAGACTCAACCCCCGCACCGCGCCCCCCCCCCCTCACGCCTAAATCACATATTATAACATTTATTATGCGATAGTAGGTACCACACACTCTGTCAGAGTCTGGTTCCCATAGTACAAAAAAAGTAGAGACGACTCTATTTGTTGCCCTACCGACCTTGTTCTGAAGCAGTAGTTCTGTTTCGTTTTTGCGCGGATCGCGCGCGAATCGCGCCTCCGGACGGAAAAACGGCGTCAGTGTGTGGTACCCAGCGAATCACATCGCGTCGCCATCCGGGAGCGCGGATCCGTCGTGCGAATCGCGCCTCCGGGCGGAGAAGCGGTGCCAGTGTGTGGTACCCCGCGGTTTTTGTATACAAATCAACATTTTACAGTACAAAGTTTAAATCCGCTCCAGCGCACCGCAATTCGCCTCGGTGAGCGGAGCAGTGTGTTTTCCGCCTTAATTTCAAAGTAAAAAATAAGGGAATTACATGCCTCAGTAAGTAAATCAGTAACGTTTTTCGATAATAATCAATGTCGTCCCCAGTGTTAGCGCAGATACTTTTTCTGTATGGGGATGGTTATGCCATCATCATGGACCTCCGATATGGTATAACAAGTTAACAACTGCCTTTCAAAGCACAGAAACAGTCGAGATAAATGCCACTTACAGTCAAACCCATCTAGGTTATGACCGTATGTGTAACCAGTTAACCTACATGATCTGATGACCATGACCACTGCACAGTCAACAGCGTGTTTTGACTGTAACGATGAGCATAATCATGATTTTACCTCGATAAGTAGGTATATTTTATGCTATATTTTCATAGGTTACAATTATACTTAGAATTAATTTATATAATTTTATTGCTCTTTTCTCTTTTTTTTACTATGTTATGTTATTTTAATCGGCTGTATTTGTTGCTTCCATATATGTGTGTATTTGCTAAATAAACATATTTCTTTTCTATTCTATATCAAGTACAAACTTTTTCGTTAGGTTATGCCTAATAACTTTTCTTCTGCACGAGATCCAGGTGAGCTGTCATACAAAAAAAGTTAGTACTTTGTGTGACCTATTTTACGATATAGGTCACAATGCGTTACAAGTGTTACAACATATGGGCCAAAATCGCCCATTCTCCTTTCATACATTTTTAGAACAAAATTCCGTTTTTGACATTTGATAAAAAAAGTAACTGAAAATGACTAGCAGTCAACTACCGGATTAAGTTATAATCTTTTATCACAATGTAAATACTAAGTGATATAAGAACTATTTAAAATACCGTTTTGTTTAGAAAATTAACATAGCTATAGTAAAAACGATGTTTTATCCTATATAGTATGTTAGTCAATAGGTTAATAGGGTAAATCGCACCCGCGTTGTGCGTCTTCTGAATTCAGTCTTAGGTCACGAGCATACCTACATAGCCTAATATCCGTACACTCAGACGGGGGAACAATAGTAAAATTTTATTTTTTACTGAACGGTACATAAAATGCAAAAAAAAAACAATTAAACAATATTATTAACCGTTCTCAAGTTATGGGACTTCGAATTTTTTTTATAAAAAATCCAGATTTTTGTCTATTGTCCCCTTTTTTTTGTGTTTTGTACCTCTAATGTTTTTGTTTTTGTATTTTTTGTGTAGCAGATTAGTTGCTCCATTATTTTAAACACAAAAACTGCAAGTAACTGTACCAACTGAGTCGTATTAGACGATTGATTGTTAAAAAAAGAAATAAATTTGTGAAAAGTTTTTTATTCTTTGTAAGATATTTAAAAAAAAAGTCTATGTTAGTTGTGCTGCAGATATGCTTCAAAATATCTACGGTTCTTCAGCTTTCCGATAAGGTATAATTTGCTAGGGTGTTATCAGGATTCTCGGAAAAAATATCGATGAAAGACTCCCAGGTAATAACAAAAATAACGGTATTTCGTAAAGTTGCTCGCAGCGCCTATTGTCCTACAATGGGTAGCGCGTCGCGTGCGAGCGGGATATCATACAATGTAAACGCGTGCAAGAGAGACAAGTGATTTCAAACGCCATTTTGTTGTTATTGTGTTTGGTTAGTCTGCTTACGCGATTCGTCCGTGGTAGATGCGATACTTGGTGCTCTTTGTTTTTTACTCGACTTAGCTTGTTTTTCTGGACTGTTTCCTCCTATTCGTGACTGTGCTTGTTAACTGGACCTTGATTTGTGCTTCTGATTTGGAACTGTTGAAGATGGCGACCTTTACGAACGAAGAATATGCTGATATTTTGATTTGTTATGGGTATTGCAACTGTGTATCCTTCCAAGCTCGTCAAGAATACATAGCACGTTTTCCTGGCCGCCGAATTCCGGATATTAGTGTCTTAGACGGAGTTTACCGACGAATTAGAGAGACTGGCTCTGTTTCGAGGCGAAGAACAGACCTGGGTAGACCACGTATTAATGATGATGATGAAGAGGAAGATAATGAGATTGTTCGACGATTTCGACTGGATCCGACTACGACAACCAACGTTGTTGCCCGAGAACTTGGAATTTCACAATGGAAAGTGTGGTTTACTGTGCATACTGCCGGTCTCTACCCCTACCACTACACGCCAGTGCATGTTATCGAAGAAGGAGATCCTGTGAGGAGGCTGGATTTCTGCAGGTTTATGTTGAATGCAGATTTTGAAGATCCTTCGTTTTTTCGAAGCATCTTGTGGACTGATGAGTCCAAATTTGATCAAGATGGGATAACCAATTATCATAACGCCCATCATTGGGCTCCGAAAGCAGGAAGAAATCCTAATAAGAAAAGGGTAAAGGGGTCACAGAGACGTTTCAGCCTTAACGTATGGATGGGAATAATTTCAAACCATATGATTGGGCCTTACTTTCTACCTCCAAATTTGGATGGAGAGACCTATGAAAATTTTTTGAGACAAGATTTACCCGATTTGCTCGACGACATACCATTAAACCTCATTCGAGACATGTGGTTTCAGCACGACGGGTGCCCCGCGCACTTTAGAAGGAGTGTCAGAGAGTGGCTAGACACAAATTATCCAAATAAGTGGATCGGGAGGGGTGGGCCTACACCGTGGCCAGCTAGAAGTCCAGACTTGACACCCATGGATTTTTATGTGTGGGGGCACATGAAAAGTTTGGTTTACAAAGAACCTAACCCAATAACATCTGTTGATGTTTTGAGGCAGAAAATTATTGATGCTGCTAACGAAATAAGAAGAGGACTATCAACTGGGGTAGTGAAAAGTGGCTTAAGACACAGAATGCGTGTATGTGTGCGAAATAGGGGCGGACATGTGGAACATGTACTGTAAAAAGGATTAATAAACCTCATTCGTTACCTATTTGGATTGTTTTATTTTGTTTTCTGACTAAAGTTAAATTTGACGCTTAAGTATCGTTATTTTTTACTACTACCTGGTAGCATATCATCAATGTTTTTGTTAAAAAAATCCAATAATACCCTATTGTATTATACCTTATCGAAAAGCTGAAGAACCGTAGATATTTTTAAGCACATCTGCAGCACAACTGTCATAGATTTTTTTTAAAATATCTTACAAAGAATAAAAAAACTTTTCACAAATTTATTTCTTTTTTTTAAATTAGTCGTCTAATACGACTCAGCTGGTACAGTTACTTGCAGTTTTTGTGTTTAAAATAATGGAGCAGAACGCCTCCGGGCGGAGAAGCGGTGCCAGTATGTGGTACCCCGCGGTTTTTGTATACAAATCAACATTTTACAGTACAAAGTTTAAATCCGCTCCACCGCAATTCGCCGCGGTGAGCGGAGCAGTGTGTTTTCCGCCTTACAGTAAAAAAATATCGGCACCCTTCCTAGCAAAGCAAAGTATATCGAATGTTTTTCAAATGAATGTAGCTGTATGTATCGCGTCATTGTCTGACCTTGAGCGGATGCGGTACGCGCCGCGCGCATCGCGTCTACGTTCGCCGCCGCCTCGTAAGCCGTAAATGTTTAATAAACGTATTATCTAAAGAAATTCTAAAACTACTATTTTGCCGAAATTTAATTGGATAGTTTTAAAAAACTGTTTACTTCTGTAAATTGTGACTTCTAAAGGAATAAAACTGGACTGAGAAATTATGAGCCGTGAGCATTTTTACGGAAACTATAACATTACGTTCCTATAGGAAAATGTTTTGGATACTTACACATAGAAAAGTCTTATGAGGTATAAAACCATAGTAAAAAATAAAAATTAACCGAGAAATTATACCTTGGTAATTATAGCAAAATAACAAATTTTGATAAATATCGAAGTTAAAAAGTTCGAAAAAGTTTTGGACAGTTTTACATACATATAATAACAAACTAGCACTAACATATCGCGTTGGAATAATAGATTGAGAAATTATTCGGTAAGAGTTATTAGCAATATTCATGTTTAGGTATAAAATACCTACTTCCAAAACATACATCTCCGGGATACCTTGTCACACCTCATCTATGGAATCTACTTAATCATACTGCAAAGTTTTACGGACAGAGGAGTTAATGCATACCTCAACCTCCTCGATGACTGGACTATTTGCCCACTCCTCCTTAGGGGTCTCTTCGACGGCCTTTTCAAACGCAGCCACTGGTTCCTCGGCGTCCATAAAACGTTTTCCTCGAAGTTTTTCTTTTATTTTCGGGAATAAATAAAAATCGCAAGGTGCGAGGTCGGGGCTATACGCCTGGTGACCCAGTAATTCCACGTCTGACGTCGCCAAATAGTCGATCGTTTGCTTGGCGGTGTGCGACGAGGCGTTGTCGTGGTGAAGGAGGATCCTACTGCGAGGTCATTTCTCCCGAACTTTTTCCAAGACAAGTGGCAAACAATTGTTAGTGTACCACTCTGCAGTAACTGTTTTTCGATCCTCTAAAACAATTGTTGCGTAATGACCTGTCCTTCCGAAGAACGAGGCCACCATCTTTTTTCCCACGCTTCGACCTCTCTTCACTTTAGTTGGCAACTCCTCGGAAGGAAACACCCACATAGCAGACTGTCTTTTAGTTTCAGGATCATAACAGTAAATCCAGCTTTCGTCACCCGTAAGTATGTCGAACACAGCATTTGAGTCACCTCCGTTAAATCTTTGAACCATTTCACGGCACCAATCAACACGACGGAGTTTTTGGGCCTCTGTCAAATTATGAGGTATCCACCGGGCACAAAGCTTCCTGACCGCTAATTATTCATGGAGGATTTTGTGCACTTGACTCATACCGATGCCTAAGCTTGTCCGAATCTGCTGATAGGTCACTCTTTTGTCAGTCTCTATCATACGCCGCACATGACTGATGTTATCTTCAGTCGTCGCCGTAGAAGGCCGTCCCTCACGCAGATCATCGGTGAGAACTCATTAAACCAGTTGTAAACAGTGGCACGAGATGGGGCTTCATCGTGAAAGGCCAATCGAAGTCTATCATAACTTTCTTGTTGACTTAAATGACATCGAAAGTCATAAAAAATCATTGCACGAAAATTTTCTCGCGTTAAATTCATGCTGACGTGACACAGATAATTTTCAGTTTGCCGCCAAATCGTGAAACAAATGACAAATGAATGAAATACATACACGATAACATTGGCAGAGTTCCATTTTCAAAATTTGAACTTATTTTTTTATTATATCGTTTACAAGAGGCCAGTTCTAAAAACTTTCAGTGTCGCCCTCGTAATAAAAACATTGTTAAACATAACATGTCAAAAACGAAACAAGCGGGGCAGTAAACCATTGAATCTTAATTGAACATTGTTCTGTTGTTTTAACGAATTTAAGGTAAATAACACTGTATTAAAAAACATTATTACAAGTCATTATCAGTCTATATCAACAGGAAGGCGACACACTTTCGTAATAGGTCTCTTAAATATTGAATTTTTGCACTTCACTGTCACTACAAGAATTAATGCGGAAAACACACTGCTCCGCTCACCGCGGCGAATTGCGGTGGCGCGGATTTAAAGTTTGTACTGTAAAATGTTGATTTGTATACAAAAACCGCGGGGTACCACACACTGGCACCGCTTCTCCGCCCGGAGGTGCGATTCGCACGACGGATCCGCGCTCCCGGATGGCGACGCGGTGCGATTCGCTGGGTACCACACACTGACGCAGTGTGTGGTGCCTACTATCGCATAATAAATATTATAATATGTGATTTACTCAATAATGTTATTATTTGTAACGAAATAATATAATAATGAAATCATGAGACTATTTGAGAGCACTCTGGAACATTGTGGAATACTCGGGAATAGTCTGGAACGTTGGGTACTATTTATGGGTGAGATTTGGGATGCGGAGGGGAGGGGGGGTGTGAGATACGACGTGCGGGGGAGGAATGAGATTCGGAGGGAGACGCATGGGTTGCGGGGGGAGAGGCGCGGGTGCGAGGGGGGGTGAGGCGCGGAGCGGGGGTTGAGTCTCGTGTTTCTGGGGGGTGAGGCTATGGGTGCGGGGGGTGAGTCTTGGGGTGCGGTGGGTGAGGCGCGGTGCAGGGTGTGAAGCGTGGTGTACGGGGTGGTGAGTTTTGGGTGGCGGGGGGGGGGGGTGAGGCTCGGGGTGCGGGGGATGAGGTAGGGAATTCTAAAATAATAATATACCCTGAAAACGAAAAATATTGTTAATGAACCAGATATGTGAATTGTTAGCTAAGGATTCAATAAAAAAACCTCTTAGATTATTATTTTTTATCTTTTGTTCTAACTACCAGACGATCTTACATCAACTCCCTGAGCGAAGCCGGACCCTCCAGCTAGTGAAGATATAGTTCACTTCGATGTTTTTCTAAGAATGTTTGCCGTAGTAAAAAATATTTTCGTTAAAAAATGAAGTAGAAGCGACTTCACTATCAACTCTGTTCTAATCGGAACGCTGTGACGTGAAATGCCACAGAACACAGAGATAACAGTAAGTAAAGTACTCCTGCTACGCGAAAGTTGTTTAACATGAAAAAACGGGCAATTTGCGTTTATAATACTGATAATTTGCAAAGAAATATTAGGAAATTAATATATTTATTAATCAAACCCGTTTCGTTATTCTATAACATACATTTTGTTGCTTCGATTTACTGAGTTTGCTTGCTGTTTTTCCGTGATTGAATCTTTACGCTGTGGTTTTACATACGCATAGGTCAAGTTAGACTGAATGGAAAACATAGTTATATGAAACCATCGCGACTTACCATTCAAGGTTGACCTCTGTTGACAAAGACATATACGTATATTATAGGATAAAGTACTACCCTGCTTTTTGGAAAGAGTATTGTATGGAATTCAGTTTCTATACCTATTCTTGTTCTGAGCTTGTTACAAACAAAAACAACCCTTGTTACATACATACACGTTCGAATATTAGATAAACGTATGACGAAAATCGTCGTGCACCGCAACTTCGAACGAAATTCGGACGGAAACCGCCCGGCGGTGGCGCGGAATCCGCGCCTTCGTCGTGCACTGCAGCTTCCGTAGGGTATTTTACTCTATACAAGAAAAAATCTAAAACTGCTTATTTACTGTTGTATTTGTAATACATAATCGATTTAATATGATTTCTATGCAATAAAATGAGAAAAAACATTTTATTTTTGATTTACAAATATCAAGTTTTTAAATCTGTTATTCAAATGTCTGAAACGACAGCCGCCATGCTGGTTGTCAGGTGACGTCACAATAGTGGTAATCAATGACATTTTGTTCGCGATATGTGTCTAAATTTTAGTACAGAGCTGTTTTATTTACTCCTGAAATGACGTCACGACCTAAGCATCATGGCGGCTATCGTTTTCGCGCGCTAATTGGCAATGGTAATTTAAAATGTATTTTTGGGGTACTCATAGGTTTCAAAAAATATTTTAAAAAATCTTTTTTACTTTTTCCCACCTAATGATCAATTTGAGATACTTTTCAAAAAATGGTGAAAAACCCTATTCCGACGGAAACCGTCCGGTGGAGCGGATCGCTGCCGCATGCGAATTTCGTCGCTCCGCGCTCCCATCCGAATTCCGCCTTAGTGTGATATCCGCGTAAATTATCATTTCCAGGGTGAGTTTCAATAACTCTTGCTATACTCCATTTGCCAGGAGGCATATTGTCTTCTTTGAGAAGGATCAGTTCGCCAATCTTTAAATTGGGTTGATCTTTCTTCCATTTTGGCCTTTGTTGTAGTCTAGTCAGGTATTCATTAGACCATCTTGCCCAAAAATCTTGAAGCATACGTTGGGTCAATTGCCATCGATTCAATCAGTTAATGTTGGTGTCTAAATAGCTCTCCTCTGGAACAGTGATGGGTGCTTCTCCCAAAAGAAAATGTCCTGGTGTTAATGGTGTAAAATCGGATGGATCTTCACTTATTGGTGAGATAGGTCTAGAATTTAGACACGCTTCAATCTGTGCAGTCACGGTAGACATCTCCTCGTAAGTCAGGGTGGAATTTCGCAGAATTCTTTTTAGGTGGAATTTGGTCGACTTCACACCTGCTTCCCAAAGTCCTCCAAAGTTGGGTGCTAAAGGTAGTATGTGATGCCACGTGGTGCCAACATTCGCCAAAATTTCTTCTATTTCATCTCGAACATCTTGGAAGCTTCTTTTGAACATAGATATTAGTTCTTTATTGGCTGCTGTCAGGTTGGTAGCATTGTCACTCCACATATTACTACAATGCCCTCTTCTTGCCACAAATCTTTTAAATGCAGCAACAAAATCTTGCGCCGATAGACCAGTCACTATTTCAATATGAATGGCACGTACAACCATACATATAAATATGACTATATATCCTTTTATAGTTTTACAACCGTGTCCTTTGGAAATTCTCAGTTCAACGGGTCCAGCTAGATCGACTCCGCTGTTAAGGAACGGTCGCGCAGGAGTTACTCTCGCTTTTGGCAGTGAGCCCATCAGTTGAGTAGATGTTGAAGCTCTATATCTTGCACAAATGACACATTTATGTACTGTTTGCTTTGCATTGTTTTTACAATTTGTTATCCAAAATTTTCTTCTGAGATGACTCAACATCAAAAGAGGTCCACCATGAAGAGTCTTAATATGGCAATCAGCTAATACCAACTAAGTGAATGGATGTTCTCCAGATAATATTATTTGATGCTTGGTATTCTCACAAATGTTAGCGTTAGCCAGCCGACCACTAACTCTCAATACTCCGTCTGTGTCTAGAAATGGACAGAGAGAGCGTAGTTTACTGTCCTTTTAAATCTGTTTTTTATTCTCTAATCTTTCCAACTCTTCTGGGTAACTCTCCTCTTGGCACAGTTTTATACATCTCTTCATAGATTTAGTAATTTCTTCTCCAGTTAAATGTTTGTGTTTTGGTTTATTTTTCAAAATTGCTCTATTTATGTAGGCAACTACTCTTAATAGTTTTGTTAAATTTGAATATCTTGTAAATATATTGTTGATTTCTTCTAGTTTTCCTGTCATTACTTTTATAGATTTTTCTTCTAATTTTGTACTGTTATTCTTTATCTTATTGAATTTTAACTTTGTTTCAGTCAATTCTTTAGGTCCTGTCCACCACAGTTTATGATTAAGGAGTTGTGATGGGAAAGCTCCGCGTGATGCGACATCAGCAGGATTTGATTCTGAAGATACATGATGCCAATGATCATTCGATAATGATGTCAAAATTTCAGATGTGCGATTCGCTATGAAAGTCTTCCAACGACTAGGGTGACTCTGCAACCACGCCAGCACTACATTCGAGTCTGTGTATGCATATATATTTTGATTTGAGATATCCAGATGTTCTGCAACTTCATTCAGTATTCTTGTTAAGAGGACAGCTCCACAAAGTTCGAGTCTTGGTATAGATACTGTTTTAATGGGAGCCACTCGGGTTTTTGCTGTAACTGAACTTTGACTGTACCATCTTGCTTGACTACTCGCAGATACACAACAGCAGCGTAGGGAGTGTTTGACGCATCACTGTGACCGTGCAGTTCTCTTGTCATATCATCTTCATTTGTGTTTAACTATCTGTCTATTGTAATATCTTTTACTTTTTCTAATTGTGTCTTATACTGTGTCCATTCTTCTTTTATGTTTGCAGGTACTTCTTGGTACCAAGTGACGCCAGCCAACCAGAGTTTTTGGATCATAACTTTTGCCAATATGATCACCGGTGACAGCCATCCCATGGGGTCAAATAGTCTAGCAATATCAGCGAGTATTGTTGTGTTTTTGGATGGTGTTGTAGTTATATTTATTATGTACTGAAATCTGTCTGTTGTTTTGTCCCACGATATTCCCAGGGTTTTAACTACTTCGTCATTTCGTATAATATATGTTTCTGTTCGCGACAAAACTGTAAATAGTGTTCGTTTAGTGTCTGTGAAATAGTGAATTCGTTATCGTGTTATACTACTTATAGCTATATCGTGTATCGTTCGTTATTTCGTTATGTGTAGCTCAACTAGTTATATTTCATAGTGTTTTAACTCTGTTGTTTAAATTAGTTATAAGTAGTTCGTAAGTCGTTTTGTAAGTGTCTTTTATGTCGTATCGTATCTGTATTTGTGTAAATAAATGATTTGAGGTGTTTGCTTTTCATTTGGTCGGATGATAGAGGCAATTAGGTCGATAATTAGCAGGGGTAATTAGTTAGGCTAGAGTAGAGGTCGGTGTCTAGGTTGCAGGAAGCCGCTGGATGCGAGCCGCACAGGACCGGTCGGTGTGGAAATCCTTGGGGGAGGCCTTTGTCCAGCAGTGGACGTCTTTCGGCTGATAGATAGATAGATAGAGGTCGGTGTAGGCGGTCGTCCCCGTGGTATTGCTCGGAGGTAGTTAAGCTTACCACGGGGGCTATCGCTATCTCGCTCGCACACCGATCTCTCACTCACACGGGGGGGTTGGCTGTCGTGTTGGTATTGCTCGGATAGGGTCACCTCCGCCGTAGGGATCGTGCCGTCTCTTTCTAATGTCCTTGAAAAATAGTATAAAAAGAACAAGGTTTTGTATGTAGCGTGCTCAGTTCGAATCAGTTCGTCTTACTAAACGGATCAACTCGTCAGATCATAGTTTCTTGGTGTGCCTCTGTCACCGTCCATCTGGAAGCCAACCACCCGCTACTTTGTACCTCCGAAAGCAAAGTGTTTCTCTCCCTCCAAGCCTGCTCCTAAAAGAAATCGGCCAGTCACAACCATAGTTGCCGTTCGTCATCGAAAGAGGAAATACAGTCCACATCGTTCGACGCTTATGTGGGTTGATCGAAGGCGGCCCACATAATTTTGGTCCTTGCGGAGCCGGATCATTTATATCGTATACTAGTTTCGCTATGGTTGTGACAAGGAGCATGGCTTCCGAGCCGTCGAGGGAGAGACCACCGGCCGTCGCTGCCGGAGATCAAGCCGCCGTTCAAGTGGCGGGTGAAGAACAAGCTATCGACCAGGCTATCCAGAACCCCGACGTCGTAGCCATAGATTCCAGCCCGGGGTCTAAGAAGACAGCCACAGCTGGGTCCGGGACGACGAAGGAAACCGCCACGGGGACGGAGACCACCACTACGGGTGCCACGGGATCGTCGGGTACCACTGCTACGGGTACCACTGGCACCACCGAGACGACGGATGCTACCACCGCCACGGGAGAGACGCGAGCTACGACGGCAACGAAAGATACCGTCCGGCCGTCACGTCAGCCTACTGAAGAGAGGGACGCGGTTATTGCCGTTCTCACCGCCCCCTCCACCGCCGCCGTCGAGGCTAGACGTGACGTCCCACCGCCGTCGGAGCATCACCGTACCCGCTCCTCCCGTACACATACCGCACGTACGAAGAGCAGCCGTCGACAACGAGAGCTACTAGCGGCGCGTGCAGCGCTCCTTGAGAAGGAAGTGCTGCTGCAGTCGACACGCATCGCTTTACTAGAAGCCGAAACCGATGATGAAGAGCTCGAGTCAGTGAGCTCCGTTGTGCGTAACGAACGCACGAAGAAATGGGTTGAGGAGCACCAGCCCGTACCTATCGCTAAGAGGGAGCCGAAGAGAGCCGAGAGGCGGCCGTCACCGGTCCGCCACTTCGACCCCCCACCACCGTTACCAAAAGATGAGAAGCCGAAGGTTCCAGAAGGGAACCACAGCGTCGACCTTCACGAGCTCGCCGCAGCCATCATTACCGCCGCTCGCTCCGCTGCGCCTCGCATCGTACCGGAGCTGCCGTCGTTCAGCGGGTCGTCGAGTGACTGGCTGCCATTCCTCGTCGCCTACGAGGACACCGCCGGGCAGCTCACTGAAGGCGAAAATCTGTCGCGACTGCGCCGGTGCCTGCGAGGCGCCGCCAAGGAAGCGACGCACTGCCTGTTCGTCGGGAGGACTACGCCGGCCGAAGTAATCGACTTACTACGAGGAAGATTTGGCCGTCCCGACGCCCTCGCTATGGCAGAAATGGAGAAACTGCGAGGGCTGCCGAAGATCACCGAGAACCCCAGAGACGTCTGCGTGTTCGCATCTCGGGTAGCGAACATCACCGCGACGGTAAAGGCGCTAGACCGAAGACACTACGGCGGAAAACACACTGCTCCGCTCACCGCGGCGAATGGCGGTGGCGCGGATTTAAACTTTGTACTGTAAAATGTTGATTTGTATGGAAAAACCGCCGGGTACCACACACTGACACCGCTTCTCCGTCCGGAGGCGCGATTCGCCGACGAATCCGCGCTCCCGCGCGGAGACGCGGTGCGATTCGCAGGGTATGCCACACTGACGCCGCTTCTCCGCCCGGAGGCGCGGTTCGCTTGACGGATCCGCGCTCCCGCGTGGTGCTATTCGCAGGGTAAAGCGTGAGTCTCGCAACATAACGGGGAGCGGGGGGGTTGCCTGAAACGGGGGAGAAGGGTGCGGCGCGCGGGGATGGCGGTGTTGCAGAGCGCGGGGGGTGCAGAGCGCCGGGGGTGGTGGCACGAGGGGCGTTGTTGGGCGCGGGGGGAGGGTGTTGCGGGGTGCGGGGGGAGGAGCTGTGACGCGGGGGAGGGGGAGTGCGGCGCAGGGGGAGGGGGAATGCTGCGCGGAGCGAGGGGGGAGTGCGGCGCGGAGGAAGGGTGTTGTGAGGCGCGGTGGGAGGGGGGTGCGGCGCGAGGGGAGGAGTGCTGCGCGGAGGTAAGGGGGAGTGCGGCGCGGGGGGTCTTTTGGGCGTGGGGGGAGGGTGTTGTGAGGCGCGGGGGAGGGGTTGCGTCGCGGGGGGAGGGGTGCGGTGTGAGGGGCCTTGCAGGGCGCGGGGGGAGGGGGTGTCGCACACGGGGGGAGGGCGCGGGGTTGGGGGGTGCGTCGCGTGAGGGGTTCACGAAATGATCCTTGTTACAAACAAAAACAATCTTTGTTACATAACGAAACCGTCCGGTAGAGCGGACCGCTGCCGCGCGCGAATTCCGTTACTCCGCGCTCCCGTCCGGATTCCGCCTCAATGTGTTTTCCGCCTACCTGTACAACCCGGAGGTAGTACGCGCCGTCATCGAGAAGCTACCGTCGACACTTCGCTATCGCTACTACGACTTCGCTGCCGAGAACGCACACGACGAGCCAGACCTGGTGAAGCTGACCAGGTTCCTGCAGCGAACAGCCGACCGAGTGGGAAGCTTCGCGCCAGCCGAACTCACGCCGACTGAAGACCGGCGGGAGAAAGAGACAGCAAGACCGAACCGACGTCCCGCTCCCGCAGCCGCGCGCACCTATCACGTCGAGGTGCAGCGACCGACGCCAATGAAAACCGAGGGATGCCGAGTGTGCCAGAAGAAGCACACAGAAACCGCTTGTCCTACATTCAAGCAAGCTGCAGTCGACGGACGCTGGAGTTTGGCGAAGGAGCATCGGCTGTGCTTCCGCTGCTTGCAATATCGCTCGTTCACACACAAGTGCAAGCTGCAGAGGTGCAATGTCAACGGGTGCCAGGGAACGCACCACCCGCTGCTCCACAGCACACCACCGCCTGCCGCGCCACCCACACCTGCGAAGGAAGAGCCTGCTTCTGGAATCGTCACCTCTGCAAGAGAGAAGAGGCCCACTGCACTACTGAAGGTGCTACCGGTGCGGGTCGCCGGCCCGTCGGGTGCGTGCGACACTTACGCACTGCTCGACGACGGGTCGACCTGCACGATGATCGACGCGGCCGTTGCAGAGAAGATTGGAGCGGAGGGACCCACACAGCCCTTCTACATCGAGGGGGTCGCCGGTGCGCGGGTGGACGCGCACACATCACGCCGGGTCAAGTTCGAGATCAGCGGGCGCGACTCGCGCGCTTTCATCGTATCAGCGCGCACCATCGAGCGCCTGGACCTGGCGTCGCAGTCGGTCTCACCCGAGACTGTGCGCGCCTACTCACACCTGCGCGACCTGGAGGACCACATCACCGTCGACGGGAAGCCTACCGTCTTGGTGGGCCAGGACAACTGGCACTTGCTGCTGGCGCACGAGATACGCCGAGGAGAGCGCGACCAGCCGGTCGCCGCTCGCACCGAACTTGGCTGGGTGCTTCACGGCACCGGCCATACGCCGCAGCACGCACACCGAGTCCACCACATCCGGGTCCTCGATGAAGACGAGAACGAGATGGAGAGGCTGATGAGGGAGCACTTCGCACTAGAGGCTCTGGGGGTGGCACCGAAGCGCTCGTACACAGACGACGAACAGAGAGCACTCGACATCCTCGCAGCGAAGGCGAAGCGGTTACCGGCGGGAGGATTCGAGACGGGCCTACTATGGAGAGACGACGACCCGTCCCCGCCGTGCAGCTACGACGCGGCCTTCAGGAGACTCCAGCTAATCGAACGGAAGCTGGACAAGGACCACGAGTTGAAGAGCCGCTACAATCGTCAGATGGAGGTACTCTTAGAAAACGAGTACGCAGAGCCGGCACCGGAATCGAAAAATAAGAAGACGTGGTACCTACCACATTTCGCAGTCATCAACCCGCAGTAGCCAGAGAAGCTGAGGATCGTGCACGACGCCGCAGCCCGCACGAAGGGAACGAGCCTCAATGATATGCTGCTGCCTGGGCCCGATCTACTCCAGTCGCTACCGGGAGTAGTCATGCGCTTCCGTCAGCGGCCCGTGGCAGTAACGGCGGACATCAAGGATATGTTCATGCGGGTCGCGGTCGTCGAAGAAGATCGAGATGCACAGCGCTTCCTGTGGAGAGGAGACAGACGCACTGGCGCGCCTACCGAGTATCGCATGCGCTCCGTTATCTTCGGGGCCACATCGTCTCCGTGTACTGCGATCTACGTGAAAAACAAGAACGCCGAGCAACTGCAAACAGAGTACCCCGAAGCCGCCGCCGCGATAGTCAATAATCATTACGTCGATGACTACCTCGCAAGTTTCGATACCGAAGAGGAAGCGATACGAGTGTCCGCCCAAGTTATGTTCGTGCATAGCCGGGCGAACTACTTCCTACAACGATGGGCGTCTAACTCGAAAACCGTCGTATTCGCCTTGTCGCCGGGGAAAAAAGAAGACGTCGTAGCCCTGGACTCTGAAAAGATCCTGGGCCTAGTGTGGCATCCTGGGACCGACACGTTGACATTCAACGTCAACCGCCACAAGATCACCCCCGAGCTGATGAGCGGAGAGAAGACGCCGACGAAGCGAGAAGCCCTGCGGACGGTCATGTCTATCTTTGACCCCCTGGGGCTCGCAACTCCAGTCACCATACAAGCAAAGAGGATCCTGCAAGAAGTCTGGCGCAGCGGGATCGAGTGGGACGAGCCGCTACAACAAGAAGATGACGACCGGTGGAAGGCCTGGGTCCATCACATCCAACGTCTGCCCCAGCTGATCGTGCCGCGCTGCTATCCGCATCTCACCAGCGCGGAATCGGCAGACCTGCACGTCTTCGTGGACGCCAGCACCTCCACATACGCCGCCGCCGTCTACTGGAGAGTGGTAGACCAGGCCGGCCGCGTACACGTCACACTCATCGCCGCCAAAGGACGAGTAGCGCCGCTCAACAAGGTGACATCAGTACCGAGACTGGAGCTGCAAGCGGCTGTCCTGGGCTGCCGCCTAGCCCGGACGGCCATCGACGAGCACGACGTGAAGCCAGCACGACGAGTCTTCTGGTCCGACTCGCGCACAGTGCTCGCGTGGCTACGCACTGGCCCGCGAGCGTACAAGCCGTTCGTCGCGCACCGAGTCGCCGAGATCGCCGAAGAAACGAAGACCAGGGAGTGGCGCTGGGTCCCGACTAAGGACAACGTCGCGGACGACGCCACCCGCGAGACACCCAGGGACTTCACGTCGGAGCACAGGTGGTTCCGCGGGCCCGCCTTCCTATAACTACCGGAAGAGGCGTGGCCGCGGGAGGAACCGAACCCACCTGACGAAGAGGCAACCGCCGAAGAGCGAACGCACGTCGCGGTCGCAGCGACGCGCCTGGCCGAGGCGCTACCCGACATCACGCGCTTCTTGAGCTACCAGCGCGTCATCAGGGCCACCGGAAGGGTGGTCCAGTTCATCGAGCTGCTACGAGAGCGCCAGCGGTGCGCAGTCGCCTATAAGCGTACCGCGGCGGGCGCCGCCGCCGACGCGACGTGGAAGCCTCAAGCCGAACGAAAAAAGAAGAAACGCATCGAGGTAACTGCGGCGCCCCCGCCCGCGCACTCCTATGTGCGGCTGGAGGTGCGCCACCTACAACGAGCTACGGAGTTGTGGGTTCGCTCGCAACAAGAAGACGCCTTCACATCGGACATCGCGGCCCTGAGACGGGGGGCCCCTCTGCCCGCCACCAGCCGCCTGTCATCGCTGGCCGTTGCCCTGGGGGGCGACGGCATCCTCCGCCTGAAATCGAGGGTCGCTAAGGCGGCCGACATCACGGCCTGCCAGAGCGAGCCGGCCATCGTCAACGGGGAGCACCCGTGGACCCGCCTCTACATCGCCTGGGTCCACGCCCAGCTCCACCACGCCGGCTTCGAGACGACGACGACCGAGGTGCGGCAGCAGTACTGGGTACTGCGGCTGCGCTACGCCGTGCGCAGTGTTATCAAACGCTGCCTCGCCTGTCGCGTCCGGCGCGCCGCGCCGACGCACCCGAGCACAGGCAACCATCCCGTGGGGCGCCTAGCGCACCACCAGCGCCCGTTCACCTACACGGGCATCGACTACTTCGGTCCCCTCTATGTCACCGTGGGGAGGGGCAAACAGAAGAGGTACGGCGCGCTGTTCACCTGCCTGACCACGCGCGCTGTCCACATCGAGATCGCCGGGAGCCTGAGTACCGACTCGGCTATCATGGCACTCCGCCGCTTCATAGCGCGCCGGGGGTGCCCTACCGAGATGTGGTCCGACCAAGGCACCAACCTGAAGGGTGCTGACATCGAGCTCCAGCGGGCCGCAGCCGAAGCCGTCCAAGACGAGGCCACCATCCGGGGGATCCAGTGGCGCTACATCCCACCCAGCGCGCCGTTCATGGGAGGCGCGTGGGAGCGCCTCGTCAGAAGCGTGAAGACGGCACTCGAAGTCACCCTGCGAGAGAGAGCACCCAAGGAGGAGGTGCTCACCACCCTGATGGCTGAAGCGGAGCACACCATCAACAGTCGGCCACTCACCCACGTGTCGACATCACCCGACGACGACGAGCCGCTCACCCCCAACCACTTCCTGCTTGGGGGCCCCTCCAGAGTGCCGCTGCCAGGCACCTTCACCGAAGGAGACGTCGCCGGGAGGAAGGAGTGGAGGACCACCCAACGCCTAGCCGACATGTTTTGGTCGCGCTGGGTCAAGGAGTACCTGCCGGAGCTGCAACACCGGCGGGAGCCGCGGGCGAAAGGTCGCCCCCTGGCAGTCGAGGACCTGGTGCTGATCGCCGACGGCACCCTTCCTCGCAACCAGTGGCCGCGAGGAGTCGTCGTGCGCGTGTTCCCGGGGCCCGATGGCGAGGTGCGTGCAGTGGACGTGCGCACCAACAAGGGCCTGCTCCGAAGACTGACGAAGAAGCTGGTACTCCTGCCTGGACCTGAGGAGAAGACTGATGTCGCGAACGCGGGATCGTTCTCCAGCTAGAAGCTGCGGCGGGAGATATGTTCGCGACAAAACTGTAAATAGTGTTCGTTTAGTGTCTGTGAAATAGTGAATTCGTTATCGTGTTATACTACATATAGCTATATCGTGTATCGTTCGTTATTTCGTTATGTGTAGCTCAACTAGTTATATTTCATCGTGTTTTAACTCTGTTGTTTAAATTAGTTATAAGTAGTTCGTAAGTCGTTTTGTAAGTGTCTTTTATGTCGTATCGTATCTGTATTTGTGTAAATAAATGATTTGAGGTGTTTGCTTTTCATTTAGTCGGGTGATAGAGGCAATTAAGTCGATAATTAGCAGGGGTAATTAGTTAGGCTAGAGTAGAGGTCGGTGTAGACGGTCGTCCCCGTGGTATTGCTCCGAGGTAGTTAAGCTTACCACGGGGGCTATCGCTATCTCGCTCGCACACCGATCTCTCACTCACACGGCGGGGGTGGCTGTCGTGTTGGTATTGCTCGGATAGGGTCACCTCCGCCGTAGGGATCGTGCCGTCTCTTTCTAATGTCCTTGAAAAATAGTATAAAAAGAACAAGGTTTTGTATGTAGCGTGCACAGTTCGCTCTCGTTCGCCGCCCCGGTCGGACGTCTCGCGCCGCGCTCCGCTCCTGCTCGCTGTCGTCGCCCCTGCCGACGTGCATCGTGTCTCCTGCCGCTGTCGTCGCCGCTGCCTACGTGCACCGTGTCATCGAACCGCTCCCAGCCGAACCGAGTGTAGTTTTCACTGCGTGGCCAGGCCTGTTTCTAACGGGATCCGTCCTGTCTTTTATAAATCCACGCTTTAGTGGTTACCTAGTGGATACTTAACGGTGCCAACGAAGCTAGGTAGAGCGTGCCCCGTGCGCTCGCGGTTCCCCTTCTGGGAAACGTAAACAGCGGATGGGAATGGAACCACCGGCCTTGGGGGTCTCGTAGCCGACGCCAGTCATCTCCCTCCCACCCTTGCCCTTCCCTACCATCCATTCCTGTAACGTTGTTTGGGCGTAGCTTGAGCTTCGGTTCACTACTACCCTCTGCGTCTCAGGCTGCTAGGGACTTAGGCACTCACCCGTCAGTACAATAAGATTTACTGGCGGCACACTACACACCACACATAGGATGGACACCCTAGGTACCCACCAACCCGCACACACCTCTGGGACCTCCAACTCAGAGTTGTCCCCCGCCCACCTGGAGGCCCTCCGCCTCATACACGAGAAACCCGGGTTTCTCGATAAGCTCCTTCTGAGCATCCCACCCGAGGTCATGGTCGCCCTGCTGCCCGCCCTAAACCGCCGCGATTCTCCCCTTTCGCCCCAGCCCACCGAAGAAATTGAAATTGAAACATTTATTTTCAGGTACTAGCCCCATAAAACACAAAACAATAATATACAAAAAATTCAAATCAATAAGTTACAATAAAATAAAATAATCAAAGCTTCACCTCTGTCCCAACCTCCGACGATCGCTTCACGACCACTAACCCCTGCCCCCGCGACTACCCCCATGGACTACCAAGTCCAAGACCGCGTATCTTCCTCTTCGGAGAGTGAGGACGGCGACGGCTTTACGACCGTCGACTCCAAAAACTCCAAGAAGAGGAAGCGCAAAGTCCCCGTCCCAACAAAAACGTCCAAAAAGGCCGCCACCGCCGCGACCTCAGTGACGACCCCCCCACCCGAGCACTCTGACCAGGAGTCCTCCCAATCTGCCCCTCCCGCATCTCAACCCCCCCGCATCGAACGCCCCCCGCCCCTCTTCATTCAGGACAAGGAGAAATGGAACAATGTTTCATTTATCCTTAACGAACGCAAAATCGCGTTCACCTCTGCTCGGACCACCCAACAAGGGATCAAGGTCCAAGTCCCCACTCCCAACGACCATCGTCGCCTCACGACCGTCTTGAAAGCCGAACGCATAGGCTTTCACACCTACGCCCTCGAGGATGAGCGCATTTTGCGCGTCGTCATCAGAGGTGTCCCCAAGGAGCTTAACTCCAATGATATCCTCGAGGACCTTAAGTCCCAAGGATACCCCGCCCACGAAGTACACCGCATGCATAGCGGAAAAACAAAAGCCCCCTTCGATCTAGTGCTGGTCACACTAGACCTATCCCCCGCCGGAAAGCGTATCATAAATACGCTTACCACCGTATGCCAACTATCCGGCATACGCATCGAGATGCCCCACAAAAAGGGTCCCCCTGGCCAGTGCCATAGATGCCAACTCTATGGCCACTCGGCCAGAAACTGCTACGCCAAGCCTAGGTGCGTCAAATGCCTAGGCAATCACGGCACCCCTGACTGCCCCCGCCCCAAAGACAAGAGCGAGTGTACGGAACCCCCTGGTTGCGTACTCTGCGGTGCCCTGGGACATCCAGCGAACTACCGCGGATGCCCCAAGGCACCACGCGCTAGTCGTAGGCCTGGCAAAAAAGGCCCCGCGCCCTCCGCCTCGGAACCCCGGCCCGCACGCCGCGCTGTCCCACGTACTGAGGATTTCCCACCTCTACGTCCGACTAAAACACCCGCCTTCACCCCCAACATCGCAGCCTCTCAGGAGCTGCAACCCGCCTGGAGAAGCCAAGCAGTCTTGGCTTCACCACCTCCACTCATGGAAACTCCAGTTTCCATGCCCACGGCATTCAAGCCGACCCCCAAGCCCCCCACCAAACCAGCTAAGATCAGCAAAGCGCCCCTTCCCCCTAAGGTCTCCCCTCCAGCGCCTGTCCCAGACACGGTGGAGGAAGACGATCTTAGCCTTGTCATCCGCTTTGCCAGCGCCATTAACATGGAGCAGGTCCGCGACCTGGCTAGGGAGCTCAGAGCAACCCAGCATAACACGGAACAGCGTTGCATAGCAATGCTTAAGCATTCGCGACTCATCGCAGCCATCTCGGAGTTCAATGTTAATTCTCCATAATGGATTTAAACCCCTCCAAAGGTAGACTCAAGCCCCGATCTATTACCGTCGCATTCTATAATGCAGACGGTATCCTCCCCCAGCGTTGGCAAATCATAGATTTCCTTCGCGAACACCAAATCGATGTCTTACTAGTGCAAGAAACACACCTTAAACCTTGCACTCGCGGGCCTAAAATCCCCAACTACGATTTAGTGCGTAACGATAGAGTGAACTCCGCAAAGGGCGGCACTCTCATCTATTACAAAAGGTCCTTGCACTGTATACCCATCGACACCCCCCCTCTCACGAGCATTGAGGCCTCTGTCTGTCGGCTAGCCATGACCGGCCACCAACCCATTACCCTAGCTTCGGTCTATCTCCCTTGTAGTGGCGACAAACCACTACTCGGAAGCGACATCGAGGCCCTTTTCAATCTAGGAGGCGCAGTCATTCTGGCTGGCGACCTAAATAGCAAACACGAACGGTGGAATTGCGTATCCACCAATACCAGAGGTAGAGCCCTTGACAGACTCGTTGACCGACTCAACTTCGACATCATTGCCCCAATGACCCCCACTCACTTTCCGTACAATGTCAATCACACCCCAGACATTCTAGACATAGCACTTCTAAAGAACATCAACCTTCAGTTGTGCTCGATAGAAGTGCTTCAAACTCTGTGTTCCGACCACCGGCCGGTCCTGTTACAATTAGGTCCCCCAACCCCCACGGCCCCGCCCACCAAGACGATAGTTGACTGGGACAGCCTTGAGGACAAACTCAAAGCTACCAGTTCACCGGACCTTGACAACATACCCGACGACATTAAGTCTTTAGATGACGTCCGATGCGCAATCGATGCCCTCAGCAGCCACACTCAATCAGTCGTAAAAGACTGCTCCCGGCAGGTTCCAGTGCTGCCCCAGCACCGCTGGAGACTGCCGGAAGACGCGAGGTCGCTGCTGACCGCAAGAAATGCAGCCATCCGTGCCTACGACAGCTTCCCAAACGAGGAAAACCGCACTCGCATGCGAGCTTTACAGAGGGACGTTAAGCAGACCATGCAGGAGCTGCAGCAGACCCGTTGGGATGAACTTCTTGGGGGAATCTCGCCATCTCACGTCGCGTATTGGAGCTTGGCGAGAGCCCTCAAGAAGGATGTCGAGTCCCCCATGCCCCCTCTCAAACGCCCCAACCTTCCGGATGCCTTTGACGACTCCGAAAAGGCCGAGTGCCTGGCCGACAGCCTGGAGGCCCAATGCTCCCCCAGTACACTCCCAATCGAGCCCATCCAGCTACAGAAGGTGGATGAGGAAGTCGAACGGCGAGTAGCCCTCCCCCCGACCGAGTCTCTTGCCCCAGTCACCCCGTGTGAAGTAGAGAAGGCCATTAAACAGCTCAAACCCCGGAAGGCCCCCGGCTCTGACGGCATCACCAACAAAGTACTCAAGTACTTCTCCCCGAATCTCATTGCTCTTCTAGCGTGCATCTTCAATGCAGCCATCGACAACTGCACCTTTCCCGACACGTGGAAAAGTGCAGACGTCATAGGCTTCCACAAATCCAATAAGCCCCGCTCTGAACCCTCCAGCTACAGACCCATAAGCCTCCTCAAGGCCTTGGGTAAACTGTACGAACGCATTCTCCTCGCCCGCCTAAAGGACATTGTCCAGTCCAAAGGCCTTCTACCAGACGAGCAGTTTGGCTTCAGAGCCAGACACTCGTGCGTCCAACAGGTGCACCGCATAACGGAGCACATTATAAGCGGCTTCGCCCGCAGACAGTTCACAGGAGCTCTCTTCTTTGATGTGGCGAAAGCTTTCGATAAAGTCTGGCACAACAGGTTGATATACAAACTATATCAGCTGGGACTGCCAGACCGGCTCGTACTCATACTACGAGACTTCCTCACGAATCGGAGCTTTCGCTATCGCATAGAAGGAGTCTACTCGTCCCCCCGACCCATCAGAGCCGGAGTCCCTCAGGGTTCCGTTCTAGCCCCCACACTCTTCTCGCTCTACATGAGCGACATGCCGCGATTCCCAAATGTCAACCTTGCGCTTTTCGCAGATGACACAGCCCTCTATCTATCCAGCCGCTCAGCGGGCCTCATCCTTCGAAACCTCCAATCCTCTGCCAGTGCCCTGGGCAAATGGTTTAGGAACTGGAGGATCGAAGTGAACCCCGAGAAAAGTGCAGCCATGCTCTTTTCATTCAAACGGCTCAGTACCGAGACCAATCCCATCGATCGCAGCATTAAACTGTTCGATCGCCCCATCCCGTGGGAACGCTCTGTCAAATATCTAGGCGTCACCCTAGATGACCGACTGACGTTCAAAGACCACATCAAACGAGTCCGAAACAAAGCAGCCTTTGTTTTAGGCCGCCTCTACCCCCTCACGAACAAGAAAAGTAAAATGTCCCTTAGAAATAAGGTGACAAACTTGCATCCGTCCCATTCTCACCTACGCCGGCGTAGCGTTCGCCCATACAAAGCCCAGTCTCATCCACCGACTTCAGGTCATCCAAAATCGCTTCATGCGCCGAGCCACGGGCGCCCCATGGTTCGTGCGCAACGAAAATCTCCATTGCGATCTAGAGCTTCCCACCATAGCTCAATACCTGAAGCAAGCGTCAAAACGCTACTTCGATTCCGCCCCCCATCACCCCAACCCCCTATTCGTAAGCTCCGCAGTTTACGACCTCCCCGCGAATCCCATACGCGTGATCCGACGCCCCCGGCACGTACTCGAGGATCCCGATGATCCTATCACGCTAGCCATAGCAGCCATGACCCCCCCGCCCCAACCACAGAGTAACACCACACCGACATACTGCCCTCGCCGGCGAGGGCGGCGTCCCCCCGCTTCTCGCGCCTACCAGCGCTATCGGCACATACCGGGCCGATTCTCTCCGATCCTCCCCGTCCAAGCAACGTCCTAAGCCGAGGTCCGTGCCCACCTGGGCGCCCTTAGGCAGTTGCATCTTTTTGCTTAGGCTGAGTACCCTACGTACTCGCCTTCCCTGTCCGGTGAAGTTGTAAAGGCCCAACGGCCAACAACAAACATGTCCTATCGAAAAAAAAAAAAAAAAAAAAATGTAGCGTGCTCAGTTCGAATCAGTTCGTCTTACTAAACGGATCAACTCGTCAGATCATAGTTTCTTGGTGTGCCTCTGTCACCGTCCATCTGGAAGCCAACCACCCGCTACTTTGTACCTCCGAAAGCAAAGTGTTTCTCTCCCTCCAAGCCTGCTCCTAAAAGAAATCGGCCAGTCACAACCATAGTTGCCGTTCGTCATCGAAAGAGGAAATACAGTCCACATCGTTCGACGCTTATGTGGGTTGATCGAAGGCGGCCCACAGTTTCATTACCTTCATCTCCTTCCTTTCCAATGTAGTTTACAAAATCTTTGTCATTACTAGCCCATTTCTGCAATTCGAATCCTCTGCTTCTCATCAGTCCGGTCATCTCTTCATATATCTTACAAACTTCTTCCAAATTGTCTCCTCCAGATAAAAGATCGTCCATATAGAAATCCCTTTTAGTTATATCAGATGCCTTTTTGTATTTGTCTTTTTCTTGTTCAGCTAACTTTTGTAATGTTTTAGTAGCTAAATAGGGTGCACTAGCAGTGCCAAAGGTGACCCTATTTAGTCTGTACTCCATGAGCTCTCCGTTTATTTTCAATAGAATTCTTTGTAAATTACTACATTCGGGGTCTACTAGAATCTGTCTGTACATTTTCACGCAGTCAGCGACAAAGGCTATTTTATATTTCCTCCATGACATCACAATATGTCTTAAGTCTCTTTGTATTGTTGGTCCCACTAACATGTTTTCATTTAATGATTTTCCATTTGGTCCTTTACTTGAAGCGTTGAATACAATTCTTACTTTTGATGTTAACTTGTCTTGTCTTATAACAGCGTGATGGGGTAAATAGAATTTATCTTTTGTTGATGTAACATTGTCCTCTTTTATTTCTTCCATATGTCCTAGATCCTTGTATTCCTTTAGTACTCTTGTGTATTCTTCTTTTAGTTCTAAGTCTTTATCTAGTCTTCTTTCTAATTGTTCTAATCTCTTCAAGGCAATCTGTCTTGTGTCTCCTTAATCAAACTCTCTGTCTTTCATTGGTATTGTGTCTATAAATCTTCTTTCTTTGTCTCGCTTGTATGTTTTCTCGTATATATTCTCACATTGTATCTCTTCTTCTGTCATTCTGGGTTTAGTCTTCTTGTCCTCACTCTCAATTTCCCAAAATTTCTGTAGTAAATGACTCTCATCTTCTTTAGTGGTTAAGTGCATACTGATGATTCTCTCTTGTTTGTTAACCTCGTTTGTACTGATTTCTCCAGAAAGAATCCATCCTAATTTGGTTCTCTGCGCTAAAGGTGTTCCAGGAGGTCCTGTGATTACTCCGTCTAGTATGATTCTGCTGTATACTGCTGCACCCAATAGTAAATCAATTTTACCAGGAACGCCATAACTTGGATCAGCTAATGGTAACTCTTGTATGTTTTTCCAGGTAACCTGTACTTTTCTCGAAGGTAATAGCCGTGTAAGTGTCCTCAAAACATAAGCTTCAACGTTCAGACTGAATTCATTCTTCTCTACATTGGATGTCAATGTGAATGATACTTTGTGTTTACTTGTCAGCGTCTGTGCATCTCCTATTCCAGTAATCTGGCCATTTATATTCTCACGTTTCAACCCTAAAGCTTGAGCAGCAGATTCTGTTATGAAAGATCCTTCTGATCCCTGGTCTATTAGTGCTCTGAGCTGAAGAGTACGTCCATTTAGCCCTTTAACTCTGACAATTGCTGTTGCAAGTAGGATATCAGTCTTTACTTGTTGCTTATTTACCAAATGTGTGGCTACATTCTCATAATTGGATGTTCCAGGTTCCTCTGTATCTGAAGTTTCTTCTTTATTCGTACTGTATGATTTGACCTTGTCGTTTTCATCGGGGTGTATCAGCGTGTGGTGTCGCTTACCACATTTAAGGCAATATGTAGTGTGTCTACATAATCGCACAGAATGTCCCGGAATTAAACAATAAATTGTAGCACATTCTGTTCTTTTCTATAAAATCCTTCTTTTCTTGATAGCTCAGCTTTATGAAGTCTTCGCATTTATGTATGTAGTGGTCACCTCTACAATAAGTGCATATAATATCAATATATTCCTTTTTTGCAACAATTTCAATTTCAATTCTTTATTTGCATGAAAGTACGTTTTACAGGTCTTAATAAAACATAATACAGAATCAGTACAGTCAACCATATTAAGGCGTGCAAAATATTAACAATATAATTACAATTTAAATATTATGTCACTTTTAATTTAATTACAAGTAAAATAATTTAAAACAAGAAATAGGAGAAATAATAATAATCACTAAATATTATAAAGCATATGGTCAGAAATATTATAAGTATGTCAAGTCATTCAGAATATAAGAAAAATATGTAGTTATGTCATATTAAAATTATTAAATGTTTCAAGAAAAATAGAAATTTCACATAGAGAGTAAAACAGGAAAATAATTAAAAATAAGAACATTGAAACAATAACAATTAAAAATGAAAATAAATTTAAATTTATTCTATATACACTCTTTTCTCTATATTTTGTCTTACTGGTCTTGTAGTCATAGGCTTTGCTGCTTGAATCCCTTCCAGCGATCTGAATCTTGACTCCAGAAATTCTATCATAGTGCTCATCGTCGCGTCGGTAATGAATCATCCCCATCTTTGTTAATTTTCTCTTCCCATTGTTTCAGTGACTCCATGTCTAATTTGCCTGTAGTACTCCATGTCTAATCCCATGTGTTCACTTCAATACCTAAACCATTCAAGCCGCTTATGCAGTCAGTAGTAATATCGCACTGCGAGTGGAAAAACGCAGTACTTATAAAATAGCAATTTTTCAGGAGCAACAAAAAACTGTTTTTCTCTTTGGGTTGAAATCCTTCAAACAACTTTTTTATACAGTTATGTAGAAGAATGTTGCCTGCATTTGCTCTTTTATCTAATTGTGACGTAACTTTCCTGCAGATGCAGTAACTTTAAAAATAGTCGGTTACAGCTTTGCTCTTTTACATGCTAGAACATTATCAAAGATTATGTTAAAATACGTATTTTTTACTAGTAGTTACGTTTTGTGTCATCTGGAGTATGCCTAATTACGTCGTTCTTCACAGTTTAGTTCGAACAACATTTGTAAGAAGCACTTTCAGTTACTGCGTTATTCAAAGGAAAAATATTTATTGCCTAAGTGGTAATTGCTTTTAAATCTTTATTTTACGGCAAGAATATTAGATCAGTTGAAATTATTTTTAAATGCCTACTTATTTAGATACCTTATATAGTTTTTAACCTAAGTAAGTTCCATTAAAGAGTTATTAAATTACATTTTCTGCAAAATAATGTAATTGCAAATTTTTCAAACACTAAGTATTTGTTAACCCTAAGGTGTAAGCCACATAGAGAAGACGGCAAGAACGTGGTGGAAACGGGGCATGAATGCTTCGATGGCTGCGTGGCGCTTTTATCCAAAATGTAAGCAGGCATATGCACGAAAACGTCGCTCGTGCAGCTGTCGCAGCGCCGCCCATGCCCCCTCATCACTCCGTCCTTGCCCTGTCTCTTCTATTTGGTTTGCGCCAAATTGGTTAAGCAATGCCAATTATTACTGTGTCTATTGTATCAATAATAAAGGATTTATTATATCTCTGTGCAATAAAGAATATTTGATTTGAATAAATGAATTAAAGGAAATTGTTTACTAATTATAACATTAATGACTCTTTTAAAAATTTACTTGGACAAGTAAGTAAAAAGTGGCCAAGTGCGAGTCGGACTCGCCCATGAAGGGTTTCGTAGCAGCAAGTAACATAATATAAAAGTTCTTGTAGTTCGTTGTTGGTAAATTGCGGTTTACGATTTATGACGTATTAAAAAAAAATCTTCTAACTAGATCTCGTTCAAACCGATTTCCGGTGGAAGTTTGCATGGTAATGTACATCATATATTTTTTTCAGTTTTATCATTCTCTTATTTTAGAAGTTACAGGGGGGGGGACACACATTTTACAACTTTGAAAGTGTCTCTCGCGCAAACTATTCAGTTTAGAAAAAAAATGATATTAGAAACCTCAATATCATTTTTGAAGACCTATCCATAGATACCCCACACGTATGGGTTTGATGAAAAAAAAATTTTTGAGTTTCAGTTCTAAGTATGGGGAACCCCCAAAATGTATTGTTTTTTTTCTATTTTTGTGTGCAAATGTTAATGCGGTTCACAGAATACATCTAGTTACCAAGTTTCAACAGTATAGTTCTTAAAGTTTCGGAAAAAGTGGCTGTGACATACGGACGGCCAGACAGACAGACAGATATGGCGAATCCATAAGGGTTCTGTTTTTTTGCCATTTGGCTACGGAACCCTAAAAATCAGTGTACTATGAAACAAGCCACGTGATGCAAATAGGGTATTAAAATAGAATAGAAAGTAACAAAAACATTTTACGTATAAAATATTAAAATTAAATTTGTTCATGCAAAATCAATATATTGTTCAATTATAGGTTAAGTAATTAGTTCTCGTCCTGTTCTGTTTCGGTTGCGCTCGGGCGCAGTTGCCTATAAAACATTTGGTAATGTTCATTTTAAGACCCACTTGTTAGGAACCTTTTCTCGAGTATTAGGTTAGGTCTAGATCCTCCAAGGTCTCAGCTATAAACACGACATCGTCAGGCAAATCGAAGCTGAGTGATGTACTCGCCGTTGATCTTAATTCGGAGTCCTCTCCGTCGCTTGAAAACGTCTCTCCGGGCAGCGGTGAAGAATTTCGAAGATATAACGTCTCCCTGTCTCACCCCTCGCTGCAGCCGAATAGGTTTCGAATTCTGATACTGGAGACGCACCGACATGATCGCGTTTTCATATAGGCACACCAATACTTCGATATATCGATAAACGATTTGGCACCGTTATAGTGACTGTAACACAGCCCAGGTCTCGATCGAATCAAAGGCTTTCTCATAGTCCACAAACGCCAAGCATAGTGGCCGATTATACCTACTCTTCGGTCTTCTGTATAATCTGCCGCAGCGTATGTATGTAGTCTATGGTACTGAAGCCTTTTCGCAAACCGGCTTGTTATGGAGGCTGGAAGACGTCAAACCTGCGTGCGAGACGATTCGTAATGACTCTATTCCTAATGATGGGTCGATAATTCTTTAGCAGGGTCTTCTCTCCCTTTTTGAAGAAGAGCACCCACCACACTGTGCCAAGCTTTAGGTGTTCGTTCCTCGAGCATGACGGAATTA
Source organism: Coleophora deauratella (assembly GCA_958295455.1). Lineage (NCBI taxonomy): Eukaryota > Metazoa > Arthropoda > Insecta > Lepidoptera > Coleophoridae > Coleophora > Coleophora deauratella. The sequence continues at coordinate 5,416,853 of OY282412.1, forward strand.
AACAGCCTCTGTGTATAAGTGTTTACGTGTGTGTACGACTGTGTGCGTGTATTTACGAGGGTGTATGTGTGTGTATGAGTGTTTACGTGTGTGTACATGTACACAAGTACACACACGGACACATACGTACACACACGTACACACACGTATACACTGTTCATACTCATACACATACGTACACGGCTACGGTCCGCTAACATTGTGCGTAGACTCAGATCTTCAATTGTAATTCTTCAGCAGAGTCACCCTTATCACCCTTCTTGAAGAAGAGCACCACCACACTTCTATGCCATGCTGTAGGCCTGCGTCCCTCGAGCATGACGGAATTGAATAGCTTCTGAAAAGCTATAAGTACCGGTTCTCCACCTGCTTTCAGAAGCTCAGCCGTAATTCCATCATCACCCGGTGCCTTGTTGTTCTTAAGCTGTTTGAGAGCCATTCTAATCTCGCACAGGCTGACGACTGGGATATCTTCAGCCTAGTGTCGGGTCAATCTGGCTCTCAGGTCTTTAGCCAAATTACTGACAGGTAAGCGTGCGGTAGTCCGTAGAACTTCTCAACCTCTTTCAACAGCTCAGGGTTGGACGACACGATTCTGTAATCTTTCAGTCTTCAGCTTTGTCAGTTTGTAACAGTGATTTTAATTAACATACAATTCCCACACATCTCCACCAATTACGTCGCGAACCACGGTATTAAAGGTATAAGGACCAGCAAACAGCAAACTCTTTAATACGATAAGTATTAAATTGGCATATATCGGGAGTCAAGGAGTTGGATATCTGTCTGTTTAGTCGCCGATACTGACCAGCATCTTCAACAAAGGATTTCTGAATCACGCACCGTCTTTCCTCCATTAGCTTGCTGGTGAGATCCGAGATGTTCTATTTGAACGGCTGGTTTCGAAAGCCTTATTCCCAGCCGTTTCGACAGTTTCCACGAACCCTGTCGTTGTAATCGTCCACATTTTCGCAGTCTCCTAGGCATTCAAAGCGATTTTGCAACTCGAGCTGAAAGCTTTCGGGGTTTTGGAGCTGGATAGGCGCTAGTCGGAGTGTGGACTTCATTAGTCGACATCTTTCCAGCTTTGTTTTTAGATTCAGTGTGCCTCTTACGATTCGGTGATCGGTTCCTGTTTTCATCGAGTTGATCACAAGTCTTCAGCAGTCACGAAAAGAATTAAAAATTATATGCGCTCTCGCATGAGTAAGGAACGAGTCAATTATTTAGCAATCCTCAACATAGAGGCTGATTTAACGAAGGCACTTGATTTTGTTGACATCATTGGTGATTTTGCAGAACAAATGTTGCATCGCCCCTCATTGTAATCAGCTCATAAATTCGTTTAACTATTTAATATTTCATTTTATTATATTTTACTGTTTTTTCCTTTGACTCTAGAGGGCGAGGGGTGGCCCGATACTACATATGTAGGCATTTTCTGCGTAGTAGTTACCGCTGAAAAAAGATAAAATTAAATAATATTGGGTTACTAATATCTTGAAGTTTATGGGAACTAGCTTTCAATCCTTTATTAGATAGTTAGGTAGTTTAGCCACAAAGACAAGACAAAGACAAAGAAAGGGGAGTGATAACGAGATAAAACGACACTATTAGTAGGTTAGGTACCTAGGTTAGTAACAAGAACCACAACCAAACAACAACCCTCCTTTGTATTTATTTATTTATTTATTATTTATTTATTTACACTTTTTTATTGTATTGTATTTTCTCTTTTCTATTCTCACTTTTCTATTTTCTTTTGTATTCTCTTTACCCAACCATAAAATATGCATTTTAAAAACAACATAACAAAGCTTAGTACATAGATAGGTACTTTTTTTTATTAGGTTAGTAACGAGAACCACAACCAAACAACAACCCTGCCTTTGTATTTTCATTACCCAATCATAATATATGCCACTTTAAAAACAACATAACAGAAAAAGCTTACGTAGACAGGTACCTTTTTATAACGCTCATTCCAATTAATTATGCCAACTTAACACTAATTTATTTACCACTTCTTTATTATCTGGCGATTAGACCGAGCACTGAACCGCGCCTGGCGCCTGCGACACCCCCGCGTACATACATCCCGGACCTGCCCTCCCGCGAGAAGCCACTCAAAAATAGAGCGGGAAGCAAATATCATTATTGCCCTTTAGGCCGTAAGGGATGGGAGGTAAGAGCTAGCGCAAAATAAGATCGGTAAGTTCAAATATTGCGCGATTGCTATGTCACTTCCATGTGCCTATAATCCGGTAGTTGACTGCTAGTCATTTGAGTTACTTTTTAAAAAACGTCAAAAACGACATTTTGTTCTAAAAATGTTTGTAATTTTGTACGATGACGTCATTGTTCAAAATAGTAGTTTGCGTACTTATTATGAAATCTTATTAATTAAAATTTGAAAATGTAATAAAAATGAATATGATTAAGTTTTTCATCAATTTTAATAAAACAGCTATTTAGAGAATAATATCTTGTAATTTATTTTTAATGCAGTCAACTTCCGGATTGTATGTCAACATACGAACATCCATAATGAATAATTAAAATCGCCACCAGTTTAGTTAGGTAACATCACTTAGCGGAATTTATAATGGATTAAAGAAACAAAATCATTTACGTAACTATTTCAATAGAATTATTTCCAGAAAACCTGCTTACTTAAAATTGCAAAAAACATCTTTCAGAATCTTCCATAGAAATTGTCAGTAACTACGGTTACTCGTCCTAAGTTTTAAAGTCTAGGTAGAAGATCGAATTACTTGTAATTACTGCAAAGGTTCTTTAAAAAGTTCCGGGGAAAAACGCAGTACTTGAACTTGCGCGTCAAGGGCATTCATGTTATCTGTAGAAGGAGTACGTACTTCAATATACATTAAACATTTTTAAATAAAGACCCTTGAACACTGCAGTAGGTGTAAATACAACTTTGTTCTAAAGAAAATTATGTAAAACCAAGAATGCAAATGAAATTAAATATGTTTTCCAGGGAATATTTTCAAATATTTTTGACGTACAATTTTACATTTTTTGCATTAGCTCGGACATTTTCAAAGAAAATTTTATGAAAAAAATTGAGGATACGTAGTTCCATGTGTTGAACCAAATGGTAAAATAAAAAAAAATATGCATGTTTACTTACTGCCTTTATCCACTCGCAGTGCGAATTATCAAGTAGGTTTTTAATTGAATTTGCCGACTCCGATGTAATTGATTTGATGGACATCAATTTTTGTAAGTAAGCGTTGACTATAACCCGTTTGTTACTAAATCTCTTTTGTAATTTATTCCAGGCTGTCTCATAGTTGCTATCGGTTACAGCTTTAGAGCTTGGCATTATACGAGATCTGATAACTTTTTTACAGGGTAAGCTACGTAGACTCGTCTTGGCAACATTTTTACATGAAAATGTTTTTGGTGGGATTAGGTTATTCTGCCATCAAATCAGCTCGTTGATGGCATATTCCGTGGGTGTCAATGAAGACTCCTCCCGAACTGACTGTTGCATTAGGTTCAGAAGGTTGCGAAAGTGAAACCGGCCGTAGGACACAATGAAACTCGCGAAATTTTGCCAACCTACTACGGATTGTAGGTCGCGCGTTGACCACGCGAACGCATGATCATTCGGTGAAGACAGCTTTTCAGTTTCGCAAGCTTCTTTTTAGGTTACGCCTTGTAATTCTCCTTCGCATTCCACTCTCCTACCTAGAAACTCTAGAACCTGTGAAGGTACTTTGGACGACTTGTCGTTTATTACCGAGCCGAGACGCAAGCCCCGGTGAAGGAGGGCCCTTGTTAGACGTGCATGAGCTTGTAGCTTGTACGGGCACTGATTTACCAGCAGGAAGTCGTCCAAGTACACTAGAAGTCGTACTCCCTGTGCTCGCAGTTGTTGTGCGACCCAGTTGGTTAGAGTCGCAAATGTTTTTGGGGCTGTGGCAAGGCCGAATGGCAGGCAGGTCATTTGCCACATAACCGGCGGAGAGTCTTGTACTGCATTCGGAGAGATGGCAGCGAAGCGCAGGAACCGTCGGTGAGATTTCGACACTGGTATATGAAAATAAGCTTGGCTAGTCTCTCGCGCAAACTATTCAGTGTAGAAGAAAATGATATTAGAAACCTCAATATCATTTTTGAAGACCTATCCATAGATACCCCACACGTATGGGTTTGATGAAAAAAATTTTTTTGAGTTTCAGTTCTAAGTATGGGGAGCCCCCAAATTTTATTGTTTTTTTTCTATTTTTGTGTGAAAATCTTAATGCGGTTCACAAAATACATCTACTTACCAAGTTTCAACAGTATAGTTCTTATAGTTTCGGAAAAAAAGTGGCTGTGACATACGGACAGACAGACAGACAGACAGACAGACAGACAGACAGACAGACAGACAGACATGACGAATCCATAAGGGTTCCGTTTTTTGCCATTTGGCTACGGAACCCTAAAAAGGGTAATTACAATTACGTTATCGATTGAAAAACACTTATATGTATATATGTACGCATACACACACACACACACACACACATAGAGCACTCTATGAACTCATATCATCCCTTGATGTAACTGTAATAAATAAATGGAAACACTTTATTTTATAATTTGCGAGGTTGCGGGAAGCCACTGGATGGTGTGGAAATCCTTGGGCACCCTTGGGGGAGGCCTTTGTCCAGCAGTGGACGTCTTTTGGCTTTCCGCTTTCACGCTGAAACTACTGAACGGATTGGGATGAAATTTGGTAGGTAGATAGATAAAACACTCGGTTAATACAAAGGATACTTTTATCACGGAAAACTTGAAAGTTCCCGGAGGAATAGCTAAAAAGTGAAATTTTTACTTCATCGTGTTTGTTCCGCTTTCACGTTGAAACGACTGAACGGATTGGGATGAATTTTGGTAGGTAGATAGATAAAGCACTCGGTTAACACATATAATACTTTTAAGTAAAGGCTGTAAAACAACATAGTAGAACATAATTTAAGGGGAATCTGTATATAATATTTCCATGCCATCCTCAAGAACCTTCTTCGTCTTTTGGCTGACGATGATGATAGTTATGCCTCAGAATCAATCAATCTATTTTTTTTCAGTTCCCCATATAAAGTCTTGTTTCACCATTCAGATTTAGTCATTGTTATTGCTAGCCCTTTCAACATACCGATGAGCTTGTTGTACATTGATGGTGTGTTGTTTCTTTGGTTTACTTACCTTTTAATGTAATTGTTTGACAATGGCTAATAGTGCACAGATAAACCTGTTAAGGTTTTTGATGTACTACTTCTATGTTTCTTTAATAAGAATTTTGCCAAGTGTTTAAATAAGGTTCCCGGAGCAATGGCCAAAAAGTGAAATGTTTACTTCGTCATGTTTGTTCCGCTTTCACGCTGAAACTACTAAACAGATTGAGATGAATCACTATCATCGTTATCATCATCATCATATCATCAGATCATATTTTTTGGACTGACTTGGTGGCTAAGTGGTCAGCGATCCTGACCTCTGATCCGAGAGTCGTGGGTTCGATCCCCACACAGGTCAAACATTTCTGTGATGACCAGAACTGTTTGCTTTGAGTCTGGGTGTATTATATCTATATATGTATGTATTTAAAAGTATATGAGTATGTATATCAGTCTCTGGTTCCCAAGATACAGGGAATCCTAGTTTGGGGCCAGATGACCATGTGTGATTTGTCCCAGATATTATTATTATTTATTATTATGCAGAAATATAAATTTGGGCTACTCTGACCACTTCGCGTTAGGCGAAGCGACAGGAGCTACTCCAGCAGAAGCACAGTCGGCTGGAGGTCAGTGCGACGAGGAGAGAAAGCGTCGGACAATCCGGGCATTGTCGAGGAGGACTGCCTTTTGCATAGCCGCTATTATCGGTCTGCCTCGAAGTCCCAGCCGTCTAAGGTTACGATCCAAGTCAGCAGGGATCAAACCATTAACGGACAGGACTACAGGAATGATTTCAGTGGATTGCACTTGCCACACGTTGCGCCAGGTTAAGGTACTGTAACCTCTTCTCGGCATCGGCTTGCACGAGGTTTTCGTCGTGTGGAATAGTGATATCCACCAAAAACACTCTTGACTGCGCCCGATCCATCAACACGATATCAGGCCTATTATGATCAAAAGACCTGTCCGTGATGATGTCTCGGTCCCAGTAGAGCTTGGCGCGGTCGTTTTCGAGAACCGACTCCGGCGTGTACTTGTAATACGGCAACCGGCGAGCTACGAAGCCATATTTTAGAGCGATCTCTTGATGCAGGATCCTGGCTGCTTGGTTATGTCTGTGCAGATACTCAGTGTTACAAAGAATCGAACAACCGGAGGTTATATGGCGCAGGGTCTCACCTGGCTGACGGCACAACCGACATACGTCCAAGGTACCGTCTTTCTTTATGAACCTCCTGCAGTTGTTCGTCTTTATAACCTGATCTTTTATTGCACAGACAAAACCCTCGGTCTCTGCAAAGAGGTCTCCGAAGCGCAACCAATGCACGGAAGCCTTCTGATCTACGAAGGATCTGTAGAGAGCCTTAAAGAACCTTCCGTGCAGCTCTTTCTCTTTCCATATGGCTTCCCGCTCAACAGTGCTAAGCACAGCCGGCGCTTGCCAGTTCTATTTATTATTATTATGTTATATTATTATATTTATTTTTATTATTATTATTTTGAAATATGAATTTGGGCTACTCTGACCACTTCGCGCTCGGCGAAGTGGCAGGAGCTACTCCAGCAGAAGCACAGTCGGCTGGAGGTCAGTGCGACGAGGAGAGAAAGCGTCGGACAATCCGGGCATTGTCGAGGAGGACTGCCTTTTGCATAGCCGCTATTATCGGTCTGCCTCGAAGTCCCAACCGCCTAAGGTTACGATCCAGGTCAGTGGGGATCAAACCATTAACGGACAGGACTACAGGAATGATTTCAGTGGATTGCACTTGCCACACATCCGTAACCTCGTGCGCCAGGTTAAGGTACCGTAACCTCTTGTCGGCATCGGCTTGCACGAGGTTTTCGTCGTGTGGAATAGTGATATCCACCAAAAACACCCTTGACTGCGCCCGATCCATCAACACGATATCAGGTCTGTTATGATCAACAGACCTATCCGTGATGATGTCTCGGTCCCAGTAGAGCTTGGCGCGGTCGTTTTCGAGAACCGACTCCGGTGTATACTTGTAATATGGCAACCGCCGAGCTATGAAGCCATACTTTAGAGCGATCTCTTGATGCAGGATCCTGGCTGCTTGGTTATGTTTGTGCAAATACTCAGTGTTACAAAGAATCGAACAACCGGAGGTTATATGGCGCAGGGTTTCACCTGGCTCACGGCACAACCGACATACGTCCAAGGTACCGTCTTTCATTATGAACCTCCTGTAGTTGTTCGTCATTATAACCTGATCCTGTATTGCACAGACAAAACCCTCGGTCTCCGCAAAGAGGTCTTAGAAAAGAGGTAAAGAAAAGAGGTATTATTATTATTATTATTATTATTATATATTATAAATGCGAAAGTATGGATGTTTGTTTGTTTATTTGTTTGTTTGTTCCGCTTTTATGCTGGAACTACTGAACGGATTGGGATGAAATTTGGTAGGTAGATAGATAATACACTCTGTTAACACATAGGGTACTTTTTATCCCGGAAAACTTGAAGTTTCCCGGAGGAATGGCTAAAAAGTGAAATGTTTACTTCATCATGTTTGTTCCGCTTTCACGCTGAAACTACTAAACGGATTGCGATGAAATTTGGTAGGTAGATAGATAAAACACTCGGTTAATACAAAGGATACTTTTATCACGGAAAACTTGAAAGTTCCCGGAGGAATAGCTAAAAAGTGAAATTTTTACTTCATCGTGTTTGTTCCGCTTTCACGTTGAAACGACTGAACGGATTGGGATGAATTTTGGTAGGTAGATAGATAAAGCACTCGGTTAACACATATAATACTTTTAAGTAAAGGCTGTAAAACAACATAGTAGAACATAATTTAAGGGGGATCTGTATATAATATTTCCATGCCATCCTCAAGAACCGTCACAAATACAATATCCACGCGGGCGGAGCCGCTGGCAACAGCTAGTACCTATATAACTGTTTCTCTGTTAAATATGTAATTTCTTCTTTCAAACAAAAACTTATTATTCTTATTCTTATATTAGTCAGTAATATCAATCAGTTTTGGCGACTTTTTACAGCCACCGCGCACTATCAACTTTTTGGTCCGTCGACAGTTTGGTCAATCTTAGATTTTCTTATTTCAATTGTTGATCAGTGCCATCTAGTTGAGTTTAGAGCAAGACGTGGAAAATTCCCTATTGCCAATTACACGGGGCAAAGCGGCACTAAATGTTTTTTTATCGCTCTTGTCTTTTTATTTACTTTTACATAAGTTCACACAAAATGAAAAATAAAGACAAAAAAAAAAAGTCTCGTGGGACACGAATCCGGACCTAAAAAGCAAGCGGCTCGGACCATAGCCATTGGGCTACTTAAGCACTTAAATGCATTGTTAAAAATAAGAATCATATGCGTTAATATTTTATGTATATTTCGCTCAAATCTCGCTAAAATTAAAGTTTTCGAAGATCATTCCCTCATAGATCGATTTTTGGTGATGTTTAACCACTAATCCTAGATTTTCGTCGAAAGGTTTCAAGCCGTTTTCGAAATCGTCGGGACACCTAACTCGTTTAATAGTATAGGATAATATATAACATTAATATTACAAAATAATTACTAAACCTAAAGAGTATTAAAACTACTATTATACTAATATTAACATGTACTTAAATGTATAATTTGTCGATACGTTAATATAATCTTTTCAATTTTCAAATGCCGTTCAGTTTGACACCTTTGGAAAAAACAAAATATTAGTCTCAGTTTCCCAAAGTACAAGGAATTCTAGGTTGTGGCCAGATGATTGCATGCCATTTTGCGAAATTTTAAATAGTTAGTAATTTATATTTGGATTTAGCTCATCATCATAGTCAACAATTTTATTCTAGCTTTCTTGAAAACCTAACTGATCAGCTGTTCCGCCTTGTGCACGGAGAGACCAAAAACGTTTTTACGCTTTCAGCAAAGTCGTAGAATAAACGTTTTCTTTTATATGATGAGGAGAAGCCCCAGGTACGGGTCTTTTACTTATGTATTTTGTTGTCTTGTTAATAAATTAAAATAATCGCAAAAAATACCTCACAGTAAAACTTACATACAATTTTGATTACTTTTCTGCACAGCCGCGAACGTCTTCTGCTGGCAAATTCTATCTAATCTAATCTATAGGTATCTTTACTTTTAAATGACTAAAGATAATTTAATTCGGCGGTATGACATACTAGTACGTGCACGCGGTCTCGACCGACTCTGATGTAAGGAAACAGGTTGTTGATTCTATCATTTAGAAGTTTCAAAATTCATTTCATTATGTTCCTTCAAACCCTTTATGTTCTTAATTTTACTCTTTGTGTTCTTAATTTTTTGTAGGTAATTACCAGACTTCCAAAAAATGATTCCACTGTATGTTTTCTTTGTGTGTATGTTACGTTATATCTTCGTCGATTGTGTTTTTTTTATTAGACGGATAATGACTCCGAGATGTTGGTATTAAAAAAGGTTCAGCACTTTTTAAGTGTTTTTCATTATTATGCGGTTTGAAATCCCGTCTGTAGCCCAGGAAACATACGGTGAGATCATCAATGGCCTATACGTCTATTGCAGATGATTCAGTCAGTGTCAGTGACGGAGGCAACTTTTTTGGTGGCTGACTAACCCGATGCGAGAGCGGCACACTCTCCCGCAGGCCTGGCACGGGAAGTTTGCTGCTGATGTGCTAGTGCCGCCCTGGTGGCGCTTTTCCCTCCTGTCGGCTAATGCTCTAAACCAGGTCTCATTGCACAACCTTCGACTCTCCGCAACACGCTTACGCCACTCGGACCGCCTTTCCGCGATCTTCTCCCAGTCCAGATGATCTATTTTAAAGGCAGCCATGTCCCGCTTGGCACAGTCTTTAAAGCGAAGCAGTGGCCTACCAACGTCTCTTTTTGTATTCGCTACTTCGCCCAGCAGAACACGGCGTGGTAGTCGAGAAGGCTCCATCCTGTGCACATGCCCTAGCCAACGCAGACGCCTCTGTTTGAGAAGCGCGGTTAGACTAGGCAGCTGCGCTATTTCAAGAACCCTCTCGTTGGTGATTCTGTCCTGCCATGTTATGCCCAAGATCTTTCGTAGACAGCGCATATAGAAGAAGTTGAGTCGACGCTCCTGTTTTGCATACGATGTCCAGGTTTCGGCTCCGTACAAGAGTATGCTCAATATGCAAGCCTGGAAAACGATCATCTTGGTCTTATTAGACATATGTTTGTTCTGCCATACTCTTGCACTAAGCCTCCCGAACATGGTCGCCGCTTTGCCAATACGGGTGTCTATCTCTGCGTTTAGCGAGAGATTGTTCGACACAGTCGACCCAAGGTAGCAAAACTGGTGGACTTCCTCCAGCAGTGCGCCGTCGAGTGAGATCGCGGGTGGGACCACACTGCCTTGTGTCAGAACGACTGTCTTTTTGACATTGATGGACATAGTAAACAGAGTGCAAGCCCGAGAAAACTTGTCGATCATGGACTGGAGTTGATGGGCAGCGTTGGCCACGAAAGCCGCATCATCAGCGAAAAGAAGGCTATCGACGAAAAGATCCTCGCGGTTTTTTTGGACTTGAGGAGAGAGATGTTAAATAACTTTCCGTCGGCCCTCGTATGTAGATAAACGGCCTGTTTGTTCTCGCCAAAAGCTGTTTGTAGAATCAGCGACAAGTATATGCCAAACAGAGTCGGAGCCAGAACGCAGCCTTGGCGGACCCTCTGCTTACATCAAATGGCTCGGATGTACTGTTGTTGAATACCACAGCGCCCTTCATATCTTCATGGAATGATCTCACGAGGCTCAAGAGTTGCGGCGGACACCCAATGCACTCGAGTGCATAGTACAGACCCTCCCTGCTAACCGTGTCGAATGCTTTGTTAAGATCAACGAATGCCACAAACAAGGGAGTCTTCTGCTCTCTACACTTCTCTTGTAACTGACGAAGTGTAAAGATCATATCCACTGTGGACCGCTGGGGGCGGAATCCACACTGGGCCTCAGGGTTTACGCGGCCTGCAAGCTTTTGGAGTCTAGATAAAATGACTCGCCGAAAAGCTTGCCGACGATGCTCAAAAGAGAAATACCACGGTGGTTGTTACAATCGCTGTTACTTCACATTTAGCCTTGATTTCTAAAACAGTGATAAAAAAGCGTTAAACCTTGATTGCAGCTTTAACACCTTTTGAGACACCTTATGGCTCTAACAGCTGTACTATGGTTACATTTGTATCCCTTTTGCCACTCTTGATCATGCAGTGGTGAAAATTGTATCTCTTTTAACACTCCTGACTAAGTCAGAGCTTATTTGGTGCATTTTGGCACTTACAGCTGTATAGGATAGAAAACTAGAACTGATTTATTTCTAAAACACGTGCTTTTCACTCTTTTAGAGCGAGCAGTTGCTTTTGTGCAATATAAGTCTATAACAGATATATTAATGACATTCAGGCCTAAATTTCCACGTTTTGGAACTATTATACGGTCTATAGTGTTTAAAAATAGAAAATTATAGCTTTATGTGCCAACTCCATTAAACTGATGCAATAAACATAAAAAGCGGTCAAGTGTGTGTCGGGCCACGCGCAGTGTACTGTTCCGTAGTACTTAGACAAACACTGCTACAAAATTGACTACTACTCGTTAACTTGTAAAATCTTCTTAGCTGTGATAGTTTTTCTTTTAATTTCGTTATATTATATACTACTGCCGTGAATTTTTCACATTTCTACACATGACTTTAACAAAAATGTGCACTTTAAAGCTGAATATTTCGAAAACGGATCCCTAAATTGAAAAATGATTTTTACAAACCCACTATATTTTTAAAAGACCTTTTTTTTTATTGGCCAAAACATAAAAAATATTACATACAATAATTGTCTTAACACACCTGCGTAATCCATAAAAGGTTTATGTGCAGGTGTGTATCCTGTACCTATCCAACGATATCCCACACCATGGGATAGTCGAGAAAAAAATCGTCCCCACTTCACGTGTAAGGGAGGTACCCTGAATTTTTTTTTTATATATTTTATTTTACCACTTTGTCGGCGTGATTAATATACATATCCGTGCCAAATACAGCTCTCTAGTACTAATAGTAGTCTCGGAGTTAGGCCGCGTACAGATAGACCGACAGACAGACGGACATGGCGAAACTATAAGGGTTCCTTGTTGACTACAAACGAAAAAAGAAATAACTAGATATAACTTAACTACTCCAGAATAAAATGATAAATCATTAAAAACTTCATTCAACTGTAACTTTCGGTATTTGACATACCGCTAAAATTGGAAAGTCCTGGTTTCATGTAAAATAATGTTTTACCACTGTGTTAAATAGAACCCTAATTCGGATGTGTGCTGTGCAATACTGAGCTTTAAATGATATCAGATTAGCTCCCTGAGTCACTTTCGATCCTATAGACATGTTAAGAACACAATAACTATACAACAGTAGTTTTTATTGCTCATAGTGCTAGAAGAGCTCTATTGTGGTGAAAATCAGAACCTAAGACTGCAACAGTAAAACGCCATTATTGGCAATGAATTTAATGTGTTTTTCTAAAATTTGTTACTATAAACACTCTACATAATTTGGTTGAGGCCTAATAATGGATTCTCGAGTTTATAATATACACAAGCGAACTTAAATAGGCGTAATTAATAGTAACAAAACTGGTGGAGTTTTTGTGAACATATGTTCACAAAAACTCCACCATTATTTAAGTCAAATGTCAAATATTTCATTGCCATTATTTGTTCTACAATAAAACTTTCTACTAAAACAGATAAATATCACCCCACAAGCACTTCTGGAATATTTTGGTAACCTCATGAGAAGAATGATTTTGATCGAGTGAATGATTTAGAATCATATTCGTTCAATTAAGCAGCCAACGTGAGTTCCTTAAGCGCTACAGGAACCGAAATACAGCTTTCATTCGCAATTTTCGCTATTCAAGCACTTTACGATCACTGTTAAGCAGTTCTTCTAGAACTGTAGGCTGCCAAAAATTGGCGCCCCCCTAGAGGCATAAGCGGTTTATAAAGGTTCCATAGCGCGCTATGGAACTAACAAGTTACAGCTATAAGCCGCAATCGGATACGCTATAAAGCCCTTATGCAACCCATTTGTGTTAGTTGGGTAGCCCGTCTGCCGCACACTACCTGCAATAAATCTTTCGAGATTTCTGAATAACTGCTACCAGAACCAAAGGAAGCAGAGACTTTTGTGTGTAACTCTGCCGGAGCACCGGGTAGGGCTAGGATATCTTTAATTGCACTCTGCATTGCTTCTCTTTGGGCCAGTAACATATTAGTTAAAACGCCGAATGTTTGATCAAGGTACCTCAACTGGTACGGTTTGTTTTTAAACGGAATTAACTCGTCATTTATTTCTAGTGAAGTAAAAGCGGGCCTAGCCTGATATTTTTTCTGGGTATCGGCATACCGGATATTTGCCCATTCCAGATTATTAAAATTCTGAAGTCCGGCAACTACGGCTAAACGGGTAGCGTCGGCCTTCTTAGTGGTTTCGGCAATAACAGTAGCAGGCACATCAAGCTCCGGCGCAGATGGCGGCGGGACGGGCGGTACGAGATCACCGAGGACCTCGACTGCAGGACCCGGCCGCTCCGTGGGCGGAGACCCATTGCTTGTTGGAGCTTGATTAGTACACATAACAGATTTAATTTGTGCAATCTCACGTGTAAGAAGATGAAGTTGATTCTCCAACGCAGTTGCCGCCGAATGCCGCCGCCTATATCTATAGCAGATTCCTCGTTTCTCGTTACTCGTTCCACCACCGAACGAATTATCACGTGAGGTTCGACTGGGGGTTGACGCCCCGGATATTCTTCAACGCATGGAACTTTTGACGGTGGTGGAGCGAATGACGAGTCATTTTTATCACCGGAAGAGGAGCTTGAAGAAGAGAAGCCGAGACGCCGGGACGAATGGCTTCGTGACATGCATGTTCTTGTTGATCCGCACTGTAGAAATTCAAAACGCTAACTGGACGAAACAGTGTCGATGCGCCATATTTTAAAAACTGGCACCGACGTTATCGATACAAAGCAGACGGCTTCGGGACACATGCTGCCATCTAATGACTACTTTTCGCATATCAGCACTACGAAAGTCAAATGCCTATCTCACCGTGCCTTTTCTGTGGAACAAGCTAGTGAGGCCGAGAGGGTAACGCAGGTCCTGGGTAGCCCTGCGTTTTCTTAATTCCGTCCCAGGCGGTGCAGTGTCTGTGGAGAGGTCACTCCACCCACGACAGCTATGCTGCGTGGTCAACAACACGGAAAGTGGCAGTTACCAGTGATAAGTCCGCACAGATAGGCGTGAGTGCGGGCGCTATGCGCCGACACTAACATCTTCGTACGAGTCTAAAGACCATTTCTATTGCCAATTAGCTGAGACGATCAAAAGCATTAGTAGTGGCGATCGACTCTACGTTCTTGGCGATTTTAATGCACGGCTTGGACAGAATCACTCTGCTTGGCCGGAATGTATTGGTTACTACGGTGTAGGCAACCTAAACGAAAACGGTCAGCGCCTACTTGAACTTTGTTCAGATCATCTGCTGTGCGTAACCAATACGTATTTCAAGGGCAAATTATCTCGCCGAGTTTCCTGGAAACACCCGCGCTCCGGCCACTGGCATCAGCTGGACGTAGTACTCACTAGAAAAAAGGACCTCCGTGAAACTTTGCACACGCGTACCTACCATAGCGCCGACTGTAACACTGACCACTCCCTCGTGGTAACACGTGTGGCCATCACTCACAAGAAGATCCACTCGTTGAGAACCCCAGGCAGAAGGAGAATTAACCTTCATAACGCTAGGGATAACGAAAGGGTGCTGAAGTTTGAGGAAATGGCTCGCACTGTGAATGCCGACTGGGATGTTCAAACTCCCATAGAGGTCGAGTGGCAAATCGTCAAAAAGCTCCTTACTGATGGAGCTGGGGAGGCTTTCGGTCACCAGAAAGCCAAAACTCAAGATTGGTTTGCAGAGAACGTTGAGAACCTGCAACGTCTACTGGACTCTAAACGTAGAGCTGCTCTTAAACACCGTTTAGACCCCAGTCCGGAAACCGTTAAAGAGTTAAGTATTGCAAAAGCTGCACTGCAGCGTAGCTCACGCTATTATACTAATTTATACTGGACGGACCTATGCCGCAGTATCCAGGCATGCGCGGACACAGGGAACATGAGCGGTGTTTATGCAGGAATCAAACAGGCACTAGGCCCTGTTATTAAAAAGACAGCCCCGCTCAAGGATGCAAACGGCATGGCTATCACCGATAGCCAAAAGCAACTCGACCGTTGGGTCGAGCATTACGCCGGTCATTACTCGCGTCCAGTGTACCTGCAGCCGGAGGCAGAGCAGAACATGCCCAAACTGGCTACATGGACCGAGCTAGACGATTTACCTTCCATAGAGGATTTTATCAAGGCTGTTAAGCAGCTCAAACGTGGTAAAAGTCCCGGTTGCGACGGCACCCAAGCCGAAATTATTAAGCTCGAGTGTATGAGTCCCATACTGCACAATCTGCTGTGTAAGTGCTGGCAGGCGGGAACCGTGCCTCAGGATATGCGCGACGCTAACATCGTAACACTGTACAAAGGGAAAGGCGACCGCGGCGATTGTAACAACCACCGTGGTATTTCTCTTTTGAGCATCGTCGGCAAGCTTTTCGGCGAGTCATTTTATCTAGACTCCAAAAGCTTGCAGGCCGCGTAAACCCTGAGGCCCAGTGTGGATTCCGCCCCCAGCGGTCCACAGTGGATATGATCTTTACACTTCGTCAGTTACAAGAGAAGTGTAGGGAGCAGAAGACTCCCTTGTTTGTGGCATTCGTTGATCTTAACAAAGCATTCGACACGGTTAGCAGGGAGGGTCTGTACTATGCACTCGAGTGCATTGGGTGTCCGCCGCAACTCTTGAGCCTCGTGAGATCATTCCATGAAGATATGAAGGGCGCTGTGGTATTCAACAACAGTACATCCGAGCCATTTGATGTAAGCAGAAGGGTCCGCCAAGGCTGCGTTCTGGCTCCGACTCTGTTTGGCATATACTTGTCGCTGATTCTACAAACAGCTTTTGGCGAGAACAAACAGGGCGTTTATCTACATACGAGGGCCGACGGAAAGTTATTTAACATCTCTCTCCTCAAGTCCAAAAAAACCGCGAGGATCTTTTCGTCGATAGCCTTCTTTTCGCTGATGATGCGGCTTTCGTGGCCAACGCTGCCCATCAACTCCAGTCCATGATCGACAAGTTTTCTCGGGCTTGCACTCTGTTTACTATGTCCATCAATGTCAAAAAGACAGTCGTTCTGACACAAGGCAGTGTAGTCCCACCCGCGATCTCACTCGACGGCGCACTGCTGGAGGAAGTCCACCAGTTTTGCTACCTTGGGTCGACTGTGTCAAACAATCTCTCGCTAAACGCAGAGATAGACACCCGTATTGGCAAAGCGGCGACCATGTTCGGGAGGCTTAGTGCAAGAGTATGGCAGAACAAACATATGTCTAATAAGACCAAGATGATCGTTTTCCAGGCTTGCATATTGAGCATACTCTTGTACGGAGCCGAAACCTGGACATCGTATGCAAAACAGGAGCGTCGACTCAACTTCTTCTATATGCGCTGTCTACGAAAGATCTTGGGCATAACATGGCAGGACAGAGTCACCAACGAGAGGGTTCTTGAAATAGCGCAGCTGCCTAGTCTAACCGCGCTTCTCAAACAGAGGCGTCTGCGTTGGCTAGGGCATGTGCACAGGATGGAGCCTTCTCGACTACCACGCCGTGTTCTGCTGGGCGAAGTAGCGAATACAAAAAGAGACGTTGGTAGGCCACTGCTTCGCTTTAAAGACTGTGCCAAGCGGGACATGGCTGCCTTTAAAATAGATCATCTGGACTGGGAGAAGATCGCGGAAAGGCGGTCCGAGTGGCGTAAGCGTGTTGCGGAGGGTCGAAGGTTGTGCGATGAGACCTGGTTTAGAGCATTAGCCGACAGGAGGGAAAAGCGCCACCAGGGCGGCACTAGCACATCAGCAGCAAACTTCCCGTGCCAGGCCTGCGGGAGAGTGTGCCGCTCTCGCATCGGGTTAGTCAGCCACCAAAAAAGTTGCCTCCGTCACTGACACTGACTGAATCATCTGCAATAGACGTATAGGCCATTGATGATCTCACCGTATGTTTCCTGGGCTACAGACGGGATTTCAAACCGCATAATAATGAAAAACACTTAAAAAGTACTGAACCTTTTTTAATACCAACATCTCGGAGTCATTATCCGTCTAATAAAAAAAACACAATCGACGAAGATATAACGTAACATACACACAAAGAAAACATACAGTGGAATCATTTTTTGGAAGTCTGGTAATTACCTACAAAAAATTAAGAACACAAAGAGTAAAATTAAGAACATAAAGGGTTTGAAGGAACATAATGAAATGAATTTTGAAACTTCTAAATGATAGAATCAACAACCTGTTTCCTTACATCAGAGTCGGTCGAGACCGCGTGCACGTACTAGTATGTCATACCGCCGAATTAAATTATCTTTAGTCATTTAAAAGTAAAGATACCTATAGATTAGATTAGATAGAATTTGCCAGCAGAAGACGTTCGCGGCTGTGCAGAAAAGTAATCAAAATTCTATGTAAGTTTTACTGTGAGGTATTTTTTGCGATTATTTTAATTTATTAACAAGACAACAAAATACATAAGTGAAAGACCCGTACCTGGGGCTTCTCCTCATCATATAAAAGAAAACGTTTATTCTACGACTTTGCTGAAAGCGTAAAAACGTTTTTGGTCTCTCCGTGCACAAGGCGGAACAGCTGATCAGTTAGGTTTTCAAGAAAGCTAGAATAAAATTGTTGACTATGATGATGAGCTAAATCCAAATATAAATTACTAACTATTTAAAATTTCGCAAAATAGCATGCAATCATCTGGCCACAACCTAGAATTCCTTGTACTTTGGGAACCTGAGACTAATATTTTGTTTTTTCCAAAGGTGTCAAACTGAACGGCATTTGAAAATTGAAAAGATTATATTAACGTATCGACAAATTATACATTTAAGTACATGTTAATATTAGTATAATAGTAGTTTTAATACTCTTTAGGTTTAGTAATTATTTTGTAATATTAATGTTATATATTATCCTATACTATTAAACGAGTTAGGTGTCCCGACGATTTCGAAAATCTAGGATTAGTGGTTAAACATCACCAAAAATCGATCTATGAGGGAATGATCTTCGAAAACTTTAATTTTAGCGAGATTTGAGCGAAATATACATAAAATATTAACGCATATGATTCTTATTTTTAACAATGCATTTAAGTGCTTAAGTAGCCCAATGGCTATGGTCCGATCCGCTTGCTTTTTAGGTCCGGATTCGTCTCCCACGAGACTTTTTTTTTTTGTCTTTATTTTTCATTTTGTGTGAACTTATGTAAAAGTAAATAAAAAGACAAGAGCGATAAAAAAACATTTAGTGCCGCTTTGCCCCGTGTAATTGGCAATAGGGAATTTTCCACGTCTTTCTCTAAACTCAACTAGATGGCACTGATCAACAATTGAAATAAGAAAATCTAAGATTGACCAAACTGTCGACGGACCAAAAAGTTGAGAGTGCGCGGTGGCTGTAAAAAGTCGCCAAAACTGATTGATATTACTGACTAATATAAGAATAAGAATAATAAGTTTTTGTTTGAAAGAAGAAATTACATATTTAACAGAGAAACTGTTATATAGGTACTAGCTGTTGCCAGCGGCTCCGCCCACGTGGATATTGTATTTGTGACGGTTCTTGAGGATGGCATGGAAATATTATATACAGATCCCCCTTAAATTATGTTCTACTATGTTGTTTTACAGCCTTTACTTAAAAGTATTATATGTGTTAACCGAGTGCTTTATCTATCTACCTACCAAAATTCATCCCAATCCGTTCAGTCGTTTCAACGTGAAAGCGGAACAAACACGATGAAGTAAAAATTTCACTTTTTAGCTATTCCTCCGGGAACTTTCAAGTTTTCCGTGATAAAAGTATCCTTTGTATTAACCGAGTGTTTTATCTATCTACCTACAAAATTTCATCGCAATCCGTTTAGTAGTTTCAGCGTGAAAGCGGAACAAACATGATGAAGTAAACATTTCACTTTTTAGCCATTCCTCCGGGAAACTTCAAGTTTTCCGGGATAAAAAGTACCCTATGTGTTAACAGAGTGTATTATCTATCTACCTACCAAATTTCATCCCAATCCGTTCAGTAGTTCCAGCATGAAAGCGGAACAAACAAACAAATAAACATCCATACTTTCGCATTTATAATATATAATAATAATAATAATAATAATAATAATAATAATAATAATAATAATAATAATAATAATAATAATAATAATAATAATAATAATAATAATAATAATAATAATAATAATAATAATAATAATAATAATAATAATAATAAACCTTAGGCAGCTGGGACTTCGAGGCAGACCGATAATAGCGGCTATGCAAAAGGCAGTCCTCCTCGACAATGCCCGGATTGTCCGACGCTTTCTCTCCTCGTCGCACTGACCTCCAGCCGACTGTGCTTCTGCTGGAGTAGCTCCTGCCACTTCGCCTAGCGCGAAGTAGTCAGAGTAGCCCAAATTCATGTTTCAAAATAATAATAATAATAATAATCATTCATTCTCCTGCCCTTATCCCAATCATTTGGGGTCGGCGCAAAATGTTTTCTTCTTCCATACATCCCTTTCAGCTGTCATCTCTGTACTCACACCCTTTCGACACATATCATCCTTCACACAATCCATCCATCTCTTTTTTGGTCTCCCTCTCCCCTTATATCCATCGACACTCATCTGTAACACTCTCCTTGTAACATGTCTTTCATTCCTCCGCATTACATGCCCATACCACGACAAACGATTTCCTCTCAATTTTTCTATCACTGGCGCAACTTTCAAACTTCCTCTTATATACTCATTCCTAATCTTGTCCATTCTTGTTACTCCACACATCCATCTCAACATTCGCATCTCCGCAGCATGCAATCGTCTTTCATCCTTTCCCTTAGTGGCCCAACATTCCGATCCATACAGGACGACAGGTCTTATGATAGTTTTATATATCTTCCCCTTAAACTTAAGGGGAAGTCGGGGGTCGCAGGTAGTCCCTGTGACCTGTCGCCACTTCATCCATCCCAAGTTGATTCGGCGCTCAATGTCTCTGTTAATGTCTCCGTCGCTCTGAATAAGTGAACCTAGGTACTTGAAATCGGAGCAGACCGGTAGCGCTACACCATCCAGTGCTGTCGGTGTACAACTGGAGAGACCGCCGAAATCACAATAATAATAATAATAATAATAATAATAATAATAATAATTCTTTAAGGCTCTTTACAGATCCTTCGTAGATCAGAAGGCTTCCGTGCACTGGCTGCGCTTCGGAGACCTCTTTGCAGAGACCGAAGGTTTTGTCTGTGCAATACAGGATCAGGTTATAAAGACGAACAACTATAGGAGGTTCATAATGAAAGACGGTACCTTGGACATTTGTCGGTTGTGCCGTGAGCCAGGTGAAACCTTGCGCCATATAACCTCCGGTTGTTCGATTCTTTGTAACACTGAGTATCTGCAAAGACATAACCAAGCAGCCAGGATCCTACATCAAGAGATCGCTCTAAAGTATGGCTTCATAGCTCGCCGGTTGCCATATTACAAGTACACGCCGGAGTCGGTTCTCGAAAACGACCGCGCCAAGCTCTACTGGGACCGAGACATCATCACGGACAGGTCTATTGATCATAATAGGCCTGATATCGTGTTGATGGATCGGGCGCAGTCAAGGGTGTTTTTGGTGGATATCACTATTCCACACGACGAAAACCTCGTGCAAGCAGATGCCGACAAGAGGTTGCGGTACCTGAATCTGGCGCACGAGGTTACGGATGTGTGGCAAGTGCAATCCACTGAAATCATTCCTGTAGTCCTGTCCGTAAATGGTTTGATTCCAGCTGACCTGGATCGTAACCTTAGGCAGCTGGGACTTCGAGGCAGACCGATAATAGCGGCTATGCAAAAGGCAGTCCTCCTCGACAATGCCCGGATTGTCCGACGCTTTCTCTCCTCGTCGCACTGACCTCCAGCCGACTGTACTTCTGCTGGAGTAGCTCCTGCCACTTCGCCTAGCGCGAAGTAGTCAGAGTAGCCCAAATTCATGTTTCAAAATAATAATAATAATAATAATAAAAATAAATATAATAATATAACATAATAATAATAATAATAAATAGAACTGGCAAGCGCCGGCTGTGCTTAGCACTGTTGAGCGGGAAGCCATATGGAAAGAGAAAGAGCTGCACGGAAGGTTCTTTAAGGCTCTCTACAGATCCTTCGTAGATCAGAAGGCTTCCGTGCATTGGCTGCGCTTCGGAGACCTCTTTGCAGAGACCGAGCGTTTTGTCTGTGCAATACAAGATCAGGTTATAAAGACGAACAACTACAGGAGGTTCATAAAGAAAGACGGTACCTTGGACGTATGTCGGTTGTGCCGTCAGCCAGGTGAGACCCTGCGCCATATAACCTCCGGTTGTTCGATTCTTTGTAACACTGAGTATCTGCACAGACATAACCAAGCAGCCAGGATCCTGCATCAAGAGATCGCTCTAAAATATGGCTTCGTAGCTCGCCGGTTGCCGTATTACAAGTACACG
This sequence comes from Coleophora deauratella, assembly GCA_958295455.1. Classification (NCBI taxonomy): domain Eukaryota; kingdom Metazoa; phylum Arthropoda; class Insecta; order Lepidoptera; family Coleophoridae; genus Coleophora; species Coleophora deauratella. The sequence goes on from OY282412.1 coordinate 5,438,791, forward strand.
CCGGAGTCGGTTCTCGAAAACGACCGCGCCAAGCTCTACTGGGACCGAGACATCATCACGGACAGGTCTTTTGATCATAATAGGCCTGATATCGTGTTGATGGATCGGGCGCAGTCAAGAGTGGTTTTGGTGGATATCACTATTCCACACGACGAAAACCTCGTGCAAGCCGATGCCGAGAAGAGGTTACAGTACCTTAACCTGGCGCAACGTGTGGCAAGTGCAATCCACCGAAATCATTCCTGTAGTCCTGTCCGTTAATGGTTTGATCCCTGCTGACTTGGATCGTAACCTTAGACGGCTGGGACTTCGAGGCAGACCGATAATAGCGGCTATGCAAAAGGCAGTCCTCCTCGACAATGCCCGGATTGTCCGACGCTTTCTCTCCTCGTCGCACTGACCTCCAGCCGACTGTGCTTCTGCTGGAGTAGCTCCTGTCGCTTCGCCTAACGCGAAGTGGTCAGAGTAGCCCAAATTTATATTTCTGCATAATAATAAATAATAATAATATCTGGGACAAATCACACATGGTCATCTGGCCCCAAACTAGGATTCCCTGTATCTTGGGAACCAGAGACTGATATACATACTCATATACTTTTAAATACATACATATATAGATATAATACACCCAGACTCAAAGCAAACAGTTCTGGTCATCACAGAAATGTTTGCCCTGTGTGGGGATCGAACCCACGACTCTCGGATCAGAGGTCAGGATCGCTGACCACTTAGCCACCAAGTCAGTCCAAAAAATATGATCTGATGATATGATGATGATGATAACGATGATAGTGATTCATCTCAATCTGTTTAGTAGTTTCAGCGTGAAAGCGGAACAAACATGACGAAGTAAACATTTCACTTTTTGGCCATTGCTCCGGGAACCTTATTTAAACACTTGGCAAAATGCTTATTAAAGAAACATAGAAGTAGTACATCAAAAACCTTAACAGGTTTATCTGTGCACTATTAGCCATTGTCAAACAATTACATTAAAAGGTAAGTAAACCAAAGAAACAACACACCATCAATGTACAACAAGCTCATCGGTATGTTGAAAGGGCTAGCAATAACAATGACTAAATCTGAATGGTGAAACAAGACTTTATATGGGGAACTGAAAAAAAATAGATTGATTGATTCTGAGGCATAACTATCATCATCGTCAGCCAAAAGACGAAGAAGGTTCTTGAGGATGGCATGGAAATATTATATACAGATTCCCCTTAAATTATGTTCTACTATGTTGTTTTACAGCCTTTACTTAAAAGTATTATATGTGTTAACCGAGTGCTTTATCTATCTACCTACCAAAATTCATCCCAATCCGTTCAGTCGTTTCAACGTGAAAGCGGAACAAACACGATGAAGTAAAAATTTCACTTTTTAGCTATTCCTCCGGGAACTTTCAAGTTTTCCGTGATAAAAGTATCCTTTGTATTAACCGAGTGTTTTATCTATCTACCTACCAAATTTCATCCCAATCCGTTCAGTAGTTTCAGCGTGAAAGCGGAAAGCCAAAAGACGTCCACTGCTGGACAAAGGCCTCCCCCAAGGGTGCCCAAGGATTTCCACACCATCCAGTGGCTTCCCGCAACCTCGCAAATTATAAAATAAAGTGTTTCCATTTATTTATTACAGTTACATCAAGGGATGATATGAGTTCATAGAGTGCTCTATGTGTGTGTGTGTGTGTGTGTGTATGCGTACATATATACATATAAGTGTTTTTCAATCGATAACGTAATTGTAATTACCCTTTTTAGGGTTCCGTAGCCAAATGGCAAAAAACGGAACCCTTATGGATTCGTCATGTCTGTCTGTCTGTCTGTCTGTCTGTCTGTCCGTATGTCACAGCCACTTTTTTTCCGAAACTATAAGAACTATACTGTTGAAACTTGGTAAGTAGATGTATTTTGTGAACCGCATTAAGATTTTCACACAAAAATAGAAAAAAAACAATAAATTTTGGGGGCTCCCCATACTTAGAACTGAAACTCAAAAAATTTTTTTTCATCAAACCCATACGTGTGGGGTATCTATGGATAGGTCTTCAAAAATGATATTGAGGTTTCTAATATCATTTTCTTCTACACTAAATAGTTTGCGCGAGAGACACTTCCAAAGTTGTAAAATGTGTGTCCCCCCCCCCCCGTAACTTCTAAAATAAGAGAATGATAAAACTAAAAAAAATATATGATGTACATTACCATGCAAACTTCTACCGAAAATTGGTTTGAACGATATCTAGTAAGTAGTTTTTTTTTAATACGTCATAAATCTTACGTATTTCATTCAAGTTACGACGAACTACAAAAACTTTTATATTATGTTACTTGCTGCTACGGAACCCTTCATGGGCGAGTCCGACTCGCACTTGGCCGCTTTTTTTACTTCCAGCTTTAAAATGTAACTGCTACTTCTGCTACTGCCGACTGTGGCAATAGCTTCGATCGAAGTGAAGTTCATTGGAAAACTTAACATCGACGAACAAACATTTCAGGGCCGTATACCTATGAAGTTATTAGAAGAGCGTAACCTCAATGACAACAACAGAGCCGCCTTTGAAATCCGAGACGAAGACTGGAAGACCGCCGTAGAATTTTTTTATGGAAAGAAACCTGACCAAATTTTCCTACTACCCTACTCACCGTACGGAAACTTGTACCAAATGCATTTAAAGCCAATCACAGTTACAATCGAAGTAACTACACCAATAAACCTGAACGAATTAAAAAAGCAGAAAGTGGAACTCACTCATAGTTGTATATGAGAACGAACATTCAGAAGCAAAGAAAATTTACATTCAAGAGTCTGCCACGACATACGACACACTTGCTTCAATATGGATTAACCCACAAAAAATTTCAGCTACTCCCGTAAAAATTTGAATGAGCTTCACAGTGGACAAGGATTCAACAAGTATAAGGCACGCATTTAGATTTGGACCGAAGCGCCAAACTACAGCAAAGAAACCCAGGAGTCAGAGCGCTTCAATAGAGTTAGCACCCGGACAGAAAGTGCTAGTGCAGCTTGAGGTCCAGAAATGCACGGTAATATTCCAGATTCCATACAAAGTATCTCTATCTGGAAACGATGTCGTAAACTACAACGAAGAATACAAAAACGATCACCTTCACGTTTTTGACATCAACTCGCTTATAGGGAACAAAACCCTGATTATTTACCAGACAGTATCGTACGATTTTTAGTACGGGCAGAAACTGAATATCATTGACGCAAAAGATAGTTATACGATTCAGAAGAAGATGAGGCAACTAGCAGTCATCTAAGAAGGTCTACTGCCGCTAAGCATGCTGCTGAGAGTGGTACAAAGATGACCAAGACGGCTCCGCTGGTGCCTTTTGACTTCACTGATGAAGACTTGATGTCGATCGTGGAGGAGTCCCTAGAGAACCAGCTAGATGAAGAAAGTAGCGAGTCCTCAGAAAGCAGGTCTGCGGAGCAAACTGAAAATTAAACTCCGGTAGGAGTACCAAAATCGGAATAAATATAAAAATAACATTTTCAACCCAAAATCTCTCCATCAACTATATGAATGAAAATGCTGAATATCCTGGGAAACCTTGAACCAATTTTGACCAAACGTAGAACTCAGAATAACCGAAATATAAGCATTCAAATATCAAATCGGTCCATCCGTTTGACATCCATTATTCCGTAAACAGACACACTGACAGTCTCCAGACTTATAATAGCCTTATTTATCTTCGTAGTTAAAAAGGGGGTTAGTTGTAATTCATTATTATAATTAAGGAGTGCCATAAATTTTTTTGCAAAGGGCGCTAGAACAACAAAGTCCGGCGCTAAGGTCAGCTTTTACGCCGCTGTTCCTTGAAATCGCTTACTCGCCTCTGCAGAAGCTTGCGCCATTTAAGGCTCTATCCTGCCAAATCTTCCCATCTTCCATTCAGTGTTGAACCGTTTCATGTGTCGCATCTTCATAGTCAGACATCGTTTTTGGTCCGTGTTTAGGGAAAACAAAATGTGCGCCAGACGTGCTGATATCTATGTGAGAGGATTGTGTTCAACATTACAATAAACGTCTATCTAATGAGGTGGTGATCATCATATAGGTATTTTAGGGAAAACAACGGTCCTTTTAAAATATAAAAATATTAAATGACGCTTTTGTTTATTATAGAGGTTGTACACTAATCAGTCATTCTTATATAATAATATTATGTTTTAAATAAAATTAAAATAGAGAGCTATTTAGTGAACTTAATTAAATATCTTTTTGATGCAGTCAATTATCAGATTTGGTACTCATTATGTACTCAAGTAAGAAGTTTTACATGAAAAATATCTGCAAAATATACGCATTCATTGATAAACTTTGACTTCATTTGAAGTAAACATAAAACATTATGTATGACCGCGCTTAACAGCAAAAATAGATTCTATTTTTTGTTTTTTATAAAAGCAACCATTTTTTTTTGTTTTATTGATAAGCATTGATATTTAAAAAATATTGCAATCGATTCGAAGTAACTCAACCTTTTACCAACCAGTTTTCAAATTTAACTTTGATTTAAAACTGCTATAAGTACACATTTTTTGCTATAGGTATGGAGATACGAGAGCAGAGGTCACAGGGGTGAAGAATTGATGATTAAACGAACTTAGCCCGGATAAACCATCCACAAAAACCGGCAGTCGTAAAACTTTTTCAAGATCATCTGCATCCTAAAACTTCATTCATGGCCGAAAGATACAAATTCCGCCAAAGAAGACAGGAGGTCGGAGAGTTTATTGCAACGTACGTAGCAGAGTTGAAAAAACTGTCCAAAATGTGCGATTTTGGGCAAGTACTAGAAGATAACCTACGCGACCAGTTAGTATGTGGACTGCGTAGTGTTTTTCCGCCAACGGTTGTTCGCGGAGAAAAATTTAAAATTTCACAGTGTAATGAAAATTGCATGTAGTTTAGAGGCGGCGGAGAGAGATGCAGCAGTGGTTGAGGAGCCAGTGAGAGCGGCGCGATGGCAGGAACGAGTGGTGCGGTACCCACGGTACTTGCCATGCAAGCGGCGCGGGCCGGCGACGGCGGCGGGCGGCGCGGCGGCACGCGGCAGCGGCCACGTGGTCAACCGAGAACGCAGAATGTCAGCAACGGAGACTCGTTTGGTTTTACGTGCGGCACACGGTTTTCTAAATGATGGGACACAGTATGAAATTTTGGAGTAAAGCAATGCCATTTGGTACGAATGTTATCCACGTCCACCTGAGCCCAAATCGCCCGGTAGCCAGTGATAACTCCGCGACAGATGGGGGGAGGGGGTCAAAGTACAGATCTCCCGGTGCTCAGAAAAAAAATTCTGGCGGATTAGTTATCGGGTAACTAGATGATGCCCAATTCATTCCCCATACCAGTTTTTTAGGGTTCCGTAGCAAAATATGACAGAATACTTAAAATAATAAACTTTTAATAGTAACGAAATCCAAACAAACCCTCATATTTTCATATTTTTTTGTTTTAAACTTGGTTTATAAAAAATACTGTCCGAAAGCCCATATAATGCAGATTCTAAAAACATTAACAGTAAATATAAATTTGACTATTTTTAATGTAAAATAAATTATTGAAAGTACAGCAACGTTCGTTAGCGCAGCGTAGGGGACGGTAAAAAGACCCGAAAAACAAGCACTACTAACAAAAAAAAAACAGCCAAGTGCGAGTATGACTCGGGCATCGAGCGTTCCGTACTTACTTATCCCATCCCATCTTAACTGGTCTGGTAGGGCCCGGTTAAGTTAACACTCACAAACTTTCGCCTTTAAATTATTAGTGTGATTTTTAATCATCTTCAATTTTTAAACGAAGTCAGGTAACATTGTTAAAAATAAAGACAAATAATAATAGAACGTTTGTGTATTAATTTTATTTACAACCACCTCCACAATAACACAACTCAGTCCATTTGAGCTGGCGTTTGAAACAATTGCACCTGGAACTGCAAGTTTTCACGCAGCGACATCTTATTAATTCAAGGCATGCTTGAGCAGCCATAGGATTTTGGGTCCACATTGGCTTCTTCTTTCTGCCAACCCCATTCAGATGGGCAAGGAATATTTTGAGTCTTCTTTAGGCACTGCCCCCAAATATAAACAGCCTGTAAAACTGCCCTTAAGGTATGTTGTTTCAGGGCAGCTTCTGTGGGAGGCAAATTTTCGATTTGCCTGTCCTTTTTTATAAACAAATGCTTGCGAAACTCATTTACTGTCACAGAGGGGCATGATCTGAAAAACAAATATACTAATAAAAAAAATGCAAGTTCTGGATAAGATAATCTTTTAAATATCTTTCATTACCTGTCATACATTGTAATCACAAATTTTTGAATTTCAGCGTCTGCATATTCCCCTTTGTAAAGTGCTTCAAACCCCCGTGTGACATTCGGATATGCCTTTCATGCCTCAAATGCGGTTTTCTTGAACCTTCCGTTAAAAGATGAGGTTGTGTCACATCCGGTAAAACAATGGAATAAGGGCAAAACGTGTGATTTTCAAGACCTGAAACAAGAAAGAAAACCATTTCTTTAGTATAATATTATTGTAAATCTTGTCATGAAATTAATTTGGGTACTAATAAGTCCGTTACCTAAACATGAAGCTATAGAGTGACATACCAGGTATTGATGATTTCGTCCTGTTTCAATGTGTACCCTTAGTTCTTTTAGGCCTTCTAGCTTATGAACACATGATATGGCTAGTACAACGACATCTGTGTCGACTGTTCTTAACATTATTTTGGAGTTTCCTTTCAGCGCAGCATCAGCAAGATGAAGCATCATCCGTGTATCGGCTTCTTCGTGATTGCACGGTGCCACACAGGGACGTATTCTCCATAGGGTCATTCGGGCGAACGCCCGGGTCGGCCCGTCCCAAGGGGCGGCCCGCCCAGTTTTCCAACAACTCTCATTTTTTTATTAGCTGACTGAAAAATTGTAGGTAATCTAGAATTTACACGGGCGCGGGAGTCTTGATGAGTATTGATCTCTTTCTCGAAGTTGAACCTAGCTAGCTGGACTGTTTGTCCCAGGTATACATATTCGTCAACTACTTCGATTGTCGAGTCTCCAACATTCAGAGGAGTGGTCGGATTTTTAAATAATTTTCGTCTTGTCCCTGTTCATTTTTAGACCCACTTGTTGGGAGTTTCTAGTCCATCGGACATTAAATTCTGCCTAGTTCCTCTAAGGTTTCAGCCATGATCACGATATCATCAGCGAATCGAAAGTGAGTGATATACTTGTTGATATTAATGCCCAGTCCTCTCCAGTCCAGAAGCTTGAAAACGTCTTCCAGGGTAGCGGTAAAGAATTTCGGAGATATATGTACCGTCTCCCTGTCTCACCCCACGCTGCACCCAGTTTCGAATTCTGATCCTGGAGGCGGACCGACATGGTGGCGTTTTCATACAGGCACTCCAATACTTCGATATATCGATAGTCGATTTGGCACCGTTGGAGAGAGTGTAACCATTTGTCTCTGGTGTAACCACACTCCTGTGCACTTTGCGCTCGATAGCCTCTTTAATACGATTAGTATACAATCGGCGTATATCGCGAGTCAAAGACTTGGAGACCTGTCTGTTGAGTCACCGATACTGACAAGCATCTTCAGAGGATTTCATAATCAGGCTCCATCTTTCCTGTATGAGCTTGCAGGTGAGATCCGAGATGCTCTTTTTGAATGGCTGGTTTTGAGAGCCTTATTTATTCCCAACCGTTTGGACAATTTCCTCGAACCTGTCGTAGTAATCGTCCACATTTTCGCAGTCTTCTAGCCATTCGAAGCGATTTTGCAACTTGAGCTAAAAGTTATCGGGGTTTTGGAGCTGGATAAGCGCTGGTCGGAGCGTGGGCTTAATTAGTCGACATCTTTCCAGCTTGGTTTTTAGATTCAATGTGCCTCTTACCATCCTGTGATCGCTTCCTTTCTTCATCGAGTTGACCACAGCTTATTTTCAGTGTTGAAAAGAATTAAAAATTATATGCGCTCTCGCTTGAATGAGAAACGACTCAATTATTTAGCAATCCTCAACATTGAGGCTGATTTAACGAACGCACTTAATTTTGATGATTTTTCAGAAGAAATGTTGCATCGTCGCTCATCGTAATCAGCTAATAAATTCGTTTAACTATTTATTACTTAGTATTTCATTCTGCTTTACGTTTGTTTCCTTTGTCTGTGGAGGGTTAGGGGCGGCCCGATCGTATTCGCCCAGGGCGTGAAAATCTAAAATACGTCCCTGGTGCCACATTTCCAGTTGAAGTGGTTTTACTCAGAGCTTCGTCGCCATCAGTTATGATGAACTCTTTACCCGTTGGTAAGTTCATGTTTGAGTAACAATGTGACGACAAAAGATGGTAAAGCTCTTCTTTGTTTGATCCTTCACGAAAAAAGTTAGCCCATCCTTTTAGAATCCTTGTATGTTTACCAACTAATACGCGTTAACCAGAAATTCGTTTTTCTCGAGTTGTATTCTTGAGACTATCTTTCTTGTATGTATCCAAAACCACATCCAGTCTTTCAACATTAGATAGTTCTCTAATCAGAAAGGATGAAAACACATTTGCAGCGTAATCCCCGAATGTTTTTGACGGTCCTGGGCTCAACATATGCACTACAGCCGAACCATCTAATATCTTAGCTATTACTGTGGGAGCTGTTGGAAAGCTTGTCTCCTCATCAAGACTGGTCAAATATTTTAGTAAGTCGGATTTAACTCCAGATCTCATTAAACCCATGGCTGATAGAGCAGGAGGACTACTTTGATACAATATCTAGTGTAATGACTTGGCTTAAAAACAATGAACTACAGGCAAATTTAACAAAGACTACTTATACTAACTTGCAAACATGGAATAGCAAAAAAATTAAACTAAATGTTAATTACGAAGGAACAATATTAGAAGAGGCAAATAGTGTTAAATTCTTGGGTGTGACTTTGGACAAACATCTGAGCTATGAAATGCATATTGATAGAGTCTGCGCAAGAGTCAACCAGTTTGTTTATGTACTTCGTAGATTGAGACGTGTTGCTTCACAAGCCCTGTCACTCTCTGCTTATCATGGCTATGTAGCCTCAGCTCTACGTTATGGACTAATAATATGGGGGAACGGCTCCTATGTTCAGAGAGCTTTTATCGCACAAAAGAAATGTGTACGTGCAATATGTGGAGCTGGACCATACGATACATGTAAACCGCTCTTTAAAAATTTAAACATTCTTACTCTTCCCTGTATGTATATATTTGAAATCTGTAAGTTTGTGAGGCAACATTCAGCTCTATTCAAATCTGCCAGATACAGACTAGCCTTATGTCATTGTCCAAAAACATCTCTATTTTTAAGAAATAGCTATAGTATGTGTGTCAAAATATACAATAAGTTACCACAACAATTTAAAGAAATGAATTATAATCTAATGTGCAATAATTTATTCAAATGGTTGACTAATATGAATTTTTATAGTATTAATGAATATTTAGAACATAAGCAATCCAAATTGTAATTTTTAAATGAATTTTATCTAGATAGTTTTATTAAAATATTATTAGGAACTTATGGTATGATTTGTATAATAATGGATTTTTTAATATTATTTTATATTGTTTTAAAAATTATTGTATTAATATTGTATTATAATTTGTATGCTGACCTCAGCTAGATATGAGAGACCTCTCAATAAAAAACATCTTGTAATCACCATATTTACGACAAATAAAGAATTTGAATTTGAATTTGAATTGATTTTCATGAGAAAAAAACGTGGCAAGGTCTCCTGCTCTATGCTCACAGGTTGCAATGTACAGTTTACTGAACAGATTGCAGTCGTTTTTCAGAGAAGACATTTTGGATTTCACTTTAGATTCCCGTTTTTTATTTGTATTATGAAAAAGAGGGAACCTGTTCTGAGGGATTGGTTCGTGTAAACTTTTCCCCTCAACAAATCTCTCCTTGAAAAAAAACTTTGTATAATTATTTTCCTTTGCTTTCAATTTGTTTTACTGTCCGAACAACTTCAATAGGCGCCACCATTTTCGAATCAATATTGTACAATTCAGAAGAGTTTTCGAGAAACATCACTCACTCATCGCGCCGAGAGATGCCCGCGCGCCGCCCGCAAAAATCAAGTAGGTACGTGCAATAATTATTTTATTTTACATTGAAAATAGTTAAATGTATATTTAATGTTAATGTTTTTATAATCTGCACTAAATCAGCTCTCGGACAGTATTTTAATAAACCAAGTTTAATACAAAAAATATGAAAATATGAGGGTTTGTTTGGATTTCGTTACTACTAAAAGTTTATTATTTTAAGTATTGCGTCATATTTTGCCACGGAACCCTAAAAACTGATATAGGAAATGAATTGGGCATCATCTGAAAATGAAAATGAAAATATTTTATTCGAAGTAGGTAGCAGTGTACACTTTTCGAACGTCATTCTTTTATCTACCTAATACGAGGTTCCTTCCACTCGGAACTCGTATACCCACCGTTTCGGGAAGTGTTTGCGGAGTGAGAAGAAACGGCGAGCCCTAAAGAAACTCCCTTCAACACATTTTTTTTAAAAAGTCTTATATTCTATTACATCTTAATGCTAGATCAATAAATGAATTATACAATGTCATGTCTGTAAATAAAATATACAAAAATAAGAATAAAGAAAGAAAGGATTCAAAAGAGATAAAAGTAAAAATTATTTGTAGCTGATGACTAACAATTCCAGAAACCAATGACAAGAGCAGACCAGTTCAGACGGACAGCACCTGATCACGAGTATAACGCGAGAGTCAGCTATCGCTCCCCTCAACCATATTTGAGGGAAGGGAACGACCCGGCTCCCGATACGCCACCATCCGCACGAACATTTAAGCGAGCATGCACCACTCCGATCAATGGACAAACAAAAAGGAGAAGGAAAAGTCTTACCGAATCCCTTCAGTTCTTTCACAATAGAGTTTGCATCTTTATTGTCTCGCAATATGTCATGAAAATGTTGCTGTGTTGATTGGAGAAATACTTACCGTCCAAGCATTTCTATCATCTAAGTACTCACACGTCTTATAGTAAGCTTTATTACATAGTGTCTTTGTTACATAACTTTTGAATTTATTCTCTGTTAGGTTTACAATATCTTCTGGTATTTTATTATACATTCGTATGCATTGTCCCACAAACGACTTACTAACCTTACTGAGTCTAGTAGATACAAGCTGAAGCTTACTGTTATTCCTGAGATTACGAGTATGTCTGTCAGAATTCCGTGTAAAGTGATTTAAGTTTTTTCGCACATACATTATATTTTCATAAATATATTGACAGGGAAACGTGAAAATATTGATTTCTTTAAATTGGTGTGTCTCATTATTCACATCATTATTGACAGGCAATGGTGATAAATTTATGATAGGCCTCTGGATAACGCCGTTTTTTGTTTTGACGCTAACAACGCTTACTAATTCATCTCTCCCTGGGTGTTAAACCGTGATTAGTGTCGACATGCTCGTAGAGCAGCGTGCCATACCTACACCGTGGTTGGCGCTGAGATGCTCGCATAGCAGCAGTCGAGCGCCACAACGTGGTAAGTGTTGTGCGCCGTGTTGGTACCGAGACGGTCGTAGAGCACCGAATACTGATGCCTAGGCGCTTGAAGACAGCGAGCGGGCGCGCCCTTACAGTGCCCTGATAGACGCTAAGACGCTTACAGGGTAGCAGGCGCGCACGCCGTGGGGTGGCTGGTTATCAGATGCTTGCAATGGTCGTTGGTGCTGCGGCAGTTACACCAGGATTGGCGCCATAGGCTCGGTGAATAACAAGCATACGTACCATAGTAAGGCTGGCGCGAGGACGCTAACAAAGTAACGAGTGCGCGCGCAGCGACAGGCGCCGCTCCATGATGGACGCCCAGGGCTCGCCGAGTGGGGAGCGTGCGGCTGGGCAGACGTCGCCCTTTATTGATGTCAGGACACTTACGGAATGTGCCTGGTGACGCGCCATATTATAAGCTAGGATGCTCGCAGAGTTATGGATGAGCGACCCATTGCAGGCATCAGGTGGTCATTAGCAAGGACACGCTCGCAGAGCAGCTTGCCTCGCGTCATAATTGGTTCCGAGATGCTCGCAGATTAGCGAGCGCGAATGTCGTGGCAGGTGCCGCGCCTTAGCTGTCTCGAAGAACAGCGATACTCGCAGGGGAGCGAGCGCGCGCGCCGTACAGCCACGGCGCCTTGGTTAGCGTTAGGATGCTTGCGGGGCCTTGACAGGCATTGCACCTGGGTTGTTGACAGGATGCTCGCAGGAAAGCCAGTACTTGCAGTTTGACAGGTGCCACGTTGTTGTTGGAGCTAGGACGCTCACAAAGTAGCGGGTGCACGCACCGTTGCAGGCGCTACACCCGGTGGCGTAGCAAGGTGTACGTAATCTAGGCGTAAGCGAAATCGCACAGCAAGGCCCCCTATCTTTCTGAAATTTTTACATAGGTATGATAAGATGGTCAGTCATTTCACGGTTTTATTTCCAGTGCTAAAAAAACTGAAATGTGTGTCGAATAATTTTATGGGTATCATTTAAACGGTTAGCAAAATATTCGTAATTTTGTGAGCAAAAAATATATTCGGTCAGATAAAATATCAAGTTGGTCAGCAACTTATGGCCAGCAAACATTTCAGATTCGATCAGCAGTTAATGTCATACTGGACTACTCGAATTTTTTTTGGACAACCAATTACATATTTTGGCTGCATTGGGTGGACCACATTTAATCAAATGGTATACACTCAGACTGTTAACAGAAATTCATTAGGTAAATAAATAAACTTTACTTGTCAAGCACAGAATGGGCGCCACTATAATTTTTTTTTCAGTACCTAAGAGTCAACTCAAACTCAAACTCAAAATGTTTTTTATTTAAGTAGATGCTTTACACATGCTTTTAAATCGTCAATATTTTTTTCTACCTAGTACAAAGTCCCTACCACGCGGGACTTGTACACTCAACGTTTCGGGAAGTGTTTGCGAAGCGAGAAGAAACGTCGAGCCCAAAAGAAACTCGCTTCAACACATTTTTTTAAATAAAATCTTAAATTCTATTACAATTCATGTCAACAATAAAATTGTGAGCTGGAGGATCTATACATGTCCATATATCATTGTCATTTACATAATCTAGTATTTTGTAATACCCTCTAGAGCATAAACAATTTTTCACATGCAATTTGAATTTGTTTTCTGGCAAACTAGTCACATTTTCGGGTATTTTGTTATAAAATTTTACACACTGCCCCATAAATGACTTCTTAACTTTACTCAGTCTCGAATAGGCAACATCTATGTTATTAATATTTCTTAGATTAAAATTGTGTCTGTCACTGTTTTCATGAAACAAGTGCAAATTTTTACGTACATACATGATATTTTCGTATATGAATTGACTAGCAACAGTAAGAATATTAATTTCTTTAAACATATTCCTCAACGACTCGCGGGATCGCATCTGGTAGATTGCGCGAATTGCCCTTTTTTGCAAAATGAAAATCGTTTCAATATCAGCGGCATGTCCCCAGAGTAAGATTCCGTAAGACATTATACTGTGAAAATAACTAAAATACACTAGTCTCGCAGTACCTACATCTGTCAACTGTCTTATTTTCTTAACAGCATATGCAGCTGAACTAAGCCGTCCCGCTAAGGTTTCTATGTGTGGGCCCCATTGCAGCGTAGCATCTAAAGTTACACCTAAAAAAACGGTCTTATTTACAAAGTCCAATACATTATTATCTACAATTACACTGTTTTCAATTTTCTTTACATTTGGTAATGAGAATTTTATGCATTTTGTTTTTTTTGCATTTAAGAGTAGATTGTTAACAGTGAACCACTTTAGAATCTCTGAAAGAGTGTTGTTTACTTCGTCAATTTTGCTATCTTTCCTGTCAATCTTAAAAATAAGAGAAGTATCATCAGCAAACAACACAATGTTTGACAAATTTTGCACCATATATGGCAAGTCATTTATATATGTAAGAAAAAGAAAAGGGCCTAATATAGATCCCTGGGGCACACCCATTTTAACCTTAGAGCCGGATGAATTTGTGCCATTTACTTGGACTTTTTGCGTTCTGTTGCTTAAGTACGAATTAAGAAGACTGAGGGCCCCGTCCTCGACACCGTAATGCTTTAACTTTATAAGCAATGCATGATGTTCAACGCAATCAAATGCTTTAGATAAATCACAGAACACTCCTATTGCATTCTGTGATTCTTCAAAAGCATCATAGATGTTACGAATAAGAGATACTCCTGCATCGGTTGTAGATCGACCTTTTGTGAAACCAAACTGTTGTTTATGCAGAAGATTATTTTCATTAAAATGTTGTAGTAATTGGTTGAGCATAATTTTTTCAAAAATTTTACTGAGAACTGGTAGTACAGAAACTGGTCTGTAATTTCCCGGATCACTTTTGTTACCAGACTTATATAGGGGTATCACTTTATTACATTTCATTAGGTCCGGAAATACGCCACTATCAATACTGATATTAGTTGCACCCGAAGCAGTGATTATTACTACCTTTGTTTGAGTAAGTATAGTACGATCATGTAGTTTAACTGACGACAGACACAGTTATAACCTGGATGGGTTTGACTGTTAGTAGCATTTATCTCGAACATTTCCGTGCTTCGCAAGGCACGTACCGCTCGTGTCACGCGTCAGCATTTTGCTCCGCCCACTTTAACGAAAAATCCAGTTTTTTTTTTTTCAATACAAACGCAACCTAATTATTCATATAAGTTACCGTTTGTTAAATATGCGAACCTATCAGATAAACTGCCTATATACGATATATTATTATTTTATGTACATGTTTTATCTACTGACCAATTATAAAATCTTGCTAACCGAGTAATTATTTAACATCGCGAGTGTTTATTGAGCAGACACATAATATTACAAGCTGACTGCATACTAGTTAAATTGCTGACAATATTAAGATTTTTTACAGCAAGATTTTTATTTGTTGCAAACAAAATATTTGTTTGCTGTCTCAATGATTAATTAGCAGATTTTTGTTGCTAACCAAATTAAATAACGGCAAACCATTTAATTACTTCTCTAAATTATTACGCAAAAAAATATTTTTTCACTTCGTACCTAATTCATCAAGCCCGATACTGAATATTACACAAAACAAACTGAATAAAAAACGCACAACAAATTAACTGAGAATAAACAGCAGCTCGGAAAGGAATCTGTTGGAATGCATTGGAAAATATTAATCATTTTACAAAAATAATGGCTCATTCCACAAATTTCTATTCTAATTCTTTCACTATTCGTTCTATTCGACTGTGGAACTCTCTTCCTGAATTTATTCGCCGTTCTCCTTCTCTCGATATCTTCAAGTTGCAAGTGAAAGCGCACTTTTTAATTCTCTAAGTTATTTACGCTGTCACTTAAAGTTGGTTGTCTTTGGTTGTACATATTTGGTTATTAAGTATCACATTGTAGATTATAGTATATGTTATATATAGGGTGCTTCTAAAATATATGCCACGGCTGAAATGGGAGAAAGTATCAAGTATACTGATCACGAAAATGAGAAATTCATGTCCGGAAATTGTTATTTTTTTTCCCATACAAAAAAATAACAATCATAAAAATAAATTGCTTTACTTTATTAAGCCATCCCGTAGTGTGTTGAATGAAAACTAGGCGCGCGGAAACTGCGTAAACGCTCCGACGTTGCGGCTAGACATCAAACAAAGTCGGTCCTTGTGTCATGCCGCACAAGGCTTTGATTTCTGTCGTCCGCACCCCTTTCGCATCACTCGCGCGGGGGCGGGGCGCGACCCGGCGGGGGCAAGCGGCGCTCGCGCCCTTCGTACAGTTCAAAGGTCAGTTCGCTATGCGCAGCAGTGACGCGCAGTCGCGACGCGAATGTTTTGCACCACCCATGACCACCCCCGCCCGCGAGTGAAATAACCATGTCACCCAGACGTAGGTACATACAAATCAAGAGGTGGTGAAATGGTACTTTGCTACCGCGAGTGCAATAACATCCCTGCGCATGCCGTAAACAAAGGTATGGTGTAAGAGTCAGCCACCAGTGTTATGTTGTGTAAAAGATTGTAAATAAGGTGATGATACTCTGCTACCGCGAGTGCCGAATAACATCCCTGCGCATGCCGTAAACCTGCATGAGCAAAGGTTTGGTGTAAGAGTCAGCCACCAGCAGTGTTGTGTTAATCTTGTAAATAACGTGATGATAATCTGCTACCGCGAGTGCAATAACATCCCTGCCTATGCCGTAAACCCGTATGAGCAGGTTTGGTGTGAGTCAGCCACCAGTGATACTTTACAGTACGTAATTTGACAGTCCAAAGCCTGTCAAAGTGTGATAGTAAGTTTATCACCTTGTTACGTGAATAAGCCGTTTTAATAATTGGTAAGTTTGTTACATTCCATTTAAAGACAATCAGCTGATCACTAAAATAACCTGTCGAAAGCGACACGAGCGTGCGTTGCTTTCATTTAGCGAAATGACATCGAGTTCATTCATGATTTCATGGCGGAGCGTACGTACTTGACGGACCGTGTTATGCTAAATTAAATCAAGGTAAACAAAATTTGTTTACTCTCCCAAATCAATTTAAAGACTCCGGGGTACGATTTGTTTTTACTATTGTAATCTATATTCATGACTCTTACTCCCATTTCAGCCGTGGCATATATTTTGGAAGCACCTTATATAATGTATGTATGTGTTATGTATGTATGTATTTATGCAGTAATAAGTATATATTAGGAGTTTCTTAAATTAAGTATTTAGTTTTAATTGTTATTTTATGTTTTCTTTTTTTTATTGCGCACCACCCCTCAAATATCTTATTACGCGATTTCCTCCACCCAAAGGTTGTCTGGAAGAGATCGCTCTTTAGCGATAAGACCGCCTTCATGTATAACTGTCTTATCATGTAATATTTTCCTCTTAATGTTGTGCAATAAAGTGTTTTCATTCATTCATTCATTCATTCAATGGCTTTCGGGTCTTCGCTTTACTTAAGTCCTGTATTATATCCTTATGCACATGTAGTCGATTTTTAAGCCAACTCTGCTGCGATTGACAATACAGTAAAAAAAATATGAGCGAATTTTTTCAATATTTTTCCTGTATTCTATACTTGATTCTGAGTAACCTCTTAAAATTTAAAACACACTTTTGTTAACATCCTGTATTGCTAAAGCAGAGAGATGCTATTCCTCAAATAGTTTTTAATGTTTTTTAATACTCAGGTCAGCACTAAGAGGGGCCTCGCGCGGAGCCAATTTTACTTTAAAAACATTCACACTTATAGCTCGCAGTCTAAGAAACAACTGGATTTCCACGGTTTATCGGTAGTTTTGGTTGAATATATTTTATGTTGTTACAGTATTTTTTAGCCATGCTTATTTAACTATATTTACACTCAAGGGGGCCTTGCGCGTGATCTTATTTAATATAAAAATATTACAACTTAAGGGTAAACATCTATCACCCTATTTCATACAAAAACTTGCTAAAAACTACACAAATACACACAATTAAAGTTATAGTCAAATTAACGTCATCTAACAGAGCACTGACGTTTAACCTAGTTTAACCTTTTTTTTTTTTTTTAACGTTGGGAAATCCGTCATGGATACCCAGTCACTGCGGGGGCAGCAACCGGGTTATGCCGGACTTCTACCGGCTAAAACCCAACGGCGTTCCCGCTTCGCCGTATGGCAGGGGTCTGGGAAACCGGCAGAGCCTTTACCTCCAGTCCCCCACCGGCGACTGCCACCCGAAGGCGGCCCGGCTGCGTGAAGGGCAGAAAAATTCCGCCCACCCGCTTTTGTAGGGCGCGCTGGACGCTGAGCGCACCCTCCAACTGCTTCCTCACAGTGGACAGCAGACCCCCCGGTCTACTGTCTGGAATCGATAGGGGCCAGGAGACCCGACCCCCTGCGGCGGATAAGATGGTAGGCTCCGCCGCCAACCGACACCGCGCAGAGATGAAAATCTCTGGCGGCACCCGCCTGGAGCATCGATAAAATCGACGCCCCCAAGCATCCCTTGATTGGACCCTTCAGCAAGGGTCCAAGGGAGCTCCTCTGCGGTTGGCGCGAGACACATCCCTAGGGATAGTGTCAAGCGCCCCCTCCTGTGCTGCGCTTCGTCTGGTCCCTCGCTTCAAGCCTGTCCGGTATGGGTGACCCTATCCGGCATAGCCTTGAAGGTCATTAGGACACTCAAGCCCCCCCACCAACGACAAGGTGGCAGCACGACGGGGGGGAACCTTTTTATTTTTTTTTTAACATTGGGAAATCCGTCATGGATACCCAGTCACTGCGGGGGCAGCAACCGGGTTATGCCGGACTCCTACCGGCTAAAACCCAACGGCGTTCCCGCTTCGCCGTATGGCAGGGGTCTGGGAAACCGGCAGAGCCTTTACCTCCAGTCCCCCACCGGCGACTGCCACCCGAAGGCGGCCCGGCTGCGTAAAGGGCAGAAAAAATCCGCCCACCCGCTTGTGTAGGGCGCGCCGGACGCTGAGCGCACCCTCCAACTGCTTCCTCACAGTGGACAGCAGACCCCCCCGTCTACTGTCTGGAAGCGATGGGGGCCAGGAGACCCGACCCCCTGCGGCGGATAAGATGGTAGGCTCCGCCGCCAACCGACGCCGCGCAGAGATGAAAATCTCTGGCAGCACCCGCCTGGGGCATCGATAAAATCGACGCCCCCGAGCATCCCTTTATTGGACCCTTCAGCAAGGGTCCAAGGGAGCTCCTCCGCGGTTGGCGCGAGACACATCCCTAGGGATAGTGTCAAGCGCCCCCTCCTGTGCTGCGCTTCGTCTGGTCCCTCGCTTCAAGCCTGTCCGGTATGGGTGACCCTATCCGGTGTAGCCTTGAAGGTCATAAGGACACGCAAGCCCCCCCACCAACGACAAGGTGGCAGCACGACGGGGGGGACTGACGTTTAACCTAGTTTAACCTAGTCAGCACCCTAGTAGTGGGCCTCGAGCGAGACCCCGCTATGATAGCCATCGCGGTTTTATTCATAGAGTATAGGTTATCACAGTTACTTTTTAGCTATACTTAATAGTCACAGGGGCCTTGCCTAAAAATATTATCCCTTTATAAATAAAATGGAACAATTGGATTTCAAACGTTTTTATGGTTATTACTTGATTGTATACAGTTTTGCCATTTTTATTTTTAGCCATACTCACATAAAGCACTGAAAGGGGCCTCGCGCGCGGCCTCTTTAATTACAAGATTTTATGAAATAATGTGACCCCCTTACGTTAGCATTTTAGGTAAAGGGCCTCGCGCGAGGCCCCCTTGAGCACGAGGCCGTGGGCGAGGGCCCACTTCGCCCACGGCTTGCTACGCTACTGCAACCCACAATATATTTTTTTAAAAGAGTTATACAAAGTCTACTCTCAAAACAGTGCTTCGAATGGCGAACGCTGAGCGTTACTACAATTACCTAGACTATAATTATCGTAATTATGCTAATCTCGAGGACGAAGCCGAAGTATAATATTTAATAACCTAACCATCTTAAAATGTAACCCGACTACATTATAATTGACCACGCTGAATACGTTAAAAACAACCGACTTCAATCGCAACAACTCCAATTTTGCTATGTTTTGTTGATTTTCTCAAAAACCGCTGAATCGATTTCGATAAAATTTATATGGGACCACCTGTGAAGTATACCCTTTCAAACAAAAAAAGAATTTTCGAAATCGGTTCAGGCGTCTTCGAGTAATCGGTGAACATACATAAAAAAAAAAAAAAAAAAAAAGATTCCGACGAATTGAGAACCTCCTCCTTTTTTTGAAGTCGGTTGAAAAATAAATAATAAATAAATAAATCCAGGAAATATCACACACGGTCATCTGGCCCCAAACTAGGATTATTATGGTAAGCAGAGACTGATATACGTTTGAATACATATAGATGTAATACATCCAGACACAGAGCAAACAAATCTGCTCATCACAGAATGCAATGGGTGGGGATCGAACCCAAAACTCCCGGATCAGTGGTCAGAAGCACTAATCACTGAGCCACCGAATCAGTCAAAATGTATCCTAATGTCACTCTGGGGATTAAGCCGTTTAGGCTACAGGGCGAAAAAAACAAATCCCTCCTTCTGGCGCAGTCGGGTAAAACAACGCCATGATTGCTTTTAGACCTCACTACAGATGTGTAAAAACTTCATCATAATACATACATCCATCAAATAAGAAAAATCGTATACAATATGTAACAAAACCGCTGTGTCTGTATACAAATCAAATATTATTACTAATATTTGATTTGTATACAGCCCTCGCCCACGGCCTCGTGCTCAAGGGGGCCCCCTTGAGCACGAGGCCGTGGGCGAGGGCCCACTTCGCCCACGGCTTGCTACGCTACTGCAACCCACAATATATTTTTTTAAAAGAGTTATACAAAGTCTACTCTCAAAACAGTGCTTCGAATGGCGAACGCTGAGCGTTACTACAATTACCTAGACTATAATTATCGTAATTATGCTAATCTCGAGGACGAAGCCGAAGTATAATATTTAATAACCTAACCATCTTAAAATGTAACCCGACTACATTATAATTGACCACGCTGAATACGTTAAAAACAACCGACTTCAATCGCAACAACTCCAATTTTGCTATGTTTTGTTGATTTTCTCAAAAACCGCTGAATCGATTTCGATAAAATTTATATGGGACCACCTGTGAAGTATACCCTTTCAAACAAAAAAAGAATTTTCGAAATCGGTTCAGGCGTCTTCGAGTAATCGGTGAACATACATAAAAAAAAAAAAAAAAAAAAAGATTCCGACGAATTGAGAACCTCCTCCTTTTTTTGAAGTCGGTTGAAAAATAAATAATAAATAAATAAATCCAGGAAATATCACACACGGTCATCTGGCCCCAAACTAGGATTATTATGGTAAGCAGAGACTGATATACGTTTGAATACATATAGATGTAATACATCCAGACACAGAGCAAACAAATCTGCTCATCACAGAATGCAATGGGTGGGGATCGAACCCAAAACTCCCGGATCAGTGGTCAGAAGCACTAATCACTGAGCCACCGAATCAGTCAAAATGTATCCTAATGTCACTCTGGGGATTAAGCCGTTTAGGCTACAGGGCGAAAAAAACAAATCCCTCCTTCTGGCGCAGTCGGGTAAAACAACGCCATGATTGCTTTTAGACCTCACTACAGATGTGTAAAAACTTCATCATAATACATACATCCATCAAATAAGAAAAATCGTATACAATATGTAACAAAACCGCTGTGTCTGTATACAAATCAAATATTATTACTAATGTATACAGGGTGTTAAAAAAGTGAATTTAAAATTTTAAGGGGTTACTCAGAATCAAGTACGTACAGGAAAAATATTGAAAAATTCCTATCTTCAATTTTTTTCAGTTTTCCATACAATTTCTTGATTTACTATTCAGAGTTAGTACTTATGGAACACTGAATAAAATAATTATAGATCGGATTATTTCAATATTTTTTTTAAATATTCTATACATGATTCTGAGTAACCCCTTAAATTTCAAACACTTTTTTAACATTCTGTATTTGTTTAACATAGTTTTCTGTATCCTTGCAAGATCGCGCATGTACGAGTAGCATGATGCACAGTTTGATAAATTTTTGAGAAATATAAAACTTACCTATTTTTTTGCAATTTCAGCGAAGTCGTAAAAACTGTTTTTATGTTTATCGACTTATTATTTATCTTAAGCATACTGCTATTTTATTTAAAGTTATCGACAACTCAATTATTTATTTCCCTTTTCCCTCCTTTTAAAAGAAAGCGAGGACTGAAGCTGCCTACGCGGAAGCGGAAATGCTGGAAAAGTTGTACAAGTAATGCCATCTATCCAGATTTATGATATATACATTTTCTTGTTTATGGTTAGACCTTCACACGACCGATTTTGTAAGTTTCGTTATCATGTTGTATGTATGTTTGTAAACGTTAATTTGGCAGCCTCGTCATAGAATTTAGATATTCTGATTATGCATAAATAGTGGCCAAAGGAAAAAAAATGCTATCGTAGTTTCAGAGAAAATCGAGTTTTTCACTGAGGTTGATAGCGTAACGTTCCGCTAGCAGCTTCATCTCTGAAAACAAGGAACCACTGCACCAATAGGGATTTTTCCACGATTTTCTCTAAACTTAACTAGATGGCGCTGATCAACATTGGAAAAAGATTTTTTTTTAAATCTTTAAAAAAAAACTAATATTACCGTCTAATATCAATATCATAATAATGATGAATATTTTTCGAAGATTACTTTTCATTGAATATTTCTTTGTATTTTGATCCAAAAAATACTTTTCATAATTTTTGATGCACAAAGCTTATCAGTATTGTTTTTGTATTTCTTAAAAGAATTCCAACATGATACCGAGTTATAAATTGCATTTTAATAATAAGAATGTATTAAAATCAATTTATTTTTGGTTCGGAAGAAGAAATTACATATAACATAGAAACCAGAACGCACACCCAGGTTATCCATACTTGACCAAGTTGGAAATTTATCGTTTCTGTTAATTCAATTAATAAGAATCTATGTTCAGGTGGTATTTTATATATTTTTAACAAATAAATCTATTTTGCTACCGTAAATTCTACGCTGTTTTTAAAAATATATTGCCAAATCTTAGAAACGCCATCTATTGAGAATCTTATGAACGGTGTGACATACGTCATATGAAAACTCCCTATTTTAAAATAAATAAATAAAATTGTGCTGAAATAGTGCCTTAGTTCTTTTTCCTCTGATACTACTATGCTGTGTGATTTTTTTATCAGAAATAACCTAAGTAACGATACAACGCTTTGATTAGGTACTTATCCTATGATATGATAATAGATATGATACAAACCAGATACAAACACGATAACGAAGCTTATAAAATTGATCGTGTGAAGTGTTTTTAGTTGTGATCTTTGCCTATCTTTGTTTATGGTTTTGGACTTTTTGGCGGGAACTCGTAGCAAGAGTTTATCGGTTTAATTTTATTATCTGAAAAAAAAGATATCGTGGTTTTTAATGCATAATATTGATAGTGTATTGTTCAATAAAGTGCCATTTATGTGTCTAATATGTAGGATAATTAAATAAAAGTGTGTACACTGTGTTTCGAGTGCTCTCAAGAAGTCCATGAAATCTTCATCAAAATTTCTATCATTTTAGTGAAGAATAGGAAATTCAGAGACGAAAGAAATGGCTTGAATTTTTCTACGAAGACGAAGAAATACGGAAGGAATGGCTTTTAGCCCTAAATATGTCATAAGATGTTCAACAGACTAGGCTGTATGGCTCTGATCCTTTGCCTTCCCCATCTCGGAGTGAAATAAAAAAAGTTTATGGTTTTGACTTTTTGGCGGGAACTCATAGCGAGAGTTTGTCAATTTTATTCATCGACGTAGAAACAAATAGACGACGGGTCTAGTACATAATTCACGAAAAAAGCGTCCGAAATTAACCTATACACACGTAGTTATATGCATAGAAACAACACATTTGAATTTAGATCGTGTGACATTGCATTATAGTTGATTTGCAACAATTTATCACCATACGAAGCTTCGACTGGAACGTACTTCACCTTACACAACTTCGAGTGAAGACAGAAAAGTAATGGAGTAGCTTTCACTTATAATTTTTTTTTGTTGGCTATGTTTTATAAGCATTTTTTATTTTTGCAGAATCTTGTTTATTTTTTATAACAAACTCAGAAACACGCTTAAATATGAATTATATAGGGTGAAAATGATTCGAGCAAACAAAGTGGATTTTTTTCGGAACAAAGTATTCCTCTCGTCTCAATTCGGCTATAGTGTTTTTCCACAGTGCACAACGTATAGGATCTCGGGGAAAGCTAAAATAAATAAAATATTTCATGTAATAAAAACAATAGAAAAAAGTAACAAAATATTTTAATAAAAAAAAATATACTTAAAAGCGACTCTATAAAATTTTTGTTCCAAAGTTGTTATGTTCGATTGTTCGCTCATGGAAATCACATTAAATGCGTAATTCAAATAAACTACTGTATTTCTTAGCAAAACAATACTTTAAAATGATAAAGTAAGAGTTTACTTACCGGAAATATGATACTCCATCCTGTTTTTTCACTTTACTTGAATAGTTTTTACAACTTTTCACGACGCAGTACGCCATTTTGGACGCGCAGTCAGCTGGCCGACCAAATGAAGACTGGCGCGAAATTACAACTCTTTTTGCGTTTTACTACTCTTTTGGTTCGGACACTTTTGAGCGCTGACCCGAAGTCCATTTGTTTCTACGTCGTCGATGATTTTATTTTATTATTCGAAAAAATAGATATCGCGGTTTTTAATGCATAATATTGATAGTGTAATATTCAATAAAGTGCCATTTAGTGTTTAATATGTAGGATAATGAAATAAAAGTGTGTAGACTGTGTTTCGAGTGCTCTCAAGAAGTCCATTTATATCTTCATCAAAAGTGCTATCATTTTGCTGAAGAATAGGAAATTCAAATTCAAAGACGAAATAAATAGCTTTGGCCTTAATTGAAGTTTTTTATGATAGTCGGGGATTTAGTGCGATGAACCGTTTTATTTTGGATCCGGCGCTCAAACTTGGCATAGTTGTTTCCTAGGTCATTCTGAGTGGATTAAGCCCTGGAGCCATCGGGAGCCATCCCCCGTTTGGTAGGGGGAGGGGGGGAAAGTTTGTTTCTGCCGCGCTCCATTTGAGGGCTTATATCTCCAAAACTATTGGTACTAGGGCAAGTGAGATATCATTTTCATATGACTCAAGGATAAGGAATTCATTTCTGTAACAAAAAAAATAACTTTCCATATATAAAAAAAGAAATATTTGATAAAACGTATAAAACATGACTACCTTTTTTCCACATATGTGTCGATAAATTTTTAATGGTCTAAGATATGAGCATGAAAAAAATATATTCTGAAAGCCACATTACCAAGGATTATAAAAATATAAATTTTATTAGAATAGCATGATAAATACTTCGTGAAAAAAATAAAATTCAATGCGTGGCAGTGTGGCATAAAACGCGCGGTCTGCGCGGTTCTAAATTACAGGAGTTATATTTCTTTTTTGTTCTATGAAAAGTATATTTTTTTTGTTGCAGAAATGAATTTATCATCCTAAAATATCCGAAAATGATATCGGACTTGCCCTAGAATATAAAATTATGG
This sequence comes from Coleophora deauratella, assembly GCA_958295455.1. NCBI lineage: Eukaryota > Metazoa > Arthropoda > Insecta > Lepidoptera > Coleophoridae > Coleophora > Coleophora deauratella. The sequence continues at coordinate 5,464,135 of OY282412.1, forward strand.
AGATATAAGCCCCAAAAGAAGCGCGATCCAACAAGTAGATAATGATAATAGTGGGTGGTTTTTTTCCACATACGTGTCGATAAATTTTTAATGGTCTAGGATATTAGCATGAAAAATATATATTCTGAAAGCCACATTTTCTACAATTATAAAAATATAAATTTCATTAGAATCGCATAATGAGTACTTTGTGAAAAAAAATAATTTGATGGTCGGCAGAGTAGCATAAAACGCGCGGTTTTAGTATCTGTTGTTCGTTTGTAAGTAAGTAAATAAAATGAATCATCTAGCGCCCAAAAATGACTGTTAAGTAACATAATAAAAATAGGTACATACTATTATTATTTAAATATTTATCAAAATAAAAATGACTGTTAAGTAACATAATAAAAATAGGTACATACTATTATTATTTAAATATTTATCAAAATAAAAATGACTGTTTAGTAACATAATAAAAATAGGTACATACTATTATTATTTAAATATTTATCAAAATATTTATCACGTAGAACAAAAAATATTTTCCTTAAAAAATCATATATGAGAAAATTCGAAAAATGTGACTATTGTATTTTTCATACGAATTATGGTGGTTTACTATCTATCAGCCGAAAGACCTCCACTGCTGGAAAAAGGCCTCCCCCAAGGATTTCCACACCGACCGGTCCTGTGCGGTTCGCATCCAGCAGCTTCCCGCAACCCACCAGGTCGTCGGTCCACGGAGTCGGAGGCCTGCCCACACTGCGTCTTCCGGTGCGCGGTCGCCACTCGAAAACTTTACTGCCCCAACGGCCATCTGTTATACGAGCTATTTGCCCTGCCCACTGCCACTTAAGTCTAGCGATTCTAAGAGCTATGTCGGTAACTTTAGTTCTCCTACGTATCTCCTCATTTCTGATTCGATCACGTAGGGAAATACCAAGCATAGTATAGCACGCTTCATCGCCCTTTGGGTGACCTTGAGCCTTCTTATGAGGTCTATAGTAAGCGAACATGTATCGGATCCTTATGTCATCTCATCACTGGCAACACACACTGGTCAAAAACTTTAGTCTTGAGACACTGCGGTATTTTGGACGTGAAGATATTGCGGAGCTTTCCGAACGCTGCCCAGCCAAGTTGGATTCGACGATTGATCTCTTTCTCGAAGTTGGACCTACCTAACCGGACTGCTTGTCCCAGGTATACATATTCTTCAACAACTTCGATAGTAGAGTCTCCAACCTTCAGAGGAGTGGGTGTAACACGGACTTTTGACATGATTTTCGTCTTATCCATGTTCTATGTTCATTAAGACCCACTTGTTGGGAGACTCTACTGAGTCCACCGAGCATTGCGCCTAGGTCCTCCAAGGTCTCAGACATGATCACGATTTCGTCAGCAAATCGAAGGTGAGTGATGTATTCGCCATTGATGTTGATGCTGAGTCCTCTCCAGTCCCGAAGCTTGAAAACGTCTTCCAGTGCAGCGGTGAACATTTTCGGAGATATAACGTCTCCCTGTCTCACCCCACGCTACAGCCGGATAGGTTTCGAATTCTGATCCTGGAGGTGGACCGACATGGTGGCGTTTTTATACAAACACTTCAACACTTCGATGTGTATCGATAGTTAATTTGGCACTGTTGGAGAGACTGTAACACAGCCCAGGTCTCGATCGAAACAAAAGCTTTCTCATAGTCCACAAACGCCATTATACTCTTCGACCTTCTGTATAATCTGCCGCAGCGTATGTATGTGGTCTATGGTATAGAAGCCTTTTCGGAAACCAGCTTGTTCGGGAGGTTGGAAGTCGTCAAACCTGCGTGCGAGACGATTCGTAATGATTCTTGACATGGCTTGTAGACAAGGCTCAGGAGTGAGGTGGGTCTGTAATTCTTCAGAAGAGTCTTTTCACCCTTCTTGAAGAAGAGCACCACCACACTTCTGTGCCCTGTGTACCTGTTTTCAGAAGCTCAGATCCCTTGCCAATACGTTTGACCTTTTATTGCGCTCAATAGCCTCTTTAATACGATTGGTATTTAATTGGCGTCAAGGACTTGGAGATCTGTCTGTTTAGTCGCCGATATTGACAAGCATCTTCAGAGGATTTCAGAATCAGGCTCCGTTTTTCCTCCATGAGCTTGCTGGTAAGGTCCGAGATCCGATATGTCTTTTTTAACGTCTTGTTTTGAAGGCCTTATTCCCAGCCATTTGGACAATTTCCACAAACCTGTCGTTGTATTCGTCCACATTTTCACATTCTCCTAGGCATTCGAAGCGATTGTGCAACTCGATCTGAATGCTTCCGGGGTTTTGGAGTTGTATAGGCGCTGGTCGAAGCTTCATTAGCTGTCATGAAAATAATTTGACGTGGCTTGCGAAGCACGGAAACGGTTACGAGATTAATGCGCCAATAAGAGTCAAACTCATTATGGTTATGTATGACCATTTCTGAAGTCAGTTAACCTGGGTGATCAACGTGACCACGCAAGTTACATAGTAAACCACCATAATACAACGGAAGTTAGATAGTAATCCACCATAATTCGTATGAGAAATAGTTAGTCACGTTTTGCGGATTTTCTCAAAAACGTTTTTATAAGGAAAAAATATTTTTTGTTTTACGTGACAAATATTTTGTGAGAGCGAGAAATATCAAAATAATAATATAATGTACCTGTTTATACTATATTACTTAACAGTCATTTGGGCGTTAGATGATTCATTTTATTTACTTACGAACAACAGATACTAAAACCGCGCGTTTTATGCTACTCTGCCGAGCATCAAATTATATTTTTTTTCACTAAGTATTTATTATGCTATTCTAATGAAATTTATATTTTTATAATCCTAAGAAGTGTGGCTTTCAGAATATATTTTTTTCATGCTAATATCAAAGACGAATAAAAATTAATCGACACATATGCGGAAAAAAGGTAGTCATGTATTATACGTTTAATCAAATATTTCTTTTTTTATGTATGGAAAGATATTTTTTTGTTACAGAAATGAATTCCTTATCCTTAAATCATACGAAAATGATATCTCACTTGCCCTAGTACCAATAGTTTTGGAGATATAAGCCCTCAAATGGAGCGCGGCAGAAACAAACTTTCCCCCCCTCCCCCTACCAAACGGGGGATGGCTCTCGGTGGCTCCCGGACTTAATCTACTCAGAACGGCTTAGGGAACAACTATGCCAACTTTGAGCGCCGGATCCAAAATAAAACGGTTCCCATACTAGGCGTTGCACTAAATTCCCCACTATGAAGACGAAAAAATATGGAAGAAATGGCTTTTGGCCTTTAAATACGACAAAAAAATGTTCAACAGACTAGGCTGTATGGCTCTGATCCTTTGCCTTCCCCATCTCGGGGTAAAAAAAAACAAATAAATGTTTATGGTTTTGGTGTTGCCACTTGGTGTTGAAACTTGTTTTTACTCTTTTAATAGTTTCAACCTAGTTTTAACACCTAGTTTTAACTATTATTTTTACATTAAGACGTACATAACTAATGATTTAACCCAACAATTGTTTTTCTTTCATCTTATGCTCCTATGTGCACTTTCATACTTACATTACGATTACGACTCATTTTAATTTGCTTCGGCACTGCAATCAAATCGTTTGTATCTTGTGACTTTAACTAGCAACACTAGTCTGTGGCCAAGCGAAGCGAGCGATGCACGGGACGAAATTGTGTTGAATTTACTTACCTATAATACATACGTCATCCATAATTCCAAAGTGATTTATCGTAGTAATTCAGAAATTCATTACTCATTTTGATAAATAAAACAGTAAGTAGCATACCCACTATGTGCGCACCCGATGCGTACGCTTTGAGTGCATTGTTTTTTCTAGTGTTTCTATACAAATAAATGCATAATATAACCTAACTGTGTTCCGCATAATTCCATTGTGCAGCCTTGCAATGGTATCAGATGCCGTCAATAACTTGGTAATGCGATTAAAAAGTGGTGAAAACGTCGCAGTACTTAGCTATAGCGATACGCGATTACTGCGTCGGTGTGTTTATACGTTGCAATATTGCAGGCACAATGCCGGCTGCTCGGGGGGTAAAACGGACGGCGTCCAAGTCTTCATCTTCCACGTCGACGGCAACGGCCAAAAATAAGAAAAAGCGCACCCGTGAGTACAAAAAAGCACTTTTGGACTTGTTTTCTTTACATTTCTGCAAGACGTCAATGACCTGTCAAGGCGGTTGGCGGGAAAGACGCTCATTTCGATGGAATATTTTTTCTGTATATAACTTGCATACCTTACTTTCTATTCTTGTTAAAACTGTCTCGCATAAGATTAATTGTTTTCAATAAATACCTACTCATACTTCAACCAGCTTCTTAGGCAGTATCCTATTTATGTGGATTTATTGACATTGAATTTTTGAGGTTATTTTTACCTTGTCCTAGCGTTCTATGGATGTACAGATTTTATTGCCTAAAACTAATGTAGCTGTGAGTTCTGAAAGCAACGTTAAAAGGTAATAATGAACCTCCAGAGATCATAGCTTTGTTCATTAATATTTTACATGCATATGCAGTCGTACTCACATATGCAACTTGCTTGCTGCCATCTAAAGAATCTGTGTACCAAAACTAAACAAGTACTTATCTTCAAATAATCATAATAATAAGCTCTTTCTCTCATATTGGACATCTCCTTTGTATAGATTAAGTATAAAAACTTATGTAGTATCTGGATGAAAAAAAGTATTTTTTTCTATTAATATTTTAGTTCACTAAAGTCCATTACATTAACACCATTACCAATACGGACTTGGCCCCCATGTGTTGAGTATGGCCTAACCTTCCTGCAGTATGTTATGGGTTGTTAACACAAGTCCATCACACCCTAGAAAATCATTTTACAAATGACCACCTCTGTAGTAAACCTTACTGATCACCATTTCCTCCATGTAGCAGTAGTCTATAGAAAAAGCTGGAAAAGTAAATAAATTAATAAAAATAGCAACCGCCGTCTATACCTTGTGGATAGAACGGTTAAATGTGCCACACGATAAGTGAAGCTGGAAAAATGTTTAATTTAATATGGAACAAAGATTTAGTAATCATTATATTTTAAGAATCGAAGTGTCTTATTTGGAACTGATTTGCTGAATGTATAAAATGCTGCAATGTAAATATGCTCACATTTATTAAACAATTCTAATGGACAACTTTTTGTACAAAGTTGTCCATAAAGCCGTTATGTTTAGAATGTCAGAAAAATAATTTTTTTGTTGAATGGGTTCATTGGTTAAAGAATTCTTTGCGTTGTTTCTATTTCAAATTCAAATTACACCGTATTCATAAGAAACACTTGAGTAAGCACTGTACAAGATCGATGATAGGAATATTGTATTGTATGTATAGTTAGAAAATAATTAATTATCATCAGCTTAAAACAACTACCGTTAAACAAAGGTATTCCCCTGGTCTTGTGCTGCCCATAAATAAAAAATCAAAAATATCTGTAACACATTTACTCAAAGACATCGATATAAGAAACAATTAGATGTGGTTAATACTCCACGACAGCGTAGTCGCTGATAGTGGTTTGCTCCCCTATGTTGAGTAGCGCCGCCTTTTCGCGCACCATTCGCAATCTGACAAGCGACGAGTAAACATCCCGTGTTTAAATGAAAATATGTCTTACAGAGCAGTGAAATGTGCTAAAACAATAAAAAAATAAAGAACAAAACTAACAGCAACATTTCTTATCACTTTATTCTTGTTATTTTATGAATATTTTGTCATTTTATAGCGATGCTACGCTACTCGTCGCTAGATGTCGCTAGTAGATAACATTAATTAAATACATGCCTCCCTACTCGTCGCTAGATGTCGCTAGTAGATAACATTAAATACATAAACCTTAAGCTTATCACACAACGGCGATATTTGTTTAAATAAATGCCTCCCTCTTCACCCCGCTTCAGCCCTCGCAAGACGAACACGCTGGTTCAGAAACAAACAGGGCGAGTAACCTTATCTAATGTTTCCCATATCGATGCTCAAAGAATTATTTTCTTTTCATGACAGCAATCCATTTGGAGATTCCAACGGCACCGAAGAGGCGAGGATGTGTGCTGACATGCGGTCAGGGGGACGTCGGGCAGCTCGGTCTAGGGGAAGATGTTGTTGAAACCACTAGGTAAGTTGATGCTATCAGCAGATTATACTAGCTAATAACTATTACATGAAAGAAGCAACGATAGGGAACATGCATGCATTTTAGATTTCAATAAATTAATATGACAGTATATGTTAGGAAAAGAGACTTTGAGATATAAAGCTAAATAAATATATTTTCAAATTTTTTTTAGAGTTTGAAAGTGAGAAATTTCCAAAATGTTGCAATTACGTCTTTGCAGCAGTAAAAACTATTTTTAGAATTTATTAAATATTTGAGAAACGTTCTTCTAAGGCAAACCTTCTTCTGCTAGATACAGAACATTTATTTAAATTGTTTATAATTATTTTATCTGGTCTGTCTTTTTACCTTCACGACTCCTAATGCTCTGAGCCATAGAGGAAAGTCGAGAACACCTGTTTGTACAAATGTAAATAACAAAGTATTTTCTTTCAGATTCAAGCATGTAACATCATTAGGCGACAAGATTGTGGATGTGGTGGCAGGTGGCATGCACACAGTAGCTCTGGACAGCAGCGGAAAGGTTTGTTGCTATATAATATTATGTATGTATTGGGATATGTTTATATTATTTTACACTCTTTGTTTTCAACTCGTGGATTTTGTTGTAGACAATGTATGAATACACACATTCGTATTTTAACACTATTAGTTATAAGCTTTGTACATGTTGTTTGAAATCCCTAATCCTCCTCCTTGCATTGTATTTCTCACTGATGAGGGTCATGACCTCCTTTAGACTTCCTCTGTGATTATCTTTCGCTATTTCGATCTGTCTTCAGCAAAGTACAGAGCTTTGTGGAGGTTGGTTACGAGAGTGGCATGTATAATATTATTATTATTCATTTATTTTCAGGCAACTTATTAACTAAGTACAGGCCCATAGATACATAAAAACTTATACAATTAAAATGACATAAATACTATAAATAAATACAATTATAAGTTATTCTATTTTAAATCTAAGTTGGCACTTTTCTTTGTGCTGTTGCGCTGCCGATGCTCGCAGTGTTGGAGTCCCGAAGACGACCTCGAAACCGCCGAAACACCACGCCTTTCGGCCAGAAGTCTTCTTTCATGAAGGTGTCCAAGCTCTGAGTCGGGACACGCACCACGAACGCCTTGAAATGAGTGTCGTAACGCGAATCCATAAGCTGAACCCTTACGATCATCTTGGTCTTGGTCCTGACGTACTCCTGCACGTCCTGCACATATTGCCTAATGTCTGTTATTTAAGAGGCTGGCTCTTGTCAGTGAAGCAAACTCCATTGTGCTGTCTTCGGCCGACGTTTTTACATCATGGTAGGACACAACCTCAACCTTTTCCTTCAATTATTTTGGGTAGCTCCGTCTTGGTCTTCACCTTCCTTTCACTTCATTATGTTCCTAAAAAATAAAATACTGTAACGCAGGTGTGGACATTCGGGTGTAACGACGAGGGTGCGCTGGGAAGGCCGACGGCGGGCGAGGTCGAGGAAGGCACCCCGGCCGCAGTCAAGCTGCCAGCGCGGGCGCTCTGCATAGCCGCTGGTGACTCGCACACCGCCGCGTTGCTCAGCGATGGAGACGTGTACGCTTGGGGGGCGTTTAGGGTATGTACTGGAAGAACGTGCTAAAATCATGTACTGTTTAATCTGTGTAATGTAACACAGTGTCTTACTCAGCGACGGAGATGTGTACGCTTGGGGGGTGTTCAGGGTATACTAGGATCATCATCATCAGCCAAAAGAGTCCACTGCTGGATTATGGCCTCTCCCAAATATTTCATAGGTTTCTTACGACCCTCCTTAGGATGTTCTAAATCAAATCAAAAATTATTTATTCAAAGCAGGTAGCAATGTACACATTTACGAAGTTAATTTGTTGTCTAACTTATATGAAGTTCCTACCACTGGAACTCGTATAAAGGAGAAAAGTGTGTCGTGTCCAAAAGAAACACCCTCCAACACATTTTTTCTGTCAATCAACTGCTTTAAAAGTACCCACCCTCATTCAGGAAGGGTTCATGATTTAAACGGCACTCCAAAATCTATCAAGACGTGTCAACAAAACGTGTTCAAGCAAATGACAAACCTGTTTTTGGGTAATTCTTGTAAGAATTCAGCATCCAGGCACACATTGCGCCAAAAAAAAATATTTGTGAATCGTATAAGAATAACCTATCAATATTTTAAAATGCACATTTATCATTTCTGTAGGTATGTTAATCTTATCATTTATTTATGTTAAACTTTTCATGTATGCAGGACTCTCATGGCAGCATGGGTCTAGTGACGCAAGGGAAGGAAACCAAATCCTACAAGGAGCCGGTCAAAATTAATTTACCAGAGCAGGCGGCGGGCATAGCATCCGGTGGAGACCATCTTGTCATTCTCACTGTAAGTTCTTGATGTGATCAATTAATAAAAAAAAAAAAAAAATGTAATTATATTAAACTAAATATGTTTAATTTGTAAATTCTAAAACAATGCAATGTAAAACAGGAAACTCCGTCTAGCATTTGTGATGGATACGATTAAATTGTGACACACGATAAGAAGATAGGCAATTAGTTTTCTAAAATGATGCTTCGCATAAAGGTACTGAAACTTTGTACATTTCATGTCAACATTTTGGCAAAGAGCAGATTAGTTGGTGCTCGGCAACAGTTTTAGACTTTTCAAAATGAAATTCAAGAATCGGGAGATGGTATGATCGATTCTCATTATCCTTTCGATCCCTAAGAATAAATGTAACATTCTCGAGCAAAATAGGTCACATTGCTGTATTATCATTTACATAGTTTTACATGAACTGTCCGATCGAAATAATGTTTTCTTGTCAATACGCTTGCACTTCGCAGGACCGCGTAATGAAGCATCGACTACGCGATCTTATGATTTTTCGCAAAATTACACGTATATTCATGAAAAAATTGATAATATGATCCTACGTTAAATGACTGCTAGTCATTTAACTTACTTTTTCTCAAATGTCACAAACGGAACTTGGTTCTAAATGAAATGTTTAAAATTGTGAACTGTGACATTCTTGTTCAATATAATTGAATACGTTACTAATTACGATTTTTTTATAAATAAAAAATTTTACATGTAAACTAGTGACTGATGACAATCCGAACTAGTAACTTTTCTGCAGTCTCGGAAAAGGAGCGATTTTGTCAACAAAATTTCCTAATGAAGAATGTTAATGGGTCCGTTAAATCACTTGAAACTTTATGACCTTGTAGCCTAAATGTCTAGAAATACACTTGTTTTTGTTTCATTTAAATCAAGCGAGTAGTTTTGAAGTGACGATCATTTTAGTTTCCGCCTTTTTCAAATACTTCGCTCGGGCGCGCCAAGCGCGCGTGACGTCATACCGCAACTCGCCGCTCTCACCGTACTGTGTTCTTCATACATTGCTATCGGATGGTCCCTACGTTCGCCCACAATAACATTTCTAACTGTAGTTTTTTTATGGGAATCGGTGTTACAGTAGTGTTACAAGTATAATCGATGACAGTTTTAAAAATTGATTGAAAAATCGAATGATTCCTTAAATAGACGAGTTAAGCTACTATTTCTCAAATAGCTCCGATTTCTTTACCGCGGCCGCCGAGACAATGATTAAAAATGCAAAAGTACTTACAACTTATTTTTTTCTTTCTTATCACAAATCTGTTGATCCTTATAAGATACCTATACATATATACCTACATACCTATTTTTCAATACTAGTATTGAAAAATTTAGGTAATAATGATATTTATGAACTTGATATTTCGGAAATAAGGAGTGAGGGGCAAGGTAAAAGTGATGGTGTCAAAATCACTTATGTCATCAGCTGTAATATAATGACACAATAACGACACTGAAGCGGTCATGGCTCAGCGCTGCTTACGTGGTCGCGTCGATCACGCAGGTTAACTGACTACAAACACGGTCACAGCTTGGATGGACTTGACTAGCAGTCCATCCAAGCTGCCTATAACGCCTCCGACATAGCTTGGCGACTGCCATCTAGTGATAGTTACTGATATTTAATAATAATAATAATAAATATACTTTATTGCACACCAATATCAAAAATACATTTACGCCCATCCAAGTTGTGACCGTGTCTGTAGTCAGTTAACTTGCGTGATCGATGCGACCACATAAGCAGCGCTGTGCCATGACCGCTTAAGTGCCGTTATTGTGTCATTATATTACAGTTGATGACATAAGTGATTTTGACACCATCACCTTTACCATGCTCCTCACTCCTTATTTCCGAAAACTGGGCATAAAACTTAAACAAATATATATACAGAAAATAGATCTTCGCTTATAAATTACTTGAAAATCTCTAAGAAGTTATCTATAAATCTTAAAATAAGTTGATAAAATTTAAAATATTGTTTGTTTGTAGGTGTGGACAAAGCCCTCTGCGCGAGAGTCAGACTCGCACTTGTCCGGTTTTTATTTTTTATGTGTATCGGTTAACTCATATTTATTTTATTTTAGATTGGCTAGAAATAGCTACGGCGACGACGTTACTGTTTATGCAAAAGTTATCAGATAAGGAGAAGGTGATAGACACAACTTTTGGCTTTGGGTCTGGGTGGATCATACTTTTCATGTATTTCTTTTGACTTTAAGGTTCAAAAATATAACAGTAAAAAATAACTTTTCGGGTATATTGGTAGTTGTATTTAAGCACTTTGACACGAGCACGATTTTCTAGTTTTTGGATTCGTCATTTTGAAAATTTTCAACGCAAACTTCATACATAGAGGTAGGGAGCGGTGCGCGCACTGAGCGACCGTTGCAGAGTGACGTCACAGCAGCGTGCGGCGACCCCGCGTCACTTGCCTACCTAAATAATTCATTATCTCGGAAACTATCAAACGTATCAAAAAATTTTTTTCACCATATTTTTTTATTTTTAATAGAGTATATTTTAAGATAAAAAACAAAAATTGGTGGTATTCTTCATTAACTTTTGATGCCGTCAACTTCCTAGCAGTAAGTCTCTCTCTAGTCTAAGAAGTATGTTAAGACATAGACATAGACAATCTTATGTCTTATGATATGTCTCCCCCATACATTAAGACGCCACTGTCCTAGGCCTGATAATGTCCCATTGTCCCCGCCATCGCGAACTAGCTGTGTTCATAGCGTTCCCATCCTCCCGCAGACGTCAGGCGCGGCGTACACGGCAATAAGTCTCCCCTATACATTAGACGCCACTGTCCTAGGCCTGTTTATGTCCCATTGTGTCCGCCACTGCCCTGTGCCTGACTGTACCCCTGTCGTGTCCTACAGACGTCGGGCGCGGTGCACACGATGGGGTGCGGCGAGCAGGGCCAGCTGGGCCGCCTCCCGCAACGCTCCGCCTGCCGCGAGAGCCGCCAGGGCGTCGGTGAGTGCGATACATAATACTACGTTAACGACCCATATCGTCCCCACTGCTGGGGCACGGGGCTCCTCCCATACCTCGGGAAGGTAAGGCCTTCTCCACATACGGGGGCCAAGTCCAGATTGGTGGAGGTTGCGGGGCACGTTAAGCCGTTGATGCCGGCTGCTATTCCTAGACGGCAGTCGCTTAGCCATTTTGGAGGCCTTATAGGCGGCTTGAAAACTTCTGACACTGGGGTTGGCCACATTATATTATTTAATAATAATAAATTATTTATTGACAACCACTTTTAGACTATAAAATCTCTTATTTCTGAACTAGGTAAAAATACCTGTGTCTCAGACAATCAGTGCCCTCTTCCATTTATATTGAAGCATCACACACAATATGTTTATTTGGTTGTTCAATCAATCAATCAATCAATCATTTATTTGCATGAAACACGGTAGTTTAGATGACAAAACATAAGTATAGTAGGTACATCGTGTCTCGCTTATAAAAATAGGCATGCAAAAAAAAGAAAGTGCAGCGGGTAGATACAATGAATTAAATTATTAATAAAATAATGTCAATAAATAAAAAAATACAATAAAAATGTCAAAATTTCCAAATTACAATATAAGCATATTATAAACACTATTGCAAGAATTCTTTAATACTGTAATATTTTTTTGCGTTTCGTTTAAATCAGGTAAGAAAGACACATATTATAGATATAAACTAATACAATTATGTGACGTATGTGTTTTTGCTAACATTATATTGCGAGGCGTTTATGTTTTGCTCTATGTAGGTAATTTATAACGCTACCTTCTTATCAATATTTTTTTTTTCTCAAAATACTGATTGCATTATTTTAATTTCCCAGCCGCTCTCCTAACACCGATGAAGGTGACGCTGAAGGCGGGCGCGAGCCGCGTGTGGGCGGGCTACCACGCCACCTTCGCACTGGACAACAACGACAAAATGTTCGCGTGGGGGCTCAACAACTACGGACAGCTCGGTAAGGATAGCTTTTAACCGACGGTAAGGGTTACTTCCCATACTTCAAAATACCATAGATATTAAAACAAAAACACTGAGTTTAACCGATGGTAAGGTTTTTTTTTTTTTTTTTTTTTTTTTATGGCATAGGTGGCAAACGAGCAGACGGATCACCTGATGGTAAGCGATTACCGCCGCCCATAGACACCCGCAACACCAGAGGAGTCACAAGTGCGTTGCCGGCCTTTGATATGGGAGTACGCTCTTTTCTTGAAGGTTTGAATGTCGTATCGGTCCGGAAATACCGCAGGCGACAATTCATTCCATAGTTTGGTTGTGCGAGGCAGAAAGTTTCTAGTGAAACGCACAGTTGTGGACTGCCAACCATCTATGTGATGGGGATGAATATATTGTCGCGTAGAACGATGGCGAAAAGAGGCGGCAGGGATCAATCCGAACAATTCCTCGGAGCACTCCCCATTGTACATGCGATAGAGAATGCAGAGCGAGGCTACATCTCTACGCAGCGCCAAGGAATCAAGCCGATCTGAGATATCCTGGCAGCCGACGATTCGAGTTGCTCTCCGTTGAATACGGTCCAGAGGGAGAAGCTGGTACTGGGGTGCCCCTGCCCAGAGATGAGAACAGTATTCCATGTGAGGCCGAACCTGCGCCTTATAAAGTTGCAGGCGATGGGCCGCAGTGAAATACCATCTCGATCTATTGAGCACACCAAGCTTCTTCGAGGCTAATTTAGCCTTACCCTCTAGATGACCACGGAACTGGACTTCACTCGATATGTCGACACCAAGGATTCCGATACTAGCTGAGGCATTAAGGGGAGTGTCCTCAAAACGAGGTGATACGACAAATGGCATTTTCTTGGCAGTGAACGCGCAAACCTGTGTCTTAGTGGGGTTAAATTGGACCAAGTTAATCCGACCCCATTCTGAGACTTTCTTTAAAGAGTCCTCAATTTCTGACACAAGTTTGTTTCGGCTCTCGATGACGTTTTCCCGAGAAATGTTAGCACGGCCGGTATAAAAGGCATCACCTGTGCTGTCATCCGCATAACAATGAGTGCTGCTGATTTGCAGCATATCATTGATATGCAGAAGGAACAGTGTAGGCGAAAGCACACAGCCTTGAGGGACACCAGCATTCAAAGACATAGAATCTGAGCATGCACCGTCGACTACGACCTTTATGCTTCTGTCTGCAAGAAAACTAGTGACCCATTTGCATAATTCCTCGGGAAGCCCATAAGAAGGAAGCTTCGCAAGAAGTGCTTTGTGCCAAACCCGATCGAAGGCCTTCGCTATGTCCAAACTAACCGCCAATGCTTCCCCCTTAGTCTCGATCGCCTGTGCCCAACGATGTGTCAGGTAGACAAGAAGATCACCAGCGGACCGGCCCTTACGGAAACCGTACTGTCGGTCGCTAAGCAGCTGGCGGTCCTCTAGATACCGAAGGAGCTGGCTATTGATAATGGACTCCATTATCTTTGAGAATAAGGGGGTTATGGCTATCGGCCTGTAGTTGGACGGATTCGAGCGGTCACCTTTTTTAGGGATTGGGTGCACCAAAGCTGTTTTCCATGACTTCGGGACTACGCCAGAAGAGTAGGAAAGCCGAAAAAGGCGCGTTAAAACTGGAGCCAACTCTGGAGCACACACCTTCAACACGATGGGAGGGATTCCATCGGGCCCACTCGACTTATGAATGTCGAGGGAAAAAAGTGCTTTACGCACTGAGCGTTGGTGGAACCGGATATCCGGCATACAGCTCTTGCACCGCGGTATGGTCGGCGGCTCGTTTCCCCCGTCATCCAATGTCGAATTGGACGCAAAGAGTTTGCCTAGAAGATCGGCTTTCTCCTTTGCGTCGTGGGCCAATGAATCATTTCCCATGTGCAGTGGTGGAAATGATGGCGTGCAGAAATTCCCCTGGACAGCTTTGGCCAGAGACCAGAACGCACGAGTTCCCGAAGGAAGACGCTCTAGTCTCTCGCCAATTCTGCCTATGTGCGCCGACTTCTCCCTGGCAATGTCTCTTTTGAAGGACCTGGAGGCAAAGTTAAACTCCTTTTTCAATGCGCTGGTCTTTTCATCCCGTACCTTCGCTGCATTTGCCCAGGCTTGGTAACATTCCTGCTTCCGGCGAGAAGCCTTTTTGCAGGACCGACCAAACCAAGGCTGTGATTTGCCGCCAATGGGGACCACCGAGGATGGGATAAAAAGCTCCATACCCTGCAGCACCACATCAGCGACAGAATCAGCAGCGAAGTTAGGATCATCCGGCGTGAAGCAAATCTGCCCCCAAGGGTAGGACGCAAAGAAAGACCGCATCCCATCCCAATCTGCTGACTTGTAGTGCCACACACGACGGCGACAAGCAACTCGCGGTCGCGGCGGGCACGTGAGTGGCACCGTACTCCGGATCAGGCAGTGATCCGAAGAGCCGAGTGAAGCGTCAACGGATACTTGGTAGCCGTCCGGATGAGAAGTCAGCAGAAGGTCCAACAGTGAAGGTTCATGGTTCTCCACATCTGGGATTCGCGTGGGCGTAGTAACCAGTTGTGTCAAACCATATGCCAGGGCGAAGTCGTGAACAGATCTCCCCGCATGATCGGTTTTGCTAGAACCGAGCCATTCGGCGTGGTGGGCGTTAAAATCGCCGAGTACCACGATCTCAGCGGATGGGATCTGCTGCTGCACAGTATCTGCAGCCATTTGGACGTGCTCAATGAGTCGGTCAGTTTCGCCATCGCCGGTATGGGACCTATATAGGCACGAATAGACGCGGGGATGGTCATCGCCGTCTACACGTAGCCATATGGTGGAGAGGTCCCTACCTTCAAGGTTGCTGAGGCGGCGAGAACTGATATCGTCTCTGACGTACACGCACACTCCAGCCCTAGGCACAAAGGAGTGTTCCAGACCGTACCCAGGGTAGGAGAGGTACGATGTGTCCGCTGGAGACGATATCTGTGTCTCGGTCAAAAAAAGCAAGGCCGGCTTTGCTGTCTCAAGGTGGTGGTGTACAGCATTTAGGTTTACTTCCCATACTTCAAAATACCATACATATTAAAACAAAAACACTGAGTTTAACCGATGGTAAGGTTTACTTCCCATACTTCAAAATACCATAGATATTAAAACAAAAACACTGAGTTTAACCGATGGTAAGGGTTACTTCCCATACTTCAAAATACCATAGATATTAAAACAAAAACACTGAGGAACCTTTAAATATTGAATTTGTCCCTACTAAATCATCACTACTGAATGAATCACTACTAAAACCTTGAAAAGGATACTAAACCGCTGTTAAAAACTTAAAAACCACTGTTAACCGAACCACTGCTTATCCCTCACGAGTTTTTTTTGGTCCCCAGGCATAACAGGCGAGAAACGCAAGACGGCTCTATTCATGCCGGCCGAATGCGACGCATTCGCGGCAGTACAAGCCAGCGGGTGGCGGCAAGTGGCGGCGGGCCAGCACCACACACTGGCTCTGGACACGGACGGCCGCGTGTACGCCATAGGCCGCTGCGAGTACGGCAGGTCGGTGTAACCACGACACTAGTGACATGTGACAAACCTTGTGTTCAGTCCCTGTTAGATAAGGACAGTTTAACTAACAGACAATGGGCAGACTCTGACACGAGTTTAGCGACTCAACTCTCGTACTTTTGACTCAATTCTCGATTTCAGACTATTTATTTTTCATAATTATTATTTATATTTTAGTATAGGTAAATTCGATATCGTACGTAAGTAACTAAGTAACTTACTTAGATATTTTGCTTAGATAACATTCTTAAGAACTCAATTTTTGTATAGGAAATTATCTGTTCAACAGTGAGTTGCGCACAAGAACTACTAAATTATCATAAGTAAGTATGTATAATTTGATCTTGATTAATAAAATTATGAAACATAACGTATTTCGTCAACAGACTCGGCCTAGGCGACAGGACGGGCGACGCGGAAGCTCTGGAACCAATCCCCAAGCTGCAGAACAAGAAGTGTGTCAGCATAGCAGCTGGCACCAGCAGTTCCTTCGCTGTCACCGATTCCGGTAAGAATAATCAAATCAAATCCTTTATTTGTCATAAACAGGTTGTTAACAACCATATTGTCCCCACTGCAGGGGCACGGGTCTCTTCCCATACTTCGGGAAGGTTAGGCCATACTCCACACACGGGGGCCAAGTCCGGATTGGTGGAGGTTGTGGGGCTAGTGACCAACCCCAGTGTCAGAAGTTTTCAAGCCGCCTATAAGGCCTATAAGACATGGCTTAACGACTGTCTAGTGAGACAGCAGCCGGCACCAACGGTTTAACGTGCCTTGCGAGATAAATGCCACTAACAGAAAAACCCATCCAGGTTATGACCGTATCTTAAGTCAGTTGCGTTGCGTTGCGTGATCGCCGCGTCCCCGCAAGCTGCACTGAGCCATGACCGCTTCACAGGGTATGTATTTATCACTTTTTGTTCGGGGAACTCTGGATATATTTTAATCACTTTTTGTTCAGGGAACTCTGGATATTAGTTATTTCAATTTTTGTTTGGGGAACTCTGGATAGCTATTAATCACTTTCTGATCAGAGAACTCGTAAATATTGTAGTTTGTCGTGGCACTCTTCAGGCGAGATTAATCACTATGTTTGGGGAACTCTGGGTATTTCTTAATCCCCTTGTCATTTTGTCCCCAGGCGAGATCCTGTCATGGGGTATGGGCAGCGAGGGCCAACTGGGCACCGGGTCCAGCTCCGACGCTCTGGAACCTACGCCCGGCGTACACAACGCGCCCGCAGGCTGCCGCCCCGCCGCCGTGTCCGCGGGCGGCCAGCACACCGTGCTACTGGCGGTCAGTCACCATATGATAACGTGATAACCAACCACTGTTCAAAGTTATCAAGATAATTATCAATTCCAATTATCTTCACTAATATAGCCGTCACACAGACAGGAATCGACTGACCTATTGTTGACCACACAGACTTGCACCCCGCTCGGAGCGACGAGCATATAAAACGTCGTTGGTTGACCACTAGTCATCTGAGTTAATTTTTATCGAATCTCAAAAACCAGCGATGTTGCGGATGCAGATTTTTTTAAATCCGCGGATGCGAATATTTAAAGGCTCATATCCGCAGATGCGGATGCGGATTTGAAGATTTTTCAAAGAAAATTATACAAATAATAATGAAACGATACTAATCCCTATATTTTTGATTAAATAATTTTATACTTAATAACAAAAGTTAAAATGGACCTTTATATTTGATAAAAAGTAACTTTCCTGCCTTTGGTGTAATGATGTTATTTGTTACTTACTTGAAAATAAATAATTTAAATGAAATAAATGAAATTAATTCTTATACAATGAACTAAATTAAATTCTTCAATCTAAATATTACGATTATAAGATATGTTGCCGCAACATCCCTGTCAAAAACGACAATTTTGTTCTCTTGTATGTTGTTAACAACCCATTAAGTCCCCACTGCAGGGGCACGGGGGTCAAGTCCGGATTGGTGGAGGTTATGGGGCTAGTTACCAACCACAGTGTCAGATCTTTTCAAGCCGCCTATAAGGCCTCCGGCAACGGCTTAACGTGCCTTGCGCAGTACGGATGCCGTCAAGATAAAAGCCACTAACAGTCAAACCCATCCAGGGTATGACCGTGTCTGTAGTCAGTTAACCTGCGTGATCGACGTGACCACGCAAGCCGTACTGAGCCAGGAATGCTTCTTATGTAGCTAGCATATTAATCAGTTCAAATTACGCTCGCTACACAGGAGGATACGTCAGCACCCAAGTCGCCGTCGCCGGCGCCGGAAGCCGAAACGGCCGAGGAGGCGGCAGACGACAAAATTGACGAGGAGGACGAACCGGAACCGGAGCCCGAGAAGGTCAGATAATTATGTTTAAAAACTTAAAGTTGACAGACAGACGGATAACGAAGTGATCCTATAAGGGTTCCTTTTATTCCTATTGAGGTACAGAACCCTAAAACATGTCATCTAAGTGATTTTTGAATGAAGTGGTTTTTTTTTTTTAGTATCCCGAACTGTAGGATCGAGAAAACTGTTTTTCGAGGCAACGCAATCTTACAAATCTATTTTATTAATTGAGGAAAGTTTTTTAAAAATAATGAATGTTTTTTGCTAGTGAAAATACCCACACGTAATTTATTTTGTTAAGTTGATTATATTCTCTTTACACAGAAGACCAAAGGGCGGCCGACCAAGCGACAGAAGACCGCCAAACAACAGCAAGAAGATGAGATTTCTTCCACCAGTACGCCGGCCGAGTCAGAGCCCAAAGCCAAGGTAAGCTTTAGCAAAACAATAGGGTATTGAACTTTTTTTATTTTTTTGTGTTAGGTGGCAAAATATTGACGGCCCACCAGATGGAAAGTAGCTAACGCCGCCTATGAGCATCTGTAACCCCAGACGATATTATCAAAGCCTTGCCGATCCTTGAGGGCTAAGGTGGAAGGCCTGTTATGCCGGTAATTGCTCTGGCTATCTCGCTACACAGCGGCGCTACTGGCGGCAAGTGTAAAGCGAGCGAGCGAGTTTGTGGAGTAACGTAAGAATGAAGCTTCAATGCGATTAAAACGTAGTTTATCGTCAATAGGTATTTCTTATGACGCTAGGAACACAGGGGATACTTTGCTTGCTGCGTCTATCACCGCGCGCATAAGTACCAATGTCTGTGCTAAGTTGTTACCAAAGAAGTTTTATTTCATCACTGGAGGGTGCAAGTCTGTGGTTGTCACTATTAGTATATCGTTATACTGGTTTCATTTGGTCATTGAGACGTAGGAAAAGAGTGGTGACTGCTTATAACGTACATACACACACATTTACGAGTGTTTAAAGTCAATTTTTATGTAGTAGTAGTAGGTATTAATAACGCGAAATTTTGTCGGAGTGTCCCGAGTGTGCCCCAGTACACACAATTGAGAGATTTATTCATTTCTGTAATCTTACAGTTATTTATGTCAAGTAATTGCCTTTATATTAATTTTATTGATATACAGTCTTACTTTTCTTTCTTTATTTTTGCTTTTTTTCTTTTTCAGTCATGTTACTATTATTTATTTTTGTTTTGTTCACTACTCCTCTTTCCCCCGTCATGTACTAAAACGTGAAGAAGACGAAAAAGGGTTCCAAGAGCACTAAATCGGACGAAACTGCGGTAGCTTCGACGAGTAAAGCGGGCAGTTCCAAGAAGTTAAGGAAGCATTAGGTTCATTCAACAACCTCTGTTATATTAACAATTATGTTGGATTGATTTGATGACTTGCTTTGTTTTGATACGGTACTATGCGTTTTTGTGTTATAATAATTGAATATTGTCGATGACAAGCTTTTGAAGCCTGGGGCACAAAATAGATATAACAGAAGGTCCGCTCAATACGCTCACTAAAATCCTAAGCATACTTATAGACGTATACGGTCTTTCTAGGCAAGTTCACGAAACTGTGTGATCGTGACATTGCCTCGAACGACCGTATACTTTTATAAGCATGTATATGCTTAGCATTTTAGTGGTTTGTATTAAGCGGACCTTCTTTATATCTATGTTGTGCCTGGGGCATAGACAAAACCGACGCGAGATAAAGATACTCGTAACAGATTTTCTCTTTTATTAACTCAAGAGTGCCGTTAATAGAATCAAACGCTCTTCGTGATTAATTTAGGATATTAAAAATGCTAGTATTATGTATAAGCACACCAGTTAATCGCGTGTTTTGTTTTGTCTTTGATGTATCTTATAGACAACAAAAAAATAGAATAAAATACTTTGAATTTATATACTTTATTGGTAAGTAGTCTCCTAAAATCGAATTGGGACTTGGCCTCCCGTGTGTGGAGTACCCAATGATATTTTACTAAGGATATTGCACGCTAAAGCAACGCGGCATCGTAGCGCGGCACAAGACACTATACGTAGCTATACATTAATAGTAAACATCGTAGAAACAAACGAAACACAGCCCATCTCTTTCTTACGAATGGAGCGCGTGAATTGCTATTTCATATTACGTCATCTCGCATTTGCTATTTCATATTAAGCCGAACGCGTGACTCTTGAGAACATAAAAAGCGTGGAGTAGCATTTGAATTATATTTTTTTGTATTGGGCATCCTAAAGTAGTGTTTCAAACACTGCCATTCGTAATGTTTTATGAAATATTATACAATTGACTTAATTATAATTCCAGATATATATAATGGGATTTTTAAATGACGGATATGAATATTTCAGGCTAAATTATTAATCGGGATAAATATGTCAAGTTGTCGACTTTTGTTGTACCGCTTAAAAAAAGGAAAAGTTTTTTCTCTGTCGACCATTGGATATGAAAAAATGGTCAATTCAACGATCGATTTGTATGGAGCGTCATTTTTTACATTTATTATGTATGTTTAAGATGTTGTTACATTTGAACCGAACAATGGTGATTTTCAAATTTGCCATTAAAAATTACCTTGTATACAGGTTGTTTAAAAAAGTGCGATTGAAATTTTAAGGTGTTACTCAGAATTAAGTATACAGAGTGTTAAAAAAGTGCGTTTGATTCTACTGGTTGTTAATGAAATGCGTTTGAAATTTTAAGGGGTTACTCAGAATCAAGTATAAATAACCAGTGATCGGAGTAGGTAGATTGATTTAGGGTCAATGATCGCAAACGTATATGATAATATGGACATGCCGCTCGGATTCCGAGAGTTTAACATTTTCAAGCAAACAAAAACGAATATTCTTTATGTTATTCGACATGAAAACAAATTGCTTCCTTCAGAACCAATTGATTGAACCAGATTTACTTTAGTAATACTGAACCCAATTCGGAAATACCGAAACTTTCCGGAAAAAAGGATTGTCCATGTTATAAAATCACGATGCAAGTACCAAAAATCAATCTACCTACTCCGATCAGTGTAAATAACAAAAATATTGTAACAATCCCATCTGCAATTTCTTTTTCATTTTTTCATACAAAAGCTGAATAGAGACTCAAGGATTTGTATGAGAAACTAAAATATTAATTGTAGATCGGATTTTTTTATATTTTTCCTGTACTCTACACTTTCTGAGTAATCCCTTAGAAATTTATGTTAAGGCTGATTTCGAAAAAAAAACAATAACCTAACTATATAAAAAAAAGACTGCATTGGAAGCTGAAATTAATCAAACCGCTTAGGCTACAGAATCTGCCAAAGAAATATACATACATACATCCACTTAAAAACATAACCTTCCTTCTGATGGCGCAGTCAGGTAAATAGACGATATCGACATAAAAAATAGAACTCAATATCCAAACGACAGGATTACACGCCAAAACTATTTAGAAATGAGAAAGGGTTGAAATGTATACGTTAATTGTAAGATAAGATAAGAAGATGTCTTGAAATCTTCATTAGAAATCATTCTTATTATTATTTGTATTGATATGAATTACTTGAGCTGCAAAATTATCAAGAGTATTATTGCACAATTCTGATACAAGTAAAATTATGTATGATTACAACCTATTGACTGACTCGGTGGCTAAGTGGTTAGCGATCCTGACCTCTGATCCGAGAGTCGTCGGTTCGATCCCCACACTGACATTTTGAGTCACTGACAACAAAACATAGTTGTGAATGTGGCCGATTTGTTTCTCCGGAATGTCAACCATCAATGCCCAGTAGCGCGGGTGGCGCGGCCGGCCGGGGTGACGTCGCCGGTGCCGCGAGCACCGCGAGTGCGGGCGGCTCGCCGGGGCCGGCTGCGACGTTCCCCCCTGCTCCTCATAAATATTGTAAAACATTTCTTTTTTCTGACGCTCTTGGCACTTGGCTTTATTGTAGGAGACACACTAATGTTATGTACTTGCGCCTTTATAAGATGATCATCTTCATTTTCTTCTCCGACCTGAAATAAAAATCAGCATCTATTTAAAAACATAATAACATTTATACGTACACCCGAAAAATATTATCTTCCGTTTCGGCAGTATGGCTTTTACACTTAAAACATTTAAACAAAAGCGACTCCACTCTTTTGTTTTATGACTATGTTCTTGTCGCGTACTGACGCATATCTCTTTCTGGCGCACGTGAAAGAAAAGAATAGGAATACTCCCTAATAATTTACGATATTTATTGAAATTTCAGTGCTTTTCTACTTTTTTTTTACACATTTTCGCGTGTTATCTTTTATAAATAAAATCAACTTACCGGTGGTAGGTCACACCATCTTTGTTTAGGGTCGTTCGAGTGTTATTTCGACACTTTTTCACGACACACTTCGGCATCCTTACTGCTTTGCGCTCAAAACACGACTAAGGTAAAAAGTGTGCGCACATCGTATTTGAGCACACTTCTGCTTTGCCGTTTACAGCGCGCTAATGCAAAGTCCATGTATAGAATGTCGTTGGGAGTACCCCATCAATAGAAACGAATATGGATTGTTAACATAGTCTCCCAAAAAAACGCATAGTACTTTTTTGTAGGTGCAGGGTTATAGTTTATCCAGAAAAATATTGAAATTAAAGTTATTATAAACTTAGCTGTAGTATTTTTTTGTCCCACTAACATTTTGCGAGTATCTACAAATAAAATGTTATGTAATCTGTACAATGGTTTTTCATATCGGCATGTAGAGGTTGATTTGGTATTCTGGTATGCAGGTTCTAACAAAATTTGTCTAAGAGCCAAAAAGGGAAAATGTGCTCGTTTAGAATAACATTCTTAACAAAAAAAAGATTAATCTCCTTGAAAACCAATTTTGGAAACTAAATCATAACAGTTCAATAAATGAAGGTAAAAAGTATTTTTGTAAGGTAAAGGTAACTCAGGTGTACATAATATATGGTAATATCGTACAATATAGGTAGCATTTGGTTGAGTAGGTATAAGTTTTTGTAAATTGTGTTGTCCGTATGTTGTTTTGTCCTTTTGTAAAGAGTAGATATCATATAAATTATTTAGCAATTTTTCAGTTTATTAATTGAAATATTTTTATTTCAGAAAGTGAAATTGAACGGTGACGAGAAAGAGACGGCCATGGAAGTTGATGAAACTGGTATGCCGATTTATGCAAAATATATAATCGATTATTTTACTGATCTACTACTTCCAAGAAACAGGGGAAAACATTTCCCAAATCTTTTTTAACCCTAATAACCAGTGATCGGAAATTCGGGGGCAATTATTCCTAAGGTTCTAAGGAGCTAGCATAATATGGACATGTCATTTTGAATTAACAGTACGTTGAATTAACCTTTTTTTTTAATAGCATACATAAAAGGGTATAGCCGGGTTTCCATACTAAAAGTGCCCCAACGTCGTTTCCAGGTAATTAACTCGTAAATTTAATCTTCTTTAAGATAGACATTTTTTCACCAAATTTCAAACCCCCTCTCTCAACAATGATAGATGTGGGGGTGTCAACCCTTAACTTAAAAATTAATTATCTTTAAAACTATTTGAGATATCTCAATGAAATTTATAAGATTTATGTCATATATTTTTTTCAGATTTTTATTTCATTTTTAAAGGGCAATAAACAAGATGTTTAATTTTTAGGGGTGGTTTATCATACTTACCCCCGGAGTGACACCGACCAAAAAAATATATTATATTAGTCTATTATCTAGTAATAACATATAAAAGTTACGCAACGCTTGAATTCTCGGAACAATGTTAAAAAAAATACTGTTATGTTATGAGTTACTGTTATGACTTTACGACATGATTTTTCGTTACGTATCGGAAAGGTTTTTTCTCAATGTGTCTTTGTTTGAGATTTGACAATACGCGGTTTTGAATATGTCGCAAAATGATCTTACATGATTTTTCGCTGGTCATTACAATCAACAAGTTGCAACAAAGTTAGTGTCAAACTATGTCTTTTTTCTAGACACTCTTTCATTTGTCCGTCGTGGCATGTTTAATATAAGCTCTTTCGCTCGCTGCTGTAAATGTGATATAACAGTTTCTGTGTTTCTTTATATATTGCTTGGAGAAATATTTATTACGTTTTATTACAGTGCATAAACCTGGAAACGACGTTGGGGCACTCTTAGTATGGAAACCCGGCTATACCCTTTTCAATAAGATCAACATTCATTACAATTAAGAATCCTAACGCTTTTTACGATCCCGGTATCCCGGGAATTTTTTGTATGAAAATCTATAAATTTATTCAGAAAGGCATATCCATACTATTCTTTCTTGGGAAAAAATGAAATTGCCCCCGAATTTCCGATCACTACTAATAACTAACATTAGCAACATTTAAATCCGAATAGACCTAATGCTAATGCATAGCTTTGCCTCTTTTTAGTATATTATATACACTCGATTTGCTTATAGATAATATAAACCTTGAGAGAAATATCAAAATAGGTGCCAGTCAAATTTTGGATACGAGCTATGCTAGTAGTCTACTCACTTTTTGCAATTTTAACAATAGTTTTAGAACTGAAGTTGTTAAGGATCGTTTCTGCAAGAACCAATGCGCTTTCTAGCATGTTGAAAATAACCCCATCTGTGTTCTCCCTAGATGCACCACAAGACAAAAAAGAGGACAAACCTGACAAAGATATCAAAGACACAGAAACAACAGACGCGGCAAAGACAACAGACACAGCCAAGACCACAGACGCAGCCAAGACCACAGACGCAGCCAAGACCACAGACGCAGCGAAGACAATAGATACAGAGAAAGAAAAAAGCTTAGACACAGACATGGAACAAACTACAGACAACAAGGACGAAGCAGAATCCGCGGACTCGAAACCAGAGACAACGGACACGTCCAGCCAAGATACGGTCGAAAGTGAGAAAACAAGCGAAAAGAGTGAAAAGGACAGCAATATACAAGGCGATGTGGAGATGAAAGAAACGGCTGAGGTCAACGGCACTCCTGAGACTAAAGTTGAGGCGAAAACTGTTGAGAGTTTGAATGCCGAAGCGGCGGCGGTGGCGACGACCGCGTGATGTTTGAGCTCCTTTTGTAAGTAAATGACGTTTGATTCCCCCTTTTGTAGCCGTGAACTGAATTATAATGACTGGTGTGCTGTGCCTATACGAGTAAAGTGACAATGAATTAGCGTTATCCCGGATAACCTCCGATGTAATTAAGAACTGATACATCGCAAATTAAAAAATCTGTTCGAAGTTGCGGAGAGCGAAAATGTAGCGCTGCTGTGATTGGCCCGAGCTATTAATAATTCATATACGTGATGGTGATTTTAGTTGGGGTCATCTGAGGCGTCATCGCATACTTGCCGCGTCGTAATCAGTAAGAAAGTTGGGCTAACAAGCCTCTTTCTTTACGAAATAAAGCCTTATATTGATTGATAATTGTGAAAATTCTGTCTCTGTCAGACTGCATAGGAATGAAAAAGATTGTTAATTAAAATGTCCAAAGGCTTATTTGTCCTCAAACTTACGCATTTAATCGCTCTGTCTCTTTTTGCCACTCGAAAAGGCAACTAACCGAAGCGAGAAAACCGCATGCTTACTCAAGCGTCGTGCAATATTATCTTGCTCTAGTGAATGACAAAAAGGGTTAGTATAACGACAGAAAAATGCCAATACTTGTGGACAAATGTATATTAGATTAAGCTACAGAAAGGACTTTTTGATATTTAGATCGCTAAATAGCGACATGAATACATTTAACTCTTCGTTAGATTTAATATCAATACGTATATATTTGTACCAGTTCGGTATTCTAATTTTTATTGCAGTTTTTGTAAGCCTTTACTTCTGTTTACACGGAACTTTACTAAAGCCTTTTCTCTTATTCTGCTGATTAACTTAGTATGAGAAAACGCAAAATGACATATAGCGTCCTCCATATTGACTTTTATGTGACGTCATCTAGCTAGTTCCTGAAGTAATCTACTGACTTCCTCATTTTGTTAAAATATGCTCATTTTCAGTAGACTGTGAGAGGGAAAAAAGTTTATCTTGTAAAAATTCATTGTCTTTCCTCTTCGTCGCAGTCGGTTAAATGCAAACCTGAATGGCAAGTAGTCGTTCCATTCTGGAACTCCTATAAATAAATTAATATGTGACATATCTGCTTTTAGATTGTATCGCATTTTTTAAGATACAAGTAACTTATAAGAAGCCCAATGTTATACTCGTAAATATGGGCGCCGAGAGGGAAAGTGCAAGGGGGGCGTTGCACTTGCCCCTAGCATTTAAATAATTCTTAATAGATTGAACTTTAAAATATTAAAGAATTTAAGAAAGATAAAACTGGAAAACTATCCTTCCGGCGCCCATGTTTATATAAATAATAAAGTAATTCACTTGTACATTGCAGTACTCCTAAATTTGTCATTGTATTTTTGTACTAAATCAAATGAGAATAAAAAGGAACATTCACGGCTACAAAACTTATAAAATGGTAGCGTAATCGCATTTTTATCTTTGTTAAGTGGAAATAAATTAATGAAATACATATATGGTATAAGTTATTGTTTTTCTATACTATCCTATTTTTGGTGAGTAAAAAATGTATTTAAGTTAACAAACTGATTAAATTGTTTCCTTTGAACATTACAGTTTTATTATGGCATAATAATTATAAGTATTTATAAGAATTGAAAAATACGATTACGCAACGTATTTAAGAAAACTAATGTAAAATAGTATCATACATAACTATTACAAGATGTAATAGATTTAATATTGAAGTTGCTAGTGTTATAAATATAAATGAAATAAAAGATTCAACTTTAAGTGTCAATGTGTTGTAAGAGTGTCCTTAGTTCGGTACAAAGTGGGAGAATAGTTTTAGACATCTTAGAATTAATGTAGCATCGAGAAAACATAGTGAATAAAATAATAATCTATATGTCACGTGGCGCGTAGAATTTATTTCTTTACAATACAATACAATACATTTATTCAATTCACATTTATTCTTTACTCTTTTTCACATATTTAAATGGGACTAAAATATTTTATATTACTATTTCAATAAAGTATCTAATTGAATAATCCAAAGGGACTTTTAGTGGAAGATCAACACATTGTGTAGAAAAAAAAAATATTGGACAAAACTTAGTTGTGATTGATTATGATTGAAAATTGAAAAAAATATATAAATCGAGTGGCATCAGACGATGTGCGGTGCGAGATACTACACTTCTATCTCGTGCTGGAGTGCCTTCCAAAACAACGCTCAGATAAACAGGATAGCCTATCCTATAGTAAATCTCTTAAGGGGAGAGAGATGGTACAGAATTTTATTCAGTGTAGTAATGGAATATGGAACGTACTACAGCTGAGTACGCGCGCAAAAGTTTACAGTGTCGCTTTATACACATTACACTACATTACATTATGCGCCTGACTTACTTTAAATGATTTCGGGACAAATCACACACAGTCATCTGGCCCTAGACTAGGATTCCCAGTGCTACGGGAACCAGACTGATATAGATACATAGAAACGTTAAAATGCATACATCGTATAGACCCTTGGCCCTGTAGTGGGGACCATATAGGTTTTTAACTATAGTGTCTGTATGTTAAACACAATTAATTGCCTTGGGTGGTGATCGATGCCACTACTCTCGGCGTGGAAGTCAGGAGCGCTAACTACTACGCCACCGAGTCAGTCAGTTAACTTCATTTGACAAAGTCATTCAATTTCATCGAGTTTTCAAAAAAGATTAATTCCATCGCGCACACGAACCTGTCTTGATCGTAAGATAAAATTGATTTGTTAAATGTTTTTATTAATTATTTTATAGAATTTTTTTCGTGCATGATCCAAAACAAGTACAAAGTGTACAATTTCATTCACTATGCTAATTCTATAGTTGCGCGCGGCCGTCGTCGCGGAAGGTTGTGCGCTCGATCGATTCTCGCTAAACAAATGCAATTGCGGTTGTAAAAATTAAAATGTCGGCTGTGGTGAAGTGCAATGAATGTAACATCATTATTAACGAATTATTAGCGTTTGTAAAATGCAAAGTTGATGTGATGGACGAAATAAGCCTGTGCCAAATAATTGCATCTAATTTTTCTGAAGTGGAGGTAGATCGAGCTTCGAACGTTCTAACGGAAATACTATCTACGCGGCGTGTTGCAAGAAGAGGCGATAAGAAAATTCAACGCCTTATTGAGGACATAATATCGACTGTGAAAAATACAGATCCAGATTTGTTGCCGGTATTTGTAGCCAAAGATCTACACAGGCTACCCCCTGTGTCTTTCGATCACATCGACGTGACGAAATTATTAAAAGACATCAGTTCGCTGAAACAGGACCTGTTTCTATTTAAAACAAAATATACCGAAGTGGAAGTTACTCGGCAACTGCAGCAAGAGATCCTGTCTATTCGAGAGTCTATTGAACTGGCACCGAGCTTTGGTAGTGGCCCCCCATCGGCCCCCTCAGAACCCACCAACTGCAACGAGGATAGACTGTCTAAGGACAGGGAAAGTAGTCGTGCAGAGTCCTCACCAGTTAAGAAGTCATACGCAAGCAGCGTGACGGCTAAACCTCCCACGCAGGACAGACGTCGTAAGTCAGCAGCGGCCCCCAAATCAGTGGCGCCTCGTGTCAGTGCCCTCCCCCAGGTTCGCACTCAAAAACCTATCGACTCAGCGGGAGTATCGGTATCGGCTCCTTCCTGTCCAACCGATACTGACGACGAAGGATATCACGCAGTATCCTATAAGAAGAAGAGGAAGCGCATCATTCAAAGCCAAAGAGGTACCGCACCCCTGACGTCACAAAAGATAAAGGTGGCACCCCAGGTCACTGAAATCTTCGTCTCCCAGCTCCACCCGGACGTCACGGCTGAAGACCTGCAGGAGTTCATCAGCGAGAGCGGCGAGCAGTCGGTGAGAGTGGAGAAGCTTGGTTCAACCTCGGGGAGAAACTTCGCGTCGTTTAAGGTAGTGGTGACAAAAGACAGAGTTGAGAAATTTTTATGTGACAGTTTTTGGCCCGAAAACGTGCAGTTTAGACTTTTTGAACGACGTTTTAAGTGGAGACCGCATTACAGGAATATAAATTATTATAATAATAATTCTAATACGCTTATATAAATTATAAGTAGTTTAGTACCTACTCATAAAATTATTAAATATTTGACATTTACGTAATATACCTATTTTATTTAATTTTATTATTATTTAATTTTAATTTTATTGACTTTGGCATCTATTTTATTTCATAATCTTTAACCTGTTTTTAATTAATTATTTGACGTACCTACCTAATAAAGGTACCGAAGCTTCATGCCTACTGACATAACCTTTATACATACCTCAAACATGAAATTGTGTTCATTTAACTGTCAGTCTGTAAGACGTAGTGTTGACCAGATCCGTGAGCTATGTATTGATTGCGATATAATAGCACTCCAAGAAACTTGGCTGATGCCTGATGCGGTGTCATATTTAAACACGATAAGTGATGATTTTTGTAGTATAGGTACCTCTGCTATTGATACCTCAAACGGTATGTTAAGAGGCAGACCTTATGGCGGAGTAGGATTACTATGGAGATCCTCGTTACTCAGTAATGTCGAACGTATAGATTGTAATAATGCCAGAATATGTGCAATAAAATTTAATATAAATGGAAATAATTATTTATGTGTGTCTATGTATATGCCACAGAATAAATTAGAGAATTTAACTGAATTTACGAATTGTTTAAGTTGTGTCCAATCGATTATATTTAATAATGACATTAATTTTGCCTTTATCCTAGGGGATTTTAATGCTGAATTTGGAACCTTATTCGGTAACGAATTGTTAGATTTCTGTACAGACAATGATTTATTATGTGCGGATTACGAGTTTCTGCGATCTAAAGACAGCGTGTATACTTATGTTAGCTATGCGCATGGTTCACAAAGCTGGTTAGATCACTGTGTCACGACCCATCTGGCGTGGTCTACTATAACAAACATATATGTAAGGGAAGACGTGTATTGGTCGGATCATAAACCTTTATTGATAGATTGCAAACTCGATGAAATACCTACGCAGGTGGCGACTAATGACTCATCGGATAGCGCTTCTTTAAGTTCATCGAAATGGGGCGTACGTAACGGTAGGCAGATTGAGATGTACACTTCGCGATGCTCTGAGTTTTTAAGCAAATTAATAGATTGGAATACTTTGCGCCAATTATGTAAATGTATCGGGGGCAATAAGGCTTGTTCTTGTGTGAATCATCATAAATTTATAGATAATGCGTATAACACTTTTGTCGAATGCTTGTTGCGTGCGGCGACAAGGCGCGGTCGGGGGCGCGAAGGCGGGGGGGCGGTCCCCGGCTGGAACGACCACGTCCGCGAGGCGCACGCGGAGGCGCGCTGCGCCCGCGCTGACTGGCTTATGGCTAACGCGCCCGCGCAGGGCCCGCTTTATGATGATATGAAACGAACACGAGCTATATTTAAGAGTAGACTGAAGTTCTGTCAAAATAACCAGGACAAAATTTTACTTGATAAAATGTCGGAAGCTTGTAGTGACAAAAATTTCCGTCAGTTCTGGAAGTGTAGTGCAAAGGTTTTGAATAACACTCGTAAAATTACTGATACCGTAGAAGGAATAAAGGACCCCGTGGGGATCGCGAATTTATTCAAAGATAAATTTCAGGTACAGGGCTCTTCAACTAGCAAGAGCTCTTCTGACAGTGTTTTGTTTAATCCTGACGGTAACCACTTACATATTTCGGAACTTAGGGTTTTTAATGCACTAAGGCGAATGAAATTAGGTAAATCGGTAGGGCACGATAACATCAGTGTTGAACACCTTCGTTTCGGTGGCCCTTGGGTTGTGGTTTTTCTATCCATCTTATTTAATGCGTGCTCTAAGCATGCGTACTTACCTAAAAATATGTTAAAAACCATAATATCACCAATTGTTAAAAGCAAAACATCAAGCTTATCAGATAGTACCAACTATAGACCGATTTCACTCGCTACTACTTGTGCTAAGCTGTATGATTCAATCTTGTTAGAAATACTGAATAAGCATGTTGATATTAGCGACGCTCAGTTTGGGTTCCAAGCAGGTAGTTCCACAGACGGTGCGATTTTTACATTAAAACAAACAGTTCAGTACTATTTACAACGTAAAACGAACATATACGCCTGCTTCCTTGATTTAAGTCGCGCTTTTGATCGGGTTTCTTATGACCTATTATGGCAAAAACTGAAAGACGTAGGGGTGCCAACTGCCTGTATTAATCTACTCATTACATGGTATAACACGCAAACCAACATAGTTAAATGGCGCGATAGCTATTCCTCCGAATT
This sequence comes from Coleophora deauratella, assembly GCA_958295455.1. Taxonomy (NCBI): domain Eukaryota; kingdom Metazoa; phylum Arthropoda; class Insecta; order Lepidoptera; family Coleophoridae; genus Coleophora; species Coleophora deauratella. Next base: position 5,495,994 of record OY282412.1, read on the forward strand.
CAAACTAAGCTGTGGGGTGAGACAGGGGGGACTTACCTCGCCACTCTTGTTTAACTTATACGTAAATCAGCTGATCGAGGATCTCAGCGGCACCAGGTTGGGCTGTCACATAGGTTTGCAGTGCCTTAACAACCTCAGTTATGCAGACGACATGGTGCTCCTGAGCCCCTCGATAGCTGCTCTTCGCGCGTTGTTGCGTATTTGTGAAAATTATGCAGGTGTGCATAATCTTACTTACAATGCTAAGAAATCTGTTTGTATGCTTTTTCATTACGGAAAAACGCTAACGCCAGCCGTACCTGTTTTCCTGGCGGGCTCTAGGTTAGAGTGGGTACAGTCGTTTAGATACCTGGGTCACGTGGTGAGCCGCGACCTGCGCGACGGGCCCGACCTGGACCGCGAGCGCCGCGCACTTTCGGTACGCGCGAACATGATTGCTCGCCGTTTTTGTAAATGCTCGCAGAGCTCTAAATTAGCGTTATTTGCTGCATACTGTCAGCCTCTTTACACTCCACAACTGTGGATGCACTATACCAAGGAAGAATATCGTCAACTGAAGGTGCAGTACAATGACGCGTTTAGAGTTCTGTTCAGATTGCCAAGGTATTGCAGTGCCTCTTTGATGTTTGCCGAGGCGGGTATTAAGGGCCTCGACGCTCTGATACGCCATCGAGTTTCGAAATTCAGAAACGCCGTCTTTGGATCGCAGAATACTCTTATCCAAACGATTTGTAACTATTGTTGTAATTATTGTAAAAATAATATTTTTCAACACTGGACTAACTTATTATTCAATAAGTTTGCTGTATGAAACTGATAAATAATTAATAAATTATTAATTGTTATAAGGACATTCTGGACACTTGTATTATGGATCTCTGTAATCTGAAATAAATGAATTTTATTTTATTTTATTTTATTTATATAGTATGTAATTGTTAAATAAAAGATAATGTAACTGTGTTTTCCTAATAAAAAATGTAGTGTAAAATTGTTGTTTTATTTAGGCAAGAGTTGGTTAAAAAATAACGAAATAAAGTTATTTGATATGGTTTATTTTTACTCAGATCGGATAATGCTGTTTTATATTTTCATATAAAAAGTTACGTTGAGCGATTAGACCTTTTTACATAAGCTGGCTAAGGCCGTTACATACTTAAGTATTATAGTATTTATTCGTGACGAATATAGGTAGCCTTACACAAAATCAACAAAGAAATTTAATTAATTATAAACATGCTCTTATAAAATGTATAAACCCATTGTTTTACACATTGTAATATATTTTAAAACATTCGACGAAAGGAGCTACCTTTCAATTTTATTTTATAAAATACAAAAAGTAATTATGCTTTTTACTCCATTTCAATTTAACATACAACTCTGAAACAAGTCTGAATTTAATTTGTTGGCTGAGAGCCAAATGTACAAACTAGAGGGAGAACGCTATAGGTTAGACAAGAACAAAACAATATTATCTCTTTTTCACTTTCCATGTGATCACACTTCCGCCTATCCGTTACGGATACGTTACAAACCAGCAGCCAGGTATTTTGTATACACGGCGACAGAAACCTACCAATTTTGGACTTTTTAACAATTAAAAGTTGAACCTAGCTAATTGTGTGTAAGAGTGCAATATACAGGTGTAACAAAAAGTGTAATAATACTTCAAGGTGGGCTTCTACTTTTCAAACTGAACAACTTTGTTGAAATCGCAAAAAAGTTATGGACTTTTCATACAAAGCGATCAGCCAAGATCGAGCCAAGTTTGTACAAAAAGTCCATTTTTTTTGCGATTTCAACAAAGTTGTAGAACAAAAGTTGTTCAGTTTGATGAGTAGAAGCTCACCTTGAAGTATTAGCACACCTTTTTGTTACATCCTGTATATTTTTGCTGCGCATGTGTGCGCTATAAAACGCACACTGCACAGTCCCTGTCGTAAAATATTCAGTATTATAATAACTAGTGAAGTTATGGATATATAGGGATGAAACTTCCTGTGTTCGCTTGTGTACAAGAAAACATTAAAAAAAGAAGTGTGCTAAAATCTATTGCGTGGTTATTCATTGTATTTATAACTGTTTACTTTATAGTGGGCTAGTAAACTAATCAACAGTACAGTTAAAAATAAAATACGTATATAAAAATTAAATTAGATCACTATTCGCCTATCTCTTCGTCTTCTGCATCTGAAAAGAGAACAATAAACTTAGTTTGAATGAGACACTTGTATAGAATATTAGCATTCAAAAGAATAGAAAGTCCTTCCAAACTAAACTGACTCGCCATTTTCGATGTTTGCAGATATCGTCGTCGGTCGGATCACGAAGAGTCGTATCTGCATGGCCGTAGCTATGCCCTAACGATCCCACTGACTTAAAAATAAGTAAGGTATAATGTACCTTATGTCACTGGCATATGTACCAACAACACTGTATAATAATACGGAAACTAGCGCCACAAAATACAGAGATACAGAAGGACTAAACAATAGACGTATACGGTCGTTGTAGGCAAGGTCACGATACTGTTGTGATACTTTTCCGCGTGACCTTCCCCCGAACGACCGTATATTTCTATAAGCATGTATATGCTTACGATTTTAGTGGTTTGTATTGAGCGGACCTTCTGTGTCTATTTTGTGCTAGAGCTTCGACTCACGTTACTGATGGTGAGTTAACAACTGAATCAGCTAATGGTCTACTTAGTATCTGGGAACGTCTAAAATTTTTCCCAGAGACTTGACTGAGTTTTTTGGGGCAAACCGTCCAGTTTTATGAATAGAACCCCTAGTTGATATAACCTGTAGTGTCAGTACCAGTACCAACCCCGAGAATTGACTGAGTTTTAGGGAAAATGTAGTTTAAGTGACATACATATTGGCAGTGATGACATATGAACACTTCCCGAAACGTTGAGTGTACAAGTTCCGCGTGGTAGGAACTTTGTACTGGGTAGAAAAAAAAGACGATTTAAAAGTATGCACAAAACATCTACTTAAATAAAAACTTTTTTTTTAAATCGAGACATAGTCTCTTACTATGGGTCTCGTCAGAAGCCTCAAGGTCACTCAAAGGTCGAGCGTGCTATGCTTGGAGTTACCCTACGTGATCGAATCAGAGGAGCAATCAGAATGAGGACATATAGAGGAGAACTAAAGTAACCGACAAGCTCACAGAAACGTTTAAGTGGCAGGGAGGGACCGTCGGGGCAATAAAGTTCCGCACCGAAACAGCATGGAAAGGCCTCCCACTCGGTGGACCGATGACTTAGTGGGGGTCGCGAGAAGCCGCCGGATGCGGGCAGCTCAAGACCGGTCGGTGTGGAAATCCTTGGGGGAGGCCTTTGTTCAGCAGTGGACATCTTTCGGCTGATGATGACGATGATATTCAGCGATAACTCACCGTGGTAGTGCTGCCCGTTGGAGTGGTCGAGGCGCATGTTGCGCATGCGCGCGGCCGCCTCCTCCGGCGTCGCGTCACTTTCCTCAGCATCCTCGAACTCTTCGTCGCCTGTTAGAAGCGAAACAAAACTATTATAGCTCCTCTACACGATGGGTCATCATGGGCGAGCAAGAGGGACAGAACTATAGGTTAGACAGGGACGTACTTACATCGTTACTCTACTTTTATATAGCTTTGTCTCTCTTGCTCGCCCATGATGGCCCATAGTGTAGAGGAGCTATTACAGTACTCCAAATTACTTTTCACATTCACTTAATCCACATAATTTAGTTTCTAGACTCAACTATTATACTTGAGCCATATATGTATATGGCTCAAGTATAATAGTGAGGTTTTTTTTAGTACATGTTCGTTGGTTGGAGCCATTATGGAACATATTATGTTACGGCCACCGATCCTTATACTCCTAATTAAACAGTTCACATAGTACTGCCATAACCATGTCATGGGAAAAAGACTAAAGTTTACTTGACTTGAACTATCTCAATCATTAACTTTCAATACGGCCAGCCAAAACCTAAAAAATGGGAGTTTAAACCGTTTAACCCATTCAGCGTCATGTTACGCTATAAGAAATCGTGCGCCCACCGTCAATGTTGGCTCCAACCGACGAACATGTACTAAAATCACAAACCTGGCGTGTGTGGCACGCAAAACCCTTAGCCACTATGGCAGTCAAAAGGTTAAATATTTTTCTATCAAATAAATATTTTGATTTCACACCTATTTTAAATTTGTTTATCACAAACCTTCATCAAACTCCTCCCCATCCATGTAAGGGTCGTCATCATCCACCTCGTCCGCCGGATCGGGATGCAGTGCCTGACCCTGGCTCATCGCTGTGTACATTGCCTGCAAGTCACCCTCGTTCTGTGGCACGAACCTGTGAAATGAATAAACCGTTGGTAACACTGCCACTGGAATAACACGCAGTGTGGATTGATTCATAATCGACTTGTACCGTTGTATTGTATAAAAGGGCACAAGGGCACAATACTTACCGCAACTGTGTGATGGGCTGGTCATCAGGATCAAAGTCATCATTATCATCCTCCGTTGCGTCACCACCGCCGCCTGGTGCATTTAGCTCTGGTAATCTGAAAGATTTGATTAGTTGTAATTGTCAATATAGATAGGCAATGGCGGCGTAACGGGGGGGGGCGGAGGGGCGGTCCGCCCCGGGTGCCAAGCTTCAAGGGGGTGCCACGCGGAGAGCAATTGTAAAAGAAATATTGATTGATATACTCTTTATTGTACACACACAAAAATAATAATATATAAAACAACAAAAGACACAATATTAAAATAACAGTGGTACAATTTGGGCGGTCTTATCGCTAAAAGCGATTTCTTCCAGACAACCCGGTGTCCGGAAAAGAAAACAGGAAAAATAGGTAGAGCAAAAGTTACATGCTAAAAGAAAGAAACTTATCAATATAAATTAAACTTAAATGTGTATAATGGATATACATATATACAAAATATATAAACATAAATAAAACATATGCAAAAGACCTAAATATATACAAACATCGTATTCAATTGCTATACGACAAAAAAAAACATAAAAATTTTCCTGGCTACGCCGCCACTGTGGATAGGATATTAACAGACAGCTCATAGAATGGTGATTGGGGCAGCATAGTTCTGTTCCATCAAGTTCAACCACACAGTAGAAAAAATGGTGAAGGCAGGCCTCCGTATGTATATGGATCAAACTGTTGAAGGTTGTAGGAAGCTGAAATTGCTTTACTTCAACAGTAGATGTCTTGTGTGGTATAATTATTATTATCTTTCTTTGAAATTAACCTGTTTCTAATGGAAAGTTGTTCTAATTTGATTATTGCAAAATTTGAACACTTGCAAATGTAGGTAACTACCACAATAAAGAAAGGGATCTTATTTTGCAAATTTTTTGACTAATAATAAAAATAACTGATTTGGCTAATAGAAAGTGTCAGATTTTACCCAACAGACTAACTTGATTCTGCCGACCTAAGCAAAATAACTGTAAGTGTAGGGAATATCCTATACTTATGGCGTCTCATCGCAAATGTCCTTTCTCAAAATGTCCTTTTCTCGATATGTCAGTTTCTCGAAATGTCCTTTTCTCGAAATGTCCTTTTCTCAAAATGTCATTTTCTCAAAATGTCCTTTTCTCAAAATGTCCTTTTCTCAAAATGTCCTTTTCTCGAAATGTCCTTTTCTCAAAAAGTCATTTTCTCAATGTCTGACTAAGTTAATATCAAACTTCCTAATATTAACTTAGTCAGAACTTAGAAGTGAAACAAAAACCTAATAAAAATCAGTCCTCTTTTTACGTTTAATCATTCACATGAAACTCATAATGTTTATTGCTTGTTATTGATTATTGCCACCTATCATATAAAAAAAACAGACGTGTCCAATTCAGCACTTTTATGTTAGACTAAAAATAAAATTTCAATTACATAAAAGTTACCAAGGAGTCGAGTCAATGAAGAATGTTAATGGGTCCGTTAAATCACTTAAAACTTTATGACCTTGTAGCCTAAATGTCTAGAAATACACTTGTTTTTGTTTCATTTAAATCAAGCGAGTAGTTTTGAAGTTACGATAATTTTAGTTTCCGCCTTTTTCAAATACTTCGCTCGGGCGCGCCAAGCGCGCGTGACGTCATACCACAACTCGCCGCTCTCACCGTACTGTGTTCAGGGTTCGTAAATATCCGATATTTATAATAAATATCAAAATATCAGATATTTTTGATATATATCCGATATTTTCGATATCTTTGATATTTTTGATATTTATCGAAATTACATACTAATTTCAATTTCTTACTTTAATACATGATTTTCGAAATAGCTTAATTTAAAATGTAGGTATATGTTTGATAATTTGAAGATTTTTATTAAAATAACATTCAAATTTTATACTCTGATATGTTTTTTCGAAATAACTGAATCTAAAATGTATATTTTATTTTTGCAAATTTGAAGATAGTTAATTAAACTAAACTCATTTATTTATTATTGTGATAATCATATCTTTATTCTTTGCATTTGGCACATTCATTCGTAAAAAGCAGCTCTTAGAAGCTAGGAAAATATAAATATCAATATTGATATATATCAAGCATAAATATTAATTGATATATATCATGATATATATCCGATATATATCAATTGATATATATCATGCGAACACTGACTGTGTTCTTCATACATTGCTATCGGATGGTCCCTACGTTCGCCCACAATAACATTTCTAACTGGAGTTTTTTTTATGTGAATCGGTGTTACAGTAGTGTTACAAGTATAATCGATGACAGTTTTAAAAATTGATTGAAAAATCTAATGATTCCTTAAATAGACGAGTTAAGCTACTATTTCTCAAATAACTCCGATTTCTTTACCGCGGCCGCCGAGACACAATGATTAAAAATGCAAGAGTAACTTATTTTTTTTCTTTCTTATCACAAATCTGTTGATCCCTATAAGAACCTACATACCTATTTTTCATTACTAGTATTGAAAAATGTAGGTAATAATGATATTTATGAACTTGATATTTCGGAAATAAGGAGTGAGGGGCAAGGTAAAGGTGATGGTGTCAAAATCACTTATGGCATCAACTGTAATATAATGACACAATAACGACACTGAAGCGGTCATGGCTCAGCGCTGCTTACGTGGTCGCGTCGATCACGCAGGTTAACTGACTACAAACACGGTCACAGCTTGGATGGACTTGACTAGCAGTCCATCCAAGCTGCCTATAACGCCTCCGACATAGCTTGACGACGGCCATCTAGTGATAGTTACTGATATTTAAGCCCATCCAAGCTGTGACCGTGTTTGTAGTCAGTTAACCTGCGTGATCGACGCGACCACGTAAGCAGCGCTGAGCCATGACCGCTTCAGTGTCGTTATTGTGTCATTATATTACAGTTGATGACATAAGTGATTTTGACACCATCACCTTTACCATGCTCCTCACTCCTTATTTCCGAAAACTGGGCATAAAACTTAAACAAATATATATACAGAAAATAGATCTTCGCTTATAAATTACTTGAAAATCTCTAAGAAGTTATCTATAAATCTTAAAATAAGTTGATAAAATTTAAATATTGTTTGTTTGTAGGTGTGGACAAAGCCCTCTGCGCGAGAGTCAGATTCGCACTTGTCCGGTTTTTATTTTTTATGTGATACACATATTTATTTTATTATAGATTGGCTAGAAATAGCTACGGCGACGACGTTACTGTTTATGCAAAAGTTATCAGATAAGGAGAAGGTGATAGACACAACTTTTGGGTCTGGGTGGATCATACTTTTCATCTATTTCTTTTGACTTTAAGGTTCAAAAATATAACAGTAAAAAATAACTTTTCGGGTATATTTGTAGTTGTATTTTACTTTTGGGTCTGGGTGGATCATACTTTTCATCTATTTCTTTTGACTTTAAGGTTCAAAAATATAACAGTAAAAAATAACTTTTCGGGTATATTTGTAGTTGTATTTTAACACTTTGACACGAGCACGATTTTCTAGTTTTTGGATTCGTCATTTTTAAAATTCTCAACGCAAACTTCATACATACAGGTAGGGAGCGGTGCGCGCACTGAGCGACCGTTGTGGAGTGACGTCACAGCAGCGTGCGGCGACCCCGCGTCACTTGCCTACCTAAATAATTCAGTATCTCGGAAACTATCAAACGTATCAAAAAAAATTTTTCACCATATTTTTTTATTTTTAATAGAGTATATTTTAAGATAAAAAACAAAAATTGGTGGTATTCTTCATTTAAAACAGCGCAATCACGTCTCAGCTTATTATGGTTTATATTAATAGTCATTTTTCACAGTAAATTATTTCTACTTAGTAGCAAACCTTTGCCTTTAAAATAATGATTATTATAAATAACAATACTTTAAGAAAGGGGATGCAAGATTTTACAAAAAAAGGTAGCCTGTTTAAACATCATTGAATATATTGTATATTATGTGAAAATTATTATGTTGGTTTTTTAGGGAAATAATTACCTACAATTTTGTATTTTTATTTCAGAAAAAGTTTCTATAAGGGTTTATTTTGGTTGAATAAATAATTTTGTGGAAGTTATGGATATTAAATTTTAATGTTTTTGTTAAAAATTGAGTGGTTTTATTATGTAACTGAAATGTTTATTTTATGTATAACATTCGGACACGGATTTTTATTTCATTTTTGTTTTACTTCTTAGTTCTCCTTGCTTATTAGGAAGTTTTTTATTTACTTAACACGTTACATGCCACCTAAAACATTACTTAATGCCATACCATCTTGCTTATGAAGTATGCCGTACGACGCATATTTGCGGGCAAGTTATGCTCCTGTCTGTATGCCGTTCGACGCACCTGCGCGTTTCCGCGTCTATGCAGCGCGCCGCGCGACGCACCTGCGCGTTTGTAATACAAATCACATACACGCACATATGCGTCGGGCGGCATACTACCTAGTAGCCATACAAATGTATGAAATGCATATTTGGGTTGGAGGCATACACTTAAGGAGTTGTAAACGCACAGGTGCGCCAAATGGCAGTTTACGTGTTAATCAGACATTGAGAAAAGGACATTTTGAGAAAAGGGCAATTCGAGAAAAGGACATTTCGAGAAAAGGACATTTTGAGAAAAGGACATTTCGAGAAAAGGACATAATGCGATGAGATGAATTATGGTCCTATTCCTTAAGATGGCATATTGGTTGTATACTTCATTCCAATCAAAAAAAGCAAAACATAAAAAACTTACTATGGAACTGACACATGTAAATGTCATCTGCATACTATGTTTGTTTACCTTTTGCTTTTTTTTGATTGGAATGAACCATAGACGTCTAGGTTATTAACCTGCAACTATTACACATTTCTTTATTTTTTACCTTAACTCGTAATTGAGAACCATATACAGCGCTGGAGAAGGATCCCGCTGCACAGCATGAAGTGAAATTGTTGGGTACAGCAGAGAGATGGTTGGTGCAGACCCACCAGACGGGCTCTGGCCTCCGCCCCATACAACATTGCTGGATCAGAAATAATATGTTCTATTTCGAATATTCAGGATAAGAAAAGGTTAATTTTTTATTTAATTTAAAGTTAATTAAGGAATAAGCAAATCTAAAAGGCAGCGATTCGTTACAACAACAAAAATACAGTAAAAACTGGCGAAACAAGCAATGAACATTGGAATTTGGAGAAGTTCTTAGGCACGTATTGTGTTTAACAATCCCAGTAGGTCTTCAGTTTACACAACCCTGGCACCAACTTTATATATCAGATAGGTACTCACTTTTCTGTGATGTAGAGTGTCCCAGTGCCTAATTCCTGGTCATTCACCAAGAGTTTGGTGGAAGGAGACTGAAAGAGCACCCCTTCGGCCGGCTCCGACAGCGTCGATGATACAACAACCATTTTCTCACTTGTACACTCAAAAACTGTAGATATTTTTAAGAAAAAAATGTATTAACAAATCTATACTTATCCCAGTTTATTTTTCAAACTTTCAGACATTAGTTTCAGGTTTTATCATAAAAAATACAAATACCTACAATCATACAAAATGAACAAAACACGTTCTCGCACGCGCAATCGCAATAAATCAGACCAGACCAGGGTTACCAGATGTGATTTGTGGAAACCACAGACTATTTAGAAGACAAGTTTGGTGGAAACTCCCCAAACATAATTTTATTTTTCCTTTGAACATTATTCTGAAAAAAGTGAGCGTGAAGTTGGAAGTCTCATCATAGAATTTAGATATTCTGATAATGCCAATAAACACTGCAGCAGCCTCACCAACCTTATATATCTTGGGTTTACCTGAAGCATATTTTTTTTGGTATGTGGAAGGCACAATTTCAGCAGTGTTTTTGACATATAATACATAACGATTGGTGCAGTAGTTCCTTGATTCCTGAGATGAGGCTGCTAGTGTAACGTTAACCTCAAAAAAAGTTCTCTTGAACTACGACCGATAGCACTATTTTGTTCCTTTGGGCACTATTTGGCAGTATTTATTGGTATAATCAGAATACCTAAATTCTATGATGTGGCTTCTAACTTCACGGTCACGAAACACTCAGAGTCTGTCCCATCCACCCCAGACACTTCATAGTAATCGTCCAAGTTATTTAGCTGTCACAACTTCCCTTTATAGCATGTAGAAGCAATAGGGAGTTTTCAGATGACGTATGTCACACCGTTCATAAGTGTCTCAATAGATGGCGCTTCTAAACTTTGGAAATATATTTTTAAAAACAGCGTAGAATTTACGGTAGCAAAATAGATTTAGTATTGTTAAAAACATATAAAAAACCACCTGAACATAGATTCTTATTAATTGAATTAACAGAAACAATAAATTTTCAACTTGGTCAAGTATGGATAACCTGGGTGCGTTCTGGTTTCTCTGTTATATGTAATTTCTTCTTCCGAACTAAAAATAAATTGATTTTAATACATTCTTATGATTTAAATGCAATTTATAACTCGGTATCATGTTAGAATTCTTTTAAGAAATACAAAAAAAATACTGATGAGCTTTCTGCATCAAAAATTATGAAAAGTATTTTTTAGATCAAACTGCAAAAAAATATTCAATGAAAAGTAATCTTTGAAAGCTAATCATCATTATTAGGATATTTGTCGGTTATATCAGTCAGTTTTGACGACTTTTAAGAGATTTTCTTTTTTCCAATGTTGATCAGCGCCATCTAGTTGAGTTTAGAGAAAACCGTGGAAAATTCCCTATTGAAATAATCGAATGACCACTGTATCCATTCTATACAGTTATTAATTGAATTAACAGAAACAATAAATTTTCAACTTGGTCAAGTATGGATAACCTGGGTGCGTTCTGGTTTCTCTGTTATATGTAATTTCTTCTTCCGAACTAAAAATAAATTGATTTTAATACATTCTTATGATTTAAATGCAATTTATAACTCGGTATCATGTTAGAATTCTTTTAAGAAATACAAAAAAAATACTGATGAGCTTTCTGCATCAAAAATTATGAAAAGTATTTTTTAGATCAAACTGCAAAAAAATATTCAATGAAAAGTAATCTTTGAAAGCTAATCATCATTATTAGGATATTTGTCGGTTATATCAGTCAGTTTTGACGACTTTTAAGAGATTTTCTTTTTTCCAATGTTGATCAGCGCCATCTAGTTGAGTTTAGAGAAAACCGTGGAAAATTCCCTATTGAAATAATCGAATGACCACTGTATCCATTCTATACAGTTCCCTGCCACCGGAACTCGCTCGCCTTATAAAACGGCAGGAAATGTCCTTGTATGTAGAGCTATTGTATTTACTTGTGCCTGCGCATTCTATCGATATTACATCCTGTGTTATGTATGGTTGGTAATAATTTTTTGATTGGCCGTAGTGACATAAAGTGCATTATCATTATTAACTTACTATGTCAGTTGGATCGTTATGGCATAACTTCAGCCATTTGTCAGTTTTTTTATTCGTTCTGTCGACCAGAATGCTGAATGTATTTTTACTTTTTGTTTTACGAGGAGGGATCAAAAAGTAGTGAGAATGAGATAGAATATAATGACTATTGATATCTTAATAATTTATTTTTCTACATAGTCTCCGAGTCTCTCTACACACCGAGTCCAGCGCTTTTCCAAGGCTTCAATCCCTTTCAAAAAAAAAGTTTTGTCTTGGTCCTGCAAAAAGCTCTCCACGGCATCCATCACCTCTTTATCGTCTTCGTACCTTTTTCCCGTTAAGTATTCTTTCAATTTGGGGCACAGATAAAAATCGCTAGGCGCCAGATTTGGTGAATAAGGGGGGTGGTCAACCAATTCGAAGCCAGCTTGTTGAATAGCAGCCATCGCAACTGCCGAGCTGTGCGCGGGTGCGTTGTCGTGATGAAACAGCACGCCCTTTCGAAGTTTCCCTCTCCTTTTCTCTTTCTCTTTGATGGTATTCCTCAACTTGGGAATTAATGCAGCATAATATTGGCCTATAATAGTGGTTCCACGCTCCAGGTAATCAATCAACAATATCCCTTCTGAGTCCCAAAATATTGAGGCCATAACCTTGCCAGCCGATGCCACGGTACGAAACGTCTTCGGGGTCGGTGATGATGGCCGTTTCCATTGTGAAGATTGCTGTTTTGTCTCGGAATCAAAATGACGGACCCATGTTTCGTCCATTGTTACAAAACGAGACTAAAAGTTTTCAGAATCTTCTTGAAACTTGTCCAACAATCTCTTCGAAATGTCAAGTCGATTTTGTTTCTGACTGTTCGTTAACATTCTCGGCACCCATCTTGCGGAGACTTTTCTCATATTCAAAGATAGTTTCAATATGGATTGAATACTTCCATATGAAATGCCCGTTTCTTGAACTAAGTAACGGATGGTAACTCTTCGATCGCTCAATACAATTTTCTCGACTTTAACAACATTTTCTTGGGTGACTGACGTCGATGGGGGGCCACAACGATGTTCGTCTTCCGTGCTCGTTCTCCCTACTCGAAATTGAGAAGCCCATCTTGCGACAGTGGAATACGGAGGAGCAGACTCTCCTAATGTTGCCTCCAAATCGCAGTGAATCTCTTGCGTCGTTAACTTTTTTAAACAGAGGTATTTAATAACGGCTCGCACTTCGTTTTTCTCCATTTTCGAGAACACGTTCTGACACAAAGCAAACAAATGACTACATTCAGAAAAAAACAAAAGAGAATCGAAAACTTTTTCTTTATTAATATTACAAATATCTGAGCCAGTATTCATTTTTTTTTCTTACCAAGGAGTATTTATATCGTTCTCACTACTTTTTGATCACTCCTCGTATTTACCCAAAGATTCCACTTTCCCAATTTTTCCCCAAGCTAGATTTTTCCCCCAAAATCGCGAAAAAAACTCAATTTGGTAACCCTGCATTAGCCATAGACTTTTAAAAATTACTTATTTCGTTTCGTCTCTTCGAACCACAGAGCTTTCATACTAGTTTTTTTTTGGTTTTTTGAGAAATAAAATATATGAATATGGGAAAAATCTAAAATGGAAAATAAATAATTGATTCTGTTTCAAAAAGAAGTGTATAAAAACTTTGGGAATAAAAAGAGTCAGCTGACTGACATCGATGCCTGCTGACGTTCTGTCATTCTTAAGGGATGTTCTAAAACAATAGTTTTTCTCGGAAAAAAGTGTGTTATAAAAGGAGATGAAGCTATCTCAAGATTTTCAAGATTCAAGATAAGCGCAAGCGCAACACACACAGAGGCGGTCGTAGGGCGGTAACGTGGGCGGTAGCGTTCCGAAGGCGAACCTACGGGAAGCGAACTTAGAGCGAACGCCTTCATCCCGCTTCATAAAAAAATACCGCTCCCGCTCCGCTAGCACAGTATGACATTTTTTAAATTTTAAACGGAGATGTGTACTCGTCGCTTGGCAAATTGCGAATAGTGCGCGAAAAGGTGGCGCTACTCAACATAGGGGAGCAAACCACTATCAGCGACTACGCTGTCGTGGAGTATTAACCACATCTATTGTTCTCTTATATCGATGGCGGGGCGGCGGTAGCGGCGACTCGGTGCGAGTTATATTCCTTTGAAGTATAATATGAAACTCTCCACACAGAGCTGCGGCGGCGGCGGGCGCGGGATGAAGCGCCCTTGAATGTTTGATAAGTTTTACAGAAAATATTATTTTCCCGAAAAATATGGTTCCGAGTTTCACCGCCCCGCCCGCCCGCGCCGCCTTGCCTGTGACGAGCCTGTGACAACGCTCAATCCAGTGCCGTGTGTTATACACTTTATTCCAAGTGATTCGTTTTGTTTTGGAACGTGCCTAACCTCTTTTGGTTTTTTGGTAATATACTTTACTCTTTGTTTTGGTTTTTGAATTTGTTCGATCTTATTTGTGTTTATTTATTTACTTCATCAGTATTTTTGCAGCTCAGTATGTGTATTGGTTGGTTGGTTATCCTTCACGTAATAAATGAACTATGAAGTGTTATGGAAGTGTAAGAACTATGATACTCCAGTTGAAGTATTTGGATTATCGTTCGGCCAGTTGGATATAAATACTGGTAATGTAAGTTTTTTCTTGCTATCTTCTTTATAACGCTTTTAAACTGTTGCAAAATTCTCTAACTGTTTTATCATCTATTGTGATAGAGAAACGGTCAGCAGTGGGTATCCTTAGAAATTTTTTTTTTTTTTAAACTGAATATTCATAAAAATCTACCAACTTTTATTGCAGTTATATTTCTGATACTAACTTTTCATAATAAAATACGGAACGGTACGGAAACTCTATATACCTACTTAGCGGCCTTCTTTCTTATGAGAGGGAGGAATAGTTGTCTCTGTAATATTAAATATTTGTACCAAAAAATTAAGATGTTCATTCATAGAAGCAATTTTCTACTTCATTACACCTATCTAGCTTGTTACCATATTAGGCAGAATAGGGTAGTTCACTGGATCAGCAATTAGTTAAGAAATATTTTTTAAGTCAAAATATTCATTAATAGTGATCGGAAATTCGGATGCAATTATACCTAATATCGGGGAGCTAGCATAATATGGACATGCCGTTTTGAATAGAATTGGAAACTATTGGCCATACTTTATGGAAATTTTTCTATGAAAATCTATAAATTCCCCATCCATACTTAGAACTGAAACTCAAAAATTTTTTTTCATCAAACCCATACGTGTGGGGTATCTATGGATAGGTCTTCAAAAATGATATTGAGGTTTCTAATATCATTTTTAGGGTTCTGTAGCCAAATGGCAAAAAACGGAACCCTTATGGATTCATCATGTCTGTCTGTCTGTCTGTCTGTCCGTCCGTCCGTCCGTCCGTCCGCCCGCCCGCCCGTCAGTTTTTTGGCAAAATGGTCAGTTTTGTCAAATTTTTTGGGATTGATATTGAGGTTTCTAATATCATTTTTAGGGTTCCGTAGCCAAATGGCCAAAAACGGAACCCTTATGGATTCATCATGTCTGTCTGTCCGTCCTTCCGTCCGCCCGCCCGCCCGTCAGTTTTTTGGCAAAATGGTCAGTTTTGTCAAATTTTTTGGGATTGGCACTCAAGAGTTTTCACATCGGACCCCTATTTATAATAACTGAAATATTTTTGATATCCTCCTATCTTTTTCGGTCTTTAGATGTACAGTACACTGACTCGATTTTACTAATGTGTAAACACAAATTCATTTAAGGGCAACAATTGATGGTCTGTTAGGTAGGTATGTTGTTATATTGACTGACTTGGTGGCTAAGTGGTTAGCGATCCTGACCTCTGATCCGAGAGTCGTGGGTTCGATCCCCACACAGGGCAAACTTTTCTGTGATGAGCAGAATTGTTTGCTCCGAGTCTGGGTGTATTATATCTATATATGTATGTATTTAAAAGTATATGTGTATGTATATCAGTCTCTGGTTCCCAAGATACAGGTAATCCTAGTTTGGGGCCAGATGACCGTGTGTGATTTGTCCCAGATATTATTATTATTATTGTTATAGGCAACTTTATACAGTATGAGCACGTATGAGTCTTTATAAAGTGCACATATGAAAGTAAACCCAATTTTATCGCCAAGATTATTTTTTTAAAAAGTTGCATTTTTGTCAGTTATTTAAGGATTGGCACTCATTTTCACGCAGGCCTAGGAAAAGTTAGGCCTATATGCATAATATTTTGGCAATGCAAAAGACTTCTAGGCAGATCCTGGGGCATTTCGCCAAAAATTATCAGGTGGCTATATACAGCTGTCATTAGACCAATTATCTCCTACGGTGCCATAGCTTGGTGGTCGCGAACCGAACTCAGCACTGTAATCAATAGTCTGCAACGATTTCAGCGACAAGCCTGCTCTGCTATCACAAGTTGCATGCGTACAACCCCCACAGCAGCCCTAGAGATGATTTTAGGCTTACCGCCACTAGGTCTATTTGTGCAACAAGAGGCTACAATGGCAGCCATTCGTCTCAAACTACTTGGCCTGTGGAACAACCAAGAGGGTTCTCACCAGACTCTGCTACGTAAAGCGGTTGAGTTCCAGCCACTTATAGTAGCGCCCTGTGATAGGATCCCTACGAAACATGTGTTCGATAAGCACTATCGAATACAACTTTACGAGGAAGACATGGACCACTCGGGTATTGATGAGGTCCGTATATACACCGACGGTTCCAAAATGGAGTCTGGTACAGGTGCAGGCGTCTTCTCGCTAGACCTCAACATTCACATATCACTGGCACTGGGTGAGCACAGCTCCATATTTCAATGCGAATGTGTTGCCATCACCTATGCTGCAACCGCGGTCATGAAGAGAGGTATCACGGACTTTAATATCAGGATACTCTCAGACAGCATGGCCGTACTACTTGCTCTGGAAAATAACACCATAAACTCCAGTTTAATCAATGAATGTCACTTAGCACTGGAACGAATAGCCTCTGTAAACAGGGTCACCCTGCAGTGGATTAAGGGACATAGCAATACATTAGGAAACTATGCAGCTGATGAGCTGGCTAAAAGGGGTTCTGAAAATACAGTAGCTGGCCCCTTGCCACTGCTGCCGATCCCTTTTAGACAAATGCGCTCATGGGTAAGGCTGCAAACACATCACCAACATAACGCCAGATGGACCGATCTAACTAGCTGCAGGCAGTCAAAGATGGTGTTGACACAGGTCGAGCCAAAATTGACTCGAAAACTGCTCAGCCTAGACCGCCGCGATCTCCGAATAGTTGTAGGTACTATTACTGGGCACTTACCCCTTAATAAACAGCTATTTATAATGAACGTTACAGACAGCCCGCTGTGCAGAGGCTGTCTCGAAACAGAGGAAACAGTCAGCCACGTGATCCTGGAATGCACTGGTCTGGCCGAACAACGGACAAAAATCCTTCAAGATGTAAGGTCGCTCCGAGAAGCCTGTGAATGTCCCAGGAGACTTCTGTGCTTCTGGAAGGAGCTGGGTTGGCTGGACTAGCCGACCATGCCTACACGTATAAAGGACCAAATTGAGTCTAAATACGGAAATAGGAGTCCAGTAAAATACAAAATACAAATACAAGTTAGGCCGTTCTCCAGGCATGGGGGCCAAGTCCATATCGGTGGAGGTTGATAGGCTAATAGCCAACCTCACCTTTATTCGTTGTTGGACAGATTCGTAATTCGGCAGATTTGCTATTCGACAAATTCGTAGATTGGGCAGATTCTTCGATTCGACGGATTCCCTTTAGTGTCAGAAGCGTTCAAGCCGCCTAAATGCCTCTGACTCTCTGACATTTACATTTACTTACTTTTTGCTTTTTGAATAGCAAAAAAGAATAATGTTTATTACTTTTGATTACACAATAATAATAATAATAATAATAATATCTGGGACAAATCACACACGATCATCTGGCCCCAAACTAGGATTCCCTGTATCTTGGGAACCAGAGACTGATATACATACACATATACTTTTAAATACATACATATGTAGATATAATACACCCAGACTCAGAGTAAACAATTCTGCTCATCACAGAAAAGTTTGCCCTGTGTGGGGATCGAACCCACGACTCTCGGATCAGAGGTCAGGATAGCTAACCACTTAGCCACCGAGTCAGACAAAATAAAAAGGGGGTAAGGGTAGGCTAAGGGGATGATGGTGGGAAATAAATATAAAGGTGTTTTTATTTTAATACATAAGTCCTACATTTTAACTCATTTCAAATTGTCAGTAAAAGTCAGTATTTTTAGATTTCTTTACCAGTAAAATCAGTATTTTTGAACACTGAACTTGTTTCGATCCCTGTAATTTTCATTTAATTTCATTTATTTATTAAGTCCAACTTTGGATCATATCACAATTAAGAGTGTCGTCATTTTTTCGGGCTAGGAATTTGGAATAACAGTGTGACGAACTTGTCATTGTTTTAGTCAGAGTTTGCAACTCACATTTGATAACTATTAACAAACGAAATAAGTACAAAATACTGTAAGATTTTCGCAAAATAGATATAACGAAATAAATATAGTGACACATGGAGACGTAAATCACGAAAAAACCCAAATTCGCAAATATTAAAACGGTCAAGACCTAACCTTAATACATATAACCGCCGTGAACATAGCCGCCCCATTTCTTGAAACCCGCGTTTTTTAGCTTAAATCGTTAGTTCTTCGTTAGTTCCGATTTGTTCAGGCCAAATTTCGTTTGTTCCGTCACGCGAAATAGCGATTTTTTTAAAATTAATATGGAGGCGGCTATGTTCACGCTAGCCGCCCCATTCCAGCTTTTTTGATTTTTTTTCGCTATAACGATAGGCATTCGTTAGTTCTGATTTGTTCAGAAGGAAATTCGTTTGTTCTAGTAATAGTTTCCGCGAAAAAAAATACCAAAGTGGGGCGGCTATCTTCACGTGAACATAGCCCGCCCCAAAGGATTTTTTTAAAAAAAAGTATACCATTCGATAGATATTCGTTAGTTCTGATTTGTTCTGAAGAAATTTTGTTTGTTCTAATAAGCATTTCTGAGAAAACAGCAAAAAACCCTCAGTTCATTTGCCAATTGAAATTAAACTCTATACACTGGAGATATGGCTCAAAATACTTATCATATGTGTCGACTCCTAAGATTTTGGTCATAGCAACGAATCAATCGTAGTAACAGTTCATGGATCTGAACATAACGTCAAAAATAACTATGTCACTTTGCTTAAGTAAGGATATTGATTCCTCACCAGATTAACAATACATAGGACGAAGTTGTAAAAAAATAATATAGGCTGAGGACAATACCCTAACTTTGTACCCACGCTCGATTTAAATAATTAGCAAAACATTTCGTTTGTTCTGGTATTCCATTCTAGTCCAGTGGCGTATTTAGGCTGAAGACGATTTTCAAATACCACACCAAGAGGGGTGCGTTTGCTGTCTAAATTCTATTTGTTCTAGCATTGTGCCCGCTATTTATCTTCAAACACATGTAGAACTACCTATTGGCTAACGTCAGGCAAAATATTTCGTTTGTTCTATGAATAATTTCATGACCAGAATTTTTTAAACTGAGATACACGGTTTTCATAGAAAATTTCTATAAGGTAGGACTGTAGTTAAATTTATCATTTGTTCTAGCCTTGTGCCCGCATTTGAACCTAATTACCATGAAGGATGGTCTATTGGCTCACGTTAACCAGAATATTTCGTTTGTTCTACTATTCTTATCGTATCCAGAGACGTATTTAGGCTGATGGCGATTTTCAAATATCACAGCAAGAGGGGTAAGTTTGATGTCTAAATTCTATTTGTTCTAGTATTGTGCCCGCTATTAATCCTCATAAACATGTAGGACTACCTACTGGCTAACGTCAGGCAAAATTTTTCGTTTGTTCTATGAATATTTTCTTGTCCAGAATTTTTTTACTGTGACTAACTATTTTCATAGAAAATTTCTATAAGGTAGGACTGTAGTTCACTTTATCATTTGTTCTAGCCTTGTGCCCGCATTTGATCCTAATAACCATGAAGGATGGTCTATTGGCTAACGAAAGCCAGAATATTTCGTTTGTTCTAGCATTCGTTTCGTGTCCAGGGACGTATTTAGGCTGAAGATGATTTTTAAATACCATATCAGTAGGGGTAAGTTTGATGTCTAAATTCTATTTGTTCTAGCATTATGCCCGCTATTGATCCTCATACACATGTAGGACTACCTACTGGCTAACGTCAAGCAAAATTTTTCGTTTGTTCTATGAATATATTGGTATCCAGAATTTTTTTACTGTGAGAAACTATTTTCATAGAAAATTTCTTTAAGGTGAGACTGAAGTTCACTTTTTGATTTGTTCTAGCCTTGTGCCCGCATTTCAATCTAATAAACATGAAGTAAGGTATATTGGCTAACTTCAGGCAGAATATTTCGTTTGTTCTAGCATTCGTTTTGTGTCCAGGGACGTATTTATGCTGAAGATGATTTTCAAATACCATATCAGTAGGGGTAAGTTTGATGTCTAATTTCTATTTGTTCTAGCATTGTGCCCGCTATTGATCCTCATACACATGTAGGACTACCTACTGGCTAACGTCAGGCAAAATTTTTCGTTTTTTCCATGAATATATTCGTATCCAGAATTTTTTTACTGTGAGAAACTATTTTCATAGAAAATTTCTTTAAGGTGAGACTGCAGTTCACTTTTTGATTTGTTCTAGCCTTATGCCCGCATTTCAATCTAATAAACATGAAGTATGATCTATTGGCTAACTTCAGGCGGAATATTTCGTTTGTTCTAGCATTCGTTTCGTGTCCAGGGACTTATTTAGGCTGAAGATGATTTTCAAATACCATATCAGTAGGGGTAAGTTTGATGTCTAAATTCTATTTGTTCTAGCATAGTGCCCGCTATTGATCCTCATACACATGTAGGACTACCTACTGGCTAACTTCAGGCAAAATTTTTCGTTTGTTCTGTGAATACTTTGGTGTCCAGATTTTTTTTACTGTGAGAAACTATTTTCATACAAAATTTCTTTAGGATAAGACTGCAGTTCACTTTATGATTTCTTCTAGCCTTGTGCCCGCATTTCAATCTAATAAACATGAAGTATGGTATATTGGCTAACTTCAGGCAGAATATTTCGTTTGTTCTAGCATTCGTTTTGTGTCCAGGGACGTATTTAGGCTGAAGATGATTTTCAAATACCATATCACTAGGGGTAAGTTTGATGTCTACATTCTATTTGTTCTAGCATGGTGCCCGCTATTGATCCTCATTCACATGTAGGACTACCTACTGGCTAACGTCAGGTAAACTTTTTCGTTTGTTCTATGAATATTTTCGTGTCCAGAATTTTTTTACTATGACTAACTATTTTCATAGAAAATTTCTATAAGGTAGGACTGGAGTTCACTTTATCATTTGTTCTAGCCTTGTGCCCGCATTTGAACCTAATAACCATGAAGGATGGTCTATTGGCTAACGAAAGCCAGAATATTTCGTTTGTTGCAGCATTCGTTTCGTGTCCAGAGACGTATTTAGGCTGAAGATGATTTTTTAATATCATATCAGTAGGGGTAAGTTTGATGTCTAAATTCTATTTGTTCTAGCATTGTGCCCGCTATTGATCCTCATACACATGTAGGACTACCTACTGGCTAACGTCAGGCAAAATTTTTCGTTTGTTCTATGAATATTTTCGTGTCCAGAATTTTTTTACTGAGAGAAACTATTTTCATAGAAAGTTTCTTTAAGGTAAGACTGAAGTTCACTTTATGATTTGTTCTAGCCTTGTGCCCGCATTTCAATCTAATAAACATGAAGTATGGTATATTGGCTAACTTCAGGCATAATATTTCGTTTAATCTAGCATTCATTTCGTGTCCAGGGACGTATTTAGGCTGAAGATGATTTTCGAATACCATATCAGTAGGGGTAAGTTTGATGTCTAAATTTTATTTGTTCTAGCATAGTGCCCGCTATTGATCCTCATACACATGTAGGACTACCTACTGGCTAACTTCAGGCAAAATTTTTCGTTTGTTCTGTGAATACTTTGGTGTCCAGATTTTTTTTACTGTGAGAAACTATTTTCATACAAAATTTCTTTAGGATAAGACTGCAGTTCACTTTATGATTTCTTCTAGCCTTGTGCCCGCATTTCAATCTAATAAACATGAAGTATGGTATATTGGCTAACTTCAGGCAGAATATTTCGTTTGTTCTAGCATTCGTTTTGTGTCCAGGGACGTATTTAGGCTGAAGATGATTTTCAAATACCATATCACTAGGGGTAAGTTTGATGTCTACATTCTATTTGTTCTAGCATGGTGCCCGCTATTGATCCTCATTCACATGTAGGACTACCTACTGGCTAACGTCAGGTAAACTTTTTCGTTTGTTCTATGAATATTTTCGTGTCCAGAATTTTTTTACTATGACTAACTATTTTCATAGAAAATTTCTATAAGGTAGGACTGGAGTTCACTTTATCATTTGTTCTAGCCTTGTGCCCGCATTTGAACCTAATAACCATGAAGGATGGTCTATTGGCTAACGAAAGCCAGAATATTTCGTTTGTTCTAGCATTCGTTTCGTGTCCAGGGACGTATTTAGGCTGAAGATGATTTTTAAATACCATATCAGTAGGGGTAAGTTTGATGTCTAAATTCTATTTGTTCTAGCATTGTGCCCGCTATTGATCCTCATACACATGTAGGACTACCTACTGGCTAACGTCAAGCAAAATTTTTCATTTTTCGTTTGTTCTATGAATATATTCGTATCCAGATTTTTTTTACTGTGAGAAACTATTTTCATAGAAAATTTCTTTAAGGTGAAACTGAAGTTTACTTTTTGATTTGTTCTAGCCTTATTCCCGCATTTCAATCTAATAAACATGAAGTATGGTCTATTGGCTAACTTCAGGCGGAATATTTCGTTTGTTCTAGCATTCGTTTCGTGTCCAGGGACTTATTTAGGCTGAAGATGATTTTCAAATACCATATCAGTAGGGGTAAGTTTGATGTCTAAATTTTATTTGTTCTAGCATTGTGCCCGCTATTGATCCTCATACACATGTGGGACTACCTACTGGCTAACGTCAGGCAAACTTTTTCGTTTGTTCTAGGAATATTTTCGTGTCCAGAATTTTTTTACTGTGACTAACTATTTTCATAGATAATTTCTAGAAGGTAGGACTGGAGTTCACTTTATCATTTGTTCTAGCCTTGTGCCCGCATTTGAACCTAATAACCATGAGGGATGGTCTATTGGCTAACGAAAGCCAGAATATTTCGTTTGTTCTAGCATTCTTTTCGTGTCCAGGGACGTATTTAGGCTGAAGATGATTTTGAAATATCATATCCAGTAGGTAGTCCTACATGTGTATGAGGATCAATAGCGGGCACCATGCTAGAACAAATAGAATTTAGACATCAAACTTACCGCTAGTGATATGGTATTTGAAAATCATCTTCAGCCTAATTACGTCCCTGGACACGAAACGAATGCTAAAACAAACGATATATTCTGGCATTCGTTAACCAATAGACCATTCTTCATGGTTATTAGATTCAAATGTGGGCACAAGGCTAGAACAAATCATAAAGTGAACAACAGTCCTACCTTATAGAAATTTTCTATGAAAATAGTTTCTCTCAGTAAAAAAATTCTGGACGCGAATATATTTATAGAACAAACGAAAAATTTTGCCTGACGTTAGCCAGTAGGTAGTCCTATATGTGTATGAGGATCAATAGCGGGCACAATGCTAGAACAAATAGAATTTAGACATCAAACTTACCCCTACTGATATGGTATTTGAAAATCATCTTCAGCCTAAATAAGTCCCTGGACACGAAACGAATGCTAGAACAAACGAAATATTCCGCCTGAAGTTAGCCAATAGACCATACTTCATGTTTCTTAGATTGAAATGCGGGCACAAGGCTAGAACAAATCAAAAAGTGAACTTCAGTCTCACCTTAAAGAAATTTTCTATGAAAATAGTTTCTCACAGTAAAAAAATTCTGGATACGAATATATTTATAGAACAAACGAAAAATTTTGCTTGACGTTAGCCAGTAGGTAGTCCTACATGAGTATGAGGATCAATAGCGGGCACAATGCTAGAACAAAACGAATTTAGACATCAAACTTACCCCTACTGATATGGTATTTAAATATCATCTTTAGCCTAAATACGTACCTGGACACGAAACGAATGCTAGAACAAACGAAATATTCTGGCTTTCGTTAGCCAATAGACCATCCTTCATGGTTATTAGGTTCAAATGCGGGCACAAGGCTAGAACAAATGATAAAGTGAACCACAGTCCTACCTTATAGAAATTTTCAATGAAAATAGTTAGTCACAGTAAAAAAAATCTGGACACGAAAATATTCATAGAACAAACGAAAAAGTTTGCCTGACGTTAGCCAGTAGGTAGTCCTACATGTGTATGAGGATCAATAGCGGGCACAATGCTAGAACAAATAAAATTTAGACATCAAACTTACCCCTACTGATATGGTATTTGAAAATCATCTTCAGCCTAAATACGTCCCTGGACACAAAACGAATGCTAGAACAAACGAAATATTCTGCCTGAAGTTAGCCAATATACCATACTTCATGTTTATTAGATTGAAATGCGGGCACAAGGCTAGAAGAAATCATAAAGTGAACTGCAGTCTTATCTTAAAGAAATTTTGAATGAAAATAGTTTCTCACAGTAAAAAAAATCTGGACACCAAAGTATTCATAGAACAAACGAAAAATTTTGCCTGAAGTTAGCCAGTAGGTAGTCCTACATGTGTATGAGGATCAATAGCGGGCACTATGCTAGAACAAATAGAATTTATACATCAAACTTACCCCTACTGATATGGTATTTGAAAATCATCTTCAGCCTATATAAGTCCCTGGACACGAAACGAATGCTAGAACAAACAAAATATTCCGCCTGAAGTTAGCCAATAGACCATACTTCATGTTTATTAGATTGAAATGCGGGCACAAGGCTAGAACAAATCAAAAAGTGAACTTCAGTCTCACCTTAAAGAAATTTTCTATGAATATTGTTTGTCACAGTAAAAAAATTCTGGATACGAATATATTCATAGAACAAACGAAAAATTTTGCTTGACGTTAGCCAGTAGGTAGTCCTACATGTGTATGAGGATCAATAGCGGGCACAATGCTAGAACAAATAGAATTTAGACATCAAACTTACCCCTACTGATATGATATTTTAAAATCATCTTCAGCCTAAATACGTCCCTGGACACGAAAAGAATGCTAGAACAAACGAAATATTCTGGCTTTCGTAAGCCAATAGACCATCCCTCATGGCTATTAGGTTCAAATGCGGGCACAAGGCTAGAACAAATGATAAAGTGAACTCCAGTCCTACCTTCTAGAAATTTTCTATGAAAATAGTTAGTCACAGTAAAAAAATTCTGGACACGAAAATATTCATAGAACAAACGAAAAAGTTTGCCTGACGTTAGCCAGTAGGTAGTCCTACATGTGTATGAGGATCAATAGCGGGCACCATGCTAGAACAAATAGAATTTAGACATCAAACTTACCCCTAGTGATATGGTATTTAAAAATCATCTTCAGCCTAAATACGTCCCTGGACACGAAACGAATGCTAGAACAAACGATATATTCTGGCATTCGTTAACCAATAGACCATTCTTCATGGTTATTAGATTCAAATGCGGGCACAAGGCTAGAACAAATCATAAAGTGAACAACAGTCCTACCTTATAGAAATTTTCTATGAAAATAGTTTCTCTCAGTAAAAAAATTCTGGACGCGAATATATTTATAGAACAAACGAAAAATTTTGCCTGACGTTAGCCAGTAGGTAGTCCTACATGAGTATGAGGATCAATAGCGGGCACAATGCTAGAACAAATAGAATTTAGACATCAAACTTACCCCTACTGATATGGTATTTGAAAATCATCTTCAGCCTAAATAAGTCCCTGGACACGAAACGAATGTTAGAACAAACGAAATATTCCGCCTGAAGTTAGCCAATAGACCATACTTCATGTTTATTAGATTGAAATGCGGGCACAAGGCTAGAACAAATCAAAAAGTGAACTTCAGTCTCACCTTAAAGAAATTTTCTATGAAAATAGTTTCTCACAGTAAAAAATTCTGGATACGAATATATTCATAGAACAAACGAAAAATTTTGCTTGACGTTAGCCAGTAGGTAGTCCTACATGAGTATGAGGATCAATAGCGGGCACAATGCTAGAACAAAACGAATTTAGACATCAAACTTACCCCTACTGATATGGTATTTAAATATCAACTTTAGCCTAAATACGACCCTGGACACGAAACGAATGCTAGAACAAACGAAATATTCTGGCTTTCGTTAGCCAATAGACCATACTTCATGGTTATTAGGTTCAAATGCGGGCACAAGGCTAGAACAAATGATAAAGTGAACTACAGTCCTACCTTATAGAAATTTTCAATGAAAATAGTTAGTCACAGTAAAAAAATTCTGGACACGAAAATATTCATAGAACAAACGAAAAAGTTTGCCTGACGTTAGCCAGTAGGTAGTCCTACATGTGTATGAGGATCAATAGCGGGCACAATGCTAGAACAAATAGAATTTAGACATCAAACTTACCCCTACTGATATGGTATTTGAAAATCATCTTCAGCCTAAATACGTCCCTGGACACAAAACGAATGCTAGAACAAACGAAATATTCTGCCTGAAGTTAGCCAATATACCATACTTCATGTTTATTAGATTGAAATGCGGGCACAAGGCTAGAAGAAATCATAAAGTGAACTGCAGTCTTATCCTAAAGAAATTTTGTATGAAAATAGTTTCTCACAGTAAAAAAAATCTGGACACCAAAGTATTTACAGAACAAACGAAAAATTTTGCCTGAAGTTAGCCAGTAGGTAGTCCTACATGTGTATGAGGATCAATAGCGGGCACTATGCTAGAACAAATAGAATTTAGACATCAAACTTACCCCTACTGATATGGTATTTGAAAATCATCTTCAGCCTAAATAAGTCCCTGGACACGAAACGAATGCTAGAACAAACGAAATATTCCGCCTGAAGTTAGCCAATAGATCATACTTCATGTTTATTAGATTGAAATGCGGGCACAAGGCTAGAAGAAATCATAAAGTGAACTGCAGTCTTATCCTAAAGAAATTTTGTATGAAAATAGTTTCTCACAGTAAAAAAAATCTGGACACGAAAATATTCATAGAACAAACGAAAAAGTTTGCCTGACGTTAGCCAGTAGGTAGTCCCACATGTGTATGAGGTTCAATAGCGGGCACAATGATAGAACAAATAGAATTTAGACATCAAACTTACCCCTACTGATATGGTATTTGAAACTCATCTTCAGCCTTAATACGTCCCTGGATACGAAACGAATGCTAGAACAAACGATATATTCTGGCATTCGTTAACCAATAGACCATTCTTCATGGTTATTTGATTCAAATGCGGGCACAAGGCTAGAACAAATCATAAAGTGAACTGCAGTCTTATCTTAAAGAAATTTTCTATGAAAATAGTTTCTCACAGTTAAAAAAAATCTGGACACCAAAGTATTCACAGAACAAACGAAAAATTTTGCCTGACGTTAGCCAGTAGGTAGTCCTACATGTCTATAGGGATCAATAGCGGGCACAGTAATAGAACAAATAGAATTTAGACATCAAACTTACCCCTAGTGATATGGTATTCGAAAATCATCTTCAGCCTAAATACGTCCCTGGACAGGAAATGAATGCGAGAACAAACGAAATATTCTGCCTGAATTTAGGCAATAGACCCTACTTCATGTTTATTAGATTGAAATGCGGGCACAGGGCTAGAACAAATCATAAAGTGAACTTCAGTCTCACCTTAAAGAAATTTTCTATGAAAATAGTTTCTCACAGTAAAAAATATCTGGACACGAATATATTCATAGAACAAACGAAAAAGTTTGCCTGACGTTAGCCAGTAGGTAGTCCTACATGTGTAAGAGGATCAATAGCGGGCACTATGCTAGAACAAATAGAATCTAGACATCGAACTTACCCCTACTGATATGGTATTTAAAAATCATCTTCAGCCTAAATACGTCCCTGGACACGAAACAAATGCTAGAACAAACGAAATATTCTGGCTTTCGTTAGCCAATAGACCATCCTACATGGTTATTAGGTTCAAATGCGGGCACAAGGCTAGAACAAATGATTAATTTAACTACAGTCCTACCTTATACAAATTTTCAATGAAAATAGTTAGTCACAGTAAAAAAATTCTGGACACGAAAATATTCATAGAACAAACGAAAAAATTTGCCTGACGTTAGCCAGTAGGTAGTCCTACATGTGTATGAGGATCAATAGCGGGCACAATGCTAGAACAAATAGAATTTAGACATCAAACTTACCCCTACTGATATGGTATTTGAAAATCATCTTCAGCCTAAATACGTCCCTGGACACAAAACGAATGCTAGAACAAACGAAATATTCTGCCTGAAGTTAGCCAATATACCATACTTCATGTTTATTAGATTGAAATGCGGGCACAAGGCTAGAAGAAATCATAAAGTGAACTGCAGTCTTATCCTAAAGAAATTTTGTATGAAAATAGTTTCTCACAGTAAAAAAAATCTGGACACCAAAGTATTCACAGAACAAACGAAAAATTTTGCCTGAAGTTAGCCAGTAGGTAGTCCTACATGTGTATGAGGATCAATAGCGGGCACTATGCTAGAACAAATAGAATTTAGACATCAAACTTACCCCTACTGATATGGTATTTGAAAATCATCTTCAGCCTAAATAAGTCCCTGGACACGAAACGAATGCTAGAACAAACGAAATATTCCGCCTGAAGATAGCCAATAGATCATACTTCATGTTTATTAGATTGAAATGCGGGCATAAGGCTAGAACAAATCAAAAAGTGAACTGCAGTCTCACCTTAAAGAAATTTTCTATGAAAATAGTTTCTCACAGTAAAAAAATTCTGGATACGAATATATTCATGGAAAAAACGAAAAATTTTGCTTGACGTTAGCCAGTAGGTATTCCTACATGTGTATGAGGATCAATAGTGGGCACAATGCTAGAACAAATAGAACTTAGACATCAAACTTACCCCTACTGATATGGTATTTAAAAATCATCTTCAGCCTAAATACGTCCCTGGACACGAAACGAATGCTAGAACAAACGAAATATTCTGGCTTTCGTTAGCCAATAGACCATCCTTCATGGTTATTAGGTTCAAATGCGGGCACAAGGCTAGAACAAATGATAAAGTGAACTACAGTCCTACCTTATAGAAATTTTATATGAAAATAGTTAGTCACAGTAAAAAAATTCTGGACACGAAAATATTCATAGAACAAACGAAAAAGTTTGCCTGACGTTAGCTAGTAGGTAGTCCTACATGTGTATGAGGATCAATAGTGGGCACTATGCTAGAACAAATAGAATTTAGACATCAAACTTACCCCTAGTGATATGGTATTTGAAAATCATCTTCAGCCTAAATACGTCTCTGGACACGAAACGAATGCTAGAACAAACGAAATATTCTGCCTGAAGTTAGCCAATATACCATACTTCATGTTTATTAGATTGAAATGCGGGCATAAGTCTAGAAGAAATCATAAAGTGAACTGCAGTCTTATCTTAAAGAAATTTTCTATGAAAATAGTTTCTCACAGTAAAAAAAATCTGGGCACCAAAGTATTCACAGAACAAACGAAAAATTTTGCCTGAAGTTAGCCAGTAGGTAGTCCTACATGTGTATAGGGATCAATAGCAGGCACAGTAATAGAACAAATAGAATTTAGACATCAATCTTACCCCTAGTGATATGGTATTTGAAAATCATCTTCATCCTAAATACGTCCCTGGACACGAAACGAATGCTAGAACAAACGAAATATTATGCCTGAAGTTAGCCAATATACCATACTTCATGTTTATTAGATTGAAATGCGGGCACAAGGCTAGAACAAATTATAAAGTGAACTACAGTCCTACCTTATAGAAATTTTCAATTAAAATAGTTAGTCACAGTAAAAAAATTCTGGACACGAAAATATTCATAGAACAAACGAAAAATTTTGCCTGACGTTAGCCAGTAGGTAGTCCTACATGTTTATGAGGATTAATAGCGGGCACAATACTAGAACAAATAGAATTTAGACATCAAACTTACCCCTCTTGCTGTGATATTTGAAAATCGCCATCAGCCTAAATACGTCTCTGGATACGATAAGAATAGTAGAACAAACGAAATATTCTGGTTAACGTGAGCCAATAGACCATCCTTCATGGTTATTAGGTTCAAATGCGGGCACAAGGCTAGAACAAATGATAAATTTAACTACAGTCCTACCTTATAGAAATTTTCTATGAAAACCGTGTATCTCAGTTTAAAAAATTCTGGTCATTAAATTATTCATAGAACAAACGAAATATTTTGCCTGACGTTAGCCAATAGGTAGTTCTACATGTGTTTGAAGATAAATAGCGGGCACAATGCTAGAACAAATAGAATTTAGACAGCAAACGCACCCCTCTTGGTGTGGTATTTGAAAATCGTCTTCAGCCTAAATACGCCACTGGACTAGAATGGAATACCAGAACAAACGAAATGTTTTGCTAATTATTTAAATCGAGCGTGGGTACAAAGTTAGGGTATTGTCCTCAGCCTATATTATTTTTTTACAACTTCGTCCTATGTATTGTTAATCTGGTGAGGAATCAATATCCTTACTTAAGCAAAGTGACATAGTTATTTTTGACGTTATGTTCAGATCCATGAACTGTTACTACGATTGATTCGTTGCTATGACCAAAATCTTAGGAGTCGACACATATGATAAGTATTTTGAGCCATATCTCCAGTGTATAGAGTTTAATTTCAATTGGCAAATGAACTGAGGGTTTTTTGCTGTTTTCTCAGAAATGCTTATTAGAACAAACAAAATTTCTTCAGAACAAATCAGAACTAACGAATATCTATCAAATGGTATACTTTTTTTAAAAAAAATCCTTTGGGGCGGGCTATGTTCACGTGAAGATAGCCGCCCCACTTTGGTATTTTTTTTCGCGGAAACTATTACTAGAACAAACGAATTTCCTTCTGAACAAATCAGAACTAACGAATGCCTATCGTTATAGCGAAAAAAAATCAAAAAAGCTGGAATGGGGCGGCTAGCGTGAACATAGCCGCCTCCATATTAATTTTAAAAAAATCGCTATTTCGCGTGACGGAACAAACGAAATTTGGCCTGAACAAATCGGAACTAACGAAGAACTAACGATTTAAGCTAAAAAACGCGGGTTTCAAGAAATGGGGCGGCTATGTTCACGGCGGTATACATATAGTAATCGTAACCTTTAATTGCTGCTGGCGAATAAAAACTACCTATACAGCAGGGCATACTATAGGGCAGCATACATATGTCCTATACATTATTGCAGTGGACCCTTCAGTTTATTTTTTATGTTTTCAGATGACGATAATCAGGTAACATATGCCAAAATATTTAGCTCACTATAGATATTCAAAAAAAAAAAAAAAAAAATATTTACAAAAATTTAATTTCTTAATTTAGCAAAAACAGGTCCGATTACCGCCACGTGAACACTGCAGCAGTGATTCACGTAACAGCAATCAAACCTGTCCGCTATCATGGCCAGGATAGTGTTGGAGCTGCCGCGCACTCTGCGTACCAGGGACGCGCACCTTTTTCGCATGATGGAGTAGAAACAATCAACACGCGCCTCCGCGAACATTCCCGCGGCACTGCAGAAACGCGGCAACCCCATCAACACCCTGAACGCATTATTATACTGGATTCGAAGGGCGTTGTATGCCTTCTGAGTATAGTTGGCCCACAGGCTGCACGCGTAGAAGGATGCACAGAATGCCCTAAAAAGGGTAAGCTTTACATCCCTCGAGCTTCGAGCGAACCTGCGAGCCAACATGTTTGCTCTTACCGACAACGCCCTTCGCTTATATTATCGATCGATATGTGTAGTCTCCCAATTCTCCCATATCAATGTTATAGGTACCAGGGATGTTGCGAATATCCGCATCCGCAAATGCGGAGCTTCCGCATCGATTTTGACATCCGCATCCGCAATATTCAATGTGGATTTTCATGCGGATGCGGATCTAGGGTAGCATAGCTAATAATTGTAATATTTATTTTTAGGAATTTAATTTTGTACATTGTATAATAATTAATTAAAAATAAATAAATATATGAATAACATAATTTTTCATTCAATTTTACTCACCACTATAATTTTCAAGTAAGTACCACAGTACATCATTACACCAAAATCATACTAAGATATTTTGAAAGGGTACATAATGGTGTCGATTCGGTTTTCACGATTAAACTTATTTGACAGGATTAAACTTAAGTGTTCTGTCTTTTTCTTTCTATATCGAAAAGACAAGGACAGGACGCTAAAATAAAGTTTAGTCCTGTCAAATAAATTTAATCGTAAACACCGAATCGACACTACTATAATCCGAACGCTCCACGGATCCGAACGGGGGGTACTTAAATTTTGGTTGTTCGGATTAATGAGGTTCTGCTGTATTTATTATTGAGCATAATTCAGATGTTCCATTCCATCCAATGATTATAAAATTCTGCTCATCGATTTAGTTTAACTTCACACGAAATACATATTTCAATCCCAAAATATGAAAGAGCCACAAAAAAAATAGCCAGCAGCCACGTTACGCATTGGTAGTTTCTCGTTTCTCGCGAAACCTTTTACCGTCTGACGTATATAGGATTGTCATTGCGCAATACACATCAGCTCAGTATACAGAAATTCTGTCCATACCAGTAATTATAGCCATTAGCAATGAATAGGGGTAGTAATCAGGTTTGAGGAAAATTAAATAAATAAATATCCCGGGCCAAATCACACAGGGTCATTTGGCCCCAAATTAGGATTCTCTGTAGGTACTATGGGAATAAGAGACTGATTGATATACTCATACATATACACCCAGACAAATCTCAGAAATATTTGCTCTGGTTGGGAATCGAACACACGGCCCTCGAATTAGCAGTCAGGAGCGCTAACCACTGAGCTAACTTAAAAAAAATATACAAATAATGAGTTTTTTTATTCACAATTGGTAAGCCCTTGGATCATCAGCTATGGTATGGTAAGTAATGGTAACCTTATTTCGATTTTTGCAATAAATAAATAAATTTGCCAGAATAATGAAGGCTCCTATACCTAGAGGGTTGTTTAGTATAGGAATGAACAATGTTTTATTAAAATCCTTGTCGAGCCATTTTCGGGGAAACAATACGTGACAATACAAAGAACTTTGGTTTGTACTAGAGCAGTGTTTTTCAACCTGTGGGTCGCGACCCCCTGGGAGGTAGCTAAGCCTTTCTCAATGGGTCGCGAGTAAAAGAAAAAGTAAGTGTTAATAGGTCCTACACTGCAATGATAAAATACGATATCAGTGAGAAGGCTGGGCTGGGCTGGCTGTTTAGTTTAAAAAAATAACAAATGTGGTTATACTTACCTGGTGATTATAACATGTCTGGCAGTATTTTTACTGTGGCTTCTACTCATCAAAAATTGATTGTTGTTGGACTGGAAACTGGAAAATTGTTGGACCTTCATACAAATCCGTCAGCTGGTTGAACTTTGTATGGGAAGTCCAAAAACTTTTTTTGCTTTTTGACCATGACTTTCTTGGGGAAAGTTGTTCAGTTTGATGAATAGAAGCCACAGTTAAAGTATTGCCAGTTATTTTATAATCATTTTAACCTGTATTTGAAAACATTTTCTAATTGAAGAAAATTATAAACGTAGTCTTTTAAATCACTAACATTTTATATGTTTATGGCCCTAGGGGGGTCGCAAGAATTTTTTCAACTTTTAAAGGGGTCGGGTATTAAAAAAGGTTGAAAAACACTGTACTAGAGGTTACTCAGTTTTTGTTGGAAACAACGGTTATACGTTTGGATAAACTTGCTTCACATGCTTTTTCTGTGAAAATATTTTTAATAGTATTCCGCATATAATAAATAATAATATTTATTCACAAAAAAGGGTTAGGTACCCCATTTTTAACCCCTTTTTCAACAGAACTTTGATTACTAGGCATAGCCTGTATCGTGGAGATCGAAAAATTTTTTTTTAAATATCCACTGGAACTAACAAGTGTACAACACCAATGTTTAAACATTCTACTGTGGTCTATAATAAACAAATTAGAATTGTAACAATAAAAGTAGAGCTGTAAAGTAGAAACACGAATATACGCGATGTTCCGGTTTTTTCGTAAAATACCCCTTCGCGATACCTATATTTTACATATATACCGACAATACTACAGGTGTACGAGTTCCGATTGGTAGGAACTTTTGTACTAGTTAGAAAAAATGAAAATATGCATAGCATCTACTTAAATAATAATAAAAATACATTTGAGTTTTGGTGCCCCCACTTCGCCTAGAGGCGAATCCCATCAACGCACAAAAAATTGACGTTTCATACTTTGGCTCACAATAGGCTCATGAAGACTACTTTTGAAAACATTACGATGTTTTGATATTTATATGTATTACCTATTAGGTAGATATGTATTTGTCACTGTAAAGTAATTTCACAAAATTATCTTTCATTAGATTAATTACGCGACCTTGCGAAATGGAAAACGTAATTTCACATGAGTTTCATGAAAATAGTTCATTCTTTAAGACCAAGTCTCGGGCGCTCGAAAAACCTCGGCTACGTTCGGATATACAGGCTGTAACAAAAAGGTGTGGTAATACTTCAAGGTGGGCTTCTACTTACCAAACTGATCAACTTTTTTTCTATAAGTTTGCAGCAAAAAAAAATTGGGTTTTCCATACAAACTTGGCTCGCAAGATAAGATAAGATTAATAAGATAAATATACTTTATTGCTCACCAAAAGAGTACAAATAACAACGAAAACACATAAAAAAATTGAAACATTGATATTGCAAAGGCGGTCTTATCGCTTTGAGCGATTTCTTCCAGACAACCCTTGAGCGAGCTGATTGATTTGTATTTTGTATGAAATGTCCAAAAAATATTTTACGATTTCTGCAAAGTTGTAGAACAAAAGTTGTTCAGTTTGATGAGTAGAAGCCCACCTTGAAGTATTACCACACGTTTTTGTTACACCTGTACAAATTAATTACTCGTTTTTCCGACATTTCAATAAATTACGCGTTTATTCATGAAATAAATGGTGACATATTCCAGTTCATTTTTTCTATTACCAGAAACTAGATAAATAACTCCATCGATTCAGACTGGGAGCGAATCAAAACTGATTAACTATTATAAATGTGGGTTATTCTTGTCTGTCCCCACGAGCCTGTCCCCAAATTGGGACAGACAGAACTTTTCGTTTAGTTAAAGAAATTAAAAAAAGAAGTTAAAAAAATAAGGGGACAAACAGGAATGCAAAATGGAATGGAATGGTTTGCTTTTATGCTTAATTTTTTTTGTCAAAAATTTTTTACTTGATTGGACAGTTTGTATGGAGAAGCCGATTTTTTTTCGTTTCCTGAAAAAAAATCTCGTGGAAAGTTGTTCAGTTTCGTCTGCTGAGTAAGCCCTTAAAGTTTTCGGAAACCTGTCCCTTACAACCTGTATATTGTTATTTTAGTACTAAGGTTTAATTAAGACTTGATAAATAATTAAGAAGAGCTGTGATGATTCTAATAAATGGTCATGATAATTATTTAATGGCAGTTTTAATATTATTTAGAATTTAGTAATTCTTGATAATAAAAAAAAATCGGGGACAAACTAAACGAAAAGTTCAGTATGTCCCCATTCGGGGACAAGCTCGTGGAGACAGACAGGAATAACCATAAATGTTTGTAAGTAATGTCGCCAAGTGTAATGCTGACTCCAAAACAAAAAAAAATGTACAGCCACGCTGTGCACACTTTCTCGCATATCATCTGGCATATACAGGATTTTCAACGCTTAACATAAATTAGCAATAAACATTCATAATTAGTAGCCAGTGATAGACTTCTCAAATTAAAATGTTGTTTTGTATGGGAGGTACCTTATCCTGGTATGGCCTGGTATAAATTATTACCTAATATAGTAGGCCGTATAAAGTAATTAAAAGGTACAAAGTTTTATAAAAATAATTATAGCTATTTTTGAGAAAAATTAACAAAAATCTTATTTTTGTATGGATGGTATCAGAACCCGTTTTTTCCCAGGGTAACCAACTATCTTATGTACTAGGTTGTATAGAAATATGGTATTGTACAAAGTTTCATCAAAATCGTAATCATTTTTGAGCAAAAAAATTAAAAATGTTTTTTTACTATGGTGGCAACCCTAAAAAATGAAAATATTAAAAAATAAAAAACGGCTGGAAATATTAACAAAATATTGCCCTAACCATCATCCAAATCCCTCCAGTGGTCTTGGCGCTAGAACCCGGGATGGACAAACACATACACACATACATTT
Organism: Coleophora deauratella; assembly: GCA_958295455.1. Taxonomy (NCBI): domain Eukaryota; kingdom Metazoa; phylum Arthropoda; class Insecta; order Lepidoptera; family Coleophoridae; genus Coleophora; species Coleophora deauratella. Next base: position 5,532,527 of record OY282412.1, read on the forward strand.
TTTATTTTTTTGCTTTTTGGGAATCGATCCTCATCAAAATCTCAAGTTCGATTTTTTTTGCCATGACAGTACTTCCTTGCTCCTTCGTCATTCGCTAACGCTCGCTCCTCAGTCACTCGAAAGTAAAAATCCGGCCCTATAATATAGTCACCGGCAGCTCCGCTATGGTGGCAGTCATGGTAACGGCGGCGCAGGGGGTGCGAAGAATCCTCGGCAGGCGCTAGGCTACCAAAATCGCCTGCTCAGCGGACCGATGACCTGAAAATTGGCGCGGCGTGGAAATTCTTGGGGTTGGCATTTGTTCAGCAGTGGACATATTTTGGCTGATGATGAAACAAAGAAAGCCACAAGTTCGAAATAACACTTTGAATCCCAATTCATAACTTCTGAGTTATGCAATATTACACCAAATTGACTGCAACTTCATAGACATGATTGTGAAATATTTTTCACTAAATAGCTTTTTTTATTGAAACAGTAAGCTTTTTTATTGAAAACTTACTGGCTTGTAATATCATTACATGCGCATTTTTTTATTAATAAACGTTTCCTACTGAGTAGGGAACGACTTTACAAAGTTATAACGTCATATTTCGCTATTTCAAATATTTTTACATAATGCAATACATACATATTACAGAAGATGTAAACTCGCGGTGTAGGGATCGCCAGTGCATGCCAGTGCGCTTTAACCTTTTCCCCGTGGACCCCCAGATAGGTATACCGATGACTGACTGGTACCTGCTGGTACACAGCTGCAACAGATTTAACTTTTGAAACTCAACAAACTTTAGTTCAGCTAAAACTTAATAAAATACATCATACAAATCAATTAGTTTATGAGCTAAGTTCTGGAAGCACGGTAGAGCCTCCGCCAAGCCTTGCGCGATTATTCTTTATTATTAGAATGAAAAGTTCTTTTTTTTGCGATAAAGTCATAGTTGTGAGGTATCTCCAAATCAATTCGGATTCACAGTAGGCAGATCAACCACCGACGCTATACAGGCGATCAGAATCGTGATGGAAAAATACAAAACCAACAAAAAAGACCTTCATCTAGCATTTATCGACCTCGAAAAAGCTTTCGACAGGGTCCCTCGAAAACTTGTATGGCAGGCTCTTAGATCCCAGAGAGTACCTGAACACTACACCCAGATCATCCAGGATATGTACAACTGTGCCAGCACAAGAGTTCGAAGCCTGGCAGGTCTGAGCGAAGCATTCGAGGTTAAAGTGGGTGTCCATCAAGGTTCCGCGCTTAGCCCCTTGCTCTTCAACCTGGTGATGGACTATCTCACCAGAGAAATTCCAGCACCACTACCGTATACCATGCTGTACGCCGACGACATTGTCCTGGCAGCTAATACCGCACAAGATCTGCAGGAACTGCTTAACACATGGACACAGTCTCTGGAGAAGTACGGCCTTCGGGTTAGCAGGAAAAAGACAGAATACTTGAAGTGCCCATTTAGCGGAAACACGCACTCCGAAACCATCTACATTGGAACAACACCTATCCCGTCAGTCACTAAATTCAAGTATCTGGGGTCTATGCTCACACCGGATGCTACCGTGGACGAAGACGTTACTCATAGAGTAAATGTTGCGTGGCAAAAATGGAGGTCACTCACAGGTGTACTGTGCGACGCGCGCATGCCTATTAAAACAAAAGGCAAAGTCTATAAAACTGCAGTTCGCCCGGCGCTACTATACGGATCCGAATGCTGGACAGTAAAGAAGACCCATGAGCAAAAAGTGCATACCAATGAGATGAAAATGCTGAGGTGGGCGGGAGGTGTGACCCGACTGGATAAGGTTCGCAACGAATACATCAGGGGCAGCTTTAAAGTCGCGCCAATCACCGAAAAACTTACCGAAAACCGCCTCAGATGGTATGGACATGTTAGCAGAAGAAGCGAGGACCATGTCGTAAAAATTGCGCTAAACCTGCCAGAACAGAAAAAAGGCAGAGGCCGCCCGCCATTGACCTGGTGGTCTAAAATCGAGAGAGACCTCAAGTTAGCCCAAATGCCAGAGCCGAAAACCCAGGATAGAATATCCTGGCGCAGAAGAGTGAGGAGACCCGACCCCAAATAATGGGAAAAGGAGAGGACAAAGAAGAAGAAGAAGAAGAAAGTCATAGTTGTGAAGCAAAAGTTGTTCAGTTTCATAAATAGAGTACAAGTTAAAAGAGAACCAGTCATCGATCGATACCTGTAGTTGTAGAACAAAAATTGTTCAGTTTAATGATAGAAGCCCACCCACCTTGAAGTATTAACACACCTTTTTGTTACACCCTGTATAATAAAATAAAAAACTTTGTGTATTCGCGTGGTGCCCATAAATATGTTCTTTTTAGGGTTCCGTAGCCAAATGTCAAAAAACGGAATCCTTATGGATTCGTCATGTCTGTCTGTCTGTCAAGCCACTTTTTTCCGAAACTATAAGAACTATACTGTTGAAACTTGGTAAGTAGATGTATTCTGTGAACCGCATTAAGATTTTCACACAAAAATAGAAAAAAAACAATAAATTTTGGGGGTTCCCCATACTTAGAACTGAAACTCAACATTTTTTTTTATCAAACCTATACATACGTCTTCAAAAATGATATTGAGGTTTCTGATATCATTTTTTTCTAAACCGAATAGTTTGCGCGAGAGACACTTCCAAAGTGGTAAAATGTGTGTCCCCCCCCCCCTGTAACTTCTAAAATAAGAGAATGATAAAACTAGAAAAAATATATGATGTACAATTACCATGCAAACTTCCACCGAAAATTGGTTTGAACGAGATCTAGTAAGTAGTTTTTTTAATACGTCATAAATCATAAACCGCAAATTAACTTTCATTCAATCAACTCAAATATAAAAAAAGCCAGCCAAGTGCGAGTCGGACTCGCGCACCGAGGGTTCCGTATAAATTCATAATCACACATGTCTTGAACTCTATATTTTTTATATTTGAGTTGATTGAATGAAAGGTAATTTGCGGTTTACGATTTATGAAGTAAAGAAAACTACTTACTAGATCTCGTTCAAACTGATTTTCGGTGGAAGTTTGCATGGTAATGTACATCATATATTTTTTCTAGTTTTATCATTCTCTTATTTTAGAAGTTACAGGGGGGACGACGACACACATTTTACCACTTTGGAAGTGTCTCTCGCGCAAACTATTCGGTTTAGAATTTTTTTTTATTAGAAACCTCAATATCATTTTTGAAGACCATAGATACCACACGTATAGGTTTGATGAAAAAAAAAATTGAGTTTCAGTTCTAAGTATGGGGAACCCCCAAAATTTATTGTTTTTTTTTTCTATTTTTGTGTGAAAATCTTAATGCGGTTCACAAAATACATCTACAGTATAGTTCTTATAGTACAGACTAGTTCTTATACTACAGTATAGTGCTGTGACATACGGACAGACAGACAGATAGACAGACATGACGAATCCATAAGGGTTCCGTTTTTTGCCATTTGGCTACGGAACCCTAAAAATATAGAGTTCAAGACGTGTGTGATTATGAATTTATACGGAACCCTCGGTGCGCGAGTCCGACTCGCACTTGGCCGGTTTTTTTATGTCATGGTTGGCAAACGAGCAGACGGATCACCTGATGGTAAACGTTTACCGATTTGTTTTATTTTTAGTAACCTATGCAATTTTTTTGCCTTATTTTTTTACTACTACTACTACTACTACTAATACATTATTATTTTCCGACGGCGGCGGCGTCATCTGACCACTAAGAACAGTGAAATGTCATATCTCCAGAACACTATTCTATATCGCAAACATGCCCCAACGGCATATATGGCTAAAAGTCTTATGAGTTACTCAGTCTGTATCAAGCTACGGTCACGACAACGTGTTCTCCGTACTCACTCCTTGTTACACAAAAACATGCCGAATTGCGTAGTAAAATCGTGTAAATCTCATTCCGCCAGAGATAACAAGAACGCCGGTATCACATTTCACAGGTCAAAAAGTATTTTGTTAAGATTTTGAATAAAAATAACTTCGCAAAAATTCATCACAAATTGTCGCCATTTTCCATCGTTCAGTGTTGCTTAAAAATAAAAATACTAAATACCCTAATTTGGGGGAATTTAAATGAATGAATGATGAGGACGTATTATGTGTGTCTATCGATAACTGTTTAAATTGTTTTCTCTTTAAATGATATTCCATATATACTCTCTTTGTTTTTGCTACCTCTGTACTCACCTTTACTTCAAAAATGTAGTAATGTACACTACTACTACTACTACTACTACTACTACTACTACTACTACTCCTACTACTACTACTACTACTACTACTCCTACTACTACTACTACTACTACTACTACTACTCCTACTACTACTACTACTACTACTACTACTACTACTACTACTAAAAGTCCTAGCAATTCTGAAACCGGGAAAGCCAGCTGACGATCCTGCAAGCTACAGACCCATCTCGTTACTTAGCTGCACATACAAGCTTCTGGAGCGCATGTTGTATAACCGTCTTTACCCTGCTGTCAACCCACTGATACCTGCTGAACAAGCTGGTTTTAGAGCAGACAGGAGCTGCGCTGATCAAGTTCTGGCTCTAACAAGCTATATTGAAGCAGGTTTCCAAAAAGGGCTTAAAACGTTTGCAGCGTTCGTAGACCTCAAAGCTGCATACGACACAGTCTGGGTGAAGGGGTTACTGCACAAAGTGAGCGCAATGATCCCATGTAAGAAGATGCTTAACCTACTCAAAAACATGCTGGGTCCGCGTAGTATAAAGGTGGTGTTGAATTCAAGGGAGAGCAGCTTTAAATTGTTGAAAAATGGCTTACCTCAGGGATCTGTGCTAGCCCCTCTTCTATTTAACATCTATACCTACGACATCCCCGCATTGCGCTCTGAGAAGTTTATGTACGCCGACGATCTGGCTATTGCCTACCAAGGTAGATGTTTTAACGAGGGACAGGAAGTGCTTTCAGAGGACTTGTGCTCCCTAAATGATTACTACCAACAGTGGCGTCTGTGTCCCAATCCATCAAAGACGGAAGTTTGTGCCTTCCATCTAACAAACTGCCAAGCGAAAAAGGAGCTCGAGGTAACCTTTTGTGAAAAGATGGTTCGCCATAACTTCTCTCCAAAGTACCTAGGAGTTAGCTTGGACAGGTCACTGACGTTTAGGGAACATCTGGACAGCTTAGGTCAGAAGGTAAAGTCGAGAGTCAATCTTGTCCGGAGACTGGCTGGTACGTCATGGGGAGCCCGCGCGGATGTCCTTCACATGTCTACTCTAGCCTTAGTCTATTCCGCGGCGGAGTACTGCGCCCCCGTTTGGTACCGTAAAAATTAAAGTACGAGTTCTCAAACACGACACAAAATGACCCGTCAAACCTAAAAGTTATATGATTTATGTCGTTTAACATTAAAAATCAGTTTTTATTAATCCTGCTATTGAGAAAAGTCTTTCGGAAGTCACATCTGAATGTTTTACTAACAAGTATTTGACTAAAAAGTTGAAATAGTAGTAATTGTTAAATCATTTCAGTAAACGTAACAATAAGGGGTCTTCATTTTCAAGCAATTTAGTGATTTTCAACAGTGACAATAGATGGCGCTGCACCGAAGTCGAGCGTTAATGTCATAAATAATTATGAGATTTCATGTTTGTACGTAATTCTTTTTATAGGTAATTACAATTCTTTATTGGACATTTAAAGAAGATTATTAAATACAACACGCACATATTCATACCATTAAAATGGTCGGCAGCGTTATACAGAGTATTAAGAAAATTAGAACTAGGTACTTTTTGAGGGGCGATTTAGAGATTCTATAATATTTATCAAACTGAAAAACTTTTGTCCCGCATCTTTGTAAAAAAATTGTGTACTCCATACAAAGTTCCCATGGAAATATAGACCAAGTACGGGTTGCCAGCTGTTTAATTTAATACCTAACTTTCCATCAACGCCACCTACTGAAGAGATTCGGCAACTTTTTTTTCTTAAAAACCTCTCATTACAATAAATTGTTAAAATGCCAATAATTGCCAATTACAATTAATTGTTATTGTTTCATCACTAACATTTTATTACACTCTGACTGAATAAATATTTTCATAATATTTTCATTTTCTATTAATTTAAAAAGTAATTGTAAGCTTCATTACGCCTATTCACTTTTGCTTTTAAATTATTACTAGTAATTAGATAATACGATATTATCCACTCGGTGTTACATTACAGTTACAAAAATATCGATCTATCATTCATTCGTTCATTCATTCATTGGGGGAATATGATACTACTACTGGCAACATTGTTCAAGTGTCATTGAAAACATATCGCCCTCTTTTTCTTACTTGACGTTTAGTTGTATAGATTCGCTTAGTAAGAGTGAGACAAATATAGTGTCACTTTCACATAAATTCATGTTTCAAAGCTACGTCCTAGTTTTTGTTACTTTACTCCACGTTGTCATGGAAGCGTTATAGGTGATTGCGGCTCTTGTATATAAACCTCTTTGACTAAGAAGTAAAATGAAATATGTACTTGATTTCAACACGTTTTATATTAGGATTTATTTATGGCTGTCTAAGCTAAACAACTTATAATTAAACTTTTATATTTTATCTTTCTTTTATGTATGACTATTTTTTCATCTGAATATTTGATTGAAGACACGTAAAAAATATATTTTTGTACATGTATTTATTTTTGGTTATAGGTGACACAACACATAAAATCAAGAGATTCACTCAAATAGTCGGAATGCAATGATTTGAAACCTCAAAAGTCCGGTAAGTAAAATATACATAACATTTTATTGTATAAAAGAGTTAGGTTATAATAATAATTATGTATTAAACATTCTACATCAAAATTATCTGTCACCGATCTTCTGTCTTAATTGAGATACCTATTTATTATTTGTCAAGAATTTGAATCAATTTTGAGTAGATTAAAAAAATACGATTTTTAGCCAATGATCACGAGTCTAAAACGGGCTCTGTAACTTAACAACCATTTGCAGTTATTCATATGTTTTTGATAATTTTACACGTTCTTTTTTCTATAATCTTATCTTTGCGAGCCAACAGATAAGTTTTGAGTTTATGTGATCTAGACTACAACTTAAATAATTATGTAATGTAGTTTTTATTATCTACAAAGGAAATCAGTTATGTATAAATAGGTACAATAATTTGAATTGGAAATTCATGTTAAATTACCGAAATTCTAACCTAAGTAACAATATTTTTCCTGAATAGTGAATATTACAAATAATTGCGCAAATAAGTCGTAATCTCTAGATATTTTTTGTTGCAGTTATTTTATTATTCGTTTTTAAAAATCGAGTCTGACCAGTGTGTGTGTGTGTGGTGTGCCCCGCCCGTTGTAGTGGTAATCAAGCAAATTAGCTGTACTGTACCGCGCCGCGTCTGCAGTTGAGCTAGTGAACGTGTTAATTTGTGCTGGTGACTTGCTGGCTGCTGTAGAAAATGAAGCCTTTAAGTTAATATTATTTTTGACGTTGCGTTGGGCAGATTTAAAAAATAATAACACTTATCATGAATTCTATGATCGCCACACTACCTACTACGTCTTACAGCAAATAGGTATATTATTCATAAGTCTCAGAGAATCATGAAAAAATCGTTTGAATTGATTAACGTATTCTTTATTCTGTCTGTTATATTCAGCACAGAATTGTGCGTATTTGCATAAATATAGTTTATTCTTCAAATGGGCCTGTGGTTAAAAATAGCGTGGCTTGTTGTAAATATTTTCAACAATCGTGCACCGGACAAAAAAACATAAATTCATAAGTAGTACATAGTCGGAGCGTTAGCAGGACACGTTGCATGCACGTTATTTATTTATTAGCGCAAGGAAGGCGATATCGTTGTCGAGCCCGGCTCGGCTCGGCCAACTACAGCTCGCACCTATTTGTTTCCCCGCGTCTCGGCGGCCATGTTTGTGCGATGCGCCGCCGACCCGCCAGTTTCACGCGGGCGTTCATACGCGAGTACCGGCTCTATCCGCAAGCCGTCACTCGCCGCACGCACGTTCCAAATTCAAATTTTTCCGCAAATCTCGAACGCCGCGCCGAACAATTCAATTTTATTTTTCTTTACATAATTTTTTTGTCTATATATTTTTTTCTTTTTTGTAAGCCATGGTGCGGACAAAAGAAGGGGACGGTATAAAAAGTAATTTAATAATAACGGAAGTACAGAAGAGACCTTGTTTATTCGACACGAATCATCCGAATTATGGAGACCGGGCAGAGAAGAGTAGGTGCTGGGAGGAAGTTTGCGAGTGCATAGTGCCCGGGTGGGCTGCGCTCGGGCCGGCTGAGAGGTTTGCCGCTGGTATGTGTTATATTATAACCCAGACGCTTTGTATATGTCACCCGTCTGAAACATACGCGTGCGGTAGTCTAGCCTCCGTAACCGGTCGCGTAGCAGTCGTTGCGTGCGACTTGCGTGCTCTTTGTTCGAGCGGGCGGCCGTCCGTCCGTCGTCGTCGGCAGCAGTCGTTTGCTTTCGAAACGTACTTCGAAATAACGTTGGCGTACTGACTTACCTACCTATAATAATTATACACGTGGTATATATTTTTAAATAATATTGTTTTTAAATTAATATTAAACAAAAAGAAATACTAGGTAATCGATTATACTTAAAATAAATGCTCAATCTTAGTATAAAGCAGAGTAAGAATTTTTACCTGCACACAAGTACCTAGCACAATATCAGCTACAAGGTCAGGCTTTAACACGTATTTTATGCTTCCATTTGTATTTTAGAACAATGTTATTGTGATTTTAAGCAATAACTTAGGACAAATAATGCAGAACTATCTCGTTATTGCTAAGCTATGTTACTATATTAAGCGATAACGCTGGCTAATATCGTATATGTACTTATAACTCAACAATCAACGAAGTTATCATAAAATATTACAACAGTGTGTCAACATAATATTGTTTTCACGAAATGCTTCAACTTATACCTAGGTAGTCGCTAACTTATACATTTCACTTGCTTAATTTTTAATAAGCATCACTGTTAAAACTATATTTTTACTTAGTCATAGTATAATATAGATAGGCTGAGTGCACAAAAAACATTTACAAGGAGACCATATGTTAGAATTAGAATAATGTACTTATAGGTGTGTAGGTGCGTAATATATGTATAAAATTATTAAGAAACTTCGCGTGGTCGGTCGTCCATCACGATGGTTATTAATGGAATGGAAATGAAAAGAAACATACGTATATCTGATTTCCCCAGTATTGTTTGGTATATTGAAACAGTTGAAACAAACAATAAAGCTAATATCTAGTAATAATTATGTAAGTTTTTGTACTTATGTCTTATTGGTATAAACATTTAGGGATAACAGCTACAGTTATCGAAGTCAACTAGGTACCTAACACGCAATAACTAGGGCTATACGGATTTATTTTATGATTAGTTTTTCTTTTTTATAACTTAAAAAAATATAAAATATCAAAATATTTTTTTATTAACCAATTATGATACGTTTACCTTAATTTTTTTAAAAAATGGAACGGCAAAATCTTGTTTAAGCGATAGGATAAGTCATACGTGTACCGTACAGGATATTCTAAGCTACCTATCTACGCTCGCTACGTGCCGGAGACCACGGACGCCCGAAAGGTTATTTATTTGGGGCCTATATCTAAATTATAAATATGTTTTTAATTTTTATATATTTTGATATGACACGTCATACCTTTTTTGGTACTTGATGAAGAAATTAATTTATTAAACGGGCAAAACCTATAGGTACCTATGTACTATATTTGCATCCCATAGAAAATATACCACGATTGGTTCCACGGAATGACCGCAATGAGTAATATTAAAAATGGCGATGCGACATCTGTCTGCACTTCTCGCTCTCGCTCACACAGTCAGGCAGACAGAAAAATTGCCTTCTATAGCTTTGTAGTAAAATCGAGTAACCATAAAATTTTGACTTAATTTTATTATTGCACATTAATTGTTACCATATATTATTATTTATTTCATGGTATTTTTAATATATTGATGATGACCCATTATGGCATTTTAAATTTAGGTGTAAAAAAAGGTGTGGTAATAGGTACCTACTTCAAGGTGGGCTTCTACTCATCAAGCTGAACAACTTTTGTTCTACAACTTTGTTAAAATTGAACTTTCATACAAACTTGGCTCGCCAGCTGATGGATTTGTATAAAAGGCCAAAAACTTTTTTTGCGATTTCAACAAAGTTATAGAACAAAAGTTGTTCAGTTTGATAAGTAGAAGCCCACCTTGAAGTATTACCACACCTTTTTGTCACACCCTGTATAAGTATTTAACCTTTCACTTTCCATGAGGTGAGATGTAGTTAAAGGCACTCAAATATACCTGCAAATCTGATTACTAAATGTTTACGATGCTTGTGTTTCGCACTTCCTACGTCCGTAGGGGTTAATCTAAATACCCTTACACGTGACCGCGGGTGATGCTCAGCGCAACACCAGGCGACCGCCGCTGCGTCTATCCCTTGTGAATCTTGTCTGTCTAGCCCGGTTAAATTGTGCCACACGATAAGAGAAGAAATACGTAAAGTAAAAGAGCCTCAGCTGAATAGATTTTTTCAAGGGACGGGAGTGCTGATAGATTAAAATAAAATTTCGTATATACAGAGTGACTTGTACTCTGGCGACTCTACTTATGAAACTGAACAACTTTTGTTCCACGACTTTGCAGAATTCGCAAAAAGTTGAACTTTTCATACTAATCCATCACATGTGAAATAAGTTTTGTTTTTGTTTGTTTGTTTTTTAAACTATTGTGAAAAAACAAAGTGCAATACATAAAACAAGGACAAGTCATACAAGGGCGGACTTATCCCTTACGGGATCTCTTCCAGTCAACCTTAGACTTTTAAAGAGGAATATTTAGGTGGAGCAAAAGATACAAACACAACTTATAAATCTTATAAATAACACATCTTAAATATACATATTATAATAAATATAATACATACTTACAGTAATATACATACATAAATAATATAATTATAATAATGAGCTCAGGAGCCAGGGTTGGGACTCCACAACTTTTTGAGTGAGGACTTGAAATTGGCGAGAGAGGGACTCAACCTGACGTCAGGTGGGAGATCATTCCCTTCATCATAAGTTTGTAAGAAAGTCCAAAAAAATGTTTTACAATTTCTGCAAAGTTGTTAAACAAAACGACGCAAAATAGCGTAAACGCTGTAACCCACTAAATGCAAACTTTACACCAGAGCCGAAAACTTTTGAGATTTCAAAAAAAAATATTTCAAAGCTGTACAAAATTTCCTATTTGTCGTAGAGCTGCGAGACCTGGACCATTCGACGCAGTTTTTTTTTAAATTAAGAATCTGCAAAAAAATGTTGCCATAATATGTGTGGTTTACAGCGTTAATGCTTTATTGCGTTGAAAAGTTGTTCAGTTTAATGAGTAGAGTCACCAGTTAAGAGGTTTGCAGGTATGTATGTACACCAGTAACACAGTAAATAGCTATGTAATTTTAATATATATGTATAGGGTGACCCTAAATTAGTTCTTGATACGAAAGTCTATGAATGTGCTCATGATAACAAACAACTTTCCCTAAGAAACCTATAGTCAAATCGCAAAAAAAATTTTGAGTCTCCATACAAATCGATAAACTGACCGGCCAAATTAGTATGAAGAGTCCAAATTTTTTTTGCGATTTGACTATGGGTTCTTTAGGGAAAGTTGTTCGTTATCATGAGCACATGCATAGCCTTTCGTATCAAGAACTAATTTAGGGTCACCCTATATATGTACCAGTAGTCTGTTCTCTTGACAAAAAATCGACTTAGCCGAAACGACCAGCCACCGCATCGTCTCAATTAACATCGAAAACCGGCTTGTTTTATCTATTCTCTCATTCTTGTTAAAATACAGGCAACGAGCATGTTTCTTAAAAAATCTACGTTACACAAATAAAATTGATAATTGAAGGTAAGTATTTAAGTTTAAGTGTAAAAGGAATTATTTTTATCATATCACAAAAAATGCAGTGAGTTAGCAACGGTCGGTCGGTCGGACGGAGCTATAGTGCGGCATTCGTGACTCATTTGACGCAAGGGGCCGCCCTCCCGCCACTGCCTAAGCGCGCAAGCGGTTATATTATGTGTATCATCATCTTATTTCCCAGACCATTACCGCTTCGGACTACACCTAACTAAATAGAACTAAATCAAATAGTCAGTGAAAAGTGTACATTAGATTATTTGCTCGCTAGGAACGTTATCGAAAGACGCTCATAGCAATGGTAGTCTCGTTTCAAAGGCATAAATATTGGCTGGTTTATAATTGTGACAACTTGTTTTAAATTAAATATTTAGGATAGCTAGCGCGATTTTTTTGTGAGCATATTTGAGTATTATATGCCAGTAGGTATTTAAAGTAAGTATATCTCATTTCGTTGTACCTAGTGATTAAAATTTTTCATAACTCATATCATAAGTATCATTTCAAATAATTTGTAAATATATTTCAATATCAATCTGTGAAGCATATTACATATATTAGTAATATAAAATCAATGCAAAAATTGTTTATGGTTGTTTACTACTTTTTCGCTCGTAGCTAAAAAAAGTGATTCATCCATTATGTTATGACCTTATGTATACTGTTGTAAGTGCATGACCAATTCTTATTTATCTGCAACTGAATGTTCCAAAACCAAAAAATAGGTTTTAGCAAAATAATTTTAAGGAGTAGAGTTTTATCTAAATAAAAAAGTTTCGAACAGGATTACCTATTTTGTAATTATTTATGGCACGTAAAGGTTAATACTTAGCAAAAATAAATACATACTTATACTAATAAAATGAAACATATCAAATTGAAATGAAAAGTATACAAAAACACCAAAAAGGTTAACCAAAACAATGTCATATTTAGCCATTTATTTAGGACCTAATCTCAACAACAAGTTATTTATCTCATACAATTTACATTGCTTAAACACTCAGCAACTGATAAACAGAAAGATTATTAATAACTATACAACTGCTTTAAAAATACATACTTAGCGCGTTTGTTACAACGCGGTCTTACTTTACAGCTAATGCGGCCATTTTGTGAAGCGAGCGAGCGATCCTGATTGTGTTGCAGACTTGACGCACCGTTGTATAATATATCGTGGCTATACCACGTGTTATATTTTACACACTAATTAATACAATACAGGTGTCTTTAAAAACGGGAAAATTGTGGATGCTGCTCATGAAACTAAACCACTTTCCCCAAATACTTTTACAGTAAGATCACAAAACTTATCCAGATTTTAATCCCATTTTCTTTAAGTACCTACGTATAAATCTGGCTCCTAAGTTCTACGCTCTACTTAATATTTTTTATGTACTTAATTAAATATTTATTAAATAATATTAATTATTTTTCTGGGGAATGTAATCATTTAAATCCATTTAAACCATTAGAGGGTTTAAGAAGCCGTAAAATTTTTAGACAGTTATTACAATAAAAAAATACGTGGTTTACAACATAGGTAGATATAATATCTTAATTTTGTAACAGTTTTCAATTCTAAAAATGTAAGCCGATTTTCAAAATCCTAAAATAGTTTAATTACCTACCTACATAAAATATTAATTAAATTTAAATATTTCATATCACAAGTCAGTCACACTCATTAATTTACTATTAGCATAAATTCAATAACCAATCATTATGTCGTACTTTGGACGTTGCAAGCGTAAATATTGTTTTCAAATAGCTCTTGCATTTACAATGAATAAGCAAAAATATTATTATGACTTGATGTAATAAGTAAATAAAATATGTAAAATTTACAATGCCTACAAGGTGACTTTTTTGGCACTGATTTAAAGTGGCAGTTGTATATTGTAGTTTTGGTAAGTTGAAAATTACAAAATGCATGTTTATTAACAAGTTCGGCTGTAAAAACTGAGCAGTAAACTGTTTAAAAATGAGTGTAACAAAATGTTTAATGGGTAACTTAATAATTTAATTGAGCAGTAAAACAACTGAACTCAGCCGAAAAAATATATTTGTTGGTATAGATACCATTTTATTCATCTTCCTGCCCACTTCAATAACAGTTTTCCGCCCTTTGCAATTATACAGGCGCTCGGATTTACCGCTCAGGGGTCATCCATTAATCACGTGAGGTTCAAAAGGGGGGGAGGGGGTTCGGAATAAATCACGAAATATCACAAGGGGGTGGGGGGAGGGGTGTAGTGAGATATCTCGTGTATTTATTTTTTCGTTGAACGCGCGATTTCCAGTGTAAGTTCCAAACGTCGAACTGTTGTTGTTTCATTGTTTTTAAGTCATCCCAAGGTTCGAAACGGCTTCAGGCAGTGAAAAACAACCTGCGACCTTAATGTCTGCCTGGACATTTTTATCACGGTGCTTAATTTTCCAGAATTAAATTCCATTATATGTACCTATATTTAAAGATAATATTATGTACCAAAAAAATACACGTGATTTTGGATAGGGGGTCAAGGTGTAGTCTAAAACCTCACCACGTATCACCAGGGGGGGGGGGGTAGAGATGAGTTTTTGCCCGGGCAGTTTTGAGTAAATGCCCAATAAACGTCCATTTATGCCCAATAAATGCCCAATTTGTATGGCGCAAATGGACGTTTATTGGGCATTTATTCAAAATGCCCAAAAAAAACCCATCTATAGGGGGGGGGGGGTCTAAAAAGTTGCTAAAAACATTACGTGATTAATGGACGAGCCCTCACCTGTTTCTGCTCATTTCATTATTTTACTGACCATATTATTTTTTGTACTGACTATAGTAGGATAAAATAACCGACTAATTTTGATTTTATTACTGTCCATGTTTTACAGTCACACTAATTTTCCAACCACCAAAAAATTAAATAACTGCCCGTTTTTATTTCAACTGATCATATTATCTTCCCTAATATAAGGTGCTACTTTATTAGTGCCCGATATTTTAGTCAGTGCTCCTACTCCTGATTCTGATCAACTTTCCCCAAGAAACCCATAGTCAAATCGCAAAAAAAATTTTGGCCTCTTCATACAAACCGATCAGTAGAGCGGCCAAATTAATATGAAGAGCCCAAAATTTTTTTTGCGATTTGACTATGGGTTCCTTGGGGAAAGATGATCAGAATCAGGAGTAGAAGCACTGACTAAAATATCGGGCACTAATAAAGTAGCACCTTATATTTAAATATCAGTCGTAAAAATGTATTCCCGACTTTTTTGAATAGCTGTTTTAAACATTGACTGACTCGATGGCTCAGTGGTTAGCGATTCTGACCTCTTATCCGTGAGTCGTGGGTTCGATCCCCACACAGGGCAAACTTTTCTGTGATGAGCAGAATTGTTTGCTCTGAGTCTGGGTGTATTATATCTATATATGTATGTATTTAAAAGTATATGTGTATGTATATCAGTCTCTGGTTCCCAAGATACAGGGAATCCTAGTTTGGGGCCAGATGACCGTGTGTGATTGGTCCCGGATATTATTATTATTATAACCATGAATATGTCGTAGTCAGATCATAGAATTGATCACTTCATGATGTGGCCAACCATTGCATGAAATGGTCGTATTTCATGAAATTCTTAATACCCGCTGCCCACATCTTGATATGCTCTGGCCAGATCAATGAATAAATCAACGTTTGACGATATGGACAAAGCGCACGGCTACTTTTTTTTTTTTATGGCAGAGGTGGCAAACGAGCAGACGGATCATGGTAAGCGATCACCGCCGCCCATAGACACCCGCAACACCAGAGGAGTCACAAGTGCGTTGCCGGCCTTTGATTTGGGAGTACGCTCTTTTCTTGAAGGTTTGAATGTCGTATCGGTCCGGAAATACCGCAGGCGACAATTCATTCCACAGTTTGGTTGTGCGAGGCAGAAAGTTTCTAGTGAAACGCACAGTTGGGGACTGCCAACCATCTATGCGATGATCATATCGTAAAATAGTTACATTATCCACCGTCAGAGGCGCTGATATCGTTTTGTTTTTGTGACGCATCAAGGCGGCGGACAATTATTCTGTTAAAAAAGCTAAATACTTATGAGCCAAATGAAGATAAAAGTGAAGAGAAATGTCAGTACAACACAAAACAATTGGAGTTTTATGAAAGTCACTCGATTTTAAAATTAAAGTTAATTAAATAAAATGTTTAATTTATCTATAAACCAACATAACTCAGATTAAAAAAATGCCTGTAAATTTTGAACGTATTTTTATTTTTAGGTTATACAACAAATAGTAGGGTGACCAGACTACGCAACGAAAATCAATGGACTATTATTGGACTTCTTGCAATTTTTTGTACTTACACTATATTTAAGTGTTTATTCATAATAAAAGTTTTCTAAGATGTCTCGTTTTTTGTTAAAGGACGCTCACCACATAAATATTATTTTTTAAACATTTTTATTACATTAAATTTTGATACTTAAAATATGATGTATGATGACAGTTTAAACTGCAATCTAACTGCAATGAGCAGTTTTTTGTACTTACAAGAAAACTATAATTATGTTTCTTCATTATTCTTCATTATTTGGATTTTTAATTAAACCTTTGATATCATGGAAACCTTACATTAATGATATGACCAAACGTAATAAAATATCATCAAACGTTGACGTTTAAACGATATGGACAGTTTTAGTTGGTCATTTCATGAAATACGACCATTTCATGAAATGGTTGGCCACATCATGAAGTGATCAATTCTATGATCTGACCACCGTTCGCCCCCCACAATTTCATGAATATACTTTACCGCAATTTTATGCAAAACCGGAATATCACGTAAACGAAGGTTTATTAGTTTTATTACGCGAAATTATAATGCAAACCGTAATTTCACGAAAGCATTTTTTTGCAAATCCATCTCATTGTGTTAACCTCGGACGCTCGGGAGTCATCGGCCACGTTCGGATATTATGTCTATTTCGTTTCCTGTTTCATATGATACAATTCGCAAAAAATTTTTGGACTTATCATTAATTGATTATCTGATCCGCAAATTTTGTATGGGAAGTCCAAAAATTTTTTTCCAACTGAGTATGGGTTCCTTCAGGAAAGTTGTTCAGTTTCATGAGTAGAAGCCACTGTTGAATTTATTCAGGTATTTTAGAAGGACCCTGTACATATACATAAATAAAATTGAAAAAACAAATAATAGTGACCCAGATCGACTCCTTGCTAAGTGCAACCTTCGAAACAATGGTCTCGTTGTGTCGTCGCTCGTCGCGTTAGAACTCAGAACGTGATATTTAACTAATTGTACTGATAGGGCTTGCTCATTACGAAACAACTGCCTTCCAGTTGTCGAATTGTCGATGTTATTAACTTCTTTCTTTATGCTTCGAGTTTTGGGTGTAAAGTAAATACCTACCTATGCATTTACTTACTTACTTTAAATATTCAAGGTGACTGAAACAGACCCGCAAACATCTTGAATTATGAATTATTACTTCAATTATGAAACTGAACAACTTGTGTACAAAATGAACAATTTGCTGAAATCGCAAAAAAAACTATGTACAAACTTGATCATTGCTATACAAGCTGATCAATTTAATATAACAAAACAAATACGAAAGGTGCAAAACAAAAGTTATTCAGTATGTTGAGTAAATGTCCCAGTTAACGGGTACCTGCAAACTGGTGACTATCATCATGCTTACTGGTGACTATCCTCATGAAACTGAACAACTTGTGTACAAACTGAACAATTTGCTGAAATCTCCTAAAAATATGTTACTGTGTTCAATTTTACGAATAATGTATATTATAGTATTGTAGAGCTAAGAACAACCTTTCTACGAGAATTGAGGACGACTTAATTTCAATTTCAAGGAACTTATGTGTTTATAAATATTATACATGTATCATTAATATTAATTGTGTTGTCTGTTCGAATCTGTCAATTCAGTGTTAATGTTAACTAACAGAGCAGGCACGTGTTGTCCTGGATGTAGATTGAATTAAAGCTTTTCTAGAAATCGATAAGTAAGTACCTACTTAGATTACTTAGCTAGGTACTTATAATAATCGACAACGCTGAAAGCGTCAAAAAACCGGCTTCAATCGCGTAACATACGCGTCAAACTGAGAACCTCCTTTTTTTGAAGTTGGTTAAAATACTAAAACCTTCTCCTAAATGTAACAAATACTTTTCTGAAAACCGCATTAAAATCGGTTTACGCTTAGCTCTTTTCTTAAAAAATAAAATTGACTTTGGTTATAATACTGTGGTTTGGAACCGTTTTGGAAGCGAACCTCTTGACAAATGGTCACAGATTGGTCACACAGGGGGGGGGGGGGGGGGTGCCTCAGAGAGCGGCAGGGAGTGTCCATATTGTATGATGTGCTTATACTGTGGATGGATAGGTACATATGTATAGGGTGCTACTTTATTAGTGCCCAAAATTTTTGTCAGTACTTCTTCTCCTGACTCAGATCAACTTTCTCCAAGGAACCTATAGTCAAATCGCAATAAAAATGTTAAATGGACTCTTCATACAAATCGATCAGCAAATTAGATAGTTAAATTACTTAGTATGAAGAGTCCAAATTTTTTTTTGCGATTTGACTATGGGTTCCTTGGGGAAAGTTGATCTGAGTCAGGAGTAGAAGTACTGACAAAAATCTATCTATCAGCCGAAAGACGTCCACTGCTGGACAAAGGCCTCCCCCAAGGATTTCCACACCGACCGGTCCTGTGCGGCTCGCATCCAGCGGCTTCCTGCAACCTTTACCAGGTCGTCGGTCCACCGAGTCGGGGGCCTGCCCACACTGCGCCTTCCGGTGCGCGGTCGCCATTCGAGAACTTTACTGCCCCAACGGCCATCTGTTCTACGAGCTATGTGCCCTGCCCACTGCCACTTAAGTCTAGCGATTCTGAGAGCTATGTCGGTAACTTTAGTTCTCCTACGTATCTCCTCATTTCTGATTCGATCACGTAGGGAAACACCAAGCATAGCACGCTCCATCGCCCTTTGGGTGACTTTGAGCCTTCTTATAAGGCCCATAGTAAGCGACCATGTCTCGGATCCATATGTCATCACTGGCAACACACACTGGTCAAAGACTTTAGTCTTGAGGGACTGCGGTATTTTGGACGTAAAGATATTGCGAAGCTTCCCGAACGCTGCCCAGCCGAGTTGGATTCGACGATTGATCTCTTTCTCGAAGTTGGACCTACCTAACTGGACTGTTTGTCCCAGGTATACATATTCGTCAACAACTTCGAGTGTAGAGTCTCCAACCTTCAGAGGAGTGGGTGTAACACGGACGTTTGACATGATTTTCGTCTTATCCATGTTCATTTTAAGACCCACTTGTTGGGAGACTCTACTAAGTCCTTCGAGCATTGCGCCTAGGTCTTCCAAGGTCTCAGCCATGATCACGATATCGTCAGCAAATCGAAGGTGAGTGATGTACTCGCCATTGATGTTAATGCCGAGTCCTCTCCAGTCCAGAAGCTTGAAAACGTCTTCCAGTGCAGCGGTGAACAGTTTCGGAGATATAACGTCTCCCTGTCTCACCCCACGCTGCAGCCGGATAGGTTTCGAATTCTGATCCTGGAGGTGGACCGACATGGTGGCGTTTTCATACAAGCACTTCAACACTTCGATGTATCGATAATCAATTTGGCACCGTTGGAGAGACTGCAACACAGCCCAGGTCTCGATCGAATCAAAGGCTTTCTCATAGTCCACAAACGCCAAGCATAGTGGCCGATTATACTCTTCGGTCTTCTGTATAATCTGCCGCAGCGTATGTATGTGGTCTATGGTGGTATACTGACAAAAATATCGGGCACTAATAAAATAGCACCTTATATTTAATTTCATTATTTTGGTGGAGCTCTGTTACTATTATATATATATACAGTATACAGGGTGTAAGGGACAGGTTTCCGAAAACTTTAAGGGCTTGCTCAGTAGACGAAACTGAACAACTTTCCACAAGAATTTTTTTCAGGAAACGAAAAAAAAAATCGGCTTCTCCATACAAACTGTCCAATCAAATTTATAATTTTGTATGGAGAAGCCGATTTTTTTTTTCGTTTCCTGAAAAAATTTCTTGTGGAAAGTTGTTCAGTTTCGTCTACTGAGCAAGCCCTTAAAGTTTTCGGAAACCTGTCCCTTACACCCTGTATATAATACATATTTATTTATTAAATAAAATCAAAAATGTTTATTTGAAATAGGTAGCACTGTACACTCTTAGAATGTCATGACTTTACGAAGTTCCTTCCTACCTCTGAAAGTCGCATAGGTATCCAACGTTTCGGAAATTATTAATTGCTCTTGAAAGCTTTAATTATTAATACACATGTTTTATATAATTATATAATAACATTTTTAATATAACCATATTAACCATAATAAACTTGGCAGGAAACAATAGGGAAAGAGTTAATAAATTAAACATAATTTGAAATCGGAATAGCGACTGAGTCACACAGTGAGCCAGCGCAAGTGTCGGTCCCCCGCGCCGCGCCCGGCGGCGGCGGGCGCGGCGGCGGCGGTACCGACACGACGACACCGCGACTTAGTACAGTCACATTATAAGTAGAGCTTCCGTTGTATACTGCTGGTTTTATTTATTCGTTAAAAATATAATTATTCATATAAGAACTTAATTTCATTATTATAAATACAGCGTGTTAAAAAACTGTGTTTGAAATTTTAAGGGGTTACTCAGAATCAAGTAGGTACCTATACAATTCAGGAAAAATATTGAGAAAATCCGATCTACAATTATTTTTTTCAGTTTCTCATACTAAAATCTTAATAGTAAATAAAGAATTTGTATGGGAAACTGAAAAAAATAATTGTAGATCGGATTTTTTCAATATTTTTCCTGTATTCTACACTTGTTTCTAAGTAACTCATTAAAATTACAAACGCACTTTTTTAACACCTGTATAATAATTATAGAGGGTGACTGGTATTTATAATCTCCTTCTTATCGTGTGGCACATTTAAACCGTTCTATCCACAAGGTACCTATAGACGGCGGTATTTATATAAAAATATATATATTATATTTTTATGTATTGGTAGAAAAATACAGTTCTTTTGCCATTTCATCAAAGTTTTAGAACAAGATTTGTTCAGTTTTGTGAACATAATAATCAGTTAAAAGGCGCGTTGCGCGTCACCACCTCCAGAGCCAACCATTTGCTGAATCGATTTCTTGGCAAACATATTGACGATTGCATGCCTACATAAATTAAAACGTTCATTTGTTTTTCTTTATCAAAAAAAAATTGAAACTGTAATCTTTTATTTATATAATTTGTAATTGACGAAATAAATAATATATCAGTCGACAGTCGTTAGTCGGACGTCTCGTCACCCTCACATAGGGCGCTTTTATTGTCATGCGTGTGTCTGTATGCATGCGGGCCCCGCCCGCATGCGTGCGGCGTTCCCAAAGCGACCCGCGTGCGTGTGCCACGCATGACGATAAAAGGGCCCTAAAACATGTAATGAAGCGATATGTTGCGGGCGGCACGCATGCATGCACGGGTCGCAAGCGTGCAGAAACAAGCATGACAATAAAAGTGCCCATAGACATCAAATTATATTATTTATTAATGTCTCAACAGCGACCAGTCCATTCCTACATGATCCCTTCGGAAAGCGAGATAGATGCGCAGTTGCAATGTTAGCTAAAATCAATCGCATTTTATTTAATTATCGATCGTAATAAAAAGTGAATAGTTAGATACCTACTTTTATTAAATAACTGATTCTGTTGTTAAAATAAACATACATATAATAGGTTATTTACACTTACATAATTTATGTAAATCATGTACAGTACAAATGCTATACAAAATATGTATACTCTTCATCAATGAAGGTATTAAAAATAATGAAGGCTGGAATGGAATCCATCTTCTACAGGATGTAACAAAATTAGTGTAGGACCCGTTAACTGGGGATTCTACTCATCACACTGAACAACTTTTGTTCTACGACTTTGCTCAAATCACAAAAAAAACTTTGGACATTTTTTTTGTGATTTGTACAAATTGATTGATTGATAATTATTTTTGCCATTATTGTATGGAGAGTCCAAAAATCTTTTTGTGTTTGAGCAAAGTCGTAGAACAAAAGTTGTCCAGTACGATGAGTAGAATCCCCAGTTAACGGGTCATACACCAATTTTCTTACACCCTGTAGAAGATGGATTCCATTCCAGCCTTCATTATTTTTAATACCTTCATTGATGAAGAGTATACATACTTTGTATAGCATTTGTACTGTACATGATTTATTTAAATTATGTGAGTGTAAATAACCTATTATAAGTATGTTAATATGTATATTATACTTCTGAGACTTTCTAGGACGCAATCCAAGGCAAGCTTATTCAATATCACTAACGAATGGTGCAATGTGCTGTGTTATACGGGATATTTTTATCCTTTGACAACTACAACTACGACAATATGACGGTTTTTACTCACGAAACTGAACAACTTACCATATGGAACGTTGTTCAGTTGCATAAATGACATATACCGTAGGAAAAGTTTTCAGTTTCATTAATACCATTTACCGTAGGGAACGTGTTTCATTAATGGCATCTAACGTAGGGAAAGTGTTCAGTTTCATGAATAACATTTACCGTAGGGAATGTGTTCAGTTTCATTAATGGCATCTACCGTAGGGAAAGTGTTCAGTTTCATAAATAACATTTACCAGAGATGTGCAAAATAGGTTATAAAATGTATTTAAATGCAAAATACAAATATTGTTATTTCAAATACAAAATAGTTTTTCATTTTATATTTAAAATACTAAATTCAAAATACGCATTTACAAAATGCTTTATTAAAATAAAATACATTTAGTTTCAAACTATCTTTATTTTGTTAAAAAGTTTATTCAGCCAGCTAACAGGCTGGTAAATTTACTTTGATAACTTACTTGAATTAAATTTACTTAACAGATTTTAATAAAATAATTTGCTCAAATACACTGTCGCTCATCTTTCTCCTGTGTGGTCTCATAATATATATTTTATATAATATAATATTATTTATGTATTTATTGATACCTATATGTATTATGTTTAAATAAAAACCATAATTGCAGCCACCCGTTACTTGCTTTTAAAACTATACAATCCTATAAGTTTCCAAGGTTGCCTGGAAGAAATCGCTCAAAGCGATAAGGCCGCCTTTGCACTGTCTGTAAATATTTTTTGATGTCTCTGTACTATTGGTGTGCAATAAAGAATATTTATCTTATCTTATCTTATAATCATGCCACCATAAGAAAAAAACCTTTCTACCGGCGCAGAGCTAGGCAAGCAGGTATTATATTTCAAGAATAACTCCTTTACTGTAGGGTATTTATTTAATGATTGGTCAAATGATATGCTTTCTCAACCAAAATCAATGGTTGCTTGATTAAAAATTTAAGAGGTATAGGTTTTAGGTTATTAAGTATAGAAGTTAAATAAACATTTTTCGATTATTTAAGTTTTTATTTGTATAACTAATAAAATAAAACAAATTATCGACATTTCTCCGGTTTTTTCATAAAACCTGCTCGAAAAAAACGGAGTTGAAATTTATCTCCGGTTAAGCACTAGTTCGTTTGGTTCAACGCATTTGGCAACCTAATGTCGTTTTCGGCTTAGCTGCTCTGTCTGTTCAGAGCAAAGTCGAAAACTGCCGAGCTATTCCGAATGTTTCCGAGCAGAAAACGATAAAGAAAGCAGTTCAATTCAGTGTTGCCATAGTGAGAAAAAAAGTACCATTTTTCATCACATTAATCATTAATTCTTTTTTTGTTTC
This sequence comes from Coleophora deauratella, assembly GCA_958295455.1. NCBI lineage: Eukaryota > Metazoa > Arthropoda > Insecta > Lepidoptera > Coleophoridae > Coleophora > Coleophora deauratella. The sequence continues at coordinate 5,556,446 of OY282412.1, forward strand.
CAAAACTTAGCGTAAAGTATTTTGTATTTCGCAAATACAAAATATGTCCTAAAAGGTATTTCAAATAAAATATAAAATGCTTTTCTAAAAAAAGTATTTAAATACATAATGGAAATAGGTATTTTGTACATATTTTGCATTTCAAATACTGTTATTTTTAAAATGTCACATCTCTGACATTTACTGTAGGGAATGTGTTCAGTTTCATTAATGGCATCTACCGCAGGGAAAGTGTTCAGTTTCATGAATAACATTTACCGTAGGGAATGTGTTCAGTTTCATTAATGGCATCTACCGTAGGGGATGTGGTCAGTTTCATTAATGGCATCTAGTTTGCCGCTTTTCAGCGGTGCAGTGTTGTGCATTGTATAATGTAATGGATGATAGTAGTATATTAATAGATGCATAAATTAATTACTGAGAACTCTCAGTATCAACTGATACTAAGGCCTCATTTTTATTATTTTTACCTCTTTTAGGGTGTGTATTGCAATTTTATAATATTTTAAAAAGTAACTGTAAATACAGCTTACTAACTGAAGAAATCAACGTTAGATAATATAAATGTACTGTTTTTTTTTATACATATTTCATTTGAACAAATACTTTTCAAGTCAACTCTGGCTCACTGATTTTCGGTCGCTTCGTCGCTCGCCGTCAATCTATGACGTTGAGTTGAGGACTTGAGGTGCGTAGTAGCCGCAGGCGTGGGCCGCCAAAGTTACGCAACCACTTTTTGTCGTGTGATTTTTTTTTACTTTGAATTTTTTTTTTTAATTTGAATAATGTTTCTTTATGAACTTTAGCGTTTTGGTGCTTCGCGTTGGTGCTTGATGCTATCACAAAAAAATAACGCAGTCGTTACGTTAAGCGCTTGAAAAGTTCTGACACTGAAGTTTGCGACTAGTCCCACTTTAACACACGCCTCCACCAATACAGACTTGGCCCCCGTGTGTGGAGTATGGCCTAACCTTCCCGAGGTATGGGAAGATACCCGTGCGGTAGACTACGTAACCGTGCCCCAATATGGCCCCAGACCCCCAGCAGTGAGGGCGATGGATCGCTGACAATATTAGTGTTTGGCACTATTTTAGTATAATTAAAGAAATATTTATTATATTAATAAACATTGTACATATGCTATAAACTTTTCATTAACAAACACTGCAAAATAGTCAACAACTAATTAAAATATCTAATCAATAACATCTGCCGTCTATAGATAATTAAAAATGAATGTGTTATATACATATTTACGTGATGTAATAAATTTATGTGATCCGTTACTGGGGCTTCTTATCATACTGAATTGAATGACTTTACTCAAATCCCATAAAATAATAAAATCTCCTTACGAAACTGACCGCACAGCTGCCAGTATGTAGGAGTCTAATATTTTATGTTGCAATTTCAAAAAAGACTGGCAACACAAATTCAGTCTAAAGAACACAAGCCCCAGTTGACAGTTCCTTCTATTGTTTTACACTTGTACATTAAATGAATTACACCTGTACATTAAATAAATTATTACACTTGTACATTGAATGAATGTTAGGAAAAAATTTTGGTATATAAGTTGAAATAGTTTTTATTTCACTGTTAAAATTTACGACGTAGCTACAAATTAATCTGTAACAAATAACATAAGTAAGCACCACAACAAAAGAACTAAATATTACTATACTATAAGTAAATACCACAAAAAAAAAATAAAGAACTAAAAATTATAAAAAATATATTTTATGTTTTAATCATTACATTTTACAGTTTAATAATCACGGTGAACAATTTTATCAAGCAAGTTAGATATTGTATCAACTGTCGAAAGCTGATATCGACGTAAGTGTACATAAGTTCCACCTGCGCGGTTCGTTGCTTACTTCATGGTAAATTGAAAATGTGTATAGCTAGAGCTAAGGGGCCGTCCATTAATCACGTGATGTTTTTAGCAATTTTTAGACCCCCCCCCTGGTGATACGTGATGCGATTTTAGACTACCGATTTTATACAGGTACATATAATGTAATTTAATTCTGGGAAATTAAGCACCGTGATAAAAATTTCCAGTCAGACATTAAGGTTGCAGGTTGTTTCTGACTGCCTATAGCCGTTTGAACCATGGGAAGAGTTAAAAACAACATAACAACAACATGACAGTCCGACGTTTGGAACTTACTCTAGAAATCGCGCGTTCAACGAAAAAATAAATACACGTGATGTCTCAGTACACCCCCCTCCCCCCCTGTGACATTACGTGTTTTTTTTCTGAAAACCCCTTCCCCCCCCCCCTTTGAGCCTCACGTGATTAATGGACGAACCCTAATGTACAGAATGTTATTATATTTAAAATAGTTGTAGGAATAGAACCCGTTAAGGAGCTTTCATACAAATCGATCAGCTGTTGTACCATACTTTTTTGTTTTACGTTTACTATGTTCGCTAATGCTTGTAAGGATATTTGTAACTAAATTTAAATACATATTTTAACGCGGTTTGTGAACGTATTGTTACAAAAAAATATTGTGATATTGATATTATATTTGTTCAGTTTTCTATGGAGAGTCGTAAAATTACAATATTTTTTGCGAATTAAGCAGGGTCTTAGAACAATTTTTTTAGTAAGTATGATGATTAGTGTGTCTGTTTTGTTTGTTACACCGCATATATTTTTTTTATAATTTACGAATAGTTAAATATTTTTACACAAACAATATTATTATCCACTTTTAATATAAAAGATTTTGATGTCTTGCACTTTCAATAGATTATTTAATAATATAATGAGGTAGGTACTTATGTCATTACGATTAATACGATTTAAACCGTTTTTACGGGAAATTACGGTTTTCATTACATATAATCGCTTAATTAAGCGTCGATTACGTGATTTTCCGGTTTTTATTGAAAAAACGCGCATATACGTGAAATTACCGTTTATACAGTGACATATACATAGAAATAAACTTCCTGAGATAGCTTTCATGGTTTAATTCACATAAAACAGTAAATTAAAAATAATTAACAATAAAAAGCAATTGTGGCGGTAGAAGCATATTGTAGAGGCGTAATTACATTATGAATACGAACGTACCACCTGTAAGAATTAAATTTTAATTTCAGGCTAGTGACTCAAAACCTTAATTATAATTTTATATTTTTAGAATGTACAGGTTGTAAAAAATAGGCGTAGCACCCGTAAAATTGAGCTTCTTTCTACTCATAAATAATGTACTATTTTTGTTTCTACAACTTTTGCTGTGCGATTTAGGTGAATATCAAAACGTATTCAGCCAAGACCCTACACAGGTTGTTATAAAAATAGGTCTTTCAATTTTCCATAAAAATCAACCAGATTATTGGAAATAAAAAAAAAACATTTGAGTGAGTTTATGATTAAAAGCAACAATTTAAATAATATCAGTACCTTTGTATGTACTACATCATTATAATTAAACATACAATATTTTAGAATCACTGACGTAGAGGCTTTAGTCAGTTTCGTCCTATAACCAAGCGCCCTATTTGGTTGAGCTCTAAGGGCGTCCGCTGCGTTAAGCGGGTGCACGGCGCGGGCGTCCGCTCCGGGTGCTGTTTCATGTCATTTCATAGAGCAGCGCTGCGTGAGGCGGGTCTCCCGTCGCACGCGGCGGGTCGAGTACGCTCGTGTGTCCCTGCTATGGAGCACACAAGCGGAGCTGTTTCTAGAAAATCAGTAAGCGCCGCTGCGTTATCCGTGTTGCGGGCGCCCGCGACGGGTTAAATTTGTCCGCGACAGAGCACGGTGCGGGTCCCCGCGGCGGACGTTCGCGCCGTGCACCCGCTTTACGCCCACCCAGCGGACGCCCTTATAGGACGTTATGTAATGGACTAGCACTCTGCTGGTATACGTTCATTATGACATAGGTAGGTATTGTACTAAACCACGGCGGCGGCGGCAACGACGATATTTTATCTGAACAATGTTTATAAAGCTGATTGCATTTCCCTATAATTAAAAAAATATATTTAAAAATTACCTTTTTTGAGCCTCTTTTCTTCTTGTACGATCTTTTTTCAGAATGATATGCCCGCGCCTTCGTCGACATAAACTTCACATGTACGTAAACAGATAGACCGGCGAAAATCCGTGGGAAATTAAATGTTTCATATAAACTTTATCCCAACTCACCCACTTGACTGTGTGGGATCGATATAGGTACCTATATATGTTCATTTTCCAATATCTATCATCAGTCGTGTAATTAAATAATTATTCTTTTTTATAACCTAGATGTTAGTTAATTATAATTATATCGACGGGTAAAAGGCTATTTGTTTTAAGCGATATTGTAAATGTTCAGGAGATCGTTTTAATAATTTATTTCGTGGAAAAATATAATAATTAAAAAAAACTTCTTATTATTACTTACTATTACAGATTATTGATATTCTAAATATTTTAATTTTATTAAGAAGTTAATTTTTACTGAGTGTTTTTATAAGATAAGTTTTAAAAGGATCTGCTCAATATTTCTAAAAATGTCGCTTTAATACAATTTGCCTTTCACCCGCGTCGATATAAAGTTTTAGGTGTTCAGGGTTATTCGTATCGTTATCAAACTTATCAGCCCGTACGTATGTAGTTACTAAGTATTCTTTGCTTACCGTTTCACGAAACACTGTGACGTACTTCTTAAATCGCAAAAAACGAATTTCCATACCAAGTTGCTACTTTTTCGATCAATTTGTATGAAAGACCAATTTTTTGTTCAGTTTCGTAAATAAAAAGAATAGGTACCAATCTCTGTGAAGAAAATAGGAAGTTGATACATGTTAGAATGTTACATACCTATTGCATCTCTATTACTGTATGTTGAACGTAGTTACTCGTATGTATCCAATTCAAAACAAAATGGCGCATCAATTAAGGTATACCTACCTAAAGTATATGATATAAAGAATGTTTTGATCATTATCATATCGAGGTTTTTCTAACCGCAAATATAATTGATATTTAATAATAAAATATCAGAATCAGGTTTGTTAACCGAAAAATAGTAATAAATTCTAATCAGCATGCAATAAGTTTCTTTCTACATATAAAAATAAAATATTGACGCATGGAACCGAGATAACGCGTAATTTTCAACCGACTTCAAAAAAAGGAGGAGGTTCTCAATTCGTCGGAATCTTGTTCACCGATTACTCGAAGACGCCTGAACCGATTTCGAAAATTCTTTTTTTGTTTGAAAGGGCATACTTCACAGGTGGTCCCATATAAATTTTATCGAAATCGATTCAGCGGTTTTTGAGAAAATCAACAAAACATAGCAAAATTGGAGTTGTTACGATTGAAGTCGGTTGTTTTTAACGTATTCAGCGTGGTCAATTATTAGGTGTCCACACATGATGTAAGGAACGTTGCGATTCGTTGCGTGTATCTGTTTTTCCCGCGTACATAATACGTACGTAACGCTGGCCTTCAACTTGACTCGTCCGTCCGGAGCGGCTTTCGACCTCGTATGCGTCTTGCGACTTGGTTTGAGCCCCAGACCTATAGTAGTAGGTTTGCTCAGACAGGCTCACAATTACGCTCAGCAGTGAGTCGCCGACGACGACGTCAGAACCGCGCCCTAGTGACTACTTGTGCTGTGCCATAGACAAAAAAAAGCTGTGATAGTGCGACACAAATACACTGCGCCAATCATTCAGTGGACTAATGGTATTATGTGTATGTATGCTGATAGTTTGTCAGTAGAAAAATATTTTGAAAAACTGAAAAACTATTTCGAAATCTCGGTCAATTTTTGAAAGTTTTATTTAACTAGCAAAAAAAGTAATGTCATCGACAAAACAATGTGTTTTTAATAAATAAATGCGTCTCATTTAATGGAAAATTTTTGCAGTGCTCATGGTATGTGTAAGCCAGATAATTAAATGTGATTTATTTTTATTTGACATCTCTTCTAATTAATTACGACGAGAAATGTTACGGATTTCTAGGGTTAATACTGTTAAGTTGCTCTTCTTTGAAATTGTAATGGAATTGTAAATTCATTGGTTGATTAAATCAACTCCCTGTATAAATATTGTGAAGTAGAACTATGACTCGCCAATTCATAGCTAAATTATCTATGAAATATAATGGAGAACGAAATGGGTATTGAAATATAATGATAATGTTGAGCAATCTATTTGCTCGCTCGAATGCGAAAAAAAGAGAACAGAAAGGTGGAGTAATTATTTAATAAATTCCCTATACTTATTTATAAATATAAGAGGTGCATTGAATTGAAATATACAGTAAAGTTGGCGTTATAAGGTGTAACTAAATTTAGCTGAAAATATTTAAAATGGACTAGATAACTTATGAAACTGAACAACTTATGGAACTGAACAACTTGTGAATCTGAACAACTGGCTACATGCATTTCGTCACGATTGGTCCAGGCGTAAATAGAATAAATAAACACATTTTCTCATTTATAATAATATTAGTTAGGATTATATATAAAGTGAGCGGTCGGTCGGTGAGAGGCACAGTTAGGAAATACTGGTTGTTAAAAAAGTACGTTTGATAAGGGATTAATGAGAATACAAAATATTGAAAAAATCCGATCTACAATTTTTTTCAGTTTCCCATGCACATCCTTAATTCAATATTCAGATTTGGTATGGGAAACTGAAAATAAAAATTGTAGATAGGGTTTTTTTCAATATTTTTCCTGTATTCTTTCCTATACTTGATTCTGAGTCTTCTTCTCTAATTTAAGAGGTGGGCTCCTGTCGGTGTAGCTCACACCTTAAAGTTTCTAACGCAGTTTTGTAACATGTATATTTTAGGTTTAATATTTATTTACAAGTGCGGTGCGGCCCGCTCACCAGGCAGAGTGGGTAGAAAACAATAATTAGATCTCATCCCGCCGGCTCCCGACACAAGTCCCTTCGCAGACTAGACGGTTCAAAGAAAAACACACTAACACAAGCACCCTAGTTTTATAGCTTTCATACTTACTTTGTACTTACTACATAATCAAACAAATTATATTGTGTTGTAGGTATATGGTTGTTGACGAAGTATAATCAATGCATTGGGGTAGTTGAATGCTACCTTTAATACTAGTTACAGTACAGAGTAAGTCATTTTATATTGAACTTTGTTCTGTTATAAAAGTTGTTCAGTTTCATGATATTGGGTTAGGTTAGGGTGAACAAATGAAAGACGTGTTGACCAGAATAGTTCAGAATAGTATTTTCTATTCTGAATTTAGGAAAGGTGCGTGTTCTCTGCTTAGAGGCGCGGTTACACGAGACCGGATCAGAAAGAAGTGAGATGAGTGAGACGTCGCTATACAATCCAAAGTCAAATTGTTTGAAACAAGGGGCTATTGTATTAAACTAATACATACGCGTATAACAGAGAAAGATTACTAAACCACTTGTTAAAGTGAGACAGATTTATTTTTGTAATTATCCAACACGTGATTCATGAATTGTTCACTTATCTACACTCACCAGTTAAGGAGTTTTCAAGTATGAACCAGTCATCCTATAAACGCCGTTAAAACGCGTAAATTCGCGAAAAAACTGTTACAATACTTACAATCCATAAATTGATCGCTTAAATTGTTGTATGTTAACAACCCATTACGTCCCCACTGCAGGGGCACGGGTCTCTTCCCATAACTCGGGAAGGTTTTAGGCCATACTCCACACAAATTGTTGTATTGTATCGCTCTGCAGAAGAGAGTGCAAGCCAATGATATATAATGTTACTATCGTAATGCTCACTGGTGCAAGCTTAAAATTACGCAGTGGCTACTAAACCTAACGTATGAAGAGACAGAGAAACTTATTTCTATAATCGTATAATGCAGAAATGATGCAATTAAATATGTTTACCATTACCAACTTAAAATTACATTCCATAAAACACATAGAACCACATAAACACACACATACAAAAACACACATTCACACATGCACACACACAAACACACACACACACACACACACGCACACGCACATACTATGTCTAAGCACTATATGTTTCAAAAATGTTTATTAGATTTATTGTTTTATTACTATCTTATGTTTAAACTATTTCATAAAATTAAACAAGATGCATGTCCCTTAGATTCTATAGAAAAATATATATATATATATATATATATATTATATATATATATATATATATATTTGCTTCTGTTCCTAAAATTTATTTTTTAAGAGTCAGTAATGTATTTTCAACAAACTGATTTGTTCACCATAGTAAGGCGCAGGTCCGTGGAGAGGCAGTGGCTGACGCCCATAACACAAGTATACCTATACTTAGCATGGGCATTAGCTGCAAATTTATCAAGCTGACGTAAGAGCCAACCAATAAAATTGTATAGTTTATTGTAATTGATCTATTTTTGTACTCTTAATTTTTATGAATAAAAATTATTATTATTATTATATTATTATATCAGAACGTAGCCGCGTGTTTTGTGACTACAGTTTCCTTATACATGCGGATCACATTATAAACCCCACAATTATGTACGCGATTTTCCGGTTTTCCGAAAAATATACTCGTAGGCAAATTCGCGTATTTACGATTTACACGATTTGACGGTGACATATACAAAAAATCGATTTACTTTTTATCAAAAGTCAAAAACCCCATTTTGTTCTAAATATTTAAAATATTTAAATTAGTAAGTACGTCATGAAATAGTCGTTTTAATACTCACTTTGAAATTTTATAATGTAAAAAAAAATTAATGGGCACGCCATTACATTATTGAAAAATGAAATCCAAGTAATTACGTTTTTCTGCGATTGGATCTGGATAGATCCAAGCGAAATATTATTCTCGTAATTAAAATAAGAGCTTTTTTTGAATAATACCTATTTCATCATTTATTTTTGATACGGGCATCTTAGTCTACCCCAAAGAACTTGTATATCTACTGTACTACATATATAAATTCCTTGGTCTACCCTTTGTGTAAAATGTCACATGTAATAGTATTGTAAAGGGACGACGACGCGACGTAGCACTTAACTCTTTTATGAAGACTGCTACGCACTATGATCTTCATGTTATCCGATATTCCGATATTGTTTAATATAATGGAAGATGTATATGTTGTATGTGTTGTGTAATTTAGAGACAAAGTGAGGCAGGTATACAGACAAACGAGGTCGCTTACGTAACAGAACGTAGGATGGGTTCACCGGAGAGTAGCTATTCATAAAATATCATATCTAGTCTGTAATGCCATCGCTACCGAAGGGACATCAGCAGAAAGGTAACATTTTTAGGGTTCCCTGTGCAAACGGTGCTAACGGAAACCTAAGTCCTACCTATTAAGTCTACGCCACCGTTTGTCTGTCTACCTTTCCTTCATTTTAATTTCTGTATCTTTTGAACTGTAATAGATGGAAGGTTAATGTTTTTTCCAGATGCTGTGTAAAAAAATCAGTACGGTTTCCATACAAGAAAATTTTCGTTTTTATTTTTGCTCTTTCGTTTAAACGGTAATAAATAACATACAAGTTTCAAACTTAGTCTGAAACCAAAATTTTTACATATCGACGGGGAAGTGCTCCTAACTTATTTTTTTTACGAAAACGACTTATGAATGCAGTTCGATAGAGAATGAATTTGCGCGTCTACTGTTATATGAATTAAGTTGAAATTCGTGTAGCTAGGCACCGAGGAAATATCTCCTATATTAAGGTCCATCACAACCTGATTAATTTTGGCTGGAAATATATTATCACTAAGTTTTTAAACTTTGTAAGTTAGGAGTTGTTAGCACTTCCCCGTCGATATGTACCTACTTGTACAAGTGAAAGTTCATTACCCTCTTCGTCATGCAAATACAATACAGCACTTTCTCAAATTGTCCACAGCAAAAGAAGTGCAGAAGCGCTGGCGTTCGATCCGCGATTCCTTCACCAAAGCGTATCGGCAGGGCAAGTGCGTGATGCCGGAGCAGTGCACGCCCGGCTCACGGCGCTACCAGTACCACCGGCAGATGGAGTTCCTGCTGCGGGCTCTGCAGAACAAGTGAGTTGTTCATCATCCCTTCCTTCCTTCATCAGCTGTCCATATGATCAGTATCAAGTGTTCATCATCATCTCTTCATCAGCTATCCATATGATCAGTACTACCGGAAGACCATATTCCTTCTGCATACTCTGCGGAACAAGTAAGTTGTTGATCATCACTTCATTAACTATCCATATCGTCCCTCGTACGATTAACTCTCCTATCTCAGATTTTTGATGATTTGAACTTTTTCTAATTGAAATACGGTTGTTTTTAAGAACTTGAGAAAAATGAGATAGGAGTGTTAGTCGTGCGAGGGACGATATGATCAACTGCACACGATATCCCTTCTGCATGCTCTGTAAAACAAGTGAATCGTTCATCATTCCTTCATCAGCTGTCCAAATGCTATTAATGCCAACTCCTTCAGACAAATGTAAATAACTAGTGAGTTACCGTCGATTATCAGATTATGGGGGTAAGTAATAGAATCTATAAATACAAAAGATATATCATTTAGAAGATATACAAACCAAACATAAAATTTTCTTAAATATAACGATTGTCACATATAATAAACTCTAGACATAATTTTATAAAGAATAATTTCATAAGGTATAATAAACGCTGTATATAATAAACATACAATATAACAATCATATGATATAAGACTCATTTAACCTACTATTGATAACATATAACATATCTTAGATATAAATTTAAAAGATATAACAGTGGAGATGACAAAACTGAATTGACAAAATATTGAATCGTAAGGCGGAATATACAGAATGCGAGTTTTTAAGAGCTTTGGCCTCTAACTTGAGTTTGAAAAATAATTAATTTAAATTTAATTAAATGTTAAAACTCAAACTCAATTTTTATTTTATTTTATGCTTAACACATGCTTATAAATCGTCATTTTTTTCTACCTAGTACAAGTCCCTACAACGCGGGACTTGTACACTCAGCGTTACGGGAAGTGTAAAATGTTATTTTCTTGTTAATATTACATAACTAATGTGAACTCTTTATAAAATATATTTTGTATACTAAATAAATTGAATTTTATTTGTAAAGTATAAAAGCACCAGATGTAAGCAAGCACGTAAGCAAGCATGCAAGCAAGCATGCATGCAAGTAAGCAAGCATGCAAGCAAGCAAGCATGCAAGTAAGCATGCATGCAAGCAAGCATGCATGCAAGTAAGCAAGCGTGCAAGCATGAAAACAAGCAAGCATGAAGGCAGGCAAGCAAACATGCAAGCAAGCAGTTGATCTGTGGTTATTTTATCAATCAAACCTAACACGGCGACTGTGAGGGGAGGCGAGCATCACAGTCTCCGAACCTAAATTATCCGAGTCGGGGTGCTCCGAATTCCCGAGCTCGCTTCGCTCGCTCCCACATCCTATTTAGAATCCGTGAGAATTTTGTATGTATTCTGAATAGTAGAATTTTCATAAAAAAGCCAGTAGAAAATAAAACCCTGGTAATTTCTCTGCTCACTCACTGCATTATATCTAAAGTTATTATATCTTATGAACATTATATCTCGAGAATGTTATATGATAATAATGATATGTATTATAAATGTTATACCAAACGATTTTATATAATGTAATCGTTAGAGCTTATAATTGTTATATTCAACAAAATTATATCATCTGTTGGTATATCTCGTGATAATTATAGTATTTGAGCGTTATTGAAATGAAAATATATCTCCCGTTTTTATATAAAATGAGACGCACCCGATTATGGCATTCCCACTTTATACATATGGAAAGGTGTGTCGATTAAAACCGTGATTAAAACTGTTGATTTGCGCATATTTACGGCGCACAATAATGATATGCATATACGGTTATGCATACCCTTCTTCTCACAAGAATGATCTTGTGCGCTGCTAAAATAATCAACACGATTGATCCAAGCTTATTACCTAGATATAAGCCTTGTTTGTTTGTTGTTGATTGTGTAAACCACAGTCTAATGTTATACCTATATACACTAATTTGTACATTACTTACTTACTGACATAATCAAATCTAGCTAATAAATGAAATGTAAACTGGTAATCAAGCCATATGTCATTAAAATTACACGGAATTTTAATTGCAAAATTACATACAATACATAAAACTGTTGTCCCCTTTGCAAAACCGGTGGACGTCTATTTTAAACTCTCTAGCATTGTCTCCACAAACTGTGTTAGGTGTTAACTCATGTAACCATTACGTTGCGTGGGTAGTTGCTTCATCTAATTATACCTAATTATATAAAAACTTTATTGTGACTGACTGATTGACAAAACTTAGCGTAAACCATCGAAGTTTGAAAATTTTAAAGGATCATACATACGTCTTACGTATATTTGTTTTATACTGTGAGTGAGGAGCACTAAGAATAAGAATGCATTTTTTTACCTCGATTCCAAAGTGATGTGGGCTATTGAAGTTTGTATGGAAAATTGAATTTCCAACGGATTCTTACATCTGAATATTTCACTGACGAAGTCGCCGTCACATGCGTGACACAGATTCATGTTTTTTTAAATGTATATAAGTAATTGAATATCTTTTGTTTTAGGAAACCGAGATACTCCCAAGACAGATATGAATCGTTTTCGGAACTGTCCAATTCGCCTCAACATCCACCGCCGGAAGACATTCGGATCAAAACAGAACCTTTAGACAAACCTCTAGACTTAAAAACGAAACCAGACGTACCAGAGAAGCCAGAGACAGTAGAAAAGAGCAGTCAAACCGGCATAGACAATGGAAACATCAACCCATCACTAGAAATCAAAATAGACGCTAACTCAATATTGCCTGATGACCATTTTGATGACGACAGATCGTTCATGAACTCTCTAATACCTCTGTTCAAAAAAATGGACGATGATACACGTCTGTTATGCAGGATTGAGGTACTAAAAATTATAAGGTATGCGCTTCAGGGGAACAAATGTTTTGAGGCGCTTAAAATTGCAGAGGACACCTTTTTCAAGAACAGAATAAGTGGGATTCTTAATAAGGATAGTGAGCACACTACAAAGAACGAGTCTAGATTGTCTATGACCACGAGATCCGCTGATGGAAGCAGGCCTATAAGAAAACGAAAGGTAAGAACAAAATTATTCATATAAATAATATTAAATCTTCACTTAGTCAGACAAAACGTAAACGTATTGCATAAAATTAAAATTACTGCTACTAATACTCTAAAAATACTCCATGATTTCGCCTAAAATATCAAGGATTAAATTGGTAGGTAGATAGATTAAGTATTGTTTAACAGTCATATTTTATCCATAATAATTGTTAAGCCCTAGGCATCATCTTATCTGATGGTTAGTGATGATGATGCCGAATAATGGAGCCTGGGTTAATTTGATACCCCATTGCAATGGGGAACTGGCTGCCTTATCTCCATGCCGGAAAACATCAATGCCATTGATTAATATACAAGGTGTTAAAATAGTGCGTTTGAAATTTTAATGGGTCACTCAGAATCAAGTATAGAATACAGGAAAAATATTGAAAAAAATTTGATGTACAGTTTATTTTTCAGAGTCCCATATTAAATCTGAACGGTGAATCAAAAATTTGTAAACAGATAGAAAACGGAGAAAAAGTTGTAGATCGGATTTTTTCAATATTTTTCCTGTAAAACAAACGCACTTTTTTAACATCCTGTAAGTATATGTCGTGGCCAGATTATAGAATTGGCCATATCATGAAATGGCACATAGCTGAGGATTTCCGAAAAAACCTCCCTAGGTTAGTGTTTAGGTTTGGTCACTATAGTCTCTCTCTTATCGTGTGCCACATTTAACCGTCCTAACCACAAGGTATAAATGTGTAAATCTAAATACCCTACACGTGACCGCGGGTGATGCTAAGTCCAAAACTAGGCGACCGGCATCTATACCTTGTGAATAAGACGGTTAAATGTGCCACACGATAAGAAGAAGAAGAAAAAGGTATGTATAGAGACGGCGGCGGTTGCCTAAGGTACTGTTACCGTTTAACGGCGGTGCTACGTTGATTTTGTTTTGTCGGAGCTCCTCAACGATAAGTCATAAATGGATGATCAAGTCAAAGCCGTCTCACATTAGCGCTGCACTGTATGCCAAGAACCCTTCGGATCGGACATTTTGAGCTAAGCTTAGAGATCGATGCGTTTCGATATTCTAAATACCAGACAAAAACTCCCGAGTGTCAATTATTTCTAGTTTTTGAGAAAAAAAAAATCCAAAGTTGGTCGATATGTTCTATTTAGAAAATACAAAAAAATATTTTTTCCCGGAATAAACTATGCGTCCGTGAAGCTATTTACGACAAATTATAGACCGTTTAAAACAACATTTATTGATATGTACCGCTAGTCGAAAACGCAAGCGTAACGTGAAAAAATATTTTTTTTCCTTTTAACGGTTTTATTTTTTTAATAATAATATTTGATGTTAGTAGCATCCAGAAATCTACTCACAATGTAGAGAATTAAGTTGTGCATCGTCACAAAAAAACGCTACTATTAATACTGTGGGATATCGGAGATACTCGTTAATATGTTAAGTTGACTGAACATTTTGACTAGCAATATTTTAATTAAGTTTTTGCTATGAAGATTAAATTAGGCGCAGTAAACAATATCAAAAATAATACATTATTGAGCAATCAAATAGAAAATTAAATAAATTAAATTACATACACATTAATTAAATATAAATAAATTAATCAAAAAATAAATAATAAAACTACAATAAAATTTTTAATAAATAATTTTGATTAGCAAGTGTAGGTATACAGGGCGTTAACAAAATTGGTATAGGACCCGTTAACTGCGGATTCTACTCATCGTACTGAACAATTTTTGTTCTACGAGTTTGCTCAAATCGCAAAAAAAAATGTGGAATCTCCATACAAAAATGACAAAACAGAATGAATGAGGAGGCCAAAATTTTTTTTATGATTTGAGTAAGGTCATAGAACAAAACTTGTTCAGTACGATGAGTAGAATCCCTAGTCCTACACTGTATAAAATTAGACGTAGAAGAAAAAACAATTACCTACTCAAGTTTATGCACATAACTTACACATAAACACCACTCTTTTACGCTGGCATTCGAAAATCAAAGACTTTGATTTTGTTTACTGCGCCTAATTTAATCTTCATAGCAAAAACTTAATTAAAATATTGCTAGTCAAAACGGTCAGTCAACTTAACATATTAACGAGTAACTCCGATATCCCACGGTATTAACAGTTGCGTTTTTTTGTGACGATGCACAACTTAATTCTCTACATTGTGAGTAGATTTCTGGATGCTACTAACATCAAATATTATTTTAAAAAAAATAAAACCGTTAAAAGGAAAAATAAACTTTTTTCACGTTACGCTTGCGTTTTCGACTAGCGGTACATATCTATAAATGTTGTTTTAAACGCTCTATAATTTGACGTAAATAGCTTCACGGACGCATAGTTTATTCCGGAAAAAAATATTTTTTTTATTTTCTAAATAGAACATATCGACCAACTTTGGAATTTCTTTTCTCAAAAACTAGAAATAATTGACACTCGCGAGTTTTTGTCTGGTATTTAGAATATCGAAACGCATCGATCTCTAAGCTTAGCTCAAAATGTCCGATCCGAAGGGTTCTTGGCATACAGTGCGCTGTACTGTCCTATTTTATGACGCGGGGGTATGACGGGGCGCGCGGGGGTGTTGAAATACATAATATAGTATCGCCGCCGTGTGTGATAGCTTGCTATATTATCTGCAGATATCGTAAGATGAAATAGCACAATATAGCGCTAGTGTGTGACGCCCTTCAATTTCTATGATCCGGCCACGACATTTTTTTTTACCCTCAATTGGTAAGCCCTTGGCATCATCTCACCTGTTGGTAAGTGATGATGATGATGCCCAAGATGGAAGCGGGCTTACCAAGATACCCCAACGCAATGGGGAGCTGGCTATCTTATCTTCATGTCGGAACACATCAATGCTGTAAACATTAATGTTTGGCGACAAAACTTAGATAGGATGGTGGTAGCTAGCCAGGAGGGCTCGGAAAATGCCCTACCACCAACCAAACCGAGTCCTACAAAGTTGGACCCCGCCGGGAATCGAACCCGCGACCTCCTGATGTGTAGCGAGCGGACAAACCACTAGGCTACGGAGGTGGTTAAATATATACATAACATTATACATATAATATTAAAGTTGTTCTTAATTATCTACATATAATATTTATGTTGTTTACAGCACCGGTCGCCGTCGCCGATTCCCACGCCACCGAAAAAGAGAGGCCCTGGCCGCCCACGAAAGGTAAGAGAGATCAGTGGCGTAGCTAGGTACCCAAGGGCCCTGCCTGGTGCAAAAAAAATTGAGGCCCTATCCAAACATATTGATTATTACAAGTAAAAATATAGGGTGACTTTAAGTTAGTTCTTGATACGAAAGGCTATGCATGTGCTCATGATAACAATCAACTTTCCGTACCTATAGTCAAATCGCAAAAAAAAATTGGACCATACAAATCGATCAACTAACCGGCCAAATTAGTATGGTGTCCAAATTTTTTTTGCGATTTGATTATGGGTTTCTTAGTTTTGCTAGTCAGGGTCCGAGGGCCCCTTGAGCTTGAGGGCCCCGGTGCACGGCACTGCCTAGCCCTATGATAGCTACGCCCCTGGAGATCAATACTTTGATGCTGATACACAACAGAGTTATATTTATAGGTATTTTCATATCATCTTGTAAACAACTTATAACTGCCTCCGTGGTCTAGTGCCTAGTCCGCTCGCATCACGATTTCGCATCTGGTTCGATTCCCGACGAGTTTCAACTTTGTAGGACTCGGTTTGGTTGGTGGAAGGTCTTTTCTGAGCCCGCCTGGCTAGCTACCACCATCTTATCTAAGTCTTGCCGCCAAGCATCAATGTTAATAGCGTTGATGTGTTCCGGCATGGATATAAGATAGTCGGTTCCCCTTTGCGCGGGATCCCCTAAGGGGAACCGACCTGAATCTTGGTAAGCCCATTTCCATCTTCGGTATCATCATCATTTACCACCAGGTGAGATGATGCCAGGGGCTTACCGGTTGTGGATAAAAAAACTTTGCCTCTATAAAAAAAAGTTTCTTACCCACGTTTATTCACCGACAAACGCGGCAAATGGTAACTTTCCGTAAGGTAACATTCGAAACCGATACAAGCTTAATACCTCCTGAGAGCCTGAGGTAACACGATCTTAGAAATCGGAACCGTTTTTCTCGTGAAACTACGGTTTGCATTCCTTAAGACGGTTACGGTTTCCGGTTTTTCATGTTAGTTCGTAAAATTACGGTTTACGCAATTTTACGGTCACAGTCACCCAAAGGGCGATGGAGCGTGCTATGCTTGGTGTTTCCCTACGTGATCGAATCAGAAATGAGGAGATACGTAGGAGAACTAAAGTTACCGATATAGCTCTCAGAATCGCTAGATTTAAGTGGCAGTGGGCAGGGCACATAGCTCGTAGAACAGATGGCCGTTGGGGCAGTAAAGTTCTCGAATGGCGACCGCGCACCGGAAGGCGCAGTGTGGGCAGGCCCCCGACTCGGTGAACCGACGACCTGGTAAAGGTTGCAGGAAGCCGCTGGATGCGAGCCGCACAGGACCGGTCGGTGTGGAAATCCTTGGGGGGGGGGGGGGGGGCGGCTTTGTCCAGCAGTGGACGTCTTTCGGCTGATAGATAGATAGACGGTCAGATTGATACAATAAAAGTTAGACCGGCTTAAACTGAGGTTCATATGAGTTTACTTCTGCTCCAAATATTTTTTTCTGATTCAATAAATGTATTCTAGTTGGAGAAAGAAAGGCTTGAAAATGACCGTGCGAAGTTTTCGTCAAAACTTAATGTGATTTATTTATTATTATTAGATAATGGAAGAAATATTTTAAAATAAGATTCATTAACTCACAATAATCTACGGATTATTACATTTTAAAAAAAATTACGAGCTCAAAAAGTGTGATTACTCGCAAAAATTGTGAAGTTTTTAGTTACAAATTGTTTGTATTACATACTTTTTTTTTGTACATCCAGGTCCGGCCCCCACCATCGGACTCGGAAGACGACCCCCCACGCCGACGCTCGCCCAAGTCCAAGCAAACATGCCCCGCGGCCCTCGCTTGCCTGCCCGACCCCCCAGTCTCGGAGATGGACGAGGGACTGAACCGAGCGACGAGTGTCGCGCAGTTGTCCACACCTCTCTTTATGAAGGTAAGGGTTTATACGTACTTTATAAGCGCCCGATATTTTAGTCAGTGCTTCTACTCCTGACTCTGATCAACTTTCCCGAAGTAACCCATAGTCGAATCGCAATCATTTTCATTTCATTTTCATTTTCAAAAAATCGATCAGCGGAGGGCGGCCAAATTACCAACATTTTTTTTTGGGATTTAATTTCCTTGGGTTCCTTCGGGAAAGTTGATCAGACTCAGGAGTAGAAGCACTGACTAAAATTTGGGGCACTAATAAAGTAGCATCGATATATAGCAGTGACCCCCAACCTAAAATCCGCCCTGTATTTATTGTTACCTTTTTTATTACAATCACGATATTACACTTATTACAAAAGTTCCAAAATATGATAGTTGGATAATTTTTGGTTGCAAAATGCGATTATAAGAGTTGCGAAATGGGACATAGATATATACAAAGACAATCTGACGCTTTTTATAAAATTTAAAAAATGTGTCAATTATTATATTAATTAAATAATAACTAAATGTGATAAGTAAAACGTAATAATTAAAAATTGAAATGTGTATTATAAAAGTACAACAATTATTTATTTATGCAGTAAAATGTTTGTTTCTTTAAATTACAGATTGTCGTTATAAGTTTCTTCGGAGATTTTTTTTTTTTTTTTTTTTTTTTTAAGACGAAAGAAAAAAACCAAAACAACTACGACAAAATAATAACTTGTTCATATTTTGTTTTACAGATGTACAATTTGGGCCGTTCAAAAGACGCACCTCTACTTACTTCAGCGCCAAATATGCAGGTCTCCATCAAAACAGAACCAGCCGAGGAGCATCCTAACTGAACTAGTTTAAGCGTTTAAAGTATGGTTATATATAATACTGTGAGTTTAACTACGTGTCTTACTAAGCGTGAATGAAAAATGAAAAAGTTACTCAAAAAAGTTTTGAGAGAGTTATTGTGGTAACCACAATCGTATTGTTGTAATTGTTATTTTTAGGTGAGAATCGCTAAAGACATTTCTGAATTGTGTTGAAGGGAATATACCTAAATGATGATAGATTTTCATTATTATGTAACGACTTGTTTTTTTTTTCAAGTTCTAAATGTCGAATGATATAACTTAATATGATTACTTTGCAGTCCTGTGCAGAATATTTTTTTTTGTTTCGATATACTGTTAGTTAGGTTTTGTTCACTATGTAACACAGTTTATACTTGTCAAGTTATTTGATATTAGTCAGTTAATTATAAGTAGGTGTGTGTTAACAAATGTTTATATCAGTGTGATAATTTGATGCTATTCTACTGAGTCAACTGTTTTCGTTATAATCCATACCAAAATATTGCTCAATTCACTTCTTCTTACTGAGTGGCACATTTACTCCTGCTATCACAAGGGATTTAAGGGCGCAGTAGCCAAGATTTACACTTACAGACGTGTGCAACGCGACCTTCGTACGTATCTAGTAAGCAGTCATATGTGCAGGTTTCTTTACTACGTGTTCCTTCAAAATTAAAGCAATCTGAAGAAGTGCCCCCGTTAATTTTCCATCAATTCAGATAATAAAAAACATTTCTAGTTATTTAAGTTAAATTTAATTAATGTTTAGTGAGTTTATAATAAATGGACATAAGTGTAAAAGTGATATAGATATGAGATATTATTCTTGTAAACCTTCCTAATAGTTTGTAACATTGGGATTATGAACATTCCAAAAACTGTTGTTTATCCATTGGCCAAGACAATAACGTACCTAATTAAATGTACGGAATGTGAAATAAAACTACTATTTATAAATAAAAACTTTTATTTATTCTGTCTAAATTGGTAACCCTGCAAATGCGAAAAAAAGACTGGGTATAAGCAGTGACCTTTTAGTAACAGGGTATAAGCATCAGATTTCACTACTATACCTACACTCGCTTTCTGAATAGATTATATTTAATTAGAATGTAAAATGTCTTCAACGGGCTTTGTAATGCTGATGTCACTGAATTTTACATTCAATCCCGCCCTTTGAGGCGTGCAACACATAGGCCCAACGAAATGTTTGCCGGTTAAAGGAAATGGCGCCAAACGCAACAAAATCCAGGCGACGTTGTCCGTGGAATATTTCACGCAAACCACGTCGTTGACTTTGGAGATACGCAACCAAAACCTTCGTGGATTTCCTGTGAAGACACCTGAAAAGTTATGAAATCAGTTTTTTGCAATGGCAACGCTGGAGATTTTTGAAAAAGTTTCTACTTCCGGGTCCGGGATTTAAGAGGTCAAGTGAGGCTATTTTTTCGTTGTTTTATTATTATTTTATTCAATACAAATGCGTAGATAAAATCAAATCAAATCAAAAGGTTTTTTATTTAAGTAGATGTTTTGCACATACTTTTAAATCGTCTTTTTTCTACCTAGTACAAAGTTCCTACCACGCGGAACTTGTACACTCAACGTTTCGGGAAGTGTTTCCGAAGCGAGAAGAAACGTCGGCGTCGAGCCCAAAAGAAACTCGCTTCAACACATTTTTTTAAATAATGCTTAATTACTAATACAATGTATGTTATCAACAATACAGTTATCAGGAAGAGCAATACATTTCCAAATGTCTTTGTCATTCAGATATTCTATTATAATAAGCTTTTGAGGACAGACATTTTTTTACATACGTTTTGAATTTGTTTTCAGGCAGATTTGTTACATTGTCTGGTATTTTATTATAGAATCGTACACATTGCCCCACAAACGACTTTTTAAATTTGCTCAGTCTCGAATAGGCAATGTCAATGTTATTTATATTCCTTAGGTTTAAATCATGCCTGTCACTGTTTTTACGAAACAAATGCAGATTCTTGCGGACGTACATAATGTTCTCATATATGAATTAACTAGCAACCGATCCCTCAACGACTCGCGGGATCGCATCTGATAGATTGCGCGGATTGTCCTTTTTTGTAAAACGAAAATAGTTTCGATATCAGCTGCATGCCCCCAAAGTAAAATTCCGTAAGACATAATACTATGGAAATAACTAAAATATAATAATAGTATAATAGTGTCTATAGTTCATTCCAATCAAAAAAAGCAAAAGGTAAACAAACGTAGTATGCAGATGACATTGACATGTGTCAGATCCATAGTAAGTTTGTTTACGTTTTGCTTTTATTTGATTGGAATGAACCATACATCTGTTAACTGCCTAATTTTTTTGACGGCATAAGCAGCTGAACTAAGCTTTCCCGCTAAAGTTTCTATATGTGGACCCCATTGCAATGTAGCATCTAAAGTTATACCGAGGAAAACAGTACTATTAACAAATTCCAATTCATTACTATCTATGATTACACTAGCGTCAATATTTCTAACGTTTGGTAATGCGAATTTTATACATTTGGTTTTTTTAGCATTGAAAAAGAAGATTGTTGACAGTGAACCAGTTGAGTATCTTTGAAAGAGTGTTGTTTACTTCATCAGTTTTGTTTAATTTTCTATGAACTTTAAAAATAAGAGAAGTATCATCTGCAAACAACACTATACGCTAGACACGGGCGTTATCAGTTTTTTTGGAAAACAGTTTTGTAACCGATATGAAGTTTTCATATCGATATCGAAAACCGTTTTCAGATATAGACATAGACATAGACATATGTTTATTTTTGACACAAAAAACAATATACAAACAGTAATAATACTAGATTATAAAACGACAAAACGATATGGGTAGCACGATATTAATCGCTTTTCAAACGTAACTTATCTAGGTATTTGTTTAGAAAACGAACGGAAACACAAACTCACGCGTTATCAAGTCCAATCTAAACCGTATTGCAATAACCGTAATGTTCAATTCGCCTATCATCTGCTGATATCCGTTCTAGTTCAATATCTGCATTTCTTTCGCACTAATGAAATGTCTTTTTGTTAGACAGAGAGAAAGCGAATATGTCAAACCGTTCGATATCATATGCTTGGGGTTGCGGGAGTTTGTGTTTCGCGCGTTACTTAGCCGATGTATAGTTGTATAGTTTTACTAATATCCGATATTAAAAACTGCCATATCGATATGTTATGATATGAATCTCATATCCGTTTTTAGTTACGTTTTGATATATCAGACTCATGCCTAATATACGCAAGAAAAAGGAAAGGACCTAATATGGATCCCTGGGGTACCCCCATTATCACTTTAGAGCCGGAAGAATTGATGCCATTTATTTGAACTTTTTGTGTTCGGTTGCAAGGTATGAGTTAAGAAGACTGTGAGCCCCGTCTTCCACACCGTAATGCCTTAGTTTCATAAGTAGTGTTTGATGTTCAACACAATCAAATGCTTAAGATAAATCACAAAATACTCCTATTGCATTCTGTGAATCCTCAAAAGCATCATAGATATTGCGAATAAGTGCTACGCCTGCATCAGTTGTACACCGACCTTTTGTGAAACCAAATTGTTGGTTATGCAGGAGGTTATTATCATTAAAATGTTGTATCATTTGATTTAGCATTACTTTTTCAAAAAATTTACTAAGAACGGGTAACACAGAAACTGCTCTGTAGTTTCCCGGGTCAGTTTTGTTGCCAGACTTATAAAGGGGTATGACTTTACTGAATTTCATGAGGTCTGGAAAAACGCCAACAACACACACCAATCAAAAATAAACAACACACACCAGTAGCCCAATCGGAAACTTGGTTAGTGAGTACACTTCCAATCATAGGCTGGCCGTCATTAAATTCTATCCCAGCCTTGAGCCAATGTTTCTCATCCAAATAAATCATCAAACCAGCTTGATCGTATAAGGTTGTGAAATCAGCTTCGATACATGCCTGGAAAACAATATTGTGAATATTAAAAAAAACTTTGTCGAACTTATGTAAAACTTGTGTTTTGCGCGAGTCTTACTTTCTAGTCATGAAATGCTTTTATGATGTGATCAATCAGTCTTTAAAAAAAGGTTGTTCAGTTTGATACGAAATGCTACGCGATTTTATTACAGTGTCCATGACTCCATGTCCATTTTGAATAAATAAACAGGTAATATAAAGTCACTTGCGATTTAGAAGTTTGTTAGTTTCGGTGTAAAGAGAAACAATAGAAGTATAGAACATAGAATATTTGTAAAGAAAGAACAAACCTATCCATATGCACTAGAAAACGTAACCTAAATGACCTCAATATTCATTTATACTATTTTTAAAACTTACGGATAAAGTAAAATCTTCCGTGATTTCGACCCCATACACATGCCCTGTATTTCTTTTAAAATTGTACCATGTCACTTGCCAAAAATCTGTATTGTTATCAGTAGTAACCTCTAAGTTTCCATCTTTATTAACACTCCAGTTTGTTGGTTCATTTAGCCATTTAAAATCTGATAGCTTGATATTAGCCGGAGTCATTACTACTAGGAATAATAAGTAAATGTTAAACGGTTGTAGTCTGACTGACTAGCAAATAAACTGCTTGTTTACAACAACTGTATCATAAATAATTTTATTTATTTTTGGATTTCTAAGGAATTCTACTATAACTCTGCAAAGTAAAGTGCACCGGGCCACAACCGGGCTGTATTTACCGAGATTTTATTTTTCTTTTAAAAAGTACCTACTCATTATAGTTGGTCGATTGATACGTGATTGATACTGATAACAAAATCCAAGGTGATAAAGATAACAGAAAATGGGGAAGTACCTCGAAATCTAGCCCATTCCGGATTTAAGACTTTTAGTAGATTATTTTTCATCACTTGCAACACAGATCGCTGTCAAATTGTTTTTTCAAAGCAGCAACATTGAACAATATTCAAAATGGCGTCATTTCCTCTGGTCGCGGCAGGCACGCACCGTGATGTGAAAAACAAAAAAAATAAATTGTACGGTTTTATTAGTTGATAAAAGTAATTTTATTTGATTTAATTCACGTATAAACTGTTTGTGAAGTTTTGATGGGTAAACCAGGTATGTAAACTTGTTACGTTTGAAACTACCAACACGTGTATGATACCGCGTGGTGGTTTCATTTTTTTTTCTCTGCATTTATTTTAATTTACCATTGCAATCTGTAATCAAAGTGCTGTTCATTCTAGTACTGGTACACTATGTAGATCGCTGAAGTGAGGTTTTACTCAAAAGTGTATTTTAGACAAATATAGTTTGAGGTTAGGATGCTCAGGCCGACAGGCGGACCCCCAAGCCATTTTTCAATTTATCTCATCCTAAGCCCCTTTGAGATTGGGAGCACACAGCCGTTTAGGTCTGTCTTTGTGTAGAATCACAGGGATTTCAGAATAAACATTTCACCACGTGTAAGATTTCCAACACGCGTGTCCACATAAAAACAGGTTCCAATGGACAACGACATCAAGGAAATCCCCAAGGATATCATTTGACTGAAAACTTGCGTTTTTTATGGCACGTTGGGGATGAAATGTTTAATCTGTATACTTATACCGTGAAATTATTTACTTTGATGGCTCTCTTACCCTTAATTAAAGAAGAACTTGGCCATTTTAATCCGACAAATTACGACACCATATTTCTATTTCAGAGTTCAACGGAGGCCGCGGTGGCGGTGGCCGGGGCGGCCGCGGCGGTGGCGGCGGCGGCTTTAGAGGCGGTCGGGGCGGTGGCGGCGGTCGCGGGGGCTTCGGTGGCGGCCGGGGCGGCGGCGGCGGCGGCGGAAAATTCGAGAAGCGTGGGGGCGGCGGCGGCCGCGGCTTTGGTGGTAGAGGAGGAGGTATGTATCATGCTGCGTACAGTACAGGGTTTTGTACAGCTTAAGTCGGGCTCAGATTTGGCAACATCACATGACAGATTATTATATTGTGGAGTAATTACACACAGTATGGAAACTCCCTGCCGCTCTCATCTTGAGGAGAGTTATCGTTTTTATCCTAAAGGTAAATAAGCCTAAAAGTTTGTATTGTCTCGGGTGTGTTTGAACAGGGAATTGCTGTAAGCTGATCAGTTGCCCTAACAATGAGGTCAAATACAATTATTTTAGTGTTCAAATGATGAACAACCACAATTACCCTCTGTCTTGACCTATTCGTGAAGACTATGTTACCACATACCCACTACTGATTGTCTTCTTTTTATAAATAGCCTGAGCTAGTCGCCAGACATGTTACTAAGCTAGATGTTTGATTGCAGGCCGTGGACGTGGAGGCCGAGGTGGCGGCGGCGGCGGCTTCAAGGGAGGCAAACAAGTCATTATTGAACCACACAGGTATGTTCATTGTTATAACCTGAAGGTTTCCACAGCCGAACATAGGTCGCCCAACTGATGCTCAGTTACCTATAGTATAGTTTAATCACATTATAGTTTCTGAAATTTGTATTGAATTCTACTTCAACTTTGACTGCTCTATATTTGTAAGCTCATGCTTTTACTCATTAATTAATTTAAAACTTAAATTAGAATTTCTGAAAAGACCTACTAAATGATGTTATAATAACATAACTTTCGTTCTTCTGAATGCGAATGCTTGAAGCAAAATATGTTACTGATTTCCCAACTCTACTGTTATCAATTTAAGTACATATGTTTTCTTTTGTCAAACAACTTTTTTAAATTTCAGACATCCAGGAGTATTCATTGCAAGAGGAAAAGAGGATGCTCTAGTTACAAAGAATTTAGTGCCAGGATCAGAAGTTTATGGTGAAAAGAGAATATCAGTTGAGGTTTGTATTTTTAAACTTTTTTATCTCTTCTTCTCTTTAATTGATGTGATTTGGCATTGGAGGTTAGCCAAATCTGTAGTTCGTCAAGGAGGATTCTTGATGAACCTGCTTTCTCATGAGCATCCATAACTTAAAATCAGATATAATCATGGCTAAGTGCCTTAAAATTATTTATTTACAACAACAATTCTACAAAATGTTCTAAATGATGATTGTGGTCCCTCTAATCTTGACCTATTCGTGAAGACTATATCCACACACCCAACGCTGATATATCATCATATTCCCCTTCTTATTACTCCTTTGTAACCCTATCTAAGATAAAGCCTCTCTTCCAGACTGAAGGAGAAAAAGTTGAATACAGAGTATGGAATCCATTCAGATCAAAGTTAGCAGCTGCTATCATGGGCGGAGTAGACGCTATCCACATGCCCCCCGGATCCAGAGTATTGTATTTAGGAGCAGCCAGTGGAACCACCGTCAGTCATGTGTCAGATATTGTTGGACCGGTAAGAAACTTACAGATTGTACTACTTGTTTCTTTTGTTATTTTTGTATGGGCTTCTTTGTTTTGTAGTCAATGAAGAGTATTTGATTTGATTTGAAACTTGCATAGAAACTAAAATTTTGAGTATAGAAATAAATGGGTAGTACTTGCACTGAAAATTTTTAAACCATTTCCTGATACATGGTAAAGAACTTTGCATTTTAAATGATGAATCTAAAAGAGAACGTCAGACCTATTCGTGAAGACCAGTTTTTCACCACCCACTATACTGACAATTTAATCCTACACTGAACTTCTTGTGTCTCAAAGACTGGTGTTGCTATAAAAACTTGTTGTCACAGGAAGGTCTAGTATATGCAGTGGAGTTCTCACACAGATCTGGCAGAGATCTTATCAATGTAGCCAAGAAGAGGACAAATATTATACCAATTATTGAAGATGCGAGACATCCACTGAAATACAGGTAAGCAAAAAATATGATTTTTAATCCTGGTTATGATGATATATGTGATAATATTTTATTTATTGAATAAAATTAAAATTTACATTGATCATTTAAAAGTTCTGTAAACTTGTCTGTTGTATTTATTCTCTGATCTTTACGAATTTTTGAATACTTAAACTTCAATAAAATGATGATGATCCTATGAACTAAATTTTTCATGTTGATACATTTGAACTTTCTCTCTGATGATTCCTGCTTTCATGCACTGTTTAACTCTGTCATATACATTGTCTAAATGTCCTTGTCTCTTTCAGAATGCTAGTGGGCATGGTAGACACAATATTCGCAGACGTGGCGCAACCCGACCAAGCTAGAATAGTGAGCCTCAACGCACAGCATTTCCTGAAGAACGGCGGGCACTTTGTTATATCGATCAAGGTAAGTCTAGAACTGTATATGACTGTTAAAGTAGATAATCTATTGAATGGTTATTGCACCTGAGTGCATTTTTGCAAATACACAAAACTAGCTAAGACTACTAATTAGTTATTATGAAAAGAGGCAACATTTCCCTTCCTAGTCTATATCTCATCCCCACCAAGGTCCACAATCAGTAGGGTGTCGTAGGTTCTGGTTCTATCGTGGATAGCAAGCATGTAGGTAAACGGGTAAGCTGAAAGTCACATCAAACGTTAGTACTCTGAACAGTTGGTTGTATCCTTTTGTTGTTGTTTAGCATAAGAACTTGACGAATCCTAATAATATAAGCATCACGCTCTACTAAAGCGGGATCAATTTATTAGACCACCTATGATGAGACAAAATGACTAAATTTTTCATGTTGAAAGAATTGAACTCTCTCACTGAGGTTAAATTATCCAATCATTATGCTCCCTTCATCTTTTTAAACTCTTCTAACATCTTCCGTCTCTTTCAGGCCTCCTGCATAGACTCTACGGCGCAACCAGAGGCAGTATTTGCTGCAGAAGTAAAGAAGCTTCAAGCGGACAAGTTGAAACCACAAGAACAGTTGACACTAGAACCTTACGAGAGGGACCATGCAGTTGTAGTGGGGATATTCAGACCACCAGCTAAGAAAGCGTAGATTTAGTTGCAGGGTGTGTAGGCAAGATTGCAAGGAATATAATAAAATTTTCTGTGATTAAAGGAAACGTGCAGATAAAATTAACTATGACTTTTAAATATATCCTTGAATAAAGAAAAAAATACAAGTGTTTTGTTGTCTTGCTTACACATTTTTAGTATAAATTTAAAATTAAGTTTCATGATGAAATCTTATATTTTTGTTATTTTTATTCATTGATTTGTCTTGAAAAAGTTCATAGGATTAATAGAAGTAAAGCAAAACCTCGGTAAAATAAGTTTTATGTATAAGTTGTATGTAAGTGGCATAACTATGGAGATGAATGTGATTTTTAGTTGATAAAAGAATGGAAATATACAATGTTGGTGAGATTGACCAATTTCTAGTATTTTTAATTAGTGTCCCTGACTCCCCCCAGCAAGCACTTTTTTCCTAGGACTTTTTTTATCCTTAATTGGTAAGGCTTGGCAAGATTGATGATGCCAAATATTGGAAATTTTCCTGCCGGAACACATCAATGCTGTTAACATTGATGTTTGACGGTAAGACTTGAAAGATACCACCAACAAATGTCCTTCAAAGTAGTACCCCGCCAGGAATCGAACCCGCGACCTCCTGATGTGAAGCGAGCGGACTAGCCACGAGGCGGTTAGATGGACTACTCATATCGCATAGACGTCAGTCGTGTTAGCGATTCACCGAACGTTGGCTTTGGCCGAATTGTAAATACAATTTCTATGAAGTCCGTTTTTTAGGACTGGCTTTATGTCCTTGAATTTCATGAATCAGGTTAGCCCTGGCAGATACATATTTTGAAAGAAAGAAGAAAGATCTGTAAATTTTTAGAACAAAATAACCCTTTAACGATTAAAGTATTAATTGAACACTTTGGAGGGAAATCATTTAAAATTAACAAACACGCACGTGACGCCTTGTTAATGCAATGAAAGAATAAAAGTGTGCGTGGGTTCTTTGAGCGATCAGCGTCAGACTTGTCGCTCCTAAATGCAGACAGATTTAGACCATCATAAAGCGAGTCGGAATGTAGTTTTGTCATGTATTTTATGACTGTTATATTTCAGCAACTTTCTTGGGTTCGATTTCGATACAGCATCAGGGGAAACATCCTGACTTTATAGCACGCTATCGAAAATTCTCGGATTGTTGGATTACAATCATATTATTATAATTATTATTTTAATTTTGTAATAAGAATTTGACTATTGTGTCTCGTCAGTTGTCAGGTCGAAGTGATCCAATAGGGGCTTGTCAGAATTGTTTCTCGTAGAATGTTGTTCAGTGTGATAAGTCTCTTATATAGGGGATTCCATCCATTTGGTTACACTTAAATAGATCACGGACGGTTACTGCAAATATCGCGACATAAAATCTTCCCTTTTTTCCAAACCCATTTTTCTTGTTATTGAATTTGACAGCTCTGTGTAATTTTCTGGCTACACGTCAAAACGAAAAGAAAAAACAACAATATATAATAACAAGGTGTATATTCTCAGTCCGCCGAGTCGCTATCGCTATCCCCGCCGCTAGGGCTGTCCCCGCCGCTGGGGCTGTCCCCACCCCACCGCAACTGATCGCTGCCCGCCTCCGAGCCCGAGTGGTACTTCTCAACCTCCATCTCTTCCTCGTCTGATGATGTGTCTGTGGATACAATTTTTTTATGTTAAGGATGTTATTAATTAACGTTAATGTTATTTTGTTAAGGATGGAAAAAGGCTGACGGCCCACCTGATGGAAAGGGATTACAGCCAGTGGATACAATAGGGTATTTGACACTTTCAAAATTAAATTCAAAAATATTATTCACTAAATAGCATTTGTCCTAGAGTAGCGAAAAATATTAATGGACTAATATTTTTAATCATTTTAAATATTATATTCAAAACAATTAGAAAATAAGTTTGTCAAAGACTGTGACGTCACACGCCAGTAACACGAACAATTTCAGAACAAAATATCGTTTTTGGCAGTGGATAAAAAGTCACTCAAATGACTAGTAGTCAAATACCGTATTGCAGGTTAGGTATCAAGATTTTCAGTCACAAAACAAATAGCTATGACCTGACTGGCTCGGTTAATCTAAGTGTCGTGGGTTTGATTCCCACACAGGGCAAACATTTCTGTGATGAGCAGATTTTTTCAAGTGTGAAAGGGACAGACTTTTGTCAGATTTTTCCTTGGTTCTGGAATGGGATCTTAGTCGCAGCTAGTGCATTTTTTTAACATATCAAATCGTATTTATTCAAGAAGTAAAGCAATAACAATACAGATTATTTTTCTTTTATCGTAGATGTTTGATATCAAAACTATTATTATTATTTTGCACATATTTTTTGCTGTAATGCAGACAGAAAAAAAGATGCGTAGATGCAGTCACTTTCAGAGCTAGAATTGGCACTGACAAAGAGTACATTATCCCTTACTTACTTTAAATCAGTTGGATCGTTATGGCATATTAATGGTATAAATGATGAGTAGAAATCAATATGTTTTCAGTAACCATGCCCCATCCTAGAAGTTTACCATTATAATTGAGAACTGGCTGTTGTTCCGTTTGCGGCTCATCCCTGCTTTCTCGCTGTGACATCGTGAGCTCCAGCCGCCCTTTCAGATTGAGCAGCTGACATAGATGTGACCGCCTGAAAGTTATAAAAAGTCTAAAGTTAAATATGTAGTAATAATATCTGGGACAAATCACACACGTTCATCTGGCCCCAAACTAGGATTCCCTTTAGTATGGGAACCAGAGACTGTATACATACACATTACACATATACGTTTTAACTACATACATCGCACTCTTAAGAGGATATGCGGGCGGCGAGATTTTTGAAGAATAGGTATTTTAAAAATCTGTTTCTGTCGCGCTGCACCCGAGCGACTGAGCCACCGATGTGTGAGTGAACCGAATTGAGCCTGTGTGCGTATCGGTACTGTGGTAGTTTTTCGGTTTCTCTGCTGTGTAACTCCAATATTTTGTTTGACCCTGGCTTCGGTTTACTGGACTTGTTTCTCCGCTACTGTTTTGACTCGGCTTATGTTTAGTGGACAATCACTCCACCTCAGAGTTCATTCGAAAACCGTGTTGAATTTTGAATATCAGTTTTTTACGTTAGTGATCGATCACGGATAGTTTTTAAGTTTGTCTGTAAGTTTTCCTAAAATGATTAAATCACGTTTTGTCCAAATATAATATTATCGTTGTCCGTCCGTCTGTCTGTCTGTCAAGACCCTTTTTCTCAGGAACCCGTAGACGTATCAAGTTGAAACTCATATCAAATTGTCAAGCCTGCAATCCCTTGAAGCTGTGAAAAAATCAAACAGCTTAAAAATACTGCTTGAAAACGGTTAGAATTAAATAATTTTCAATAAGAGTTTTTAAATTTGAAGCTCTCTGTTTAAAAAAAAAATGTATGGAACTTTTTCTGGAAATAGTTTTAAAAACTTCTACGTCTCTTTAGCTATTCAAAAAGGTATAACACTTACTATTAAATAGGCAAAATATTGACCAAATAACAGTTAAGTTAGCAGAGGGTACATTTTTTGATAACTCCTTAGTCCTTTTCAGCTCCAAACGAAGAGCAGTTTTCTTCTCAAAACTTTGTTTAAGGCCTTTTGGTTAATCATTTTTATTAATTGACATGCTTTCTAACTAGTTACATCAAAAAAACGTACCCCAGAAGCACTAATCCCAAAAAAATCGACAAAAAAGCCAAAAAATTGAGGATTTTTTAAAAAATCTTTAAAGTTCAATATATCCATAACGGTTAAGTTTCGGACACCATATCATAGAATTAAATCCATCAGAAATGACCTGAATAATACCGTCCTTTAATATTCAGTACGACTTTTCCTGTAACCCTGTATGGTTCATTCCAATAAAAAAAAGCAAAACGTAAACAAACTTACTATGGATCTGACACATGTCAATGTCATCTGCATACTATGTTTGTTTACCTTTTGCTTTTTTTTGATTGGAATGAAGTATATAACTAAACATTCAGACCAAATCTAGCTAACATTTTTCGTCCCAGTACTAGCTTCCTTTGATATGCGTTTATAGATAAGTAATTATCCTATAATATTCAACCACTCTCTTTAATAACCTAGACTAAACCTAGCTAAGATTCTTCCTCCCAGTACAAGCTTTCTATTAAAGAAAATTTCATTATTTCTTGAGGAAATCATGGACGTACAAATATATAAGGTGCTACTTTATTAGTGCCCGATATTTTAGTCAGTGCTTCTACTCCTGATTCTGATCAACTTTTCCCAAGGAACCCATAGTCAAATTACAAAAAAAATTTTGGACTCTTCATACACATCGATCAGCCGAGCGGCCAAATTAGTATGAAGAGACCAAAAATTTTTTTGCGATTTGACTATGGGTTCCTTGGGAAAAGTTGATTAGAATCAGGAGTACAAGCACTGACTAAAATATCGGGCACTAATAAAGTAGCACCTTATATAGGTATATTATGTACTAAAACATAATATATCTGTTTAAAAGTTAAAAATCGATAACTCCAGACAGCACTAGGGAATCGATATAATTATAGACTACGTACGATACATCACTTCTCTGAGTGTATACGTACACGTTAGACCCTCCCCTCCCACTAACCTTCCCGAATACGGAGCGATAGAGACAACTGCAGCGCGGACTGGTTATACCTAAATAAAATAGACAAAATCGACGTTTCGTATTCCCCTGTTTTCTCGTCCAAAACTAAACCGATTTTAACGATTCTTTTTTAAACGAGGTAAAGAGGATTTAGTTTATGTCTGTACGTTTTTCTTATTTTTTTAATACTTGTCAAATTTGTATATTGGACATCTGTAAATGCCAGTCTAACTGGGCAATTTTAAGCATTTTGGAGGGTTTTTAATTTCTTTAATAAATAACTTATCACAAAAAACAAAACATAGGGACATGCTAGTGGTAGAAATTTATAGTTTGGTAAAAAATTATGACTCTAGAATCATAATCCAGGGAGAAAACGGGGGAATACGTTTGAATGGAGAAAACGCCGCCCGCATATCCTCTTAAACAACGACCAAATTCAAAATTTGGAAAAATGAGTTTTGAAAAAACGGCCTAAAAGGGAGAAACTCGCGTGTGGAAGACGCAAATATTTTTTTGCCATATTGCTTATTGTGTTCAAATTCATAATATTTTTATAGATGGACTATGTAACCTACCTTTTTTCCTATATCTATCTATACATATATTTCCTGCACCGACCCCTCCCCCTCCCTCATACCTCAGATGAAAAAAGATGGACGATCTGTGAAACGTCGCTTGCGCTCGCGCCGCCGGTTTTTAATCGATAAACTACGAAATTTGGTGAATTTCCATTGAGTGTTGTTCAAAATCAATAGCTGGCCAGCTGGGACGTCAGTGACAGTGTTTGTGACGTTAAATATAAGGTGCTACTTTATTAGTGACCGATATTTTAGTCAGTGCTTCTACTCCTGATTCTGATCAACTTTCCCCAAGAAACCCATAGTCAAATCGCAAAAAAATTTTTGGGCTCTTCATACTAATTTAGCCCCTCGGCTGATCGATTTGTATGAAGAGTCCAAAAAACTTTTTTCAATTTGACTATGGGTTTCTTGGGGAAAGTTGATCAGAATCAGGAGTAGAAGCACTGACTAAAATATCGGGCACTAATAAAGTAGCACCTTATATATCTAATTGCTGTGAAAATTACGAAGAAAATGCGCCGGCACCACGCGGTGTGAATGGATAATTGCTCAGGTGCGTTTCCTTAATTTTTCCTTTAAAATCTTAGAACCACTATCCTTCATACAGTCCACTGTAAATGCTTTCCAATACCACTTATGAAATAGAGGTGTTTTTTTATCGAGACTGTGTGGCTTGCTCTTTTAGGGTCGTCTTTTTTTATCAAACTCATTTTGAATTCGGTCGTATAGAGGTGTTAAAAAAGTGCGTTTGAAATTTTAAGGGGTTACTCCGAATAAAAGATAGATAACAGGAAAAATTGTAGAATAACGTAACTATATTTAAAATAATAAAAATCCCGACTGCAATAAAATGTATCCTATGTCAATCTGAGGATCAAGACGAATGTAACGACACCTCTCAAGCTAAACTGAGCGTGCCAAAGAAATAAACATAAACTTTAAAAACGTTTGTTTGTTTGTTTGTAAACTCTTTATTGATAAAATAAAATATGTACAAAACTTTAACAGGAGTAATATACAATGGCGGACTTATCCCTTACGGGATCTCTTCCAGTCAACCTTATATGTTAACAGGAATTGTAGGTAAAAATGTCAAAGCAGGAGCAAAAGTCACAAACACGACTTGTTTAAACTTATATATAACTTACCAACAATTTTGAAATATTATATTACTAAAGCTTATAAAATATATATAGAATAAATAAATAAATAAATATAAATATATATATATATATATATATATATATATATATATATATATATATATATATATATATATAACATACATACAGTAATATACATATACAATACATTTATGAGCTCAGGAGCCAGGGTTGGGACTCCACAACTTTTTGAGTGAGGATTTGAAAGCGGCGAGAGAAGGACTCAACCTGACGTCTGGTGGGAGAGCGTTCCAGAGGCGAGCGGCGTGTACAGTGAACGACTTGGTGTAGGTAACTGTGCAATGGATTGGAATCGCAAGCGAAAGGTTATGGCTGGAGCGAAGCCTAGAGTCCATAGCCGTACGGAAGCTGAACCTCTCGTGAAGATATCGTGGAGCAGCACAGTTGAACAGCACATTGTAGAGGAGTGTTAAAATATGTGTATCCCTGCGCTGGCGGATCGGTAGCCAGTTAAGTTTCACACGATACTCCGACACGTGGTCATACTTCCGCAGGCCAAAAATGTAACGAATACACAGATTTTGGAGACGCTCCAGTTTAAGAACTAGCTCAACAGTGGGATCTAAAAAGGCAACGTCACCGTAGTCTAGTAAGGGAAGAAGAAGAGAACGAGCAAGCAAGAGTTTAGTTTGAAAAGGAAGAAAATTCTGCAAGCGTTTTAAACCATGAAAGGATGCAAACATCTTTCGACTCACTTCATTGATATGTGCTGTCCAGGAAAGGGTTTGGTCCATGATGGCACCCAGATTTTTCACTGTTTTTGATAGTCTTACGACAGTGTTGTTAAACAAAATGTTAGGCATCAACATGGATTGGAATTTACCAATGAAGTGAGGGCTACCAATGACAATGGCCTGCGTCTTGGTTGCATTTATTACGAGACCAAAATTTTTGGACCATTCTGCAATAGAACAAAGGTCAGCATTTGCCACATCTATAGCCTGAGAGAAGTTAGAGAGAGGAGCGGCGGTGTATATCTGTAGGTCATCTGCATACAAATGAAATGAAGAGCGAAGAGAGTTAGTGATGCTGTTTATAAAAACGGAAAAGAGAATTGGAGACAATACACCACCTTGGGGTACGCCAGAATTAAGGGAGCACCAATCAGAAGATCGATCATCGACCTTTACTAATTGGTGTCTATCAAACAGATAACGTAACTCCCTCCTTCTGGCGCAGTGGGGTAAAAATCGGATCTACAATGATTTTTTCAGTTTCCCATACAAATTCTTGATTCACTATTCAGATAGTGTTTCACTTGATCACTATGTGTTCGCGCGCGCGCGTGTGTGTGTGTGTGTGTGTGTGTACCTGTGCGTGAAGACGGCGAGGATGCGCGTGACGCGGTCGGCGTGCGCGCCGGCGGTGGCCAGCAGCAAGGCTGCGTGGCACTGAAGCGTCGCGCGTAGCCACGTGCATGCGCTTGCGCATCTGAAATACAATATTCATATTCAGAAACCATATTATCTATCTATCAGCCGAAAGACGTCCACTGCTGGACAAAGGCCTCCCCCAAGGATTTCCACACCGACCGGTCCTGTGCGGCTCGCATCCAGCGGCTTCCTGCAACCTTTACCAGGTCGTCGGTCCACCGAGTCGGGGGCCTGCCCACACTGCGCCTTCCGGTGCGCGGTCGCCATTCGAGAACTTTACTGCCCCAACTCCATATTAATAATAATAACATATTAATAATAATAATTTGTTCATTTATAAATATTCATATACTTAAAAAGGTTTCTAAAAATAAACAACGTACTTATGAATGGGTGCCTGAACTAGGATGGACCTGTATCTCAGGCAACCATATTTATATTAGAATATAATAAACCTTTATTTAGTATATAAATTACAAAATTAAAACGAATGATAAAATAACACAAAGAATAGTAATACCAAAAAGCTTAATAAGGTTATATAGGATTCTTACGAAATACCTGAAACAAGTTACTACAGCTTCTACTTATGAAACTGAACAGCTTTGCCCAAGGAGCCTACACTTAACTCATAAAGACCCTTCAGTAGACTATCCCAAAATGTCTAATTAATTTTCCCAAAACGACTAATAATAAAACTTTATTTTCAGACAACAAAGGTCCAATATTTTGTTAGTAAAAATTCTAAAAACTAGTGTTAATATGAATTAAGATAGTTATACATTGCACAGAAAAAGGAAACTAATTAATTACCCAAAAAGACTATACAATTTTCCCAGAATGCCATTTTTTTTCCCAAAAGGCCTTATTAATTTTCCCAAAATGTCCACTACCCCAATAAATCTCACTCACTGGTTAGTCCGACTCGTCGCCAACTCCGCCAGTTGATCCAACAGCGGCGCCACATAGTCCGCCGGTAGCGCCGACACCGTCTGTCTTGTCACCCCCCTATTGTTGTTCTCTAGCACCGTCTGTATTAGCCTGGGGAGTAGAAAACAGTTATGATAAATACAAACATAATCTCACTAATATCATAAATGCAAAAGTATGGATGTTTGTTTGTTCAACTTTCTCGCCGAAACTACTGAACGGATGGATGAAATTTGGTAGGTAGATTGGAAAAGGACTCAGCTAACACATAGGATCCTTTTAATTCCGGAAAACTCGAGGATTCCCAGAGGAATGGCAGAATTTTTTTAAACCGAATTTTTTACTCTGTCACTATAATAGATTGAGCTGCCTTAAAATTTTATTTCTCTCTTGACCCGATTGTGAAGTCCATGCAGACGAAGTCGCGGGCGGAAGCTAGTAAGTGCATAAACTCGTTAAGTTAGCGACAACCCATAGGCGTCCGTACTGCTGTGGCCGCAAATATTCACCTAAATTACCAAGTGCAGTATTCATAAAAAAAATTCAATTAGCTCCAATAATTCATTTAGTTTTTCAATCGTTGCGGAGTTCCTTACTTCCTTCTAACAGGGTTCTACTCCATCGCTCTAACCTCGGATCAGTACTCAGCGCTACCACTGAGCCACACCCCGTACACTTCATACAAATTTCGCGCCATTGTTTACTACAAAGACATTCATTGTTTGTACACATGTAAATGTGTGCGTGATGTACTAGGGTTGAGTCGAGATTCAATTAGCCCTCAATATTCTTTGTTGTTAGCTAGACTTTTACAAATAAAGTGAGGGTTATATACACCAGATAAGGCTGTATAGCTTTAGAAGCCTTGAGCTCTTTCCTTAAAAAAATAAAAGAAGCGCCTTTATAGTCACACGGGTTTCTGTCCGCATGCGTGCCATGCCCGCATGCGTGCGGCGTTTCGAAAGCGACCCGCATGCGTGTGACACGCATGACAATAAAAGGAAACTAAAAAATACTGAAACGATAGTTTGCGGGCGGCACGCATGCGGGCAACGCGCTCTAATACTGTGCTTTGGAACCGTTTTAGAACTGTGCCAACCTCTTGACCAGTGTTTTTCAACCTTTTTTTATTACTCGACCCCTTTACAAGTCCCTAGCCCCTAGGGCGATAAACATACAAAATGTTAGTGATTCGAAAGAATAAATTATTAATTTTCTTCAATTAGAAAATGATTTACTTTTAACGTCTCCAAAATAGAACCACGTTTTAACAAATTGTTAAAAAATAAACAGGCCCAGCCTTCTTACTGGAATCGTATTTTTTTATGTAGTGTACAGTCAGCCACAAATATATCTGAACCTCTCCGTAATACACCATGTATCACGAATAGCGTTAGTAGGGGTTCAGATATCTCTGTGGCTGACTGTACCTATAAACACAATCTTTTACTTTTACCCGCGACCCCTTGAGAAAGGCTTCGTGACCCACAGGTTGAAAAACACTGCTCTTGACAAATGGTCACAGGTCACACAGGGGGGATTAGGTAGCCTTCAGAGAGCGGCAGGGAGTGTCCATACTGTATAATGTCCTTATACTGTACACTGAGCCACCGGGCAGTATACAGGGTGTAACAAGATTGATGTAGGACCCGGTAACTGTAAAAATGGCAAAACAGATGATCGATTTGTATGGAGAGACCAAATTTTTTTGCGATTGGAGCAAAGTCGTAGAACAAAAGTTGTTCAGTACGATGAGTAGAATCCGCAGTTAACGGCAAGGTTCGGAACCGGCTAACAAATACCGGTTAATTTCGTTCGAATTTCGGTTAACGATTCCGTTCAGGTTAAACCCGGTTTCCAGCTTAACCGGTAAATTTGAATAAAATATCGGTTAATCAGGAAGCGGTTTTCTAACCGAAATAAGAACTAAATTAACCGGTTAAAACCAAACTTAGTCAAGTACAGGCGCGTCGCGCGGGTGCCACTGCCCGAGTCTTCTGCTCACTTTCTCGCACGCTTTCAATTGATTGCACGCGGCAAACATGCCTACAAAGTCGCATATTCTTCAAATTAACCGGTTAATTCCGTTCGAACGAAAAAATATCGGTTTTGGTTAAACCGGTTAAATATACCGGTAACCGAAACCTGAACGAAACCTTAACCGAAATTATTTCGATATAGGGGTCAATGTCATCACTGGCAACACACACTGGTCAAAGACTTTAGTCTTGAGGGACTGCGGTATTTTGGACGTAAAGATATTGCGAAGCTTCCCGAACGCTGCCCAGCCGAGTTGGATTCGACGATTGATCTCTTTCTCGAAGTTGGACCTACCTAACTGGACTGTTTGTCCCAGGTATACATATTCGTCAACAACTTCGAGTGTAGAGTTTCCAACCTTCAGAGGAGTGGGTGTAACACGGACGTTTGACATGATTTTCGTCTTATCCATGTTAATTTTAAGGCCCACTTGTTGGGAGACTCTACTAAGTCCTTCGAGCATTGCGCCTAGGTCTTCCAAGGTCTCAGCCATGATCACGATATCGTCAGCAAATCGAAGGTGAGTGATGTACTCGCCATTGATGTTAATGCCGAGTCCTCTCCAGTCCAGAAGCTTGAAAACGTCTTCCAGTGCAGCGGTGAACAGTTTCGGAGATATAACGTCTCCCTGTCTCACCCCACGCTGCAGCCGGATAGGTTTCGAATTCTGATCCTGGAGGTGGACCGACATGGTGGCGTTTTCATACAAACACTTCAACACTTCGATGTATCGATAATCAATTTGGCACCGTTGGAGAGACTGCAACACAGCCCAGGTCTCGATCGAATCAAAGGCTTTCTCATAGTCCACAAACGCCAAGCATAGTGGCCGATTATACTCTTCGGTCTTCTGTATAATCTGCCGCAGCGTATGTATGTGGTCTATGGTACTGAAGCCTTTTCGGAAACCGGCTTGTTCGGGAGGCTGGAAGTCGTCAAACCTGCGTGCGAGACGATTCGTAATGACTCTCGAAAACAGCTTGTAGACATGGCTCAGGAGTGACAGTTGCCAGTGATGACATATGGATCCGAGACATGGTCGCTTACTATGGGCCTTATAAGAAGGCTCAAAGTCACCCAAAGGGCGATGGAGCGTGCTATGCTTGGTGTTTCCCTACGTGATCGAATCAGAAATGAGGAGATACGTAGGAGAACTAAAGTTACCGACATAGCTCTCAGAATCGCTAGACTTAAGTGGCAGTGGGCAGGGCACATAGCTCGTAGAACAGATGGCCGTTGGGGCAGTAAAGTTCTCGAATGGCGACCGCGCACCGGAAGGCGCAGTGTGGGCAGGCCCCCGACTCGGTGGACCGACGACCTGGTAAAGGTTGCAGGAAGCCGCTGGATGCGAGCCGCACAGGACCGGTCGGTGTGGAAATCCTTGGGGGAGGCCTTTGTCCAGCAGTGGACGTCTTTCGGCTGATAGATAGATAGGGGTCAATGACCGAAACCGGTATTTTCAAAAAACCGGTTTCCGTACCCTGGTTAATGGGTCCTACACCAATTTTGTTACACCTGTATAGGTGCATACATACTACCTTATACAGGCCTTATGTTAACAACCCATTACGTCCCCACTGCAGGGGCACGGGTCTCTTCCCATACATGGGGAAGGTTAGGCTATACTCCACACACGGGGGCCAAGTCCGGATTGGTGGAGGTTGTGGGGCTAGTGGCCAACCCCAGTGTCAGAAGTTTTCAAGCCGCCTAAAAGGCCTCCGACATGACTTAACGACTGCCATCTCCCGATAGCAGCCGGCACCAACGGCTTAACGTGCCTTGCGAAATAGGGAAACGGTCGAGATAAATACCACTAACAGTCAAACTCATCCAGGTTATGATCGTGTCTGTAGTCAGTTAACCTGCGTGATCGACCCGACCACGCAAGCCGCACTGTGCCACGGCCGCTACAGGCCTTATACAGAGTGTTAAGGCACAACGCAGACACTTCATACAAGTACACGTGTTAATGTGTGTGTGAGTATCTAGGGCCTTTGAAGTAGCCTTCAGAGAGCGGCAGGGAGTGTCTATACGGTATAACGTCCTTATACTGTGGTTAAGGTATTTAACATTAACATAGTTCTTGTCCCTTGAGTGCAGCCCCTGAATCAGCAATTTGGTGAGGTTCTGGTTGAAGGCGGCGTCACGCGGGGCCGGGTCTAGTGCCAGTGTCACTTGTCCCTGTGCCAGTGTCACTTGTCCCTATGCCAGGGTCACTCGTCCCTATGCCAGTGTCACTTGTCCCTGTGCCAGTGTCACTTGTCCTTGTGCCATTGTCACATGTCCCTGTGCCAGT
Source organism: Coleophora deauratella (assembly GCA_958295455.1). NCBI lineage: Eukaryota > Metazoa > Arthropoda > Insecta > Lepidoptera > Coleophoridae > Coleophora > Coleophora deauratella. Next base: position 5,597,516 of record OY282412.1, read on the forward strand.
GTCACTTGTCCTTGTGCCATTGTCACTCGTCCCTATGCCAGTGTCATTTGTTCCTATGTCAGTGGCACTTGTCCCTATGACAGTGTCACTTGTCCCTATGCCAGTGTCATTTGTCGCTATGCCAGTTTCACTTGTCCCTATGCCAGTGGCACTTGTCCCTATGCCAGTGTCACTTGTCCCTATACTAGTGTCACTTGTGCAGTATACATACTTCTTGTCCCCGGAGTGCAGGCCCTGCATCAGCAATTTGGTGAGGTTCTGGTTGACGGCGCCGCGGCCGCGCGTGGCCGGGTCTACCGTCAGGTTGGCCAGACGTTGCTCCATCGGTACCTCCACCTGGGCCAGGTAACGATTGAGGTTCAAATTTGCACAAGTAAAAACTTTAAAAGACAAATAAAGTTAATCTTTCTGTTACAAAAAGTAGCAGTAATGATCTGGCGACGAGTGGAACTTAAGGTTCAAAGCACAAAAATAGCTAAGAAAACACTGATTGATCTTGAGACGAGCTTCTGTTGCACATAGTTACTCTCAACTAGCACTGATTGACTTTGCACCGACCCTGTTGCATATAGTACTAGTTACTCTGAGGTAGCACTAACTGACCTGACGACAATCCTCTGAGTAACTCTATTGTAGCACTTATTGACCTCGACCTTGAAATGAACCTCTGTTGCATATAGTTATTCTGATGAAGCCCTAACTGACCTTGAAATGAACCTCTGTTGCACATAGCTACTTTCAAGTAGCACTGACTGACCTTGCCACCCGGCGTAGGTCGTTTCCGGCTGACGCCCCCCAGGGGTTCCACGTAGGTGACGCCGTCGCTACTAGTGTCCGCACGCACTTTGTTCACTTCGTTGGGCTGCTTGTTCTTCTTCTTCTTCTTCGACTCACTGACTTCCCCGCGGATTAAAACTTGCGTCTTGGACTTTAGGTCTGGCGTCTGTGGATTGGGAATGAGTTTTAAGTTTGAAAATGAAGATTATGGTGTATGTATTGTATGGTATATGGATAAATTTCAAATCATCAGAAACGGCGGCCTGTTGCGCGTAGCCCAGGAATACGTCAAAGTCCACCAGTCACATGCACTGTAGTGATTCTATCATACAAATAATGTATAGTTGTATGGTAATGTTTTCACGATCTCAAACAGTACAGCGGCTCTTTGCGCGTAGACCATCCGCGAGCACTGTAATGACTAACAGCCCCCATACACAATATAGTCGTATGGTAAATGAACTCACGATCCTCTCAAAAATTACGGCGGCCCCTTGCGCGTAGCCCAGGACGACGTCACTGTCCGCTAACCGCGCGCACTGCACCGGCAGCGGTTGGGCGGCCCCAGTCACTATCTGTATAGTCACGGATGGCTTGATGGGTTTCGTTGATGTGCTGGGGATATATATAATTTATAATTTTAGAATAAGGTAATAGGTAACTTGTTAAATTCAAAAGGGGGGGAGGGGTTTCGTAAAAAAAAACACGAAATATCACAAAGGGGAGGGGGGTGTAGTGAGATATCTTTAAAAAACTATACAGGGTGTTAAAAATGCGTTTTAAGAATTGAAATCTTGAGATATTGAAAAAATCCAATCTTTTTCAGTTTCCCATACAAATTCTTGATTCCTATTCACTACTATTCAGATATAGTATGGAACTGAAAAAAATAATTGTAAATCGGATTTTTTCAATATGTTTCCTGTACTACTTGACCACATACTTGATTCTGAGTAACCCCTTAAAATTTCAAACGCACTTGTTTTAACGCCCTGTATATTTGAAAAAGCTGAATTTGTTTCCACTGAGACAGACCATATTAAAACAAAGTTACTAGACATTTCATTTATCCAATAACAACATTAAAAGCTACCTTTGCACTCCGCCTTTGTATATCCATTGTATTTTCTATCATAAATTTATGTTGTATATTGTCGTACAAACAAACAAACACTCACCCATTCAACATGTGCGCATAGTAATGCAGCACGCCGCTCCGCGTGGCGGCGGCGAGGCGAACGCACACGGCGCCGCCCTCGGAGTCCACTGACACTGTCAGCTGTCTCGGCGCGTCTTCTAGCACGAAGCTGTACGCGGGGGTCGATACCACCTGGGTTGGACAATGTTACATGGTTACATGAGCCAGTAACTGGTTCAGTGTGATCATTTGTGGCAGATCTCTGCTATTTGGGCAGACTTTAACACTGGCAGAATAAGCTGACAGAATTAAGGAAGGCAGAACGAGCTGAGTAGCTTTTTCTGCCAGTGTTAAATAATGTTTACAGCATCTACTTATTTAAATAAAAAATATTTTGATTTGATTTGATCTATTTTATGTTGTGAAATGAAGTATTTTCTTTAAAATAAGATAATATTCAGATATGTCACAAATAAGTAAATAAATGCACTCACAGGGGCACTGGCACTGGATACAGACTTTCTCCTCTTCTTCTTGTTAGGTGTGTCGTCTCCATTCATGATAGGCAGGTGTTCATCTGTCACCGTCACATCCCAGAACGATAGCAGCCTCTCATTCCTGAAATTTTGTTAATTATTAAGTTCTATCAGACAGACATAAGTATACTTCATTCCAATCAAAAAAAAGCAAAACGTAAACAAACTTACTATGGAACTGACACATGTCAATGTCATCTGCATACTATGTTTGTTTACCTTTTGCTTTTTTTTGATTGGAATGAACCATACATGGAGAGCCAACAATGTCATGATCCATGTTAGAATTTTAAACGTAAAAGATTAGGGTCTTAAAAAGTAAATGTTTGACTTGTTTCCCTTTGGGTGTGTCAAAGATTATTTTTACTAACATCCACTACTATCTGCAGTGTGACACTGTTAATAACTTAAAAGAAAATACTACTGTTTTGTGCGGTGTAACACTGCTAATAACTTACTAAGAAAATATCACTGTTTTGAATGGCTTTAAAGGGCGTCACACACTAGGGCGATTTCATCTTACGATATCCGCCACACTCATGGACGAAGTGGGGTGACCGTGAAGTATGAAGCCTCATGCTTGAATATCTGTCCATGAGTGTGGCAGATATCGTAAGATGAAATCGTCCTAGTGTGTGACGCCCTTAATTTAGACCTCCGTTATTATAACAGCTATCAGTTCTAGTAAAACTGGTACAAAGAACAGTATGAATGAGATTGTTGATGAGAGGATTCCCCTTTTGTCTGTTACTGTATTTGGTAACAGACAAAAGGGGAATCCCCTCATCAACTTACAATCTATTCTATATACAATAATACTAAAATATATAGGAGTGTGATTTTTTAATTAAAATTTAAAAGATTTTTTGATATACTTAAATTATACATGTCAAACATTTTCTTTGACAAAAATCTTACAACGATACCAGACTTTTTACAAGAATGACAAATTGTGTGAGTGTGATTCAAATTATTAGGGTCATCTAGTGATGATCTTTGTAACTTTGTATTAAATTATCAAAAATATTGGATTTTAACATATTTTAAACACATTTAAAGTAGTTTTTGATAAAAAAAAGTATCTTTTACATATTGCGAGGCACAATATTCTACTATGAAGCTACTACTACTACTATTATTAATTATTTATGATAAATACAGTTTAATACTAGATCTAATTTTAATCAACTTTGAACTCCCTGTGGAATCTAGTATTAAGACAATATTTGGAATACAATTCTCAGTATGAAGGTGAAGCAACCTTCCCCGACGAGATTATACTTAAAGTAACTTACTGTGATCCCTCAATCAGCCAGCAAGAGTCGTTCAAAGTGGCCAATGCAAGTATGGCCTTTGTAGTAGCATTGTGTCCGAGGCATTTTATGACCTCCGCGTCTCCATTGTGCAATCTCCATATGCGGACTTGCCATGATGAAGTGATGAGAAATCTCGCTGGTGTTTTCTGAAAAGTTTGTATAAATTAAGCCACTTCCCGAAACGGTGGATGTACGGGTTCCGAGTGATAGGAACTACGTATTAGGTAGACAAAAGAATGACGTTCGAAAAGTGTACACTGCTACCTACTTTGAATAAAATATTTTCATTTCATTTTACATTTTAAAGCATAAGATAGTAAAAGGTTCTAGCTAGAAAAATTGCCATAGAAGATATGTTGATAAAGAAACTATTTTATCACAGCAAGTAGCTATAAAATAAGTAGAAGGGTAATGAAAAGCATCAGTACATGGGGTGCGTTCCCATACAGAACATTAATGCAATAAAACATGATAATTTACCACAGGATGAACCACAAAATTGTTATGGTGTTGTTTGTCTTCACAACCAATTTGGTTATCTTTAGAGCAGACAACCTTTATTTATACTCATACACACACAATGTGTTTAATACACCAAAAAATAAGGTAATTAACTTAACTAAAAATATAAACTCCACTGCCATAAATATAATAACTGGCAATTACATATTAGTTATTAAAAGGTCTGACTCCCCTAGCATAAGCATATTCAAAAAGATTAATTGGAAGAATTACGGCCTACAGATACACGATCAACGTTTAACACAGCTGAGATTCGCTGACGACATTGCCCTTTTAGCTGAAATAGCCAAAAATCTGGAAGAAATGATTCAAACCCTAGACAGAGAAAGCAAAAAATGAGGACTTCACATGAATGCTAGCAAAACAAAAGTAATGACAAACAGGCAACAACATGTAATTACTGTCGAAGGTAAACAAATAGATTATGAAAACAGCTATGTATATCGGAAAACAATAACAAAAAGGAAAAAGACAGAAGAGTTAACATAACTTGGAAAACATTCTGGGCACAAAAAGAAATTCTAAAAGGTAATTATGATCTGAGATTAAAAAGAATAGTCATGGACACCTGCATCTTACCAAGTTTAACATATGGATGCCAAACTTGGGTCTATACAAATAAAATTAAAGGGAAACTAACAACTTGCCAACGTGCAATGGAAAGAAGTCTTCTGAAAATAAGATCCAAAAAAGTGAAAAGTGTAGAAATTAGAAAGAAAACGAAGCTAAAAGATGCCCTAGAACATGCTCTGAAACTAAAGTGGAGATGGGCAGGACACATCTCAAGGTGGACTTTTCTTACCACCAAATGGAAAGGACCAAGGGGGAAGAGAATGGTGGGGAGACCAAAAAAGAGATGGTCAGATGACATCATAACTATAGCTGGGAGAGACTGGATGGCCACTGGCCAAGATAGAGAGGCTTGGATGACGCTGGAGGAGGGTTTTACCCAAAAGGGGTCCATAATCGATTGTTAACTAACCAATACTAATAATTAGAACTTAATACTAACAAAACTTATTCATTTGAAATGTAATAGTAATCCTTTTTGTAAGTATGGAAATAAAAAAGCTTTATTATTATTATTATATATTAAAAGGTCAAAATACATAATTATTAAAAGTTTAAAACACCTTGTTCTTCAAGAACCATTGAGTTGATAAGGCTACATACTCAGCCAAACAGACAGACATAAATACACCTAAAAACGTTATCACCTTTATGTAATAGCAACCAATTTAAATACAAAAAAACACTTGTACTCACCTTCTTATGAGGTACTATTTTGATAGCGCTTACACAACTAGCTTGTTTATTCTTACTATCAATGTTTACATTGTACTTATTTCTAACGGCTCCGCTGTGCAGGTCCCACTCCAGAACAAAATTCTCCTTATTACAACTATACAGGCCCGTCTTCCGGTGCCAATCTAGGGCCGTCACACAACTTCTGTGAACTGCATTTGCTTTCCCATCTTGGAGCACCGTTTCAACTTTTGCTTCTGTCACTGAATATATAAGGATCTTTCCACTAGTCGTTCCAAGTGCTATACATTGGTATTCTTCGTCGCTGGAGATAGACTTCCGCCTATCACGTTTCTGTGTTTGTGAAGGACCCTGCAAATGTAAGGTTATGTTTTCAATTATTGCGATTTAGAAAATTATTTTGAGTTTATTTGAAAGTTATGTCATGTATGTTCTGAGCATTTGAAGTTGCTAACCAATTCTGAGTGGTTTAAGTACGAAATAGCACGAGAAATAAACAACAACGCGTTAAAAACCACGTGTTACATTACCGAATTTTGTGCGACTGATATCCATTGTAAACAGACGGGCGGCGATGATAAATGCAAGTCGGGCGTGTATTCCTGCTTCAGGATATTGCTCTCAGTGTCCCATATTCTCAATCTGCCGTCTTGACTAATCGCAGAGTAATATTTTCCATTTTCAGAGAACGCTACCTCTGCCATGTTTCTATCACCTGACTGACTACTGGCCTGATATGAAAAGGGTTGTCAGCTCTAAAATTGGCATTCCTCAAAAGTTGTGAAATATTCATTTGCACACCCCGGATTAGGGTATCCCTTACAGGGTTCGGAAACCGGTTTTTTGAAAATACCGGTTTCGGTCATTGACCCCTATATCGAAATAATTTCGGTTAAGGTTTCGTTCAGGTTTCGGTTACCGGTATATTTAACCGGTTTAACCAAAACCGATATTTTTTCGTTCGAACGGAATTAACCGGTTAATTTGAAGAATATGCGACTTTGTAGGCATGTTTGCCGCGTGAAATCAATTGAAAGCGTGCGAGAAAGTGAGCAGAAGACTCGGGCAGTGGCACCCGCGCGACGCGCCTGTACTTGACTAAGTTTGGTTTTAACCGGTTAATTTAGTTCTTATTTCGGTTAGAAAACCGCTTCCTGATTAACCGATATTTTATTCAATTTACCGGTTAAGCTGGAAACCGGTTTTAACCTGAACGGAATCGTTAACCGAAATTCGAACGAAATTAACCGGTATTTGTTAACCGGTTCCGAACCTTGGTCCCTTATATGGACGAAAACATTTTTTTTTGGGTTATAGAAACGCATACCCCCTAATTGTTTGTTAAATATTAAGCCTTACATAAATATAAAATTTTAACTCTCTAGGTTAATACTAACCCGTGCCGACAAGGTCCCAATTTTTTTATAAAAGTAGCTATTTTTGAGTATTTCTTCATATGTAGCTAGATTGTTGTAAATATGCATATCTTGGGTAAAAATTGACGAAACAAAAAATGTAAGTAATGCTTTTAATTGACAAACAAATAAAATTATACAATTATAGTGCGTTTCATCGAATAGTTCCTATGCCGTTATGTTGGCAGCAATGTTTTCCACACACACTACATAGAACTCAGACACACACTACATAGAACGCAACACACACTAACAAAATCTGTACAAGCTTTTTTTGCGTGTGATGTCGTTGATAGACAGGGGAGCCAACATAACGGCATAGGAACTATTCGTTGAAACGCATAATATTTAGGGTACTTCTTTTTTAAAGTCTCTTTTTTGCAGTCTGGATACAGCTTTCTATGCTCTTGCACACAGCGTAACAAGAATTGTTTTTGTTCCTCTTCTGCGGTAATTAAACCATGAAAGTCTTACATAAGCTTTACAGCTCTTTCAGCTGTGTCATTCACAGCTTTTAAGCTTAACACCTTCCTCTTAGCTTCGATGAAAGCTGCATTATGGTCCCACGAAGATACGTTCGCTTCAAGAAAACTGGTATCAATTTTTAATCGCGAAAAACATTTTTTGCTTTTAGCTGACACGAAATCGCTCAACGATTTCCCTGTAACAATATGATTAGTAGGTATTTCAAGGAAATTAACCAAATTTAGAACAAACAACTCAGTTAAAATATTTAAAAAAAACTCTTACCATACAAAGAGGCAGACATCTCTTCTTTCGATGCAACATATCACTTCCCGAAGTCATATGCAGTTTCTCTTTCTAAGTTCGTCACCATATTCGGCTTGTTTTCTTCATCAACATCATCATCAAAGAGTGATAATATCACCACTTCTTCTAATAAATACCACAGGTGTTGACTGAACTTACTCAGAGCCGCTTTGGAAATTACTTTGTCAACATTTTCATAGTCTTTCAACGTTTTTAAAAAACGCAAATCTTGATTCGGTGCCTTCACTGCCAAACTGCATCCAAGCCAGGGCTTCACATGAATTGCTACAATAAATAAACAAACATCTTGCAATGCTCGTTTGTCTTTAACGCTCATTTTGAATTGAGACTGCAGCAAACATATTTTCAAAGAGTAAATAGCTCTTGCCATCCATCGTGCTTGATGCATTGCGCCAGGAGGACGAATTTTAATTTTACCCTCATTATCTCCTCCCAAGTAAATAATGGATAGCTCGATTAGTTCTCGATAATCGTCCCGTACGATGGATTTCTGCAGTTCATGTTTGAAAAAGATCAGCAATCCCTTAATGGTCGCATCAGAAAGATGCTGTTTAACGAAATCTATGCATGATTCGACAGCCTCAGGATTAATGTTCTTCCAGCTGTCTCTAAACTTTTTGAATAGTGGGATATCGGGACTGCTAGTGACTTGGTGAATCTTTCATTCAAATACACTTTTGAGGACCAATTCATACACATGATGGCGGCAAGCAAACAGTAATAATTCTCTTTCTAATTTTTGTTCCAAAAGCACACAAGCTCCATTTATGCGCCCTGTATTAGATGCTGTTGTATCACAACACATAATTTGAACCTTATCAGTAAGGTTCCAATCATGAAGCGCGTTTGAAACAGCTTCAGCTTGATCTTTGCCGGAAGAACTATCTAGGTTTGGTACTGCAAGAAGTTGCTCCTTCTCTCCAAAGGAAATAAGGATCGGCAGGCGTTCCTCTTTAGAACTTCTCACATCTAGGCCGGGTAACAATTTTCCATCCCAATGAACTGTAACAACTTTTGGCACGTTATTCTGAAAATCGGATTTTATAGATTCTGCTCTATCCTTTCTTATCTGTGTTCGAATACGTTGAATAGAAGATTTGTTGATTGGATAGTCGTCGCAACAAAGACCTAGTGCTTCTATTACTGCTTGAATTATATAAACTGAATCTCTTATGCTTAGTTGACATCTGTCTAAAGCTGCAACTAACTTAGGTGTGATAAAATCTTTCCTTCCTCTTTTTGTAGTAGTTACCGAACTTTCAGATTGAGATGTGGCAGGCAAAGTTTCCTCCAGGCTTTCTTCAGAGCTGGTAAATTGGCCTTCATGTAGTTCTTGTGGTGGTGTTAAGCTGTGTGAAGTAGAAGATGTCAATGAGCTCGCTGAAGTCATTTGCTGGAGCCTCCTTTTCTCCTCTTCTAGTTTTCTCTGCCTTGCCTTTTCTTCCTTCTCAACTAACTTTTTGTCTACACCTGCCAAGCAACCAAAGCGCCCTGGCTCTCTTTGCTTTTGTAGGAAAATTTTATCTTCTTCAATTTTCATCCTTTTAAGAGCATCAGCGTAAGCGATATCAAATAAATTATCCAAATCCTTTAGAAAATCCTCACGGCGTTTAAAAACATCCTGTGATTTTTTGCGGTTTTTTTGAAGCTCTCGCCAGACTTGATAAAGATCCACAAGCTTCTTCACACAGTTAGGAAGAGCTTTGGTAGGTATTCTAACCTTTTCCCAGAATATAATACACTCCCATATTACAAGATTTGCGCTTTCATTGACAGTCAGTTTCACTTCGCGAATATTAAAAAATAGAACTGCGAGAACTTGTCGATTAGACGGCAATTTTGCACCCGTTATTTGGTGATGCACCTTACCAACCAAGAAAATACTTTTTTTAGCGCTTCTCAGTTCCACTGACATCTTCGAAATATAAAATATTACGTATTAGTTACGCGACAATCCGAGAGTAAGTGACAAACCAAGCGCGCCCGCGCGGCACTTGCGTAGGGGCTTGTATGAACATGTTCCCGCTCAAGTCGGCACGGGTTGCAGTGCTCCAAATAAGGTAAAAATTTATTTCCGAGTATTTTAGGGTCAAATACACAAAATTAGAGCCTATGCGTTAAAAAATAATAACTTAGAAAAATAAGGGACATCCTACCCCGGATATTCATACAAATGTCGTTTATTGTTTACTACATAGAAATTTGACATTTCTAGAGATGTAAAAAAAAACGTTAAAAATAACTTTTTTTTCTGGCGCAGGTTTCCCAATTCCCCCATCCCTCCATCTCATTTCAAAGGTCAGCAACGCACTTGTGACTCCACTGGTGTTCCGTCTGCTCGTTTGCCACCTATTACATAAAAAAGTATATATAAATCCTTAGGTGATTATCGTTAAATTAGTATTAGTTGATATATCTTGTGTTGTGTTTATTAATATGGAACTAAAGTTTTTTGTTTTTTTTAGTAAACAAGGAGCTCAAAATAGTTAGCTAGCACTCACTAATATTTAATGTTTACTGAGGGACAGGATTTCTCCAATCCTTGTTTGGTTTAGATTTTTTATAAATAAAGAATGTAATAGATTTTATCAATTAAAATTACTAGAAAACTATCGCTTTTGATGTTTTATTCCATTTCAATTGTATTTTTTGTTCTCTAAAAATAAAACAAATTTAGAAAAAAAACGAAGGTGCTGTGTTTTTTCATGGTTTTTTCAAAATTGTGCAAAAGCTTTTTTTTTCTATATACATCACTAGACATTTTTTGACACACACACACACACACATATGAACACATGCACACATACTCACACACACACAAACAATTTCCTTACAAAAAACTATTTTTGTTTCTCTATTAAGTAAGAAATTGTTTAGGTTTCTAGGAGTTAAGGTTCTCGGAGGAATGGCTAAGAACTGAAATTTCTACTTTGTCATTAGACGGCGCACAACATTTTATTTCTCTAATTCAGAAGTCCACGCAGACGAAGTCGCGGGCTGAAGCTAGTTATAGATATTTCCGGAAACAGTAGAACTTTTAACGACAGATATTAATATAATCGACAGATTTTTACAATAGACATTTTTAATAACATAATTCATTTATTTCGATAGTCCATATACAGTTTTGTTAGTAAAAACTTAAGAAAATAAGTTAGTAATTAATTAATTGAAATAAAATTAGAATAAAATACAATACAATACAGGTATGTATGTCAAAATTGTCCAAATAAAATGTCAAATTATTACAAACACAAGTCAAAAACAAAACCCGGCACATTTTATAGGTCTGGCTACAAGTATGGATTCCAGTGACTGATGATTGGGCACTCGTACTTGTCACCGATCATTCTCAGGATGCTGTTGCCACTCCCCCATACTCTGGACATAAGCGACGCAATTTTTTTCCGCATGATGGCGGGATAACCATCACTTCTCAATGAGAAGTGAGAAGTTCTCATTTCGGCGAACATGCCGGACGCGCTACAGAATCGAAGCAGTCCCAGCAGCATCCTGAAGGTATTGTTGTACTGGATTCGTAGAGTGCTGTAGGTCTTCTGCGTATATGATACCCACAGGCTACTCATGTAAAAAGACTGACAGAAAGCTTAAAATAAAGCAATCGTAACTTGATCTGTACAACGAGCCGCTGTTTTCGCTGACTACGGTGATCACCCATAAACAGCGGCTGTCTACGGTTGAAAACATGTCATTATGTTTTATTAAATCCGTTTTATGTCCTAAGTGATTATTTTTGTTTATCTGCATACTTTCTTCACATACCGAAAATAGGGCTGATTTAAAACTATAGGCAGGAGCATTTTTTATAATATGACAAACCTCTTATTGTAGGTATTATATCTGCAATGGCAACATCTTATAGTAACGTTTCGTTAGACGCAGTATTCGTTTTTTAATTGCAACTTTCATTAAACCATTTATACTGACCATCAAAAAATATTAATATAAATATTAATATTTTAATAAAACCCATATAAATCCAGATAAACGCTCCCATAATACAAACAAAAAATACACATAATAAAAAACTTCTAAATGCGAAAATGCGAAATTGAAACGAATTGACATTAAAAGTCTCAGTGTTGCTATTTATATAAATTGGTATTATTGCCATGTTGCAGATATTATATTACCATACCAAGCGTTGAATCGGTGGTGTATTTCTGTTCTTAAACATTTGTCTAATAAGCTTTTTGTTATATACACGTTTGTTGCACTCTGTGGACAGAGTACGTGCTGTCAGTGTCAGTCAGTTCTGTCGAAATATTTTCATTCCATTTGCTTTGCTTTATGATTTCTGAAGTCGCGAATGGAGGCGGAGTTCGCGATTATTTTTAATAATTTTTCTAACTAATTAGGTATGCTCTCGTTCCACTTTTCCGAAGTATTCTTTTGTAAATTATAATATACGTGTGTACTGTGTCCGCCTTGGTGTCCGCGAGTGGTAAAAACAAAGGCTGTGTTGATTTATTGTGGATATGATGTCACTTATAAATTATCCTTGAAAATATGAGTGTGAGTGTTGAAGCGTCCAGCCCTTTATCCGAGGGGCAAAGCACAACTTTGGACCAGACGATATCCAAGTCTTCATCTGAAAGCGTGAGTCTCAACAAAAATGGAGATAGCGAAATCATTCAGGAGGAAAAGCCCGAGAAATCGGAGCCTGGAACTCCTAAACTTCATCCAATGGCGTTTACCATCGACTTTGGAGATTCCAAGAAGGTCGACAACCGAAGGCTCGAAGAGTTGGCCAAGAAATCGCAGGCAAGACATCAAAGAGTCCAGTCTATGTCCGCAAGTCAGACAAGACCAAGTCCTGCCTCACAGAAGCCTCCCATGAGTGTAAAATTGCCTAGAAAAGCTCAAGGGTATAACTCTGAGGGATACTTTTCCTCTGACCAAGAGGATAGTGGCCTCTCAGGTTCAGTGAAGCTCAGAAGCAGTCCACTAGCCCAAATCACCAGCCCCATCTCGAGTAGACATATCAGATCACCCGTCAATGATACTTTCCAGCCAAAACGCACGTCCAAGAGTCCCATAGTTGATAGCATAATGTCTAGGAGTGATAACTTTGTATCTCGACAAGGTTTGAATTTACCGTTGAAGAGCACCAACAGTTCCTACATGCGAGACGTCCATAGAACACCCAGTTACGGTAGCCTCAGTTACCAACCGAAACAAATAGATCAAGTTATAGACCATAGTCCTGAAGGAGTGATGTTAACAGATATTTCTAGTCCTGAATTAGACATTTTGACTCCTGATAATGGTCTTTCTACACCAGATTACACTAAAAGTCCTTTGCGTAAAGGACGAGCATGTTCAGAAACACCAGATTTGTTGTTCAATCAGTGTCCAAAGAAGTTGGAGACATTGTACATTGATGATGATGTTGATAGAGAATCAAATAATTCATCAACTGGAACGTACACTATTGAGGGTGATAACTATACAGAGGAGCAAAAAGCTAAGATGAGCATTGATCATAGTGTTAGTGCTGATCTACTAGATGGTGCAGTTGGAGATACATTGCGACGTGGTAAGAGCAATGAAAGAGACCCTGAACTCATATTTGACTACCCAACACATAGGGTTATTACTAAAGAGCCTAGAAGAGATGGTGCGTTAAGAAGTCCATTAACAGTACACAAAACGTTTGATATACCACCAAAAGTGTCTAAAGATAAGAATGTGTTAGAAATATCTTGTTGTTATGAATCTCCAACGGAAAATGATTTGGCAGCTCAAACTTCAAAACAAATCAAATCGACAAGAAGTTATTTAGAAAAAATCAAAAACAGAGTTAGGACAATAACTGAAAAAACTTTTGCCAAGTCTCCTCCAAAACATATGGAGGAATGTGACATAGGAAATTTTACTTCAGTAACAACATCTGGTGTGTTGAGCTCCAAAAACCCTCCCAAACTTGACATTCCTGTAAGAAGACGATGTAGTTTAACAAAATCTGAAATAGATCAGACAGATTACGTCCACAGATTATCGAGAGAGTCATCTGTGCCCGTTAATCTACCAAGCAGCAAACCGTTGCCATTTGATGCCAAATTTGAAAGCACTGCTTTGAAAAACGCTCAGAAAGCTCTTAGAGGTGATGGAGAGATACCTTCTGAGGTACTATCGGAACAAGTGGCTGGAAAGTTGTCTTATTTAAGCTTGAATCGGTGCAAAGGGGATAAGACCTGGATTCAGGATTGGGCGGACAGTGTGAAGAAATACAATAATAATACACTGGCAGCTACGGACTCAACTGCAACATTCACTATTGACAGTGATCGTCCACCAATAAGTCCACGACATGCATCTGGAAAATGTAAGTATCATGTCAAATTGATAAGAATTAAAGGCCTGCATCCTGTTTAACTGAATCAAGAAAAAAATATATATTTTACTTTTATTCAGTAAATATTCATTAATTCCTTGGCAGAAGAATCTTGAGAATTTCTTTAAAATGATCTAAGCTAAGTAATTTTACAGATAAATTTTAACATTAAATATGAGTACTTAAGTATGTGAATTTTTTTAATATGCCAAAAATTGGAATAACAAGCTTTTTAGGTCCAGCTTCCTGATACAAGTAATCATAAATTATCTTTCCATTAGTTTTCTTTCAAACAATGTTGGGCTGAGAGAAATTGTATGAAAATAAACAACCAACAGATGTTTCCACATACTTCCCTGGAAATATCTTGGAAATGTAAACAAATCCGATTGAGATGTATTATTGGTTGATAACATTTTAAAACAAATAATAATATGTTTATGAAGTGAGAGAATCTGGATTCCTTTCCAGTAGGAATACTAGAATAGATAACCACTAGACATTTGAGTTACTCTTTATCATCTTTCAAAAACTACATTTTGTTCCAAAAATGTTATAAATAACAGATGTAAATCCATAAAAATTTTTCAATTCCATTACTTTATTGTAATAAATAAAACATAACATATACAAGAGTGAGGTTACAGATAATAATATTAATAATTTGTACTTATTTTCGCCGATCAAACTTAGTTACTGGTCTATCTCAGCTATAAATTGATTTCTCTCGGAAGAACTGTAGCTAATAAAAACTCCTGCACGACTTTTACACTTTAAAACTTACACATTACACTTTAAAACTAACACACTAATTATAGCCCAGTCATCGAGGAGTTTCTTTGTATGGAGACCCCAACATTAATTTCTCTGTCAATGAAACTTTGCACGATTGTGAAGGATAGTGTATAGATGGAAGATGACAAAGAAGCCAAAAGATTTTGTGGCTGGAAGTAGGTATTTTATACCTAAACATTAAAATTGCATTTAAAATTCGGTGGATAATTGCTCGATCGAATATTTCGGTACTATTCGGTACTAGAGAGCACTCGCCCAAACACTTGACTGAGCACTTGTCGGAGCACTTGACCGAGCACTTGCCCAAGCGCTTTGCCAAGCAATTGTCCGAGCACTTGTGTGCTTGTACTCTTGACCGAGCACTCGCCTGAGCACTTGACTGAGCACTCGCCCGAGCACTTGACCGAACACTCACCCAAGCACTTGACCGAGCACTCGCCCAAGCACTTGACCGAGCACTCGACCGAACACTTGACCGATCACTTGACCGAGCAGTGCCCAAGCACTTGACCGAGCACTCGCCCAGCCGTTGACCGAGCACTTGACCGAGCACTTGAACGAGCAATCGACCGAGCACTCGTCCAAGCACTCGCCCGAGCACTCGCTCAAGCACTTGACCGAGCACTTGACCGAGCACTCGACCGAATACTTGACCGAGCACTCGCAAGAGCACTTGACTAAGCTCTTGACTGAGCACTCGCCCAAGCACTTGACCGATCACTTGACCGAGCAGTGCCTAAGCACTTGACCGAGCACTTGACCGATCACTTGACCGAGCAGTGCCCAAGCACTTGAACGAGCACTCGTCTGAGCAATCGCCCGAGTACTCACCCAAGCACTTGACCGAGCACTTGAACGAGCACTCGACCGAGCACTCGCCCGAGCACTCGTCCGAGCACTTGACCGAGCACTTGAACGAGCACTCGACCGAGCACTTGACCGAGCACTTGACCGAGCACTCGCCCAGCAGTTGACCGAGCACTTGACCGAGCACTTGAACGAGCACTCGACCGAGCACTCGCCCGAGAACTTGTGCGCTTGTACTCGCCCAAGCACTTGACTGAGCACTCGCCCAGCAGTTGACCGAGCACTCAACCGTGCACTCGTCCGAGCAATCGCCCGAGCACTCACCCAAGCACTTGACCGAGCACTCGCCCAGCAGTTGACCGAGCACTTAACCGAGCACTTGAACGAGCACTCGCCCGAGCACTCGCCCGAGAACCTGTGCGCTTGTACTCGCCCAAGCACTTGACCGAGCACTCGACCGAGCACTCACCCAAGAACTTGTACGCTTGTACTCGCCCGAGCACTAGACCAAGCACTTGTACGCTTGTACTCGCCCGAGCACTAGACCAAGCACTTGACCGATCACTTGACCGAGCACTTGACCGAGCACTCGCCCAGCAGTTGACCGAGCACTTGACCGAGCACTTGAACGAGCACTCGACCGAGCACTCGCCCGAGAACTTGTGCGCTTGTACTCGCCCAAGCACTTGACCATGCACTAGACCGAGCACTCGCCCAGCAGTTGACTTAGCACTCAGCCGAGCACTCGTCCGAGCAATCGCCCGAGCACTCACCCAAGCACTTGACCGAGCACTTGACCGAGCACTTGAACGAGCACTCGACCGAGCACTCGCCCGAGCACTTGACCGAGCACGTGAACGAGCACTCGACCAAGCACTCGACCAAGCACTCGCCCGAGCACACGTCCGAGCAATCGCCCGAGCACTCACCCAAGCACTTGACCGAGCACTTGAACGAGCACTCGACCGAGCACTCGTCCGAGCACTCACCCGAGCACTCGCCCGAGAACTTGTGCGCTTGTGCGAGCACTTGTCGGAGCAATTGTACGAACACTCAAATCAGGTTGACAATTATAGACCTATTTCAAAAGTAAAGCTCGCAAAGTGCTCGTACAAGTGCACGTACAAACGCACAAGTGCTCAATTGCCCGGTCATACAAATGCTCGGGCGAGTGCTCAGTCAAGTGCTCGGGCGAGTGCTCGGGCGAGTACAAGCGCACAAGTTCTGGGACACTTGACTAAGCACTTGACTGAGCACTCGCCCAAGCACTTGACCGTTCACTTGTACGAGCACTTGTCCTATCCGAGCACTTGTCCAAGCACTTGTACGAGCACTTGTCCGAGTACTTGTCCGAGCACTTGTACGAGCACTTGTACGAGTACTTGAACGATTACTTGTACGTGTTTGAACCGAGCAGTGCCCAAGCACTTGACCGACCACTTGACCGAGCACTTGACCGAGCACTTGACCGGGCGCTCGCCCAGCAGTTGACCGAGCACTTGAACGAGCACTCGTCCGAGCACTCAACCGAGCACTCGTCCGAGCAATCGCCCGAGCACTCACCCAAGCACTTGACCGAATACTAGAACGGGCACTCGCCCAAACACTTAACTGAGCACTCGACCGAGCACTTGACCGAGGACTCGACCGAGCACTTGACCGAGGACTCGCCCAAGCACTTGACCGTTCACTTGTACGAGCACTTGTCCTATCCGAGCACTTGTCCAAGCACTTGTACGAACACTTGTCCGAGTACTTGTACGAGCACTTGTACGAGTACTTGAACGATTACTTGTACGTGTTGGAACCGAGCAGTGCCCAAGCACTTGACCGACCACTTGACCGAGCACTTGACCGGGCACTCGACCAGCAGTTGACCGAGCACTTGAACGAGCACTCGTCCGAGCACTCAACCGAGCACTCGTCCGAGCAATCGCCCGAGCACTCACCCAAGCACTTGACCGAGCACTAGAACGGGCACTCGACCGAGCACTCGCCCGAGCACTTGACCGAGCACTTGACCGAGCACTTGACCGAGCACTTGAACGAGCACTCGACCGAGCACTTGACGGAGTACTTGACCGAGCACTTGACCGAGCACTTGAACGAGCACTCGTCCGAGCATGGGTTCCTTAGGGAAAGTTGTTTGTTATCATTAGCACATGCACAGCCTTTCATATCAAGAACTAATTTAAAGTCACCCTATATATAAGGTGCTTCCAAAATATATGCCACCGCTGCAATGGGAGTAAGAGTCATGCATATAGATTACAATAGTAAAAAAATTCGTGCCCCGGAGTCGTTACATTGATTTGGGAGACTAAACAATTTTTTTTTACTTTGATTCAATTTCGCACAACACGGTCCGTCAAGTACGTACGCTCCGTCAAGAAGTCATGAATGAACTCGATGTCATTTCACTGAATGAAAGCAACGCACGCTCGTAGGTATCTCTTTTTACAGGTTAATTTAGTGAACAGCTGATTGTCTTTAAATTAAATGTAGAGCAGAATAAACAAACTTACCAGTTATTAAAACGGCTTATTCACGTAACAAGGTGATAAACTTACCATCGCACTTTGACAGGCTTTGGACTGTTAAATTACGTACTTGTAATGTATCTGTAAAAAGTTTAGGTAGGTAAGGCATCTACTCAAGAGTAGATGCGTAAAATTAAAAAGAACGTGTATTACAGTAAGTAACTTGGCGTGTTTGTAAGTTCATCACCTTATTTACAAGGATTTGCACAACACAACACTGGTGGCTGGCTGACTCACACTAAACCTCTGTTCATACGGGTTTACGGCAAACGCAGGGATGTTATTTGCACTCGCGGTAGTAGAGTGTCAATCACCTTATTTACAAGCTATTTCACAACACAACAAAGTTTTACATCAGTTTTACAACACAGTAAAGTTCTCGAGTGGTGACTGCGCACTGGAATACGCAGTGTGGGCAGGCCCCCGACTCGGTGGACCGACGAAGACCTGGTGAAGGTTGCGGGAAGCCGCTGGATGCGAGCCGCACAGAACCGGTCGGTGTGGAAATCCTTGGGGGAGGCCTTAGTCCAGCAGTGGACGTTTTTCGGTTGATGATGATGACACAACACAACACAACACTGGTGGCTGACTCTTACACCAAAACTTTGCTCATACAGGTTTACGGCATGCGCAGGGATGTTATGTCATGTTATTGCACTCGCGATCAGAGGGTATCGCGGTAGCAGAGTATCATTTCAAGATACTCTTGATTCGTATGTACGTCTGGGTGACATGGTTATCTCACTCGCGGACGGGGGCGCAGGCGGTGCAAAACGTTCGCGTCACGCCTGCGCGTCACCGCTGCGCATAGCGAACTGACCTGACCTCTGACCTGTACGCAGGGCGCGCGGGCGCCACCCGCCCCCGCCCGCCGGGTCGCGCCCCGCTCCCGAGTGAGTATGCCAAAGGGTGCGGACAGATCAAAGCCTTTTGTAGCACGACACAAGTGCCGAATTTGTTTGATGTCTAGCCGCAACGTCGGAGCGTTTAAGCATGTTTTCGCGCGCCTGGTTTCATTCAACACAATACGGGATGGCTTAATAAAGTAAAGCAATTTATTTTTATGATTGTTATTTTTTTGTATGGAAAAAAAAAGAACAGTTTCCGGACATGAATGTCTCATTTTCGTGATCACTATACGTGATACTTTCTCCCATTTCAGCCGTGGCATATATTTTAGAAGCACCCTATATGTACCTTGGAAAAAAAGTCCAGCTAGGTACGTCTAACTTCAAGAAAGATACCTCTCAAGTGTCTCAAGACTAAAGTCTTTGATCAATTTGTGTTGCTAGTGATAACCATATGGAACTAAGACATTTTCGCTTCTTATGGGCCTCATAAGAAGACTCAAGGTCACCCAAAGCGCTATGAAGTATGCTTGGAGTTTCTTTACGTGATCAAATCAGTACTGAGGAGGTGCGTAGTGAGAATATAAAGTAACGCACATAACTCACAGAATCGCTTAACGAAAGTGGCAGTGGGTGGAGCACATAGCTTATAGAATTGGTGACGGTCGTGGGAAGCCATTAGAGACGGGCAACGTAAGACCAGTTTTGAAAAACCTACAGGGAAGCCTATCTATAACCTTGAAACATTATTATTATTTAGAAGCTTTATAATACTTTTAATTTCAAAGTAAAAAATAAGGAAATTACATGCCTCAGTAAGTAAATCAGTAACTCTTTTCGATAATAATCAATGTCGTCCCCAGTGTTAGCGCAGATACTTTTTCTGTATGGGGATGGTTATGCCATCCTCATGGACCTCCGATATGGTATAACAAGTTAACAACTGCCTTTCAAAGCACGGAAACAGTCGAGATAAATGCCACTTACAGTCAAACCCATCTAGGTTATGACCGTATGTGTAACCAGATAACCTACATGATCTGATGACCATGACCACTGCACAGTTAACAGCGTGTTTTGGCTGTAACGATGAGCATAATCATGATTTTACCTCGATAAGTAGGTATATTTTATGCTATATTTTCATAGGTTACAATTATACTTAGAATTAATTTATGTAATGTTATTGCTCTTTTCTCTTTTTTTTACTATGTTATGTTATTTTAATCGGCTGTATTTTTTGCTTCCACTTATGTGTGTATTTGCTGAATAAACATATTTCTTTTCCATTATATATCAAGTACAAACTTTTTTGTTAGGTTATGCCTAATAACTTTTCTTCTGCACGAGATCCAGGTGAGCGCCAGGTGTCATACAAAAAGTTAGTACTCTGTGTGACCTATCTTACGATATAGGTCACAATGCGTTACAAGTGTTACAACATATGGGCCAAAACAGCCCATTCTCCTTTCAAACATTTTTAGAACAAAATTCCGTTTTTGACATTTTATAAAAAAATTACTGAAAATGACTAGCAGTCAACTACCGGATTAAGTTATAATCTTTTATCACAATGTAAATACTAATTGATATAAGAACTATTTAAAATACCGTTTTGTTTAGAAAATTAACATAGCTATAATAAAAACGATGTTTTATCCTATATAGTATGTTAGTCAATAGGTTAATAGGGTAAATCGCACCCGCGTTGTGCGTCTTCTGAATTCAGTCTTAGGTCACGAGCATACCTACATAGCCTAATATCCGTACACTCAGACGGGGTAACAATAGTAAAATTTTATTTTTTACTGTATGGTACATAAAATGCAAAAAAATCAATAGTTATATATATATAACTATTGATTTTTTTGCATTTTATGTATATATATATATATATATATATATATATATTTAGATTTTTCCTTGACTATTGAATATATATAACTAATATATATATATATATATATATATATATATTGACTGACTCGGTGGCTAAGTGGTTAGCGATCCTAACCTCTTATCCGAGAGTCGTGGGTTCGATCCCCACACAGGGCAAACTTTTCTGTGATGAGCAGAATTGTTTGCTCTGAGTCTGGGTGTATTATATCTATATATATGTATGTATTTAAAAGTATATGTGTATGTATATCAGTCTCTGGTTCCCAAGATACAGGGAATCCTAGTTTGGGGCCAGATGACCGTGTGTGATTTGTCCCAGATATTATTATTATTATTATATATTCAATAGTCAAGGAAAAATCTAAACGCTTTATCATTTACAGTAAAAAAAATATCGGCACCCTTCCTAGCAAAGCAAAGTATATCGAATGTTTTTCAAATGAATGTAGATGTATGTATCGCGTCATTGTTTGACCTTGAGCGAATGCGGTACGCGCCGCGCGCATCGCGTCTACGTTCGCCGCCGCCCCGTAAGCCGTAAATATTTAATAAACGTATTACCTATCTAAAGAAATTCTAAAACTACTATTTTGCCGAAATTTCATTGGATAGTTTTAAAAAGCTGTTTACTTCTGTAAATTGTGACTTCTAAAGGAATAAAACTGGACTGAGAAATTATGAGCCGTGAGCATTTTTACGGAAACAATAACATTACGTTCCTATAGGAAAATGTTTTGGATACTTACACATAGAAAAGTCTTATGAGGTATAAAACCATAGTAAAAAATAAAAATTAACCGAGAAATTATACCTTGGTAATTATAGCAAAATAACATTTTTTGATAAATATCGAAGTTAAAAAGTTCGAAAAAGTTTTGGACAGTTTTACATACATATAATAACAACCTAGCACTAACATATCGCGTTGGAATAATAGATTGAGAAATTATTCGGTAAGAGTTATTAGCAATATTCATGTTTAGGTATAAAATACCTACTTCCAAAACATACATCTCCGGGATACCTTGTCACACCTCATCTATGGAATCTACTTAATCATACTGCAAAGTTTTACGGACAGAGGAGATAATGCATACCTCAACCTCCTCGATGACTGGACTATTAAAATTAAACTGTTTATATACATAAACCAGGCCAGATGATCATGTGTGATTTGCCCCGAATATTATATAGGGTGAGTTTAAATTAGTTCTTGATACGAAAGGCTATGCATGTGCTCATGAAAACAAACAACTTTCCCTAAGGAACCCATAGCCAAATCGCAAATAAAATTTTGGTCTCTTCATACAAATCAATCAGCCGAGCGGCCAAATTAGTATGAAGAGTCAAAAATTTTTTTTGTGATTTGACTATGGGTTATTTAGGGAAAGTTGTTTGTTATCATGAGCACATTCATAGCCTTTGGTATCAAGAACTAATTTAAAGTCACCCTGTATATTATTATATTATACATAATTATTTTAAGTTCACTACATGCATTCCCCACACGACAACATAATACTCCGACCCAACACCTTTTTTGAAGTAGAGTAGGTCTGAAAACCAGCACTGCGCAGTCAATTATGTTGACTGCTTTCAGTATAAGTTGAGACTTGTCCTTTTGCCAATTTAGAAGTTAATTTTAAGTTAACTCTTTTTTAATTATGTTTTTTTTACTATTGTAAGCTCTGTATTATTTGGCAATAAAGTATGTGAATTTGAATTTGAACTTAATAAAAAAAAATACAGAAATAAATACACGTCGTTATATTTTTTCAGTGACATTTGTTGACTAATTTTGTGATCTTTATTTAAAAAATTTGGTAGGGATGGAAAACATAGGTAACAAATATGTTTTTTGAAATTTAGGATGGTACATGGTAAACAGTTAATAGTTCATAATAATTTATTTTTTATACAGTTGTCTAGCTAGCCAATAATTTAGGGTAATCAAATGCAAATTATTCAGTCTTTCTCTCTATAATGTGGCACAGTTAATTTAAGTCTGCATTTAAATTAAAGTCTGTTTTTATACAAGTAATATTTCGAATCAAATATGACAATTAAAGAGTTTGATTTCATTTGACTTGATGTCACATTTGATAGGGCAAAAGAGATGCAATGCATGTAATCCTGACAATACAGAAGGAAACCCTACGAACGATCATCACAAAAAAAAACAACATTACAAAACGCATGCAATGCAAGCCTTCTATGCTTAAGTCGTAGTCATAACCCAGGAAGCAAAAAAAGTCCTTTAAAGATCCTTTTGATAGATAGACGGAATTTACAGCAGGACCTCTTTAATCCGAACCCCTCCATAATCCGAACGACCCCCCTATCCCCGCCCATCCGCCGTTTCTCAGTAAGTCGCTGTACCACGGGTGCATTACAATACTGAGTTATACATCTGAAGTACACGAATTGTATTTGATCGCCCCGCTATACGCGTTTGCATAAATTAAGGGATAAAGCCTTTTCAATGTCGCTAAATACTAGTCGTCAAAGTATTTAAAAATATATTTATTGTAGCATTATCAATTAGGTATTGTATGATTAAAACATAGTTTCAATAATTAACACCTTTGTTTTATTGCCAGAAATGCCCTTCAAAATGTCTACATACTATAATCCGAACGCTCCACGGATCTGTTCGGATTAAAGAGATCCTACTGTATCTGTTGTTGCACCTGCGATCACAAATAGAGCATTTAGATTAACACTCTATCAGTATCCCTCGGTAAGAGATAGAGAATCCTTTTGAGAAACCCCTACTGAAACATTTGGAGAGGGATATTTCGCTAGATCACCGGGCCAATCATTTGTACTTTGGTCGCGATTTTATCTCGAGAAATCTTCTTTTTTTACGTAGCCATCTCCTCTAACTTTGCCTGATTTTGCGTCGAGAAATACCCATTTAAAAGAATTCGAGAATCGTTCATTATGCTTTGGGGCACTTGCGATACACACAAACACAGCCCACACGCAGTGACTAAAGATTTCACGGTCATTGTGTCAATATGCTAATACCGGTATGGGCAGGTTACGTGGAAGTCGCAAAATGTCTTTTTAAGGCTAGTTGTGAGTTATGTCTATGTCTAACGCCTAATAAGTTATGCTGGCTTTAGTGTTTACAGCTTTGGAGGTAACTTTGTGACATACAATTATGCGCATATCATTTGTCTTTTGTTAAGATTTTGTAAAATCGTTTTTCATTGTAGCTACGATTAGGTATGCTAACATTAGCCAAATCTAAGTCACCAGTGACGACCTAAATTTGTCTACTATTATTGTAGCGACTGTGTCACTTGGTAACAATCCTTTTAGCGTGTCTAGTAGGTTTATTGTTTTTTTAAGAATGTATAATACCTAATGATATCAATTCGATGAAGAAAGGAACTTCGGTATCTAGGGTTCTTCCCATTATCCTGTTCTCATCCTCCATTCACCTATTCACCATCCTCCGGTATGTAAATGACTAGGTATAATTCAGCAGCATTCTTTTGGCGGCCAATTGGCCATCAATTTTCGACTTGAGGAACATTAAAATTGAGGACTAGTTCTTCTATTGCTTTGATTTAGGCAAATGCTTCAAATACCGGCATTAATACGTAATTAAAAGTACACATTACAATTTACAGTAGATACAGACAACAACATTGTTATATTCATCGAATATTGGATGCGACAAAACGCGGTAGTTCTACCAATGAAGTTTAATTATTGGTGTCGGTGTGGCTTCTTGAACCGGAAGCCACATGCCTTTGCAGGTTTCGTAGTAGGGAAGCATTTTTGTGATTGTTATTTTGTTAGTTTGCTATCAATCCGCATATTGCACGTGCGGATTCCCTAACTTGAAACGTTATTATGGACTTATAAAGTTATTATGGAAACGTTATTGTCATAGACTTAGACTAGGGAAGGTTAGGCCATACTTAACCTAATAGTTATGACTAGGGAAGTTCCATACGTAACCTAACCTAATTATGACTAGGGAAGGTTAGGCCATACTTAACCTAATAGTTATGACTAGGGAAGTTTAGGCCATACGTAACCTAACCTAGTTATGACTAGGGAAGGTTAGGCTATACTTAACCTAACCTAGTTATAACTAGGGAAGTTATTTTATTTTTTATTTTTTTATTTTTATTTTTCACATTTTGGGAAATCAACAGCTTATATAAATAACAGAAGTAAGTATAACACATAGAATAGATAGTCAAGCCTTTACAGATTTCCACGGATAGTTAAGAAGAACGTGTTTACAGAGCTAAGGTAAGTATACAATAAGTTAAAGTGATAATAAATGATATATAATAAACTAGAGAGCAATATTGAGACAGAAGGATAAGTACTTATAAGAAAGAGAAGAAACGATTGTGTGTGAGTGTGTGTATGTGTGTATGTGTAGCTGGGTGTGTGGGTGTGTGGGTGTGTGTGTGTTTGAGTGTCTGTGGATGTGTATGTGTGTGTGACGACTCAAATAAAATTAATGGGTAGAAGTGATTTTTAAAGATATTTTATGTTTGTAACTTGCTTTAGAGGTAGAAAAAGGATCAATTTCGGAGAATTTCTTATTGTACGTTCGAGATAACCGGGTAAATACTAAATTCTGAGCATAATTAGTTTTATGGTACGGTACACTGATCATGGTGGTATTACGCGTTCGCTTGGTCTGACAATTGAGACTGATTTTAGAAATTAGGGGGGGACAGTCAAAAGAAGAGTTCAAAAGATCGTATAGAAAAGATAGGTCAAGCATTTCTCGTCGTTCTTCGAGAGAGAGTAAATGGTTAGATCGGCAGCTGTCTGGGTAGTTAGTGAAATTTTTATGCGTTTTATACTCAAGGTACTTTACGAATTTTTTTTGTATGTTTTCTATACGATTTATGTAGGTATGATATCTAGGGTTCCATACAACACTGGCGTATTCAAGAGCACTTCTAACATATGCGTAGTAAATAGATTTAAGACATGCTGCATTGTTAAAAGGCTGACAAATACGTTTGAGAAAGCCTAAGCTCCTATAGGATTTGTTTATAATGCAGTCAGTGTGCGCATCAAATAATAATTTATGGTCCATAGTAATACCTAGATCACGAATAGTAATAGTTCTATCTATTTCGGTATTGTTAATAGTGTAAGCGTAGGCAATACTATTTCTCTTTCGAGAAAAGGATATTACCTGACATTTACTGGTATTGACTGCAATCCTGTTAAATTTATAATATATAGACAACCGATCCAAGTCTTCCTGTAATTTGGCACAATCAGTAACATCAGAGACATCAATGAAAATTTTTGTGTCATCGGCGTACATAAGAAATTTAGAATTAACGAAACAGGTATAAATATTGTACAAGTACGCGTTGTATAGCAGCGGTCCCAAATGGGATCCCTGTGGGACGCCAGAGGGTATCGAGACTAGGTCAGATCTGTGACCTCCCACAACCACAGCTTGTGACCGATTTTTCAGATAGGATGCTATCCAGCGCAACAGGTCTCCGCATATACCTATCCGCTCTAGTTTTGTATGACTAGGGAAGGTTAGCCCATACGTGACCTAACCTAGTTATGACTAGGGAAGGTTAGGCCATACTTAACCTAACCTAGTTATAACTAGGGAAGTTTTGACTAGGGAAGGTTAGGCCATACGTGACCTAACCTAGTTATGACTAGGGAAGGTTAGGCCATACTTAACCTAACCTAGTTATAACTAGGGAAGTTTTGACTAGGGAAGGTTAGGCCATACGTGACCTAACCTAGTTATGACTAGGGAAGGTTAGGTCATACTTAAAGAGTCGTGCTCTAGCTATTGCTGACGACTAGATTGCTGTAAATGATAAAGCGATCGTAATGTATGTATTGTACATATAGCTTATTTTAACGCCATATTACCAATAATCTGGTTATTACATATTCAGATGTAAAGGAATGTTTAATTGTTTTGTACCTACTCGGTACTTTCTCAGAACATCGCGTTTTTAGAGAATGTCGGATGTATACTATAGAATGTCGTTGTTCCTATGGGTTTATGTAGGATATATATCGGTCTGTAACATAAACGGCTTAACATGTATTTTGAAGTGCGAAGTGTTGTCAGATTTCGATATATTTTAAGCAGTCGAATTTTTAATTGAGACGTGTATTGATTTTGTATTGAATTTTAAATCTATTAAGATGTAGAAAGACTATTAGCAGTCAGTATAACGAAATGTACTCGCATCTATTTAAATACGTACGGAGTACCTAAGTAAATATTCCTCATCAACAAGTATAAGAAATGGTTATAAGTGCAACAATTTTTTTTCGTATTGTATTTGTTCTTGATTAGTAGGAGGCGTGAACAAACAGGGAACCCTCCGGATATTCTATTATTCTTGTTACTGGTTGAGCTGACCCATGACCTCTACTAAAACTGTTATGATTTTAGAGTAGGGGGCGGTTTAAGGGTATTGAACTCTAGAGAAAATATATATTTTTAAAACACCAACTCTTTTTAAAATCTGTATGTCTCTGAGCTCTGAGTCAAATAAGCGGAAGACATATCAAAGTTTTCGTAAATTAAAAGATAGTATGGAAATCTTGAAGGAGTTAAACATTTTTTTTTTTTGGAGTTAGGTTTCCAAGGTATAGGAATAGACTCGTGCGTGCCGTGCCCCATCAGCGAAGACTTGTTGACGGTGGATGTCTGTCATCCTTTAGATAGACCGTCAGCCTTTAGATATGCCGTGGCCAGATCATGAAACTAACTGGCCTTATGTTCAAGAAGCTCCGAAAAACCTCTAAGTTACGTTAGGTTACTGGTGTTACCCTATAATGAAAGATTGGATTTGGAACGGTTCATGTATGTCTTTTAAAGTACCTCGTGGACGTGAAAGAACCTGTCGTAAAAAACAATTATTTATGATCAAAAGAAGTAATACTTGTTTTGCAGATAATTCCTTTATTAAACGTGCTTGTCGTTTTTATAATGACACAGCTAATGAAGTTGATTTATTCTCTGTTTCCCTAAATTGCTTCAAAAAGAAGCTTTTGTTAACCTAAACAAAAGATATATTTGCTTATTTTGTGATGTGACTTGCTTCGGTTTAAGGTTTTCATAACAATTCTAATTAAAAAAATGTAAAAAAGAAAAAATACTTTTTCACACTCAACTTTCAAAATTTTATTCAAAATTTAGAGATTAAATTCACATTTTTTAAAGGTTTTTTTTTTCCGAAGCAGGACGCAAATTTCTTTTTATAACTTAAATATAACAATTTGTTTTGCTGTTTTATCACTGTATAAATACAATATGTTCCTATTGTATAAGAAAAATTATGGAACTATAGGTCTATAAGTACTGAATAGTTTTAGCAACATATGTAAAAGACTGTTTGTTTCCTAAATAAAATAAATAAATAAAAATAAAATGTATGAAACGGAATGCAGAGTAAATTACGCGACTGAAAATTGCGCTCGTTTGGCCCCAACCTAAGGCTGCCTATTCCAGGATAAGAGCGAGTGCTCTCTTAATAAACTTTTACAAACTTCAGGAATTAGTTGCAATAGAAATACTAATTATTTTAAATGGATGAAAAATGTTAAATAGAATCTTAGCAGCCAAGCTACTAAGCGTCAATAAATCGCAAAAACAATCCAATGCATTTTCATTGGCAGCGAGCAATGACCAAGTTATTGTTGCAAGCGCCGACTTGTAATGCTTGCCAATTTTGTTACTGCACTACATTTTTTGTCACTATCTATTCTATCTTTTGCGTTTATCTATACGTTTTATTGTGCAATATTCAGCCATGTCAAAATCCTTTTAGGCTTCAGGGAAATTCTTACAGTAAAACAACTGTACCTATAGTTGTCGATTACCAATAAGTAGATAGTACATAATGACTAGCAAAGCTCTAATCATATGCATTTAGACAGTGCATGGTTCTGACATAATGGTCGGTTGTTCCAGGCCGCAGCCCTCGCGGTACGACGCCCACCAAGATACCCAGCCCCGTGGGCACGCTTCTGCATAGGAGGACACCGGTAAGTTACCTTTCTGACGATACTTTGACCACCGAGTAAATATGTATATGCTATTATAATATTATGTACACTGTACAGTAAAAAGACTGAGAATATGCATTATAGCCACGAATCTTTGGCTCATACGGCATTTTTGAATTTGCAAATCGGAGTCTATGCATGTGAGTCTGATTTTCGATCAGGTTCAGGAGTGGTCTTACATTAAAATACGATCTTTATATGTGTATCTATAATATACTAAGGCTATTCTGCTGCAGTGTAACTACCTAACCATACAAAAAAAATATATTCGGTCACCAAACATTGAAGGCAAAGCAAGCATCGTATATAATTGACACTTGATCTTGCGGTTACTTTAGTAGCATTTAATACACAAGAATTTTTGGAAAGATGAGCTAAATTAAGACGTAAAAATGTGATATTTCCACTTTCGTATTTGTAAATAACACCTTATCGTTGATTTGGACGACAACCGTTTTTTTTTTTAACAGATAGACTGGTTCTTACTCTAAGGCTGTCTATAAAGTCAAACGATTTTTTTCGTAGCGGCCCCTTCAATGATATCTCATTACCCCCTGAAATCAAATTCCCAGAAAATGTGAAAGCCTAAAAGAAATCGTTTAGATGATCGATCAACTAAGGGTCTTTATGTAGAGCAAGTTGTTTTTTTTTCTTGACGGAGTGATTTGGGATGATGGGTTTTGAGTAAAAATCTGTTTAGTCTCATCGGTAGAAGTCCCCGTTCCCTATCATTATTTTGTTTATATCTAACGAATGGTTCAATGTTTGTAGGACGCAAATCAAGCGAAGAAGTTTAAAATATTCTCAATGTTCGTCCCTATGGATAACGGAAATTGATTTTAGAAGAGTTATTGTAGTTTTTATTAGTTATGTGTACTGTTATTTAATATTATAATGTACTTACTTATTTAAAAATATGTGAACTCCTTAGCTTTAATAATTTGTTAGATTTTTACGTTATTAAAGTTTTAATTTTGATGTTTTGGTTATTTCGGTTTGAAGTTAGTTTGAGCTATTAGCTATGAGCTCAGCTCAGCATTTAGTAGTAATAGGAATTATAATATGACAGTTTATTTTCTGTACTGCTCACAGTTCTGAGCCAATTTTTTTATTTATTTTTGTTATGTTTGGTGGCAAATGGCTAACGCCCCACAAGACTGCCATATTTGAGCATCTGAAACCGCAGAAATAAGAGTTATCAGTGCCATGCCGATGTCTGAGGGCTAAGACA
Source organism: Coleophora deauratella (assembly GCA_958295455.1). NCBI lineage: Eukaryota > Metazoa > Arthropoda > Insecta > Lepidoptera > Coleophoridae > Coleophora > Coleophora deauratella. Next base: position 5,627,808 of record OY282412.1, read on the forward strand.
CAACATACCTACACACATACAGAAGGTCCACTCAATACGCTCACTAAAATCCTAAGCATATACATGCTTATATACGTATACGGTCGTTGTAGGCAAGGTCACGATACTGTTGTGATACTTTGCCGCGTGACCTTGCCTCGAACGACCGTATGTTTCTATAAGCATGTATATGCTTACGATTTTAGTGGTTTGTATTGAGCGGACCTTCTGTGTCTATTTTGTGGCTAAGATGGCATGCCTCTTACGCGCCACCTACCGCCGGAACGAGGTGCGCTGCTTGGCGGCAGGTGTAGAGCAAGCAGTGGTACCCACCCAGTCGTACTTTGCATATTAAGACACTACCACTAGTCATGCATTCAGCGGCTATCTGCAAACTGCAGCAGGTCTTCAGCAATCCTAAGATAGTTTTATTTTTAGTTATGCAAACGAAAACGTCAGTGTTTCTCAATTTGAAGTTCGTCGGACCTCGTGTCGTTTCTTATCTCAGATCTTCTTTAGAGTTTCTTATGCAATATTTGAAACAAATGCCATGTACAATACCTGCGCGCTCGTTTCTTACGTAAAATAAGTCTATCTTTTTGGGTTATTCGAAGAAAAGCCTTTTAACTTGCAGTAGATAATGATAAAAGAACATACAGTTGAAATTAGTTTAAAGTGAATAAATGACTCCCAAAAAAGGTTCTTAATGGTTTTTGTGTTTATGTTGCGTGATGTTTTTGCCGATTTTAAACTGATTTTCATTAATCGTTTTTTATTCGATAGGTAATGAATCCAAAGTAGTCCCATAATAGTGTCAAAGTCGATTCAGTGCTATAAGAAAGAACGCCGCTAAGCATATACAGTTTCCTTACCTATATTTTGCGGTCTTCTTTTTTACGAGAGCAGTACTGTTTTTTAAGAAAATAAACAAAAGCAGCAAAAATGTAGTTGTTACGATTGAAATCGATTATGTATGATTAACGTTTTAAGCGTTGTTGTCCTCAATTATATTACATGTGCCCAAAAGTAATTAATGAAGTAATACAATAAAATAAGTAAACGAATTGTAATTTATTACCTAATTACTTATCGTTATCAGTTTATGATGAATAACAACAATGTAATGAGGGTTGTTGTTTTGACTTATTCTTACGATACCAAATTGGCGGTCGTAGTGTGTACCTACTACTGCTAGTGTGATATTGAATTCATTGGAAATAAATATTTCAAAGTAAGGTTCTACTAGTGATAATGAACAAATGTCATCAAGTGAATTTTCCTTAAGTACGATTTTGGTTGAAACAAACGTCTTACAGAGTTTGCATATTTATTGATTGACGCAGTTAAATTTCAAAAGTTATACTTTTTTAATACTCATAATGGTTAATTTTGTGAGTGGATTTTCAGTTTTATAAAGAACTAGCGACATTTAAAATTTTACTATCCGCCAATTGTTAAATAATTCGACAATAATTTGAAAACCACTGAACTGATTTGCATCAAACACAACTAACTAAGAGCAACCGGAATTTAAACCTCCGCTTAAAAAAACGCATTAATCTGTCCACCCGTTTGAAAGCTTCAACCCCTTTTTTGCGTCCCTGGTTAAAATATTGCTATATTTCATTTTCACCTTTTAATTAAATACGAAAGAAAAGACGAATTGTTTACTCTACCCCGTGAAAACGGGTCAACCAATGTACAGGGATAAATAAAAGTTAAATTTTAAATAGACAAAATCTCAGGCGCATTAACAAAACTGCCGGTTAAGTTTTAACTAATAAATAATGAGATAACGATTTAACTAGGCCACGCAGTTTCCTCTCGTCACATCGAATGGTTTAAATTAACTGCACAGTGCATAGATAGCAGTGTACGTTATTATGAAAGCTTTGTGGTATATTTGGAGTGGAACAGAGATGGAAAGGTGGTTTCACTTTTTATCCGATTACGGAGAAGTTAAAGACAGTAATGGTTTCTCAATATCTTAAAATCATGCTACACTGTACACTAAATGGCATTTCTCCTGGAATAGGGCAAATACGTACTTACTCGTTTGTTATTTTAATAGATTTTGAAATGCAATAATCGGAATTCGTTTGTCTTGTTGACTTGGAAACCTAGGAAAAGAATGCTTTGAAGGAACAAATCGCTCTCAGTTCAGGCACACATCACTTTCTATTCAAGTACGTTATCTTTACATAAGTTGAAATGGGACACAGTCCTTCTAGATTTCACGTTCTAAATTTGAATAAATTTAGGACTGAATTTGATCTTCTAGGTTTAGGTAGGTGAATTATAAACTCCTTGGTTCATTTGACAGAATGACGTAATAATTTATGCCAGTACCTAATAGTTGAAGAAGAGAAAATGTACATTGTAAAGGTACTTTGCCATTTGCTAAAATTAAAAGTTATTCAAATGAATAGCATTAGTCAAATATTGTACTGTGGCAAATTACGCAGTAGAAGAAAATAATTGACCACGCTGAATACGTTAAACACAACCGACTTCAATCGCAACAACTCCAATTTTGCTATGTTTTGTTGATTTTCTCAAAAACCGCTGAATCGATTTCGATAAAATTTATATGGGACCACCTGTGAAGTATGTATACCCTTTCAAACAAAAAAAGAATTTTCGAAATCGGTTCAGGCGTCTTCGAGTAATCGGTGAACATACATACCTCCTCCTTTTTTTGAAGTCGGTTGAAAAGAAAAAAAACTTGCACTATTTATAAATGTAGATTAATTTGATAGTTGCTTCATTACAAATAGCAGATTGGTACATATTACGTGAATAGTGCCAAACAAAATTAACTTGTGTTTTTATGTTATTTTACGAAATGAATACGAAAATGCAGTTAGTCTCTAAATATGTTAGTAGAATAAGAAAAAAAACAGATTCATTTAAATAATTAATGTGTTAAATGCCAACGAGTTAAGCTTAACCGCTAATAAACCAGTAGTTTAGAGAGACTATAACTGTTGTAACTGAATCATCTCAAGTCATGACTCAGACAGTGAATATTTTGGAGCTTGAGAAATTATAGAGGTGTGTCGGAGATTTAGGTTACCATTATGCATATTATGCATCGCTGGTTGGTGCTGGGCTGTTTTGAGGTACATTTGAAAGCATTCGCATTTCACGACATACTAGTTTTTTTTATTTTATTAGGGGTTTTAGGCTATAGGAGTATGGAGGTAAAATGCGTTGGCATAGGCAGGCAAATAGCCTCACTTTTTTTTTCTTAATTTTTAACATTTCAAATCTCATTCGAAATTTAATTTAGTTTTTTCTTCTTTTTCTTTAAATTTCTTTAAATTTTCTTTAAATTTTCTTAAAATTTACAAAAACACAATGGCAGTTTCAGTTCGACACGGTAAGAGAGATTATAGGAATATGTGAATCATGGTGATGGCAAGCTTTTCTTTGCTTCAAAGAAATTCCTTCAATTCCAGTACTTAGGTGTGTTATTCATTAAGGTAAACGATATATTACAAAGACCTTCATATTCTTAAGGACAGGTCCATTGGTATTGAAAAATGGGACAACTTTAGTGGAATAGAAGTTTTCAGTTTGTAAACATATATTTTTTATTTCTATTTCTACCTTACTTCCAAAGCGGCTGGTTATGTTGTTTCGGTGGAAGTTTGTATATATGCCCGTTTTATCGTTAGTGTAGGTGTAAGGTCTTTTTGGATTTTGATATGTGAGATGTTGTTAGATACGTCTTTATCTCCAGATTGGCGTAGGTCAAATTTATTTAGAATAATTCTGTAAGCATGCATTTTATGCAGTCGAGTTTATATATTTTTTGTTACATAAGTTATGTACGATATTTTTATTTTGTGAACCTCAATGTTATAAAAGGCGTATTTCTTATTTCTCTTGGTGTAATGCAGTGATAATGTCACATTAATATAATTTGAGAATGTTCTATAGACTTTAAGATAATTAAAAAAAAAAGGAAGAATTGTATATGATCTGTGGCCGTTGTTTAGTCGTGCAAGCGGTCTGAGCAGCTACGAGATCTGGTTTATCATCTTCACTGACCATGAAGTTTAGCACTGACGTGGTCCAAATTGTGTCTCCTTTCGAAATTTTGTCTGTCTTTTCCGGCTTTCGGTAAAGACTCCTTTAAATTCATACATTCAGTCATGAAAAACTTATCTATCTATTCTATAATTTTATTTTTTCGTAAAATCGTCAATTTATGAATACACGTAAATAACACAGTTATCTGTAATTCTGCATACTTAAAATAATTTTGAAAAGTAGCTACAATTTAGAAAGGCTGACAATTTATTTGATTATCGAAGTAAATAGGGGTTATTCGTAAATTATTTTTGGGAATGCAATAAGCAGTGGAACATCAAACTTGTATAGTATATGTCTGTACATTTGTTAGCAATGTTCCACGTTTTATAGTTGGTAACATGTGCGATGTGAGATCCTAATATAATGAGATCTGGTAAGTAAGTGTAAGGTAAAGTTTTTCTGCTAATATGTATCCAATGGCATTTTTAGTCACATGATTATTCATAGGAAAATCGATCAATTTCTAAGGAAAATACTTAAATAAATACTATTTTCCTGTACAAAGTAAAAGACCATACTACGACAAAATCCAGTTCTGTACCTTACCTGTACCTTATAGTTGGTAAAACTTTGCAATGACAAGTATACTTATTCTTACACAGTAATTACCTAGTTAGACTAACAGTCAGTTTTGACATTTTAAACATTTTCTGGCTCGTTCCTAACAAACCATAAAGACAACGAGGCTGCGCAAGCGTCGATTGAAGTCGATTTTACGGTGGATATGCAACGGCCTGCCATTGTCGTTTACGTTTATGCACTAAGTGCGCTGTAAGTGGGCTTTCGCAAACTACCGTGTAGGGGGGCCATGGCTTCCCGTTATTGAGATAATGAGTTTAAATAGACAGGTTTTGTAGGTACAATTGTGTCACGGTTTACGTTTATTAGAGGGTAGTTGTTAAATATTGTATTAATTTGATTATACCTCATGGAAGCACGCATATACGTGATAGGTAACACGTTGTTTTGCAGTTTAGTTAGCGTTAGGTGCTTGTAAAAGACAAATACATATGTAGTAAGAGTATGCCGATCGCTATATGTAAGAAATCATATCAATCGCCTGCCGCTATGCGCTGAACATTTCGAACGCACTCAGTAGCTCAGCATCACTTTGTATATCAATACCCATTAAGTATAGTTATTTTCCCCGAAAAATGTGTGCTTCTTAGTTCGTAACAGCTAATATAACATTTTCGTGAATTCCGATTGCATGACTAGTCATGGCCAATGATTTTGAAATTAATTATGAAAACGGTAGATTCGTGGACGGACCCCGTAGGTATTCGGTCGCTATAACTAAACTCTCGTAATTTCGCTACATTTTAACGGTATTTAAATCGAGTTTAATGCGGAAGACATCTTTCATCAATAAATTGTGGTGACGACGATAAATACGAGTAGTACTTAAGTATAAGATTTTACCTCTGTTTCATAAGAATCTGTAAGATGATAATTAAGTGTAGGTATTTCATCCCGTTTCACGAGAATCCGAATTTCATAAAAAGGGACGGTCTTGGTGGTATCCTAAGATTGCTTAAAGTCATAGCCACCCTGCTACTAACTTGAAGATCGCACATTCTAGACTTGCGACATACGCATGCGTCCTCAATGCTTGCTCGTTGTTTGAATGAAGTTTTATTTAAACTTACATTACACATGGATGGAAGTAATGTCCATCAAATTTGCCTACAGTATTTATACAAACGCATAAGGTACGGTCAACTGTATGCACAGTAGAAACATCAGGACTTAGGAATGCCCAACTAGACAGACATCACTGGTTGTTCAGAAAAAATACTGTCTAAATAAAAAGAAACTGCAGATTATAAGTTTATAAGATTATATTCGATAAATACACATTAGAACTAAACATTGTTACATTGTATGAATCAATTTTCATAATTAAGTTAAAACCGACATTTCCAGACGTTATAATTCATTTTAAAACCTTATCATATGTTAACCTTAACTTTCTGCACGTTAATGATAACAATACCAGTATTCGTTCAACTACTCCATACCTAACGAATTTTGAAATGATTTGTGTTGCCATTTATCTATAGTATTAGTGCGTAGTAATTGCTAACTTTGGCCCTTTCCCCAAGCTTAAACAGGCTCAAGGGACTATAGAGAGGTATGCGCTGGTTTCTTTACAAGTTAAAAAAAAAATGCACGTTGGGGCATTATGCTAGTTGGGGCGCACTACCGGGAAATGCCGTTAATTAGACTCTGGCCAATAAAGTCTGACCAGAATTTTTTTAAGAAACTTTAATATGGCAACATATTAATACTATAAATACGAAAGCAAAACTCTCTGTCTGTTATGTTTTTGTATTAGTAATATACCCAAACACAGAACAAACAAATCTGCTCATCACAGAAACGTTTGGCCTAATGTGTGGCTCACACTAATCGCGTTAATTAACGGCATTTCCCGACAGTGTGGCCCTAGCATTAAAGTTCTCGAGTAGCGACCGCGCACGGAAGACGTAGTGTAGGCAGACTTCTCATTAGGTGGACCGATGACCTGGTGAGGGTCGCAGGAAGCTGATGGATTTGCGTAGCAAAAGACCGGTCTTCGTGGAAATCCTTTGTCCATCAGTGGACATCTTTTAGCTTATATGATGATAGTGAAAATATTCATAAAATCCATATGAATCAGTAATTTGATGTGGCAATGAGCTGGTGGTCTCCAACGAAAGAGAAACATATGGGGGTACATGTACCCACTATATACATGTACATATAGTGTGTGTATATAGTGGGTACATAGTTCGGTCGATTTGCATGGAGTATCAGAGGCTTTTGAGGCCTCGAGGGTGATGTATAGAAGTTTATCAAGAGCATTAGACGCGATGGTTTGATGGTATTAAGAAGAATATTGAGAAGGGATGTGAAGCCTAATTACACAAAGAGACATTCATAGATTGTTTTAGTTTCACATTTATATTGGACATTCTGCATCTGCATGTGCATGTGCATGTATGACTCGACGCATATTCTAATAAGGATGCCATAGTTTGTGTTAACGAACCGATTTGTTTGAGTGGTTTAAGATCCGCAGTGCCTAACAATAGAGCCAGTGGAATTCCAAATTTAAATATAGCTCGCTGTTTAGTTTGCGTTTTGTTTCTCCTTCTGAGCATAAGTGACTGGACTAGGAAGCGTTTTGTCAGATTGATTTGTTACGGTCCGTCGATGTGTCATTAAATGAGATTGTATATTAAGTAGAATCTTATGTCACATGTCAGCTAATAGCTGATAAGATTCTACTAGAAGAAGAATAGACGATTAGGTAGTTAGTTATGTTAATAAAGCTACTCTTGATTTTAGCTTTTATTTCACTCTAAATCTACAATTTAGATGAATATCACAAACATGAATTACACAATGAGTTATTTTATGCCCACTCTTTCGAATTAACATCATAGTATAAAATATTCATTATGGTACGCAACCAAAGAGATAGTATCATTGAATACAATGGACTGGCTGTATGCTTCGAATGCCTTTGCTCACACTGGCTGCGCCACAAAAAAGTAATCAGGGTACGAATTTCGAACGTGAGTCATCTGTCAAACTTTCGCGGGAAAAAATTGCTAGCTACTTGACTACTTCGCTAGCCCAATCAAATTGTACCCAATAGAATGAGTGGTTTCTGTTCTGTCTGAGTCAGGTATTTGGTGCTGTTGTTTTTTTTGCAAATTTATTGCTTGACTTATTATACCTATTTAATATTAAGGAACTTAAACATCATCATTAAATTAAAACATAACTTTAATTACAGATTTCATATTAGTTGCATAATGCATTGCTTTAATAAGAAAAAAAGCATATTTAAACTAGAACTCAACTTTGTTTTTGTTTTGATAAAAAAATATTAAGTAATTTATGGACCCAATTTAATGATGTAACATAAAGACTCCAGCTGTTTTCTCTCCATAATACCAATAAGTTTTGTAACATAGATAAGAACGATGATTTTGTCGGAAGTCGAGGCGCTGAGAGCAACGCTCTCTCTAGGCTATATGAGTCACTCCTGTGAGTGAACTGAACACAATAGTTTTGCTGTCAAGCTAACTTATTTGTAAAAAAGAGAAAAATAGACTATACTTAGAACGTGCAGAAAGTGTAACGTTTCATTTCGAGATTTGTTGTGCTGTTGCTAACCAGACATTAGGAATGAGAACAATTTCTGTAATAGCAATACTGAATTCTGTCGTAACTGAGATTTTCGGACTGTAATATCTATTATTCATCAGACCTATCTTCGTACCTATACTGTGTTGATATACGTATAGTGTCTGTCAATTAAAATAAAAAAAAACATTGCTTTGGCCTTTATTGAGAAGTTTGTTAAAGTCTCAACTCTGATGGGAGCTGAGCCTGGTAGGTATAATAAGTTTATCTCGAAACTCATGAAATTTTATTGCTTATGAATATTGGAAGGCCCAGGAAGCGTTGGCTTGACGTTGCGAGAGCGGACATGAGAGCAAATGACCTCACTGAGGAGGATGTTGAAGATCGGGCCAAGTGGAGTAGATTGAGTCGGAAACAAAGACTCTTCAGTCTTTGGTCGGAAAGCGGACCCTGGCTCCAGAAGAAGATGAATATTGGAAGAAGAAGACCAGAAGAAGATGAATATTGGAAGTAGCTGACCAAAAAGTACTTTCAAATAAATACAAACATCTTGCAGTGTCTTTAGTAAACGCAACGCGGAGCCAAATTGCTGCGATTATCAATACTGCTTGGATGCACGCCAATTTGATACGATTTTCTATAAATAAGGCCAAAGCAATAGGAAGTTTTGGATAGGTGATCTTATTTTGGTAAAATAGGTAGGACGCAAAGGAAAGAGTTAAAGTTCTTGAAAGCGTCGCGTCGTTGCTTGCCGATTTAAATAAAGTGTGAAAACTTACAAAAAGATAATTCTTTGTGTCGACTTTTTGTGTCTAGTTTGCAGTTTTATTCATAAACAGGATGAAGCCTTATATGTGTAGGACTCGTTAATAGATAAGTCCTATTCAGTATATTTATTAACTTATGTACTTCAAAAAGGAGGAGGTTCTCAACTCGACTGTATTTTTTTTTGTATGTTTGTTACGCGATTACTCCGCCAATTATGAATTGATTTTGATCTCTTCTCTTATCGTGTAGCACAATTTAACCGTCCTATCCACAAGGTATAGGCGGCGGTTGCCTGCACTTATCATCACCCTCGGTCACGTGTAGGGCATTTTAGATTTACACCTACGGACGTGTGCAACGCGACCATATTGATTTGGATGATTCTTTTTATAACAAATAAACAAAAAATCTGCAAAATTGTAGTTATTACGATTGCAGTCGGTTGTTTTTAACGTGTTCAGCGTTGTCAATTATTGTTCTACCACTTTGTTCAAGTCGCAAAAAAAAAAATGGTGCTCACCATACAAAATTGGTTTAGCTGAAGCTGATCAGTTAGTATGAAACTCCAAAACTTAGATAAGATGGTGGTAGCTAGCCAGGTCGGTTCAGAAACCCTACCATTAACTAAAATTGATCCTGCAAAGTTGGACCTCGCCGGGAATCGGACCCGCTACCTCAGATATAGTGGACTAGCTACTACATCACGGAGGTACAGGTATCACGGATGTAAAGGTTATTCCAAGTAACTAACCGCTGAATAATTAACTAATGCAATATTAAAGGTTACAGCATCACGAGGTTCCTTGATCAATAATTTAATTATCGTCAAGCGTAGCGACTGGATTTCATACTGCAATAGTGCATTCGCAAATTACAATTAATATTTGAGCCCGAGGCTGTTCTGAAGCGAATAGATAAAGATATACCTTCAGATTTATAAAACCAAGGCATAAAGATAGCATCTTAGAATGTAACCTATACAAGCGATGTGTCTTTTACTTGTGGTTTTGCACTCGTGGTTATAGAGGGTGTAAGGGACAGGTTTCCTTCTAAAAATTCTTGTGGAAAGTTGTTCAGTTTCGTCTACTGAGCAAGCCCTTAAAGTTTTCGGAAACCTGTCCCTTACACCCTGTATAGTTTTTATGGCCACCTTCAAAGATCCCGTAGGGTGTTTTAGAGCGTGAAATTTAGTTATTCCAGATCTCTCTGAAACTAAGTTTTTTGCGTAATAAAAAAGTTTGCTCTGTATTGACGAGAAAGAAGGACCAAAATCAAGTATCCAGGCATACTTTCGCATTTTCAATTATTATATTAATAATAATAATATCTGGGACAAATCACACACGGTCTGGCCCCAAACTAGGATTCCCTGTATCTTGGGAACCAGAGACTGATATACATACACATATACTTATTTGTATGTATTTTTATTTTTTAGGATAAGAATGACTAAGACAGTAAGTTTTACCCCTATTTAGTTTACTAGGTATGTAGGTATGTTTTTCAAATCTAGCCAAATTTGTTTCAGTTTATTTTAGTTTTTACCTATGTTTTTATTTTTCGACGACGAAGATGGATTCGAGTTTCACATAGGTATAATTACATTATTACAAAATTTCTACCTACTATTCTTTTCAGAAATAACTTTTATACACTTCTTCGAAAGGAGAGAAGGCCGATCACATTACATTACAATTATAAACGAATAAAATGCAATATTTTTACGCAAACGCGCATCAATAAAACTGCTTTTAATGTGATCGAGAACTAAACGCAACATCTGCTTGTGAGTTAGTAAGTCAAGGTTAATTCGGCATGGCGCTGGCGCCCCAGTTTATAAGATCTTGGAGGTTGAAAGAATACTCGACGATAGGAAATGGAACACCACGGTTATTTAAGGGCTGTGTCCAATGGATTTTTTATAGTACTTCAGACAAACTTTTAATCGTAACTTTGAAAGGCAATGATTCGAAAGGCAATGATTCGAAAGACAATGTTTCGAAACACAATGTTTGTCTCACACTAACACGTTCGTCTGACCTGAATGTCACAGACAAATGTGAAATGACAAAAATATCCTAACCATAACTTTTTTAACCCGACTGAATTAAAATGTATCTTTTATCAATCTGGGGATAAAGACAAATCTAACGACACCTCTCAAGCTAAAATCCATCAAGCCGTTTAGGGCACAAAGCGTGCCAAAAATATACATACATACACTCGAAAAACATAACCCTCCTTCTGGCGCAGTCGGGTAAAAAATATGCTTACACGGCATATGTATGCCGCTATTTTATATCCGTCTCGAAGGACCAAAAATTTCATTTTATTAATTCTTGTTTTACGTATATGTAAAAACAATTTACGGCTGTGTAGTGTACCGAAATATACTCTATTGTGCATTTTACCATTATTTAATATAAGATGCAAGTATCCAGGCATACTTTCGCATTTTCAATTATTATATTAATAATAATAATATCTGGGACAAATCACACACGGTCTGGCCCCAAACTAGGATTCCCTGTATCTTGGGAACCAGAGACTGATATACATACACATATACTTATTTGTATGTATTTTTATTTTTTAGGATAAGAATGACTAAGACAGTAAGTTTTACCCCTATTTAGTTTACTAGGTATGTAGGTATGTTTTTCAAATCTAGCCAAATTTGTTTCAGTTTATTTTAGTTTTTACCTATGTTTTTATTTTTCGACGACGAAGATGGATTCGAGTTTCACATAGGTATAATTACATTATTACAAAATTTCTACCTACTATTCTTTTCAGAAATAACTTTTATACACTTCTTCGAAAGGAGAGAAGGCCGATCACATTACATTACAATTATAAACGAATAAAATGCAATATTTTTACGCAAACGCGCATCAATAAAACTGCTTTTAATGTGATCGAGAACTAAACGCAACATCTGCTTGTGAGTTAGTAAGTCAAGGTTAATTCGGCATGGCGCTGGCGCCCCAGTTTATAAGATCTTGGAGGTTGAAAGAATACTCGACGATAGGAAATGGAACACCACGGTTATTTAAGGGCTGTGTCCAATGGATTTTTTATAGTACTTCAGACAAACTTTTAATCGTAACTTTGAAAGGCAATGATTCGAAAGGCAATGATTCGAAAGACAATGTTTCGAAACACAATGTTTGTCTCACACTAACACGTTCGTCTGACCTGAATGTCACAGACAAATGTGAAATGACAAAAATATCCTAACCATAACTTTTTTAACCCGACTGAATTAAAATGTATCTTTTATCAATCTGGGGATAAAGACAAATCTAACGACACCTCTCAAGCTAAAATCCATCAAGCCGTTTAGGGCACAAAGCGTGCCAAAAATATACATACATACACTCGAAAAACATAACCCTCCTTCTGGCGCAGTCGGGTAAAAAATATGCTTACACGGCATATGTATGCCGCTATTTTATATCCGTCTCGAAGGACCAAAAATTTCATTTTATTAATTCTTGTTTTACGTATATGTAAAAACAATTTACGGCTGTGTAGTGTACCGAAATATACTCTATTGTGCATTTTACCATTATTTAATATAAGATGATAAGATGACAGATCTTACTTAAAATTGATATGTTCAAGTCAAGCTAAGCTCTCAACTCTAATACATACTGATAAACTAACCTTGCTTGAGTCACGTAAAGCTAAATAAACATATTCTCACGTCCCTGATCTTAAAGAAAGAAAGAAATAATACGTCAGACCGTGGCAACACTGCAAAAACTTGAACACACGCATGGCAAATATAGCCTTAATGCATTTGTTTAAGAGTTAAAACTAAAAGGTTCTCTATGACGGAAGCGCGGGAAAGCTACAATTTTCCTTCCATTTTTCTCATGTTTTCTTGCCATTATCGGCGTGAGTGGAGCCTTTATCGCATAAAATCATAAATAGGTAATTGTTTAATTTTGTGATTGACTAAAGGATATTAAGCTTAATTAATTAAATATTTTATCTTAAAATAGTACATATTATGTTGTGTGAAAGAATGAATAAGGTAAATGATGACTGTATTAATTATTCGAAAACATTTAAAATTCGCGAGTCTAAAATAAAACACAATAATAAATATAACGAACACACCTTTCTTTTTTTGCTATTTCAAATTATTACATTTGCACTTTGGAATAGAGTCAACATTCGCGTGTTTGGGGCAAATGACGTGATAGCCACACCTTCACAACCTGTTGTCTATCTAGTACCTAATTAATAAAATTAACGACCGCAATGATACTGTCTCTTCGCTAAGTCAAATATCATACACCCACATGTAAATTTTTGCATGGAAATTATTATCGCGATGTAACGGTTTGCATACCGATAAATAGGACGCTAGGTTAAATAAAATAACAAGTGGATAAATTATACGGGTATATGTTACATGCATGTTTATTGAAAAATACATAAGGTAAGTGACCCAAATAAGGCCTACCTTATTTTTATCTTGACGTAATTAGTAGGTTTTTAAGAAAAACTCACTCATCTTTCGAAATATTAATCTTTATTTATTAAACTTTAAAATAAATATAGTTGAAACGTTAAAAAAACAAAAATCAGACTTCTGTGAATCAAAATATTAAAAAAGTCATTTAGGCCTTATTGGGAGACCCGTGCCGCAATAAGGCCTTTCATACTAAAAGAAAGAAAAAACAATCACTAAACTTCAGTTACTAAAACATATCAATGTAATATTATCTAAATTTAGTAAGATCCTTTAGTAATCATATTTAGGCGTTATAATCAGTCTTGATAATCGTCTCGACATATTATCCTTCCTTTCTTCATTTTCTTCAAGCAATCTCCTGAACAGTAATTTTTTTTATCAGCAGGGGTTAAGCCAACACACAGCTCATGATACCTACCAGATATTATAAGCAATACATTGCCGCATGTCATCCATTCGATATTATTTGCACTTATATTATTTTGATAGGCCTTATTTGGACATGTCGTATGTGTAAGAAAAAAAAATATTACAGAAAATACACTGAAAAAATGGCGTATAAATGCTTATGTAGGGGTTACTAAACTTTAAACTAAATAACTCACAAAAAAAATCTCGGCATGCGTGCAAAAATATCAAAATACTTACATCATTACCTGTAGAAATTTTATAAAACAAGCGTATTCTCCGCGTCCCAACTGTTTTCGACTACTTGTTCCAACATACTCGTGGTAAGCGGCGCTCGCTATTCTTGTATGTGTCAGATACATCCTTAGGCACACCACTATAAACTTTCGCGGTTATTTGAAATGTCTAAGTGGGAAATTTGAAACCTAGGCCTTATTGGGGCATAGGCTTTATTTGGGTCTCTTACCTTACATATTATATTAGTAGTATTATTTGGTTTCACCCGTGGCCGTTTATTCAAGTTAAAGCATGCTAAAATACACAAAAAAAAACGATATTTTTAAAAACAGAAAATGACAGTTCTTGTGGGTTCAGTCCTATGCTGGGCTGGGATACGAATAAGGTTTATGCCTAGTCCACACTAAACTTTCGCCGCTGCACTGAAATCAGCAAAATCGCACACTCCGTTTCGATCTCTGTTTGTGTTTCCCCTGATTAAAAATCGCATCCTTGCTTTCGGTTTAGTGAGGAGCTTTAGTTACTTAGACATGGGTCAAATTAGATTCCAATCGCAAAAAAAATTCAAGTTAAGTTTAAAGTCGTTCGGTAGTTCGTATATGGTGTTCTATCAAAGAAACGGACAAACTTATAGTTATTAGAATTAAATATTGTAAAGCTTTATACAATGAAGTCGGGGTAAAATGTTTTTAGTTTAACCTCTCAACAGTAATGTATATTTATGAAGCCAAATACTGTTTTGTGGCTAAAGCTGACATGTTTAGTAGTGGGCGTTCCAAATGACACATTGTCAACCGAATTTCTCTACAAACTACATCAAATTATCGTGAAACCGGGTCATTTCGCATGACAGATAGGTGTGATACTAATTTAATTAATTATACTGTCTGTGGAACTGTGCTGATGTCGTGTCTCGTTACTAGAACTATCAGGTTGTCTGGATAAATGCTTTTTGATATTTGAAGACAGCTTTAAATTGCCAACTAAGCTAAAATACTAGTGAAAAGGTCCAAAAGCTTTTACTCTGTTTGCTTTGAAACAATATTGCATAGATATTAAAAGTTTTACAGTCTCTGTTGTATTATAAATTGTTTTTTTTAGAACAATAAATATATGTACAAATATTCTTAAAGTGGAATTTATTTTTCCCTTCAAAAGTGTATATAAACTCTTTAGAGGGAGTTACACACTAATAGCCTTCAGTTCTTTAGTTCATAGTACGAGTGTACTAGACGCTAAGTGCACATTTATTTCTCTCTGTAGTACAAAAATGCACAGCAATGCCACTGCAAATATTTTCTTGTAATTTAATGTTTAAACATTTCAAACGCTGTAATTTGCGCGTGGTTCATAGCTGGAAATTCACTTAGCGCGCTCTTCGTGTGAATTGTTAACATTCGCAGTAACCGAATGATAGATCTAAGATATATTTTGTAAGGGTTCCGTAGGTGCGTTTGTAGATATCTATTAATTAACAGATAATTTTCTTTAAGAATACATCTATTGGTATTTATTCATTATCCGGAAGTTGACTGCGTCAATAATAAACTGAAATATTGTTCACTAAATAGCTCTTTTATTGAAATTGCACAAAAACTTGTACGCTTGGATTTTCGTTACACATCAAATATTAAATTTATAAAAATTCATAATTATTTATCATGCAAACTGCTATATTAAATAATGAAGTCATTGTTCTTAAATTCCTGTTTCTTTTTTTTAAAACCAAAATGGCGTTTTTGACATTTGATAAAAAGTAACTCCGATGATTAGCAGTCAGCTACCGTATGGAAATAGTGACTGACTAATGTTTATGATGGCTCAACAAAAGTGTAAGGACCTTCAAAATGATTGATGCAAGTTCAACATCGCCAAGTCAACGTTCTATCGATTGAGATAGTACAATACGGTTATTGACCTACCCTTCTCAAAATATAGGCAGAAACCGTACCCCGGCATAGACATTATGGTATGTTAAAACTTAATGATACTAAGGTACTTAAGATTTGAAACCTACTTTTTGTACTCGCAAGGTCATTTCTTATGGTACCACCCGCCAAATACTACAATTTTCAACTTCTAGGTCAAATCAGCATCCGCTTGAGACAATGTCTAGCGCAGCGCAAGTCAGGTCAAAATAATTATTTTCTGAACGCAACTTTGTTTCCTGCCAGTAACTCGATAGGCCATAGACAATAATGAAGTGTTTGAAACCTACTTGCGTTGGGTTTGAACGGATGCATGGTTCTGTGGTCACGACTTGCCGGCTGGTGCAAGTGCAAGACGCAAGTGACTGGCCGGTTGTTATGAGCCAGGGGAGGACGCGGACTAAACGACATAAAGAAAAAGTACAGACGTCACTTTTCAGACCACCGACCGTCATGAAATAATGGCAACTGAAAAAACTCTAAAACAAGTTATGAAATATTTTTCACTGAATAACTCTTTTATTGACATTGCAGAAAAAATATTGGCTTGAATTTTCTTTACATATTAACATATTTTTAATTTTTTATTTTTTATTTACATATTTTTAATTTTTAAAAATAAACTTTGTAATTATGTAGTATGAAAACGTCTGTATTGAATTATTACGCCATAGTTCACTATTTCAAACATTTTGAGAACTAATTGACGATTTTTTTGTCAAAGGTAACTCTTATTCGACTAGACCAGTCAACTACTATTAATTTTATTTTTTTCGAAGAATTTTCAAGTTTGACGTATTCAATTCAACATTGTCTTACGAAGCACGGATATTTAGCATGTGAAGTTAAAGCACGATGCTTGTTCTCCCGTGAATTTAATTAATATTTATTATCTACCTTTCGCACTGTATGGTAAATAGATTGCCGATCGAATCTTAAGTAGGTCTGTGGTTCTACCAGAATGCCATGAAAATATTTATTTTAAGTAAAATTTTCTGAGGTCATTGCTCCAAATCCAATTTACATTGTAGCAACACATTATACCTTATGGATAGAACGGTTAAATGTGCCACACGATAAGAAGAACACATTGGAAATAGGAGTATTAACTATACCTATATTAAATAATACTTGATTGTATCCCCCCCCCCCCGCCCGCACTAGTTTCATAATATTCTGTTACATACATCTATAATAATATTATAATAATAAGTAGACAGAAATCGATGCCTTTTGCTGTTTAAAAAGTTTAGGGCTATTGTCTGCGGTCTGCGGTGGACACCTGACGGTGACGTCACATCCGCTCATTGTCGGCCCTTCGTCCCTTCATCCGGTAGACGCAAAAAAAAACTAAAATAATTTAAAGTTACTTACTGTGAAACAAAAGAACGTGTCGTGTGAGGGACTAGACTAGTTAGGATGTTATGACAAATTATGTTTTCGTAAAGACCATAGACGTGCATTTTTTTTCGGCCGATAAGATATTGGACCTACAATCTCCACCAGTCCAGACAAGTCCCCCGTTTGTAGAGTATAGACGCTATAAGCTGTTTAAACGGACTTAAAAGTGTAATTTCAGCCCACTTTGATTTAATGCTACATCTCTTTTACATCCTGTATACAAGGTGTTAACAAATTAGTTGTCATTATTTAAACTGGGGCTTCTACTCATGAAACTGAACAACTTTCCCAAAGGAAGCCATAGTGAATTTGCAAAAAAAAAAAATGGACTTCCCACACTAAGTGGGCCGATCAGGTGACCGACTTGTTACAAAAGTACAATCATTTTTTCGCGAATTGACTGTGGGTTCCTTGGAAAAAGTTGTTCAGTTTTACTAGTAGAAACCCCAGTTTAAGTAATGATCACTAACACCTTATATAAAAGTTAAAAACTGTAATTATTATTACTAAATTTCTAAACAGAGAGAGACACAAGAACAGAGACAAGATAGAAGTCCAGGCGGATTCAATTTATCGTTGGTTAACCGTCAATAACTTGGCCTTTAAAAGCCCTAGTTTTTGCGGTTGTAACTAAACCTACTGGAAGTCAATTTATTTAAATTAGATTTTTACTGTTCCCTTTGTGGGTAGTTCAAAAAATAAAATGACTGCAATTATGGTTTGTTTGTTTTTGCGTCATTGGATTGGTGGCTGTGGCTAGACGATAGGATTTGTTTTCCTTAATCTTCTTACCGTAAACTCATTAAGTCATTAGTATATCCTTGACTTAAAATGAAGAATATTTGAAATCAGTAGAAGTTTTTCGAAGGCATTATTTTAGCTTTGCGAAGATTTTATTAACGGCGACTCGTATGTCCGCCTTTTCAAGAAGTGTGTGTACTTCCACATAGAAAATCAAAGTGAAGCCCAAAAGACAGTCACTGCAACATACTCTTGCTCTTAAAACAACCAAAAAATATATAAGATCGGTTAACTGTGGCCTCTTCTCATTATTCGTTAAGGTCTCTTCCCATACCTCGGGATGGTTAGGCCATACTCCACACACGGCCAAGTCCGGATTGGTGGAGGTTGTTGGGATAGTGACCAACCACATTGTCAGAAGTTTTCAAGCCGCCTTTAAGGCAGGGTTCGTAATTATTATGAAGATAATTATTTTCCATGATAATTATCTGACAATTATCCGTGCTGATTCATAATTTTATGACTTAATAATAATAATATCTGGTTATCTGTATGTTGAACACAATTTTTGTGATCGGATTTTAGGTTTTTTTTTAATTTGAAATATGCGCGGAGATGGAAAACCAGTTTTGGATACAAGTAAAGCGATATAATAGCTTAACCATTTATTAAATTGTATTGTTTTTATGATTTTTATTATTATCAAGATAATTATCGTGATTATTATCAAGATATCACTGATAATTATCAGTGATAATTATCACTTCGAACCCTGCTTTAAGGCCTCCGACATGACTTAACGCCTGCCATCTAGTGAGAGCAGCCGGCACCAACGGCTTAACGTGCCTCGCGAAGCACGGAAACGGTCGAGACAAACCCATCCAGGTTATGACCGTGTCTGAAGTTAGTTGTCCTTCTCATCATACTGAAAAACTTGTTGTACGACTTTGATGAATGTTACGTTTTAGCTTTTGTAATCAAGCAAAGGTCAATCTCGCAGACAATTGCTGTTATCATTGCAATAATTCTCACGAATTGTTCAAAGCTGACAGATAACCACCTTTGGCGTAGTCACTGCTTGATGAGTTGTGAACTTTTGTTGAAATAACAATGTATTTCTTCATAGTTTACGCACAAGAAATTAGACTAGAACCTTCCCTGAAACAACGTTATTTTTAGGTCAGTAAAATTATGCTTTTGGTGCACACTGTTTCCTTATTTAACAGTCAAAAATAAAAGTTTATCGAAATCGAAATGATTTTTTAACCTATCTAGACTATTAATAAGAATGAAAACAACAATACACCCAACAAAAACATCAAACAGGTGAACACGATTTGAATTTTAAAAATAATACACCTGTTTCATCTCTCCAAAAATGGATCGATGAACAATAAAATTTGTTAAGCTTTTGATGTCAAGTTTAACAGTAGAGTCGGCAGAAAAAGTAGCTTTGAAATCGCTACAATAGTTTATTTTAATAATCAAGGAAAAGGTGCTGGTCGCTCCGAGAATATTTTTCTTTACGGGTATAATTTAGTAGAAAACTAGTGTATATGTTGAAGACGGAACCTTGTTGGGCGTTCTACAGCAGTTGTTGTAGTGACTGTTATCATGAAACTTGACGACTTTCCCCACGCAACGTCAAATAAACATACCAAAAAGATCACTAAATAATGGTAGATTTATCTAGCTTTCAGATAGATTTCCACTTTTTAGTCGATTGCCGAGTATTGGAGAGTCGTTCGTAAATTTTTGTTGCCTACTTTTTGTGAGACGAGACTTTTTTCCTTGCTTGTTTCTGAAGGAACGTTAAAAATCTTGTTATCTTGACTGTACATATACTTATTACTGCTTTTATTTACAAATAAAATCAACTCTAGAAGGTATAACGATTGATATTTCAACTTTTATTACGGAGTTACAGTCATGTGGGTGGCTCAGTGGCTCTGAATGAGCAGTGATAGGCGATAAACAGCAATTAGCGACAAAATAAGGTGTTATGGTTCTTTTGTATGGACTAGGTTTTTCATATTGACATTTGATCGAAGGTTAGCATGATTTTTTTAAAGAAATCGTAAATATGTCTGAAACAGAGAGGGCTTTTTCTTTTATGTTGAATAAAGTGGAGCATTCTTTCTTTGCTGATAGAGAATATCTAGGATAGTATTACGAGGAATATGATCTGAGATCATTATATCTAGCAGGTAGATATTCCTTTCCATGCTATTTTAATTGACAATCGAGTCAATTATAGGTTTCTGTGGAATAGTTTTTAATATTATGAGTAGTTACATGAGTAGCATTTATAATTTGCCGTTTTCCAGCGAATGAAAAGTGACACTTTATAATGTCGATTTTCAAATTGTTTGTTAATAGAGTATTTTTCATTTATTTATTCACAATTGGTGTGCTTTGGCATTATGTCACCTAAAGGTAAGTGATGATGATGCCGAAAAGTGGAACCCTGCTTATCATGATGCCCCAACTCCAACGCAATGGATACTTGGTTATCCAGAGGTTATCTACATATCCAGAGACATAGACATACATGTCAGTATCATACAATTAAATAAATTAGAATAGCTATGCGATAAAAAACTAAAAAAGACGAACAATTTTAGAGAGAACACTTTTTACGAGTTACAATGTCGATGAATCATCAAGCAGTGGTAAAGGCAATGATTTAAGCTTTAACGGAACGCTATTGTGGTGAACTCGAGTGGCAAAAAAGCAAACCGTACTCCAAACGCGGCCAACCAAGCTTCGGTGAGTCAGTCAGTGAGATTAGTCATCATCAGATTGATGCGAGTTGATTTCTGACATCATGGTGATGGTGTAATTATCGGTTTTGGATATGGTACTGTCATCTTTGTTTACATTAGTACTTACAGGGTGTAAAAAGACTAGTTGCTCTCGGAAATTTTAACTGGGTGTTCTACTCATCAAACTGAACAACTTTTCCTATGGAGCATGTACTGAATTCGCAATAAAATATTCATACAAAAATAGATTGGCCAATCAGTCAATTTTGTATGGAGTCCAATTTCTTTGAGAATTCAGTATGGGTTCTTTGTGAAAAGTTGTTTATTTTCATGAGTGTAATCCACCCACCGTTTAAGTTTCCAGGAGTGGTATTTTTTACACCCTGTATACAGTAGTTAAGAACCCATATCGTCCCCCAATAGCTCCGGAATGTTAGGCCATACGCCGCCCAGTGGACCAAGCCCGAATTAGTGGAGGTTATGAAGTTTGTAGCCATCCGAGTACATTTCAGAGATTTCAAGCCGGTTGTAAGTCTTCTGACATGGCTTAACGACTGCCATCTAGTGATAGCAAACACGAAACGGCTTATCGTACTTTGAAAACCACAGAGACTATTGACCACGGTCTTATTCACAAAGCTCTATTCCACTTAAAGACAATTAGACGCAGACAGGGTTTTCATCCCTATACAGATTAAAATAATAATAATAATAATAATCTGATGATTATGTTTATCTAGTGATGATTCACTTACCATCAGGTGAGATGATGCCAAGGGCTTACCAATTAAGGGTAAAAAAAATAAAAATAAATAGCTATAGCTAATACTTAATCTTACCACTGGTTTAAAATACACCATATTACCTGTATTACTGCTGAGGTTCGATTTGTTAAGACTTAGCCAATGAGATTATACGTTACATTATCGTCGGACCCAAAAGTGACCATTTTGATAAAAAAAAGTCTAGTCAAAAAACCTTAATTCCTTCTTTTAATTGCACTTTGTCGGTTGATCAGCATATCAAAGACTAGATACGAATTCTATTCATAAGTCATAAAAGTTTGGTTCGCACAAACATAAGTCAAAAGCAATACACTGACCCTGTTGACACCTGTCACTTTCTCTCGACCTTGAAGTGAGTGACAGAATTACGCAGTCGTTTGTGCCAAACTCGGCTCTATAAGCTTAACAATAAAGAGACTATAACAAAAGGAATGTGTGTCCGTCTGGTATGCCATATCTTGACACCCACGTAACTCTTTAGTGGGTAGTGGCATTAATTAACACGGTTAGGAAAGGTTTGGGACATGCAACCTTATTAGCTGGCTGTCAAAAAGAGAGTAAAGTTTTTGGTAAGTATTGTATGTACGTCTCTTTTTTTTTATAAGCTTTTAGCTTAAACGGGCTGAGCGAGGTCCAGTTAGATTTGTCTTAATAGCCTGAGGGTAAAATTATACCTATACAGAGCGTAAAAATACCGAAAATTTCCTGATAGATCCGGAGATTGTAGATTGCGTAAGTTCCATTGAAACTGAATAAATTTTCCCAAAGACACGATACTGAACTCTCAAAAAAAGTTTCCAAAGTTCACTCTGTATTTTTTTTCTAAATTAGTTGGTGTGTATTTTTTTTACTTTGACAGTATGCTCTGTGAAAGGTTACTCAAGTTCTTTACCGACTTAGTATGTACAAAATGAAGTGAAGTTTCTTTTCAATCTTGCAATACGCAGTCTAAAGGATATTACTACTAACTAACACCAAACATTTGTAATAAATACTGTAAGTGTATGAATGCAAATAAAGAACTATACTATACTATACTATACTATTATATGATAATCATAATAGGAACTACGAACAAGTTGTATTATCTGAGGTTATCGCGATACTATCCGCAGTTCTTAGCTCTTAGACAATGGGTGTTTAAAAATGTGTATTATATTATTATACTATGTATAATAAAGATTGAATAGATGTAGATGTTTTGTCATAAATTATTAATGGCACAGGGTTAAGCTGTTAACATAAATTGAAGATAATACTTAACGATTTTATTTTATACTCGTGTATGTTAACAATCTTTAAGAGTAAGAATAAGTTTTATGCAAGATGTTACAAGCAAATCGAGTAATTCTAAGTAAATATGCAGCCATCAGTTATAAGTATTATAGTTAAGATAGATAGATAGATTTACTGTTTATAGTAAACACAAAAAAAAATCAGAACAACAATAAAAAGCACAACATTAAAGCACAGATTAGATAATTAAAGAAACAGTGGTACGTTGTGTATACAGTTATTTGAAAGTTTCCTTCAATGCAGTTGTTCAGAAAGTGGTACTTTACCGTAGCTTATTCTTTTCTGATAAGCGTGCGTATAGCCGCGTAGAAAATTAGTTATTTATTTGTAAAGAAGAATATGTCGTTAGAATTTTAGTAGAACATAGTTTTACTTATAGAGTTTTTTATAAGTAGCAAAAATGTCAAAAATTGACAATATTTATCTCTTGTTACAGGACCTAATACCACAGCAAGACACGGAAACGTATCTCCTAAAGACACAAAACGCTATATCAAACTTGCAAGACAAACTACAATGTTCCCGAGGCGCCTTCTCAAACCCACCCCAACTCACCTCGAGTTTCATCAGCGAGAAAACAGCAGCTTCCCGTCTTCCAGTCTCACAGCTAAGTCGATCGAATTCACTCAACTATCGGCTAAGGAGAAAGGAAAGTCCCAACGATAGCAGTCCACTTAGGAGCCCAGGACATTACGTCATAACGGGCTCAGCGAAAGTCCCTGAAAGCACTAAGATTTTACTAAATTCCGCCTCTAGGTCCCTAGATACAGATAGAAGAAACGCGAACTTGAAAAGTCCTAATTCTGAAGGTATACTGAGTAATAGTTCAGATGATAAAACACTTTCCAACCGTCCGCAGTACGATGTAGACGCAATATTGTCGCCTTACAGGAAGAATCACACGAGGCACAGGTCGTTTGATGGAAGACATCCGACGGATTACTTCAACACAGACACAAATAACGCGAATAAGGCTGTCTGTCTCAAAACTGTCTTAATGAACAATGCGTTCGATTCAAAGTATCCTCGTATCGAGCAAACCCGTTGCCAGGATACGAAGAAACACCAGAGAATACTCAGCGATGGGACCAAACAGCTCAAGCCAATCTCAGCTTTTGGTTCAACGATAAAAAGGTCGAGTTCCTTTAACACTGTAAATAAAAATAACAACTATTTGGAACCGGCTAAGATTACGTCGAGAAGATCCAGTGGAAATTCTGAATATAAAGACGACTACCTATCAGATGAGTCCGACAATGCCTCCTACGATAAATCTCAAGAGCGTTACAAACGTCCAATTCATAAAGGAAGAATCGATTCTCCGGACTTGAAATCTGTTGCGCCAGCAAATTCTCCTCGGTGTCCGAACACGCCGGAATTACAAAGGAAATTCGGGCCGGGATTGGTCAGGAACTCGGTAAGAGTGACCAATAAGGAGCGTGCTCTGAATTCACGGATGTCGGAACCGCCAATGGCGAGAGAGGAGCGCGCAAAATCAGCCAATCATCAGAGCAGGAGGATATCGGAGCCGACCAAGCAAGCTGTGCTGAACAGGCTGACCAAGTCCAGGTCTTCCACACGTGAGTTCCAGCCCAAGAATCAGGATAAAGGTAAGAGTATGTAGTGTATATGGATGGTTTCATTTTTCTTTGTATCTCTGTAACCTTCTTCCTTTTCTTCGCCTGTCAAAGCAGCTAAGCCGGTTTCTGAAATGGCGAATTTAGCAATCTGACTACGACATAGTATACGTTAATTTGATATCTCCTATGAATGCGTGCTCAGCAAGCGGCACTAATTGATAAATTTAATACATTTTTACGCTCACATTACAAACATAACACTTATTACGGAATACTCAAGGTTTCCTGAGTCGTGCTTTACATTCTAATATACTAATTCTAGATTCTCTTTTACTTTATAATTTTAAAGATCATTTTTAATTAATTTGTGTGCTGTAATAAACTGATGAAATGCTTTAATTCAATAGGGTATTTGACACTATCAAAATTAAATTGAAAAATATTATTCACTAAATAGCATATGCCCTAGAATAGCGAAAAATATTACTGGACTGATATTTTTGTTTATTTTAAATTTTATATTCAATACAATCCGAAAATAAGTTCGTCAAAGACTGTGACGTCACATGCCAGTAACGCGAACAATTTCAGAACAAAATATCGTTTCTGGCAGTTGATAAAAAGTCACTCAAATGACTAGTAGTCAAATACCGTATTCTAGATATTTGTCTTAGTAAAAAGTTATATTTTAGTTTGGAGAAATTGAAAACTTTGCTGTGGTATATCACCAAATTATCTTGATATTTTATTTCGGAATAAAATGCGTAACGCAAGAATCGAAAATGATATTTTCTTCCGATGCGATTTACGATCTTCTCTCTATGATGTTCTGGCACCTTCCATCCCTCACCCCACTAATCTTTCGTATCTCCTGTCACTAGCGTTCACTTCTTTTAGCGATTTTATTTCATCAAGCTTTAATTAAGTTCTTTCTTCTTTTTCTTAATTATTTTGCGTCACTTTATTTAACCTAAGTTTCTTATTTACAATCACGTCCGACGCCTCCCCTTTTATTTCAATCGATCTGTTCAATCCTCCCTCTTTAATATTATGCCATTGGTGAAATCATGGAAACCGCCATTCCTTTTTTTAATAATCCTTCAGATCAAATACAGGCGACATTACAACTTTTACTTAATCCATTGGACTGTAAGAGATGAAATTTTTGAAGTTGAATATCCCTATACTAACCTTGATTTCCAGGACCAAAACGACCAAGCCAACACCGATCATCATCAGCTCTCGCCACCAAAGAGATCGAATTCACCAACTGGAAGAAACGTTCATCTTACGACCCGATGAAGGCAGCTCAGGAGGGAAAGAGACGACAACAGATGGCGAAACGGCAGGAATGTAACAAGGACGACCTGAGTTCACCTAGGTATGCTCAGTTGTTCAGTTCTCATTGCATTTATGCGGTAGTCTTCTGCAGTCAGTCTGACTCCACATGTATGGGCTTGCTTTTTCTGTGGGATTAGCAAGTCAGGCCCATATCGATAGGGTAACGCTGGTCCTAGCTATCACAAAATTTATTTATTTGTCTAGATAACTGCATCAAGAATAAAACACGATAATTCGTATTTTATTCTTGAT
This sequence comes from Coleophora deauratella, assembly GCA_958295455.1. Lineage (NCBI taxonomy): Eukaryota > Metazoa > Arthropoda > Insecta > Lepidoptera > Coleophoridae > Coleophora > Coleophora deauratella. The sequence continues at coordinate 5,654,019 of OY282412.1, forward strand.
TTTTTATTTTATTCTTTTTAACTAATGTTCACTAGCTCTTTTATTTTAATAAAACATTAAAACGCGAAATATTAATAGCATTGCTATTTTAATAGCAGAAAACTTACACTTGGACGCAACTTACGCGCTTAAATGAATAGTCAGTTCAATTGATTTATTTAATAAAACATTGATATTACAGAAAATAATATTCCAATGCGTCAACATCAATTTTAAATACTAAAATGAAGCATGCACCAAAACATACAATAATAAAATATGAATACATTCATTCAGCATTTTGTCAAATGAATAACATAACATGGGCATTTTTAGTTTTTATTTATTTATTGGATCATTTCAAACGATGAAACAGTAACCGTTTCTTTCCAGTCACTCATCGCCCGTCCACAGATCTCAGTCGTTCCACACGACAAACATAGCCGACTTAACACTCGACTATTCCTCTGAAGAGGCGGATGAGCAGCTAACTCTTCCCATAGACCCGATGGTCACCTCCACCCACTCGGATATACTGGATCTGAGGAGTAAGGAGTTCGGGTTAAGGGACAAGCTGAGGCGACAGGCCTTGAACAGCGACGTGGTACTGTCAAGGGATTATGTTACTAATTTTCAGGTTAGTAAAACTCTTTTCTACTTGATACTGGTTTCGCTCGCAAAGAATTTTGGGCTATTTAAGGAATCGGTATAAAAGATGTTCATATAAGCTGCTTCATGTCACAAGATCTTCCACGCCAAGACCTGTAATTAATCTGTAAGCAGGAATCTTTTTTGCCTTATGTTTACTGTGTAAGAAAACCGACTCCAATTAAATATTAAAGGTAACCTTATTAACAATCGCGTTTGACCAGTTAACTTAGACTCTTCACTTCACTGATTCCATAAACGCGTATTTAAAGCGGAAAGAGGATAATATTTTTTTTTTTTGTATCTGTAAGTGTGTGTGTCTGTTGGCTTTGCTGAGAAGTTGTCGTTATATTCCGTCTTGATCCCCTGAGTGTAATAAAACGTAAATATTTTAAGCTACTTATAGAGAAATTGGTAAGGTTTTTATTTAGTATGGTCATAGAGGAGGATTATTTACTGTTACCACATTCGAACTTACTCCTCATGTGTGGCCTAACCTTCTCGACGCATGGGAAGAGACCCATTCCCTAGCAATGGGCACGACATGGCTTGTTAATAAATAACCTTAGGAATTTAAATTAAAACTTTTCTTTTCAGGTGAACCAACCGTCGGAAAAACAAAAGAGGCGCGATGCAGACAAACGCAAAACCTTCATCATAGATGACATTACACCGACCAAAGACAATATAGACTTTCTGACCAAGAGAGAGAGGGACCACGACACTCCCATAGACAAGAGAAAAACTTTTATTTTGGATAGCGATACAAATTCCACTACCAATGGAAGTAGTCCTAGAAATTCGTCTATTTTTAGGTACGTATATAAATATAATATATGTTTTTAGCACCACAGATGTGTATTTATCTAGATTCTAGACAACGCGAGTTTACCTACGCCTAAGTTTAATTTGAAAATTGGTCTTTACGTTTATATCTTCACTGAGTCATCTAGTTCGATAGTAGCTGTTTGCATATATTTAGGTGTTTAAATTTTAAAGAAAATTGTGAGTGTTGCCTAGTTTTGTGTGTAAGGATGATGTGTTAGAAGTGCTAACTGGAATACTGAGCTAAGAGTAGTGAAACGCATCACCATATTAGCAAGCATCTTGATTTGAATCAGCACTTGGTCTTTGCTTCAATGTGACTATGTCTCAGTCGGAAAAGATACACTTTCCAGGGCCTTTATAGGACCTTTTGTGTCCCTAACCCCAGTAAGCACTTTTTTCCTATGTGAAAAAACTTTGAAACTAATATAAATACAAGACTGGTTCTTGTGCCCAGATTTAGAGCAAAATTGGGTATGCTAAATTTTTTGTAAGGTATGAAAATAAAAAAACCATTTCGAGATATTTTGATTCAAAGCCATATTTTTTTATTTCCCACTCGAAAAAGTAAAAGATTGAGTATAAAAATCGAAAAAAGACAATAACCTTCATTTGTATCCCTGTGACGTCACATGCTCACACACTTTTTGGTGTTACCTTGAGTTGTTTATAAACAAACGAAATGACAATTGGCCTGACAGTTAAAGTTTAAGAAAGCGTTCCAGACCCTTTCATGACAGTATTTTTTTACCCTGACAGCAGGATAAACTATTATAAATATTTCAAGTGTAAAAGGGACAGACTATCTCAGGTATATTTTGCCTTGTCCTGGAACGGGCCTTATTATAAACAAACGAGATGACAATTGACTTGACAGGTGACGTTTTAGAGAGCGTTCTGGAACACATTCATGAGAGTATATTTTTAACCTGACAGCCGGACAAACTATTATAAATCTTTTAAGTGTAAAAGGGACAGACGATCTCAGGTATATTTTGCCTTGTTCTGGAACGGGCGTTAGTCGAGATTAAGGCCTGTTCATTTCATCGTCAGACATTTGGGCTGTTCGTTTCATAGTTTGTGAACATGTGACGTCATCACGGCTCGAATATAAAAAAATGTATTTAAAAATATCCACAGTCTTAAAAAATGAAATAATCAAATTAGTTTTTCAAAATGGTCTAAACTATCAGAAAAAAAATTTAAAAAAATACATTGATTTTTTTTAGCATACCCAATTAGAGCAATCTGCTAAAAAAAACTAGAATTTCAAACGTTACAGTTACAGCGGTAGACGCTAAAAACTGATTTTTGCACCAGTTGTGCTTGCTGGGTGGAAATGTACCCGGCAAGCACATCTTTAGGCGCTCGTATCTCGAAAAGTGTGATTGCTCAAATTTTTTCACTTGGCATGATGATTGCTCTAATTATGCTCTAAAATTTGAGATAGCCAGGATTCTTCTAGGAGCCCTAGGAAACAAGTGCTTGCTGGGATCAAGGACATGGACCTTATATTGCAAGGTTTGGATGGGTCCCACTGCTCGCACTGCTGATTTATGGGGGGGTCGCGAAGCCTTTTTCAAGGGGTCGCGGTTAAAAGAAAAAGTGTTTGTAGGTCCTACACTACAATGAAAAAATACGATTTTAGTGAGAAGGCTGGGCCTGTTTATTTTTTTAAAATTTGTCAAAACGTGGTTCTATTTTGGAGTCGTTATTTAATAACTATAATATCATTTTCTAATTGAAGAAAATTATAAACGTAGACTTTCAAATCACTAAGATTTTGTATTTTTATGGCTAGGGAGGGTCGCAAGAATTTTTTAACTTGTAAAGGGGTCGGGTATTAAAAAAGGTTGAAAAACACTGGTTTAGAGGGTGCGTTGCCTGCCAGTATTTCATAGTCTCTTTTATAGGTAAAGACATCCATATACTTAACCTCAAATTCCGTTGCAGCCACGAGAAAGCCTCCCTAACCACTTGCACCAGCGATACCGAAGGAGAAAGCGGGACAGAGAGTGCGCCCGTCCCGCTCCGCCACGGGGCGAAACGCGCTCAGAACCCGCATCGGCTGAGGTAACACAGTGCTGCCATATAGATTATAGATGTACAGACATTAATACATTATACATAGTTTTATTATATCAACTTTTTATATTTAAATACATAAAGAGAATATTGACAAGTCTAGTCTGTTTAACCTAACAGAATCATTTTCCTTTTAAAATCTATAGAATTCAAAATAGTGATAGTTAAAAAACTTTTTAAATCATTCTATGTATGTATGATATAACACTTTTCTAGTATTTAATACAAGTTTGAAGCTATCTTCAGTTTCACATACTCAAAATTTCCTTCCAGTGGCGACTACTCCATGTCCTCATCCACCACCTCAATCAGCCAGAAGAAGCCGATCCAGCCTCGCTACCTGGACATATCCAAGTACAAAAACGAGAGCTCGCCCAAGAACTTCCTAAGGCGAGACCCTAGCAAGACCTATGTAGGGGTTCTGAATAACAGCAGTGGTGTTAGTAAGGGCAGTGCACAGCATTATGAAATGGGTGAGTGCACTAACCTAACCATATTTTAAAAAACCCGACTGCATTAAAATGTATCCTATGTCAATCTGGGGATTAAAACGAATCTAACGATACCTCTCAAGCTAGAATCCATCAGGCCATTTAGGCTACAGAGCGTGCCAAAGAAATATACTCGTACATACATACACTCGAAAAACGTAACCCTCCTTTTGGCGCAGTCGGGTAAAAACAGGGCTCGTAACAGATCTAAATCTTGCCGCGAAATATCAATGTTAACAGCACTGATGTGTTACCGCATGAAATATAAGATAGCCAGTTCCCTATTGCATCGGGGAATGTTGGTAAGCCCGCTTCCATCTTCGGCATAATCATCACTTACCATCAGGTGAGATGATGCCAAGGGCTTACCAATTAAGGATAGAAAAAAGCTTTAAAGAACGTGTCTGTATTTGTTGCAGAACAAAAGAAGCAGGAACTAGAGAAGTGGAAGCGCAGAGCGTCGTACGACCCGCGCAAGGCGGCCGCTCTGGGCAAGGCGAAGGCACCGCCCAAGACCGCCAGGTCAGTCTAGCATATATATCAAAAGTATAAAGGTCCGAATAGGAAAAAGCTATTGAATAGTATGATGAGGCAAGCCAAAAAAATAGAATAGTTTGATAACACTTACCTATAGTATGATAAGACTAGCCTATATTACAATACAGTTTGATAAATCTAGCAAAAGTATAAAGGTCGATTTGCTACTCGAAGTACGAAAGACTAGCCTATAGTATGATATAGTTCGATAACGCTTACTTACCTATAGTGCCCAAGATTGCCAAGTCAGTCCAGCATAACAGGTCAAAAGTATAAAGGTCGATTTGCTACTCCGAACTATGAAAGTCTCGCCTATAATAGGAGAAGGCTCTCCTATAGTATTATAAGACTAGCCTATATATTATAATACAGTTCAATAAAGCTAGCAAAAGTATAAAGGTCTAAATATCAAAGTCTAGCGTATAATAGTAGAAAAAAGCTATTCTACAGTATGATATAGTTCGATAACGCTTACCTATAGTATGATAAGACTAGCCTATATATTACAATAGTTCGATAAAGCTAGCCTAGAGTATGATAAAGATAACTATAGTACAATAAAGCTTGATAAGCCTTACCTATAGTATGATACAGTACGATAAGGCTTACCTATACTATTGAAAGGCTAGCCTGTAGTACCATATAGCTTAATAAAGCTAGTCCCTAGTTCGAAACAGGTCGAAAAGGGTTATCTGTAGTATGATAAAGCTAGCTTATAGTACGATTAAAGCTATTGTTCGATACAGTTCGATAAGCTTCACCTAAAGCATGATAAGGCTAGCTTAAATACGATATAATTCAATTAGGCTAAGCTATAATACGATACACCTAACTTATTAAACAAAGTACTTGAAGTACTGAAAATAAACCTGTAAGTGTGGAATAGCGCGATAGAACGATACAGTTTGAAAGTTAAGTAGGCATTACATAAGTCTTTTTCGTTAAAAATAATGAAAAGACAGAAAATGCAGTTATTTTTAGTTTTTACGTGTACTTTTATGTTTATAAACCTCAAGTTACTATTATTTTGTTATTATTGTAAATTCTAGAGCGTGACAGATGTCAAATGCATGCAAACTGGCTAAAAGTGATAAGAACGCGGCCATCTTGTAAGGTCAGTCAATCTGTGACTTACAGAACTGTCAAATATTTTCATCACCTACTATTTTGGACTGCAACGCTCTTTTGCACCTACTATTGGTGGAATTGTCACTTCGATTTCGCTTTAAAATTTTCAGCTTTTTTCACAATTCGTACCGCCTGTGTCTTGGTTTTTCAATTTCTTGTGTGTCTCGAATTGGATTTGTTTTTTGATACAAAAATGAGTTTGGTGAAAAATCAAGACGTCTCCATTTCACCTGCTTACACCGCAAATGTTACCAAAAGTATAGTTGATTTTTTTGATATTACATAAAAAGGATTTTTTTTAAATGGGAACAAAAAATTATACATAATACAACACTGCCTTGCAAGCTTTGACAACGTATTTAAACAAGTTCTTTTCTAGCAGTGCTTATTTTGTAAATCTCAATTGTCTTCCGTAAATCTCAATTGTCTTCCGTAAGTTTTAACGTAACTACATATATTTTTGCAATTTCTTTCAACCAATGGGAACTGCATCAACACATTTGAACAAAACCCTCAAAAATTATTAACTGTAAAAAAATTATATCGTCCATTTTCATACAAATATGCTCAATATAAACGTCTGCAAAATAGAGTAATTATTTTCAAATTCAATATTTTTAACACGTTCACTAGACTTGGCTTCAACCAATAAGTCCACGCATACCCATGGAGTCGCAAGACATGCGTCTCCGCCTGGAGTCGTGGACTTGTGGTTGTAGCCAAGTCCACGACACCGTCTGGAGTCGTGGACTGTGAACGTGTTAAATTATGATTTGATGCAGTTAACATATATTTTTGATTACTTATAAAATGTATTAAAAATAACCTTTTTACAGTAGCGTGCTCCGATCTCAGTCGTTCCACGGGCCCGTACTGGTGTCGACGAGCCTTCGATACCAGCCCACGCCGACACAAATAGCGGAATCATACGATGCATCGAGCGACAACGATTTCTGAGTCGAAACGATGGGGTGAATGTGATAGTTTGAATCTAGAGTGTTTCAAGTGAGATTTGAACAAATGGTAACACTTCTGTTTTGGTAGCGTTTTAAAATTCGAAATAATTCGCGGAATTTTGTAGACAGCCAGTGTTCATTGCAAGTGGCTGAGTAGAATTAATAAAAGGAAAAGATAATAAATATTTGTTTATAGTTTTTTTATTGCGCTACCAATGCACACAGATGATGGAATATAATTAATGAAATAAAGATGTGTGTTCGTTTTGTGTTTGTCCATTCATAATGAAGTTACAAATGTTTAAAAATGTATTATTAGTGATATTTAATAAGTATTTTTTATTTACAAGTCATATTTTTAATTATTTTGACGTTTTTGTTTATAGATAAGTGCGCGAATTAGGGTCGATGCAATTTTCTAAGTTTTATATGCAATAATAATCCGCGATTTCGCACAATTTTTTTTAATAAGTGTCCTAGATGCGATAAGTATAAATTTGTTAATGTTGCTTAAAGCTTATAGTACTTTATTGATTATTGTTATCATATAGATTTCGAGAAATTAAATGGGTCGTTTTAAATTGGAATTAGCGTATTTTTTTAAGTTTGCTTTTACAGTTTTCTGTCATTGAAAGTTTTTCTCTATGGTTTCAATTAAAAAGCTTATTTCTCATCTTTTAAATTACGAACTGGAATTGGTAGTTATTTTCTTTCCACAAAATATTTTTTGTAATAAAAACGTGGCTCTCCATTGCAAGTATTTTGATATTTTAATGTGATTTTGTAGAAACAGCTATGACACATATTTACCCATATAGATATTGGATTATATTTTGCAGGTCCTAACAAAGAAATTTTTTGGGCGCGCGTTTTTTTAAAACGTTTCCTTTTCTGGATATGAATATGAACAAATAAGTTAATATTATTTTTGGGAACAATTTGTTTTTGAGAACAATATACATAATATAGTTTCAAACTTTTGTTAAGACCTGTTTTAAAGTCTAGATCTATTTTTTCTTCTTTTTTTCATATACTAAGTTAATGAAATATTATCCTTTATATTGCTCATTTCGTCCATACATCGATATAATAGTTAGATTTATTTAGGCGTAGTTTTTTTTTATTTACTTGTATTGTGCAATACTCGTGTCGTATAGGAAAGCGTACTGTCACATCACAAATTATGCTACAATCAGAATTATATTATGTTTTTTACAAATTAAAAAATATATGCTAAAATCTCTTTGGTCGCTATTTATAAAACATTTAAAAAAGTAAATGACCGATAGTATTTTGAATAAATCGTAATATGGAATGCAATTTTTTTGTAATTTAGAATTTTTTATTCAAGATTGTTTTTCATTATGCAATATATTGATTGTACAGAGCCAAGCTTATAGTTTATATCATAGGTGGATTAATTAACTTTACAAATAATAATAAAGCGCGAAGCGACGTACGTTTTTGTAATTATTATTGATGTTTAGCATTTTTGTGAAACGATATTATCATTTGACACAACGTGAATAAAATTAATATACAATTACTTATTTCTTTCTTTTAAATCTCTTTTGTTTCAAATAGTGATAGGATTGAAAATGAAACAACATAATTACATTTATTAATAATGATTTTATTTTATTTTTGAATATCAATTACACTTTTTGTCTTGTTGTATTTTATAAATTTTACAATAATGCCACCTCCCATGTCTAATGCCATCTTACGTTATATATTTATTACCATAAGTATATAAACGTGCCTTTTCTAGTTATTTTAGCGTATATTAAACGATCTAGATGACATTTGTACAAAAGGGGTCATGGAGGTACTCATCGTGGTACAAATTGTTTTTGCTAATAGGTACTTACCAAAGAAAAAAAGAAATCAAATTGTGACTTATGTTTTTTTAAATTTCGTTGTTCAAAACCAGTACACAATGTACTAAAATGATGAGATTTAATTGTTTAGGTATGAGAAAAAGAATAACATTTCAAAGTCACTCGTTTAAAGTTTTTTTAAAGGAACTTTTTATATTTTTTTCCCGTGTTCACCCACACTATATTTACGTCACAACCACGTCTTTTCTTATTTAAAATGGTATTTTTTTAAATTATTTTCTTCTACGCACTTCAAAAATAAAAGTTCTAAATTGAGCAATGTCAAAAGTGACAATAAAACGTTATTCGTCGAAAGTTTTTCCGTAAATGCGTAAATTTCGAGCAATATTTTTTGTGTTACTAAGACTGTGTGACGTTAACTGCACATACTGTTTTTCGTTTATACTTATCTTCTTTTTGGGAAAATAAATAATAATTTGAATTCCTCAAGTTTTTTCCAAAATAAAATAAACATGTCACGAGAAAAAGAGTTTTTGAACGTTTTTAAAAATTTTACACACACTGTCAAATCCAGTAAGGCCTAAACAAAACAAACAAAAAAAAATCAACGAATAGGCATTTTTGACATTTACATTTACCACTAAGGTATTTGACAAGCTTTTTGGATATAGTGAATTTTAGTACTGTAGCTAAAGTTATTCTTGTAAATCTGAAACAGTCGTAAGTCATTCATAAGGAGCATATGTTCGGTCGGACCAAAGAAAACCCTATTTTAAGACAAGTAACTCCATCCGTTTTGAATGGGAAGTCCATAGTAAAAAGAAAATAGGTATCTTACTGTAAAAATAATTCGTATTTTAGTGCTAACGTGGATTGGTTAAGTAGTAAATGACCCCTAACACTTAATTCCAAAAAAAATAAGATTATTTTAGTACCATTTACTGAAAATGCCATTTAACAATTTCTTTTTCGAATAATACCATGATACCCTGTCATTTCATGCCTTAATTAAAAGTTCGAGTCATGTTTACATACTTTTTAAATGCATTCTCCATTTTATAGAAAAACAAAAACATAAAATACAATTTGGCACTACTCTGATATAAGTATAAATATAATTAACAAAAAAACAACGTTCTGTGTCAATAGTTTCTCTTAGTCTATCTTACAGTTTAATTAAAGCATCCACGTATGTGATTTACACACATTTTTGTTGTAATTCATATCGATAGCCCAATATCCACCAAAGCGAAAATAAGATGACGTAGTTGATTTTTCTCTTTTCTCTACAAACGTCGTCGCCATCGCGATCAAAAATTTAGAAAAATTTGACATATTTCTTTATGTTCCGTTTTAGTGGATATCGGGACTTGTGTAGGATGTAAAAAGATCGCTCCCGATAACTTAAAATGCGACTGGCATTTAAGAAACTGAACGTAACTCCCCATCACAGCGGGTTCGATTCCCGGCGGGGTCCAACTTTGTAGGGCTCGGTTTGATTGTTGGTGGGGCTTTTTCGGAGTCCGCCTGGCTAGCTACCACCATCTTATGTAAGTCTGGCCGCTAAACATCATGTTCAGGCATGAAGATCCTCATTGCGTTCAGAAATCTTGGTAAGCCCGCTCACATCTTCGGCATCATCATCCCTTCACACTAGGTGAGATGATGCCAAGGGATTACCAGTTATGGATAGAAACAGAACAACTTTCTCTAAGGAACCGATTCAATCGGTGCAAAAATATTTGGACTTTCCATACAAAGTCGGTTACTCAGCTGATCGATTTGTATGAAGAGCCCAAATATTTTTTGCTCCTAAAGAATTTGTTCCTTAATGAAAGTTGTACAGTTATATGAGCAGAAGCCGCTGGATGCGAGCCGCACAGGACCGGTCGGTGTGGAAATCCTTGGGGGAGGCCTTTGTCCAGCAGTGGACGTCTTTCGGCTGATAGATTATATGAGCAGAACAGTTAAAATAACAAAAAAGATAACTGCGAATAGGGTATTTGACACTATCAAAATTAAATGGAAAAATATTATTCACTAAATAACATTTGTCCTAGAATAGCGAAAAATATTACTCTACTTATGTTTTTGTTCATTTTAAATTTTATATTCATTACAATCAGAAAATAAGTTCGTCAATGACTGTGACGTCACACGCCAGTTGCACGAAAAATTTCAGAACAAAGTGTAGTTTATGGCAGTTGATAAAAAGTCACTCAAATAATTAGTAGTCAAATACCGTATTGGAACTTCTATCTATTTAAAAAATATATTGCTCAAACTAGTGACTGTATTTTTTTAAACTGCCAGTTTTTTTACCCTCAGTTGGTAAGCCCTTGGCATCATCTCACCTGATGGTAAGAGATGATGATGCCGAAGATGGAAGCGGGCTTACCAAGATTCTCCAACGCAATGGGGAACTGGCTATCTTATCTTCATGCCGAAACACATCAATGCTGTTAACATTGATGTTTGGCGGCAAGAGTTAGATAAGATGGTGGTAGCTAGCCAGGCGCGCTCGAAAAAAGCCCTACCATCAACCAAACCGAGTCCTACAAAGTTGGACCCCGCCGGGAATCGAACCCGCAACCTCCGAATGTGAAGCGAGCGGACAAGCCACTGGGCTACGGAGGCGGTCAAGTTTCAAAAATGGAAAGCCCTCAAGTTTTCGAGAGTTATCTTTTCACGTCCTCTCGGTATCGTATCGTAATATAATAATAAAACCTATTTTTCCAATAAATCCTAGAAAGTATACGTTCTTAACGTGGCCAAATTCTAACATGGCGGGTGCCTTCAATTATATCTATGTATATCTGCAAACAAATTCGACTACCCGCAAATTGAAGAAAAAAATAACAAAGACGAAGAATATCTTGTGTTGTTCCAATACACTACTTACTACATTAAACATAAATTTTATATTTTTATACATGTATAAATTTTAATTAATTCAGTATAATGTTTTGGGGCGGATTTACACAAATCACTACATTTTTTTTATTTATTCATTATTTACAAACATTTTAAGCGCTACTACGATTTCATTAATTAGTTAAATTTTATTTTATCTATATAGGTAAAGTAAAAGAGAAGGTAATCATTAAAAAAATCGACATTTGGGGACATTTTAGCTTAAATAAAGTAAACAACTTTTATTTTATTTTTAAGATTTCTAAATACCTGGAAAGTAGTTTAATATGTTAAAAACGCGTATTCTGAACTTAAAAAAGATGATAGAGCAGTGATTTTTAATTCGTTTTCAATAACCTTTACTTTGTGTTTATAATAAATTTTAAAGTCCGATTTATAGCCGTCATGTGCGTTTGATTTTGACAATTTATACAGGATGTTAGGTAAAATAGTGCAAATATTTAAATCTCACGTAGGGGCTATAGAACCTATCACAAATAAAAAAGAGTGAGGTCGAAATTCCTATAAGTTTACGAGAAATAAGGGTGTAAAGTTGCACAATTTTTTCTCAAATTTCCGCTTCGTACCCACTTTTTCAGGTTGAGTCGCACATGCTGAACGCTCACAATTAACCCCAGACTTTTAAATTAAAATTTTCCCTTCTGTTTTTTTTAATAAACATAAAAAAAAACAGCTTTTGTATGACGCTGCCCTTATTTGTTCTCCATCTCTTTCTCGTACGTACAATCGTGCGGGCTATGACGTCACTTAGGGCCGCCTCACAACGAGAGAAAACCTCCGTTTTTCTCAATTATTAAAGCGAATATAAACTTGTAAATTTTAAGGAACGAATAAAGAATATTATTAAATGTACTGCATCTAGCGTCCCCTTCTAGCCCTTTAAATAGCTTCACTATTTTACTTAACACCAGGTAGTAGTACAGATATACAGGTGTAAAAAAATACGTTTGTATTATTTTTTCTAAATAACATTTTTTTTTTCATTTATTGAAAAAGCACTGCAAAATTGATGGTAATAACAACAACACAAATCAGTTAGACACTGTAAAAAATATATATACCTACCCACTTATAAACATAAAGCCATTTTAATAAATGTCCTTTAAAAATAATGTTCTCGGTAACAATATTAGTAGTGGTTTGCAACTTTTCACTATCAATAAATTAATGTTTGCACTATAACCAATCAAAATTATGTATAACGTTGAAGTAGTCACGTCAGGCCGAAAGAACCACTTCGGGGCTCATCTCTGTCGTTCTCTTCCATCATCGCTTTCTGAACGCAAATTATCCTTGTTGAGTGCTCCAAAATTCGCTCGCTGCCTTCTATTTTTCTAAAATAGTATGCAACAAAAATAGAGCTATCAATATTGCAAAACAAAATAAAGTCAGAAGTAGGATAAAGCTTAAAGTGCAAACTATTAATGTTCATTTATAAAAACATATTACATTTTCTTTTTGCACTTTTCCTATATTGTAGTATCTTTTGTAAATCAATACTTAAAACGTATTTTTTTACGCCCTGTATATCGTGCCAACTCTAAAAGAGTAGTATGTCAAACTAATAGGTACAATATTATAGAAATAAGCCGTATAAAACTGTTATAAATAAGTTCTTACTCTCGAAGAACGGTAAACGTACAAAACCTAACGGATGTATAAAATTTGAAATGACTACATTTTCGCAAAATATCCAACTAATTGAGCAACAATAATAAACCTATGCACTATAAGCGATTCCAGGAAGCCTTTTATATATCCAAGAAACAATTCTACTATTTCATTTAATATAAAAACACCATTTATTGTACTTAAATACATACATCTCTTAACAAAATACTCATAAATTCAATTCAACTATATCATTCACATAAATTTACTATATTTCCTTAACATATATTTAATGTAATTCTTAATATTTACATCTATTAGTAGTTAACATTATCTTTTGTATTTGGCCTTAATTTATTAAAAGTCAAGTTTCTTTTTCTTTATTTAAAAAAACGGCGGCACTGTTTTAAAATTTGAATCACACCACAACCAACTTTTTCACATTCGATAGACGGGAACCATTTTTTTTAATGAGTATAATTTGTTATTTTAAAAGCTAATTTCGGAGTCTTTTCCACCGTTGCTACCCTGTTTCACGATTTTATTCCTACTATCGTTACCTACCACCACTTCCGCGTAGTTAGTTTTATTTTTCTGATTGTTCTTTTGGTTCTGGGCATTGCTTCCGGAACTGGACGAGGCGTTGTCTGAGTCAGCATACGGCACATCAGTCATAGGTCCGTTCAGAAGACTAGCTGCCGAATTAGACTGCTTCAGCTTCCCTTTCTCTTCCTTCACTTCAGCCTCTTTTGGACTTTGCAGGTCGTGTATAACAGCTTTCTTGGGGTCTATTTGTATGGTTTTTGACTCTGATAACTTATTAGGCGTAACAACGTTTATGTACGGAGGTAGAATTTTCATTGTAGTTAAATTGACAGATCCGCTGTTCTTTTTTAAAGCGTTTAGGTTTTGTTCTAATTGGGCCGCATCTAAGCACAGAGGCTTCGGTTTGGGGTTTAGCTTTGGTGGATCTGAACCCCATGCGTTGATCCGGGGCGGTTCCGGTGACACTAGCGGAGCAGTTTTCCTTTCCGGGACTAGTGCGTTCTTGTGATTAGTCTTGTCAATGACATTTGCTTCTATTGCCTTTGACAATACATTCTCTGGTGGTTTAGGCGATGTCGGCGTTATACTTATTAGTTTGTCAACCTGCGAATACATTGAGGATTTTCAGATGTCGTCTATCATGTTATGGAAACCCCGTAAATAACCCCGTAACTAAACTCTAAACTTTAAACTAAACTCACAAAAAGGAATAGAATCCTGAAAGCAAACTTTGTACCTACTCAACACCCAAATGATATTCAGTCTATAAAAAAAACAAGGGAACAAAAACTTACAGCGGGACCATTGTCAGGGGCGGTGTATTTCTTGGAATCGATGGAGTTGCTTTTAGGTCTTGGCTCTGTGAAGGAAGTCTCCCAAATAACTGGCTTGTCGTCTATCTCTGAACCCTCGTCGTCGTCCATAGAAGTGCCGTCCAGCAATCTGAACAATGTTTTTAATCTTAAAAACCAGAGGCGTACGTACCGCAAATCTGTTTTTGTCATGATATACCTAGTATAGAGCATATAACTTCCATGTACTCTGTGAAAATAACTATATTAACTCGCTACAACGCTTACAAGTACAACAGCCTCAGGATACAGTGCCAGAAAGTCAAACGGACAGTATAGACTTAGTAATAGTGTTTCATTGGGTTACTTTGGATACTGACTGAACCCTAAATTTAACTGACGAGTAGCGACCTTATTTCACATAGATTGATTTACGAGTATGTTACTGGTTACGCTAATTCAATAAAAATATCTTAGCTCAAAGCATTGTTCAGTTCTTTATCTTACGACCTGTTGTATCCACTGCTGGAGCTAAGCTCACACTTCCTTTTTAAGTGCTAAGTGCTAAGCCTCTACTCTCAGACGACAACTATGATAAATTGCCACAAGTATTATAGATTATGTATGTAGATAATAGACAGTTTCCTTCTAGGTTGGTGAACGATAATTTACGTTTTCAAAAGCTGCTAGATGTATATTCTATCGTAAGTGAAAGTCTTTGAAAAGAACAATGTTTAGTTTAATAGTAGACGTATTTAGGCTAACATGATGACGTTACCTGTCGGTGGAGTTAGACGGCAGAAACTTTGTGGTGGGTCTCGTCTCGGCGGCAGAAGCAGCGGAACCGTCGCCGCGCCTTGCGCCGGCGCTCCGCGACACCATTGGAATGTTGCCATATTCTTGTGATGCTGCCCTCATTTGAAAAAGTGTTAACATCTAAACTCCAAATCGATATGGCTCTTTTTAACTGAGCGCTGTCAGAAATAATAATGTGAGATACCTAACTGACTGACACTGGTGGATACTTTTGTTGACGAGAAACTGCCTCATACTAATATTGAAGCAGAAAAATATTTTAACAAATTAGCCACAGCCAACTAGCAGTCAACACTTATGTTGATCTTTGTAGCATGGCATTTTAACTACATTAACGTGTACAGTACAACGGACATAGCATCTCCTTTCATTTTCTAACTAAGATTCCCTAGCCTGAAATCTCATAGTATCTAGTCATGCACATAAAACTGATTTTAAGATATCAGATATGTTATTTGATTAACATACCTTTCAGTAGAGGTGGATATGGTAAATCCTCCGGCTCGGGCTGGTCCAGCGCCGCCGTTGGCGATTTGCTATGAGGTGCCAGCGGATCCGTTGAGCTACAATTTTAACGATTACACATGTCAACGGTGCCTTGGTTACAAAACCGTTGAAACATCCAGATTTGCAGGAAATTTCATTGAAAATTTCGAATAATTATTCTATTAGTAAAGTCAATCTACGGTTTGATATAAATCAATTCAATTAGATTAATATATTTAATTTAGCTTGACTGAACACAGTGGGCGGGCGCTAAGTTAGTATACGGCGTACTTTCTTTTTGGAATTAATGATATTTCCTGCAAGAGCAATAAACATTAAACAGTGGAAAGTACGAATGTTTCAGGTATAAAATGAAGGTAAGTATGTCAGGTTTATATTTTATTTAGTTTTTTTTAAATATTCATTGAAAATTATCTCATAAAAACATGTCAAAGGGGAGTAATAAATTTTACGTCTGGAAGTTACTAACAAGACTTTAAATTACCTACTTAAAGGGTTTTGAAAATTGGATTTTTTGCTAAAGCATGCTATTTCACTACTCCGTCTCTTAAGAGCATTTGACATGACGTTATATTGTTATTTACTTTTCATCCTCATAACTTTATCCACACAAATCAGGTGCTTTATTGCCTATTTGCATAATTCCCATTTGAACTTCCTGATTTTGTATGGATAGAATTAGACGAGGACCAGGTTTGCCAATGCCTGAAAATAATGTTACTATGACAACAGCGATTCATGAAAGGAATACCACATTTATTAATAGTTAGGTGATATTGGATTAAATGGAATTTATGTAATTACAGAGGCTGACAGAAATACTGACTTCTTTTTTCTTTCTTTCGATGTAAGCTACGGTTATCATCAAATTTCGGTAAAAGATAATTTTAGATTTTCTTTATTTTTATTTCTCTTATTGATACTAAACCAAAACAAAATCGAGATGGAGGTATGAAAAGTGAGCTGATGACTCAATTTAAAGTATTCTCCTCAGATTAGGTATTTATATTATTAATAAATAAAGATAATGTCACTGTATCTAGATGATAATTATTTATGTATTATTTATAACCGATTTTTTTCAAACAGTTGCTTGATGTTTTTCGCTGCTATTCTAGTTTCGAGGCTCCTTTATTGTATTCTATATGCCTCGAAAAATGTTAGGTATGTATACCTTTGAGGTATTTTTTATCGGAAACCTAACATCCGTTCTCATTCTGCCAGCCTCATTGTATGGTGGATTACCTAGAGGTCGTCGGCGGGTCCAGCGGCGACATCGGCACCAGGTAGTCACACGCCGGCGCGCGCTGCCAACATGCCACGCTCAGTAGACACACGGACTCAAGGAGATTGAATACTCGGCAAGGAGATTATTAAAGCAGGGTGAGTGAAAATTTAATTAAGTTTAAACCTATTTTTGCGTTCCACGGTTTTCTTAATTTGAATTAGGAAGTTAAGACTGCCTCAGATAGTAGGTAATTGTTTTTCGGGTGTAGTATGTATGTTTGTTTTTTAGGCTCAACCTGTAGCCTAAATGTGAAAAGTTTTTTGTTTTCTAAATTAATATAAATTCCTGGTGTATACCTCACTCTCCAAAGATTTGTTAACCCAACAAGCAAAATCAAAACAAATATTCAAAACTTTGTCTATTCTAGGACGTACAAAGTATCTAAACCCTCTATTTTATAAAATATTTACACTTATTAGTCAAATTTTCAAACATAAATCAAACTTCCGAAACGTACCTAAGAGTATAACATCCAAAGTTAATTTACTCGTAGGTACTAAAGAAAACCATGGTACCGCTTTTTTTTGTTTAAAATTTATTTCTCACTTTCTGTAGTTCAAAATCTCCTTGAATCTCTTCAACTTTTAAATCTACGCGTGCATTGAATCACTGGGCTTTGTAAAAATGTATTATCTCAGTTGTTTCGTTTTACATTATTTATAATTTACAACCTAGAGATTATGAATAGGTTGGTATGTAGGCACGTACACACATCGAGATGGTTAGGTTGTGCAAAGTTTTATAAAACCCAGTGCATAGGGACAGGTAATATAAAGAAATAGATATATAAAGAGGTAGATTCCCGCTATAGCTACTAGGCAAGTAACACATAATTCTGTTGAAGTAATTCATGACCGAAAAGAGATTCTTTGAAATGTTTTTGATAAGCATGAATGACATAATGATTGTTAATGTAACACTGGAGTGATGGTAATTATTGATGACGTCAAAACTGTTACTGATATTGTTAAATGTTTAACAGGTGTTGTAAATAAACATATGGTCAATGCATGGACATTAAAATGAATAACATTTAAGTAAATGTTTTTTTTTGTAAATTATGACACATTCCAATGAATCTCTCGCAACTACAGGGCAGGTTTCTAATACTCTACTCGGTATCATTCTAGGACAGGGTAGAGTTAGAAAAATAAAATAAAATAAAATGTAAAGGTAATGGTCATGCGCAAATCGCAAGCACGTCTCTCAAAAAAACCACGGTTCCACTAACACTCAGTAATCAAAAATGTACAATATAAAATGTTTAATAAAAATAAAATCGTCAAATTACTTGCTTCTAGTAGCCAGAGCGAAAACATTTGGAAAAAAGATAAAAACAACATTTACAAATCAATTAGTTTTGCTCTTTTATTTTAGTTTTGATTTATTAACTTTGTGTTCGGGGAAAAACAAGAGGGTCTTTATCATGTTCCTTGTATTGAATATAAGGGAATTCGTAAAGTTGTCACTTGGTTATTTATATAATTTTCATCATTGCTGTCGTAACGTAGTAGTATGAGAGACTTTGTTTTAATGATGCTACGAAATTTTGTTATTTTACAAACTTGATTTCTTTTTCCATTCTTACACTTTGATTTGCGTCATTTATAAAATTTGCTTCTTAATCAACTTCATATGTAATTAAATATATTTTGTCCAATTTCATTCATTAAAACAACGCCTCGAACAATTTGCCTGTCACCCGTTTAATACGTACCTGTGGTCCGTTGGCGCTGACCTGAACCTCCGTTGACTGAGGCATCAGATTTCTCACAACAGGGAGAGGGGCGCTTACTATCTCTGGATCCTGAAAGGGTTTTATTTTAGGTTGTATTCAGTCAATTTACATTTTGTTTTATCTATGACCAAATAACAAGAAAAGTGCTATGAATCCAGAGTGTGTCCGATGCTATAAGAAATTCAATACGTGGGTTCAATGTGAGTTCAAATGCAAGCTACGTCACCTTCGTTGCTTTGAGAATTCATTCAGGGATATCGTTGACGTGTTGTGCGTGATACGAGGGTTAATCAAACATTTATGGTGATATATGGGTGCTTTTCTAGAGAAGCGTTGTACGCGCTTTTTATAGCGTTCACCGCCTAATTGTCTTCGGCGTTTCTGAGAAGGGTGCAGTGCGTGGTAAACATTTGCGCGGTGATCATTGCGACGACGCCCGTGGCGGCAGGCAATAGAATTATGTGTTTTCTGCGTCACAAACGGTAAATTCGCTTAAGCGCCGTCCGACCCAATCGGACCGCGTTGAGCCCTTCCCCTTCCATTTATCTTACCTGTAAGAACCTTTGAAGTCTATCGAACATGTGTGCGAATGCGGGCCTTTCATTAGGCGTGGGGTTCCAGCATTCGCACATCAAGCGGTAGATCTCTTGTGGGCAACCTGCGCAAACAAAAGCTTAGTAAAAATTCTGCAGAGATATTTTGTTACCTGCGTGTAAAGAAGAAGTTTGAAAAGGGGAATATGGAAAAGAGTTAAGTATAAACTACAAGTACAATATGATATTCATATTCATCTGCATTCATTCTTTTAGTTTGCTTTGAGTACCTACATGTACATAAGTTTGTCCCAAGGTAGTACTCTTGGACAATTCATTTAAGGCCTGTTTATATTAACATGTGCCCTTGCTTCTCTAGCAAAGTACTCACCGTAAGGTTTCTCTAACCTTCCTCCTCCAGAGACCATTTCCATAACCTCTCTATTGGCGCATCCTGTATAGGGCATCACGCCCAATGAGAACACTTCCCATAGAAGTACGCCAAATGACCTGCAAAAATAAATTTTGTTATAATATTTTGGTTTAATAAGTTAGTTGTCAACATTGCAGACGCTTTCAATTTTAAAAGTATTGTCGTTGTTGAGTGCTATATCTGGTTATGCTACTTCCCGGTTTCTGGCAAGAATGAATAATGTAAATTGACTTATTTTATACTTATCCCATTTTTCCTAGCCACAAATTCTAATACGTTTTTCTGATAAGTGTTTCCTCTAGATTCAACTATGTCTAGAGTTACTAACCACACATAAAATAAAATAAATTAAAATAAAAATACTAACCACACATCAGTCTTGATAGTGAAGACGCCGTCTATGTAGGCCTCCGGCGGCATCCACTTTATCGGCAGCATGGCCTTGCCCCCCTTCTTGTAGTAGTCAGCCCGGTATATGTCGCGCGCCATGCCGAAGTCCGCTATCTTGACGACGCGGCCCGGCCCGCGCGAGGTCAGCAAGCAGTTCCTAGCTGCTATGTCCCTGTTTATAAGAAGAATAGGCTAATCTAGATGACTGCATTCAAAATAAATTATGAGCTGAAGTTCACAAAATTGCTCTCCTCTCCTACTGGAAATCCAAAATCAATATTTGTTTTGTTTTCCATTTCACAAATGAGTCTTATAATGATCCTAAAATTCAAACATTTTTAGAACAAAATGTAGTTTTTACCATCTATAAAAAGTAACTCAAATGACTAGTAGTCATTTATCCTATTGATTGGATACTGGTTTCATTCACTCTGTTATTCAACCCTTTAGTCTCTTGGTAGCCATTCTGTTCACGTTTTCCTTTAAAGTGAGGTGGAGGTTGGTTACTCTGGAGAGCATGGCTCTTAGAAAGCCTTTTCTTAACTAACGCTGTATTGTTCGGATACCAGAAAAATTTAGGATTCGGGTGTTGTCTAATATCGTCATCGATATGATTTTGTTGTGATAATTGATATTCAAAGTTAATTCAACAATACTTTCTCTGCCTCAAACTAACCTGTGTATAAACCTCTTCGCCTCCAAATATCGGCAGCCCTTGCAGACGTCCAGAGAGCAGAGCAGCAGATCCTTCATCGTCAGCGCGCTCGCTCGCTCCGGCTTCGGCCTGCTTTCACGCAGAAAATTCTTCAGGTCCCCTCCCGCTAGCAGTTCTAGCACTATGAACCTGTGAATTAGGGACCAATTGTCATGTCATATAATTTATTCACATATAAGGCTTAGTGTCTAGTATATTGTCATTTTTATTTTTGTTAACTTCATTAAGAATTTAAGAGAGTTTTTTAGTTTCTATTTCATTATTTTTATATGTTAAAAAAGACATATTTTTGTCTGTTTTATTTTATTGGCCTTCTTCTACCTCTATGTTTTCCGCCAAGCATTTCATATGTATTTTTCGTATATGAAATATTTCAATCAAAACTTCTGGTCATCCTCCAGCCTCATACAGAGTGTCCCAGAATGGGTGAATCAAATTGTTTAGGCAGATAGCAAAATAACCAGTAGCCAAGCTATCTACCATAGCAATTTGATTCACTCAATCTGGGACACCTGTGTAACCCCATATTACATAATTAATCAAAATTATGATGTGACCACATTACATGCTTCAGTATTACGTCAAATTACCTTGGATGTCGATCAAAGCACACTCCAATCAGATGCACTATGTTCGGATGGTTGAACTTGGCCATAATGGCTGCTTCCATCAAAAAATCGGACTCCGCTTGTCCGGTGGAAAGTTCAGGCAGGGTTTTCACTGCCACCGGCATTTCGGCTGCGTCTCCTGTGCGGTGGCGGTACAGGCCTTGGTAGACCTCGCCGAATGCACCTTGGCCCAATGCCCTAGAGAAAGGGGAATGTTTGAGTTAACCATCTCTTAAACTATTTGTATTCTTCGTAGGTTATCTATTGCCCGTCCCTTCTAAGGCTCTATTTTACACTGTAATCTATTAAAATTGAAGGAGAACCGGACATTCAAATAGTTTTTCATCACTTCGGGTTGTAAGCAGTAGTCGAGACCATACTCTCCTCGAGGAGTCAGAGGATCCAAGAAGAAGAAAAATGAGTGAAGTTGTGAAAGAGACAACAGAGCTATTTCATTAAGCGCTGCAAATAGCATTGTTACCGTTATCGAATCATTAATATTCGTTGTCAGGTCGTCGTCTACATCATAATATGCTTTATTGGTACTTATAAAAATGTGGATGTCCCTTGCGAGTTATTTAGTCATTTAGGTCATATTTTGCACTTTATTTCAGGTAGTTTTTAGAGTAATATTTTTGTTAGTTATATCTCTTAATTCTAATCTATTTACTTCCAAAATTTAATCTCCAAAAATGTATTCATACGATATAAGCTTTTTTAAATCCCTGCTGCACGATGCTCTCGATTCCATTATGAGGTTTAAAGTCTTATTGAATAGTAATAGTCTTAGTCTTATTCAGTCTTTGTTTGTCAAGAAATTTTCTTAGGACTTAAAGAAAAACTAAATATTGGGTTAATACGTCTTCTACTTACTTGACAAGTTTCAAGCTTTCCCTCGAGACTTGTGGCAGGCCCCTCACATCGATACCCTGAGGCAGGATGCTCTCGCTCCCGTAATGAGGGTTGAACGCCATAGTCAGTGCATTATCGCTGTTGCCAGGAGCATTCCTCAGACGGTGCAGTTGGACCTCTTGTTCAAGAAGACGTTTTTGACGGAGTTCTGCTTCTTTCTTTCGCTGGTATCTGTTGTCTGTGGAAGAAAGGTTATGCGAGGAAAAAGGTAAATGAATCTGAAGAAACTGAAGCAGTTTTAACTGATATGTATTGTATAATTGAAACTAAAACCGTAACAAAATATTGTGCAGAAAAGTTCCAATAATGCAGTAATAAATTTACCTGGAATAACCGAAGATAAAATGTACAAGATTCAAGATAGAGAACTGATTAATGTAACTTTTGATATTATTCATTCGTATGAAGACAAAATGTTATCCCGAATGTATATCAGGAAGCACGTAGATATAAAAAACGTAAAAGTTAAGAAAGTTAATGTGAGTACAAAACACTAAGTACGTGTGGGTGGAATGTAAGTAGTCGGTATATTTCTGGACATGCATCGACAAGATCGTTGTGACATTTTATTTTCCAGGATATTCTCAGCTATTTCCGTAAATATAAACCTATTAATAGAGTACTTAAAAGGGCGTCGACCGACAACTAACGCGCCGCCATCGTATTTTTATTTTTTCTTTGATTTAAAAATAAATTTCATAAAGTTCGTAAAAGATATGACACAAAAAATATAAATATTTTTTTTGACTACTACAATTACTATCAAACCAAAATAGAAAAGCTACCAAGGTAAGTTACTCTGATTGTAGCTAAATGTATATACTTTGGAGTATGTCTGTTTTTTTGCGTTATTAAATCCGTTACTATATGGAAGATACAATTAGTCCATATAGAGAAAATAATTTAAAGAACAACTAAAAAAAAGGTGGCGGCGCACACTAGTGCAACTCTTTACTAATTCAGTATCTATTTCTTGTGGCAAACAAAAAGTTCTCGATGTAGCAACAACATAGACAAGTGATACGGTAGAACCGTGTATCCCTTGTGATAGCATGGTCAGTTTTGCCACGTGATAAGAAGAAGATAGAATAGAGACGAATATTAAACATAATAATATTATACTTACACAAGTGCAGGCAAAGGAATATCATGACGAGAGAGAAGACGACGATGATAGCTATCAGGGAAATGATGATGATCGCAGACAGGCGCGGCCAGTTGCTTGGTTTTTCATCTGCGAAGAGAATATGTATTTTAGTTTTTTAATTCTACGAACAAAATACAGTATTAGACGACACCATAAATCTGTTCTATGATGAATTAAAATAGTGCTGTGTAGTTCGTAGTCTTCGTAACCTTTTGTAATTTAAATATTGTTATTTTACGTTTATTTTCCTGGTTAGTTTTTAGTATATTTGTTTTATATTGATTTGAACGTTGCATATTTACAGACTGAATGGTGATTTGCACACCAAAAATGTGTCGCGTTGTTAAACATTTAAGCCAGAATTTTAAATAACAATGTTTTTCATAATTTCATACTCACAAACACATTTGGTAGAATCGTGCGCATCTGTACTCCACGTTGAAGGACAGTAGCACTTCACTTCGCTTCGGTACTCGTTCAACGCGACACAGCGATAGTCGCAGCCACAATCCTGGTTAAAATAACCGTAACAGTTAAGACACCCTTGTTAGAGCATAGTCGTCACAGTAATCCTAATTACACACGGAAAGAAACTAATTACATTAAACTGTTTAAACTGTTTTAACTGTTTTCTGTTTTCTTTAAAGTAGACATAGTTTCAGTTGCTTCCAAATAGTTAAAACTACTTGCCTTACAATATGCGTTGCGAATCACATAACCTAATGCGTAGGTAATTGTATTTATTTAGACAGTATTTGTCGTTGGTCCTTCGAGATGAATTTTTTAATCATATTATTGTTGAAACTTTCTTACAACGTGTGTAGTAAGCACCGCCAAATAACTGAGGTTTCGGATACTTCACCCACTTGGTTACAAATGATTACTGACCATAACTATCACCATTATCAATATAGTTACATATTGGTAATTAATTTGTTATTTATATTCTTTTTAGAGATTTTAAATACATTATTATCCTCAGAAACTTACGTGTATCGCGCGAATGATGAGCACCTCCCCCGGGCCAGTGCGTTGCGCCACCGTTACTTCACTGAAGTCCCGGATAGCTCTCGTCCCGTCAATATACGACCACCCTCCGCCGCCGTGGTTTCCCTCGCCTTCGTTGGTATTACCGCCTAAGAAAATGGTGTAAGAATTGTTGGATGGACGTATTAAACAGCAGTCTCTCTTATTAAACTGATCAACTTTTACTCTATAACTTTGGTGAAACCACACAAAAGTACACTTGGCGCAAAAGCTAATGGATTTATGAGAAATTCAATTTGTTTTAACGTTATTTTGCAATTCTTGTTTATTAGAGATGTTTCTTGGTTATTTATTTAATTCTTCCATTTCATGCCTTTCCCCAAAACAAGTGGGAACTTGTAGTCTCTGCTTAGGGTCAATTTACTCCTCCATGAGATCGCAAGCTGCTACACATTTTCAAGCGTCTCAAGTGGGTTGCGGATGACACTACTATAAAGGTTGTTTATGCTGCCCTCTGCCAGTCGGTCATTAACTACTGCATATTTGTTTGGGGAGCTGCCGGCACGACCAACTTAATCATAGCTGAGCGTGCTCAACGTGCCATCCTTAAAGTAGCGTATAGGAAACCATTCATGTATCCCACGAAATTGCTTTATCAGGAATGCAAACAGCTAACGGTGAGACAACTTTATATTTCCTCAGTGATTCTGCGTTTCCACAAGAATGCAATAACAAACCTAAAAGAATGTGCTAGAAGTAGACGAATATGTCTATGGTCAACCCCTCAAATTAAAACTTCATTCGCAAAACGGACACCGTCTTATCGCGGACCCTACCTATACACAGAAATTAATAAACGGCTAGATATTCTAACTTGCTCAAGATATATGTGTAGGAAGAATGTAAGGAGCATGCTCCTACAGTTGGACTATGACAAAACAGAGGAACTACTTAGATGTGTAGAGTAACCATTGCATAGCAATCGAACACACACACACACACACACACACACACACACTCACGCACACACACTCACACACACACACACACGAACGCATACATATGTATAAACACACAAGCACACACACACACGAACACACACACAAATATTACGTGTCAAACATATTATTATAGAGTATAGCAATCGAACACACACACACACACACACACACACACATACACACTCACACACACGTACGCATACACATAAACACACAAGCACACACACGAACACACACACAAATATTACGTGTTAAACATATTAGTATAGAGTAATATATTGAGTATTTTATTTTATTGTATTTTTTTTTACCTAATGTAACTTGCTCACTACATAATATATATAATTCTTCTTTTTTGTTAATCATCTATTTTTAGTCTTTACTTCTTGCTATTATAGTACCTAATAATTATTGTTACCGGGAAGAGACTGACTCCCCCGACACAGGGTATCCTAGTGGGAGAGTTATGCGACATGTCTTTGTAAAAAACCTGTTATTTGTTACTAAATAAATGATTTATTTATTTATTATATTTATTATTTATCTTTCAGTTACTCATACAAATGGTATACAAATACATAACAAATTACCATGTTATCAACCGACGCCGGCATTCTAACACTGCCCCAACACCTCAAAATTCCACCATCTTCGATTAGATATTTCACCTACTCACACGCATGATATAAGAACTTACCGAGCCACCCGCCGCCGCCTCCGCCCCGCAGACAGCCCCCGCCGCCGCCCCCGAAGCCACCATGCGCGCCCCCCACGCACGCCCAGCCTCCCATCCCCCCTTCAGTGAGCGCTACTCCCCGGACAGACTCGGTTTCCGGTGGGATGACGGTTGTGGAGATAGAACGGGAGACCCAACCACCACCAGCACCTGATTTTAAATGAAATTCGAATGTTCTAATAATGATAGTTCCAATGAAAGTCCTTTTTCTTTTCAGCGATAAAAGCGTTCTATATTGTAGTTTGAATTACAATACACAAGATTATCTCACCAGATATCTTTCCTGGCTGTCCATACATCCACCCAGACTCAGGAGTTGCATTCGTATGTGGTTTCCCGTGTTGTGAGCCATCGTCACGGAATATTCCAACAGATATGCCTCCACCACCCCCAGCTACCATCAGAGGATATGGTTCTCCATCTTTGTCCATCTGGAAACATTACATTGCATTAGCTATTGTGTATTAAACGTTTGGCAAAATTGTCATCGCCTCTATACTTATTATTGATATATCGTCATAATCTTCTTGCCCTGTTCCCAATCACTTGGAGTAGACCATTCATCTCTTCCAACTGTCATCTCAGTGCACACTCCTTTCATACTTATATGAATCCTTCACACAATCCAGCCATCTCTTCTTTGGCCTTCCTCCTGTCACTAATCCATCCACATTCCTTCCTAGTCATTCCTTTCCTAGTCGTCATGATTATTTTTATATGGGGTGGAATACAAAACTCACCAGAAATACATAAGTAGCTCCACCACCACCCCCGCCTCCGTCAGTCACCTCAGTGTTCCTCACTTCATGGGTTTTACTCGTGAACACTTGTAAGGAATCGTTGGACTGCTTCTTCGCGCATTCTTGGCTCTCTTGGGCGGATAATGTCTGTTGAAGAAAATTTTGGATTAATAAAGGCTTGGCTTAGTCTTTTTAAAATGCATCGTCAGACTTATACCCTATCTTTACAATCTATTAAATCTAGAATAGCTCCTAATTTAACTTTCTTCACGAAAAATACTCGAAACTAAAGCAAAAAACATAGATATTTTATTTCGTCGCTGAGGGAGCGGGTTGCAAGTCTGTGGCAAAAAGGATGCCGACATCAGGTTTAACTTGATCTTTTGCTTTCGGCGCATTTTTAACGTACGGTTTACGACTCTTCTCACTTCTACATCGTAAACATGACACATATTGCGGTTGAAATCACGACTTTTGTTTTAATAAGAATAAGAATTATATCTCGTAAAAAATCACCAGTATTTTGTAGACATAGTGTTGTGATCTAAAGTATATAGGGTGCTCTCAAAATATCTGCCAGGGCTCAAATTGGGGTTTCTATTGATCAATCTGTACAGCTTTTCCCAAAGAACATATAGTCAATTCGAAAAAAAAACCGTATAAGGCCGGCAGTCAAAAACATATTAGTCGTATGTAGCGTAATATCGCTCACCTTCTTACAAGCGTTGATACCCTGCTGTCCAACCAGCATGTAGATTTTCTCGCTCTTGTGCAATTCGAAGAGCGCTTTGGCCTGGGCCCCGTGTGACACCCCTGCCCAGGCCGAGCCGAGCCCACCCGATGCACCAGACGCGATAATACTGAAAGATATTACCTGTTATAAGATTTCTTGGTGTGCCTCAAGGATGCGTTCTTGGGCATATCTTTTTTAGCTTTGAAAAATGTAAAGAAGAAGAAGAAAGAAAGAAAGAAAGAAACCATTTATTCCAAATATTTTTTTAATTTTTTTCCATTTATGTAGTAAGTTTAGGGTGACTAAGTGTCAGACTTGACACTTGTAACACACCAGTATGGTATATAGTAAACGTAATAAAATAAACCTTAGCTTATAGTAACAAAAACGGGATGCAATACATTAAGGTCGGCTCCTCTCCTACTCATGAAACGAAACAACTTTTATTAAGACTTTCCTGAAATCGAAAAAAATGTAGACTTCCGAAAAGAAATTGGCCAATCTACTGGTCGAATACTTGAAGATTAATGCAATGGATGATTCGATTGTGCTGTCTGTCGTTAGTAGTTTGTTGAATTTCTGTCGACAGTCGATGGTTGTTTCAATCTGCTAAAATACTCACGTGTATAACCCCTCCTCCGGCACCTCCCAAACCTGGACACCCTTGTAAGGAGGGTCGCTGACGACCGAGACTGCCATAGGAGTGTTATTGTAGGCCGCATCGCACATCGTCTGGTTGGGGCCTAATCGACCCGTCGCACCGCACGTGCCGAAACGGTACACTGGAAAGAAAGGGTTGATGAAAATGTTGCAAATACAAACAAAAATTGGAGGCACTTAAACGTAAGAAAGTAAATTCTAAATTTCTTGTTAACAGGAAAGTCTTCCATTTTCCTCTATAAAGTTGTAACCGAATAACAAAAAAGTCATTCTGTATAATAATGTTACAGTTGTTTAAGCTGAAAATCTGAAAGTTACAATATAACTTCATGAAGAGACCAAACACCAGAAACAAAATACAATCACGTTGATCGTCTAGATATGTGCTGATATAATTTTTTGATTCTTAAAAAAAAGATTGCCAGCCTCTTACGTAAAAATAACGGAGGTACCATAATATACATATTGCTCCACTAACCAACTTTATCAGCAAACGCAGCGTGTGGCGTGGTCTTCTCCTCAAAGACTGGATCATAATAGTTGTAGTCTCCCAACTCCTCAGGATCTATGTTCAGACCAAAACACTCTGGAGCCATCGAGAAGTCGTCTATAGCGGAGTCCGAGTAGATCCGCATGCCCATTCGAGTTTTGAATTGGAGGTAGTACCTAAAAGTTTGGAAAATATGTTTAGAGTTGATGAATTTTCATAATGCCTTGAAAAATTGATAATTAATTACTGCCCTAAGAGACATTTCATCTTAACCCTTTAGTATCGGCAAGGAACTGATAACCCTTACATGTAAATACATTAGATGCCTACATGCTTTCCGCGTTGGACAAACTAAAGATTAAGAAAGCTGGCAATTCACCTTCTTGTGACGTTAGGCAGGAATATTGCAGCTCTGTACCAATTCTCCCCTTTATCCTTGGTGGAAAACCACAAGGAAGTGGTGATGTTCCCGCGGGTAGTCAGTTCGACGAGGTCCACGCTTAGGGAACCGTAATTGCGTCCGTTTTGTTGGTAGTAGAATCGTATCTGAAAATTACATTAAAATTTTCATCAGGTTCAAAAAACTGAAGCTGTTTTTACAATTTCATTACCAATAGTATTTCGTTTCGGATAATAAGGATACGGATAATTTATTTTAAATATTAGTCAACAATCAAACTGTGTGGGTCTGGCGTAACATAGTTATTGAGTGTTTCATATTGCAAATTATCCAAAGAAGAACATTATTACACAACTAAATATGAAAAAGACCAACTGCAAAGTGGACCAATAAATCCATTCGTAGTCTTCGTTCGTCTTCAACTGGATGTCCCTTTGAAGAAACTTCAATAACGGGTAAAGGTATTTGCAAATTATCCAAAGAAGAATATTATTACACACCTAAATATGAAAAAGACGAACTGCAAAGTGGATCAATACTTATCTCTGACCAATAAATCCATTCGTAGTCTTCATACGTCTTCAATTGGATGTCCTTTTGAAGAAACTTCAATAACGGGTAACAAACAAACAACAAACTGTACGAAACAATATGGTTACGTATCAAGTAGACTTGTAAAATCATCTTACCATACAGCAGTTGTAGTACTTCGACGTTATATTCCCATGCACTTTAGGCGGTGGATTAAAAATAACCGTTTTCATAACAGCGGTCGATGCAAAATCAGCTTTCTCCTTATTTGGTCCAGTCACATTCATGTTCACGAAGAAATAGTATCCCACACATTGAGTTAGGGAATAGTTCATATGTGCTGGGAATAGAGGCTTCGGAATTTGTATCTGTTCCCCATGTGGGATGTATTGGTACTCTGGCGGGCCGCAAGTGTGGTCATAGTTGGGACCTGTCTTATCAGTTGGCGTTGGACCACTGTGACGAGACCACTTCAGTATTGGCCTGTGGATTAAGATTATGGTTATCATCAAGTTCATATCTATAATTACGTGATGCATCAATAATATATCGTAAAGAGGAAACAACAGATTAAGAAGAAACAGATAAAGTTCATCTATTACAATGAAATTTAAATTTAAAATACTAGACGTTTAACCAATTTTATTAATCGTAATATTCGCACCTATTACAAAGTTTCTAATACGAACTTTTTACCACTCGGAACTTGTACGGCTTGAACCTACATACAATGTTTTAACGTATAATCAATGCAACTGTTTGGTTGAAATATGAAAATGTTGTATCAGCCTTCATATATTTTTCATTTCATATCATTGTCTAATTAAAATACTTACTGAGGAACGTCTTCGAAACCACAATTGTCATGCTCGAAGTTACAATAAGAACCGTACGGCATTTTGTCTGAAATATAAGCAATTTGTTTAAAAAACATACTCAAAAAAAGAGATTTTTTCGCAAAGATTACGATTGTTTAGTCTCAGCTTACCGCAGTTTTGGTTCTCATCCACACCATAATCACAGTCTTTTACCAAATCACAAACTTGTTGCAATTTAATGCATGACTCCTTCTGCAAGTGAAAGATAAAAAGTATCAATTTGCACAAAGTGAAACAACTTCGATGAAAAAATGAAAAAAATAACAAATAGAGAATAAAAGTTAAGAAATTGAAACTATAGTACACAGTTGAAAGCGAACTCTCTTCAGAACAAAAGGAAGAAAAATCCGAAGCTATAAAGTTTGTAATAAGGACCAGTGTCAGGACTGCCAGGAGACACTTGGAGATGTGAAAAATTTAAGAAATGTATTAACAAAAAGAGCATTGACCGTCTGATCTTAAACTCCGTCATTGGATAACGTAATAAAGACTCTTATCCAAAGATAACGACCGGAAGACGTAGTGTAGGCAGGCCTCCGATTCGGTGGACCGATGACCTGGTGAAGGTTGCGGGGAGCCGCTGGATGCGAGCCGCACAGGACCGATCGATGTGGAAATCCTTGGGGGAGGCCTTTGTCCAGCAGTGGACGTCTTTCGGCTGATGATGATGATGGTGATCCAAAGATAGAAGAGGAAAAACGCAGCATAGGCTAACTCACGTTCATAATTTTGCACTTGAGCTGTCCAAGTTGACAAGAGCCATTGTAGACCGGCGGCTCCGGCAAACACTCCACCATGCGGATGTTGTCAATCGCAATATGCGGGAGAGGCTGCGACAGGCTCACGTAATTCGGCCGTGTTATCTCGATAATGATTCTTACTTCCTGTTGCACTTTGCCGATTGTGAAGCGCATTGGATACCATCTGAAAATAATTCTTCATTAACACTGGAATTATACTACATAGATCATTAGGTCGATTTCAACGTCGTGATGTCTACTGGGTTTGAATTACGTTCGTATGTTGGTTAACTTCCCACTTAATACTCTACTCAAATTTTAAATACATAAATGCTGATATACCAGAAGGACCTTATGCAAAGGTATAAAGGAGAACAATATCATAAACTACCCAATACAAGTTTATATTTGTCGGTTTTAAGTTAAAACTGCAGCTTTTCGAAAATATTGTATGTGATAACTATGCTATATAAAATAAGTCATTGCTTTATAACATTTAGTTTAGCAGTCCTTAACGACTTACATTTCAAGATTGTTCCCAGCAACCTCTTGGAGTATCCACTGGACCTCAGATACAGCAGACTCTGAGACCAGCCTGATGCTTGCGTTCTGCATCTTGCTCTGATGCAGCTTGGCCTCAAACTGTTAGATAAGGACATATATAAGTACCTATACGTCACTATAAAGGTATCAGAGATGAATTTACTTTTGTGTTAGAGACAAACGTTACTGGCAGCAAATAGACGAAATAGAGTTTTACTCGAGTTTCTTCCGATTCCTTTTTCGAAGCTACCTACTTAGAAAAATTACAAGCTGTGGTTTTAAGTTCTTTCGGTAGCTGGTCTATTAAGATTATTACGAACTTACCTTACAAAACTCCCACAACCCACGGAAGGGGGGTGATTTAATCACCATGTTTTCCATCGTTGGGTCCACGGGGAGGTACAGGAAATGGCCTGAAAATGTTACAGATTATAAGTTTATCTGATTTAAGTATAGTCAGTTAAAGAAAGGGACATTATGTCAAAAAGTGTCGGGTGTTCCGTAGTACAACTTCATCGAAGTAATTTACAATGGAATTATGAAGTACGTACGAAATTCGCCTTTGAAACAACCGTTTAGCTGGCAGGTGGGGGACACATGACTAACAAATGTTTGCACTTTAATGCTTTATATTTCAAAAACGGATCCCTGAATCGAAAAATGGTTTTTACAAACCCACAATATTTTTGAAAGACCTATTCAACGACACCCGACAACATGGGATAGTCAAGAAAAAAAACATCCACCCTTCACGTGTGGGTGAGGTACCCTGAAAAAATTTTTTTCAAGTCAAGATTTTATTTTACCACTTTGTCGGCGTGATTAATATGTATCTCCGTGCCAAATTACAGCTCTCTAGTACTATTAGTCTCTGAGCTAAGCCGCAGACAGACATACAGACAGACAGACGGACATGGCGAAACTATAAAAAAAACTAAAGAGGGGAGATTGTATCAAAAATTAATAGGCAAATTAAAAAGGCTTTGTCTTTATTTTTAAATCTTTATTTATTGTTACCTTTCGATATTGATTAAATCTAAATTGCCATTACGACATTAGGAACGGAAACTCTCATGCAAGAATCACCTACGCAGGTGCTTATAAGGACAGCAAACTGTTTATAAATATCTAGACTTTTTTATTTACTCCTGCCCACTTGGAAAATTCTGAGATGTGTTGACGGTAAACATACAGAATCTTAGAAATGCCAATGTAATTTTTTAAAAACCCACGCGCATTTGAGGTGGTCACTCTCATTGCGTTGTCAAATGTCAAGAAATTTTGGGCATCTCCATACAAAATAGGCCGATCACGTGATCAAATTAGTATGAAAGGTACAATTTTTTTTTTGCGAATTGACCATTGGTTACTTGGGGAAAGATGCTCAGTTTCATGAGTAGAAGTAGAAGTAGGGGGTCCAAAAAATAACCCTGTATTATGTTTAAAGTGTTCCCAATGATGGTGCTTAAGCCTACCCTACACTTATAATTTATCTGTCTGACCTTGTTTCACGGGGTTGCTTCTACTGAAACGTTTTCCTCAGGATACCTATGTCACAGTTTTTTTACCCTTCATTGGTGAGCCCTTTGCATCGTCTCACCTGATACTAAGTGATGATGAAGCAGGCCTACCAAAATTCCGCAACGCAATGGGACCTGGCTATCTTATCTTCATGCCGGAACAAATCAATGCTGTTAACATTTATGTTTGGCGGCAAGACTTAGAAAGATGGTGGTATAGCTAGCCAGGTCGGCTCAGAAAATGTCCTACTTTCAACCAAACCGAGTTCCACAGAGTTGGACGACGCCGGGAATCGAACCCGCGTCGAACACATTCTTATTTTTTTTTAGTACTAAGCTACTATTATTAAGCCTGCGGTGAAAAGTCGTATGTATGTAAAAGTAAAAGTTGTATGTATGTATGTATTGTATATATAAGGTGCTACTTTATTAGTGCCCGATATTTTAGTCAGTGCTTCTACTCCTGATTCTGATCAACTTTCCCCAAGAAACCCATAGTCAAATCGAAAAAAAAATTTTGGACTCTTCATATATATCGATCAGCCGAGCGGCCAAATTTGTATGAAGAGCTCAAACATTTTTTTGCGATTTGACTATGGGTTCCTTGGGGAAAGTTGATCAGAATCAGGAGTAGGAGCACTGACTAAAATATCGGGCACTAATAAAGTAGCACCTTATATATTATGTTTTAGGATATAGTATTTCAAAAGTGTTTATAAGTTTCTTAATTTTATTATGTTGTGTTTGTGACTTTGCTCCTACTTTTAAATATAATTCCTTTCAACATATAAGGTTGACTGGGAGAGATCCCGTAAGGGATAAGTCCGCCATTGCGTATTTTTACAGTTACTTTTAAGTTTTGTACATTCATTTCTATTTGCAATAAAGAGTTTACAAACAAACAAACAAAGTCCAAAATAGGTTTCTTCGACAAAGTTATTTGAAAACATTAGCAGAAGCCCCGTATGGTACGCTCATTAATAAGTTAGCCATCTATCTGTCTATCAGCCGAAAGACGTCCACTGCTGGACAAAGGCCTCCCCCAAGGATTTCCACACCGACCGGTCCTGTGCGGCTCGCATCCAGCGGCTTCCCGCCACCTTCACCAGGTCGTCGGTCCACCGAGTCGGAGGCCTGCCCACACTGCGTCTTCCGGTGCGCGGTCGCCACTCGAGAACTTTACTTTTTTTAAGTTAGCCATATTTATTTATTTATTTATTGAATATTCAACATATACACAATACACGGTTAATGTTATGGAGTGCACAACAAAACCTCACAGAGGTTTATCTGGTGCAAACGAGTCGGTCTTTTGTACAGTACCATTGATGTAATGGCTTTTTAATTTCTTTTTATACTTATGTTTGTTGACATACATGGTTCTGATTACCTCTGGCAGCTCATTAAGATAACTAGGGATTAGATAATTTAGTGTTCTAGTGCCATATACATTAGTAGTTTTGGGTAGTATGTACTTATTACCATATTTAATGTTTCTTAAATTGTTCGGTCGGGTTTTCTCTATTAGAACATCGGGATTATTTTCTTCATGCAATATTGAAAATTTAACTTTATCATGGATACTTAGTGTTTTACAATATTTAAAAATTTCAGCGTCATTGCCCCTTAATTTTTCCTTAATATTTTTGGGTAAGATGGTTTTCAATATTCTTAGTTGTAGATTATAGATTTCGTCTAGATATGTTTTATATGATCTGCCATAGCTACTCAGCCCGTATCCGATAACAGAGTCAGCTAGGGACATGTACATAAGTCTTAAGATATTGTATGGTAATTTATGTTTTAGAATGGAAAATTTGCTAAGTAGAGATCTTAACTTCGAGCAGACATAGTCCTTGTGTGGTCCCCAGTTGAACCTGTCATCGATGACTAGCCCTATGTACATATGTTTGTTAACCATCTCGAGATTCTGACAGGTGCCATCATGTATATTCTTATGCAAACATTCGTGGCTGTGGGCCATAATTGTAGGTGTAGTGGCGGGTTTATTTTGCGGAGAGGTGATATGGATAAATTTAGTTTTTTGTGCGTTCACCACTAGGCCTACATCATGTGCCCATTTACACAAGGTGTCAAAATTAGATTGCATGATTTGTTCAGCTACAAGGACTTCTTTGTGTGCCACCAAAATACATGTATCATCTGCGAACTGGTATACGGAGCCCTCCTTAATTATATTACACATGTCATTGACGTAGAGTAAGTACTCTGTAGGCCCAATTATGGACCCCTGTGCAGTGCCTTTAGTTGTGAGTGTTTTATGACTATTGAAATTCAATACCTTTGTTGTTGTGTAACGGTTTTTATGATAGTTTTTAAGCAAGTTTAATAGTGGTCCCCGTATACCATTTCGAGATAACTTGTCATATAAGATGTTATAATTTAACATGTCAAATGCTTTACTGAAGTCTATGAGTAGTACAAGCACTTGAAGTTTGTTATTTAGGAATAGATTAACTTCATCAGTGAACCTGCGCAATAGCTGACTGGTGCTTTTATTTTTTTGGAAGCCATACTGCCTACTGTTAATTATGTTATTAGATTGTAAATAATTGTTTATTTTATTACTGAGAAATCTCTCAATTACTTTGTCTATGCATGACAGTATAGTTATGGGGCGGTAATTGTTATAGTCATCGCGTTTCCCTTTCTTGAATATAGGCCTGACTACGCCTATCTTCAAGAGATCTGGGTATATAGAAGTGTTTAAGCAGCAGTTCACTAGGTGAGTCAATACTGGTACCAATTTATCTGATAAATATTGTATATCCTTTGCTCTAATGCCATCAAACCCTGGACTTTTATTGCAATTTATGTTTTTGACAATGCGTTCAATTTCTTCTTCACGTGATTGCCCCACCCATATCGACCTATCAATATTTATTGCATATTCCGAAGAACACAATATGGGTACATCACATGAGTTACAAATGTTGGAGACATTGCTTTCAAATTCAATAGAAAAATTGTTAGCTAAGGTTAATGGATCAAGGTTAAAAAATTTTATGAGTAAATTATCAATACAATCCATTATTTTCCCTGTTAAATTATTAATTATTTCCCATACTTTTTTGGTATTTTTATAATTTTTATTTATGTTACATTTTATATGGGCATTTTTTAGACTTTCGGCATATTTATTGGTTTTATTCCTGTATTTATTATATAATAGTCTTTTTGCTGGGTTGGACTTATCCTTATTCCATATATGGTACAATTCATCACGTTTACAACACATATTTTTACACATATTAAATTTTGTATGCAGATAATTGACAATGTCATTAGGATTATTGTAATTCAAGGCCGCGCTCCAGTCAACCTCATCAAGTTTGCTTTGCAGTTTGTTATTGTCAATTCGCGTTATCAGCTGCTGCTGTGACGAGCTATCGCTGCCGCCGTCCGCTGCGCCCGCGCTCAGTATAGCACAACCGGTTATGCAGTGATATACTTACACAGTTATCTCATCTCACTAATATTATAAATGTGAAAGTATGGATGTTTGTTTGTTTATTTGTTTGCTTATTCCACTTTCACGCCGAAACTACTGAACGGATTTGGATGGAATTTGGTAGTAGTCCAGTCAATCTACGAATTTTTGTATGGAGTAGGTTACATTTAATGCACTTTGGGTGAAAATTTAGAATATGTTACTTAAATAATTGCAAAATGAAAATTCATGAAAATCTCTTATGAGTATTTGATAATTTTTCGGTAATTAGCCCCTAAAGAAACAAAATTAAATTTAAATGTGAACAAAAAATAGAAAACTGGTGATTTTTACATGAGGGCTTCTTATAAGACGTTTTATTTATATTTATAATCGTCCCCGATCGAGATCAAAACATTGAGTAGATAATGAATATAATATATTTAAAAATTTATAACTTGAAAAGAAATACTGCAAGGTGAGTGATATTTTGTCTTAGGGGGTACATAACCATTATCTCCAAGGTGACTTCGTTATTTATTTTTTTATTAAGTTTTATTCGATTTTAACCCTTGCACATTAAAGACACTACGAATATTTTCATGAAATCTAATAGTAATATTTTTTTAAAACTAAGACTAAGAAAAATCCCCGGTCAATCTGTTGCACAGTTTCTGTAATAATCTAATAACAATTATAATTCGCGAGCGGGCTGAGCGGGGGGCGCGGGCGGGGGAATGCGGCATGCGCGGCGCCCGCCGCGCTTCCCCGCGAGTTCTTTATTCAGCTAAGCTATAGCTGGGGATTTCATATGCAACACCTTGTATGAGAACTGTTTTTAATTTTGGATCAATGTTTCTCTCTCTCTTTCTTTTCTTTTCGTGTGGCACGTTTTTTTACTATTCACAAGATATAGATGGCAGTTGCCTGATGTTCCACTTAGCATCATCCGCGGTCACGTGTCTACCTATTGGGTTTTGTGTGTGTTATCAAGGATTTAAAATTCGTATATAGTTGTTCTTTAGGTGGTCTTGAGTGTTAGCCCAGGAGGCATCGGGAGGCATCACAAAGGTGGCGAGGGAAAACGGGGAAAGTTTGATTCGGCCGCGCTCTTCTTTCGAGCTTATATCTCCATAACTATATGTACTGGGGCAAGTGTGATAATTATCGGACAGTTAAAGGAATACCAATTCATTTAGAACAAATAATTGCTTCCATCGCTAGAAAAAAAATTGGCTATGGAGGGTACATGTAAGGAGATCTGTCTCTGTGTACAAAAGTGTCCGTCAAAATGCGTTAAGTAAGGGTGGTGTTATTGTATAAAAAGCGGTCAAGTGTGTGTCGGACCACGCGCAGTGTAGGGTTTCTTAGTACTTCGACAAACACTGCTTCAAGGGGAAAACCTCCCGTCTTACAAAACTGACTACTACTCGTTAACTTGTAAAGCCTACTTAGCTGTGATAATTTTCCTTTTAACTTCGTTAAATATACTACTGCCGTGAATTTCTAGAAATAACCATTTAGCTGTCGGGGGGGGGGGGGGGTCACATGACTTTAACAAAAAATTGCACTTTAAAGCTTAATATTTCGAAAACGAATCCATGACTCAAAAAATTCGCAAACCCACAATATTTTTGAAAGACCTATTCAACGATACCCCACACCCTGGGATAGTCGAGAGAAAAAAAATTCAAAAAGAGCTAGTAACTTTAGTTCTCCTACGTATCTCCTCATATCTGATTCAATCACGTAGGGAAACACCAAGCGTAGCACGTTCCATCGCCCTTTGAGTGACTTTAAGCCTTCTTATAAGGTCCATAGTAAGCGACCATGTCTCGGATCCATATGTCATCACTGGCAACACACACTGGTCATGGACCAAAGTCCATTCAGTGTCTCAAGACTATTTAGTCTTGATACACTGCAGTATTTTGGACGTGAAGATATTGCGAAGTTTCCCGAACGCTGCCCAGCCAAGTTGGATTCGACGGCTGATCTCTTTCTCAAAGCTGGACCTACCTAACTGGACTGTTTGTCCCAGGTATATACAGGGTGTAACAGAAGTGTGTGACAATACTTCAAGGTTGGCTTTAACCCATCAAACTGAACAACTTTTGTTCTACAACTTTGTTGAAATCGCAAAAATTTTTTTGGACTTTTCATACAAACTTGGTTCGCCAGTTGTTCTATTTGTATGAAAGGTCCAAAAAAAATATTGTCACACACTTCTGTTACACCCTGTATATTCGTCAACAACTTCGAGCGTAGAGTCTCCAACCTTCAGAGGAGTGGGTGTAACACGGATGTTTGACATGATTTTCGTCTTATCTATGTATCATTTTAAGACCCACTTATTGGGAGACTCTACTTAGTCCTTTGAGCATTGCGCCTAGATCCTCCAAGGTCTCAGCCATGATCACGATATCGTCAGCAAATCGAAGGTGAGTGATGTACTCGCCATTGATGTTAATGCCGAGTCCTTTCCAGTCCAGAAGCTTGAAAACATCTTCCAGTGCAGCGGTGAACAGTTTCGGAGATATAACGTCTCCCTGTCTCACCCCATGCTGCAGCCGGATAGGTTTCGAATTCTGATCCTGGAGGTGAACCAACATGCTGGCATTTTCATACAACTTCAAAACTTCGATGTATCGATAATCGATCTGGCACCGTTAGGAGAGATTGCAATACAGCCCAGGTCTCGATCGAATCAAAGGCTTTCTCATAGTCCACAAACGCCAAGCTTAGTGGTCGATTATACTCTTCGGTCTTCTGTATAATCTGACGAAGCGTATGTATGTGGTCTATGGTACTGAAGCCTTTTCGGAAACCGGCTTGTTCGGGAGGCTGGAAATAGATAAGGATTAATATGCATATCCATACCAAATTACAGCTCTGGAGTACTAATAGTCTCTGAGCTAAGCCGCGGACAGACAGACGGACACGGCGAAACTATAAGGGTTCCTCGTTGACTACGGAACCTTAAAAAGGGTAAATTTCAAAGAAAGCGAGAAAAGTTATTAGAAACAGAGAAGAAAACAAGGAAAGAATCCGCTTTGTTATAACGCACTTTAAAACAAAAAAACATAAAATAAGATTTTTTTTTTCAAATATTATTTTCATAATCCTTGTCTACATTAGCGCCACTCTGATGGATTCTTAAACTATTATTTACTGCTTACAGTTGGACACTTTTTTAACTAATCCCCCCATATAAAACAGTCTTCCTTATACTATTGGCATCGAGAGGCATCACAAAATTGGCGAGGAGAGGCAAGGAAAGTTTGATTCGGTCGCGCTCCTCTTTCGAGCTAATACGTCCATAACTTTATGTACTAGGTCAAGTGTGATAATATTATTTTCGGATAATTCAAGGAAGACTAATTCATTTCTGATTAAATAAAGGCTTCTTTCAAGTTCTTTCACTAAAAAAAATATAACAAATTCATAAAATCCGAATAACGTGGACAACATATTAAAAAAATGGTTATTTATCTAGTACAAAATAGTTTTTCTATCTAGCACAAAGTCCTTACCACGCGGAATTTGTACACTCAACGTTTCAGGAAATGTTTGCGAAGCGAGAAGAAACGTTGAGTCCAGAAGAAACTCACTTCAGCACATATTTTTTTAACACTTAATTTCTATTAAAAATCATGTCAACAATAAAATTATGAGCTGTAAGATCCATACACGGTTTGAGATATTTATTTCTCAAAAAGAATTACAAATTCACTTAACTTAAGAAATGCAATATAAGTGCTTAAATTATTTATAATCGTGAAGGAAAATATTATTTACATCGAAAACAAATAATCCGTCGGTACTTTGGAATACAAATCTGATCCATAAACGACTTGTTTAATAAAAGCAATGGATAGGATCTACTAAATTGCCATGATTGGGTATGACCAAAAGCTATGTTCAATAATATATTTAAGCAAATTTATGTTAATTTTAGTAAATATACTTTATATGAGAAGCGGTCGTGGCTCAGTGCGGCTTGCGTGGTCGCGTCGATCACGAAGGTTAACTGACTACAGACACGGTCATAACCTGGATGGGTATGACTGTTAGTGGCATTTATCTCGACCGTTTCCATGCTTCGCAAGGCACGTTAAGCCGTTGGTGCCGGCTGCTATCGCTAGATGGCAGTCGTTAAGCCACGTTGGAGTCCTTATAGGCGGCTTGAAATTTTCTGACACTGGGGTTGGCCACTAGCCCCACAACCTCCACCAATCCGGACTTTGCCCCCGTGTGTGGAGTATGGCCTAACCTTCCCGAGTTATGGGAAGAGATCCGTGCCTCTGCAGTGGGGACGTAATGGGTTGTTAACATACTTTATGAGCCACACACATAACATCC
Source organism: Coleophora deauratella (assembly GCA_958295455.1). NCBI lineage: Eukaryota > Metazoa > Arthropoda > Insecta > Lepidoptera > Coleophoridae > Coleophora > Coleophora deauratella. Next base: position 5,695,250 of record OY282412.1, read on the forward strand.
CAAAAGGCATCTTTATACACTTCCGTAGTCCGTACTAACAACTGACGGTAAATTTTTCAACCTAGACCGAATGAAGGCACGTAACAAAGTTTTATGCCATATAGTTACAGCAATAAGGTACGTGGACGACTTATGTTTTACAGTGGAATCCCCTAATATCTCTGCAAAAACTGATGACCAGTTTTGACGAGTCATTAAAAAAAAATTAGTACTGACAGTGTAAGTAAGATCGATGTTATGTATGTTGGGAGACAACTGAACAATCTAACTCCAAATGTATCTCGGTTAGAATGTCATGAAGCATGTGGAGAAGTTTACGTATTTGGGAAGTGCAATAACATTCAAATGTGACCTCGACCCTGATATCATTGGGATTGGTTCAGCTTTAGCAGTTTTTGGTAAACGTAGACCTACATTCTTCCGGTCGCATGATATTAGCTACTAAGATCTTGGTGTATATGTCCAAAGTAATTCCAAACCTCCTCAATTCGTGAGAGACATAGTGTTTATATAGAGCTATGACAGGTATAGATCGATGGATTCATTTTGGTACAGATATTACGAAATAGCCTGTCGTAAGGTCGTTTGTTTCGTCATAGCTATATCGGCCCCCCTCCCCCTTTCTTATGACTAGCTATTTGATGATCTACGAATCAAGACGAAAATATTGATAATTGTTGTAGCTATATAGGAGCCAGAGAAACAAACTCGGTAAATAGAGCACTTTTATTATTTTCGCCACCAGTCTAATAGGAAAGAAATACGCTGCCTCGATAGATTTCACATGCAGTGCCTCCGTGATATCATGAACATCGACTGGTCCAACCATATAAGATATACAAAGGTTCTACACCGTGCAAACGTATACGGAATTGAGGCGTACCTTAAGCGAAGAAAATTACGTTGGTATGGTCTTGTGACTCGTGTGCTGGGTTACGAAACGTGTCAGTTACTGAGAGCTTCAAGAGGGCACGCGAAAGCAAAGTGGACAGCTATTGCGGTATAATAACGCCGCCACCGTGATGCCTCCCGATGCCTCCCGGGCTTATACCACTTCAGACCACCTAAGGAACAACTATGTCAAGTTTGAGGTCTTGATTCTTGATCCAAAATTACGGTAAATCGCAACGACGATATGTCGCATCTAGTTCGTGAAATTTAGCGTAAATACCTACCTACTTTTACTTCATAAGAACAGGCCCACTGGCATTGGAAGTGTGGTTGCTTTGACAGGCTCATGGAAAGTCATGGAAAAATGGCGATGACACTCATGTCATGACAATATAATAATTATGTATAATTTTTGGAGTTAAATGTTCGGCGAATCAATAGGACAAAGTTTCTTCTTTTGAATTGAATTTACAGTAGGTATATCTATGTGGTAAATCAGTAGAACGGTAGTACTATGATCACGTTTGGATGCCCACAATCCAATGAGTATGACACAATTATTATTAAATAACTACTACCTACCTATCATATTGTGCATTTTATCACATTTGCGTTTCGCACTTTCCATCTAGCTATCCGCGCACTTGTCTTTTTCGCACCCAATAGCTCCGTCTCTGTCGCACACTGGCTATGCATACGTGGCAGCTGACGCACCTTCTCGGCGTTTGAAATATAATTATAATGTCTAATACATTTTAGTTAAAATGCGTTTTAAGAAGAAACTTCTTTGTTTGTACAAGGGACGATGATGATTTCCAATAGATAATATTAGTGTTACGGCACAGCCAAGAAAATATTTGTAGTGTCTTTAATGTGTACTACAGAAATCTTTAAAAAATCGTTTTTAACTGGGTTCTGAAATAGTCACCTAGGTGAAAACTTAACACATGTTCAAGCCTTACAATTAGACTTAAAAAATATAAAAATCTCCGAAGGCTCCATTTTGTAAGTATTATTTTTCACGCAACAATATAAAAAATATCGTAATATTAAGAATTTATTGCTTTAAACTAGAGACAACTTAAGTACCATATTTATAGGGTAATTATAGTTATAAATCTCAGTTTTCCCCAAAAGTGCATTTATTGTTTGGCGTATACAAGTTAAATGGCGTCTTTAGGTATTTCTAAGGGTTGAACGCCCTTACAATCACAAAATTACCACGAATTCTTAGTAAAACACCAATTCTTTTATTTCCAAACCATTTTAATCAGGTGTCTTTAATGCGACCTCAAATCTTTTATTTACTGGACTATAGGTAGATAGATATGAATTGAACCATCCGACCGATTTCGGTCATGGCGACCACTGCGACTCCTAGTCAACTTGGTGGCGCTGGTGCGCCCGAAAATGGCTAATATAGCCGATCTTCGCGGCATATCCCCGTGCACGGACAGATAAATAAAACACTCGGCTAACACACAGGATACTTTTTATACCGGAAAACTCGAGGGTTCCCGGAGGAATGGCTTAAAATTAAAATTTTTACTTTATCACTAGATGTCGCTGCCATGACATTTTATTTATCTCTGGACCCAATTCTGAAGTCTACGCAGACGCAGTGGCGAGCGGAAGCTAGTACAATATCAAGGAAGGAAAGCTGAAACTCACATTTTTGTTTTCAGATTAATTATAAATAGCAATAAGTAAGAACCGTGGGTTGATGTTATCAAATGGTAAAGTTCACCAGTGTGGGAGCAGAGTAAGTATTTCAATGTTTGATTGAATGGCATTGTTTATCGCAGCAACATGTTACAGCTAACTTGTGCGCAAATATGTAAGTATTAAACCGTAGCAGCTTGTGTTAGCACAGCATTCAATTTTTCCTGGACCAATAGGATCCGTCAACAATTAATTAGGAAATATTTTCACTGAATAGCCTTTTATTGAAACAGATGAAAAACTTACAAAACTTGTTTAGAATTTCAATACATGTGCATTTTTAAAATTAAAATAAGTTAACAGTTAAGGTTAGAATAAAAAATAATTGAAATGTATAATAAACAATACAGGATGTAACGTTATATGTAGGAGTCGTAAAATGAGCTAATGGAGATCATACTAAACAACTAAACAACTTTTGTTCTACGACTACTGTAATTTAAAAAAAAACACCCATACAAAGATGACAAATCCTTTTTACGCCTATTAAACGATATTTATTTACCCCCTGTATACATCTGCATCTCAACGAGATGATGGTGATGACCAGCAATAAAAGAACCATGAACAATATCTGACAAATCATGAACTGGTAAAGGTTGCAGGAAGCCGCTGGATGCGAGCCGCACAGGACCGGTCGGTGTGGAAATCCTTGGGGGAGGCTTTTGTCCAGCAGTGGACGTCTTTCGGCTGATAGATAGATAGATAGATAGAACAATATCTGCATGTCAACGAGATAAAGGTGATGGACGGCAATAAAAGAACCATAAACAATATTTGCATGTCAACGAGGTGAAGGTGTTGAACTGCAAAAAAGTACCATAAAGAATATTTGCATGTCAAAGAGATGAAGGTGTTTAGGTGATTAGAAGATGCTTTTTTTCTGGACTTACCTGGTTGGTTGCACCAAATTTGAAACAAATATCTCTTTCGTTGTTTAACTGAATCAATAAATAAAAGAATTTCTGTTACGGACGTAACTGACTTTTCAATCTTTCACAGTACAGGACTCGATACCTATAGTGGTATTTGTGAAGAAAGGGCTTTGAGCAAAAATAATCACTTAAGTACATACCGCCCACGCAAGATGTACAGGGCCGAATTTAGATACTAATTATTCTGAGTAAGTACTTAATTTAATTGAAAACAATTACCTAAGACTCCCATTTGTTATGAGTGTTTTATGTAGAAAATGCAATAATAAAACAGCTTTTTATAATAATATTAATTACATAGTTATATCTTGAGAAAATTTTAATTTTCTTTGTTAGAGTTTTCATACGGTAAAAACAGTTTCTTTCATTTAAGAAATATAGTTTCATATATGTACCATGAAATATATTTTTCAACAGAGAGAATGAGTTTCTTGAATCAACCCTCAAAAATGGCATATTTTTATCACGAGAGTCGAAACTTTCGTTATAAAAAATATTATTTCTGCAGTAAGAAATAAATCCAAGACATCAGAATCTCAAGGCGCAGAATAATTTCCAACTATTTTTTTTAAGTGATTACAAGTAAATTAAAAACAATGTGACCAAGACAAACCCTGTACTCCCTAAACCCCTCTCAGGAAATATTGTAGTTAACTATTTAAATAAAGAAAGGTTATTTTGTTGCTGCATTTTCTAGATAAAACACAAAGTTACATAAATAATAAATGTAACAATAAAAAGAAGGTGGTAGCAATACTTTAGGGGGGGGGGGTCTCCCACTCGTGGAATAAATAACTTTCTCTATGAAATCTACGGTCAATTCGACCAAAACATAAAGTTTCCATACAAAGATCAATCAGTTGGCAGATTCGTATGAAAAGTTCAAAAAAGTCATTACCAAATCGTCGACTATTAAACAAAATATTTCCAGATTTGAGCCATATACATCCAGTGGATGTTCCAGCTGGATGATCCAGCTGATATGATATAAAAATATGCCATCCAGGTAATATTTCAGCCAAACTTTTCCGCTGATCCTAAAATAAACAAGTCAACAGCACGCAAGCCAAACCGCGACTCCACACAAGGTTCATTCATTACTCGAAGAAGCTACGCAGGAAGTGACCTATATGCATACTATTTCTGTGCTTAATAGGCTTAATTCATAAATTATTTGGCACTGCAAAATCACTGCAAACCAGCGTCGTCACTCGAAAGAGCTACAATATTATGCTGAATTGCAATCTTTTTGGTACGAACCTGCGATGTTTTCGTTTTAATCGTTATTCATTTGTTTGTAATTTCGTATTTCTTTGTTTATTACTGAATAAATTTTACACACTAATATTTAAGGTACATAATGGGGTTGAACAAAGTACACTCAAAGACTGCAAGAGAAAAAACCGGTCAAGTGTGATTCGGACTTGCAGACCGAGGCCGGCCGTGGATTGCGCATCACCGACTCACTATTGACTGGTTTTAATGATTTGTTTGTATTGCCTTAAAGATTACACTATAATAAGTATAAGCACACAAAGTTTAAATCTTAATGTACTTAGGCGTTAGTAACTGTTTTACGATAGAGGGATCATAAAAAACATTGAATATATAAAACACGCTTTTCAGGTTATTTTTCAAACCACGGAAAAAAGATCTTTCTTCCGTGCTTCAAACAATCAGATTATTCGATGATCTGGCTAGTTAAGATAAAAAAGGGATGCTAGATAGATTCGCAAATCGAAGACAGAAATTGAAGTCTACTTTAAATACGGCTCGAGCGCCTAGACTTATCTTTATTTGACCATAAACTGTAGAAGTTTTAAAACAACGTTTTGTATGTTAATTAACGTATAGTGATTACATTCTCTTTGGTGTATTAGTCTAAGCTTACAGCCAGTTAAAACTAAGACAATTACACATATAGGTTTAAATACATAGTGCACCCAGCCACAGAGCAAATAAACCTGTTCATCACTCGAATGTATGGCCTGGGCAGATATCGAACCCACAATCCTCGATCCTAATGTCTCATTCGAATGTATGCCCTGAGCGGATATCGAACCCACAATTCTCGAATCTATGCTTCATTCGAATATGGGGCTATATTCGAACCCACAACCCTCGGTATAGTCGCAGAGAGCGCTAACCACTAAGCCGCTGACGAAATCGGTTTTAGAATAGGTATCTACGTCCCTGAAAGGTCATCGCACGGCGCGGCGGCGCCGCGCCGTCCGTCCGTCTGCAAATCTGAATGCACTGCGTTTCAGCATATAGAAAAACATGTCTCCTGAAATGATCTTGAATGAGAAAACTGTATTACTGTCTCTTTCATCTGTCTCGCGTCTCTTCCATCGGTAAAACATCCGAGACTTGCTTGCTCTGTTTGCTTGTTTGTCTCCCTGCTAGATTTTCAGTTCGTTTTGACGACAACACAAGTTTGTGGTACGAAAATAGAAAGTCTGGACGAAACCATCCATGCATAAAACGTAACACCGTAGGATGTCCAAATCGATATACATATACGGAATGACGAAAACGTGGGACGCATAATGCGTCCTTAGGAACGTGAATAAGAAAAACAATTGTTCAACTTTTAAAAGCGCCAAGAAAATGGACTGCACAAGCCCCAGACGATGTAGGATTATCACCTGATCGATTTTTTGTAAGCCGATTTCTAGATATTTCATCCAGCTTATCTTAAAACTTCGTAAACTTACGTATTCGACGAGCGAACAATGGTTTATTTTCTAGCGAATAACAACTGATAATAAATTAATTATTTTTTTTCGTTTAATCCAAGCGCAGAATAATGGTTTTCAAGTGTATGCATGGTTGTTTAATTAAAGTTGTTTTGACCTCCAGATCGACGTAGGCTGGTCGTAGACACATTTCATGTATTCGGGTTTTTGTTCTTTTGGTTTTTTTTTTAAGTAGTCAAACACACTCAAATTTTTAATAAAAAAAATTAAAAAAAAAAAGTTAAATATTTTATTAATAAAATCTGGTCCGGTGCAAGACCGGTTGGCGTGGAAATCCTTGGGTTAGGCTTTTGTTCAGCAGTGGACGTCTGAAGGCTGACGATGATGATGTTGATTAAGGAAAAAAGGAAAGAAAAAAGTGAGAAGTAATAATAAGAAAGAAATAATATTAAGGAATTGATCGTACGTAGGTTTTATCTAGACATATTCAGTTTATTCATTCATATACTTATGTTTGTTTCATGAGAACAAACTCCAGCTAGTTAGGTTAGGTTAGGGCATTGTTTTTATTATAATTTGATTGAGTTTATGTTTGGTGATGGTTAAAAAATAAGTGCCTTACTTATAAAGCGTCAATAAAATTAGCATTACATTTTGATGTAAGTGTCTGTCGTGGCCAGATTATAGAAATGGGTAGTTAATTAAATTACTGGCTATATCGTCGAAGAGCTCCAACAGAATAGAAGGGCTGCTTTATACATCGCCATCGCCAGCGCCAGTATCCTAACCTAGAGTTTACTTGGGAACTCGTCAACGATATGGCCAAGGATTTCATGGACTGGCCAATTAAAGCAACTCGGTAATGACAGTGACATTGATGTCATTTATTCAAGGTTGGATGGTGCAAGTTATTGTAGGGATATAATTATGGATTTGGGTAGGTAAGTGTCTATAATGTTCACGCTTCACGGTAGTGTCTTGTCAGCCCTCCTGAAGAATTATCCGAGACCAATAACGATCGACTATGTTACCGACCATTCCAAACAATAACGTCATCCACGTCCGTAACAAGAGGTTGTCCCAAAACCGAAGATTCCGGTCCCACTCGGATTTCGCTGAAAATTGGTATGCAGACTCCTTAGAGATGAGGGTGTATAGTCTACAGTAGCAACTGAAATTATGCCCGAATTTTGGTTAAACTGGAAATGGGTGAATTTTGCTGTGTTTTTCTATGTTGAAATTTGAAAAATGAAACCTACGCCAATCGATAGAGCTCGTTGTGCTGAGTAAAATGATAAGTATTTATATGTCTAGCTGGCACTTGAAAACTTAGTTTAACCAATAAGGATACGAGTTGAGTTGCATACGAGTTTTCAGCGAAATCAGAGTGGGGCCAGTATCTTCGATTTTGGGACAACCTCTTTAAATGTGTTTTTAATGTACCTAGTAGTTAATACTGTAATAACCGTAATTCTACAGATTAAAGATAATTTCAATATTGTTTTTTTAGTAAAATACAAAATAAAGTGTTTTTAGGAGAAAATAAATCAAAGATTATACAAAATGATTTTAATTAAAGTCAAATATGACGACTTGTTTTACCACTTTTTGTAATAAACGACATAATTGTTGGACTCTCTTTTCTATAAAAAAATGGCCTACAATAAACGTTGTTTAATTCTAGGCAGAATAGATAACTACTTCGTACTGCCAAGAATCTATTTCAAATATTATTTTTGTTAACAACCCATTACGTCCCCACTGCAGGGGCACGGGTCTCTTCCCATAACTCGGGAAGGTTAGGCCATACTCCACACACGGGGGCCAAGTCCAGATTGGTGGAGGTTGTGATAGATAGCAGCCGGCACCAACGGCTTAACGTACCATGCGAAGCACGGAAACGGTCGAGATAAATGCCACTAACAGTCAAATCCATCCAGGTTATGACCGTGTCTGTAGTCAGTTAACCTGCGTGATCGACGCGACCACGCAAGCCGCACTGAGCCACAACCGCTTCACTTTATTATCGGATTATTTTTACGCTCTATTAATTTTACCTGACGGTGCTTGAAATAATAGCTTGTTTGGTTAAAAAATAAATTATTTAATATTAAAAAAGTGCTTAAAACGGTGAAGTGTGTACTGTACATACTTTTTTAAGGTTCCGTGTAGTCAACAAGTTTCGCCATATCAGTCTGTCTATCTGTCTATCTGACTATTAGTACTAGAGAGCTGTAATTTGGCAAGAATGTACATATTAATCACGTCGACAAAGTGGTAAAATAAAATCTTGGAAATTTTTTTTTTCAGGGTAAGTACCTCCCCTACACGTGAAGTGGGGATGTTTTTTTTTCTCGACTATCCCATGGTGTGGGGTGTTGTTGGATAGGTCTTTCAAAAATATTGTGGGTTAGTTACCCCGCCACCTCAAAGGAGATAACGCATCCCAAAAAACCTTCCTTTCCCAAAGTCTTCTTACCTTCAACGTTGTCATCCGCATCGCTCGGCGGTCCAGAGAACTTGAGGCCTGTCGTCGACTGGTTCATGGCCACGAGATCAGCCGCACTCACCACCTTGAAACCAAGACCGTGGCTGGAAACAGTAGAGTTCCAAGTCCACATACAAATGTCACCAGACTCGTTCTCGAAGTTGCAAAACACGCCTGTCGCTTTCGGAACAAAGTCATTGTCGTTCCTGGCTTCGTATATCATCTCCTTTCCGGCACCTTTTTGATGGATGATGTGGATCTTTTTGTTGACGTCGCTGACGTTTTTCGGCGTTATTCTTTGGCTGATTGCGATGGTGCCCTCGTTGTCGTTTAGCATGTTCTCTTGGTTCCGCGCGACAGTCTTATTCCTGTACATGTCTTGCAACTTGTTGAAGTTGTTCTTCCGCCGCCTGTTCTGTCGCCTGTCTGCCGTGGCGGTTCTGTTCATGAGGCTGCTGAGCTTCTGCAGCGAGCCCGTGGATCTCGCTGGATTGGCGGAGCGAGCGCTTTCCTTTTCCGCCGCCACGGTCTTCTTCGTTTTATTTTCTGTTTCGATTTCATGTTGGTAGTCACCAATAACGATCGCGACGACGGCCAAAGATATCAGGATCCTACCGAGCGCCATTAGTGGACGTTTCTCAGTTCGTCGCATATACGCCGCGCGGCGGTGTCGACGCCTCCCAGTTGAGCATTTTTAGTGTATCGCGCTCTCTTATTGTCGATAACGTACAATACATTCATAACAAAAGACATGAGAGTCCACAGCGACTTCGAGTAGGTGGAAGGAATGTGGCAATTATCCTATCAAGAGAGGCCCCGATTCTCTAGCTGCACACTGAAACATGGCCAGTTTCCAAGAATCGTACCGATCGGTCGATAAACTAGCACCGCTCGAAAACGGATGCATTTTTCACGTGTAACACAGAAGCTTTCGTTAAGTTATATCTCAAATTTTCCGTACGCACTATTCTAGGTCGCAATTTCCACCCCTTGGAGTCCACCCGCGCACATCCCTGTAAAATCGAGCACACGGCAATGGAGGTCCAGTGAACGACGTGCACTGCCCAGCACACTCACCACGTCAGATCCAAACAACAAATCTTAGCTAAAACAACACAAATACATCTCTAAAATAAGCTTTTTACAAATTGCACTGTTAAATTTCAATATTTCACCACCGACATAACGTTTTAAAGGTCCTGTACGGCGAGGTGTATCGCGGTGTAGTTACTGCAGCAGCGCCGCGCGCGGGAGTATGTGGAACTAGCCGACTGGACCGAAATAATCATTACTTTTCGCGAGATGTGATCTTGGCGCGGCGGCCGGGGGATGCTGCGCGACTTCGCTCTCCAGTCTCCGTTCCCGGGCTTCCCGCGCAGGATGTCGTCGCTACAGACACCGGAAATCGCATTGGCCCAATTAGGATCGCTGCTCACGTCAACGTGCGCTCATTGGCTGAGATTTTGTGTTCTATCATTTGATTGGCTGAAGAAAAACTTGCCGCGAAACCGAGCCAGTAGGGAACGATACCGGATATTGCCTGAAAGCATTTCCTTTCATTTTCCTTCAGAAAATTGTTTACGCGATCCCAAGGCAGACGGTTTTTTCTCTGCTGCGCTGCGGATATTGAATTGGAAGTGTTTATCCGATCGTTCACTAAATAAATCTTGTTTAACTAGTTAAGGTGCAACTCGTTTCTGTTAAAATACGTTAAATAAATTCTAAAATAAAGTTGGTTGAAAGGATGAAATCGATAACAATTGGCTTTTGTTTTCATTTGAATGAAAACTAGAGCAGATATCATTGTTATATTTAGATGATTTAAAATACTTCATTGGTAGTTTCAAACAAATAATTAACTCATGCGTGCTAGGCATAATATAATAAGTAATAATAACGTTACATGTACATGATGAATGAAAACAATGGAGTTGTTAACGCGGAGTTAACGTTCCTTCCACTAATGACGATTTAACGAAACAACAAAATGACAAGAGAGCGTTATTAAAAATGTGCGTTCCGAAACTATGATCGTCGCGATCTAAAGATGAATATGAAAAAGAAATATAGTCTTCAGAATTTTTAAAAGTAAAACTATGTGATCCATAAAATATGAATATAAAATATTCATATGAAATTAACTGTGTGTGACAAAAGTAAATACTGCTAAAAACATGCGATCAGAATTTGACATTTAGTTTTATTTTACTGTAGTTTAGTTTCCGAACGCTACACCACTCCTTGAATACGTAGAGAACGGACACAAAAGCGCTTTTTATTGTATTTTATATGAAAAATACACAATTTAATTGTGTAAATGTAAATAAAATAAGAACTTTTTATGCGTTATTAGTGCGTCAAATGGTTTCCATTGTGAAAAATACCGGATTTAACACAAAATCTTCCTTCTGAAAATGGGTGAGTAACACTTCGCAGAACTCTACAACCTTTGCCCCAAATTGTTAGTATAATAACGAAAATTTCTACTTTACTTATGTCTATTGAATAAGCTTAATTAAATACGAAACTAACAAGCTGCATTTTAACCTATAAATTCTTAAAACCAATGCTTACATGCCACTATCAATACAAATCTATTGTGCCCATTTCTATTTCTGTATTTTCTTCCTGCCAAACATTGGTTACCCAAATATTCATTACTTACGCTGCGCTATCAATTTTAAAAAGTATAAATATGGTCTGAAGATAAACGTGGCAGCACGGACCTAATGAATAATTTTCTGACAATTTTAAAAGTAAGTGTTAAATGAGTAAGTATAACATTTTTCGGTTGGGGTGCAGTTAAGAGGGCTTTTAAATTCTAAGTGTGAAAAACATGATTGAGGTGCCGAAAAAAGGGCTCCAAATTTTTTTTTTGTATTTTGTTTTTTCGATGTTGTCCTATGGTACCCCAGTGGTACAAAGAGCCTTTCTGAGTCGACGCCGTCCCCCTCTGTTCTGCGCCTCGCGCTCCGCTTCGCTCCAACTCAGCCCGGCTGCCCGACTTTTTTTCTTCAGGGACTTGGGAATTCTTTCCATCTGGTCAAAAAAAAATTTATTAATTGTCACCCAGTCCCAGTCGGCATAGGCACCATACATATGCATACTTACATCGTATAAATCCCTAATAGAGAAAAATAATATTTTCTAGAGAAATATGTAATTATTACTTATCTTGTATTTTCTCTGCGAACACAAAAAAATGGGGGTCAAAAATTTTACATCTTTCGTAATTGTCGCAAATTAATCTCTGGTTCCCATAGTATAGGGAATCCTAGTTTGGGACCAGATGACTGTGTTTAATTTGTCTTGAAATAGCAATAGGCAGCAAATAAAATTCATCTGTACAAAGTTATAGGCATTTAGTTTGAATGTATTTACTTGCATTTTATAACTAATAGAATATTTAGTTTTTATTGTCATTATAGACTTACAATCTAACTAATATGTTTATCAAACCAGATACTTCATTAGATATCAATCGTATCAGTGATTATTTCAAACAATACCCACTCATAATAACAAGTTTGCCTTTTATTGCTTATCAGTTATCTATTTTATGGTAATATTGGTAATCCCAAATAGGAAATAGATATCAATAAAAATACTTAGTAGTTTCCTGCTTAGTGAAATCCAGGGATTGTTCCCAACGGTCCACTTGGCTTTCCTGGTCTGATTACAATATTTTTTGTGAGTGGATATACAACACATGTACCTATGCTCGAATAACTTATTGAGCCTTTTCGGAAAGAAACGTTTATTTAAAGCGCTATTATGCATTTTTAAAGTGGAAGGTTTTTGAGTCTACTCATGAAAGTGAACAACTTTTGTTTACAACTTTTAAAAAAATTCACAAAAGATGTTGAACTTTCATACAAAGTTGTCAAATCGGGCTATCATATTACTCAATACTCAATACTTTATTAGCATACCATAATGTACAATATAGATGTTAAAGTAAGTATAATTAGATCATTATGGACCTTGTCGGGCACAGCTTTAAATAAAAGAGAGGAGAGGACGGAATAAAGCTAAAACAATTTAATAACTAATTAAAGAAATGTTGTAACTAATAAATGTCTTATAATAATGGTAATATAATTTTAGAAACGTAGTTTATAAAATGGTATATTCGTATATTTATATATTATATATATTCTTATGAAGTTGTTTATCTTTATATGTAGAGCCCACCCTTAGTGATTTGCATACTATTTAGAAAATCTTCTACGTTTGATATAATATGCAGGGTGTCCACTTTCTGGAAAAGTCAGGGAAGCTTTTGGTGGTCAGGGAAAGTCAGGGAAATGAACTGGCAACCTGGAAAAGTCAGGGATATTTGAGTTTTCCCAATGATCATTAGTGACGTCAACATCCATGCTCTAATCTGATGTCTCCTTGTCTTTGCTGATATTTAGCCCAGACTTTTGAAAAAAATTTTCATCAAGTTGTCAGTGAATACATTATGACTTCGCATTCCATAGCTTGAGGGTTGTAGTTAAGAAGAACTTCTGAAATCTTACGGTTCCAGACCAATTTAGCTTTATGAATTCCACTCCGATGGCGACGGTTGCGGTGGTAAAATTGTGCAGTAGGCATCATGTCGAACAGTTCTCAGATCAGAACACAAGCCGCTGTATAATCGGTAGAAAACACAGAGAGAACTGAAGTCTCCGAAAGCTGAAGGGTTCTAGACTGCCTGTAAGCTCAGGCTTATTGACAATTCTGATCGCGCGTCGCTGGGTGGGAGCCGAAGGGGTTCAGTTGATACTTGAGTGCTCCTGCCCAGAGTTGTGAGAAGTTCTCCATATGCGGTCTTATTTAAGCTTTGTATAGCTGCAAGCGCTGTCTGGGTCTGAAGTACTGTTTTGCTCTATTGAGCACTCCAGGCTTTCTTTGCTGCAAGGGTAACCTTGGGTTGGGATCACATAGGAGGGCTGCTCTTGCCCTCGAGGTGACTCTGAATTTGGACGTTGCTAGAAATGTCGACACCTAGGATTCCGATGCTCGTACTCGTAGCAACAGCAAGCGTTGTTCCTTGGAACTGAGGCGCCACCGTAAAACAGCTTGGTGGTGAACGCGCAAACTTGCGTCTTCGTGGGGTTAAAATGAAATAATTTTAGTCTACACCCATTCGGAGACTTGTTGCAGAATGTCTTCGACTTCAGAAACAACTCTGGCACGACTATCCTCCACCTAGTCAGCCTATGGGATGTTGCTCGGCCTGTGTACTGCACATCATCTGTACTGTTATCCGCATAACAATGAATACTGCGTATTTACAGGAGATCATTGATATGCAGGAGGACTAGAGTTGGCGAGAGTACAGAACCTTGCGGGTCACCAGCATTAATGTGTTTAGTGACAGGTCAGAGGATCAGTTATTTATTATTTATTTATTTTATTTATTAAATGACCAAAATACAAAACAATTTACATGTGTTTAACTAGTCACCTGACATAAGCCGGCCGGAGGGGCTTTTGTGTTGCTTTTTTTGAGTTGTCGCAAAGAACTTTAATGCTTCTGTCAAACAGAAAACTGGCGATCTAATTATACAATCCCATGGCCTCCATGGGTAGGCCGTATGCTAGTAATTCCAGACCCTGCCGAACGCTTGTAGCTAAGGCTATATCCAGGCTGACTACCAATACCTTCCCTCGGCTTTCAATGGCTTCAGTGCAGCGGTGTGTTACGCATACTAGAAAATTACCACCTGACCGGCCATGACGAAACCCATATTGGCGGTCATTAATAAGGTCATGATCTTCTGGATATGCTAGGAGTTGTGTTACATTACACACTCCACCACCTTTGAAAGGCAAAAGATGATACCACCAATTGGCCTGTAATTCGACGGATAAGTTCCATCCCCCTTTTTAGGAACTGGTTGCACATTTGCAATGTTGGCACGTGCCCTGTGGAGTAGAAGAGCGCGAAAACTACTTGAAACTGAAGTCTATGGACTACATACAATAAATAGAGGTATGACACAGGTCATCAGCATAATGGGTGGGACACATAATTATGATGTATTGAAATCTATGTACGAGCTATTCAAAGACAGTCCAGCACATGGAGCTCTTGACACTGCTGAAAATGCTGATCACAGGAGGCTCTTCATTTCCACAGTACAGAAATTCACCTCAGTAAGATGGTTGGAAAATGATCCTTGTCTTGAAAGAGCTACAATTTTTTGAGCCAATATTTGTAATAGATGACATTGACACGGTTGTAGAAAACCACAATGCATTTTTTTCATTCAATACAAATCCCTTAAAGCATGTTTAGTTGCTGTGAAGTCAGTTATGGCAGATTGCGAACTATTTTTGCGCAGTCTCCAGATGAAAATCAAAAACAAACCAGCAATCAAACAAATCCTTTAAAAAACTGTTTTAAAATGGATTATAAGGGTCGGGGAATTTTTACAAAATGGTGAGGGAAAGTCAGGGAAAAGTCAGGGAAGTAATTTGGGAATTTTGAGTGGACACCCTGATATGATAATTGAGTCAATACATATTAAATGAGCTTAACTCCACCACTGCTATAAGGTTCACTTTTAAAGTGAGGTGGTAAATTTTAATTTTAAAAGTGAACCTTATAGCAGTGGTGGACTTAAGCTCATTTGATATGTATCGACTCAATTGTATCTTTGCCTAACTAAATAAAATGATTTGTTCTTTCGACTTTGTGTTTGAGAATTTCGCTGTTTACGATTGAACAGATCAAGTTCCTCCAAGTGTTTGTTGTGATTAGTAAACGTTTTATAACATCCTTTGGTAACTATGAAATAGGTATTTTTTTAGAATAACTTTAGGCTTAGTAACTCTTCTCTGTTACAAAGGCCGCTACAGAAATTCAAAATTTATTAGAAAAAGTAAACCAGTTTCAGTGTCATATATGAATAGAATAGAATATTTAAAATATTTTTTTATTTGCAAAGAATACATGTGTATACAGATATGTATAATACTTAATATCGTCTTTATGTTTTAATAAATGCGGTTTAAGTAAAGTCTATAAAAATTATATTAATTTTGAGACAAGTTATGGAGTTCATCTTTTAAAAGTTAAGAAAATAATGTTATGTAAGCATTTTTTACTAGAGATATTTTCAGAGGTTCGGTCTCCTACAACCAGTTTTTTCTTACCCCCGAAAAATACTTGTCTATCCTTTTACAGTTAAAATGGCGTGACGATGTCTGGCGGCAAGGCTCGGTCGCGGGGCGGGGGCGCGGGGTGGGAGGAGGCGGGGGGAGAGTTCTACCAGGAGCTCTACCCTGGACAGGAGCAGGATGTCTTCGAGAACCTTCAGAGGGCTGATGCTAAGAGGCTGGCCACCTTACTGCCTTCGAAACAGGCTAGAAATAGTGAGTAATTTTGTGTTCACAGTTGAACTGAACCTAGGATTTAGAACTATAGGTTTCCATTTAACACACATGCAGACAGTTTCTTACTGTAAGCCTCACCAGATCACCAGTCTTTTTTTATCCACAATTGGTAAGCCCTTCGCAATATCTCACCTGATGGGAAGTGATGATGATGTCGAAGATGGAAACAGATTTTACAGTATTTAAAGTCTCTCGTTCCCATAATATAGGTCTACCTGTACCTACGATACATTCACGATCTCTTCTGTTCCAGCCACAACAGTGAAGCGCGCGCGACCTCAGAATGAGCGGCGACAGTCGACGTTCGCCCGCACCACGCAGAGTCGCGACATCCACCTCTCCATGCTGCCAGATCTATCAGGTGAGCTAAAAAACAAAAAAAACGAGACCTTGGAAAGTCACTGCCTTGCTTCAAATACTGCCAAGCGAGGCAGGACAACCTTAAAAATAAACCAGCGTGACATAGCGGCTCGCACAAAACAGGCTCGAATTGAAAAAAAAAAAACTTGCTACCAAGAGGGAAGAGAATCATAAGGGTAACAGTACATCTGCCGCTAACTATACTGTTAGGCCTGCGGGCGAGTCTGTCGTGCTCTCATCGGTCTGGTATGTCGTCAAACGCATTACACCAAAACACTGAAGTAAATCGTATGTAATCGAATCGCAAAGGTTCTTACATGGCTATCATGACGTCATGTCATAGTTGACTATTTACTAGAGACTCTTGGATAGTGTCTTCATTATCGAGAGCAAAAATTACATATCAGTTGTTTTGGGTTGATTTTTACGCAATCCTATAGTTTTTTAGACGGTTAAATAAATTTAAATTAAAACCTCGCATCTAAGAAAAGCTTGCGAAAAAATACTGGCTAGAAAGCAGATTTTGGTGGACACCAAAATTTTCAAAACTCAATTCATATCTCGTAAATCGCTTCGCCAAAAGAAGCGCCTCGAACGCAGTTTAAGTACTTGGAATTGGCATTAATTATCCTGTTAAATCTTTCCAAAGGAGGAAAAAACTTGCCATTAAAATGAACATGACTGACATGTTGGTTTCAGAACTCAAAACGATCGATCTACGAGTAATAACCTCAAAACATGAGTCACAGTTTTGTTTAGTTCTATTTTCTTTTGCACCAATTAGTGCTTAAATTAGCACGTACTTTAGTTAGTCACGCTTGTACTACCTATCACTGGGTCGGGTGAGGCTACTTTCACGCGAACGATAGTCGTCGAACTCTTTAGTCGGACGACTAAACATGTACTTATGGATTTATATGGGAGTGTTAACACCAGAGACATTTTCTGTGGTTTACACGGAGCCAACGCGACACTTTCTCAGGTACATGTCTAGTTTGCCCACAGATACACAAGGAATAAGATAAGTAAATATTCTTTATTGCACACCAAACACAAATATTTTAAAAAGAAATACAAACAATGAAAAGGTCTTATCGTTTTCAACGGCTTCTTCCAGGCAACCTTAGTATTTTAAGGGCAATTAATGGATTAATGGATGGAGGACAAAGAGTGGATCTCGTGAGAAAAGAGGTGTGGACGACAGAACCCTCCTTCCGATTCTGTCGTTTGTCTGAACGGAGCCTTAGATACCAATTAACGGCTACCTACTTTTTGCAAAGGTTTTCGCGCCTAATATGCCGAGATTGCTAAGTTCCAGTTCCACACAGTTCTTTGCTAGATAGTGTTTGTTTTCTCGTTGAGATGAGAGTGTTTGCATTAAAACCCGTAGGTATGTTTAGTTTCAATAACAATTAATTAGTGTCATCATCATTATTACTGCATTATTCCCAAAAAAGCGTCGGTGGTTCCACAGTAGTGATTTCGATCTCCTAACCAGAGGTCTTGGGTTCAAATCCTGGCCAATGTACCAATGAGTTTTTTTGAAACTTACGTCCATTTTCATACAAAATATCTATTATATTTACAGAGGTCTTGGGTTCAAATCCTGGCCAATGTACCAATGAGTTTTTTGAAATTTACGTGCATTTTCATACAAAATATCTGCTATATTTACTAATTTAATTACTGAAAGTAAACCTTTGTATCAGTTACCGTATCTCCCCACAATCTTGCAGTTGAAATTGATATCTAGCGCGTTATAGCGATATCTCGCGATGTCCATTAATGTCAATATTTTGGTAGAAACGGGCCGGCAAGATTTCAGCTTTTGGTCGCTCCATTCTCGCCTATCCCAGCCGTGGAGTGATATGCAGTATTAGGTTTAATTACCAAATTACTTTTATTATTCTTAATTCCAACACTTAAAGATTTATATATATATATCGCATCAAAAACATAAATGTGAAAATGGAAGCCAAGTTCAATATTATGATATGGTGTGGTTGTCAACTTTACTGAGAAAAGAATTGAGATCTAAATGGATGCCAAGTTCTGTAGATAATCCTGAAATTTATTTATAAGAACGTATAACATTCTTAAGTAAATTTAAAACACAATTTCTTGTTTTTTACTGCTACAACAATGTTTGCTATTTAAAAATATGACTTTCTAAATTTAAATAGTAGAATTATTTACACAAAGCAAATAACTTATGATCTGTTTAACCTCAACTTTGACTTGGCTAGTTTTCACATACTAGTCATCTTAAATTTGGTTTATCAACGTATCATCTTTATGTTATACGCAAGTTCTTATTTTTATACTATAAGGTTCTATTCTTCTGAATATTTCATGTGCTGGTAAAAACTAGCCAAGTCAATGATGAGGTTAAACAGATCATAAGTTATTTGCTTTGTGTAAATAATTCTACTATTTAAATTTAGAAAGTCATATTTTTAAATAGCAAACATTGTTGTAGCAGTAAAAAACAAGAAATTGTGTTTTAAATTTACTTAAGAATGTTATACGTTCTTACTCGTATAAATAAATTTCAGGATTATCTACAGAACTTGGCATCCATTTAGATCTCAATTCTTTTCTCAGTAAAGTTGACAACCACACCATATCATAATATTGAACTTGGCTTCCATTTTCACATTTATGTTTTTGATGCGATATCATTACTTTTTGTGAGTACATTTATTAATATTATTTAAAAGTGATTTACTAATAATAAAAAAAACCTGCGCTTACGCTGTCACACCCCGGACACTTCATACCAATTTCGCGCCATTTTTTTTTTTTTTATGTGATAGGTGGCAAACGAGCAGACGGATCACCTGATGGTAAGCGATTACCGCCGCCCATGGACACCCGCAACACCGGAGGAGTCACAAGTGCGTTGCCGACCTTGTTTACTACATAGACATTCATGTTTGTACACATGTAAATGTGTAAAACTTTTAGTGCTTGATCTGATAAGTGTACTTAGTAGGACAATTTCCATGTTCTACCGGCAGCTGTAGGAGCCTATGTATAGTGAGTCAGTTTATATTTAAAGCGGCAATGCCAGTGGATGCAGCTACTTCAAGTAATTTGTTCATTCGCTTCGTAACCGAACTTTTAATGGTATTGATATAACTTTTTCCTGTGCCGCCTGTCCTACTAGCAAATTCTCCAAAACTGCAGTTTTGTCTAACAAAGTCTTACAAATTGTGTCGAAAATACGTTTCTGGTCTAACATTTAGACCTTTTATCATTTGTTCGAGCTCATTTTCTGATATGAAATCTTTGGCATTTCTGAAATCTTCCATTGCATTTACAGCTTCAACAGGTAAGAAGTCCAACGAGTTCTTTAGACCGTCATCTTCGTGATCATGTTCCTGTCGATTTCTTTCAATTTCTCCTACTTTTCCTGCAATCATTTCGAATGCTCTCTCTGTATTTTCTAATGTCACTGACATAAGTATATTATCCCTTACTTACTAAATCAACGCAAGATATCTCTTCTACTTTGGGCATGGCAGCACCCACCGAATCTTATCATTATCAGTTACAACTTACAACAGTACACCTACTGGCTACTATGTGTAACTGTGCTCTGTTTGAAAGATATAACAGTACTTACTACAGAAGATGTGTTTCACCCCGTAAGGAATCAACCAACCGGTGTAGGCCGGTATAGAGGGCGGCTTCAGTGAGAAAACTCTTGGTTCAAATCCAACATGGGCAACTTTATATTTATTATATTTTCAGCTTATTGTTAGTAATAATGAAATGCTAACATATATTTTTATTCTGTTTATATTTAATGAATTAAGTTTATATGTAATAGTTATTATTTAAATATTTAGTAGCTAGTGCTTTTATTACACAGGTTTTTTTATACAATTCGAAGAATCTTTTATTTTTGTTTCGTCTTGCTATTTTCCTGTTTTCCATTTACTAAATTGTATAATATTATCTTTATTTCACCATTACCATAACAACCTCGATAGCTCACTTAATATAGAAGTCACACATGTAACGCGCAGGTGTGAGTTCGAGCCCCGCGATAAGTTACTTTTTGAGCCTTTTTTTATTTTTTTAACACATGTTTTTTTTTAATTTTTCCGTTATCAGTACATGAAATACTAGCCGCACACCAAATTTCAAGCTCGTAGCCTTTCTAGAAGTACCTTAGCTTTTTGATGACGGTGAGTGTGTCTTTAAATCATAAAAATATTGTATTGAAAAAACATTTTTTTCTTAGAAATTCAGTGTTTTCTGATTTTTTCCTTTGCATACACACAATTACCTAGCTTGATGCAAAATTTGAACTTTCTAGGTCATCTGGAAGTGGGTAAACTTTTTGATCTATATGTCAGTGAGTCAGTCATAAAAATGACGATTTTCGGACGTTAAAATCTATACCAACCGTTTGAGCTGTGTTTATAAAATTTTGAGTACTCGTTTATCTAGGAAGTCTTAATACATAAACCAAATTTGGCGTGTTTATGTTAAATAGATTTTGAGTTATGAAGGTGACAAAAGTGGCTCCAAATGGTTCGTGTAATATTACACACGGAGCTACTCGCCAGTTCTTTTTTGTCGTGAACTTGGCTGGACACGCTCCGCGTGTCTAGATATATATAACTATATTTATATATATTTAACTAACACAATGTATGAAATGAAATAAAGTCATTATTTTAAGTCAAAATGCAATGATATAAAAACAAGAAGGTTATAATCGTAACGAAATGAACATAATTTTAAACTGTTGTATGTATGTGTCGAATGCTGCAGGTACCTATTGTTACCTTATCGCTGGTAACAGTTTTACTTGTGCTATACCTTTATAATTGTGGTATTGTGTTGATAAATCGTGAACTTATAACATTGTGGTTAGAATATAGTAACCTTTTATTTTTAAAAAAAATTGAAGTACAGCGACCTTTTTGTATGTATGTATTTTATTAATAAGTTTTCAAAATAAGGTTTAGTTAAATGTTTTTTTCCGTCGTCCCATCAATGGCACGTCCAATGGAACTACGGAAAACAAGGGGTTTAAACTTCTTATGGGAAGTCCAAATTCGTTTCTAAGGAACTCATTCCTTGAGCATAGTTTAACTGGTTGAACCAATAATGTCGTTGGGTTGAACTTACACTTAAAGGCTTGCATACTATGGTAATTTTTAATACAATTTATTTGTCCAAAAGTAATTTCCACTCAAAACACTTCGTCCAAACTTTAAGACGTTTCAAACTGCTTCCAGCACAGATGTGCCCTAGGCATATTTATATTTTGACAAAAATAAAACACCTAAAAATTTCCATACATTCTATCTATCTATCTATCAGCCTAAAGACGTCCACGACTTCCATACATAACTTTTCATAGGATAAGCTAATATACATATCGATACTTCTGGGCTCAAAGGGCGTATACGCCTAACTTTTATTTAGCGTATACGCCCTTTGAGCCCAGAAGTATCGATATGTCTGACCAACAACTGTTCACAGATTAAAAAAGAAACTAATAATATTTTTATCATTTCTACAGAGAACCTATCAAACGAAGAGCGCACATGGGAGGAAATCATGCAGATTAAAGCGATGCCAGTGCCTATGGGGCGTAAGAGGGAACTGAAGGCTGAACTGCAGGTAAAACCCCAGTTCTATAAGTAACTAGCTGCTGAAAGACTCGACTCCAGGCCAAGAAACTTAAAAAAGACGTGCATAGCTTTTGCCCACCGCTCCGTTCGCGTGGATATCGTTTTTGTACAGAAATAGATAACACGTTTATTTGTTACTACAAAATGTATTGATGATTGTAACGAAATGATTTTTAAATTCTTAATTGGTAAACCTTGGCATCATCTCACCTGATGGTAAGTGATGATGATGCCGAAGATGGAAGCGCTTACCAAGATTCCTCAACGCAATGGGGATCTGGTTATCTAATCTTCATGCCGTAACATATCAATGCTGTTAACATTGATGTTTGGCGGCAAGACTTAGATAAGATAGTGATAGCTAGCAAAGTGGGCCCAGAAAACGCCCTACCATCAACCAAACCGAGTTCTATAAAGTTGGATCCCACTGGGAATGGAACCCGCGACCTCCTGATGTGAAGCGAGCAGACTACTAGACCACGGAGGCGGTTAAAGCGATAGGTGTATATAAACTAATACAATAGGCAAATATATTTTTTTTTTTTTTTTTTTTTTTTTTATGGCATAGGTGGCAAACGAGCAGACGGATCACCTGATGGTAAGCGATTACCGCCGCCCATAGACACCCGCAACACCAGAGGAGTCACAAGTGCGTTGCCGGCCTTTGATATGGGAGTACGCTCTTTTCTTGAAGGTTTGAATGTCGTATCGGTCCGGAAATACCGCAGGCGACAATTCATTCCATAGTTTGGTTGTGCGAGGCAGAAAGTTTCTAGTGAAACGCACAGTTGTGGACTGCCAACCATCTATGTGATGGGGATGAATATATTGTCGCGTAGAACGATGGCGAAAAGAGGCGGCAGGGATCAATCCGAACAATTCCTCGGAGCACTCCCCATTGTACATGCGATAGAGAATGCAGAGCGAGGCTACATCTCTACGCAGCGCCAAGGAATCAAGCCGATCTGAGATATCCTGGCAGCCGACGATTCGAGTTGCTCTCCGTTGAATACGGTCCAGAGGGAGAAGCTGGTACTGGGGTGCCCCTGCCCAGAGATGAGAACAGTATTCCATGTGAGGCCGAACCTGCGCCTTATAAAGTTGCAGGCGATGGGCCGCAGTGAAATACCGTCTCGATCTATTGAGCACACCAAGCTTCTTCGAGGCTAATTTAGCCTTACCCTCTAGATGACCACGGAACTGGACTTCACTCGATATGTCGACACCAAGGATTCCGATACTAGCTGAGGCATTAAGGGGAGTGTCCTCAAAACGAGGTGATACGACAAATGGCATTTTCTTGGCAGTGAACGCGCAAACCTGTGTCTTAGTGGGGTTAAATTGGACCAAGTTAATCCGACCCCATTCTGAGACTTTCTTTAAAGAGTCCTCAATTTCTGACACAAGTTTGTTTCGGCTCTCGATGACGTTTTCCCGAGAAATGTTAGCACGGCCGGTATAAAAGGCATCACCTGTGCTGTCATCCGCATAACAATGAGTGCTGCTGATTTGCAGCATATCATTGATATGCAGAAGGAACAGTGTAGGCGAAAGCACACAGCCTTGAGGGACACCAGCATTCACAGACATAGAATCTGAGCATGCACCGTCGACTACGACCTTTATGCTTCTGTCTGCAAGAAAACTAGTGACCCATTTGCATAATTCCTCGGGAAGCCCATAAGAAGGAAGCTTCGCAAGAAGTGCTTTGTGCCAAACCCGATCGAAGGCCTTCGCTATGTCCAAACTAACCGCCAATGCTTCCCCCTTAGTCTCGATCGCCTGTGCCCAACGATGTGTCAGGTAGACAAGAAGATCACCAGCGGACCGGCCCTTACGGAAACCGTACTGTCGGTCGCTAAGCAGCTGGCGGTCCTCTAGATACCGAAGGAGCTGGCTATTGATAATGGACTCCATTATCTTTGAGAATAAGGGGGTTATGGCTATCGGCCTGTAGTTGGACGGATTCGAGCGGTCACCTTTTTTAGGGATCGGGTGCACCAAAGCTGTTTTCCATGACTTCGGGACTACGCCAGAAGAGTAGGAAAGCCGAAAAAGGCGCGTTAAAACTGGAGCCAACTCTGGAGCACACACCTTCAACACGATGGGAGGGATTCCATCGGGCCCACTCGACTTATGAATGTCGAGGGAAAAAAGTGCTTTACGCACTGAGCGTTGGTGGAACCGGATATCCGGCATACAGCTCTTGCACCGCGGTATGGTCGGCGGCTCGTTTCCCCCGTCATCCAATGTCGAATTGGACGCAAAGAGTTTGCCTAGAAGATCGGCTTTCTCCTTTGCGTCGTGGGCCAATGAATCATTTCCCATGTGCAGTGGTGGAAATGATGGCGTGCAGAAATTCCCCTGGACAGCTTTGGCCAGAGACCAGAACGCACGAGTTCCCGAAGGAAGACGCTCTAGTCTCTCGCCAATTCTGCCTATGTGCGCCGACTTCTCCCTGGCAATGTCTCTTTTGAAGGACCTGGAGGCAAAGTTAAACTCCTTTTTCAATGCGCTGGTCTTTTCATCCCGTACCTTCGCTGCATTTGCCCAGGCTTGGTAACATTCCTGCTTCCGGCGAGAAGCCTTTTTGCAGGACCGACCAAACCAAGGCTGTGATTTGCCGCCAATGGGGACCACCGAGGATGGGATAAAAAGCTCCATACCCTGCAGCACCACATCAGCGACAGAATCAGCAGCGAAGTTAGGATCATCCGGCGTGAAGCAAATCTGCCCCCAAGGGTAGGACGCAAAGAAAGACCGCATCCCATCCCAATCTGCTGACTTGTAGTGCCACACACGACGGCGACAAGCAACTCGTGGTCGCGGCGTGCACGTGAGTGGCACCGTACTCCGGATCAGGCAGTGATCCGAAGAGCCGAGTGAAGCGTCAACGGATACTTGGTAGCCGTCCGGATGAGAAGTCAGCAGAAGGTCCAACAGTGAAGGTTCATGGTTCTCCACATCTGGGATTCGCGTGGGCGTAGTAACCAGTTGTGTCAAACCATATGCCAGGGCGAAGTCGTGAACAGATCTCCCCGCATGATCGGTTTTAAATGATGATATATGACTAACAACACTGTTCACAGATAAAAAAGGTATTTATAAGACTTTTTGTCGTTTTTACAGAGAAGATGTAAGATTCGTATTATTGTTCGCGCTTAAATATTATTTTAATATTTCCTTTCCAGAACGCCACTAAACTCCGTCTCCAGGGCTTGGAGCAACTCCACTGGCGCCAGCGCAAGGTTTGGCACCGATTCCGCAGTAGATTCACCGAGATAGTAGGCAAGTTGGAGCTATGGCAGTCTTCCATGAGAAACATTGAGGGCACGTTTGGAACCGGCGTGGTATCGTACTTCCTTTTCCTAAGATGGCTGCTCTTCCTAAACCTAGCCATATCCATTCTAGTTATACTCTTCTTGATAGTACCAAAGACTGTTTTTGTAGAAAATCGTGACGTCTGCGACGCCACGAAGCCAAATTCAACGGAGTGCTGCTCAGAAACGTATAAAAACAGGAATCTAACTGATTCTAACGTAGTTTTAGACATATTACAAGGTACTGGGGTTATGGAAAGAACTATTCTTTTCTACGGCGTGTACAGTAATAAGATTTATACGTATTTCTTGAAAGATGTATGGGATTCTGAATTGTATTATAATATGCCGTTGGCTTACATTCTTGTGCCTATATGTTGGGCGTTGCTGTCTTTGGTTTCAATTGTTAAGTCCGGCGCGAGAGGTTTTAAAGAAAGATTGGTGGAAAGTGAGGGGCAGTTCTATAAGTATTGCAACCTAGTATTCGGTGGTTGGGACTTTTGTATATGCAACGATAAGTCGGCCAGAATTAAACACAGGGGCTTATTTTATGAGATAAAGGGATGTCTGGAAGAAGAGAGATATAAAGAAGAAAGGCAACTGAGATCCCGCGAGAGCCAAGTTTTGCTGTACTTTAAAAGATTAGTTATCAATCTGGTTGTACTGGGAATTTTGGTAGCGTCTGGCTTACTTATATACCTGGCTATTGATTACTCCAACATGTACAAAGATAGTGAAATCGAACAGGAAAACGCTGAAGTAAA
This sequence comes from Coleophora deauratella, assembly GCA_958295455.1. NCBI lineage: Eukaryota > Metazoa > Arthropoda > Insecta > Lepidoptera > Coleophoridae > Coleophora > Coleophora deauratella. The sequence goes on from OY282412.1 coordinate 5,721,475, forward strand.
AATACTAAACGGCACTACATTTGTCGAAAGATTGATAGCGTTAAGAAATTTAGACTCGTTTGGTCAAATTCAAAATACATTTTTGGAATTCCTTCCGTTTCTATCGATAGTAATACTAAATATAATCGTACCAGAGGTATTCGGGTATCTGATTAAGTTTGAAAAGTACACTCCAGCTCAAGTTATCATAATCACGTTGCTAAGGACCGTTTTGCTGCGGCTTTCCTCGCTAGCTGTCTTGCTCTGGCAAATACACGTTCACGTGAACGAGGGTTTAGGCCTGGTCTGTGCGTTTGGCATCGAGAGTACTGCAAGAGTTGAATGCTGGGAGACTTATGTAGGGCAGCAACTGTACAAACTGATTCTAACCGATTTCGCTGTCCAATTCGTAACGACATTCTTCATTAACTTGCCACGAGCGTTCATAGCTAGACATTCTTCGAGCAGATGCCTGAAAATCGTAGGCGAGCAGGACTTTTATCTGCCAAAACATGTGTTAGACATAGTTTACACACAAACTATTATTTGGATGGGTGCGTTTTTCTGCCCCTTTCTCCCTATAATCGGAACAATATTCTACTTTCTCATGTTCTACATTAAAAAATTCACTTGTCTCGTCAACTGTACGCCTTCCCCGGTAGTCTATAAAGCTTCCAAATCAAAAAGTCTCTTCATGTCTGTTCTGTTATTAGGTTTCATTGTATCTATGGCACCGGTTGGTTATTCAATAGCCGAGATTCTACCCTCAGTTAACTGTGGGCCTTACAGGGGCTTGACCACGGTGTGGTCTTTCGTTACCAGCACTTTTGAGAGCTTCCCAGCAGCGGTGCGAAGTATCATATTCTTTATTGGAACGTCTACATTCGCTGTGCCAGCCTTCGCGGTTCTCTTATTCTTCTTATATTATTACTGGGCTGTAGCAACAGCTAATAGACATATGGTGGTAGTGCTGAAGAATCAGTTGGTACTAGAAGGTCATGATAAGCAGTTCTTACTGAATCGCCTCAGCGCGTTCATAAGGCAGCATCAGAAGCGGTGTGAGAGGAGAACCAATCGCGCCAGTTTTACCGAAGATGACTCTTCTATTAGGCAGAGTTCCAGATAAATGTCTTTCGATGGATTAAATATGGTTATTTGTAATTTAGCAACGAAACTTAGGTAGCTGTTTTATTTACAAAACTGTACTATTATTCTGCTACTTTAGTGAAATCGCAAAAAAGTCGAGCTATTTTCAGTAATTGGCTTAGTTGAACCTTTCTTTCGCATCACCGGTGCGGATGCCATTCATATTCCCTTCTCGCTCTAGCGAACTATATTTCTGAGCGACAGAAAAAGATAGCGCTACGGAAAAATCGTTTCGCTGCGGCCAGATGTGGTAGGCGAACGATTTTCACGAGTATTTCAATAGTTGCAGAACAAATATTGTACGGTTTCATAAGTAGAACCACCAGCTAGGTTTCTAACTAATCGTATAACAAATAACAACATTTTACCGAAACTTATTTCTAGAAACTCGTCAAACCGAAAAACGACAGTTTTATGATTATAAGGTGCGATAATTTGCTTTTATGAGGCCATTATGAAGCTAATACCTTAATGTATCCTATGTGTTAGACCTAGTCATAGATTACAAGGAATCATTACAGTTAACTGGGAAGTTATAAATTATAAACGAAAAGCCTATAATAAGGGCATGTTAGTAAAACTTTTGTATAACAGTCTATCCGTTTGTACATAAATTCCTTAAGCTATCAACTGTATCTTTAATCTACTATACAATATACTCTTTTAATATGAGATTACAAATAAGTACAATAAAGCATAATTAATACTTTGTATACAATACATGTAACAAAAAAATGTGTGACAACAAATAAGATGAACATTAATTGGCGGATTAGTTAACAATTTCGCAGAAAGCTTAAAATATGTTTAAACTATTCAAACAAATAGATCAGCTAGTTTGACAACTTTGTAAGATTAAGATTCGCCTAATTAAAATATTGTCACGCCTTTTTGTTACACTCTGTATATAGATGTAGCAAAATTGGTGTAGAATTCGTTAACTGGGGATTCTACTCATCATTAAACCGTCTTTGATCAAATCGCAAAAAAATTGGGGTTTCATACAAAAAATACGTATAATAAATGTTTTTCAAAATGATACGTAGAATCCCCCACCAGTTTTGTTACATGTTTGTTGCGGGTAGGAAAACATTCCTTCGACTCTCCATAGCAGTTAAAATGTAAGAGAAAGAGCAATATGACAGACCGAGAGTTTATTTACCTCTTTTTGCAGTTGGCTAGTTTGCGTTCAGTTGCGAAATTAAGAGTAAAATACTGATGTTGCCATCAACAGTTTTTTAGATTTTATTTTCTTCTTTTTTATGGAAATTATATATAAATAAATTGTACCTTTAACAAAATTTTATATTTATTCTAGTGTTTTATAGTTATTTTACTAACTTATGTATAAATGAAGAGAACTTCCTATGTGCTCAGTTTATGCAATTTTTGATATTTATTGAATGATTTACATTGTAATTAAATGTTTTATTATTATATACTTAAGGTATAACAATGTGCTAGCAATTTTGTATTATATCTTTTAGTGATCTCAGATTATTATACTAGGTATTTATAAATCTTTATAAACTTTTGTCACTCATATTTCGTCATTGAACTTTGTTTATACTATCTTGTGACTCTCTATGATGATGTAATGATTACGAGAATGCATTTATATGACACAAGTAACTTTTAAGTGTAAACACACTGCCAAAAATCGTGTAAATAATCTTTACAATTACCTACCAATAATAATAAAAATATTATTGTAGATTTAAACGTGTTTTTTTGTGGATTTAACACAGCCCTGCATGTGACATAACTTACTGACTGGCAGGCAACGCAGAGCCATAAACCATTCAAGATAGAAAGTTGTATACTTGATTCTGAGTAACTCTTTAAAATTTCGAACGCACTTTTTTATTAAGGATTCGAGTGAGTTTGGCGACACCTTACACCTGATGTCAAATAGTTATGTTCACTCATGCTAAAGATTCCCAAATTATCTTTGGCAAGAGGTCTGTCCGTCGTCGTTTGCTAGTATACATGGTGTTAAAAAAGTGCGTTTGAAATTTTAAGGGGTCACTCATAATCAAGTATAGAATACAGGAGAAATATTGAAAAAATCCGATCTACTATTATTTTTTTTCAGTTTCCCATATACATAAATTCTTGATTCACTATTCAGATTCAGTATGGGTAACTGAAAAAAAAATTGTAGATCGGGTTTTTTCAATACTTATTATTAATAATAAATTAAAAAATATTTCCCTTTGTCGCACTAGTTCAGTTTTTCAGACGCACTTCTTTAACACCCGTATGTTAGGAATCCAGAAATCCTATTACAATGCGGAAGCGAGCGAAGCGAGCTCGTAATTTCATCTCGCCAAATTCTTAAGTATTGTGATTAGAAGGTTCAGTTAAAGGGCCTATAGCCCTCCCTATATATACCTATTTGGTTACATCAAATATCTTTAAAAAATCTGTTTTCTTGGGTGAATGTTAGAATGGGTATTACCGAAAAAAACATTTATTTTTTGATCATTATGTATTTATTTAGGAAAAAGTTTAACCGTAGGTACACAAAATACAAAACTAACTTGCAATTCACTAATCAATAATTATTCTTCAATAAAACTATAACCTCTTCTCTCAACAAACATTTTTTACACAACTAGGTACTACAAATAGGCACTAGGCCTTATGGCACTTTATGTACCGTAAAAAATGTAATCTTCCTTTGAATAATTGCTATGTGCATACTATAATAATTATGAATACAAAATAAATAATTATATTATATTTATTACAATCAATATACAAGATAGGGGGTCGACATGGTTACAGAGTATTTAAAAAATATAGAAAAAGTTTTTGTTTTGTTAAAATTGGTATCTATTGCTCGTCAAAGAGATACATATTACGTTTTATTAAACTTCGAAAACAGTTTGAATGAAATGCATTAATGAATTTCTCAATCATTTTCTGTTTTGCTTATTTTTAACCGCCTTTTATCTTGGTTACGTTACGCTTCATCTCTTTGATTACTAATAGATTTGGTAGGTAATAATTTTATTAAGAACCATTTACCTGTTGTTTTTTTTTGTAATGCTAATCCCTGTTTAGAATAGCAACGACCCTTGACAGTGTCCCTAATGAAAATACCTACATAACTTTTGAAATAATCTTAATATGGCATTTTTTTCTTAATTTAGATAAAATATTTATAACAAAAACATCGACGCTCAAATCTAACCTTTTAATCAAAATTATGGATTTTGAGTTGTCCGAAATAAAAGATTATTATTATTATTAAAGGTGACAATTATTATCGTAATGAAAGTAATCACCTGTAAAAATTTTATAATTTGAAAATATTTCTATGCGGATGAATAGAAATCTTTCTAAATATTCCTTATAAATTTAAATATATTTCTATACCCTGTGAAATTTTAACTATATAGGTTGATCTTTTTATTCACTGAAAGCGAAAAATGGTACATGCTACTCATCATGAAATCTTGAATGAAACTGAACAGCTTTCTGAAGAACCATTCACGTTCGACAAAATTAGCAAATCGACTAATCAAATAATTAAATGATTTTTTGCCTCAGTTCGTATATGTTAGGAATGTTGCTCAGTTTCATGACTAGCATCTACTATTTACCGCTTTTCAACAAATCAAAAGTTACCACGTATACAAAAAATAGTGCTATCTCATTTTTTAATCCAACACTATTTTTTGCATTTTTTACAAACTAAAAGCTTTATTATTATTCGCTTAAGAATAAAACAAAATAAATAATGAAAAGAAAATTATCATTTCTTATAATTTTATTCTTTTTCAGGTGTAACAAAAAAGCGTGGCAAAACTAAGGCAGGCTTCTATTATTCTTAAGAAGTGATCAAGTATTTGTTACAGATTTACTGAAATTGCAAAAAATTGACTCCAATACAAAGTTGGCGAATCAGCTTAACCAATTTGTTTAAATATTTTTTTAAGTGTAAAACAAAACTATAGTCGTTCAGTTCCATTAATATTGTTGCCACACCATTTTGTTTACAAGTTAACTATGTTTTACAAGATATTATAAATCCATTTATTTCAAAAATTCTAAGTTAATGGTATACACAACCAGGGTTGGCAAGTAACTGTATATCTTGTATTAAAAAATTCTCACCACAAACGCCACTGAAATAGCGGCGCGAGGCCTTAAATCTACCAAAGCTGAAATAATGGCGCTATATCTATCTCAGATAGATCTTATCTCAAAATTATATTTCTATTGCTGAAAATTATTAATTGACGTTTTATTCAAAAATCGCTTAAGTTTTACTGCAAAATGCTAAATCAAAAAAAAATATGTAACACAAATTTGTAGTTATACTTTAAGGTGGGTCAATCCGATCCCAATCATGAAACTGAACAACTTTTGTTCCAGGAATTTGCAAATATCGCAAAAAAAATGGATTTCCCATACAAAGTCGGACAATCAGTGAATCGGTTTGTATGAAATATGCTTATTTACGATTTCAAATTTTAATACAAAAGTTGTTCAGTCTCATAAACCTACACATATTTATTTTGCCCTGTATTTACCTAATTTCCTCAAATTGTCTCGTTTGTTTTACCACATACCTTTTCTGATGGACTAGGCTTTGGGAAACTACGTAGAGTTAATTGATAGCTGTGGCGTGTTCGAAATCGCCCTTGTCGAGGTGTCGTTGCTGAGTCTTCGAGGGCTCGTAAATGAGCATGGATATACGCTCCGGACTAGTCTTGTTGCGCTGCATGTCTGTGAATCCAATAATAGTACATATACTATAATCAAAACGCATAATTTCCTTATTGTTAGCACAGTGGGTAATTCTCGGAGAAAAACCATAGCACTTCTAGCGTAAAGGCTTTGGCACACCAAAAGCAGGTCAGTAGCAGCGCGGTTTAAATGCGGGCCCGCGCATGTTGTAATACAAGAAATTATATGAAGTACGTCACACCCAATTTGAACGCGGGCCCGCGCTCAAACTGCGCTGCGCCGCGCCTGCGCTGCTTCTGACGCGGCGCGGCGCAGTTTGAACGCGGGCCCGCGCTGCTGTATAACTATGGCAACCATGTTAGCATGCCACACCGGGGGCGGGGCGGTCGCAGTGCAGCGCAGCGCGGCGACGCGGTTACACAACAGTTGTATTTTTTTACAACCGCTTGATGGATTTAAAAGAAAAAATATCGAATTAATGCGTGGGAACAAAAATATATACGATTTTCGAGACAAATATTATAGAAATATAACATTCAAGTAAAATTTTCTTTTTCGACTTAGAGCCAAAAGCAGCAAGAATCCGTTCGACATCTTACAGCCAACTAACCTCCACCCGTCAACGTCACACTGAACGCGGTTTTAACACGGGCCCGCGTTAAAACTGCGTTGGAACTGCCGTCTGCATTCCGTGTGCCGTCTCCTGCGCTGCTACTGACCTGCTCCGCGTCTGACCTGCCTTCTGTGTGCCGAAGCCTTAAACGAAGCTTGAGCAAGTGGCGTTAGAATAATAGGTAATAGATGTTCATTAAGGGTCTAGACAGACTGACTGCAAGTCAGCTGGAAATTCGTAATTTGGATGAGGTTTATGAGCAGTAAAATTGCAGTTCGGCTAACCATCGAAACTGCCCACCGACAGTGCAGTTCGATTGCAGCTGGCGTGCAGACAAGATGTCTGTCTACTCCTATGTGTGTGACACTCACAGCGCAGGCTGAGCCGCCGCTTGTGCGCGCCGAGCTCCAGCTGGCGCCGCACCAGCGCCGAGGCGGAGGCGGGCCGCGCCGACAGCGCCGCCGCCGCCACCGCCGCCGCCGGGGCACCCACTTCGGATGAGGCTGTCTTGCTGCCGTATTCTGGCAACCACATCATACTACGTTAAAGCCACAGATCGCCCCCTAGATTCCCCATATAGGACAGCCGACAGTCACCGAGAATAGAATAAGGGCAACCGGACACTTACAAACTAACAAGGCAACCGAGGATCACCGAGCATAGGGGTAGTCGGGGCCTTAGAAACTACACACAGCTTCAGTATAGACCGAGAATCAAACCCGCGCGGATCTTTGTAATTGTTCATGTTATAATTGCAATACAAACTTTCAGCAGGAATGTTTAATATGCGGCATTTATAGGGAATGATCTGTGGGTGGCTAAAGCACACCCCAGGACACTTCTTACAAATCGTCAGTTATTTATTATTATATATCTCGCGCCCGCCGGCACAGCGCGCTGCTGGCGCCAGGTGTAGTGTAGAGCGAACAGTAGTACCCACTCAGTCGGACTTTGCATATTAAGTCGGTAGGACTTATACTAGTGATTATTTTTCTTGTGTAAAATAACGAATGGTTGATCGCCCATCCGAAAAGTATCAGGCGTAAATGGCTGGAAAATGCGTTAGTAAAATGGCCAAAAAATGTGTTAAAGTTATCGAAGTGTGTCCATACCTCGCTCCGTAAGCACAATCTCGCGGTGCATCTGAGACAGTTCTACGTCGTTGAGTAGCACTCTGTGCTTGGTGCTGGCGGCCCCGCGATACATGGTGACGTCACCCGCGTCAGCTTTCAGATCGTATTCTTGAAGCGACGAGTCCTGGCTCGGCGGTTCCTCTGGCTAATGTGAATGGACAATGAAGACGATAGAATATGGCGTCTTAGAATACGGGTAATGGCTAAATATGTTACATTACATAAGGCTTCAGAGTCACTGGATGAAATGGACAGAAAAGACAAGAACAAAGCGCCTCAAAATACGAGTAAAAAACATAAGTCAGTGCTATTCTATTCTGGGAAATTATAATTCTGACATACTAATTTTCTAATTCTGAAGGTCGCGGGAAGCCGCTAGATGCAGGTAGCGCTGGACCGGTCGGTGTGAAAAACCTTGGGGGAGGCCTTTGTCCTGCAGTGGACGTCTGTTGCCTGATGATGATTATTTTTCTTGATGATCACCCTTAAGGCACATACCTTGAAACGTTTCTTGAAGGAGGGACTGGACTGAGGCCGGTTCTGGAAGTCTATGTGCTGATTGATCCCACTCTTGTTTCGCACCAGCGGCGATAGCTTCCTGAATTCACTGCGCGGTTCTAGCTCTATTCTCACTGTTTCTGTTGATCAATAAATTATTTTGTAATCTGTATCATTTTGTGAGAGAGGAAGTAGACATAACTGAATAATCGTACTTCGCTTAAAAGTAGACTACTAATTGCCTAAAGAAAACATAGTCAATTTGCGAAAACAGAATGGCATCTGCCAACTTATTAAAAGGTGTAAAAAAGACGACTTTAATAGATTATCTGGAGAAAGTTGTTGTGTTTCTTGAGTACAGCGTTCAGAGTCCACCTTTTATGAGAAGTACGATATCATAACACCGTTTACAAACAGTCGTTGGCATATCCTTTCCTTTAACGCTTTATGAAAACAAGAATTGAAAACAATGCCCTTTTACAGATTAGTAAAAAACACTGTAAGAATCATCTATCACATCTTACCCGTAACAGAAGTATTGCTTCGCCCAAACAGCGGTGACAGCTTCGGCTTGATATTGCTCGTATTATCAGAGTCCTCAACACTCTCAATAGTCATAGTCGAGTCCACACTATTAGCATTCCTCATTGGTTTAACCACAATAACCCCTTCCTCCTTCTCCCTATCCTCGAGATCTGGCGTTTTTGGTAACTCAAAGTTAGGATTCTCAAAGCCAGTTTGGGTAGCTATATCGTCGCTCAGTGCTGTGAAAGTTTGAGAAGCTCTGTTCGAAGCCTTGTTGAGCATTCTTTTGCGTTGTTCCGCGTACGCGTGAATATCGGTTTGAACTCGAAGGTTCAAATCGCCGTAACGTCGAGTGATGTAGTTCAGGAGCCATTGGTACCCTTTGCGCAAGCCTGGGTCGATTTTTGGCTTTTTGGATTTGGATTTGCCATTTGTTTGCTCAGCTGCATATGATTCTACTAAAGTTGGACAGCGGTACCTAGAAAAGTCTTGATATAAACTAAACAGTCGCTGCAAAGTGGTCAATAGTTAAGACATGCTTACTGAGCGCAAATGTCATCTGCATCATTCAATATATCAGATGGAAGACATCCACTGCTGACCATAGGTTTTACCCCATAAACTTCAAAATCGTCACCAAATATCCACAGTACTGTGGTGTAAACCTTACTAGATCATCAGTACACCTGATGGGGGACTAAACACTACGTCTTTTCTCGAGCGCGTTTCTTCCCCGAAATAAGCGTAAATAAATGTAAAACGAAGGGAGGCGGTCGTGGCTCAGTACGGCTTGCGTGGTCGCGTCGAAAACACAGGTTAACTGACTACAGACACGGTCATAACTTAACATAATTCGCAAGGCACGTTAAGCCGTTGGTGCCGGCTGCTATCACTAGATGGCAGTCGTTAAGTCATGTCGGATGCCTTAGAGGCGGCTTGAAAAACTTTTGACACTGGGGTTGGCCACTAGCCCCACAACCTCCACCAATCTGGACTTGTCCCCCGTCTGTGGAGTATGGCCAATCCTTCCCGAAGTATGGGAAGAGACCCGTGCCCTGCAGTGGGGACGTAATGGGTTATTAACAGAAATGTAAAGGTGTTTCAACAATTTAACAGAGACTACACTAAGTTTTGTTATTTTTATTTCCATTCGTACCTGTTTCCAGAATAAGATGTGATAATAATATCAACGTTATTTTATAAACTGGTTAAATATAGTACAACAGAATCTTAAAAGCCAGCTGTCTCATACTTTTCATGCCAGAGTAATTCAATGCTGTTCACTTATATTGTAATTGGTAACAAAACACAGAAACGAGTGTTGGGTCTCACCAGACCAGGTTTTTAAACTGGTATAGATTTAAATGAATGTGTAAAGCATAAACTTAAACAAAAAACGGGCCAAGTGCACTTCGGACTCGCGCACCGAGGGTTTCTTATAAATTTGGCAGGAAGCAATGTCATAAAGCACAAGTAAAGGGAAAAATCCGAAAACCAAAAAAAAAAATTTGATTTTGATTGATTTGAATAAAACCTTACCTGACAACTGTGTACAGACTCTCAGCTTAACTTTTAAGATTTTCATTAAACTTCAAGTAACATTTTATTCAAAAAGTTAAAATACATTTTATTGGTATAAAGTTGATTGTGCTTACCTGTTAACCAAAGGTTCTATGTTGAGCTTCTCAACCATATCAATATCATCCAGAGCACCAGACTTATCCTGTTTGTTTGCCAGAATTAACACTGGCTTCCCTGTGATAAGTAAGTTTCGCAAATCAACTCGGTACATACCTAATAGCGTAGTATTAGTAGAAAAACACAAAAAAAAAATAATGTGTTATTAATTCAGATAGAGGGACAGATAGACAAGACTGGGTTGTGTTGTGTGTGTCACTGTGAAAAGAGCTGCTTTGACTATCTCAGAGGAGTAAAAAATAAACACGAAACACAAACATAATATTAAACTTTGAGTGAAAGATGATCAATATGCTGAATATATTTTCTCAGTAAGGCTGAGCGCGCACTACGAAATTTATTCGTTACGATTTTTAAATTGCAAAATAAAATCGCAGGATAGGATACAAAATATTGTATTTCTTTTCGCAGTGCGCAGATGTTAGTATATTGGTATTGTTCTCAGATTTGCGATTATTAATCGTAACAATTAAATTTCATAGTGCGCGCTTAGCCTTATGTTTATACTAAATAAAAGAGATTCAAGTAATTTGTTAAATGACAAGTCAGTAAAGAAAGTCAAGATATTTCAATAGATAGATAACTGGTCATAATAATAATTTTATTTAAACATTTACAACTATATTTTTGTTTATGTTTTTACAATCCAATAAGGCTTTAATAGGAATTCACATAAAACATGCTTATTATGATTAAAGATAAGGGTTTACTAGCTACGTAGCTGATAACACCATTATTAAAAAATAATAGGTAATTTGTGCATGATAGGAGTCACAATAGGGCTGCCTTATTTATTGGTGGTTTCATGCAAATTTACTGAGTTGTGGATAAAGTTAGTTACACTATTTAAATTAGAGCAACATTTCATGAAACTTACTCACTTTTCCTGTGAATGTGAAATCAATTCACGGAAGAAAATTGGATTTTCCTTACTAACTTGTCAGAAAAGTCAATTATATGTATATTTCGAAAATTAACAAGGAGTATTTTCGGGATACCTAATTGTTCAGTTTTATAAAAATAAGAGCCCTAGATTAAATTTGCATCAGTACATTCATTAACACCCTATACTATAGAAGCTGTTAAAAAAGGGTGTTTGAAATTTTAAGGGATTACTCAGAATCAAGTATAGAAATACAGGAAAAAATATTGAAAAATCCGATCTACATTTTTTTCAGTTTCCCATACCAATTCTTGATTCACTATTAAGTATAGGAAACTGTAGATCGGATTTTTCAATATTTTTCCTGTATTACTTGATTCTAAGTAACCCCTTAAAATTTCAAACCCTTTTTTTAACACCTTGTACCTATAAGTACTTGTTTTAAAAGGATTTCTGTGAAACTGCAAAAAGACAAACTCAAATAAGCCATAAAATTTTCAAAATAATTCTGATATGGAAAATAGTTTTCTCAAATACCAGAACATAACATATGATTGTTGTACAGTAGATTCAGAAGTAGATGAGCAATTAATGTTTACACAACAACTTCAATTTGATGCATTTTCATCTACAATTGGAAAGCCAAAAGGCGTTCTCTGACTACTGATGATACTTAAGTAGGGTTGCCAGGTGTGGTGCAAAAAAACCAGACAAGGTTTTTATTTTTATTAATTTAACAATAATACAAATTACAATAAAACTGAAAATCGTTTGTCTGGTTCACCAAGATTTCCTTGACCAAACAGATAAGGAAAACCAGACTTCTGGCAACCCTATACTTAAGTGATGATGCCAAAAGATGGAAATAAGCTTAGATACATTATGTTTGTATCTTATACTTATTAACCGACTTCAAAAAAAAGGAGGAGGTTCTCAATTCGTCGGAATCTTTTTTTTTGAATATATATTTTTTTTATGTATGTTCACCGATTACTCGAAGACGCCTGAACCGATTTGGAAAATTCTTTTTTGTTTAAAAGGGTATACTTCACAGGTGGTCCCATATAAATTTTATCAAAATCGATTCAGCGGTTTTTGAGAAAATCAACAAAAACATATCAAAATTGGAGTTGTTGCGATTGAAGTCGGTTGTTTTTAACGTATTCAGCGTGGTCAATTATTTTGCATTATAACACATACATAAATTAGAAGCTCTTGTTTTGTAGACATATGTATTTTTAACCACGTTTTGCTTAAACATCAAGAATTTATAACTACTTGAATTGATCACCTACAGGTACCCTAAGAAATTCCTAGCTGGAAAGTTTTGTAAACTTCTTTTATACTAATTTAAGTATTTTTTATTTATTTCCAGTATTGTCTAGGGATAGGCCTCACAGTTGAAACCCATTATTGGTGTTGATTACCTTTACCTACAGAAATAGATGAATTTTAGTAAATTCCTAGGAGGCTTAGGAGACCGATAGCCGTAGCAGCCAGCCCTGCTCCTCACACTTGTTGCAAATACAGTTACTATGACGATCAAACACGCAACTCACCTGATATTTTGTCGTGCGATAAAACTTCCTCTAGCACCACTTTGCACTCCTCCAACCGTGAAAAATCGCTCGAATCGATAACAAAAATTACTCCGTGAACTTCGCTATAGTACTGAGGCCATATCTGGCGGAACTCCGGCCCTCCGCCGAGGTCGTATATCGTCACTGGTGTGTCTTTATGAACTAGATTCACAGCTTTGAAACCAACTGTAGGCAAAACTTTATCGTCTTTCTCACCGGACAAGTTGTTCAAAGTTCTCGTTTTACCCGCATTGTCTAACCCTATCAGAACTAACACGATATGCCGCCGCATGTTGCGCCGCCGAAACAAACCCCAACAATTACCCATCACACACACTTACAACACTAAATAAATGAAAATATCACTTCCACATCACAAAATATCTGTGAAACTTTGAATTTGTCGCCAGAAGCCATTTGTAAACATTTATTTTTTTGTTGACACAACGGTTACCAATGGCGATCGAGTGCGATGTGGCCAGTGACAAACAAGTGCGTTTTCACTGCACATTTACGTTTAAGACATAATTTTTGTATTTTTACCCGACTACGGCGAAGCAAAAAGGAGGGTTATGATTTTAATGTATATTCATCTGTTCCCACATAACTTCTAAACTACTTATCAGAATCCAACGAATGAGGTATCATTAGAAGCGTCTTAATTGTCCGCTGGTTAAAGGCTATGTGATGTGAACGTGACGGCACAGTAAATTCAATATGGTGCCCTCTAGAGCAGCGGTTCCCAAAAGGTGTTCCGCGGCACCCTAGGGTTCCGTGGGAGGGTCCCAGGGATTCTGAGAGTTAGGCCTTATTGTCGTAGCTACATAGGAGACACGCTGCCTTTTATCGGTCAGCTCGGTTCGTTCGGTATAATTCAGTACCGACCTGTGCAACACAAAGTATGCCTACTCTTTCGCGCATACGATACGACACAAATATAGCGCGCACAAAAATTAAATAATTCATTCATTAAATAATTCAAACATTTTAAAAATGGAGGGACGCTTGAAATTGTACTACTATTCTCTTCTCTTCGATGTCATCCACAGTAAATCGCCAAATCATTTATACAAAAAACTTAATTGGAGATTTTCCTCATGTAAGTATACTCCAAGACAAACGTCATGGCAACTAGCTATTCCGCAACACAAAACAGCTGCATTTCGGGGCAGTTTTCGGTACGCGGCATCTAAATGTTGGAATGATCTACCGCCGCCAATTCGTAATTTACCCTCTAAATTCAAATTTAAAAGAGAGCTTCGGCTCCACCTTCTCACTTTGCAGAAGCAATAAGCCGCGTACCTACCTGCTTAGATATATACACCCAAACTTACATACTTACCTAATGTAGCATTTATATACACATATATATAATAATAATAATAATTCATTTATTTCATATATATGTGATTGCATATATATATGTGTATATATTTTGTATATACATTGTATATACATTTGACTACTAGATACTATTGAGATCCTTACTACAATATTTTGATTTGATATGTCACACGGTATAATTTGCAAAACTCTGTTTTTTAATTTTCAAATTTTTTTCCCCCAAAGTGGCCCCTCACTCAAAACTCATCAACATTCATTCAGAATTTTCTATGTGTACCAAGTTCCAACTTAACCGGTTCAGTAGTTTCAGAGCAAACTGGCTGCGACACAGACGGACAGACATACAGACAGGCGGATGGACAGACAGACAGACGGATACAAAAAAAAAAAAAAAAAAAAAAAAACAGACAAGCAGATAGACAAACAGACACACGACTGATGCTTAGACGGTTCGATTTTTCTTTTTAGGTACGGATCCATAAAATATATATATATATGCAAATTGTATCAATCCTACTTAGGTATATTCTATTTATGGATAGATCTACTTTATTTATTTGTTTTATTTTACGCTAGCGCGCGCGACGCGTACAACGGTTCTGGCAGAATACCAGCGCTGTAGTGGGTATTTACCTTCTTACAGCATATGCTGAGTCAGGACCGGTTCCTGAGCACAGCACTGCATTGATTAATATATTTCAATAACTTTTGTAACAAATAATGTATGTATGTGTTGTGTCTTTGGAATAAATGGTTTTCTTTCTTCTTTCTTTCTTTAAAAATTCCAATCATCAAAATCACACGAGTACTTGAATGAGTTTTAAATGGGACAAATATCCTGCAGTCGCTGCGAAGGCCATCATGATTCTACTTCTACTCCCGTTTGTCATATTTTACCGATCGTCCATCTTACCGATGCGAGACTGGCTTTTCAGCTTTTTATTTTTAGCTTACGCCTATACTAAAAACAAATTCAGAACTAGACTGGATGTCGCACCGGACCTTCGAATTCAACTGTCGAACATTAAACCATTAATCATTATAACCGTAAAAAAAATATTTTTACATTATTTTCTTTTTCAACATTAAGTGTTATGGGACTAAAAAATATGTATTGCCAATTTCCTTTGGTGAGGTAGGGTTCCGCCAAAAAATGGTAAATTAGGGTTTCACAGCAAACAAAAATTGGGAACCGCTACTCTAGTCTAGAGGACATAAAGTCATGCATGACCAAAAAAAATATTTTCTGAAAAGGTACCGTGTTGGGTATCACATTTCAAATATATATTTATATTACTAGCTGCTTACTAGTTGCTCGCTGCTTTGCTTGCGTTCGATCGATAATTGTGTCAAATATGAGCCAAACTCCAAAATAATTAAAAGAAATATATAAGTTCAAAAACAAAATCGACTATGGAAAATCTCTCCCTGAAAAGTATGAAACAAGAAAGTATTATACATAATAATAGTGATGTTCAGAGGATAGCCGTGGTCGTATGCCACCTTATCCTTAACGATAAATAACCCTAAATTACATCCACGGCTATCCTCTGAACATCACTATTTATTTTGTACTGATCAATAGTTTATAAATAAATAAGGCTATAAATCTATATTTTAAATTCAGTTGCATAAAGACAGTTAAAACAAGAACAACTCGTTTCGTTAATTCAGAATAAGTTATAGAAACTAAATCTTAGCATTACATTATGGTCCATAATCGAACCGGATATTTAATAAAAAGTTTGCAAGTGCAAATATTATACAAAAGACTTAGCCTCCGCTCGGGACCGCGAACAAAAGAACTGCAAACCTATCAAAACTCGGGACTCGGCCTATTGAGTGACTTGTTTGTGATATTATAGTGAAAAGTTATTTTTACACATTGAACATTTTATGTGATTGAGTTATAGAAGATATTTTGAACTATTTTAAGTGGACTTGGAGTGAAATATGACTACGGAACCGGAAAATTTACTAACTACACTGAAAGATACAGGATTATTGTTACAAAAATCTCAAATTAACTTCAAAAAATGTCCAGCAAAGAGACTGACAAAGGGTTATGTAGAAACACTTACAAAAACAATTGAAGATTATTGGACTAGGTGTAAAGGTACGCACCAAGAATTAGTAAAGGTCATTCCTATGGAAAAACAAGCTAACTTTTCCCACTTTGCAAACGAAGATTATTTTGTCGTCGAAGAGATATACCGTTATTTACAAGCCAACCTGAAGGATTTGTTAACGACCCTCACATTAACGAAGACATATGAAAGTACCCCAGCACAGGGCTCTGTGGAAAGTCAAGTGAAGTTACCAAGAGTACATACAACTACCTACATTTTCGGGTGTTTATGAAGAATGGCCTGCATTTCAAGATTTGTTTGTCTCGCTCGTGCACAATAACTCGGCACTTCGGCACTGAATAAGGAACAGAAGTTACATTATTTGAAAGGTAGTATTTGTGGAGAAGCAGAAGCACTTTTAAAGCACATACAAGTCACCGAAAGCAATTACACACAAGCGTGGGAGGTACTTAAGTCAAGATACGGCAATAAGAAGCTCATAGTGAATTATTTGTTGAAGAAATTGTTTTTATAAAAGAAAATTCCATCTCAAACAGCTAATAGATCGGGAGCCAGCAAGGTGTACGGGCCTGAACATATAAGAACTCTGGAATCAGTCTAGCTCGAAAGAACTTTCTGTTATCAATCGTTTGGTTCAAGTCTTACAGTCCAGATCGGTCACTGAAGTTTTTTATGACGTTCAGAAAAAAATAAAAAAGTCGTATTTGGGCCTAAACATATAAGACTCAAAATGAAATGTGGATATGAAAGTGAGTACATTGGACAACCCCATACTATTTTTTTTTCCTGAAATCGGTCACCGTCTCAAATCAGACGGGGGTCGAAAATCGTAAAAAATCTGTTTTGGGACTAAACACATAAGATGTCTGCAACCAAATTAAATCGATAGAATACACTTTACGATGTATAAAAAGTTCAGTCTTACAACGCGAATCGGTCACAGTTCCAAAATCAGACTACTTTTATAACCGAGGTATTTTCGCTGACGATGGGTGATAACTCGATAACCATTTAGGTTAGAGGTATAGTTACTTCGACAAAACTGAAGTACATAAAATTTCCAACAAAAAAGGCTATATTCATTTTTATAGTGGGATTAATAGATAAAGAGTAAATTGTAAAACTGTTTCTCATTTACATCGTTTTCGTCTACTTCTCCATAATCTTCAAGATTACAGGTATAGCTACTACGGTAAAAATAAAATACATCAAATTTGCAACATAAAAGGTTATATTCACTTTTAAAGTATAATTAATAAATAAAGAGTAAATTGAAATATATATATGTATATATTTGAATTTTTCATCTATCTATCTATCTATCAGCCGAAAGACGTCCACTGCTGGACAAAGGCCTCCCCCAAGGATTTCCACACCGACCGGTCCTGTGCGGCTCGCATCCAGCGGCTTCCTGCAACCTTAACCAGGTCGTCGGTCCACCGAGTCGGGGGCCTGCCCACACTGCGCCTTCCGGTGCGCGGTCGCCATTCGAGAACTTTACTGCCCCAACGGCCATCTGTTCTACGAGCTATGTGCCCTGCCCACTGCCACTTAAGTCTTCAATTTTTCATCAATTTTAATTTTTCATCTACTTGTTTATAAATTAAAAATGAGATTAATTGAGACTTAATAAAATGGATAAAATTTTCCACAAAAAAGTTTATATTCATTGTAATTGTGAGATTAACAGATAAAGAGTAAATTGTAAAACTGTGTCTCATAAATAAGTTTTTGCCTATTTCTCCATAACCTTTAAGATTAGTGGCATAGCTACTACGATAAAAATTAAGTGCATAAAATTTGCAACAAAAAAACGTTATATTAATATTCACTGTATTATGAATAGAAAAGAGTAAACTGGAAAAAATATTTTTTACATTAGAAATTCTGATCTGTTTGTTGATAAATTAAAGATTAGAGATATTGTGACTTGTGAAAAATATATATATTGTGGCTAGTATGTTTCTCGGACGCAGTGCGGAAATAGCCTAATTGATGTTCAAATGCAGGCTTATGCGACCGCCCTTTACCTTCCGACAACGGCACAAATCTCGCGTGTGAGCAGATTTCATTAGAGTAATTGTTTTAAGTCGCACATATTTTAGATTAGAAGTTCGGTGTAAACGTTTACGTTAATTTACGTAAATCTTGATCTGTTTGACGACGTAGTAAATGGTTTATGAGTGAAAATTGGCAACGAAAGGCCTTTTAATATGAAATGTGGTAACATCCCAAAATGACCAGTCTTTTTAAAAATAAACAAAAAAAAATTGTTAATTTCAAGGATTGTATTTAATGGAAAAGGAGTCCCGGAGATAAACCCATCATAAATACAGTTTACAGGATTTCACATCATATCACATACACATTGAGTTATGGAGATTTGCTTTTAGAAAAAAGATGAAGACACATGTGGTACCCAACAAAAAAAGGGTATTACTTTAAAAAGCAAGTTATTATATTATGTCTTATGTATGACGGAACGAAAAATGTATTTTCGCTTGAACTATGAGGTGCACCAGATTGTCAGAGAGTAGAGTGAGAGGGCAATACTATGGTATTACTTATAGTTATACTTCTCACACAGGTATTGGCAAACGCGCTCGCTAAACCCATTATTATAATCAAATATGATATAATAACTCCTTTAATCCCTTAAAATTTTAAACGCACTTTTTAACACCCTGTGTTAATTACATTTGTTCTCCTTTAGCAATTTCTTTAAACTAAATACAAAATTTTTGAGTAATAATGTGTTATTAGTAGTAAATATTAACTAGTATGCGCATACTTTCATGTATTTTTTTTGTTTATACAAAATATTCAGAGGAAACACCACGCGGGCAAATACCGCAGTGCGTCCCTCCTTTTGTCGCTGCCTCTATATAAGAAATCCGTGAGATACCAGCGTAGATTTTATTGTTAAAATGATTGTCTACAATAAATGGAAACGTCAACCATGAGAATAGTTTTTTAGTCTATTTTTTATTTATTTATTTATTATCTTTAAAATAAAATAAAATAGCCTTTTATTACTGAAAAAATACAGACTTATCAAATTAATATAATGCTTGTCAAAAATTCAGTCCGCCCTTTTGGCGAAGGCCTTCTTCAGTCTCTTCCATTCTTCTCTCTATCTGTAATCTTTAATTTATAATCAAATAGATGAAAAATCCAAATATAAAATTTATTTTTTCAATTTACTCTTTATCTATTAATTTTACAGTAAAAATGAATATGACTTTTTATGTTGCAAATTTGCTGTACTTTATTTTTACCGTAGTAGCTATGCCTGTAATATTAAAGGTTATGGAGAAGTACACGAAAACGTTGTTTGTGAGTTACATTTTACAATTTACTTTATCTATTAATCCCACAGTAAAAATGAATATAACCTTTTTTGTTGAAAATTTTATACACTTCAATTTTGCTGAAGTAATTATACCTCTAACCTAAATGGTTATCGAGTTATCGCCCATTGTCAACGAAAATACGTCGGCTATAAAAGTAGTCTGATTTTGGAACTGTGACCGACTCGTGTTGTAAGACTGAACTTTTTATACAGGGTAAAGTGTGTTCTATCGATTTACATTGGTTGCAGACATCTTATGTGTTTAGTGCCAAAACCGATTTTTTACGATTTTTGACCCCTGTCTGATTTGGGAAGGTGACCGATATCAGTGAAAAAAAAATGTTATGGGGTTGTCCAATGTACTCACTTTCATATCCAAATTTCATTTTGAGTCTTATATGTTTAGGCCCAAATACGACTTTTTTAATTTTTTCTGAACGTCATAAAAAACTTCAGTGACCGATCTGGACTGTAAGACTTGAACCAAACGATTGATAACAGAAAGTTCTTTCGAGCTAGACTGATTCCAGAGTTCTTATACGTTCAGGCCCGTACACCTTGCTGGCTCCAGTACTATAACCATATCAAAACGTTAATAGACACAACTAACGAATGCATATTTAGTCTGAAAAAACCTCAATATTTCAACTGATTCTTGGAATCCAGTAATCATATTTCTGGTTGTTCGGAAGTTGGACCCAGTGTCTCACCGTGAATGGGAAGAATTCGCCTACAGGGATATTTCTAAAGAATTACCTAAGTGGGAATATCTATCAAATTTTTTGCAAACAAAGTATCGTACACTAGAGCTTGTGACCGCACCGTCAAAAGAAAGACCTATCAAAACTAAAGAATATTCAGTCCATGTTTCTGTATCTGAAGCTTCCGCTGCTGCTTTCATACCAAGAAGTTGTAATATGTGCAATAAAAACCACATATTATGCCACTGCAAAGAGTTTATAAAGATGGATCTATGTGATGGAGATGTGAATATGTCAAGAGCAATCAGTTATGTTTTAATTGTCTGGCACCAGGACACTCAGCAAGAAGATGCCGTTTAACCATGTCATGTCGCATATGCCACAAGCGACACCATTCACTTATGCATCAAACGGCACCTACTACAACCAACAAACCAGATAATGTGCAAGCTCATCACAGTAATATAAAAGATCAAGAGAACACAATGCATGCAGATGAATCAAATGTGGAGTTAACTTCGCATTTTTCTACAAACACAAGTCTACGGCACTAGCACAACTATCTTAGCGACAGCCCGAGTACCAGTAAGAGATCAAAGAGGTCATACGACTATACAAAGAACATTGGTGGATTCACAGGCGACATTTATCAGTGAGTGAAAGAGCTGTTGAAGCTAAAGAGAAAGTCAGTAAACGGAACAATCACTGGTGTTGGTTCTTCGAAAACTGAAGTAAAACAAGCAACTCACCTAGAACTCCTATCAAGATACGATGACAGTTTCAAACTGAAATTAAAGGCTTACATTATGCCTACATCACTTACCAAACAATTACCGTCGAATACCATCTCTACAAACACCTGGCCACACCTGGAAGAACTCGTCTTGGCAGACCCCAGATTCAATTAACCTGGACGAGTAAATATGCTACTTGGCGTTGAAGTATGTGCCCAGATATTAAGAAGCGAACTCATCAAGGGTCCCCCAGGAACTCCATGCGCACAAAATACAACCCTGGGTTAGATTTTATTTGGAAACATACTAGATGAGAATAAGGTCGTAGTAATGCATCACAATCTCCATGCGCACAAAATACAACCCTGGGTTAGATTTTATTTGGAAACATACAAGATGAGAAACACAGAGATAAGGTCATAGTAATGCATCACAATCTGGATCTGGATGATATGTTGAAAGTAATGTGGGAGCTAGACAACGCTGAAGCAAAAGTCCTAACAGCAGATGAAAGAAAATGTGACGAAATCTACCAAGCTACACATTCCTGAATAGATGAAGGACGGTAATACTTACGAAGACAGACAAGCTTTTATCAACACAAGGAGAAACAAAAGAAATAGCACTAAGAAAATTAATACAACAAGAAAGGAGATTTGAAAAGAACAACAATCTGAAAGAAGAATATGTGAAGCTTATAGATGAATATACAGAGATGAATCATATGGAGGAAGTACCAAAAGAGGAAATAAATAAACCATCTGTATACCTACTGCATAACGATATTGTAAAAGAAGATAAATAAACGACTAAAGTGCGAGTAGTAGACAATACATCGGAAAAAGGGAAAAACGATGTCTCTCTAAATGACGAGCTGTTAGAAGGACCCCAAGTTTAAGAAGACGTGCGAAGTTTGATAATGAAGTGGTGCCTGAAGAAGATATGCTTTGTAGCTGACATACAGAAGATGTACAGAATGATTTTAGTCACCAAAGAAGACAAGGATCTACAGAAACTCGTTTGGCGGCGGAATACGAATGAACCTATAAAATACATTCAACTTACGAGAGTTACTTTTGGAACAGCAAACGCTCTATACCTGGCTGTCAAAATTTTGCACCAAGTTGCTAAAGATGAAGGTGACCATACTCCTGAAGCTACATATAAAGATGAATAAAGAAAATTTCTAGATGGACGATTTGATGGCAGTACACGATGATCTGTCATCAGCAATATTAACAGTAAAACAAGTTGAAGATATTCTGAAAAATGGAGGCCTCATTCTTCAGAAGTGAAGAATGGCCTGAAAATGGTGGAAGGGCCCAGAATGGCTAAGGAAAAAAATCAAGTATAGCAGACCAAACAATATCACTACAAACCTAGAGAGAAAGGAGTTAATACAAACACATCTAACTACAGAAAATGAAGAAGATAGTCTTGCTAAACAATTCAAAGATTTTGGAAGCTTAAAGGAACTTTTGAAAAAATGTAGAAGATTTATGAAGAGAAAATAAATGGAAAACAAAGATAAACCAATGACTACGAAGAAACTAGAGAAATCATTAAAATCAATAATTAAAATAGAACAGAAAAACAGTTTTGAAAGGGAAATCACTAATCTGAAAACAAAGAAAGTAGTAAGAAGGGACAGTAAATTGAAATCACTCCAGCCATACTTAAACGAAAAAAGCATTCCCAGAGTGGGCGGTAGACTACATCATGCTAATATAAATGAAGAAAGCAAACATCTAATGATTTTAGACGGCAAAAATGGTCTTGCAGCGCTGATTGTAGCCGATGAAAACGATGTACGGTGGAGTGCAGTTAATGCTGCTACTTACGAACAATGTTTTGGATTTTGAGGGCGAAACATTTTGTAAAATCTAAGATCCACAAATGTTTAATATGCGCTAAACAAAGTGCCGCCAGCAAAAATCAACCGATGGGCAATTTACCGAGTGTTAGGGTCAATCCATCGAGACCCTTTTTACATGCGTAGATTTCGCTGGTCCATTTCAGGTTTTGAGGTCTAAAGGCGGATAATGAAAACCAACAAAGCCTATGTGGCCCTCTTTGTATGTATGTGCACGGAAGCCATACACTAAAGAGTTGGTAGGAGACCTTACCACAGATTCCTTCATTTGAGCCTTCAATCGATTTGTTGCCAGACGCGGCAGATGCGCACATATGTGGAGCGACCAAAGAAGAAACTTTGTAGGAGCCAATAAGGAGCTGGCAGCAGCTTGGAGGGAAGCCAAGTTGGAATTCGAAGGCGCTGGCACTAGACGGCATTCAATGGCACTTTGTACCGACCTACAGTCCTCACATGGGTGATCTATGGGAAGCCGGAGTTAAGTCTCTGAAATATCACATGAATAAAATATTAACAACTCATTTGACCTTCGAAGAAATGACAACCATATTATGCCAAATTGAAGCGTGGCTAAATTCGAGACCCTTAGCCCCCTCGAAGATACGGATACTGAGGAGCTGGACATAGGGCACATTGTGCTCATCAAAACTGATAATCTTCCTCCTGGAAAATGGCCTACTCGTCCCTTGGGGGGCGGTATGTTGTACTAACCAATAGGATATAAGGCGATAAATCTATATTTTAAATTCAGTTGCATAAAGAAAGTTAAAACAACAGCACCTCGTTTCGTTAAATCAGAATTCCCTATAGAAACTAAACCTTAATAGCATTACACTATACCACAGACTTGTCAATTTAAGTCTGTGCACTATACTTATAATACTTTCTTACTTTCTTGTTTCATACTTTTCAGAGAGAGATTTTGTGTGAGTGACCCCAGCAAGCACTTTTTTCTTGGGGCTTCTAGGAGAATCCTACCTATCTCAAATTTTAGAGCATAATTAGAGCAATCATCATGCCAATTTGAGCAATCATACTTTTCGAGATACGAGCGCGAAAAGTATGATTGCTCAAATTTTTTCCCTTGGCATGATGATTGCTCTAATTATGCTCTAAAATTTGAGATAGGTAGGATTCTCCTAGGAACCCCAGGAAAAAAGTGCTTGCTGGGGTCACTGACACAGAGATTTTCCGTAGTCGGTTTTAGTTTTTTCTGGATAATTTTCTTATATTGAGTCTAGTAGCAACTGGGTTTATTCTTCAGTGTAATCGGTGTTAACAGCAAAGATTTTTTGAATTTGCCGCCATTTCTTGTGGACAGCTTTCGATGGCCAGAGTCTATCGGTTTTTCATAGCTTTGTATGACGCGTGCTTTTGTCGTTTAGGTACTATGACTGTCATATGAATAAAAGCTTACTTGTAGAAACAAAATAGGTATAGTCATGTACAGTATCCCCCAAAATATTAACCGTAGTAGATACACCAAGAGCAAGTAAACATATGATTGCGTAAAATTTATTAACAAATATTATGTCGAATGAAACAAACAGTTTGCCCTCTTATTGATCATACAAGGTTACAGATGTTTTCTCTCAATGCCAAATATTGACTGTTAGTAATAATTAATAAAAGCACAGATAGGTACAGTCAGTTTACCTACGTACCTGTGTAGCGAGCGACGCTACGATGTCTTGTCACTGAGCCTTATGGTGTGTTTACACGCTCGCGTGCAAATGCACCATTGGATACTACAATTAGGGTCAGTTCACACCGAGAGACTAACGACGACGAAGCAACTTTTTTTTTTAATTTAGCCGTTTTTTCGCGCTATCACTGAAATGAAGTGTCCCTGACCCCAGCAAGCACTTTTGTTTAGGGTTTCTAGAAGAATCCTACCAAAAATTTGAGCAATCACACTTTTCGAGTTACGAGCGCCTAAAGGTGTGCTTGCCGGGTGGATTTGATTGAATTAAGTATAAATAAGTTCTAAGTTTAAATGTGCGCCTCAACTCGCGTCTCGGTCTGAACCATAGAGATTTACCTAAATAAGTCTGATCCTTGTGTGGTTAACAAACAAGGTAAAAAACGTCTCCAAGTGATCATGAATTCATGAAGTGATCTTCCCCTGTTAATCACGTATTCTTTGTTCACCGATTTATTCAAATAAATAATAAAGATCGTATTGTACATTGAAGTGTGTAACATAAATCATTGATGTCAGCCTTACATAAAGTCTTTCCAGACAATACTTGGACCATTATTTTATTTAAAGGACACGTTTCATTTTGTGCCTGGACATGTACGTAGTACGAAAAATATAGAAAAATATAGGCTTTCTAGGAAAAATAATGAAAAAAATATTAGAAGCAGGGTTGCGTGGTTCAAGCATAATGTTTTGTCAGCACATTTTACAATGTAAATGGTAACACTGAAGTTTGCAATAGTAGGTCACGTTCAGAAATTACGGCTTCGTCCACATATTCCTCAGATGCTTTCTCTGACTCTGACTGAACACCCTTCTGTTCTAACTTCTGACATTGGTGTACGATTTTTAAAATCTGCGGATATGCCTTGCCTCTTTTACAGGCATAACAGCTGGTTTTCGAGTTACTTGTCGGACAACTAAATTATTAATTTCAATGGTATGTACAAAATCTAGTTTCTGATTGGGTGATTTATGTGTTGCGATTGTTAAATCTGAGAAACTAGATGAACCTCGTAAGGAAGGTAAATCGAAGGAAATGCACAATTAGAAAAGACTATGTTTCTAATGACTTATTTATGATGTTTAGTACACAGACAGGTCCAAGCTCCATAGTCCCGTGAAACGTCTCCTTTAGACAACTTTTGTACTTATAGAAAATTTTGAAAGTGACGTTAGTATTTATTTACTTTTTTACGTTGATTTTTGTTCATTATTATCTACAGTAAAAATCCAAGGTAAAAAAGTGCACAAAACTTATTTTAAAGTTAACTTTCATATAGTAGCACAGGATAGGTACCTAAAATTTTGCTTAGCAGGGCTGCGTTCAGAACCTGCACTCTGACAGCAACCCTTCATTCTGACAACAGGATAGTCTGGCAAACGAAAGCGTAACCTGGAATTTTATTAAAAGTTTTTACATGGCAACATAAAGAAGTTGTCAGAGGCTGTCACTGTTGAATGTTAGTGTGACTGTTAGTTATTGATACTTGTTGGCTGAATATTCATATTTATTATTTATTGTACTGTTGAGCGTAAGAAATGATATAATGATATTATTTGTAATGGCCATTCGTAAATGATAGGTTTTATGGTAATTTCAGATTTTTTAGTGCAGAAATAAACTGCAGATTATCAAAATCAGTTTATGAAGTAGACTGTTTTTATGTTTATAGATAAACAAGATGTACAAGGAGTTAATAAAATTGTAAAAAGCTAATTGTAAATTGTAATTTGAGCTAGTAAAAAAATTTATATTAAAGATTTATCACACAAGTATTAAATATATTTTTCCCGCTATAGGTTGGTAATACCACATGACGATTTTTTGAATTTGCCGCGCTTTCTCAGGTTACGCTTTCGTTTGCCAGACTCTAGCACAATACATATAAATCGCCTAAGTGTGAAAGAGAGGCTACAAAACGGTTGCTGTCAGAGTGCAGGTTCTGAACGCAGCCCAGTGGGGACACAGCCAGACATATTTTTATATTTAAAAACTTTTGTTCTACACTCAGGTAGAGGGAAGGCGAGGGGAGGGGAGGCAGGGGGTTCGAAACAGGACTTACAATATCACCCAGACAGTCGCTCCGATATTCTCGCCGCTGCTACTACTGTTCTCGTTCTCGCATTGTGTTCTCGTTGATTTGTTATTAAGTTTTTGTTACATTGTTGACTGTTACGTTTTCTACTGTTCGTTACGTTTGGACTGTTCCTGTTCTGCTGTTAAGTGTTGACGAAATGCCGCGATTGACAGAGTTCTCACCTCGAGAAATAGCCGACATGCATTATTATTATGGCATGTCACATGGTCGCACAACAGTCGCTCGGACTGCATACATAAATGCTTTCCCGGGCAGACTCATACCCTCAGCTCGAAATTTTCAAGAGATTCATAGGAGGCTCTCCAACATTGGACTTGGTTTGGCACGAGATCGCCGTGAGCAACCAGCTGTCGTTATTGACAATGCGATAGAAGAGGCCATTTTAAACGATCTGTTTGCTGACCCTACAACAAGCATAAGACGATTAGCGTTGCGTCATGGCATATCGAAGACGTCTGTCTGGCGAATTTTGAAAAAGGAGGGATTGCATCCTTTCCATTACCAACGAGTACAACATTTACACGAAAATGTAGATAATCGTCCAAGATGCGTAATGTCGACGTGGATTCTAAGAAAAATTAGAGCTGACCCAAATTTTCCCAAACGCATTTTTTGGATGGACGAAGCGACATTTACCCGAGACGGCATTACAAACTGCAGAAATTTGCACCAGTGGTCTCACGAAAATCCACGATTGAAGCGGGCATCTACTTTTCAAGTAAAATTTTCAATAAACGTATGGGCAGCCTTAATCGACGACATTTTAATTGGTCCAGTCATTTTACCCACAACCCTAAATGCTGAACGTTTTTTAGAATTACTACAAAATTTAATGAACGTTATCTCCTCGGGCCCATAGCTCAAAGAGGCTTCAGACCTGAAAAAACCCTTTGTACCTGAAAAATGATTTCTTATTTTGACACTCACAACATTTGTACCGCTGTCTGTGAGGAATGATTGACAAAAGAGTTTGGGCCATACGGCGCCATCTTGAAAATTTGTTTTTCCATTTTTTTGATAATTTGGCTTTTCTCCGACCAGATTTGAAGGCCTAACACGCATTACATATCATTTGTAACGGGGCTGGTGTACTCAGTTTGTTTCTAGATTGTCTAGATTTTCTGTAATTAACCTCCAAAAAAAAGCCCGACGGGCTTTTTTTCCCATGCTAATTACAGAAAAACTAGGTACTCTACATACCAGTTTATTACATCAGCCCCGTTACATATGATATGTAACGCTAGTTAGCCCTTCAAATCTGCTCGGAAAAAGGCCTAATAATAAAAAAAGGGAATAACATTTTTCAAGCGTTACTCCGTCGGGCCCATAAACTTTCATCGATAACTCCATAACGAGTGCGGTACAAATGATAAGAATGAAGTATTACTGAAATATTTTGCTGGTACAAAGGTTCTATGAACTTATTTTGTTAATATCTGCAGTAATTATGGAGAAATTCAAAGCGAAAGTTTGTATGTAGCTCACGAAATAGGGTGACAATGATTGTTAATGTTATTGGAATAATACTGGTTAGTACTAAAATGTTAGGTAGGTAAAAATTATTACGAAATAATCACAGATAAATCAATCTAGGTACCTGCAGTAACCTTATTACCAAAAAAAATGAAATATTGTATTATAAATAAAATATTATCAAAAAAATATGCATCCATCGAAATTCTTGTTAAGAATTATTGGTTGTTCGACCCAATGGTCATAACAAAAGTTAGATAACGCTTGTTAACATAATAATACATAAATAATACGGTCATTATGTTAACAAAATAATAGAAAAAAAAATAAGTTATTTAGGTAACAAAATAAAATGAATGAGCGAAGGATTTGTTAGGTGGGGAACAATTTTAGGTTTTTATTTGAAATTTTTCATAAATGTCCTAGTTTGCAACTATAAATTTTAATGCATTTAATTAAGTTCCTGAGAGATGAAGAGAAATTGGGATTTTTGAAATTGTATTAGGTATTAGTTCACCATTCGTAAAATTAATTTATAAAATAGATGCCTTTACCAACTTATCACAGACTACTGAAAATGCTTGCCTAACTTATTTTTACTCTGGAGTGATTGCTATGGCTATGAATAATCGAAATTATGGTTCAATTTAGTAATAAGGGTCGGAACAGATACTTAACTATTAGTGTAATAAATACCTACTCCGAATCGGAACATCATAAGGTTACTATAGCCAAAATGCCTTAGGATAAACGGGATTATAAGTTTTATGTTTACATAAAACAATATTAAAACTGTACAAAATCTATTTGATGAGAGTCTTTTACTTAAAGTATTTTAAATGGTTTTATTATAAATAAAGTTAAACATAGTGGGGTTTTATACGTAATCCAATGTGTATGGGGAGGTAAAATTTGATGATTAAAGGAAATCACTTGGCACACGTGTATATTAAGTAAATAGAAGCTGATTTAGCCCAGAAGCCACCCCTCACCCCCTGGCAGGTGATGACGGAGGGCGTACAAAGTCTCACTTTGGCGTGCTTTAGAAAAAAAACTATCTATTTGACCTATCATCTTGAACTTGGTGTCGTTTTCGAATAAACCGAGAATGTAGCTTTAATTTTTGGCATAATTTTTGTTCAATTTACTACATTTATTGTGAAAAAAAAATAAGAAAATGAAAAAACTCCAAAAAATCTACTAGATTTTGCTTTAATATGCTATCGTTTAAAAAATATGCACTAGTGGCATAAATAAAAAATATTGGTAACACAAGATATTACAAGACGAAAAAGAATTAATGTTGTCCATATTCTATGCTCTAACAGGAGGTGATACCATTTCAGCCTCTAATGGAGGAGGAAAGAAAACCGCGTCGTAAGCCTGGAATGTTTCTCCTCCAGCAACTCTCGGTTTTAAAACGATGGGTTGTGGAGACATTGAAAGCGCCAAAAAAATTTGGAAAAATTTATTATAACCATGTGCGCCTATGACAAGACAGTTTGAATAAAACGATATTTTTGTATTGTACATAGATTTCTCTGTTTGGGTATAAAATTATTTTAAATTGATTTGTTTTTAATATGTTTAAGATCCAGCTACTGCACCAGCTTAACCCATTGCAGGCGAGAATCGTACTCTTAAAGTTAAGGACAAATTAAAAAAAAATCATCATCGGAAGACAGTTTTCAAAAATATCTTCTGAGAGCAGTATACCAGGGTGTCCACGTATGGGATCAGACATTAGTGCCCGTTCAAAATCTCTCACGTCCGGCTCAGTGAAAGTGGGAAATAGCTACAAATAATCAGTAGATGGTCTACTGCTGTGGCTGCTACCGCTTGTTTAGAGCTAATTCGGTGCAAATGCAATTCAAACCACATTGTGGCGTTAAATACAACTGTCAAAAAAGACAAATAAACTGCCCCGAATTATGCCTTTGCAGTGAAAAATGTCGTTCTGAGGAATGAGCACTCAACTAGAACAAAGGTATACTCGTTATTCATTAGTGATGGGGTTTCCGGCCTAATAAAATAGAAGCTTCCCTATTCTCAACTAGTTGTTGTGCAAGTGAGGTACTTATACATCTAAATTCTGGACAAAGGGATCGCCCACCCTTTAGGATACGGAGCAAAATATTTATGAGGGAACAGGAAATGGACTGCAATATTTTTTTGAAACAAAAATAGCAGGTTCGATTTTTGATATATTTTTTTTTGTCTGACATATCGTCCCTCGCACCACTAAGTCACGTATCTCAGTTTTTTGATGATTTGAGTTAGGACTGCCGCTGACTTCCTTGGGTCGTTCTCTATGTTTTCCTTTAACTCACGCTTCTGTATGAATAGTGGTTCTCATGATATTGGTATTTACATAGTTAACCTATCTAAAAAAAATCCAGAAAAAAATTCAACTAAGGTTTTTAATCAAAACCTGTTTGAAGACTTTGATAAAATATTATATCCTATCTCATATAGGATTTTTAGTGAAATGTTATTTACTTAGGCAATGAGATACGATACGATATTATTATACTGTTCTTTATTTTGGCGGGAGATAGACGGTTAATATGTTGTAAGGCCGCGGGTGTACTCATCTGATCCGGTCAGATCCGACAGCCCAGCCCCGCCCACCTGTCGGTCCTTTTAAAAACTGTCGGATGTACGCGGGTGCACTGGTCCGGTGAACTGTCGGACAGAAATAGTCATTCCACCGTTTTAGCCATAAAGTAAGCGTCGTCGCGACAATGGTATTTGAATAGTGTTGTGCGCAGTACATGTGTGCCCGGCTTTTAGCCAACACCAATTATTGATGTTATTGTTATTAATACAGCGTAAAAGTATAAGCATACCTATGCTTGAGTCCTCTATATTGATCCACTATATGTAAAACTTAATTTGGAGATCGCTATCGGCGAAAAGAAATGTATAAATAACGAATCTAGTCAATTTAGGAAAATTAAATGGAATAAACGTAACCCTGAACAAATTGAAACCTACGAAGAGTATTGTTATAAAAACCTGTCCAACTTGTTATACTCTAGTCATTGTATTTACTGTGATAAAAATAAAATAGTATGTGAAAATATTAACGAACATAGAATTATAATTAATAGCATATATGACAGATTAATTAATGTTTTACAGAATGCAGCAGTCTTAAGTTCTCGTTCTCAGTGCGGTGCTAGGGAACGAAAAAAGGCTAGTCAGATACCTGGTTGGAATTTCCATGTGAAGGAAAGTCATAGCATAGCTAGGATGTATTTTTCTTTTTGGATGGAATGTGGTAAGCCAACCTCTGGGGAAATACATCAAAATATGATTAACAGTAGAAAGATATTTAAAAATAAGTTAAAATGGACGCAATGTAATGAAGAAGGCATCAGAATGAATATATTAGCAATGAGTAGAGCCAATAAAAATTTTCCACAATTTTGGAAAGCTGTTAAAGCCACCAATGGAAAAAATACCTTACCAGTTAATGTGAACGGTGAAAAAGATCTGGTTATTATTGCAAATATGTTTGCAAAGCATTTCAAGGTGGATCCGTTGGGTGTTGGTAATGTGCCCGACGTTGAGCCGGTCGTGCCTGGTGAAGACCTCCAAATTACTCCTGACACTGCCTTGCGTATTGTACGTCAGATGAAGCGCGGAAAATCGCCTGGGCACGATGGGCTTAGTGTCGAGCATATTATCAATGCAAGTGATGTGGTGTTTGGGATACTGGCTGATTTATTTAATATGTGCATTAGGTATTCTTATCTACCAAATGCGCTTATGAAAACAGTAGTAGTCCCGGTGGTAAAAAATAAGACGGGCGACCTCTCCGTCCTAAAGAACTATAGGCCGATATCGTTGGGAACTATCGTTGGCAAAATCTTCGAGAGAGTTTTGCAGCCTGAATTGGTGGATAATATAGAGATTGATGAATCGCAGTTTGGTTTTCGTGCCGGACTCTCAACGGATTCTGCAATACTGGCTCTTAAACACACGTTAAGTTATTATCATAAGAGGGACACATCTATATATGCATGCTTCCTCGATCTTAGCCGTGCGTTTGATCTCGTTAACTACAGAATCTTATGGAACAAGCTTGCACGCACTAATGTTCCTGCCAGTGTTGCGAAGCTGTTGAGATTTTGGTACGAGAACCAAACTAATCATGTGAAATGGGGCGACGCACTGTCTAGTGACTTCAGACTAGACTGTGGCGTAAGCCAAGGGGGGTTAACGTCACCAGACCTATTTAACCTCTACGTAAACCAGCTCATCGGGGAACTGAAGAGCACCAGAATCGGTTGCCATGTTGGTAACGTGTGTGATAACAGCTTGAGCTACGCGGACGATATGGTGCTTCTCAGTCCCTCGATTAATGGCCTTCGCAACCTCCTTTCAATTTGTGAGTCCTATGCTGGGAAGCACGGGTTGAAATATAACGTCGCTAAAACGGAGGTACTGGTTTTTCGGAAGGGTAAGGGTCCTGATCATGTGCCGCCGGTTTTTCTGTATGGCTCGCCAGTTCAGGTTGTGACTCGGTTCAAATATTTAGGCCATGTGTTGAATGAACACCTAAATGACGAAGAGGATATGGAACGTGAGCGTCGGGCTCTCGCAGTGCGCTGCAATATGCTTGCTAGGCGCTTCGCTAAATGTACGGAAGACGTAAAAGTGACCTTGTACAAGTGTTGCAGCTACATAAGCCCAAAGACGTACACGTTTAAGTTTGAACTCATCTCTGTTAATATCTTAAGGAGCGTGATCTAAGTCCAGTTAATCGACGCCTAATAACACTGTTGCTAAAAAAAATTGCGGCGCTCGCCGCCCTCCATGTGCCGCCCCTGTCCATGTGCCGCCCGGGGCCATGGCCCCCCCGGCCCCTACCACGCTACGCCACTGACTTTCTGCCTCGCACAATCAAACTGTGGAATGAATTGTCGCCTGCAGTATTTCCGGACCGATACGACATTCAAACCTTCAAGAAAAAAGCGTACTGCCATATCAAAGGCCGGCAACGCACTTGTGATTCCCCTGGTGTTGCAGGTGTCTATGGGCGGCGGTAATCACTTACTATCAGGTGATCCGTCTGCTCGTTTGCCACCTCTACCATAAAAAAAAATAACTTCTATGCCAACGCAGTCAAGAAATAGGTACGGCCGTTTATGCCGCATATTCAGACACTCGCATGGGAATCAAAACCTTTAATGATTAGTTATATTTTATTACATATAGGTTGAAAATTCCTGTCATATTAAAACCTTACGTATTGTAAGATCACCAACGCTTCAATTTATATTTGTCGTCCTTGTTTCTTATCTATCAATGTAAATGACAATCGATAATTTGAAACTCAAATGTGCCTTATACTCACAGCACAAAGTCAGTTTTTTTTTATGTGATAGGTGGCAAATGAACAGACGGATCACCTGATCAGTTATTGCTTGACCTAAAAAAATAAGAGCGGCAATGTCGCAATCTCCCGCGAGTCGCCGTAATTATTCAAAAAATTGGCGGGAAAAATCAGTTTTTAGCGTCTACCGCTGTAACTATAACGTTTGGGATTCTAGTTTTTTTTGGGCAGAATGCTCTAATTTTGCTCTAAATCTGAGCATAAGAACCAGTCTTGTATTCGTATTAGTTTCAAAGCTATACAGCTTTTTTACTTTTGTCATGTCCATCCAGCAAGGAAAGAACATTGGCTCGTAGCACAAAGAGTACTGATTTTTGGGATACAAAAATAATTGAGCATAGGTTTCTAGAGTTGCTCTAAATCCTGGCATAAAAATTTTGAACCAAGATGCTGTAATTGCTGAGATCTGATGTGACTGCTAGAAAGATTTGTGAAAATAACGTGAAGCAGGTTTTGCGTTCTAGCGAGATAACTATTGACGTGACATTCATGAAACTTTGCAGTCCGACTCACTTTATAATGTTCTAAATCTGTGCATCAAAATTTTTTCCCAAGTCTTCGTAGTTTTTGTGCACCAGTTGTGCTTGCTGGGTAGAATTCCATCGAGCAAGCACACCTTTAGGCGCTCGTATCTCGAAAAGTATGATTGCTCAATTTTTTTGCTCTAATTATGCTCAAAAATTTGAGATAGATAGGATTCTCCAAGGAGCTCCAGGAAAAAAGTGCTTGATGGGGTCACTTACACACTGTAGGATCGTAAGTGGAAAATTATTCGGATATTGAAAAACAAAGTTATCACAAAGTCTCGTATCTGTTTTCAAAAATAAAAAAAAATATTACTAATACAACTAAGTGAGTAGGTAATATATCAAATGAAAGCAGAATCTTTACTCTATATATAGGTATATTAGTTTTATTACAGCATGTCCTTGGAATTAAAATATAATAGAAGTTTGAAATTCCCTAACTGAATAACGGTTGTTTTGAAGAACTTGCAAAAATGAGATACGTGAGTTAGTGGTGTGAGGGACGATATGTAACTAAAAATTTTTGGTTTTTGGACTTTTCACTTTTTTGTGCTATAAGCTTTGCTTGTTGCCACATTTCATGATTCTAGGTATACGGAAAGTACCTTATAGGTTTTGATTCCCATGCGAGTGTCCAAATATGCGGCATAAACGGTCGTATCTCTTGATTGACTCGGCACAGACGTTTGATTTTTTCACATCTTCAAGGGATTGCAGGCCTGAGTATTTGATATAAATTTCAACTTGATACGTCTACGCGTTCCTGAGAAAAAGGGTCTTGTCAGACAGACAGACAGACAGATAGAGAGACAGACAGATAGACAGACCGACGGACAGACGGACGGACGGGCAACGAAGTTGTCCTATAAGGGTTCCTTTTTACCTTTTGAGGTATGTAACCCTAAAAATTAAAGATGCTATCAGAAATATATCGAAATAAAACTTTAGAAAATATCTGATAATGAATGAAACTTTAAACATCGGCGACGTAAAAAACAAATACTGAATGGTTTTGTCTATGCTTTAAAAAAAAACTTGTTTCATGCCCATTTTAGAAATGTACAATACTTGTACATTTTCCTAGCAAACATTGAGTGAATTACTATTTTTGACTTAAAGGTGCTGATTAAAAAAAAAACATTATATTCGAGCTTTTTGACACAAAATTATTTAGAATGACCAAGAATAGAAAGGATATCATGTGAGTGTTCTATAAGGTTACCGTGACCTGAGATAAAAAAAAGAAAATAAAACCGGCCAAGTGCGAATCGGACTCGCGCGTAAAGGGTTCCGTACCATCGAACAAGAAACTCCAAAAAACACGTCTTTTGTATGGGGATTTTTTTTAAATATAATTTTTTTTAATTTTTTAAATATAATTTCATTTTATTATATTTTATTAGTGACTATAGCAATACAAACTCTGTGAGCATTTCAAGCGTCTACCTGTTGCCATAATTAAGATCGAGCAAAAAACGCCAAAAATACACGTTTCTAGTAGGGGAGCCCCTTTAACTTTTAATTTATCTGGGGACACGGAATTACCCCCGCCAAGACGAGCCAAGCGAAGCGCAAGGGCACTACCTACCTTTTCTCGAAACGCTTCGTCGTTTTTTTAAACTCTCATAACTTTGCTTTGGACGAGCCAGGCGAAGCGCAAGGGCACTACCTACCTTTTCTCGAAACGCTTCGTAGTTTTTTTGAACTCTTATAACTTTGCTTTGGATGATGCTAAATATTTAAATTTTTCAAAATAGAATGCCATCAGTACAATCATTAAACATACAAAGTTTGAATGTCGTAGCTATTATACTTAAGATTTTATTAATGTCTCAAAACTCACGATTTCGTCACTGACTCACTGGATTGACTCACCAAGTGGCTCACCAATTACTTATTAATGGCAAACCAAATCACCGACTCAACAAAATCCCCAAAGCTACTTTCCCACCGTCACAGGAATCCATATGTTACGCTTTTAGTATTAGTGATATTGTAACAGAAATTAATTCACTCAAACTCGGGAAGGCTTCAGGTTTTGATGATATCTCAAATTTTAGAGCATAATTAGAGCAATCATCATGCCGAAGGAAAAAAATTGAGCAATCATACTTTTCGAGATACGAGCGCCTAAAGGTGTGCTTGCTGGATGGAATTCTACCCAGCAAGCACAACTGGTGCACAAAAACTACGAAGACTTGGGAAAAAATTTTGATGCACAGATTTAGAACATCATAAAGTGAGTCAGACTGCAAATTTTCATGAATGTCATGTCAATAGTTATCTCGCTAGAACGCAAAACCTGCTTTCTAAAATATGGTAAAGGTGGCAAATGAACAAACGGATCACCTGATCAGTTATTGCTTCACCTAAAAAAATAAGAGCGGCAATGTCGCAATCTGCTGCAAGTCGCCGTAATTATTCAAAAAATTGGCGGGAAAAATCAGTAAATATAACGTTTGGGATTCTATTTTTTTTTGAGCAGAATGCTCTAATTTTGCTCTAAATCTGAGCATAAGAACCAGTCTTGTATTCGTATTAGTTTCAAAGCTATACAGCTTTTTCACTTTTGTCATATCCATCCAGCAAGAAAAGAACATTGGCTCGTAGCACAAACAGTACTGATTTTTGGGATACAGAAATAATTGAGCATAGGTTTCTAGTGTTGGTCTAAATTCTGGCATAAAAATTTTTAACCAAGATGCTGTAATTGCTGAGATGTGATGTGACTGCTAAAAAGATTTGTGAAAATAACGTGAAGCAGGTTTTGCGTTCTAGCGAGATAAATATTGACGTGACATTCATGAAAATTTGCAGTCCGACTCACTTTATGATGTTCTAAATCTGTGCATCAAAATTTTTTCCCAAGTCTTCGTAGTTTTTGTGCACCAGTTGTGCTTGCTGGGTAGAATTCCATCCAGCAAGCACACCTTTAGGCGCTCGTATCTCGAAAAGTATGATTGCTCAATTTTTTTCCTTTGGCATGATGATTGCTCTAATTATGCTCTAAAATTTGAGATAGATAGGATTCTCCTAGGAGCTCCAGGAAAAAAAGTGCTTGTTGGGGTCACTTACACACTGTAGGATCGTAAGTGGAAAATTATTCGGATATTGAAAAACAAAGTTATCACAAAGTCTCGTATCTGTTTTCAAAAATAAATAAAAAATATTACTAATACTATTAAGTGAGTAGGTAATATATCAAATAAAAGCAGAATCTTTACTCTATATATAGGTATATTAGTTTTATTACAGCATGTCCTTGGAATTAAAATATAATAGAAGTTTGAAATTCCCTGACTGAATAACGCTTGTCTTGAAGAACTTGCAAAAATGAGATACGTGAGTTAGTGGTGCGAGGGACGATATGTCATCACGGGTAGGACGCACTGGTTGAAGACTTTTGTCTTCAGGCATTGTGGTATTGGCGACGTGAATATGTGACGAAGCTTGCCGAATGCTGCCCAGCTTAGCTGTATTCTTCTACTGGCCTCCCTCTCGAAGTTGTTTCTACCTAACTGCATGATTTGCCCGAGGTAGGCATATTCTTAAACAGCTTCGAGAGGTTTACCCTCGACTATAACCGGACTCGGGACGATGTGTTTATTTAAAATAATTTTATACCCAAACAGAGAAATCTATGTACAATACAAAAATATCGTTTTATTCAAACTGTCTTGTCATAGGCGCACATGGTTTTGATAATTTTTTCCAAAATTTTTTTTGGCCCCTTCAAAGTCTCCACAACCCATCGTTTTAAAACCGAGAGTTGCTGGAGGAGAAACATTCCAGGCTTACGACGCGGTTTTCTTTCCTTCTCCATTAGAGGCTGAAATGGTATCACCCCCTGTTAGAGCATAGAATATGGACAACATTAATTCTTTTTTGGTCTTGTAATATCTTGTGTTACCAATATTTTTTATTTATGCCACTAGTGCATATTTTTAAACGATAGCATATTAAAGCAAAATCTAGTAGATTTTTTGGAGAGTTTTTTCATTTTCTTATTTTTTTTTCACAATAAATGTAGTAAATTGAACAAAAAATATGCCAAAAATGAAAGCTACATTCTCGGTTTATTCGAAAACGACACCAAGTTCAAGATGATAGGTCAAATAGATAGTTTTTTTTCTAAAGCACGCCAAAGTGAGACTTTGTACGGCCCTCCCTCATCACCTGCCAGGGAGTGAGGGGTGGCTACTGGGCTAAATCAGCTTCTATTTACTTAACATATACGTGTGCCAAGTGATTTCCTTTAATCATCAAATTTTACCTCCCCATACACATTGGATTACGTATAAAACCCCACTATGTTTAACTTTATTTATAATAAAACCATTTAAAATACTTTAAGTAAAAGACTCTCATCAAATAGATTCTGTACAGTTTTAATATTGTTTTATGTAAACATAAAACTTATAATCCCGTTTATCCTAAGGCATTTTGGCTATGGTAACCTTATTATGATGTTCCGATTCGGAGTAGGTATTTATTACACTAATAGTTAAGTATCTGTTCCGACCCTTATTACTAAATTGAACCATAATTTCGATTATTCATAGCCATAGCAATCACTCCAGAGTAAAAATAAGTTAGGCAAGCATTTTCAGTAGTCTGTGATAAGTTGGTAAAGGCATCTATTTTATAAATTAATTTTACGAATGGTGAACTAATACTTAATACAATTTCAAAAATCCCAATTTCTCTTCATCTCTCAGGAACTTAATTAAATGCATTAAAATTTATAGTTGCAAACTAGGACATATAGGGTGCTTCTAAAATATATGCCACGGCTGAAATGGGAGAAAGTATCAAGTATACTGATCACGAAAATGAGAAATTCATGTCCGGAAATTGTTATTTTTTTTTCTATACAAAAAAATTACAATCATAAAAATAAATTGCTTTACTTTATTAAGCCATCCCGTAGTGTGTTGAATGAAAACTAGGCGCGCGGAAACTGCGTAAACGCTCCGACGTTGCGGCTAGACATCAAACAAAGTCGGTCCTTGTGTCATGCCGCACAAGGCTTTGATTTCTGTCGTCCGCACCCCTTTCGCATCACTCGCGCGGGGGCGGGGCGCGACCCGGCGGGGGCAAGCGGCGCTCGCGCCCTTCGTACAGTTCAGAGGAGGTCAGTTCGCTATGCGCAGCAGTGACGCGCAGTCGCGACGCGAATGTTTTGCACCACCCGTGAACACCCCCGCCCGCGAGTGAGATAACCATGTCACCCAGACGTAGGTACATACAAATCAAGAGGTGGTGAAATGGTACTTTGCTACCGCGAGTGCAATAACATCCCTGCGCATGCCGTAAACAAAGGTATGGTCAGTCAGCCACCAGTGTTATGTTGTGTAAAAGATTGTAAATAAGGTGATGATACTCTGCTACCGCGAGTGCCGAACTGCCGAATAACATCCCTGCGCATGCCGTAAACCTGCATGAGCAAAGGTTTGGTGTAAGAGTCAGCCACCAGCAGCGTTGTGTTAATCTTGTAAATAACGTGATGATAATCTGCTACCGCGAGTGCAATAACATCCCTGCCTATGCCGTAAACTCGTATGAGCAGGTTTGGCGTGAGTCAGCCACCAGTGATACTTTACAGTACGTAATTTGACAGTCCAAAGCCTGTCAAAGTGTGATAGTAAGTTTATCACCTTGTTACGTGAATAAGCCGTTTTAATAATTGGTAAGTTTGTTTATTCTGCTTTACATTCCATTTAAAGACAATCAGCTGATCACTAAAATAACCTGTCGAAAGCGACACGAGCGTGCGTTGCTTTCATTTAGCGAAATGACATCGAGTTCATTCATGATTTCATGGCGGAGCGTACGTACTTGACGGACCGTGTTATGCAAAATTAAATCAAGGTAAACAAAATTTGTTTACTCTCCCAAATCAATTTAAAGACTCCGGGGTACGATTTGTTTTTACTATTGTAATCTATATTCATGACTCTTACTCCCATTTCAGCCGTGGCATATATTTTGGAAGCACATTATATATGAAAAATTTCAAATAAAAACCTAAAATTGTTCCCCACCTAACAAATCCTTCGCTCATTCATTTTATTTTGTTACCTAAATAACTTATTTTTTTTTCTATTATTTTGTTAACATAATGACCGTATTATTTATGTATTATTATGTTAACAAGCCTTATCTAACTTTTGTTATGACCATTGGGTCGAACAACCAATAATTCTTAACAAGAATTTCGATGGATGCATATTTTTTTGATAATATTTTATTTATAATACAATATTTCATTTTTTTTTGGTAATAAGGTTACTGCAGGTACCTAGATTGATTTATCTGTGATTATTTCGTTATAATTTTTACCTACCTAACATTTTAGTACTAACCAGTATTATTCCAATAGGTAACATTAACAATCATTGTCACCCTATTTTGTGAGCTACATACAAACTTTCGCTTTGAATTTCTCCATAATTACTGCAGATATTAACAAAATAAGTTCGTAGAACCTTTGTACCAGCAAAATATTTCAGTAATACTTCATTCTTATCATTTGTACCGCACTCGTTATGGAGTTATCGATGAAAGTTTATGGGCCCGACGGAGTAACGCTTGAAAAATGTTATTCCCTTTTTTTTATTATTAGGCCTTTTTCCGAGCAGATTTGAAGGGCTAACTAGCGTTACATATCATATGTAACGGGGCTGATGTAATAAACTGGTATGTAGAGTACCTAGTTTTTCTGTAATTAGCATGGGAAAAAAAGCCCGTCGGGATTTTTTTTGGAGGTTAATTACAGAAAATCTAGACAATCTAGAAACAAACTGAGTACACCAGCCCCGTTACAAATGATATGTAACGCGTGTTAGACCTTCAAATCTGGTCGGAGAAAAGCCAAATTATCAAAAAAATGGAAAAACAAATTTTCAAGATGGCGCCGTATGGCCCAAACTCTTCTGTCAATCATTCCTCACAGACAGCGGTACAAATGTTGTGAGTGTCAAAATAAGAAATCATTTTTCAGGTACAAAGGGTTTTTTCAGGTCTGAAGCCTCTTTGAGCTATGGGCCCGAGGAGATAACGTTAATCAAAATTTACCCATGTTGATGGAAGATGTTCCCCTGGCTACGAGACGGCGGCGGGCGTGGGCGTATGTATCTCCAAATGGATGGATGTCCTGCACATTATGCGCGGGAGGTGCGGCGATTTTTTAACGAAAATTACCCGAACCGTGGATTGGCCGAGAAGGGCCAAGTTTTTGTCGGTATATAGGTAGTAATAGTATAAAGCGTTTCAACAAATAGTTTCTATGCCGTTATGTTGGCTCCCCTGTCTATCAACGACATCAACACGCGAAGACCCAAAGAGTAATATTAGCGAAGACCCTTCTACCGATTTTGTTAGTGTGTATCTGCGTTCTATGTAGTGTGTGTCTGAGTTCTATGTAGTGTGCGTGGAAAACATTGCTGCCAACATAACGGCATAGGAACTATTTGTTGAAACGCTCTATAATCAATGACAAAGAGTAATATTAGATCAATGACATGGAAGTGACGGTCAAGTAATGGTGTATATCTTGAAAAATTAAAATATATAGGTACGTTACGTGTAAAAAAATTAAAATAACTTAACTAAGATTATTTCACGTGAATTACACAGAGGGACAGCCAATATTTAATTAAAAACAACTGTGTTACATAGAAAGACAACTGAGTTACCGTAATTTGCAAATAAATACAATATTTTAATTCAATTAGTATGTTTTTTTAGAACATAATTCTTTTTCGGTAGCTACTGATAGCAGTTTCATTTAATACAATACAATACAATAAATTTATTGGCAACATACATATTGCAGGTCAAATTCAAAGCAGAACATTAACAATTAATGCCATTAAGAACATTAATTAATTAATGAAAGCCAAGTAATGTCTTTCATAATAATAATACAAATAATGTTATTACGATATAAAGTAATAATAAAAAATAAAATCTCGATATAAATAACTAAAAGAAATTAAATCATTCATTATCAATAATATATAAATCAATAATTTACATGTTGAGCTAAGAATATCGCCTTCGTTTGAACTTCGTTTGAAAGGGACCCTTTTAACCCCTCAATTAAAAAAATGGGTCACTTATTCTATTTCTGAACCATTTGCTTCCCGAACCATGAGATTCGATCAGCCTTTAATCAGAGCATAATAAAGACTAAAAATTAGACATTCAGTTTTCTCATGAGTATTTTTTCAATATTTAATAAAACAACAAGAAAAATACAGAATGGTCTTTATTTTCTTTTTAAATAAATTAGCAATGTAAATACAGGTACAATTTAGATAATGTTATTTACAAAGCAAAAGTAAAAATATAATTTTCAAAGAGAAACAATATTTTTATAAATAAAAAAATATCGCTGAAAGCAACTGCCAATCGATGTTGCCATGTATAAAAAATAAAATTATCTGAATCTGACAAGGATGGTATCGTTATTTTTTATTGAGAAGTATGTGAGATCTTTCATCATGTTATCCAAGGGTATTTCAACCCCTTGCATTTGTTCGTCCAGAAGACTTAGTACGGGAGTGCCGGTCTGACCAGGTGTTGAGAACAGTCTTTGTGCCAGTGTGACCAGTTTTTGAACAGCCATTGAGGATGGGAATTTCTTCTTGACGGATTTTCCATTTTCGTCTTTTAAAGTTATCTCAATCAGTTGAGATGTGAGAGTCTGGTTTTTCTGTTGTTTTACAAGGAGGCTGTCGTCTGGAATGCCGTATTCTGAAAAGGAAAATAACATAAGATAATGCACACCAATCTTGTACTGCAGAATGTTTATTTATTGGTCATTCCATTTCATTTTGGGAATAGGAAATAACTTTTTCACAGGCACCGTTTTGACATAGAAAATGGCAACTTAGCTATGAGTGTAAATATTATAAAACTTTTTTTTAACCCTGATTTTACAATATTTTGAGCAGTACTCACTGGTAATTAATTCGTTGAATCGACAGTGCTCTATGTCAAACTCAAGTTTTTTCTGTGGGTCGTTTTGAGCCAATTTCCACTCAGCACCATACATTTTCATGTAGTCATACTCTGCGCCCCTGCGTTGCTCCCGCGTGATCGTTGAGCCGTTTAGTTCCTGTGGTAATTAATAATGTTAATAATGAGGCCATTCTAAATTACTTTGGTAATTTTTCTTCATGCGGGTTAACTGACTACAGACAAGGTCATAACTTGGATGTGTTTGACTGTTAGTGGTACTTATTTTCCGTTGGTGCCGGCTGCTATCACTTTCTGCCTGGAAGGCTTGAAAACCTCTGACACTGGAGTTAGTCACTAGCCCTACTAACAAAAAGCTAGTAATAAAAAAGTATGCTAAGATTGTTAAAACTAGTGTTTACCTGTAGTGTGCCAATTTTTGCCGTGATGAGTTGCGATCCAGTGTCGTAGTCTTCGTTATTGAGTACCGGGTTCTTCAGGAAATAAAGCTTCTTTAGGCGGTTCAGTTTGTTTAACTCACTTATCGATCTCCACTGGAAAAAAAAAATATCAACAATGAGTGTCAAGGAAGTTCATAAACTACATACAGCTCGCGGCACGTAAAAAGAGGGCTGGCGGACGTTCCGAGGGAGCACTCTGACAGCAACTGTTTTGTACCCTCTCTTTCACACTTGCGCGATTTATATTATGCTATCCTGTTGTCAGAGTGAACGGTTGAGCCCTCCGAATGCCCGCCAGCGCTCTTTTTATGTGACGCGAGCTGTATTGTAATATTTATACTAAGTCCAACCCCGGACATTTAATACAAATCGTCCGAGTTATTTACCTACTACGACCTCCCTTTCTAACACGTAGGAGAGAGCGAGATAACTGAGTGACGACTGTATGGACCGTCACTGGATGGTACCCACAGGAGGGGTGAGATCCCCTTCAGAGAGCGGCAGGGAGTGTCCATAATGAATGTACTATCCTTTAGACTGGCACAATCGGCTAGGGTCGACGACGGTTTTTTGTGCCACACACGCTAAGATTTGAAATTTTTTATACATTTTCGTCAGCTGAAGCCAACTTTACCCGTAGGCGCACGGTTTCTCATAGTGTAGTGAGCGGTCTATGGGTTAATTTAATATACTGTGGCTAAGACCGTAAAAAGTATTTTGAAAAAGTACATTAATCTGTCAGTTTTAAAGAGATAAAGGTTATAGCAAATGACTGATCCAGTGGCTAAGTGGTGAGCGATCGTGACCTCTGATCCGAGAGTCGTGGGTTCGATCCCCACACAGGGCAAACTTATCTGTGATGAGCAGAATTGTTTGCTCTGAGTCTGGGTGTATAATATTTATATATTATTATTATTATAGCCTTTATTTCCTTATTTACGATTTTTGTATAGTATACATGTCAGTATGAAATTTAACAAATTTTT
The DNA here is from genome assembly GCA_958295455.1 of Coleophora deauratella. Lineage (NCBI taxonomy): Eukaryota > Metazoa > Arthropoda > Insecta > Lepidoptera > Coleophoridae > Coleophora > Coleophora deauratella. The sequence continues at coordinate 5,765,944 of OY282412.1, forward strand.
TATTAAATTATATGTAATAAACATGATTATAATTAGAAAAAATAAATATTAGCACAAACACTTATAGTTCTTTGTCTTACGTTTGTCTATTTCTTCTTTGGTTCTTTCTTACTTCATGTTAGTTATTTATTGGTTATTGAGGTAAGGACCTCTCTACGAGTATAGGCCTCCTCCATTTCGCTCCACAGTTTTCGGTCTTGGGCTAGCTTCATCAAAATTAAAAAAGTCGCAGTAGCAGTACTGCGACTTTTTTAATTTTCTGTTCCCATCTTGCAAATGGTCTGCCTCTTTTTCGCTTTCCCTTAGCGAAATATTTATATATGTATGTATTTAAACGTATGTGTGTATATGTATATCAGTCTCTGGTTCCCGAGATACAGGGAATCCTAGTTTGGGGCCAGATGACCGTGTGTGATTTGTCCCGAATATTATTATTATTATAAATATGTAAGTATAAAAATTCTGTCACTGAGTAAACTGAATTACATTAGAAATTAAATCACTGCATGTAACAAATGTTAGAATTAAACCAATTGCTATTTTTTTCCATTAAAGTGGTTGTGGCAGAATTTTGCTATGTTATAAAGACATTGGACATAAAAGGAATAAATCTACCACTGTGTCACATGGCAAAATTTTACCACTGGGATAAAAATCAAAATCTTAACACTTGTATCACATGGCAAAATTCTACCACTCTGAAAATCCTAACATTACGGCAAATAACAAAACTACTTACGTCTTTAACTTGATTCCTGTTCAAAAACAAAACTTCCAAATTCTCAAACACGTCAACCTTCTTAGTTGTATCATCGTTAAACCTTATAGTTTCAATCTGACAGTCGTTCAAACTCAGCATTTGCAGGTTTGGCATAAGTCCCAAGTTTACCACTTCGTTCCACGAGTCAATAGGGTTTCCATCCAGTTTTAATATGGTCAACGTTTGCAAAGTAAGCCTGGGTGGTGATATTTCTCTGATTCTGTTGTACGCTGCAGTAATTTCCTTGATGTTGGGCCAGAGATGAGACATTTTTAGGATATCGCTCCATTCATAGTCGCACACGCTGATGTTCAGTTTCTCGAGGTTAGCAAAGTTGATTGATAGTTGAGTGAGGGTTTCTTCAGGCATGTCAATTTGCATGCGGTTTTTGCTGTGAAGAAACAAGCTTTTGATTAAGTGGAAGCCTTTTGTAGAAACTAACAAAACGTAATAACAACTTCGACATGGCTTAACGAATGCCATCTAGTGATAGCAGCTAACACCAACAACTCAACGTGCTTTGCGAAGCACGGAAACAGTCGAGATAACGTTCGAGAAACGGTTTTGACTGTGTGTAGTCAGTTAAGCTGCATGATCGACGCGATCACGCAAGCTGCACTCAGCCACGACTGCTTTGATCTCTAAGAACTGTATTAAGGAAGAATTGGGTACCTATGCTAAAAAAAATCAATGTATTTTTTTAAATTTTTTTTGATAGTTTAGACGATTTTGAAAAACTAATTTGATTATTTCATTTTTTAAGACTGTGGATATTTTTAAATACATTTTTTTATATTCAAGCCTTGATGACGTCACATGTTCACAAACTATGAAACGAACAGCCCAAATGTCTGACGATGAAATGAACAGGCCTTAATCTCGACTAACGCCAGTTCCAGAACAAGGCAAAATATACCTGAGATAGTCTGTCCCTTTTACACTTGAAAGATTTATAATAGTTTGTCCGGCTGTCAGGTTAAAAATATACTCTCATGAAAGTGTTCCAGAACGCTTTCTAAAACGTCACCTGTCAAGTCAATTGTCATCTCGTTTGTTTATAATAAGGCCCGTTCCAGAACAAGGCAAAATATACCTGAGATAGTCTGTCCCTTTTACGCTTGAAATATTTATAATAGTTTTTCCTGCTGTCAGGGTAAAAAAATACTCTCATGAAAGTGTCCTGAAACGCTTTATTGAATGTTAACTGTCAGGTTAATTGTCATTTCGTTTGTTTATAAACAACTCAAGGTAGTGTCCATTTCTACGTATGATCCAAGCTCCTAGAGAGTTTTTGAGTATACGAGGCTTTAGTGCCGTTTAAAAGATGTCCTATGATCATATTCCGCTCATTTGTGCCGCTACGGTTGGAGAAATATTCGATGGAGACGGTGGTACAGACAGGGAAATGCTTTTGACATCCTAACCTAAAAATTTTCGAAACAAGGCAGCGAAGGCCTCGTTTTGCTTGAAATAACTTTTGTGACGGAGAAAAAAATAAGATCCAACAAATGTCCGACGTAAAATTTGCAGTAGTTTTGATACAATTTGACTCAGATGGTGGTACAGAGGATTTCGTCGGGCCCACCTGAGATCAGGACAATGAGCCTGTGCAGACACAAACTGATTAGTGGAACACTGTCACAAATCGCAAACGATCATTTGTAACGCATTCGCAACATTTGTGACGCAACAGAAAAAAAAATATAAGCGATCGAAACTTTCGAGGCATTTCCCCGTCTGGCCCACCAATACACCTCAATATCTCCGCAAGTTTGGCGTTACAAACGTAGTGAGTTAGCTCCAGGTGAATGTTTTCTCCGTCACTAAAACATAGTAAACAACAAAAGCATTCTATGCATTAGATACAGATATATCAATACCTCAATTTGTATGGAGATATTGACTAGGGTGTGTTAAGTTTCTCTTTTTGTAGGACAACTCACTTTATAGCAGATCATAAAAAAGAAGTAGATTTGATTAAAAATGTTTAATATACTAATATGTAACATTAAATAACTTTTAATAAATACTAAATAACTATTTTAGAATAAACATGATGTCAGAAACAGTTTATGGACGAATAAAAAACTTACATCTATTTTTTTATATAGGGTCCTTCTGAAATACCTGAAAAAAAAATTTACCTTGGCTTCTACTCATGAAACTGAACAACTTTCCACAAGGAACCTATACTCAATTTGCAATAAAATTTTTGGACTTCCCATACAAAATTCGCGGTTCAGTTGATCAATTAGTATGAGGATTCCAAAAAAAATTTTTGCGAATTGAGTTTAGCTTCCATGGGGAAAGTTGTTCAGTTTAATGAGTAGAACCCGTGGTAATTTTTTTTTCTAGTATTATAAGGACCCTATATAATTATTCTGTAGTTTAGCATTATTTTCACAGTAATTTCAGTTATTGTATTTTTTTATTATTTATGTATTCCTATCAAAGTTGACTCAAATAAACGCTATAGTAAAATTCACATCGTATTCTAATATAATGAGTTCAGTAATTGAAATAAGTGTTATCAGTCCTTTTTCCCGAAATACTAACTTTATTTATTAGTTTTTTTTTTATAAGTTTTATTTTTCAATTGTTTTATATACGTATGTATTGTAGCTTAGTTATCAGTATAAAAAACATGGGTACTTGAAACACATAATATTATGAAACTATACTACTGTTCTACTGATATGGGTGTTTTTTCATAGAAAAAAACTATACATTCTGATCTATCATTTTTGACCAACAAACAGAAAGGTAAAAGACCACTCCGAAACGCGAATAATCTAAGTCTCCCAAGACCTCGGACCAATTATGGTAAGAAAAACATACTTTACGAAGGTGCACAGTTGTATAATAAATTAACATCAGAAATAAAAAATGCTGACAACTTTAACATTTACAAACATAAATTAAAAAAACATATTTCAAAACTCTGATTCCGGCCCTGCTCTCGTGAACATTTGCAATGCGTGCATTATGCGTGTTTGCGATTACCGTACTATATTCTGCTCTGAATAAACAATGTGAGCTTATTTTTAAGTTATACCCACAAATTGTTAACCTTATAAAATGTTTCTTACTGTTATATCAACGCTCGTAACATAACTATATTATAATATGTATTCTCATTAAGTGAAATGTAAATTTCTTTTGAGAAATAAACTTCTTTAACCTCAAAATAGGAAACTCTTACAAAATAATATAATAATCTGATCTTGAAAATTCAAATGTAATTTTTACTTTTAGTTACGTCCAAGTTTCGACAAATAAACCTGGGCAATAAAGTGTTACAATGTTAATATTATACCATATAGTCCACACTGCAGGGGTACGGGTAGATATGTAAAAAAAAAATTCTGAGGTGAAAAAAAAGGCGCAGGTTTTTTCCAAGTATACAAAAATAAAAATATCCTTAAGGTGTTATCGTTAAATAACTGTTACATATTTACTTTATCTTTATTTCCAACTATATCCTTATTTTTTTGCAAATTCCTTTTTCTTTCCTTTTTGTAACCTGACCAAAGATATTTCCTATACCTTTAGAATGTCTATGGCAAATTAGGAAGTAGAAGCCAAAAAAAACTAGGATACTTACATCAATGTTTTGTTTATTCATTTTAAAAATGTTATGTTTGATGTTTACTGAGGCATAGGATTTCCCCAATCCTTGTATGGTTTATATTTTGGTTAAGATTTTTGTAAATATAATTTGATTGACTTTATCAATTACAATTAGAAGAAAACATTTTTTTAAAATGTTTTATTCCATTTCAGTTGTTTTCGCTTGTTTATATTAAGTACATTAATTACTAGGCTTAATAGAAGATGCAATTTTTCACACTTAAAATCTATATAAGAGAGAAGGCACTCTTATACGGGACTTGACCGCATGAAAAATAAATTACGAAATATTATTGACTAAATAGCTCTTTAATTGAAACTGATGAAAAACTTAATCACTTTAATTTTCATTACATTTTCAATTTATAAGAATTTCCTAATTTGTATGCAAACTACTATTTTGAACAATGACGACATCGTTCCAAATTTCAAACATTTTTAGAACAAAATGCCGTTTTTGACATTTGATAAAAAGTAACCCAAATGACTAGCAGACAACTACCGGAAAGTAATATTATGGTAAATTCACTAAGAAATATATAATTATTGAATTTTTTTTAAGATTCGTTTTCTCTACAAGAACAATATTACGAATTATAGTAGAGTAGGTTTTAATATACTAAAAACATAATTTTATATTAAAAGTCATTGTAAAACTGTAGTCCTACAAAAATAGAAATGAAATACACCCTACTTTTAATATCTCCATACAAACTGGGGTATTGATATCTCTGTATCTAATGCATAGAATACTTTTGATTGTTAACTATATTTTTGTGACGGAGAAAACATTTACCTGGAGCTAACTCACTACGTTTGTAACGCCAAACTTGCGGAGATATTGAGGTGTATTGGTGGGCCAGACGGGGAAATGCCTCGAAAGTTTCGATCGCTTATATTTTTTTTTCTGTTGCGTCACAAATGTTGCGAATGCGTTACAAATGATCGTTTGCGATTTGTGACAGTGTTCCACTAATCAGTTTGTGTCTGCACAGGCTCATTGTCCTGATCTCAGGTGGGCCCGACGAAATCCTCTGTACCACCATCTGAGTCAAATTGTATCAAAACTACTGCAAATTTTACGTCGGACATTTGTTGGATCTTATTTTTTTCTCCGTCACAAAAGTTATTTCAAGGAAAACGAGGCCTTCGCTGCCTGGTTTCGAAAATTTTTAGGTTAGGATGTCAAAAGCATTTCCCTGTCTGTACCACCGTCTCCATCGAATATTTCTCCAACCGTAGCGGCACAAATGAGCGGAATATGATCATAGGACATCTTTTAAACGGCACTAAAGCCTCGTATACTCAAAAACTCTCTAGGAGCTTGGATCATACGTAGAAATGGACACCTCAAGGTAACACCAAAATGTTTGTTTGTTTGTAAACTCTTTATTGCACTAATATGACAAAAATACATAAGCATAAGTAACAAAACATGTACAAAGGCGGACTTATCCCATAAAGGGATCTCTTCCAGCCAACCTTTTGATCAATCGAAAGGAGAATAAGCAAAGAAAGCACGTCTGTACAAAGAAGAATTTGTGACATAACTAAACTACTACTGTGTGTGAGCATGTGACGTCACAGGGATACAAATGAAGGTTATTGTCTTTTATCGATTTTTATACTCAATCTTTTACTTTTTCGAGTGGGAAATAAAAAAAATATGACTTTAAATCAAAATATCTCGAAATGGTTTTTTTATTTCCATACCTTACAAAAAATTTAGCATACCCAATTGTAAAATTATAGGGTCCTTCTAAAATACCTGAAAAATAAATTTTACAGTACCTTCTACTTGTGTAACTGAATAACGATCCCCAAGGAACATATAGGTATGTAATAATTAAAACAAAAAATATGGACTTCCCATACTAAATTGACAGATCAGTTAATCAGTTAGTATGAGTCCAAAAATATTTTTTGGAACTGAGTACAGGGGAAAGTTATTCAGTTTCATGAACCTAAGAGGTTTTTTTCTTATTGAAAACATATTCTAACTATTTACAATGTGTTAACAACCCAGATCGTCCCCACTGCAGGGACAAGGGTCTCTTCCCACACCTCGAATCGAAGCTGTGGTTTTTTTTTTTTTAAAGTAGGTATTTCATAAGGACCTTTTATGTATAGGCTTAAATACAGAAATTAAATAAAATGTAGATAATAGGAGCAAACGACTGCGGGGCGTTACCTGACATTGAGTTCACGCATGCGCGGCAGCTGCGCGCTAAGCTGTATCACCTCGCGCCAGTTGCAGAACAAGTTGCACGACACATCCACCGACACGATGTTGGGACAGAACGACACGTCGCCCGCTTTGGCCACGTTCTGATCGTGCACGCACACCTCGCGGAGACGGTCGAATTTTCTGGAAGACACATTCAGGTTAAAAGTATTTCGTCCAATCTTATATAGCAGAAAATTCATGTTACATATTGCAGGCAGCTAAATTTTGAGGCAGCGTGTATATGTTAAGGACCAAGTGATTAATTGGACATTATAAATAATTCCCGGATATTTTGAATTCGAGAGGGCAATGTGATAATTACTACTGAAATAATTAAATTGCCCGGGCAGTATACATACACCAAATAATTTTAATCGTAAACACCAAATCGACACCAATGTCTATCACCTATTGGGCAGAGTAATTAAAATACATATTTTATTACTATTATTTATATTTTTGACATTAATTCAAAATTTAAAACACAAATAACATGAAATCTTTATTTTATAGATGCTCTGACCTATGATTATAAAACATCAAATGAACTAAACTTTACACAATTTGAATAATCAGGCTCATAATTTGTACTTATTAGCAAGGGGTTCTACATTTAGAATCAACTAGTTCTTAACAGTTAAAATTTAATAAAATCGAATTAAAAATATAAGACAGCTAACACAATATCATCAGATTGCCCGACCATCACGTAGCAATATCCATAATGTCCAGACAGTGTGATAAATAATGAAGTTTAGATAGTAATTAATCATTTGGTCTGATGTAGCTTGTCATTATTCATAATGCCCTCATTAATCACTTGGTCCATAACATATACACTATTATAATACAATACCTAATGTCAAGTATCAATAGGAATAGTCTGTGTGTCTGTGATGATTTATTTCCATAAAGAATCACTCACTGTTTCTGATGGATCTTCTCAAAGCCCACCATCTCAATGAACGGGGCACCCATCTCCCTCTTCCATTCGTTTATGACAGTCCTGCGATGAGCTGCCACAGTTTCATCCTACAACAGTTTAACAATATCAATGTTAGTTACCTTTTACATAGTTCCATTACTCTCTGGCTTCAGAGTTATAAAGAACTAGCTTCCGCCCGCGATGTTTTCTGCGTGGACTTCATAATTGGGTCCAGATAGAAATAAAATGTTAAGGCAGCGCCACCTAGTGGCCAAGTATAATTTTCACTTTTTAGCTATTCCTCCGGGAACAATCGAGATGTCCGGAATAAAAAGTACCCTATGTGTTAGCCGAGTGCTTCATCTATCTAGTACTTACCTTTCATCTAAGTCTGTTCAGTAGTTTCGGCGTGGAAGTGGAACAAACAAACAAACATCCATACTCTGAATTTATAGTATTAGTGAGATGAGATGAGATAAGAAAACTACTTTAACATTGATGATTTGACGTACATGAATGGATGAACCTATATCGCATAAAATGTGTGTATTAATGTTTGATAAAAAATCTTTAAAAACGAGATTCATGTAATGTAATGTAAATATAATAAGAAATTAACTTAAATCTGTTTGGTAGTGGAATCTGAGAAACGAAATTGTGAAAGGTAATGTTTATAAATAAAAAGTTCTAGAAGTTATGAAAATCCTAGCTATTTAGTGAATAATAAGTGTGTCGGGTCAGTTCAAACTGCACTAAGTCCACTTACAAATATGGTCAAAGTTATGCCAACTGACATTAAGTAAGTTAGGGATAATGTACTTTATGTCACTGACATAACTTCGGCCATATTTGTAAGTGGATTTAGCGCAGTTTTAAATGTACTGATACATTTCATAATTAATTTTTCCCTACTCCTTGTTTTTTTATGGAGTTTCAAATTTCCATTTTCACATCACTTAATTCATTTTCCTGATATATTTAACTTAATCACTTTTTTCACTTCTATGTTTAATAAATAAAAAATGCATGAAAATAGCAAAAAGATTTTATTGTCTATGGGACCTTAAACTTTCAGACATACATGGTAACAAGATTAAACATAACATAATATGAACCCTATTTAACTAGAAATAAAGAACATATCATTGGGGCAGGCCTGTGTCCAGCAGTGGACAACTAAAGGCTAACTAGTAAGGAAGTATTATAAGTATAAAATGCACAAATATCAACGCACACAGTTCTTGACTAATCATAAATCTCGATACCAAGTGTGGGAGTGCTGTGACCTAATTTGTAGACAATATGTTTCCAATGTAACTTCTTATGTCATGAAAGCACTTCCACACTCAGGGTAGCCATACTCATTCAAATCAATAGAAAAAAAAAACAAATCAAAACTGTCCTCGAAATGACTCATCACTTCAAACAAAGAATAAAGACTAACATAAGAAATTCCTAAGGATACCCTCTGAACATTTACTACTCCTATTTGAATAAATAATAACACAAGGTAAAATAATGTTTTCTTACCTCACGGTCACCATAGTACATTCGGATAGCATCAGCGCAAGTCCTGAAAGGAGCGATTTTGTTAGGGCGAATGAACGACCCAGCGCCCGGCTTGGACGTCTTGAAGTACTGGACATCGTCCACGGAACCATCGTGCTTCCCTCTAGCAGGGTTATCCCACTCCACACCGTACCAAATGCCCTTATATCCTTGCACTTCACCAATGTACTTTACGGTACCGAAGTCGTCGTTACACTTGATGCGACTACCGATATGTACTTGTAAGTCGCCATCTTCAGTTCCATTATGGCTATCCATGGCCCCGTTGCAAAATTTTGGTATTAAGTTCACAGGCATTGCGCCCACCATCCTAACTATTATTTTCGAAAAAGGAACCGATGTAAAAAGAAAAACAGGCTGTTTCGATTTCTTTCCCCGAAATTGTTTCCTGTCAGTGTCAAACAATGTGGTGTTACCACTTTTGTTAAAGATAACACTACTACATTTTCTACTACTATTGTACTTCACTATAGTGTCTATCCCTTTTACAATAGGCTATCCATGTTATTATGTATTTCAGAACTCAGAACCCGTTCACCACGATTTTCTTGTGTCCATGACGCCAGCGGAATGTTGTAGCTAAGAAGGATGTGAGTATAATAGGGAATTAGAGCATCATTAGGACTAATTGTGCGCCAGCAGCGGAATTTGTGCGTCTTACAATTTCGGAGATATTCATAAAAAACCGATGCCGCCAGGGTAACGTTCCCTCAGCGGCATAATTTTGAAAAAGATGGTCTAGCTCATAACAAAGTACATGACTGAGTAGCTTTCGTCGTGTTATAAATGTGCGCAAATAGCGGAATTTGTGCATCTTACGGTTTTCAAATTATTCAAGATTCCGCTGCAGTAACGTTTTGGTGTTTTCTGTATCTCGAAAACGGCTGATAGGAGAAATTTCAAAAAAATACCACTAGTACACCTTAATTTGTGCGTAATTTGAGCAATGTTACTTTTTTGAAAATTATGATATTTTTTTAGTAATTAATTTGTTTAGAAAATCAGGAAATTCTAATATACAAGAAAACGAGTGAAGTTTCAATCGAATAAAGAGCACTCAAATATTCCTCTAGTAGACCCTAATAATGTGTGCAATTGTGGATTGTATTATCTAGGCAATTAGTGAGATATACCATTTAATTACGATATTAAGGTAGCGAAATTTTAAAGATTGAATTCAGTGCTCCCATAAGACTATATAACATGACATTTTACATAAAATTAGATCATCCTGCTAGCAAGCTTTCCTGTAAGTTTCAGCTTTGAATAACGTTGATTTAAAAAGATTTACCCAAAAGAAGAAAGAACGAACATTTTCCCTATAACCCGACCAAATTAGAATGTATACGAGAAAGCGGCCGCGCCATACAAAAAGGTAACCTTCCTAAATTGGTAGCATACAACCAGAACTAATTGGACAATTAAGCAGAAAATTTTTTGTTATGATGTTTATAAATGTTTTATTATTTGGCTTCGTATTTAAATTAACTAAAATCGGGTAACATCGACAAGTTGAACAACAAACTTTTTGATGTATCTGCATAAAACTCAAAATGTTTAAGTGGATGCTTTACACATGCTTTTAAATCGTCAATATTTTTTGCTATCTAGTACCATAGAAGTAGAACAAATGCCATACCATAGAATAGCATAGAAGTAATTAGTACTTTATTACTTCTACCTGTTGAGGTATATTTCTCGCAAAGCAGATATAATCAAATCAATGCTTTGTTAAATTCTGATCAAAGTGTTTATCTTATCGCTTTGAACTGAGCTGCGCTCCTCGCACATGTAGCCCCCGGGGCACGGGCAGAGGGAATGAGCATTAAGCTCCCCCCGTCGCGCGAGTTCCCGTGTTTTCGAAACCCATCCGCCCCGCAGTGTGACCATTTGTGGCAGATTTCTGCCATTTGGGCAGATTTGGCTACTAAATTTTAACTCTAGCAGAATAATCTGACGATTTAAAAAAGTGTCAGAATTTGGCAGTTTTCAAGGAAATACTTTTTTAAATAGCAATAGAAAAGTTATAATTTTTTTTATGACTTGCTTGCTAGAAAATATTTTTAATTTTATTATTTTTATAATAATATAAAGTAGTACGGGAATTTCCCGTTTATTAATTTTTAAGTAGGTAAACCATATACATAATTATCCATAATATCGGGGTTCCACGTAGTGTGTCAGATTTTAGCAGATCTCTTCTTTCTTCTCTCAGAAGTCTTCATTGTTTCATTCTTCTTTTTAATTTTTATTTTAACCTTCTCGAACTATTAATCAGTATGCTAGAAACTAAACACTACTTAATGTTGCATTTTTTTTATCCTCTATTGGTAAGCCCTTGGCATCATCTCACCTGATGGTAAGTAATGATGACGCCGAAGATGGAAGCGGGCTTATCAAAGAATCCCCAACGCAATGGGGAATTGGCTATCTTCATGCCGGAACACATCCATGCTGTTAACATTCATGTTTGGCGGCAAGACTTAGATAAGATACTTACTATCTAAAAATCTTATTACAAGTATCTTTTATAATAGCTTTGTCCCGGCCGCTATACGAGTACGTAGGTACTAAGAAAACAATCGTCAATAAAACATTTGCACGCAACTGTACTTACAAAGCTTCCTTCAATATACCTTTCATTTAAGAAGGTTATCCTTTTGTATGGTGCGGCCGCTTTCTCGTATACATTCTAATTTGGTCGGGTTATAGGGAAAATGTTCGTTCTTTCTTCTTTTGGGTAAATCTTTTTAAATCAACGTTATTCAAAGATGAAACTTACAGGAAAGCTTGCTAGCAGGACGCTCTAATTTTATGTAAAATGTCATGTTACATAGTCTTATGGGAGCACTGAATTCAATCTTTAAAATTTCGCTACCTTAATATCGTAATTAAATGGTATATCTCACTATTTGCCTAGATAATACAATCCACAATTGCACACATTATTAGGGTCTACTAGAGGAATATTTGAGTGCTCTTTATTCGATTGCAACTTCACTCGTTTCCTTGTAAATTAGAATTTCCTGATTTTCTAAACAAATTAATTACTAAAAAAATATAATTTTCAAAAAAGTAACATTGCTCAAATTACGCACAAATTAAGGTGTACTAGTGGTTTTTTTTTGAAATTTCTCCTATCAGCCGTTTTCGAGATACAGAAAACTCAAAAACGTTACTGCAGCGGAATCTTGAATAATTCGAAAACCGTAAGATGCACAAATTCCGCTATTTGCGCACATTTATAACACGACGAAAGCTACTCAGTCATGTACTTTGTTATGAGCTAGACCGTCTTTTTCAAAATTATGCCGCTGAGGGAACGTTACCCTGGCGGCATCGGTTTTTTATGAATATCTCCGAAATTGTAAGACGCACAAATTCCGCTGCTGGCGCACAATTAGTTCTAATGATGCTCTAATTCCCTATTATACTCACATCCTTCTTAGCTACAACATTCCGCTGGCGTCATGGACACGATTTTCTTTGCAATTCTGATAATTAATAAAAAGATTTTAAATCAAAGGTAAGAAAGAACTTTCGGTGTTTCTACTATAAAAAAACCTCTATATTGCATGAAGTCATCGTTAGTTTATAATGTTGCCAATAGAGGACACTACATGTAAACTTTGGACAACTAATGTCACTACTTGTCCATAGATGGCGCCACCAATAAGAAATAAAGATAGGGGTGGATGAGGGATGAAATAGAACAGGTCGAATGTACTGCTTTTACTAATAAGTACGATGAATAGCAAAAGTGTTGAATAAAAAAACTAGGGATTCAAGAAAATAAAACATATTATCCAGCCAGATAGACACACGGGTAGTTGTATGAGTGACGGCCGGTCAATGATCCATTTATTTTATTTGCTCGCCGAGTCCATCCGAGTCCGTCGAGTCCGTGCAGTGCAGCTGTAGCGTCCTCTCGCTCGCCACTCACCAAAAACGATTCCGGAAGACGGAACGGAACGTGAAAAAAGTGTTTTTTGACAAAAATGGCTTCCCGAAATGAGCCAGACTTTTACGCGAGTCGATAATGTGGAAATGTTAGTTTATTTGTGCGGAAATATGCTTTTTATAAGTGAACAGTTGTTACTTTATGTGCAATAGTGCAAGGATTGATCTCGACAAAGGATCTTACCGACGTCAACATGAGGTAAGTGCAGTTCAACGCTCCAAAGCTTTCGTTAGCAAAACAAATAAATAATTACACCTTTTTATATCGCACGAGTCGTTCTATTTATAAACGTGGATATCTGCCGCTTGAGGATCTGGAATTATTCATTACATTGTGTTTTTACCCACGTATCTGTTGGAGTAAACATGGGGCCGACTGTCACACTCCATCGATTCTTATAACCGATGCTAATTTATTACATTTATGAATGGCACAAGCGATTTAGGCTTTGTTAACACAAAACTTAGGCTTTCATGTAAAGAGATCTGTTTTTAACGTGTTGATACTATCGATTTTTCATGAGCATATTGCAAAGGCCACACACGAAGTTTTTATTTATCATTTTGCAAAATTCCATCATTTACCTATGTCATCTATTTACACTCGAAACTTATATGTGTTAAATAAACCTGTAGATTCCGTTTGAGAGTTTCCGTAATTTCGTCAAAAATTCCATCCTAATATAAGTGTTATTCATATTATGTTTTCCATGAATTAGGGTGGTCCCAGACCCCCTATAGAGGGTGGCTGGTAATGCTATTAAGCCTTTGTGACTAATAAACAACCCCACCCTAATATATAGAACTATTCAAATAGAATTCTCTATTACCTAATAAATGTTTTTGTAATTATCTCAACCCCTTAATCATGGTTTTTAGATAAGCTAATCTTTGTATCTTCTATGTTTTAATAATAATGCTATCATATCTGTTGGAGACAGATAAGTCTGTAATATTCAGCAATGTAGGGACATGATATATCTAGTCATCTATGAGTGCCTATATTTTTGTAATAAAAATATGAATAAGCAAGTAAAAAGTCACAAAAGGTCTAGCTCAACCGACCCTTAAGGCTACTAGAACCTACTCTCTGATACAAATTTCAAATTTGACAAAAGTGAATGAATGCAAAATTTTTGGAAGCAAACCAAATTTTGTTTTTGTTTTAAAGATACTGTTGTAACTTAATTACTTATTTGTAATTAAGTAATTCAAATTAATAGTAACTATACAATAAGTCAAATGTTAAATTCCAATAACTTAGTATATGATTTTCAACACAAAACTTAATTAGATAAACTATGTAATAATTTTGTTTCTATGGTACACTGCTTTTTGTAGGGACTTTTTAATTCAGTACAGCTGTAGTTTCAACTGACCATACAAGTTATTTCAATGCCAACTTGCTTTTAGTTTTTAATTGCAGAAAAAAGTGGTACCTTTTACAATGTAGGTATCTTTAACATCTGGATATTAAGAATTCAGTAACACCTGCCCGGCATTATACACATAGTCTTTGGGTGTAATATAAACATATTAGTGAGGGTGTTTTTGTCAAAAATATTATTCTGAGCTTAAATGCATATTTACTAGGTTTTATTTAAATATCGTGATTATAAAAAGTACTTATATTTTTCTTGCAATTAATAGGGATTTGATCTAATATATTATTACAATAATAAACTGATTTTTTGCACCTAAATCTCTCTCTCTTTACTCAATTATTAGAAAAAAATGCATATTGTTAGCCTGTGTATTAGGGGTCGTCCATTAATCACGTGAGGCTCGGGAGGGGGGGGGGAGGGTGTTCGGAAAAAAATCACGAAATATCACAAGGGGGAGAGGGGGTGTAGTGAGATATCACGTGTATTTATTTTTTCATTGAACGCGCGATTTCTAGAGTAAGTTCTAAGCGTTGGACTGTTGTTGTTAAGTTGTTTTTAACTCATCCCAAGGTTCTAAACTGCTTCGGGCAGTCAGAAACAACATGCAACCTTAATGTCTGTTTAGACATTTTTATCATGGTGCTTAATTTTCCAGAATTAAATTACATTATACCTGTATTTAAAGATAATATTTTGTACCAAAAGATCCCTTAGATATCCAAATTCTCAAAACAAAAGGCACTTAATTTACACACAAATGGACATAACAATTAGTGACAATTAATGTTGTTACAATTTACATAATACATATCATACAACATGGAATAGGGGACTAGAGGACATTTCAATAAAAACACATTAATATGAAACGTCAAAATTGGTGCCCTTCTACTCTATGTAATATGCCCTATTTTTTTAGTCTGTCTTATGTAAGTATTATAATGTACTATAAATAAATCTGCATACATTATAAACAGGGTTCATAAAATATATCTATGTTTTCTGCATGCACAGATCAACATAGACACAACAAACATATTTTTCTTCTTTTCTATCTTAATAATATTAACAAAAAAATAATTATGATTAAGTACTTAATAGAAAACTACGCAAATTAAGAACTCATATTGACTGTGACTATACCTACCTAATTCTTGTGCCTACATAGTATTCTAGCAGTCATAGACACAGATCTACTTTCAGATCTTCAGCGTTCTCCTGAGCAAAATTGTTCTTGGTTCGGTTTCAGGTTGCAATAAAAAAGAACTGATTTAAGTAAAGTATAATATAAATTAAACAACCTTTTTTTGTGATCATCAAAGGCTTTTTAAAGTAACCTGCAAAAAATTATTATATTAGTATTTTTCTCCTCTCCAACCTAATTACCTGATAAACAAACAAACCTCTATTTCATACATCATGATTGCAGTAACGGAGTCAAGGCTGCCAGTGGAGAGTAGAAAACACCACATAATCAGTCTAACTACACATGGAATTGATCATTAACTGGAGTTTCGTCATCAATGAGGGCTCTGTATTTATCTACGATTGATATTTGTTTTTTTAACCCCTACGGTAAAAAAGGGGTGTTAGAAATTTCAATCTTGTGTGTGTGTGTCTGATATAGAAGCTCTCAAACGTTTGGACTGATTTGACTGCTGTTTTTTTCATTTAAAAGCATAAGTTTTATTATTTAAAAGGTGGTTCTTAGAGATGTTTGCTGAAAATGAGGGCGAAAATCGGAAATAGTAAATGTTTTGTGAGTTCCCCTATGTGAATTTTAAGTACCTAGGCTACATGCTCACTCGAATCGAATTATGTTTGTTAGGTACCTTCAAAATAGTGTTCTTTGTGGATTGTAGAATTACCTCAACATACAATAAATATTCCATAGCAGTAGAATGTTTCAATTATATTATGGTAATCAGCCCGTTTTCTGACAAGTAATGGAATTAGCAATTACTGGTAGATATCAGCTTGTAAAGACGGCCACCATAATACATCTTACAAGATTTAAATTATGTTAAAACGTTTTTTATAATGTGCCTTTCCAAAAAAAAAAAAATATGCATGACATCTTGGTGTAAAAAATCAGAAAAGATGATTTGTCTCAGACCTAAAATTCCAGTAAGTACGTTCAAGATAACAGTAAAGCTACTATTACATTGTTTTACATACGGGTTACTGCATTAGTTAGAACATAGTTGATAAAACAATAATAACAGGTGTTCTGTGCTAATCTAAACAGTAATGCGTGCAAACATTATAGTTATAGGCTGACTACTCACTACACGTTGATAAAGTTTTTTCGCAAAATGTCACTTTCGCAAACATACCTTTCTCGAAATTTCGCTTTATCAAAATTACTATTTTCTCATTTAAATAATTTTAAATCTTGGCGCCAAATATCGACGTTAGTAGCACTGATAGAATAATATGAACTCACCAGAGTTCGAGAACATCTCTCAAGATGTGTTTCGGGCAGCATCTTCAGATGACAACTTAACAGAGACTGTCATAGTGTTGTGTGTGACAGTGCTCATAATAAGCTTAATATCATCAGAAATGATGGAAGTTGGAAATTAGTAATAAAAAAACTTAGGATATCATATCGATACTTCTGGGCTCAAAGGGCGTAAACGCTAAATAGACCTTAGGCGTATACGCCCTTTGAGCCTAGAAGTATCGATATGCATATGTAAGGGATTACAGAGAACGGCGCCGTATACTACAAAATCCGCCAAACCGTTATTAATACAAGCTCAGGCAGACAAAGAGACACGCATACACCCGAATAACATTACACTCATCTATGGCGGTCGAGTCAAATTATTTTGCTCTATCTGTGATTAAGGGGTTCTTGATTCATGGCATCTCATTTTTTGAGAGGAATATTTTAAACGAACATTATACAGTCATGCGCAGAAGTTATGCTGCGCAAGCTTGAACATCCTGCGCTGTGTTGTACTTGCATACAGACTGACTTAGATGTTATAATGTACTGTTGCGCACGAAATAATTTAATCCACTCCTGCCCTAGTAGCATGACGACATTTCTCGTGCACAACGCGAGTTATAAAAACATTTGTTCCGTTCTAACGCCGAGCTAATGAAAGAGACACCCAAACTATTTGGTCGCATCGACCGCGACAAACAATTTTATCTGAGCCTCATGCTACACATGCTGTTGGCTGCTCTATAGATCCGAATCTCAGTTGGGGAAAACTAAGAAAGAAATTAAAAGTAGTCAGGGCCCTCAGGTGGCTGTGGACTGACGAACGTGTGTAAATGGGTAAAACACAACCTTTGCTAGATGTGTCCAGCACGGGTAGCATGAGGGCGTAGACAAAGCTGTTTGTCGCGCCAAACGCGAGAAACAGCTCAGCTGTCTCTTTCATTAGCTTAGCGTTAGAACGGAATAAACTCTTTTAAAACTCGTGTCGCGCGCGAGATTCGTCGTCATGCTACTTTTGCGAGATTCGTCGTCATGCTGGAATTTTTTTCTTTGAGGCTCATTAGTATAAAAAATAAACTAATAAGTTGAATAACGTGCAATATGAAAAACTAAATGTGTCGATACATATCAAATGAGCTCAAGTCCAGCACTGCTGTAAGGTTCACTTTTAAAGACAACGATTCACAAAGACTTATTGACTTTTGAAGTGAGCAAGTAAACTTTAATTTTAAAAGCTTTCGAAAAGATCTCAACTTTGTAGATTTAGATTTTTCCTTACATTGTAGGTTTGTTTTTATTTTTTATGATGTGGAGCGAAATCGAGCTTTGCAAGAAGATTGCGGTGAAGCGTAATACTTTTACGGACTAACAAGTAATCACGTAGCGTGGATTCTCTACAACCGCAGTTTTGCAATGTGGTATATTTTACACGCTTATTTTGTTGCAATACTAAAATAAAATAAAAAAGAGTTATTACAATGTATACTCTTACTTACGAGTATCTTACTTAATTTAATTTTGAAACTGCTTTTGGACTCATAAGATTCTAACGAAACCGTGCACTCCAACCAAATGTATCAAGCATAGATATAGAAAGACACATACGTACATAATTACATACAACACACCACACGAAAAACATTGATCTCTTTTTGAGTCAGTCGGGTAGTATTTTCGCGACTGTACATTAGGTACCACATTACCTATAGCAGGAAACTCTCACGAGGTAGGAAGTGAAATTTGAGTTTGGTGAAATTGCTAATAAACTTGCATGATGGATGAATATTGCACTGTTCTTGACTGTACCTTGTTACACCTCTATTAGTTAGTACTTGGAGCCAGGGTTGCACTCAGGGCGGGAGTCGCGGTTTGGGCTATCTATCTTGGTAATGTTTTTCATTAATTTCCTGTTTTAAGTTGTAGCGTTTTAATTCATAAACATTAAAACGAATCTAAAATACTTAGATAAATGGAAAAAAATGATTAATTGACATTCTTAGTATGTCTGTATCTGTCTTAAGAATATCATATCAAAGCAAACAAGCTGCCGGTTTATTCATATTAGCTTTTTTTGTGTTGATGTGTGATGGCTGAAATCACATCAAATCCACCTAGAACATAAATACACTCGGCTTCAAAAAAATCGCACGTCCGTAAAAATAGGCTTCAAGCACTGTTAATCCTTAAGACAAGCAGTTATTCGTAGCAATATTGGTATCATTTGAGAGCCCTATAAAAACTCTTTAAAAAAATATCCATTTCATTTGATTAAAGAAAAAGCTTGACACTTTAAGTCACTGTGAATGACAATGGAACTGATTCTCCTCTTCAAATTTTGTTTGTATTGTTTTGTTTTTTGGGTATAAAAGGGTCGATACAGCTTATCGGGGGATAAATTTGCTACCAACAGTCGAAGAAGACACAGAAGAATATCTTTCATCAGAAAAACGTCCTTGAAGATGGACACTACTGCTGCTGAAGCCGCCCAAGTTATCGCACTACTGCAATCAGGACTACGTCAGTGTGATGTTGCTCGGCAATTGCACTTGAGTCGCTTTTCTGTTCGAAGAGTGTACCAGCGGTTCCTGCAGACCGGTGGCTTTGTCCGAAGGCGTGGGTCTGGTAGAAATCGCTGCACTTCTGCGAGAGATGACCGATTCGTCGTATCGAAGTCTTTGAGAAATCGGTTATCTAATGCTGTTGAGTTGCAACAGCAGCTTCAAGCAGTTCGTAGAAGGGCCGTGAGTGTCTCTACAGTTAGAAGAAGACTAAAGGAGAGAAATATTGTGGCTAGAAGACCTGCCACGGGTCCAAAATTAACCGCAGCGCATCGGCGAGCACGCCTGCAATTTGCTCGCGCTCACGTCAATTGGACCCTGGACCAATGGAGAGCTGGTCTCTTCTCAGACGAAACGAGAGTGTGCCTTTTCTGCAACGATAGACGCAAAAGAGTATACAGAAGACAATGGGAACGTTTTGCCCAAGCCTGCATCCAAGAGACGGTAGAATGCGGGGGCGGTTCCTGCATGTTCTGGGGCGGCATATCTGCCGACGGCAAAACTGAACTTTCTTGCGTCTCTCGGACCGGCGGTGCTCGCGGGCAAGGGTCGATGACTGCTCACCGGTACATCACAGAGATCCTGGAAGAACATGTGGTCCCCTATGCTGGATTTATTGGCGACGGGTTCACATTAATGCACGATAACGCTCGCGCGCACACTGCTGGAATTGTGCAGGGCTACCTTCAAGAGGTTGGGATCCCTGTCATGCAGTGGCCAGCGAGAAGTCCAGATCTGAACCCGATAGAGCACCTCTGGGACCAGCTGAAACGCAAGGTTAGATCCCGTGATCCCGCTCCCGCGACTCTTCAGGAGCTCCAAGACGCCGTTATTGAGGAATGGGACAGAATCCCTCAAGAAGAGGTCCTAAAGTTGGTGCGATCCATGAGGGAGCGCATGGAAGACGTCATTAGGGCTAGGGGGGGTAACACTAGGTTTTAGGTTAGTTTTAAGCAACTTTGTTTTGAAAAATTAATCAGATTTCATTTGGGTTTTTTAAGGATTTTTATTGTTTTGTAAATTTTTCTCAGTTCCAATAAAAAACATTGAATGAATTATTGTTTTTGCATTCTCTGTTTCCTTACCTTTCAAATGATACCGAACATTACCAATATTTCATAATACAAATACGATTGAAAGATGTTTAAAATAGATTTCTTAAAAGGTGCGATTTTTTTGAAGCCGAGTGTAGTATGCACTATACAATTAACTTAGATTCTATTTTGTGTAGCTAACTTATGTGTATCCATCATATTCTGTTCCCTAGTTACTGTTTCTGCAGATTCATGAGAATTAAAGATTCTCGTCTTGTCAGGGGGGTCATAATATACCCTATACACCTAAATACATACCTGTCCATCCGTACTGCGGCAAGAACGCGCTAGTTAAGATTCTATTGTTGCATCGACATCACCAACTTATGTAACTGTATGCAGTAAACTAAGACAATGCGGTTAGGTACTGGGACTTACTGAAAGTAAGGTTCTTTTTTAGGTTATGTTTTGGTTGGGTAGAGTTTTTAACTGTGTTGCTTGCTTTTGTTGCTGAAAGTTTATGCTCCCTTGCACTGGTTAGGCGAATAAGAGTTAAGGTGTGGCCAGAACCCAGATGAGTTTTGTTAAAAAATTAAGCACATTTTCGATTAAATGTCTTGCAAATAAATGACCACGCTGAATACGTTAAAAACAACCGACTTAAATCGCAACAACTCCAATTTTGCTATGTTTTTGTTGATTTTCTCAAAAGCCGCTGAATCGATTTCGATAAAATTTATATGGGACCACCTGTGAAGTACCCTTTTAAACAAAAAAAGAATTTTCCAAAGCGGTTCAGGCGTCTTCGAGTAATCGGTGAACATAAATTTTAAAAAAAAAACGACGAATTGAGAACCTCCTCCTTTTTTTGAAGTCGGTTAAAAATAAATTTAAAACACAACCAACCAATCTGACTAGATTATCTTTGGTATTAATTAGCGATCGACTAATAGCATGTATTGTATTGTCATAGCCGATTTCATACTTATCCAATGCATTTGTTAAAAAGAAATAAAGATATTCTATTCTATAATCTGTAGTCGCGGAAGTGCCTACCTACTCAGTTCATAACCTTGTTAACCGGATGGATAAACCAAATACGTTCAACATAGCGTGATTGTTCTATCTAAATTAGGTGCAGGTTTAGCCCTTGTAGGAGCTACGAGGTATGACTAACTTAATACTGTGACTAACTGGGCGGGTAAAGTTCTTGAGATAACTAAGTCTACTGAGCGATTGATGTGATTGCATTGGAATGACAATTTTTACTGTAAAGAAGGTCATTTTGTTTTTCTTCTGAAGTTATAAAAAGAAAACAACTTTTTCTACATTCTATGTACAATTTTAATCTAGGTCCCTATTTACCTTAGCTCTATCTATTGTTGACCAAAGATTTTATATCTGTTCTTGAAGGTGCAGTGCGGCGCAATCGTGGAAAGGTTTTTACGATGTTACAAGTAAAAAATAAAATTTAATCAATTTAATGTTATTTTTAACTCCGGAATGAAAAGTAAGTATTTGATGTTTTTATTGGCCAAGTACTGTACAAAATTTCAGTGAAGTTCATCCAGTAGTTTTAGAATGTTGTTAACAACCCATTACGTCCCCACTGCAGGGGCACGGGTTTTTTTTTCTTTTAGAATAAAATACTTATAAATAGATAGACACACGTGGATTTTTATAATATTATGAGTAGTAAGGATACATATACGATTTTTTGTGAATTCTTACTGAATACCTATTCAGTCACAAATAACTTGAAAATAACACCAATGACGAAGCACCCTATAAATAATCGTATTTTCTTATACCATGTAGCAAAGCAATGCATCAGCAGAACAGAACGCAGGATGACTAAACGCATCCGACGCACTAAGCAAAGCGAGCAAAAGAAATAGGTTAACGTGTCTTTGTTAACTAAAATAGCTTAGTCGAGATCTGGATTGATACGTTGTTGTTCTTTTTATTTATTATTATGTTTCTTCTCATGCATTGCCTTGCCTCTCTTCTGTAAAGTTGTTGAGCCTGACCGGGCCACTCCCCGAACACTTCAACCGTCGCGTCGCCTTTTATTACAACTACTACTACATAAAATGACGTATTGTAGCTTGCGCTAACTGTCACAGACTTTTACCAGCAGGGGGGGGGGGGGGGCTGAGTTGGCTAATAAATAATAGTCTTTAATTATCTAACTTTACCTTGCTGTGCTACAAAACCACAATTGACAACCCCTGAAACTATTAGATTAGTTGAAAAGCTCATAGACGAACGTCTTGTAGAAGGAATTTCCCTATGTCGGTTTATCGATACCTATATAGGCTAGTATACTGACTGTTCCATATTCTGTTTGGCACATATTCCGATGCCGATTCGTTAGGTTTTTGAATCCTCGTTATTCGTCCGTTATGGGTGTCGTCTCAGCTGTTTGATTTTCCGACGCTTATCTTTTGCTCAAAAACAATTCCAAACTTGTGAAAAACACTTCCATTGGTTAATTATCTACTAATTGTCACAATTTAACTATATTTTACATAATAACCTACTTCAATTATAATCAAAATAATTTTTAATACGGAGACCGAACTGTCAACCGGCAGTGTTGCCAGTCCATTTCCCCTGTCATACTCACACCATTCATATTTCACCAGTCATACTTCCACCCCGCGATGAAGTCAATCTTCTTTGGTTACAGGCTAATAGTATGCTAAAGGAAATCTTAAAAATAACTCCGTAATCGATCTTGCGTCAAAATCCATGGCGGATTTGAATCGGTACGTGAGGCGGCCACGGTGAAAAAATTGCTAATTTGGAGCCGCTTTACGCATTCAAGGTTCCGTATTGCTTAAGTAGAGTTCGTTTCGGACAATAAAGTTTTAATATTATAGCATGATTTTCTCTAATAAGGGTATGTAACCATACTACGTGAATCGTGTAACATCATCCATTTTGGCACATCTTGAATTCTTGACCCTCCTTCCCACCTGTGACCATCTGTCGGACTTATAATAGGTCAAAAGTTCAAGACCCCTCCCCTCCCGTTTTCACGTAGTATTCTTTTAGATTTCTATAGACAGTAAAAACAAAAATCTCTAAATTCACGCGCTAGGTTTAAACGGACTTATTTAATAGCCTCACCTAAATTATTCATCTGTTTTTACCATTTCACGCTAACCCAGTAGTTTAACGTCATAGACCCTTCCAAAGGATCCCTAAAAAGCCTTTCGTAACACAGTGTCGCAACACCAAGCCATTGGAGGTCATTACTCATCCGACACAATGTCTTCGTGACTTTGAGGAGCTGGACGTAGAAAGTACGAAAGTATACAATGCATTGTATAAAGAATATGGACGACGTCATCTATTCATCAAGATAATTTGAATAGATACGCAAAGGTTATCTTAGATGGCGCTAAGATCGTAAAGTTTAGAGTCGCCGTGATGTAGTCGTGGTCACTTTGTTGTAGTATCACATAGGTACTCCTTGCTGTTTTATTTCTTGTTTTCGCGCTGAATCTACTTATCTGAATCTACTCACTTGATATCGATTTCTTTGCTGACTGACGTCAGTTCCCCGAATGTCTAGCTAGCCGGTTCGATTAGTCCATTCTCCTCACGGCCATTCTGTGAAGGTCTATTCTTCTCCATGAACGTTCATTCCAAACATTGACGTAAATATCTGGATGCGAGGGTCGAATCGGTAGACGTGGGATATCTTGTGGACTAGTGGCCAGTGTCAGATGCCTGATAAATATCGTACATTGGTAACATTTTTTGGGCTTTTTTTAGCTAAGTTTATACTTAAACCATTTTGTATCACGCAAGCCATCACTAGTTTGTGATATGGTCTCTTTATCCTTTTATTCTCTCTCATTATTCTGTTATTCCCTTTTTGGTGGTATTACTGATTTTGGACATAGTGCGTGAGCGACTTTCCTGTGGTAAAGATCTAATCTTTCCAGCCAGATGCTTTCTGTACGAAGTATAATCTAAATCATGCTCATATAATTCAGCCTATTATTTAATAGCCTTTACAAGATCAAAGACCTTCCCGTGTATATAACTTAATAACTGCCCGAGATTAAGATATTGTTTTTTGTATGTATATCAAAACGGTATATTATCAGTTTTTTCTCCCAAGAGATGGACTGATGGTCTTCTAGCCAGGCTTTCAGGAAGCCGCTGGATGCTTGGTTCAGAACGTGCTTCGTGGAAGTCTATAACAGACGATGTCTTGCTTGATATGCTGATGAATTCATGTATGGACTTTGCCCCTTTGATGTTGGACGTAAGTATTGTTTCTGAGGTTTGACTTTGGATTAAAGGTGCTATACGGTCGCCAACAATCGCCCCAATCAAGGTAACATTCGTTGTTGCCAACCGTGTAGACCGTGGTTGGTGACCAAATTTCGTTGTCTACACGGTTGGAAACAACGAATGTCACCTTGGTTGGGGTGCTTGTTGGCGACCGTGTAGCACCCGCTTTACATAGACTATTGAGGAACAGTGTTTACAGTGTGTGTACCCTAATTACTTTCTGAAACAATTGTCCCAAGGAATCCTATTGTCAATTTAAAAAAAAAAGATACACCTCCACATTCACAGTTTATTTATTAGCTTGCGGCTTAGTTTGAGATGTCGACTTTCATTCCATTTTATCCCTCTTACTTATATAAGTAGACTATTTTTATCGCCCATAGTACAAACACCAACTTCAAAACCTATTCGTTAACAACCCATGAGCTTCTAGATCCACATTACGTTTTACTATCTACAGACTTGTTACCCTGCTATAACTTTCCCATAAACGGGACAGTTACCCTATCTAGTACCTTCCACACATATTTTATTATGACTTGCATAGCCCCTTTACATCCCTGTAATTGGGTACTAAGTTGGTACTAAACAGAGTCGTCGTTTTCTACGCATTGCCATTTTTTTCTCCGTTCAACACCCGCGGGTAAGTTTGTTGTGGTCTAAGTGACAAGGAAGAAGAGTTATTGGTCTGTGGTGTAAGTTGGAAGTGTTTGCGTTTTGTCTGGTATCGTACATGTTGGTATAAGACAGTGAGATAAACCGAAACGCTGTCGATGTACAACATATTAGGCCAGCGTTATTTGACGTATAAAATAATTTGGTGTTTTGTTAGGCAACATACTTTTGTTTTGTTAGCAGTCGCTGGGCCACGAGGCTCGGTTAGAGATCTGCTTAAGGAAATCTTTGTGTCACTGGTACAGTCCGTTTTGATATACTGCATACCTGTCTGGAGAGGAGCTGCAAAAACTCGTTTCCTCGATGTAGAACGAGCACAACGTAATCTCATTAAAGTCATATATTTTAAGAAAATGACATTCTCTACTGAACATCTATATCATCTGACCTACTAACAGTTAGGCAATTATACATCACACAAACGGTCCTAAAGAAACATACCACCTTACCATACGATCCTAGCATAATGAATAGAAGAAGAAAAGATATCGTCGCTAAAGTGCCAAGAACATACTCTGTATTTGCTAGTAGACAGTATAATAAACGTGCGGCTCATCTGTATAATGTACTAAATAGAGAACTTGAAATTTATAGCAAACTGTATTATGAATGCAAGAAAACTGTAACAAAATGGCTACAACCTAAGAATTATGAAGAGACTGAAGAATTGTTAGAACACCTATCTTAATAAAAACCTTCACTAAATGTAATATAATTATTTATTTACACACATAAATGTAAACGCGCGCGCACACACACACACACACACACACATACACACACACACACACTAACACACGCGCACACACACGCGCGCGCGCGCTCGCCATTTCGAACTGTTTAGATTACTCTGTTTTTGTTGTTGTTATTTTTGGATTTTTGTTTTATGTTATATATAAACACCTTAGGTACTATTTCTTAAGAAAGAGCGGTGCCTCCTGACACAGGCTTTTTCAAGCTTAAAAGGAGGCTCCAGCCAAATTGCAATCAAATGTTTAACCTATTTGGAGCAAATAAAGAATTTTTATTTTTTATTTTTATTTTATTATTATTATACTTTTCAGTTAATTCAGTCTTTTTTTGACTTATTACTATCTTGTAGTTTCTGTTTTCATATTTATCAGGAACAAGGACGATCTTGTTTCTATGCTTGAATCTCCTATGCTTGAATAACACCTTCGATACACCTGAATTGGTGAAGCAGTGCCAGCTATTGTTTTTCTCGTGTTTAATGTGAAAAATAAGTAATTCTATATTGTTTCATTGTTCAATGTTCATTATAAGCTGTGCCTTGTGGGTCATCCACGTTTTCACTGCAATTCCAATAGTTTCCTTATTTAAATGAGACTCGCTCAGATAACCGCTAGCGCTTGTCCCTAGCACCTCATATTTACAGTTAAGGGCCCTGACCACATCTACATGACTTAATAGGCCCATCCGTTTTGACATTATTGTGCCACCAATTGTAAAGGCAATCCGTCCGAATTAAATGGCCACCCACTGTGACCTTTTCCCGCATACTGCGTGGGCTTTTCATTTTAACGGCATAACATTTAGGTGCTAACCGCCCTAAATTATGTTTCGGCTCATACGTGACATTTCTACTTCAATGTTGGGTTTTTATTTTAGTAGCGTAATGTTTTGTCGTAGTTTGGGTCAGTGGTTCTCAAATATTTTTGTTGATTTGCCTACTACAAATACGTATACAATGCTTCTCCTAGATATACTTTATCTATACTAAGAATATTATGTCGGAAAATTATTTTAAATAAAATACAACTACCAAGCAGCCCTTGACAATCTCAAAAACTGGCAATGCAATGATAGTACTCGTAATTGATAGGTAAACGACTTGACTATGCTGCAGTTAGAATGGGACACGGGCTATAATCTTTTAACTGATTGCCACAGAAAATATGTTTGCCGTACCACAAACCGTACCGAAATCGTTTATATAAGGTGCTACTTTATTAGTGCCCGATATTTTAGTCAGTGCTTCTACTCCTGATTCTGATCAACTTTCCCCAAGAAACCCATAGTCAAATCGAAAAAAAAATTTTGGACTCTTCATACAAATCGATCAGCCGAGCGGCCAAATTAGTATGAAGAGCCCAAAAAATTTTTTGCGATTTGACTATGGGTTCCTTGGGGAAAGTTGATCAGAATCAGGAGTAGGAGCACTGACTAGAATATCGGGCACTAATAAAGTAGCACCTTATATGTATAGTCCGTTTTCAATAAAACAGAGAAAACTTTCATTATTCAATACAATGCTGTTAATATTTGTTACAAATTGTGTAAAAGTTCAAATAAATCCAGTAGCTGTTTCAATTACACATGCCACAGTTTGAGAACCTCTCGCTACAATCTATTGTATGCTAATACACTATTATTCTATACATGCGGGTATTATGACGCTTACATAACGATTGTTCGTTTTCAATTGCTATTATAATATCTACAATAATATGCATTTTAATTGCATATAGGACAATTTCAGGTATTTAATAATCTTTTAATTGTTTGTCGACCACGGCAGCGACGTAAAAGAGTGATTGTATGATGAACAAAGTACCTCCTGACGCAAAACAATCTGTGTGTCTGTCTGTGCCACCATAGCTCTGAAACAAGTTGACCGATTTGAATGCGGTTTTTTCACTAGAAAGCAGGTTTCTTTTAGCCCAAAAAAAATACATTCTATTTTGGCAGTCAGAAAAAATACACTTTCGCTTTTCTGTACTTTAAATATTTTTTCTAAGTTGCAAATCCTATCAACTCTGTTTGCAAACATTAAATTAGTGTATTTATTTAGTTAACCTTAATTAGTTATTTTATTTTTAAGTATTCTAGTATTTCTGGAGCATGCACAGTAAGAGGCAATTGTGACATAAATAGCACCAGATGAAGATGAGCCAATTTTTTCATGTCACAGGTAGACTCGACCATCTGTTGTGAAACGCGATCTCACCATATGCGCGTTTAGCCAAACGAGGCGGAAAATCTTTGGAGTGAAACCATAAAGATGCGATGTGAACGTCCCACTTATGTTCCTTCTTTGACTTTACCATTTGGCCAGGCATTTAATCTTAAGACTTGCAGAACCGATTCGCTACTAAGGTGTAGTATTAACTACAATATATTATCATCTGTAACCAAGGATTCATCAACAACAAAGATGGTGTAGTAATCGTTATCAACAAATTAATATGTTTACTACCCAATGAACTTGTATGTACCACGTCGGTGCAATGGGACACGGTATAATTTAGTAGGGATGCTCTTACTCCTCTGCAAAGTTTTAGCAGCGATTAATATCAATGTTAATATCAATGTTTGGCAATGAGCGTCGGTGGCGCAGCGGGTAGTGACTCTGTCCTCCTACGTGTGGTCTCAGGTTCAAACCCTGGCCAGTGCACTAATGAGTTTTTAAAACCTACGTGCATTTTCATACCGACTGCTTTAACGGTGAAGGAAAACATCGTGAGGAAACCTGCACATCTGATGTCTAGATGTATATGATGGTCGCGTTGCACACGTCCATAGGTGTAAAGTGTAAATCTAAATGTCATACACGTGACCGCGGGTGATCTACGTGCAACACCAGGCAACCGCCGCCTATACCTTATAGACAGGACGGTTAAATGTGTCACACGATAAGAAGAAAAAGAATATCATTGTAATTTTTTCACAAAAGTTCAAGCCCTACTTTACGCATTGCAAGTAATCTAGAGAGTTTTTTAAATCCACCGTTGCATCAGTGCAGTCTGTGCAGCGGTTTGAATGCATCCCGTAATTATGCCTAGCCCCCCGCGCAGGGAGGGGTCCGCGGAAAGGGAGTTAAGAACTGGGTTAAGGGTCTCTGGGAACCTGTGGCACCTCATATACCTCCTGCGGATTGCGTATTTCGTCGCAAAAGGTTATCTTTCTCCTGTCTCATTGTCAGTTTTATGTTTATCATTATTCTGAATGGCCAGTTTTTTTATGTATCTGTGTACAATTTTTCTATTCTATTTATACACGAATATTGTGAACATAACATTACAAATAATTGTGAATAAATGATATGATGATATGATTAGAATAAACTTCATCCGGTAATATTATGTAAATGTAACATTAATTTCGCAATTTTTATTTATGGATGTGTAGCGATTAAATTATCTTTTTTTTACGCTGTCGGTGTTCTGTCTTCTTAAAAATATCAGAACAACTCCACTGCCTACTCATTTTTACATGTATGCCATTTTCTTCTTGCACGATAGAGATTTATAGTGTATTTTTTACCCTCAATTGGTTTTTACATGGTTTTAACCGAGTTCCGAACCGGAGGGTAATGTTTTTATAATTTAGGTAGGAAATAAACGATCTTCGTAGCTTTGAAATTGGCAATAGACACGAAATGCCACTAAGGACCAAAGGACCCTCCAAGGAACTGGAACGATACTCCGACCCGGTCATAGCTCTAGGGTAATGGCCCACATAGTCTGTGTAGATAGTGGATGTGAAATATATTTCATTTATGCCTGGGTAGTACATATTAGATAGGATATTAGGTACATTGAATTAAAGTAATTACTGCGCATTTTTAAAGCTAGAAAAAGGCTTTAAACACCTAAATTAGCCTTGTATTCGCGAAATATAAAATTCTCCAGGGAACCCATAGTAAATTAGCAAAATAGTTGGCTTATTAGCCAATCGATTAGAACGAAATGGTTTTTATGATACTAATGGGAAATTACATAATGGAAAGTGACTAAATAATATTGATCCTCAATTGGTTTGTTTGTTGTTTGTTTGTATTTGAAACGCTATAAAAAATGGCGAATTGAATGTCCATGGGCTCCAGGGTACACATCATCAGCCAAAAGACGTCCACAGCTGAACAAAGGCAGGGTGTTTTCAGTGGCACTGACAATATTTTAACTATAAGGCTTCTCATGAAACGGAGCAGTTCCCAAGTACGAGGACTTACCATTCCCACATTAACCGCAAGGCTACTCTTTGACAAATCGTGTCCCCACCGCTACGCCCCAACGACCAAAATGTATGAAAATCTCAAATCCAGCCGCCTGTGGCACGGAAACCGGTTGTCGGCCCTAGCCGACTGTGGCGGTCAAAGGGTTAACTAACACCGATCAGCTGATCGACTTGTTAGAGACGTCAAAAATGTTGATCGCGTGTTATTCGTTTCTTGGAGACAGTTGTTCTGTTTGATGAGTAGAAGACCTCTATTTTTAACCGACTTCAAAAAAAGGAGGAGGTTCTCAATTCGTCGGAATCTTTTTTTTTATGTATGTTCACCAATTACTCGAAAACGCCTGAACCGATTTGAAAAATTCTTTTTTTGTTTAAAAGGGTATACTTTACAGGTGGTTCCATATAAATTTTATTGAAATCGATTCAGCGGTTTTTGAGAAAATCAACAAAAACATAGCAAAATTGGGGTTGTTGCGATTGAAGTCGGTTGTTTAAACGTATTCAGCGTGATCAATTATTATTATAAATTTTTTAAAGTCTATTTATAGTAGGTATAGTCACAGGAGGGGAGAGAATAGTATTCAATATTCCTTTGCTCTTCTGTGACTTCCAGGAATGGAATGGACATTCCAAACACTCCGAAAGTTCTCTTAAAAGGTTAATATTCTAGGTCTATTTTTATCAGATTCTTTGACGGTTTACGTATTATGCTGTGTACAAATTGTTGTTATATGTATACATAGGTATATGGTTTTAATAAAAATAAGTATCTTCGGTATAAATAACCACCGGTGTTGTTTGATATGTCAATCAAGAGTAACTACCATTTCTCGTGGAATGCTTTAGCTAGATAGTGATTAGATTACGTTATCAGACATAATTTTCAACTAAGTTAATGATACCTAAAATGTAACAGTCCGTAATTGGTACTTGCAAGATAACTAGCTCCAACGAAAGTCTAGACTCTAGAACCAAAATGGGCCGTTTCCTCTCGAATCAACAAAACAGATGGTCTACCGCCCACTCCTTATCATGTCGTTGACCTAGATATGTAACAACTGGCTTTTGACCGCGACTTCGGATGTGCGGAAATATGTTTTTTTATTAAATATAATTCAAAGGGTTTTTGGCTGTATTACTTAAAAATTAATTTGTACGAACGAGCGTTGCTTCTAGGAAACTGAGTTAGGAAAGCCGAAAAAAAAAAAAAAAATGTTTGAAATTTTCCACGATGTAAAATTGTGAAAATGATGAAACACGATGACGTCACATGCCACCAACATAAACAATTTTAGGCTACAATGTACTTTTTTTTTAAATAAGACAGATGACCCGAAAGACTGATGGGAATGGAAATCAAACTATCCTTTATAGGTAACTGTAACACTAACCGTATTGCCGATTCTTTATACATAACGAGGACAACCGAAAAAGGAAGAATTAAAATAATTTGGGAGGAAAAATGGGAAAGGTTATCAAATAGTTGATTCAATGAATCCTAATTCCACAATGATAACGGATTTGTTTGGAAATTCAACCCTATATGATTAAATTTCGTAGTACTTAATAGTTTTTTTGTGTTGAAAGCTGTAAGTATATGAAAACTTATATAACGTTGCGGAGATCATAGTAAATATACAATAAACAGACATATGTACGTATTTTTCATTTTACATCTATTAACTTTAGATGTGGATGAACTATGATTCGTTAATTGCATTTTAAATTCTATCTGTATATTTAGTAGATATGCTATTGCTAACTAATGGACTAAAGTAAGTTTTCGAAGTAAAAAAATGGAGTTTTAATTAGTTTATTACCGCACAAAGATTAAGTCTCTGATAACAGTGTTGTTATCAGAGACTTAATCTTTGTGCGCAAGCGCAACATTCTAAAGTTTAAGGTTACTTAAGGTTAAGAGAAACAGTTTCTTGATGCAATATTATTTATTTGAATATTAATATTATTTATTTGAATATTAATCTTTATTTTTTATGATGAGTTTTTCTGTTTTTTTAAATATAATTTATTTATTTAAAATTTATTTCGAAATTAATTTATCTATTTTAAATGAATGAATTTTGTTTTTACTGAATTATTTTTTATCTGGATTATGCTAATTTTGTATTAATTTTTTAATTTAAATTAATGAAGTAGGTAATTTTTTTAAAATATTTTAGTGATGTTATTACGTTTTTTTATTTTATTAATATATACATTTTATCTTTTTTATAATTTTATAATGCATGATTTAGATAAGAATATTAAGGTCCTCCTCTCCTCTAGTCTATATTGTTGTGCACAAACTGGGTCCATGATGTACCTTTTAATATATCTTAACATCTGTGTAAAAACTCATGGAATGCAATAAATGATTGAGTATTGAGTATTCCTTATTATAACAAAGGAAGTGGAGTTGTATCTAGAGGGACACTGATAATCGCAAAGGCTATTTCGTTTTTACGAAATTAGTTGACTTTTAAAAACAAAGTCACACGATCGTTATGTATTTGTGTGGTTTCTTTTACCTAGGGTTATCCAGTATCCTGCTTTCCGACTAAATCTTCTCCAATTTGCTTCTCCAGTTTTTGTCGTCCTCCCTAGACGGGCAGTTCTCTCACAGTAGATACATATTCTATGGTTCTCTTTCCCTCATTTTTATTTTTTCTAAGGCTTTCCGTTTTAAGGTGTCTATTATGATGGATAACAAAAAAAATCAGCAAGTCTAATCCCAAGGTTCCTCATACAATAACCATCTCACTACCAAATGTAATATTCACACAAGAGGATTATCTAAACTACTGCTATAACTATCTCTCTGAGAAAGGTCCCAGGTATTACAACAATGGGTTAATACATACATCTAATAATGACGCCGGTGATGTCTAGCAAAACCTAGACTACCTATGGAATAATCTCATATGTCAGTAACTTCCGATGTACGTCTTCGTGTTACTGGTCAAAGATTAATGAGGAAGACGCGACACATTTTTTTAAATAATTCTCTTTCACAACACAAGAGGGTCTTTGACTATGCAAATACCGTCCGTATTCCAACAAGGAACTCTTCATCAAGATCATCATCATCACCATTTTGGTTGGAATTGGAATACGTCTACTGCTGCTCATCTATAGATTTTCACTAACACGTAACATGGTTCTGACTTGACTTCTGAGCCAAATGTATAGAGCAGCTTGGTGAAAACTTCACTAGATCATCACATCAGTATACAGACCGAATATTTCTTTCTCTCAAGGAACCTGGAGGTTCTTTTTTGTGAAATAAGATTATTTAAAATTGACTACATGACTGCACCAAAAATAAATTATGACCTATTGTTCCCTAAATTTCTCTTCCACTGTCAAATAACATACACATATATGTATGTTTATTTTGTTTACTAACCCATTTTCAATTTTTAAATAATAATAATCAAAAAATGAGTATTAATTACGCTGAAAACCTATGATGGCACGTCTTGGTATTTCAAATATTTGTGGCACAAAATATTTGTTTTTGACAGATGATCTCTCTCTTATAGTGTGGCACAATTTAACCGTCCTATCCGCAAGGTATAGGCCGCGGTTGCCTGGTGTTGCACTTATCATCACCCTTGGTCACGTGTAGGGCATTTAAGATTTACACCTACGCCTACGGACGTGTGCAACGCGACCATTATACACAACTAGAAATCAGATGTGCAGGTTTCCTCACGATGTTTTCCTTCACCGTTAAAGCAGTCTGTATGAAAATGCTAGTTAGTTTCGAAAAACTCATTGGAGCACTGGCCAGGATTTGAACCCGAGACCTCTGGTTAGGAAGACGGAGTCACTAACCGCAAAGCCACCGACTCATTTTTTTCAGATAATGAAAAGTACGAGGGCTGTTCCAAAAATAGTTAGTGAAATGAAAAATACTTAGAATATGAAAAAAGTTTATTTATAGTTTTTCAAAATATTCTCCTCCAACCCCTATGCACTTATGCATTCGGGTGAACCAGCTTTCAAAACATTTGAAAAACGTATCTTGTGGTAGGTCGAAAAATATTCGGCGAAATTCTTCGACGGCTTCGTCTGCGCTGTTAAATTTTCGTCCACGAAGCATTTTTTTTACTGTTGGAAATAGAAAGATATCGCATGGAGCTAAATCTGGGCTGTACGGAGGATGGGGTAACATTTGTACTCCCGAAGTTGTCAAATAGTCGATGGTTCTAGCAGCTGTGTGAGCGGGTGCGTTATCTTAGTGAAAAAGAATGCCACGGACGCCGCTCCTTGGGCGCTCGCTATTCAAGTCCCCGAAAGCTTGAGGCAGACAAACTTCGCAGTACCATTCACTAGTAACTGTTCTACGGTCTTCTAGCGGAATTACTGCTACTGGTCCACTGCGTCGAAAAAAAACCGCTATAATTTTTTTATTCACGCTACGACCGCGAACAACTTTTGTGGGCAACTCGTCCTCTTCAAACACCCATTGCGTGGATTGCTGTTTCGTGAGAGGATCGTAGCTATAAACCCAAGATTCGTCAGTTGTAAGGATGTAGGATACGTTTTGCGAAGATCCTCCTTCAAACTTTTCCAGCATAAATCGGCACCAATAAACTCGACGGGATTTTTGCTCTTCGGTGAGAGAATGAGGTATCCATCGCGACGCAATCTTCCTAACTTTAAGGTGTTCATTCAGAATGGTGGAAACAGCCTGTGATCCAGTCTTCAGTTCAGCCTGAATCTCCCGATGTGTAATGTGTCTATTCTCCCGCAATAGCCACTCTACCCTGATGACGTTCTCTTGAGTTACTGCAGTTGACGGTCGGCCTGGTCGGGGGTCATCGTTTAGGTTCTCTCTACCACGTTTAAATTCACGAAACCAATATGTAACTGTTGCTAACGCAGGGGCGGACTCCCCAAAAGCAGCTTGTAAATTATCGTGAGATTCCTTGAAGGTTAACCCTCGTTTATAGTCATAGAAAATCATAGCACGAAAAGCTTCCCGCGAGACCTCCATTGTTGCAAACAAAAGAAGAGTGACAGATAACATTTAAAAATTGAAAAAAAAAAAACTACACATAGGTGGCCAATGATTTTCACCAAAGAGAATTGTATTGAAATTTACCGTCAGTTCAAAATAGTTTCAAGAAAAAAGAGTCTATATTTACTCTGTGGCTAACAATTTTCGGAACAACCCTCGTAACTCAAATGACTATAAAGTAATCATCTGCCTTTTTTACTATCTCACTGCACATTGCACCCTGAAGGGATCAAGTCCTTTCTAGCGGGGGTGAAAGTTACATCCCACCCATCTGCATATTCTTGATCTACACCACAGATTATCAACATTCCCTTGACGGACAAGACATTAGCCAACATTAACACATCACGCTTCTCTTTCCAACACATCATCGCTCCCCCTCTCGTTGTTTATAATTTTCCCGCCCAGTTCAGATGCATACGCGAGCGGCGCACACGCATCCGCGCCGCTATCGATGATCTACGATCTATAGATCATTGGATTTATTCAAAGTGCATGTGTTAAAGTGACGAAGGGCGATTGTCGTGACTTGGAACGAGTGATATTCTATTGTTTAGTGTCCATGTTTGATTTTACAATAAGTTATTGATGGGTACTGTGTCAAAGGTTTGCTTTGATTCTGAGTGAGAATTACATATTAAACTATCCCAAAAAATAATAACTGACAAAACATAAATGACTATAAATAAAATATTAAGAGCCCTACAAAAAATTGTCTACCACATTTTTTTTCAAATTTAAAGTTAATTTCAGCAAAATGCTAATAATGTCTAGTAAGTGTACGTTATATTTACGTTTTCGAAATACTTTCCGTATACTTTTCAAAATACGAATTTTAATGCCAACACTAGTTTTTTTTATCGTAAGCTTTCTTCAATGTTGCTTTCTCTCACATGTTTAAAGTTTTTAAAGTTGACCTGTGTATTTGGAAAATTAAGACAAATTAAGGTGGAACCACGCTAAAAGTTAATTGTCTTTTAATAATTTATTTTCCTCTATTAACGTTATATACGTTTGCTTAAAATAAGGTTAAAGAACAAACGTATGTGTCATGCATGGTTATTAATTTAGAACTATCCTGTAAAATGAATGAGTTGCTAAGACTCATTAAATTAATTATAAATCTGCTCAGTTTATATTCCACTATGCGATGCGTAATATATTATGTACATGCGTAATATTTTTATAGTATAATTAATACTCTGGATAACAAAGAATTCTCTGAACCTTTCTGATACCAATCGTATATTATAATTACAAACATATTTAGAACGGCCTAAAAATAAAAAATAATAAAAATCAGTTTCAATTTAAAAATTTATATTATACAGGCTGTTAAGAAAGTGCGTTTGTGTTTTAAGGGGTTACTCAAAATCAAGTATAGAATACAGGAAAATTATTGAAAAAATCCGATCTTCAATTTTTTTTTAGTTTTCTAAAAAAAATCCGCTCTTCGATTTTTTTTTGAGATTCCCATACTAAATAATAGTGAATCAAGAATTTGTATGGAATTTCCTGTATTCTATACTTGATTTTGAGTAACCGCTTAAAATTTCAAACGCGCTTTTTTAACAGCCTGTATAATATACATTTTTAAATTGAAACTGATTTTTATTATTTTTTATTTTTAGGCCGTTCTAAATATGTGGTAAGTTTTGTAATGCGAAGTGTATTTAATGAATACGTCTTATGTCATTAATTATCACAGGTTTTTTATTCATTTGGTTATACTAACTTATATTATGTATTAAGTTACTAGAAACTTCCAATGATCTTTTCGTAGTGGAAAATTCTGTTACAGTAATGTTTGTCCACAGTATATACCTTATAAGTGGTACGGTAGAGGTACTTGGCACCTATCAGACTCCATCCATATCTAATGAATGTTTACTAACACAGCTATCTTATGTCAAAAGTCGGGTTAATTATTTAATATTGTCTTTAGCAGTTATCACTTTAGGTAAAATATTATTTCCGTAACCGTTTAGAATAAAGACATTAAGATTAATTCTTATATTAATTAATGTTCTACAATAAACTGACAGAGACATAAAAAAGCTTTAATTACTTTGATGATAACATTATTATTAATAGCGAAAAAGGAAAACAGCATTGCACCGTTCGTCTGTCTGTCTGTAGGTGCGAATCGGAAATGTCATTGTCATTCAATAAGTCACACGAGACCAGTAATGGTAAGGTTCAGTGCAGCACCAGCAGCCACCGTTTATTCCTTGAGATAGCATGGTGAATTGTGACGCAAGATATGAGGTCACATAATCAACTTTCAACTCTATGAAGTACAGAATAAAATCACTGTCAAAGTCTCAATTGACCAACATACCAAACAAATATAACTTACTCTTTCATTAACGCAATTAAGTTCGTTACTGCTGTATTCATCTATTCAGTCGTAGATGATCAATCACTTTAATTAAAATTGCCATGACATTGCCATGGAGTCGTGCTGCCAATATTTTAAGATATATTCTTTCAATTGGTGGGCACAATTTATCTTCATAATTGATACGCTCGATCACGAGATATTGATCGAATCCAATGCTCGTGTTTATAGTCGTAGACTTTTCTTATCCATTAGAAATCACAAAAGTATACATATCTTCAATTATAGTTTCTTAAACACTTTAAAGAAAATATTGAAATATGTGCAGATGTATTACTTAGTCAAATATACTTAAAAAACCTACTTAATGTATCATTAACAAAAGAAGAAAATTGAAATAATTTATTTTCAGGTACTAGTCCCAAAGTTAAAACAATGCACAAAATAATAATATACAACAAAATACAAAATAGTCAAATTTATAAATAAAAAGCCATAATTTATGTTATTCTTAATTGCTAAATCAGATAAGATTATCAAAGCATAAACTCTATGTTTTTAATAGATTTACAAACTGTCCGTTTCTTCATCTGCCGCATCAATATTTGTACTTTAAACAAAAATTCGAATCTCTCTCCATACCCGATACGCGATGCACTGATAGTTTCAAAACATTTAGGTTGAGTTTAGTTTAGCGCCAATTAAAAGATGCACGGTGCAATGAAAACTAGGTAACGGTTGATAGGACCAACACGCGAATAAAGAAACGGCTTTTTAAAATAACATGTGTTGGAATTATCTTGATCTGTCCAGTATTATCTTCTCTAATCTGTGAGACTTCATAATAACAAATCAGTATTTGCAAAACAAGTCAGGCCTGAAATCCGTGATACAAATGCATGTTTCCGGTAATCCGAATATTTTTACATCTAAAAAGCTTTTTGACAAAATAGCTCTACCCGTCCTTCGGTCAATCTATGATTGTATCTTTAAATGCCTATAATCGGTGTTTACAAGTGAAATATAGACTATACATACAAACTTAAATATGTACTAGAAGCGAATAAATGTAATCAACATTCATGTTTCATAAAAAAAGTTAATCCAACATTCGAATTTTAAAACGTATGCAGTTGCATACATTTTTTATCAGCATAGGGCATGCATGTCTGGTACATTATGCCATATTTAGCATAACCACATAACCCTGTTATAAATAATAGTTACGATAGCAATTATAAAGTAGCTGGACCTTGCAGCTGGTGGTCAGTGGTCATGGCTTGGTGGTTGGGCCAATGACCAGAGCCGTGGATGGGTTTTTGTACTTATTTATGGTAGAAAACTTTTTGTTCTTTTGATGAAGTTTTGAAAAGCATTGGTTGATTCGTTTTTTGTTTGCTTTAGAAACTTATTAAGCGTTGGATACGGATACTTATTAATGAATAGACATTGCGTTAAAAAGGCTTAAATATTTGTAATTGCACAAGAAATAAACTTTTAATCCAAGAAATTTGTATATTTTTAAATATGTAATAATATACTCATGGACAGAAAAATCGACTCAAAGTTTCATGCACGACTTTTGGAAAATTAACTCAGTCTAGCAAAATAAAACTAAACCAAAAGTTCAAAAACTGTGTGTTTAATGTTTATGATTTTAGTTTGATGGTTTTCTAGTTTTTTGCTTTTAGTGTTTAGCAGTTTTGTAGACTGAGTTATTTTTTCAAAAGTCGAGCAACAAATCTTGAGTCGATTTTTTAGTCAACCAGTGTAATATAAATAGAGAATAATGAAACTGTGAAACATACCATCGAGCAGTCCTCATCTGATATCATAAGCGTATATTAAAATATCTCTGAACAGACTTACGTTTTTTGACATTCAAAATTCTGACTATCTATAACTGTCCTCATAAGAAAGAAGGTCGCAAAGTGTATGGAAGAAGTTATAATATAATATAATATCCGGGACAAATCACACACGGTCATCTGGCCCCAAACTAGAATTCCCTGTGATATGGGAACCAGAGACTGATATACATACACATATACATTTAAATACATACATATATAGATATAATACACCCAGACTCAGAGCAAACAATTCTGCTCATCACAGAAAAGTTTGCCCTGTGTGGGGATCGAACCCACGACTCTCGGATCAGTGGTCAGGAGCACTAACCACTTAGCCACCGAGTCAGTCAAGTCAGTTCCGTATACTTTGCGGCCTTCCTTCTTATGACTAAGGGTAGATAACTCTAGCCGTCAGGTTTGTCATTAACTCATCCCTCCTTTTCATGCAAATTCGCCATTTTAAAACTTAACTACATTTCGTGCCGTGGGAAATGGGGTAAAAGTGGCTAGTTTATGCACATACAGACATACATATTGTGTGGGTTCCGTTATATTATTGTGTACTAAATACCCACGCGAAAACGGATACGGGCTAGTCAATATGACCGATTTGGCGTTTTCGTATTTACTCACTTTTGCAAGAGCGGTAGTAATTTGCTATTTGATGGATTAGAAAGCTAATGTCCTGTTCGAATCGACTCAATTGTTTGAATACATTTGCTGGTCGATTACGGTCGATATGTAGAAAAAAAAAAGTTTCTGTTTTTTACTCTTCCACGCTCACTGCTGAACCCATTTTCAACCGACTTCAAAAAAAGGAGGAGGTTCTCAATTCGTCGGAATCTTTTTTATTTTTTTCACCGATTACTCGAAGACGCCTGAACCGATTTCGAAAATTCTTTTTTTGTTTGAAAGGGTATACTTCACAGGTGGTCCCATATAAATTTTATCGAAATCGATTCAGCGGTTTTTGAGAAAATCAACAAAACATAGCAAAATTGGAGTTGTTGCGATTGAAGTCGGTTGTTTTTAACGTATTCAGCGTGGTCAATTATGTTGAATTAAAGGGCGTATATTATATATAGACCAATAGTTACAGGATTCTTTTTATCCTGGAAGGGTCTTGGTTCCCAAGTGATATGGAAAATAGTTCATTTACACGTTCACAGTCGTATATTTGTGTAAAATATACACCAATTTTGTCACACCCTGTACTTATATTTATTAAACCTATGCTATCGTAACTCAGAAATACTTTTACGATCTGATTATATCTCCAATAGATAGAATATCTCTCATCTCTGCTATTCAATCAAAACTCGGGACAACTTATCTATAAAAACTAGTAATACAATTCCATCATAAGCAGTAATGATCTGAAGCTAAGGGTAGTAATCCACAAAAGCGAAGCGGTTGTGTAGCCGAACGGAACATATCACTGTCTTGCCAAGTGCCTAACTATTTATTATACAGGGTTTTAAAATAGTGCGTTTGAAATTTTAAGGGGATACTCAGAATCAAGTATAGAATACAGGAAAAATATTGAAAAAATGAACTCTTCAATTATTTTTTTCAGATTCCCATACTAAATCTGAACAAGAATTTGTAAGGAAAACTGAAAAAAAGTTGTAGATCGGATTTTTTCAATATTTTTCCTGTATTCTATACTTGATTCTGAGTAACCCCTTTAAAGCGGTCGTGGCTCAGTGCGACTTGCGTGGTCGCGTCGATCACGCAGGTTAACTGACTACAGACACGGTCATAACCTGGATGGGTTTGACTGATAGTGGCATTTATCTCGACTGCAAGCCACGGTAAGCCGTTGGTGCCGGCTACTATCGCTAGATGGCAGTCGTTAAGCCATGTCGGAGGCCTTATAGGCGGCTTGAAACTTCTGACACGAGGTTGGCCACTAGCGCATAATAACCTCCACCAATCTGGACTTGGCCCCCGTGTGTGGAGTATGGCCTAACCTTCCCGAGTTATGGGAAGAGACCCGGGTTGTTAACAACAACCCCTTAAAATCTCAAACACACTTTAAACACCCTGTATAATCTGTTGCCTTACTAGAGTTCTGTAAGTATCACTGTGTTTCGTATTCTCTTCAGACTACTTTAAAATAAACACAACTTACTCTTTTGGGTTGTTATTAGTCCATTTTCGGTTGTTTCTTCGATTATCTGGATAATTATAGTTAATTAAATCGATATTGTTGGTAATGATTTTAAAGAAAGTTGTTAGAATTTCACAAACAGTCTTCATAATATTATTCAGTCAATAATGAGCACAACATTATTATGGCTTTCTCTAAAAACAGAAAGAAACTGTTCCTCACTTGCATAGGATT
This sequence comes from Coleophora deauratella, assembly GCA_958295455.1. Classification (NCBI taxonomy): domain Eukaryota; kingdom Metazoa; phylum Arthropoda; class Insecta; order Lepidoptera; family Coleophoridae; genus Coleophora; species Coleophora deauratella. The sequence goes on from OY282412.1 coordinate 5,807,980, forward strand.
GTAGGCCTAACAAAACAAAACAATCATAGCGATTGGGATGCCCTACAAGCCGGATGTATAATCATTTTGGTACCTGTCTGTTTTGTTATTGTCCTACATATACTATCTATAGTATGTTATATATGTATATGTAATATAAATACATTCGACCGTGTGTTTGTGGTCAACAACCGCAAATAAGATACGTAATACGTATTGACTTTGATTCAGAAACATTGAAGTTCTCTAGACCTGTCGTTTAGAAAATTTTGCTGCATCAAGTTCTGTGGTTCTCAAGTTCTCGTGGACAGTCAGATTGATGTTTTAATGCCGCGTAGAATCCAGAAATTGATCCCACTGGTCAGTGATTTGCCGATCCTTCAAAACTATTGATTTTTGGACTGAAGATCTAAATTATCTTTTCACTATGTTTTCTTTCTCATCGTCGTATCAATTTGGTTGAAGAGCGTCGTACACCTGAACACTTTATGCCTCTAAAAAGACACGATATTAATAACTTGTTTTCTGTGCTAAAACTTTAAATTAAACAATGCAATAAATTTGTGAAAATCGTTGTTTAAACAAACACCTACCACTTAATTCGCAACATGTGGGTAGTTGCAATCACTTATGAATTTCGTAAAAGAGATTTCGAATTTGATTGCTTGCATCATTCGCGCGTTGGCGGTAGATGAGTTCAGATGTCTGTGGACTTTTATTGTTACTTATGAAGTAAATAAATTACATATTAATAATAAATAAGATAGTAGCCGGTTTTTGACGTTGCAAATCCGTGATATCCGTGAGGCATTTGGTAGCTGGAATGCTTCACAGAACGAAAATATTTCTTCAATCAAAGAAACTTATTTCAGTCAAGAGATTTCCAGTTTCCTATATAAGGAAAAAATAAATTACTCTGATTAAGACATAAAATGTTTCAAAGTTTATCATTTAAACGAACTAACTAAATACTCGAAACAATAGCATGTGGACTCTTTTTTTAAAAAGTATTTTACTCATTCCAAGAGCGTAACGATTTTACATCACACAATTATCAATCAGGTGTAATTTTATACGTTCTTCGATTAAAATATATTATTTTTAGTTTCAACTTTTGTTGGTACTTAGATGGAGAAGCAGACGTTCTTGAATCAAGAGGTTTCGATTCTAAATTTGAAAAATGATATTTGTTGAATGGAAATTTAAGGCTTTTTCTAAGATTACGATGATATTCCGTCCAAATATTTATCTACATGACACCAATAACTTTATTTCTTGGATTTAATATGTTTCTATTTCATGGTAAGATTGACTATTACTCTCAGATAATTATCTGTTATTTAAGCTAAGATCTTTAAATCTTTTGTATTAAAGTGAAAATTACTTGATATGAAAGATTCGTATATTTCATTTAAAATTTATAATTATTTAAAGAAAATTTTATTTTATACAGGGTGTTAATTTGGTCGCAGATTTCCGATCTAGGGATAAAATTATTCAAAAACTGAAGAACCTTGCAAAAAATACTTTTAACACAAACTTTGATGGCTAGTACAACTAGTTTATTTTAAAAGTATTTTTTGCAACGTTCTTCAGTTTTCTGAATAATTTAATCCTTAGATCGGAAGTCTGCGACCAAATTAACACCCTGTATAAAATAACATTTTCTCTAAATAACTATAAACTATAAAATTAGTGTGTTGATTATTGTGCAGAGTGTTGAGTGAGAAGAACAAGTTGTTTTATTTTTTGGATAATATCACTACTAAATAGGAAGTCTGTAACAAAATTAACACTCTGTCTTAAAATATACAATTATTTTTCACAACAATTATCGTGTTTATATGATCAGCACTTTCAGCTTGGCAAATACAGAATCTTTCACTTATATTTTTTCTAGGACTCGATAATTTTATAGTTAAAAGTACTTAAAAAAGTTCCAGTTTTTTATTTATTTATCAAAAATAATAAAACTTATACCTATAAACATAACAAAGTAGGTATCTACGAAAGTATACAATTCAAAGACTACCAAATCCACAGCCAGCAGTAAGCTTAAAATTAAAAAGATAAATTGTTGTTCCGTCAACTGAGCTAAGTGACATAGGCAACTGGTTACAACAATTACATAGAGATACCAACTTTACTTCATCACTAATTTCGACGTGATATGTTTTGAAATGGTTATTATAGCCACAGATTCGCAACTTGTAGCATGAAAATAATATCGACTTAAATTTTTTTGTTTTGATGAAAAAAAATATTACAAAAAACTTTTAGAAAGATGATTTCTCTACTTATTTTTCAACCTCATTATTGCCTTGTTCTGTTACAGTTCTCAGTAGGACATTGTAATACATAGTTATTAATTTTATGAGCTAAATCAAGATTCTAGATGTAACGCGTATTTTTAACATTTTTATTTTCTTTTGACACTCAGGACAATGCATTTCGATAGCTGCTTTGAGTTAAAGTAAATGTCCAAAATAAAATTACGATTAAGATTAAAACAAATATAAATATAAGCTAACTTAATGACGGAAGCGTGCAGACAACAGTGACTTAACAATAAGAATGATTGCCTACAGATTTAGGATTTATATAACATGAGCTGGCATAATGTCATAGCAAGTCGTAATACCGTAAATTTTGTACGATAAGGTACAAGTGTGACGTTGCTTTGGGTAATTTACATAAAAGACATGATAAATTTAAAAGAAGGTCGAATCCCTTTACGGTGGCGCTCTGAAGCTCATATTTGCAAGATTTCTCCTTTTGTTTTTTGATGACATTGTTGATCTCCAGCGTTCTGAAAACGATTAATGATAAATTATCTAAATTCAATCAAATCGTAAAATAGAAGAGCATGGTATGTATGAATTTATAATAGATTTTTAAATATTCAGGTAAAAATTGCTTACATGTTTTTGAACAATGAGTCCTTCTATAGATTCTGAACTTGAAAATTTTATTTTTCCTGACAGTCTTCTCTGGGGTGGAACTAAGTAGTCCAGTTGTACAGGGTAATTTGAAGAATGATTTTTATCTGAAATCAATAAAATTAAATATAATAAAAAAATACCCTGAGAGAAGGAGCCCTTGGCAATACCGTAAGTAGCACTGTCAAGGGCTTCCATGCTCCCTCATCTATATAATTATCTACCAAGTAGGTAGGTAGACGATATTAAAAAATAAAAACAAAACAAAAAACGACAAAAAGGTAATGACAAAAGTACGAAAAGACTAAAGAGAATCAAAAAGTTTAAAATATGTTAGATTCTTACCATGGTCTTCAATGTTTCCAATATTTGTAATGCATTTTCATTTGTAAGTTGACTTTTGTAAAAAAACAAAACCTGTTCTTTGTACAAAGATAAATCTGAAATAACATTATTAAACTTACATGGGTTTGATCATAGTTCAAAAGAAAATCAAAATTTAAAACTCTTCATACATAATCAGTCCTGATGGATGCATAAATCTTTGGTCACCACAGGGTGCATGCAAACTGGGTAGGTATACTAAACCCTTCTTCACTACAGTAGCAGTTTAAGAATATCCTGTATTCTGCATATTCTGTATATTCAGACACTCTTTTTGTAACAATGCCTGTATAGTGTTTATTACCAATATAAATGACCTTTCACATTTTTATTCGTGAACTGTTGAAAGTTTTGAATTGGTATTTCAGCATTTATTTTCATTTAGTTACCACCTCTTCCCAAGGCTCGTTATTTGTATTCAGCCATAATACATATTCTGATGTATCTGAAATTACATAAGTTGCATTAATAAAGTCAAAGAGTTGATAGACGGTTTATATTGAGCTGTGTTTAACTGTACTAATATAATTTAGTTGATTAAATTCTCACAAGTTAAGAGGTTTCATCACTTTTAGAATTTTTTTTGATAATTTAAAAGTCAAATATTGTGCAGCAGCTGATGATGGCTTATGATTATGATTGGCCGTCATACGCTATACGGCAGTCAGGTTTGACTACAGCCTGGCTTCCAGGAGGAGTGTTGCACTAACAACTAGCTACAAAACGATGGAACGGTTTCTTCGAAGTCATTGGTTCAGCTCAGGATGTATGACCAGGAATTTACTTGAGTATAAAACTGCAGTCCAGACGCTGCAACACAGTCCGTGCAGTATGATGCTCTTGCTCCACCTGGGTCTTATTGCGCTAATACTGTATTCGTCCTGCTCGTGGTTCTGCCTTGATAGCATGGTTCTACCTCCGTTGGAGCAAGACAAATACACCATTAGCAGGACAATTTACGCGCTAGGACGTAGGTGGAGCAGAAGCATGACTGCATAACTTCCACTGCAAGTGGATGGACAGCTGTCTCAAAGCTCAGGAGGCCACATCCCCGCAGATACGACAGCTTGGTTAGGGTGTAGAGTAAAAAAGGGGCCCAATTATGAAAATCAAAAATATTAAGCATACCAGTAACCAGCGGAGTAGGTAGCTTTTTAATCAGTAACTGGACTTACCGCGAAATCTTTCAATTACATCTTGGGGAGTATCCCACGACGCAAGCAGTGTATTTAGAAGTCTCATCCATTTTCTTCAGTGAGGGTTCTTCAATTCACAATTCACTTCAATCTATCAATTATTAAACTAATAACAAACTATTACATGACAAATCATGTTTACCGCCTTGGACGGACAAAAAGCGCGGGATGCGGGTTGCCAGTTATTTTATCTTTATTTTACCCATTTTTTATTTTGACTTCAAAACTTTATTTTTTACCAGCATAGGGCATAGCCAAAAGGATGGGTTATTATACGTTATCTCATACCCTATGTACGTATGAATGAGGAAAAAGTCGTTCATTACCCGCGGCAGCTGAATCTACTGAACAAATTTTAGCAAATGAGATGTCGAGTTCGAAAGTGTCCTAACTAGGCTTTAAACATACAGGATATTTAAAAAGTGCATTTGAAATTTGGTAATAATAGTGACTCATGAAACTAAACAACTTTCCCCAAGGAACCTATACTCAGTTCACAAAAAAATTTTGGACTTCTCATACAAAATTGGCGGATTGGTTGATCAATTAGTACGACGAGTCAAAAATATTTTTTGCGAATTGAATATAGGTTCCTTGAGGTAAGTTTTTCAGTTTCAAGATTCGAAGCCGTGGTCAAAATTTTTTCACGTATATCATAAGGACCCTATATATCATCACTGTGAGTGAATTTCAGAATGGTGGAAGGTAAGCGTCATAATGTAAAACCATGAACCCAAAATTTACTCAACTAAATCCTGATAAAAGCGAATGCTTGATGAGTGGGACAGGTTTGACGATCAATGGAAGGAGGTGGCTCGGGATAGAGATGCGTGGTGAAATCGAGGGGAGGTCTTTGCTCAGCAGTGGGATAGTGTAGGCTAGTGAAAAAAACATGAAAATCATATGGACAGAGCTCGGCTCATTCTTGATATTATCCGGTAGATCTATTTTCACTTTTAACATTTTGCTTTTTTAACATATTTTTGAACACCTAATCGTTTTGCGCTTTTAATTACTATTTAAAAACAGGCGCAGCGAAAATGTGTTTTTATATGTAGTTAAAATTTTTACCTCTGTCAATATTCATCTGTCATTTAGTTATTATGAGAATTAAAAAGGAAAAAAAATATAATTAATTTTCATTTGTTTAATCAAAAATTTCGAACAACGTAGAGGTAACGGGGACAGTACAGAACACCTACGGAAAACTGCTGTCATCGACACAGAACTATCCAGACTGAACATCGCCTGTTGCGCTTTTTAAGAGACCAGACTCCTCGATGAAGGATCTTTGCGAGAGGCTTCTTACACTTTTTTTTTATGTCATAGGTGGCAAACGTGCATGCGGATTACAAGCGATTTTTCTGGAAGGGCAAAGATCCCGCTGCCGTGCGTGAGCACAGAGTTGGCTTCGCTGTCAGAAACGACTTACTGAAGTCCATCGAACACCCTCGTGGCATATCGGAACGTGTAATGGTGTTGGGTTTAAAAAGCAGTTGCAGTTTTGGCACGACAATATCCGCCTATGCTCCAACACTTACATCAACCGATAAAACTAAAAAGCAGTTCTTTGACCAACTGGCCGACGTGATACCGGGCGTGAATTCCAGTGATCACCTGTTGATTTTGGCCGATTTCAATGCCCGATAACTCATCAAGATAACTCAGCATGGCCTGAATATATTGGTGACCACGGCGTTTGCAAACTAAACGATAACGGCCAACGCGACGTTTACTGAAATTTCGCTCTAAACATCTGCTGTGCATAACCAATACCTACTTTAAAGGCAAATTATCGCGAAAAGTTTACTGGAAGCACCCGCGTTCAGGACACTGGCATCAACTGGATCTAGCCCTTACCAGGAAAGGGACTTCCGCGAGATTCTCCATAAGCGATACTTTCACGGTGCCGATTGCGACATCGATCACTCTTTGGTGGTGACGAGCGTCAGTTTCACTCACAATAATATCCATTCGTACGAACCACCTGGCAGGAAGAAATTTAAATTTAATCATGCAGGTCTAAAAGTTTGAGGAAATGGTAAGAAGTGAAACAGCGCATCAGTTACAGAGGAGTGGAATAAAGTTAGGAAACTCCTAAGAGACACGGCAGGTATGGCTTTCGGATACCAGGAAAACAGAAATCAGGACTGGTTTGCCGAAAACCTTGAGCATTTATGTATAACTTTTGCTTGACATAAAACGTAAAGCTGCTCTGAATCACCGCATGAACCCCGGTCTCGATACGCAGCAAGAGCTTCGAGAGGCCAAAGTAGCTCTTCGGCGAAGAATACGTTACTATGCTAACGCGTATTGGACTGGGCTTTATTGTAGAATACAGCCGTGTGCAAATACCGGGGATCTCAGAGTTTCTGCGGTTTGTATTCAAGCATAAAGCGGGCTATAGAGCCTATTTCCAAACAAACAGCCCCTCTAAAGGAAGTGGATGGCACGGTTATCAGTGACAACCGTCGCAAAATGGAACGCTGGATAGAGCATTATACCAGTCTCTACTGTCAGAGGCTGTTGAAAGTATGCCCAAATTGGCTACCTGGATCGAGCTAGGTGACTAACCTACCGTTGAGGAACTATACCAGGCTGTTGAGCAGCTGAAACGCGGCAAGAGTCCTGGCAGTGTCGGCACCCAAGCCGATATAGTAAATCTCATGTGCTTATTGCCAATCCTGCACAATCTGCTGTGCAAGTGCTGGGAAACGGGGCAAGGTGGAAAGGTGATCGCGGCGATTGTAACTGTCACCGTGGAATTTCTGTTTAAAGCATAGTCGGACAGTTATTTGGACGTCCTATCTTAATATGGCTCCAAAACCTTGCTGAACAAGTTTATCCTGAGGTTCAGTGCGGTTTCCACCCCCAGCGCTCCACAGTAGACATGATTTTCACACTTCGTAAGTTCCAGGAGAAGTATAGAGAGCAGAAAACCCCGCTGTTCATGGCGTTCGTGGACCTCAACAAGGTCTTCGACGCCGTGAGCAGAGAGGGCTTGTATACTGCCATTGAACGCATTGGGTGTCCACCGAAACTCTTGAGCCTTGTGAAATCGCTTCACAAGAAAATGAAAGGCATTGCTGTCTTTGACGGTGAAACATCTGAGCCGTTCGACATGCGTAGAGGTATTCGTCAAGGCTGCGTATTAGCTCCTACCCTGTTTGGTATTTTATTTTCGATGCTTAAAGATAAAGAAACATTTATTTAACAAACAACACACAAAAAAGAGAAAAATAACTTAATAAAAACAAGCACAGTCAAAAGAATAACACAAACAAACAATGCTTCTGAAAACTGCTTTCGGCGAAGACCAGCAGGCTATTCACCTATATCCGAGGGCCGGCGGAAAGCTTTTTAATATCTCCCTACTCAAATTTTAGAGGAACCGTGAACATCTTTTCGTTGACAGCCTTTTGTTTGCTGACGATGCAGCCTTCACTGCGAGTATGGCGAGCGAGCTCCAGTGCATCATGGACAAATTTTTCCAAGCCGTTGCTTTGTTCTCCATGTCCATTAATGCCAAAAGACGGTAGTGCTTTTTCAAGGTTGTGAAAATCCGCAAGCTATTTTGCTAACAAGTCTTATTACCTTGGATCCACCGTGTCAAACAATCTCTCGCTCGATGTGGAAGATCGACATTCGTATTAGCAAAACAGCGATCACGTTTGGGTAGCTGAGTGCAAGAGTATGGGACAACAAACATCTTACAGTAAGACCAAGATGGGTGTTTATCAGTCTTGCGTACTCAGCATACTCTTGTAGTTATGCAGTTGCGCACGCGCAAAGAAACGTTGGGAAACCGCTATTGCGCTTCAAGGACTGTGTGAAGCGTGACATGATAGCGTTTAATATTGATCGCCAAGGCTGGGGAACAGGAACAGGGATCTTGCTGAGGACATTGATAAATGGCGCAAACGCGTGGACAACTTGTGCGACGAAGCCTGTTTTGAGGTTTTGACCGACAAGAGAAATCGCAGACATCAAACCGCTGCTAATCCATCGACTTCCACTAACTTCCCCTACCATAGATGTGGTAGACTATGCAGATCTCATATCGGGCTGTATAGTCGCCAAAAGCAGTACATCCGCAACACTGACTAAATCGTCTGCCATAGACGACCAAATATTAATTTAAATATTCGGAAAATCAAAGTTTTTAAATGAATTTTTCAGAAGTAAGTCTTTTTTACAATTAAGGATAAAAAAGTATTCTAAATATTTTCGAAGATTTGCAACCGTATATGCTGAATTTACCAGGTACTCAGGGAGAGTTTTTATAATGGCAACACTTACATACTGGCAAGAAAGATTTGAATGTAATTGTTTCGTTTAAGAGTGTCTGTTTCTTGACCGGAAAACGAATACATGATACAGTTTTAATTTAAAATCTACACATAAATGTAATATTGAGACAAGAAAGTTTAAGTTCTTGATGCAATACACATAGGTATTTTTGGTTCTAGCTTCAAAAATCTTGAATGAAGCCAAACTCGATGATATTATAAAAATTATGTTTTCATCTGACAATGCCAGCTTTCTCCAAGAAAGATTACTGTAGTTCTTAATTTATATAGATTGCGATAGTTTCATTCAAATTATAATTCTTGGATCAAGTGGGGATTACCAAGACTTTTCACTTTTACGCTAAAAATGAGTAAATTTTTTATGGAAGCAATTCTTTTTTACTTCAATACTGTACATTTTGTACTAAAAAAATTTCAAAATCTATGAAAAAAATTATAATTCTTTAAGGATGTCTTAGTATCAATTTAAGTCAAGTAAATTATTTTCGATTAAGATATTTATAATTTGATTTGAAAAACATGGTGCAAGACATATTTGAGTCTTAAAGTAAGATATCTTTTCTATCTGTGTTGCTTTCCTTGATACGTGTCTTCTCTTATAATTATAAAAATGGATGCGTAAGCTCTGTTTAATTTTATATAGTTTAAAAGTAAGAAACACACCAATTAGCCAAAAATTTATTAAAGTAAGGGAAACTGAAAAAGAAATTGTATATAGGATTTTTTCAATATTTTTCCTGTAATCTATACTTGATTCTGAGTAACTCCTAAAATTTCGTACTTTTTTAACATCCTGTATAGATATTCTATCAAACCTTTGTTGTACAACATTAATGTAATTAAACAAATTACCACTGACAAATGTTGCTGCGAAGCGAACAAGGCAGATTTGAAATTCTGTAGTTATGAATATTCTGGCTCGATTTTTCTTTAGGTCTCTACAACTAATCGTAGCGTAGGTCGTACTCAGTAAAAGGCTTCCGATTAGATCTACGGCCTAATAGGCACCTGGACTGCAATCTATTTCTGGAATTTAATAAAAAAAACTATAGGAGATTGTCCTTGGAAGGCGACGTGTCGTAGAGCGTATCCAATGAGGAATGGTCGCCAGGTGGAGAAAAAACTTGCGTTTGGTCCAAGGTAGATAGATAAATTAGTTAAGTTATATTCTAGTCACATCATTTTTTTTTTTACACTGTATTGTATACAGAAAAGAGGCAAAAACAGACATTAATAAGGAAAGAATATACAAAAGGTACAGCTGATTTCTATAAGAAACTTCCTGCAAACCATACACACACTTACACGCTTTTATCATTTATTTTCAGGCAATTAAGTAAAGTATTACAAACCACTTCGATATATACAAACTTAATTAAATGAAGGCATTTCTTAAACAAACATAATGAAATCGAAATAAACTTAACACACAAGACTAAATGAGGAGTACCCTGAAATATAAAACGCTTAACAATTCCAAGTAATACTCAACGAGGAAGCCTAATGTGGAAGATAGCATTTCTGCTGATCGCAAAGTAAATAGAAGTATTTGCGATATGTGACTTGAGATCTGTCTCCTACGCAATTTCGCATGCCTTTGATATTGTATACCTCTTTTATAGAGTAGAGTAAATAAACTTCGTTTTTTCACTAGATTGTCTGATGAAATGTCTAGCTGAAAGTAATTATTCTTCCCTTACATCATAGTGTCTTTTAAAAGGTTTTAAAATGGAGCTATTTACGAAAATTAAATTTGTACTCCTTGGTTTCTACAAAGAACTTTTACAAGGTACCTAAATGTTGATTTGATTTACTTGCCATTTTCAAAACTCAAGAGCTTTTATTTATATCCATTAACAAAACAATCGCATCTGACTGGCGTACTAACTGATTTACTCACTTAAACCTGAAGAGCATAGAGAAAAGATTTTTCAAAAACTTACATATCTATCCACGAGGAGTGAAATAAATAATAGGGTATTAAAGTTCTTACGAAAAATTGAATTTCCAACTTTTTCGAAGTCGCAGGAAGTCCACTAGAGTACCTTAGTTTTAGTTTAATAAGATTAGGAACTCTCAAATTTACGCTAGCTTCTGACTGACTGACAAAAACAGTCTTTTGAATATTTATATTTATCATACAAAATAAAGACATTTTAGTTTGAGATAATAAAATACATTAATCCCAAAACAAAGCTAATCCTATGAATTTTAATAGCCATTTTCTTTTGTAACTTGTTTAAAAAGATTATAAATCCATCAGTAATGGTATTGTTTTTTTTTTGAAAAGTAAAGAGTTGTCCCTAATGAACTGCTTATAGTTTTCACCGCTGGTCTCTTAAGCCTAGTACCACTGCACTGCCCTGATTCTAACGCTACAAATGTACCAACAAGTTCAGTACTCGGACTTATTTTAATTCAACTGCACAAGGTTCAAATACGATTAAATTCACTGCATTTGCTAAAGTGTCAATCATCTGATGCTGTTGGTTTAGTTTTTATTAACTTGAGAATAAGGATGGTTTTCTATTAAAGATAAGATTAGATTTCTTTTTCTTTTTTGCCTTTATAAATCCAGGAAGGTGTTGAAGTCTAGTGAAGTCTCTTTGTAAATTGAAATTGTGTTTTTGTTTTTATTAGAAGTTCTTACCCTGAGAATTCCTCGTAACAACAATGCATGCTATCCTGTTTTTCACAGCGTCATAAATAACTCGTTAGCCGCAAGGTTCATATAACATAAATTAAATAACATCAGTCTTAGTGCTTCCAAGTCATAACTTGGCATCCTTTTTCAATTAAATTAATGGAGCATACAGCATACTTTAACTTCAGCAAACATGTTTTTTTTTGTGCCCTTTCGCTTCTCGCTATTGAGGAATTAGTCTCTTTTACATATCGTTGAAAAGTTAAACTGCTAACCAACAATCATATGTTTAAAGAAAAATTTATGTATTTTATTTAACATTCTTACAGAAGCGACGGAAGCCACTTTCCATCAAGTGGGGCGCATGCCATTTGCCCACTTTTTTAAACACTAACAATTTAAAACAAAACATTAATTATCAATATTTACAGGTTTATTTATTGTACTAAACGATAAGAGAAAGAGATTACTGTTTTTACTAAATTGTATAAACGAATGATTAGATTAAAATCAAACTCAAAAACAACGTTATCAAAACTTTTGATATGCATCGGCATATCACTGTCTATAGTAAGTTTCTGTAGTACAAGATAAGAAAAGAGGAACCAATTAAAAGCCACAAAAGAAATTCCACCACCACAATACCACTATAAATGACTAACTGGTTTAATCAGTAGTTGATTGTACTGCACACTGGAACCCCTGAACCTTGAGCGGGTAGCGAGTAGCTAGAGCGAGGTGGGAGCTCCAAGCAGGAAGCAAGCAATCTCCGTTCCATTGCTCCACAATTATACTGGCTGGTTCGTGTGAGTGCTGGCTGGAACTGGCAAAAAGTGATAGAAGTATATAATCGTTTTGGAGTTTTGTTTCGAATAGAGGACCATAGACAATTTTAGATGTACGTTTTCTTTTTCTATTTACGTACTAGAAGTTCAACAATGCGTATTGTTTGAGTGCATTGATTGCATCATCATTGAGTTGTTTAGTGTAAGTGCTTACTGGTACTGCACTGGGCATTAAAAATAAATAATAACCGGCCAAGTGCGAGTCGGACTCGCGCACCGAGGGTTCCGTATAAATTCATAATCACACATGTCTTGAACTCAATATTTTTTATATTTGAGTTGATTGAATGAAAGGTAATTTGCGGTTTACGATTTATGACGTATTAAAAAAAAACTACTTACTAGATCTCGTTCAAACCAATTTTCGGTGGAAGTTTGCATGGTAATGTACATCATATATTTTTCTAGTTTTATCATTCTCTTATTTTAGAAGTTACAGGGGGGGGGGGGCACACATTTTACCACTTTGGAAGTGTCTCTCGCGCAAACTATTCGGTTTAGAAAAAAATGATATTAGAAACCTCAATATAATTTTTGAAGCCCTATCTATATAGATACCCCACACGTATAGGTATGATGAAAAAAAAATTTTTTTGAGTTTCAGTTCTAAGTATGGGGAACCCCCAAATTTTTTTGTTTTTTTCTATTTTTGTGTGAAAATCTTAATGCGATTCACAGAATACATCTGCGTACCAAGTTTCAACAGTATAGTTCTTATAGTTTCCGAAAAAAGTGGCTGTGACATACGGACTGACAGACAGACAGACATGACGAATCCATAAGGGTTCCGTTTTTTGCCATTTGGCTACGGAACCCTAAAAATGCCATAAAGATTTTGTTTGTTTTTAAATAACTGAATGGTTCGTTCTATTGTATTTATAAAAATACAAAGTACTAAAATCTTTTTGGAATTCCATTTCGTTTCATTTTCAAAAAGGAAGATAACTCCTGGTTCCACATATTTTTAAGCGTTATGCCTTAGCGTAACTTTGCTATTTCAAAGTTAAGACTTTATTGAGAGTTTCCAGTCTATTAGCACAGACAATCTTGGCTATACTGTCTCAAAGATTCAAGTTAAATAAAAATTTAACTTTACTGGACCGTTAGTTAAGAACTTTAACTAGTATAAAAGTTCTTCAAGAAGAGGACAAGACAGAGTAATTATTGCGTTTGGAATTCTTTGCCACATTAATTACAGGCATAGAATAAAAATATCTGTCTTACTGTCAACTCTAGAATAGTGTGAGAGGAAAGGAAATGAGTTTTTAAAGGCACACTTTTAGTACTTACTTATTACATTTTTAGTATCATATTTAATAACTTCATGTATAATATCTGTCGGTGGATCGATGACCTGGTGAAGGTTGCGGGAAGCCGCTGGATGCGGGCAGCGCAGGACCGGTCGGTGTGGAAATCCTCGGGGGAGGCCTTCGTCCAGCAGTGGACGTCTTTCGGCTGATAATGATGATAATGTCTGCTATATATTTCTCGTCCAATAGATATTCACACACCTAAAAACGCTGTTTTGACTTGTACCGATCTCATCAGTCATCATCATCATCAGCCGAAAGACGTCCACTGCTGGACAAAGGCCTCCCCCAGGGAGTTCCACACCGACCGGTCCTGCGCTGCCCGCATCCAGCGGCTTCCCGCAACCAGCGGCTTCCCGCAACCTTCACCAAGTCATCGGTCCACCGATTGGGATCCGATCTCACACCATAAATCAAACTTGAAGCGCTACGTCTGTAAAATATCGGACGAAGTTACGACCAAACAACTGCAATGTTGACATTGTCACTAATTTGACCCAATCTAACATCCCTACTTTAATTATATTAATCATAATATCGATGGTTTCCGCTACAAAGGTCGTAACTCTAAAATGCATAGTTTTGGCAATAGCCAAAAAACTATGGAAAAAATACTTAAAAAATTATACTAAAAAGACCTTTAAAGGTCTTAATAATAAAAGAACCATTAAAACCAATTTTTTAAAACTTTAAAAACAAAAAAAAATGTTTAAAATATTTTATTTCTTGGTTTTTTGGCTATTGCCAAAACTATGCATTTTGGAGTTTACGACCTTTGTAGCGGAAACCATTGATATGTTATTTCCATTATGATTTTCGCAATAGCTACACAACTATGGGTAAGAAAATTATCACCGCTTCGTATGACATAGCTCGGTCGGTCGGTCTTATCGCCAAGTGTTGTGTATTGTGGCAACTTCCTCCATTGCCTCGTGTAACGTTCCGTTATGTATGATAACAAAAAAAATACATGCCCGCATAGTACTGGAATACTCGACTTGTCAAATGAGGCATACTATGGTGAGTTATGTATACTTTTCAGGGGGTGAAACCAAAGCTAAATTAAATTCATTCATTCAGTTTTACCTTTTTCTGAAATAATGCCTTAAAAAAGTTAAGTAACTTCTTTCAGTCATGATTTTTGTGTTTTCTGAAAGCATAAATAATGTCTGTTCTAAAAGTTATAAAATGGCCTTTCTTTCAAAAGAAAAGCTCTCCAAGATTAATATCTCAAGTTATCAGTTAATAAACAACAATGCAGATTTTTTTTTTATACCGGGCTAAAAATATCTTCAGTATTTTCTATAGTATCCAGATGATAATCAATTTAGAAACCCTAATCACTCATAGGAGTCAGGTTATCTATTGTACGTATATATATGTATATAGGTATTTCTTAGTCGTATAAAAAACTTAGGCATTCTCGCTTTTCTAACTAAAGTCTCAACATTAATTGTTTTATAAATTTTATATCAATTTTCTTTAAAAACGTAGACATTAGCACAATGTTGTAATAATCTATGAATAATCTAATAATCATAATCATTATGAGTAAATCTCAGAAATTGAACAGTCAATGATAGTCAACTTCCGATTGAAGGAGGAATGAGTCATAAAAAATATAAATATTTTATCAATAAAATCAGTGAGCTTGATGAAATTCTTCGAAATGGTTATATGATTCAGATGTGTTACTAATAGGGTCTCTCTATGTTATTTACTATTGTATATAGGGTCCTTCTCAAATACGTGAAACATATTTAACCATCTCTTCTACTCATTAAACTCAACAATTTTCCCCAAGGAACATATGCTCCATTTACAAAAAAAAATGTATGGACTTTCCTTGAAATATTGGCGAATCACCTTATCAATTAAGATAGTATGAGAATTCCAAAAACTAACCTATTGCTTTTTTTTTTCATTGGCAATTTGCAGATCTTATAATTTTTTGGTATACACGGCGGGTGCCTGGTCTTGCACTTAGCGTTACCATCGGTCGTTTCTAGGACACTGCAGGTTGCCTATTACATGTATACCGCGACTCGAATCGTTCCATGACACAATGAAAAACATAACGATGACTTCATTTTAAATCATAGAAATCTCCGGATCTTAATTCAGGTCGTTTGCCAAGAAAAGAAAGATAACTCTTATACGGTCAAAAACTTTCTTCTCTAAGATGGTTTGGTCCAGTTTTCTTCATTTCCGTATCGTTGAATATCGTTGATAGTCGTTACAAGTTTGGTATAAAACGCAGCTCTCATTTGGATATAGCATAAAACATATGCTACGTTTGAAACTTTATAATCCTACCATCGTATGGTGGTAACTTTGCATATAGTCCTTTTTACTTTAGATATTAGCCTCTGCAATATGCTAAATTTTTGAGATTATTCAGTGCGAATCCATATTTATAGACTTCCTCGACTTTTGTGAAAAGTCTGACGATTTTTTCGCTTTTTTTTATATTTATATAACCGTATCGCAAGTCACTTCTGAAACATCTCGAAACATTTGAAACATATTTTTAATTTTGTGTCTATATACCTTTTAGATGCTTTCGAAAGTTTGCATTCAATTTGTGCCAAAAACATTTCTGCTTATCTTGTGGTTGTAGATAGCAAATTGTTCCATAAATATTGTATTTCCGGACTTTATGCCATTTATTTCTGTTATCTATTATTGTTATATTATTTTCTTTATCTGTATCTACACCTACCTTATCTTTTGTACAGCAAGAGGTAGAGTTAGACTCTCCAAAACACTGGCCTTTTATCTACTTTCTTTGACCTTTTACAGCAATATATTTACGAATAGACGTGTTGAATTGCCTCTATCCGGTAACAGTGGTGTCTAGACCTCAGCATATATAATTTAGGTACCTATTAAAGTAATGGTCTTCTAGCTTTGGCTAAAAGCCAAGTCATGATATATCAGGCTTGTAGTACATGCGCATTGTAAAACTCAATATTAGATGGTGAAATAACAACGCTATTAAAATTTGTTGAAAAATGTGTTGAATTGAGTTTTCACTCGCTAAGGAGCTCTACACACAGAGCGGCGCAGCCGGCGATGACAGCTGCTGTCAAATTTTCTATTTTGTATTGTATGTCTGTATATCAGTTTTAAGCTAACTTATATCACTTTATTTTCTTTGCACCGTGGAATATGTATACCATCGTTGTTGCTCTCTCGTATGAAGATTTTTAACTTGATGTTTGATCTGGTTTTGACTCGGTCTGAAATCTGAAATATGGTCTAGCTTCAACATTTCTATGCTGAGATTAGACAAAGACCTTGAGACGCTGTATCATTATATGTTGATGATGACTATTATATTCTTTTTTTTTCTTAGTGAAAGAAAATCAAAAGAGAAATGTATGCGTCACGGTACAAGTTCAGTTCAATGTACAGTCGTGTCAATTAACCAGTTCGTTGCAGCGACAAATCTTTGCCAATTAGTAATTAGCCTCGATACAATACATTTGACTTTACTGATGTGCCAGCGCAAGTTTCAGTTAGAGAGCGGTATAATGTTGAATGAGTTGTGTATGTCTCTTACTCAGCTTTAAATATATGTTATTCGTTGTTAATAACTTAATTTTCATCATGACCTGTTTGGTCGATGTCGAATTCTAAGTAATCGTTCGGTTTTATATTAAGACCTGATTTAGTTGTTTGACAAGAAATTATTGTCGTCATCATTATTGAGTTTCCAGTGGAAAAGGTAAGATGTTCCTTAAATCTAGTAGACAATATTTACATTTACTGTAAATTGTTGATTAATATTTTGACGATCATCTTACTATTGACAGTTTATACTCAAACTCAAAAAACTCAAACTCAAAATGTTTTTATTTAAGTAGATGCTTTACACATGCTTTTAAATCGTCAATATTTTTTTTTCTATATAGTCTGTCTGTACGTATTTTATGAATTTATTATGAGTAATAAATAAATCCAAATCTGCTTTTGTAAAATTTTGTACACTCGGCAGTTTACAGCAGTTAATAATGATTCAGATTCGCAGAAACTGTTATCCTTGTAATATTTTTATGTTATAGAATTGAAGAGTGCAACGTTGATAGCGAACATTTTGCTTCTGTATTTTTTAATAAATTATTTTTAGAAACATCTGTTGAAAAATATATTTTATATGTACTTATGTAGGTCTTTTTGCTAGTGGAACAAATTAAAAGTCCTTCAACGATGGCACATGTTTTAACATCGAGCGTGTAGCTAAACTGCACCGCCATGAATAGTACCACATAAAAAAATACAGGGTGTAAGGGACAGGTTTCCGAAAACTTTAAGGGCTTGCTCAGTACACGAAACTGAACAACTTTCCACGAGAACTTTTTTCAGGAAACAAAAAAAATTCGGCTTCTCCATGCAAAATTATAGACTTGATTGGACAAATTGTATGGAAAGCCGATTTTTTTTCGTTTCCTGAAAAAAAATATTGTGGAAAGTTGTTCAGTTTCATCTACTGAGCAAGCCCTTAAAGTTTTCGGAAACCTGTCCCTTACAGCCTGTATATTGAAATGAAAGTAAAAAAACAAATAAAAATTATCAGACACGCTAAACAAAATTAATATCAAATTATTCGCATTAATTCAACTTAATCCTGTTAACACTTTCACTGCCACTAATCAAATTGCATTTATTATAGTTTGGTCACAGACCATCACTAATCCCATTGCTAATATAAGTAAATATACCACGTCATGTTACTTAGCGTTGCGTAGACGCAACTTAGTAAGACAGTGACACCTTTCTCTGTCCGCCATGGCTCCTGTCATTGAAATCTGATTTATGAATTTTGGGCATAGAGTGAATTGGACATAAATAAATGGATTTGATAATGTCAGTGTAAATTTTGGATTCAATGTAGATCTATAAAGATCTTACTTATAAGTCGTGTGTGTTTATGTTTATTTTGTAAATTGTTATCTACTTAACTGTGTAGATAAATTAAGTCTACGGACTAATTTGTTCAGTGATTTAAAAATTATCACAATGACTTTTGATTTTATCACAATTTTTTCTTTCCATTGCATTTCCAAGATTACACAAGATATCTTTGTAAAAAATTTAGATATCTATCGTCAAACGTGTTAATATTTACACACACTTCTTGCTGCAATAAAATAAATATTGTAACCAAATGACATCATGACCAATATACACCTGCTCCCTTCAAATGAAGGAAGACAGAGATAGACTAAGATAACTGCATTGTTGAACTCGACATCACGAACAACTGAAGCGTATCGTATCACTCCACTCGTGCGCCGGACGGTTGCCTACGCGCACGTTGCATTGCTCCGCGCATTTTTGAATTTCGAATTGAATATTACTTTAAGTTTAGTGGTTAAGATCTTATTTATATGCGATATACATACCCATGTCTGTCTAATTAATAGCGTTTGTGGATTCTTACATGGATGTGCTACTTCAGATTTGATAAATAAAAGTAAACGAAAGTGTTTTCAAACAGTACTCATCAATAACTATATTTTACAGTGTTAAATGAATATAATAGTGATAGTGTAAAATAACATTTCAAGTGAAAAATACTATAATGCGCCGTCAGAAACTGACAATCGATCCGGACTTAGGTGATCTGGAAGAAATGCTGGCACACGTTCAAACTCAACTTGAAAACGAGATTGACTACGAAAGAGATAAGATGACTTCTCTGACCAGCGTGAGAGAGTCTCCAAAGATGGTCAAACGAACGTCGTCCTTCAGCCGTTGTGATACGGAGTACCGCCGGCCAGCACCGCGACCCCCCTTGTCGAGGATACACAGTGAAAACTCGGGCAGTCAGTCTCTTAACGGCATTGAGTACAGGAACGATGAAATGATACTTCGAGGGTCAGGGTCACAGACCAGTCTCAACGAAATAGGTTCCCAGAGCTCGTTTCAGTCATTCAGATCAGAGCCAGTTCAGCGGCATTCGGTGTTGAGTCTCCAGGATAAGAGGGGGTCGAGTTCCTCTTTGAATGGGAGGTCGAAGACTGCCACGTTACCAAGAGGGTACGGGTCCAATCGGGAGAAGAATTGGGAGGATTATTGGGCACAGTAAGTTTTTCCTGGCACTATCTTGTCACCATTTAGGCTTTTTACTGGTAAACTGAAGGTAAACAGTTGTTAAGCTAGGTCTTATGGCAATGAAGTTTATCACTTTCCTTATAAGCTCCACTAACCCTTATCAGAACGTCCCCGAGTATGGCCTAACCTTTTCGCCGAACGGCCCGTGTTCCAACATCAGGAAATCTTTTTCTTTTCTCTACCTATGCCTCACAAAATCTTTATAAATTGATAATAACAAGTTGTCTATAAATCAGTTAATGGCAATGGCAAGGCTATGGTTGGAATTAATAAAACGCCACTAATAAAGTTATTCTCCAAGTAAGTGAAATAAATCAGTTAATGGCAATGGCAAGGCTATGGTTGGAATTAATAAAACGCCACACTAATAAAGTAATTCTCCAAGTAAGTGAAAGTTAGTGTCAGACTTGACAGAGGCGAATTAATAAATTATATATGTCTGTCCTTGTAACATGGTGTTTTGAAATTACCACGTGTGAGCAAATTGTGTTTTAAGTAATACACTGTATTGGGGCAACTAAGTTGTTTTGATATTGAGATTGAGATTTTTATCAGAAATCAGAAAAAATCGGTTAAGAAAAGTATTCTAGATATGTGTTAGGTTTTTCTTGTAGGTATGTGCTATTTCTCATTCCATAGATGTTGCTTGCTTTGTCACTAATCGGTCGTGTTGTTTCCTATACATTGGAGATAAATTTAAAATTATGGATTTTGATAATTTAGTTTTCCATAATACTGTATCACTTAACGTTATTTACTCTAATTTAAGTGGAACGATGACTAGAATAAATTACCTTTGTCCTTAAACATAATAACATATTGCGTACCATCATTACTGGAAATTGAACGGGAATTCGATTAAAACAGGAAATCCTTTTGATGCTCAATAACGAGGTACTTATACTACTAAGTATCTTAAACCTAGCCTTAATGGTTCCTTGGAGTTTTACAACGTGATACATACTATTCTTGTTGAATAAAATTATTGAATTATGTAGGTACTCCTATAACTGTGAGAATCACCAAGATTTTATCATGTTTTGTCGTATAATTCTTGAATCTTTGGTTACTTTAAACAACGAATTCATACTTTTCATTGAGAAATGTTTCCAAAACTTTATTCTGTAACAATAGCACAATCTGAGATAATGTCCGACGAGTGTTCTTCTTATTCAGTCATGTCGTAGTATATCGTGATCGTTAACATATCAAAACTGAATATTTTGTGTGAACGTTGTCAATAACGGGAGTTATTTTCTTCATTATACACAAGATAAGCCCTTGGCATTACGTACACATTCAGAACTGCCATTCCAAAAGTTACTGCTCAAAAAAGTTCTTAAAGCAAAACAAAGACCTCGAAGTCAAGCGCCAGAACTAGAAGACTGGACCAAAGACCTACATATACTCTTGAAACTCTGGCACAAAACTACGCACATTGTGACCGTGTCTTCAAGACGAAGCTCGATTCTCTCCAGAAAATCTTAAGTTGACTTTCATAAAAAACGTTTCATGTCTAAGTCTGTTTCACTACCCTAACTTAGAAAGTGCCTATGACGTTTTGGACTTTTATTAAAAATCAGAAAAAAATTAAACGTCTTATCATATTTGGCTGAAATCCTAACAGTAAGGTTCCACAATAGGTTCCAAGGTAAGGTTTCCATAAAATTCGGATGACCATCGGTTCATGCTTATGCAAATTTATTTATTCTTTATGCTGTGATAAAAACATCTGTTGCGTATTAATATCAAAGATTCACTAAAAATATCGTAAAAAACTAAATAGTTTTACCAGTTTATAATGTAAACGAGTTCTGGGTATCAGTCATAATTGAATCACCATTATTTGTCAAAAAGCTTTTACTTTAGTGTCTCAGCAAAAAAGGAACAAATAAGTTCATTCAGAATAACAAGAGCTGAGTAAAGTCCGCCCGTCTGTCTGTCGGTTTGAAAGCAATATGTCTCAATGATAAAAGTTAATGTACAGGGTGTAAGAGAATTACTCGTGGTCATGAAAACTGGAGGGTTTGCTCTACTTTTTCGAAAAAAAAAATGATAGAGTTAACGCTGAAGCGATCACATAATGTTCCAGAATTTTTTTGGTACGTCACAGGAGTTTTCTTTGATTGGTTTTTTTAATGTACCTACTTTATTCTTAAATACACATGAACATGTCATTTTTTTATTATATTCCTGCGTATTTTATTTACCTAGTTTTCATATCGTAACTCGATTTTTTTCTCCCTGTATACCTAGTTCACCGGGATTTCTCAACTCGGTCCATTCACAATGTCCGACGAAACGGTCCATTTGTTTCAATAGCGTTCTTAAGAAAGGTTAGCTTGGTGGCTTAGAAAGTTTTTATAAGGTTTGGGCTCTTCCGTACCGTACTACAGTTATTGTGATTCAACAAACAATTCAAATTACTTTAAAATGAGCCCGCTTTGTCAACTACTGGGTAAAATCTGTGAACAAAACTTTTGAAATGGAATCAAAGCTACCAAAACACAGTACAGTTTCTCTAAAAAATCTGCTACTTTCCGCATGTGATACTAACTTGTAATACGTACTATTTAAAACACTGCTGTGGCATGTCTTGTCACACCAAATACCTTTTTTTCTGCAAACTTTTCCCATCGACTCAGCCACCATTGTTTACGTTAACCCACACGTGGCCCGCATCACTGGTAACGGTAAAGTGGGTAATGGTTTCGCAAACTGCTCTTTATCTACGGGGCTGTTCAGACTATCCGATGGTGTCGATGTCGGAGCGAATGTTTATCAATGAATTTGCTTGTTTGGGCCTCGATACTGATAAAAGCAGTTTTAGGCCTTCTCCAGCAACTTTAAACGGATCATCGTTGTTTCTAATAAAGGCTATTTTGTCCAAGCGATCTTCTGTAGACATTTAGTTTTCTCCAGCGTCTATCGGATCTGTGACTAAGTTTTTTGTTTTATGATTGGAAATTCGAATCGTATCGCATAGTTTAGATTCTTGTAGTTTGGTATAGTACAGCACACAATATGTGGGTTCCTATTGATAATTATCGTTTGCTTTTTCGACTGACTCGGTGGCTAAGTGGTTAGCGATCCTGACCTCTGATCCGAGAGTCGTGGGTTCGATCCCCACACAGGGCAAACTTTTCTGTGATGAGCAGAATTGTTTGCTCTGAGTCTGGGTGTATTATATCTATATATGTATGTATTTAAATGTATATGTGTATGTATATCAGTCTCTGGTTCCCAAGATACAGGGAATCCTAGTTTGGGGCCAGATGACCGTGTGTGATTTGTCCTGAGATATTATTATTTTTGCACATAAACTGAGGAGTGATTAGACGTCGTGAAATGAGGTTTGTTTGTTTCTGTTTATCTTCTTATTTGATACACTAAATGCATGCAACTTATTTGTATACTCTGACGTGTAGGAAAGTTATCGTAAATTATGTTAGTATTATTCCTTCTACGGCTATGTCTGTATTTTGGTAAATAAACTGTTTTAACTTCTTCTTCTGTTAAGGTTAGCCACCCATATCGTCCCCACTGCAGAGGCAGGGACTCTTCCCATACCTCGGGAAGGTTAGGCCATACTCCACACACGGGGGTTGGGGAATCTTCTGCGTCTTTGTCAAAAAACGGAGGGGAAATGGTCACAGTCAATGAAAGCATTTTACCTAAAATCGTCCATTGGTTTCGTTAATCCGAAAATAATGTATTTTATTCTTAATTTTGTATTACGTATGTATGTATTTTGTTAAAACCCGACCTCCAAATATTTTGGCTAAATTATGAGAAAAGAGAGCCATGTCTTTTTCTTTGTATTTTGGATTATAATCGTCATTACTGCAACTTTCGGAATTGCCACAAATGGTAGATTTTCCACTTTCTAGTTTTACATTGCCTTGCATTTGTTATGGTCACTAGGTTCTTTAAGACATTGCAGTACTTTGTAAATGTGCTTTGATTCATTGTTTTTGAAAAATAAAAAAACTTGAATAAAGAAAATGACCTGTCAGAATTGAGAAATTAAATAATGAACGATCCAGGGACAAATCACACGGTCAAATCAATGGCATGGTCATCCGGTGGCAAACTAAGAACACCTGCATTATATTAACCAGAGACCAACATTGTACTCATATACGTTTTTTAAATATTAGATATAATACTGCATACAAACCATATTTTGCCATAGGTGGTAATCAACCCACGACTCGCGGATCAGTAGTTAGGAGTGCTAACCACTGAAGATAGAAATTCTACGCTAAGCTTGTATAATTCAAGATCAGAGAGCCTTATTTCTATGACTTAAACACAGTTATGCTTACAACTTGATCGTAGAATTTCGTTATTATTTACATAGTTCAAGTAAACTTCGCCTTGAATGTGCCTCAAATGGATTTTGAGCAAACCGTTTGAAAATTTTCGATTTACATATTTCTAATATGTATAACTAACGCATACTTGAGAGCTAGGATAACAGGTAAACTTACTCGCGCCCTGACATTATCTGAGCAAGATAAGTCTATCTTACTGACGATGACCTGTCGGCTACTCAAGATAATGATACGAGTATATTTGGTGCACTTGTGTTAGACGAATCTATCGATCGTTTTTTTAAAACATAATACCTAAAAAATATTACCATTAACTAAATTGTCGTGCATTAGGCAATAACCTTTTACTAGTAATGGATAGTTTAGGCGACTCATACTCAAGGTTCACATTGTCCGCTGTTTGAATTACCTACTTTTCTTATGTGACTGCCCCAGGATAATATTTTGAAGGCGTATGCAGGGTAAAATTATTTGTTTTCTCGTACAAATTAATCACGATGATTTACTTTTGTAGGGAGCCACTAATTTGTTCAAATTGCAAGTTTTTTTTTAATTCACCTTTGGTTGAACCCTTCGCATCATGTCACCTGATGATAACTGATAATCATGCCGAGGATGAAAGCGACCTTGCCAAAAAGCCATCTTGTTTCCATGCCTGAACTCTGAACACAGTTCAGTTTCATGAGAAGAACCCACAGTTAACGTGAACGTAACGAATAAACTTCACTCTGTATATGTATATCTGTTTGTTTAGCTGTGGTCGTAGCCTAAACGAATCGCTTCCAGCTACGAATAATCATATTTTGAATGTAATCAAAGCGGCCAAGATAGTCGTATTGCCATCTGCATTGTACACCTATATAGCATGACATCAGTCTTATCATCGTGTTCAACAATACCACCTAATGACAAAAAGCAATCATAACATACCTAAGCACTTATAGTAAAGCCTAATCCTATTCATGAATGAAAGGAAAATTTCACTTTCGTTAAGTATGGCCAATGGGACCGGATTACATTGCGTACCGCGTAGGCGCTCGGAAGGGCCCAGCGATACCAATCCATAATAATTTCGTCATGTCACACTCTGGGTCTACACTGTGTACAGTACACCCACAGCTTTCCGCTGACGAAACTATGATGGAGCCTTGAAAGCGATATTAACTGTCAGAAAACTAATAAATTATGTTTCGTGGGTGAAGGTAAAAGTGTGCTTCTTTGTTTGAAATTGAAAGCTACGTTCATATTTTATACAGGTTATGTCATTTTGCAAGATTAAGCTTTGATAGCTGACAATTGTAGACAATATTCATTCATTGTCTATAGTCAAAAATTAATTTATTTTACGAAGGACACTCACACGTTGCAAATTACATATTCTTAATAGATTTAAATATTTTTTTTTGTTTAGTTCACCTTTGATGAAATTTGTCACAACTGTACAGTGTGAATCAACGAAGATGAGCAATGAATATATACATATGTATTTTTATTGTTACTTCAAATTCCGCAAACACGAAATTGCGGTTGACTGTTAATAAAATCCAAAAACCTTACGAATATCCCAAATGCTTTTTCATAGTTAACACCACCTATTGCAACAAAATCGCACAACAATCTCTTTCAGATCAGGTCAACGTTTTCTTTCAAAACGAAACTAACATTTTCCTATCTCTGTTCTTTACAGCGAGCAATCCATAAGCAGCGCGCGGGCGTCTGTGATGGTCTACGACGACAGCCTGAAGCGATGGGTGCCGTCAGGGTCCAGCTCTGGGCTGTCCAAGGTCCACATATACCATCACACCCAGCACAACACATTCAGGGTCGTCGGCAGGAAGCTCAACGATCATGAGGTCAGTTGCTTAGAAAATGTAACCTATAGATGTCATCCAGAAACAAAATCGTAAGGGTCTGACACAATGGATGCCTCCTGAATAGTCTGTGGTTGCCTGCAGCCGGTAGAGTAGACTATAAAATGCGTATCATCTGAAGAAGTTTTATACAGGGTGTAAAGATATGTATACTGGAAAATTTCACGACGGTTTTTTTTGCCATACTAAACAACTTAACCAGTTATATTATCCAAAGAACTGACGTTTATATACAGGTGTTAAAAAGATCTCTACCGGAAATAACCAGAGGTTTTTTTCTTAACAAAGTCATACTGAATAACTTAATCGGAGAGTTATCTTTACCTGACTGCCCAAGGTGATCCCTCTGGTTATCTTTTTCGGGACTTAGTGATGATATGTTTGTATGTATATCTGTGTCATTGTTACCGCCCTTTAGCCAAAACGGCTCGATATATTTTAAAGTATGAAGTGTCGCTAGATTCGTGTTGATCCCCAGGTTGATATAAGATACACTTTATTCAGTCGGTTTTTTTTCTTTTGAAATTGTTTAGTTTGTTTTCACAATCATACTAAATGACAGTTCATGATTTCGGTCAATGTTTATTGATATGTCCTCCCCAAGTCAAGATGCTGTTTTGGACATGAGCTTAAGATTTAACGAGCATAGAATGAGTAAAGCACATGTAATTGTTAACTGACGAATAGGCAATTAAAAGTCTGTTAGAATATGGGGGCATACTGGTCATAGTTAAGAGCGCTGTTTTGAGTAATAGGTTGGGCTGTGTTTGGTGGTCATTTTATAGACCTGAGCATAAACTAGCCTTTCTGTTGAAAGATGTCTAATTGTAATCAATCATATCACATCTTGACCGACAGAATTGCTTCTATAAAATATTATATTTCGAGGTTACTCCGTTAACACTTTTTTCATAAATTTTCACGAATGCTAATTCAAGCCAAACGCGACTTTGATGCTCTTTTAAAATTTTACTTCTGTAGAAAGGCCTCATGTTTAATAAATTTTGAGTTTATGAGAGACGAAATACTATAATACCTTTCTTTACTTCTCTGTATAGCTGTTCCTAGTTTTTCAAAATGTTATGGTCGCTTCGAGCTCAAAACCATTTTCTCATATTCACTGTTTAGGTTTGTCTATAAAATGTTTGAGCCTTTACGCACTTATGTTATGCAGGAAGGCTAAAGTATGCATATGTCCAAGTTCTCACCATCGTCGCTTTTATAGCAGCGATCGAATGACCTAAATTGACTGCATTAGTAACACATAGTATGATATATAATGCAACCTAAGGTCAGTTCCTTGTCTTCGTCACCGCACCCAGTTCTCACGTGACTGAACATGAACTAGACATCTGTGCAGTTCCTACGAACGTTCTTAAATCGACACAATATGACGTCATGCATTTAATCAATGTTTTAATTAAATGCAAATGTCACGCGACGCAAAGCCGTGAACCGAGTAGTCCAATGACATTTTAAAATTTATATGTTAATAGTTCAGTGATGGTAACGGTTGGAGCTGTTATATGGTATATCTACAATAGATGTGTGGGAAGATCCCATGGCCATTGAATGAGCAAGAAGAAATGAGAGTGATGTATTGTTATTAATGAGTCTGGCAATAAAAACCGATATAAAGCTGCTTATAACACTCTCACTGCCTTATTAACACATTTTGTTTTGATACTGGGACACATCTTTTATAGAAGCATGGCGCGGTCATCGGGCCTTATCTTGAATTCTTTAGAAAATGACCACTAGAGCAGCATGATATAATATATTGCATGCATGCAGCATTGCAGCATGATACACATATATTTACATACTAAGCATGCAGATATCATGCTGAATATCGAACACTAGGCCCTCGGCCTAGCGGCCCAGCACAGCAGTCGCATTGGTACATATAAACTGAGGTGCTACAGTTGAGCTACACATAAGGAACACACATATTTAAAAAGATAATTTAAAATCTGTGATAGTAGTTTTCGTAATCACTAGTTTCAAAGGTCTATGTGTGCTGGAAGAAAGTATAATGATAATTTATTATTATGGAGATTCTAAAACATTTTTATTTAAATTTTACAACATTGAAAATTTCACACCTTTGAAGCACTCACGAAAAAAAAATACTTTTTTTAATGTGACGAAATTTCTCACAACGTCTTTTTAGACATCATATTAATTTACTTTTATTTAAAATTCACTTCAAGTTTCCTCTCTTATCAGATGTTACTTCCACAGTGCCCATTTAACAGTGACGTGTTTGTTATAAGTTATATCGCATAAAAATCGGTTCACTCTTTTGACAGATAGACACACACACGCTGGGGGGTCTCTTCCCATAAGCTCAGGAAGATTAGGCGTGTATAAACAATGTGCATCTCTACAAACAATGACGTTAACCTTTATAATTCCAGGTGGTTATAAACTGCGGGATAGTCCGCGGACTGAAGTACAACCAGGCGACGGCGACGTTCCACCAATGGCGGGACGCGAGACACGTATACGGGCTAAACTTCTCATGCAGAGAGGATGCGGACAGCTTCGCGCGGGCCATGATGCACACGCTCGAGGTATGGGGTATTTTTTTATGGTTTTAGGTGGCAATAGGCTGACGGCCAGCCAGATGGAAAGTAGCTACTGCCGCCTATGAGCATCTGTAACCCCAGACATAAGTTATCAGTGCCGTGCCGATCCTTGAGAGCTAAGAGGAAATGCCTATTATCCCGGTAGTAAAGTTACGCTGGCTATCTTGCGCCCGCCGGCACAGCGCGCTGCTGGCGGCAGGTGTAGTGTAGAGCGAGCAGTGCACCCACCCAGCCGGACTTCGCATTTTTAGGTCCTACCACCAACAGTTCAATTGCCGGAGAAAACTGACAGATATTATAAACCTCCGGTTCGACACATTGTGTCCCTCATATTATTAAAAGATGGGACGCGTGCGGGGCAAAACTTGCGTGTCATATAAGGTGCTACTTTATTAGTGCCCGATATTTTGGTCAGTGCTTCTACTCCTGATTCTGATCAACTTTCCCCAAGGAACCCAATCAAATAGTCAAATTGCATAAAAATTTTTTGGACTCATCATACAAATCGATCAGCTGAGCGGCCAAATTAATGTAAAGAGTCCAAAAATTTTTTTGCGATTTGACTTTGGGAAAGTTGATCAGAATCAGGAGTAGAAGCACTGACTAAAATATCGGGCACTAATAAAGTAGCACCTTATATATTACCGAGCCATTGAAATGGGAAAATTTTGGATCTAATGCCTAGCTTAGCTTATATTTTTCTTAAATTATATTTCTTAACAAGCTAACTCTTGTTGCAGGTGCTAGCCAACAAAGCCGGAGGCAACAACGCGCCTCCGCCGCCGCCGAACCAGCCAGCTCCCTACAACGGACACAACAACTCGCATTACGACGAGGACATGGGGTACAGGTGGGGTTTTAACTGCTACAATGGGTTTATGGTTTTACTAACAAAATTTCACTCACTTCTCGTGTGGCACAATTTAACCATACTATCTAAAAGGTATAGACGACGGTTGCCTGATGTTGCACTTAGCATCACCCTAGATTTCTCTGTTTGTGCTTAAGCAAGCATTTAGAATACATTTGATTGGAATCACAAACAAGCACATAAAAGAACAAAAATAAAAATTACGTACTCTTAGGCTTATCAATACTCTAATGAGGAATACTGGAATGCTAGGTGCGATGCTATGTGATGTCAAATGGCGTTGTAGTTATCACGAATTATATGTAAACCGGCAAGTGCCGTCATACGACTTAATGTTAGGTGTCAATTTTAGACTTAGAGCTAGCGATGCAACGAATACGAATATACGTATTCGCCGAATAGTAGACCTTTACCGAATATTCGTATTCGGCGAATACTAATTACGAATATAAAAAGAAATATATTTTTGAATGCATCTCGCTTTAAGCGTGCCAAGAAATATTGTAATTGAAGAGGCGAAAATGGAAGAGCCAGTTTCGATATTTTTCTGTCAGTTGATTAAGTTTTATGTACTTATTTTTTCTGATATAATGCAAGTAAAGCGTTATTTAATAATGTTCATTTTTTATAGGAAATTCGTATATTAAAAACGAGATCGATTATTTTACCTAAAGCTTCCAAAATTATCACCGTATGCTGATCCATTGGCCTTCTATCGAGAGTATATCCATTTCCCAAGGCTGAAAAAAATCGTCGAAAAATATTTTTCATTAAGACCGTGTATAGTCGCCTCGGAAAGGCTTTTTTCAACGCCTGGATATATATCCAGACTGAAAAAAAAAACGCCTGTCACCAGCGAATCTACATGTGCTTTGTTTTTCCAACAAAAAATTGCCAGTTGTGAATTGTTATTATAGAACAATAAAATCAATAGAAAATGAATAAATAAATGTTTTTTTATTAATATGTCGAGTTATTCTTATTCGACGAATAGTAGGTTTGATATTTGTATTCGTATTCGTAAAAGTTACTATTCGTTGCATCACTACTTGGAGCGTATGGCCAGTTCACGATTCCTAACCATGCTCAAGGAAGAGGAAGGGATACTTATCCAGTGGACCTGCACGATGTAATTTTAGAATGCTTTGATCACTACTCATATCAAAGTGTTGTTTGCAAATCATATAGTAAGTATATAGGGTCCTTATGAAATACCTGAAAATAATTTAACAGTGGATTCTACTCATGAAACTGAACAACGTTCCCCTAGGAACCTATACTCAATTTGTGAAAAAAATAATTGAAATACTCATACTAATTGATCAATAAAACTGCCAGTTTTGTATGGGAAGTCCAAACATTTTTTTGCCACTTGAGTATAGCTTTCTTGGGGAAAGTTGTTCAATTTCATGAGTAGAACCCACTGTTTAATTATTTTCAGGTATTTTAGAATGCCCCTATATACTATTGTTAAATTGTTATTTCCCAGAACGATGACCCGCGAAGATGCCGCGATTCTACAGCAGCCGCAGTATCACGCGCCACACAACCAACACAACCCGTACCACCAGCCCAGCCAGTGTCACCCACATCATCAGCACCAGGTTCGTTACCCATCATCATCATCAGCCACGCCGACCACTGCTAAACAGAGGCCTCCCTCAAAGATGTCCACGCCGATCGGTCTTGCGCTGTCCCGCATCCAGCGGCTTCCCGCAACATTCACCAAGTCATCGGTCCACCGAGTTGGAGGCCTGCCCACGCTACGTCTTCCGGTGCTTTAATGTCCCAATGGCCAACTTTTCTATGAGCTATGCGTTACTCATACTCATCACCGATTGGAAAGTCCTATCGTTTTCAGAATTAATAAAAATACTATAAGGTGTATTATCTTAGTGTGCGTGCGAACGAAGCGTGCCTACTGGTGTGTGTGTGCGCACATATACAAGCACGACTGCCATTGGATGAAGATAACATTCTATATTTATTTTTACCATGGTATTACTGTAATGCAGTGAGACACTGGGGGTTGATCTCTGACCCCATAACCTCCAACAATCCGGACTTAGTCACCGTGGAGTAAGGCCTAATCTTCCCTAGGTTTGGAAAGAGACCGGGAAAGAACGTGAAAGCTCTTCGACTGTAATAATTTTATACTTGTAAGTTAGTAAAGGTATCGAAGTGAACTAATCAAAATACCACGGAGCATTGATACGGAAAAACAGTAGATAGTCGCCAGCCAGCGAGTTCCGCTTGCGGTACAAAAAACGGGTGAAGCGGAGAAAAATAGTTTTGTTAAATTTTAAATTATTTAATTAATATCCATAAAGATGCATTTATTTGTTAATCTATTAGTGACATCTAACAGCTTGTAGTATGATTAAAAGTGTGCATGGGCACTAATTTATGGAAATTAGTATTAGCACAGAGATATAACCTGAATTATTCACAGTGGAGCAAACGGAGTGGTGGAGTGGAGTGGTTGACTACGTTATCGCAGCATCTACTGTTTTCCTATATCGATGCCACGGAGGCTAATAAATAAGCAAGCTATTACAGTCATTATCAGTGATCGGAGTAGGTAAATTGATTTAGGGTCAATAACCGCAAACGTATATGTTAATATGGACATGCCGCTCGGATTCCGAGAGTTTAACATTTTTTAGGAAACGAAAACTTTTTTTATTCTACATATAAATAACATGCTTCCTTCAGAACCCATTGATTGTACCAGATTTACTTTAATAATACTCAACTCAATCCGGAAATACCGGAACTTTTCGGAAAAAAGGATGCAAGTACCAAAAATCAATCTACCTACTCCGATCACTGTCATTATGTGTGTGGTCATAAAGTGTTCTCCTTTGCGCAGGCGGGCGCGCCGGCGCCGCCGCCGCACGGCGTGGGCCCGGCGCACGCGCACACGGCGCACGCGCACACGCACACGCTGCCGCACCCGCCCGCCGCGCCCACGCCCACGCACCACCGCACCAACAGGTGAATATAATCTCAATATATTTTAAATTTACACATTCTTTAAAATTGAGTTTTTTCTAACTGGTTTAAAGTCCCTGCGTGCGATGCGGAATTTGTATACTCAACGTTTCAGCGACAGAAAACAAGCAGAAAAAAATTACCTAGCAAAGTTCCTACGTTGCGGAAGTTTTATGCTTTGACTTTGACGCGTTTCAAGTTTTGAATGGTCTTTTTTCTACCTGGTACAGTCTCCACGATGCTGAACTTATGTATTAGTATTTTAAATGGTCTTGTTTTTCTGCCTAGTACAAACAAAGTGCCTATCATGTGAAAGTATAATCAACGTTTTTTAAATGTTTTTTTTTTCTTCTACCTAGTACAAAGTCCCTATCATGCGGAATTTGTATACTTACTCAAAGTTTCGGGTTTAGAGTATATCACAGTTAACCAAAGTGGTATCCTCTACAGGGTGATTGGTAATTCGAAGTGATCTTTCAAACGGATTATACTAGAGGTCATTTGCAACAAATTAAGTCCAGTTAACCAGGGGTCAAAAATGTATGGTTACTGAGATATTAATGTTTTTAGATTTTTTTGAAATTTTCTACCTTGTTACCAAAAACAATTAATTATAAAAAAACTATTATACTGTTTACATTAAATTGATACTTTTTTTAAAAGCTGATAAATGAGCGCTCACTTTGAAAAAAAAATCCTTGCCCTAAACTCAGTCTCAAAAATAAACGGTCTTAAGTCTAATAAAAATATTATTTTGTATAAATT
Source organism: Coleophora deauratella (assembly GCA_958295455.1). Taxonomy (NCBI): domain Eukaryota; kingdom Metazoa; phylum Arthropoda; class Insecta; order Lepidoptera; family Coleophoridae; genus Coleophora; species Coleophora deauratella. The sequence continues at coordinate 5,841,136 of OY282412.1, forward strand.
TTCCATAAGTAATTGAGTATTACTAAAAAAAATGTAGTGAACTTGGCGTACAAATTAATGACAAAAGTTTCTTGTTTCGTAAGCTTTCTAAAAAAGGTACAAATGTTACCAACTTTTGGACGGGATCGAAAAAAAACCAATAAACCAAACAAGTAACACATTTTTTCCATACATATCCTGCACGGTGCCGCCTTCTCTTTTACTCGTATCGTGCGTGACTCGTGAGCTTAACATGATTCGATAATTTATAGCATGAACTCGCATAGTTTCTAACCAGATGGTTAGTTCGTGCGTACAGAAAAGTCACAGTATTAGATAATAATAGTTGATATCCTTGTTAATTGACTAAAACTACGTTTAAACTCTTTCAATTTTGATATGCGTGGTTTTGGGACGCTTCTTCAGCACGAACATAGAAGCGGTCATGGCTCAGTGTGGCTTGCTTAGTCCCGTAGATCACGCAGGTTAACTGACTACAGACACGGTCAAAACCTAGATGGGTTTTTACTGTTAGTGGCATTTATTTCGACCATTTCCGTGCTTCGCAAGGTATGTTAAGCCATTGGCAACGGCTGCTATCATTAGATGGCAGTCGTTAAGCCATGTCGGAGGCATTAACAAGGTTATTAACTATTATTTAACGAATGCTGTGTCTTTTCTGTCCGCACAAACTAACCATCTGGTTGGATACTGTGCGAGTTCGTGTCCACGAACTGTCGCGAAGATTGCTATAAATTATCGAATCATGTTAAGCTCACGAGTCACGCACGATACGAGTAAAAGAGAAGGGATATGTATGGAAAAAATGTGTTACTTGTTTGGTTTATTGGATTATTTTTTTCGATCCCGTGCAAAAGTTTGTACCTTTTTAGAAAGCTTATGAAACAAGAAACTTTTGTGATTAATTTGTACGCCAAGTTCACTACATTTTTTTCTAGTAATACTCAATTACTTATGGAAAATTTATACGAAATAATATTTTTATGAAACTTAAGACCGTTTATTTTTGAGACTATGTGAGTTTTGGGCAAGGATTTTTTTTTTCAAAGCGAGCGCTCATTTGTCAGCTTTTTAAAAAATATCAATTTAATGTAAACAGTGTAATGATTTTTATATAATTAATTGTTTTAGGTAACAAGGTAGAAAATTTCAAAAAATCTAAAAACAGTAATATTTCAGTAACCATATACAGGGTGTTAAAAAAAGTGCGTTTGAAATTTTAAGGGGTTACTCAGAATCAAGTACAGAACCCAGGAAAAATATTGACTTTTTTTAACACCCTGTATTTTTGACCCCTGGTTAACTGGACTTAATTTGTTGCAAATGACCTCTAGTATAACCCCTTTGAAGGATCACGTCGAATTACCAATCACCCTGTATAATTAGTGTCTAGATCATCTTATGATTTAGTTTTACGTAAACAACTTAATTGGCGCGTTATAAGTAAGTAATGAATCGGAGCCTATCCCTTTCAAATGTCGAAATTCCTACTTAAACAACTCATTATTTACAAAGGCTTAATTAAATTACTTTGTTTACACTTAATATAAAGACAAGAAAGAGCAAAAGAGAAAGAAGATATAACTATTATTTGTTAATTATTTATGACGCATTTTTCTTAATCACTTTAGAGTTAAAGAGTTCAATGTTTGTTATCGGCAGAAAAATATTAGTAACGCGTTGCAGTTTGCTCCGAAAGCATTACTATTTCTGTTCGTTATTTAGGACAAAACGGGACAACTTGCTTTTGGCAAAATGTACGTTAGATCTCATATGTATGTATGTATGTATTAATGCTCATATTTTATTTATTCGTTTACTGTTTCATCTCTGTTAGATTCTATAGGAAAAAAGAGTTTTAGTAAATACTGCTTTTAGCGGCGGTCTTACTGAGACGCGGTGTCCATAGAGGCTGGCAAGGAAATCAGTTGTAATGTGTAGTACATACATTATTAATATCAAATTAGTAATGTGTTGTACCGTGTATATTTGTAACATTGTCAAATCCCATATTTAGTGACTTAGTATATACAACGTGTCGATTTGTCATATTCTCAAATCGAATATCTAATGATTACTAATATTACATTTTTATTTTCACGTATATCGTTTATATTTTCCTGTATGTGTTGTGCAATAAAGTGTTTGATAATATGGTAAGCCCGCTTCCATCTTCGGCATCATCATCACTTACCACCAGGTAAAATGATGCCAAGGGCTTACCAATTGTGAACAAAAGAGTTTTTTATTCATTCACTCATTCATTCATTTCGCCGTATCGCAGCGCCCCCATGCCGCCCAACATGTCGCTGACGGCGCCCCCCGCGCCGGCGCCGCCGCCCGTGCCGCCCCATCAGAACCTGCCCAACAACAACGTGAGTTTCTCGCTATTATCATCATCATCAGTCGAAAGACGTCCACTGCTGGACAAAGGCCTCCTCCAAGGATTTCCACACCGACCGGTCCTGTGAGGCCTGCCTACACTGCGTCTTCCGGTGCGCGGTCGCCACTCGAGAACTTTACTGCCCCAACGACCATCTGTTCTACAAGCTATGTGCCCTGCCCACTGCCACTTAAGTTTAGCGATTCTGTGAGCTATGTCGGTTACTTTAGTTCTCCCACGTATCTCCTCGTTTCTGATTCGATTACGTTATCTTGTTATTATTGTAACTGTGTGTTCATGTCGTGGCCAGGTCATAGAATTGGCCACATCGTGAAATGACTGGCAATATCGTTGGAGGAGCTCCGAAAAAACTCTAGGTTAGGTTAAGTTACTGGTGTTACCGTATAAAGGAACCCCGAGCTTTTTCGGAGCTCCTCGATGATATACCCATGATCTGGCCACGTCATCCACATAAGAACTGCGTCAGTATAATTCCCCAGCTGATACTGGTCAAAGCTGACAGCACATTGATACGCGCCGAAAGAGTTGAAGCGAACAGAACAATCCGAATTTTGGTATTATTTGTGTCACATTCTATGAAATCTCGCTCACATAAGAAACTTTAATTCGTTTGGCGAGGTTCTCACAGACCCGCGATCATCTTAAATTCCCAAAGGACTAATTTTAAATTCATCCTTATTTATTTATTTTGTAATTGCAATGTTTAATCTTAGGGTCCCATGGCACCCCCGACCCCACCGGCAGCACCGCAGCCTCCGCCCATGGTAAGTCACAAAGATTCACTAGATTACGTTTTAAATGATTTGTTATTAGGATTAAAACTTTTGGTAAAACAGCACTTTAACCAGTATGGAATAGTGTTGTCTACAGAAATGAAATGTCTTTCCAAAAATGCCTCCACGTTGATTGAAATCTAAGGGCTTTACATCACTTCAGTCATTGCTTCGAGTAGAATATGTATGTCAAATATGAACAGTTAGGTTAGGTGCCTTAAAATTTCGTATTCGTTAACGACCCATATCTCAACTGCTTGGACAATAGTCTCTAGTCCAACTAGGAAAGATACAGCCATACAGCACACTTAGGGGTTACGTCCGGATTGGTGGAGTGGAGGTTATTTTTAACTCCACTGTTTTCTATTACCATTTACAAACACATTTGGAATCCTACGCCGTATTACCCTTGTCATATGAACCATATTCGTCACCAGCAAGCCACACCCCCTCAGCCCTCAAGCGGGCCGCCCCCGCCGCCCCCTCCCCCCGGCGGCTCCGTGGCCCCCGCCGTGACGTCACCGCCGCCGCCGCCGCCGCCCCCCGCGCCCGCGCCGCCCGACCTCAGCGGCCTGGCTGCGCAGTTGCAGCAGGCTAGGCTCAAGCGACAGGCCAAGGTAACTGAACTAAGCTGGGTCACATTTTGTGTGTTACTAGACAAGTTGCAGCAGGCTACGCTCAAGCCGTAAGCCAAGGTAACTAGAACCAGGCTGCAGTTTGTGTCATCTAAAACAGCTAAAAGATGTCGCTGCTGAACGATAGTCAAGGAAGGAGGGTTAAGAATTTACACGCCGACCGGTCTTGCGCTGCCTTTTATATATCTCATATATGCTATACTCATTATATGCTAATATCGGTGTCATACTATGTCACTGCGATGTTCTGTCTAACAAGCGTATGAGCCTCCCAAGTAATTGGTTACCCATCGCCGGAGGAATACAACCTACCCCTCAGCGGAATCACTGCACTAATGCATCATATTTTTGACTAGGGATAGGTATTAAGATTTTAGTTAGCGGGTTGACACAAAAGATCCCCTTGGATCGAAGTGTCGCTGTCTAGGGAGTGCGTCGCATGTTATATTGAGACAGGGAGACGTTATATCTCAGAAACTGTTCACCGCTGTCCTATAAGATGTCATTGGTGTCGATTCGGTGTTTACGATTAAACTTATTTAACATGACTAATCTTAATTTAAGCGTCCTGTCCTTGTCTTTTCGATATAGAAAGAAAAAGACAGAACAGTTAAGTTTAATCCTGTCAAATAAGCTTAATCGTGAAAACCGAATCGATACCATTGTTTAGTGTAGTTTAAGGTGTCACTGTTTAGGCAGCTCCCATCAACAAAACAATAATGATCGGTGTGTTATTCCAGCAAGCTAACACCGCCGCGAGCGAGGCGGCTTCGCCCCCCGGCGGGGCGGAGCACTCGGGCTCCTCGTCATCTTCCGGGGGGCGCGGCACGCAGCTGCACTGCATGATGCACGAGATGCAGCGCACGCTGGCCCGCCGCCGCGCCCATCTCGACAAGGCTGAGGTAACACTCACCCACTCACTCACTCACTCACCCACTCACCCACTCACCCACCCACTCACCCACTCACCTACCCACTCACCCACTCACCCACCCACTCACTAACTCACCCAAACCCACCCACCCACTCACTAACTCACCCAAACCCACTCACTAACTCACCCTGACATTGGCACGTAGAAGCGCAGTAAAGAAGATAAAACCCTGAAATTGACTCATAAGACGCCCTTAAATTGTATCATAAGACGCTATTAAACAGTCTCAAAAGACGCCCTTATATGCCATCATAAGAGTCCCTAAAATTAGCGCGCGTAACACGCAGCTGCACTGCATGATGCACGGGGTGCAGCGCACGCTGGCCCGCCGCCGCGCCTATCTCGACAAGGCAGAGGTGACACTCACTCACTCACTCAGTCACCACAATACTCACTAACTTGGCTCAACACACCCTGACATTGGCACGTAGAAGTGCAATAAATAGGCCACATAACACAAACACGAGAGACGAGCCTTAGATTGTCTCATAGGACTTACTAAAAGTGTCCCATTATATACCCTAAAAGTGCATCATAAGACACCCTTAAATTGAATCATAAGACTCCCTTAAATTAGCTTATAAAATTCTTTAAAATTTTCTCATAAATTTCCCTAAAATTGTGTCATAATACTAAAATTGTCTGTCTCAAGAGACTCCCTGAAAAATGATAAAATTGACACATACACAATCTTTTATTTAGACTAAAAATGCCTCCAAATTGGGGGCTATCCATAAATTATGTCACACGAAATTCATGATGTTTTGCAATTTGCGGGATTGCTCCTGTCCTGATGTATCTTGTAAACCTTCTAAACATACTTCCTTTGCCATGCCTGTATATCCTAGAAGCCTCCAAATTTGTAAAGGTAAATCTTAACAAATATTATATCCAAGGCAAAAACACAGAAGGTAGAAATAGAAGATACCCTGAAATATTAATTCACGAAGAAATTCCTAAATCGAAAAGATTTCAGAGCAACTGCTTTTGGATGTGCAAAATTGTCTATAACAAGATACCACAACATATTAAAGATCTTCCCTTCAACAAGTTCAAAATAACATTGAACAGGTGGCTTCTTCAGCACTTATTTTACTCTATCAAAGAATTCCTGGAGTACAAAAGTTGAGTTTTTTTTTTTGTGGCTTTGTGTGGTTTGGCGATGTTTGTGTCTATATTTTACGATTTATGTTCCAAATGTTTGCATGCTAAAAAATCTTAGATGAATTGGCGATCACTTTGTTAATTTAAGACCATTAATGTACCCATTTCAAAGGCAAATAAATGTTTTATCTTATCTTATCTTTGACCCTCCCCCCGTCCTTGTCACTGATTTGTGGGACCACCCCCTCCCTGGAGTGACGTCACATATTTTGCAATTTTTCGCCCAGAATTGAATAAATTAAAATGTAAATTTCAAAATTATATATTTTATTATTATTCATTATGTGACGTTACAACGTTCATGACCCCCTCCCTCCTATGTCTCATGATAACAATCATAATACTGCCGTGCAAATTAAGAACAGAGTTAGTAACAGATTTGGTGCGATTGATTTTGAACCTTATTCGAAACACAATACGGTTTACTTCAATTCCCGCCAAATCTGTCACTACTACTATGGTTGTACTGTGTTCTTAATTTGCACGGCAGAATAAGACACAAAAATACAAAATACTTATTCATAAAATAGAATTGCCTCAGTACAAAATTATCTCAACCCCCCTTTTCCCCCCTAGGAATCGACGAACGACACAACGTCGAACAACGGAACTCCGATGAAGAGAGAGTGGGAACGCTCCGCCACGCTTCCCCATCGGCTGCCCGCCGCATGTAACGGCACTCGTGAGTCGCTTCTTACTTTGCGTTCGCGTTAACTCACGTTGGACGAGGTTTGGATGACGATGGGTGACCGGTGGTCGAGGGAGTTATGTAATGAGCTGTTTATTTTTAGGGAGATTTGGAAGAGAACGGGTGTCTGGAGGCATGCGATTCTATTGAATTTTAAAGTTTTTCTTTGAATTATTTTGGCAGCTTCCTTTATTATTTTTGATCAATATTTTAGAAGCAGTAGATAAATTCATTTTTATTATTGTAATATGAATTCAATAAATACATAGAAACGCGTCTACTCGAAGGGTACTCGTATGTGCGGAAAAAGAACTGTCGTAGCGTAAAAGGGAACTAACATTGGATTGGTCATTTATAAAAAAAAACTTGTAAATACGCTTACTATCTAAACACAATAATGTGAGAGTGTTTTAATTAAAAAAATACGCTGATTTTGATTTAGTGCTGCTTCCCTCTCAAACTCTACGACGGTTATCTTTCCCCATAGGCTTTCAATAAATATTCATGTGACATAATATTAATTAATCAAACACATTTTAAACCTTACCGATAATGTGAGTCATTTACAAAAAAATATTAAAAACGATTAACATATAAACTACATCATGGAAAAATAGATGTAAGACACTCTTCACATGGAGAATGAGTGAACTATATTCTGCTGCAGCGAACAACGAAAGCAACGCAAGCAATAACAGCGGGGCTCAGTCGCCGCGCTCCGTCAGAAAGCGGTTCGGGTCGGCCAGCGAAGAGACTATCTTGAAGGTGAGAATATCTTATTTCTTCATTTGGGCAGGCCTCCCACTCGGTGGACCGGTAACCTGGTGAAGGTTGCGGGAAGCCACTGGATGCGGGCAGCGCAGGACCGGTCGGTGTGGAAATCCTTGGGGGAGGCCTTTGTCCAGCAGAAAAAGACCTTAATAACGTAATTCGTAGGCTCGCGTGTATATTGAGAAGCGACATGGCGAGAAGCCATGCAGTGCAAATCCAGATTCATTTAGCTATTGTGTTTCGCTGAATGTGTACCTTTTCGTGTAGTAATTATGTAGTTCCATATTATATCGTTTACTTAGAAAGTGTGCGTGCAGTTCGCTGCATCGTATTAAGACTCGGTGTGAACTGACCCTTACCACCTAACAAATTTATAAGTCTGTAGTTTGTTATATTGATATTGATCAAAAAACTTAATGCCCTGGGGTCCAATTTCCTTCAATTTACGGTAGAAACATAAAGGTATAAAAACAGTAAGTGTGACCACTCAAGGACGACACCTGTACCTATATAGCGCAATGTCAAATTTATGTTAAGCAAGCTATTACGTCCCCACTGCAGGGGCACGGGTCTCTTTCCATACATCGGAAAGGTTAGGCCATACTCCGCACACGGGGGCCAAGTCCGGATTGGTGGAGGTTGTGGGGCTAGTGTACAAGTCCCGCGTGGTAGGGACTTTGTACTAGGTAGAAAAAAAATATTGACGATTTAAAAGCATGTGTAAAGCATCTACTTAAATAAAAAACATTTTGAGTTTGAGTGGTCAACCCCAGTGTCAAAAGTTTTCAAGCCGCCTAAAAGGCCACTGACATGGCTTATCGACTGCCATCTAGCGATAGCAACCGGCACCAACGGCTTAACGTGCATTGCGAAGCACGGAAGCGGTCGAGATAAATGCCAAACAATCAAACCCATCCAGGTTATGACCGTATCTGTAGTCAGTTAACCTGCGTGACCGACGCGACCATGCAAGCCGCACTGAGCCACGACCGCTTCGATTTGTATACAGTGATACTAAATTAAATTAAGCACCACGATCACCTTACGAACTCCACAAAATCTCCACAAGTCATATCTGGGGTTACAGATGCTCATAGGCGGCGGTAGCTACTTTCCATCTGGTGGGCAGTCAGCCTTTTGCCACCTAACACAATAATAATAATAAAAGATGTAGATTTACTAATGCACCGTTATTATTTCAGCAAGTGAACGGTTCGAACGAGAACGGTTGCGTGACAGCGGCCGAGTGGGAGGCGTTCAAGCAGGAGATGTTGCGTGAGATGCGCGCGCAACTCACGCAGGCCAAGCGCGAGATACTGGACGGTGAGTGCCGAGCTAGTGCGCCGGGGTTTACACAGGTGGTGCTAGTGCTCTTACGAAGATATAGGTACAATTAGTACAGGAGTAAAACAACAGATGGCGGTGGTAAAGCGCGTGATCTGGACGGTGAGTGCTGAGCTAGTGCGCCCCGGTAAACACAGGTGGCGCTAATGCGCTTACGAAGGTATTGGTACAATTAGTACAGCAATAAAACGATAGATGGCGGTGGCCAAGCGCCAGATACTCGATGGCGAGTGCAGAGCTAATGCGCTAGGGTTTACACAGGTGGCGCTATTGCTCCTATGAACTTATGTTACAATTTTTTAGTACAGCAGTGCAATAAGAGTTGCGAGCGCGAAATTTTGGACAGTGAGTATCGTCAGATAGCGCTAGTGGTAATGTAGTACATTTAATACGAGTAGCTATTACTACAGAATCAACAGATGGCGCTAGGTATACGAGTACAGTAGCTTAGTAGTTAAGTATCTCACGCAGCCACAGACAATTGCATTGCGTGTATTGTAGTGTTCACTATCTCAGACATGTCTGGAAAGTTATATGGTTCTAGCCAGAAAAATCCTGTGATTCGTACTAAAACCATGCAATAAATAGCCGTAAGTACATGTTTTGTATAGCTATCGTCAAGATCTATAGTAATTAGTATTTTTTCTCTATCTTCTCAACAGCAATAAAAGCAGAGTTCGCGCGCAGGTAAAATCGTCGCGAGCGGCGTCGAGTAACACTACTAGTCCAGCGGCCTTTACCGGTGAACAAAACTGCCCTTTTCCTACTTTACAATGCTTATACTGTGCTTTGATATTCACACTTTTTTGTGATACATTGATTTGTAGAACAGTAATAAAAAATCACAAGATCTAAAATATGTAGATGGCACTAACAGTACATTGGTGCCAGATCCAATACTTTTTTATACCTAACTTAATTGTAGTTCGCAGTAATAGTAATTTTCAGTGTTTTTTTAATTTGTTTCTTGTTCATCAGTAACGGCTTAGCATTTTGTGATCAAATCGAACGTATTACGTATATTTAGGGTTGCCCGCCTCGCGTCAATCGGACGCTAAAGTAAGAATAACAACGATTTATATGGCAACACTCGTCAACCAGTGTTGCTAGTCGGTCTATGAAAAACCGCTGGATGCAAACTGGAACGTAGCCATTTACAATTTAAAAAAATGGTTATGATGGATGATAGAACGTTAAAAAAAAACTGTTTATTGTGACGAATAAAAAGTAGACTAGCGCACGAATATCGATGCATAAAAACAGTTGTGTTTTTTAATTTTATACTTAATATATTTATTGGATACGTATAAATGTACGTAGTGTGTAAGCGTTCGGACGTTTTATAAGAAATAGCTGTTCGTTTGGTGGGTTTGATAAGGTTTGCATTTGTAACATTGGATGATTGTTTATGTATTTACATCTATTACAGCGCCCTCTCTTAACCATTTAATGAACTATTGTCTGTATAAGGTGCTACTTTATTAGTGCCCGATATTTTAGTCAGTGCTTCTACTCCTGATTCTGATCAACTTTCCTAAAGGAACCCATAGTCAAATCGCAAAAAAAAATTTGGACTGTTCATACTAATTTGGCCGCTCGGGTGTTCGATTTGTATGAAGAGTTAAAAAAAAATGCGATTTGACTATGGATTCCTTAGGAAAAGTTGATCAGAATCAGGGGTAAAAGCACTGACTAAAATATTGGGGGCTAATAAATTAGGTAGCACCTTATATTAAAGTAGGTTACTGATATATTATTGAACATACAAACAACGTGTGAATAGAGTTAAAAGCAGTTACACGACGTTGTAACAGCATTTATAAAACCTCTTTAAAAACGTTAAGCCCATGACAGAATGCGTTGAAGTAAATGTTACAACTGTTTTTAGGGTAGGCTAGGACGCCACATCTATGAACTTTTGTATCGGGGCTCGGCTGAGTTAAAATAAATAAAATTTCCGAGACAAAGTTCATTCAGCCCCAAATTAGGACTCCCTATATTACGGGCACTAGAAACTGAATGTAAAAAGTCACATTATATCGAAATCCAACAAACGAACAGTGAAAAGTAATAATATAATAATATTAATATACGTGTAATATTCACATAACGTCAAGTTATATACTAAATAGTATTACCTAATCTATGTTATATTGTAACGCAAAAGCGACTTCGTGTTATACAGGTGACAGTTTTTTCAATGACAAGAGATTGGTCGATATACAAACTCGTATAGATTTTTTTCTTCACGCTGCGATTGTATTGGTTTCTTGGAGATGAGTAACTACATTTGCCGCTTATAATTGAAATAAAAGTCACCTGTATAAGATATTCATACATATTATGATTGCATTACCTAGTATATTATGATATTAAATTGAATACAGTTTTTCTTTTCATTTTGCCCGGGCTGTCGCATAGTTCATAATAATATACAATTTCATTTAAGAAGCCCCAAAACGTTCCATATACAGTCTTCCATAAAACATAAGTTTATCTCGTACATACCAAAATTATTTTTTAGATAAATACTATAATTTTCAAGCATTCTTTTTCTTTCGTGATTTCGATAGGATTTTGAAAAGAAACTTTTTCTAGATTCTAAATATTATTTATGTTCAAAAATTAATTATTGCTGAACCAATTCATTACACTTCATTGTTTATTTTAATTTACATCAAATATTGGGGTATATCTGCTAACCATACATCACTAGTGAATCATTTTGTAGGCCAAACTAGATTTAAGTGCTTTAAAGGTGACAGTCAGTGGCTTATAAACTCCATCTAAATCTTGGCAAAATGATAAAGAAAAAACATGAATATTTTTACTATCGGAGAGTATTCAGTACACAAAGGAAATAAACTTCGCTTTTTTTTTCAAAGATTTGGACGTTTTGAATTACAACACATTTTTTTTTTCAAGTTATTAGTAGAGAAACGGACTGATGTGATCATTCCATGAAGGGTCAGAAATGGGTCACGATCGGCCTACAACGATACCTACAAAAATAACACCATTTTTCTAAATAAAAACAATGCTTTGATACTTTTACACCTACCATTGCCGGTAGAGAATCGATGGGGTCCTTTTTGGGATTACCGCAACAAACCACACTGACATCATTATAGGTTAATTTTTATGTTAACCTCGTTCGTTGATTTAAGAGCGGTGCAGAAGAGAGATACAGAGCTATATTATTAATCTTTCTCAGTATATAGCCGTCTCTTTTGCATCATTCTAAAATTAACAAACGAGATTTGTACAGGGTCTTTCTTAATTAACTGCCCTTTTACTGATAAACTTAAAAACAGACTGTGTAAAAATAGTTTTTACAGATCGAAATACTGTAAAAGTAGTGTTTTTTTAATTATTTACACAACTGACATAATCACTTTAGTAAAATAAATATTCGGAGACATATCTGGTCTCCAATCTTTAATCATTTAGTTCCATAAGTGAAAACAGTCTCTTAAAAAAGTTTTTAATTAAGAGGCACCCTGTATAGTGGTGCTGTGTATTGTGCTAGATTCCATTTATTATTATTTTGACGACTGAGTACGCATTTATGCTAGAACACGTTATTTAGTTCAATTTTGTGTTCCGTGTGATTGTTGGAAAACTGATTAAAATTAATTAAATAAGACAGATTCAGTTGATTTATTCCATAAAATCCACTAGAAAAGTGATTAACACTTAGTGATATTTATATATTAACTATATTATTATTGTACGTAAGATTAAAGTACTACCTAGTATTAATTTAATAAAAGTTAATAGAAGCTAACCAAATTTTAGTTGGATTATTAATAATAAATAAATGTAATTTTATATTTAATTTGCATTGGTCTCAGTTATGTCAAAGAATGTATTTATTATTCCTAAAATATACGCCATTTTCGATTTTTATATACGTATATGTTTAGGTAATTCTTCTACGCGCTAAATTGTTTGGTGTTTAATTAAATATATGCATAATCTTTACATAGGGCGTGATTAAACTCAAAAACATTGTTTTTAACTTTGTCTGTGCTCTTGAATATTAGAAATCAGAGCTTAGATGTACAACAACCGCCGTAAATTATACGATTTATCGCATGAGCGAGCGAAACGAACGCCTATCTAGTATTTTCTAAGACGAGGTGCTTTATTCGCTTTTCTGAGTACAACCTTAGTTTAAAATGATATCTTTGAGCTTAAAAAGCGCTGATATTATGAATGTGGTGGTTTCATAATGTATTCCTACAAAATGGTGATACTGATAAAAAAAATGTCTGCGCTGTCTCTGTAGCCTTGCTATGCTTGTGAATATGTTATTATGTACCTTATTTCAATATTAAATTATATTATTATGATAAATTATATCGTAGAGGTTTGTTTGCAAGGTATATAACCTTCATATGACTTTAATATTAAGAATGAGTTATTAATTTAATAACTTTGGATATAAAAAATAATTTACTTCATTTCTTAACTCTGTATTCTTTTGCAGTATTTAAAAATATTGGATGAACAAACAGAACAAAATATTATTTTTTTTGTGGTGCGATATTTTGTGTAGTGATTTATTTGTAATTAAAGTAGTTTTATTTTGTAATTTATTGCAAGATGCCTATACAATTATTTAGAATTCGTAATAATAAATGCTAGACTAGGTTACCATGTGTTCTATGTATGTGGTAGCAGTTGGTCTGATGATGTCTGATGCGACTAATAAAAAATACAAAACTAAAAATAATAAGTAATTAAAACAAAAAAAAACATCAGACATCACTAGAGGACCAAAACACTGCTATTTTGTCCTGTAAATGCTTTTTTGCAGTCACTGTAAATAGATTTTGCTAACAAATTATATTTTTTTTGTGATCGTATCTATTTGTTTTTTATTTTATTTATTGTTATTATTTCCCCCGTTTTCAATCCTACAAAATATGCACTGCCAGTTTTTCAGTTACTGCTTTTTTTCTTAATATAGATTTACGAATAGTTGTAAGCGATCGGGTAATTAATCAACATTTTATACTTTACGTACTTACCCACGTAATGTTTTACTATGTAAAGGTATATTGTATGTGTGGCAGTTGGAAACGCATGTAACATCAATGGATATTATAATCTCTAGATAACAACGTTGGTTGAATGAGTACATGTAAAAACTTTCATTAAAAAAAGAAACGTGACATGGGGGGGCGGGGGGAAGTAAAGTCACAGTGTAGGTACGCACATTACCTTGTAGGACTAGGAATATCTTGGAACATTGATATATACTGCTCAAAAGAAAATAAGGGCCAGCAGGTTTTTTGTTATGTCATTAGACCATCATTGTTAGACCCCTACTGAGCATTATATGAAACAATTTTAGCTTAAATTGTAAACAATAGTATTATTTTATTAAAACGTAAAAAATCTGTTCCTATCTATTACTTTTATTATTTTAACGATTTAACAAAAAATCGGCTGGCCCTTATTTTCTTTTGAGTAGTATAATTTAATCACGTGAATTCGTACACTCGCTTTTCTCTGACTCACGAAACTGAACAACTTATACTGCATTATCAAGAAAACATTTGAACTCCTTCCAAAAGTGGCGGATTGGCCGATCAATTTGTATGAAAAGTTCGTTTTTTTATACTATAGGTTCCAAGGGAAAAGTTGTTCAGTTTTCATGAGTATAAACATGTGTATTCTGCCCTCACAAGAAAGATGGCCGCAACGTATTTTTTTTTATGTGATAGGTGGCAAACGAGCAGACGGATCACCTGATGGTAAGCGATTACTGCCCATAGACACCCGCAACACCAGAGGAGTCACAAGTGCGTCGTCGTATTTGCGGCCTTCTTTCGTATGCGGACAGTACTAGTCACCCTACCGTCATACATAACTCATCAAGAACTAGACTCATCCAGAGATTATAAATACTCGGTCTAAACAGGATCGTTGCGCTTGTGAACGTCACTATAATGTCACGTATTTTTTACATCTCTATCTACAGGGTGTAACAAAAAGGTGCAGTAATACTTCAAGGTGGGATTCTACTCATCAAACTGAACAACTTTTGTTCTACAACTTTGTTGAAATCGCAAACATTTTTTGGACTTTTCATACAAACTTAGCTCGCCAGCTGATCGATTTGTATGAAAAGTCCAAAAATTTTTTGCGATTTCAACAAAGTTATAGAACAAAAGTTGTTCAGTTTGATGAGTAGAAGCCCACCTTGAAGTATTACTGCACCTTTTTGTTACATCCTATATAGGTACCTACTAACAATTGTTAGATTGTTAGCTGATGGTCCGAATCATATATTTTTTATGATCATCATTACAAATTCGAGCATTTACACTGTTGAAAACCTTGTATTTCAAATAATTATTTTAAAGATTAGATTTCATTTTACTTGTATACGTATGTGACGTTCACTAAATGAAATGTAAGCTTACTGTTATATGTACATACGCTAAAGTCAATAAAACCATAATGTATAAGAAAAACAATGTATTTTCTTTATATCCCAGTGCATTAGTTAGTAATAGCGAGTGTCCGTACAAACTGGTCAATCCAACGACGGTCGATTTGTATGGAGTTCAACAATATTTTACCTTTATATAAAAAGTGGTAGAGAAACAGTTGTCACACTTGACCCGAATATGTTCAAATTTGCCATGTATTGTACACAGGGTGATAGAAAAATGTCTGGCAACATTTTAACAGTGGCTTCTACTCATCAAACTGAACAACTTTCCCCATAAAACTCATACAGTTCATAAAATATTGCCAGACATTTTTATCACCCTGTATACAGGGTTACAGTGCAAAGGAGCTCTGTAGGTAAAACTAAAAGAAACAACACATAAAAAAGACATTGATTTTTATTTAAAAAAAGGAAAATTAAAGTACACAAAACAGAACAGCGCAACATTTATATAATAAAAATAAATAAATAGTACTAAGTATCTCAGACATAAACCACATAAGTAAACATTATGTGGTATGCTTCAACAGTCATAAAAACGAAAAATTATAAAAACCACGCGTATTTATTCATTAAAAAATAAAAACATCACGAATTTTTATTTTACAAGTTTTTTTTTCATGTAAATTACATTTACATTAATAAAAGGTAACCTGCCCAATCACCGAAAATAACAATTTGGATATTTTATTTGAATCACATTTCAAACATAGTCGCGTAGTTTAATTAATCTGACACGATGTAATTTTATAGTAATGGCAGTCTATTCTTGGTACTATTACTCAAAAAATGACAACTCTCTTACATACATACAAAAACTTACATTTATTTGTCGAAACTACAATACAATGGTGATTAGATCAGTAAAGATAGGATTAAAATAGATCAAAGTCCGAAGCTTAAGCACAATGAACATTTTAAGTGGAAAATTATTAATTTATTGCACACTTGTGTGATAAAATAAGATCACAATTTTGTGTAAATTAGCACTAAGATTCGAGTCTCTAGATTCATTATATAAACTGTAAGTAGTAGTTTTAAAATAAAATTTTACATATTTTGTGGTTGGTAACGTTCAAAACCGTATTTTCGCACAATTTTGAGAAATGAGGTAGAGTTTTCTGAACTTGGAAAACCACTGAAATTGGCTCTTTGGCAGTCACTGAATTCTTAAAACTGTTATTAAGTATATTCGATTTTGGGTGGGCGCTAGCGTTCTCTAATCTACATATGACTAATATTAAACTCCGATTTCTCAATATCAAGCGATTATTAAATCATTTATTTATTAATTTATTATGCTTTTACAATAAAATAATTATTTCAATATACATTGTTATAGGTGTCAGCACAGCAACGTTTTTCTAAAATTTCCCTTAAAACTAGTATAATATATTTATAATTAATTAATATATTTGTAAAAAAAGAACTTTTACAATTTATAGTAATATTATTAATTAATTAATTAAAAATAACGATGTCGTACGTACGCTGTTGTACTTACTATTAGAGAGATTTGTAGCTCAGTATAATAAAAAAAAAAGGTAAAAGTTTGTGTAAGATTTTTTGTGCATTTTAAGCGTTACTTTAGGTCGATCCCAGAATAGAAGATCACAACATTCTTATATTCTTGTCAGTGTATGGTGATGTGATGTAACATCTGAAAAAGAAAAGAAAATAATTACTTCATTGGTTAAAATACAACATTGTGGACATCTAATTAAATAGTCAAAAATAGCGACAAATCAAAAGACTACAGAAAATAAGATACTTGTTATCAACTGCATAAAAAGAAGTAAATTAACTGCCATGCTCTGTGTCTAGTCTATGAGTTGACAACATTTCAAATGTTTTACCCACAATTTTAATAGTAAAAGATTTGACCAAGCCTGATTTGATTTTTTCAATCGCATGTAATTGTTGACTATAACTTATTGATCGAGTTATGCGCTATAACCATGTCCTCACATTCTTTGTGAATTATTTTCTTAAGGTGGAACGTTTTGATCATCGGAAAATTTGAAATTCGCCCCAAGAAAAGGTTCGCTTTCCGCTTCGAGTTCCGCTTTATTTTTCTTTGCTAGAAATGATATGTTTTTCATCTTTTAAAATGTTTATACCATCCAAATGAAATGTCGTCAACAATTTAAAAAAAAATACATATATAAATTATTTTATGTATAGTGAGTGTTACAATATTTTAACTACGAAAAATTAAGTCAGGAACATTTTACTCTACGAAAAAATAATCAAATAACTTCAAGTTAGTTTTAAAACTCGTGCATGTTAGATATGTATTTGAAAATATATTTTAAAAATAAAGCATAACAAAGGTATCTGAAATATTCGCAATTAAAAATTCTGTTGCGATAGTTACACAAATAACACTAGTTTAAATAAACACAATACATAGACTAAAGAAACCATGCTGCAAAAAAAAAATACGACAAAAATACTAAGACTTTCAAACAAAGAAACGCATTCTTTAATCTAAAGACCTGATTGGAATCGCTGGTTTAATATTTTTTTAAAGTAGTTCTCTTGCAGTCTTCTCACTTAGCTTGATTATTCACTTAGTACTGGGAGCATGGATCTAGAAGAAATGAATTTTGTGTTCAGTAAAAGTATACAAAAAATATAAAAAAAATAATACTATAGAGGTGAAATTACAAGTGAAAAATATATAATTTATATTCAATACGAAAATGTAAGAAACGTCAATAATTATAAGTACAATAATTAGAACGATGCATAATGATAGAATCGAAATACACGTGGTGATAATAATAATAAATTGGATGATAATGAAAAACTAAAATGAAAAAAAAAACACTACATAATTAAGAGTTTATATAACAATAAAGAATGTAAAGAACTGAAGTACCTTCCATTTCCAAAGCTATGGGAATGGAGCCTGGCAGCGTTGAAAGTAAATATACATATAAGCGATATAGCGCACAGTCAGGACGAGTGGAAGTTTATGAGAATAAGTAACAGTATAAAAAGTATACGAATAAAGGCTGTCAATGTTTTTATCTCTAAAATACTAAATAAAGTGAAATGTGTTAAAGTAAAGGTAATACCAAAAATTAATCCTTTTTGAATCGAGTAAAGGGACCTCTTATAATAACCTTTTGCCCGCCGTAATGTCACATACAAAACTGACACGATAACCGAGTGCCACGTCAATCTCGACTACAAAATGACATTGCAAAGAAAACACAACTTATAAGTATATAGCTATATTTTGCTTAACGTTTTGAGCGGTCTATTTATCTGTTTGAATAATGTTTTGACTTGTACAATTTCAAGCGCTGGCACAAGGTCATGAAAGTGGTTGGTGACTCTAGCAGTCAAAGGGTTAAGTTAACTTGTCCGTTTTTACATATTTTTGATGATTATTATTGATAATTAGGTACATAGGTATTTCTAAGAGTCAGTTTTCTATAGTATCTCATAAACTTTCTCTATGGCTAGCCAAATAAGTTAATGTCATAGAAATTACAAAAATATAGATATTTACTTATGATAAAAACTACTACATGATCTATAAAAAAGATGATG
The DNA here is from genome assembly GCA_958295455.1 of Coleophora deauratella. Lineage (NCBI taxonomy): Eukaryota > Metazoa > Arthropoda > Insecta > Lepidoptera > Coleophoridae > Coleophora > Coleophora deauratella. The sequence continues at coordinate 5,859,882 of OY282412.1, forward strand.
AAAGCATACATAGTTGGCATTTGTAATAAATACAGTAGAATAATCTATGCCTAATCGTTTGGACGAAATATTTCAACGTTTTATTTAGAAAAAAAAATTTCGCTGTTTTCGTGTGTAAATACGGAGTACGAAATAATTTGAAATAGTCTATCTACGAAAAGATTTACCATTACCACAGACACCATCTGTAGTTCTGCCCTGAAAAATCCTAAAATTAAAAACAAATCCTGGTTTATACAGGTGGCTTTTGAAATTGAATAATCTCCCCAAAGAAATACAATCGAAGAAAAGGTAACTGTGGTTTCTACTTCATACTGTACAACTTTTCAGATTTCACAAAAAGAATGTGGCTTCCACATTACGAAACAAGGCATTTTTTAAAAGGCATAACTATACTTACAGCTCCATATTATGTACTGAGGATTGGGAACACGTGCCGGGCACCTTCACGTGGCAGTGTTTGTGGCACTTGAGGTGACAGTCGCGGCACTCGTACCCTTGTTTGCCGAGCCGCCGCGCTATCGTCTTACTGCACACTTCGCATACTGTGCCACTGCGGGAACAAAATATTATAACATTTCAGGGTAACATACAGTCAGTTGTCATAGCTACTGCGGCGACAATATAACATTTCAGGGTAACATAGTCAGTTTTCCAAACCTAAGGGGACAATATCACTAATGTGGGTGACGAACGATAGTCAGTTTTCAGTCATAAAACTATCCTTAAACGACCTTAAATTGAATCAGATTTTGTCAATTTTACCGTCACTGTCATCTAGTCGTGACAGCCAACGAAGTGACATACGCCGACGATTTGTTCTGTGGCGTAGAGAGACTAGCTGCCTCACTTTTATTATGTCTGTCAAAAGTTTTTAAAAACCTTACAAATTGAATTGAAAGACTATACTGGTTAGAACATAAAACTCAAAGTCCTCGGAGCGTAACTCCGAATCCCCAATTTCTTTACAATTTTTCGATTAAATAACAAGTAAAAAGTATAAAGACATTAACATTATACTTAACACCCCTGCTGCACTTTATTAAACCTTAAGTTAACCAGCTGAGAGATCGATCAAACTAGTGACCAGATAACACAGACACCTACACACCTACAATATATTTATTTTTTAAACTATACACTCACCCGCTAAGATGCTTCGCGATGAATGTATGCTCATTATAAATGTGTAGTTTCACGCCCTTCCGCCGCCATCTTGACCTTTGGGCTACGGTCAGAGGCACCAAGTAATGCTTCTTGATGCCGGCTTCGATCGTCTCCAGCACCAGCGTGGAAGCCTCATGGATGAAAGTCCTGGCTGAGGCTGTGCTGAAGCCCGATACTTCGCTAAGGGAGGACCTTTTGCGTTAATTTAAGTTTTGAGGTTAGGTGGGTTAGGTTAGATTAGGAAAAGTGAGGTTAGATTTTGGGATGTTCGGTTTTGGACAATATCGGATTGCAAATAAATATTTACATGAAATTCAAATAAAGCAAAAGAAATATGATGTTGCCATTAAGAAATCATAAATACGATAATATCAAGCGATTCGTTGATGCATTGAAAAAATATAAGAAAACCATTAGTATGAGATACCAGTGTTACCAGATTGCAGAGTGCGAATATCCCCATCGATTGAAAGTGTTGGCAGATGGAAAGAAAGAAAACGTACGATTAGTGGCATGACTTACAATATCTTTAAAAGTAAGACGAAATCATTGAACAAAGAACACGTGTCATCATGATTTCGCCTCGTGATACATTATTACAATAAAATATAAGTATGGCAAGACAGCATTAAGGCGCTGTTAAAAGCACGTTAAAGATAACATATTAAAAAATTGCAATTAAAATTAGGGTACATATAAAAGTGCTACAATTTGTGCAGTGCCTTTCACATCAATGTTACATTTATAATGAAGTCTTACCATGCTGTACTTGTCTATTTTTATTACCTATTTAACCAGAAAACTCTTACACCTATGATTTTTAAGAAAGTTTTGTGTTAAAGTCTATTTGTCCTATCCCATGAAAGATAATCTTTGGTGCCCACACATTTTAGTTATCTAACTAATGATCGCAGATAAAAGACCTAATAATCATGTTATAATCATTTTCGGAATTACTGTGTCTACAGGGTTATTTTTGGACCCCCCCACCAAAATTTTACAGTGGCTTCTATTCATGAAACTGAACAACTTTTTCCAAGAACCAATGGTCAATTCGCAAAAAAGATTTGGGCATCTCCAATTCTCCATACAAAGTAGGCCGATCACGTGATCAAATTAGTATGAAAGATTTTTTTGCGAATTGACCATTCGTTCTTGGGAAAAGTTGTTCAGTTTCATAAATAGAAGCCACTATGAAGTTTTGGTGGGGGTCCAAAAATAACCCTGTGTGTCGTAGATAAATACCCATCAATTAATTTTGAAATAACTAAGCGTTTATCAAATTTAATAGGGCTACATCGGCTGGATACTAAAAAGTTGACATACCTTCGGGATGTCCTAGATTCGTCTCCTGACTGCGCGGGGGAAGCGCCGGCGGAATACACGTTTCTGTTGGGGACGGATAGTGCTTTGTCTGCAACGAAACAGTTTCAAATTGGCTAACTGACGAATAAGCTATGGTCAAAATGAACAAGCCTAACTCCAGGAGAAAGAGCGGATACAGTTCAAAAAGTCAGAATTAGGTATTTAAGCTTCGCACGTTAAACCGTCGGTGCCGGCTGCTATCGCTAGATGGCAATCGTTAAGCCATGTCGGAGGCCTTATAAGCGGCTTGAAAACTTCTGACACTGGGGTTGGCCACTACCTCCACCAATCCGGACTTGGCCCCCGTGTGTGGAGTATGGCCTAACCTTCCCGATGTATGGGAAGAGATCCGTGACCCTGCAGTGGGGACGTAATGGGTTGTTAATAGGTACTTTGCGGCCTTTTTCCTTACCGAGGGCAGCATATGCATCGCCACCATCAGTCTTTCTTTAGTCATAGATACCCAATAGTACAAATTTCGTTGGGGAATCTTGGTAGCCCGCTTCCATCTTCGACATCACCATCACTTACCATCAGGTGAGATGATGCCAAAGGCTTACCAAATGTGGATTTTAAAAAAAGTGTGTCAAAGCAACAAGTTCTCACCATGGCTATTCCTTTCGGCGCTGATGCTGCGTATGCGACTCTGGTTCTCGGGGTCGCTGTCCGGCATGTCCAGTGACGCGCCGCGGGTCCTGGATCGGCCAAGTCTGAAAAAATGGCATCAGTTCGTTAACCATTTAATGATATAGCTTTTGATTTAGCTTTGTATCTACAACAGACTTTTTTTTGAGTCGCTCGCCACTTTTGTGTTCTCTATACGACAGACTTTTTTCATTCACAACTGGTAAGCCCTTTTTGTAGTTTTTGATAAGTTATTTCCTGTTAGTTGTTTATTTAGGTTTATCAATTGTTTATTAGGCTTATACGGTACTAAAAAGGACATAGCTTAAAAAAAGCTTCAAAAAGAATTTAGTTTTTTTATGGCACTAATAAAAAGTCTTTTCCCGGGTCATAATATTGTAGGTATATATTATTTTTTACGTTGTGAAGTCTTGTACTAACCTTCTCTTGATAGTGCCGAAGAAGTCTCTTCTTCTCTTTTGTCTTGGAGCAGGTTCCGGAGCATGCTCATTCTGATTTACATAATCGCCCTGCTGGAAGTAAAAAAAACATTATTTATTTCGAAAAGGGTTCCAACCGAATAGCTATACATTTATGTAAAAATATTATGTATTAGCTATACATTTATGTAAAAATATCAATCTTCTTGGGTTCACAAGATAGCTGCTCGTATCGAAAAGTTGACCGCTACGCTACTCTTTGACCGCCGTTGTCGGCTCAGCCGACAAAAATGACTGAAAATGTCAAATCCTGGCCCCTGTAGCACGGAAACCGGTTGTCAGCCCTAGCCGACTGTGGCGGTCAAAAGGTTAAACAAGAATCTTCTTCTCTTAACTTTGTGTATTTTTTTTTAACTTAGATAAAGTTAAGCGCAAACAAAATATTTACAAAGTTAGTTACAAACCAAACGAATACAATTAAAAATCTTACCACTTCTCCGTTGTCACCGTTAACTTTTGAACCGTTTTCTTTGATCCTCACACTTTTTCCTGGTGACTGGTTAGGACTGGTTGAAACCGCTTTCATTTCGACATTCTCTACAACAGTGTCCAATGTCCCCTCTTCGGGACTCTCCTCATTTTCCACTGCTCCTCTTTCGACTTCGATGAATTTCCCTGAGTCGGTTAATTCGACCTTTTTTGGAAGGTTTTGGGTTTGTTAGTTTGGCAACACACAGCATTCAATACAAGGAAAATGTCATAACTATGGCGACACTACTAAATTCTTGACTACTTAACAAAGAGTGCGTTCATCAACAAGACTAACAAACGCGCAATCTAACTTTCATGTTGTAATAATGTGATTCAAATGTAATCCCGAACAATTTTCCACTAAGACTGCACAAAACTGGACTTGTCATAGAAATGAATCAACTGTTCGCACAGCAATTTTTGGGAACTGTCTATAAGTTTCTTTGAGAAAGTTCCATAAATTCCAGTAATTTATCAGTTCCATGGGTTAAGGCACCCGTTTAATTATCGTCAGTGCCTTTTGATAAGAGCCTACATTTAAGGATACTTTATATCATTTTATACTGTTTACTTCATTACCTATGGTGATGCGGTATTTACACAAGCACTGCCACTTGAAAACTAAACACAACATGCTATAAACAAAACTTAAAACAGAGAGTTTAGTGCTTAAAGGCATCTTACCTTGATGGATTTCTTAGGTTCCTGGTTTATTTAAGATCACCCGACATGCAGTCACCGCAAACGCAGGCAAATGGAAGGGAAACAAAACTCGGGTTATTACAAAACTCTGCATTTATCAAGAGAATTCACGATAGAATTCCTTGGAACATAGGTCGATCTTGAGGGATTCTAATAGGATCAAAGACAAACTTGTAAGTTTTTAATATGAATCCATCTTACCCGTTGTACCGAATGTATGATGAGTGTGGACTTGTTTGCTGCACTAGTGGGACTTAGTTCTAGTTCTCTGAGCGCCGATTCTGTTAGTTGAGAGTTGTCGTGGCCTGGAAAAATATATAATAATATATAAAGTTTGGTGCGGTGACCAGGAAATTGTTGTAGGTACCTAATCAAGTATGATGAAACTATGATAATTTTAAGTATAGAAAATAAATAGTAGTAACTTAAATGAGTTTAATTAGGTTACTGTTGAATTTAGTTAAGCAAACTAGTAGTGGTTAAAATCTTTGATTTTGATTATTGTTAGATTATTTGTTTTCTTAACTTTTTAAACTTTGCATTTTATGCTTAATAATTTTACTTCCAATTCACGTAGGTACTTAGCTCAAAGGTAGGGTAGGGTTGTAGATTGGAGAACACACAAAACGACCACTCCCGCGCAAGTTAGAGCACTAGCCTTACCGTTTTGTTTGAATATAGTCTTAGTAGTGGTAGTGAGCTGACCCTGGGGGGAGACGGTGCGCAGGGACTCCTTGATCTTGAAGGGGCGGGAGCCCAGATCCGGGATGTCGGCGCCCTCGATAAATAGGAACTGGAAATACAAGATAGGTACTGTTACAGACTGTAACCTACATAGCTCACAGAATGGCTAAACTGAAGTGGCAGTGGGCGGGGTATAGCTTGTAGAATAGATGGTCACACGATAAGAAGATTGTCTAATATTGTTACTGTAATAATTACAACATTGCATTAAATCTAAGCTGTTCATTAAATAAATAAGAAGTTAATGTTTTTTAGTTTTAAGTTGAGATCATAGTCATCATAGTTTTTTTATATTCAGGTAATATAAGCTTTTTGGTTTGTTTGTACCAAGTTTTTTGGCTTCTATGATTCACATTTTGTTACATTAGACCTCTAAGTATAACTGAAGGACATTGCACGAATTTATTACAAAAAATTTACAAATCATGAAAATTTCGTGATTAGGAATTGTACGAATTGTCCATAAAGGTAAATATTCTTTAGTGTCATACCTCGACAGTAAGGCTTCCGCTGACGTCATGCTCTTCCATGGGCCGCGTCTGCAGCGCTATGGTCTGCCGCTGCGAGGGCGCCGCCAGCAGCTCGTCGATGCCCACAAGCCCCAGCCCCAGGAAGCGGTGCTGCGAGCCCCCGCCCGGCGAAGGGGGGCTGGACCGGTCGTAAACCTCGAACAGAAGCTCAGCAGTTTGGGGGGACAAGTCGCTGGAAGGAGATGATAAATAACAATAATTAATCAGTTGATTTACCAACTTTTTGGTAATCGTAGCTGCTGCGAATAATCGCTGAATCATTTATATCAGTGCAGTGAGTAGTATAGAGTATAGATAGGTAAATATTTCAAAAATGATTTCTGTGAGCTCTTACAGGTTCTATGGTTGATGTTTTTTTTTACCTTAAATTTTATTTCAGATGCGTCGAAACTTTTCGTGCTGTTTGAAATCAAAACAAAATGTCTGGATTCAAATGTTACAGTAGAATTTCTACAGATAGCTTACTTTACTTTAAAACCAACTGTAAATTCGGTGTCGTCTTAAAATGAAACAAAAATCAAAGTTCAGTTTAGGTTACGCTAGGTAGTACTACATACTTATAATTAGTTTAACTTATCGTGTCATTTCTTTATATTTTAAAATATAATCGATAATACCCATATATCGTTCCCAGCCATCTCTACGGTACTGGTCTCTTACCCCACAAATCAAAAAATGATCTCAAATCGAATTAGATTTTGAATTGATTTCAATTGGCAGACAGCGTAAAAGGCATCGATACTCACAAGAGGAAATGTTCTTCCCACTGCGGGCACGTGGTGTCCTTCTTGAAGCCGGTCTGGTTCTTCTGAGGCGGCTCGTCCATCTCTACCACGCAGTATGGCGCTATGCACCCTGTTTTACCTGCAAAAGTATTGATTTTATCGTATGTAATTAATGATCTACAAAGTTCATTGGAAAGTGAAAGTTAAGGGAAGTGGGTAGGTACATTAAAATTAATTCAAGAGTGCTGATGCTGAATGTGAGCAATTCAAAACTGATCGTTGTGAATATCCTATGGGGAGGGCTTTGTTTGCTTGCTTAATAGTAAGTATACCTCTTTGGATTGATATAATGACGTCCATATAGGTAAATCTGCAAAGGCCTAAGCACAAGGTAGCGGGCAATGACAAGCAATGGATTGTTGTACAACGCCTGAAGTACATACAGTTTAAAAAGTGATGAATTGTATGGGGAGAGTACAAAAACGAAAGAAACAAAATGTACTAAGATAAAAACCAAGGTACTGTTTCGTTATGAATCATGATATTTGATAAAAAATAATACATCTTCTTGTCGAGTCGATGGCAAACTCACATAGACTCTTCCCAAAATCTTGCCACGCGAATAGCATTTTCGGTGGCCAGCATATAACGCTTATTTTAAGCTCAGCTATTTTTGTCGATCTTTAATCTAAAATGAAAATGGTTCCTACTCCAGAAGCGTCTTACCTCCCAGATCTTTAGCAGAGACAACTTTGACTAGCAGACGTTTGTCTCCTAAAAGCTGCTGCATGCTGGTTGAGGAGTTTGGTGTTGAAGTGTACAGTTGCCGATCTCTGTCATGTTGTAACTGCGGAAATAAAAACAAATATTCCATCAATCGACAACAATCATTAATTAGAGCGACGTTCGTCTGCTCTTATAATATGACTGACGTAGCCAATTTTAGCTAAGAATGTGCTATTTAAAATGTGCTACACAAAAACAAATATTATAATATTGATTTATAATGTAATACCAAAGGTACCAAATATAAACTAAACTGCAAATAGACGGAATCAGTTTCCTAATTTGGCGCCCAACGTGTGTCTTAGTCGATAAGCATTCTAAAGAAGTTTACACACACGATCTGAACTTTTACATTGTATATTTGAATATAAACATAATTACGTGGTGAATAATTTAGTTTATTTTATATCCTAATTTGGCGCCCAACATGTGACTAATCATCAAGTTGATTCTTCAAAAAGTCATTCTTTTTGAAATGTGGTAGAAAGAAGCTACTGTTTTTTTGTCATTATGAACTCACCATAGAGTCATAGTGCAGTGGCAGGCGCGGGCCAGTGTCGACGTAGCGGCGCAGGCGCGGGCAGGTGGGGTACTGCGACAGGTTGAAGTCTAGATGTGAGTTACGCAGTGCGCTCACTACTATGTCGCTGAAAGAAAAAAGATGTATTTGGTAAAAAAGCTTACTTTGATTATAACAAATCTAACGATATCTCGTCCCACCAAAGATGCATACAAACAAAAACATACATCCAAAAATTATCCTTCTTATGAGGTAGTTGGTAAAAAGGTGGGGAATAGTTAATGGCTGTCTTAGCTTGGCTTAACAGAGTGTCAATCTTTGCATTTCTATTGAAGCGGAGAACAATACGTACGAACGATTCCATTTTGCGTTCTCTCTCGCTCTGAGTTTAGTCTAACGATTCTGTAGTTGTAGATTTTCGCCCCAGTGGACACGCAATCTTAGATATGTAATCTCATCTCACTGTATAATATTTAATATAATTATAATATTATTATAATAATATATAATATAATATAATATAATATAATATAATATAATATAATATAATATAATATAATATAATATAATATAATATAATATAATATAATATAATATAATATAATATAATATAATATAATATAATATAATATAATATAATATAATATAATATAATATAATATAATATAATATAATATAATATAATATAATATAATATAATATAATAAATAATTAATACAATAAATGCGAAAGTACGGATGTTTGTTTGTGAGTTTATTTGTTTGTTTGTTTGTTCCGCTTTCACGCCGAAACTGCTACACGGATTTAGATTAAATTTGGTAGGTAGATAGACAAAACACTCGGGTAACACATAGGATACTTTTTATCCCGGAAAACTTAACGGTCCCTAGAGGAATGCTTAAAAACTCAAAATTTTGACTTTGTCACTAGATGGCGCCACCTTAATATTTTCTTTTTCTCTGGATCCAATTCTAATGTCCATGCAGACGAAGTCACGGGCAGAAGCTAGTTTTCTATATTTTCTTCGTAAATTGTTACAAAAGGTATTATTCCAGGGATAACAATATTGGTTAAATCATTATTAAAAAAATTGAGGGCTGATTTAAAAGTATTTTTAATGTGTTTATTCATACAGATTTGCAGTAAGTTTTTGTTTATACCACGATCCTACTGCCAAGGTTACCAGTATCATTTACAAAAACAGTCTTTAAGAACCCTAGGCAACCGCCATCTATACCTTGTGGATAGAACGGTTAATTGTGCCACACGATAAGAAGAAGAAGTAAAACCCTTACCTGACTAGTTGCTGTAGGTTGCTCTCCGTGGCATTCGGCCTGAGGGGCCCCACTGGGGCTAGGGCCACCTTCACATCGGGCCACCCATCGCACTTCAGTTCCCCTGTCAACTTGTCCGTGATGCAGACCACGTGGAGGCGCGCTCGGAACCTGACCAGAAACAAAGACATTGAAATTGAATGTTTTTTTTTACATTAAAACAATAAATACCCAAATCATTTCAATTAAGACATAGTTTTAACCGCCATCGTAGCGGTGGCTGGGTCACTCGCTTCATAACAGGAAGCCAAGATTTGGAGTCCAACTTTATAGTATTCGGTTTGGATGGTGGTAGGGCATTTTCTGAGCTCACCTGGCTATCTATTACCATCATGTCTAAGTCTTGCTACCAAACGATGCTTGCAACCTGTATTGGGGAATCTTTGTAAGCATTCTCGGCACTATCATCGCTCATCAACAGGTAAGATCATGCCAAGGCCTAACGAATTATAAAGAGTGTAGCGGAATAAGCATTGGGCCAGATGCCCCTCGGGAAAGTTAGGTTGCTATTTTTACCATGACATCAGCTTCTCAAGAGAAACATTTCCCTAAGCTATCAAACCTCAGCACGCGCTAGTTTTTGAAATAAAAATTTTTAATTGATTTTTGAAAAAAATATTTTTTTCCCTTACAACATAATTTTTTTTTGTGATCTTTTTGCAAACGCTAGATACAACAAAGAAGTATTAAACAAAGTACTTTTTAGTGTTTGCAGTGATTTATATATCGAAATACACGAATTTAAAAATTTTCAAAAATTAAAATGTCACGAATTCTGTGCGACACCCTCACGATATTTTTTTTATAAATTACTCTTACTGTGCTCTATAATATATATTTTTTTCAAAATTTTAGTAAGGGTAGAACAGTGTTAGAAAAAATATTATTTCTCTCCATATATGAATATTAGAGCAGCGAAGTGAGTAATACTGCTCTGATTTTTAAATGTAATTTTAATAATAATATAGATATAATACACCCAGACACAGAGCGAACAAATCTGCTCATCACAGCAATGTTTGCCCTGGGTGCGGACGAACCCCCGACCCTCAAGATCAGTAGTCAGGAGCGCTCTCCATTAAGTCACCGAACCAGTTAAAAAAAAATGTTTGATTACATTTGTTTCCTGTGAGTACCTAATCGTGCGCTCCAATACTCTGTGGCTCCAATACGCGACACGGCCAGAACGTACGGCGGCGAGGCGGGGCGGCGCGAGCGATAGATGTGGAACTTTCTTGACGCCAGCAGCGGCGAGATCGCTCGGTTTGCGGCGGGCGGTGTAGTGTGCGCGATGTTGATACTTCGACATTTTCACAGTTATTCTTATTAATAACCCTTATCACTGACTCAGTGATTTACACTCCAGACTATTGATCCGAGAGTGGTGGGCTCGATCCCAATCCAGGGCAAATATTTCTGCGATGATTTATTTTTATTACTGGCTAAAGAAGACCTACATCCATACTACAAACAAAACAAAAAGGCGATTTCGGCAACTACTGAAGAATTATGAAGATTAAAGTCGAAATCCGGAAGTGGAGACGATAACCGTGGGAGAGCCATGCTTCGGCACGAATGGGCCTGCTCGATCGGAGTGATACCACGGCCTCACAGTGAGTGAGGGCATCGGAGGCCCAACCTCCCCTCCCCCCCAATTCCTCCCATCCCCCATCCCATTTCAAAGGTCGGCAACGCACTTGTCACTCTTCTGGTATTGCGGGTGTCTATGGGCGGCGGTAATCCCTTACCATCAGGTGATTCGTCTGCTAGTTTGCCACGTATCACATAAAAAAGCGGCCAAGTGCGAGTCGGACTCGCCCATGAAGGGTTCCGTTCCGTTCCGGTTTACGATTTCTAACCAATTTAAAAAAAAACGACTTACTAGATCTCGTTCAAACCAATTTTCGGTGGAAGTTTGCATGGTAGTTTACATCATATATATTTTTTTTAGTTTTATCATTCTCTTATTTAAGAAGTTAAGGGGGCGGGGGGACACACATTTTACCACTTTGGAAGTGTCTCTTGCGCAAACTATTCAGTTAAGAAAAAAGAAACATATTAGAAAACTCAATATCATTTTTGAAGACCTATCCATAGATACCCCACACGTATGGGTTTGATGAAAAAAATTTTTGAGTTTCAGTTCTAAGTATGGGGAACCCCCAAAATTTATTGTTTTTATTTTTATTTTTGTGTGAAAATCTTAATGCGATTCACAGAATACATCTACTTACCAAGTTTCAACAGTATAGTTCTTATAGTTTCGGAAAAAAGTGGCTGTGACATACGGATCTGATCTGAGGGTTGGGGGTTCGTCCGCACCCAGGGCAAACATTGCTGTGATGAGTAGATTAGTTCGCTCTGTGTCTGGGTGTATTATATCTATATTATTATTAAAATTACATTTAAAAATCAGAGCAGTATTACTCACTTCGCTGCTCTAATATTCATATTCATATGGATAGAAATAATATTTTTTCTAACACTGTTCTACCCTTACTAAAATATATGAAAAAAATATATGTTATAGAGCACAGTAAGAGTAATTTATAAAAAAAATATCGTGAGGGTGTCGCACAGAATTCGTGACAATTTAATTTTTGAAAATTTTTAAATTCGTGTATTTCGATATATAAATCACTGCGAACACTAAAAAGTACTTTGTTTAATACTTCTTTGTTGTATCTAGCGTTTGCAAAAAGATCACAAAAAAAAATTATGTTGTAAGGGAAAAAAATATTTTTTTCAAAAATCAATTAAAAAATTTTGTTTCAAAAACTAGCGCGTGCTGAGGTTTGATAGCTTAGGGAAATGTTTCTCTTGAGAAGCTGATGTCATGGTAAAAATATCAACGTAACTTTCCCGAGGGGCATCTGGCCCATGCTTATTCCGCTACACTCTTTAAAAAAAAATTGACGTTTGCTAGGAGAAATGTTCCTCTATATTATACTACTAGTATTCTCGACATATAAAATTTATTTTTAAATGGCTTTACAGACATTGACAGCTAGTTTTATAGTAGGTATAAAGCTGATAATACGCTTTAAATTATGAAATTCGCTGGCCTAACACCTGAATTAAGCCTTAGCGTCCATCTGTGGTTGTAAGTATTGGGTATATGTATATAATGATTAAATTTTTAGCTTAACTTTTTTTTACCTTTAATCGGTAAGCCCTTGGCATCATCTCACCTGATGTTAAGTGATGATGATGCCGAAGATGGAAGCGGGCTTACCAAGATTTCCCAACGCGATGGGGAGCTGGCTATCTTATCTTCATGTCGGACATCAATGCTGTTAACATTGCTGTTTGGCAACAAAACTTCGATAAGATGGTAGTAGCTAGCCAGGCGGGTTCAGAAGATGCCCTACCACCAAATATATCCTAGTTCATTTGTTCAAACTATCGCTTGCTGTTTACCCGGCGTTGTGGCATAAGTTACGAGGAAGCGGACATACAAGCTACTTACATAATAAACCATAGAGAGAGAGATCCACATAAAAAAGTACTTATCTTGCAATGGGAAGAAGTCAAATTACCATAAATTGTTGAAAGTGTTTTAAAGACATCTTAAGAGAAACCTTCTTATACTCCCTCCAAGTCGAAATCTCATAACAATTTGTAACTAATACTTACCAAACAACAGAAAACTTCTAATGGTTTGGATCTGGAGGTATAAAACCTCATTGGATCATTGTAAAGATGGTATTATTACGATACTACAGTGTCGCGATGTCGCATATTGTATGGTTCGTTAACTAGCTTAGCATTCAACATCAATACCTTACTTTATAACTTTTAACTCATAAATCTTTCAACTTTAACTCACTTTATCTCAACTTGAACATCACCACAGTTCAATGTATGATATCATAAGACTTATTCACACGAAAATAGTGTCATAAAATGTTTGTTTGTTTGTTTGTAATCTGTTTATTGCATAAATAACATAACATAAATTTTACAAAACAATATTGTGTAATTAAAATAACTAACAGTTTGTACAAAGGCGGACTTATCCCTGGAAGGGATCTCTTCCAGTCAACCTTTGAGCAGGTAACTTGACAGGTTATTACAAATGACGGGTGAAATGAAACTGAAATGTTTTGGGTTTTTGGATTTGATCAAACCCTACGCAACTGTTACGACGCGTTGTAGTTTTCTTACCCCTAACTTCGGTGACTTTAGTTCTTCTAAAAATCTTTCAAATTTAAGTCTTCTTCTAAACTTACAAGTTTTAAGTGTCCTGGAACCCAGTAGTGTTACCTGTTCACGTTGACTCTGTAGTGTGAAACCTCCACCTTCTCCCCGCGTTGGCTGAACGCCTTGAGCTGGAAGGCGGGCGTCGCCTCGCAGTCACAGGTGATCGTCTGAAGTGGAAACAAGACAAACAGGATTTAATGTATTTTATATAAGATGCTACTTTATTAGTACCCGATATTTTAGTCAGTGCTTCTACTCCTGATTCTGATCAACTTTCCCCAAGTAACCCATAGTCAAATCGTAAAAGAATTTTTGGACTCTTCATATAAATCGATCAGCCGAGCGGCCAAATTAGTATGAAGAGCCCAAAAATTTTTTTACGATTTGACTATGGGTTCCTTGGGGAAAGTTGATCAGAATCAGGAGTAGAAGCACTGACTAAAATATCGGGCACTAATAAAGTAGCACCTTATATATTAATTAAACAGTAGAATATGTATAAATAAAGTAACAAAATAGGCGTAGGACCCGTTATTTTGGGTTTCTTTTCTACTCATCTTTTGTTCTACAACTTAGCTGGAATTGCAAAAAATAATTGGATAAACAGTTGATTGGTGGTAATGTGGTATAGAGTGACCAAAATAACGTCTGTGATTTCAGCAAACTCTTAAAACAAATTAAGATTAGAAGCCCTAGTGATTTGTTAACTAATCCTACACCTATTTTGTTTTTGTTTTTTTTACCCTTAATTGGTAAGCCCTTGGCATCATTACGTAAAGGTATTGATAAAAAACCTCGTCGATGATCTTAGCTTTGCAACAGTGGAGACCACGTGCGAGTCCATTCAGAAGTTTACAGAATATAGAATATTAACTAAATTTTATAAATTTAATTACACAGGGTGTTACACAAAGGGTGTTACATAAAGGTGGGGTTCTACTTATGAAACTGATCAGAATTTCTTCCACAACTTTGCCAAAAACCCCAAAATGTGTTGGACTTTACATGCAAATCGATCAACTGTATGGCCAACTTTGTATGGGAGTTCCAAAAACTTCCTGCGACTTTAGCAAAGTTATTCAATTTCACGAGTAGAAAGAAAGTATACCTTCACCATCCTTGAAGTATATTTTCACCTTTTTTCTTCACACTGTATATCTTACAGTGAACCAACTAAGAACGAATACGAATAGAACCTATTAGGTAACTATTCGTTTGTCGGGATTCGTAGGAGTAGTGATTTGTAGGGGCACAACGGCACAGCATATTAAGAATCAATAAAGAGTTTGTAATAGCAGAGAAAAGTTATCTGTGATTCCTCGCAAATATATAATAGCTGTAGTCGTGCATTTCGTGAAGCGACTGCAACGCTGCATTTTCATAGTTCTGTGGTTGCATTCACAAGGCGCAACGACAGCTAATAACTTGGTGCACGGGCTGTAATCGTGACATCTGCATCTTCGTAGATAGATATTAATAAAATGAATAGTGGTAGGATCTTAATATGCAATTCTGTAGGTACTGCTATTATTGTAAATAGCGTAGTGCGTTCCGGCGGGTGGGGCGAAATAGCTTGCGTATTAAAAAGCATTCCTTCTTAAACCTGTACGATGGATAAGGTATGTACCATTGGTACAAGTAAATAATCCTTCTGGAGTTAGAGATGCCCAAAAATGGGGAATAAAATTTTTGTTTAATGCAGATAGTAGCTGAACTTTGTTTGTAGTAGTATTATAAATTCATTTTAATAGCAAACATGATACACTTAAGGCACAAAACACATAGACACAGAAGAGCCGCTCAATACGCTCACCAAAATCCTAAGCATATACATGCTTATAGACCTATACGGTCGTTGTAGGCAAGATCACGTACTGTGCGATCGTGACCTTGCTCGAAACGACCGTATATTTCTATAAGCATGTATATGCTAACGATTTCAGTGGTTTGTATTGAGCGGCGCTTCTGTCTATTTTGTGCTTAAGGTAAGTAAGTTAACTATGTTATTATTCGCGAACCAGTCGGCAACGCAACCGACGTGACTTGCCGAGAAGTTATGCGCTGTGACAGCACTTTAGACAAACATCTCGTTCGTATATCTAGGTTACACGATCAAGACACTTAGATTAATACTATACAAAAAGATTAAGATCAAGACATTTTTAATAACAATAAAAGGCAGCCATTACTTTTCTAATCTGTGAAAGTAACTTTTTATCTGAATTCCTCAGTAACACTTTTACAGAAATATTTACAGGTAATCTTATTTATTGTAATGGAAAGATAAATTGATTTCATTTTGCCCGCCTTCTCAAATATAAAAAGGGATTCTCAAGTCGTCTGTATGTCCGTTCGATATTCAAGCCTTGCACGTCTGAATGTTGAAATTGAAATAGCGGACTTTTAACTGTGGTTTTTGGTCTGACTGAACTGAAACTGAACTACTTTCTCCAAGGAACTAATTCATTCGGAGTGAAAACAATGGACGCTTCATACAAATCGATCTGAGTAGCCAACTTTGTATGGAAAGTATTTTTTTTTGCTGCGATTGAATTGGTTCCTTCAGAAAGTTGTTCAGTCTCATAACTAGAAGCCACTGGTTCGCTATTTCAATGTCAGTCTGCATTCTGTATATTTTTCTCGTAATAAAAAAATAAACATCAGCGCTATGTGTAACGGAACGTGCCGACTAACGTGTTTCGGAACGCGCCCTGCGCTGTCTATAGTTTTAAAAAAAGAATAAAGTCTTTAGTCTTTGATCCAGTGCTAATATGGTGGTTTTATTTCGCTGCTCCTAATACCTTTTATGTGGTAAACTAGTGAAAACCCATAACAATAACATCTGGCGACCGTGCACAAGAGAAAAAAAATGGAACTCGAAAATCGGAAGAAAGAAAGAAGCGTCGTGAGGCGTCTCTTTACAAAAACTGCCAACGAGGTTGAAACTGCACTGGAAACAGGCATCGGTTTCGATTGCCTACAGGCTCAATATACAAAACTAAAAGAGCTCTCCGATAACTTACTCAAATTAGACAAAATCGTGAAAGATTTGATGTTGGTCAATTTCGAGGAAGAAGAATTAGAGAAAGAACTAGAAAGCCAATTTGAATATAAGGGAAGATGGCACCGGTTAGACGCCATGTTTCACGAAGAAAAACGGGCCCCCTTGAGTTTGAACAATATTGTCTCTGACAATACGCAAAATGGCCTTTATGAAAAACATTGTTTTAAATTACCGAAATTAACACTTCAAATTTTCGACGGTGAATTAAAAAATTGGCTACAGTTCTGGGCCCAGTTTTCAAAAATACACCAGGACAAGTTTCTAGATGACTCAGAAAAGTTCCAGTATCTCGTGCAAAGCATGAAAGATGGATCGGAGGCTAAAAAATTGGTCGAAGGTTTCCCACCATCGGCATATAGTGCTTGCATTGACCAGCTAAAGAACAGGTACGCGAGGGAGGATTTATTAATACAAATTTATATAAGAGAAATCTTGTCTCTGGTACTAATGGAAAAAGAGAAAAACATTACCAAACTGTATGACCAATTGAATGCACAACTCCGTGCCCTTGAAACTCTCAATGTAACAACCGAAAAATATGCTGCATTCCTACTACCAATGGTAGAATCCGCCTTACCCCAAGAGACACAAAGAATCTGGGAAAGGAATAGAAAAGTGGGAAAAGATGTAGCGGAAGAACTGAATAACCTCTTAGAGTTTTTAAGAAGAGAGGTAGAAAGTGAACAGAGGCTGGAAATGTCAAGGAAAACTTTTAAAAAAGAGGAATCTCCTATAACAGCTGAATGTTTAATTTCAAATATTAAAACACAATCTAAAAATAAAGAAGAAAAGAAAAGTTTGTGTATCTGGTGTGAGAAAGACACACATGCAAGCGTTGAATGCTACAAAGTGAATAAAATGAATATAGAAGAAAGAAGAGCTACAATAAAGCAAAAGAAGGCTTGTAGTATTTGCTTGAGAAGGGGACATCATCCTAAAGCTTGCAGAGCCGCAGTAAAATGTCTGATTTGTGGCAAAAGACATTCAACAATTTTGTGTCTTGAACAAAAAACAGAAGAGGTGAAGAAGGACACTTCTAACTCTCTATCTGCGATGAACTCAGGAGAGACACTGCTTCAAACTGTCATCGTCGAATTGCAGTATAAAGAAGAGAAGCAGCGAGTTCGAGCTCTTCTAGATTCCGGTTCACAAAGGACCTACATCAAACAAGAAATCGTGGAGAAGCTGAAATTACCGCCATCTGGAAAAGAACAATTGACACACGTTTTGTTTGGTGGTGTTGAGACAAATGCGAAAGAATTCATGGTTTATGATGTAAATGTTAAGTCTATAAATAGTGCATTTAATATAAAAATGTCGGCCATCAGCCAAAACAATATCTGTGGTAACATTCCAAAAGTTAATGCCAATGATAAATATTTAAATAATTTGTTGAATGATAACCACATTACCCTAACAGACAAGGGCAATAATATAAAAGAAATTGGGCTTCTGATTGGGGCAGACTTCTTAGGGTATCTGTTAACAGGTTCGGTGATCCAGCTAAGGAATGGATTGGTCGCAGTCAACACAAACTTGGGTTGGACTCTGCAGGGCAGACAGGTAAGTGTGAATGTTAGTAGTAATAACCTCACAACTGTGCTGCATTGTAAATGTGATAATATTTTAACAGAATACTGGTCCCTGGAGTCACTTGGCATAAGAGACCCCGCAGAGGTGAAGTCCAAAGCAGAAATTGAAGCGGATAATATGATGGCCTTTGAAGAAAATATAAAGATGACTGACGACAACAGGTATGAAGTCAAATTACCTTTTAAAACTAACAATGATGACTTACTACCTAACTTTAACATAGCCAAACATAGAATAGAGTCAATGAGTAAAAAATTAGTACAGACTGGCAAATTCAATGAATATAATTCTGTGTTAAACACTTGGCTAGACTTGGGCATAATCGAACCCACTGAGAATAATAAGACCATAAGTCACTACCTACCACATAGACCAGTTTTTAAGGGTCAGAGTCTGACAAGTACAATCAGACCGGTTTTTGATGCATCCGCCAAAGACAAAAATGGCTTCAGTCTAAATGCCTGTTTGGAAAAAGGAAACAATCTCATTGATCTTATACCTAACTTGATTAACAACTTCAGAACAGGTCAAATAGGTATTACCTCAGACATTGAGAAAGCCTTTTTACAAATAAGTTTAGCAACGCAAGACAGAGATTTCCTCAAGTTTCTATGGTACAAAGATGACACATTGCAGGATCTAATTACTTACAGGCATTGTAGAGTAGTTTTTGGATTAACATCAAGCCCATTTTTATTATCGGCTACATTACATCATCACCTGAACAAGATGTCTAATGGTCCGCTGAGTGCTACTGCTAAGCTGTTAGACAAATCCTTTTATGTGGATAATTGTGTGGTAAGTGTAGACTCCAAAGAGGAAGCTGATAAATTCATTGACGAGGCGAAGATCATAATGAATGCTGCCAATTTCAACCTCAGAATGTGGGTAACTTCTGGAGGCACCAATGAGGCAGGTAAGGACACAATTTCAGTATTAGGATTAAACTGGGACACAGTCACAGACGAACTGTACTGTAATTGTACAATGCTGCCATCGGTGGAACAATTAAAGACCCTAACCAAGAGAGGATTGCTCTCTATAACACAAAAGGTATTTGACCCCATTGGCTACACGTCACCAGTCATGTTGACTCCAAAGTTGATTCTTCAAGAGACGTGGCGCCGTCAATTAACCTGGGACGAAAAGCTACCTACAGACTTGTTCGCTGACCTGTTAAACTGGTATAAACACTTACCTTATCTGAAGGACTGCCGGATCCCACGAAGGCTGACAGCAGATAACCTGAAAGAAACAGAAGTAAGTCTTCATTTGTTTGTTGACGCGAGCAAGGATGGATGTGGAGCATGTGTCTTATTGAGAGCTGAAAAAACGGATAATGTAAGTGTCCAAATGGTGGCTGCTAAATCAAGGATCACACCACCTCAGAAGATAACAATTCCTAGATTGGAACTTACAGCTGCTTTGATAGGTTCTAGACTTCTTGCCAGTATAAGAGAAAACCTGAAACTCAACGATTGTACTGAATACTGTTGGACTGACTCCAGTGTCACTTTGTGTTGGATTAAACGGGAGCTACCACTAAAGACATTCGTAGGGAATAGAATTAAAGAAATTAGACAAAACACTAATATTGAAAACTGGCATCATATTCCAGGTGAAGACAACTGGGCAGATGTAGCGTCGAGAGGCTGCGACGCGAAGACCCTCTTCAACACCCGCTGGTGGGAAGGACCGACGTGGCTGCGCCTGCCGCCGCGATGCTGGCCCCGCTCCGAGCTGCTTGTCGATGAACACCAAGTAAACCTGGAAATAAAAAAGACAGTAATTAATACAGTTATACCTACTGAATCTCTACTGGACAGACTACAAAGCTATTTCTCTAAATACACTAAAATAATTAGAATGACAGCTTGGATACTAAGATTTCTACATAATACAAAGCATGTCAATAACAAGAGAATAGGAGAAATAACATATAGAGAATACGAAAAGTCTGAAAAGATCATAATAAGATTAATACAGGAGGAGAATAAAGAATTTATTGAAAAGAAAGTAGGGAACTTGACAAAATTTACTGATAAGGAAGGTATTATAAGAATTAAAACGAAACTTTTACTCTCAGATTTTCCAGAAAGTGTGCAGACTCCTTACCTGCTTCCAGCCAAAAATCCAATAGTCAAGCTGTTGGTAAGCCAAAGGCATGTGCAGCTGCAGCACGCAGGTAACAATCAGCTGATTGCTGATATTCGCACGAGATTCTGGATCGTTGGTATAAGACGGCTCGTAAGGTCAGTAACTTCAAAGTGTACGATTTGCATACGATACAGGTCCAAGCCCACACTCGCGCCCACCGCGCCTCTGCCGCCCGAGCGCGTCACGTGCTCCGCGCCATTCCAGACCACAGGCGTCGACCTGGCCGGGCCGCTGCTCCTGCGTGACGGGGAGAAGTGCTGGATCGTGCTGTACACCTGCGCCGTGTATCGAGCGGTTCACCTAGAACTAACGAGGTCACTGTCAACAGAAGCCTTCATTATGACGTTACGTCGATTTATTGCTCGACGAGGGCGAGTCACAATGATGACGTCAGATAGAGGTACAAATTTCCATGGTACTAAAACTTTACTCAGCGCACTGGACTGGAATGAAATACAGAAACAGTCGACTATCAGGCGCATCGCATGGAAAATGAACGCTCCCTCTGCCGCCTGGTGGGGTGGTTACTGGGAACGCCTCATCCGGATTATGAAGGACTTATTGCGGCGAATACTAGGTAAGTCTTCCGTATCATACGACGAGCTGCAAACAATAATCTGCGACTGCGAAGCCACGATGAACGGGCGACCGCTGACCTATATAAATAGTGACAAAGGTGAGTATTTGGAGCCCCTAACACCTACATATTTCATTCAGCCGATACCTAAGTCTGACGTGACGGATTTTGATGAAATAGACACGAGAAGTCTAAATTCTAGACTGAGGTACCTACAAACTTTAAGGGACCAATTTCGACAAAGATTCAAATCCGAGTACCTTACATTTCTAGTACAAAAGGGAAATGAAAGGAAAGACAGAATAGGAGAAGCAGATATTGTATTGATTGAAACGAACGAAAAAAGGATTAAATGGCCTTTAGGTGTGGTATTGGAAATGCTTACAGGAAGGGATGGAGTAGGGAGAACGGCAAGAATAAAAACGTCCACAGGTACAAAAATTCGTCCTGTGCAACGACTTTATAAATTGGAGATTACAGGTAATGATTTTCCTTTAATAACATTGCCTGAGCTTTCGCGAGATCCTGCTGACGCGGAAACGCAGCCCCAAACAACGTCAGCGCCCCCTGACGATGATATTGACAGTATCGTGTTACCTGAAATTCATGATAATAGACAACAGTTTTCTTCTCGCAGTGGAAGGACGGTAAGGCTACCGAGTAAATTTGATTTGTACCATTTGTAGGATTATTTTTGAATATGTGGGAAATTAATAATATTTTTGATAATTTCTAATGGATGAATGCTTATTTTTGTCTGTCAGGGTGGTGAGGGAACGATTATATAATATAAACTAAGTTCTATGTTTGTTCATTGTTTTATTAAAACTTATGTTAACTTAACTTTCCTAAATTACATTTTGTAAAGATTAAATTATAATCTTGTAAAGGTTCCTAACTCTGCAAATGTTTATGTTATCTACTAATATTTTATAAAGATTTTTACATTGTAAAGGTCAAATTTTATATTGTAGAGGTTCCTAATTATTTTAAAAAGAAAGACATGTTTGTGTTAGGTACTAATATTTTATTAAGTATTTTTACATTTGTTAGTATGTAAACTCTAATCAATGATGTTTTACCATAATCATTGTCTGTAATGGATAAACAACGCCATCTATTGGCAATTAACATAACTAATTTTAGGGTGGCCATGTCATGAAAATTCCCCAAAGTGTGGGATATTTTTTCCGATAATGTTAAAAAAAAAAAATTGTTTAAACTTTTAATGTTTTTTAGACTTTTGTAAGCGCATTTATTGTACTTTTTTCTTCCGTGTTTGGAGGATGTAACGGAACGTGCCGACTAACGTGTTTCGGAACGCGCCCTGCGCTGTCTATAGTTTTAAAAAAAGAATAAAGTCTTTAGTCTTTGATCCAGTGCTAATATGGTGGTTTTATTTCGCTGCTCCTAATACCTTTTATGTGGTAAACTAGTGAAAACCCATAACAATAACACTATGCGTTTGAGAAAACTCTGGTAAAAAATATATGTCTTGTAAAAAGTATATGAGTCTTATCAACTCCCTCACCCTCACTCATATCATGCCTATTGAGGTTCTTATCAGTTACCTATTCATTATGAATAACCATTTTAAAATAAATTTTCTAAAGTAATAAACGACACTTTTAATATGAACATTAGGTCGATTTCAAGCTGAGCGCATCTCTTCGTAAACTGGACATTAATGTCCACCTACGCGACGTGATTGTTACTTGTTTATTAGAATGCCATAGTAAATTTGAAAAGAATTGTCATCAGGGGATATAGCTCAGTGGCAGAGCAATCGACTGCAGATCGATAGGTCCCCGGTTCAAATCCGGGTGTCCCCTAATTATCGTTTTTTGGCTTGTTTATGCTAATTAAATTTGAAATAATATACACAACTGTTATAGTTATTTCAACTATTAAGCAGCAGGGGATATAGCTCAGTGGTAGAGCAATCGACTGCAGATCGATAGGTCCCCGGTTCAAATCCGGGTGTCCCCTTTAAATCAAGTAATATTTTTGGAACAAGTACCAAAACACCTCGTACAAGCAAACTGGATCTACTGAGGATCAGAATAATGCCGATTTGTATCACCTTTGAAAAGGGTGTTCTTATTGTTCTCGACCATAACAAAGCCTTGTAAACATACATCCGAAAAAATTTCGATACCTTGTGACTCTGCAGAGATTTATTAATTAATATTTAATCCATCACATCCATTAATACTGCTACCGTATACCTACAAGCCTCAGCCAAACTTAAACAGGATAAAAGCGTAGGTACTTCGAATACGTATACTGTTTTACAAACTAAAATCTTTGTTTTGGTTTTTTGATGTTGATCCATTCTCATTAATTGATTATTCTGAGTCAAAATTGTAATAATGCCCAACTTTCTGACCTATCGATATTTCTGACCCCTTCAATCCATTACGTCTTATTACTTACGAACAAACCCTAAAACGTGCTGTCTAGTACAAATAACTTTAACGTTTCGACATTAACGTGTTATCCAAGCGTGTTATAAAACTAATATTTCAAGCATTGAATGAATAAGTTACGATTTGTGCCCATCATCACTCAGTCCGATTACTAAATGTGTTCGTTGCTGTGGGGATCTATTAATTCAACCGTATTGCGACAGACGGAAGCACTGATTGTTTTAGCAATTCACTTGTTACTTGTTATGTAGTGCTGTCCTTTTGTCCGATACATAACAATGCAATAACTGCTTGAACTCGATATAACTTTGCTTCTTTTGAATGTCTTATTTTTATTTACGTGACTTTGCAGAAAACGAATTTGTTTACGTATTTTTCCTCAAATTATTATAAAATGGCTGGCTAAGCTTAGATGGGTTGTTCTGATGGATTTAAAGGTGTTTTCAATGGCACTTAACTATTTAAAAGTGGGCTTCTACTCACAAAACTAAACAAATTTCCCCAGACAGAGACAAGGATAGAATACCTCAAGGATCTTATACTGATCATAAGAAAAAAACTTGTTTGATAAGTTATCGACCGATCACTTACGACTTAGTAATCATGAAACAGTCATAAACTTAACCACTGTAGAATTCTATTAGTAAACTACGTGTAAAGGAAACACTTTCTTCAAGGAACAAAATCGCAAAAAAGTTTTGCCTTCCAACACTAAGACCTTTTTGAGAATTCAGTATAAGTTTCTTCATCAGTTTCATCAAATGAACTATTAAAAAATCCATGTGTAGATTTTTTTACATAAACATACAGGTTATGTGTGGTATAGTCGCGGAAAAAAAATAAGAATGGAGTCACCATGCGCTCACACAATAAATTGGTGGGCAGAAAATGTAAATCAGATCGCAATATAGGTACCTACTGTGCTTTCAAATATCTACATGTAGGCAATAAAAAGACGGTGAAACTAAATAAGGAAGAAGAGGAACTCACGACGTCATCCTTAGAGTCGCACTCGCAGAACACATTGGTGACGTTGGGCGGATGGCAGTCCAGCGCGCGCACCAGTTCCACGCCGATGCCTTGCTGAAACAACCAGGAATACGTAAGTACATCGTCATTACAATCAATTAGTCCACTGTTGGACATAGGGATCGCTTTATCATGTCGTGCGAGATACGTAGCCATGCTACCAGCAGGCTTGCCTAAACGCGGTCTTCACTAGAACTCGCTTCGGCCAGCGGTTGTCAGTTTTGCGGTAGACAGTTATGTCTTCAATTGACACATCAGCAGAGTGTGCTAGTTCTGTGTGGAATGTCGGTAACTTTGGTAATTACGTAATTAAACCAGCTACGTCGCATCGGGGATGCCGGTACTGCATCATACAGATTTCCTGATAGAAAACTTAATGAAATATATGACAGTATGAAATTTTTTTTTTAAGATCGTCTACGAATTTTCTAAAATATTATTATTAAAAAAAGCCTAATGCAAAATTCACCAACATCTGATGATCAATTTGTGTGAACAGTAAATTTCTTTGCGATTTCGACAATCAACAAAAGTTGTTCAGTTTTGTATGAGTAGTATCGAATACCTTACCTACCGATTGACAGTGCTAAAATTGTTATTTATTATTATTATTTATTACACCTTGCATAAAACGTTAAAAAACAACCCATATCATTCCCATTGCCTTGCCAGCGGTACATAATAAACGTGCAGCTGATCTCTTCTCATAACCTTTGTAAAATTAATAATTCGCGAAAAGATATAAATGTTGCCACGTATCACTGGCATTTCGACATTCCTATACCTCATTAGGCTTTTATTGCCTACCTCGTCAGACTCAAAACACATCATCGAACAAATCGACACGTCTGCCATTACGCAAGGTCAACATTCAAAGCCAGGGTCAAGGCGAAGACACTATTATTTATTTATTATTACTGTTCGGTTCCTGGGAAGAGACATTTGTTAGTATTTTGTAGGAAAATGAATTGTATTCAGAAAATGAATTATAACTATTATAAGTATTTCGATTCGATCGGTAACGACACATATCCGTCCCTTCTGCAGGGGCATGGTTCTCTTCCGATACCTCGGGAAGGCCATACTCCACACACGGGGGCCAACTTCGGATTGGTGGAGGTTTTGGGGCCCGCCGAAATGGCTTAACGACTGCCATTGCTATCTAGAAATAGCAGCCGACATCGACACCAACGGCTTAAGGTGTCTTGCGAAGTATTTCGATTATTATTTTTGAATTTTGACTTACTCATAATTTTGAAATTTAAGATTGGACACTATGATAAAGTCAGTCGCCAAAAAAGTGTCGAATTTTTATCAGAAATAAAATACAAAGGCAATGGTATCATTTCGCCGTTATACTGCGAAACCAATTACTTATAACGATTTTTTATTATAAAGGACTTAACTATATATAATCTCATTATTTTTAGTCCTCTTTCGTCTGCAAAAACCCAATATATGCAAAATTATATATTTTCCTAGATAATACCTTGGAAAAATATGTAATTTTGCATGTTATTAGGTTTTCAAATCAAAAATAATGATATTATATATAGTTAAGTCCTTTATATTAAAAAATCGAGATGATTGGTTATAACGGCGATTTCCTCAGATCCATATACGGATCCAAATATAAGGAATGATGTACGTAACGTAACAGTATGATCGATTCGAATCCACTGTACCTACTTATACCAAATTCAATTCAGAAATACCGTAGATTTAGGTAGTTTAACATTTAAAAAAATATGCCTTTCTTACATAATTTTGATTCGGTAAAAGTGTTTGGGCACTATTCTCTAATCTGTGTTTGGGATTCAAATTCACAAATATCTAAACTAAATAACATATAACTTTCAAAAGCATTATGAAACGTGGAATACAGAGACTATTGGAAACTCATTATTCGTTACATTCTTGTATAATAAGGAGTAAGTAAGTAAGGAGTTATACTATCACACAGTGGAAACTGTGTGTAAAACAAAAATAGAATTCCAAGATGACGAATATCTTAAAAATAACCGGTATTTTTTCGGTATTACATGTAGTATAATGTACTCGCTCGTCTAATCATTATATCTATATGAATGTTAGTCAAAACTCTTCTGGCACGCTAATACTATAATACTTAAACAAGTGCGTTATCTTTTGCGATTCTGCCAAATGACATTCGAAGAGGTTATTGGCAGAGCTGAATATCTATATAAAAACTTGTCGGTCTGTCCGTCACGGCACGCACGGCGCGGCATGCTTAGAAGTAGTCAAGGTTAGAACAGAACTTTATTTTTAATTGCCCATTCTGCAGTTAGTGTTTTGTCATTTTGAGTTGTTGGTCTTAGTGTAGCCAGGCGCGGATCCAGAACCGAAGGCTACAGCAATGGGTGCATTGCCCCCCCCTCAAGCCTGACCGAGGTACAGTCCCGTGCACCTAAAAGTATAGAGGGTAGCGGTCCCATCTAGTACTACTTGCACTACCCAGCTGTATACTTTTAGTTGCACGAAACTGTACTAAAACTTCTATCAGGTGATCGGTCTGCTCGTTTGCCACCTATCACAAAAAAAAAAATGCAAATAAATACAGTCATTTCTTAACTATTCAAAAAATTTCGCGCTCGCTGTGCTCGCGACTTTTTATATGAATGGTCTAATACCATCGACCGCTTCATAAGTAAGGGTATACTGAAAATTTGCCCCCCACTGAACGAAATCCTGGATCCGCGCCTGAGTTCGGCTACGGCTGTAGAGTAGTGAGGGGACATTAAATGTTTGTGGCAATATTTAGCTTTACGAGATTCCTAGCTTTAGTTGTTTGTTGTGGCTTCGTTCGCATGGATTTCTGGATTTAAATGTAGCCTATACTCTGGCTGGATACAATATGTAGAACTTAATTATTGTGATTTCTCATTAACCCATTGACTGTCACGCTTCTTCTTCTTTCATGTCACAACCCCAGGGATTGGAGATCGTGACCATCAAGAGGTCAAGTCAGTGAGAACGAGTTGGGGCCGAGTTAGGTACTTCTAGTTCCATTTCCGCCACGCTACATCTACGCTTTGAGAAATCGTGTGACGAAAATGTATGAAAATCTCAAATCTGCAATATTTTTCATGATTTCTATACTTGATTCTGCGCCTTAAAACAAACGCACTCTTTAACATCCTGTATTAAATCAAAACGTATAGGTATGTCATATCTATGTTTCTTCCTATACAAGTATCTGGTTCCTATAGTACTACAGGGGCCCTAGTTTGGGGCCGGTTGACCCTGTGTTATTGTCCCTCGGTATTTATTTATTTTTGTTTATTTTAGTATTGAATTCAAAAAAATACAAAGTGACTACAAATTACAATAATTGTACAGACATTGAAGACTCACACTTGAAGTCAAGGTTCACGCTAATTCACGTTTCATCGGAGTAATTTTAGAATGATGTCATGTCGCCAAGCGCCTTAGTGATAAAAATACACCACTCTGTATCACAAATTATATTGATTAAAAACTATAGTCTTCCATTGGCCTTCCAATAAACAAATACAAATGTACTCGTATTTTTTAAATAAAATAACAAATATCTGTACACGTTTGTACCCATATCACATACACATGAACCTACGAATACTTAGCACAAAAAAATCATCAACCGATATAAAAAAACGAGGAAAAATCCTTTGTAACAAGTCACCGACATAGGTCATAGAATAAGAGGTTGAATTGGCAATCATAAGTTGGAGGGGCAGGTCATAAACTTCGCCGAACTGATAATAGGTAACCGATGGGAAGAGAGGTCCTAATAATAAATAAATGACAATCTTGCACTTATTTTAATTGTAAGAATGACAGCTGTCATTTAAATTATGGTTATTCTAGTTATGTTTATTTATTGTTTAAAGTGCTTTGATATAGGAAACTTGAACCTCGTCTGTATTTGCTAAGTAAGTAGGGAACGTCATAACTGCATTTAGATCTGATTTAGATGCAGCAGTAGCCGTGGTTTCATCATAATTGAATTAGATCGCCATGAATGCATTCCGTAGGGAAACACCAAGCATAGCACGCTCCATCGCCCTTTGGGTGACTTTGAGCCTTCTTATAAGGCCCATAGTAAGCGACCATGTCTCGGATCCATATGTCATCACTGGCAACACACACTGGTCAAAGACCGACATAGCTCTCAGAATCGCTAGACTTAAGTGGCAGTGGGCAGGGCACATAGCTCGTAGAACAGATGGCCGTTGGGGCAGTAAAGTTCTCGAATGGCGACCGCGCACCGGAAGGCGCAGTGTGGGCAGGCCCCCGACTCGGTGGACCGACGACCTAGTAAAGGTTGCAGGAAGCCGCTGGATGTGAGCCGCACAGGACCGGTCGGTGTGGAAATCCTTGGGGGAGGCCTTTGTCCAGCAGTGGACGTCTTTCGGCTGATAGATAGAATGCATTCCGGAGCACGTGAAACACTGAAACAGATCAAAGTTCATTGACCTCCCCGTGAATTTATCTTCAGTTTAGAACGAACGAAGCTCGTGAAAAGCGCGGGAAAGTAGGTCAATCGGGGATAGACACGAATAACATACCTCGGAATGTCGGAAGTTCCTAAATAGGTCAGAAACGAACTTTGAATCCAATTGAATATGAGGAAATATGGGTTCTTTGTTGCGCGAATACAGGCATATCTCTGGGTACGTAAGCACTCGAATCAATGTCGTTAATCAAATGAAAAATATTTTTGTGTATTACAAACTACAAGGATTTTTTTAAGGTAGAAAGATAAAAGCCTTATTTTTACAACTGCAGACACACACACAAAATAAAATACAATAAAAAGAACACTGAACAATAAAGAAAAATAAAAAAATAGGATGATGCATGCATGACATAGGTATCTACCTAAACTAAACACAAGTAAGGCAAAGTAAGGCATATGAGAACTTTTGTTTTACCACTTTTTAAAACGTCAAAACAGTGTAACTCTCCATACAAACCGATCCTTTCATTGAGGAATATTGTAAGGAGAGTCTTAAAATAATGGTTCGCAGCCGCCATTAAAAAACACCTTTTATAAATTACTAGGTAAACCTCAATCAAAAGCATCCAACGTGAATTTAACACTTGGAATTCAAAGGTAATCTTACTTAATTTAGACTAGGTACCCGTATTACCCGTTTTATGTAATTCTTAATTTTATAAACTACCTGCAGTACAGTTCAAGACGGCTTTCAAGAAATAGGTCAAAATTACCGCAGCTACTTATAAAGATATATAGCATAGCCTAGTTACAGAACACAACCTGGAATTAACGAACCAACTAAATACCAAGCTGTGCGATGGTGCTGTTGAAATTTTTACGATTCCTGCGACCAATGTAGAATTTCACGGAAACTACTATAATACGTACCTACTATGAAAATACACAACTACTTGCAAGTGTACGTAGGTATAGTTATGTATGTTTGTGTAGTGTTTTTGTATTTATACTCATTTTATTGCAGGGAAAATGCATTTGGTTGGTGCAATAAAGAGTTTTTACTGAGTCACGAAAGAAGCACTTTGCAACATTTTCAATTCAGAATTAGTTAAGTTAGGTATTCGTACTTAATTCAATACAAAAAGTGTGTTTGTTTCTAGAGTTTATGGTTTAAAAAATCTCCTGGAGTAAAAGTATTTATGAGTAAGATTATGTTAAAAATCTTAAAAGACGTTGGTGGAGCTTGTACTTTTTTTAAAGAAAATAATTGAAAACATTAGTTACTTATATGCAAGAGTCTCCAGCAGCATCTTAGAAATTCTAAATTTATCGTCGCCATATCTAATCTCTGTTCTTGATAATTTCTTAAGCGAACAGTTGGAACAGTATGTATAGAGATAACATGGAAGAAGAGAGATATTTGAGATTCTAACTTTGTTTTAATAAAAAATAAACAATATTTTACATAATTTGTAAAAAGAAAAACAGAGGGGGTGTAAATAAACATTGTATCAAAATGCCTCCTTATTACCTATATCAAAACAAACGAAGACATTGTTTCCATTTTTTAAGACCTGTACGTCCATTCAATAGCGACTTTAGAGTACAGATCTTTTTTTCTCAGCAATTTTCCCCTTGAATTACCTATTCCAATTTCAATTTCTTTATTGTATTCATATGGTTTTACAAGATAGATAATAATAACAGAGCTCATTATGACCCGGTAGGGCACAGCAATAAATAATGAAAGAGGGACCGATATTTCCGATTTAAGTTTTCTTTTACGACGTTAAAATTATTTATTCCTAGTTACCTTCATTACACCCTGTATAGAGCTGTATTTAGATCGAGTCATGATCCGAGTACTATTTTGTTATGCAAGTCTTTTGCGTGCGCGCCACAAAAGAACCTCTTCCCTGTTTTGAACGTAAGCATGAATGGAACCGGTATTCATATATTCATGGTCCCTGCCCTGTCTTTTACAAATCTGATGTATTTAAAACACATTATATGTATACCTATACGATATTTATAAAGTGTAGGTTCTTCCATACAAATCTTTATACTCAGTAAAAATTAACATTAAAAATAACTTATTACCCAAGATGAATATTTTTTGCTAATGTACGTCTGTTTCTTTGTTTGTGTTTTGTTTTCGTCTTTTTTATAGCCTAAACCAATGTATCCACCTTGGTGTTATTAGAAACACCTTTATAAGAGGTTTACATTTTTAAGGACTTCAATAAAACATTTTTGTGTCACTTTGTTTATCTGGATTTTTTTAAAGAAAAGCCTATAGTCGGAAGAAGAAAACTAAGCTTTTATTTATCGATCCGAGGTTTGAAAAGTTTTTTGTATATTATGTAGTTTTAAATTCTTGGATAATATTACAAAGTACTGCATCCTTCGTTGATGTCTTTTGTATGACCCGAAACGAAACGGCCAAAAATTAAAAGTTTTAAAATAAAACAATTAGGTAATCAAAAATTGAAAAGGGACTTCAAAACATTTCACGACTATACTATATTACTCGATAGAAATAACTTGATGTAAAATCAAGCTAAATGGTTCCCATTTTTTTTTTTTAAATATTATATTATAAATTGGCTAGATTACATCCTACGTAAAGTAATATAGCCGTCTACATCTTCCCTTGCTAGTCCTATGCTCCATTGTGTCGGTATCGCGCTGTACGCGTACAGTCATCTAATATTTCAAAATTAAGATCACTTCTTCAGCCTACGCTCGCTACAAGAATCTTTATTTCCCATCGGTTGTCAGTCTTAAGCTTTGCCGATTCCATTTACCTGGTTTTACTCCTCGTATTGCAGCCACATCAGAGGCTTTATATGATAGGTGGCTTGAAGACTTCGACCACCAGGGTTGGCCACTAACCCCACAGCCGCAGCCGCCACCAATCAGCATTTGGTCCGTGCTGTGTGTGGATAAGGCCTAACCCTTCGAGGTATGGGAAGAGACCCGTACCGTATCCCAGCAGTCAAGTGGGAATACTATGAGTTTTTAAGAATCCTACGTTTTTTTATCCTCACACAGGCGCGGATCCAGGATCCCCCCCTGGATCCGCGCCTGAACCGTGACCGAAGTACTAAAACTTCTCTAAAATGCAAATAAACAGAGGCATTTCTTAACTATTCAATTTTTTTTTATATTAACGGTCTAATGCCATCGATCGCTCCATAAATAAGGGTACACTGAAAATTTGCCCCCCCCCCCCCCCCCCCCCCTGAACGAAATCCTGGATCCGCGCCTATCCTCACAATGGTGAGCCCTTGGCATCATCTCACCTGATGGACTTACTATCAGGTGAGATGATGCCACGTATTTTCATGTTTTGAAGTCGATGATACAGTTACGTCATGCATGATCAGATAATCAATAAAGTATAGCAACAATATAATAATTGCTGTCGTACATCAAGTGTTCTGTCTTACTGTTGGCATAAATCGCTCCCTGGATGTGGAGCGGACAGTTTACGACTAAATAAATTTAGCGTGACCCAATAACTACTAGTTGGGATGGGAACTATCTAGTACCTATCTCTATGTTAGGAGAGCTACCGAACATTGTAAACTACAATACTACTATAAATAAGATACGTGTGTATATAAACGTTCAAAGATAAATTGAGCAGTTAGGAGGAATAAACTGAATATTTTTTTAAAGAAACCTCTATATGATAAAATTGAAACTGAGAAAAAATGCTCCAAAGTTTTCTTTATGTCTTGAAGACTACAAAACAGATACAGGTAGGACCAGCCTATCACGTGAGCAAAGGTGTTGTAGGTGAATTACATTGTGATGAATGCTCCGTTCCGCACTCAGCTACCTACTATCTAGTAGTATTATGTATTAAATTTTCTCCGAGAGCAGCTATGGTCACGCTCCAGGTGTGTTCCGTACTGTGATTCAACAAATTCGCTTCGATCTAAACTCTGGGTTTTGCAGTGAAAGATTATCTTGGTTCTTGTTTTGTTTGTCGTGTAAACAAAGCGAGAGAGTCTGTCACCATCATCAACAACATTATTATCATCATGCACGCCGATATACTATTTAATTTGGCAAAAGTTGTCACATTTGCCCCATTTTAAAAATGGATATGTCCAAATCCACAATTAAAATTACCTTGTACTTACTCCTTTAATATTTCAGTTTTAAAGTAGAGTTTGTGTCAAAAACGAAGCCCTTTAGCAACATAAAAAATATTGGTGGTTTTTATGTTTATATTAGGTACACTTATACCTATCAATTGCTATTGCTGCCCAGAAATTTCGCGGAACTGTCTGACATCTAACTAGAGTTTAAATCAATAACTTAAAAGTAAGTTATTTGGTGATTACAAAAGTCAAAGTTATTTGGTTTGTTATTTGGAACAGATGGCCGTTGGGGCAGTAAAAGACGCAGTGTGGACAGGCCTCCGACTCGGTGGACCGACGACCTGATGAAGGTTGCGGGAAGTCACTGGATGCGAGCCGCACAGGACCGGTCAGTGTAGAAGTCCTTGGGGGAGGCCGTTGTCCAGCAGTGGACGTCTTTCGGCTCATAGATAGATAGATAGAAGTTATTTGGTCTAGACACACAGCAGTGTGACAGCCAAGTTCGAATAAAAAGGACGACGAAGCATTGTCAATTTCTCCTAACGACAAAAAGGTTTTGCTGCGTTGTTCTTTTTTCTTGGATTTGCTCCAAGGATTCCTTTCTTTTAGTTTGTTGGTCACTTAATTCAAGATTTATTCCAAAATTTCTTTTCTCGTAGTTTAAAATTATTTTTACCGCAGTGCCGAAAAAAGAAGGCAATGTTTTTCAGTTGTATGCATTATATTTGTAGGGGAAGGATGTCTTAGCTTGTTATCCGGCTTGAACTTGATGTATCGTATTTTGGAATGCAAGCTATCGTTAGATTCATCAATGTTACAATTGTCTAATTATTAAATTCGATCTGTTTTATTAAAACACTTGGTTATGTAATTATGTATTTTGTTAATTACCTAAGCTCGTTTGGCGCGTTGACCTATGTGAGTACCTTGTCCAGGAATTAGAACCTATATATGAGGTTCTTCCTTTTCCTTAGTTCATAGTTCATTTATTCATAAACAAGCATAAATTGTAATTAAAATTTCCTAAAAGTATTAAAAAGAAATACTATAAATTAATATACTAATTATATGTCATGCTCACGAGAAATTCACTACAAATTAATTAAATATAACGAAATAATAAAATTAAAATAAAACAAAATAAATGTCAATAATTTAAATGGATTAAATAATTTAGATGGACTACTCGATGGATTAACCGTTGTATCCTAAGATGAGCCGCTTCCAGTTGCAAGCTTGGCATTACTGAGCCTTAAGCCAATTTTTATTCTAAATCCAGGACCAAAGAGACATGTTTCCCAAAGGTCTGTGATTCGTAAGAGGGTCCTAAAGTTCTTAAAAACCTTAATAGTCATAGTCTTAGATTAAGTTAACCTGTAGTGTAGGTAATCCGATTAGGTTTATTTAATTAATGTCGACACCGCGTTACTTTTTCAAATACTGAAATGAAATAGATTAATATCTTATACAGCGACATTTTCAGTATTTTACGCTAAAACGAATCATGTTGACCGAGTTCGTTGCGGTAGCGAATCAGTTCAAAAACAGAAAATTTCAAATTGCTTTCATATTATATTTTAAATAATATTGCATTTATTATCAATAAATGAACGTGTTCTATTCTATAGGATCCTTACAACATACATGAACGTATTCTATTCTATAGGGTCCTTATGACATACCTGAAAAAAAATTAATCACGGCTTCTACTCATGAAACTGAACAACTTTCCGCAAGAAACCTATGCTCAATTCGCAAAAAAATTTTTGGAGTCGTCATACTAATTGATCAACTGAACTACCAATTTTGTGTGGGAAGTCCAATTTTTTTTGCAAATTGAGTATAAGTTATTTGGGGAAAGCTGTTCAATTTTTTGAGTAGAAGTCGTGGTAATTTTTTTTAGGTATTTCTTATAATAGTTTTTGATGGGCTGCGCAATGGTTATTTTTTAATATTATCATTCACCTGTCTAA
Organism: Coleophora deauratella; assembly: GCA_958295455.1. Lineage (NCBI taxonomy): Eukaryota > Metazoa > Arthropoda > Insecta > Lepidoptera > Coleophoridae > Coleophora > Coleophora deauratella. The sequence goes on from OY282412.1 coordinate 5,894,949, forward strand.
TTTGCCAAGGGAGGAAATCACTTTTCTAACAAAAATTTTAGTATGTATTATAGTTTTCTGTTCAGTAGTTTGTACTTTAAACTTCTCGCCTCTTATGTAAAATTAGTCCAATTAATTTTGAAAACTAGTGTGAAGATGGTTTGTTTAATTTGAATTTCTTGTTACGCATTCATATTTATATCTGTTCCGTCCAACCTTCCTCGTATTTTGAAACCAGATTTTTATGCCGTGCGTGACCTATTAAATGCGAAAACTGACTATAATGGCCTTTCATTACAGCCGAGCTTCGAATCTTACAACTGTATTGCAAAGGCCTAAAGACCAATTTCTTTTGAACCTACATTTAAACATATGTTCTTGATTGATTCTGCAGGAAATACTTATGGTCTGTGCGATTTTGAACTCTCTTCAATTACAGTTTTGAGCTGTAATTAGATTGTTTGCAAAAGTTTAATAATAAACTTACCTCTTCAACAGATTTCTTTGAGAACTCGTTCATGGACACAATCCATTGCTGCACTAATTCATTCACTATAACAAGGTCATTATATAACCACGTCAATAGATCGTTCACCCACTGTACACTCGGGGGGTCGGGTCCAGTGCAGGTCGGGACAACGATGCTCTGATGTTTTTTGGTGAGGCTCACGGTTTCGGGGCCGGGGGACATGCGCCCCGTGCGCCTCTTGTTGGGAGGAGTGGCCGGCACGAACCCAGTCTTGGCGGGAGGTTTATAGAACGATGCACTTTTAACTTTAGCACTGGTCGCTAGCACACTGTCAGCACTGTTAATAATTTCGTTCGCTGTTGACTTTTTCGTTTCGATGTCGGGTTTTTTCTCCAGTTCTGGCGCACCGATTGCGATGGGCTTCCGGCCGAATCTCCCATACGCCCATTTGGCGATGCCAAGGAGGATGATGGAGAAGACTATCCATATGAAGATGAGCATGACTAGGTTGTCCATGGCCGTGTCCATATAGTCGAAGCTGCAGATGAGGTCGTCAACAGCTTCGGCGAGGTCAGCCATAGCTATCCATGGCGCGCGCCACCACGCGGCGGGACTCGCCGCAGTCTCTTCGCTCACTGAATCAGAGCTCGCCATGTTCTTTCTATTTTTGTCGCGGCACTATTTTAAGATTTCAGCTCTCTGTTTTGCCCGATGAACGGTCTCTGTCACACCTTCAGAAGATAGTTAGCTTTTCTGCTTTTCAAACTCGAAATTGACAACTTTCAAACTGGTTTTCTTTGATTTCTCTTTGCACCTTTACTTTGTTTGCGTCCGCCTTTTTACCTGGGGTCCTTAAGGCAATTTATTATTTTCAGTCAATTACCTATGTTAGCATTTACAGCGTCAATAATCTATTTATACCTAATTAAGTTAAATTAAGCAAATAAGATGGAATTAGACCGTATCTTCATCACACTAGTTACATAGGAACTCTTTCTTCGTTCGTTCGTGAATCGTTTTCGCGCCAAGCTACCGTCGATGTCGTATACTCCGCATCGTCGAACTTGGTTTGCCTGTAACAATAAAAAAAAACATTTAAGAACATGTCTGCTTCTCAATTGCGGAAAACGGTTGAACCAATATTTAGTTCAGAAGCTTCTTGATTATAAATAAACTCAGTGTACGGAACCCTTGGTGCGTTAATCCGACCCGCACTTGCCTGTTTATTAAGGTAGACATATTTTTCGATCTATAAAGTTTTGTTTAATTTTATCGAATAATATGTTTAACAATTTGTTTGAGTATTTTTCAAAAACACATGAAAATTACTTAATTAGGACTGGCTGAATGTGGGGCCACTTCAGTGGAGCCCGTGGAGCTCATTGTTGTCAGTTAGCAGAGCATTCTATCACGTGGGCTATGTATGTAGGAATGACTTCGAAATAAAATGACGTAAAGTTCTGAAGAAAAAGTAACGTATTCAGTTTTTTTTGTACAGTGCTCGCCGCTAAAGAAGTCCCGCGGAATTTTAGGGCAACAAACAATTTCAGTAGAAAATTCAATACGCTCCTAAGGGACATCTTTCATAGCGACTCTATAGTATAGGTCTATGGTTTCGTGTTGAATAGTCGATAAAATGCAAATGCAATCGTTGGCGTGTGACGGTAGCTATCTTCGAAGACAATGGCCACAGCATCCTTATTCATTGGTGGGAGAGGCATCTATGAGATCATCCACATATTGTGGTAGAGCTACAACGATTTACATACTTACTTATATCAAAAATAATGAATGGATTGGTACTTTTTGAAACGGGTGAACCGATCTTGACAAAAAAATATATAGGGTGACTTTAAATTAGTTCTCAATACGAAAGGCTATGAATGTGCTCATGATAACAAACAACTTTCCCTAAGAAACCCATAATCAAATCGCAAAAAAAAATTTGGACTCTTCATACTAATTTGGCCGGTCAGTTCATTGATTTGTATGGAGTCAAATTTTTTTTTTGCGATTTGACTAGCACGTGCATAGCCTTTCGTATCAAGAACTAATTTAAATTTACTGTAAAGGCTTGACTATCTATTCTATGTGTTATACTTACTTCTGTTATTTATATAAGCTGTTGCTTTCCCAAAATGTGAAAATGAAGTCACCCTAGAATAAAATGTGTGTGGATAAAAAAAGTTTAAACAAACTTTTTTTATCCACAACTGATTAGTCCTTGGCATTATCTCACTTGATGGTGACTAATAATTTCGAAGACTTGTCTCTTGTGGTATGTATTGCACATGATGGCCATAACATAACCATTTCCCGCCATCAGACGGACTTTGTTAGAAAATTTATGAAAATAATGATACTTAATGTAACGGGTGTAATAATGATGCAAGCAAATTCTCATTTACCCCCTTTTCACTATAAAAACCAGTGTTGTTACGAATGTCATGTTTTCGACTTCGCGAATGCGAATGCGAGTGTTCGGGGTGCGAATGCAAATGCGAATGCGAATTTTTAGGTAAGACTTAATGTCTTCGAAATGTTTCGAAATCGAAAGGTTTTATTAGCAGTTTTATAAAAATCTAAAAAAAAACTAATAAAACGTACGTTACAAACGTTATAAACTTCACGTTACAAATAAGACTTCATACATACATATAGGCTTGTATTAGCAGGTTATACTCGTTTTCATTCGAATGAACGGATTTTAAATGAAGTCGCAATCTCATAGTTGTTCGCCCGATAGGGGAATAAACTTTTTCACAGATATTTCACAGATATTACACTTAGCATGATTCTCACACACTGTGAGACGGCAGTGAGTGCTGTAAAATAACGCCATATCTCACTTTTCTTTCTCGGAGACATAGTAAAAGTCCCTCAAATGAATTAAAAATAGAAGAATACATCGCAGTCTCCGCAAAATATTCGCATTCGCAAAATATTCGCATCGTAGATGCAAATGCGAATATTCGTAACCTATACCTAAACATTATCCTTCCTTAAATTGTAAAGGATGTAACAAAATTGTCTAACAAATTGACTCATCACATTGAACATGCTTCCCTTAGTTTCCCTAACAGATCCGTAGTCTCTAATTTTTATTCTCTGTGGTTTACAATTTTGTATACAAATCGATGTAGATAAAGATAATATTAAATCGGACAAATTATTGAATATTTTTATATGAAGTTCATTTTTGTTGGGTTCCTTTGGAAAAGTTTTTACCGTATTGTTACCTACACCAATTTCGTTACCTTGCGTGTCAGAAATTCGGCAAACCTCGGCTTACTAAATGTCAAAAATAAAGGTCAATTAAAATCGCGACTTGTTAGACCGCGACCACACTATCGCCGCGACCTTGCGTACTGCCCAATGACATCACCGCCCGATAAACCAACTATAAAATGTAAAATGCAAATGTGAATTATACCTAAAATACAAGTAAGTATGTTGCTTACATTGACTTAAAATAAAACCCTTACTTAAGCAAACATTGTAAGTAAATGTAGACTGACCTACAATCTCGATGACACAAATCAGAGCAAAACAGAAAGGAAACAAATGACTGAGAAGGTTTACTGTTTTCATTAGTCATTGTAGATATTACGTTGGATGATAGGGTAAAGAAAGCTGGTTGGTGTCAGACGTACTGGGTATTCTGGTCAATGTCAAGTTAAAGATTTGTATTTGATAGATTTGACGTATATATTTCACTCAGCACAATCGCACGCCAAAATCTAACTTTTTGACTACAAAGCACTAACGTACGTAACATATATAGGGTGATTTTAAATTAGTTCTTGATACCAAAGGATATGCATGTGCTCATGATAACAAACAACTTTCCCTAAGGCACCCATGGTCAAATCTCAAAAAAAGTTTTGGACCCTCCATACAAATCTGTCTACGGAAGGACCAAATTAGTATGAAGAGTCCAAAAATTTTTTTGCGATTTGACTATCGGTTCCTTAAGGAAAGTTGTTTGTTATCATGAGCACATGCATATCCTGTGGTATCAAGAACTAATTTACAGTCACCCTATACACATAAGGAGGGTTATGTTTTTGAGTGTATGTAATGTATATTATATTTCTTGGGCACGCTCTGTAGTCTAATCAGCGTGATGGATATAAGCTTGAGAGGTGCCGTTAGATTCGTATTGATCCCCAGATTGTCATTGGATACATTTTAATGCAATCGGGCTTTTTTAAATACGGTTAGTGTATTTTTTAATGTTTTGCTTGGAAAAAGTTTTTCAGTTTTAGTGGAATGTTTAAGTAGATTTTCGGGAATGACCCTTTTACATCCTGTATATTATTGCCCTTTCTAGAATTTAGGTGTGTGAGCATAAAAAGTACGAATGGCAAATGTCTTGGTTAAAGAATGTAGTTAAACTACCTAAATAGAGTTATCAATAGCTAATATCGTCAGATAAGAGTGCGGTTAGCCCGAATACGACTTGAAAGCGTGCAATCAGACATCATTGAGGCTAATGGAGAACTAATTTCGTATGCCTGTCTGGGTCCGACGTGACTGTATGTAATAATCGATCAGGCATGTGATCGCATATGTTTTCTAAAGAAACTGCATGACTGAACAGAAATAAATTTTAAATTAAATGATGTTCTTTATAGGAGTGTTTTTTTAAGGCGGATGTGAACAAATTTACATAAAATAAAGGATATTATCCGGTTAAATGCGAAAACTTTTCTTCTACCACTTTTTAAATAAATGACAAAATATTTGAGCCTCCTTATAAAAATATTTAAACCAACGATCGATTTGTAAGAAGAGTTTTTTCGCAAATTGTCTATAGTTAGAGTTTTTGAGAAAACTGTTTAAAAAAAGCCCTAGTTTAAATAGTATCAGTTCCTTTGACACCACCCTACATATAATCTCAATCTGTTGTTTTTCAATATCAAATCAGTATTTGCAAAATGCGAAATATAAATACGCTAAAATTTATATATCCCGAAGTTAAAATATGTACGAATTGGCAAAACAAAAACACTTTGTACATACTTCACTACGATTTAAACCTACTTGAAGCTCAGACAAAACCGCAGAATTTTATCAAATACTTTATAAACATGGAAGCTATACTAATTGTGAGTCAGAGCGTGATTTTTGAGTACTATTTTAGCTATGACAATGCGACCTCGGGTCTTAGGCAGTTAACTCACAGCACAAGGACCAACTCCAGATTGATGGAGGTCGTAATCTAAGAGGTTAATCCTGCTGTTAGAACTCTATCTAAAAACCCTATTATCAACTCTATTATTTAGACCCTGAGAAGAAGTAATTGATAGCAATTTAGAGAAATAATTACCACTAACATCTTTCACAATGTGGCATTCAAAGTCATGAAACGGTTCTAGTTTTACTTAATTTTTCAAACATTAGTAAATAGAGAGTAGGCATACGGTCAGTTCAGTAATGGCTCAGAACAGTGAAACCAACATAGCTATGGTGGTCAAACCCATCTAAAATAACTGCGCTTATAATAGCTGGGACTCGAATTTATTTTTCATCTAATTAAATTAAAACAGAATGAAGCCAAAGCAGTTCATGAAAGCAAGCACTATAAAACATCTACTTATCGTTAGTCAGTCTAGGTACGAAAATGAAGGCACCTAAGCGAAAACTAATTTTGGCCTCGACTGACATAATACGAACGAACTAATTAAATTAGGTCGCAAAATCGCAGGTCCGAGTATGATGTAATAGTGTGACTGCTACCTTATTTATTAGTCGCATTGTCGCTTACGTGTCGCGAGGGGTTAACAGATAACCTTTGGGATGGATACCTAATAAATTACATGATCATTATTAGTTCATTTGACTAAATATAAGTGTGTATACATGTTAACCACGCACATATTAACCTAAACAATAGGGTAGATGACTACTACTCATTTGAGTCACTTTTTATCATCTTTAAAAATGTTTAAAATACCAAGACGTGATGTCATAATTATTCAGCATCAATGATGGACTAATTTTGGGATGGAAAACAAAACATTTGTTTTTTAATTTTAGCTCAGAGGAAATTTTAGTAAAAGAATTTTTGTCCGCACCGGTTCGAAAATGCACGGAAAATAGGTATATTAAAATTTAAAAGCTATTGCCCATGAATTATATTGTATTTAATGCGGTCATCTAGCATATTACCTTTATTATATTAGGCAGTATCGGCAGTATAGTACTTACATTAGGGACCTACTTTACTTAGCATCAATTATGGTTTGAGGAAACAGGTTATAAATAGAATGTTACACATAAACACATCCAACTGATGATAATTTATCAAGGACGGTGCTAATTACAAATTAGTGTCAGTAAAATCATTACCATTAATTAATAGGTAGCCTTGATTTTTAGGGTTTCGTACCGAAAGGTTACGAATGGAGCCTTTTCCTACTACTCTAACACAACACTTGCCATTGATATGAAAAAAACGGTCTCTGACACTTGTTATTATGTCTACCAGTCTGTTTGAATGTGTGTCACAGGACTGTACGAGTTTAGCAAATTAAAAGAAAGGTTTTGTATAAGGCTTTTTATGTACGATTTTTCGCGATTTTCTCTAAAACTATAGATTTCTAATAAAGCTTGCAGCCGGAAGAAGAATTTTACCTAGGTTTTTTTTCTTTTTATGGCAGAGGTGGCAAACGAGCAAACGGATCACCTGATGGTAAGCGATTACCGCCGCCCATAGACACCCGCAACACCAGAGGAGTCACAAGTGCGTTGCCGGCCTTTGATATGGGAGTACGCTCTTTTCTTGAATGTTGAATGTCGTATCGGTCCGGAAATACCGCAGGCGACAATTCATACCACAGCCTGGTTGTGGAAGGCAGAAAATTTCTAATGAAATGCACAGTTGTGGACTGCCAACCATCTGAGTGATGGGGATGAATATATTGTCGCGTAGAACGATGGCGAAAAGAGGCGGCAGGGATCAATCTGAACAATTCCTCGGAGCACTCCCCATTGTACATATGCGATAGAGAATACAGAGCGAGGCTACATCTCTACGCAGCGCCAAGGAGTCAAGCCGATCTGAAATATCCTGGCAGCCGATGATTCGAGTTGCTGTCCGTTGAATGCGGTCCAGAGGGAGAAGCTGGTTCGGTCAATAGTGTTCAAAGTACGATTTTTTCAAAGACTATCAATCCGGGAGTTGACTGCATTACCAGTTGTGCCGTGGGGATTTTTTTTTTGGTAAGGCTCAACCAGTTGAGCCTCGCAGTTGAGCCTCGGGTAATAAACGACAAAATATTATTGACTAAATAGCTCTTTAATTGAAATTGTTGAAAAACTTAATCACTTTAATTTTCATTACATTTTCAATTTTTAATTTATAAGAATTTCCTAATTAGTATGCAAACTACTATGTTGAACAATGACCTCATTGTATAAAATTTCAAAAATAATGCCGTTTTTGACATTTGATAAAAAGTAGCTCAAATGACTAGCAGTCAACTACCGGAATGTTAGATGTTTTCATACGGCGCCGGCGGCGACATTTTTTTAATATATGTATGTAAATAATATTAAATTAGACCCATACTAAAAATATTTAAATAAATTAAAATGCAAAACGCCTTCATATGGTGGTTGTAATATTATATTATCGGCATTATCTAAAATTCACCAAAAATAATTGTCGGTCTCGTTGATGTCTTTTGTATGGTCCTTAGTATGTCAGTCCAACATAAGTATAACTATAGTTTTTTTTTGTTATATTTAAATGTAGTGTTAATGGATCTCAAAAATTAATTTCTTAATTTGTAATTTAATGAATAATAATATTTCAGATTTTATTTTTGATGCAGCCAATTCCCGGACACCATCGATCGTTGATTTTACGCCACCCTAAGTAAACCTACGTATACAAGGTGTTAAAAAAAGTGCGTTTGAAATAAGGGGTTACTCAAAATCGAGTATAGAATACAGGAAAAATATGGAAAAAAATCCGATTTTCAATTTTAATTTCAGTTTTCCATACAAATTCTTGATTTACAATTCAGATTTAGTATGGGAAACTGAAAAAAAAAATAAAGATTGGATTCTTTCAATATTTTTATTGTATTCTATACTAGCTTTCGCCCGCGACTTCGTCTGCGTGGACTTTAGAATTGGATCCAGAAAGAAAGAAAATGTAAAGGTGGCGCCATCTAGTGACGAAGTGGAAATTTTGAGTTTTTAAGCATTCCTCCGGGAACCCTTTGGTTTTCCGGGATAAAAAGTATCCTATGTGTTAGCCGAGTGCTTTATCTATCTACCAATTTGGTTGGTAGATAGATAAAGCACTCATCCAAGCATTCATCCAAATCCGTTCAGTAGTTTTGGCGTGAAAGCGGAACAAACGAACAAACAAAGAAACAAACACCCATATTTTCGCATTTAAGTGAGATGAGAAGTGAGATGAGAAGTGAGAAGTGAGTTGAGATTTGATTCAGAGTAACCACTTAATATCTCAAACGCAGTATTTTAACACCCTTATATGTCGCACACAGTACAAGTAAACAGACTTGGAATACCTACGAATTATTGAATATTGAAAGTGTATGAAATCGGTAATTATGAGTATGTTATGCACATTTGTGTAAATACAAAGATGCTTATATGTATGTATGTATTTTGCGCTTGAATAAATTGCTTATTGGTTTCCTATTTACAAAGACCGATGAGTAAGTGCTAAGAAAATAGAACCTTGGAGTGTGTTACTCGTTTGTAAATGATTGTATGACCACATACCTTACTAGTATATACCTACTGACTCGGTGGCTCGGTGGTTAGTGCTCCTGACTACTATCCGAGAGTCGTGTGTTCGATCCCCACACAGGAGAAGAATTTGTGTGACGAACAGATTTATTTGCTCTATGTCTGGGTATATGTACCCGTACCAAATTCTCAAAATCATTTTTGAACTTTTCAAACGAAACTGTTGGACGAAACTGTTGGACGTTGGTCGAAATTGGACATTTTTTTTATAACAAGTCCAAAAAAGTTTGGCGAATTCAGTATTTTCTGAAGGAAACGTTGTTAAGTTTCACAAGTAGAACATTCTGCTAACGTTTTCGGGAGTAGGTAATATTTTGACTGACTCGGTAGCTAAGTGGTTAGCGATCCTGACCTCTGATCCGAGAGTCGTGGGTTCGATCCCCACACAGGGCAAACTTTCTTTCTTTCTTTCTGTGATGAGCAGAATTGTTTGCTCTGAGTCTGGGTATATAATATCTATACAGGGTGTAACAGACAGTGTCTGACAATACTTCAAGGTTGGCTTTTACCCATCAAACTGAACAACTTTTGTTCTACAACTTTGTTGAAATCGCAAAAATTTTTTTGGACTTTTCATACAAACTTTGTTCGCCAGCTGATCGATTTGTATGAAAAGTCCAAAAAAAATTTTGCGATTTCAACAAAGTTGTAGAACAAAAGTTGTTCAGTTTGATGGGTAAAAGCCAACCTTGAAGTATTGTCACACACTTCTGTTACATCCTGTATATGTATGTATTTAAATGTATATGTGTATGTATATCAGTCTCTGGTTCCCAAGATACAGGGAATCCTAGTCTGGGGCTAGATGACCGTGTGTGATTTGTCCCGGATATTATTATATTATTATTATTTTAAACTTTGCATATTATATTATGTTTTGTACATTTATTTACTATACTATTATACTATATTATAAATATAAATATTATTATAAATAGTTACACATCACTATGATATCACTTTATTGCCAAAACTTAATTATTCTTGTTGTTTATTAATTGAACTTCAGAAAACTTTCGACTTTTACATGTTGGTAGCCGACTCCAGAATGAATTGCCTACAAGACAATCATTAATTATAGTAGTATAATTCTGAACATCGAAAATCTTCCTATCAAAAATCTAGTCAAAAAGTTTTTTGTTTATCTAAATAAGGAATCTTGAATGCTATGCTTCAGGAATTCTTTTACATCGTATTTTCTTTGCTAGTACTAAGTTCCTACTACGCGGAACTTGCACTTTTCTGAACCTCTTCTCTATCGTTATTTGAATCATTAAAAAAACTATATTATGTATTTGCAACTGTTTACATTTAAACTCATGAAAGCGGAAAATATGCAATAAAACTAATGAATGTTATCGGACGAAACGAAATATTAATTAAACGTTAGTTACAATAAAATTCAAGGCCTCACCTATAAAATCGCACACAAAATACTGCAGCAATATTTTTATTTTCTTAAAAACGCACTTTCTTGCACATTTTCAAGTAACATTCGTTCGACGATCGCGGTCCAACTGACGTGAAAATGATCAAGTTTCTGCAGTTAAAATTTAAATTTAAAATCTCATGCTAAAATATTCATTGCTTGAAGAGCATAGAACATGAAATCGCATGGGCAATCAAAGTGGTAGAAGATGGTTTCTATTAGTTTAACTTAAAGGGTATTGAGAATTACTCATATGGGTGACTTGTTTCGTACCAAGTGGAAGGGGCCTTTACTACATGTGACATTGTTCGTTTCGACAACCGTCTCCGTGAGTCCATGACGTAATGTGTAGGTCACGGACTTTTCATACATATATGAAGATATAGTGGATTAAAGAGGAGGAGAGTACTGCCTCTTCATACTTAATTAGTAATAAGATCGTTTTAGTTTGATTTCGGTAAGGTGGATGTCAAAGATCGAGTAAAGGGGAAATTTAAGTCGTAAAGTGAAGCCTGACTCAAGTTACGATAAAGCATGATAGAAGTAGCGTGGAATCCAGTTCAACGGAAATCACCTACCACAGCATTTATAAGTATTTTTTCCATCCATGCAGCTACATGTTGTATTCCTCATTGATGTCTTTTCTATGCACATATGACATATCGACTTAATAACCCCAAGCAGAAGGTAGCATATATTAACATGAGTATCGATGAGTATAAAACAAAATTAAAATACAAAATATCACATCCGATTTTGAAACGACATTGTCGGCCAGTGTAAAAGACTCAATCCTACACAGACAGAGGCACCGTGTATATTTTCAGCTGCCGTAGGCTATTACATCACCTAAGGTTTGCCCATGGACGTTCTGTCTGTCTAGTCTGCCTATGACTCACTAGTACCGCTAAAATCACCAAAGAATCAATATTTTGTTTATGGTAAATAGACTTACGGCCAGTCCTATAGGAATTTCAACCGCCCCCGTGACCTAGTGGCTAACCCACTGGTTTCACATCAGGAGGCCGCGGGTCTGATTCCCGGCGAGGTATGAAGTTAAGATAGTGCTGTGTGTAGTCCCCCATTGCGTTTGGGAATCATGGTAAGCCCGCCTCCGACCTTCGGCATTATCATCATCATTATGCCATCAGGTGAGATAATTCTAAGGGCTTAGTTACCAATTGTGAGAAGGGATTCTCGCCGATTCTCTAAGATGAAATGCTTGGTATGCTGGCAATCATTTAAGCTGTCTCTTGCTAACGAAAGGAAATAGTGGATCGATTCGGTTTTCAGAACTAAACTTAATTAAAGTGTTTTGTCTTTTTCTCTCTGTATCGAAAAGACAAGGATAGGATGCTTAAATTAAGTTTAGTCCTGTCAAATAAGTTTAAAAGGGCGGCATCGCTGATGCACCGCGTGGGTGGCAGCATCAGCAGCATCCTGAATATGATGGGAGATAGGACTGATAGTCCCTTTCTCAGGCACTGGGACTGTACCCATACGGGCTCCAGGGCCGTAATGTATAATATAAATAGATAATTTTTAGTATGTTGTATTCGTGTTCATCTACTAACAGTAATTTTAAGTTGTGTGTTGTATACTAACAAATATGGACTCTGTCTGAAATAAATGAGTAATAATAATAATAATTAATCGTAAATACCGAATCGACACCAATGTACCTAATTCATTAAAAACTTATTTTGTTTTTTTTTTTTTAATTTTCATATGGGAATATGGGAAGTTTGGTTACTTGGACAAACTTAGGTTGACCCTTTGTTTAATATTGCCGATACTTTTAGTTTCAACCTGACAAATGACTTTAGCGATCCTGACCTCTGATCCGAGAGTCGTGGATTCGATTCCCTCCCACACAGGGCAAATTTTTCTGTGATGAGCAGTATTGTTTGCTCTGAGTCTGGGTGTATATCTATGTATTTAAACGTATATGTGTATGTATATCAGTTTCTGGTTCCCAAGATACAGGGAATCCTAGTTTGGGGCCAGATGACCGTGTGTGATTTGTCCCAGATATTATTATTATTTTGAAATATGAATTTGGGCTACTCTGACCACTTCGTGCTAGGCGAAGTGGCAGGAGCTACTCCAGCAGAAGCACAGTCGGCTGGAGGTCAGTGCGACAAGGAGAGAAAGCGTCGGACAATCCGGGCATTGTCGAGGAGGACTATTATTATTATTATTAAAATTCAAATTACTTACTTTACTTAATATGTTATTGCTACTGATTTTTCCTTATACGTATATTACAATAAAGAATATACTTATCGACCTAAAAATAGGAAATAAATATATCAACGCATTTATATGGTATCTACACATTGTAGATCTTTCTTATTATCAACTATTGAAGTACTGTTATCATAGATACTATCATTCATTCACATCACGTAATCTTTTACTGCAGGTATCTGTTACTTACCCATAGTAAATATAAGTACCAACATGTATGAATAGTATGCCATTTTCAGAATCTTGAATCATTATGTAAACAGAAACATATTGTACTAAATCATAATCAACCTTTATAGGGAGTGTTAAAATGTCAAGGCAACATGTCGTGGGAAAACTGAGGAAAACTAACATTTAAAATAACAATGACAATGATCTTATAATATGTTAAGTAAAACCTGTACAATTTTAAAGTATCCAAAGGGTGATTTGGAAACTGAGAGCTTCTTGAGGCTTGTTATACCTATTATTTATCTAAGAGATAAAATGTTTGTTTTTTTTCCGAAAAAAAAAATTCGTGACTCACTATTCAGATTTAGTATGGGAAACTGAAAAAAAATTATTGTAGATCGGATTTTTTCAATATTTTTCCTGTATTCTATACTTGATTTTGCGTAACCTCTTAAAATTTCAAACGCACTTTTTTTAAATACATATTATATAAGCAAGATATGCTTAACAAATAACAGACGGTGGCGGTTGCGTTATACTCTATGCTAAAGAATCTTAAACCATTTAAATAGAGTCACAGACTGAACAACAGCACAGTTAAAGAGGTAATTAATAAAAGAGAAAAGTGAAAACGGTCTCTTAAGAACCAAAGAAAAAAAACGCAATTCCTACAGTACCTACGTTTTTTGTTCTTTTTAAGGGTTCCGTACCTCAAAAGGAAAAAAGGAACCCTTATAGGATCACTTCGTTGTCCATCCATCTGTCTGTCAAGTCAAGACCCTTTTTCTCAGGAACGCGTAGACGTATCAAGTTGAAATTTATATCACATACTCAGGCCTGCAAACCCTTGAAGCTGTGATGTCATGATTCTGTCACCGGGAAGTACCCTATAGGTTTTGATACCCATGCGAGTGTCCCAATAGGCGGTATAAAAGGCCGTATCTCTTGATTGCGTTGGCACAGAAGTTTGACTTTTTACAGCTTCAAGGGATTGCAGTCCTGAGAATTTGATATAGAGTTCAAGACATGGGTGACTATGAATTAATACGGAACCCTCGGTGCGCGAGTTCGACTCGCACTTGGCCGGTTTTTTATCTTCAAATGCTAATAATTGCCATCTCCGTGGAAAAAAGCCATTTTATTTTGCAAAATGTATCTATATAAATAAATTATAAACTGGAATTACTGGAAACTTATTTAATAGTTACGTAAGAATCCTAAATGATACCCATCACGCCTTTTGGAACTAAGTAATTAATATTTATAATTAGGCTAGATTTTTGTCAAAACTGGGAAGTCAGACGGCGCCAAGGCTGTTACGATGACGTAAGCACAGTGAGTGACATCAGCCTATTGCGGACTATGACGTCACATCGACGAAAACAGCAGGATCGATGGTTGGCATAACATCCTTGTTACATGCTAATAATGTCGGTAGCTACAAGCTAGTAGCTATTTTAATGTAGGCTGTATTTGAGAGTTATAAAAATAAATAGGGTAAGTAGTGGAGTTACTTTTTATCAAATGTCAGAAACGATAATAATAAGGCGGCTGGAGCTTCGAGGCAGACTAATAATAGCGGCTATGCAAAAGGCTGTCCTCCTCGACAATGCCCGGATTGTCCGACGCTTTCTCTCCTCGTCGCATTGACCTCCAGCCGACTGTGCTTCTGCTGGAGTAGCTCCTGCCACTTCGCCTACCGCGAAGTGGTCAGAGTAGCCCAAATTTATAATTGAAAATAATAATAATTTCTGGGACAAATCACACACTGTCATCTGGCCCCAAACTAGGATTCCCTGTATCTTGGGAACCAGAAAGTTATATACATACACATATACTTTTAAATACATACATATATAGATATAATACACCCAGACTCAGAGCAAACAATTCTGCTCATCACAGAAAAGTTTGCCCTGTATGGGGATCGAACCCACGACTCTCGGATCAGAGGTCAGGATCGCTAACCACTTAGCCACCGAGGCGGTAAATTTGTTCTTAAGATGTTCGAAATTGCAACCTGTGAATAATAAATATTTTTTTAAATAAATTATTTAGGAAAACAACAATATTTACTTTTATTTACTTATTTTCACATGCTTTTAACGATATAAGTTATAATGTACGTTGTCGGTCCCATAATGAATTGGCCTAACTATGAAATAAAAAAGAAAATTAAATGCAATCATTTTTATTTTTCAATATTGTCTCCATCAATACTGACACACTTCTGACATCGGTGAAATAACATTTCTAATCCTTTATAAAAATAATCGCAATCTTTGTCTTCAAAATGACTGAAGACGGCCGCCTGCAACTCTTCATCGCTTGAAAATTTTCTTCCCCTTAAGTCCCGCTTTAAATTTGGGAATAAGTAATAGTCGGACGGAGCCATGTCTGGACTATAAGGTGGATGGTCCAGCTCCGTGAACCCGCATTGACGCACTGCATCCTTCGAAACACCGGCGGTGTGCACGGGGGCGTTGTCGTGAAGCAACAGGACGCCTTTACTCAGTTTGCCTCTGCGCTTCTCCTTTATAATATCTCGCAGTTTATATATTAATGAAGCATAATATTCGCCGTTTACGACTGTATTGCGCTCTTTAAAATCAACCATCAAAATACCTTGAAAATCCCAAAAGATTGTGCACATGATTTTTTTGGTAGATTGTTGCACCTTTGCCTTTCTAGGCGGCTTTTCACCCTTATAACGCCATTCCATTGACTCGCGCTAGCTTTCTGGATCATAATATAACACCATAGTTTCATCACCAGTCACTAGTCTCTCGATCACGTTCTTTGGGTTTTCTCCACAAAGATCTAAAAACTCGGCAGCACAGCGAACTCGCTCTTGTCTCTGCACAGCTGACAGAAGTTTCGGGACCCATCTTGCACTGACTTTTTTCATATGAAGATGTTCATCGATTGCACGATGGACGGTACTTTTAGAGAGCCCAAGTCTAGCTGCAATTTCTCTAATCTTCAAACGGCGGTCACTCAAAACCTCTACTTCGATTTGAGCAATAGTATCGGGAGTGAGCACTTCTACCGGTCGACCGTCATGGCCGATATCTTCGACGGTTTCTCGCCCGAGGCGAAACTCTTTCACCCAATTTTTTACTGTGCTATAAGAGGGAGAACACTCCTTATACACACCATCTAATCGTTCTTTAATTTGGGCGGGGGATAAGCCTTCTTTAAATAGAAACTTTATGACGCTTCGATACTCGGTTTTCGACATTTTGAAAAAATACGCGACCCTTGTTGTTCAAACAAACTGCTAAACTGAACTACGCTCGTCAAGTCCATGCGTGTTCGTTTATAAAGTGTCTGAGAACCGTACTATTCAATGCAACATAACATGTATCGAAATGTCGCGTAGAACTATATCAGGCCAATTCATTATGGGACCGACTACGTATTTTAACGTCAGTAGCCAAGTCATCGGTCATTTTTATAACAAGTACTTAGCAATATTTTTTTATTGGCGTTTCATAATGTAAATAAGGTGATAACTTAAACTTATATGATTCAGTTATGAACCCTATCGGGCACAGCTTAAAATAAAAGAAAATAGAGGATGCATATAACTAATTCTAATTCAATTATAAATTAAAGAAATATTAGTTACTTAATATAGAATAACTCTATCACTACAATACCTATGTAATGTAATACTTATGGTTCATTCCAATCAAAAAAAAGCAAAAGGTAAACAAACATAGTATGCAGATGACATTGACATGTGTCAGTTCCATAGTAAGTTTGTTTACGTTTTGCTTTTTTTTTTATTGGAATTAAGTGTAGATACCTTCTCAGTATTGAATGTTAATTTCAGTTTAACCCTATTTGTAACTTTAGGTACCCTATTATATTAAGTAGGAACCTAAGATTCCCACTTACCACTAAATACTTAGATATTGATCGCTTTCATACATAAATTAGCAACGCCACTCTTTTTCTTTCTTTATCGGTATAAAACTACTTATACAGGGTGTAAAGCGCCGTAGGGCCGTAGTAGTGAGTAGATATAATATATAAAGTGCTACTTTATTAGTGCCCGATATTTTAGTCAGTGCTTCTACTTCTGATTCTGATCAACTTTCCCCAAGGAACCCATAGTGAAATCGCAAAAAAAATTGTGGACTCTTCATACACATCGATCAGTCGAGCGGCCAAATTAGTTTAAAGAGTCCAAAAATTTTTTTGCGATTTGACTATGGGTTCCTTGGGGCAAGTTGATCAGAATCAGGAGTAGAAGCACTGACTAAAATATCGGGCACTAATAAAGTAGCACCTTATTACTCATGGACAAAAAAAATTACTCAAGGTTTGTTGCACGTCTTTTGGAAAATTAACTCAATCTAGCAAAAAAAGACTAAACCAAAAGTTCAAAAACTGTGTTACTGCTTATGATTTTAGTTTGGTTTTTTAGTTTTTTAGTGTTTTGCAGTTTTGTAGACTGAGTTAATTTTTCAAAAGTCGAGCAAGCAATCTTTTGTCCACTACTGTATATGTTCCTTGGTGTAAAGCGATCACTCCCGAAAACTCCAATGGTTTGTTGTATTTGAAACTGAACAACTTGAAACTGAACAACTTGAAACTGAACAACATTTTCTAAGGAACCCATACTGAATTTAAAAAATAATAATGGACTTTCCATACAAAATGCGCTGATTAATCGATTTTGTATGAAAAGGTAATTTTTTGTTGCGAATTTATTTAGTATGCCTAAGTTCGATTGGGTTTGTTCGATTTCTTGAGTGGAAAACCGTATTAAAGTTTCCGTAAGTGGTCTTTTTACATTTATTAATCAAAAATAACTTCGGATTACTTCAAGGGTTTGAAAAAGTTTCGCAAATTATTGATCGCTTACTGTGATAATAAATCCACATAAAGCTGTATGAAATCCACCTACAATATACACAGCATGATACGACTGCAAGAAATAAATAACTAATAATTATTTTCAGGATCATATTTGAGTGAATGAAACTGTTTTTCCCTGCATAGTCCGAATTTAGTGGAAAATTTAGTGAATTTTTTACGCTACTTAATACCTTAAATAAATGAATGCCACAAAACAGGAAATTATGTTCATAAATCCACATACAGAGTCATGGCAGAAATCACTTTTATGGTGTTATTAAAATTACCTCCACCTATGTTTTTTTATCATTATTATTGTTCAATGTCACAGTCTGACACTCAGATGTTATTACAGCAATTATTTCGAAACCAGTTATTTTGAAAACTGAGCGAACACTGAAATAAAATCACAGTCGTATGTTTTATTTTTTTCATAGAAGTACAATAATAACTTCGAAATTAGCACTTAATTAATTATAGAAACGGTGACTTGTTTTATAAGCTTTATTTACGAAGCGTACAATACGTAAACATGACTTAACATTTGAGGCAATAAGTACTTAATTGGGTTAAATGCCTTAATATACATATAAAGAGTGTTAAAAAATAGGCGAAATAAAAGTTAATTGGGGCTACTGATCATCTGAACTTTGTTCTACCTACCTACCAGAATTCTAAAATCACGAAAAAAATGAGCTCTCCATAGAGAATAGATAAAACAGCTGATCAGTTTATATGAAGACACCAAAAAAATATGTTTTGCGATTTAAACAAAGTATGATATAGTTGATTACGAAGAGTAGAAGTTCCAGAAGTCCTACACTTATTTTGTTACACATGCTGTATAATGTTCCAACTAAGAAGCTGTATTTTTGCGTTAATGTAGAGTATATTGATTTGATTTGAGTCCGGATTAAAAGTGAAATTATACCTCTATTAATAATTGCAATTATTAATTTCGAATTTGTGATATACAGTGTTTTTATTGTACGAATTTAATAGGTAAAAATACCTAGCAAACAATTTAGTTTATATCCAAAATACGTAATGCAAAGACAGGAAACGATTTTCAAGAAACGGAAGTTAGTTTTCTTTTTTAAATAAACAAAAGGTAGTAAGTATTCAGGCAGCAACATTCGCGCCAAATAAACATTAAGATTTACGAAAAAAAAACACTGCAGATAAATTAAGTACCTTACCTTTGATTGTACTTGAAGCCTTTTAACACCAGCCACTTGGAATCCTTGCTTGTACCACAAGCCAGAAAAATCACTAGGGATGTTTTTTTTTAAATAAACGTCCTTTTTTCAATAATTTACACCGAGTAGAGCTAGGAAATCAATAAAAGAGACCGCATAGAGCGTGTCCCCTCCGCAATGAATGTTACCGCACTGGCTGGCTGGCTGGCTGTATTGTATAGATATAGTAATATGGCCAAGTTACAAAATGGCGTGTGCTTGCTTATCGTATCGAGTCGAGTTTGCGCAATAGTAGCCTCTAGAGACCGACCGAGCCGGCCGGCAGGTCAAGTAAGTTGTATGTCACGAAATACACGTGCTTGACACATATTTTTTGCACCTTTTCAGTTCCCATACTTATTTAGCTCCACCTTTTCACTTGTAGCTGCTATAGGTAACTGTATACTGTGTACTGTTTATAATTATAGATAGATGTGGCAGAATAAATTAAATTTAAAAAGTTAAGAGTACTTTAATTAATTCATTGAATATTTGTAAACACAAACTTATCGTATGATACTTAATCGATAATCACACCTTACCAAAGAACACAATTTTAACAACGTTTCTTTCTCAAGGAACATAATATGTTCATTAACATCGCAAAACTTTTTTTTGTACTGCCTTATTAATTTACAATGCTAATACAACAATCTATCAGCTGATTAGTTATTGTTTGGTGTTATATTTTTGGCTGACTCGGTGGTTAAGTGGTTAGCGATCCTGACCTCTGATCCGAGAGTCGTGGGTTCGATCCCCACACAGGGCAAACTTTTCTGTGATGAGCAGAATTGTTTGCTCTGAGTCTGGGTGTATTATATCTATATATGTATGCATTTAAAAGTATATGTGTATGTAATATATCAGTCTCTGGTTCCCAAGATACAGGGAATCCTAGTTTGGGGCCAGATGACCGTGTGTGATTTGTCCTAGACATTATTATTATTATTATTATTATTATTATATGTTCCGAATTGACCATACTTACTTACATCTAAACATTATTAAGTTGTTTATTCAGTTTCATAAACGGTGCTTATACCTACAGTTGTAACAAAATTGGTGTAGAACCCGTTCACTGGGGATTCTACTCATCGTACTGTACAACTTTTAGTCTACGACTTTGCTCAAATCGCAAAAAAAATGTTGGACTCTCTATACAAATTGATCATCTGTTTTGACATTTTTGTATGGAATTGAAAATGTATGAAAATCTAAAATCCTCGTATAAAAGCGTGTGTGGCACGAAAAACCGTTGTCGGCTATAGCTGACTGTGGCGGTCAAAGCGTTATTTTTTTTTATGACTGCATCTCACCTGATGAAAAGTTTGGTAGAGTTACCTTGCTCTTTGGTGAACTTGATTTCATTTTGATAAAAAATCTCTTTAGCTCGCCCCCATAGCGTCGTAACGCCCTTGCGACACTTGATCGACTTTTTTGTTAGAAAAAATTATAGCAGTGTGCGACATGTGATTATCATTGTAAACAGCATTCAATGGAGCAGTTTTAAAAAGCATTTGAACTTCCCAACTGCTGATGTTTTTTTTAAATGTCGCTGGAAAGTGAAGATATTAGATTTTTCCTACATAAATTTATAACTTTAAAAGATCATACATAACTTTTTTATTTGACGATCTTTGCGGCCTAAACACATATTTTCAGACCAGGAGAACATCAAAGATTGAAAAAATCTAAAGTAGACTAAATAAAGCAAGCAAAATAAAAGTTATTAAGTAAATAAAGTGAAATTTTGGGATTTTTTCGAAAAAAAATGTTAAATTACTTAATTTAAAAAAACGGTAAAGTTTTCGGCAAATATGTCCCAAATGTCCCCACCTGTCTCCCATTTTCGTTTGTCGGACCATCCACCGAACAGCCTGTATAATTGTATATACATATTAACTGAAGTAAGTATACAGGGTGCTATTCGTAATTACCTATAGTTTCTTTTCTACTCATGAAACTAGACAACTTTTTATTAAAAAGAGGCAAAAAAACTTGGGCTGAAAATACGTTTGTGCCCATAACACCCATTTCCTAAAATATCGGCTTGTATGAAGGGCCCACCTTTTTTGCTTTCTGTTTAAGATAGTACCTAACTCAAATGTCTACGTTGTGTAGTTTGACAGGCAAAGCAGACAAAGTTTGGCCCATTAAGTTACAAGGAGAAACTCAGTCCAATAGTTCCAGAACACATAGCTTTTGATTGCTCATAGTTTGAACTAAATATAGCGGCCAAAGGGAAAACTGTAACGCAAGCTTACTTGACAAGCTTAATACAATGCTACGCTATTTCCAATTTGAAATAAAGTTTTATTCGATTCTGACCAGTACTAGCCATGCGATAAATAAACTTTAAATATACAGGGTGGAATTTTGTAACCTCATCTGTAGGGAAAATACTTAAAATACAGGAGATAGCATCTTTTTCTTTCATTTCCTGTTTTCAGAAATAATTCGTAATGTAATAATGTGACCGAAAACGACAACACTGGAGTGGTAAGAAAATGAAATTTCTTATAGGTAACTTGTTTCGTTAACGTCAATGTCAAAAACTGTGTCACTTGTCAGCAGTGTGACCATTTGTGGCAGATTTCTGCCATTTGGGCAGATTTGGCTACTATTTTTAAGCTCTGGCAGAATAAGCTGACGATTTAAAAAAGTCACAGAATTTGGCAGATTTCAAGGAAATCCTTATTATTTTTGAAATACAATTAGAAAACTTATAATTTTCTGTCTTATTATTTACTTTCTTCTTTTCATGACTTATTTGGTGGACTCACTGAGAGAATGTTCTCCCAAGTAAACTTGAATAAAACAAAAATAAGGAACAGGTTCCTAAAAAAACATGTACGCGCATTCTATCTATCTATCTATCAGCCGAAAGACATCCACTGCTGGACAAAGGCCTCCCCCAAGGATTTCCACACCGACCGGTCCTGTGCGGCTCGCATCCAGCGGTTTCCCGCAACCTTCACCAGGTCGTCGGACCACCGAGTCGGAGGCCTGCCCACAGTGCGTCTTCCGGTGCGCGCATTAATCACAACAAAAGAAAACTGTATTTCCTTTAAACCAATTAAAGAAATGATTAAAACGATGAGGTTAAAATCAATGTATAATGAAAATAAACAAAATGAAGAATTTAAAGCAAATGTTGACACATAGTAATAGTACAGTACCTACATATTAAGTGAAAAAATACCTATTATAAGTAATAAAAATATTTTAGGTTAAAAAAAGAAATTATTTTGAATACTTTATTTATTTTTTTAGGTTCCATATCGCAGAGTTTCATATTCTTAAATTACTAAAGACTGTGAAGCCAGATGATTGGCTTATTTGCAGTGAGTGAGTTCGAACAAAGTATGATAATTTTTCTATTGAACATAAGTAATATTTTTTAAGTTTTCTTTTTACTTTAAGATGCATAATAAACGTGTTTTATTTATTTATTTTCATCCCCATAGAGGCAATAATATGATGGCATATTTTTGGCATTTTCTGGAGTCGAGTTTGGCAGATTTTGGCAGAATTTTTGCCAGTGTCGGGCAGATTCTCCAGTTTTGAGATGGTCACCCTGCTTGTCAGTGTCAACAAAAATTGTTTTGGATTGGATTTTTGGCGCGTATGCATTGTGCGTGTTTTTTAACTAATTTGCCTTAAAATTATACATAAAACATAGAAAAATGGCTGAGAAACTAGAAGATCTAAATCTGCCCATGACTGTAGTAACCAGGATAGTGAAAGAAGCTTTACCCGAAGGAGTTTCGATATCAAAAGAAGCTCGAACCGGTCTAGCGAAAGCGGCGTCTGTTTTCGTGCTTTACGTGACTTCGGCCTCCACTAATATAGTAAAAAACAAGAATAAGAAGTCCTTGACGGGGCAGGATGTGCTGGAGGCGATGAAGGACATTGAATTCGATAGATTCGTGGAACCTCTAACTGAGGCTTTAGAGCAGTATAAACAGGCATTGTCGGCGCGCAAGTCCGCCGGAAAGAAGAAAGATGACGAGGATGAAGTGGAAGTTATAGAAGAAGAATGAATTGTGTATAAGAACTGTTAGTTTTAAGTGTTATTTAAGGTTTTATGGATTAAAGTACTTGTAAATATTATGAAATTATTTTTTATAACCTACAAGTATAGCTAAGTAGTGGGTAACCAGTGGAATTTTGTCTTTAGTAATATGGCATTAGTTGACTTTCCTTAGGGTTCGAGTTGTTGGCAGGGACAAGGTGGCCATTACCAGTTTTTTTTTATCTTTACTGCATTACCACCTATTACTTGAACAGTTGCATGCATTTACATTATCTACTTTAACACCCTACTACACTATCTGTACTCTTGACAGAATTAGACGGACTTCTTACATGTTAGGTACTCCCCACTGTTGAGACATGGATCCCTTCCCATACTTGGCGAAGGTTAGGTTGCACTACATACACTGGGGTCCAGTGCGCATTGGAAGCCTATATAAAATCCTAAAATGAAAAAGGTAAAATTTTTGATCATGGCTTTATTCAGGAATAAAATCTGTTCTGATACAATCTTGTGTTGTAACACTCACTCATTATTGTTCTACGATCATTTTATTTTCTATTTGTTGTAATCTGCATCTACTTGCTTCATAAAGAAAATAAATATCTAGTATTTAATTTATTTGTTTTCTATACATAAGTACTCTAACTTTATAATTTTTTCATCCATTTATTATTTAATTTCACTTTTATGTACTTTCTATCAATTTTTAAAGAGAAAAATGTCTTAAGTCTAATCAAACTTTTGTATGAACTAGGTATTATTTTAGAGAAAAATTCTACAAAGAGGCATAGACGAGATATTAAATTTAGCTATGATGAACAATTTTACGTAGTAAAGCCTAGATTAGATGATACAGTATGTCATGAAAGCATACCCTACAGGATTTTTACAATCATTAATTACTTTTTCATTCCTTTTTTTATAATAGTAGTAATAGTCCATTTTAATTCTATGTCATTTCTTGACGTGGCTGGAGCTTAGGTCAAAATGCTTCTTATTTTACCTTTCCTTGGATTTTCTTTTTGAGTTTTTGTAAAAATTAATGTAGTAGTAGTATTAGGCGGTATGAAGAAACAAAAACATAAATATCTTTCTATTGTGGCCTCACATTAACAACCTAAAGCATCCTCACTGTGGGTCTCTTTCTGCAGAATAATCATATCTTATGTTTTAGTTTGATAGATATGACTAACCATATTAAGTCTATTACTTTAATGATAGAGGTAAAACTGAAAATATGGAGAGAGGGTATGCTAGCATCACACATAGGACAATAGCAATAAATTTAATGTATGGCCACCAAAAGTTATACTGTATTATTTCTGTTTAATTTATTAATAGACTTTAATGACAGACTTTCGAGTTATTAGTAAAATTCTAATAGAGAATTTAATTACTTCAAAATTCATAAAAGTGGTGGTAGTTAAGTTTTTGAAATATTCTCAAAAATGGTGTTCCATTTGTCTCTCGAGATTTAATGACTTTAATTTTTATGTCTAACTAATTCTACACTATTTCTGGGACTAATTCATAAATTAATGTGTTTATGCAGTAAAAGTTATACATATATACGTAATATTACAGCCTTTTTCAGTCATGGATACCTAAATAAATGTATTTTGGCGAAATTTCATCAATTAAAATCAATTTAGAGTACAATTTCTATGATTCTATCTAAAATGTGAAAAATATATGAAAAATCTATGTTTATTTTAAACAAAAGCTTGGATGGATAGAAAACGTTAAAAGGAAACAAAAAATATACAAAATAAAATATTTATTATAAGACATTATTAAACAGGATTAATTAAAGCAAGACAATTTATTACTGAAGTGAAATAAATAATACAAGTAATAGAATAGGGAATGAGCTAATGCAAATAAAATCGGTGCTAATAGAACTTATTATGAGACAAAGTAGAATATTTTTCTAAATACTTATGTTTACAGAGGTCTGCTATACAATAAAAATAAAAAATATACGTTTATTTATTACATAAAATAAGAAAAATATGGCTGACGATTTTTCACCACAATCATTTAAAACTTTCCGAAATGCAAATGCGGTTAAAATTAAATTCATATACATACATCAAAATTACAATTTCTAATGCTAGTGATAATATACAATTGACTAAAGACTAATTGGAATATTTATTATAACAATTATTATTTACAAAAAATACACAAGCAAGGTTTTTTCACTTCTAATTTAAATTCAAAACTTAAATATTTTTTCTTGATTATCCGAGAATAATGTCTTTTTATTTTAGTTTGTTTAATCAATATATACAACCAAACTTACTTTAGATATCATCACAATATTTGGTTGTACAATGTTAAGTATTATATTACGTTAATAAATAAGTTTTTTTTTCTAAAACTACACTTCAAATGCATAAAGCACTATACGATTTTAACATCATAATATTATAATGAGGAACGACCGCCAGTAAGATCCAGTTTTCATAAATACGAAGTTGTTTCTTTTTCATATAAAAATACGATAGTATACCAACAACATTGCGAATCAAATACAAACCTAACTAAAATTGATAAACATATATTTTTTTATAAATGTATTACTTCGACACAATATATAGAAAAAAGAAACAAGATACTTTATATACTTACTTTTTTATATATTTATACTTTAGTTCTACGACTTTGCTGAAATCACAAAAAAAGTCCAAACAGCTGATCAATTTGTATGAAAATTCCAAAAAAAAACTGCGATTTCATCAAAGTCGTAGATAAAAAGTTTTTCAGTATGATGAGTAGCCTCCGTTACCAGACCCTACACCGTGTGTGTGCAAGGTTCGTATTTGATCTGGCATGAAAGGAAATAGAACAAAACCTCGTTTCAATGAAAACTCGATATCACTGTCACTGATAAAACTCTACAATTTTTCAATACAAGGTGTTACAATTTTTTAACACCTTATATAAAATCGAAACTAAAACGGTCAAGATCTATGAATCGACGCCGGCGCAGTCTACTTTTACGTAAAATAACTCGCTCAATCAGGATCACAGTACCATAATTTCATTTAAGAAAACTTAAAATATTGTTTTTATTATTTATTATAATTTTATTATCGTTATTAGTTTTTATTAAACATTAATTTCGTTATGACGTTTAATTTTAAAATTATTACAATTCATTATCCTAAATAAAATGGTTGTTCTGTGAGGAATTATACAATATTTTTTTAAATAAGCTACCCTTCGAAGAAGTTAGCATTCGCTGTATATTATTATTGCTTTTTTTTTTTCATATTCACCTCACACAATGGAATGGATTTGGCAGTGCATAAAACAATAGTTGACCGTATTAAAAAAAAAAAAAACTATAGGTTCTCGCTAGAATTTAATAAAAACATGTTTTTTCCTAATTTTCACTTGAATAACTTTAGTCTTTTAAACTCTCGACACAGGGGAGGGGCGATATCGGTTTAAAGCCTATGTATGTATGGCTGTGGCATCTTGGCTCTGATACGATTGTACCAATTTCAATATATTTTTTTCTTTTGAAAGCATGATTCATCATTATCTTTCTCAGCTATGTTTGGTAAAAATCGTTCAGTGGTTTTTGAGTTATTCAACTTCACTGTCGAGGTTGCTAAAATTGCAATGTAAAACAAACACCTATTAATATTGGCAGATAAAAACAGCGCTCTGACTAGCAGTAAACCACCTTATTAAAATAAACGTTGTTGCGCATAAACTATGTCACGTGCGCTTTGTACGTCTAGACAGGCAAAACAAATATTTTGCATTACAAAAAGTACTTAACACAGCAAGAAAATCCGCTTCATATCACTAGTGAATATTGAAAATAATTGTTATCTTGACATTTTATTAATCCTCCATAATAAGTCGTTTCGTTACATATGTTACAATGTTCACCGCTCAACAAAGACCGCGCATGCGCCTCAGTTAAATGACAGGACACGATTCCGATTCCGTATAACGTACAGTCTGCAACAAAGGATTTAATTATTTTTTCAGCCAGTGCATATACATTTCAACTTTAAATTAAAATTTAAACCCCGGACTGAATGCAAATGGGGAAGAAAACTGACAAAACTCGCCGATAGAGGCGCTGATATAGCTTGATTCATATCATAACATCCATCACCAACTGTCAAAACGTATAGATACAAATGTTTACGTGAACTAAACATTACATTAAAAAAATGCCGCGTTGTGTGGTGATTGGTTGCAATAACAAAAGCTGAGGCACTTATAGTTCATTCCAATCAAAAAAAAGCAAAAGGTAAACAAACGTAGTATGCAGATGACATTGACATGTGTCAGTTCCATAGTAAGTTTGTTTACGTTTTGCTTTTTTTTTATTGGAATGAACCATAGATATTTATTATGAATTACGCACCCACTGACGAGGTCCCCGGTTTTTCAACTCCGCCTTTAAATGTGGAACAGTCCAAGTCGCATACATTTCCCATTTAACTATTTTACAGAAAAAAAAACTATTTTATAACACCTCGATAATAAAAAACGCGGAACTGATTGAGTTGTTATGCTTATGAGTCAAGCGTCCGTAGCGCCATCTGCAAATGACTTTGCGTTTTGTTCCCCATAGTATCATTTCTATTGATATTTTTCATAATCGCTTGACATTTTCAACGTGTATTTCACAACAAACTGTTTTCGGTCATTATAAAAGAAAGAGATTAAACGGATATCCGGTATCTTGCCAAATCACTATCCGTTTCACATCTACTTTTAGTTATGAAACTAACTTAACTCATAAAACGAAACAGCTCTGAAAGACACAATAACCTGATCTTATCGGTAAACTTATCTCCCATGGATTTCCAGGACACTCAAATCACATGTAATAAAAAACCTAACCGGGCAAATTTTTCTGCAATTAAGATAAACATGCTACGTAGCGAACAATCCTACTAATAACATAAATGTGAAAGCTTGGATGTTTGTTACTCAATCACGCAATTCACGCAGTCCGCTGATGGACAAAGGCTTCCCCAAGAATTTCCACGCCAATCAATCGGTCTCGCGCTGCCCGCATCCAGCGGCTTCCCGCAACCTTCACCAGGTCATCGCTCCACCGAGTGGGAGGCCTGCCCACGCTACGTCTTCCGGTGCGCGGCAACACTCGAGAACTTTACTGCCCCAACGGCCATCTGTTCTACGAGCTATGTGCCCCGCCCACTGCCAGTTTAGTTTAGAAGGTACACAATTTTATTTTATCGGGCTTTAACTGAATACCTTGTGAGCTGCTCGTTCAGTAGGAGGCTTCGTGGCCGGCCAGGATGTAGAGGTCGTTGCCGTCTTCGCCGGACAACGTGTTGTTCTGCAGCAGATGTGACTCTAGCACCACCACTCTGGAAGAGATGCGCTTATTACTGTTACCTGTCTTGAGATTAATATTAATGTTTAACATTGAGATTAATATGCTCATTATTAGTTTCAGTTTATTCTACCACAATATGGCATGCAAACATTTGGGTACCCATTGCGTCAGTCACTTTTATTCAGAATCCATGAAAAATTCTCCAAAGGAGTAGTAGCATAACGGTCAATGCTTGAAATATAAAATTTAATACAAAACCTGTAGTTTTCCTAACTTCATTGCTATATTTTGTTTTGTAAATTTTATATTTATTAGTGTTCTGTATGTAATAAAGATTTTACAAAAAGACACAGTTTCTTCTGTCTGAAATCCAACTTGAGTTTGTGAGTAAGATAGAAATTTACCGATTATCCTGTATAATCCGAAATTGTGGACCACATTTGAATTGTGGCTTCTAGTCATGATAATAAACAATTTTTTCTAGGGAACCAATTTGCAAAATTGCAATTTAAAAAAAAAACGAAATTGCAGACTCCGCCTATATCAATACCTTTAAAAAACATTTGTATTAAGTGTCCGGGGTGTATCCAGGCTGTTTCCAGGGTGTATCTGGGGTGTGTCCAGGGTGTATTCTCCGTGTATTCGGGGTGTGACTGGGCTGTATCGGGGCTGTATCCGGGGTGTGTCCGGGGTGCGGCACTCACTTGTCGCGGCCCAGCAGCCGGTAGGCGCGGGAAGTGTCGGTGATCTCCTGCGTGACCTCGGCGCTGCGCAGCGAGCGGGGTGTATCTGGGCTGTATCTAGGGTGTATCCAGTGTGTGTCCGGGGTGTGACTGGGCTGTATCGGGGGTGTATCCGGGGTGTGTCTGGGGTGCGGCACTCACTTGTCGCGGCCCAGCAGCCGGTAGGCGCGGGAAGTGTCGGTGATCTCCTGCGTGACCTCGGCGCTGCGCAGTGAGCGGGGTGTATCTGGGGTGTATCTGGGCTGTATCTAGGGTGTATCCGGTGTGTGTCCGGGGTGTGACTGGGCTGTATCGGGGGTGTATCCGGGGTGTGTCCGGGGTGTGACTGGGCTGTATCGGGGGTGTGTCCGGGGTGTGACTGGGCTGTATCGGGGGTGTATCCGGGGTGTGTCCGGGTGTGACTGGGCTGTATCGGGGGTGTATCCGGGGTGTGTCCGGGGTGCGGCACTCACTTGTCGCGGCCCAGCAGCCGGTAGGCGCGGGAGGTGTCGGTGATCTCCTGCGTGACCTCGGCGCTGCGCAGCGAGCGGGGTGTATCTGGGGTGTATCTGGGGTGCATCTGGGCTGTATCTAGGGTGTATCCGGTGTGTGTCCGGGGTGTGACTGGGCTGTATCGGGGGTGTATCCGGGGTGTGTCCGGGGTGTGACTGGGCTGTATCGGGGGTGTGTCCGGGGTGTGACTGGGCTGTATCGGGGGTGTATCCGGGGTGTGTCCGGGGTGTGACTGGGCTGTATCGGGGGTGTATCCGGGGTGTGTCCGGGGTGCGGCACTCACTTGTCGCGGCCCAGCAGCCGGTAGGCGCGGGAGGTGTCGGTGATCTCCTGCGTGACCTCGGCGCTGCGCAGCGAGCGGGGTGTATCTGGGCTGTATCTAGGGTGTATCCGGTGTGTGTCCGGGGTGTGACTGGGCTGTATCGGGGGTGTGTCCGGGGTGTGACTGGGCTGTATCTAGGGTGTATCCGGGGTGTGTCCGGGGTGTGACTGGGCTGTATCGGGGGTGTATCCGGGGTGTGTCCGGGGTGCGGCACTCACTTGTCGCGGCCCAGCAGCCGGTAGGCGCGGGAGGTGTCGGTGATCTCCTGCGTGACCTCGGCGCTGCGCAGCGAGCGGGGTGTATCTGGGCTGTATCTAGGGTGTATCCGGGGTGTGTCCGGGGTGTGACTGGGCTGTATCGGGGGTGTATCCGGGGTGTGTCCGGGGTGCGGCACTCACTTGTCGCGGCCCAGCAGCCGGTAGGCGCGGGAGGTGTCGGTGATCTCCTGCGTGACCTCGGCGCTGCGCAGCGAGCGGGGTGTATCTGGGCTGTATCTAGGGTGTATCCGGGGTGTGTCCGGGGTGTGACTGGGCTGTATCGGGGGTGTATCCGGGGTGTGTCCGGAGTGCGGCACTCACTTGTCGCGGCCCAGCAGCCGGTAGGCGCGGGAGGTGTCGGTGATCTCCTGCGTGACCTCGGCGCTGCGCAGCGAGCGGGGTGTATCTGGGCTGTATCTAGGGTGTATCCGGGGTGTGTCCGGGGTGTGACTGGGCTGTATCGGGGGTGTATCCGGGGTGTGTCCGGGGTGCGGCACTCACTTGTCGCGGCCCAGCAGCCGGTAGGCGCGGGAGGTGTCGGTGATCTCCTGCGTGACCTCGGCGCTGCGCAGCGAGCGGGGTGTATCTGGGCTGTATCTAGGGTGTATCCGGGGTGTGTCCGGGGTGTGACTGGGCTGTATCGGGGGTGTATCCGGGGTGTGTCCGGGGTGCGGCACTCACTTGTCGCGGCCCAGCAGCCGGTAGGCGCGGGAGGTGTCGGTGATCTCCTGCGTGACCTCGGCGCTGCGCAGCGAGCGGGGTGTATCTGGGCTGTATCTAGGGTGTATCCGGGGTGTGTCCGGGGTGTGACTGGGCTGTATCGGGGGTGTATCCGGGGTGTGTCCGGGGTGCGGCACTCACTTGTCGCGGCCCAGCAGCCGGTAGGCGCGGGAGGTGTCGGTGATCTCCTGCGTGACCTCGGCGCTGCGCAGCGAGCGGGGTGTATCTGGGCTGTATCTAGGGTGTATCCGGGGTGTGTCCGGGGTGTGACTGGGCTGTATCGGGGGTGTATCCGGGGTGTGTCCGGGGTGTGACTGGGCTGTATCGGGGGTGTATCCGGGGTGTGTCCGGGGTGCGGCACTCACTTGTCGCGGCCCAGCAGCCGGTAGGCGCGGGAGGTGTCGGTGATCTCCTGCGTGACCTCGGCGCTGCGCAGCGAGCGGGGTGTATCTGGGCTGTATCTAGGGTGTATCCGGGGTGTGTCCGGGGTGTGACTGGGCTGTATCGGGGGTGTATCCGGGGTGTGTCCGGGGTGCGGCACTCACTTGTCGCGGCCCAGCAGCCGGTAGGCGCGGGAGGTGTCGGTGATCTCCTGCGTGACCTCGGCGCTGCGCAGCGAGCGGGGTGTATCTGGGCTGTATCTAGGGTGTATCCGGGGTGTGTCCGGGGTGTGACTGGGCTGTATCGGGGGTGTATCCGGGGTGTGTCCGGGGTGCGGCACTCACTTGTCGCGGCCCAGCAGCCGGTAGGCGCGGGAGGTGTCGGTGATCTCCTGCGTGACCTCGGCGCTGCGCAGCGAGCGGGGTGTATCTGGGCTGTATCTAGGGTGTATCCGGGGTGTGTCCGGGGTGTGACTGGGCTGTATCGGGGGTGTATCCGGGGTGTGTCCGGGGTGCGGCACTCACTTGTCGCGGCCCAGCAGCCGGTAGGCGCGGGAGGTGTCGGTGATCTCCTGCGTGACCTCGGCGCTGCGCAGCGAGCGGGGTGTATCTGGGCTGTATCTAGGGTGTATCCGGGGTGTGTCCGGGGTGTGACTGGGCTGTATCGGAGGTGTATCCGGGGTGTGTCCGGGGTGCGGCACTCACTTGTCGCGGCCCAGCAGCCGGTAGGCGCGGGAGGTGTCGGTGATCTCCTGCGTGACCTCGGCGCTGCGCAGCGAGCGGGGTGTATCTGGGCTGTATCTAGGGTGTATCCGGGGTGTGTCCGGGGTGTGACTGGGCTGTATCGGGGGTGTATCCGGGGTGTGTCCGGGGTGCGGCACTCACTTGTCGCGGCCCAGCAGCCGGTAGGCGCGGGAGGTGTCGGTGATCTCCTGCGTGACCTCGGCGCTGCGCAGCGAGCGGGGTGTATCTGGGCTGTATCTAGGGTGTATCCGGGGTGTGTCCGGGGTGTGACTGGGCTGTATCGGGGGTGTATCCGGGGTGTGTCCGGGGTGCGGCACTCACTTGTCGCGGCCCAGCAGCCGGTAGGCGCGGGAGGTGTCGGTGATCTCCTGCGTGACCTCGGCGCTGCGCAGCGAGCGGGGTGTATCTGGGCTGTATCTAGGGTGTATCCGGGGTGTGTCCGGGGTGTGACTGGGCTGTATCGGGGGTGTATCCGGGGTGTGTCCGGGGTGTGACTGGGCTGTATCGGGGGTGTATCCGGGGTGTGTCCGGGGTGCGGCACTCACTTGTCGCGGCCCAGCAGCCGGTAGGCGCGGGAGGTGTCGGTGATCTCCTGCGTGACCTCGGCGCTGCGCAGCGAGCGGGGTGTATCTGGGCTGTATCTAGGGTGTATCCGGGGTGTGTCCGGGGTGTGACTGGGCTGTATCGGGGGTGTATCCGGGGTGTGTCCGGGGTGTGACTGGGCTGTATCGGGGGTGTATCCGGGGTGTGTCCGGGGTGCGGCACTCACTTGTCGCGGCCCAGCAGCCGGTAGGCGCGGGAGGTGTCGGTGATCTCCTGCGTGACCTCGGCGCTGCGCAGCGAGCGGGGTGTATCTGGGCTGTATCTAGGGTGTATCCGGGGTGTGTCCGGGGTGTGACTGGGCTGTATCGGGGGTGTATCCGGGGTGTGTCCGGGGTGTGACTGGGCTGTATCGGGGGTGTATCCGGGGTGTGTCCGGGGTGCGGCACTCACTTGTCGCGGCCCAGCAGCCGGTAGGCGCGGGAGGTGTCGGTGATCTCCTGCGTGACCTCGGCGCTGCGCAGCGAGCGGGGTGTATCTGGGCTGTATCTAGGGTGTATCCGGGGTGTGTCCGGGGTGTGACTGGGCTGTATCGGGGGTGTATCCGGGGTGTGTCCGGGGTGCGGCACTCACTTGTCGCGGCCCAGCAGCCGGTAGGCGCGGGAGGTGTCGGTGATCTCCTGCGTGACCTCGGCGCTGCGCAGCGAGCGGGGTGTATCTGGGCTGTATCTAGGGTGTATCCGGGGTGTGTCCGGGGTGTGACTGGGCTGTATCGGGGGTGTATCCGGGGTGTGTCCGGGGTGCGGCACTCACTTGTCGCGGCCCAGCAGCCGGTAGGCGCGGGAGGTGTCGGTGATCTCCTGCGTGACCTCGGCGCTGCGCAGCGAGCGGGGTGTATCTGGGCTGTATCTAGGGTGTATCCGGGGTGTGTCCGGGGTGTGACTGGGCTGTATCGGGGGTGTATCCGGGGTGTGTCCGGGGTGTGACTGGGCTGTATCGGGGGTGTATCCGGGGTGTGTCCGGGGTGCGGCACTCACTTGTCGCGGCCCAGCAGCCGGTAGGCGCGGGAGGTGTCGGTGATCTCCTGCGTGACCTCGGCGCTGCGCAGCGAGCGGGGTGTATCTGGGCTGTATCTAGGGTGTATCCGGGGTGTGTCCGGGGTGTGACTGGGCTGTATCGGGGGTGTATCCGGGGTGTGTCCGGGGTGTGACTGGGCTGTATCTAGGGTGTATCCGGGGTGTGTCCGGGGTGTGACTGGGCTGTATCGGGGGTGTATCCGGGGTGTGTCCGGGGTGCGGCACTCACTTGTCGCGGCCCAGCAGCCGGTAGGCGCGGGAGGTGTCGGTGATCTCCTGCGTGACCTCGGCGCTGCGCAGCGAGCGGGGTGTATCTGGGCTGTATCTAGGGTGTATCCGGGGTGTGTCCGGGGTGTGACTGGGCTGTATCGGGGGTGTATCCGGGGTGTGTCCGGGGTGCGGCACTCACTTGTCGCGGCCCAGCAGCCGGTAGGCGCGGGAGGTGTCGGTGATCTCCTGCGTGACCTCGGCGCTGCGCAGCGAGCGGCCCTGCACGCCGTGCCGGTGGAATGCCAGCACGCTGTCTTGCAGGCACACTAGGAATAACAGATAATAATAATAAAAAGACTTTATTTCAGTAACTCATTACATTTGGTGATATAAGTTAATGGAAACTTCTTTTAAGTACATAAGAAGTACTTGTGCCAGAAGCTTCCG
Source organism: Coleophora deauratella (assembly GCA_958295455.1). Lineage (NCBI taxonomy): Eukaryota > Metazoa > Arthropoda > Insecta > Lepidoptera > Coleophoridae > Coleophora > Coleophora deauratella. The sequence goes on from OY282412.1 coordinate 5,929,458, forward strand.
CTCTTCCATAACTATCTTAGATACAATGAGTTAAATAAAGGAAGTACCTATTATAATTTGTTAGTAAAACAGTATTTATACAGACACACAGCCGCGTTACATATACCACACCACTATATGTTTACACCCAAAGGACAGGCACACTGCCGACGACAGACACATTTTGTTTTAAAACTTTTAAATAAAAAATAGAGACAGAGAAAAAAGAGTAGGAGGAGGGTATACTCACGGATGCTGTCAATCTGGAAGTCGAACTGTATCCTGGAGAGGAGCTTGGAGTGGCGCTGCTCGTCCTCGCGCCAGCGGCCGTCCGGCGGCAGCGCCGGGATGATGTCCACCACGTTCTCGTGGCACACCAGCACCTGGGACGTAGACAATAGGGATCTCATTGACAAATTCTCCCGCTAGAGGGAGAATGAACGATTGAAGTAAATCAGAACTAATTAACCCATTTACCACCGCGCTTCTTCTTCAGTCATGCCGTAACACCAGGGATTGACCATCATGAGTTAAAGTCAGCGAGAACTGATTAGGGCCGAGGCAGCAGGCATACAGGCACTTCTACTTCCATTTCTGCCACGCTACGCTATTAGAAATCGTGCGACGAAAATGTATGAAAATCTCAAATCCTTGCGTGTGTGGCACGAACAACTGTTGTCGGCCTTAGGAAGGGTTAATGATGTAACTCGATGTAAAATTAATTCCAAAATATTAATTAAACACGTTGCGTTTTAACTTACTCATACAATCATTAAAAATGTTGAAAGCAGTGTAATTGTAAACTTCCTGCACTATAGGTTACGTTTGCCTATCCCAAGAGAAATAGATCCTTTGATCCATGGAAGTCCTTTGGGGGAAGTCTTTGTCCAGCAGTGGTCTTTATGTCAGATGGTGATGATGGTGGTCTACTCACGGCGTCCCGGCTGAGCTGGTGCACTGCCCTCAGGGTGTGCAGTCGCTCGCGCTGCGGGATGACGGTGTTGGAGCTGCCCGCCACCAGCTCCAGCTCCTCGGAGTGGAACCAGGAGGCGCCTGATGACACCAACACATTACATTAACAAACAAATATGAATAGATATACATACCACCATATATTATACTGATACCAGAGAATAAATAATAATAATATGTATAGAAGTTTTAAATGAATAAAGTCCAATCTTGCTTGCCCATACGCTACGTGTTTTTTATTATGTCCCTATGTGTATAATATAGAATGTCACAAAAATCGATCAGCTGGCGAGTCAAGTTTATATGAATTTTTTTTTGACAAAATTTTTTTTTTGCATCGTCTACGTAATACGAGGTTCCTACCACTCGGAACTTGTATACCCGCCGTTTCCGGAAGTGTTTGCGGAGTGAGAAGAAACGACGGGTCCATCCAAAGAAACTCCTTCCAACACATTTTTTTTTTTAAATTTCTTATATTCAATTACATTTGAATGTTAGGAGCACCCGATCACGAGTATAACGCGAGAGTCAGCTATCACTGACCTGAGTTGATGTTGATGAGGTTCAGTCGCAGCGGCTTCCGCGTGGCGCCGATGCACAGCAGCGGGTACTCCAGGTCCGGAGTGATGATCAGCTCGAACACCAGCAGGGGAGACGGCAGCGAGCACTCTATGTTCTGGAGGGAAAGCACGGATGTGTTACTAACTCTGTGTTTTTTGTTAAATCTATAACTGGTCCGTTGGCATTATATGTTTTAATATAAAAAAAACATCATAATAGTACAATAGTTTAGGGTGCGTTTATACGGACGCGGAGCGGGGCGGAGACGTGCCGAATTGACCAATCATATTGCTCGAAGTGAAGTGAAGCGGAGATTTTGAATAATCTGATTGGTAACCTTTGCACATCTCTGCTCCGCTCCGCGTAAATGGAAACGCACCCTTACGATAAGCGTGAAGAAAATTATCGAATTGTTTATTGTTCGATGTCTAGTAGCAAAATTTAATAAAAAAATAATGCCGCTTATACTTATTTCTTACTAAGTCTGATTACATACTGGTCTTATTTATGTGGCCAGATGTGAAGTATAATCACTGACCTTAAGCAGCATAAACTTCCGTAGCGGGTCGTACCACTGCATCAGGAACAGGCCTGCCACGGTCGCGCCGCACAAGTACTTGTAGCCGTTGTACGGATTCCTGGCCACCGCGCACCGAATGCAGCCTGCGGGGAGTACGATGATTTCGATATTATAGAGGTAAGGTGTCACTTGTATGTGGTATTAGTGGAGTGGAACGCTTCGTAACCTGTCATTTGTACATTTGTAAAGTGTAAATTGTATATTTGTAAGGTGTGATTCAATTTGTACATCCGTAAGCTGTAATTTGTCTTGTGGTGTTAGTGGATTGGCACTCAATGTGTTGTGAACGCTCGGTAAGCTGTCATAGAAATGACAACTTGAGGAGCGCTTCGTATTCGGAGTTTTCTGAATAATCTAGTTAGTCACTTTTGTATGTCACTGCTCCGCTCCGCTCGACTGGAAACGGAACCTAAAGTGTGATTTGTATGCGGTGACAGTAGAGAGGAGCTCAATGTGTTGTGGAACGCTTCGTAAGCTGCCATTTGAATATGGTGTTAGGTGTCATTCGCTTCGTAAGGTTTCATTTGTTTGTTTGTTTGTTTGTTAACTCTTTATTTTTATTTTTTTTAATTCTCTTTCTTTTTTTTTTGTATGTGGTGATATTGTAGTGAAGCTCAAGTGGTGTAAGTGGAGTGGAGGTCAATGTGTCGCGGAACGCTTCGTGTCATGCGCGGGCGCACTGACCGCGGGTGTCGGGCACGCGCGTGGTGAGCGCGAAGCGGCGCGGCAGCAGGCGCGGCGGCAGCACCCGCAGCGAGCGCCCGCGCGCGCCGCCCAGCCGCGCCAGCAGCTCGTGCCGGTACAGGGAGGGCGTCTTGCCTGCCGCAGACAACACACGATGTAACGCATTGATCCTCCGAATACGACCTCCCTTTCTAACTCGCAGGAGGAGGCGAGATAACTGACACACACAGCTGGCGAAGGTATAGGAGGGCGTCTTGCCTGCCACAGATAACAGACGATCATCACATACGAGTCCTTCGTACATCACATACAAGTACTAGCAGCGAGCGGCCGCGCGCACCGCCTAGTAGGGCTAGCAGCTCGTGACGGTACAGGGAGGGTGTCTTGCCTGCGCCACATAACATACTTCTAATGTATTACTTACATTACACACACAAATATGCCATATACCACGCTGCATGTATTAATTACACCACACGCACACTCACACACTAGTCATTTCGTACGAATCCTCCTAATATGATCACTCTTCCTAACACGCAAGAGCGAGCGAGATAACTGAAACGCATACGCACGCTCGCTCACCAGACTTTTCATACAAGTTGTCCGAGAGTAATTTACAATTTTTTTTAATGCGTAGGACCAAGCGAAATATCTGAAATACACACTTCTCATGATGGTACAGTGACGGCGTCTTGCCTGATAACCACACGACGTCACATTCAAATCGTTCGCTACGACCTCCTTTTAACTCACAGGAGCGAGCGAGATAAGTGACACACACATACACACACACAACTCGTGACGGTATAGGGAGGTGGTCTTGCCTGCTGCACACACATGATATTTATACAATTCGTCTTATTGCGACCTCCTTTTTTAACTCGCAGGAGGGAGTGAGATAACTGACACACACAGCTCGTGACGGTATAGGGAAGCGGTCTTTCTTGCGCCACAGAACATCTTCTTCTTCGTCGTTCCCTCACTGCTGAGGATCGTGACCACATGTGATCCTCCACTGGATGCGATTACTGGTCAAGTGGACGGCTCGATACAGACTGCCTCCCACTTTATTCTTCACGGTATCGGACCATCTTATTGGTGTTCTTCCTCTTGCGCGTTTTCCTTCCATCTGCCCTAGAATAAACGCTCTTTCCAGATCATGGCGTGGAGAGCGCATTATGTGACCGAAGAAGCCTAAGATCCGTTCTTCGCATATGACAGATAGCCGCTTTTTGATGTGGAGTTCTTCAAGTATGGACTCATTTGTTCTTCTTGCAGTCCAAGGTATCCTTAGTAGTCTCCTCCAACACCACATTTCGAAGGCATCTATCTTTTTACATTCACGACTCTTAATGCACCAGGTCTCTGAGCCATACAGGAAAATCGAGAACACCAGTGCTCGCACCAGACGCACTTTTGTCTTACGCCGAATACCGCGGTTCTTCCAGATTTTATTGAGGTCAGTCATTGCACTTTTGGCCATTCCGGCTCTACGGCATATTTCATCAGCGCAGTTGCCCTCAGCGTTAATGAGCGATCCCAAGTACACGAACTGCTTGACTTTGTCGAACTTATTGAGTACATCCGAATCTGGAAGAACTTGTGCACGATCCACGACCATTACTTTCGTTTTGGAGTGATTTATTTTGAGCCCAAGTTTGGCACTCTCCGCTTCAACTTTCTTCAGCAGGGTGTCCATTTCCATTTCATTCGATGCTACCAACGTTGTGTCATCAGCGTACCTGAGATTGGTGATTTTCAGCCCACCCACTGTGACACCGCCTTCCCAGTCCTCCAGTGCTTTCCTCATAATGTATTCGGCGTAAAGATTAAACAGTTTCGGTGACAGAATGCAACCCTGACGAACTCCTCGTTCTGTATGGAATGGTTTCGATTTATGTTCTTCTAGCTTCACAAAACTCGAGCCATCAAGGTATAAATTCTGAATCAGGAAGATAAGGTGTGAAGGGACACCCATGTTCGCAAGCACATTCAGCATGTCATACCATTGTACACAATCAAACGCCTTGGCATAATCCACGAAACATAAAACCAGTGGTTTGTTAAATTCGCGACATTTTTCAATAAGTAAACGCACATTCAGTATCTGTTCGCGAGTGCCTTTTCCTGCTACAAAGCCTGCTTGTACACTCGGTATCTGGTGATCTATAAATGTTGACAGACGTGTATTTATTATGCGCAGCAAGATTTTACTTGCATGGGACATGAGAGATAGCGTGCGGTAGTTTTCACACTTACGCGAGGACCCTTTTTTATGTAAAGAACCACAGAACATACAATATCCCTATATTACAATATAAACCCTTCGAGTAAGAATATCCAGCCGCACGGAATCGCTTTTTTCATAAGAGCTGAACAATGATGATGATAAAGGCTCGAATTCTCCTCCAGATGTTCTCCTCGATCAACAACTTCATTTTGACACTCATATAGATAAAATTATTAGTAATGCCTTTCAGATGTACGGTTTCGTAATGCGATCCTCTCAAGATTTTAAGCGACCCTCGACTTACCTTCATCTCTTTAATACTTTAGTTCGACCACATCTTGAATATGCTGCCCAAATATGGAACCCATTTTATGATAAATATATTGATCGTATTGAGAATGTTCAAAGAAAATTTATTCGCAGAATGCATTATAAGTGTGTCAGAAAAAAACTTTCTTATTCTCATTTACTCAAACATTATTCGGTATTATCACTTGACGCTAGAAGAAAATTGATCAATACAACTACTTTATATAAGATCTGTAACAATAAATTTGATTGCCCAATGCTTGCAAGATATATATCCTATGTAGTTCCTTCTGGTAAGCCTCGTGCCGTCAAACATGACAAACTTTTCTTCAAATCTCGCTGTAGGACTAATGCTGGCGTTCGATCTCCGCTCAGGCGTATTGTCAGTGTGTACAATGATCACTTTTCACATATTGATCCATTTGTATTATCTCCAGTTAGGTTTAGAAGGTTAGTTTTAGAACATCTCACAAGCATAGTTTAATGTCTTCAAGTGTTATTACTTACCTACTTTTATCCTTTATAAAATATGCCATAGAATCATCATAATTCATCATGTGATTCACGTATTTGTGTACTAGTCATAAGTCACACTTTGTCTCTGTATACTTACACTTTTTGTTTTCAACTTGTGGATTTCGCTGTGGACCATGTATGTATACACATTTTATATTGTTACGATTTTTGTTATAAGTTTTGTACATGGTTGTTTGAATTCAATACAAAAAGATGTACAAGCCGGTACACCTTTATTGCTTGATAAATAATAGACGAAAAATACCCAAAATTACACAATTTATTGATACAAAGTCTATATCTATAAATGATGATGATTATCCTATGATATATGAGTACGCGTCCGCCGTGTTCGGATCGAAATGTGAACTGCTTTGCTTTTTACATAAAAATAATAAATTTGCGGCAGCGGCGCACCAATCTGCTGACATGCAAAATATGTGCGAACGCACCGTACAATAATGTTGATGACAATAATGATAACTTTGATGTAGACGTACCCGACAGCGACATGAGCACGTCCTTGATGACGTGCATCCAGATGGTGCGGCGCGGGCACAGCTGGTCCATCGCCGTCTCGTGGAGCTCGTTCAGGTTAAGTGTGTAGATGCCCTCTTCAGCACCTTTGGAAATGACAGACATAGCAATTCAATGAAAATTTGAAATTTATTAATGTAAGCTTAAATATAATAATTTTCGGGCATAGCGGAAGCGGTCGGTGTGGAAATCCTTGGGAGAGACCTTTGTTCAGCAGTGGACGTCTTTTGGCTGATGATAATAATAATTTTACACTTATTGTTTAATACAGTACTTGTTTAATCTGTGTTTAAAAATCTAATAATAGCATTATTCAGCCCAGCCCAATGGGAATAAAAAGTGAGTATATGTATATATGTATGTTTGTTTAGCGAGATAACGGTTGCAGTCAAAGAAAAATAATCAAAAAGAAGAATTGAAGTCTTGTTATAGTTTATTCTCCTTTAAAAATCGGGGGTGATCTGTGTCTAGGACTCTAAGATGAAATGTCTCACCAATAAGTATGTGTTGATCCCGCGTGTCCGGATGTATCCAGGACGCCGTGCAGTTTATCCGTAGGGGACACCCGTTAAACACCTGCAAAAAATACTTTTTAGAGGAGAATTTACAATGGATCTTCATTTTTGTAAGCTTATAGTGTCTCTGCTTATATAGCTAAGTGCATTATTCGTTTTCATGCTGCTAAGCCACAGTGGCTTCCACAGGTACCAGTAGCAGTAGTACCACAGAAACAGAAACATACAAAGTTTTAATAGGACATTTTTTACTATCCAAAACAAATTTAACATTGTACAATAAAACATAAACAAGTTTTCCTGCGAAGGAAACTGAAAATTGTAACCCATGACGTTAAATATCTATTTGTGCACAAACAATATCAGAACCATATATTTTTAGGCATTAAAAAACGAACTGGAGTTAATAGAAATGTCGTATTGTAAACTGACCTTCGAGAAGCAAGCGCCCATATGCACTTTGGGCGTGGGGGGCAGGCCGTTGATGTTGTTGTGAGGGCGCGGGGGCGTGTGCGCCCGTCTTCGCCCGCGGCGCGGGGGCACGGGCGGGGCCTCCGCCCCCCCAGCCCCCGCCACCGCCAGCGCCGCCGCGTGCGCTGTATACAACACGTTGATAAACAACAAAGGTAGTCAAGTTTCAGAGAGCGCGAAGGAGCTTTAAAAACTTAACCCTTTGACCGTCACGCTTCTTTTTCTTTCATGTTGTGACCCCAGACATTTGGGATCATGACCATCACAGATTAAGTCAGTGAGAACTGAAGATTAGGCAATCCCAACAACTCAATAGTTAGGTACATTTTAGGCATTATTTGAGTTTGTACCATCCTCGACTACATTATCACTTTCCATCATTTGATTACATGACTAACTATCGTATATCAACACACAATTTTTTTTTTATAAAAAATACTATTACCTTTTGCGTGGTACTTTACGTGCGACGGAAATGTATGAAAATCTCAAATACTAGCTTGTGTGGCACGAAAAACCGTTTAGCCGACTGTGGCGGTCAAAGAGTTAAAATTAAATTAACTAAGACAACTGAACGGAAGCTCATACTCTGATTGAATCATCTAAAAGGAAACGCAGCCACTTACGGCTAACAATTTTATTGTTTGTATAAGATGGGGTGGTATGATGTCTACCCTTTCATACTTTGCACTTGTATAGTTTTGAGTCTTGGTGAAGTCATAACTAGGTTGTCGACAACATCACGGCTACGGCCATTCCAAAATGAAACACTGAATATGCCAGTTTTACACAAAAAAGACTTTCTCAAACTTGAATTTAGCGTGCAAAATTGTAATTTTCGCGCACGGGCCTGTATAATGCAACGGATCTATTATGTATTTAATAAAACTCCAAGTGAACTTCATTAATAATCTGGTCTAAGTTGTCATTTAAAAAATATAAATACAGCCCACATACACTTCATATATTATGCCCGACCTAAAGATATACTCCTAACATGTAGAAACGAATGGGATAATCGGAAGAGGAATATATGGCCGTACCTCTTCGGTGTAGGCCACAACGCTTTGGTGGTGGGGGGGACGTAGTAAAAGTTAAATCTAATTATCAATGAACTAATTATTAACTCACCATTATTCTCAACTTTGGTCTTATCCCGTTGGCTGTCCGATAGACTCCTCTGCCTCTGACTGACCTCCTGCTTCATCTTAACACTCTCCCTGCCATTCTCATCCACCATCTTGAATATTTCGTCCACAGACGACGTTTTCCTCTTATTATCGAGCTCACACTGACAGAACTGACTTAAATCTATGCCAGACGTCACTGAATCCGAATGGTGTCTATTATGGCGCTTTCTATGTTCATAACTCTTTTCGTCCATATCTAAACTGACGTCTATTTTCCTACACAAGTCATCTTCAGCGCCATTTTCGTGCATATCCTCTTCTATTCCTAAACGAGCCGCTATTTGTAACGCCCTGAAGTTGGACACGGAAATCTTTTGCTTTTTACAAGTATCACAGTAAACTATGCCTGAATCGACGTTCTGGCTGGAACAAGTACTGTAGTAACTTAATATATCACCGTTATTGGAATTGCAAGCGTCACACGAGCATTTGAGAGTAACAGATCTTTGGAGGTCGCTCAATGCGTTATTATCTCTTGCTTCGGGTTTCGGACAAAGTCCACATTCGCAATTGCTATTCCTTATAAGCGGAGATTCGACTAAAACGTCGCTTTCCGGTTGATCGACGAACATAATATCGTTTTCCCCCATTCTCCTACATAGAGGATCATCTATAGAAACTCTAGATGCACCAATAGCAGGTAGATTTTGATATATATTTGTTGTAGAATTGTTCAAGAAGTTTTGTTTAAGTTGTATGCATTGGGATAGGTGTTGATCGTGTATAGATAGACCGATATTGCCCGCTTGAGACATAGCCGCCGAGTCAGCCGTCATCGGCAATGTTGCCCTGTAAAAAATATAATTATTACCATTTTGATAGTTTTTGAAAAGTTAACAAAAGCAAAAAATGTGGATTGCAGTGCAGTTAGGGGTAAAAGCTGAATTCGTGTGCTGTTAGACACAAAATCGGCCTTTTTAAAAGGTTCTCGTTTTATTTAGTATGTAATTTAAACAAGCAGGGTTTTTATCGTGTTAAGTTTTTAATAACAAGTGGTGCTCTGGTGAGTCCCAAAAATAATTTCAAAATGTGTGAAAAAAACACTGAATTAAAATTTTTGTATATAAAATCCATTCATTTAACTTTTATATTTGTTCTTTTAAGAGCTTTGACAAGCTGTTTATGGACATTCTATAATAAATAAGTCATTCCTAAAACCAACGGTCCAAAGCCATATCAATTTGGAACAAAGTATTTGCATAACCATGCTACATGCTTAAATCTACGTAAAAGCATTCACTATACATAGTAGGCTGGTCTAAACTAACGAACCGGAATCAAAACAACGATGTTTGTTTAAAAGTATCTTCTCGAAAACGGCAAACATAAACGTTCTGAGTGGTAAGAACTTAGTATGAATCTGACGATAATTTTAAGATTAAGAATATAACTATAATCATTGTCCTACACCTGGTTTTCGTAGTCCCAGTATAATGTAACTATCAATTAAAACATATATGTATATTAAAAAACCCCATTGCAACTTTGTAGCTTATCTCTTTTCAGGCTCTCCATCAAGGAAGACTGATCTGAAATAGCGCTGAAATAGCAAGGATTCAGAGAATATAATTTTACTAATGTTGTGCTTACTGTAATAAACTGTCTTAGAAATAAGATACTATTAGCTTTATTGCGACTGACAAAAATACCAATTTCGAAATAAGGGAACGCACAACGAATTTATAAGTGATTCAGTTACTTCAAGAATAATATAACTCTCAATGATTATTTTAAAATAAATACGAATTTTAAAAATGGGATTCAGTTACTTCTAGAAAAAAACATAATCATAATTCTTGTACAATTAAACTCATCTAAAACTAAGCACGCAAACATACTACTGCAAACAAACAAACGAACGCATGCAACACACACTAGAATAAAATTTTAATCACGTTATTATTACTCTATATAATAGGCAGTATTACAGACTAGTGTACGCCCTCGTGTTTACCTGAGCATCAGTTCTTCGTCAATGTACTGTAAGAGGCTCCTAAAACAAGAACACAACTTACAATGTGCCGCACACCGACTGATGTATACCTTTTTCCAATCAAGAAAAAGCAAAAGGTAAATAAACTTACTATGAAATTGACGTATGTCAACGTCGTAACGTAAGTTTGTTTACCTTCCGCTTTTTTTAATGGAACAAACTATAGTCAACCCTATGTCACAGAGCAGATACGTACAGAGAGCCCGCTTCACGCAAACCAATACCACAAACCATAAATGACGCTTATAGACTATCTCGCAACGTTTCTACCGAGAATTGCGAGAAAGCGATAGAGTAATTTCTGTTTCCGTTTACTTACCGCGCTAGTATACAGGGTGTAACAGAAAGGTGTGATAATACTTCAAGGTGGGCTTTTACCCATCACACTGAACACAGGGTGTCCACTCAAAATTCCAAAAAGACTTCCCTGACTTTTCCCTGACTTTCCCTGACCACTTTGTAAAACTTCCCTGACCCATATAATCCATTTTAGAACCGTTTTTTAAAGGATTTTGTTTGATTGCTGGTTTGTTTTCGATTTTCATCTGGACACGGCGCAAAAATGGTTCGGAATCTGCCAAGACTGACTTCACAGCAACTACATGTGCTTTTAACAAAGGGATTTTCATTGAATGTCTTAAATTTTTTGATTGTGGTTTTTTAGGACTGTGTGTGCTCTTTTTTGCTCTTTTAAGACGAGGATCATTTTCCAACCATCTTACTGAGGTAAATTTCTGTGCTGAGGAAATGGAGAGCCTCCAGTGATCAGCAGTGAACCACGTGCTGGACTGTATTTCAATAGCTCGTACATAGATTTCAGTGCATCATATATGTACCACCCATTATGCTGATGACCTGTGTCACAGCCCTATTTATTGTATGTAGACCATAGACTCCAATTTCGAGTAGATTTTTCTCGCTCTGCTACTCCACAGGCCACGTGCCAACATCCTGGAAAGTTGCAAATGTGCAACCAGTTCCTAAAAAAGGAGATGGAACTGACCCGTCGAATTAGAGGCCAATAGCTATTATCTTTCGCCTTTCAAAATGGGTGGAGCGTGTAATTTTTACACAGCTCCTAGCATATCTAGAAGATCATGACCTTATCAATGACTGCACATACGGGTTTCGTCATTGAAAGTAGACCGTTCTATGGTATTCATAGTCAAGGGGAAGCATTGGTAGTCAGCCTAAATATAGCCTTAGCTACAGGCGTTCGACAGGGTCTGGAATAATCCAAAGCATACGGCCTACCCGTAGGATTGTACAATTGGATCGCCAGCTTTCTGCATTAAAGATCTTTGCGGCAACTGTTCCTCTGAACTGTCACTAAACACATTTATGCTGGTGGTGGTGACCCACAAGGTTCTGTACTCTCGCTAACTCTAGTCCTCCTGCATATCAATGATCTCCTGCAAATTCGCGGTAAAACGCGGTATTCATTGCTATGCGGATGACAGTACGGATGACGCGCAGTACACAGGCCGGTCAACATCCCACAGGCCGACGAGTTGGAGGTTACCAGGATTGAGTCTGAAATCGAAGACACCCTGGAATAAGTTTCCGAATGGGGGTAGACTAAAATGATTCCTTTTAACCCCACGAAGATGCAAGTCTGCGCGTTCACCACCAAACTGTTTTACAGTGGCATCTCAGTTCCAAGGAAAAACGCTTGCTGTTGCTACGAGCATCGGGATCCTAGTTGTCGACATTTCTACAAAGCAATGTCCAACTTCGGGGTCACCTCGAGGGCAAGGTTACCCTTGCAGCGAAAAAACCTGGAGTGCTCACTAGAGCAAACTATAAGTATACTTCAGATCCAGACAGTGCTTGCAGGTATACAAAGCTCAACTGAGGTCGCATATGGAGAACTGCTCACATCTCGTGGCAGGAGCATCCAAGTATCAACTGCACCCCTTCGGCTCCACCCAGCGACGCACGATCATAATTGTCCACGACCCTGAGCTCACAGGTGGTCTAGAACTCAGCTTCCGGAAAGACTTCAGCTCTCTCTGTGTTCTACCGATTAAACAACGGCTTGTGTTCTGAGGAACTGTTCGACATGATGCCTACTGCACAGTTTTGTCACCGCAACAGTCGCCATCGAAGTGGAATTCATAAAGCTAAATTGGTCCGGAACTGTAAGGTTTCAGAGGTGCTTCTTACCTAGAACCCTCAAGCTATGGAATGCGAAGTCATGATGTAGTCAGTGATAACTTGAAAAAAATGGTTTAAAAGTCTGGGTTAAATATCAGCAGCAGCAGTTTCCCTCACTAACAATCATTGGCAAAAACTCAAATATCCCTGACTTTTCCAGATCGTCAGGTCATTTCCCTGACTTTCCCTGACCACCAAAAGCTTCCCTGACTTTTCCCTGACTTCCCTGACTTTTCCAGAAAGTGGACACCCTGGAACAGCTTTTGTTCTACAACTTTGTTCAAATCGCAAAATTTTTTTTGGACTTTTCATACAAATCGATCAGCTGGCGAACCAAGTTTGTATGAAAAGTCCGAATTTTTTTTGCGATTTCAACAAAATTGTTGAACAAAAATTGTTCAGTTTGATGGGTAAAAGCCCACCTTGAAGTATTATCACACCTTTCTGTTACACCCTGTAGAAGGAGTCGCGTGAAACGGCAGTTATTTGTAATTTTATTAACTCAAAAAGTCATAACATACCGGTAGTAATTGAAATTTGTTTTACTATATCAGCAAAGTTGTTCAGCTTGATGATTAGCTGAACAACTTTGCTAAAATAGTAAAACAAATTTTGGACTTTTCATGCAGACTTGGCGCATCAGTTGATCGCTTTATTATGAGAACTCCAGGAATATTTTTGCGATTTCTAAGGTTTCAGGTTAGCTACTAAATAACCCCGTATAATGGGGTAAATACATGAGCGAGCTCTCTGTACTTACTGCTTTGTGCCTATGTGCAGTAGCGTAAGGTCTGGAGTTGATCCAGCTTAAATTCTCAATCTTTTTTAAATGAATACAAGAAAAAATGGCTTCTTCGAATGTAACAAAATAAACTAATCCACAATTGGTAAGCCCTTGGCATCAACTGACCTGATTGTTAAGACACTGTAGCCGAAAGAAGGAAGCGGGATTACCAAGATTTCCCAACTCAATGGGGAACTGACTATTTCATCTTTATGTCGGAACACTGATAACATTAATTTTGGCGGCAACACAAATAGTCCACCAGATTTTTATGAGTTCACGGGTCCTTTTCCAGACAGGGTCTAACTTTGTAGGATTTAGTTTAGGGCATTTTCTGACATGCCATGCGGGGCAAGCTACCACCATCTTTATCATCTTTGTCTTGCTGCTAAACATAAATATTAACAGCATTAAGGATAGCAAGTTCCCCATTGTGTTGGAGCATCTTGGTAAGCCCGCTTCAATGTTTCATTATCACTTACAATCAGGAGCATTGATCTGGTCCAGCAATACCATCATAATATAAGTCCTTGCTTACCAATTGTGGATTAAATAAGGTTTGACAGAGTCATGCTAACCTGTTTATCGCCTACAAAAGAGGACTTTCTCGAAGAGTTAAACTTTGAATAAAAAAACAACTAACTAAATAAGCTTATTCTGCTACCACATATTATATTAACTGAAACAGACAAGGACACTATTTTGATACCACCTCTACACTTTGGTGCGCTTTTTTATAAATAATATAATAGTAATAACTAATTTCTTGGTGGCGACACGATATGGACTGCATACAGATTTTGGAATGAAAATACATTAATCAAGGGCTTTGATTTCAAAAAAGGCACTTTTCTCTGCACACAGACTACCTATAAATAAATAAAACAAAAATCTTTTATTTCAGACCTTTTGATCCATAAGGCTGTATTAATAAGATAAGAAAGACTATAAACGCCCGCGTCTTGTCTTATAAATTCGGATTAACGAACACGGATTTGCTAAAAATATAATTGCTAACCTATTTCTTTTTCTGGAGCAACTCAAGACCATACACACTGAAAATTAAAACGAAATAACTTTTTGGAACACTCTGAAAGCCAATTCTTGCCACTGTAACTCAGAAAAAAACTTATTTTTTGAAAAATCTACAGCGCATTCTAAGACACACTGTATGGATAAATTTTGAAAAGTTTTAAGCCAAACACACTTAAAAACACATGCATAAAATACCAAAACGTATTTTAGGTGATAACTATAGCTATAACATAGTGCATTCTTATCATTCATAAATATCAATATCATACACGCTATTGAAAAAAAATCAGAAATAATGAAATATAAAAAGTGAAAATCAATTTGAAAAGTTTCGAAAACAAAAAAGAAAATGTTAGAACAAAATCAAACCGAAAATAATAAAACCCAATTGTAAAAACTTTGTTAAAATAAAACAAAAATTTTGAAACCAATTTTGTTTTGGCGGTAAAAATAAGGAATACCTCAGACTCATTCTCAATATATCATCACCAGTGATCACCCGACACCACTTGCTATAAAACATAGTATACATACATATATTTTTATAGGAACATAAAATAGATATACTGATAGCAAAAATAAATAAATTACAAAGAGTCTTTCTTAACGTACTGGGTAACTTTTTATCGTTTGTCGAAAACGCGATTTTCAAAAAAATAAATTATATTTTTTTTTAATAATCAGCTATGATGCCAAAGGGATTGTAACAGGCGATCCTGGTTAATATTTGTATCAAAGTATTAGCGGATCAACAAGTTATTTAAAATAAATGTGTGCAATATGAAATAAACATGAAATCTAAAATTTGTAAACTTTTTTTATTTACCATAACACAAGTAATTTTTTTACTTAGTATGGGTTGATGGAGGTAAACATTTGATACCATATGAAAACATGTCTTTGTATATTACCGATGTTCATGTAAATTCCTCTTTATGGATAAATCAATTATAAAAAAAAAAAAAATTAGGAAAGACCCTCTGATCCAGAAATAAAAGTTAAGTCAACAGAAAGCTAAATAATTCATGAAAAATAAAAATCGATTACCATAATTTTCAATAAATAAAAATAAATTACCATAATTTGATAATTTAAGATAAACAAATATGAATACGAAACTTACTTTTCGCTAGAAGGCATGGTGTCGGCAGACAAGTCCTGCGGTAGAGGATTGTGTTTCGGACAAGTCATTAGCGACTCCACGGTCCAGTCCTCGCTCGTTTGTCTGTGGTACGCTACGTGTGACGTCATATCTTTATTAGTTATAAGAAAAAGCTGTTTAAAGTGTAAAAAGATCTTATAAGCATTGTTGTGACGGCACAACTTGATTACAGAATAAAAATGCAAATTCTAAGTCTCACGTTCTCAAGTTCTCACAGAGTTATTTCCTGCTATTTAGAAACAATTCCAAATCAACATTAAAAACACTAAAATCGACTTGGCTATTTAGGCTTTTCAAGGTAACACAAACTAACACATTCGTACATCATCACATCAGCCGAAACACGTCCATTGCTGGACAAAGGCCTCCCCCAAGGATTTCCATACCGACCAGTCAAGCGCTGCTCGCGTCCAGCGGCTTCTCGCAACCTTCAGGTCATCGGTACATCGAGTGAGAGACTTGCTTATGCTACATCTTCCCACTATACATCCGTATTCCGTACGTACAGGTCGTGATAGTCCTTCATATAACAGACGATTGATAAGTGAACGCTTACCATGCCTCTTAACTGTATCGCCGCCACAACTGCTGGTGACGTCAGCTGTGAAACTGATCACCTTCGGCTCATCATCAGCATCCAAGTCGATGATGGGAGAATCGTCGTAGACGCCTGAACGACGATGCGATGACCCTGCGACAATTTTAGCAAAATAAGTTATTAGTTAAATAGGGCACTTCAGATATATCTGAAAAAAGAATTGGAGCTTCTTACTCATGAATAAAACTTGTAAGAACGGTGTGCTCCCATTGTCTGTTAAAAGGGAGATATGTCCGCCAAGCGAAATACCTGGCTACCGACCGTGGTACAACCGTTGACATTTGGAAGTTACACACAATATGGTTTCCTTTCATTAGCGCGTTGTAGGATTGTGTTGGGTCACTGTATTCTTCAATACAAGCAGCGGTTTGGCGCCATATTCTGTTGATGTCGTGGTAAAACTCTATTTATGACGGGCGAGACTTTTACCTTCATCCACTCCAGACAGTTACTTTCATCCACTCCAGACAGTTACTTTCATCCACTCCAGACAGTTACCTTCATCCACTCCAGACGGTTACCTTCATCCACTCCAGACGGTTACCTTCATCCACTCCAGACAGTTACCTTCATCCACTCCAGACAGTTACCTTCATCCACCAGCGTGCTGGGCCTGGGCAAGTCCAGAGGAACCCTCTCGGTGAGCAGACTCCTGGGCCGCACGTGGTTATTGGCACTCTCATCATCACCTCCAGACAGTTATCTTTCACTATCATCATCAGTTCCAGACGGTCACCTTTATCCACTCCAGACAGTTACCTTCATCCACTCCAGACAGTTACCTTTATCCACTCCAGACGGGTACCTTTATCCACTCCAGACAGTTACCTTCATCCACTCCAGACGGTTACCTTCAACCACTCCAGACAGTTACCTTTATCCACTTCAGACAGTTACCTTCATCCACTCCAGACAGTTACCTTCATCCACCAGCGAGTTGGGCCTGGGCAGGTCCAGAGGAACTCTCTCCGTGAGCAGACTCCTGGGCCGCACGTGGTTATTGGCCTGCGCTTGCCTCTGCGCCTGATCGGCTAAGACCCGCCGCCCGCCGCGCCCCGTGTGTTTGGACGCTATGCGTTGGGGTACGTTTGATACCGCCTGTGTGAATGATTATATTATATAAAGCAACAGCCGTCTATACCTTGTGGATAGCAGGGTAAGTTAAATTGTGCCACACGATAAGAGGAGACAATAATTATATCTTGGATTTAGTGGCTGAATTATTATCGTTAAACCATCGATTTTAAATAAAATTTTATGTAAAAAATAACACTCTATACTTCTTCTTCTATACTTCTTTTTTTTTCGAAAGACTACATCGTAATTTTATTGAATTCACCGTTTTACTGACGTGAATAACTTGTCATTAGAACTAGATTGCTTGTAATTAGAACTAGATTGCTCCTTTTTTAAAATGTTACAAGTTTTCATGGGACACGGATCCATCCTTTAATCAGGTAGTTTTTTATATACCTTAGAGACCCAAAGAGGACTTTAAAAGTTACGTTTTTAAAGTTGCTAAGTATTAAATTTAAAAAATCTAGAGCATTTCTTACCCCATCCTCATCCAACTCCTGGCTGCCGCAGTGGCTGGGCGGGTTGGAGTACTTCTGCAGCAGCTCTATCGCCAGCCGCTTGCTCATGTCTTGTTGGAAGAACGCGTGCTGTACACACCAGATACATACTTGGTCAGGTTTCTTTTATTATTATTGTGTATGATGGATGACAAGGCTGACGGGCCCACCTGATGATAGTGACAACACTGATGATAGTGATAAACATTGTCGTTTCAAGACATGATAGTGAGAAACATTGCCGTGTCATGACATCATAGTGACATTCAATCATCAAAAGTTACAAAATTATAACGTACATTGGCACGACACATTTCTAAGCCAATAGGTACCTGTAATAACTTGTCAGCTGTGGGCCGTTTCTTAGGGTTCTTAGTGAGTGCCAGTTTAAGGAACGCGTGGAACAGCTGCGTCCATCGCTCCCTCTCCTTCAGCTGTGGTGGCTTGAAGCCCGACTTGGACATGAGGAAGAGAACCCTCATCGGATGCAGTTCAAACATCGGTGGCTGGAGTTCTGCTAGCTCTGTGAAAGACAAAGAAATAATGAAGTGACGATTTAAAAGAATGTGCAAAGCATCTACTTAAATAAAACATACTGAAAAATAAAAAAAATATTGTTCGATCCCCACCCACGGCAAACATTTCTGTGATGAGCAGATTTGTATGCTATATGTCTGGGTGTATTATAAATGTATGTATATCAGTCTCTGGTTCCCATAATACAGGGAATCCTAGTTAGGAGCCAGATGACAGTGTGTGATTTGTTCCGGATATTTATTTATATCCTTTCTCAGTGCTCCTACAGTTTGTCTTTGGTGATTTAGACTGTATATTGTCAGTCAGTTAACGACTCATTTTAAACCTTTTAAATATGTCATAGATGTATATCACTGTCCAATTAATAAAAAAAAAAAAACGAATTTTCCTACACCCAAAAGTTGTCAGAAAAAGTTCGCTCTTTACTAATAAGGCCGCCTGTAGAACTTTTACCATGTATACTATTTTATATTTTCCTGTTATATTTGGTGCATTAAAGTGTTTTCATACCAATAGCAGTGATCCCCACCGCCCAAATATCACAGAGCTGATTGTAGCCGCCTTTCCTCTCCACGGCTGCCACCTGCGAAAAAAACGTTACGGTTCATAAAGCGAACTGTAGGAACTCTTCGGAGGAAAAAGGAGGTACCTTCGCCAGGTGAGGTGGTTGCCTGGGGACTGGCCGTGGTTGTATGTATACCTAAGACCGAAGAAACTTTGATAGCGCGTTGTAAATAGTTGTAGATAGTCGCCACAGAACTAATAAAACCACAGAATAAATAGTGATCGCTTTGAAGCCAGATATTTAATTATTTTAAACATTTCTTCGTTAACAACCCATTGCACTGCAGGGGCACGGGCACGGGTCTCTTCCCTTAACTCGGGAAGGTTAGGCCATACTACACACACGGGGGCCAAGACCGAATCGGTGGATGTTGTGGGGCTAGTGGCCAATCCCAGTGTTAGAAGTTTTTAAGCCACCTATACGTCTACCGACATGGTTTAACGATATAAAGTACTACTCTAGTGTCAAAAGTTTTAAACCGCCCATACAGCCTCTGACATGGTTTAACGACTGCTATCTAGTGAAAGTGGTAACAGCCAACATCAACAGCTTAACGAGCTTTGTGAAGCACGGAAACGGTCGAGATAAATACCACTAACAGTCAAATCCATCCATGTCATATCAAACATGACTGAAAGATGTAGTCTAACAAAGATCTCCACTAAGCCCGATTCCGTGGCACATGCTTCAATCTAAAGTGTATTTATTTGGAAACAGCCAAACATGTAAGAGATCGCTCTTTAGCGATAAGACCGCCTACCTGTATAACTTTTTTTCATGTATGTATATTATTTATACATATTTTCCTGTTTATGTTGTACTATAAAGTGTTTTCACTCATTTATTCATTCGTGTTACCTCAGGTGCCATCCAATAAGGAGTGCCGATGAAGGATTTACGCTTATTTATCGTCGCTGTGATCTGCGCGGACACACCGAAGTCTGCCAGTTTGACATCCCCGCACTCTGTTAGGAGGATGTTTGCGCCTTTTATGTCCCTGAAATTCAATAATTAATCATTTACATTCAATTTCAATATAAACATAAAAACCACAGACCGAAAGCATGGCGCAGAAAAATTTGGAGATCCGACCCCATTTAATATGAGATAAAGCAAAAATTACGAATATAAACATTAAAAGAATCCTATCCTCAGTAATATTATAAATATGAAAATGTATTTCTCTGTTCTATCTTAACGCCTCAACAGCTAAACTAATCTTGACGAAATTTGATATGTTAGTACATTTACAATATTATTTAAATGTACATGTCGTACATAGTTGTAGCCTCTGACATTGAGAAACATATAGGCTTTATATTACCCCAGTCCCGATCCTCAAGTGATTCCCGATAGCCGTGGAAAGTCCAAGATACGTTTACCTCCACAGTAAAAAGCACTATATGATTAATTCAGTTACAATGGCTGTGCCACACTATAAGAAGAAGAACCACTGACAGAAAGCAAAAGCGGTAACTATCCACTTGCCCCCGAAAATTCAGTATCGGCATATAAACAGCCACAAGAAATGGTCAATTTAAATCATCCGAAATACGAAATACATGTACAAGATCTAAGATGATGATAATTATGTTAAAGACATGTCAATCTATAAGTCATCAGAATCACATTTAATCAAATGTCAAAAACGAACAAAACTGTTTGAAATTGTGAACGATGACGTCATTGTCCAATATAGTAGTTTGCATACTTATTAGGATTTTTTATAATAAAAAATTCAACGTGGAATGAAAATAAAAGCGGGTAAGTTAGTGAACTATATTTCATAATTTATTGTGCTGACTCACCGATGCATCTTGCCCATGCTGTGCAGGTAGGAAAGACCGGTGAGCGTCTCCCGGCACATATAGGCTATCTGGAGCTCGGACAGAGGACCGGTCACGTGGTAGATGTCCTGGAAACAAACAACATCTGGTTAATCTCATCTCAGTAATATTATAAATGCGAAATACCTTGCCGCCGCCGTCTATACCTTGGAGATGGAAGGTTACTTGTGCCACACGATAAGAAGAAGAATGCGAAAGTACGGACGTTTATTGCACTTGCACGCCGAAATTTCTGAACTGATTTTGATGTTTAGTAGGCAGACAGATCAAGCAATGGATCAAGTAGGCTAATTATTCCCGGAAAATTGCATGGTTCCAGTAGCTTAATAAATTCCGTTTACATAGTTGGCCTGTCAACGAATCATTTTGTATGATGAATCCATTTTTTGGCGAATTGTCTCTTCGTTTCTTGGAAAAAGATGTTCAAATTCATGAGTAGAAACCTCAGTTTTAATCCACTCAATATTTCAAGAGCACCTTATATGTTAAACTCAAAACCTTTTATTCTGAGAAGAAATTTACCTCTACTTATATTGTAGGTATAGATTTATTTATAGGTAAACCAAAATATCATGAAAATTATTTAAAAAATAAATATTGAATTTTATCTGGCAATATTATTCCAATATGTCAATCAATCATCCAAATCAAAGTTCGAACTTCGTTCGTTAATCCACGATTCAACAGTTACACTTGTTTTGCACGCATTGCTGCTGCAATAAAAGCAACTTTCTCGTATTTAGTATTAGTATAGCTAGCAGCGTTCGCCTTGTAAAATGAACAACCGTCTTCTCTCTTGCCAAAGGTCAAATTTAGTGCCAAATATAATACTTTATTGCAAGTCTTACTATTCCCATGAATTTAACAGCATTCAAATGGCGGGCCAAAAAATTCTGGTCTAATAAAAATGAGACCGTAAAATATCCTCATAACAATCAAGTTTCAGCCTCCACACCATACAGAGTTTTCGTTGATTTTTTCGATAAATAAATATTTTGCGAGTGTATGTATTTCTGTTTCATTGTTACAATAACGCCTTTAGCCAGATTTGGAATTTATATAGGTTATGACCGTGTCTGTAGTCAGTTAACCTTCGTGATCGATGCGACCACGCGAGCCGTACTCATCTATGACAGCTACGACCGTTTTTATACATAATACAGAAAAACGGACTGTGCGCACAGAAAGCTGAAGACGTAGCGTAGAGAGGCCTCCCACTCGGAGGACCGATGACCTGGCGAAGATAGCCGAAGGCGCTGAATGCGGGCAGCGCAAGAACGGCCTGTGTCGGAAATCCTTGGGGGAAGCCTTTAACCGGCAGTGGACGTCTTTTGGCTGATGATGATCTAACCTGCAAACTCCCTCCGCCACAGTACTCCATTGAGATCCACAGCTTATCCCGCCGCAGATACGAGCCGTAATACGCGACTATGTTCGGGTGGCGGCAGTCCTTCATCATGAGGATCTCCTGCTGGATGATGGCGAAGTCGTCACCCGGCTCCAGCTTGATGACCTTGATGGCGGCAAGCTCGCCATTAGTGTTGAGCCTCTTCGCCTGGAAAGATGGATAAAGAGGTACTGTTAGTAAAGAAACATGTGATAGACCATTTCTAAATGTGTTGGAGGGAGCTTTTTTGGATCGGTTTCTTATCACCCCGCAAACACTTCCCGAAACGGCGGGTATACGAGTTCCAAGTGGTAGGAACCGTATTAGGTAGACAAAAGAATGAACTTCGAAAAGTGTACACTGCTATACCTATACCTACTTCGAATGAAAAATATTTTCATTTAATTTAGACGTCTATTAAGAAGGAAGTTCTCAATTCGACTGTTATCTTTTTAGGGTTCCGTAGCCAAATGGCAAAAAACGGAACCCTTATGGATTCGTCATGTCTGTCTGTCTGTCTGTCTGTCCGTATGTCACAGCCACTTTTTTTCCGAAACTATAAGAACTATACTGTTGAAACTTGGTAAGTAGATGTATTTTGTGAACCGCATTAAGATTTTCACACAAAAATAGAAAAAAAACAATAAATTTTAGGGGCTCCCCATACTTAGAAGACACTTCCAAAGTTGTAAAATGTGTGCCCCCCCCCCCCGTAACTTCTAAAATATGAGAATTATTAATATTTATTGATACACTAGCAGCTCTGTGCTGATGCGTGTATATCACGGCACTTATGTTTATTTATTTTTTAAATGTTTATCAAGTCTGTTTTTAAAACTGTTCACTGTTGGAGCACTAATAACTGTTTCTGGGAGAGAGAATGATAAAACTAAAAAAAATATATGATGTACATTGCCATGCAAACTTACACCGAAAATTGGTTTGAACGATATCTAGTAAGTAGTTTTTTTTAATACGTCATAAATCGTAAACCGCAATTTACCTTTCATTCAAGTTACAACGAACTACAAAAACTTTTATATTATGTTACTTGCTGCTACGGAACCCTTCATGGGCGAGTCCGACTCGCACTTGGCCGCTTTTTTGTGTATATGTTACGGTATATCTTCTCCGATAGTAAACAAATTTTGAAGATTATTTTTTTATTCAATAGATTATGACTCCGGGGTCACATATGAAGGGTATTAAAATAGGATCAGTACTTTTTATTATAGCAAATTAACAAAAAAAAAATACAAAGCAGTTATAATTTTTACGATTGAAGGCGATTGTGTTTCAAATTTTTTGTCTTTTTGTCTTTATCTATAACCGAACTAAAGGTTTTTCTCTCTTTCTATCCCGGAAATTCTTGAATTCCGTTTTTTTTTGATTGAAGGGATTTTAAATCAACCTTACAACGGGGTAACGCTGCAAGTGTTATGGGCACATTTGCACCAGGGGCGATCCAGGGCGGGATTTTTGACTAAGGCTTAGCCGTAATCGTATATATTTAAATAATTGTAAGATTTTATTATTGTAATATGAAATTGATAATGTTAAATAAAGTATTTACATTAATCAACCTTTTCATTCTAAACATATTTCTCAAAAACTGCTGCATTACCAATTCCACACAGTAATATGTAGTAATTTCCAAGAAAACATACGTTTATGAGCCGTAAGCCATAACATCGTAGCGACACAGTAAGTGCTCAATTTGTTCTGTATCTTTCTACAATATTCTTACGACGACCAACTAGACTTTAACAGCGGGAGAAAGCGATAAAAAATAATAAGTGTGTCCAAGTTCAGGCGAACTTGTAGTGCCCCTATCCCTTTCTAACAATTTCCCAAGGGACTGCCTAGTAAAAATACGAACGGGTTTTATTTTATCTTCATAAGGCACGCTCCCTCATACAGTCTCGTTGACGATATCTGTCTTTACGTTTGGCACCAAACCAAACCCCTGATAGTCTTTGGAAAATGTAAACAATGTCAACGCATATTTTTTAAAACTATTGTTTTTTTTTTATTATATAGGCGTCAAACGTGTGTCTGGTTAAATCTATACATATTTCAATTCAATGCAAATATACTTAAACTAATACATAAATAGTGGGCTGTGCAGAACACCCTGGTCTTTTTTTAAAAGTTCTTTAAAAACCCTCCTAAAAATGCATGCGTCATACATACATTTCAAAGGTACTCATAAATTAAGACTACCCCATAAAATCTTTTCATACTATAAAAGCGATACCCTTATTCGTAAACTGATAAAAAGTAGCTTTTCATAGTTTTATATTTGTAGTAAACATAACGGTTTCAATTAGCTGTCTTCGAATACAATTTCAAGAACACAAATTCTGACGCGAAACTCAGTTCAAAGTGCGTTTATCCAATAAAGCTCATAAACCCTTGTAGAGGGGGATGTCCCATCGACCGAAACGTCCTTGTAGTTCATCACCTTTTCGACTTGATAACATGACTGCGAAAATCACAAGAGCGAAAGCATTACTGCGAAGAACGTTACTGCGAAAGACGTCAAAGCAATTTTCTACATTAATACGAAATTATTTCTTGAATACAATTGTTCAGTTTCTACCATGTACCTACTAATTTTCAGCATACAATTTTCAAAATAAAGTCAGGATATTTAAACTATAGTAAAGGACCTATTTATAATAATGTACGTAACCCTTAAAGGTAGGCTCTAATCGTGAAACTGAACAACTTTTGATCTAAAAGTTTGATTAAATAGCAAAAAAATGCAAGCCGTACGACGAAAAACCCTTAGGATACCCCCAGACCAAAAAATGTTTTCGCAATGACGTGTACAATCGCAGTAAGGTAACTCGTTTTTGTGTTGGGCACAGTCACGTAAACAAGTCTAATTCGCCCGTCCGGTCTCTCCCTAGTGCCTACCCTAACATGGTTTGCATTGTGACTTCGTGTGCGTAAAGCAAAAGCATTTAACATACCAATACAAATAAAGAAAATTATATTCGCGAGTAAATTAAGAGTTCAATTAACTTTACTTTTCGTACTAGTTGTCTTTCCTAAATATGACCAACGACGTTCCGGACTTGTCTGTGGGATCTTACAGTTAGAGACAAACTCTTAACAGCTAGGAACTTTGTAAATTCTTTACAGAAATAATTCTACTTTATTTATTTTTTACTTCAGATTTGCGTATTAATAAAATTACAACCAAAACATTTAATTATCTATCAATTATCTACGTATTACACAGCAATGTTATGTAAAGTTATTTTTTAAAGTTTTTTTTAACACCGTGCCGAGTTTAAAACTGTCGCTTCCACGTTAATTGTATTCCAAGGGGATGCGTGAGTTGAATAACAAACTTGTCTGGTTTGAAGGGGGGGGGGGGAGCTCTAGGGTGTCTAGACTACTCACGTCAATGAGATTTCTGGAAGTCAGCCCTTTCAAATGCTAGACTTTTCTTGATACACCTAGCGGGAAGGACATAACAGTATTTGAAAGTTTCATATATTTTGATAGACTTTTTCAACAGGAATGTTTTTTTTATTTATTTCTGTTCGGACTCAACTAAAAAAGTCTTAGCTATGTTTATGCCGTGTTTCCAAACAATTTTAATTTTTATATAGGTGCCCCGGAAAACATTGCTTAACGCAATAAAGCCGCAGCCGCCTTATACAGGGTGGCCAGAAGATTGACGTCAAAAAAAAAAAATTAGGTCCCTCGTATCGTGGGGTATCTGAATCACCCCCATGTATGTTCCGCGATTTTTCACGGTTCTCGAGTTATGATTTTTTTTCTGAATTTTCAAAATTTTCGACCTGACCAACTTTAAAAATTTCTAAACAAAAAAGTAGAACCCTTTTCGATAAGTTTTTTTTGGAAACTTAATCCTCATAAATTGTACTTTTAAGCATAAAATAATCAGCTACGTAACTTTCATGAATATTAAGTAAATTTTGGTCACAAGAGAAAAAAATACGTTTAGTGAATTATGACTTAGATTTTCAAATTTAAATCAAAAATCTAAACAGATGACTTAGTGGTTCCTGAGTAGGCTTAAAAACTGCACCATTCTCTTAGTTTTCGTAATCATTAAAAAAAAGTAGTACTTAATGAGCTAGTTTTGTTAATATCGGCCTTGAAAGATAGGGAGGTCATAAATTTTTAAAATTAGCTATCTGATGAAAAAAAAAGTTTGGTCATTTTATCTTTCCTTAGGTTAAATTAGTCTGTTAATTAACCAAAAATTACTGCAGAAAAACATTTTGAGGTTTCATTTATTCACTTTTCGATCAATTCTGGTGGATAACGGGTTGTAAAAGTACTTTTAGGCGCAATTCAAAGAATAAACCCGCAATAACAATAGGCGGCGATGATAAGAGATAGAATTATTGCCATCTCTCTCACTCTAGGTAGTGAAAGGGGCCGCCACTCTAGCCAGCCCGAAACAAATACCTGCCTCAGTCGTACTCACTTTGTGTTTACTGCTACACGCGTCGCCGCCATTTTAGTTGAATACATTCGCTCGCCTTACTTGTTGACTACTTTGCTCTGTTCCTCGACTGTTTTGCATTCTGATTCGGACTTTGTTTACTGTGAAAGTGTAAGTGATGAGTTACACATTAAGCGAATATGCAGAAATGCATTATTTTTATGGAGTTGCACAAGGAAACGGCCTTGAAGCAGCACGATTGTATCGCGAACAACTTCTACGACGTGGTGGGCCGCAACCTGAGAATTATCCCGACCATCGTGTTTTTACTAACACGCACAATACCCTAATGTCAGGCCGCATTCCTGGACAACGCGGTAATCGTGAAGGCATCCCTAGAACTGATCCAGATCGCAGAGAAATGGTGCTCGAAGAAGTTCAGCGAAATCCGTCTACGAGTACGAGAAAAATGGCTCGTGCTCTGGATATCCCAAGAAGTTCTATCCAGGCCATACTTCGCGATGAAGGATACCACGCATTCCATATCCAACGTGTCCAAGCTTTGCTGCCTACAGACCACCAATTGCGCGTGGAATTTTGCCAAACTATGCTACGAAAAGAGCAAGAAGATCCTGGATATTTTAATAAAGTCTTATGGACAGATGAGTCACGGTTTGAGCGATGTGGTATATTCAATATCCATAATTATCACACCTGGGCGATTGAAAATCCACACGAAGCGAGAGATTCAACGTTTCAACATCGTTTTAGTGTTAACATGTGGTCTGGTATCCTCAACGGTGAACTGATTGGTCCATTTGAATTGCCATCTAGACTTGATGGAGCAACATACAGAAACTTTTTAGAAAATGATCTTCCAATATTGCTGGAAGATGTGAGTCTTCAGCTTCGACGAACCATGGTTTTTCAAAATGACGGCGCTCCGTGTCACTATGCGACGCAAGTCCGAAATCACTTAAATGAGACATACCCCAACAGATGGATCGGACGCAGTGGACCAATTAGGTGGCCACCACGCTCACCTGACCTTAACCCCATTGACTTTTTCATTTGGGGTTATTACAAGGAAATAGCATACGCTCGAGAATGTTCGAATGAACAAGAATTAAGGCAAAAGATTGCAGAAGCCGGACGTGTTGTGACAGAGAACAGGGAAGCCTTTAGACGATTAAAAGACAATTTTTTACGTAGGTGTAGAATGTGTATTGCTGTTGGAGGTGGCCACTTTGAAAACCTGTTGTAAATGTTAAAAATAAATATTGTTTTTACTTTATCATCTTTGATTTATTGACAAAACCACTTTTTACTTAAAACATTTTTTAACCAACTTCTACGGCATTTTTCATGTTAGTTTCTAGCATTCTCTATCTTTAAATAACCTAAGGAATGATTCTCTATCTTTAAATAACCTTAGGAATGATAAAATGACCAAACTTTTTTTTTCATCAGATAGCTAATTTTAAAAATTTATGACCTCCCTATCTTTCAAGGCCGATATTAACAAAACTAGCTTATTAAGTACTACTTTTTTTTAATGATTACGAAAACTAAGAGAATGGTGCAGTTTTTAAGCCTACTCAGGAACCACTAAGTCATCTGTTTAGATTTTTGATTTAAATTTGAAAATCTAAGTCATAATTCACTAAACGTATTTTTTTCTCTTGTGACCAAAATTTACTTAATATTCATGAAAGTTACGTAGCTGATTATTTTATGCTTAAAAGTACAATTTATGAGGATTAAGTTTCAAAAAAAAACTTATCGAAAAGGGTTCTACTTTTTTGTTTAGAAATTTTTAAAGTTGGTCAGGTCGAAAATGTTGAAATTTCAGAAAAAAAATCATAACTCGAGAACCGTGAAAAATCGCGGAACATACATGGGGGTGATTCGGATACCCCACGATACGAGGGACCTAATTTTTTTTTTTTGACGTCAATCTTCTGGCCACCCTGTATAAAAACGCCTTTTTTATAATAAATAATATTCTAATCACGACCACTCCAAGACAAATTCTCAAAAACAAGAACCAAGATTCCCTATAAGAGGATTCCCTTGTACTGGAGGGCTAAAAAATCGACTCAAAATCTGTTGACCGACTTTTGAAAAAAGAACTCAGTCTACAAAACTACTAAATAGAAAAAACAAAAAACTAGAATATCACCAAACTAAAAACATGTTTTTTTGCTAGATAGAGTTATTTTTTCAAAAGTCGTGCAACAAACCTTGAGTCGATATTTTTGTCCATGAGTATAGATACTGGTATACCTACTTAGATTTTAAACACCCAGACACGGACCAAACAAAAGTGGCTGCAAAAACACAAATGTTTTCCATACCTACTTAAACTTACCACTACGCTACTAAAGCGCGATACCTAGGCGACACTGAAAGTTTTTAGAACTGGCCACTTGTAAACGATATAATAAAAAAATAAGTTCAAATTTTGAAAATGGAACTCTTTGCCAATGTTATCGTGTATGTATTTCATTCATTTATCATTTGTTTCACGATTTGGCGGCAAACTGAAAATTATCTGTGTCACGTCAGCATTAATTTAACGCGAGAAAATTTTCGTGCAATGATTTTTTATGACTTTCGATGTCATTTAAGTCAACAAGAAAGTTATGATAGACTTCGATTGGCCTTTCACGATGAAGCCCCATCTCGTGCCACTGTTTACAACTGGTTTAATGAGTTTAAACGTGGTCGCACTAATCTCACCGATGATCTGCGTGAGGGACGGCCTTCTACGGCGACGACTGAAGATAACATCAGTCATGTGCGGCGTATGATAGAGACTGACAAAAGAGTGACCTATCAGCAGATTCGGACAAGCTTAGGCATCGGTATGAGTCAAGTGCACAAAATCCTCCATGAACATTTAGCGGTCAGGAAGCTTTGTGCCCGGTGGATACCTCATAATTTGACAGAGGCCCAAAAACTCCGTCGTGTTGATTGGTGCCGTGAAATGGTTCAAAGATTTAACGGAGGTGACTCAAATGCTGTGTTCGACATACTTACGGGTGACGAAAGCTGGATTTACTGTTATGATCCTGAAACTAAAAGACAGTCTGCTATGTGGGTGTTTCCTTCCGAGGAGTTGCCAACTAAAGTGAAGAGAGGTCGAAGCGTGGGAAAAAAGATGGTGGCCTCGTTCTTCGGAAGGACAGGTCATTACGCAACAATTGTTTTAGAGGATCGAAAAACAGTTACTGCAGAGTGGTACACTAACAATGGTTTGCCACTTGTCTTGGAAAAAGTTCGGGAGAAACGACCTCGCAGTAGGATCCTCCTTCACCACGACAACGCCTCGTCGCACACCGCCAAGCAAACGATCGACTATTTGGCGACGTCAGACGTGGAATTACTGGGTCACCCGGCGTATAGCCCCGACCTCGCACCTTGCGATTTTTATTTATTCCCGAAAATAAAAGAAAAACTTCGAGGAAAACGTTTTATGGACGCCGAGGAAGCAGTGGCTGCGTTTGAAAAGGCCGTCGAAGAGACCCCTAAGGAGGAGTGGGCAAAGTGCTTTTCTCAGTGGTTCCATCGGATGCAGCGATGTATTGATATGAATGGACACTATTTTGAAAAGATATAATAAAACTAATAACTTTCTAGTTTGTTCAGTTTTTGATTTTCTAAGAACTTTCAGTGTCGCCCTCGTACACACAGAGGCGGCTGCGGGGCGGTACCGGGACCGGGATTTTTCGTAACGTTCGGATTATTATGAAACCCTTCACATTATCCAAACATTACAAAAAAACCCGCTCCCGGTACCGCCTCGCGGCCGCCTCTGTGTGTATCGCGCTTTATTCCGTTACTTCATTATAATGTGACTTTTATAATTTTATATTTTATGAAATAAACCAGCGTATTGAAATCTAAAATAAAAAGTTCCTTGCACCTCGAATTACGCCTATTGTTTTGAGATTGGAAGTAAGAAGAGTCGTTACCGCGGTAGAAGCCAACTCCAGAACCTACATTCGGTATTTTAATAAGTAATAAAAAAAAATGCATCTCGACAGATAATCTTATCATATGAGTTTCTTATACAGGGTCCTTCTAAAATACCTGAAAAAAATTTAACAGTGGGTTCTACTCATGAAACTGAACAACTTTCCCCAAGAAACCTATACTCAATTCGCAAAAAAAAATTTGGACTTCACTTCCCATACAAAATTGCCGGATCAGTTGATTGATTAGTATGAGAAGTCCAAAAATTGAGTATAACCTATACTCAATTTTTGGACTTCTCATCTCATCTCATCTTGAGCAAAGCTGTTCAGTTTCATGAGTAGAAGCCGTGGTTAATTTTTTTTTCAGGTATTTCATAAGGACCCTATAGATTACATTTAGTTTGTGGACTCTAGCCTCTGTGCTAGGTAAAGCCACTATTACTATCCCTTTCAAGGTAACGATCTCAATATACATTAATACTGGAGTATTGTTCCCGCTATTCAGTCCACGTGCAGACATATTCTAGCGAACCTAGACCCTTCCAGAACACAGAAGTCCCCAGTGATATTCACAGGCTCCCCGCAGACATCGTGTGATGTCGCATGTTCGCATGTCGTACATACATAACAACAAACAAAAAACCTCATAACAACGTCGTATTCTCATTCAGTCCACGTCCTCTCTTAACACCAATCCACACCCATCTGGCTCTTTGTCTCGTTTTATTAATTTAAATCGTCGCTCTTCGCATCGCACAGACGGACGGACGGAAGCAAAATCAACGAATCCGTTATTAATATAGAAGCACATTTCCATTGTGTTTGCGTTGTGTACCTGTTAGTAAGAATGAGTTATAGCTTTTATGGGAATCTTGCATTTTTACCAAAGTAAGCCGTTTGGCACTTAAATACATCTAAGTACAGGTCCCGTCAAACTTTAAGATCGCTGAAGGGTACTGAGTGGGGGAAGTGTGCGTTCACATAGAATCCTCATGCTCGAATTTCGAAGTAGTTCCTTGGTTCCAGAGATGAGGCTGCCAGCGAAACATTCCGCTAGCAGCCTCAGTGAAAAACTCAATTTTCTCTGAAACTATGATAGCACATTTTTTTCCTTTGGCATTGGCATAATCAGATAATCAGAATACCAAAATTCGTGCATGAGGATTCCAAGTGAACGCACACTTCCCCCTGTCAGTACCCTTCAGCGATCTTAAAGATTGGCGCGACCTGTAGGTATGTTAAAAGATTGTAAAGTGACGCAGGAACGGGCGCGGCGAAGCGGTTAGCGCTTCTGATTACTACGAGTACGTCTGTCGTCGTGAGTTTTGGTTCGATTCCCACTGAAGGCAATCATTTCTGTGACAACAGCGAGCTTATTTGTTTTTTTGTTTGCTCTGTGCCTGTGTGTTTAATATGCATTTATTACAGTTATTTTTTTATATTTTTTTTATGTGATAGGTGGCAAACGAGCAGACGTATCACCTGATGGCAAGCGCCAATAGACACCCGCAACACCAGAGGAGTCACAAGTGCGTTGCCGACCTTTGAAATCGGATGAGGGGATGGGAGGAATGGGGGGGGGAGGTTGGGCCTCCGGTACCCTCGAACAACGCAAGCGTTGCTTCACGCCGGTTTTCTGTGAGGCCGTGGTATCACTCCGGTCGAGCCAGCCCATTCGTGCCGAAGCATGGCTCTCCTACGGTTTAACCTTTATTTATATTCTATCCAACATGCCAACATCCATCAAACCCCAAAACCCACCCCGAACATACTACTCTCATTCTGGGCCAGTCAGGTAAAAATATGGATTTACACAACGAAACGGGCTCAAAATACTAACTGTAGGTATGTATTTTGTATAAGTACCAAAGAAAAGGTATTTTTACAATTTATACACATTTGGGTATCTAACAGTAAAGAGGTCCGTGACCCGACGCCGGCGGTGTACTAATTAGATCTATGTGCGCGTCCGTGGCTCCAACTAGTGATGGGACGATTACGGAGCGAATCGATAAGCCGCCTAATCAATATGGCTGGCTGAATCAGCCAACTAAAAAAAAACTGAGTCCATCTGAAAAATCCATCAACTTGGGTGAATAACCTAACCAAAAAAAATGTATCCTCGTTTCAATCAGGCGTTCAAGACTAACGACGACGCCTCGCACTCTTAAAATCCACCAAGCATTTTAGCACGGCACTGTACAACGGAATTAGTGGGATCATATATTATGTAGATTAAAACAATTTCTTCCACTCAGCTAAATAAAACGCGTATTCCCAACTCTAATACAAACACCTGAACATAGCCTGAACGCGAGGCAGAGGCGGTTACACGCACAAACGGCTCGCGGTGTAGAGGGAGCGTGACATTGATCTGCTCGGTCGTGGGTTCGATGCCGGCTGAGGAATTTTTGTGACGACAATAAAAATACAATATGTTGACAAATATTCAAGTTGTGCGTGAAATAGGGCCGTTACTTTTCTTTTTTCTTATATGTAACGAGGCAAAAGGCCGACGGTCCACCTAATGGAAAGTTTCTACCACCGCCTATGGTCATCTAAGACCCCAAAAAGGTTATCAGGCAGGACCTTGCCGATCCTAGAGCACCGCTGGAAGACAGCACGCTGCTTGGTGGCAGGTACAGTTTTTTCCTTCGTTTATGGTATACGGGATTCATTTATCTAGTTTCACTACTTCTATTTATGAATAAACAAGAATATAGACGACAACTAAACAACGATGTCTACTGACGAATCATCCGTCAATGATGAGAATCCTCCAGTGATTATACTTAATTATGATGTCTTCCATGACATATTCTAATGTAGGAACTCATTCTATCTGCGTGCAATGGAAAATATTGTCTATTACTGTAATTAATGAGCCAAAAGACCAACATAATAAGAAGAAAATGCTAACTAGAAATAAGGCCGCTTATTGTTTCTTCATTTCTTATTTTCTGTACCATATCTGTTTTATGTTAAATATTATTTATATTTAATAAAGATGAGATGAAGATGAAAAAATTGTAATAACACACATCCTAATCAATATTATATGTATAAATATGGCAATGTGTGTATTTCTTCTTGAGGCCTCAGCTTCAACCAATCTTGACGAGATATGCACTGTGGGCTGTGACACAGATGACACAGGCTATCTTTCATCCCGATTACTCAAAGTTTTATGCAAGCGAAACCTAGTATGCAAAACAATAAAACCTTCTGGTATCCAACCTTAAACTTGAAATATCATGAAAGTCATAACATAATAAAAAAAATATGTGTTTTCACAACGTCCAATGATATAAAAGCAATTGAAACAACACACGGCACAGAACATAATGAATAATAAAATCTTCGTGACGATAGCATTGGCTAACTAAACAAAATAATGTACAAAGCGGCTGGCTGCTACGCATATGGGCATATGTGGCTGTAAGGCCGCGAACACACTAGACGTATAGTAAACCGCCGACTGCCTAACATCACTGTGAGACCCAGTGTGAAAATAGAACTAGAAAAAAAGACGAATTTATCGACATTAATTTCGGTTGTAAAAGTTCGCACTGAAAACTCTATCAAGCCGTTTTCCCAACAGGGGTAACCAAGAAACGAACACATATTATACATACAAACACAATTAGCTTAATAACGCAGTATCGTCTCTACCGTAAAACCACTGAAATTTTAAACTGGGCCTGGGAAATTTTAAAACCTCGCTCACATCCGGCGCGGCGCGGCGCGGCGCGGCGTCTGGTCGCATCTAGTAGCTATACGTTTCGTGTGAACGCAGCCTAAACATATTTATTTTCGTCGAACAAGCTGGAAACTGCTGTTGTTATGTAGTTCGCACCCCCTACTGGTAAAACATAATCTTACATTATTTATATACATATATCATATTAGGGAACGACCGCCTATGGTTTCATTCCGAAATTTGGGTTATGATGTTAGGAATGAAACTTATTTACGATAAGAGAAATTGATAAATTTTTGTGCTTAAGATTAAAGTTTGCTATTTTCTGTATCTTACAGAATACAGAATCAGACCCTTAAAGAAGTAAGTGCTCTGCAATCCTATAAACTGCAATATAAACAATTGTAAAGAATTATGAGGAGTGCCTCTTTATTATAGCTTATAAGTAATTAGAAAATCTGACTCAAAATAAATCTATCCCCGTTTTTCTCTGTCATGTATGAAGGTATAGCCTATGGTATGGCTAAGCCTGTACCATCAAACTTTTGATGGATTTTGGTGTGAGCTGTTATTAGATTCGCCTTAACCCTCTGAGAGGCATAACATATCTGAAGCGGTCTGAGACACAAAGAATTTATCTTTGGTTATACGTGGTTATACTGCTTTCAGTATCAAACAAGCATGGTAGAGTGCAGTGGGCTGTGGTGACATATTGACAGATATAGGTCGCCTGTCAATGAGCATGTATGTACAAGACAAGCATGCTCGCACTACATGAAGTGTTATAAAGCGATACAAACATAAACAAAGATATTCCATAACCACGGATTGAATGAGAAATTACGATATTTTATGTCAAAGTTTAGCATTCGGGGTTTTTTTTTTAAATGCTACGTCATTTATTATTTGAATTAACATATATGTTTCAAGTCAAGGCACTTATTTTAGGATATCTAAATAAACCATTTGGTAAACGTATCGTTAAACATTTCACTTATTGGAAGATAATTATCTTAAAACATCAGAAACAAAAATTAAAAAGTTTTTTATAAAAAAAAACTTTCAGTATACAATTAAATAAATTCAAATGCGACAATGCCGACGCTTTAAGATACAAATATCTCTTTAGATGGAGAACAATACTTCCCTTTCAAATAAATAACGTCCAAAATAAGTCCGGATGCAGAGAGGCACCAATTAAAGCAAAATGAAGATGTATGTATACCCATCTATTTCGGTGAAATTACTAACCAAAAGCGACGGGCACTTCCAAAATTATGCTTAAGCCAACACTCCACTGCAAACGGATAGGTGACGAGCCGTGAGGTCGTTCTAAGCCGATGTAGAGCCGAAGTAAAAGACAATGCCAGGTTTGTCACATTGTTCTCCACAGCCCGAGTAAAGGTAATACACTCTTATTACATTATGAATTTATATATAAAATATTAAGGACAACTTTTGGCTGTTGATGATTATGATGATCTTGGGGCAGGAGCGAACATGCACTTTTAGGCAAACGTACCGACTGAACCACCCCTTGACTGCCTGGTGTTGCACTAAGCACTCGGCTTCAATTAGGTAAGTCAAACTCAAGCTGCTTAACACAACCTTAAACTGCTTAACTGCTTCTTTTAAATCATATTTTTTTCTACCTCGATACAAATACCCTACCACGAGAAACTTATACAATACACTCAACGTTTCAGGGTTAAGTACGGATTTTTAGAAGTATATCTAAAATTTCCATGCCAGTTCCTCATCGTGGGAATCTAAAAATAATTCAAGCTCCGGATGACAATCACTTACCATCAGGTCAGGCGATGCCTAAGCTGCCAATAATGGATTAAAAAAGCTAGAAGAAACGCAGCTTCCACGGATTTTTGCCCTTATATTGACTGCCATCGTTCGTTCCAACCGAAGACTACACTTTACTATCATAACTGCTATTTGATCTCCGTACTTTGATATTGCGTAACGTTACCCATAATTGAAATGAATCAATTAGTTACAATGTGGGTCAATCTGTTGATCTCCCGCGCTATTAATAGGCGGTCTAACAGCTGTAGTTACTCCTAACTGCGAGTAGAAGGTACTGAGGGCTACTAACAAAAAGTTTAGATAACATAAGCAAAGAGAATATATTTAGATTGATACGATATTTTCTTCACAGCTAAACCACAAAACTAAACAAACATTTTTACAGAAACGAATAAAAAAACACTTCATTATTACATAAGCAAGTGTTGATAATTGTAACCACCTCCAAGGACTAGCGGTTAGTCTGCTCGCTTTACATCAGGAGGTCGCGGGTTTGTTTCCCAGCGGGGTCAAACTTTGTAAGACTCGGTTTGGTTGGTAGTAGGGCATTTTCAGAGCCCGCCTAGCTAGTGCTTCTAATACCATCTTTAGGGTGCGTTTCTACTGACGCGGAGCGGAGCGGAGACGTGCCGAAATGACCAATTGCTCGAAATTAAGTGGAGCGGAGATTTTGAGTATTCTGATTGGTAACTTTTGCATGTCTCCGCTCCGCTCCACTTAAGTGGAAACGCACACTTATCTTAGTTTTGCCGCCAAACAACAATGTAAATACCACTGATGTGTTCCGGTATAAGCTAAGATAGCCAGTTTTTTTATGGCAGAGGTGGCAAACGAGCAGACGGATCACCTGATGGTAAGCGATTACCGCCGCCCAAAGTTTCCTTTGGCCACGGGAAATCTTGGTAATTCCGCTTCCATCTTCAGCATCATCAAGATAAAACTTTCCCTTAACTTAAAGGAAATGATGATCCCGAAGTTTGAACAGACTATCACTAGGTCTTACACAAGGCAACCGCCGTCTTTACCTTGTGGATAGGAGGGTTAAATGTGCCACACGATAAGAAGAAGACTATAGGTCTTACGAATTAACAAGAGAATAGTAACGCTTTTGATTTGAACTAACTTTCAATAGAGGTAGCAGCTAAGGTCGCTACATGCATGGTAATTGCTATGAGTCAGTTCAGTAAGGCAAAATTGCAATTGTTTTTGTCGTTTTGTCATTGTGCGTTATAATAGGAGACATATTACAATGGAGCGTAATTTGGGGTTGTTTAATAGAGAACCATTGTTCAAAGAGCCTTCAAAAAGTTACATTATTAAAAAAGAAAAAAAAAAGGTATCTTGAGTTTTCAGGACTTTGTAAAAAGTTGCCTTGTTCAGTTATTATGCATTGTGTGGCTAGTGGCCAACCCCAGTGTCTGAAGTTTTCAAACCGCCTATAAAGCCTCCGACATGGCTTAACAGATACTATCTATAGTTATAGCAACAGACACCAACGGCTTAACGTAGCTTAAGAAGCACGGAAACAGTTGAAATAAATTTCACTAACAGTCAAATCCATCCAGATCATGACCGTGTCTAGAATCAGTTAACTACGCGATCGACCACGCAAGCCGCGCTGACCCACGACCGCTTCCAGCCACTTAAATCTCCTAATTCTGTGAGCAATGTCGATTAAATTAGTTCTCTAGCGAACAAGATTCCTAGCCTTACTCTCTACATGGCACACTGTGTGACCGTCCGATCCTGAATTCTGCGCCTTCACGTAAATAAACCTTGACTTTGAACGCTGGTGCATATGAAATAACGTGAAACATAAACACATCGACGTCAGACAATCATACGCTCAGTGCCAGTCTAGACGGTCTCCCTTCAGCTATCGTTAATCAATACAATTACAGTACCTTTGGAAATACCTACCTATTCAATTTCGACGCATATCACCTACTAATTCCCTGACTGTTTATAACCCTGATGGTTCGTTTCTGAAAAATGATTCGTTAACAAAGGGTTCTTAAAGGCTTACTAACTTTTATCCTCTCAGACCTTTGTTCAGTAATGCATGTTCTGCATAAACTTCCAAAAAATTCTAACTTTCGATACAAAAATGCCAATCCACTGACCACTTCGTATGGAGAGTTCAAAGAACTTATTTATTTTTAGTGTAATTTAGCTGCACGACCTGCATTAATGAACAAAGGTTTGGGAGGATAACAGTATGTAGGCTTCAAATAACCATTTGTCAAGTAATCATTTTTCGGAGAAACAAACCAACGGGTAATGTACAGTCAGAGAAACAAATATTCGCCAAATTGATCTATCGGTTAAACGTCATCCGTTATAAAACTTTATATAAATAGTGTTTTGGAATGATGCAGGGAACCCCAGATTAAGTACTATGCATAGGTGCTAACATAATCCAAAAACATATTGAGAACGCTCGATAAATTCAGGCATTACCATTTATACTGTTACTTTTTTCATGAATAAATTTATCGACGATAAAATTCTCAACAAGAGAAATTAAGGAGGTAAGTAAGTGAATGTTCGCTTAAATCTGTAAATGCTGCGACTTTCACAAAACAAGTTGCTTTAATTTGATAAGTTCTGTTTTAAATTTATAAAAATGAAGAAATCAGTCGTAAGTTTTTAGGTTAGGGTCGTGATTAATTAATATACGAGGTAACTGCAAAACCTGGTAACTACTCATGAAACTGAACTTCCATCCCCTATGTCACCCCCTTCAAGTTTCTTTTCGCGACAAAAAGTAGCCTATGTCATTCTCCATGGTCATCATCCATCTCCAGTCTCCAACAGTCAGACAGAATTACTTTCGCATTAATAATGCTAATTAGTTTGTATACAGGCTGCTTAGAAAACCTTGTTCAGTAGTCTCATGAGTAGCATCTGCGATTTGCCCCTTTTCGAAAAATACCACTCTGTACATATAACGAAATCCTAGGCCCACAATGCGATGACAAGTTCAGTAACACCTGATTGTTTATGGTCGGTGAGCACGGAAAACCGCGCCAATCCGCACACCTAGCCACCGCCGTGAGTCACACTGAATCATCAGTCATCTCTGAATGCAGTTAGTTTAACCTGAGTGGACAAGGAATTGGCTATATCTGCCGTTTTCCATTTGGAAATCTTTGAATATTCTGAATTCCATTACTCAACTCTCATTAGCTTTAATGCCGGCTTGTTGTGCATTATGCTTACAATTTTCATGGCTATTAAATAATAAGGTGTTATTTACATTACCATGCAAAATAAATAGTTAATTATGAGTCAGCTGAGAATAAATATACATGTATAATTCTTGTGTTAATAAAACATGATTTCTTTACTACGAATCCCAACACAGCGCGGCGTCAACCATGTTAAGTTCAGACTGATGTAAAAAACGATTGACTTACAAAAAGAATGCAAAATTGCCTACTTGTACACATTTATTAGAAACATGTAAAAATTGACATGTAAGAACTTGAATTTTTACTATTTAAATGTTTCGGTATTTAAAGCTGTAAATAAGCAACCCTTTATCTATTATCAATGATCATATTTAATATTAGTATTTATTTTTAAAAAATGATGCCATTTTTCTAGATTTTTTTACCCTGTGAAAATAACTCGTTAAACATTCCTTTTATATTTTAGAAATTGTTATTTTTTGATGTACAGCACTCTAAAGTAAATGATGAGAAACCTGAACAAATAACTTTAACTGAATTGTTGACAAAATAAGGCAATTCAAAATTATTTACATCATTACACTCTAGTTATGTATAACAAGTAACAAACAGGCATACAAGCTACCTACAAACGAAAGGAAAATGCTATGGTTAGGAAACAACAGTCAGGTAATGACTAATGCTAAGCACCATTGCTTGTGACCCTGTTTCCATAATTGCCGAGCTATCCTTTACATAATATATTAACATGTGTAAGGAAATTATTCACTGAATGTTTTACTTTTTCTGTAAGTAATTCATCAGCAACTAGTCACATAAGCTAAAACTAATTTATAATTCCTATAAGGCCTTCCTCTCTTCTTCTTCTCATGAAATGAACAACTTTCCCCAATGAGCAAGGGTTCAAATTCACACAATATGTATTCATTTTTTCGAACTTCTAACAAATCCATCAGCTGTTTATATGAACTAACTAACATAAAATAAACAATTTTGCTGGAAACCTTAGGTATCGCAAAATGGGGTGGCTCTGTTCACGACAGCATTGTTACGTCACTGAAACAGCTGTATAAACAAATAAGTGGTGAAAAAAAAAATTTGCAGCATATATTCTTTAATAAGTAAAGACATTCTCAAAGACAGTTTTATGAATTTATCAATTTGTGTGTACAATGGTGTTGGCGTGGTTGTGAAATATATGTATGTATAGGGTGACATCTTTTGTTTCTGTTAATTGTGGTTTCTACTCATGAGACTGAACTAATTTCCTCAAAAAATTTTGGCCTCTTCCTACAAATTATCAGCTGCTCAACCATTTTTGTATGAAGAGTCTAAGCATTTTTTGTTGCTAAGGACTTTTTCACTTATTCTATATTAATTAAAATAAAACGGCACTGAAGAACCAAGAACCTACAATCAAAAGTATCAACAATTTTTTTGTTAATTAAGACCTCTATGAGACTATGAGATCTCCTTTGAGAAAGTTGCTCAGTTTCATGAGTAGATACCGCAGAAAACGGGAATGAAAAAATTTATTTGCACTCTGTATTCTTTATCTTTATACCATAGCTATTCTGTACATTCCATTTTATTATTTTTATTGCTTTTACAATACAGAGTGATATCCAAAAACCAAGAGAGTTGATGAGTGATGACAAATGGTATTTTTTTTATTTTAAATTAATCTGAATCTTAATTAATAAACTAAATACAAGCATTACATGAGATAAGATGGTATGTATAACTTTTCTCAAGACTGCAGCTGGAAATGTTGATAAAACGGTCGGTAAACAAATGTATCTACAACTGTACTTGGGAAAGGTTTTCTGTTACCAAAACAAAGATGGACTGTTGTCTGCAGCTATGCATTTGATATTAAATATTCTTGATTCATTTATTCATTGTGTGCAACTTCAACTAAAGGCTTTGGAAATAACAAATTTATTCCAATAAATTATAAAACAATTTACTTAATTAGAAAATAAATGAACACTTTTAGTGTGTTTTCCCACCATATCTACACATACTTACATCAGTAATGTTTCATTTGCAATTCTACAGCTAGTAAGAGATTGTATATTTTTGTGTTACAATAACTAAGTAATACCGATCAGAAAACACAGGTATAAAATAATAAGTACACACAGTAAAATAAATTGAACATGCACCTCCAAAACTCTGCAATTCTTAACCAGCATTGGCCTCATCTTTATAAATCGCTTCATAAGGTCTTTGGCATGACTATTGTCCAAGTTGTATGAGCCTAATTATTGACTAGTTATGTGAAATTATTCAAGCTATTGTATCTATTGAAATAATGATTGTAAACTTTCCTTCGTTTGTCAAACGATTATCTTGAATACATACACAAAGAATTATGATACCCAGTAATTACTTCAGTGCTTAATAAAAATAATCCCTTTGTTTCAGCTTCTGTATCAGTAAATCCTAAACTCAAGGTCACTAAAGCATTTCCTCCAAGATTATCTTGGAAATTATATAAAATATCTGAACTACACACAAACTGCGATAGATAATCCGAGAATCTTAGCGATTCGTGCACTAGTCCTCCCAACTGGGCAGTGCGACCGTTAGTTCTCAAACGTCGTGAATCATCACAGAACGCAATTAATTCCATTACCAGCGTGGTAGTGATGAGAAAACTGATGTTTAGAAAGCTTACCTTGTAGACATCGCCGTAGGTCCCAGAACCTATCCTTTGAATGAGTTCATACTCGTCCTGCGGATTGCGACGAGATATATCCGAACTCAAAACACTGCCACTATGCGCCATAATCACTAAACAACACTAATATAACGTGTATTTACACTTTCATCTCATTATTCACATAATTACTAACACAAAACGTTGTGAAAATAATTATTTTTGTAACACAGAACTCGAACTCGACATCTCCGACTGACGTTTTGGCAGTTTTGCCACTCTGCCCATTTTGTGGTGTTGCTATATTAAACGCAATGAAATTCTACCAAAAATGTCGCATTTACACATCCACACACGCACTGTCATACCAGAATGAAATTCGCGCTCGTCCACTTGATTTCTGAATGAATAAGATCGTCACACACGGGCGCTAGACTGTGCTATTTTATCGTAAGATAAACTATCACTAGCCATACAAATAAATGGACCATCATACACGGGCGTGACGGGCGGTATGCTATTATTATTATTATTTACCCGTGTCCCCGGGTTGTCTGGAAGAAATCACTTTCAGCGAGAAGACCGCCCATGTTGCACCACCACATATCTTTTTATTTGTTTTTATAATGAAATTGTATTTTGTGTGCAATAAAGACTATTTATCTTATCATATTAACAATGCAACTAATTAATTTGCTCGTTTGGCGCCGACTCAAAATTACTTAGGTATACTTACATTAGATTAAGAACTTAGTAATTAAGGTTAAATAAAAAAGGTTTATTATTTTTTGCTTTTCAGTTTTTTCGGTGGTTTAATTTTTTTGTTAAAAAGCTTTTATGATTTTTTGTCGCTATAAATCACCCCTATTTTCCCACCCTTAGGGTAGGATTTTTTTCCAAAATTATATAGGACCAACTTCGAGGTATACCCTATCCAATAAAAAAAGAATTATCAAAATCGGACTACTCTGTAAAAAGTTATGCGTGGTCATACATAAAAATATATACGCGTCGACTTGAGAACCTCCTCCGTTTTTTCGTCGGTTAATTAATCAGGTTACAATGATCCATTTATTTATTAATCAGATTACAAATATTATGCTATACTGTTTTATCTTAAGATGTCACGTGATACTGCGCGATACGGAAATCATAGCCTACGATATGACCTTGATATGAGCGATGTTTACTTGTTTACGACGCGCGGGGGTGTTGAAATACAGGGTGTAACATTCAAGGAATATTTACGGAGGTGATTAAGCTTCTCGAACTGATTACTCAGGATAAGCATAGCGAATCGGGCCCAAAAGGGAACCTACTTCAAAACTTGCTTATCAGTATTGCCTTGATATACAAACGCGATTTATATAAGTTTCACCGCAGTACTCTGCTTTGACCTTGAGATATTAAAAAAAGTATCATAACTTGGAAACTATTAAAGTTAGAAACTTAAAACTAATGCGAGGTTCTAGGTAATCTTTAGATGCATGTAATATATTTTTTAAGATTTTTAGATCAATTATAAACAAAATTATTATAATTAAAAAATATATTTTTTTATTTATTTCAGTGTTCCCTACGAGGTCACCGAACGCTTACGCTTTCTTTTAATATCTCAAGGTCGAAGCAGAGTACTGCGGTGAAATTCATATAAATCGCGCTTGTATATCAAGGCGATACTGATAAACAAGTTTTGAAGTAAGTTCCCTTTTGAGGCCGATTCGCTATGCTTATCGTGCTATACCCTTTGGCATATTCAGTTTTTTTTTATTTTGGAACAGCCGTACTTTTTTTTATCTGCTGATATCGTAAGTTGAAATAGATAGGAAAGTATAGCGCCCGTGTGTGACGCCCTTTACAGTATTCTTACAGTAAATATAAGGTGCTACTTTATTAGTGCCCGATATCTTAGTCGGTGCTTCTACTCCTGTTTCTGATCAACTTTCCCCATGGAACCCATAGTCAAATCGCAAAAAAATTTTTGGACTCTTCACACAAATCGATCAGCCGAGCGACTAATTTAGTATGAAGTCCAAAAATTTTTTTGCGATTTGACTATTGGTTCCTTGGGGAAAGTTGATCAGAATCAGGAGTAGAATCACTGACTAAAATATCGGGCACTAAGCACCCTATATAATCGTAAAGTATGAAATTGAATCTGCGGAATCTACGTCATTCTCAGGGTGCTCTAAATTTCCGTAAACGACGATGCGCCATCTAAAGGTAGGTAGGTATTCTGATCTTTGCATTGTGGATAATGTTGAGTTAATGGAAGTTTACAAAGAAGTTTTATAT
This sequence comes from Coleophora deauratella, assembly GCA_958295455.1. Taxonomy (NCBI): domain Eukaryota; kingdom Metazoa; phylum Arthropoda; class Insecta; order Lepidoptera; family Coleophoridae; genus Coleophora; species Coleophora deauratella. The sequence continues at coordinate 5,973,728 of OY282412.1, forward strand.
CGTCGCTCCGCTTCTATGGTGGTTTTGCCGCGCATGGTTTAAATACTTATCTCTTCACTGGTATGGTTTTGGACTTCCCCATCCAAAAAAATATTTGAATTCTTATTATAAAGTTGGTTAAATCGCTGTTATAATTGAAGAAGTCCAGAATATTCTCTTCTATCCGATAGCATATTAATCCACTTTTTTGTGCCGTAAAATGTATATGAATTCAGGAGGCATTAGATTACCGCTTCTGTCGAAGAGCTGAACTGTCGTCCTAACAGCAAGAGTTTTGTTAGCAGCTTACCTACAGTAGATGGGACTTGATGGGACACACACGGCAAAACTTTACAAGTCTGAGGAGAGATACTAAGCTAAAAAATAAAACCAAAAGAAAATTGTTAAAATGGTATATTTATTACAATCCAAATACTCCCTGCCGGCGGCGGCGTCCGCGCTTCGTTACAAAATTTGTTTAGGTATAGCCGACTCAATCAATAAACCTCGAACGCTCTACTATTATTATATAAAATTATATATTCTTTTGGTACAATCCATTTAAGTGCACTTTAACAACATTACGACTTAAAACGTCAAGGCGAACTCTGGGTTGCGGAAATTCACAATTTCCTAAAAGAGGTACCTCAGCTTACAACCAACTTAAAAATTGATTTACTGAATGTTTAAAAAAAGTTACATTAACATTACTATAAATGATCTTGACCACGTAGTGTAGAGTGTTGGTTCAGAAAGATTGTCAATAAATACTATACAACCTATAAGAAATCAGATAGCCTATGATACACGTCACATGAATATCAGATAAAAATATGAAATATGTATCATGCCTTTGATTCCCTAGAAAATGAAAGAAAGAAGTCCCTATAATACTCTTTCAAAACATTCAGCAAGTCGTTTTAGTATTTGGTCGCATGCAAGAAGCAACAAGCTTGCTTCTCCTTCTTAAACCCACTGTAGGAAAAGCCAAATGCAGAAACTTGTGGACATATTTGTCTTTGATATTTTTAAATACTAAAACATGTTAATTTTATACAGGTATAGTAAAATTGGTGGAAGACCTGTAAACTGGGGCGACTATATAAAATACTGAACTTTCCCAAAAATACAGTTACGCACGTTTCATTATATTGTTGCTTCATACAAAGCGATAAGCTCATTAACCATTTTCGTGTGGTTCAAACATTATTTTCTGAGAACCGAAGTATTTTTATTCTGAAAGTACTTCAGCAGAATATATAGAAGCCCCAGTCAACAGTTCCATTCTAACATCTATTTTGTTTCACTTTACAATTTATCTTTCGATCTTGATGTGGCAAATGGCGTTTAGTATACAATACATACTATTATGCTATGGATTTCGATCTACTCTCACGTCAAAACGGTAGGATACGATTTTCCTAAAAGAACGTATATTTTTTACAACTACAAATCAAAATATTGTTTTTGGTCATTTAGTATTGTTTATGTAATACAATCAAAAGCTTTTTTCAAAGCTCAGATATGAAACCTAGCGTTGCATTCACAATGCTATTGTAATATTTAATCAATTTGCAGAGAAGCATTGTGAGCTAGTAAAATGCAAGTAGGAACACATCTTATGGTTGAAATTAAAAAGAAGAGACGAAGAAATTGATTTTCATACTAAAAAAAATGATGATATGCCAAAATAAACATGAGATATCTAATTTTGAATAATTATTTGGAAATAGATATGTATAAACAAATACATGCAAAAACACATTTGTAGCAAAGCAAAGTTGCCCCAAAGTTCCGCTTAAATTTTTTGAGAATCAACTTGACGTTCGAAAATTGAGATTTTTATTCGTAAGTAATTATAATAATAATAATTAATTTATTATTATAAATAACGTTTTTTTTAATATTTCATCCACCGATTTTTTGTACTAAATGCTAGAATATTTACAGAGAAGTAATCAAAACATTTTTTATTTATTTGGTAAAAGCGACAAAATAAATGTCTAAAAAAAGTTTTTGATAATTCAGTATAGGGTAAGAAAAAAAGTGTTTTCTCTCCTAGAACCAAGGATAATTTGTAATTTGACTCCAAGCATGCTTTGGCACTCACCTCTCAAACGCATAAATCTATTAATTTAGTTAAACTTTTTTTTTCTTTTGTAAAGTGGAAAACGCAGAGCAATTAGATAAGTATCCTATTATTACTTTCAACACATTTACAAATTTAACCTATTAAATCTATGTTTTCAAACAAATATACACACACAAACAATCTATAATATTAATGCATGATAGTGGAAAGAGATCCTGCCATATGTAGTGTCGATTCTGTGTATGTCAAAGAGTAAGGAACAGTTTTAATGCCGTTAGAGATTTCCTGTAAAAGTTCGGGAACGTCAACAGGCTGTTCAATATTAACGAATTTGGTTTAAAAGGAACGTACTAAGCTTTCCATAATGGAGTTATGTAAAAGACCCTTAAAGTTTACCTAACAGAGTCCATTTACCGGCCGAATATTGAGAATGACGTATAACTGAGGTCGTAAAAATGTCTTCAAAATTAGTAAACTCAATATTAAGGCACAATGTTCTTTACTCAATGACTTTTAATGTAAATGAAATACAACAATAATATCTAACTACTATATCGGGTCTATTTCTATTTCAATATCAAGCTATTCAGCGCAAATACAGCAGTTTGTTTTGTATAATTTAACTTTTAAGTTAACCCGAAAACCAAAGAAATGTCGAATATTAATTTCATATTTAGAATTTCTCATAGCAAATTTGTGTGCACCAGTCCAGCTATGGAAATAAATATGATTCGTATTGAAAACGTCATATTTTTAATTTAATTTATTTTTTTATTTATTTCAGCTATGTGCTCAGTGCTCACACACCCCATTTCTATTCACTAATCAATAATATTTAATAATTATCATCTAATCAAAATACATAATAACCAACATCGAAGAATTAAATCTAATGGTAATATTCATGTCCTAAATAAAATCATCCATTGCGCCAAGAGCTTACCAAGGATAAAAAAATACGTGTCAAAAACCTCCAACCGACCGACCTTCATTTTAAAATTACTGCTCTCGTGAATAAATAACTCCATTTTCCATCTCGCTCTAAACATACTTAACGCAAAGTTACGTGAGCAAGATAGCTTTATTACATCACTTCTGGATATTTTGCGCCATCGGTACTAACCAAAGAGCTTTTATACCTGCTAATATCTATATGAAAAGATAGTATTTCTTTCTTATTCAATTGTTGGAGTAATAAGTGGTCAATATTTTTAACAGAACAACAAGAGAAGGAACTTGACAGGAATTCGACAATCTTGAAAAAAGAAAAATACAAGTAATATAGTGTCCAAAGATGGCGGTAGTATAAAAACTCCCTGGGCGAATCAAAGCCTTAGTTATGTCTTGTAGCAACAGATGGCGCTAGTGTCTATGAATAGGGGATTAGAGGAACAAAGTTATTCACCTGCGTCCCGCACGGGCGCGAGTGGCTCTGACCGGTGGCGACACCTTGTTAACTTTTACAGTACTTTTATTGACTTTTGCGGTAGTTTTATTGACTTTTCCAGTAGTCTTATTGACTTTTCCAGTAATTTTATTGACTTTTGCAGCGCCTTTGTTTACAGCTTTCTTCGCTTTGCTAACGACTTTCCCTTTAGCGCCGCGTTTCGTTTTGGCGTTGGACTTGTTTGAGCGGTTGCTTTCAACAGAATTGACTCTGCGGTCCGATTCAAAGGAAAAAGCGGGGATTATACTTTTCACTTCGGACGGTGATAGACTGATTTCAAGTCGTCGCCTCCTAGAGCGTGTCATATGTGTATTTTGCTGAGTTTCTATCTTTAGCGGTTCCAGTTTGGGGTTAGACTTACTTTTCTTGGCTCTAACGATTTTCCTAGTTGGTGCTTCAACCTTGTTTTCAGCGCTCTTGGACATGCGTCCATTTTGTCCCTTTTCACGCAAAACGGGTTTAGTTTCTTCGATTTTACGTTTCCTAGTCGTGCGTGTTGATATAGTCTTCTCATTTTCTATTGACTCCTTAGTCTGTCTCATTTTCTCTCTCTCTTTCTCCTTGTCTTTATTGCTTTTCTTTCTAAGCGTACGTTTATCTAGTTTAGGACTACTCTTTTTAGCTTTAGTCTTTTTGTTATCTACTCTCTCTGTCTGTCTGCTTCGCAGCTCCCTCTCACCATTAACTTTAGCCTCTTCTTTCTTTGTCTCAACTTTTCTTCGCTTCTTCGGCACAGGAGATTGTTCTTCCTTTGATTTTCTGGATCGAGTTGTCTTAGGGAATGCAACTTCTGTGCCATCTAGGCCTTGACTGCTCTCTATGTAAATATAATCGTCTAGCTTAGACCTAGATTTGGAATATGTCTTTTCTACAGGTTTCACCGAGGGTATATCGTCCTCTTCAGTGTATTTTGGTTCTACAGCTTCGTTGACTGGGGTATCTTGGGTGTTTGCCTTTATGAGTTCCACGTCATTCTCTATGGAGTTTTTGTTCATCCGCTCTTTGAGACTGTTGATGGTGTCTATAAAGGAGGTCTCCTGTGGCTCGTCCAGGTCTATGTGGATCTCTTCCTGGGAGGTGCCAGGTTCGTCACTGGAACTGCCTTTGCGTTGCTTGTTCTTGCTGCGTCGCTTGTATAGGTCCGCTTTCGTCATGTCCTGGAAACGAAAGGTAGGGTTAGTACAGAGGTACAGAGCGAGCAGTGATACCCGCCCAGTCGGACTTTGAATATTGAGGTCCTACCATAACTAAATACCTAGACTAGTAAGACTACTAGGCATTTGAGTTACTTTTTACCATCTATCAAAAACAACATTTTGTTCTAAAAATTTTTGAAATACCTAGACGTGAATTCATAGTTATTCAGCGTCATTATAGAACTCATTTTGTGATTTTTACTAATAAAAAAATAAAGATGAGATGGAAAACAAAACAAATTTCTTTTTTTTTTGAAGTTTCAGTAGGAGAGTAATTTTGTGAACTTTAGCTCATAACTTATTTTTGATGCAGTCATGTAGCCTATTTTTTATTTTTATAACTCTATACTTATGTTTAGCGAGACTCACAGAGAGTTGAAAGGCGGTGAAGTCGCCAGTAGTGACGCCCAGTGCTTGGAGAAGACCTTCGTCTGTGAGCCGCCGGGAAACGTCCAACGCCAGCAGGTTGTCATGTCAGTCGGTAAACCATATAGGAGGCCTTATAGGCGGCTTGAAAACTGACACTGGGGTTGGCCACCACAACCTCCACCAATACGGACTTGGCCCCCGTGTGTGGAGTATGGTCTAACCTTCCCGAGTTATGGCAGCAGTAGCATGGCCTGCAGTGGGGACGACATGTGTAACGAAACTTACAGAGAGCTTGAAGGCCGTGCCTTCGCCAGTGGTGACGCCCAGGGCTTGGAGTAGGCCTTCGGCTGTGAGCCGCCGGGAAGCGTCCAAAGCTAGCAGGTTTGACACCAGCCGCTTGCTGTCTGAAGATATCTTGTCCCAGATAGGACCTGGTGAAGACATAAACAATGATAGGAATATACTTCCAAAAGGTTTTATTTTATATTGAATGCAAAATTTTATAAAAGTGAAACAGAACAAAATAAACAAAATTTTATAATAGTGAAACAGAAAAAAAACAAACGCTTCAGTTATTTGTATCGACAAAGCCAATGAAAAAAGTTTGAAATGGCATAATTTTAAGGATATCCAGAAATCCAGAAGTTGTTTTATTATAAGAAAGTTTAGCTCACTTCACTGAGCTTGACACTGACCTTCCATGCTATAGGCGCCGCTGCGAATGCGGTCCATAAGGGCTGTGATGGGCTCTTTCCGGGACGCCAGTGCGAACGGAGCTTTACCGCTTAGCATGCAGTACTGCAAACAAACATAACATTTACTTTGTGATATGTTGCAAGTTTTCGTAGAGCGTAGAGAGCTCGGAGGTGAATAAAAGGCAGCTTACAGGAACATGATGTATTCGGTTCCAAGATTGGTATCTAAGAGCGAACGAATTACTAATATGATGCATAACTTTTATAAAAACTTATTGCTAACTCAAGCAATACGCGTCACGGTCACAGTATAACTATACTCATGGACAAAAAGTCGACTCAAGGTTTGTTGCACGACTTTTGGAAAATTAACTCAATCTAGCAAAAAAAAACTAAACCAAAAGTTCAGAAACTGTCTGTTTACTGTTCATGATTTTAGTTTGGTGATTTTCTAGTTTTTTTTTCTTAGTGTTTAGCAGTTTTGTAGACTGAGTTATTTTTTCAAAAGTCGAGCAAAACTCCCCCTTGAGTCGATTTTTTAGTCCACCAGTGTATGCAGTATGTATCTTGAGTCGATTTTCTAGTCCACCAGTGTATGTAGTCAGCAGTTACAAATCTTGAGTCGATTTTCTAGTTCACCAGTGTATGTAGTCAGCAGTTACAAATCTTGAGTCGATATTTTAGTCCACCAGTGTATGTAGTCAGCAATTACAAACTGACAGTATTAGTTCAGTAGTTACACTACAACTTGTAGTAATTACCTTTGGGTTACCTTAACGTTTAAATTCCCAAATATACAATTTTTTTCTGAAAAATATGAAACTATATTGGGTACCTAATTTAAAATAATAACAACCGTTAGAATACCTCTGAATGATACTGAAATAAAATAATCCTTTATCAATAACGTACCGTTGTACACAAAAAAGGCGCGTCGGTAATCTTCGTTCGCGCAGTCAACAACAAACTATCGACGGATACACCCGAAACAATCAACGTACGGTGACGGAAATTACGGAAATTAATTGGAACGTGTAATGGTGTAATGGTGGATGACAATGAAGCTACTTGATTGGTCCATCAGTTTTAAAATTTGTCTACTGCGCAGGTACACCCATAAGTCTTATTAAATGTGTATAACTGTAGAGTTTTGCATAAAGTTTCTCAAAATATTAAAGATCATTTTGGTGATAAGACTGATGAGTCACATTCGCTGAGTTTATTTATAATTAATGTTTATAACACCTGTATTTAAATCAATATTCTCTTAATTACTCATGCATAAATATTATTGTAAATAATTTTATTTGTCTAAACTGTAATATTCATATGCTATCATGTCACCTACTATTTAATACCACCTGTGATGACGACTGTTATTATATTACGATTATATTATATAAAGAAAATAAACGAACAACAACAACAACGGCAACAATCCACCTGCCGTTTCATATCCCTGCTCTAAATGTGGAAAAGTACGTCGCTCTCGTATTGGCCTATACAGTCACCAAAAAAGATGCCTTGCAGCAGACACTGCTTAAATCGTCTGTCAGACGTGTAAGGCCTATGATTATATTATAAAAATAGTTAGTTATATCTGGGACAAATCACACACGGTCATCTGGCCTCAAACTAGGATTCCCTGTACTATGGGAACCAGAGACTGATATACATACACATATACATTCAAATACATACATATATAGATATAATACACTCAGATACAGATCAAACAAATCAGCTCATCACAGAAATGTTTGTCCTGGGTGGGGATCGAACCCACGACTCTCGGATCAATAGTCAGGATCGCTAACCATTGAGCCACCGAGTCTGTCCGAAAAAGAAAATAAGGGATAATACTCACGAATATAACGCCGAGACTCCACATATCACAGCTGGGCGTATAGCCGGGGGCAGCGTTGCTTCTAGCTCGCGACAGCACTTCCGGTGCCGCGTACGGTAAGCTGTGGGGATAAATATATTGCTATTATCGTACGGCTTTTACTGGTGAGAAGCTTAATCTTATCGAGGCAAACGCCGTTTATACTTTGTGATAGATACGGTTAAACTGTGCCACATTATAAGAAGAATCTTAAAGCGACCGTTTCCGTGCTTTGCAAGGCACGTATAGTTCATTCCAATCAAAAAAAAGCAAAAGGTAAACAAACGTAGTATGCAGATGACATTGATATGTGTCAGTTCCGTAAAGCCGTTGGTGCCGGCTGCTATCGTTAGATGGCAGTCGTTAAGCCATGTCGGAGACCTTATAGGCGGCTTGAAAACTTCTGACACTGGGGTTGGTCACTAGCCCCACAACCTCCATCAATCTAGACTTGACCCCCGAGTGTGGAGTATGGCCTAACCTTCCCGAGTTATGGGAAGAGACCCGTGCCCCTGCAGTGGGGACGTAATGGGTTGTTAACATATAAAACGAACTAATATTGTTAATTACACACCCAGACACTTTTTATAAAAACTCCCGAGTTATTTGCCTACTGCTACTTCCCGACTTCTTCTTTTATGTGTTGGAAGGAATTTCTTTGGACCCGTCGCGTCGTTTCTACTCACTCCGCAAACACTTCCCGACACGGCCGGGTATACGAATTCCGAAACGTTTGCCGAAGACACAGAACTATGGAGTTTGCTTCAGCGACAAGAGTCAGTCTCTTAAATATCAGACGAGTTCCGAGCGGTAGGAACCTCGTACTAGGTAGACAAAAAAATGACGTTCGAAAGGTGCACACTATACCTACTGCGAATAAAACATTTTAATTTTCATGTACCTGAAGCAGGGCGTCATCATGCGCTGGCGCTCCTCGCACTCGGGCAGGCGGCGAGCGAAGCCAAAGTCCACCACTTTCACAGTGGCAAGGTTCAGACGACAGCTGGTCAGCAGGATGTTCTGCGGACAAATTATACATCATTATGATAATTAGCCGTTGTTATGCCATAACGATCGAACTGACATAAAGTAAGTTAGGGATATCCGACGAGATAGAACATGTTGTGGTAATAATACTGACTGCTCCTTCGCAATGGTCACCTGGTAGCAGAAAAGAGCCCGCCCCTACCTATACAGGCACCTATACTACTGCTCCTTATTGCGTTAAATACGGTATTTGACTATACTTCATTCCAATCAAAAAAAAAGCAAAACGTAAACCAACTTACTATGGAACTGACACATGTCAATGGCATCTGCATGTTTGTTTACCTTTTGCTTTTTTTTTTATTGGAATGAACTATAGTAGTCATTTGAGCGACTTTTTATGAATTGTCAAAAACGATATTTTGTTCTGAAATTGTTTGCACTACAAGCATGTGACGTCACAGTCTTTGACGAACATATTTCGTGTTCCGTATTAATATAAAATTCTAAATTAATGAAACATCACTCGAGTAAGTTATTTTTGCAATTGTAGGAGAAATGCAGTGAATACAATTTATTATTGATACTGTCAAATACCGTATGACAATTGTATCCGACGAGAAACAAAACATATTGGTAACTACTGCGCCTTAACTCTTAATTGCGTTAATTATCGCGATAATGTCATATTTATATTGTCATATTATGAATAAGATAACATTTTGTAAGCGAGAACGATGTCCAAGACAGAGCGAGGTGGAGGAAGAAGTCAAGAAAAGCAGGATTAATAAAACTCTGGTAACAATTTTTAGTTCTGGGATAATGTCGAGTGGCGACCGCGCACCGGAAGACGTAGCGTAGGCAGACCTCCCACTCGGTGGAGCGATGACCTGGTGAAGGTTGCGGGATGCCGCTTGATGCTGGCAGCAGAGGACCGGTTAGTGTGGAAATCCTTGGGTACGGCTTCTTTCTAGCAGTGGACATATTTTGACTGACGATGAAACTAAGTTGTTTTTTTTTACCCTCAATTGGTAAGCCCTTGGCAACATCTCACCTGATGGTAAGTGATGATGATGCCGAAGATGGAAGCGGGCTTACCAAGATTCCCCAACGCAATGGGAAACTGGCCATCTTATTTTCATGCCGGAACACATCAATGCTGTTAACATTGATGTTTGGCGGCAAGACTTAGATAAGATGGTGGTAGCTAGCCAGGCGGGCTCAGAAAATTGCCCTACCTCCAACCAAACCGAGTCCTACAAAGTTGGAACCCGCCGGGGATCGAACCCGCGACCTCCTGATGTGATGCGAGCAGACTAGCCAGCAGACCACGGAAGCGATCTATGGATGGAGATATGAAAATAGCACCATCTTATGTGTGTGAATGCCCCACTCACCTCCGGCTTCAGGTCGCGATGCACCACCCGCCGGGCCAGCATGTGCTTCACGGCCACCGCGAGCTGGGCCAGCAGCCGCCGCGCCACTCTCTCGTCGAGTCCTCCCCCCAGAGTGGCGGCTAGCTCCCCGCCGGTGCATAGCTCCGTCACTATGTATGTGAATGCCTGCGATAAGGTAAAATGGCGGTTATAAACGTTATGGTATTATCAAAATTGGTAAATTCTCAAACGAGTTGGATTGCGTGTTTATATCAGAATTTTAACATGCACGCTCAACAAAGAAGACATGTGATTTTACATTGGCATGTATTTAAACGCATTTTAAAGGAAATAACAAATACAAAAATTTATAGAGCAGTGTAAAAAAATAGTAAGAAATAAGTACACCTTTCAATATTTTGTATTGCGTGTTTAATAGATATGCTAAAGAAACTTAGTACCTACATTTGCAAGTAATATTAGAATTTTATCATGCACACTCAATAAAAAGACATGTCAATTTTTTTACGTTTTAATAAGTGTATGTATAGAAATGTGGTAGTCTACTCACCGTATCCGTAAACACTTCGTGCAGTGTGATGATGTATGGACATCCCTGACACGCCTTCAGCAGTTCAATCTCTTGCTTCACGTCTTTCTTTTGCGTTGAGATTATCTGTGGACAACAAAAAACAATATAATTTGACATCGTATACTCGTACTCATCGTAAATAATGTACGGGATTATAATGTTACTATCATATAACTGCGAATCATTACTTATAATATTAATTAACTGGATATTTCCTTTAGGCTTCTTAGACTTCATCCACGAAAATAAAGTACGTGATTATTATATTACTATCAAATATCCACGTAATATTTGTTCAAAACTCTCACTGGAGCTTTTTCGAATAATGGATTCTCAAATCAGCTACCGGGGTCACGCAAATGAGTGTGCATCTGAAGGTACAGAATGTTTATAAAATCAAAAATACAAAAAAAAAACAATATTTATATAATGTAAATGATGATGAATTGCCGTACAGTTAAAAACTCACAACAGACTAACACCTAGGCATAGCTATAGCAGGGACCAATACCTATGTATTAAAAAAATTCATGACCAATGATGGGTAATCTCCATACCTTGACAGCGTACTCCTTGCCGGTTTGCTTGTGGATGCATTTCCTGCAGACCGAGTAGGAGCCATCACCCAGCAGCGGAGTGCTAAGGTCCACCGCGTACTTTTGGAAGAAGGGCGAATCCTGTTGAGAAAAGGACAATTATTATAAAATAGTAAGTTAAGGCCTTCACGGAATAGATGTATTTTTAGCTTGATATAATTGAATACACCTTCAGGAGACCACACACTATAGCTACAATGTATACTGTGACAAAATAAACATTACAACTCCCATCTGTAAAGGTGCTAAAAATATTCAATTGAACATCATGCTTGTCTGATGACATCCATTGCAGAACATAGGCCTCCCCATATTGAGTTTAGCACGATAAAAATCAGTACAATTTATTATCCGGACGATCAATACTACTTCTTTAAGCCATCTTCTTAGCGAATCGATCCTAAAAGCCTTTAACATTTTTGAGAACCAAAACTCAGCCATACGGACAGCGCTGTAAATATGATAGCAAGATATATGACACTAAAGTGAAAACTCAACCAATATTTACCTTTGCGACCCATCCCTTGAGCTTGTCGTTTTTCTGTCCAGTCGCCTGCATCCAAATCTGGTCGGATATTATGTTTTCCGAGAACAGTATGCTTGGTGCCACGTATGAATATCCTGAAAATAAGAAAACTTCATATAAGATGGCGAACGTATGTTTAAGGCGTTTAAGGGACTAATATACTATCTACGATGGAAATAGTGAAACGTATTTTAATAAAAAGTTACTAGGGCGCCCTGGAAAGGCTGGTCAAGCAGATTTAATTTTCAATTTTGGTTCCAGTTCATATGGGTGAGTGTGCGGTACAGATCCCAGCAATTGCATCCCCACTAACAACTCATAAGGGTTGTTAACAAAGTAAACTGTCAACATCTTGTGAAATGTAAACTTACCTAGAAATACCTTGTCACCCTGGACCTTCATTATTGGTGCACTGACCTATGAACTGCTTAAGTAATGACCTACGAACATCTTGTGAAATGTGATCTAACCTAGGAATACCTTGTCACCTTCTTGGACCTATGAATAACTGATGCACTGACCAGCTTGAACAGCTTGTGCACTTGACTTATAAACAACTTGTGTACTAACCTATAAACAGCTTGAGTACTGACCTATGAACATCTTATGTACTGACCTGTAAATAACTTGGGTACTGACCTATGAACAGCTTGTGTACTGACCTAAACAACTTGTGTACTGACCTATGAACAACTTTTGTACTGACCTATAAACAACTTGAGTACTGACCTATAAACAACGTGAGTACTGACCTATAAACAACTTGAGTACTGACCTATAAACAACTTGAGTACTGACCTATAAACAACTTGAGTACTGACCTATAAACAACGTGAGTACTGACCTATAAACAACTTGAGTACTGATCTATACACAACTTGTGTACTGACCTATAAACAACTTGAGTACTGACCTATAAATAGCTTGTCGTGGTGCTTGGGCGCATGCGCAGGCGAGTCTGTGGGCGGCATGCGCGTGAACTCATCCGCAAAGTTGCACGTGTCCGCCGCGTGCGACAGTTGCGGCACAAACGGCGCGGGGATCTCGCGTCTGGCTACGGCTTCCCAGTCCAAGTTCTGTTGGAGACAGCACATATGATTTGAGGACATGATTAAAGTTCTTGATAAAAATTTACCCACCAGATGAAAGTATAGGAAAGAAACGCATATCCGTTTCCAATCCAAACATCTGCCTACGGTACCCAGGAAGTGTAGGTGCTTTATCGATTCTGGGAGCTAAGATGTAAGAGAAGCCTTATATGACGGTTAAAGCGATTCATATCTCATAATTCTCGCGGAATACCGCTACGCTGCTTATCGATACCTATAGAAGTAAACAGACATCTAAATATCATTGGGCTTCACCTGGAAGAATGGATGTCTCTTCAGTTCTTCGGCGTCTCCCTCGCCGCCGCCTAACCGTCTCCGGGGCTCTTTCACCAGCAATCTGTAAAAGATTAGTTTATCATTAGTTAAACATCCCCCACATCGGCCAAGTGTTTTAACTGGTACCAATGTTTGGAACTATGCAACCAGCTTAATCCGGCAACCGCTGTATTTGTAACAGAGCTAGATTTGTCAATAGTTATCCTTTCTGCGACAAATTGTATCCAGCCCATTAACATTTAAGTCTTATTCACTATCTGATGAGTCTATAATCGACTCTAATGGGAGGTTATCGAGCAACTGACAGGCGATTAGGCGAATCCGTCTTTCTGTAAATTCGTTGAGATTTAATAAACTCCCATGTGTTCACACTTACGCACAGTACATTTCAAGTGCACGTGCGTTAGAAGTAGCGTTATAAATTGCGTAATCCTTACACTGCTGTAGAGTCGGAATGATAAAAATTCACTAATGGGTTATTTTAAGAGTCACAGAAATATTAACGAACACAAAATATTAACATAGTGAATTTCGCCATATTTCAAACTACGCCATCTACCGATACTATTCGGAAGTTTCGAGTACTTACTTCTTAATGAAGTCCTGGACCTCAGGGCTGACATTCGGGGGTACGGGATAACTACACCGCACGATGCGTTTCGTGATCTCCTGTTGGGTGTTCATCTCGCCCTCAACGGTGAACGGGGATGCTCCGGTGAGTAGTTCATACGTGAGCACTCCGACTGACCACCAGTCGACGGCCTGTGGGCAAAGAGAGGACGCAATTAGATTTACGGTTAACAGAAGTACAGGACATGGTTCGTCATCTCTTTCTTTTTTTAGTAGCCAATAGCCATTAGCCATCTTCGGTCGAACCAGCGCCACCAAGTCGACTAGGAGTCGAAGTGGTCGTCATAACGCCACCAAGTCGACTAGGAGTCGAAGTGGTCGTCATAACTAATATCGGGCCGATCGTTTATACAGACATTATATCGCATTAAAGTGCAATTAATTAGAATATCTACACTTCTGAGCATTTAGCAATCAAACTATTTCTTGTAGTAACAAATTAACGTAGTATCGATCAGATAATTGTCCATCTATCTATCATAGCACCTCCTTGGATGCTGTTTTCTCACCTTGGCATGATACTTCCACAGTCACTGGCATAGAATATTGCTGGATTTGTCTTCGTTACCCCAAACACTTTATAGAAACTTTGAAACTGATGTGGGCTATTTACGATACTATGTAATAAGGATAAGGACTTATGTTAAACTAGAGGTGACCTCTCATTTGAGAAGTAACAACCCGTTTATTAATGTCATTTAATACATACTAATCTCACATGCCTCAAAACGTTACGTATGCAAGTTCCAACCGGTAGAAACTAGTTTTAAATCGTAGTCATTTCCAACACCTTTAATAAATAAAAACTATAAGTGTTAATATTGATTCTCTTCGCAATACCTCATATCACAGTCTCTAAAGAGTACTACACACTACCAGAAAGTAGTTGCTTACATTACATACGTACAAACAATTAACTATTTTACAGTTTTCCTCCGATAACTTCCGACGAGCTCCGACAACGCCCGATCACAACCGATTACCTTCTTACTACACGGACACCGGCATCGTCGGAACCTTGGCGTCTATTTTAATCATGCCGACGGTACACAAAACCATACTGTGTTGGTATGTATGTATAGTATTATTTTACATAATATATGAGCTTGAGTTTTAAACACAAAAGTGGAAAAAATATTTTACCAAAAGACCTTTTAAACCTTTTATTATTTGTAAGTAGAAAAAAATTCAAAGTTCTATTAGAATTGGAGCTCTATAATTCCAAGAGTATTAAAAAAAATACACGATTTGAATGTGTCTATGCCTGTTACTACCAATTACGATGGTCCTCGTAAAATTCCTAGAACTCTTATCCCTTTAGAGAGTTTGCAATAACATAAATTGAAAACCTAGTGAAAAGGTTATCCGTTTTAAATAAATTTTAAGACATTTAGGCGATAAATACTACTCTCATTTTCATATAATATACACCTATACCTCTTCATACACCTTTCTCACTTTACCCCTATCTGTGGTATTTCAGTAATAGTCATCGAGGTGTAATAATAAATCTTCCATACCACTTAAACCCCGACTTTCTAACAAAACACAAATTGGGCAGTAACGAGATGTTGCTTTACGCAGCACGGGAACCGAACCTTGAACGTGATAAGAGGCGAGGCCGCGTCTCTCTAGGAAGGTCATGCTCATTTGGAGGAGGCGGAGTTTTTGTAAATTCTGAGATTCATTTTTAGAATCCAAATGTCAAATGTTACCGAGAAATAAAAATCCAGGAAATAGTCTAAGCAATTAAAAAAAAGCTACTGTTTTAAATGTATCTTTTGTCAATTCGAATTAACTACACTTAGCAGTGCAGGCTATACATCCAAAAAACACACCCACCATACAGGCCAAGCCCAGCGTGCAGTCAATGTGTATTATTTTGTAAAATGGGCTTTTTGACAAGTAAATCTTCTTTTTTTATCTTCTTTAAACAGTACCCTTCTCTAGGACAGTCTGGGAAAATTAACACACAGATTATTTCATTTCGACAAACCTGTTCGTTATACTAAATACCCGAAGTATTCCACGAAATATTGATCACATTTCGTACAATGCTCGAGTTATACATATACAATAGGGTATTTGACACTATCAAAATTAAATTGAAAAATATTACTCACTAAAAAGCATTTCTCCTAGAATAGTGAAAAATGTTACTGGACTGATATTTTTGTTCATTTTAAATTTTATATTAATACAATCAGAAAATAAGTTCGTCAAAGACTGTGACGTCACATGCCAGTAACACGAACAATTCAGAACAAAATATCGTTTTTGGCAGTTGATAAAAAGTCACTCAAATGACTAGTAGTTAAATACCATATTATACAGTATTTTACAGTGTATTCACGTCTCCTATTAATATGTTTTCATTTATTAAAATTAAACCAGTTTTCCTGTTCGTTTAATTCTCTAAGTATAAACAGCGAACAGTTCCAACTCTTATCGTCTGGCACTAAAACACGATTTGGACTTTCCATACAAAACAAACCTACATCAGCCGATCGATTTCTAAGTTTTTTTTAGTATTAACCATAAATTGCTTAGTGTGGGTCGCGACCCCCTGGGTAGTTGCGAAGCCTTTCTAAAGGGGTCGCGGGAAAAGTAAGTGGTTACAGGTCCTACACTGCAATGAAAAAATAAGATTTCAGTGAGAAGGCTGGTCCTGCTTATTTTTTAACAATTTGTCAAAACGTGGTTCTATTTTGGGGACGTTTATAAGTAAACAATTTTCTAATTGAAAAAAAATTATAAAAGTAGTCGTTCAAATCAGTAACATTTTGTATGTTTATGGCCCTAGACGAGTCGAATTTTGTAATTTATAAAGGAGTCTGGTATTAAAAAAGGCTGAAAAACACTGGCCTATAGCATCTAACTACATTACTAGTTACATAATCAGTTGCTTATTTTAATTTTAAGCAATTGAGTTCCTTATTATACATTTATTTTCGTTTCTGTTTTGAATTATTTTGCTTATTATTATGAACTACATATTTGGCCATATGTACAATACGTCAGTGATATAAAGTACATTATCCCTAACTTGCTTTATGTCATTTGGATCGTTACGGCATAACTACGGCAATTTAAGAAAGTACTCAGCTGAAATACACTATGATATCAAACAAAATAACAAATGAATTAACACCATTACATATAAACAGTTATTAAACTTGTGCGAGCGCACGTATGTGCATTGCAAACGATTTAATCTGAAATAACGTACAACACAGTAAAAAGATATTTATATAAAGTTGTGTATATCACGAGACGATACACTCCATCTACATATTATATTATTATCGTCTGTCATTCAAGTAGATATGACACGTCGATTGATATAATACGATAAGCGTTTTTTTGTTAACTCTTTACATACACATGTATTATATATGTGATACTACAAACCATTTTTCTGTAAGGAGTTAGGTAGGCTAATGGCCTTGCTTCAACACTAGTAAACTAATTATAATACAAGTAAGAAAAGTAAACATTTAATTGTTATTTTTAACGAAACCAGGTTAAGTAATACTCCAGTGCTAATGTACAATAGAGCACACGCACTGATTCTACTAAATAATACTGATATATAGGGGGATGCAAATATTGTAAAAAGGTGTATCTTGGGGTTTCTATTCATAGTAACAGCTTTAGTTTTAAGACTTATCGATTTAAAAGCTGTTTAAAAAACTTATTCCAGCCTTATTTTTATATTAGTTCAGTTTATCAATAATTTTTACTTTTACGGATCCAAAGAAGAAGAATCTACATCCTCTCTCAAACAGAGCTTAAACAGATGCTAGTTAGGATTACCGGCTCTTAGGCGAATAAAAACTACATGGCACGTATTAACAATAAAATTGAAAAAACCAAACACATTTAATGAAAACAGACATTACTATAACCCAAAATATAGGTAGTGTAGAGAATAGCGACCTTGTCCGATGTCTGGGACATTTCGGTTGAAAAACAGAGCAAGCATTTCATGCAAATAAGCAAGTAGATTTCGCGACATCCAACTTCAACCTTCAAGGTAACCGCTTTCTAAATATTTTGTTACCTTTTTATAAGCCTGCTTAACGAGATGGACGCAATAACTGGTACAAGATAAACCACTACGTTATACAGAAATATACAATATTGAAGGACTTACAGACACGCAAATTTTATGAATGAAACAACAAATCAAATACCTACTTCAAACTACTATTGGAGGACGAATAATGTACAAAATAATATTTATTTTGATGTCACACAATAAACATCAAATTAAAACCAATAATGACTTAAAAATAAACAAAAGAATATCCAAGTCCAATACGATACGACACGATAATAAGGAAATATATTGTGAATAAAATACGGTTAGAATCATAATTAGGTTAAGTGCGCCTTGTACAAAACCATTAGAGGACGGAGGTCAAGAAATAACCCCATTTATACGGGCTGTAGCAAATTCAGGACGAACAGATATTTCTTTGCATGGATTTTTTGGATGCAAACGGAGCATCGTTTTAGACGGAATACTCCCAGTACTGAAAATAGGTCTACCAACTGACCTCCATTTTCAGCACATTCATAATTATTTATTGCAATCACAAGTACAATGCGGCGGCTTCCTACAATTTTCATAGCTTGAATGAAAATTATCAATCCACCAGGTGGAGCAATTCATACACTCGAAAATCTTTATTTCCCATCAATTGTGACGGTCATCTATTTTCGGCTTCTACGCTTGTGAAAACTATTCAGTACTATTAACGTACATGAAGTCGAAAATTTCTTTTTAGAAAAAAAAAAACAATTACTGGGGAAAAGTAGATCGGTTTCCAAAGATAGGGATCATACACAGAATTTTGTTAGATCCTGTTTATGAATCATTCATTTTATACAGGTTGTTAAAAATTGCGTTTGAAATTATAAGAGGTTACTCAGAATCAAGTATAGAATTATATTTAAAAAATCCGACCTACCACTTCTTTTTCAGTTTTACATGCGAATTCTTGATTTACTATTCATATTTAGTATGGTAATCTGAAAAATAATAATTGAAGAGCGAACTTTTTCAATGTTTCTCCTGTACTCTTTACTTGATTCTGAGTAACCCCTTAAAATTCCAAACGCCCTTTTTCAACACCCTGTGTATACTGTACCTACATCTATCACACACACACATACTCACTACGAACGATCGCATAGTAACTATAAACGTATAATACGATTATTGTAACCAGACGAATTCCGGAAGTCAACAACGGACTGCGACGAATAGAGTCAAGTCGCGACTTCCCATTTTATCCGGTTGCGATTTTGTTTACCACTGTCTAGGACGCATTCCGCAATAAACATTGACACGGTCATTCTGCACGTGTAGTGCAGTGCGCACTCCATTTTCAAGTAATATATTAAAGTTAATACGAAATGCTGTTTATTTGTCCATTATTCATAGTTCCAAAGGCAAATTTCACCTAAAATTATACCAAGTAATGAACCAACAAATAAATGAACTGTCTGCGAGTATCTTTAAACTCTACTTAGAATACCCATATGAAAGAATACTAGTACACTCTAAGAAAATTGACTGAATACAAAATTAAACAAGAGCAAACAGACTGGCAACTGAAGAAGTTTTTTTTTTGATGAATGAAAACAATTAAGACCAAATTCAGGCAAAAAGGAAAACATTCAGGCTAAAAGCAAAAAAAAAATACCCGACACGGCCCTTGTTATAACTATAAAGGCAAGGTTAACCTTCCCGTGATATGAGAAGAGAGATTTTTTGTTAAAACGAAACAAAAAACTGCAAACTACTACATTTCACGTCTTTTAACCAAAGAGATTCCGCATTAGCTTGGTGTTTTTACTGGTAAAAAAATATAATTAATATTCATTATAATTCAAAATTAAAGTAAACATTCAGATTTGCGGAAAATATTTCCGCACGAGTAAGTAACCACGGCAACCTCAACCTTTCCCAATTAAACTTGAAACTCCTATTTAATTGAGTATTTATATATTTTTCTCGGAAACTTTCATTTCATCGCAGCGAGCTGCCGATGTCGAAACGTGCTCTAAGAGGTAAAATATGGTCGTGGCGTCGCAACTTTATCTGGTCACGTGTATCCTCGTATATACAGGATGTAACGGAAAGTTGTGATAATACTTCAAGGTTGGGTTTTATCCATCAAACTGAACAACTTTTGTTCTACAACTTTGTTGAAATCGCAAAGAAATTTTCGGACTTTTCATACAAACTTGGTTCGCCAGCTGATCGATTTGTATGAAAAGTCCAAAAAAAAATTTTGCGATTTCAACAAAGTTGTAGAACAAAAGTTGTTCAGTTTGATGGGTAAAAGCCAACCTTGAAGTATTATCACACCTTTCTGTTACACCCTGTATAATACATTATATAAAAAAAAATATTGGTAAATAATTACATAGCTTCCAAAGGTGGACTACCCCATTTTAAGTAAATGAATGGAAAAAAGCGTCGGTAGCGCAAAGGGACTTGGACATCCTAATTAAATTAAATAGCTCAAATCCTAGCCAATGCGCCAATCGTTAACAACCCATTACGTCCCCACTGCAGGGGCACGGGTCTCTTCCCATAACTCGGGAAGGTTAGGCCATACTCCACACACGGGGGCCAAGTACAGATTGGTGGAGTTTGTGGGGGTAAATGGCAAACGCCAATAAGTTTTTCGAAACTCACGTATATTTTCATACCGATTACATTAACAGTGTTTAGGAAACCATCGTGAGGACACCTACATATTTGTTTACTAGATGTGTGCGAAGGTCGCGTTGCACACGTGACCGTGGGTGATGCTAAGTGCAAACCGGGCATCCACCGTTTATCCCTTGTGATAGCACAGTTTTATATTCGCCATACGTTTCGTGACGAGTTAATGAATTTTCATTTAGGTGTTTATATAAAATTTGCATAACAAATTAAGATAAGGCCATACTCCTCACAATTATTGCTGCAATATAATGGATCACTAAATTATGGATTGTGGAGAAAACTACACTTTTGATTTAGCTATTCCACTGCACTCGTAAATTCGCAGTCCGACTGCAGCAATACAATAAACTTACACAAAATGTATGAATGCAAATTATTACAATGAAAAGCCAGTTTTCCTTCAAGCCTATCCAGGGTCTTATTTCGAAGCGTGCCTAAGAAAAGTGCAATTTTTGTTTGCCATTGACCCCGAGGTATTTCCTTGTTATTTCCCGATATGTTCACAGTAAATGGCAGTAGCCATAACCCTAACATTCGCAAACATTTTCTAAATGTCATACTACTTAAGCTTACTCCTTATAAGTATTTTGTACAAATGTCGTAAAAGAAGTTAATCCTGACCTTCTGACCTTTCCTTTTCACTTTTCACGCATTTGCTCACGAATTCTCAACCAGTTTTTTCCAAAATTCCTCTTCAGCACACGTAACGTATTATTCGAATGCTAATTTTGTGAAATTTTATGTCGTTTTCCGAACAATGCTTATGATACCATTTAGGGATTTTACAATACCGAACAAAGGTCAGTTGATTACAGGATTAAAAATTTTCCCGGGGTTTCAAAACTAATCCTACATTTATACAAATATCAGAATAGTGCCAAACGTATCGTACTTTAGATGAAGACAATTGGCATGGGACGCTGTTTTCGTATTGCAACTATTTTGGTCCATAACAGCAGCAATGTAGACGTAGTGTAGTTGGGAGCCCTCCGGTCGCTAGGGCAACTGAGTTTCGCAGTGAATCAGTCTAGGCAACCCACACCCTTCAAAGCCTCTTGGGAGATTCCACAGGTTTCTGAGGATGTTTTTCTAGTATGTGAAACGTTGAGTGTACAAGTTCCGAGTGGTAGGAACTTTGTACTAAGTAGAAAAAAAATACGATTTAAAAGAATGCGTATTGTAGCATCACGTATGATTTCTTCCCAAACCATTACTGCACTCTATGCCACTTCGCATTTCAGACGACATTTAAAAATCAAGGACGTATCGAGGCCAAGCTCACTGCACAGCGGTTCGCGTTGTCGCGTCCTTATGGAACTGCAAGGGCAAGGGCAAACATCCATTGTTCCTCGCACTATTGAGGATGAGACAATAATCGCAATTTTTTCGCTATGCTTGATTAAATAAGATTTATTACAATAAAATGAAGTAAAAAGACAGATGAGGAAGCAAGATCGAGGTCAATGAAGTCGCTGAGCTATCAAAGTTACAAAAAGCGCTATGAAAATAATCGATAACTACAAAAATACGAAGGGGAAAAAACAGTACGGTTCCCACATTTGAGCTAAAAATATAAGCTCGCCTTCCACACATGACTGCGGTATGGTATGCGTTCTCCAATCAAATTTCCTACAAAGGCATGTACGACCGTGCCTATGAATTCTATGAATTCTTGAGCAGTCTCACTAACCAGGTTCTCAGGTTAAATATTACAAATCGTACACTAATTGAATACGATTGAAAGGAAACAAAGAAAATGAGTGATTCAAAACGCCTACATTGTCTAAAACTTTTTTTTTTAATTTAGCTTAACAACGAATATTACAATTTTCGTCTTGACCACAATGCAAACTGTTCAATTATTGGTTATTTAGAGCGTGATTTGTATAGTAAATATTTTGTGAAACGGGGTCGATAGTGCTGACGACAGTCTATTTAGCCTTTGTAAACAGAGTCTAAGTAAATCAGGAGGGGTCGTCTGGTTTGTTCGTGTTGTTACGTCTTCGATAGTTTACCGCCCATCGTCACGGTACGAGTGTCCTTTCACGTGAAGCGTGGAACACGGTAACACGTGACACGCCCGCACTCCGCAAGTCGTACACAATCACGTCGTATGTAGAACACAATGGGCAAATGGTTTAATTTTCAAACTTCGAAGGTTGAATGGGCAAGGAAACTAAATTGTAACAACATTGTGTTGTTATGTAAGGCAAAAAGAAATGTAAAGCTGTTCACGTGTAAGTTGCTTTTTTTTACAATATCACACTATTTTTCTTGTCCCTGAAAGCGAGAGAGTAGGTACTTGAAGTATGCATAAATAAAAACCAGAGGTCTCGGGTTCAAATCCTGGCTAATGTACCAGTAAGTATATTTTTCTTTACCGATTGCTTTAACGGTAAAGGGAAACATCGTCAGAAAACCTGCACATATGATCGCTTTGCACACGTCCGCAGGTCCTACTTAATGCCCTACACTACACGTGATTGCGGGGATAGGGCGCTTTTATTGTCATGCGGGTTTCTGCCCGCATGCGTGCGGCGTTTCCAAAACGACCCGCGTGCGTGTGACACGAATGACATTACAAGGGCCCTAAAAATGTACTGAAACGATAGGTTGCGTCGGGCAGAAATCCGCATGACAATAAAAGCGCCCATACTAAGTACGACACCCTACCTATTACATAAAAAAAAAACAAGGGTACAGCCGCCGTCTATTACTTGGGCATACCTTCTGTAAATTGTGCCCCAAAATAAGAACAAGAACAGTAATGTTAAATCTTCATTTGTTATTATTAGTTCAATTCACCATATCACTAATCTGCCCTCATAAGAAATAACGCCGCAAATTATATGGAGTTTCCGTATATTTTGCGGCCTTCTTCCTTATGAGGGGGGCAGTACTAGTGTACAGGTGAAGAATACGCACACAAAGAAGTTGGTTGATGTAATTATTTTTATTGTATTTTATTATTTTTTGAATAATATAAAATTTTTAATATTAGTCTAAATTTGCTATTGATGACATTAAATAAATGTATCTCAATATATGAACTGGCTAGTCTAGTGGTTCGTAAATAATACTAAGTAGATATTTCACTATGAGTATTGCCACAAGCCACGACCTTCTTAAAACGTCCTGAAATGGAGGTCTTGAGACAGACCTTGCGAATTATAAAGCAAATTATTTTAACTTGGAGACTTCTATTTTCAACATTATTACTGTAATAGGGAAATAACAAGATTGTTCAATGTTACGCATAGTTAATATAATAAGCTACAAGTAGCTTAGCCCTAATATACATTACATTTGTTGAAACATTCAACATATCTCATAGATAACGAATTTATGATTCAACTATTTTCAATTATTTTATATTCAAATTGAAAGTGTTTGCAACCTTTGTATTGCTTAGATGAAAGACGAATGTAATTGAGATTGGCCTCGCTCTTCTTTCTGCATTATTCCCGGAGCGCATACTTGGTTTCTTCTTCCCCCAATTTGGCCTATCCTGATCTTTTTAAAGTCGAGCTCTCGAAATCTTTATCAACGACACGACACTTAACCATCGCAGTTTGGGTCTACCTCTCCTCCCTCGACGTAGGTTTTAACCTAATTGAATTTCACATTGTAAATACAAACAGACTGTCTCCTTTTAGTCGAAGCCTTAACTTTAATATTGTGTACTGCTGACTAGGTGCTAGCGGCGAATTGTGACTCAAAATAATATTTTGGACATTTATTTTGTAGCTATTAACAAGCAACCCATTTACTGAAACAACTACATTAATTGACCACAGAGACCGCTTCTAAACAGCCACAAATTGAAATCTTCTAGACACGTTTGTCGATAACATTATCGATCGAGTTGCGCCATCGATACTATACTATCGATTCAGCGGCGGTCGGCGTCTCTACAGAACGACAATGGCGAAAGTTTGGTTTCGCAATGTCATTTACAATTTTTTCGCTGGTTTAATTTATTACCAGTAGAGGCTTGCGACTTTGCTTTTTGTTAACTAGTAGTTGTTGCTATTTCCGGATGGATGGAAAGAAACTGTCTGATTGATCTCAATAGAAAAAATTCTAGACGTGATAACGGGTGATACTTACCGCAAAGTGAGGCATTCGCTTATCCCTTAGGATATTTTTAAAGTTAAATAACTTAGATACGCAATTGGAAGATCTTACTTCGCAAAATTTTGTTTTTCGTATGAATACTAGGTAAGTAAACTGAATGTCATATTTTTTAAAGGAGTAAATATTAAGGATTTTTTTACAAAAAGTATCAAAAGCCTCGTCGGACTTCACGATCCATCGATCATCTAATGAAATGTGGTTATCGTTATCACCTAATATTTATATTTTATCAATCATTTCAACCTCCTTAGTCACTACAAATTTAACTCGCAAGAGTAAATGTTAATTGTCAATTATTTAATACTTCAGTTTATTAAAGTGTCGATTGAATTATCGTGTCCATAGCAATCAAGTTAAGTAACTACGAATACTCAACAGCATAATATAGAGAACGTCCACCGCAAGTAGTTAAATTACTATAAAACTTAAAACCACAGTATAAGGACATTATAAAGTATAAACACTCCCTGCCTCACTCTGAATGCTATCTCACCCCCCCGTGTGTGACAGTCTAGCTAACAATAAAGACAATGAGGGCTAATTGTTGAATCTCGATTCAACCCCAGTACATCACGCACACATTTACATGTGTACAAACATGAATGTCTATGTAGTAAACAATGGCATGAAATTTGTATGAAGTGTCCGAGGTGTGGTTAAAACACAATTTGAAGTTGCAATAACCTTGAGCTTTGCATGTGCTATTATTACAATACAATGAATTAAGAAACCCGCACCGTACAACTCCATTTTAATAATAATTCGCAAGTGTACCAGATATTTTCACGATGATTATCATCATCTCCATCGCTCTGCTGGAAAATGGCCACTGTTGAGCATGGCCTCCCCTAAATAGGGTCCTTATAAGATACATGAAAAATATTTAAACACGGCTTCCAAGTTATTTTAGGACCCTTCATATTTCAACTTAGCACGATTCTGAGTCACATTCACATGCAACCGGCAGCTTCCTGATCATCAGTCCAGCTGACGGGATGCCATACAACATCAGGTTTTCTATCCTACAATTACCACTCGAGAGGTTAAAACGTAACTAGCCCACCCGGCGGGAAATCATCCAATAGGTACTAGGTCTTCCAGACTACTGTTGCCACTCGAGAAACCTGCCCATTGCAACTTAACTTTTTTATTCTAAGGGATATTTCTGTTACTATGTATTTTTCAACGAATCTCATATCTTCAGATCAGTAAATCCCGTTTGTTTTTCTTCTATGTAAATACCCTACATGTGACCACGGGTCATACTTTTTGCAGCAATAGGCAACCGCCGCCGTCTATTCCTTGCGATAGTACAGTTAAATTGTGCCACATGATAAGATCACAACTATAAGATGTGATACTCGTACTTTTCATTTCAATTTGAAGAGAGGTTGAAACTCAACCATCCTTTTTGTTTACAAATAAGTGTTGGGGGCCAAAATGCGACCGATTCCTCCATAAATCCATTAAATCAATCACACACGTGACATAACACTGCAGATCCCGCAAGTTCAGGGTTGCCAGCAGGCCTGCCGCCGCCGCCGTCACTGGGTGCCCCACTGACCCCGATCCGCGGCCTCGCGCGGTAGGCGCGACGCATGAGCTACGATTTAGCGCTGTGAGGCTCCATTTGTACGCGATAAAGGTTTTAACAAGAGATATTCCTTAACATTAGAATAATTCGGGCTATGATAAGTAAGTACAAGACAGCGGAGTCCAGTTCTCAAGATAAAACCGTATCTGTTAACTGTTAGCACTGACTACTGACTGTCAAGAGTCACAGCCATATTTTGACGTATGGGAACATAATCAAATATTTGGAAGCCCAGGTCCGTAGATTGATGGCTCTGCGCAAAGGGCAGTTCAAGTACCTAGAGCTAGTCGAATTTTAAAAATAAGGACGTTAAGGCGCGATGTACACTCAATCTGAGGAGGTTGATGCATGATAATATAATATCGACCGTAACGCCACTCATTTTAAGTTCAGATCAGTGTGGGTACCGTCGCGGCGGTTACGTCAAGGACGAACGCAAAATTCTTGAGATTTCGATGTTTTTATTACTTTTCTTAGGTTTCAAATAAGTTAAAAAAAATCCGATCAAGGCAAACTGAAGGTATTAAAATGGCCGATTTTTGTGTGTTGGTTTCACAATAAACAAATATTTTGTTTCCGAGAGAATTTGCAATTAACACAAAATACAGGGTTTACAGGATATTTTTTTTTCATCAAAGTTTTTGTGATTTTTATGATTCTGTTCAAGGCAATTTGTTTTGTATCGTTTCAAGTATGTTATATATTTTTTTCACGGTGATAGCTTTAAGCATTATCTCAAAAATATGAATTGAATGTTGCGATTTGGCTATACTTAGCGCCTTAAGGGACGATGAAGCATAACTGACTTAAGACTTTCTTAAGACTGTACTTGAAACGAACTTCCACTTCTTTATTTAAAAATGTTGTTTTGAATTTGTATCCTAATCACGAAAGATAATAAATGTATTGTTTGTCGTTTCTTAATCGTAGCATAATCATAACGCAGTAAATTTTGAGTAAGGCAAACTAAGAATTTGTAATTAAGTCTTCAAAAAGTTTTATAGTCTTAAGGTTCTTTTTGGTGGAAAACGAGTGAACTTGGGAAACATGACAGACGCTCTAGTCTAGACTGAGACCTTAAAGACAACATCTCGGAGCCGTTTACTGAGAATTTATAAATTAACTTGAGAAAGCTTTCTACTTTTATTATTTTCTTAGTTTTAAATGACAGCATCTTTACTTTTAAGATTGTTTTTGTTCTTTAATAAGTAAAGATATCTAATACCAGCCAAATTCGTAATTAGTAATAACATAGTTAAAAAAGCCGTACTCTTAGTACATTCCATATTATAACCCAATTGATTTTAGTAAAATTTGCCTGTTATTTGTTATCCCATCTACTTTTGAATTCATTGTATCATAATTGTGTTCTTAGTCCTGAACTCTGCCCTTAAGAAAAAGGCCGCAAAGTAAATGGAGTTCCGTATACTTTGCGACTTTTATTCTTATGAGGGCAGAACTACAATCACCCCACACCAACATTCAACCTTGGGCTCTTACCCGTGCAAGATAGTACGCATTTCGCAAGATCACACGCATCTAAAGGTTAACACTGACAGTTATTTTTGTTACTGTCACCGGTGGTATAACCATCTCGCTCTTGTTTGAGAAAATAAATATCAAAGTGATGTTCAGTTTTGACATCATAAATGAGTTGACACGTTGAAGGCCTTTGTTTAGTTCAAAAATAAAAATTATACTTTTGTTTGAGATTCTACTGCAGAGGATATCATCTACAAATGGATAATTCAGAGTTACCATTGACACGATTACTTTGTAAAATATCTTGAGAAGAATAAGGCAGTGTTCGTCTAAATTGCGATAACTGCCATGAGCTTGATTTAAGGGCCCATTTCTATTGAAATTAGACATATTGGACTCCGATCGCCTAAATGTATCCATTTTACAAGATAGCAATCCTTTATTCTATGATATCAGTCGCTTTATATTTTTATCGATTGATCTAACTACCTGTCACTACCTATAATCATAGAAGAAAGCACAGTCTATAATATCGAACCAGTCATGGGTCATGCATTCTGCAACCTTTCCGATGCATTTGCAAATGTCAACACATACGTTTCAAAACAAATTGAGCGGCCCATGTGACGTCAACCACCACAATATTCCTGTCGCAAACATGCTATTTGACTCTGAAAAAAAGTCAAGCAAGTGTGAATAAAATAAGAAAATTGTCACACGGGCAAAGTGACTGTCATCTTTCAAAGGCGTTCTAGTCTGCAAAGTAAAAAAGTAACGGGAAAACATTATTCGCCATCATCAGTGATAGGTACCTATATATATCGATTAATCAGGTGATTATGGTGTAATTTTTATCGAAATCAAAAAATGAACATATCCATCAGGAGACTACTCCAGGTACACTGTATGTTATATTATTTGTGAATCTTCAAACGTCAGTAAACAAACCATCTGGTAAAACACAATGACAAACGTCATAGAAATTATGGAAATCCTCATATCGATCTTTTATTGTAAAATGCGAATACTCTACGTTTTGGCCTTTAAAACCTTATGTTATTGTTCTATCAAAAGTTTAAAATACTAAAAAAATGTTTACAAGAGAGAACGAATCGGGGGAAAATCGCAAAAATCCAGGAAGTCATTAGTCCTAAGGCCAATGTAATGACAATGATAATTGATTAGCCAGTATTAGTTAATTAATTGACACTTGGCGTTTTACTTCGCCGTGGAGGAATTTTAATGAGATGAAATCAAGCACTGCTCATTTAGTAGGGTTCGAGTAATATGAGGAAAAAGGTAATTAATTAAAAATATTCGAATACATGATACAATTTTATTTGTTCATCCCCTTAACTGAGCATTAAAGACTACTTAGGTAAAGATGTAATGTTTTAAAAACTAGTACGTTTCTCGAGCTTGCCAAAATTCTCGACCTCAAAATACCGTCACGATTCTCCGACTAACAGTAAAAGGATGACGGAGCGGGAAACTTTACTGCCAAAAACCACTGCGAATTAAGCAGCGTACAATTACAAGGTCCGAAGATTTAGCAACATGACGTGAAGCAAATGGGACATTTGATATGAATCTAATTGACAGTATCATCAAAGAATACGAACTATACGTATAATTAAGAGGATTTGAAAGCGATTGTTAAGAAACCAGTCATGTAATGACCTTATAACGTTGTCGTATCAAGACCGATACGTATAGGTATATTAATGATAGATGTTCCTAGTTAGATGACTATAAGCTGATGGGCTTTTCTATATAGTCCAATTTCTTAAACCATTTGACGCAAAGTTCCTTAAAAGGTTTCTCAGCTTCATGAAATAATTAAACATGACCTTTATGTTAGATTTAATTGTGTTACCTTCCATCATTTCACGTCTGCATAGAATCAGAAGGTCATCTCTTAAGAGATGTATGCAAAGCCGAAGGAGAATATTGCAAGGTCGATTATGATTCTTTGTAAGCCCACTTTCAACTTTGACTAAAGACTAAGTAACTGATTTTTTTCTTTAAATATCTTGAAACTCTAACTGGGAATTATTTATTATCAACGTCATGGTCCAAAAAGTAAAACTGAAGATTGCATGACGATTGCAAATTTCAATCTTAACTTCAATCATTCCACCTGAAAAGCGTCTAACAGTCCGTCCATACAAAGATGCCTAATGCTCTTCCGCCATTATGGGTAAACTTCACTACCAGTACGAGTATATTAATTTTTCTTCGACACTGAGCGTGTGGCACAAGTGAACAGCGACTGGTCTCGCTTTACACCACGACCCCGTGACACACTAACCTACATACCGGCCTAACATCGTTTATCATAGTGATTAGTTGCATTCGTATTAATCCGTAGTTTTAGGTGTTAGTATAATGTATTGTAAATATACGTATAATTGATTTGAACGTGACTCTGTTGATTTTACTCAATTGATACGCTTGTATTTCTGGGTCATGCTAGATTGCCGCCCGGTCCTTTAGTTTTCCTTAGGGCACGCGACCTCACTGTAGTCTTGTTTTAACTAAGGTCGATGTTGCAATACATCTTGCATACACGTGGATTCAGACAACCTTATCAGGGCCAGGGCCTTGGCAATGGAAACCACAGATGCAATAATGCATTTTATGCTTTCATTGTAAATGAAAAACGATATGGTTGTTATTTGGTTCCGTGACCAGAATATCAGCACACCCTAATATAATCATAAACTTTGGGGTCCAATAAACGTGAAGTCCACTTTCTCTTGGGTGCAATATAAAAGAAACCATATTCACATCCACAGGTACTACATTACATCCACAGGTAGACATAATCGATAAGTGAAATTGGGTTGCCATTGCCACGGTATTATGGCTAATGAGTTGTTTTCAATGCCACACAAGATAGGGGACAAAGTCAGACTAAAAACGGCTAAATTAGGTTGAATAACGAACGAAGTGAGAGAAGAATAAATGATGGATGATGGTACAACCTTCGAGTTGATATAGGAAATGAATTATTTCTCGGTTGATGTTCTTGTAAAACCTCAAATCTAAATTACGATTTATGTTATGGTAATGGTGGTTATATTTCAGCTATTTATTATTTACATAATAACTTATTGGTCACACTGAAATTGTGTCCAATAGTCAATTCATCTTTATTGCCTTTAAACGGTGACGTGTGTATTGCTTCCATACCAGAAAGACATTAGTAGATATCGACAATAAAGTCAAATCATCTCATACATGATTTGTAGGTACGAGAAGGGATATGAGATTGGCGCAAAAGACCATTTAACCTGTTACAGATCGTAGTCTCGTGCAATTAAAAGTATACAGTCAAGTAGTACTAGAAGGCACGGCTACCCTGTATACTTTTATCTAAAATATTGGGGGCACCTCTCACGGTACTTGGCCAATTCTTTTCGCGTCGCCATCTAGAGTCAGTTGCCGCTGCGCCTGCGCCACTCCATCAAGCCGTTTCACTTTTGCTGCCACTTTCACTACTGTGCCGTTAGACACTTGCCATTTGCGTTTAAACTCTATCTACAACAGTTAAAACTTCAAATTCGCTGTAGCATTCATAGTTACTTCACATAAAAAAACAGTGTTTCGACACGGGAAAATCAACGGTTGAAAAAAAAGTATAGTGAATGGAATAGATTGCCTTTAGTTTTGGCAAAAGATGAAGATGCACGAAAATAAGTCGAACATATCCGAATCGCCAATGGAAGTTATCAAACATTCGTGGCATTAATGAGATACGCCAAAATATTATTGGCTTCTTTGCCAAAAATTAAAGATTCACTTGAAATATTTTTGTTCTTCTCATACTGATTCCGACTCAACATTTTTGAGAAATTAGTATGCGCCCCTAGGGGAAAGATATAAAATTTCATGCTTTTAAAACTTTACCGGTATTCCAGGACGACCCTTTATAACGAAATAAATTATCACTGTTTCAATATTTAGGGAAAACTGGCACTCTTATCAGTTGCAAATTCCAAAATATAAACATACAGTTCTTAACATTAACAAAATCCTAAATAAAACTGCTGAATCATTTGGCATGCAAATTGCAATTTCACACTTCCCACCCGGAAGAAGCATCCGCGATCCGGCTCGAAGGACCAACAAAGTTGCCAGCGGACCGGTCGGTGGCGAGTCGACAGCGTGCGCGTGAGTTCGAAAGTCCCGAGCCGCGGTACCGTAACAGCTTGTGTCATCCGTTACACGGTGAAACGGCTGGTTACGTACAACACCGCTATATTACACCGCCTAGTCAAGTGGGTGGCTGCCTTTACGTGATCTTAGTTTGTTAACTGCTCGCACATTTTGTAGAGTTATACTCTGTTATACCGAGATGATCTAAATTGGTTCTTTTGCTGCCGCGTTGAAGATTTTATTATTCCCACAGCGAAATACGTGGAATACATTTAGGCTTATTATGTATGAGATAATGTGGAAATTAGCATTCTTCTTTCGTATTAGAAATTTAATTTTCAAAGGAAATCTTGTGAGCCACATAAATGATGAATTTTTAAAGATAAACTAGACTGAATATTATAGAATGTTTCAACAAAATGGCCGCTTCATTATCAAATGGAGTTATTCAAGCGCCATAGAAAATAGGGGATAATTTTATTCTAAAATTACTAAATATAGTTCAGGCATTATGAATGGAGTATGAAGAGACATTGAATTTAAATAAGTGGGCGGAAACGGTAGCAGTCTGCCCGGGGTATTAATAGACCTGACCTTAAATGCATACTGAACGTTGATAGCTGTTATCTTTACGTTGATTTCATTAGATACCTGGCTGTGACGTTGATATTTTGTAACCTTGTTAAAAATAGCATACAATCTGCAACATTCGTAGGTCAGTACCACTTGGAGTTTACATTGTAATAATTGTAGAAGTTGGAAGAATCAATCATTTCACAGTGACGCTGAGTCGCTGATTTCATCAAAGCTAAATTAAATACACAATATTTCAGTACAATCAAAATACAGACAACTTCATTCAAGCTAATATTGTTTATAGCCTTTAGATTTACGGAAAGTTACATTTTCCATGCATGATACCTAACATTTCCTTACTGGAGTATTCCTTAACCCTAAGCTGTACACACTAAATATAAGAATGAAACCACAGATCTCATCAACTTCTACGCTCTCCGAATCCTGCAAATATGTACCCTGTACCCTATTAAACTCCGCTTCAAACCCACACACAGCACTGCAACCGAATGAAGACAGCAATAATTTAGTGGAAAGTCGACTGGTCGGTAATGGGGCCGCATTTTTACAGGCGTGCATTTTAAGAGCGCGCAGCGGGCCTCAAATCTGCCCTCGTAAGAAAAAAGCCGTAACTTATATGGAGTTTCCATTTACTTTGCGGCCTTCTTTCTTATGAGGGCAGAAATTGGAATGATACAGTTTGAAAGATCAACCACGCCCCGGGTATCACGTATTTGACTTTCGCTCTTTCACTTCTTTGGTTTTACTAAAAATTTTTTGTGACAGTACTAACACTGATAAAATGAGTTCGGGAGTGGATACCGTGTTTTGGCAAATTCCACAAATATAGCCACCTATAATCAAGACTAGTCAGTCGGATATTATAGAAAACATTGTCATAAAAGGACACTTGCTGATCTTTTTCAAAGCCTTTGAAATTATGAAGAAAGCAGATTTAGAAAAATCGTATAGGAGACTTCTGATAATTTATTAACTGCACGTAACAATGGATCCTTTTGCAACTTTACTAAATTTCTGTATTTAGATAGATGTATATGCTTTTTTTTTATTTTTTTAGCATCAAACTCGTGATGAGTCTTTAACAATGAGGTGTAATATTGCTAGCAGTTTGTTCTTTTATAGCTGTCACATTTCTTTTTCAGTTCCAGAATAGCCCCGGCTAATTTGTGCCAGTATTTTATTGCAGTTATTTATTGGCAACTTTGTGGACTCGGAATGTTTTAAAATGAGAATTCGCGTGCAAACTCATGATATACGGGAAACCTGATACTAACATAACTGGACGATTTGAATCGTCTCACTCTTTCTTAAAAATTATACTTTAAGAGTAAAAGAGATAGATAAACTCCTAGTGTAAGTATTGTAACGGCAACTTATCTTGACATTAAAATTTGTTATACGATATATTCTTTACTTAATCTAAACGAGCGAGGGTTATGTTAACGTATATAATACTAAAGAGACCAATTTATAACCACGTTCACAATTTACAGGCAAAGTAAGAGAACTAAATAAAACCGTCTGCTCGTTTGCCACCTATCATATAAAAAAAAACTATAAACTCTCTAACCGGAACTACATACGGAACTTATTGATCGACGCCTAAACCTGAATACAATAAAATAATGAAAAAGATTTAGAGAAAGTGCCAGTATCGAGCCTCAACTCTTCTGACTATCAAAATTTAAAAATAGAACAGTGCGACCTCATTCCGTACGCGTCAACGCAAGAGGGCGATCGTATGCTAAAATAAGTTAATGTAAAATTAGTATTCGAATACTATCTCTCTCTAAAAATAAAGATATTCATTCATAATCGTATATTCGTACAGTTTGTCTGTGAGACATTTTAGTTACTAGTTTCCTTTATTTAACGGCTACGCTCTGATAAACGTAACATTTTGGCAGCTTTCACTTCTTGAACGGAATTCGCCAATCGCAACTATTTCACGATTGTAAATCAAATAAACTTAGATAAGACTGTTGCAGATATAAAATTGTATGCTTATTTGTTGGTCAAAATTATATCGGCAGTGAAGTAAGTGAATTCGATTATTAACTAGCCAGTAACATACATATTCTGTTTGAAATATAAGCAGATACTTTTGTACAGGTTTTCACGCGAATTGGAACGAATACAAAGGAAACGTCCCAATTTCCACAGGTATCAATCAATCCTTATTGTAATTTTTTTTGACATTATTATGACAAAACTAACACAAGGCATTAACACTTGAGAATGATAATAGGTAAGTGAAAATTAACGAGGACTGTGCCTAATGTTTCGGCAGTAAATTTTGATACTTTCACTCTTTCGTTGGGACTGTCAAACGCAAGTACTTTGCATCACAACACAACCAGTATTTTTTTAAATTTCAATTTGTATCATCGCACATTTCTCAAATTCCCCAATGCAAGGGCAAACTGGCTGTCTTAACCCCGCATAGTGTCACAACATTTGGCGGCGAGACTTAGTATAAGGAGTGGTAGCTAGACAGACGGGCTTAGAAATGGTCCTACTGGATTCCTCCCAAACTGAATCATACCACCAATTCCTGTTGAAGAATGGACAAACCTGCAATACGGCGATAAACAGCTGGAAAGTTCAAGAGAGAGCACATCAAGGTGAGGTGAAGGAAAACGTAGTGAATAAATCGATTTCGTTGAGCAAAACCATTTTTTCCTTTTTGTACTAGAATCTTGAGACGCAAATCTTTCATTTGCCGTCTCAAGATTTGAGCAAGACCAAAAAAGTGAAAAGACTTTTTGCAAAGGAAAGTGCATTTTTGCAAGTCAATTTTTTCACGTAATGGTGCAACATTTAAGACTGTCTGGTCTGAGTACTTTTTCCTGAAAGGCGACTTGTATTTTTTATCTTTCATTCTGGTAAACGTGTTTTTAGGAATCTTGTTATATTCTGGTTTAAATTAGGATGACTAAATAGATGGCTAGATATTTTTAAGATGAATATTGTCTATCAAACAAGTAATATTTTATTTCTGAGGTGAATTTTCAAGTAAACAGAGACGCGATACTTTTACAAAACACGCAGCAATTTATTTTATTTACTTGTAATTTATTTTTACAAAAGATGTATTTGAATGGAACGAATGACAAATAACTAGATGTTGCAAACGCAATTTTAATTGCAGACAATTTCATCACAAATCAGTTTTGTTGCACAATTTGCTTGTACCTGACAAAGACGTGACCAGTTTGACCTTTATGCACAAATAAAATTAGTTATGTGATAATATGTAGGACTTTATGTCAATTTGTTTGTACTTCGGCGTTGATGAACGACAAACATAATATGACAGAAAAATAAAAATAAATGCATTCACTAAAAAGTAAATTAAGAAAATCCCAAAGACAAAATAACGTTCACTGGAATAAATCACATTATGCGCAATGTCATGTCATGTCAAATGTGCCTCCAAACGCGGCGACGCGCGCGCAAGTCACAAGATGGCCGGCCTTAATCTAGGTCAAGCGCTCACCGGGGGTGATACCGAGTTGAAACTGGGACCAGCTTGACTAATCTTAAATACCTGTCATTATGGGGACTTTTGGGGATTCACAGCGATTACGGAAGGCCATACTGTTATTTGCTGGGTTACATTACAGCTCTGTTGCTAGAGTCGTGTCATCTTTATCTGGTGGAGCCCTATTTTTATCAGTCGATATTTGAACTGATAATGAAGAAATTTAATTCTTCACGAATCACGAAAACAGTGTCATAAATGTGAATTATTAGTTTCATTAAATAGAATAATTAATTGCTGTGGTTATAAATGACCAAAATTAACATTCAAAATGGAAGTCTGTTTCTGTATCATTTTGAATTTATAGCGGGTGCCGCAGGGTACTGCAACATCGGTATTGTATTTCCAAAGTCTCGGGAAAGCTAGGCTAAAAGTATATTGATCGTGGAAGTTGCTCAGTCCATATTGACCAAAGCAATTTCAGTCTTTACTAAACATTAATTTACTGTCATTAAATATAACTTTGCCCTCAGATCACCCACATATTCCCTCGCAGTTAATTTGAAGAACTTTACAAAATTAATTAGTATTACTTACTTACTTATGTTAAGTAATGTAAATTCTCTTATCTGAACCCTCAAGGTTTGTTACGCATTGAAGTCGACACGGTTGATAATATGTATTATATTCGTATTTTATGTACTCAGTTACCAGCGTTTTAGTATCAAGAGTGTTTCCAGTACCCATCTGCCCTCATAAGAAAGAAGGCCGCAAAGTATACGGAAACTCGATACAGGGTTATTTTTGGACCCCCCCACCAAAACTTCACAGTGGCTTCTACTCATGAAACTGAGCAACTTTTCCCAAATAACCAATGGACAATTCGCAAAAAAAATTTTGGACCTTTCATACTTCTTCTTCTTCTTATCGCGTGGCACATTCGACCGTTTTCACCTTTCATACTAATTTGGTCACATGATCGGCCTATTTTGTATGGCTATGCCCAATTTTTTTTGCGAATTGACCATTGGTTATTTGGGGAAAGTTGCTCAGTTTCATGAGTAGAAGCCACTATGAAGTTTTGGTGGGGGGTCCAAAAATAACCCTTTAAACTTTGCGGCCCTCTTTATTATGAAGGCAGCTATAGTCTCTGGTTCTCATGGAAAAATGGACGCCTAATTTGGAGCCAGATGATCTTGCGATATTTTTTTGATTATTGAGCTTTAAGTCCAACATACTACTTAACTTTCATCTATTTAACCGATTTCTAAGACGGAGGTTATCATTATCAATTTGACTTGGTATCGTGACAAAGTAGGCTATTTTGTGTGTGTTGGAATGAAAATTTCAACGGTCCAAAATTGCTGGAGGATTTCCGTTTTTAGCGATAAAAACCACAGAGGTTTATATTGTCGTATTTCAGGTTTGTTCTTAGGTTGTCTATAGTCAATTAAACTTGGACCGAAAAGAACATACAGGAAATCACCATTATCACCCATATCAGTCCACTGTTGGATATACGCCTTCATAAGGTGCGTGACTCGTACCAGCCAACAGCCTACCTGCCTCAAAAAACCTTGAACAAGGCACTGCCATACCCCACTGAATTTTATGATTATTAGATTGACACCTGTCTAATCCACAGACCTGGGGATAGGAAAACAGTAATCGATATTTTCAATGTATGGCATTACCCACAAGTAATTTAATAATCATCTTCCTGCCCTGTTCCCAATTATTTGGGGTCAGCGCAAAATGTATTCTTATTCCATTCCCCTCCTCTTAATACATATTTTATAAAAATAAAAAAGTTATTCCTAAGAATTTACATTCATTCTTTCATACCTTATCTATCACAAAAACCTGTTTTATTGCACCTGAGGCCTGGATATAATCATTGCTCGACCTAGGAGACACGTTACGTCACCGTAAGGAGGTTAAGATTCAGTTTTGCGACAAATTTATTCAAAGTTCAGATCATTGCCACTTGTCTGATATCGATGAAATTCTATTTGAACTACATAAAATATTTCATATATTCCTGCTTCAAACACTACATTATTCAATATTCTCATCTAGAGAACAATTAAACGCAAACCATAGACTCCTACGCAAGCGTTCGCTTTCTCTTTCACTCGTAGAGCGTTACGTATGTCTGTCTCTTTCTAGGCAAGCACAATCGCACTAGGTGTGAAGGTGACACGGTAGTGGCCGTAAAATGGCAAGATTTGTTTAGGGGTCAAACTGTAAGAGTTTTATTGCATATTTATTTTATTACCAGCTTGATACTCGTGAACAGAAGTGTACACTGTCGCCTGGTAATGGTAAGCTAATAGTGGATAGTTAAGAATTTTGTTTACGACCTAGTGACAGTACGAATTGAGGTAATAAAACTTAGAACATAATAGGTATGTAATCAATTGAATTTATAGTATTCTTGAAGTCGGAACCGCAGTCTAACTAATGCAATTGGTATCTACTCACACTGAGCTGCAAGTCAAGAACTACGTTTACTCTTATTAGTTTAAATTGAAGCCATAATCATGAAATTAGTTTTTTCATATTTTTCAGTAAGTGCCACCAATATCTGCAAGCATAAGTAGATCACTGTTCATCAGTCCACTTAGCTGGAGGTGCCGACCACATCATCAGTTCTCATCATAAGAAATCATTTTCCACATACGAATAAGAAAACTTTAAAAAAACGGCCTCACCCGACAAACTGTCCACAAAACCGCGCATGAACCTAAATTGTATCTCTTCCTCTACCACCTCTACATTGAGTTATACAGGCTGTTATTTTAATCACGCGCAACATTTATTTATTTCAGTACCAGACAGTACTGAAGATAATTATAAATTGATCAACTTTATTCGTTGTCTCATTATCAACCAACGAACTCTGGCTATGGCTCGATATAAGTTTTACCTAAAAATCAAACACCCTGTGCATTCTCCGTCCCGCTCGCACGCACAGACCGTGACCTACATGCTTGCGACACCGGCCGGCCGCGCTAATTTCGGCACTATCTCCAAGCGCAAAGCTAACCGTACATTTTGTAGGTAAACTGACGCTGGTGCTGGTACTAAAATAGTATACAGTAACTGTAATGCATGGTTTAGTTCCGTATTGCTTTTTTCATAAAATATAAACGATAGGTATGTGTTCACTAGAAAATATACTATTTTCAAGTTGGTGTTACTATTATTATTTCATGAACATTGCTTTAATGAAATAGCATCTCAATACTCAATAGCTTTATTGCATTCCATATTGAATCTCAGAGTAAATAAAGTAAAAAATAATATGATTTAGTCTGAATTAGCAGGATATTATAAAATTTATTTAATTTGTATCTTTATACAGGATGTTAAAAAAAGTGCGTTTGAAATTTTAAGGGCTTACTCAGAATCAAGTATAGAATCCAGGAAAAATATTGAAAAAAATCGCTCTTCAATTTTTTTTTGCAGTTTTTCATACAAATTCTCGATTCACTATTTAGATTTAGTATGAGAATCTGAAAAAAATTATTGAAGAGCGGATTTTTTCAATATTTTTCCTGGGTTCTGTACTTGATTCTGAGTAACCCCTTAAAATTTCAAACGCACTTTTTTTAACACCCTGTATACTAAGGATCACAGACATATCCAGATTAGCATCCGCATTATATGTAAAGAAGTTTAAGAAATCATACCCCAGCACTTAAAAGGAAGGCTCAAACTAAAAATACGCATGTTTGGCAAGTGAAGATAAGACTTTTGAATGATCCGATTAAGCAATAAGCATCCATATTTTCAGACATCCATTACTTAGTTAGTAGCAACTCCATCTTATTAGGTGGCCGTTACCAATCTTTTCAAACAAAATCAAATGTTTCACTTAAAACCGCAGTAGTGCTAGCAGCAGTAGTGCTGTTTCTCTATTTCCCACTATGCGATCCGCTATAGTTTTCACTGTTGTCAATCTGTGAGATGCCGTCTCTGTCAGACTGCATAGAAACAAAAGAGACCAGCTGTTCGGCCGGCGGCGGCGCTCTTACCGGTTCGGCTAGTCTCGTCGCCTCTCGGCACAACACAAATCAGCTGACTGTTATGTTGCTACGGTACCAAAACAGCTAAAGCTGGGCACACACAAGTGTATGGAGACGGAACGGTTAGAAAGTCGTTTCGATTCATGTGACATGTTCGTGCGATCATAGTCGGGTATAAGTAGGTGTGCGTTGAGCGCTCCATGCTTTGTTTGATTTAATAGTAGAGCATGAAGCAATGTATAAGAACATTATTTTCACACAAGTATCCAAAACACTATCCAAGCAAAACTCTGGGGCAGCATATTTTTTGGAGTTGCTTTACATATTTTGCAAAAACATTTTTATAATCTAAATATCATATTTGGTTGTAAGTTAATTTAAAGGGAAATCCTTGCCAACATTCCATTCCTTCCTTCCTTGGTTGTAAGTACATGCATTTAAAGATCAAACCTTCCAAAAAGAGGAATTCATTCTGAATTAAAAAAGCACTACTAGGCTAGTACTATTAAATAATCTGTGGTTCAACTGTCAACTCAGGAATTTGGTGGTTGACAGGAGATACTACTTTTATCTGGTGCTCCCACTTCAAACCACACACGTTATCATATTATTTATCAATTGCATACGGGGAATTCCGTTACCTCAAACCGCATGGGGCATGTATGTTTACGTTCCATCAAAGTTAGTAAAACTACTACAAAGAACCTAAAAGGTTTCCATTGCTTTAAATAGTTATAGCAACACACGCAAAAGAAGAAGAGTGTTGCGAAAACCCAAACAAAACTGACAGAACCATTAATAAAATGTCAGTTAAATGATAGCGTAGGTGTTAAGTTTCACCAGCTGACAATTATAAAATAAAATTAATAAATACATATTATACTATGTCTTGTTAGGCAACGCATAATTTTGAATAAACATGGTTAACCGGTTATTCAAAGCGGCATTGGAGTTCCGTTATGTACTTCACCGAATCATTTACATTACAGATATGACCTATTATATATAACCTCCAGAGCTGCGCTTGGGCTACTCAAAGTGGTCCCACATTCAAAGCCAATGGGCCTTTTGTCGGTATTTGCGATCACCAACCATAGTCCAGTAAATAAAAGATTTGAGGTCGCATTAAAGACACCTGACTAAAATGGTTTGGAAATAAAAGAATTGGTGTTTTACTAAGCATTCGTGGTAATTTTGTGATTGTAAGGGCGTTCAACCCTTAGAAATACCTAAAGACGCCTTTTAACTTGTATACGCCAAACAATAAATGCACTTTTGGGGAAAACTGAGATTTATAACTATAGTTACCTTATAAATATGGTACTTAAGTTGTCTCTAGTTTAAAGCAATAAATTCTTAATATTACGATATTTTTTATATTATTGCGTGAAAAATAATACTTACGAAATGGAGCCTTCGGAGATTTTTATGTTGTTTAAGTCTAATTGTAAGGCTTGAACATGTGTTAAGTTTTCACCTAGGTGACTATTTCAGAACCCAGTTAAAAACGATTTTTTAAAGATTTCTGTAGTACACATTAAAGACACTACAAATATTTTCTTGGCTATGCCGTAACACTAATATTATCTATTGGAAATCATCATCGTCCCTTGTACAATCAAAGAAGTTTCTTCTTAAAACGCATTTTAACTAAAATGTATTAGACATTATATTTATATTTCAAACGCCGAGAAGGTGCGTCAGCTGCCACGTACGAATAGCCAGTGTGCGACTGAGACGGAGCTATTGGGTGCGAAAAAGACAAGTGCGCGGATAGCTAGATGGAAAGTGCGAAACGCAAATGTGATAAAATGCACAATATGATAGGTAGGTAGTAGTTATTTAATAATAATTGTGTCATACTCATTGGATTGCGGGCATCCAAACGTGATCATAGTACTACCGTCCTACTGATTTACCACATAGATATACCTACTGTAAATTCAATTCAAAAGAAGAAACGTTGTCCTATTGATTCGCCGAACATTTAACTCCAAAAATTATACATAATTATTATATTGTCATGACATGAGTGTCATCGCCATTTTTCCATGACTTTCCATGAGCCTGCCAAAGCAACCCCACTTCCAATGCCAGTGGGCCTGTTCTTATGAAGTAAAAGTAGGTAGGTATTTACGCTAAATTTCACGAACTAGATGCGACATATCGTCGTTGCGATTTACCGTAATTTTAGATCAAGAATCAAGACCTCAAACTTGGCATAGTTGTTCCAGGTGGTCTTAAGTGGAATAAGCCCGGGAGGCATCGGGAGGCATCACGGTGGCGGCGTTATTATACCGCAATAGCTGTCAACTTTGCTTTCGCTTGCCCTCTTGAAGCTCTCAGTAACTGACACGTTTCGTAACCCAGCATACGAGTCACAAGACCACACCAACGTAATTTTCTTCGCTTAAGGCACGCCTCAATTCCGTATAAGTTTGCATGGTGTAGAACCTTTGTATATCTTATATGGTTGGACCAGTCGATGTTCATGATATCACGGAGGCACTGCATGTGAAATCTATCGAGGCAGCGTATTTCTTTCCTATTAGACTGGTGGCGAAAATAATAAAAGTGCTCTATTTACCGAGTTTGTTTCTCTGGCTCCTATACAGGGTGTTAAAAAAAGTGCGTTTGAAATTTTAAGGGGTTACTCACAATCAAGTATAGAATCCAGGAAAAATATTGAAAAAAGTTTTGCAGTTTTTCATACAAATTCTCGATTCACTATTTAGATTTAGTATGAGAATCTGAAAAAAATAATTGAAGAGCGGATTTTTTCAATATTTTTCCTGGGTTCTGTACTTGATTCTGAGTAACCCCTTAAAATTTCAAACGCACTTTTTTAACATTCTGTATAGCTAAAACAATTTTTAATATTTTCGTCTTGATTCGTAGATCATCAAATAGCCTTACTAGATCATAAAATAAACAAACGACCTTACGACAGGCTATTTCGTAATATCTGTACCAAAATGAATCCATCGATCTATACCTGTCATAGCTCTATATAAACACTATGTCTCTCACGAATTGAGGAGGTTTGGAATTACTTTGGACATATACACCAAGATCTTAGTAGCTAATATCATGCGACCGGAAGAATGTAGGTCTACGTTTGCCAAAAACTGCTAAAGCTGAACCAATCCCAATGATCTAAGGGTCGAGGTCACATTTGAATGTTATTGCACTTCCCAAATAC
Organism: Coleophora deauratella; assembly: GCA_958295455.1. NCBI lineage: Eukaryota > Metazoa > Arthropoda > Insecta > Lepidoptera > Coleophoridae > Coleophora > Coleophora deauratella. The sequence continues at coordinate 6,016,919 of OY282412.1, forward strand.
TTAAACTTCTCCACATGCTTCATGACATTCTAACCGAGATACATTTGGAGTTAGATTGTTCAGTTGTCTCCCATCATACATAACATCGATCTTACTTACACTGTCAGTACTCAATTTTTTTTAATGACTCGTCAAAACTGGTCATCAGTTTTTGCAGAGATATTAGGGGATTCCGCTGTAAAACATAAGTCGTCCACGTACCTTATTGCTGTAACTATATGGCATAAAACTTTGTTACGTGCCTTCATTCGGTCTAGGTTGAAAAATTTACCGTCAGTTGTTAGTACGGACTACGGAAGTGTATAAAGATGCCTTTTGGGATGTTACGTGTGTGGCTCACGGATCTCTTCCCATTACTCGGGAAGGTTAGGCCATACTCCACACACGGGGGCCAAGTCCGGATTGGTGGAGGTTGTGGGGCTAGTGGCCAACCCCAGTGTAAGAATATTTCAAGCCGCCTATAAGAACTCCAACGTGGCTTAACGACTGCCATCTAGCGATAGCAGCCGGCACCAACGGCTTAACGTGCCTTGCGAAGCATGGAAACGGTCGAGATAAATGCCACTAACAGTCATACCCATCCATGTAATGACAGTGTCTGTAGTCAGTTAACCTTCGTGATCGACGTGACCACGCAAGCCGCACTGAGCCACGACCGCTTCTCATATAAAGTATATTTACTAAAATTAACATAAATCTGCTTAAATATATTATTGAACATAGCTTTTGGTCATAGCAATTTAGTAGATCCTATCCATTGCTTTTATTAAACAAGTCATTTATGGATCAGATTTGTATTCCAAAGTACCGACGGATTATTTGTTTTCGATGTATATAATATTTTCCTTCACGATTATAAATAATTTAAGCACTTATATTGCATTTCTTAAGTTAAGTGAATTTGTAATTCTTTTTGAGAAATAAATATCTCAAACCGTGTATGGATCTTACAGCTCATAATTTTATTGTTGACATGATTTTTAATAGAAATTAAGTGTTAAAAAAGTATGTGCTGAAGTGAGTTTCTTCTGGACTCAACGTTTCTTCTCGCTTCGCAAACATTTCCTGAAACGTTGAGTGTACAAATTCCGGGTGGTAAGGACTTTGTGCTAGATAGAAAAACTATTTTGTACTAGATAAATAACCATTTTTTTTAAATATGTTGTCCACGTTATTCGGATTTTATGAATTTGTTATATTTTTTTTAGTGAAAGAACTTGAAAGAAGCCTTTATTTAATCAGAAATGAATTAGTCTTCCTTGAAATATCCGAAAATGATATCACACTTGACCTGGTACATAAAGTTATGGACGTATTAGCTCGAAAGAGGAGCGCGACCGAATCAAACTTTCCTTGCCTCTCCTCGCCACTTTTGTGATGCCTCTCGATGCCAATAGTATAAGGAAGACTGTTTTATATGGGGGGATTAGTTAAAAAAGTGTCCAACTGTAAGCAGTAAATAATAGTTCAAGAATCCATCAGAGTGGCGCTAACGTAGACAAGGATTATGAAAATAATATATAAAAAAAAAAAATCTTTTTTTATGTTTTTTTGTTTTAAAGTGCGTTATAACAAAGCGGATTCTTTCCTTGTTTTCTTCTCTGTTTCTAATAACTTTTCTCGCTTTCTTTAAAATTTACCCTTTTTAGGGTTCCGTAGTCAACGAGGAACCCTTATAGTTTCGCCATGTCCGTCTGTCTGTCCGCGGCTTAGCTCAGAGACTATTAGTACTCCAGAGCTGTAATTTGGTACGGATATGCATATTAATTCTTATATACTTCCAGCCTCCCGAACAAGCCGGTTTCCGAAAAGGCTTCAGTACCATAGACCACATACATACGCTTCGGCAGATTATACAGAAGACCGAAGAGTATAATCGACCACTAAGCTTGGCGTTTGTGGCCTTTGATTCGATCGAGACCTGGCTGAATTGCAATCTCTCCTAACGGTGCCAGATCGATTATCGATACATCGAAGTTTTGAAGTGTTTGTATGAAAATGCCAGCATGTTGGTCCACCTCCAGGATCAGAATTCGAAACCTATCTGGCTGCAGCGTGGGGTGAGACAGGGAGACGTTATATCACCGAAACTGTTCACCGCTGCACTGGAAGATGTTTTCAAGCTTCTGGACTGGAAAGGACTCGGCATTAACATCAATGGCGAGTATATCACTCACCTTCGATTTGCTGACGATATCGTGATCATGGCTGAGACCTTGGAGGATCTAGGCGCAATGCTCAAAGGACTAAGTAGAGTCTCCCAACAAGTGGGTCTTAAAATGATACATGGATAAGACGAAAATCATGTCAAACATCCGTGTTACACCCACTCCTCGGAAGGTTGGAGACTCTACGCTCGAAGTTGTTGACGAATATACAGGGTGTAACAGAAGTGTGTGACAATACTTCAAGGTTGACTTTTACCCATCAAACTGAACAACTTTTGTTCTACAACTTTGTTGAAATCGCAAAAATTTTTTTGGACTTTTCATACAAACTTGGTTCGTCAGCTGATCGATTTGTATGAAAAGTCCAAAAAAAATTTTGCGATTTCAACAAAGTTGTAGAACAAAAGTTGTTCAGTTTGATGGGTAAAAGCCAACCTTGAAGTATTGTCACACACTTCTGTTACACCCTGTATATACCTGAGACAAACAGTCCAGTTAGGTAGGTCCAGCTTTGAGAAAGAGATCAGCCGTCGAATCCAACTTGGCTGGGCAGCGTTCCGGAAACTTCGCAATATCTTCACGTCCAAAATACTGCAGTGTCTCAAGACTAAAGTCCATGACCAGTGTGTGTTGCCAGTGATGACATATGGATCCGAGACATGGTCGCTTACTATGGACCTTATAAGAAGGCTTAAAGTCACTCAAAGGGCGATGGAACGTGCTACGCTTGGTGTTTCCCTACGTGATTGAATCAGATATGAGGAGATACGTAGGAGAACTAAAGTTACTAGCTCTTTTTGTTTTTTTTTTCTCTCGGGTGTGGGGTATCGTTGAATAGGTCTTTCAAAAATATTGTGGGTTTGCGAAACCTATTTTTCGAGTCATGGATTCGTTTTCCAAATATTAAGCTTTAAAGTGCAATTTTTTGTTAAAGACAGCTAAATGGTTATTTCTAGAAATGTGAAAAAATTCACGGCAGTAGTATATTTAACGAAGTTAAAAGGAAAACTATCACAGCTAAGTAGGCTTTACAAGTTAACGAGTAGTAGTCAGTTTTGTAAGACGGGAGGTTTCCCCTTGAAGCAGTGTTTGTCGAAGTACTAAGAAACCCTACACTGCGCGTGGTCCGACACGCACTTGACCGCTTTTTATACAATAACACCACCCTTACTTAACGCGTTTTGACGGACACTTTTGTACACAGAGACAGATCTCCTTACACGTACCCTCCATAGCCAATTTTTTTTCTAGCGATGGAAGCAATTATTTGTTCCAAATGAATTGGTATTCCTTTAATTGTCCGATAATTATCACACTTTCCCCAGTACATATAGTTATGGAGATATAAGCTCGAAAGAAGAGCGCGGCCGAATCAAACTTTCCCCGTTTTCCCTCGCCACCTTTGTGATGCCTCCCGATGCCTCCTGGGCTAACACTCAAGACCACCTAAAGAACAACTATATACACACACAAAACCCAATAGGTAGACACGTGACCGCGGATGATGCTAAGTGGAACATCAGGCAACTGCCATCTATATCTTGTGAATAGTAAAAAAACGTGCCACACGAAAAGAAAAGAAAGAGAGAGAGAAACATTGATCCAAAGTTAAAAAGAGTTCTCATACAAGATGTTGCACGAAATTTCCAGCTATAGCTTAGCTGAATAAAGAACTCGCGGGGTAGCGCGGGCGTCGCGCATGCCGCATTCCCCCGCCCGCGCCTCCCGCTCAGCCCGCTCGCGAATTATAATTGTTATTAGATTATTACAGAAACTGTGCAACAGATTGACCGGGGATTTTTCTTAGTCTTAGTTTAAAAAAAATATTACTATTAGATTTCATGAAAATATTCGTAGTGTCTTTAATGTACAAGGGTTAAAATCGAATAAAACTTAATAAAAAAATAAATAACGAAGTCACCTTGGAGATAATTCTCATGGTTATTGACAGTGGTTATGTACCCCCTAAGACAAAATATCACTCACCTTGCAGTATTTCTTTTCAAGTTATAAATTTTTAAATATATTATATTCAATATCTACTCAATGTTTTGATCTCGATCGGGGACGATTATAAATATAAACAAAACGTCTTATAAGAAGCCCTCATGTAAAAAATCACCAGTTTTCTATTTTTTGTTCACATTTAAATTTAATTTTGTTTCTTTAGGGGCTAATTACCGAAAAATTATTAAATACTCATAAGAGATTTTCATGAATTTTCATTTTGCAATTATTTAAGTAACATATTCTAAATTTTCACCCAAAGTGCATTAAATGTAACCTACTCCATACAAAAATTCGTAGTGTGACCGAAAAATATGTTGATAACAAAACATTCAAGTGCTATGACTCATACTCTTTCTTGTTAAACCTACACCTTGTACCCATATTTGTAGTTGTGAAGAATTTTTCGTATATCGAAGCGTAGCAAAGGAATGATGATTCATAGCTTTTGCAACTTTATTCAATTTCGGAAGCTTTAGTTTCGCAAGATTGACATTACGGTACGCTAACACTTTCCTTAAGAAATGCTCTATCTATAGCTTTAGAGCCTTGCAATAATCATAAAAAACTTAAATCAACGGTGAAATATCCCTGACTAAATCTTTCTTTCTTCTCTCGTGTGGCAATTCAACCGTACCATCGCAAGAGATAGGTAATGTCAAGTGCTACACCAGACAATCGCCGCCGTCCTAATATTTACATTTCAAAGTTCTCTAAGTATTGAAGTTTCTTGATTAACTCATTATATCTAGTTTTGTGTTTTGCTTAGAAAATTATTCGCAGTTCGAAAACGGGTTTAGTTAAATTAATATTCTTTATTAATTGGGAACATAGGCAAATGTAGCACATTTTATCGTCCATTACATGGCGCTAACGTATCCTTACGTTTGGTTGGTCTCTAGACTGCTCGCTTTATACCTGTCTCCAGTAGCGTGCTGTGTTCCAGCAGGTGGCGCGAGATGGCCAGCGTAATTACCAGCTCAGGCATTCCTTCTCAGCCCACAAGGATTAGCAAGGCAATGATAAGTCTTCTAGAGTTATAGATGCTCACAGGCGGCTTATGCCACATTCCATCAGGTGGGCCATCAGCCTTTTGTCATCTTACACAATAAAGACTATATACCAGCGGGTTCAATATCTTTTCGCCGTCTACTCCCTAAACCCTTAGAAGCTAGTACTCACAATATCGTGGCCCTGACTGCCGCTGCGGACGACTTCAGGCGCCATATACTCGATGGTGCCACAGAAGCTATACGCTCTGCTCTCGCCGCCGCAGAACTCCTTGGAGAGGCCAAAATCGGTCAACACGATGTGGCCTTCCGCGTCGAGGAGAATGTTCTCCAGCTTGATGTCACGGTAGATTATGCCGAGCTGGTGGGAGAAACAATTGTTTATGTTGAACTACAGCTAGTTTTAACTAGTAACTAGAAAGCGCCAGATGAATGCCACAACGAGAGCAAACATACACAGGTGTCTTACTAAGAAGGATCTTGGAGATTCGGCCAATGTAATGGGTAAAATATTTCTTAAGTCTAAAGCAGGGCCCTAGCTCAGGCCCGGATAGCGCTACGTAAAAGAAATGATTACCAATAACTCAAAGGAAATAATAGTTTATACTTCTCAAACAAAAGGATCAGCTGAATAGTCTCAGTGACTTAGAATTTTAGTGATGGAACAAGTTTTTATTACTATCACGGGGAGGGAGTTTGACAAATCTTTAAGACTCCGCATACAAGAATTAGACGGCATAAAAAACACTTTAATAATGCAGATCAGTTTTTCCAACAAAAAGACTGATTTCAATTAATAACAACTCTGTTTGTTCATATGATCAAAGTAAGCTTCAATTCCAGTACCCCCTGATAAACTAGAAACTTGACTGATGATTAATTGAAACCCCATTGTACCCCGCTTGACGAAGAAAACCTTGTAAGACAAATTCACATACCTTATGCAATTGCTCGAGCGCCAATATAATCTCAGCTATGTATATCCGAACTTCGTTCTCTTGGAAATGCTCGCGTTGGTAGAGGTGCGTGAATAGCTCGCCGCCTGCCACGTAGTCTGATGAAAAAATACTACGATTAAAATTGCATATAATTAAATTTGGTCGAGTTGCACATACGTAAGCTACCAATTGAGTGACCAGCTGTTATGAAATTAATGTTTTTAGCTGCATAACCAATGGTGTCTTCCTATAGGTCGGAAAGGCTTTGCAATACAAAGATTTCTTTTATAAACTGAATGCAATACTCCACAGACGGGGGGCCTAGTCCGTATCAGCTGTAAACGTTGACATTGGCAGAATTTTTGGGCCTGTAGGTAGATGTTGATCCTGTACGCCTGTGGGAGATCTACAGACCCAAAAAAATATTGGTGAAGACCAGTGCCCCCAGTGGCTCACTATTCGAAGGTAAATCTTCTGCTTTGTAACATCGTCCTTCTATTTTCAATAAAACATTTTATTTTATTTTACAAATAATAGCAACACTTTATGTACAAGGCACACTCTTAAGCGACAAGAGCTTGTAGTTAGCTTTCTATTCTATGAAACGATGACACGATAAAGTTGACACGACATCGACACGCCAATGATTATGAAGATAATCGATAATTGAAAAAGATTATAATAGTTAAATTTTATGAAAATTACTTCAAGTAATTTGTATTTTAAAACCACTAACTGACAGTAAAGTTTAAATTTAACGATCCGCTAACTTTACGAAGAAATAAAACTAATGCAGTAGTTGCATAGTTTCTGCATAGTTTATAGTTAAACTGAAGATGTCTAGGTCACACATAACGAGAGGTTTGACCTACATACTGAACACAGCAATTACAGTGTTCTTCGGTCAACAAGTCTCCAAAAAACCATGTAACCGGAAAAATAATTGTCAAAAAAACATATTTTTTATCAATCTAGCAGATTACGCGTACGCTAAATTTTATATGCCATGCAAAATATTAATTTCAGACTTCTAACGCTAAGTAGTAGTCCACAATTAAGTAGTAGTAAGAATGTTTTTTACATGATAAGCACATTTCGAAATGCTGTTCTATACTTTATAACCAGCTGAACAACGTTCCTTTTAAACCTCGGTGGTTTTTGGAACGTACAGTGTATATTATAATTAATTGTATGTAAACTTGTTTTTTGATAATACAATAAAATAAAAACAAAAGAACTGTCTAAAGTCAACACAAAACAAAGCACCCCTTTATCAAGTTAGGAGGTTATAGTTGCCCAACCAATGCATTGTGTTGTGTAATCACAGTCGCATTTTATAAGCTTTTAGCCTTTTTGGATAAGTGACAACAGTTTATTTATATTTTAGCAACTTAGAGGTGGAATAAATATCGAGTTAATCTATTTTTAGTACTCTGATTTATAAAATGCAATGGTGAAAGCTAGATTGAAGGGTTAAGTAGCTCAAATTATGGGCAAAATGCTGTAAACGCCCAAATAAATAAATTTTGGCATAGGATATGAAATACGTGTAATTTTATTGTGGAAGCAAATAAAAGCTTTTTTTCTAAATAATTAGAAACTTACGGATTTAAAGCCAAACTCCATATGGAACAAAACCGTATACCATGATAACTTTTTGCACGAAAAATCACAGAAAAAAATAAAAGCATAGCAAATATTTTAAAGAGTTTTCCTTTCTATTATTTTAATTTATTTGTATATTTACACCAAAAGGGCATGTAAAAAAGGTAAACCCGCTGATTGGCCTATACAGGCCCGTTAAGCTAATATTGACCAATTCTCTGCAAAATTAGTATATTTGACTGTTGCTATTCCTGGAATAATGAACGGAAGCTTAGCAAAAAATGGAAATGGAAGCTGACACATCCTACTTTATGCACAGTATAAAATTAAACTAGATGTGTTACCATAACCAACTTCAAATGTTAAGGCTCAACTTTACAAAAAGCTTCATTATATTCAAGAAACTAAATTTATTATACATTAGGCATAATGTAATTATGTGAAGCGTTACCACTTTCTTTAAAGGCAAGTATACAAAATTAATTGAACTCTCACTCTCACAAACATTTTGACACACTTTCTCGCGGGAGTGGTCTAGTGTTAGTATGTTACTTATTATAATAGAAGGAAGGGAGGAACTTAGTATTCTTTTCCAGTAAAACCACATAAAAAAATATCTTCTAAATTAAAGACAGATGAAATCCTTACTGCTCCTAGATTCCTCCATTCTCACTCTTCTAAATCAGTATCTATGCCCACTGCACGTGCCGTAAACAAAGTTGCAAATAACAATTGGTCCTACCTAAGTGTTGCGCGGGAAAAATGCGCAAAACGCGTCCGGCGGGTCAAGGCAACACAGCAAGCGTGGGTTATCTTGTGAAACTTGCAGTGTTATACAGGGTGAAATTGAAATCCGGACCACATTTTAACTGTGGTTTCTGATTATGAAACTGAAGAACTTTCTCTAAGGAACCAACTCAATCGGAGTAAAAAAATTAGCCTCTTCATACAAATCGATGAGCTGAGTAGCCAACTTTGTGAAGCTAATCTTTAAGAAGACGTCAAAATCTCCTAAAGCAAAACGACTGCAGAAGTATCTCTCCAATGACTGAAATCTTTTAAGAGATTCCACAGAACTAAAAGAGAGAGAAAATATGGTACTATACGATAGCGCCCTCGAATCCTCCTCTAACGGTTCTTTTTTCGCACAGGCTCTAAATAATAATAATAATATCTATAATAATATCTGGGACAAATCACACACGGTCATCTGGCCCCAAACTAGGATTTCCTGTATCTTGGGAACCAGAGACTGATACACATACACATATACTTTTAAATACATACATATATAGATATAATACACCCAGACGCAGAGCAAACAATTCTGCTCATCACAGAAAAGTTTGCCCTGTGTGGGGATCGAACCCACGACTCTCGGATCAGAGGTCAGGATCGCTAACCACTTAGCCAATGAATTACGAATAACAATATTTATATTTTATTTATACCAAAAAGTACCTATGTATGCAGAAATTAAATGAAAAACGGTTTGTGGATATTAGGTCACGACGACATAAGATACAGCATAAAAGAAACACCCAGACGGCCGTAAGTTTTGGCAGTCAACCAAAACAGTTTCCAAATTGCAGTGTACAGCAAAGAATTTAAAAAAACGGAATTTATAAAATGATTCATTAAGTTACTATGCCATTCGAATCCTCTTAAGATTTCACAATTTTATGAAGTAATCTTTTCCAGGTTATCATATTAAAAGCTAAACACACATAAATATGAAGTGTGAAAGATAACTTGTATTAAGCGTTTTTTTTTAATGTCCAAGAGATTATTTCAATTACTTTCTTAGAAAAAATGTAAATAATCTAAAAATAATATCAAGAAGTTAATTTTAACTATGTTTTTTCTAAGAAAAAAATTTTTCAAAACCATCTCCTGAACATTAAAAAAAATCTTCGCTTACAAATAGCCTTTCACGCGTCGATAACATTTTTAAAGAAGCTTTTTCCTTATTCTCTCTCTCTCTCTTTTGTCGTCAAATTTAGCTACGGTGAAAGATCACGCTATGCGATGAAATATTTCACAATAATTTGATCTGATCGCGCGAGGGTCAATTAGGACATCCAGTAGAGATCAGTAACGCATCACATGATCGTGTGACCGATCTGTCCTCATAATAAAGAAGGCCGCAAAGTATACGGAAACCCTATATATACTTTTTTTTAATGGCAGAGGTGACAAACGAGCAGACGAATCACCGGATGGTAAGCGTTTACCGCCGCCCATAGACACCCGCAACACCAGAGGAGTCACAAGTGCGTTGCCGGCCTTTGATTAGTACGCTCTTAGCGGCCTTCTTTCTTATGGCGATGGCGAATTGCGACGAAGATGCCTACCACTACAGGCATCGTCGTCGTCACGTGTAAAATCCAAACTAATATTATAAATGCGAAAGTAACTCTGTCTGTGCTACGTTTTGACACCTGTGTTAACAACCCATTACGTCCCCACTGCAGGGGCACAGGTCTCTTCCCATAACTCGGGAAGGCTTAGGCCATACTCCACACACGGGGGCCAAGTCCGGATTGGTGGAGGTTGTGGGGCTAGTGGCCAACCCCAGATTTGACACCTAAACAGCTGAAACAATTGTGATGAATTTTGGTGTAGGTGTTACAGTTTAAACTCTTATCCGGTCAAAACTACTTTGATCGATGCCCTTAGTTAAACCACTTTTGACTGATTTTTGCAGTCAAAAGTAGTTTTAACTAAGGGCATCAGTCAAAACTACGTTTGACTTAAATAATTGACCATGCTGAATACGTTAAAAACAACCAACTTCAAACGCAACATCTACAATTTTGCTATGTTTTTGTTGATTTTCTCAAAAACCGCTGAATCGATTTCGATAAAATTTATTTAAATGGGACCACCTGTGAAGTATACCCTTTTAAACAAAAAAAGAATTTTCCAAATCGGTTCAGGCGTCTTCGAGTAATCGGTGAACATACATAAAAAAAAAAGATTCCGACGAATTGAGAACCTCCTCCTTCCTTTGAAGTCGGTTAAAAACATCGGTTAAAAGTGGTTTTGACTAAGAATGTTAGCCAAAACTACTTTGATACTAATATTAGTACTAGTTTGGATGTTTGTTACTCAATCACGCAAAAACGGCTGACCGGATTTGGATAAAATTTTGCACACAGGTAGATTATTACCTGGATTAACATATAGGATACTTTTATCCCGGAAAAGTCAAGTGTGCCCGTGCGTCAGGCGGAAATCAAACCTACCATATTGTTGTCAGTTGACATTTTACATGTGTCAGTCTGACAGATGTCAGTTTATCATACGTCAGATCATGATGGCAGTTCACAGATGTAAATTTGACAGTTATCAGGTTAAGTTCAACAGATGTCCAGTTTGTCATAAGTCTGAGTGACAGAGGCGAGTTTGACAGATCTCAGCTTTTATATATGTCAGTTTGTGATATGTCGGATTGACAGATGTCAATTTGTCATACATCTGAGTGACAGATGTTTGACAGAGGCCATTTTGATATATGTTAGCCTGACAGATGTCACTTTGACCGAAGTCAGTTTGACAGAGGTAACTTTGACAGATGTCAGTTTGACACAAGTGTGTTAGACTGATTTATGTTAAACTAGCCTCTGTCAATCCGACATATCACAGAGACTGACACCTGTAAAATGAAAACTGACAACAGTAAGGTTTGATTTCCGCCTGACGCACGGGCACACTTGACTTTTCCGGGTTAAAAGTATCCTATACGTTAATCCAGGTAATAAGATTATTACCTGGACAGGTAGAATTACCTGGATAGGTTGCAGACCTGTGTTCCAAATTTTATCCAAATCCGTTTTTGCTTGATTGAGTAACAAACATCCACACTAGTAATAATATTAGTATCAAAGTAGTTTTGACTAACATTTTAGTCAAAACCACTTTTAACCGATATTATTTCAGTCAAAAGTAGTTTTGACTGATGCCCTTAGTTAAAACTACTTTTGACTGCAAAAATCAGTCAAAAGTGGTTTTAACTAAGGGCATCGGTCAAAACTACTTTTGATTGATTTTTGCAGTCAAAAGTAGTTTTGACCGGATAAGAGTTTTGACTGTAACATGGGACCTTGGAGAAGGACACAGGCTACTTTTTGGCGCGAAATTAAAACTTGAAGGGGGTTGAAATAGGGGATAAAAGTTTGCATGGGGAGTTTCTAATATTTTTTTAAGTAGTAGATAAATACGAACATATAAAAATAATGATACCTCTTTTGTAAATACTTTTAATGGCCTAAGAAAGCACAGAGGATTTTTTTTAAAATTCATTCCTTACTCAAGTACATAGTGGAGTACTTACGTCTGTACGCGATAGTGAGCGGTTGGCGACGGATATGAGATGCGAGGATGGAGTGAGCAGGGGAGGTAAACAATGTCAACGCGGGCGACGCCGCGGGCGGTAAGATAGTATGTAATATATAAACCGTGATATCCCGATGTACAATACAGAGGTGGCACTGCAGTTATCGTACATACAAGGTCTATTTCACTCGATACCAAGAGCCATGGAAGTTGATGAAATATAAAAGCATCAGACGAGATATAATTTCTTAATGTTTCCTTATTCAGCACAACAAGTCATCATTTGGCAGAGTCGTGAATCTGCAATATGTTGTTACGTTTGATTCAATCATTTTGGGTATGTCATGGTCAGGCGGACCTTATAATATTTTACTTAACGAACCGAACGACTGTTACATCGTAGTTAATATGCACTGTGCATCTATTTAAAATGTTCTCAGATACAAAACAGCGATCGTTATTTTTCCTTTTGTTTTATTCGGTAACATTTAATAAATTAGTTATTATCTAGGGAAGAATCTGGTTTCTGGTTAGTGTGTCGCGACAAGTGCCACCTCATCTTCCTTTACTAACTTCGCTGACTCAGCGACCCCAAGTGGATCTTGGACCTCCGACATCAAAGTGCGCCACCCTATCCTGATTTGTGTCAAGTTTCCCATTTTCTTAATTGTATTTTTTTTGGTACAATAAATGATTTTAAATTTTTCTATACTATCAATTTGTCTTCGTATCTGGTATGTTGGTGACAGGTCTGGCCATTGGCCACATCTATTATTTATACATATTCTCTTTTACTTTGACAGAATGTTTTTTTTTTTAATTCCGGCAAACAAATACATGTTGGGCTACTGAAAGTTGTCTGGTTTCTGATGTAAAAGCTAAATACATGCAATTAATTTTGCAAGATACTCCACAACTGGTATAGCTCTTTCAAAACATTTTATAAACATTAAACTAAATAGAAGTGGGACCTTTTTAGCGACCCTAGAACTACCAAAACTGTGTCACAAGTCAAAAGTTACACTACACCTAGCCTTATACTTTAAACAACAATGGGCAAGTCAATAGTATGACTAATGAGTTCGGCGGATCGGGGTTCGATTCTAGTGCAGGCAAGCGGGTCAAGGCGACTTGCGCAGTACTGATGTCGGTCGGCGCGAGAGTGCGATGCGAATGCGAAACGCTATTGGCAAGTTAGGAGAAGTCTTACGCCCGATTTACCCATATATAACCGCCTCCATCGCGTAACGGCTAGTCCATTCGCTTCATACAGGACGGCGCAGGATGATTCTCAGCGTGATCCAACTTGGTTGGGACTGGATTTGGTTAATGGCAGAATATTTTGTGTGGCCGTCTGGCTAGTTTACCGCCATCTCATCTTCGACTCTTTCCGCCAAAATATCAATGTTAAGAGAACTGTTGCGTTCCGGCACTGAGATAACATAAAGAGTTCCCCGTTGCTTTGGAAAATCTTCCTAAAGTCGTATCCACCTCCACCTTTCAGCATCTATTTATCATTTAGCCATCAGGTTTCCCAATTGTGGGTTAAAAAAGAGTGCTAGTCAAATAACAAGCATTTTTCATTGTTTGGATATCTACCATTATGATGTGGTATAGTAGCACAATAGTCAGTACTCGGTAGTCGTCAGACGAACGTTTGTCCTAACTGGGAAACGATGCTTGATTTAGCAGACGGGAGTGTTAACCACTTCGCCACAGGGTAAGCAAAATTCGAATATATGTTTTCACTTATAAATATAATGGGTTGGATTGAACTGACCAACCAATGCGTTCGTGCACGATATTCAATTGAATTGGAAATGTTAAAAATATACAACGGGGCCCGTTACACATAACTCTGTCCATGGTCATTGGAAATTCTATTAGATATCGTTGCAACAATGTAGAGAAGAGATGAAATGTGACCACAGTTCACATTGCTTAAAGTAAACACTTAAAAGTTGACTTTTTAAATAATTAAATAACTATTTTTTAATCCATAATTGTTTAGCCCTTGGCATCGTCTCACCTGGTGGTAAGTTAATCTCAGTAAATCACCTCATTTTAGTAGAATATGTGACCTTAATAGTGTCGATTAACAAGGAAAACAGTTTTATTTTGTCTAACTGAACAATCGGTTTTTGAGTTTCTTTTTTTAGTTTTCTGCCACAATCAACTCATTCAGAGAAACACGCAGCTGTATGAATGACAAATGTTCTTCTAATGTAGCTTCTAATAACACGGCGACGGCTAATTTTGACCTCCGCCCACTAAAGTAGTATATTCTTGCGTAACGCGTAACACGTTTAGAAGTTTAAACATATTTTGTTTCCTAGTAATTTCGTGTATAATGGCAACTACGAAATATTCGAATTATTAATATAGTTTAAAAATCTACAATGTTACTGCCATTATGTTTCTGAAGTGCTAACAAAATCAGCTGAATTTTAACTGGGATTTCCATAGCAAAACAAAATTGAAATAATTAAAAGAGCGCAATTTTTAATAATAAAAGCTTTCACTAAAAAAGTTTTCATACATAACTTGTACGTCATGTCAATCAAATTAATGGGATCATTAATTATTGACTCATATACATAACCATAACATTATAAGGAAAGTGAAAGCGTATATCTAAAATTAAATGACCGTTGCCATGGGATCATATAACATTGCATAAATTGTAAGAATATGAGTAAAAAAATATTTTATAACTTTGTAGTATCGACGAATCATCTAAGTATTCATTATTACTATAGCACTATGGTAGTAAGTCCGACAGGGGCTTGGATAAAAATGTAGAGCATACTATTAATTCTTCTTGTTATCGTGTGGCACAATTTAACTGTACTTACAATTTTATTGTAGCTAAGCCATAGAACAAAAGTTATTTACTGTAATGAGTACAAACAAGTCTCAATTGGTCGCGTATTGACGTATGACATAAAGTAAGTTAGGGAGACATAAAGTACAATCATCCCCAAACTTACTTTATGTCAGTTGGATCGTTATGGCATAACTACGTCTAATTAACGTGTCCCATACATATTTGGTTACATTCTTTAAAGAAATTATAACTTACCTAATATGAGATGTAGCTTAGCGTCAGTCTGGAAGGCGTAATGGAGTGTCACCAGAAACGGACACGCCCGCACCGCTTCCAGGACCTAGAAAAACACCCCACTGTAGCTCTCGAAAAGTACTAGACCTCAATCCCCCAGCTTCATTCCACCTTCGGTGACCTAGGCGCGGGGAGGCTTTTCATCCCTTTGCAGTTGACATTCCACCCATTAGCACGAAGCTCTATGCTTCCTCATTTATTATGCGGACTGCGAAGGAGTGGAACTCCTTACCTGCATCTGTTTCCCGATTCCTACAATCTGGGAATCTTCAAGGCGAAGAATAGCCATTATTTGGGTTTGCATGTACTATCCTCGACTACTATATTAACGTCACTTTCCATCAGGTGAGATGTAGTCAAACGCATTCAAATCATTAATAAATTAAAACTGCAGATTCCAACTTACTTGAGCGGCTTTTGAAGAGTTTTGGCCCTAATAATCAACTTTAACAGAGTCAGGCAATTAAGTAAGAGGTTGAATGGGGGTTTTAATATAAAAGTCTGAGGGCCTTCAAAAGAGTTGTGAATCTAGGTCATTCTGTTTTGACATTGGAAATATTGTGCTTAATCTAGATTGCGCCCTTTGTAAAATAAAGTGTGTTTTTAGTTCAGAAACTTGAGGGACTCTCAAGACTTATGGCCCTAGGTCAGAACCTTGAGGGACACTAGAATAATAGTTATCTAACGTGAGATCCTTGAGGCAAGCTCTATCAGTTTTAGAAAATAAAATAATAGACTTCAAAGTGGATAAAAATACATGTTGGGACAAAAAAAAACAGAAAATCCCATTACTCAAACGTTACTACCAAAACCTTTTAATTTCAACCTCACTCATACAAGAACTTATTAATTTTGCAGTAGATAAACAAAAAAAATTTTTACCAACCTGTCTTTCTGTTCGGGTGTGTTCTGCAGTCTTCAGTTTTTGGACGATCGAGGCCTTTTTCAGTACTTTCATTGCGTATAGTTTGCCCTCGTCGATTCCACATCTTTTTCTTACTAAAAATACTTTTCCGTATGCTGAAACAAAGAGAGAGACACTATTAGTTTTGGTACACAAATAATATCATGTATAATTTGAGCAGTTTCCGAGGTGCCACAATTTGCTTCACTCACACCAAAATACGTAAAAATTGGGACTACGGACTGTGAACCAGGTGCAGGCAGGTATATCCGTTATACAGAAAAGTGTACGTCCACAATCAAAGAAGCATCATAAAAACGAGACTCAAAATTCAA
The DNA here is from genome assembly GCA_958295455.1 of Coleophora deauratella. NCBI lineage: Eukaryota > Metazoa > Arthropoda > Insecta > Lepidoptera > Coleophoridae > Coleophora > Coleophora deauratella. Next base: position 6,033,345 of record OY282412.1, read on the forward strand.
AAGCAAACTTTCAATGCTGACGAAAGGTGCAATAAAAATTTCTTTTGAAACAAACCGACCCGACCTCCGATTTTGGAACGATGTTTCATTTATTGTTCGTCAAACAGGGATGGATGTAACAGAACTTCCGTTTAGTCTGTCTGTACAGACAGTGGTAAGTACTGACAATTATTTTAGGTATGCAACTATGAAGTTGTTTGTGATGCGCTGACGTACAAGAAGAACCACTTAGAATCTAGAATTTTCTCTTGCCTCTTGATTGATTATTGTCTTTGCTATAAACAATATTTTATCTGCTCTTAGTCAAACATATTTTTTTACTGCAATTGAATTTAGACTGATTCCTTGTTCAAAAGCGAAAGTTAATAAAAACTTCTACGTAAGTTTCGAATATGAATTCTTCAATATCCATATTCTTTAATTGATCAACGAAAAGTGTACTCGTTACTTCCAAAAATTACAAATAGGAAGAAGAGGAAACAAAATAATACCAAGTAGCTTTAGCTTTCCGTGTAAGACGATATTCCTATTTTGCATCCTATGAGGAATATCTTCTTTCGAATAGCAAAACTAGTTTTTTTTTCTAATAATGCACCTCCAGAAACATGTGAACTGATGGATCGACGATCCTAGTTTTGCAGTAAATAACAGGAGCAGCGCCAAAAATACTACATCGGGAAAATGCGCTCTGCACGCCTCTACATAAACGATGTATCAATGAGATTGTTGTTATTCAGAGAATTGGTCAAGCGAGTCAATAAACTGTAAACAAAATATGTAGCAAATGGAAAATATTTCCTTACGAAGCTAGGAGCATTTCATGTGAGAGTACACTCAGTAAATCATTCAATGAGGACAACGCGCCATGATCTGTAAAATCGAAATTGACATTCCGAGTAGATTAAGATATGATTTAGATAGTGAAAGCCGGTAGTTCATGGTTTGGCATCATCACATATCTCAACTGATGCTGCTGCCAAGGATGGAAGCAAGCTTACCAAGATTCCACAACACAATGGGGAATTGGCTATCTTATCTTCATGCCGGATCCAATCAGTGTTGTTAACACTGATGTTTAGCGGCAAGACTTAAATAAGATGGTGGTAACTAGCCAGGTGGGCTCATAAAATGCCCTGACATAAACCAAACCGAGTCCTACAAAGTTGGACCCCGTCTAAAATCGAACCCGCGACCCCCCGATTTGAAACGGAGGCAGTTAAGAGTGTTGTGAATAGTACTGAAAGACACAAATTGTCGATCGGACCATGAAGGGGCGTAAGCAAATTTTTACAACTTTACAGTAGAGTGATTTTAAGAAAAAGTTAAAAAGTTACCGTGAAGAACTGTTCTAACTTAGTGCCTTAAGCTTTAACGTAGTTAACGAGTCTTTCATTAAGAACAAGAACTAACTCCCTTTAATTGTTATGGTTTATTTTAAGTTTACCTCTAATACGTATAACTCAAGATCAATAATTTGTTGGTTACGCCCCATCATGATCCGACGACGAAATACCTCTCCCGTTCTGGCGGGGTCGCTGCCCGTCCTAGCCAAAGGACACAGTCTCGACGAGACGAACCAAGCCAGGGATACATTGAACCATTAACCTGTTCTTTTCCCTACGCACTTAATATTTGCGAATTGCTGAAATGAAATATTTATTATGATGTTTTTTTTTATAGGAATAATATGAATCCCATAATTTGATAATATCGCTCGTTCTTAGCGAAAAAAACGCCCTAAAAAAAATCTAAAAATGCCCTACACGTGACCGCGGGTGATGCTATAATAATAATATAATATTGTGGGACAAATCACACACGGTCACCTGGCCCCAAACTAGGACTCCCTGTATCTTGGGAACCAGAGACTGATATACATACAAACATACATTTAAATACATACATATATAGATATAACACACCCAGACACAGAGCAAACAAATCTGCTCATCACACGACTCTCGGATCAGTAGTCAGGATCGCTAACCACTGAGCCAACGAGTCAGTCATGCTAAGTGTAACACTAGGCAACCGCCACCGTCTATACCTTGCGGGGATATAACGGTTAAATGTGCCACATGATAAGAAGATGAAAAAGCGAATAAAACAAAAAGTCTTCGCAATGATTATTTAATTTTTATTATTTTTAGGTCACTCTGTAAACTCTTAGGAATAAAAAAAAAACAGATAATTGTAATCGCATGCAAAGTGCGTATAAAACACCAGGCAGCTATTCCATCTCTATGGACTTACGGTTAATTCTACCACACAGTAAGAAGTGTATTGTGTTTGCGATTTCATTCTATGCACAAAAAATCGACAATAAGAGACATGCTTTTATCATCCTTCTCCAATGTTCAATTATTTATTTAAATCCATTGAAAATTCTGTTTGTATAGCTTCGATAGCAACTAAATAATATCTACCATATACACAGGAGAAAATAGTATAAAATTCCTAATATCATTAATCGTGACTTAGCAAAAGGTTTGAACTAAACTAATTAATTACAATGCTCTTTAAATCTCGAAACAGTGTTTTATTATACATAGGTACTACTTATGATCTGTCTTTGAAAATGAAAATATTAGCAGTGTACACTTTTCGAACGTCATTCTTTATCTACCTAATACGAGGTTCCTACCACTCGGAACTCGTATACCCACCGTTTCGGGAAGTGTCACTGTAAGTAAAGTACAAATATCAAATCTCGCTTTTTGGCATCAAACAATTCTGGGAGACATCATTTGCCTCGGAACAAGCCATTACGAATGCTAATTACTTCATTTGCAAGAAATTGTTGTTGCTTTGATGTGCGTGCGTAGGGACTGGTTGACATTTGTTGGTTGTTGACAGCTCATGTTTTGTTTGTGTAAAACTTGCCTGAAATCTTGTTTTTATCATACACAATATGATTTGCGATCAGCAACCGAATATTTACAATTAATCCTTTACTCGTGTGTCACAACATATATTACATATCTTAATATGACTCATTATTATTAACCAGTATCAAGAGTTAGTCAAATGACTTACGTATTGTTTAAGGTGGCAAAAGGCTAATGACCCACCTGTTGTTCCACGAGGGTTAAGATACCTAACTTTACTATCAACTGATGTGTTTTTTATCACTAACAAACTCAATCAATATCGCCATCTATCTATGGTTCATTCCAATCAAAAAAAAGCAAAAGGTAAACAAACATAGTATGCAGATGACATTGACATGTGTCAGTTCCATAGTAAGTTTGTTTACGTTTTGCTTTTTTTTGATTGGAATGAAGTATACACAGTAATCTAGTATAAAAGGTTCTACTAACTTTTGAGAAACGTTGAGAAGACAAATGTAGTAATAATAAGCGATTGTAATTTTCATTTATGTTATTTTTTATTACCTTTATTTTAGAATTGATTCTGAACAATTTAAGAGAAAAATTTTAATTTAAAAATTGCTCTTAGCACGAAAAATATTATGTAACCTATTTCACCCTAATTCCTCTAGAAGTTTCAACTTTTCTCACCTTCCTGAAACACTAAACAAAGAAGCACACGGAGAGTTGGCGACATTTGCGCCTTGGCAACGTGTTCGAGGGTGACAACTGACAACCTTGAATGAACCGACTCAAGTACGCGACCTTGACCCTGTCAGACGTTATCTCCGAAATATTCCGCGATTTTCCATCTAGATTCTAGATTTTTCCATTAAATAAGATACCTACCTGGAGAAAAAATGTTACTGTTGTGACGCACAATTATGAAATGAAATAACAGCGGGGTTTATGCCCTATTACCCTTACCTACAGACCTCAGGTTTTGAAAGTCAAACGAAACTGCTACGTAAATTAGAAAGTACTTACATATTTCTATCTAGCATACATGTTACATACATACAGTCAAATTAATGGAACGAGGACAATATTTGGTGGTCTTAAACTATAATAAAAATAATTAAAAAAAAAAAGAAGAAGAAAAGAATATTCTTAGTCTTGTAATATCTTGATATTCAAAGAGTGATAAATCTAGGTAGCAATGAAGCACAAAATGTTTCCTGGTGTGCCTGAATTATTTTTCTGCGTGTCAAAAGTAAGGATCATGTTTATCTAGTTTGAAATTGTAATGATTAATTGAATCCACCAAAATAAATAATAAATTTCTCTTTCAATAACATATGCCATCCATAATCTCTAGCTTGCGACAACCAACACAACCCAACTTACGCCTATAAGGTAAATGGCCGAACCATCTGCCTCCTGGTAGCAACAGCAAGGATGATAAAAAACATGCCACCTGGCCCTACACTATACACACCGCACTATGCTCATACTGGATACTGGAGACCTTACAAGTTATGCGGGTGAACCGTGGCCTTACTGATACAGTTTATAATATTTTGAGAATTTTGCAAAGATCTGAGACAATGACAAAAATAACCTGCTTATGACTGGTTGCATTGCACGATAAGTGAATAAAAGTGTTAAAAGGACATCATCAAGAAAAAGGGCTCTAAAGAATAAAAATGATCTGGTATTCCATTACATGAATTTGAAACAGGCCTCAGGCTACTTAATATGTGTTTTATTACAAGTGACTGCGAGTGACCCTAAGTGTTCTGTCTCTTGAGGTCTATATAAGAAACGTATACGTATCTGTCTGTTATTTGAATATCGTGAAACTATTTAATCGTAGCTCGCAGTCAGGAATAGCGGAAAAGTCTTATTTTGCGGCACAATTTAGCCGTACTCTCCCAAGAGCCTTACGATTGGTTGTCTGTTGCAGTAACCATCACCCGCTGTTACTTGTATGAAAAATATTAACTGAGGCTTATAATAACAATAAAAACAACATAAAAAATAGACAAAATCAAATTGATTTATTTTGCAAGCATTCTAATAACTTGTGGACGCCTCTTTTAAAAAGTAGGTTATTTCGGACTGTCAAGTGGATAAAAATGTTACTTTTGACATAAATAGGACAATACGCTGGCATAGAAATCATTCTGTTAGAAATATTAGTGCCCTACTTTTTATTTTATACGCCTGTTATTATTTCGCGAATTTTGGTTTGATAAACTACGCTTAGCAACCTTCAAATGCCACAGTTGTTGTCATATCATCATATCACGACAAATTAAACAAAATTAACGTAATTATTGAACGTTAAAGCGTGAAGCAAACAGTTTTTGTGTTAAAGTAAACAATCCAAAAAATCTGCCTTTTCCTTATTTATACTGTAATAATTACACAAACCAAGGGCTTATCAATTGTGAATGATAATAAAAACCTAGTACATATTTCAAATTAACAAATAAAATACCAAGACTGTAGTTGTTATCAAGTCGGTTGTTTTAAAACGTGGTCAATTATTCAATATAAATGTACATAAAATATTAAAATTTAGAATTTATGTTACCATGGTCGTCCAAAATTAATTGTCAGCAAGAAAAAAATATTTTGAAACTGAATTGGCTTATGGAAGAATCCAGACCACATTTTTTAACACAGTAGAATACTGTGTCTATACTTTCGGACTTTTGACTTCTAGGTTGTGTAACGTTTTTAGGGCAGACAAAAGGATGTCTGTAGGGCGATTGAATAATCAGAACTGTAAACTTCAGAATGTTGATGTCTAGCTGAATAAACATGAATCCAGTACAGAGCTATACAAAGCTTGAAATTCTCTCGTAATATTTTAGACAAATGGAAATTTTCGAGACTGAGTAGGGTAAATAAGCCATTAATGAGCCAGTGTAATAAATTCTTTGTAATATTTTTCTGCGAATGTAACTAGCTTGCCAGAAGAGAATTTTCATCAATCTATTTATGCTACTCAAGAATTTATTGAATAAGAAAGAACTGAAATAGTTCCAGTAAAGAGGTATTTATTACTATTTACGATTATAAGATGTAAACAATACATATAAAGGTTTGCAAATCGCTAATAAACCCACTACTTGATACAAATTCCCATAAGCCACAGCCACTTTCTATAACGTGGTTAGTTAATCCTTTTCGACACCTTTTACATCAAAAGGGTTAGTACCTGCCCTAATGCCTGGAACTGGATGGCTAGACGACATCGCGTGCAGTCCGACCTCAAACACGCAACTGTAAACCGGACGTGTCCAGTCTGGACGAATAATCGCATGCATATCAACCACCCGTTTGATTCAGCTTTTTATATAAAAGTTTATGAATTTCAACAGAAAAGATGAACTTGCCAAGGATCTTAAAGAGCTGGAAGTGCAAGACTGATCAAACTTGACACAAAACAGCCAGCGCGCTTTGATTTCGGAAGCAAAGATCCACTTCAGGTCGCTGAGTCACCGTAGTAAGTATAAGTATGAATTTGAATCATTTAATTAAATACTACCTAAAGCCTACCATCCATATAAAAATCTCCAAACTTCACCCGCATAATGCAACACGGATAAAAAAATGAGTCTACAGATATCGTAACAAAAATAAACAGTACTTATTGGATACACTGTCAATGTATCGAAGGGCGTTATCTCTGCCATGGGTTGCCTGGGATGTCAATGAACTACGCCCCCTTTCTGTTGACGGTAAAAAAAAGATCTCATGTGATGACGGTGTGAGGGCACCAGGGGGCAAAACTAAACCACGTGTTTTATGTGGACTGGTTGGCATAATAGAGAAAGTATGCTCTATTCTCTATCTGATGAAAGGGAATAAGTCATTTCATTTTGTAGACATTAAAATGATTTTCCCTCATTATGTGTCAGAACGCACTCATAGCGTTCTGACGTCGCGTCGCGTCGCGTGATTCGGACCTTGTTACATTCCCAAAATATAAAGATAGTGATTCAAAACTTGTATTGTCTACCTAATTACCTATCGGTGAAATAACTATCGACAATTTTCCTCACTTAATTTACCTACTAATATAATTGTGTCGATACATATCAAATGAGCCCAAGTCCACCACTGCTATAAAGTTCACTTTTAAAGACAACGGTTCACAAATACTTATTGACTTTTGAAGTGAGGTAGTAAACTTTAATTTTAAAAGTGAACCTTTTAGCAGTGGTGGACTTGGGCTCATTTGATATGTATCGACACAATTACCTGAGCTGTATGTTGTATGTAATATTTTTCATTTTTTGTAAAGTATTCCAAATATACTTATGTTAATTTTAATAATGGCTTAACAAAGTAGTAGACGTCATTAAGAGTCGTACTTTGAATAATGCGATATCAGCGATCCCTTTATTCATTGTTGTTGATCATCTGTTAATGATGGAAACAATAACAAACAAAATATGAGACTGATAAGAGCGAGTTATAAAATCAGTGCGTTTGTTAAAAAAATACAAGATGGTGTTTCAGTCAGTCAAATTTCGTATATATTATGCAGATGACGGACGTAAAGAATAATTAATATATGAATGACGATAATATTTTACTATGGCCGCACCGTACTTGATTAAATGCATTTTTATTCGTGTTTCTTATCCAGTGTTTCTTGTTAATATCTAGCATATTTTCAAGTATAATTTACAAAAAAAAAAAAACTCTAAAATATCATAGGTACCAAGTTTATATCAAACTCAAACTCAAAATGTTTTTTATTTAAGTAGATGCTTTACACATGCTTTTAAATCGTCAATATTTTTTTCTACCTAGTACAAAGTCCCTACCACGCGGGACTTGTACACTCAACGTTTCGGGAAGTGTTTGCGAAGCTGTCATGAAAAACTAGATTAACAAGAAATTATAGCAAAGGTCATTGTAGTATAAACAGAGTAAACCAACAGACATTTCGGCCACAAATTAAGGTAAGTTTATGGGAGCAATGACCTGGAATTCCATGCTTCAATTTCATTTCAAGATATCGATGAACCAATCATTTACAATACAATTACAAATAGGTATGATCTCACTCACACATTATGCATAAATTTCATTTGAAATGGAATTAAACTTTAAATTAAAATAGAATAAGATTTCTTCAAAAGCTCTATTAAAATTAAAATAGAATAAGATTTCTATAAAAGCTTTAATAATGTACATACCTATATCTAAAACCTAAGACATCTATAGATGGGCTTTTCAAGTAACCAATCGAGCAGTTACAACCCAAAATGAAACTTCTGACAAGTTGTTAAAATGAGCCATTAAAAAGCTTAAGCTACAGATAGACAAAACCTGCCATTAAAAATGCGATTACAAAAAACCGCTATGAGCTTTAAGGTACCAGGGCCGCATAAGGTCGCGAGCGGTGGAAGGACGAGACGGCTGGTGAACGACCGGGCATGCTACACTTTCGGGGGTCGACGACCCGCCGCCGTGACCGTCCTGGGACAACCTCCTACGTAGTTATAGGCGCCTGGTACTGGGTACTTATTTGACCGTTATACTAATTTACCTGATTTACCATTTTTTTATTACTTCCAAAAACTGATGGGTTACTGAACTATTGTAGGTAAGTCCGAAATAAAAATCAAAGTTACCACCAATAAAATACACACAGTTTAATTAAGATATCATTCCATAGTTAGTCAATCGAAACAATAGACTACTATTAGAACTACTATTACAACAGAAATAAAAAAAAATGCATTTTTTTAATATTTAACTAAACCAGTGTGGAATTAAGAGACTTCGTTTTTGCCCACGTCATAATCCCACTTACACACACATTTACCACGTGTCTAACATCAAGATCGGTTCAGTCATTTGGGTGATTGAGTCAAAGTCCCTTTCAAATTAAAATTTTAATTATAATATTAGTAAGATAATAATTAAAATGAAAGTAGAAACGCCATTCGAAGTTAAAACACTACGCAGTTTTATTTGAAAGCTTCTACGTATCGGCGTCTAGTCTGTCTCGCGTAGGTATTAGTAGAACGTATAATAAAAAAATAGTAAGACGTCACAGACTTGTATTCATGGCGTGTCTATCACCACGAGTTTACTGTGACTACGTTATTACAGATATTCATGTGGTATTCGACATTCACTATAATGACGTCACAACAGTAATGTGCGTGAACAAAACTGTAAACAGTTACCTAACACCGGTAACTAACTGAGAGGACGATCGCCCGCCGTCAAGCCTCCAGATACATCAAGTCAAAACTGGCACAGAACTGACTATACCAACATTCCTGAAGCAATCTGAGGGTATTAATTCAAGACGAAGAAAGACCCCTGCACCTCAACTAAGGCACTTCATGATTGACACGAGGCGACTGGCAGAAATTAAGAATATGATTGCAAGGTTACGAGTAGAATACCGGCAAACAGCAGATTTTTAATAATGTATTAATTATGTAATGATGATATCCTCGTCTCGTTCGATATTGCCGAGGAAAGAAGTGAAGAAGATTAGTAAAGTAGCGAAAGAACAAACAGAAGCAAACTCAGGTAGAGATGACTATTAGAATATTTAGAATGTAGATGAAGAAAGAAGAATCGCAAGTAAGTAATAAGCGCACAAAATACTTATTGGAAAGAAAGTATCTCGTATTTTGACCCTGGGCAAAAAGAAGCTCTACCGGGTAGGTATAGGTGGATAGATGATCCAATCACGCTTTCACGAAGACACTGGATGCGTGCAGCTCAGAATCAAGTTCAGTGGAAACCAATGGGGGGGGTCTATTCAACAATGGATTTACACATGATTATAAGTTCATTACGCTAATTTATTTAAAAAAATACTGCGTTTATAAGAAAGAAGGCCGCTAAGTATACGGAAACTCCATATTCTATGAGGGCAGAATAATCCGTCATCATGTTAATTAAAAACAACAACAACATTTGTATTGGAACAAAACTCAGATACGATATTTTGTTTTCCTATCATATTCAAAATAAACAGATATCGTAAATGAGTGACAAGAAGCAAACACATAGGCGATTATCTTCTTATCAAGAAAAAATATCATATTACCAACTAAAAGGCGTAGCTTGGTAGCAACAACAAAATAAAATAATAGTGTATCCTAAATACACAACACATATTTCGATACTGTTACTCGAGTTTCATATTGATTGATAATTATGATTTTATAGATACCCATTATCTTTAGAATCCTAAAAGTATACATACTAATAACAATTAAAATCAATTATTTATATGTGGAATTAATAACGCAATTATGTATTATTCAAAAATTATTCTATTACTCATGGATGGTAGTAAAAACATGTATTTTCAGAACGACCTACATTTTATCTATAGAATGCCCTAGACTTTTCAAACTAACAAACAATCAAAAAAACTTGAATCAAAGCACTATACATGATTATTTTTTTGAATTGTCAATGTGTTAAACCGTGTTTCCGTTAAATAAATTGCTACTGAATAAAGCGATCAATCTGAATAGAACGACGAAGGCTACAACAACACAACGCATGGCATCACCATAGAACACATATAAGGTGCTACTTTATTAGTGCCCGATATTTTAGTCAGTGCTCCTACTCCTGATTCTGATCAACTTTCCCCAAGGAACCCATAGTCAAATCGTAAAAAAAATTTTGGACTCTTCATACTAATTTGGCCGCTCGGCTGATCAATTTGTATGAAGAGTCCAAAAATTTTTTTACGATTTGACTATGGGTTCCTTGGGGAAAGTTGATCAGAATCAGGAGTAGGAGCACTGACTAAAATATCGGGCACTAATAAAGTAGCACCTTATACTCTTTGTCTGTAGACAGAACAACATCACCTAAACAACTTGTTGATTCGACTAGCTATGCGGTGCAAACAATTCTTGGATGTCAACAACAACTAACAAGTGAACAGAAATATAGGAAGCATAACAAGTTGACGGTTAGTTAATAAATGGCAGTATCATGTGAGTTACAAAACCTGTTAATTATGTTATATAAGATATGTAAAGTGCAAGTAATTATTTACTTTGTACGCAAAACGGAGCTAAGGAAAAAAGTGAAAAATTTTTGTGATCTTATTCTATGACGCAACCCAGAATTACGTTACGTAGAAAAATAAGACTTTAAAAAATCACGAGTCTCTCGACCCAACTGCATCATGGGCGCAGCGCTTGCTCTTAGATTTTTCTAAATCATATCAGAGCACAATAATAAGACTAAACCTTACTACCTCTTTTGTATCAGTACTTGACTATGCGACCATTATCAGCTGCTTCAGGCCCTAGAGCTGTAAGCATACGCTTAGTGCGTCACACATGTGGTCATGTGTGAAAATAAGTGTGGCATTAATTGGTGGGGGTGCAACATATTACTTTTTGCACACGCTCCATCTATGTAGACCCATCTGCCCTGGATCTGGGTCCAAGTCTAATCAAATATTTTCACAATTACATTCAGCATCTTTGTCATTTGACACCTGGTAAGACGATAATAAGACCAGGTGTCAAATGACAAAGATGCTGAATAAAAAGACGATAAAAAGTACTAAACTCGTATCACCACCTCCGCTCAAAAAAAACGTTATAGTTATACCAACAAGCCCGAATTTTACTCAGTATTCAAGTTGCTGATTGGCCGACAGAAAGTGGCACAAGCACACACTACCGGTGCGCGCATGCGCTGTGTCACGTTTGCTATCACCATGGTCCTTCGAGCCGGATATCAGCACGCAGACACCATTGTTTTCCTTGTGTTGAATTTCATGATAGTTTTTGTTCATAAGTATTCGTTATTAATATAAGGGTTGTTATATTAATATATTATATTTAGTAACGGTTTTAGATAAAAGGGTTTACGTTGTCAACAATAATTTTCGAGTCGGCTGATTATTTAAAAATAGCGACCAGGTAATCGTTGCTAAACAGGTGTTAAAAAAGTGCGTTTGAAATGTTATGGCGTTACGCAGAATCAAGTGTAGAATACAGGATAATAATGAAAAATCGATCAATTATTTTTTCTGTTTCCCATATTAAATCTGAATAGTGATTCAAGAATTTGTATGTCAAATCAGTTCAAACTAACTCATATTTTAAGCGGCTTGCATAAATATGGTCAATAAATCTTGAAAATGTTAACTCTACGACGACGCAATTAAAGGAAAATCCCAGGGTTTCCCAATATCTACGTCACGACAGAATCAAAGTTGGACTACTAAGAAATATAATACAATACAAACACAAATTACAACATATTCTTAAAGAGCGAATAAATAATAAGTAAGTGTTATAGGTTTGAACATACATAACAGTCTTTAAGTTGAAAAGATCGTTACCGTAAAGATGTTAAATCAAATGTAAAAAAAACGGTAATGTTACCCAGCCGGTCAGTTCCGCAAAATGGCCGCTGCATTAATTATTGCAACAGTTATGTAAGAATGCAACTCAATAGCAATTTTATTGTAAATTCAGTCACAGTGAGTAACCACCCTAAGGTTAACTTTCTTTGACACCGCGTGTCAGTGTCCGATGTGGTCATGTGTGAAAATAAGTTTTAATTAACATACATTAAAATTATAAATTGTGATAGCTCAGTGGTGTACGGTGTACTGCTCGGGAGTATTTTCTAGTTTACCGTTGAATGGGCATATACGTACTTATACCCCTTAAATTCTTAAAGTCATTAAGTAGATCGGAATTATAAATAACAGGGGTGAACCCCTGAACTCGAAATCACTGACCTACTGAAAGTCAGTAAAACTTTTATTGAAGACAAAAATTAGTATGGTTCATTCCAATCAAAAAAAAAGCAAAAGGTAAACAAACATAGTATGCAGATGACATTGACATGTGTCAGTTCCATAGTAAGTTTGTTTACGTTTTGCTTTTTTTTTGATTGGAATGAAGTATAGTAAGTAGCAGCTTGGGTTTTTATGTGTTTTCAACTGACCAAAGATTTTTGAGCGGTGGAAAGTTTATACTTAGATTTTTTAAAAAATATATATATTATTTTATTGTTTAAAAAATATATATAATTGATTTAGTATTTGGGTACCATTATTGTTTTTCGTACGCAAACATAATTTTTTTTGGGTGGAAAAATCTTAAGATGGCTGGAAAATACTAACTTTACTGACCTTTTCCTGAAAAAACTTACTTTTACTGACTAGTTTCCACCCCTAAAATAAGTAAATTGGAGAGTGGTGGACGAAAATCAACTTTTTAATAAGAATGTCCAAAAAAAACTAACTTTTGCCATAGAAGTTATATTAATTACGTGAAATTCTAAATAACTAACAAGTACACTAAATAATCAGTTTACTATGTATAACAATATTATAAATTTTTCAAAATATCGGCAACGGAGAAAGTTTCCATCCTGCGGAAACCCAAGGAAATTGTCACGTTGCAAACAACGCAAGTACAGTCACCAGCACAAATGCTCGATAAATATACGAATTACAAAGGCGTGGTTATACATTGGTAGAGTAAAATTACAATGTACAGACATTTCTAAGTTTCTTTCCAAGAAAATATATAATTTGCAATTTTTATTGCTCCTAGGAGAGATTCGAGTAAAGTGAAACATCAAAAACTAAAGGAACCGTTTGACTTTGAGAATTAATGAACGGCCTGAGATAAGAGCTAAGCTAAAACAAATTAACATAAAGCACTTTGACTATATCATAACAATTATTTACTTCAACTCATGATCAATAGCTTATAATGGTTGAGTTCTTTTAGCATCCGACAAAATCTATTCACAGCAAAGGATAATTCAGAAGCTTAGTATATAGTGTTATTATATTATATGCGCGATTGTTATTTTGCAAATGATTTTTGTTGGCAATGCCCGATCGATTCAATTTCTGTTGGCAACTATACCCGATCGATTCAAAGTTTGGGAGGCTTTCTGCTTTTATTGCTAAAAAGAGTCCATAGATTACAGAATGTTTAATGTTTTGTTTGCCCAACGGTTTGTAGCCATGGTTCGTGCTTCTTGAAAGAATATTTTAGGTATCTACAATATCAATGACGCGATGATGAAAATAAATACATATTTCACTTTTGAGAGTACAAATTATGAAAATTCCGCACCTATGGCAACCGAATTATTTAACCCCACGAGAAAGGGTAATCCTGCATATTTGCTCTCATTAAAAATTAAGGCCAAGTCGAGCATCTTAACTAGATGCAAGACAATATCAAGGGCTTCGCGTCACAATGCAAGCAGGTGTTGCTCTAAGGAGGGCGCATATCGTATGAATTTATTAAAAGATGGTCGCCAACCAGCTGATAGGGTCGTTTACCCCGCATCCGTCGCGCTATACCCACCACACGTGGTCACGGATAGTGCGTATAACAGTTTAACGGATAACGATGCAGTTTCATGGATATAAGTTTCTTAGCTTTTATCGATGGTTGAGATTTTATGAAAGTTAAAAGGTTAACTTTTTTATGCCTCTAACAACCAGTTGCATGCATCTGTTCTTATATGTTTATTTTCCCATTTGCAGATACGAAAGATACGATTGCACTATTTTGACAAAATGGCTGCCGCCAAATCAGAAATAGCGTTAAACTTAACAATAAGAAAATGCTCCGGAATTCACTCACCTCCAGTCCCAAGGACTTTAAGCAAGTCGAAATGTGATATGTCTACTTTCGCCGCTCCGTTTAGATTAACTGAAACAAAAAATAACAATATTAATATTATGTTTTTTTTTATGTCATAGGTGGCAAACGAGCAGAACGTCATGTTAAAACGTAAATAACTTATAACTGGCAGGCGTAAAATGGCAAATCAATTTCTCATAATCGTTTCTAAATCCTACTGCTGCAAAGCACAAATAAATATAAATTATAAAGATATTGACTGTTTTAAAAATATTTTATGTATGCACAGACATCAATGAAATAGTTAAATGAAAGGGGGTCGTTCTTTTTCAATTTTACTTTTATAGAACTTATAGACATTAATGTAGACATGTCAACATCTTGTTATTATTATGGTAGGTAAAATAAGTCCAGATATCTTTGTATTATTTTAAACTATTCCAGATTTTGCCTGCGGCTTCACCAGCGTGGCTATAGGTAGCTATTGTTATTTTTATACTTGATACTTCCCACCATATGCCAAAATCTGCCGTGCTTATTGAAATGCTTTTCCTCTAAATCTCTCGTTAAATATATGTATACATTTACCCAAAATAAAAACGCAGTATAATTTAACTATGGCAAATCTCAGCAAAATCGACTATCTTAAACAGAAGTTTCAGCGTTAAGGAGTAACAAACAGACAGACATACTTTTAGCACCTTTATTATTTATACCTAATATAGATTATTCAGTTGGGATATTTTTCACAGCAGAAATAATTAAGTATGGTATGGCTGATAACAACACACAAGAATAAATTGTTGATAAAACAAACACACTTGCAATCACAAAGATAATTGTAATAACATATTATGTGTTGAAAGATATGTATTACATATGCATTTGTATGTTGTTCGCTTTCCACATTGTAAGTCAAAAGTTCATTGACTTGGAGTATTTTAATAATACACCTACACTATTTGAAGTGTTTCTCTTACACAAAACAGTTTTTCTTTTGCATTTACTAGAAAATGTATAAATTATTTAAGATCACACAGCCATTAATAACAAAATAGTAACTGGGTCCATGATAGTGTCTCGACCTCCTAAAGAGGTCTTGGTTTTTAATCAAGGCCAATATAGTATTAATGAGTTTTTCGAATAATCCGTGCATAATCATAGAGCTCTGCTAACGTTGCTAACGGTGTAGGAAAATATCGTAAGGAAACCTGCACATCTGATTTGTAATGTGTATGAAGGTCGGATTGCACGCGTCCATTGAATATGTGACCCTGAATGTGACTGCGGATGATGCTAAGTGCATCAAATCATGCAAACATCTGTGATCCTTTGTGACAGCACAGTTAAATTGTGCCACATTATAATCAGGGTTGAGATGATTTAAATCACAATTAAAATCAAGTGATTTTTTCAAAACAATGATTTCAATCATTACTACTTTTTTACTGCATTATCAGCAGTGATCGGAGTAGGTAGATTGATTTTTGGTACTTGCATCGTGATTTTGTAACATGGACAATCCTTTTTTCCGGAAAGTTTCGATATTTCCGTATTAAGTTGAGTATAATTAAATTAAATCTGGTTCAATCAATTGGTTCTGAAAGAAGCAATTTGTTTTCATCTCGAATAACATAAAGAATATTCGTTATCGTTTGCTAAAAATGTTAAACTCTCGACACCGAGCGGCATGTCCATATTAACATATACGTTTGCGATCATTGACCCTAAATCAATCTACCTACTCCGATCACTGGTGATTTGTCCCCGATATTAACAATATTATAAACACCTATCTAGGTAGTATATATCACAGAACATAGTGCACATTAAAAGTAACTAACATAACATATTTATGTATTTGCCATACAATTGACATGGCTACCACTGTGATAAGAAACCTTAGCTTATCAGCCATTCAAGGACATTTGATAAATGGCGTACATTAACATTGTGTCTCACTATTACAAAACACTGGAGTAAAGTCTTTCAATGTTAAAGAATTGTATTAAATACTAATGTAATTTGTATCGATATCCTTAACGGATTCAACAAATGACCAATTCACCTTCAAAATTACCAAAAATCTTGCTTGCTTTGTTTCTGCACTTAATTTTTTTAATTTATGAGGGTGATTTTGAAATATCTGCTAGGCTTTAACTCTGAAGTTTTACACACATGAATTTGAACTACTATGCATATTCACTTTGCAAAAAGAATTTATCTCTTCATACAAAGTTGGCCGATTACCTCACTTCATCATCATCATCAGCCGAAAGACATCCACTGCTGGACAAAGAATCCTCCCCCAAGGATTTCCACACCTTGAAGGCCTTTACCTCATTAATATGAATAGTAAATAAAAAAATCGAGTTCTTTAGGGAAATTTGTTCAAATGCATGTGTAGAGATCGCAGCTTAATTTCTAGCAGATATTTAGGAATATATTCGCTTCGCAAACACTTCCCTAAACGTTGAGTGTACAAGTCCCGCGTGGTAGGGACTTTGTACTAGGTAGAAAAAAATATTGACAATTTAAAAGCATGTGTAAAGCATCTAATTAAATAAAAAACATTTTGAATTTGAGTTTGAGTTTATTATTATGTTGAGTATGACCCCATACTTAATTTAAGTTTTTTAAACAAATCAAGTTATAGTATAGTTATAAGAAAAATGGAATTATGACTAGCTTTTATCTTCCCATTCAATGATACTCTTTCATTATTTTATTGAGAGTTATCACCATTATGTGATTTATGTATTTAATAGACAGTAACTACTTTTTTTTGGAAGAGCGGCAGAAATGGAGGAGGCCTATGTGTCAACAGGACACGCGACGCGGATATGGAATGTGCACTTATTTATTAATATCATTTGTAAATTTTTAATATCAGCAATAAATGCTTTTGTTACTACTTTTTTACTTCATTAAACAAAAGAAGCATTGGTATCCAGTAAAATAAGGAAACGAGGCAGACCATCCAAACGCTGGGCCGATGAGATCAAGGCAATGGCAGGCAGTTTGTGGACCAGGACAGCTGGGAATAGGATTTGGTGGAGACAGCTGGGAGAGGCCTTTGCCAAAGGCGAAACAAATCATAGTGTAGATATATTAGGTTAAGAAAAAAATCATCCGGCCTTCTACATCATGACAGCTGATTTAGGCAAAAAACAACCGACTTCAATCGCAACAACTCCAATTTTGCTATGTTTTTGTAGATTTTCTCAAAAACCGCTGAATCGACTTCGATAAAATTTATATGGGACCACCTGTGAAGTATACCCTTTTAAACAAAAAAAGAATTTTCCAAATCGGTTCAGGCGTCTTCGAGTAATCGGTGAACATATATAAAAAAAAAAAAAAAGGTTCCGTCGAATTGAGAACCTCCTCCTTTTTTTGAAGTCGGTTAAAAAATATAGTGAATAAATTCTGAATAAAGACTATTATTATCATTATACATATTATATAAACAAAGTAAGCTGCAACTATAAAACAGTCTCAGGTCAGACATTGGTAAGTTTATTTATTTATTTATTGAAGCCTATATAATAATTTTGCATAGCTTTGCTCTTAAGTTTATTCTTTTTTTTTTAATTATATTTCATCCCACTGCTGGGCAAAGGCCTCCCCCTTCCTTTTCCATGTTTCTTTCCATCTTGCATCTCTGGGCCATGTCATACCAGCATATGCAACTATTTTGTCCCTCCATCTTGTTGTAGGTCTTCCTCTTCCTCTTTTTGTATATCTTGGACACCATGTTGTAGTAAGATTACTCCATCGGTTGTCTTTGTTCCTTGAGATATGTCCACCCAGTTTCATTTTCCAACTTTTGCTATTTTTATTATTTCCTTTATTTTTGTTTTCTCTCGTAAGGCCTTCTTTGAAACTTTGTCAATTAGTCTGACTTTTAAAACACTTCTTTCTATGTTTCTCTGTGTGACTTTTAATCTTTTTGTATTTTTCTTGTTTAGTGCCCAAGTTTGGCATCCATATGTTAAGACTGGGAGTATGCAAGTATTGAATATTTTAATTTTAGGTTTGTTACTATATCTTTGTTCTTGATTATGTGTTTTAAGGCCCAATATTTATTCTATCCTTTTTGTATTCATGTTTCGATTTCTTTATCTTGCCAATTATTAAATGCTACTATTAGACCTAGATATTTGTATTCTTCTACTACTTCTAATTTTTGTTCTCCTATGGAGATTGATATGTCTTCATTTTTGTTGTTCATTAGTTTTGTTTTGGACATATTCATTGTCATGCTATGTCACTAGTTCTTTCGATTCTTTCAATTCTTTCGATTCTAGTTTCACCAAAGCCTTGCTGTTCTCGTATATTGTTTTAAAGTTAATTTTAAATTTTAAATTTATTTAGTGGAGTTTATTTAGTGGAAGAAAGCTAGCTGGGTAATCTTTTCCAGTTCAGAATTTTAATAAAAATAACCAGCAGTACAGTCAGTATATCTTGAAATTATTTTAAGTATATCATTTAGTACTTACTAACAAAATTTCAAATGTTTTATTTTTCAGTTGGTGTTTTTTAAAACTTAAATTGATTCTTACCTTTATTTCGTCTCCTAATTTTGCTAGCATCCACTAAATTCCAGTCAACCGAGTCACGGGCAGGTGCCGGGACGGTGCCACCGATCAGCTCCACCGAGCTGCTCCTTTTGCTGGGGCCAGCGACTGGAGCAGTCTCCTCGACATCCTTCAAATCCGAGCACTTCACTATTTCTACACTGCGGTCCAGTTTTGCACTTTGTCCATGTCCATGTCCATTCACTTTCACATCAACTTTAGACTTCTTAGCTGGGACCTTCTTGTGCTTCTGGTTGCTATGACGACGCTTCAGCTTGGTAGAATGCGAGGAGTTCCTGGAGCTGATAGGAGAAGGGCACCCGCACTCCATGCTGCCCTCCTGGTCGCTGCCTTCGTAGTATCCTGACTCGTGCTCCGGCTTTTTATCAGGAACACTCATTTCGGCGGTCGCCATGGCTCAGCCCCTCGATAAAACCATGTAGACTCAACTGCAGTCAAGTACCGGTCATCGGTTCACAAAACAAAATTGTTGGGCACTTCGAATCCTCCAAGAGATGCCTGTTGCGCACAGAACGTGCCGAATTTTATTGTCACTAAATAGTTAATCGAATTATTTTTATGTGGAGAACTTTACCAGCGAAAGAACGACACGTAAGAAGGCGAGCATTTTGCGAGTATTTTTCGGAACCCGCACGAACTTCATGCGACAACACTGCTGGCAGATGGCGCTCAAGTTCGCTATAACCCGACTGATTGTTGTTGACACTTTATTCCACAAGGAACATTCCTTTCAAAATTGCAACGCAAAATCATCGACCAATTTCACTATATCAACTACTTCACGTCACAAAAACGTCAAAATTTTTGTAATTTTTTCAAAGTTATTTCCATGCACTTATTACCAAATATCACAGCCTTTTCGTCGTCCAGTTTGATAGAGGTCACACAATCCAATAATTTCTGTACAAAACTTCACTTAAACTTACACACCGTGTATTTATGTCCAATTATAACCTTTCACTATCATAAAACAGTTTTTAATTTTGTTTTGTACATATCCAACACATATATTACAAAATGCTCGGCCGTATGAAACGTCCAACTCAGTCGGCGCGGAAAAATAACTGAAATTAATCGAGAAACGCAAAATAGAAACCGTGCGACGTGCAAACGAACGGAGCGGGTTCCCCCACTACAGCACAATTTACGAGGCCAGATAGTGCATGCAAAGACTGCAGATAAACCGATTATATCGATAATTAGTCGATAACTGATTTTGTAAGTTCGTTTTTGTTTCTCGAAGCCTGCTCGAAGCCATTTTTCATTGCAATCCTCTGAAGTATGTTTGTGTTTGAATACAACTACGAATACAACATAAATAAGTTAAGAAATAAAATCTTAATAGTGTATGCTTTGTCGGCGTTTTACGCATATACTATCAAGTCACCGTTTCACGGACATAAATAAAAAGAGACGAAGCGATGACTTATCGGTTATAAAGAGGGAGACAGCGTTTAGAAGAGTGTAACGAAAGTCCAAAGTTCTTATCTCTTTCTTCTTAGTAAAGTGGCCGGCTAAGGAATTCATGTCTTGATTGTGGGATCACATCGTACAACTTTATTTCTTGTTATTTATTTACATAATTCATAAATTTAATTACTTTAATTTAAATATTATAAGCTTTTAAACATCTGACTGCTTTATGCTTAAACGCTCATCGATCATTCGCGAGAAATTTGAATACTACCAAAATACTCAAACTGAAATAAATCGCTTTTGAAATTGCTATCGAAATATATCGCAGCTCCAACTTTCGTTTCACGTATTATGTTCGTTACCTTTAGCTTTTAGGTATATTTTTGCAAATTATTTACTTCACATGACGAACAGAACTGAAGTATAGTATACCCAGCTTGGTAGCGAAAGCGGGTTAGGTAACGAGATATTTCTATTGTGTTTGAAATCCCCTGCTGTATGTTATCCTTTCAGAAGCTCTTCGTAAGTACTACGGCCTACGCAGCCGGCCGGCGGCGCGCCGGTGATTTTAATGTTATCAATATCATCAGTCTCGAACCCTATCTGCACTGCTTCTTGCTTGTCAGTTGGATACTCTTGTTAATAAAATAGGAACTACATAGGTACATAAACGCTCTAAAACAAATATTTTGTAATTCTTATTAACGTTCAGTATTTTGCCATGCTTACTTGAATTATTATTTAATATTTATTCAACCCTAGAT
Organism: Coleophora deauratella; assembly: GCA_958295455.1. Classification (NCBI taxonomy): domain Eukaryota; kingdom Metazoa; phylum Arthropoda; class Insecta; order Lepidoptera; family Coleophoridae; genus Coleophora; species Coleophora deauratella. The sequence goes on from OY282412.1 coordinate 6,054,596, forward strand.
AGGCGATTTCTGTTGGTAGGTATACGTCATTTCCCCTCATGTTCACATTACTTGCCCATATCAAGTATCAATACTTGACGCCCGATCTAGGCCTGATATAAATGCGTAACAATCATTTTGCGTCGAACAGCCTGTCCCAGGAGACCACGGCGCGGCGTGACATACTGCTACTAGAGGCAATTGGACGTAGTTATACCATATCGACACAACTGACATTTTGGTAAAAAAAATAGTTAGGTATACTACGAGCATCGTTACATAGGGATCTATGTTGTCAAAAAATCTCATAATTATCTTTTTTGTCAAAATAGTGTGATTTAACGTCTTTAGGCTAAAATGGAATTTAGTCTATTAATTTAATTTGATAAATCATTCAAGACTGAATGGACTTTACTCTAACTTACTTTATGTCAGTTGGATCAGGATCAATAGGTACGGTCTAACGACACGTCCAATTGTAGGATCACAAAATGCCATTTTGAAGAACTGCTATAAAGTCCCACAAAGTCAGATAGAATGAGATGGGTGCTTAGTAAGAATCGGATTCGGATTAAAAAGGGAATAAGGAAAAACCCTTCATTATTTCAGTAACAAATCTTCTTGAACCTTGCATCACGCAAATAATTATAACTGTACGAGTGTACGCCTAACATTAAAGTCTATGAAAAATATTGTAATAAAACACATTGCAGACGAAATATGGAAAAAGGATTCAGCGTTTTTTCAGATTCGCATTTTTTTAGATTATTTATTTACGGAAGTGAATAGAAGGATGTTTAAGAAATCATTGTAAAATAATTAAGGTTACGGTTACGTTAAGGCTATTCCAACTCTTTGTATGCGGTATCTAATACACCGCTTACATACCAAGCTTTAAAAATAACATAACAGCAGAAGCTGGCAACAATTTGGTTCTAGTCATAATAATCACTATATAGGTAATTTATATTTCTAATAATTTTCGAATTTATGAACATTTAAAAAAATTTGATTCATGATACCTAGTAATAATATTTTATGTGAGTAGGTTATTTTTTTATATTTTTGCACAGCCCTTTATATATAATTTAAAGGTTTAATTTATTAATTTAAAGGTATTTTAGAAAGGTCTATTTCTGGTCTTACTAAGGAACTTGAATACATCTCCCCTGTTGTTCCGCTATTTAGTTCCTGATGATAATAATAACTAGCTATGTTTTCTGTAGAAATAAATAAATACAAATAGAAGCTAGTTAGGCGGGCTTATACAATCAATTACTGTTAAACCGAGTCCTTTTAACTTGGCACCCGTCCATGATTTTAAATCAAAGGGGGTGGGTGGACTAACTACTAAGTCACTGGTACTTTGCTTGCGACGGTTTCGGCTTTGCCAGATTGATTAATTCTTTGATTATTTAAGCATTTGATTATTTACAGTAAATAACTAAAGGATAGGTACTTACCGTAGCCAATTTCATGACAGACGGTGTTTGTCTTCACTATAACAGGAGTTTCTTCATAAGCCTTTTCTTGCTCTGGCTCTTTTGTTTCTTTCCCCTTTTCAGATTCTGATTCATCATTAAAATACTCTTCAAATGTATTCTTACTGAAAAAGTCGAAGTCTACAATAGCTCGTTTCATGGTCGGAGTTGCACTTGTCGTAATATCGATTTCAAACTGCAACATTCTAGCTGGCGACATAACTTCTGCGGATACCGGCGAAGGCTTTACAAATGTATCATTAGCTTGTTTATTTGTTAAGTTGGTCTTTAATAAATTAGAAGCTTTCTGACTCAGTTCTTGTGTATCCCAGTTTGTCGGTTTAGGAGTTTCCGCGATCGGCGGTGACGACTGAATAAATGGTGACATAGGAGTTTCAGGTGTCTCCAAATTTGGAGTAGGCAATGACAGAGCTGGTGTTATGTTACTGTCAACTGATGTCTCTTTGTTTTTGATAGTCATATTGTCGCCTACAACGTTTATGTCATCAATACTCATACGGAATGTATCATCTAATTCTAAATTATCAGGTATAAACAACTGATCAGATCTAGAAGTTGAAGGACTTCTATTCAAGTTGTTCTCTGAAGTTTTACTCTCTACTACCGGTGACTCCATTGCGGAACTTGTAAGAAATTATTTATTATTTATATAGTTATCAATATCATTCACGGTATTCCATGTATGTTTACGTACGCCTTAGTACCTACATAAAAGTATCGACAATGCCCTTGAAATTATCTTGCTAATCGATAAGCAAGAAATTCACATCACTTCGGTCCGCCCGCCGCGCTAATCACAAACACATGCGCAGTTCGCAGTTTCTGTCTGTGTGCATAGAGTGAGCTGTCAAACTTGTTTCGCGTTTCGCGGCAATGGTTTTCCTCAAAACAATCACAAAATAGAGTCTAATTAGAAATAAAACGTTGATTTTTTTCAGCCATAAAATCAAACTGGAATGTTTATACGACTTACTGACACGACTATATCAACCAAAAATGATTTATCGCGCCATTAGTCTGTCTATAAATAGCCACAGTCCACAGTAATCTTCACTTGCACAGATTTTTGTCCGCTCTTGTTTCTTTCACATTAGTCGAGAATTTACACTGTCTTGTGCAGTAATCACTTGTAATATATCCATTTTTTGATTTTTAGAATATTTTTGTGTAACAAGTTCGTATTTTCGCTTTGTAAACGCAATAAACACAGCGCGGCACAGGCGGCGCGGCACGACTTCGTACTATACGATGCTAAATGTCAACAAACAAGCTTTGTAGCTAGCGCGCGGCGCACTTGCAAAATTTTGATAGCTATCGTTCCAGCTATTGAATACCCACCGGTCATTTGATAATATTGAGCGTGCTGACGTGCTATCTTATCCACTAATACATCCACATCGTCGGAATTGGCAAATGTTTTTTTTTTCCAACAATGTTTGTATTTTTGACGTATGGTATCATTTTGACACAGCACGCAAAGACCTTTTTGTAAGGACGGGGTACGGGAGAGGAAAGGAGACACCTTAATTCCTCTTTGTAATATAGAGTTACATGGGTACAGAAGAAATATAAAATTATTCATAAATCCTAATGGACTGAAAAACAAAATGTTATGCGTTTTTACTACACACTAGATGCTGCTATACTTCATTCCAATCAAAAAAAAGCAAAAGGTAAACAAACGAAGTATGCAGATGACATTGACATGTGTCAGTTCCATAGTAAGTTTGTTTACGTTTTGCTTTTTTTCGATTGGAATGAACCATAGATGTCATTACGGTGGATTTTAAATACCATACGTTAAACAAAAACACTTCGTAAATACGAAACAAAAAAGGTATTTGAGAAAATAGTTGTAATTAAATGTAATTTTAAAGATTTATACAAAGGATATAAATTAATAATAGAGATGCGAAAAACTTTCCCATTATTTTAAACAAATGAATAACTACTCTCAAAGATCAAAAACGTAATATCAAAAAATTTGTTGTTGACAGTTTATATACAATTTTCGATGGTGGCGCCATCGCTGATTCTACAGATAAGTTCTGAGCTGAGCACGCTGAACACTATAGTTTTTGTTTACATGTCAACTTCGTTTCGTTCTATATTACGTGTTTCCTTTTGTGTTTCGTCATGGTTTCTTGCAGAGGCGGCTCTAGCCTATGTAGCGCCCGTGTGCAATAGATGCCCTGGCGCCATCTAGTAGGCGCGCGGTCAAAATGGAATAAACAGTTGCAATGTATAGTTCATTCCAATCAAAAAAAAACAAAAGGTAAACAAACGTAGTATGCAGATGACATTTACATGTGTTAGTTCATAGTAAGTTTGTTTACTTTTTGCTTTTTTTTGATTGGAATGAACTATAGGCATCATGTAGGACAAGAACTCAGAAAACCCCGAATATTTGGGTGAAGTCAGATTTTTTTCGGACAACTTAGTTTTTTATGATTAATTTAAAGTCGCTGGCAGGGTTGTTTTCAAGGTGTGCACCTCAGCTGTCACCTGCATACCGGCGGGCGGCGCCGCGAGCGACGCCTGCTCTTTGGAGGTTTCACGAGCGGCACTCGGCGCCCCCTGACCCGGTGCTCCCGTGTGCTCTGCACACCCTGCATAAAGCCGGCACTGGTTTCGTGAATGTTTGTTTTTGGATTTGTTATTGGTTTGATAGTGAAGAATAACTACAGCTCGCGTCACGTAAAAAGAGCGCTGGCGGGCGTTCCGAGGGTAGAATAGTTCACTCTGACAACAGGATAGCTTAATATAAATCGCGTAAGTGTAAAAGAGAGGGTACTAAACAATTACTGTCAGAGTGCATCCTCGGAACGCCAGCCAGCGCTCTTTTTACGTGACGCGTATAGTTCGCGTCACGTAAAAAGAGCGCTGGCTGGCGTTCGAGGATGCACTCTGACAGCAACTATTTAGTACCCTCTCTTTCACACTTACGTGATTAATATTATGCTATCCTGTTGTCAGAGTGAACTGTTGTGCCCTCAGAACGCCCGTCAGCGCTCTTTTTACGTGACGCGAGCTGTACTTATACCTTGTTCGTTATTCGTTCGATCTTTAGCCACAAAACACATAGATAATACGCTCACAAAAATCCTAAGCATATACATGCTTATAGACGTATACGGTTGTTGTAGGCACGATCACGTAATACAGTGCGATATCGTGACCTTGCCTCGAACGACCGTATTTTCTAAAAGCATGTATAAGCTTACGATTTTAGTGGTTTGTATTGAGCGGTCCTTCTGTGTTTATTGTGCTTTAGCTTTGTTATTTGATTGTAATGGAGTAGTAAATAACAAATGGCAAAAACAAGCAAATGGAACGGCTTCACGTAAATATGAACATGAATTATGAGCTTTTTTGATGAAATTATCATAAAATCTGGGTATCATCAACATTATAAACTTCGATAATTATAAAGGTATTGTCAGTATAACCAATTAATAAATTTAAAATTAAAAAAATCTCACTACACTACAATAATACAGAATACAGATGGGTCAGAGCTGGTACGGTCATTATGAGCAATGTCCATACGAAAGAATACATACAAGGACATGGCTCATAATGACCGTACTTTTTCCTGAGACAGGCATGACATGCGTGGAACCAGTAGAACCATATAGAACAGATAAAGATTTTAGTATCGTGTTTGTGCATTGTAGGGTAGGTTGCTGTCCTACTAGGTATTTCTCTCGAATATTTTAAAGGCGAAAAATACAATATTTTAAAAATGCGTAAATGGAAAATAAAAAGCTCAAAGTCAAATAAACACAACAATGTAATTTTTATTTTCTCTAAAAAAACAATACTTTGCACTTATTTAGTTCTCTTTTTTTTTCCGCCAACGCTCTCTGCTTTCCCTCCTTTCCTCTTCCCGCCTTTTTTCAGAGGCATTTTATTGGTGTTGCCATTTTTAGTGAAGTTTTTATTTTTTCCTTTATTCTGTTTATGGCCAAGAACTTTTCTATTGTATCCCTTAAGCCACCTATCCCGTTTGTCTTCCCAGGCGAGTTGCTTCGTACTCGCGTTGTCTGCATTTGATACTGCTTGACTTGACCCCTGTTTCTTGTTAGATGCTGTTTCTTCTAGAAGAGTCGAGAACTCTTCTGCCGATGCGAACAGAGATCCTAAATCGTCAGTGCCTAAAAATAAAATATAGGTTATTTACCAGTGTGATTAAAATATTTTTCTAAAAAAATATATTTTTCTATTGCAACAAAAATACCTTTCAAGTTGAGCTTCACTTTGCCTTTCTTTGTCTTTTTTCCAGGTACCTCAATCAAATCGTCACCGTCATCACTTTCTTCTAGGGCCAATTCTGAAAATTAATAACAATTAAGGAAAAAGATCCATTATTGACACTGTGCTAAAACCAAGCATACAAAATATGTCCTTGAGATTTTTTTGTACCTTCCTCGTCACCCGAAAACATTGGTTCATCTTCATCAGCAGATATATTCAGCTCTGCATCACTATCGTCTGCAAAAAAATCCAGCGTTTAGTCAAACTCCTTCTAATACCCTTATTTGCAAACATAATTGTTCAATTGAGCGTAAATACAAGTCTGTATTGCTGTTATTTGATATTAAAAATTACATATATAATGCATATAAATATGTGCCGAATAAGCGTATCATGTAGGCCTCCTCTGACTTCTTTCACTTTTCCTGTCTCTTAATATCCTAAGCCACAGTGTTCCAGCAATCTTTCTGAAGGCATAAGACCACCTTTTGCAACTGCAATGACAGTGGACAAGCCACTCGCTAAGGGAGCTAATAGAAAAAATTCTGAAGCATTAACTGAGTGGAAAATAGATGTAACACCAAACGGAAAAGAGGAGAGCATCTAAAAATGTGGTCGGATAATATCAGAAAAACGACTGAAATTCAGCATAAATAGTGTGTTACAAATGCCCTTACCTTCACCAAGATCATCACCAACGTCTCCCGATTCGTCTGCGTCGTCGTCATCATCATCATCAGTGCCAAACTGGTCATCATCTTCAGCTTTTTTCTTGGGACGCTGCTGCTTCGTAGCTTCCATATCGGCCAAGTAGTCCAACTCTTCGTCTGATGCGGCTGTAATTATATGCCAATATAAATTAACGTATACTTTTTAGTTAGCGATCGAAAAAGACTTTTCACTTGGGCCTGGTCTGTGTACGGAACACCATAGATAGATAATTATAAACATAGTATTTTCTAACTGTACATTTCCTTTGATTTACCTTTGTTGCGAGGTACATCTAGATTCTCAGATTTAACAATCGCAACACACAAATCACCCAACATGGAGAAGCTGCTTCTAATATATTTTTTTTCATTACTTTTCCTAGAAAGCCTATATTTTTCGTATTTCGTACAGTGTCCAGGCCCAAAATAAAACGTGTTCTTTAAGTTATTTACTGTCTTCTTGTCTTTGTGTAAAGACCGCACGTTGTGGAAATCCTTGCGGGAGACATTTGTTCAGTAGTGGACGTCTTTCAGCTGATATGATTAGGACTAAGTCACACCCCGGACACTTCATACAAATTTCGCGCCATTGTTTACTATATAGACATTCATGTTTGTACACATGTAAATGTGTGCGTGATATAAAAATGGAAATTCAATAATTAGCTCTCATTGTCTTTATTGTTAGCTAGACTTTTACAAATAAAGTGAAGGCTGTATACACCAGACAAGGCTGTATAGCCTTGGAAGCCTTTAACTCTTGCCTTAAAAAATAAAATTGTCTTTGATTATTAAACTGTGCTTTGGTTTGCCAACCCCTTGACAAATGTTCACACATCGGTCACACAGGGGGGTTGAGGTAGCATTCAGAGAGCGGCAGGGAGTGTCCATACTGTTTAATGTCCTTATACGGTATGACTAAGTATTTACTGTTGTCCACCTTGTAAAAATCATATTAATGCAATAAAGAAATCGAAATTTAAATTCAGTGTTACCAGGGATCTTGTTTCTGGTGTTACACAAATACATTTTAAAGTGAACTCCTCACCTGCATCCTTGGAGCCAGTAATCGTATCCAGGTACTGCTCAAAGTCCTCGCTGGTGACGGACTCCGCGTCGCTTTCGTCTTCTTCCTCGGGCTTATTTGCCGACCGCCGCTTCTGAAGGAAACTGGGAAAAAACGAGGTCAACTGGTGAATAACTTGTAATAATGTGAGTCAGTGTAAGTCATGGTGCGCATAATTAAAATTGAAACTTTATAGATACAATATGATAGGTTAGAAAACACAAAGAAAACAGGGTAGTAAAATAAGTTATAATATTTTTTGCAATTAGGGGTAAGATGGACAGTTACCAATCAAGTGTTTTAGAATTGGATAGCATGCATAGCATTCGCATTACGATAAAAAATCGTTGCCATAAAAAATATTGTAACGGGAGTGGCTCAGTGCGGATTGCGTGGTCTGGTCGAACACGCAGGTTAAGTGACTACAGACAAGATCATAACTTGGATGGGTTTGGCTGTTAGTGGCATTTATTTCGACCGTTTCCGTGCTTCGCAAGGCATGTTAAGTCGTTCGCGTCGTCTGCTATCATTAGATGGCACTGGTTAAGCCATATTGAAGACTGACACTGGGGTTGGCCACTAATCCCACAACCTTCACCAATCCGAACTTGGCACCGTGTGTTTTGTATGGCCTAACCTTCCCGAGCTTTGGGAGGAAGGGACCCTGCCCCTGCAGTGGGGACGATATGGTTTGTTTACAAAAAAACTGACAATGACAAACTGTAATGGATGTATGTATGGATTTTAATGAATGTACGTGCATATGTGTGTTTAAAGCTTACTGAATTTGTACTCTGAGAATTATGGTGACGCGGTTCTGTTAGACGCCCCAAACGAACTGATGTCTCTTATGTTAAGCTGTGGATGAATAAACTTACTCGTAAAGAAATCTTTCGTCGACCGGTATCTTCTTTGCGTCTTCATTCAGATAATTTGCTGAATTTACAGGGATACTTTTGAGACCTGCAATCATAACTCATAATGTAGGTATGTTATTTTCAAGAATAGGTTATTTTCTAATATCATAAATAAATAAATGATAAAATATTGTTCCCTAAATAGTGGAGTTGGGTAGGTCCGAGTTCTTAAAGGATTCGGGTCCGGATCTGGGTCCAGCTCCGCGGATCTACTTCCAGGTAGCGGTTCTACCGGACTTGTATGACTCCTTAGCGGAAAGGATGGAGTGGCGTTTCAGCGGATCTGTATAGACGTATCGGTTCCGCCGGACCTACCCATCTCTACTAAATAGCATTCCGTCAAGTAAAACAGAAGAACTTAGTCTCTGAACATTTTAACTTCTCTAAAAAAATATTTTTTCAACCTACATGATTACTAGTCACTTACCTTTGGCAGTATAGTTTTTCCTGATAGCAAACTTAGGATGAGATCCCTTCACGACTTTGACCTCGCCTTCCACTGGCTCCTTCTGCACTCGCTTCTTGGGGTTCTTGAACACGAATCGCTCGAGGAAACTGATGCAGGAGAAGTCCTTGAGCGGATCGCCGGTGTACTGGATTATCTGGTCTGTGGGTTTAATACGCTGATTTTACAATTTCGGTATAAAACTAATCCTACTAATATTATAAATGTGGAAGTTTGGATGTCTGTTACTCAATCACGAGGAACAGAGGAGGAATAGCTAAAAATTAAAATCAACAGTGGTGGATTGTAATAAACGAGTTTGAGTTGGACATTCGTTGTTATTACTTGCGTCACGTAACAAAAACAAACAAGAAACGGGCTTAACAATACTCACTATTAACAAGTTTCTCAGCGAAGAGTTTCACAGTAGGGTGGAAGTGTGACGCCAGTGGCAACAGTTCCAAGTAAGCTGTCTTGTCGGCGCCCGCAAACGCTGGGTTCCGCGCTGTAGGGTTGTACGCTGTTATCACCTGCAAACGTATCAGGCTCCTTATGTTAAACTGGAAAAAACCTTACAAACGCAGCACTTACAATGGGAGCAAAATCCGGAGGTAGGTTCGGAGGCCAAATGTCATTCATTCAATCAATCAATCAATATTTATTTGCTTGAAACATGGTAGTCAAGATGACAAAATATAAAATATAAGTACATCATTTCTCGCTATAAAAATAGGCATGCAAAAAAGAGATAGCGGCAGGTAGAGTATACAATCAATTCAATTATTAATTTGCAAAGTAATGATAGGATTAAAAAAATATATCACACTCTCCAGGTCATACAAAGAAAACGATATCCACACGGACGAATCCGCGGGCAATAGTTATATCTGAAGCTTTATATCTGTCATGGCAAGATCATAAAATAACTGACCTCGAGCCCTGCGAAGCTCCTTTTTACGATAACACTAGTAACCAAAACTAACCAAGAGTTGAAACTCACCCTATCACTATTAAGTGCTCTTTTCATCTTGATCTTCGTATCCAGCTCTTTCTGGTCATCTTCTTTGACCTCCTCAGCCTCAGGTTTGACCCTGGCGTGGTGCCAGCCCAGCACCGCTGTGGACCGCCGTTTCTTCGGCTTCACGTTGCCGTCTTCGTCCATTTTCAGGTCGACGTATGTCTCTTCGTCGTCGTCTGGGAAAGATATTTCGATGTTGTGTAAGTGCGTTACAAGTTTTTATTTTATTTAGATGTCTCTTGCCAAGTTAAAATATATAGAAGCTGGCCAGTTTTTAGTTTCTGCATCTTAAACAGTTTTTTTTTTTACTATTGGTAAGCCCTTGACATTACCTCACCTGGTGGTAGTGATGATAATGCCGAAGATGGAAGCAAGATAAGATTTCCCAAGATTCATAACGGAACGTATCAATGCTGTTGACATTGATGTTTGGCAGCAAAACTTAGCGAATTTATATAAATAGTATGTTTGAGAGATTGGATCTTGTTGGGACTCTATCAAACCTACTGGCTAGCCAAGTAGGTAGTATCTAAGAACTATAAGTATTACTACTATACTATAAGAACAAGTTACGTAAAACCTTGAACTAGGTTATTTCTTTACCTAACAGAAGATCCTTCTTATCACCACGGAGAAGATCAATCTTCTTCTGTTCTTTGGCAATCTCCTTCTCTTCTTCGCCTTCCTTTGAAGAATCTTTTTTGTTGTTTTGTTCATCGTCTGTGGCTTCATCTTCTTTGTCTTTCTCTTCTTTAGTTGACTTCTCATCTTTTACTTCCTATAAGATTAAGTATCAATTTTTATTTTTTATTGAGGCAAAAGGCTGACGGTCTATCTGGTGGTAAATGGCTACTGCTGCCTTTAGACTTCTAAAATACCAGTGAAGCGTCAATGCTTTGAGATATAATACGGAACTACTTTCGACATCTTGTTAAGAATTGAACCATTAAATATTTGAGATTAATTACACATGTTTCTCTTCATCTGGCTCAAAACCAGAAACTGAATATATATATTTAAAAAAATACATCATCATCAGCCGATAGACGTCTACTGCTGGACAAAGACCTCTCCCAAGGATTTCCAGCATTCAAGGGCTTCCAGCCACTTCACCAGGTCATAAATGCAAAAGATATTAAATTACTCAGATAAAGACCAAACAAATCTGCTCATAATACAGACGTTGCAGTCGGAAGCAACTTTTTTTTTAAATTAATTTATTTAACATATTATAAACATGTACAAAAGAAACCCGAAAGGGTTTGTGTTTCGTACAGAAGTCGAAGAAGACTTACATCTTTAATTTCTCGCTTCGTCCACACGAGTCGAATAGCTTCTTTTGTCTTCTCGTCCTTTAGTACTTGTGATATGAGGAACAGCATACCGCAAGCCTGGAAGAAATTACAAATCACACACTGCCACCTTGGCTCCAAACAAGAATTCCTTGTACTATGCGAACCAGACAATGAACATCATTAGCCAAAAGACGTTCAATGCTGGAGAAAGGTAAGGATTTCCAGCTACATACGATACATATTTATACATGGGTGTTAAAAAAGTGCGTTTGAGATTTTAAGGGATTACTCAGAATCAAGAAATAAAAAAAAACCTTGTCTATAGTCTGTTAACTTGCGTGATCGACGCGACCACGCAAACCTCACTGAGGCATGACCCTCTCACCTGCGCCGGCGCCATGTAGCCATGTAGCTGCGACGCGAGCGACGTTGCATTGCCGTCCCGCCTTAGCGACTTGTATACGAGCGAGAACACTTGTATTGTTTTATGACTGTTATTATCATCGAGATAATTATCAAGGTATATTTATCAAGATAATTATCAGGCACAATTATCACTTCAAACCCTGCTGTAGATGTCGCTATAGTAACTACCTTTTCACCTGCGTTGTCTGCGTCCCTAATGCATGTGTCCGAAAAAAATTCAATAGCGCGTTCTAGATAGTTCGCGGCGAGTATTCTAGATGTCGCCACAGTATCTCTGCCCTCATAAGAGAGAAGGCCGCAAAGTATATGGAGTTTCTGTAGACTTTGCGGCCTTCTTCTGAGGGCAGATCTCCCCTCTCACCTGCGCCGGCGGCATGTAGCAGCACAACTGTAGCAAACGCTTGACGAAGGCTGCGACGCGAGCGACGTTGCCGTCCCGTCTTAGAGACTTGTATATAAGCGAGAATAGTAGCGCCGCGTGCGTCGTATTGAATACGTCGGGGCTGGTCAGCTTGCGGTACAGCGCCGAGTAATACCTGCGGGGATGGAAGAGATCCTTTAAGGAATAAGCCCGCTTTTGTACATCATCATCATCATCAGGCTGTATTAGTCCACTGTTGGACATAGGTCATACCTTTGTACATGAATTTTATTTATTACAAATTGTTATGTTGATAAATTATGTTGTACAAACAAATAAACCAATAACTATATCGATAAGTTCCGTCATCGCTCACAATTTCAAATACTTTTAGAACTAAAATTTGTTTTTGACATTTAAATAAAAGTAACCGGATTATTCTAGATTTTTTTAGAAGAAACGGTATGGAAATACTTGAAGAACTTTGTCCAGAAGGGGACGTCTTGTGACTGATGATGATACAAAATCGGTTGTGTTTTAACTTGCAAGGATATATCATGATTATCATGGCAGGACATAATTATGGACACTACGAACTAAATTATACTTCTGTTATTTCACCTAGATTCCACAAATAAATCTCACAAATAATTTTCATTTTATTTATATGTAGTATCTGGCCCTTTTAAGTTTTTATGTATTTATGGGCCTGTACATTAGTAACTAAGTTGCCTGACAATAAACTAATAACAATATAATAGAAAATATATCGAATACATGATATACAAAAAAGAATATAAAACGAAAAATATTGCAGAGATTGCGATTTAATGCAGCCTCAAATCATTCAGTTACCCCAGCGCCAGCGCATGTATAGCTATGGTGAGCGTGGTCAGATGCACTAATTTGTGAATGGCGTCGACGTGCTCAGTCCTGGTTTTCACGTCCGATTATTGCAAGGAGATTGCAATTTAATGCAGCCCAAAACCTTTCATTTACTAGACTTACCTATCTGCAGTCCCAGTACTAGCATCGCTTATCTGGAACAGCAGCGCTAGCGCGTGTATAGCTATGTTGAGCGTGGCCAAATGCACCAATTTGTGAATGGCGTCGACGTGCTCCGGCGTTTCGGCCAGCCGGTCTTTGTTCGCGAAGGGGTAGGCTCGCTTCACGCCTGTTAGTATGGCGGCCATGAGGCGGGAGGCCACCTCACCCTGCAGGTTGGAAAACAATTGTCATGATGACAGTACTAAACATTCAAAGAATAAATGATTTTAGAATTAAATAGGTACAATTAAGCACCTAAAAAGCTATTAAATTCAAAACCAACTGTCAGAAGTAGCTAGATGCTTGACAGTTCTGACTTTAATGACAGATAATTTGGTATTGCAAGGCAAAGAACCAATTTAGTTCTCGAATATTTAATTTTTACTCTTTCATGTTGCACTGTATATGTTAAAAAATGTCGCATTGTATTTTTATAATAATCACTGACTGAGACTAATAAGATTTTTAATAAAATAAAAGTATAGAATACGAGAATACAGAAAAATAAATATCTTATCTCACTAATATTATTTCACAAATATTTTTCACTAATATTATATTATAAATTATAAATATTATAAATGCTTGTTGTACCTGATGCTATTTTATAAATATTATAAGAAAGTATGGATGTTTGTTTGTTTGTTTGTTCCGCTTTCACGCCGAAACTACTGAACGGATTTGGATGAAAATTGGTAGGTAGATAAATGAAGCACTCTATCCTATGTGTTACATAGGATATTTTTTATCCTGGAAAACTTAAGGGTTCCCGTAGGAATGCTTAAAAACTCGAAATTTCCACTTCGTCACTAGATGGCGCTATCTTAATATTTTCTTTCAATTCTGAAGTCCACGCGGACGAAGTCGCGGGCGGAAGCTAGTTCATTATAAATAAGATACAATTAATTGGAAACAAAAAAAGTCCTGTAAATAGGACCTTAGTCAAATCCGTCCCTGCACGGCCTAAATACTGCAATCAGCTATCAGTCATTTCACCACTCGCGAGCTTCTGTCTTTAAAACGAACGATATCTACACGGGCGAAGCCACAGTCAGAAGCTAGTTTTGATATAAACTATCACAGACCGCTTACCGTTTTGATAGACGCCTTGAAGAATGAGAAGTATATCCTGATGAGATTCTCCGCTATCTTGGAGTCGTCCTTGCCCAGGTAGAACTGGTTGAGGAAACAAAGACCGTAGTACTGGGCTCTGGGTGAAATGTTAGTTCTGAAATACAACAACATATTATGATAGTCACTGAGAGCTACTGAAATTACATTTACAACTCATTTCATCCCCACTGCTGGGATTTGGTTTTTTCTTGTATCTCGGGACTCCATATACTGGGAGCAGACCAAGTCCAGATTGTTGGATGTTGTGGGGCTAATATCTAAACATAGTGTTTGTGGTTTGGTTATCTGATATGGTTTAACAACTGCGTGTTTTGCAAAGCACATAAAAGTTGATTAAAGACTTGTTTGTTTGTAAACTCTTTATTACAATCAAAAATACAATATAACAGATAAAAATAACACAGAAAAAAATACAATGGCGGACTTATTCGTTACGGAATCACTTCCAGTAAAATTTAGAATGTTGATACATGCAAAAAGAAATGTTAAAGTTACAAACACGACTTTCGAGAATTAGGATGTCAGTTTTTTTGTGCTAATTTCATTTGGAGATGTTTAGTTTGACAATCACCATATTTTCGCCCTGTAAAACCATACCTGAACAGCATCTTCTCAATTTCATTCAGAACCACTGACTTCATGTTGGGGTGGTTGTACAGAAGCTGACACAGGTGGTAGATCACCTTGGACGCCACACTCTGACTGGGGTCTCCCAGTTTGTTTATTATGTTTGACAGCAGCATCTAATAATTTAAAAGATACAATTTATTAGAAATACGATACTGTGTACTATTTTATCATGCCTCTATTTTTGTTTTCATTGTACTATTATCATTAAGTCTGTAGTTTCTGAATAAAGGATGTCTGGAAGAGGTTGCTTGTACAATCCCATTATTACTTATAATTACATATAGTTTTAGTTTACTAAGAAGTGTAAAGAAAATAAAAAAGTTCTATCTATCTAACAACTTCTTTGTACTATGAAATATTTGTTTTTTATTTATAATTTATTTAGGGGACTTATTTGGACCCGTATGGACAAATCAAAGCCATCAATCAGCCATGCAATGTAGGGAACGAAAAAAATATACACAAATAATTAAAATAGTTTTTTCTGAAATGAGAATGTGTTTTTTTCGAGAATGTGTTACTTTCATCCTTTAATTTTGTGCAATTAAATATTTTTGAAATAAACAAATACTTGGAAAATTGATTACCTTATCCGGGGATCGAAACGGCAAAATATGTTAAAGTAAGAAAGAAGGACAAACCTTTTCCCTCTCAGGGTGGTGCATCAGCAAATATGACATGGCACTGACGGCCTTCTCTTTGTTGGCATCCACAGTGTCGTGTGCATAAGAGTTCAATGCTTCCACGTACGCTGTCAATAATAAAATAATGTGTGAATTTGAATATGAAATAGCCATCAATAAATTTCATAAACATAAATGAGATTAAACAGTCTCAGACTCGGGTGCACCTAGGATTTTTTATGAATATCATGTTGGCATAAAAAAAAATCCTTTCCAGCATGAGTTGGCGAAGATTGTTGATACTGTTCCGATATGGGTCAAAAATAAGATATATATAAAAAAATGAAATACTCTGACAGAATTTGCAAAAAAGTTTCCTAACCTAAGTTTAAATTACTCTTGCTCGAGTTTCCAACTTTTTTTGTATATTATGAATTAATTGCATATTACAGTCAATTCAAATCAAAGACAAGACTGACCATGCTATAATAACTAACTACCTAGGTATATCAGCAAAATGTAGTGATGACTTTGGAACTTCATAATACATTATTACAATCAGGAATGATATCCCACCACCTATTCGGTATCTCACCTCTATATTTAAATTTAAATCTATGTACCGAGATTTTCTTTTATCTTTACAAAAATCACTTGGATCGGGCTTCGTATCCGATCTGCCCCGCGGTGCCGGTGCCCGCAATACTGCACGTGACTGACGTGAATTAATGTGAGGGTAGGTAAGTTTTTTAAAATTTTATAACTGCATTTTCTTTATTTAAGTACTTTATATTACATTAGTATTATTAGGTAAGCACGTAAACACGTAAGTAAACAATGTTCCGTCTTTTAAAATATGATTTATTTATTTTTTCTATTTCAATATCTTTATTTCTATATTTCCTCTTTTTTCTTTTTTTTCCGCTTCTCAACTTTTTAACCAACTTGGCCTTAACTGTCTATCTTTCTTGTTTTTGTTTGCCCTGTTGAGACGCGCGCGACACTCCTACCTCGGTGCCGGCAGAATAACAGCGTCGTAGGTATACTTTGTATACCTATGATATATGCTGAGTCGGTGCCAATTTAACAGACATTGATGTTTTATGTATTAGTATTACTTACTTATAAGAAATATGTTAACTTGTTTATGTTTGTTTTGTGTTTATTTTCTAACTGTGCTTGTTTCTCTTTTTTTCCTTGGTGTAATTTGTTTTGTGTTGTTTACTGTCTGTTAAATAAATGTATCTCTATCTCTATCTATCTCTATCAGGTAAGTCTTGTATTCTAACATATTATAAGGACATTTTAACCACATTTAAACTCGGCCTCGATAAAGCACATAATACTCAGTTTCGAGACAAAATAATTTACTTTTAAGAAAAAAGCTGATTATTTCATAGCCTCATCTAGTTATACGACATCTTAGTTTTATTTAAGATACGATTCTCAGATTTATTCAAGGTTAGCTATCTATACGGACTATAATTATTTTATTTGATTACAACAAAAATCCAACTCACTTCCATACAACTCCTTAAGCTGATCCTCAAAGTACCACAGCTTGAGGATATTCCGGCGCGCCTGCTTGTTTCCGGACGTCATGTCGTCCACGTGACCTAGCGCATGGTTCTCGAAGGTTCGCAGTTTCGTGTCCGCTATCAGGAGATCTGATATCAGGAGCTCGGATAAGGCGTCTGTAAGAGAAAATAAATAGTATTATTATAATTTCAAAATAATCTGTCCATGGACTACAGCATACAAGTGATTTTGTTAGTACATACTTAATACCCAATAGAAAAGTTTTAGAATGATTTTGTAGTACTGTAAATACTCTGTGATACAGGACCCTCCATCATATCTCACTTCACATCTAATCTCACTATCTCACTAATATTATAATCTCACTATAATATTATAAATGCGAAAGTATGGATGTTTGTTTGTTTGTCTGTTCCACTTTCACGCCAAAACTACTAAACGGTTTTGGACGAAACTTGGTAGGTGGATAGTTAAAGCACTCGGCTAACACATAGGATACTTTTTATGCCGGAAAACTCGAGGGTTCCCAGAGGAATGGCTAAAAACTGAAATTTTTGCTCTTTCGTTAGAGAATATTTTATTTCTCTCTGGACCCAATTCTGAAGTCCCCGCAGACGAAGTCGCGGGCGAAAACTAGTTCTCCATAAAACATCCACTACTGACCACATGCCATTTTGAGTACAGGTCTATGGGGAAAGACTATGATCAAAGAGATTTTATGTAGTGAAAAATCTATACCTATAACAACAATGCCATCCTTCTTCTTAGCCGGCTTGACGTTATTTATAAGATTCCGCAGTGTGGTCAGATTGTAGACAGGATTGTCCTATGAACAAAAAAAATGTCCACTATCAATAAACACATCATGATGACGTCAATATTTAGTTGTTACATGTAATTTTGTAGAGTAGAATACTGTAAGTTAATTTGGTGATTTTATGTATTGTTTGTATCTACATTTAATCAATCGTGAGTCACACAAAATCAAAGGATTAATTTAGGAGAAAGCTGTCCATCAAACTACTTGAAATATTTCTCTATCCTCTGGACTATTGGTGAGGATCCCAAAAAGAAATCGAAAGAGAAAAAGAGGGGATCTCTGCTCAAAAATTATTTTTTTTACTTGTGACTGGCTAAATCACTCTTAAATAAGATTTATTCATTACCTGTATTAGTATTGTGGCTGCTGCAACCCTGTCCCCGATAGCACCCTTGTGTAGGAGAGTCCTGGCCCACTGGTGATCCGATGAACTACTTTTATTTGATTCTGAAAGCGAATAAGTCTTGATAGAATACATTAAAAAGACAGTCAGACTCAAGTACCGAGGGTTATGTACCATACAGGAATAAGTGTTTAATATAATATACAAGTATTTAATAGTTTAAGTGTTTAATATAAAATATAATATATAGTAAAATAAAAATATATAATAAAAAAATATTTCAATCAGTTCTGAATGGGTAGCGTAAGTTCAACTTCAACTGACCAGTTTTTATTATTTGTTGTTTTGTGTCAGAGTTTTCAGTATAATCACATCGAGTTTGAACAATGAAAAAACATGTTTCTTTTTTATTGTTGGATGTATACATATTAGAAAAAAAACATAAGTATTCTGTAAAAAAAATATGGCATGCCTATTGCATTTCAAATGATACAGTAGGGCAAATGGACAGTCAGGATGCAGTATGTTCTCTGAGCTTTACTTTGGCTTTTTAACAAAAATTGAGTAAAAGAGATTTACACAATATAAGCATGGGTTACTTAGACTAACATGAGAAAATTAAAATGCAATTCAAACAGTCTCAAAATTAAAAAGAATGTAAACTTACTACTCTCATAAGCTGCAGTGTCTCCAAGCAGCGCACTACTTGCTTCTTTCCTCATCTCTTCCATTTTGTCTGTGCTCAATGTCTTAGTAACGATGGATGGCTCTTCGGGTAACTGCAAAAAATAGGTTTTACATAAAAAACAATTCAACAACAGTTGAGACAATATTCAGTCAAAGTAATCCTTCATAGTTTGCAACTTTATCTATGTTAAATGTGGTTGAAGGGATGTTTGTAGCCTATTTCAGACACAATATCTGATGATACCACTTCTTTTTGTCCTCATAATCCATGTACAATATAAGTTATACAGGAAAACATTTTGAGGCAATATTTAAGCAAAGTAAACTTTATCTATGTCAAAAGTGATTGAAGAGACCATTTAAGTGTGCACATTACCTGATGATACCACTTCTTTTTGTCCTCATATTCCAGGGTTTCTGCAAAGTGTTTGGCTATACCCGACTTCTTTCCATCAGCATTTTTATCATCTGCGCCGTAGTTGGTATATGCTTCGTCCACCAGGATGTTTTCTTCAAAACGTTTGTGCTTCATTTTGCTGTATTTTAATAGATTTTTTTATTACATTTATGACTTATTTAATATTTATTTTACTAAAAACACAACACGTGAAACGAGCACGCTGAATTTGATTTGACGTTTGGTGTGTTCGAATATACGCATGATGTTAATTTTTTTTCTTTTTTTTCGAACTCATGTTCGGATACATTAGGGTTGCGTTCCAATACCAAAGATTTCACTCGGGTGATGCGAATTTTACCCTAAATCGTTCCAAAACCGAGCCGAGTGAAACCGAGGGTAACCGAATGATCGCCTGACAGTTCTGCGTCGGGATTTCGGAACGCCTTCGTGAATGCGATTTTCACTCTGACAAGTGCGATTTTTAACGCTGTTTGATTACCGTTAAAATTCGCCTGACAGTTTATTCGGCGGGAAGTTCGTAGTCAATGTCAAACAGACTAAAACAAACAAACATTTTATATTCGGAATTGTTTTGAAATACGATTGCTTGTATCTGCTAAGGTGTTAAAGTCATAAATAAGACAGAACACTACCCAAAAAAGCTAGAAACCTTTTTGAATTATTTTCGATGACGTTTGTTACCCTGTCACTCTGGAATCACTCGCAAGCGTTCCAAAATCATATTTTTTTCTCTTTCTCAAAATAGCTACGTCTCTTTCATTTCTCCGAGTCAAATTCTACCTCACCCTACCTTGGTTTTGGAACGACTTCTTATTGGGACGGCATTTTTATGAAAGTAATTTTTTTTTTACTGGCAACTCGGTAAATAGGCGTGTCAAGACTATTCACTTTATTCGAAAATAGACCTTGTGTTCTGTGCACTACTCATGTTTTCGCTTGATGGTTGATTGACAATATCTCAGCAACGATTTGTCATTCATTTGTAAAAAAAGTCGGATTTCCGATAGATCAGGTTTATGTTGATTATTTTCTAGTTTTATTGATAAATTCTATTAAAAACTTAGTAAATTCACAAAATGGATGACCAAGGAAGGAAAGTCATCGTTTGCGACAACGGAACTGGCGTAAGTAGTACAATTTTCACGTAAAAAATATTCGGTCTGATATCAGATTGATTTATCATCACTATTTCTAATGATTTTTCAGTTCGTCAAGTGTGGATATGCTGGCAGCAACTTCCCCGCTCACATATTCCCTTCAATGGTGGGCAGGCCTATCATCAGAGCGGAGAATAAAATTGGAGATATTGATGTTAAGGTATAAAACTTATCAGTAAGAGGTAGGCCTGAAAAGACCCCCAGGAAGTCTAATATCAATAGTAAAACAGTTAAAACCATGCAAGTTAATACTACCTAAAATATCATAAATTCTCGAAATAAAAATGTTCCAATATTTTCCAGGATATTTGTATTGGAGTAAGTGTATGTAAGAGGAAGCATGTTGTTTGAAAGTTATTACCTTTAACCAAAAGCATGTATAATTTGTGTTAAAAAGATACAAAATTATATTCAGTTTTTGTGTTGCTTCTGGATTTTTTGTGAGATAAACTGGTCTGTTAGTGACCTCTACTAACACATAATATGTTTGGATGACTCAATGAATATTAGGAAGCTTTATATCTTGACCAATAAATTCATAATGCAGAAAAGATACTTACAAGTAAGATTTTTAGGGGGTGATATTCCTCTATAAAGAATCATTATCTATAAAATATTTTGATTCTATTTCTTTCTGATCACCATATAATTTAGTGTCATCATAATATTGTACAGGTTATAGAAACAGATATTCTAGATCTAGTATTAAAATTTTTAATAATGTTCTCAAACAAATTATAAAAAAGGTAATAAAATTAACATAGCTTAGTTTAAAAATGAATTATGGAAAAAGTATGAAACTATTAACATTACATGCTTGCCAGGCATTCCCTCCCGAGATTGTTCAGGTAACAGTCAGATGCAGATGTAGTGCATAGATATATAGCTATCCCGCTTACACTTGCATTTTATAAAATGCAAAGGCTCCATCTATCTCTTTCTAGCATTTGCAATTTTGCATTGCAGTTGTACAGTTTTGTTTGCTATGAAACATATATTTTTTATCAGGTCTGTATTACTTATAGTGCAAAACATACTTGTATTTGATAGCTTGAGATTTAGGTTTTAATTATTTAGTTTAGGATAACACACTTATTTAGTTTAGGACACATTAATTTCTAACACATCATTATTTTATCATCATAGTATATGTATATAGGGTGTAAAGTAAAATAGAATAGAACAATATGTATTTTAAAACGAAGTGGCTTCAAGGAACAGCTTTTCTTTTACAGCATTTCTGAAATGACAAAAAAGGGACCATCAAACATATTAATCACCTGTCTTCCTCATTATTCAACCATTTCAGCAAAGTTGTAGAATGAAATCTACAAAATCCACATAACACTAGTACTTTGTGCAATCCGATTATGATAAGTAGATATACTTATGAAAATAAAAAAATGAAATAGAAAAACGATAGAGAAACTAAGTAAATAAAACTTGGAGTCGATTTGTATATATTTATAATTATTATTGTTATAATTATTTATATTGCGCTAAAAGTCTAACAGAATAGTCTTATGGTTTGCTAAGGGTTAAAAGGGTTTATCGGTGCTTTACCAATTAATAAATTTATAAATTTTTGATTGTTATTTGCTACTAATAAACATTTTCTTCCTTTCTTTCTTTCAATTCTTGAGGACTAAGAGGGGACACCTTACATGACAGGATCTTCACTGGCTATTACTTCAGAGGCTTACCTTTAGAGCACAG
Organism: Coleophora deauratella; assembly: GCA_958295455.1. Lineage (NCBI taxonomy): Eukaryota > Metazoa > Arthropoda > Insecta > Lepidoptera > Coleophoridae > Coleophora > Coleophora deauratella. The sequence goes on from OY282412.1 coordinate 6,076,689, forward strand.
CACACACACACACACACACATTTAAAGCTCGTAGTGATACCCACACATTCCGACTTTTCATCATAAGATCCGCGCTAAGAAAGGTTAATAGAAATCTACTTACAATAATCGGGTTATACCTATTTATGTATTAATATTTTTTGTTTTCAAATTATAACAGCATTTTTTCAATATGCGAGATGTTTACTTACTCACTTTGTTTTCATAACAGTATGTACTGTTTTCGTTTTCAGTATTTACTAATACAAGATTTTTAATTATTTCTTGTGTGTATTTTAAATGGTGAGATTGTTTTCAGGACTTGATGGTTGGTGATGAGGCGTCTCAACTTAGATCCATGCTTGAAGTCAGCTATCCTATGGAAAATGGAGTAAGTTTGATGCTAAACATACATATTTATAATAAATAATAAATAAATTTATTTATTTCTTTAACAAGTTACAAGAAAATCAACATACTTGTATCTTAAAAATATAAACAAAAGCATAGGTTGAGTTATTACTTCCTAAGTTAGGGACTTGTTAGTGTGCTTGTATACAGGGTGTTTTATATGTTTTGTTCCCATTTATTTTGGTTTCTCTCATGAAACTGAACAGCTTTCCCCAAGGAACCTATACGATTGAAGCAATAAATTTTTTTCGTCCTCTCATAAAAATTGCTCATGTTGTTTAACCAACTTTGTATGGAGAGTCCAAGATTATTTTTCTCCCATTGTATATATAGGTTGCTTTAGAAAAGTTGGTCTCTCGCTCTCGATTCACCTGCAAGATCGCAGAACATTGCTTGAAGGCAGTTATCAAAACCCATCAGCGGTTTATCTATTACGGCCTCCACAGCAATTCATAAAAACTGATTGTTCATACATCTGTAAAGTAACAATGCATGTCCATAGGTTGTCCGCAATTGGGAGGACATGTGCCATGTGTGGGACTACACGTTCGGGCCCAGTAAGATGAATATCGACCCCAAAGAGACCAAGATCCTGCTCACCGAACCGCCTATGAACCCCACTAAGAACCGGGAGAAGATGATTGAGGTAAAGGCAATTGTGGCGACATCTACACTGCCCTCATAAGAAAGAAGGCCGCTAAGCACTAGGCAGTACATTATTCCGACATAACACTTACAGAGAGCTTAAGTTAGACCAAGCTATATAGGTTCCTATTCGCGTTAACAGATGGCGCCTAGAACAAATACTAAATAAAACGCGCTATTGAAATTTTCTCGGAGTAGTTAAATGCGAATTCTAACTGTTTAGTCTAGATTAGTCGGTCTCCAGTCATAGACTGACTCGGTGGCTAAGTGGTTAGCGATCCTGACCTCTAATCCGAGAGTCGTGGGTTCGATCCCCACACAGGGCAAACTTTTCTGTGATGAGCAAAATTGTTTGCTCTGAGTCTGGGTGTATAATATCTAAATATGTATGTATTTAAATGTATATGTGTATATATCAGTCTCTGGTTCCCAAGATACAGGGAATCCTAGTTTGGGGCCAGATGGTCGTGTGTGATTTGTCCCCGATATTATTATTATTATACTACTTCACCTTCTCCTCCTTCTAACGTGAAGTAGGAATACACATTTCCTATTTCTCTGCATTTTCTGATACTTAACAATAACGCCTATAGGTAGTGTCACGTTGATAGTTGCATGTTCAAAGGCTCAGTTCTTTTGAATGTTTTTTATAAATGCATCAGCAATACTGAAAGTTGAAAAATAATTGCCCTGAGTTGCAAAAAAATTAGCTTGTTACACTTTCCTTTTTTAAATTAATTTCGCTAAATTAATCACTTGTTTAGCCCTCTTTGTGTGGAGGATCCATAACCTTTTTACTATTTTAACAATTTATAATGAAGTTTCAATAAAATCAGTAGACTCTCCTGATTTTTTCACGTATTTCAGTATGATAATTTACAGCATTTTACTGTGTATTAATTAATTAAATTATGTTTCGTTGTTAGGTCATGTTTGAGAAATACGGATTCGACAGCGCATACATCGCTATACAGGCTGTCCTAACTCTGTATGCCCAAGGATTGATTTCGGGGGTCGTCGTTGATTCAGGTACGTAAACTACGTCCCCACTACTGGGGCACAGGTGTTGTCAAGTTACATCCGGTTATATCCGGTGAAGGTTTGGCCACACATGGGGACTAGGTCCGGATTGGTAGAGGTTGTGGGGACTGGTAATTGAATTGGTTCCTTAGAGAAAGTGGCTCAGTGTCCTGTTACAAGCCACAGTTATAATCTGGTCTACGATTTCAGTTTAACCCTATATTATTTATGTTATGGTAGAAACCAGGTAAAAAGACAATTTGAAAAATATGTAAAGATAAGATAAATACTCTTTATTGCACACAAAATTAAAGATAATTAGAATTAGAAATAATTGAGAAAAAAAAGTATTGTAAAGAATTGAGCTTTAAGGTTTTTTAAATTTTGGAGCCAAATATCAACTACCTTGCCCCCAGGTGATGGTGTGACCCACATATGTCCGGTGTACGAGGAGTTTGCGCTACCACATCTGACCAGGCGGCTGGATATCGCCGGCCGGGACATCACGAGATATCTTATTAAGGTACCTAACATGACAAGGGGGTCGATTCGGTGTTTACGATTAAACTTATTTGACAGGATGTTCAATTCTCATGTCCTTAAGTAGCATTTGCTGTTTTACACGAAATAAAAATTGGCATTGTAATACATTTTGTATATAAAGGTTTTTCAAAGATCGACGAAGCTTTGACATCACCTTCCCTGGTATGCCACGCTAAGGGCAGGCGGCGGTGGCCACATTCCATCAGGTGGGCCGTCAGCCTTTTTACCATCTTAACAATTTTGACATTTATTTTCATGATATAGCATAACAAACAACCTCAGCGATCTCAATCACACATTATTTGCCTCCCCCAGCTATTACTCCTGCGAGGCTACGCTTTTAACCACTCGGCGGACTTCGAGACAGTTCGCATGATGAAGGAGAAGCTCTGCTACATCGGGTACAACGTGGAGCAGGAGCAGAAGCTGGCGTGGGAGACCACTGTGCTCGTCGAGCCGTATGTGGTATGTCGGTACTTTCATCATCAGCCGAAAGACGTCCACTGCTGGACAAAGGCTTCCTCCAAGGATTTCCACACCGACAGGTCCTGTGCGGCTCGCATCCAGCGGCTTCCCGCAACCTTCACCAGGTCGTCGGTCCACCGTCGGAAGCCTGCCTACAGTGCGTCTTCCGGTGCGCGGTCGCCACTCCAGAACTTTACTGCCCCAACGGCCATCTGTTCTACGAGCTAAGTGTCCCGCCCACTGCCGGCACTTTAAGACTACGAAATAAAATACTTAATTCCGATCTTTAGAGTCTTCTTAAGGACTATACCTCGTTTTTTTTTGTATCTGATAGCTGGCAAACGAGCAGACGAGACGGATCACCTGATGGTAAGCGATTACCGCCGCCCATAGACACCCGCAACACCAGAGGAGTCACAAGTGCGTTGCCGGCCTTTGAAATGAGATGGGCGGATGGGGGCAATTGGGGGGGGGGGGGGGGGAAGTTGGGCCTCCGGTACCCTCACTCGGCGAAACACAACGCAAGCGTTGCTTCACGCCGGTTTTCTGTGAGGCTGTGGTATCACTCCGGTCGAGCCGGCCCATTCGTGCCGAAGCATGACTCTCCCACGGTCAATTTTTTTTAAATAGTTTAGTTAATACCAGGTACTGATGAATTGACGATGATGATTCACGTAACGTTTCCGTCACAGCTGCCAGACGGCAGAGTCATCAAAGTGGGCGGGGAGCGGTTCGAAGCCCCCGAGGCTCTGTTCCAGCCGCACCTCATCAATGTGGAGGGGCAGGGCATCGCGGAGCTGGTGTTTAACACTATTCAGGTAATGTCAAACACCATTCAATACGTTTATTTATAAGCCATTATTGCTTTAAACCTTAGGGCTTGTACACAAAACGTCGCATGCGACGTCGTCGCATTGCAGTTTTGTGTACAAATCCTTACATTACACCTATCTAGTACATTTTTTGATATAAATTGCAATACTGGTAACCGGATAAAAGCGCAACACACGCAAAGGCGGCCGCTGAGCGGTGCGAAAGCGTTCTGGGAGCGGTATTTTTTGTAATGTTCGGATTACTATGAACCTTCACACCAAAACCGGGCGGGCGCTCTAAATTCGCTCCCCGCAGGTCCGCCTTCGGAACGCTACCGCCTCGCGGCCGCCTCTGTGTGTGTTGCGCTTTAGTTTGTGTTTTGACAAAGGCCACGTCCAATGCTGCCCACTCCTTTTGATTTTTTTGCAGTTCTCTTGTTCTGTTATACGTTTTGTCCATTTTGTTCATTTGTCTGAATTATCTTGCATCATCTTTCCTGTTCATTTCCATTTTTGACGTTTACCTTGTCCACTTAAGTGAACTTACTTTTAATCGTGTCCAGTCTGATCCTGTCCTTTGACTCGACTCCTAAGGCGCTCCTTCCCATACTGTTTTGGCAGATTTTAGAGCGAGCAGTGATACCCACCAGTCGGACTTTGCATATTAAGGTTCTACCACAATACATTTATAGATATAACATGTCATCTCACTAATATTATAAATACAAAAATTTATGTTTGTGTGCTTGTTTGTTCCGCTTTCACACTAAAACTACTGAACGGATTTGGATGAAATTTGCTAGGTAGATAGATAAAGCACTCGGCTAACATTACACACAGGATACATTTTATCCCGGAAAACTCGAGGGCTCCCGGAGGAAGGGCTAAAAACTAAAATTTTACTTACTCACTAGATGGCGCTGCTTTAATTGTAATTGTAATAATAATTGTCTGTTTGTCTGATAAATAAAAACAAGTAATGTCCTGTCAGGCCGCCGACATAGACATGCGCAACGAGCTGTACAAGCACATCGTGCTGTCGGGCGGCTCCACCATGTACCCGGGGCTGCCGTCGCGGCTCGAGCGCGAGATCAAGCAGCTGTACCTCGAGCGCGTGCTGAAGAACGACGTCGACAAGCTGGCGGTGAGTGGCGGCGGCGTTGACACGTGCAGGGAGTTTTGACAAGTTTCGGGAGAACATTTCGCACGTTTCGGAAGAAATTTTGACACGCTTCGGGAGAAATTTTGACACGTTTCGAACAAATTTTTGACACGTTTCGGGAGAAATTTTTACATGTTTCGTACAAACTTTTGACACGTTTCACGCAAACTTGACAAGTATTGAACATTTGACACATTTCGAACTTTTGACAACGTTCGAGCTTTTGACACGTTCTGAACTTTGACACGTTTCCTATAATTACATATTTAATACCTGCATTTTAGACTTTTTTTGTGACGGCACTCATATTAAAAAAAAAAAAAACCCTAACACATCGATACTTTTCGACGCATTCTTGATAGGATATGTATTGCAGAAGTTCAAGATCCGCATCGAAGACCCGCCGCGGCGCAAGGACATGGTGTTCATCGGGGGCGCCGTGCTGGCCGAGGTGTGCAAGAACCGCGACAACTTCTGGCTCTCCCGCGCCGAGTACCAGGAGCAGGTAGATAGATAAATACACAGTATAAGAATATTATACAGTATGGACACTCCCTGCCGCTCTCTGAAGGCTACCTCACCCCCCTGTGTGACTTCTAAGTGACCAGTTGTCAGGAGATTGGCAAACCAAAGACAATTTTATTTTCATCTAAGCTTTTCAGCTTCTAAGGCTATACAGCCTTGTCTCGTGTATACAGTATTCACTTCATTATAAATGTATATTGTAAAAGTGTGTCGTTTATGTTCATATCTGTCCTTAAAAGTTCTAGTGTTTTCGAAAAAATCAACAATTTCTAAAACCGTCAACGTAACAAAAAGAAGTTATACCTACGCCAAGGCGGTATGGTCAAGAAGCCTTAGCCTGAACAGCCCTAGATACTCACACACACATTAACACTTCTACAGACATGAAGAAGTGTCAAATTTTTATGCAGTAAACAATAACGCGACATTTCGTCCCTCGCACGACTAACTCTCCTATCTCAAATTTTTTGGTGAATTGAGTTTGGACTTTATGTAATTGAAATAGGGTTGTTTTTAAAAACTTAAGAAAAATGAGATAGGAGAGTTAGTCGTGCGAGGGACGATTTGTATGAAGTGTCCAGGGTGTGTAGATAACATTAACAACCCATATTGTATTCACTGCAGGGGCAAAAGTCTCTTCCATACCGCGGGAAGGTTAGGCCATATTCCACACACGAGGGCCAAGTTCGGATTGGCGGAGGTTGTGTCGCTAGTGGCCAACCCGAGTGTCAGAAATTTTCAAACCGCCTATAAGGCCTCCGACATGGCTTTACGACTACCATCTCTTGATAGCACCAGGCACCAATGCCTTAATTGACACTAACGGTCAAACTCATCCAGGTTATGACCATGACTGTAGTCAGTTAACCTGATAGTTTCTTTTGGATGTTTCTTCTCTTACTGCAAAACTTCCCTAAATGTTGGGTATACGAGTTCCAATTGGTAGGAACTTCGTTACAGACTGAAAATGACCTTCGAAAAGAGTACAGTATTGTTTTTTGCGCAAGACAATCGATTAAGTTTTACCGCCCCCGTAGCCTAGTGGCTTGTCCGCTCGATTCACATCAGTAGGTCGCGGGTTCGATTCCCGGCGGGGTCCAACTTTGTAGGACTTGGTTTGGTTGGTGATAGGGCATTTTCTGAGCTCGCTGGGCGAGCTACCACCATCTTATCTAAGTCTTATCGTCAAACATCAATGTTAACAGCATTTATGTGTTTCGGCATGAAGATAAGATAGCCAGTTCCTCATTGCGTTGGGGAATCTTGGTAAGCCCGCTTCCATCTTCGGCATCATCATCACTTACCATCAGGTGAGATGATGCCAAGGGCTTACCAATTATGGGTAAAAAAAAACGTATGATTTTATTGTCATGACAGTATTTCCTTACTCCTTCGTTGCTCGAAATTAAAAATGTACCTATTTATATCTTTTACAGGGTCTAGGATGCCTAAGGAAGCTGGGTCCCCGTGCTAGCTAATCAGATCAAATGTAATGAAAATGTCTTTATAACATTGTAAAAATGTGAGATTCCATTTTGTATTGTATTAATGTATAATTTAGTTGATAAGTTAATTAATGAGGTAACTACTTACTTGTCTGTATAATTTTATTTTTACGAATTATGTAATTGAAAGTGAAGAAAGAAAATATGATGTGTTTCTTTAAAATAATCAATATTATTAAAAAAAAAAGACTTGATTGCTACGCATTTATTTATACAGTTAATTTTTCGAGTCGTTAATTAAATCTGAATGTATTATTTTCTACTTAATTTATGATAGTGTCAATTTAATAAATCAGTTAAAATTCGTATACATATTTTCTTTTTATACATTATAGCTGAGGGGAAGAAGATTCCTTACCGTACTTGCCTACTATATACAGAAGTCAAAGAAGTTTCATATCATCGCTCAGCGGGGTACAAAAAGCGTCGGCGGCTTCATGGGGAATGACTCGGAAGTCCTAACCAGAGGTCTCGGGTACAAATCCTGGCTAACCAATGAGTTTTTCGAAACTTAAGTGCCTTTTCATAACGATTGCTTTAACGGTAAAGGAAAACATCGTGAGGAAACCTGCACATCTGATTACTAGATCTGTATGATGGTCGCGTTGCACATGTCCGTAGGTGTAAATCTTAATTCCCTACACGTGACCGCGGGTAATGCTAAGTGTGGCTAAGTGCAACATCAGGCAAACGCCGTCTATACTGATTCGGAAGGTAACGTCCCACTCGCAAAATGTCCCATAGTTCGTTGAATTGTACCATACGAAAAGAGAGAAAGAGGGGGCAAGTCTGTGAGAAAAACAAATAAAGTATAGTGTAATGTTATCAACTTCTTTTAAAGTTGTGAAAAATGACGAATGAATGACGATGAAAGGGACAGGAGGAAGAGTGGGCCCCAGGACACTTCATGACCCAAGTGAACGAATGGTGCTGTAGTAACACATATCAAGCGAGCGCTATGCGGTTGGTCACAAATGGACTCTTGCAAGCCTCTTTTTAAAAAGTATCAAATACTACCTCTTCCATGTCTGTACATAAAAGAGGTCGCAGTGTTTGCGAAGAAACACTTACATTTATATGAGACAAAGGGGAAATTCCAACGGAACCTAAGAGCACCACCATCTCGTTCACTGCGATACACCTAAATCGAGTTTTTTCCAAAGAAGTATTTATTACATGGTCGTGAAAGTGTACAACAACATTCCTGACTGTTACAAGAGCCTTGGGCATAAGGCCTTTAAGAATGCAAGCACTAAATGGTTACTTGATCGACTCTACTATAGTCTAAATATTTTTTTTGACGATAAGATCAAGTTTAATGATACAAATAAATAATATAAGGTGCTACTTTATTAGTGCCCGATATTTTAGTCAGTGCTTCTACTCCTGATTCTGATCAACTTTCCCCAAGGAACCCATGGTCAAATCGCAAAAAAAAATTCAACTCTTCATACTATTATAATTTGGCCGTTCGGCTGATCGATTTGTATAAAGATATGGGTTCCTTGGGGAAAGTTGATCAGAATCAGGAGTAGAAGCACTGAATAAAATATCGGGCACTAAAAAAGTAGCACCTTATATAACTTTATCGATTTAATGTTATTATGAATTTAGAATGTATATGAAATATGATATCGTATTAAATTGACATTGAAATTGTAAAATGATTATGTATTGATTGTAATGTATTTAATTCATATTGACTTTAATTAATGTTCACACTAATTTTGTTTTTTTATTATAATTATTGAACGCCATGCTAGGCAAATTATAGAGGTATAGTACATATTGTTGATTAATAAGACCAATTTGGTTACCTATAATTCCAATAAATATATATTTTGACTTTTTAAAGAAGATTGCTCAAGATAGGCTGAAATGGAGGATGCTGCAACGACAGAGGGCAAGGCCCTGTTAATTATGATGATGAAAAATGACGGGACCACCTCCGAAGCCACCACGAGATACCTACATGAATATTTTGGGGATGTAGGAGTTGATTAAATTGTCAGAGAAAGCTGAAAGAAGATTGCAGTCAAGCGCGGCGTTGGGATATCTTAAGCGGTCCAGACTCTATCAATAATATTGACAATATTTTCAAGTACTTAGGTATTGACAGTATTTGGACAGTGTAGTTACAAAATAGACACAGAAGGTCCGCTCAACACAAACCACTAAAATCGTAAGCATATACATACTTATAGAAATATACGTTCGTTCGAGGCACGGTCACGATCGCATAGTACGTGATCTTGCTTACAACGACCGTATACGTCTATAAGCATGTATATGCTTAGGATTTTTGTGAGCGTATTGAGCGGACCTTCTGTATCTATGTGTTTTGTGGTGTAGTCATTGGTATGAACGGCTGACGGTATAAGTAAACTATGGATTGATAATATATTGATGTAAAATATTGTCAATATTATTGATAGTGTCTAGTCCACTTCAGGAAACGTGGGAACCGGTACTTTGTGGCCAATTTTAGTCGCTCGCTCCGCAAAAGGCGCAAACGCCGACGAAGACGTAAGCGTAGACAACGAAGCCGCCGCCGTCGACGACGTCTCAAGTGGCTGTGGTGACCTCCCCGAAGACGGCGAAAACCACGATTAGTACGGGCAAGTTAGGTGAAGCTAGTATGGCGAGGTCGAAAACAAAAACCTAAAGCTGTTTTTTTCACAGTCGTTCCTTGGGACCATAGAAGTATACCCTGAAAGTCCCAATTCCTAGGGTGCCGGCGTCCCCCTGTCCCCCCCCTCAAAAGGTTCCGATTTTCAGTATTTTTCATTTTACTTAAAACCAGTAGGAGTTAGATGAAAACTGTCAAGGAGGCAATTAATCCTTATTAAATTACCTATCAAACGGTACTACTTTCATATCAATCGGAGTTTTAGTTATTGAGATATGCTTGTCTATATATGACAAAAAATTGAAAATACCCAATTTTGTACCAATTTCTTGATTTTCTGAGAAAATTGTAAAAGTGTTTATAAAACATTGTTAGTAAAAATTATTCCTTTCATGTTTAGCAACAAAACGAGACTACATTAATAAAAATTACAAATAATTAATTAAGTTGTAGTTCATTACATCTCAGCTGATAAATATGATTAATTTTCTACATATAAATTTCAACTCTAAAGCATCGTGATTGACAACTTATAGTTATTATCTATGTATAAAGTTGTCACATGGATACAAAAAAGCCTTAAAATAGAAATAAAATAAAACATACGATTCTTTAATATTTACGAATTACTATATTTATTCGCCCTTTTGGTCATCGATATCTATGTTATCTTATTATTTACGAGATGAACCACGGCACGGTGTCGACCCATAGTAAACATGAAAGGAATAATTTTTACTAACTATGTTTTATAAATACTTTTACAGTTTCCTCAGAAAATCAAGAAATCGGTACAAAATTGGGTATTTTCATTTTTTTTGTCATATATAGACAAGCATATCTCAATAACTTAAACTCCTATTGATATGAAAGTAGTACCGTTTGATAGATAATTTAAAAAGGATTAATTGCCTCTGTGACAATTTTCATCTAACTCCTACTAGTTTTGAGTAAAATGAAAAATACTGAAAATCGGGACCTTTTGAGGGGGGGTGGGAGAGGGGGACGCCGTCACCCTAGGAGTTGGGACTTTTCAAGGTATACTTCTATGGTCCCAAGGAACGACTGTGCAAAAAATCAGCTTTAGGTTTTTTTTTTGACCCTAAACATTAAATTGCCCGTACTAGATCCCTTATAAGGGTAGGTCCTATTCTGCTTATGATCCTGAATAACTTTCGCCATAAGACCAAAAGACCGCCTGCCACGTGGTTTCGTAAAACTTTTCTAAGTCTTTTTTCGCAAAAAAATCTTTTTTCCTCAGTAGTGTCCAGTTTGTTTTACCATGTATTACTCCCACCATTTTTTGAATGCTGCAGCTTTTAAAAAAATATTTAAAATAGGATTTGGTCTTGCGCTGGAAGTATAGTATCTACTGCTATTAACTTAATGAGCCATTAACTTACTTCCGGTACCTGCAGCATAAAAGTAGTCATCTGTTCTTAACTACTACTTTAGTCCGCTTGCAATTGATTTCAGTTAATTGGAAATCGTTAAAGTGGTTCAAGATGCTGATATCACAGTTATAAAAGTTTGAATTTGAAGTTTTTTATGTGTTATTTTTAAAAACACCTAGTTTTAAATCAAAATGAAGTACTTATTCATTATCTTTATAGTTTCGCCTCTAACAGTGAGTATAAATAACATCACAAATACGTAGGAGCAAATTGATTGACCTATTTTCTGATTCTAATTTAGTTAAGTAAGTATACGTATAGAGTTATTTTGGAATACCAAATGGAAACTATGATTTCTTCTCATGGATTTAAGATTTCCACCAGGGATTCTCGCTCCGCTAACACTGCCCGAAATGTTGAGTATACAAGTTCCGAGTGGTAGGAACTTTGTACTAGGCAGAAAAAAATATGACAATTTAAAAGTATGCGTAAAGCATCTACTTAAAAAAGATTTTTGATTTTGATTTTTGATTTGATTTTGGATCAATAGATACCAAATTATTGTAAATCGAAAAAAAAATAATACTTAAGCTAAGCATCATACACCCATCGATCAGTTTATTTCTTGATCTTAAAATTGAAAGTTCAGTACCTATTTTCTACTTATTGACTATAGGATCCTTGTAGCAAGTTGTTGAAATTCTTAAGTAGAAGTCGTGGTTAATCTTTACAGGTATTGCAGAAGAACCTATAGTAATATATAGTATATTAAACGACGTAGAAAAGTCATCATAGGCAACAAATGCTAACACAGATTGCTAAGACAGATGCTAAAAACCTCGTCTGTATTTAGCCGATACAATCATGATTTCATGGAAGAATGTGATCAGTGCTTGATAAATAGATAGGAGTGAATTGTATGATTGAACATATCGTTTCGAACATTGTCATATAGGTACTATAAATTAAGAAATTGAAGTAAATTAAATTATAACGCTACGTTATGCTTTGTATGAATGTGGCTAGCTTTGTGTGTGTGTGTGTTTTGTGTGGAGTTGTAGCCGTTTTTGATTATCTCCATTATTCACTGAAATATTGCCGCGGAGAACGACCCGAAAACGCTTCGTACAATAATGCTCTCCTAGGAAAAAAGTTACACAAATAAAAAGGAGATTTTTAAAATAGTTTATTTCCACTTTGCAGAATTTTGCAAAGTGGAAATATTTAGTAGTCGTTTGTATCATATTTAATTTTTACTATATACTTTTATTGAAATCTAAATTGTTTATAGGTACATAACGCAGAAAAGGAGGAAGACTCGAACGAAAAGTTAAAGGTAAAAAAAAACTAGGTATTGACTTAACAAGTAAGTACCCAATAGTAAGACTTTAATTAATTAAATAAATTGATATTTTATTTTGTACAGGTTCAAATTGAAGCTTTAAAATTATCAAATAAGGTAAGTTTCATTTTGAATGAAAGTTTAATTGAACACATTAGTAAGTTTTTATTTCAACTGTGCATTATTTTGAAAAAAATACTCTTTCGATTGCTGTCAAACCATCAAGAAAAAAACATTAAAAATAAAATTGAGCTGAAATTCTCAATCTCCTTTTTTACATATAGGTAGTATGTAGTATCATATTTATTTACTTTTAATGAAATCTAAATTGTTTAATTTTATAGATACACAACGCGGAAAAGGAGGAAGACTCGAACGAAAAGTTAAAGGTAAAAGACTACTTAACGAGTAAGTGCCCATAAATTTAATTAAATTAATAAATCAATATTTTAATTTCTACAGGTTGAAATTGAAGCTTTAAAATCACCAAATAAGGTAAGTTTCATTTTCATAGTTTTCGAATACTTAAATAAAAAATAACATCTCACAATTTTTAAATAAGTTGATTGGTCAGCTTCACGAGAAAATCGTTATTTTAAAGTTCTAAGTGACATTTTAATTTTTTTTTTGTCGTGAGCTGAGAATACTTTGAATAGGTATTTAAATCATCGTCGTAGGCAGTGGTTAGATATACGTCACTCGATATTCCAAACTACACTTGCCTTATTAAGTTATTATTTCTGTGATGGGTCGCGTATTCGCTGATAAAAACTAAGCCTAAAAAAGCGAGTATTTACGCGTTTTATATATAGGTAGGTACGTATGTATGTATTTACTTATAATACATACAGCTTACATATATAAGAAGTTACAAAGAGATTAATTAACAGACAATACTTTCTGGAGGGACCGTGCCCGTTTAACTTTACTTCTACAGCTTATCTTTTACTTTTTACAGCATTCTGCAAAACTTTTAGCGGAAATACGACAAATGAAATGGACTAAGGCGGTACGTATAGATAGGCGCACATACTTAGTCTGCATTAAAATTTGAAACGTACGACTTCAACCGAACTAAACAGTTCGTTTTTTGTATTAATTTAATCATCTTACTTAGTTTTTTATAAGCCATTTTCATCAAAAGTCCTAATTAAAATTAAATATATTTTTTAAGCTTGGACAAGAAATGGTTTCAAATTTTCCGTTACCGTGGGACGTGAACAGTATTGTGGTAAGATATCTAATAATATAGTTTAATACATATGTTGGTTCTTAAATGTTTTGGTCACATAACACTAAAAACTGTGTCGTAGGAGCATCCTAGGAGCATGCATGATAAAAAGTCTAAAGGGTGTAGCGTGTAAGATAAACTGAAAATAGTATTTGGAAGCGCCTTTTAAATTCCAGTTCTTGTCAAATCATTTGAAAAGTAGCTGTATAGCCAACGATGATGACGTACAAGGGAAACAAAGCGGTCATGAATCAGTGCGGCTTGCGTGGTCGCATCGATCATCCAGGTTACTTAACTGACTACCGACACGGTCATAACCTGGATGGGTTTAACTGTTAGTGGCATTTATTTCGGCCGTTTCCGAGCTTCGTAACTAATCACAAGTCACGTTAAGCCGTTGGTGCCGGCTGTTATCGATAGGTGGTAGTCGTTAAGCCATGTCGTACTGATATTTACGTGTCGTAATTCGTAAAAGTTTCAAAATAACATTTATGTTTCCAGGTCAAATATCACAATCTACAGATATGCGCGAAGTATAAAGGGAAAGAGAAATGCATTCATCGTGTTAGTTATGCTTATTAATACAAAATTACCTACCCTAATCAGGCGGATAACACACTGCTCCGGAATCCGCTTCGGTGTGTGGTACGGCGTTTGTTTTACTATGGACAGTGTCAAGTAAAACCGCACACCTGAGCGGATTCCGAAACTGTGTTATCCGCCTTAATGAATCTTGCGGAAACGCTCCTATACGGTGTTCAAAAAATTATTCAGAATTGACTTAGGTACTGATAAAAATAAAGTTTCCTTGTGTTAACTCAATTCTGAATCATCTCTTATAAAATTATCTAAGGCTTGCCGCCAACATCAATGTTAGCATTGATTTGTTCCGACGTGGAGATAAGATAGCCAGTTTCCCATTGCGTTTTTAAAACTTGGTACCTAAGCCCGCTTCCAACTTCGGCATCATCATCTCTTACCACCCCAGGTGAGATAATTTCAAGGGCTACTTATAAAAAAAGTGAAGCGAGTGTACTAAACGCTACCACAAAATATACACAGAAGGTCCGCTCACTACAAACCACTAAAATCGTAAGCATATACATACATGCTTATAGAAATATACAGTCGTTCCAGGCAAGATCACGATGGCATAGTTGATCTTGCCTACAACGACCGTATACGTCTATAAGTATGTATATGCTTAGGATTTTAGTGAGCGTATTGAGAGGACCTTCTGTATCTATGTATTTTGTGACGCTACGCCATCGTTACTGTATTGTATGTTTTCAAGATATGCAAAGTTGTTTTTTAATTTTGAATGATCCCATATCGATGGGTGGAATATTTTGAACTTGGCGTGAATTTTTGATTTATTTTTGAAGTTTTCTTGATTTAGATTCCATGTGTCATTATTTACAACGTCAGATTTATTTTGCAGAAACCTTAAATTATTTCCTATCTAATTAAAATTAAACTTAATTTATTATATATGTTACTAATTTAGTAAAACATATATAATAATATTTTATTATTTATTATACAGGGTGCTACTTTATTAGTGCCTGATATTTTAGTCTGCTTCTACTTCTGATTTTGATCAACTTTCCCCAAGGAACCCATAGTCAAATCGCAAAAAAAATTATGGACTCTTCATAGAATTCGATCAGCCGAGCGGCCAAATTAGTATGAAGAGTCCAAAAATTTTTTTGCGATTTGACTATGGGTTCCTTGGGGAAAGTTGATCAGAATCAGGAGTAGAAGCACTGACTAAAATATCAGGCACTAATAAAGTAGCACCTTATATATTATTATATTTTATTATATATGTTACTAATTTAGTAACACATTTTGGCGAAAATTGACGAAGTCATATTCCATTTATTTTCGTTGGCAACTTGTATGTGATAAATGACATTAAAACCTGTATAAAATATTGTCCTGTGCGAAAGCCTACCTCTACATAGAGCTAAATCACAAAAATCATCGAGAAATTTCATCTTCGCGCCAACATAGAAAATTCGACCTTAAAAAACACTTCTTTCTTTATAGAAACCAACAAACAAAACGTTTCTCGAGAGAATAATCAAGTTCGCCGCTGAGGCCGAGGTGTTTTTATTCAAAAACTCGGTCGACGGTGGCACAGGAACACGCGAAAATCCCGATAAGGAAAAAGGTGAAGAAAAGGAAGAACTAGATCACCACGAAGAAGGCAGTAGCTATAAGACAGACCCTGGCCCGGATCAAAGCGATGACGATTATCCGATCGACGACCAGTTAATACTAAAAAAGAATGAAACATCTTAATTTGTTTACTTGTAGATACCTATAATGTATTGTTTTGTTAGCTCCAGCAATCAGTTAATTTACGTATGTGTCGATTTTTTTGCAAATGCAAGGGAATGGAACTCCTTGCCAGCGTCGGCGTTTCCCTAGTCTTATAACCTGTGGATCTTCAAGGCGAGAGTGATTAGGTTCTATTCGGGATTGCGTGTTCTACCGTCGACTTCATCGTCACTGACCATCAGGCGAGATTGGAGTCACACGCTCTCAAATCACAATTTAACAAAAAACGAAGTAACCCGAATTATGTAATAAAATCATAAGGCTTCATAGCTGCATGTAAAAAGGAGGTTTTAATAAAGTTTGGAAATAAAATTCGTATATTTGTGTTTGTTTTTGTTTAATGATATGCCCTTTTAGTAAGAAAATCATTATTAACTATTATAAGACTTAAGTACCTATGGTCGACACAACCACTAAGCAATAATAGAATTAACGTGTAGGACACAAAATAGGTGATATTTATCGAATCAAGGGGTGTTACATGGGAGATATCAATAATTTGACGAGCCAAATGTTTACCTAATAAAAACGATGAAATTAAAAGGTAAAACCGTTTTAAGTGTTCTAAGTTTGAATTATTTAGATAATTAAAAGTTTAAAGTCGATTTTCGATTTTATTTTTGGTCGCATTATAAATCAAGAAAGCGTTTTCGTGAGAGTAATTTCTAAAATTTCGTGAGAGTAATTTCTACCATTTATTATAAATCTTGTAAGTGTGAAAGGGAAACCTTTTTTCAGGTAAATCTTACCTTGGTTCTGGAACCAAACCCTAGTTTCGTACATACGATGGCACCTATTTTTTATTTTTACCGAAAATATTAAAAACACTTAGTTAAAACTTAATCAGAATAAAATCGACCAGTTAATTTGACGACTTATTTTTTTAAAATATTGGCCATTTTTTTGTCTCCCACCACACAAGCTTTAATCAAAAAAGTTTAAAAATCCATCTAGGAGTTTTTTTTTACTCTCAATTGGTAAGCCATTAAAAAATGCGTAAGTACATTAAAATTATATTTGGATATAGCGTGATTTTAAATTAGTTCTTGTTACGAAACACTAGAGTATTCATGATAGGTAACTAGCAACTTTCCCTAAGGAACCCACAGTCAAATCGCAAAACTTTGGACTCTCTATACAAATCGATCAACTGACCGGCCAAATTAGTATGGAGACTCCTTTCCTTTTGCGATTTGACTATGGTTTCTTAGGGAAAGTTGTTTGTTATCATGAACACATGCATAGGCTTTCGTATCAAGAACAAATTTAAAGTCACCCGTATATTGTGAACTGTGAAGATCATTAATGATTTGCTACTCCTATACATATCGTACAATACGACATACTAAGCGGTTGTAAAAATATTGCTTTTTGATTTGAAAGTAGCTTAAAATGATTTTATAAAATAATGAAGTATTCAGTAATAGCAAGTACTTGTCTAGATTTAACGTAAAATTAAAGGTATTTTAGATTGTAAAATAGTAACATAGTTAACTAATGAGAAAATACTTGTAAAACCGTTACCGACTAATTAGTAATTAACTTATCTACGTAATTATTTTTTTGTGGCGTTGACGGGGTCTTTCTCTGCACCGCCTTAAATTGGATAAGACGTGAATTAAAAAAGTATCAATGGAAACATGAAGTTTTTATACATAATTGCGGTATTGTCAACAAATATTTTATATACTGTAAGTATTAAAACAATTTAAGACAATTCACAGTAAGTTGCGGATCGCTCATATACTTATGGACTTCTTCTTATCGTGTGGCACATTTAACCGTCCTATCCACACGGTATAGACGGCGGTTGCCTGGTGTTGCACTTACGAGTATGTTGTCGTTGTTGTTGTTTAGGCGAATCAAACACTGAGGCGGTTTCCAACCGCGGCGGCTACCGCCTGGTACGCGGTTGCCCGCCAGCTGCGCTAGCCTTGCACACGGGCTAGCGCGGTTTTCATACATTTCTAGTACATTCCGCCGCGGTTGGAAACCGCCTCCCGTGTGATAATCGCCTTACTTATGGACTATGCTCTACTTATAAAATAAAGATGCCTTCATATACTTACTAAAGTTTAGATTTTTTAAATTTAAAAAACTTAATAAGGGACTTTTGCTCATCACACCGAACAGCTTTCCCTACAGAGTTCTCAAAAACACAATAAAAATGGATGTAAAAACAACAGTTACTAGTTTTTTCTTTTTTTATGGACTGCTTTTATAATCTTATAAAAATACTAATTGATCGATTGATTTTCAGAGTTTTGTCTTATTTGGTTTCAGCTCGGGTCTGAAGAGGACGAAGTTGATGAAGATGTTCAAAATTGGTTGGATAGGATAGATGAGGTATAAGCATCACCCATCATCATCATCAGCTAAGGGACATCCACTGCTGGACAAAGGCCTCGCCTAAAAAAATCCACGACGACCGGCCTTGCGCTGCCCGCATCCAATGGCTTCCCGCATCCTTCACTAGGTCATCGGTCCATCGGATTCGCGTGACGGGAAGGCCTTCCACTCGTGGAAGGCCTTCCCATCACGCGAATCACACATAATAATAAAAATCACACATAAAATAGGAATAATAATCACACTAAATTATCACGCGAAATTTTGCAAAGTTGTAAGCCAAAAGACGTCTACTGCTGGACTAGGGCGCCCCTTAACATCCCCTTGGCGCTCCTAGGGCGCCCCTTAACATCCCCTTGGCACCCCCGTTGGCGCTTCTAGGGCGCTCCCTTGGCGCTCCATTCCAAAAACACATGAACACCCACCAGTTTAATTTGTTATTCATACATACATTATCATGAATCTATTTTGATATAAGTATGCGTAAAATATTTTGATTTTCAGTTTGGCCAAGACTGGGAAAAAAAAACTGATGAAAGCCAACCAGAGGTAAGGGATTTTAGAATTTATAAGTACAAAAGTATATTAGGTCCTACCTCCTACCCAGTACTTTAATTAACTTTAAAATTAAATAGAATTTTTTTAGTTAAAAAAAGAAACGATCCGAGCGGTTATTTTTTATCCGCTACAAATGAATGAGATAAGCGGCGCGATCTACATCGATCTCATGAAATTAGCGGGAAAATAGGACTTGATCGATACATTTGAAACAATACCAGACGAGAATCTATGGTTCTTTTTTATACTTTATTAACCGACTTCAAAAAATTGAGGAGGTTCTCAATTCGTCGGAATCTTTTTTTAATGTATGTTCACCGATTACTCAAAGACGCCTGAACGGATTTGGAATTTTTTTTTTGTTTAAAAGGGTATTCTTCTCAGATGGTCCCATATAAATTTTATCAAAATCAATTCAGCGGTTTTTGAGAAAATCAACAAAAACAAAAAGCAAAATTGGAGTTGTTACGATTGAAGTCGGTTGTTTTTAACGTATTCGGCGTGGTCAATTATTTATTAGATATTATTTTACGAGAATCTAAAGTAACTCCCCTGCTCCGGTAACGATAGAGGTGAAATAAACCATACCTACTTTTTTCCAGTTTACGAATGAATGGAAAGCTACAGTAGAAAAACGACTCGAAGAAATAAGACAGGTAAAAATAATGTCTATAATATTTTACATATTATGAAGTAAAGGCTACCTGTACCTGTTCCACTTGATGAAGTTCCAGAGTTAGAAGACTCATTTACAACCTAGCAGTACAGTGTCTAGCGTCTAATTTCTAACTTTTAACGACTAGTAATAAATAAAAAAGGGAAGTAAGTATTTAAAAGCACTTAAAAAGTAATGCAAATTAAAACAAAAAAGTTGTATATCTTTATCAAGTATACTTACTTTACAAAATTAATGGTTTGCACTATACACAAAAATAATGCTCTCTACAGCAAAATAATGTTCGAATCAATCAAAAGCATAATCTGGAGCCACGGTAGTGGCTCCGCCAAGTCGTGCGAAGCAAAATAAGGCGAACGGAGGCACCCGTATCCTTTTCTCGAAGCAACTCACGGCACTTTTAGGCCCCCTGTATCTTCGTTCTGGATAAAGGTAGAAGGTTAAAATTCCGGTTTCCAAAAGTACTTACTGAGCCCATCTCTGGCCTCAAATTAAAAGTTTTTACCTAATATAGTTTAAATAATATCTCAAGTCAAAGTTCCCCGATTTTGTCACTGACTCACTCACCGATCATCAAAAAGCTAAGGTACTTCTAGCAACGCTACAAGCTTGAAATTTGGTGTGTGGCTAGTATTTCATGTACTGATAACGGAAAAATTAAAAAAAACATGTGTTAAAAAAATAAAAAAAAACCTTGAAAAAAATATATTCTTTGTGGGGATCGAACTCACACCTATGAGACAGTTAAACACAGGTGTGGCTCTTTCACGGATTGAGCTATTGAGGCGATTACCTGATCAGTGAAATACATGTTAACTTAATACGGGTTAACAAGTCAACAGTACATCTAATGGCTACTAGATGTCACTGTGCTCAGTATAAAAGATATCGACAAGTTATCAACGTTTCAGGTTCGGGTTATATGGAAAACAAGAAACCTGAAGATATTA
Source organism: Coleophora deauratella (assembly GCA_958295455.1). Lineage (NCBI taxonomy): Eukaryota > Metazoa > Arthropoda > Insecta > Lepidoptera > Coleophoridae > Coleophora > Coleophora deauratella. The sequence continues at coordinate 6,097,231 of OY282412.1, forward strand.
ACATAAACATAATAGTATTTTTTTAGTCTAGTAACGTAGACTTAAACAGGAAAAAAGCAACAGTAAAACAAAAATAAAAACCAAATTAATGACTTGATGATTTAATAAGGGTTCTTGGAATGGGGAAGGCGGTGCAAAGCTAAAATAATAGGTAAAATATAGGTAGATGGCGCTAATATGGTTTGAGACAACTCGTTGCCTGCATTAAATGTCTTACTAAAAATGTTAATGATTACTTAACTAAAATCAAATAAAAAGGAGCAATTTAACACAGTTTGTCCACGTATGTCTCGTAAAAACCATAAATGAAGAACACGATATCACAAGTACCTCACAAACTCTAGTAGCGCCATCTAGTTTATTAAGGTTTGGCAGCCGCCTTCCCCATTGTAGGAATTGACTAAGACCTGTGTGAATAAAAGCACTACTGAATATATTATATAAAAATATATACAAATATGACCTTTAGTATAACTAAATTAATTTAAAATAAACAGAATAAAAAAATATGCTATCATTTCATTATTACTAATAATAAGGCCAAAATATAAAAATGAGGTTAAAAAATAAAGACCTTCATTCAAGATTTGATTCACGAGTCTACTCACTGAAGCCGAATTCAATACCAATCTGCCAGCAGGACATTTTGTAACCTGTCAAAACACATCTTCACTATCATTCGGAAGGACAACTTATTAGGAAGTATAATTATTAGAAATCATACCCAACGTGCAAAATCATCAAGAATGTTCCAGCAAAACTTCCTTATTTCCGAAACATAAAGGACATGACTGTACAGTGAAATAAATCATAACGATTTCCATAATTCATCTGCATCAAAGTCAGTTCCTTACTAAGTTAGAAAATTACATATTTAACACGTACCCCAGTTCACAGCACTAAGTATATGAAACACGTACTACAATGGCTTTAACCCGGAAACATTATCTACCTAATCAGTGACGTTGATAACTTAAGAAAATTATTTTTCATACAGAGCACAGTGACATCTGGTAGCCAGTAGGTGTACTGTTGACTTGTTGACCTAACCATTGTAACTAAGATAATAGTAGGTAATAATGTAATGTAAAGACTCGGAAGTGCTGCCGTGCCGTGCCCAAAGTAGAAGAGACATCTAGTGTCGAGTAGCAGGTACTAACCGTCTAAGTGATACGTTACTCGTCGCCAGGAGGCTAAAAGCCTATTTCATCATCAATAGATATTTGTAAGTAGCAGAGCAGAGATAGATAATGGCTATTAGATTAGCAAAGGTCGAATAATTTTAATCAAGCACCAAATGATCAGAATTTATTCAGTAGATACTATCTAATAGAAATAACCCGATACCAGATCGATATCTTCTCAATACACGAGAAAAATCTATTCATTTCTATCACTGTCACGCAGTCGGGTAAAAAAGAGAGCTGTTATTACCCGACTACGGCGAAGCTTAATTCTCTTATTATACTAGCGATATTAAAAATATTATTGCATAGAAAATAGGTTGTTTAGAGCTTTCGACATAAGCACAAATCCACTATGGGCAAATACGCGTGAAAAATATAAAGCTTTTTTTATCATTTTACCCGACTACGGCGAAGCAAAAAGGAGAGTTATGATTTTATTGTTTGTATGTATGTATTTATGTATGTTCATCTGTTCCCGCATAACTTCTAAACTACTTATCATAATCCAACAAATGAGGTATCATAAGAAGCGCCTTGATTTTCCGCTGGTTATAGGATATGTGATGTCACACTAAATTCAATATGGCGCCTAACTAACTGACTAAATTCAATGTGGACATAAAGTCATGACCAAAATTTTTTTTTCTTAAAAGGTACCGTGTGGGGTATAAAGGTAATAATAAATATATATGTATATATATATATATATATATATATATATATATATATATATATATACTCACTAATAATATCTTCTTGCTTCATACTTTCTGAGAGAGATTTTCCGTAGTCGGGTTTTAAACTTATTTTGTTTTCATTATTTTGGAGTTTGGCTCACATTCTCGAGCGAATGCAATCAAAGCAGCGAGCAACAACTAGTAATAATATATATTATATATATATATATAAAAAGTGAACTTTAATCCGAGACTCGAACTTGCACCTATGGTAATAACCGATCCTTTAGGGCAAGGTGGCATACGACCGCGACTATCCTCTGAATATCACTAATAATATCTTCTTGCTTCATACTTTCTGAGAGAGATTTTCCGTAGTCGGGTTTTAAACTTATTTTGTTTTCATTATTTTGGAGTTTGGCTCACATTCGCTCGAGAATATAATATCCAAAGTAATAATATATTATATTATAATATATATATATAATCTCTCTCAGAAAGTATGAAGCAAGAAGATATTATTAGTGATATTCAGAGGATAGTCGCGGTCGTATGCCACCTTGCCCTAAAGGATCGGTTATTACCATTATACTGTTTGACTTTAAAATATATTGTTGTACAAATAACCCTTAGGATAAGATGGCATAGTTGGGTTTTAGTTTTTAAACTTATTAGGTCTTACGATCCAAAAGTTTAACAAAAAATAACAAAAAGTGAACTTTAATCCGAGACTCGAACTTGCACCTATGCGATTGCGTTCGATGGTGCTATCCACTAATTAAAATTCCGTCCGGTCAAAACTAAATTTGAAATTATTAGTAGAGCTTATGTCCATCGCGAACAGTATCCAATATGTATAGCGTGCGCTATAACTATACATAAAAGCCAAGGCCTAAGTTTAAAAAGCGCACTTATAGATATAGGTTCTTCGGTGTTTACGTGTGGTCAAGAATTCCGAAAAGGCTTCAGTACCATAGACCACATACATACGCTGCGGCAGATTATACAGAAGACCGAAGAGTATAATCGGCCACTATGCTTGGCGTTTGTGGACTATGAGAAAGCCTTTGATTCGATCGAGACCTGGGCTGTGTTGCAGTCTCTCCAACGGTGCCAAATTGATTATCGATACATCGAAGTGTTGAAGTGCTTGTATGAAAACGCCACCATGTCGGTCCACCTCCAGGATCAGAATTCGAAACCTATCCGGCTGCAGCGTGGGGTGAGACAGGGAGACGTTATATCTCCGAAACTGTTCACCGCTGCACTGGAAGACGTTTTCAAGCTTCTGGACTGGAGAGGACTCGGCATTAACATCAATGGCGAGTACATCACTCACCTTCGATTTGCTGACGATATCGTGATCATGGCTGAGACCTTGGAAGACCTAGGCGCAATGCTCGAAGGACTTAGTAGAGTCTCCCAACAAGTGGGTCTTAAAATGAACATGGATAAGACGAAAATCATGTCAAACGTCCGTGTTACACCCACTCCTCTGAAGGTTGGAGACTCTACACTCGAAGTTGTTGACGAATATGTATACCTGGGACAAACAGTCCAGTTAGGTAGGTCCAACTTCGAGAAAGAGATCAATCGTCGAATCCAACTCGGCTGGGCAGCGTTCGGGAAGCTTCGCAATATCTTTACGTCCAAAATACCGCAGTCCCTCAAGACTTAAGTCTTTGACCAGTGTGTGTTGCCAGTGACATATGGATCCGAGACATGGTCGCTTACTATGGGCCTTATAAGAAGGCTCAAAGTCACCCAAAGGGCGATGGAGCGTGCTATGCTTGGTGTTTCCCTACGTGATCGAATCAGAAATGAGGAGATACGTAGGAGAACTAAAGTTACCGACATAGCTCTCAGAATCGCTAGACTTAAGTGGCAGTGGGCAGGGCACATAGCTCGTAGAACAGATGGCCGTTGGGGCAGTAAAGTTCTCGAATGGCGACCGCGCACCGGAAGGCGCAGTGTGGGCAGGCCCCCGACTCGGTGGACCGACGACCTGGTAAAGGTTGCAGGAAGCCGCTGGATGCGAGCCGCACAGGACCGGTCGGTGTGGAAATCCTTGGGGGAGGCCTTTGTCCAGCAGTGGACGTCTTTCGGCTGATAGATAGATAGATAGATAAGAATACGTGGCATTATCAAGGGTAACAAGTCTGGACGGATTACATTAAATCAATGTCAACTTCCCTAGCTTCAAAGCTCAGGGGCTGCTATTAATGAATATAATCGATTGAGATGCATTTACCGTCCAGACTTATCTAACTTTGTTATGGCAAAACCATTACAAAAAACTAATAGAGACAGAGAGTGGGCTCTTAGAAAATCGATAGCCGACGTTCAAGAAATCATACCCGAAAAAAAAAGGTACTACAAAAATAAGTAAGATCCCAGCAAAAACATTGGAATGTAAAATAAGCCAAGTCGTGCACTGCGCCCTCTACAGCCTCTACACTGTAAAAAAGTTATCAGATCCCACTATTTACCGCCAAGTTTGTATTGTTTTATCATTGAATCGCCAATTCGATAATTTTATCATAAATTACGCACGTATTCTTATTAAAAATCAATATTTTATGATTCTATAATTTACATAATATCTGTTTTTATATAAAATAAATATTGTGACTTGGCATCGCACAGCATAAGTATGAAAAAATAATACTTACGGACGGAAACACCTAACGTAATGTCTGTTTATTGATATATGTTTAGCAAACTGACAGTATCTATCTACACAGCAACATGTTTATGTTGTGCGATTGCCTGGTCACAATATTTTTTTAATATAAAAACAGATATTATGTAAATTATAGAATCATAAAATATTGATTTTTAATAAGAATACGTGCGTAATTTATGATAAAATTATCGAATTGGCGATTCAATGATAAAACAATACAAACTTGGCGGTAAATAGTGGGATCTGATAACTTTTTTACAGTGTAGAGGCTGTAGAGGGCGCAGTGCACGACTTGGCTTATTTTACATTCCAATGTTTTTGCTGGGATTATATTATACAGAATGACAAATCTAGTCGTGAGTCATATTTTAATCAGTGCTTCTACTGCTGATTCTGATCAACTTTCCCAAGGAACTCATAGTCAAATCGCAAGAAAATGTTTGGACCTTATACTAACTGAGTGACTCGGTGGCTAAGTGGTTAGCGATCCTGACCTCTTATCCGAGAGTCGTGGATTCGATCCCCACACAGGGCAAACTTTTCTGTGATGAGCAGAATGGTTTGCTCTGAGTCTGGGTGTATTATATCTATATATGTATGTATTTAAAAGTATATGTGTATGTATATCAGTCTCTGGTTCCCAAGATACTGGGAATCCTAGTTTGGGACCAGATGACCGTGTGTGATTTGTTTTAGATATTATTAAAAAAAAAAATTGGCCGTTCAGCTGATCAATTTGTATGAAGAGTCCCAAAAATTTTCCAAAGTCCAAGCTTCAGCTGTAGAAGCACTGATTAAAATTTGACGCACGACTAGATCTACAGCCTGTATAAAAAAGATGCAGTAGATGGAGCCCCTTCGAGGCTCTTATTTGTGGTTCTCATGACAACCAACGAAACGTAACATGATGAGCCTCATGGCTTCCCCTTTCATCATTCACTGAATCCTTTGTGTCGTGGCGCGACACAACGGTACTCGCTTCGGATACTCCCGCCGTTATAATAAAGATTATTGAAATTCGTAAAATTAAACTTTAAAGTTGGAAGTAAAGATATAAAAATTTCAGTGTAAACTATTAATTTTTAAGCTACAGATTAAAGGCAGAAACTATTAATTTTTACGTTCATTTTTTTATATTCCTAAAAAACCATAGGAGATAAACTTTTATATGTAATATACATTAGAAGTAACTTAGTGTTTCTCTGTGGGTTTTTTTTGTTAACGTTAGAAAATTTACAGAAAATGTGAAGTTGTACCAGAGTATTGTCATATTTAAACAAAATATTGTTTTAAAATAGGTTGTTGAGGATATGAAAAGCAAGGGTGAATCCTTCGTTACAGAGGTAAGTAAACGTTATACTTGGTTTTTTACTTAATTAGGAATTGACTTTTAAAATGTTTGACCCCCCCCCCCCCATTTTATTTTATTTATATCACTTTAACACTCATATGGAATTGTACACTGCATAAAATACAATATTTAAAGTGGTATATTTTCAGTTGGTATATTTACCAATTTGATAAATAGTACTGACTTACGAACGTAACATAGACCGCTAAAATCATAATTTACTTTTTGCTTTTCCGTAGGCGAGTAACAAGCAAACGCAGAATACAAAAGGTGTAAGTCATCATTACGTATAAATAAATAGTTTTAATTTGAGCCTAATAAAAAAATATGGAAAGAAGAAGGTAAGTATGGAGTACTCGTAGAAAGATGAAAATCTTGATTATTTTATAAAAATAAGTGATAAGTAAGAGAGCTCTTTGTTGTCTGAAGTAATTGACACGTATGTATCGGAAACTTTACCCTTATCCCGTTTGTAAATATTCTCACGTTTTATTGTATCCCCTTTTTAGGAGAAGTCTTGGATGGCCATAATAAAGGAGAAGTTGGAAAGCATTCAAAATGTAAGCACTAAATAGGATCTAAAATTAGTAATAACCTTACCTAGACCATAATATCAGCCGAAAGACGTCACTATTAAACATAAACCCCCATAAACTTAGCAAGAGTATATCAATCAATCACTCAATCAAGGTTTTGAGCCCATACAAATCTAAATAGTATAAGGTTCTTTAAGCTACATGCATCCAGCAGTTGCCTCCAAACCTGATGGTCCTCTGTCGGGGACTAGGGACCTTGGCTGCTTTGCTTTCATGATTTGGGGGGGGGGGGATGTCCATACACAACACGCTTGACGGGGGCGGATGGTGATTGCAGTAGCGATGTTCTCTATAATAGAAGTGGATGCTGCTGTCCATCGCTTGGTGAAGTCCCTTAATCGCCTCGTACTACGCAATACATCCGCGCAATGACCGGCATGGAGTGGAGAGTCCAGGTCCAGTCCAATGATAGGCCAGTTGCGTTGGTGTGGACATCTTGTACTTATGGAGTCCTCAAGGTTGCCGAAAACCTTATTTTACTGAGAGTTTGGTTCAGGTAAACGCAAGCCTGGATGACAATATCTTCGTTACAAGGATGTCTTGAAACGCCATCTTACAGCTTCTGGAGTGTCCTGCGGCTCATGGGAGGTGCTTACAAAGCAGAGGTCAGAGTGGCGAAGCGCAGTCAAAAAGGGCATAGAAAACTTTGAACAAGTTTGTCTTCAAAATCTTGACGCTAAACGCCAACTCAGAAAATCTCGACCTAAGCCCTCCTACACTTACACATACAACAGCTGCGAGCAACTTCAATGTTCTATTTGTAACCGGATATTTAAAACCAAGTTCGGCTTTGCAAGTCATATTCGAGCACATTCCCTAAAAACTGTTCCAAACTGACAGGGTGTCTCCGTCGACGGATACGTCTGGGAGGACATCATCATCACATCCGCGCTAAACACAAAACCATCGGTCAAATAATATTTAAAAAAGTTTCTTGGAGTCAGAAATTATTCTGTGGTTTCATTAGTTAGTTTCACAGACATGCACCCCGCTCCCCCCCTCGGAGCGACGATATAAAACTTCTTTGGTTAGTTTTATGATAGGTAGATAGAAGTCTCTATCTACGTATTAGATAAAATAGGGTGTGATTTGTATTAAAGTTTTAAAAATGATATAAATGTATTATCATCATCATTGGTCTATAGACGATACAATAAGTATACTTTAAATAACATAGTAGATAACATGGTAATAAGTAATTACAAGCTTAGGTTTTTAAGATTCTTACATTTAAGAGCGAAGCTCTTGTGGTGGAGCAATCGCTTACTTTCCTGTCCTCAGCCAGCAACTTAATTCCCGAATACGACTCGACAGCCACCTTCTCTATCTGTTCCATATAGGTTATTTAAATTATTCTATTACTTACCAAAATATTTTTTATTTTTTAGTTCGGAATCAGTTGGAAAAACAAGATCTCTGAAAAATTTAGAAGCAAGGTACGGTTTTAAGTATATTTACAGTATTACATATGTCGTGGCCAGATCATAGAATTGATCACTTCATGATGTGGCCGACCATTTCATGAAATGGTCGCATTTCATGAAATGGAAAATATCCGCTGATCACATCATGATATGGTCTGGCCAGATCAATGAATACATCAACGTTTCACGATATACAGCTAAACGCACGGCTATTTCATGAAATGGTCAAGCATTAGTGATCATATCGTAAAATAATTACAGTATCCACCGTTAGAGGCGCTGATATCTTTTTGTTTTTGTGATGTATCATGGCGGCGTACAGTTAATAATATAAAAGGCTATTAATAATGCACTAATTGAAAATAAAATAGAAGTTTAATGTAGTTACTAAATTACAATAATTTTTCGAAAGTCAACCAAAAAACGAGCGCAACGTAAAAACCTTGAAGTTCGGAAAGTGTTTCATAGGTAGTAGATATCAATCTTAAAAGCTAAGTATTAAAAATGTATAATTTATCTGTTAACCAAGATTTGTTGCCAGATGTCATGGCATGAAGATGCCAGTAAGTTTTCAACGTATTTTAAATTTTTATTAAACCTTTTATATAATGGAACCCCTACATTAATGATATGGCCAAACATGGATGGACATATCATTAAACGTTGACGTTTAAACGATATGGTCAGTTTTAGCTGGCCATTTCATGAAATACGACCATTTCATGAAATGGTCGGCCACATCATGAAATGATCAATTCTATGATCTGGCCACGACACATACACTGATATTAGGGCCGATGCACAATTAAATGACAAGTAGGATGATGTTCTCCGATCAAAACAAGCAATCTACTTCTACTATTTATAGCCAATACTGTTACCTACGCGTTACTGTATCTATTGAATGGTGTAAACCGCTTTATTTTCTTTCTTAGATTTATAAAGTTTTAATTTTAATGTTTTTTCTTTATTCAGTTTAAAAGAGACTGGAATAAACACGTGCAGAATAGCATAAATAAATTAAAAGAGGTAATATTTTATATTTTATCTTTGTTATGAATTAAATATTTAATACATATAACCAGTGCTCGGAATAGGTAGACTGTATTTACCTAAACTTCGAGGAACAGAGTGGAGACTTCCTTACGACAACATTTTTTCCGCGACAACTGTCCCGGATTATTAATTAATGTTATTCGAAACTAGCTTTCCGCCTGCGACTTTGTCTGCGTGAAATTCATAGAATATTGCGTTTTCATAAAATAAAAATATTTTTTTATAAAAATAAAAATATCGTCGCTAAGTTAAGATAGATATAGTCTACCTATTCCAAATAACATTATTTCTTAATTTACTTAAGTGATCTCACGAAACTCGGGTCAATTGTCCCGGAAAAAATGTTGTAAGGAAGTCTCCGAAAGACGTCTCTCTCTGACGAATTTTAAGTATATACAGTCTACCTATTCCGATCACTGTATATAACATACTAACTGGTTCCCGCGACTCCATCTTTTTTTTATGGCATAGGTGGCAAACAAACAGACGGATCACCTGATCATCTGCGTAATAAGATGATAAAAAATGATAAATAATAAAATATGATAAGTTTTTTGTATCCCTAACTTCAGAAATGATTGGTTCTCCATTATACTTCATTCCAATGAAAAAAAAGCTAAAAGTAAACAAACTTACTATGGAACTGACACATGTCAATGTCATCTGCATACTATGTTTGTTTACCTTTTGCTTTTTTTTGATTGGAATGAACCATACAAACTTTCATTCATTATTTGACCCCTGCAAGTTTTAATTTCGCGACTTACAGTAGCCTAAGTGTGTCTTTCTTCAAAATCCCTTCTATCTCTCCCGCGTGAAAATGTAACATACAGACAGACAGACAGAAAGAGTTACTTTCGGATTTATAATATTAAAATATATATAAAGTTTGGATTGGATATGTCGCATGAAAATTGTCAAACCCGTTATATTATAACCTAACCTGAGTAGTGAACTTATCATAATGCATCTATAGGGATATTATAGGTAGTACATTAAAGTGGCCCTGTGAAAAAACGCAGAAATGAAAAAAAAAAATTTGAAATAAATGGAGGCGATTGACAAAAATTTGCATAATTATAATTTAACTAGTGCGATTATAATATCACGGGCTTGACAGTACCTGCGTATCGTACAATACTGTGTTTACAGCTCGCGTCACGTAAAAAGAGCGCTGGCGGGCGTTCCGAGAGCACAACAGTTCACTCTGACAACAGGATAGCATAATATAAATCGCTTAAGTGTGACAGAGAGGGTACTAAACAGTTGCTGTCAGAGTGCATCCTCGGAACGCCAGCCAGCGCTCTTTTTACGTGACGCGAACTATACAGTCGTTCATATAGATTACAATAGGGTATTTGACACTATCAAAATTAAATTCATAAATATTATTCACTAAATAGCATTTGTCCTAGAATAACGAAAAATATTACTGGACTAATATTTTGATCATTTTAAATTTTATATTCAAAACAATTAGAAAATAAGTTCGTCACAGACTGTGACGTCACATGCCAGTAACATGAACAATTTCAGAATAAAATATCGTTTTTGGCAGTTGATAAAAAGTCACTCAAATGACTAGTAGTCAAATACCGTATTGAAGACCACGTGGGAAGAACAGGGAATGTCAGTTAGAAGTGTTTACGAGAAAATCGACTTTTTCGTAAACACTTTAAGAATAGAACAGAAAATATTAACTGACATTCCTTATTCTTCCCGCATGGTCATCAACGTATTCATTGAAACGCATTCTAATATAATATATTTCATGAAGGTCGACACAACAGCGCCGAGTAAAGTGAAAAGTATGTGGGACAAAATAAGAAATGTAAGATTTTTGCTTGATATTTTTTTGGTAATAAGCGAACGAAGTTGTAATTATCGTATCGCATTATTAACACTAGCTGGTGCCCGCGACTTCGTACGCGTTAGTGTTGGGGTTTTCACAATAGTTCATATGTTGTAGCATTATTCTTTAGAAATAAGAAAATAACAAAATTAAGTAATCAATAAAACGAATGAAAGAAAAATAAAAAAGATAAAGAAAAGAGATAAAAGAAAAAGATAAAAGAAAAAAGATAAAGAAAAAAGAAAAAAAATAAGAAGATAAAGAGAAAGAAAAAGAAAAAAAGAAAATATGATTGCATAGAATTTATGTTCATAATTAACACTACTGGGGCATGGATCTCTTCTTATAGCTAGGGAAGGTTAGGTCATCCCCACACACAGGGTCCAAGTTTGGATAGTGGTAAGATGTGAGGCTAATGGCCATATTGTCCTACAATTAAATAGTTGGGCACGAAATAAAAGTCAAGAATGTTAACTGAATATACCTTTAATTCGCCTAATCTAAGAGTGAAGGTTTCACCTTAATACTTAGATACAGTTTCCAGCTTTTTCCTCGGGATCCCTTTGAATTTCCAGGACCAATAGTACGAATGATACGAAAGTACCGTAATCGACACGCCTTTTCAAAAAGTTAAGGTTTTTATCTTAATAAATTGACAGATACGGTGTTGTCGTTTTCCTGTGGGAACCCTTCATGAAACTGAGATGAAAAAGTTTAGCAGTAATGATAAAGTATCATTATGTCAAATTACAATAAAATCAGCTTCGTAGTTTTTGAGTAATAAGGCTTTTAAGAATGAAAGTTTTCATGCATTCCTCCGAAAACCCTTGAACATCTCGGGATAAAAAGTATCTAATATGTTACTCCGGATTACGTAGTATAATCGTACAAAGTTTTATCAAAATCGGCCTAGCCGTTTTTGCGTGATGCGCGGACAGACAGACAGACAGACAGACAAACAAAAATTCCAAATTAAATTGTTTTAGTCTCTATATCGATAGACATGGCCCCCCTACCAATTTTTACTAAATTAGGTGCATAAGTTCTTGTGTACTAAGCTGTATAACTTACTATAGTTTTTTAACTATCCCACGGGAACTCTTTAATTTTCCGGGATGAAAAGTATCTAAGATATTGACCGGGGATATAAGGTACCACCATGCAAAATTTTATTTAAATCGGTCCAGCAGTTTTGGAGATTAGCCCGTACAAACAGATAAACAGACAAACGGACAAACAGAGAAACAAAAAAATTGAAAAAAATCTGGATTTATTCTATTGCTCTTCTTACATCCCCCTGACTCGGTTTTTAGCATTTTTTTTCTATGTACAGACATTCGACCTCTACATTTTTATTATATGTATGTATAGATTAACAATTTATGCCATTTCTTTTGTTCAGTATGGTATAGAAACATTCGGTGGCAATAGGCTGGAAAGGGTAAGTTAGACAAATACAAATAATTTTATTTACCGTATGCTTATGGTACAGAGGGTTTCTAAAATTAAATCTCACATAAATATTACATATCACATATACCTATCTATTACATAAAGTTGCTTATTGCTCATTAGATAAGACACGGCTGAGTCAATAAAGAAACAAAGGTTAATTTCATGTAGGAAAAAAAAAGTAAAATTGTACCCAGTAATATGTTGCTGATGGTCCTCACACTAGGCCGAGCCTGTGTCGTGAGGCCAAGACAGTTAGACATTTTTCCGGCAACGCACTTGTGACTCCTCTAGTGTTGCGGGTGTCTATGGGCGGCGGTTATCGCTTACCATCAGGTGATCCGTCTGCTCGTTTGTCACCTTTGCCATTAAAAAAATGCTGCCCTCACAAAAAAGAACGCCGCAATGTATATGGAGTTTCCGTATACATGGCGGCCTTTTTTCTTACAAGGGCAGTATGGTAACAACTCGGGATGGCACTAAATTTGATACGAAGGAGATTTAATAAATATCTCACTAATATTATAAATTCGAAACTATGGATGTTTCTTTATTTGTTTGTTCCGCTTTCACGCCGAAACTGCTGAATGGATTTGGATGAAATTTGGTAGGTAAATAGATAAAGCACTCGGCTAACACATAGGATACGTTTTATCCGAGAAACCTTAAGGGTTCCCGGAGGAATGCTTTAAAACTCAAAATTTTTACTTCGTCATTAGATGGTGCCACTTTAACATTTTCTTTCTCTCTTGACCCGATTCTGAAGTCCATGCAGACGAAGTCGCGGGCGGAAGCTAGTAAATAAATATATTAAAACTTGTTCGTAGTATTAACAAATATATAAATACCCAAAGAGCCTTGTCCATCGGGTTCATAAAAGGGTTAAAATTAAATTAGGTATTTATGACTGGATAATATTATTCTCTGTTAAACTCACACCAAACATTTAAAGTTCTTTTTGTACTTTCGCTTTTTTGTTTTCATATGGGGGTGCCAGAAATAGTTTTCCGTCACTTTCGGATAAAGGAAGTAACAATTATAATTTTTAACTAACTACTTGTTACTGATTTTCAGTTGAAAATGACACGAACATTCCCCTTACCATTAGATTTAGAAGGGGTTAAGGTAATTATATTTTTCTATATTTTTTTATTTTATCGTACTTTTATTGCACAATAAATATGAACATATCGCTAGTTAAATCAAAATAAACGATTTCTAGCAGGGATTATTTCGCCTATATTTTATACAGAATGTCAAATAAGCGCTTTTGAAATTTTAAGGAAAACTATTGGGAAATCCGATCTACAATATTTTTTTTCAGTTTCCCACACAAATTCTTAATTCACGACTCAAATTTAAAGTAGTATAAGAAACTGAAAATAATATTGTGGGTCGGATTTTTAAATATTTTTCCTGTATTCATACTTGTTTGATTCTGAGTAACCCCTTAAAATTTCACACGCACTTTTTATGACCCTGTATAGTATTTAGGTCACATCGATTTTGCTAAAACCAAAACAAATAAAACTAATGCAATGATGTGTACGATTACAGGTGAAATACCACAAATCAAATATATGTGTCACTCAGAAGGGAAAAGAAAAGTGCGCCAGCAAGAACGAGGTTAGTGCAAGTTTGTTATGTAGGCACATTCTGTATAGTATAGAAAGGTAGTTTATAATGCTTCATAAGTTGTCAAAAAATAGTTAAACGTTTTGGTTTTAAAAATTAGTCAGCCAGTTCGATTTCGCAGTATTATTTTGAACATTTGCTCAGATTAATTTTGTTAGCTAAATATTTTAGGGTAATACTAGATGTAAGTTAATGCTTAATACAAATCTAAGTTAAGTCTCATTTCTTCCAGAAACCTGGCCAAAATTCAGATGTGGAAAAGTTGTTCCGCGTCGTCCACGAGTACGAGAATCTTAATAAAAGGGACGGTGGAGGAGGGGGTAGTGATGACGGTGGTGGTGATGGGGATGATGAGGGCGAAAGGGTTGACAAAAGCGATAAGAATGGTAAAAGCGATAAGGCCGACAAAGGCGTTAAGGATGCTAAAGGTGATAAGGATGATAAAGATGATGGAGGCGATAGGGATGATGAGGGCGATAAAGATGATGAGGGTGATGGCAGTGATGGTAATGGAGCTGACGATAATGATGGTAGGAGCAACGAGTATAAGAAGGACGACAAATCCGATACTGACAATGAGGATAAATGAAAAAAATATATTTAATAAATGGCAATTAAAACTTTTGGTATTTTATTTCGGGCTGTTAATATAACATGGAATCTACATTTAAAATATCTGACTTTTTTTTATAAATGTATAAGTATGGATGTTTTTTGTTAGTCCCCTTTCACGTGAAAACGGCTAATTTTTAGATAGGTAAAGATTAGGCTACACTCCACACAAGGGGGCCAAGTCCGGATTAGTCCTCTCACTTACCTCTGTGTAAATTCACCATCGTTGGAAAGAAAGTGTCATACAATACTTTTTATCCCAGAAAAGCTTTGGTTCCCGAGGGATCGCAAAAGTTTTGAGACTATTTTATGCCGAAAATAACCATCCGGTGTTATTGGAATTTGCCATATAGCTAAAGTAAGTGCTCAGAAAAAAATTAGAAGGACAGAGATAAGAGGATCTGGAAAAAACAATTCCGTGCTCTTAAAGGACAGTCATAAAAACGACTCCAGACGTCATAAAGACGAATCCAGGTGTTCAACATTTTCTCAAAAATAATCCTTCAGAAAGATCTTATGAGGTAGGTAAATAATAGATAGATATGTAATTCTTCTCGTTAGGTGATCTAACTCTAACTTCTCGAAGAGTGTAGGGATTTAACTACACCTTACCAGACTGTTCGGATCAGCAGACTCCAGTTTTAACCACCTCCGTAGTCCAATGGCTAGTCCACTTGTTTTACATCAGGAGGTGGCTTGGGCATTTTCTGAGCCCGCCTGGCTAACTACAACCATCTTAAGTCTTGCAGTTGATGTATTCCAGCATGGAGATAAGATAGCCAGTTTTCCATTGCGTTAAGGAATCTTCGTAAGCCCGCTTCCATCTGTCGCCATCATACACTTACCATCAGGTGAGATAATGCCAAGGGTTAACCAATTGTGGATAAAAAAAAGTGTCGCAGCACAATCCCTGGTAAGGATTTCCCCGGAAAAGTGGTTTCTAGTGCCACGGTCCTCCGCCATGTAGAGTCTTTCGACCAGAACTTAGCCACACGGACAGCATTGTCCGTTGCATTGTACAGATTCTCGCGCGTAGTTGTTAATAGGACACGCAGGGCAAGACGAAAGGTGTGCAATACTTAGTCTGTGGAGAGATGTCTCACTCGCATGCACTATCCGAGCTGTAGTCTCACTAGCACATAAGTATTTTCCTGACAGCGATGGCCAACTTGAATCTTTGAGGATTTCCATGTCGGCCAGGGAACATTGTGTCTAGAAGGAAGTATTTTAGACGGTAGAACATATTTTGACGCTGCAGACTGAGGTTGCAGGTAAGACATCTCCGGCAAAGGACTAAACTAGTTAAAACGCGATCTTTAAGTGCCCATCACCCTTAGAGCCGCGTCTTTCACTTGACATTTTTATTGAAGATTCTCCCATTTTTCACTTGATATTGGCAAAATCACGCTCGTTATGAGATGTGGAATGCCAAATAGAAAAATAGAATAGAATAGAGTTAAAACGCGATGAGGAGTCATACTACCTATTTCGCTACTTGAATAGGAAATAGATTTGTTATTTTCCAATGATAAAAGCAGTAAAGCAGTATTTCTAAACATAAAACAGTGAGGATGGAATAAAATACACATCTTGGTCTTAGAGCAAGGTTACACGCTCAGTCTGACGTCAGTCTGGTCCATCAGTCTTGACTGATGCCAGAATGATGGATGATTTTCACGGTACACGGTTAATCTGGAATGACGACAGACAGTGGGTTACACGATCATTCTCCGATGATTCTGACCAGACTGATGGACCAGACTGAGGCCAGACGTGAGCGTGTTACCTGGCTCTTATCGCTAGGCAAAGTTCGGTAAAGGTAGCTAGACTAAAAGATAGGTATAGGTATCCACTGATAAACTGAATTAAAAATCTCAAAAAAACAGCAACTATAAATGATGCACTGATATAAACTGAAATTACTTATTCGCTATCACTAGGTTCCCAGCTTATCCAATTGTTTCAAATTGAGCTGCGAAATGAGGTAGAGATAACAGTACGAAAATGTTACTTACTCACGCCGGTTGAGACAAAATTAACATGTTTAACGAAAAATTGAAAATTCTTCATATTTTTTTATTTTCGTCGCATATTTTGTGTGCTGTGAGTATATGTGTATTTGTATTTAATGCTAATAACATAATTTTCTATAATCATTAGGAATCTATAAGGAATTCAAACCTTCAAGAAAAGAGCGTACTCCCATATCAAAGGCCGGCAACGCACTTGTGACTCCTCTGGTGTTGCAGGTGTCTATGGGCGGTGGTAATCGCTTGCCATCAGGTGATCCGTTTGCTCGTTTGCCACCTCTGCCATAAAAAAAAAGAATAAGTAATTTCTAGGAATGAATAAATGACCGACCACTACCTACCATGGAAATATTAGGTGCTTAGCTATGAAATTGCCGATTACTTAAAGTTCAACGAGAAAATTATTATAAAAAAATTAAGGTTTCAAAACAGTTAACTACATACAGGATGTCCCAGAATGGGTGAATCAAATTGCTGTGGTAGATAACTTGTCTAATGTCTCACCAGATAGAATAGAGCTATTTTAAAAAAACGTCTAAGTGCGAGTCGGACTCGCCACCGAGCGTTCCGTATAAATTCATAATCACACATGTCTTAAACTCTACATCAATGGTCAGGCCTGCAATCCCTTGAAGCTGTGAAAAATCAAACTTTAATGCCAATGCAACCAAGAGATACGGCCGTTTATGCCGCATATTTGGCTCTACTATAGGTTTGATTCCAATGCGAGTGTCCTTAGTTTATTTTAATTGTAAGTATTTATGTATATAGTATTTTAAGTATCTATTAAGCGAAGCGAAGCGGTCGTGGTTCAGTGCGGCTTGCGGTCGCGTCGATCACGTAGGTTAACTGATTACAGACACGGTCACAACCTGGATGGGTTTGACTGTAAGTAGCATTTATCTCGGCCGTTTCCTTGTTTCGCAAGCCACGTTAAAATGTTAACAATTAGTTGCTTAGGTTATTTTAGCATAGCATAACTAGTGCATCTATACAAGGTTATTCATTTTGACCTGATATCCGTTTGGTGTATTGGTGTGGTTAAAATCACCAAATTTTGTTCTAGCAATTTTAAAATAACCACCCATTTTACGATGTTATTTGTAAATAAAGAGTTCTATAAAATTAATAGACGAGTGGAACTCCTATTACTATTGATACTCGATTAATTTTCACTCGAACTTGTGTGTTTCTTCAGATTTGAAAATTGGCAGTTTTTTTTTAAATTTAACCCGGTTAAATAAATATGAAAATGTTTTCTTTTGTTGTCTTAGTGAAAAACGAAGTAAATAAATCGTATTAATCTGTCGAAAATAAAAACAAATAGTAGGGGAATTTAAGGAGGTTTGGTGTAATATTGAGTTAAAAAATTTTTGGGAATGTATTTTTAAATTTTGTATGGAAAAGAATACGGCTGGTATTGGAAAATTTCCAAAACAAAAGTTGTTGCTTTTGACCTCACCAATACGTGGGCAAAAGGATGTCTGGTCAAAAAGAATAACCTTAAGGTCTATCAGGTATTTTTACCCGACCGCGCCAGAAGGAGAGTTATGTTTTTCTAGTGTATTTATTTATGTATATTTCTTTGGTACGCTCTGTAGCCTAAATGGCTTGATAGAGAGAGCTTGAGAGGTGTCGTTAGATTCGTCTCGATCCCGAGAATGACTTAAGATACATTTTATTGCAGTCGGGTTATTTAATCAGTTTTTTTTTCTTTTTAGCACTCTACGGCCGATCATGATTACTCGAAGCCGGAAGGTTTAGACATATGGATTGGCAGGTTAAAACAGGTAAAGATGGAAAGGACATCGTAATAGTGTTTATTTAATTTCAAGTTTTATGCACTCTGTTTTTCGTTAAAACTGTTTTTTTTTAAATTATATTATAATATATTTGTTTCTTTGTATTTTTTGGCCTAGTTGGGAAACGGATGGAAATCGGAATTGGGAAGCGGAACGGAAGAAAAGGTACTTACTTTAATTTTGATATAATTTGATTTAAAGGTATTTAAAATAATATTATAATAATAATATAATAATAACCGGGGCAAATCACACACGGTCATCTGGCCCCAAACTAGGATTCCCTATATCTTGGGAACCAGAGACTGATATACATACACATATACATTTAAATACATACATATATAGATATTATACACCCAGACTCAGAGCAAACAATTCTGCTCATCACAGAAAAGTTTGCCCTGTGTGGGGATCGAACCCACGACTCTCGGATCAGAGGTCAGGATCGCTAACCACTTAGCCACCGAGTCAGTCGATGCAAATAAATAGAGGCATTTCTTAACTATTCAAAAAACCCACGACTCTCGGATCAGAGATCAGGATCGCTAAACACTTAGCCATCGAGTCAGTCTATTTTAGGTACTATCTTTTTATACGAGTTTTACTAGTATAATAAACAAGGTTATAACTGGTATTAACGAACCATAGTCTCTACATTGGGGGAGCAGATTTTCCCATGTATCGATCTCGGAATTACTATTATTAAATTAATTAGTTAGGTACTTTACGTTTATTTCCATCTTACTACTATGTTCTTACAATAAACATTTTGACTTCGACTTTCTCGCTTACGGGGGCCAAGCTTGGATCGATTTTCCAAGTTAGTAGTGAATCCTAAAATCGGTTTTTAGCCAGCTAAGAGATTTCCGTGACGATTTTAGGGCAGATAATAAACAAACTCACAGACATGCACACATTTTCCTCCGGGTTCTGTCCTATTTCATTAGTTACTTAGTACAAGTAAGTATAAGGAAATTGCAGAAAATACCTATGATTTATCATATCAATCAAGAATAGTGGCTGAAAAATCAGCGCTCAAAGAACACAATTAAAATTGTCGGAAGAGACGCGCTTTTTTTGAAACTAAAAAGTGCCATCGTATTCTGTTCTAAAATGTAAACTGAAACACAGAATACCCAATAGACAGACTGAAATAAATATGACGTAGATCATACCTGTCCCGCGCGGGCCGCGCCGGATCGTAAGTACCTGGTGCAGCGCATCTCGCTGCCGTATGCCGATACAGCGAGGAAACGCTGCCGATACAGCGAGGCAACGCTGCCGATACAGCGAGGCAACGCTGCCGATACAGCGAGGCCACGCTGCCGATACAGTGAGGCAACGCTGCCGATACAGCAGCGAGGCAACGCTGCCGATACAGCGAGGCAACGCTACCGATACAGCGAGGCCACGCTGCCGATACAGTGAGGCAACGCTGCCGATACAGCAGCGAGGCAACGCTGCCGATACAGCGAGGCAACGCTGCCGATACAGCGAGGCCACGCTGCCGATACAGTGAGGCAACTCTGCCGATACAGCAGCGAGGCAACGCTGCCGATACAGCGAGGCAACGCTGCCAGCGGCATTATGGGCACATTTGCATCAGGGGCATTCAGGGGCGCTTCGGAGCGGCTTTTTGACTAATGCTCAGGCTTTTATGTTGCCGAAGTTGTAGTATTTAAGACTGATTTGTGACATTTATTTATTACTTTGACTGATTAACTAATGACGTAGATAAGTGCAGTGACCCATTTGAACAACAATGAAGGAGTATGTACCTATCTATCCTACTTGAAAATGTTCCATTGCTCTGTCCGTAAAACTTTGCAGTATGATTAAGTAGATTCCATAGATGAGGTGTGACTAGGTATCCCGGAGATGTATGTTTTGGAAGTAGGTATTTTATACCTTAACATGAATATTGCTAATAACTCTTACCGAATAATTTCTCAATCTATTATTCCAACGCGATATGTTAGTGCTAGTTTGTTATTATATGTATGTAAGACTGTCCAAAACTTTTTCGAACTTTTTAACTTCGATATTTATCAAAATTTGTTATTTTGCTATAATTACCAAGGTATAATTTCTCGGTTAATTTTTTTTTTTTACTATGGTTTTATACCTCATAAGACTTTTCTATGTGTAAGTATCCAAAACATTTTCCTATAGGAACGTAATGTTATAGTTTCCGTAAAAATGCTCACGGCTCATAATTTCTCAGTCCAGTTTTATTCCTTTAGAAGTTACAATTTACAGAAGTAAACAGTTTTTTAAAACTATCCAATTAAATTTCGGCAAAATACTAGTTTTAGAATTTCTTTAGATCATCATCATCTTCCTGCCCTGTTCCCAATTATTTGGGGTCGGCGCAACATGTCTTCTTCTTCCATTCCTCTCTTCTTGCCGTCATCTCAGTGCTCACTCCTTTCATACTCATATTATTCTTCACACAATCCAACCATCTCTTCCTTGGCCTTCCTCTTCCCACTAATCCATCCACTTTCATATTCAATACTCTCCTAGCCACATGGCTTTCGTCCCTCCTCATAACATGCCCATACCATGACAAACGATTACTTTGCAACTTTTCTGTCACTGGCGCTACTTTCAGACTTCCTCTTATGTACTCATTCCTTATTTTGTCCATTCTTGTCACTCCACACATCCATCTTAGCATTCTCATCTCAGCTGCATGCAGTCGCCTTTCATCAGTCTTCTTACTTGCCCAACATTCAGATCCATACGTTATGACCGGTCTTATGACGGATTTATAAATTTTCCCCTTCACCTTAAGGGGTATTTGGGGATCACATGTTATTCCGGTGACCTGTCGCCATTTCAGCCAACCTGCGTTAATTCTATGCCGTACGTCACGGTCGATATCGCCATCACTCTGTAAGAGAGATCCGAGGTATCGGAAGTCTGAGCAGACTGGTAGAGGTACTCCATCTAGGGCTATGGCCGCAAAACTGGAAAGACCACCGAAATCGCAAAACATATACTCAGTTTTAGATCTGCTGATTTTTAAGCCAACACTCTCCAGTTTTTGCTGCCATTCCATCAGTCTGCTCTGGACCTCAAAACCATCCTCACCAACAAGAACAATGTCATCGGCAGACAGCATGCACCAGGGTGCGTCTTCCTGTAGGTTCGACGTCAAAGCGTCCATTATCAACAGGAAGAGGTAGGAGCTTAAAGCCGACCCTTGGTGCAAGCCCACAGCCACATCGAACTTGTCGGTAGAGCCAGCAGCTGACCGGACATGTGTACTGCATCTGCTGTACATGGCTTTAATCAGCTGCACGTACTTTCCAGGCAGATATTTTGAAGCATATCTGCAGCACAACTATCATAGACTTTTTTTAAAATATCTTACAAAGAATAAAAAACTTTTCACAAATTTATTTCTTTTTTTAACAATCAATCGTCTAATACGACTCAGTTGGTACAGTTACTTGCAGTTTTTGTGTTTAAAATAATGGAGCAACTAATCTGCTACACAAAAAATACAAAAACAAAAACATTAGAGGTACAAAACCCAAAAAAAGGGGACAATAGACAAAAATCTGGATTTTTTATAAAAAAATTTCGAAGTCCCATAACTTGAGAACGGTTAAGTTTGGGGTATGGGGTTCCATAGTCAAATCAGTCAGGAATGATGGAAACTACCACCTCTTAAAGGATTTAGGTCGACTTAACCTGTAACCCTGTATAACCCTGTATAACCCTGTATAACTATTGTTTTTTTTTTGCATTTTATGTACCGTTCAGTAAAAAATAAAATTTTACTATTGTTCCCCCGTCTGAGTGTACGGATATTAGGCTATGTAGGTATGCTCGTGACCTAAGACTGAATTCAGAAGACGCACAACGCGGGTGCGATTTACCCTATTAACCTATTGACTAACATACTATATAGGATAAAACATCGTTTTTACTATAGCTATGTTAATTTTCTAAACAAAACGGTATTTTAAATAGTTCTTATATCACTTAGTATTTACATTGTGATAAAAGATTATAACTTAATCCGGTAGTTGACTGCTAGTCATTTTCAGTTACATTTTTTATCAAATGTCAAAAACGGAATTTTGTTCTAAAAATGTTTGAAAGGAGAATGGGCGATTTTGGCCCATATGTTGTAACAGTTGTAACGCATTGTGACTTATATCGTAAAATAGGTCACACAAAGTACTAACTTTTTTTGTATGACAGCTCACCTGGATCTCGTGCAGAAGAAAAGTTATTAGGCATAACCTAACGAAAAAGTTTGTACTTGATATAGAATAGAAAAGAAATATGTTTATTCAGCAAATACACACATATGTATATGGAACAAATACAGCCGATTAAAATAACATAACATAGTAAAAAAAAGAGAAAAGAGCAATAAAATTACATAAATTAATTCTAAGTATAATTGTAACCTATGAAAATATAGCATAAAATATACCTACTTATCGAGGTAAAATCATGATTATGCTCATCGTTACAGTCAAAACACGCTGTTAACTGTGGAGTGGTCATGGTCATCAGATCATGTAGGTTAACTGGTTACACATACGGTCATAACCTAGATGGGTTTGACTGTAAGTGGCATTTATCTCGACTGTTTCCGTGCTTTGAAAGGCAGTTGTTAACTTGTTATACCATATCGGAGGTCCATGAGGATGGCATAACCATCCCCATACAGAAAAAGTATCTGCGCTAACACTGGGGACGACATTGATTATTATCGAAAAACGTTACTGATTTACTTACTGAGGCATGTAATTCCCTTATTTTTTACTTTGAAATTAAGGCGGAAAACACACTGCTCCGCTCACCGAGGCGAATTGCGGTGCGCTGGAGCGGATTTAAACTTTGTACTGTAAAATGTTGATTTGTATACAAAAACCGCACACTGGCACCGCTTCTCCGCCCGGAGGCGCGATTCGCACGACGGATCCGCGCTCCTGTCATAATATGTTATAATATGTGATTTAGGGGTGAGGGGGGGTGGGGTGAGGGGTGGGGCGCGGTGCGGGGGTTGAGTCTCGTGTTTCTGGGGGATGAGGCTAAGGGTGCAGGGGGTGAGTCTTGGGGTACGGCGGGTGAGGCGCGGTGCGGGGTGTGAGGCGCGGTGCGGGGTGTAAAGCGTGGTGTGCGGTGGGTGAGGCTCGGGGAGCGGGAGGGGGTGAGGCTCGGGGTGCGGGGAATGAGGTAGGGAATTCTAAAATAATTATATATTCTGAAAACGAAAAATATTGTTAATGAACCAGATATGTGAATTGTTAGATTCAATAAAAAAACCTCTTAGATTATTTTTTTTATCTTTTGTTCCAACTACCAGGCGATCTTACATCAACTCCCTGAGTGAAGCCGGGTCCTCCAGCTAGTGAAGATAATGTTCACTTCGATGTTTTTCTAAGAATGTTTGCCGTAGGAAAAAAAAAGTTTTTCGTAAAAAATAAAGTAGAAGCGACTTCACTATCAACTCTGTTCTAATCGAAACGCTGTGACGTCGAATGCCACAGAACACAGAGATAACAGTAAGTAAAGTATTCCTGCTACGCGAAAGTTGTTTAACATGAAAAAACGGGCAATTTGCGTTTATAATACTGATAATTTGCAAAGAAATATTAAGAAATTAATATATTGATTAATGAAACCCGTTTCGTTATTCTATAACATACATTTTATTGCTTCGATTTACTGAGTTTGCTTGCTGTTTTTCCGTGATTGAATCTTTACGCTGTGGTTTTGCATACGCATAGGTCAAGTTAGACTGGATGGAAAACATAGTTATATGAAACCATCGCGACTTACCATTCAAGGTTGACCTCTGTTGACAAAGATGTATACGTATATATAGGATAAAGTACTACCCTGCTTTTTGAAAGGAGTATTGTATGGAATTCAGTTTCTATACCTATGCTTGTTCTGAGCTTGTTACAAACAAAAACAACCCTTGTTTCATATATACACGTTCGAATGTTAGATAAACGTATGACGAAAATCGTCGTGCACTGCAACTTCGGACAAAATTCGGACGGAAACCGCCCGGCGGTGGCGCGGAATCCGCGCCTTCGTCGTGCACTGCAGCTTCCGATGAAATTCCGACGGAAACTGTCCGGTGGAGCGGATCGCTGCCGCATGCGAATTTCGTCGCTCCGCGCTCCCGTCCGAATTCCGCCTCAGTGTGATATCCGCGTAAAAGTATTAGGTATTAGGCATTATAAAGCTTCTAAATAATAATAATTTTTCAAGGATAGATTGGCTTCCCTTTAGGTTTTTCAAAATTGGTCTTACGTTGCCCGTCTCTAATGGCTTCCCACGACCGTCACCAATTCTATAAGCTATGTGCTCCACCCACTGCCACTTTCGTTAAGCGATTCTGTGAGTTATGTGCGTTACTTTATATTCTTACTACGCACCTCCTCAGTTCTGATTTGATCACGTAAAGAAACTCCAAGCATACTTCATAGCGCTTTGGGTGACCTTGAGTTTTCTTATGAGGCCCATAAGAAGCGAAAATGTCTTAGTTCCATATGATTATCATTAGCAACACAAATTGATCAAAGACTTTAGTCTTGAGACACTTGAGAGGTATCTTTCTTGAAGTTACACGCTGGACTTTTTTTCCAAGGAATTTATATACCTGATAAATACAAATATATACATATATACAGGGTGTAACAGAAAGGTGTGACAATACTTCAAGGTTCGCTTTTACCCATCAAACTGAACAACTTTTGTTCTACAACTTTGTTGAAATCGCAAAAAATTTTTTGGACTTTTCATACAAAAGTTTGTAATTTTGCGATTTCAACAAAGTTGTAGAACAAAAGTTGTTCAGTTTGATGGGTAAAAGCCAACCTTGAAGTATTGTCACACCTTTCTGTTACATCCTGTATAGGGTGACTTTAAATTAGTTCTTGTTACGAAAGGGTATGCATGTGCTCATGATAACAAATAACTTTCCCTAAGAAACCCATAGTCAAATCGCAAAAAAATTGTTGGACTCTTCATACTAATTTGGCCGGTCAGTTGCTCGATTTGTATGGAGACTCCAAATTTTTTTTTGCGATTTGACTATGGGTTCCTTAGGGAAAGTCAGGTTCCAAGTAGGTCAGCTTTCCCTAAGGAACCCATAGTCAAATCGCAAAAAAAATCTGGACTCTCCATACAAATTGACCAACTGACCGGCCAAATTAGTATTAAGAGTCAATATTTTTTGCGATTTGACTATGGGTTCCTTAGGGAAATTTGTTTGTTATCATGAGCACATGCACACTCTTTGGTATCAAGAACTAATTTAAAGTCGCCCTATATTAGTCAATAACTTCGAGTAGGGTTTGCATTATCCGTTCAAATTTACTATCCGGATAAAACGGATATTAAATTTTAAAATATCCGGATATCCGGATAAAACGGATATTTCGGATAATTTTTAAAATACTTTAATTTTCTTCGTTAAATGTATTTTTATATAGGGTGTTTATGTAAAAATATGATTAAAGTGAACAAACACACTGCTGCCCAACTTATACTATTTCTAACACCGCCCAAACGGAATAAAATAGTGATTTATTTCGATTTAATTATTTATATCGCAATTCGTGACTTAGAGTGGAGCGTACGCCTACAGGGTGACTAGTAAATCAACGAACGCATTTAAGGAGGTGAATAAGAAGCTGATACACATTCCAAATATGTAAAAAAAACATGACCTTAATTTTCATCATTTAAAAAATAATTTTAAAGTCCACTTCTACATTTACTAAATACTAAGTCACATGTACGCGGCCTCGGGCAACGACCCCGAGTGGCGGCGCGGACTCGCAACTGCGCAATACTGCGCATGCGCGTGAGCGACTGCTCCCGCGCCTCTACCCTGCGCCGCGCCGCGCTGGCCATAGTCAGTCACCCGCGGGCCATCGTTAGGGATGACGTGCGCCTCGCGCCTCCCGCTCGCTGCGAACATTCTCGTTTTACTTACGTCGCTGTCGCGTGGATTGCAGTGCCTTAATAGTGATAATGGCTTATCAGTACTCTAACGTGGATACTGGGATATGATGTGGTGCTATGTGATGTCAGCTAGTGTTGTTAGACGTGAATTACATCGTATTGCGATGTATCATGAATTACATAAGTTGCCATCATAGGATTTTTTTTAGGAGTCTTAGAGCGTTTGCCCTCCTCCAGTTCCTAACCCTAATCAAGGACGAGGAAGGAATCCTTCGTTATCCAGTGAACCTGCACAAAGCAATTTACTTCGATTATTACCCATGTGAAAGTACGCGAAATGCAGGAAGGCATTTCCAGCTATCCCAGTGGTTGGGGTAACGTATCCTACATGAAGAGGGACTCCATCCTTTCATTATCAGTGTGTTATCAGCCTGTCCAAGAGATTGGCCTTAGCGACCACGAGCAGCACGGTGCACGCTGTGGGAAAGTGGTAAGTACCCAGGCATAGAGTTAGAAAACACAAGAATAGTTGCGTTTTATAAAAAAATATGTAACTTGTGTTTTTTGAATGTATGATTTTTTTGTTTTATATGGTTGAAAAGTATGTAAATTATCCTATCATCTCCTTAAATACGTCCGTCGTTCAACCAGTCACCCTGTATATGAGGTTCTTTTCTAGTAGTATTCATCAAGAGACACCTGAGTTTCCTAGCACTACATAATTCAATAGATTTTCTCATATGACTTAGTTTTATTACAATTACATAATTATTGTTATTATTCACATACAATGTATATTGTTTCTTGAATAAATTAAATGAAATGACTGGTCACAGGACAGGGCACAGGTCTCGATCAAATCAAATATTTTTTCATAGTCCAGAATGCCGAGCATAGTAACTGACACTCTTCAGTATTCTATTATGTTATCTGCAACAGCGTATACAGGCTGTTAAAAAAAGTGCGTTTGATGGGGTTACTCAGAATCAAGTTTTGAACTTTTTTCTCTGAATATGTGATCGATACTGAAACCTTTTTGAATACCTACCGACATGTTTGGGTGGATGAAAGTCGTCATATCCACGTGCGAAACGATTCGCGATGATTCTCCAAGACGGCTTATAAAAAACAGAACTTCTATATTGATCGGTTCACTCTTGATAGAGTATTCGTCATCATCATTGCGTAGCTTTACTGGCCCGTCGAAAAGCATGATGAAATTCCTCTCGCACCGCGGCTCTTCTGGTACATTTATTTATGGGAATTCCCAGCGCAGTCTTCAACTGATCTGTCTATTACATGGGAGACCAGGTGTGTGCTCTGGTGGCTTCGACTTTGCCCTAACCATACCAAATGCTCAATGGATGCATCTCTTGCATGCATAGTAAAAATTGATAGAGTAACGTTTACTCATGTTCACTGGGATAACAACAAAACAAAACAGACTGTAGACATGATTCTAGAAATATGATGGTTTATAGTTCGCCAGCAGGTTCTTATTGCATTTTATTAAAGAAGCTCACCACCACATTTCGTGCCATACCGTAAGCGTTCGTCCCTCAAGCAAAACAGAATTAAACAACTTGTGAAGAGCTTGTAGTACCAGTTTTCCACCTGCTTTCAAAAGCTCAGCCGTGATCCATCATCAGCCGGTGCATTGTTGTTCTTCAGCTGTTTAAGAGCTATTTTAATCCTCGTACAATAGGGTATTTTACTCTATACAAGAAAAAATCTAAAACTGCTTATTTACTGTGGTATTTGTAATACGTAATCGATTTAATATGATTTCTATACAATAAAATGAGAAAAAACATTTTATTTTTGATTTACAAAAATCAAGTTTTTTAATCTGTTATATTTGTCTGAAACGACAGCCGCCATGCTGGTTGTCAGATGACGTCACAATAGTGGTAAACAATGACATTTTGTTCACGATATGTGTCAAAATTTTAGTACAGAGCTGTTTTGTTTACTCCTGAAATGACGTCACGACCTAAGCATCATGGCGGCTATCGTTTTCGCGCGCTTATTGCCAATGGTAATTTAAAATGTACTTTTGGGGTACTTATAGGTTTCAAAAAAAAATTAAAAAAAAAATTTTTACTTTTTCCCACCTAATGATCAATTTGAGATACTTTTCAAAAAATGGTGAAAAACCCTATTTGACGCCCGGGAAACACGGCCTCGGTACAGTGCAGTGTCGGGTCAATCTGGCTCTTGGGTCTTTACGAGTTTACAACTTTTACAAGTAGTCACATTGCTGACAGAGAGGCTTATGGTCGCCTATGTTTGTCCTAAGAACTTCTTAAATTATTTCGATAGCTCAGAAGAAATCAATAAAATGAATGACGAAATTAGGAGTTTGTCTATGTTATTTCCTATATGTCCTGAAGAACGTTTTTTTCTTTAATGTAGCTTGTACATACTTGCTATACACAAAACTGATTAGTGGTTTATTCATATGTAAACAATATAGGTTTCTCTACATAATTTAAATATATTTTTTACTAAAAGTCTAAAGTACTTTCTATCAAGACCTCCGAACGAACGTTAGTAGAGATAATTCGATTAAAATTATGCTTCTGTAATCGCCTTCTAAACAAGTTTTATATTATCCGGATATTCGGATAATTTACTACAAATAATCCGGATAGTAAAATTGACGGATATCCGGATACAACGGATATCCGGATATCCGGATTGCAAACCTTTTGCCTGGGACTTTGTGCTAGGTAGAAAAAAATATTGACGATTTAAAAACATGTGTAAAGCATCTACTTAAATAAAAAACATTTTGAGTTTTTTTGAGTTTTTGAACCCTAACTTCGAGTATAGTCTCCAAACTTCAGAGCCATGGATTTTTGGAACATGGACTTTTGACATCATTTTTGTCTTATCTATGTTCATTTTAAGACAGAGTTCTTGAGATGCTCTATCGAGTCCATTGATATCTGAACCTAGGACAAAGTCTCAGGCAAAATCATAGTAATTATCGTCAACGATCAAATGTGGGTGATGTACTCACTGTTAATGTTGGTGCCGAGCTCTTCCAATCACATGACTTCTTCCATAACAACTGTGAACAGGTGGTTAGATATAATGTCTCCCTGTCTCACCCTTTACTGCAGCCGGACAGATTTCAAATTTTTGTTTTGAAGGCCGACTGACATTGCGGCGTTCCCGTTCAAGCGCTTTAGCCAGGACTCGATCTAATCAAAAGTTTTCTCATAGTTCTCAAACGCTGAATATAATGGCTGATTATAATTCTACGATTTCCTATTTTGTCTTCCGCAGCATATGTATGTGTTCTATGGTTCGGATAACTTTTCGAAACCAGGCGTGTTCAGAAAGCTATAAGGCGTCAAACCTGCGTGCGTGACGATTCGTAATGACTCTCGAAAACAGCTTGTATATAAAGATCTGAAGTGGCATACGTCTATAGTTCGTCTTTGCACGATCTTTGTCGTAAAACAGCATCTTAGGTCAGTCAGTTATCTGCGATTGATTGATTGGCTTTCTGACTCATCTGGGTGCATGAGTATGCGCCAGTTACACATTGAAGCACAGTAGTAACATTTCACAAGAAGTGTATACGATGGCTCAATGTGTGTGTCTGTGAGCGTGTGCTTGGTTCTGGTTTGCTTGTGTGTGCGTACGTGTGTATAACTCATATTATCTCCACTGCAAGGGCACGGATCCCTTCCCATATCTCGGGAAGATTAAGTCATCGCAGGGAGGGGGAGGGTGATGGAAGGACCCCATAAAGGGGGTGGTTTGAGGATAGAAATGAGCCATTCGGGAGCACTTGTAGGAGCATTTGTCTGAGCACTTGTACGAGCACTTGTCCGAGTAATTGTCCGAGTAATTGTACGAGCACTTGTACACTTGACCGAGCACTCGCCCGAGCACTTGACCGAGTACTCGCCTGAGCACTTGACTGAGCACTCGCCCGAGCACTTGACCGAGCACTCAACCGAGCACTTGACCGAGCACTCGCCCGAGCACACGACCGAGCACTCCACCGAGCACTTGATCGAGCACTTGACCGAGCACTCGACCGAGCACTCGCCCGAGCACTTGACCGAGCACTCGACCGAGCACTCGACCGAGCACTCGCCCGAGCACTTGACCGAGCACTCACCCAAGCACTTGACCGAGCACTGGACCGAGCACTGGACCGAGCACTCGCCCGAGCACTTGACAGAGCACTCGCCCGAGCACTGGACCGAGCACTCGCCCGAGCACTTGACCGAGCACTGGACCGAGCACTCGCCCGAGCACTTGACCAAGCACTCACCCAAGCACTTGACCGAGCACTCGCACTTGAACGAGCACTTGCCCGAGCACTTGACCGAGCACTCGACCGAGCACTCGCCCGAGCACTTGACCGAGCACTCACCCAAGCACTTGACCGAGCACTCGCACTTGAACGAGCACTTGCCCGAGCACTTGACCGAGCACTCGACCGAGCACTCGCCCGAGCACTTGACCGAGCACTCACCCAAGCACTTGACCGAGCACTCGCCCGAGCACTTGACCGAGCACTTGAACGAACACTCGCCCGAGCACTTGACCGAGCACTCGCCCGAGCACTTGACCGAGCACTCGCACTTGAACGAGCACTCTACCGAGCACTTGATCGAGCACTCGACCGAGCACTTGACCGAGCACTCACCCAAGCACTTGACCGAGCACTCGCCCAAGCACTTGACTGAGCACTGGACCGAGCACTCGCCCGAGCACTTGACCGAGCACTCACCCAAGCACTTGACCGAGCACTGGACCGAGCACTCGCCCGAGCACTTGACCGAGCACTCGCCCAAGCACTTGACCGAGCACTGGACCGAGCACTCGCCCGAGCACTTGACCGAGCACTGGACCGAGCACTTGACCGAGCACTTGACCGAACACTCGCCCGAGCACTTGACCGAGCACTCGCCCGAGCACTTGACCGAGCACTCGCACTTGAACGAGCACTCGACCGAGCACTTGATCGAGCACTCGACCGAGCACTTGACGTATATTTTAAGATAAAAAACAAAAATTGGTGGTATTCTTCATTGTACGAGCACTTGTACGAACACTCAAATCAGGTTGACAATTATACCTATTATTACCTATTATTAGACCTATTTCAAAAGTAAAGCTCGCAAAGTGCTCGTACAAGTGCACGTACAAGCGCACAAGTGCTCAGACAAGTGCTCAATTGCCCGGTCATACAAGTGCTCGGGCGAGTGCTCGGTCAAGTGCTCAGGCGAGTGCTCGGTCAAGTGCTCAGGCGAGTGCTCGGTCAAGTGCTTGGGTGAGTGCTCGGTCAAGTGCTCGGGCGAGTGCTCGGTCAAGTGTTCGGTCGAGTGCTCGGTCAAGTGCTCGGGCGAGTACTCTGTCAAGTGCTCGGGTGAGTGCTCGGTCAAGTGCTCAGGCGAGTGCTCGGTCAAGTGCTTGGGTGAGTGCTCGGTCAAGTGCTCGGGCGAGTGCTCGGTCAAGTGCTCGGTCGAGTGCTTGGTCAAGTGCTCGGGCGAGTGCTCGGTCAAGTGCTCGGGCAAGTGCTCGGTGGAGTGCTCGGTCAAGTGTTCGGTCGAGTGCTTGGTCAAGTGTTAGGTCGAGTGCTCGGTCTAGGGCTCGGGCGAGTGCTTGGTCAAGTGCTTGGGTGAGTGCTCGGTCAAGTGCTCGGTCAAGTGCTCGGTCAAGTGCTTGGGTGAGTGCTCGGTCAAGTGCTCGGGCGAGTGCTCGGTCAAGGGCTCGGGCGAGTGCTCGGTCAAGTGCTTGGGTGAGTGCTCGGTCAAGTGCTCGGACGAGTGCTCGGTCGAGTGCTCGGTCGTGTGCTCGGTCAAGTGCTCGGTCGTGTGCTCGGTCAAGTGCTTGGGTGAGTGCTCGGTCAAGTGCTCGGACGAGTGCTCGGTCGAGTGCTCGGTCGTGTGCTCGGTCAAGTGCTCGGTCGTGTGCTCGGTCAAGTGCTCGGGCGAGTGCTCGGTCAAGTGCTCGGTCGAGTGCTCGGTCCAGTGCTCGGTCAAGTGCTTGGGTGAGTGCTCGGTCAAGTGCTCGGGCGAGTGCTCGGTCCAGTGCTCGGTCAAGTGCTTGGGTGAGTGCTCGGTCAAGTGCTTGGGTGAGTGCTCGGTCAAGTGCTCGGTCGAGTGCTCGATCAAGTGCTCGGGCGAGTGCTCTGTCAAGTGCTCGGGCGAGTGCTCGGTCGAGTGCTCGATCAAGTGCTCGGGTGAGTCCTCTGTCAAGTGCTCGGTCCAGTGCTCGGTCAAGTGCTTGGGTGAGTGCTCGGTCAAGTGCTCGGGCGAGTGCTCGGTCCAGTGCTCGGTCAAGTGCTTGGGCGAGTGCTCGGTCAAGTGCTCGGGCGAGTGCTCAGTCCAGTGCTCAGTCAAGTGCTTGGGTGAGTGCTCGGTCAAGTGATCGGGCGAGTGCTTGGTCCAGTTCTCGGTCAAGTGCTTGGGCGAGTGCTCGGTCAAGTGCTTGGGTGAGTGCTCGGTCAAGTGCTCGGTCGAGTGCTCGATCAAGTGCTCGGGCGAGTGCTCGGTCCAGTGCTCGGTCAAGTGCTCGGGCGAGTGCTCGGTCAAGTGCTCGGGCGAGTGCTTGGGTGAGTGCTCGGTCAAGTGCTCGGGCGAGTGCTCGATCAAGTGCTCGGGCGAGTGCTCTGTCAAGTGCTCGGGCGAGTGCTCGGTCAAGTGCTCGGTCGAGTGCTCGATCAAGTGCTCGGGCGAGTCCTCTGTCAAGTGCTCGGTCCAGTGCTCGGTCAAGTGCTTGGGTGAGTGCTCGGTCAAGTGCTCGGGCGAGTGCTCGGTCCAGTGCTCGGTCAAGTGCTTGGGCGAGTGCTCGGTCAAGTGCTCGGGCGAGTGCTCAGTCCAGTGCTCAGTCAAGTGCTTGAGTGAGTGCTCGGTCAAGTGATCGGGCGAGTGCTTGGTCCAGTGCTCGGTCAAGTGCTTGGGCGAGTGCTCGGTCAAGTGCTTGGGTGAGTGCTCGGTCAAGTGCTCGGTCGAGTGCTCGATCAAGTGCTTGGGCGAGTGCTCGGTCAAGTGCTTGGGTGAGTGCTCGGTCAAGTGCTCGGTCGAGTGCTCGATCAAGTGCTCGGTCGAGTGCTCGTTCAAGTGCGAGTGCTCGGTCAAGTGCTCGGGCGAGTGCTCGGTCAAGTGCTCGGGCGAGTGTTCGGTCAAGTGCTCGGTCAAGTGCTCGGGCGAGTGCTCGGTCAAGTGCTTGGGTGAGTGCTCGGTCAAGTGCTCGGGCGAGTGCTCGGTCCAGTGCTCGGTCAAGTGCTTGGGTGAGTGCTCGGTCAAGTGCTCGGGCGAGTGCTCGGTCCAGTGCTCGGTCAAGTGCTTGGGTGAGTGCTCTGTCAAGTGCTCGGGCGAGTGCTCGGTCAAGTGCTTGGGCGAGTGCTCGGTCAAGTGCTCGGGCGAGTGCTCGGTCCAGTGCTCGGTCAAGTGCTTGGTCAAGTGCTCGGTCAAGTGCTTGGGTGAGTGCTTTGTCAAGTGCTCGGCCAAGTGCTTATTCAAGTGCTCAGTCAAGTGTTCGGTCGAGTGCTTGGGTGAGTGCTTTGTCAAGTGCTCGGTCAACTGCTGGGCGAGTGCTCGGTCAAGTGCTTGGGCGAGTGCTCAGTCAAGTGATCGGTTAAGTGCTTGGGCGAGTGCTCGGTCTAGTGCTCGGGTGAGTACAAGCGCACAAGTTCTCGGGCGAGTGCTCAGGCGAGTGCTCGGACGAGTGCTCGGTCGAGTGCTCGTTCAAGTGCTCGGTCAAGTGCTTGGGTGAGTGCTTTGGCAAGTGCTCGGCCAAGTGCTCGGTCAAATACTGGGCGAGTGCTCGGTCAAGTGCTCGGCCAAGTGCTTGGGCACTGCTCGGTCAAGTGATCGGTCAAGTGCTTGGGCGAGTGCTCGATCAAGTGCTTGGGCGAGTGTTCGGTCAAGTGCTCGTTCAAGTGCTTGGGCGAGTGCTCGGTCTAGTGCTTAGTCAAGTGCTTGGGCAAGTGCTCGGTCAAGTGCTCCGACAAGTGCTCGGTGAAGTGCTCGGTCAAGTGCTTGGGCGAGTGCTTGGGCGAATGCTCGGTCAAGTGCTCGGTAAAGTGCTTGGGCAAGTGCTCGGTCAAGTGCTCGGGCGAGTGCTCGGTCAAGTGCTCGGATAGGATAAGTGATCGTACAAGATGGTTGCGGATGCAGAGCCTTTGAAATCCGCGGATGCGGATATTTAAAGGCTTATCCGCGGATGCGAATCTTAATATTTTTTTAGAGAAAAGGACTACACAAAAAAATCGTCCCCACCTACCAACAGATTCCAAACGTATGTCAGTAAATACATCTGTGCAGCCCGATGTTTTTTTTGCTATGATGACATCCGCCGCAGACGTGGGATTTTCATGCAAATCGAATTTGATTTCCCATACAAATTTGGAAGCTCATTTGATCAATTAGTATGAGGAAACCAAATTTTTTTTGGGGGGAAATTTGTTCCGATTCATGAGTAGTTGTAGAAAGTTGTTGTTTTAACATACAACTTTTCACCTCTACCAGCTAGAAAACTTTACACGATAGTGATAAAAGCTGGTGTTCGAAATTCGAACACCTTAACTAACATTCGCAGCAAAAAGCTGCTTTGAGTTAACAGATTAATAAATAGTTTTTCATCTGTCCAGCATGAAAAGAGTGCCTTTGGTCCCTGAAAACTCGCAGCAAAAGTTGTTTTTGCTTTGAGCGTGAGAAAAAGTGATTCGAATTTCGAACAACACCTTTCACGCGGCGCTGAAAAAAATATGAGCGATGGTTCGATCAGAAACTCATTTTGACGTAGCAAGCGTTTTAACTCATAGGCTCACAATGTTATATGTTATTTAATGAAATTTAAGTTTATAAATTCTGTTATTGCATTTTTAAAGACGTAATATTTAAAATAAATATGTACTTACCTACTAGTAAACATGAATATCGCTTACTTAAAAATATCATGTTTGTGTTGCATCTTAGGTTTTTTTAAAAATGTTAAGTAGCGCAGTTTCCGAACGCAACCTCTAAAATTTTGAGTCTAAATTAAAAACATTATAATAAAAAACTATATTGTCTTCAAAGAGAATTTAATCAACTACGATTTTGCTTTTCTCGCTGTTCGAAAGTTGTATGTTTAACACGAAAGCAGGTCATTTATATGTCTCGTGCCTTTAAATCACTCACTTGCTACGCTCGTGATTCAATTCCAGACTACTTCGCTAGTTCGTGATTTAAAGCTAGCATTCGAAGCGAAAATAACTTTGAACTTTAACGTTGAACAAATAACTATTCTCGTATATTTTAATAAACCCCCATCGTATAATTTTTTGCATAGTCCTTTGTATGGGTTTGTATGGGCATATATAAATGAAAACCGGTTAAGTGCGAGTCAGACTCGCGCATGATGGGTTTCGTACCATCGTACAATATTTGGAATTCCACCAAAAATACGTTTCTGGTGTCAACCTACCAGCCTCTTTAATTTTTAAGTTTTTTTAATTTTTTTATGGCATAGCTGACAAACGAGCAGATGGATCACCTGATGGTAAGCGATTACCGCCGCCGATACACACCCGCAACACCAGAGGAGTTACAAGTGCGTTGCCGGCCTTTGTTGTTATAGTGGCAACAGAAATACACACTGTGGAAATTACAGCTATCTACCTATTACGTTTAAAGACGGACAGACGGACAGTTAATAGGGTCCCGTTGACTTTGTGTACGGAACTCTAAATAATGATACTAATCCTTGTTTTTTTTAATTAAATTATTAAAGTACTGAAAGTTAAAAACGTGGACCATTTTATTTCAGTAACTTTGCTGCCTTTTGGTGTAATAATATACTTTGTAACTAACTTGAAAATATACTGGTTTATAAATATGAATAAAAAATCTTTTTAATAGAACTTTTGTTATTAATTATACACAAACTACAAAACGATGTCCAATAAGATATTAAAGTATACTGAAAAATAAAAATTAACCGAGAAATTATTCATCGGAAGTAAAATCGAAAAATCAAGTTTTGCTTAACTTAAGCGTCACAAAAGTCGAAAAAGTTTTGGATACTATTACATACGCGTGCCATTAAGTTACTACTAACGAATAGTACAGAAATATTCGATCGAGCAATTATCCACCGAATTTTAAATGTAATTTTCATGTTTAGGTATAAAACACCTACTTCCAGCCACAAAATCTGTTGGCTTCTTTGTCATCTTCCATCTATACACTATCCTTCACAATCGTGCAAAGTTTCATTGACAGAGAAATTAATGTTGGGGTCTCCATACAAAGAAACTCCTCGATGACTGGGCTAAATTGTTTTGAAATACGATTGCTTGTATCTGCTAAGGTGTTAAAGCCATAAATAAGACAGAAGACTACCCAAAAAAGCTAGAAACCTTTCTGAATTATTTTCGATGACGTTTGTTACCCTGTCACTCTGGAATCACTCGCAAACGTTCCAAAATCATATTTTTTTCTCTTTCTCAAAATAGCTACGTCTCTTTCATTTCTCCGAGTTAAATTCTACCTCACCCTACCTTGGTTTTGGAACGACTTCTTAGTAGGTATCTGCAATTCTGTTTCAAACAAACGTCAAAGCATCAAAATAAAAACGTATTTGGCTTGCCGTATTTCTGTGCTTTTGTGATTAGGTGTTGAAATTTTAATATGACGATAATAAAACAGCATAAACTTACTACTAACGAATAGTACAGAAATATTCGATCGAGCAATTATCCACCGAATTTTAAATGCAATTTTCATGTTTAGGTATAAGACACCTACTTCCAGCCACAAAATCTGTTGGCTTCTTTGTCATCTTCCATCTATACACTATCCTTCACAATCGTGCAAAGTTTCATTGACAGAGAAATTAATGTTGGGGTCTCCATACAAAGAAACTTCTCGATGACTGGGCTAACTCTAGAGTCTTTTAGTACAAACACAAGTAAAAAAAAAATTACATAAGTGTGAATTGAAATTAAATTGCTTTTTTCCCCCATTTATTTAGTTCGACAACGATGTATCGACGGTGCTGAAAAAAATGGTTAAAGTAAAAGGTGTAAGTATAACCCGGTTTCTGCCAGGATTATAAGAACCGTAACCATGATTCGAAATTACTACTTTTTTTTTACCTTTGAATGCTGTTTGTTTTTATGGTGGATGTGAATACTGTCAAATTTTATCAGGGTTCGCATGATATATATCAATTGATATATATCGGATATATATCATGATATATATCAATTGATATTTATGCTTGATATATATCAATATTGATATTTATATTTTCCTAGCTTCTAAGAGCTGCTTCTTACGAATGAATGTACCAAATGCAAAGAATAAAGATATGATTATCACAATAATAAATAAATGAGTTTAGTTTAATTAACTTTCTTCAAATTTTCAAAAATAAAATATACATTTTAGATTCAGTTATTTCGAAAAAACATATCAGAGTATAAAATTTGAATGTTATTTTAATAAAAATCTTCAAGTTATCAAACATATACCTACATTTTAAATTAAGCTATTTCGAAAATCATGTATTAAAGTAAGAAATTGAAATTAGTATGTAATTTTGATAAATATCAAAAATATCGAAGATATCGAAAATATCGGATATATATCAAAAATATCTGATATTTTGATATTTATTATAAATATCGGATATTTTCGAACCCTGAATTTTATCTAAATATGACAACTTTAGTTCTACTACTTTTTTCAATAAACATCAGAGATAAACATCAAACATTTTTCAACTCCCCATACAAATCGAATGTGGAATTAATCAATGATTGGTCATTTTTGTATGGAGTTGTGTTTATTATAGGAATGGTCGGAGAAGGAAGGGAAAGAAGGTAATCAGAAGGTAAGTTTCCTTGAAACTAAGTTAGTAAGGAGCAGTATTTTTGAAAATAAATAATTTAATATAAAATACCATAATATTTGGTTTAGATTGACACGGGGTTGAAGAAAGACATAGAAGATTGTTTCAATTCTGCAAAAAAGGTACCGAAACGTTTTTCTTTGTAACAATAATAAAATATCCGGTGTATAACTACAATATTTGCTTTGTGTTTCCTCTTTGTTTAGCTCTTTGAAAAATGGAAACCAGAGATGGAGGAAGCACTGACAAAAAAGGTAATTTTTCAGACCTTGACGTATTTTTCAAGTTTAAAGACCTCTATCCCAACGCATACTAATATTTTTTAACATACTCTCTTTATTCGTTTCATGCAGTTCGGCAAAAATTGGCAAGACAGTGTGAAAAACAAAGTAGATGAGATAAAAAC
Source organism: Coleophora deauratella (assembly GCA_958295455.1). Taxonomy (NCBI): domain Eukaryota; kingdom Metazoa; phylum Arthropoda; class Insecta; order Lepidoptera; family Coleophoridae; genus Coleophora; species Coleophora deauratella. The sequence goes on from OY282412.1 coordinate 6,135,827, forward strand.
GGTAAAGTTCATTTATTTATTTTAAGTACTTAAACATAATTAGTTATTGAACCGTCACGCTTCAAACCGTCATCTAGTTTTTTTATTTTATTAAATTTTTAAAACTTAATCCAATTAATCAATCAATTCAAATCAAAAACAGACTCGGTGGCTCAATGGTTAGAGCTCCTGACTACTGATCTGAGAGTCGTGGGTTCGATCCCCACCCAGGGCAAACATGTCTGTGATGAGCTGTTTGCTCTGTGTCTGGGTATATCTAGGTATATATGTATATATTTAAACGTATTTGTGTATGTATATCAGTCTCTGGTTCCCAAGATACAGGGAATCCTAGTTTGGGGCCAGATGAACGTGATTTATTTATTTTATTAATTCTCTGTTCAGATAGGAGAACATTGGGTGGATGAGGCGGATCGCTATATTGAGGGATTAAAAAATACCGTAAGTACATTATAATAATAATAAATAATAATAATAAGTTTATTCACCATAAATGTTTTACATTTTAGATAAGACTAACATAGAGAAAAAATTTACACACACAACGTATGGTAAAGTGACATAATAATATTTTGGATCAAGGTCTTACTTCCTAAAGTAGGGAAGAACCCTATATTTTAGGATAAGCAAGCGCCCTTCCCCCTAGAATACATGTACCAAAGAAATACAGCAAATGAACTAAGTTATAGTAATAAATACATAATTCTAAGGTTTCGGTTAAGGTTTCGTTCAGGTTTCGGTTACCGGTATATTTAACCGGTTTAACCAAAACCGATATTTTTTCGTTCGAACGGAATTAACCGGTTAATTTGAAGAATATGCGACTTTATAGGCATGTTTGCCGCGTGCAATCAATTGAAAGCGTGCGAGAAAGTGAGCAGAAGACTCGGGCAGTGACACCCGCGCGACGCGCCTGTACTTGACTAAGTTTGGTTTTAACCGGTTAATTTAGTTCTTATTTCGGTTAGAAAACCGCTTCCTGATTAACCGATATTTTATTCAAATTTACCGGTTAAGCTGGAAACCGGTTTTAACCTGAACGGAATCGTTAACCGAAATTCGAACGAAATTAACCGGTATTTGTTAACCGGTTCCGAACCTTGATTTAAACTACCTAACGATATATATATATATACAAGCATGCAAAAATATTTCTAAAGGTAATTGTGCTTAGGTAAAAAAAATATTTAAGCAAACATTACTGTTTATGACATGATACACAGAAGGTTCTCAGTGTCATCATAAGATTTGTCCAGAAGCCAAATAACTAAAAATTATAACTTTATGAAGTACATCAGATAGTTATTAGGTAAGATACATAAATGTTAAAAATATAACATAAATATATTTTTGTAGGTTAAAGATTGGGAGAAAGAAGTCTTGTCATTAGTGGATAAAATAAAAGAGGTAAGTCGCACTCAAGTTTTTCAAAGTTTTTGTATTATGAAGCTGTCTCTTGAACATCTATTCGAATTTAAATGAAGAGGCACATTATAACGAAACATTAGAGGCACATTAAACTTAAAGGAGTCCTAAACATCGTAACTAAAACGTTAACCGTCAGGAACGCATGCTCTCAGCACCCATACAATAGCTCAGCGGTTCCCAATTTGTTCTTGCTGTGGAACCCTATTTGATCCACCATTTTTTGGCGGAACCCTACCTCGCCAAAGGCAATATTTGTCATTAAGTACCATCCAAGTTTGAAATTTTAATTTAATGATTGGGATTTTTGTGCGCGCTGTTTCTACCGTATGCGCGAAAGAGTAAGAACTAAGAATACTATGTGTTGCAGAGATCGGTCGGTACCGAAATATACCGAACTGAGCGATAAAAGACATCGTGTTTCCTATGTAGCTACATAAGGCCTAACTCTCGGAACCCCTGTGACCCTCCCACGGAACCCTAGGGTTCCGCGGAACACCTTTTGGGAACCGCTGCAATAGCTATTACTTCCATCAACTATGATTTGAAAGTGGAATTTCGATGGCGATAGGCTAGACTTACTTTTCTTAATTAATTAGCAATGGTGTCCATAACAAACCTGGCGATTTTATTTTTGGTTTAGTTCGGGGCAAATTGGTTGGCCACATTGGAAGATAAATGGAAACAAGAGGTAAGTTCACGACTTATCCTTTGAATAAAATTTCAATTAAGTCCTTATTTCATTTCAGGTAGCTGTTTTTAATAATGCGGACTGTTTTTTTTTAGTTCGGTGATGATTGGAATTCCAAAGTGAATCCAGACTTGGATAAAATAAAAAAGGTAAAATACCTATTTTAGGCTAAATAGTCAATTTTTAGGGTTCCGTACCTCAAAAGGAAAAAGGAACCCTTATAGGATCACTTCGTTGTCCGCCCGTTTGTCTGTCACAACCCTTTTTCTCAGGAACGCGTAGAAGTATCAGTTGAAATTTATATCAAATGCTCAGGCCTGCAATCCCTTGAAGCTGTGAAAAAATCAAACTTCTATGCCAACGCAATAAAGGGATACGGACGTTTATGCCACATATTTGGACACTCAAATGGGAATCAAAACCTGTAGGGTACTTCCCGTATACCTAGAATCATGTTTGGCAGGAAGCAATGTCAATAGCACATGTAAAGGGGAAAATCTGAAAACCAAAAATTTTTAGTTACATCACAATTTATATGCATCATAAACGGCCGTATATCTTGATTGCGTTGGTATAGAACTTAGATTTTTGCACAGCTTCAAGGGATTGTAGGTCTGAGAATTTGATATAGAGTTCAAGACATGTGCGAATATGTATTTATACGGAAGCCTCGGTCGAGTCCGACTCGCACTTGCCCGGTTTTTTTCTTTAAATATTTCCTATTTTCAATTCGAAAGATTATCCATATTTTTTTATAAATGCTTAACATACCTACATCGTATTTTTTACCACAAAAGGAAAAAAAGAACCATTATATGATCAATCGTGTGTCTGTTTGTCTGTCTGTCCGTCCGTCTGTTTCAGATAATTTGTTCCGAATCTACTGGATCGATTAAGTTGAAACACACATATACATGACATCTAACCAAAATAAATTAATTTTGTAATGAATTTTGTAAGAGGCACATTTGTACACTGTACCTACCGTGTGACATATCAAATGAAAGAGCTTGTTGTATATAAGGATCTTAACTGTATACTTAATTTTAAAATAAATCGTTTACAAATTATTTTAAAAAAATACGAAAATTTACCATTGCCCCCCATATCAGAGTCACTCCTAACCAGAGGAGATATCTCCAATTGTGAAAAAATACAGTAAAAATAGTTTTTGACTTATAGATAACTTGAAAACCAATAAGAAGTCTATGGTCCTAATGCAGGTGCTAAAATTCTCAATATTGTTTGTCTGTACGGAACCCTCGGCGCACGAATCAGTTTCGCACTTGTCCGTTTTTTAATGTATTTAACGTATTTATTTTTTAGATTGCCCATAAACTTAAAGGCGAAGGTAGAGACGGTATAGAGGTAATAACACAGTTTTATTTTAGTCATAATAATAAGTTTTTATAAAAGTACTTTAAAAAAAAACAACAATATGTAAGTATAAAAAGGAATAAGTATTTAGTATGAGGAGTCCAAAATTGTTTTAAAGTGTTCAGCAACGTCGTAAACGTAAAGCATTTTTTTTTTCAGTAACTATGATGTATGGAAACCGCAAGTTACTGATGCTACATTTATTTTGTCCATCATTATATTGATTTTTCTAGGGGGGGCCAGGCCCCCCTGGGCCCTTCCCCCCCCCCCCCCCAGCTAGGCTCATGGACTCAAAATGTCATAGGAATATATTATTATTCTACATCTCAGTAATTATACAGGGTGTTAAAAAAAAGCGTTTGAAATTTTAAGGGGTTACTCAGAATTAAGAATACAGGAAAATATCCTACTTTATTTGATAAAGTTTAAATGACGCAAGGGTGAAGGAGGGCGCTGTTGCTGCTGCTCTTAAAATGTTATTATGTGGCGCCTATGTGAACACAGCGTAAAACGCTTCTTTGTTTCCATACAAACGCAATAAATTTGCTGCTATCTGAAAATGCGCGTGGAACGTGTTTTAATCGCTTTGCCGAGCCCACAGAAGAAGTATCGCAGCATTTGGGCCCTAGAAAAAATCCCTAGCTACGCCAATTTTTGAGTAGCTCCACATGTTTTTACAAACGAAACCTAAAATATACCTATTGTATATATTTTTTTCTTCCCTACAGACTAAAGAAAAGTGGCACTCGTCAGTGCAAAGCATTCTGGATCACATACGTGAGGTAACAGGGTCAATTTAGATTTGTTTCGACTAGTTTCGAGAAAACGTATCAGTAAGGAATAAAATTGAAAAAATAAATAAACTGAACATTTGTTTTTAGGTTGGATCTAACTGGACGTCGAGATTTACCAAAAAACTAAAAGGAAGGGTAGGTACAATGGTCACAATAAAAATAAAACGTCAATAATCTGCCATGCATAAAATGTATTTAAGTTACTATTGTGACATTTTATTTTTATTATGACATTTTTATAAATTTACTATGACACGAGACATTTATTTTATTATTCCAAATTTTTATTATTTTCAAATTGTAATATATGAATGAATTTTTAGGATTTTTTAATGTATAGAATTTTTATATTATGGATGTTTTATCTGAAATAAATGATTATACGTCGTGGCCAGATCCAGAAATGCTGGAGGAGCTACGAAAAAAAACTCATGGTTAGGTTAGGATACTGGTGTTATCATATAAAGAAAGAAAGAAAGAAAGAAAAAACATTTATTCGGCGATTAATAAAGGAAGGGTGTAATGAGTCCACCGGTGACTTGAACACCCGCCTGTGCCTAATAATAAATACCGTATAAAGGAGCTACGTTCACTCTGTTTTGTCGGAGCTTCTCGACGATATGATCTGATCATTTCATGATCTGGCCAATTCTGTGATTTGGCCACGACACATATTATATGTACAATATAAGTACAGATTGTTAAAAAAAGTGCATTTAAAATTTTAAGGGGTTATTCAGAATAAAGTATAGAATACAGGAAAAATATTGAATAAATCCGACCTACAACATTTTTTCATTTGATTAAATTCAGATTTTGTATGGAAATCTGAAAAAAGTTTAAGGGTGGATTTTTTAAATATTTTCCTGTATAAGTATGTACTGAGTAACCGCTTACAGTTTCAAACGCACTTTTTAGGGTTCCGTAGCCAAATGGCAAAAAAAACGGAACCCTTATGGATTCGTCATGTCTGTCTGTCTGTCTGTCCGTCCGTATGTCACAGCCACTTTTTTCCGAAACTATAAGAACTATACTGTTGAAACTTGGTAAGTAGATGTATTCTGTGAACCGCATTAAGATTTTCACACAAAAATAGATAAATAACAATAAATTTTGGGGGTTCCCCATACTTAAAACTGAAACTCAAAAAATTTTTTTTCATCAAACCCATACGTGTGGGGTATCTATAAGTTGTAAAATGTGTCCCCCCCCCCGTAACTTCTAAAATAAGAGAATGATAAAACTAAAAAAATATATGATGTACATTACCATGCAAACTTCCACCGAAAATTGGTTTGAACGAGATGTAGTAAGTAGTTTTTTTTTTAATAGGTACGTCATAAATCGTAAACCGCAATTTACGTACAACGAACTATACAAGAACTTTTATGTTATGTTACTTGCTGTTACGGAACCCTTCATTGGCGAGTCCGACTCGCACTTGGCCGCTTTTTATTTAACACCCTGTAGGTGTAACAAAATACGTGCAGGACCCTTTAGCTTAGGGTTCTGTGTTCTACTCATTAAACTAAACAACTTCAGTTCTACACGACTTAGCTTACATTGTAAAAACAACTTTGAAACTTTTTTACCCGACTGCGCCAGAAGAAGGGCTTGTTTTTCGAGAGTGCATGTATGTAGGTATATTTCTTTGGCATAATACTTAAACGGCTTGATGGATTTTAGCTTGAGAGGTGCCGTTAGATTCGTCTTGATCCCGAAATTGATATAGGATACATTTTAATGCAGTCGGGTTTAATTTTATTTTTAAAAAAGGTTTTTGTTTTGTTATTACAATAGTCTTTTTGTATGCTCGATTTTATTTTTGATAATAGAATATGAATGGGTCTTGTTCAGAATTATGAGGAGAAATCCTATTCTATTCTATTTCTATTTTTCTATTTGGCATTCCACTTCTCATAACGAGCGTGATTTTGCCAATGTCAAGTGAAAAATGGGAGAATCTTCAATAAAAAAATGGCGGAAACGCCAATGTCAAGTGAAAGGCACGGCTCTAAGGGTGATGGGCACTTAAAGACGCTCCACGTGGTGGTTTGTTGTTGGAACTCGAAAAACGGAGCTGTCTCCCGAGTTAATCCTCTTCTTATGACGGCTTATCTCTGAATCTGAATCACAGCTATTTCCCCATCACAAAAATAACGTTGAAACTACTCTAAAACGGAAATAATTGAAAAATTAACTTAGCAGACGTGTGCTCGGTACGAGTCCCGGCAACCAACCCTCGAGAAATCCTAAGTATTTTATTATAGCCAGCCTATACATTTTTTTTTACTTATTGAAATCGATTGATGTTTTAAACATTTTTTTTGTCTTTTGTACGATTGCCCAGGCTGAGGGGAATGTTTCTAAAGTATCCAGTCGAAGTTTCTTTATTTATTGTTGAATTGAGTGTTATTTGTCTGTATTTTAATGTAACCATTGTTATTAAACGGAACATGGTGGAAACATGGAATCGTCGGATACATGGTGTTTATTTTAGTGCTTAATTCATTTTGAAACTTTAAATCTTTTTTTTTCAGTTTAAAATGTCATGGATGGATAGCGTGGATAAAGCATTAAATGATATTTATAAGGTAAACTATTCTAAAAATCCATTAAAGGCCGATTAAAAAAAAACAAAAAGAAACATCTTTGTCCCACTATTTTTCAATTGTTTTTTTTTTACATATTCTAAATGAGTCTATCAAGACATTAACGAAATTTGTTACATTTTAAAATTTAATATTAAATAAAAAAGCGACTCAAGCTTCAGAAAAAATAGGCTATGTACGAAGCCTAGTACGGTGTCAGGGTATCAGAGACAGTAGCACAAAGTTGGTTCAAGCATTACCAGTCTGGGAGATTTCACGTTCAACATGCACACAAATCAAAGGAAATCTTGAATTTTCATACAAAATACGAAGAAACTTTTTCTCAGAACTGATATTTCCGTCACAATTGACTATTATATTGTTTTTTAATGTGAATTACTAGGTATAAGTAATTATTTTTATTAATAGGTTACCGACTGGGGTATTAAGAGATTAGAAGAATCCTACCTATCTCAAATTTTAGAGCATAATTAGAGCAATGATCATGCCAAGTGAAAAAATTTGAGCAATCACACTTTTCGAGATACGAGCGCCTTAAGCTTTATTCAAGACTGGGTGCTTGTTGGGTGTAATTCCACCCAGCAAGCACAACTGGTGCATAAAAAATTGGCGGGAAAAATCAGTTTTTATATTCTACCCCTGTAACTATAACGTTTGGAATTCTAGTTTTGTTTTAGGAAATTGCTCAAATTTTTGCTCTAAATCTGAGCACAAGAACCAATCTTGTATTCATATTAGTTTCAAAGCTATACAAGTTTTTCACCTAGGAAAAAAGTGCTTGCTAGGGTCAGGGACACGTACTTTGGGGACCGCTTAAACACTGTCATAGGTGCACATGCATCCAAAGTTGTATATAATTTAACTTTTTTGTAGTATTGGGACAACAAATTTAGAGACGTAAGTATTGAAAATATCAACTTACTAAAAACCACTATTGCCAAACTGGGAGACTACCCAAAAAGTTAGTCCGAGATTCCGCTATAGTTTTCTGTAAAGTGGAAACTCGTAAATGGGCTCTTTCATTACCCATTTTACTTACACCATGTGAGCTTTTACATACTAACTACCTGTGTCGTCCCCTGAGAGTGAAAATCTCGTATATGCGGGAAGGGTAATTTTTCAGGAGAAAGGAAAAACCTCGTCGTAAAAAATTGGTACTACTACAATTTGTGTGTATTCATTAGCAAAGTTGAGGTTTCAGATGCTTCTACAATTTATTTCTAATTTTTGTCTTAAATTCGTTAAAGGTTTTCACTCTCAGGCGACGCCATGTCTTTTTAGGGTTCCGTAGCCAAATGGAAAAAAACAGAACCCTTATGGATTCGTCATGTCTGTCTGTCTGTCTTTCTGTCTGTCCGTCCGTATGTCACAGCCACTTTTTTCCGAAACTATAAGAACTATACTGTTGAAACTTGGTAAGTAGATGTATTCTGTGAACCGCATTAAGATTTTCACACAAAAATAGAAAAAAGAAACAATAAATTTTGGGGGTTTCCCATACTTGAACTGAATATTAATTTTTTTTTCATCAAACCTATACGTGTATGTCTATGGATAGGTCTTCAAAAATGATATCGAAGTTTCTAATATCATTTTTTTCTAAATCGAATAGTTTGCGCGAGAGACACTTCCAAAGTGGTAAAATGTGTCCCCCCCTGTAACTTCTAAAATAAGAGAATGATAGAACTAGAAAAAAATATATGATGTACATTACCATGCAAATTTCCACCGAAAATTGGTTTGAACGAGATCTAGTAAGTAGTTTTTTTAATACGTCATAAATCGTAAACCGCAAATTACCTTTCATTCAATTAACTTAAATATACAAAATATAGAGTTCAAGCCGAGAAAATATAACTTGTCTCTGACCAAGGTCCACCCAGGCTAGTTGCTAGGAGGTGCGACAAGTCTTACCTTTGGTAGTTTAGTAGGGATTCATTCAGGGAGGTAAACCAAAGGTCCAATTAGGTATTTTACTCTATACAAGAAAAAATCTAAAACTGCTTATTTACTGTGGTATTTGTAATAAGTAATCGAATTAATATGATTTCTATATAATAAAATGAGGAAAATATTTTATTTTTGATTTACAAAAATCTAGTTTTTTAATCTGTAATTCAAATATCTGAAACGACAGCCGCCATGCTGGTTGTCATGTGACGTCACAATAGTGGTAAACAATGACATTTTGTTCGCAATATGTGTCAAAATTTTAGTACAGAGCTGTTTTGTTTACTCCTGAAATGACGTCACGACCTAAACATCATGGCGGCTAGCGTTTTCGCGCGCTAATTGGGAATGGTAATTTAAAATGTGATTTTGGGGTACTTATAGGTTTCAAAAAAAAAATTAAAACATATGTTTGACTTTTTCCCACGTAATGATCAATTTGAGATACTTTTCAAAAAATGGTGAAATACCCTATTGCTTTGAGATGTGACAAGTTTTACTTTTTTGAATCTATTTGTCAAAAGTCAGCCTTGTTTCAATTTCAAGTAAGAAAGGAGATTTGGGCACGTAGGTTCGATGGCTTGGTTGGTTCAAAAAAGTTTATACCCAACAAGTTTCTTGAATGCAGACTTTTTATTAAAGCTCCTCTTACCAGAGAAATTTTTTTTTTTTTTTTTTGTTTGGTTCTTTCCTGCTTTTGCAAGGAAAAGGCAAAGGCTTCTCTGGCCATACAGCCTATTCTTACGTAGTTTGCTCTTCTCTAAATATTTTTCTATTTCATTTGAGTTCTCATTTATCAATTTCTGTAGTCTTTAACTTTTTCTCTATTCTTCAACAAAATGATAGCACTTTTGATGAAGATTTCATGGACTTCTTGAGAGCACTCGAAACACAGTTTACACACTTTTATTTCATTATCCTACATATTAGACACTTAAATGGCACTTTATTGAACAATACACTATCAATATTATGCATTAAAAACCACGATATCTATTTTTTCGGATAATAAAACAAAAATGACAAACTCTTGCCGCGAGTTCCCGCCAAAAAGTCCTTACCAGAGACAGGTATAATTCAATAAATAGAATAGATTTTATTTTGCAAAAGAGTAGATATGTTTCAAAGAGTTGAGAAAGTGCCCATTCTTTTTTGTCAGGTCACAGATAAGAGAAGTAGGTTTAAGACAAGTTTAAGATGATGACGACAACGTGGCGTTTCTTTTGGTGCCGTTTTGAGATGCCAAAGTCACTATCAAGCAATTGCACTTTTGTCATTGGCGAGATCATGGAAACCGCCATTTCTTTAACTTACACTATACACTCACCTTCAAAAAAATCGCACCTTTTAAGAAATCTATTTTAAACATCTTTCAATCGTATTTGTATTATGAAATATTGGTAATGTTCGGTATCATTTGAAAGGTAAGGAAACAGAGAATGCAAAAACAATAATTCATTCAATGTTTTTTATTGGAACTGAGAAAAATTTACAAAACAATAAAAATCCTTAAAAAACCCAAATGAAATCTGATTAATTTTTCAAAACAAAGTTGCTTAAAACTAACCTAAAACCTAGTGTTACCCCCCCTAGCCCTAATGACGTCTTCCATGCGCTCCCTCATGGATCGCACCAACTTTAGGACCTCTTCTTGAGGGATTCTGTCCCATTCCTCAATAACGGCGTCTTGGAGCTCCTGAAGAGTCGCGGGAGCGGGATCACGGGATCTAACCTTGCGTTTCAGCTGGTCCCAGAGGTGCTCTATCGGGTTCAGATCTGGACTTCTCGCTGGCCACTGCATGACAGGGATCCCAACCTCTTGAAGGTAGCCCTGCACAATTCCAGCAGTGTGCGCGCGAGCGTTATCGTGCATTAATGTGAACCCGTCGCCAATAAATCCAGCATAGGGGACCACATGTTCTTCCAGGATCTCTGTGATGTACCGGTGAGCAGTCATCGACCCTTGCCCGCGAGCACCGCCGGTCCGAGAGACGCAAGAAAGTTCAGTTTTGCCGTCGGCAGATATGCCGCCCCAGAACATGCAGGAACCGCCCCTGTATTCTACCGTCTCTTGGATGCAGGCTTGGGCAAAACGTTCCCATTGTCTTCTGTATACTCTTTTGCGTCTATCGTTGCAGAAAAGGCACACTCTCGTTTCGTCTGAGAAGAGAACAGCTCTCCATTGGTCCAGGGTCCAATTGACGTGGGCGCGAGCAAATTGCAGGCGTGCTCGCCGATGCGCTGCGGTTAATTTTGGACCCGTGGCAGGTCTTCTAGCCACAATATTTCTCTCCTTTAGTCTTCTTCTAACTGTAGAGACACTCACGGCCCTTCTACGAACTGCTTGAAGCTGCTGTTGCAACTCAACAGCATCAGAGAACCGATTTCTCAAAGACTTCGATACGACGAATCGGTCATCTCTCGCAGAAGTGCAGCGATTTCTACCAGACCCACGCCTTCGGACAAAGCCACCGGTCTGCAGGAACCGCTGGTACACTCTTCGAACAGAAAAGCGACTCAAGTGCAATTGCCGAGCAACATCACACTGACGTAGTCCTGATTGCAGTAGTGCGATAACTTGGGCGGCTTCAGCAGCAGTAGTGTCCATCTTCAAGGACGTTTTTCTGATGAAAGATATTCTTCTGTGTCTTCTTCGACTGTTGGTAGCAAATTTATCCCCCGATAAGCTGTATCGACCCTTTTATACCCAAAAAACAAAACAATACAAACAAAATTTGAAGAGGAGAATCAGTTCCATTGTCATTCACAGTGACTTAAAGTGTCAAGCTTTTTCTTTAATCAAATGAAATGGATATTTTTTTAAAGAGTTTTTATAGGGCTCTCAAATGATACCAATATTGCTACGAAAAACTGCTTGTCTTAAGGATTAACAGTGCTTGAAGCCTATTTTTACGGACGTGCGATTTTTTTGAAGCCGACTGTAGTTCATTCCAATCAAAAAAAAGCAAAATGTAAACAATCGTTTGACACTGACACTTGTGATCGGCCATGACACTACATTAGAGATGTGCAAGTTTACATATGAATGAGTGAATGAATGGATGAACGAACGAGGAGTTTAAATAAAATTATGTTATTTGATACTATGTTTTCAGAGTTCGGAACCACCAATGAGATCAAATAGATATAAAATAAATTTTACAATTTTCGGTTACAAAATGGCGGATATGCACTTATAGAAAAATATTGTTATGGGTGTCATTTTTGACGATTTTCGTGATGCTAACTAGGAAAAGCTTATTAAGACCCGGGATCGAGATCACTAGATGAATCACTCATTTCGAACCACTGTAAATTAATAAAAATAACTTCAGTCATGTAGTCAGTTGATTCTGTTAGAATCAAATAAGGATTTTAAAAACTTATCCAATGAGGAGTCGCACGTAGTCAACACAAATCCAATCGTGAGCAATATCAAAGTCCTTAATGCGCAGCAGTTAATCGTCGGTTCCAAGAAAAATCACAATCCAAATCGCAAAGTTAACAGTGTACTTATATCAAAAGCCAAGTCGTTAATATCCAAACACAGAAGAACACACGTACTCATGACAAGGAATCGAAGCAACGAATGAGCAGACCGGTATGTCGAACGAAATTCAGTGTTGCCAGTGCCTGACAGAGTCAAAGCAAGAAATGAGCGTACCGGTACGAACGAACGAAATTCAGTGTTACCAGTTAATTGTCTAATGACTAATGACGAACGTACTAACGGATATTATTTGCAGTTTCTAACGGCAAACAATGTGAACATAGTGGTAGGAACTGGAACTAAATGTTGATTAATATCTAAAAATATCGATATCGTTGTCGACATCTCACACGGAGCATGAGTGAAATACAAATGTATTGCATGCAGATTTTTTTTCTACGTTCTTATTTTTTTTTACGTTATGTAAAGGTCCTACAATGCGAAATTTTTAAATTCAGTGTTGCTAGTACAATATAGCATGTATGTATGTATATAGTATGTATCTTGGATTTAAAAAGTTACGGATATTTAAATTAAATACATTTAAAATACAGAACAAGAAAACGTTACTGAACGCCTAAAAAGTTATACCACCACCAATGATAGCCCAAAATATAAAAAACAGGCCACACACAACCGTCAGACACTTATCACGTAACACTCATTCACTCATTCATTCACTAGTTCGTTCAAAGTATTGACACAACCTCATCACTATTTTCTACAGATAACAGTAACGTCTTGTCACTGAAACATAACCTAACAATCTGAGGTTAGACTGGAAATATTGTATTTTCATGCCAGTTTCGTATCATAATTTAGTGAAATCTATTAGAAAAGGCAATAATTGTTACGACCTACGATTAGTATGTGTCAGTGTTAGCAGAAAATGTGTGATTCTTGAGGAATTTGACGAAATCGGTGGATGTTTCGTTTGTTTACATTTTGCTTTTTTTTGATTGGAATGAGGTATAACGCGAAGCTTGTCAGGGACTAGCTAGTTAATTTTAACAGCCGGTGTCGTTAGTCATCTGTTGTAATTAATGTTCGCCACAAAGGTAGGCTAGCTTTTGTCTTGTGCAGGAAAATTATACTTAAAATACTTACTGGTTTGTTGGCAGAAAACTCTTACAGAGTTAAGCATACCATTTGTAATTACGTTTACAATCCTTGTATTTATCATGTATCAGTGTACAATAAACAATAAAATAAAATAATAAATAAATAAAATTTTGATTGTTTGCTAACGAACATTAACTTAACTCCAAAAATTAACTTAATTAAGCCTATGCAGGCTTGTATAAAAAGTAAATACGACGTTGATTCAAATATTTAAAATTATAGAATAGAAAACAAATGTATTGACAGGGTTTAAGTTGGTACCTCGCCCCGAGTGCATGTGAATATTCGAATCAAATATATAAAAAATATCAAATTGTTTGCATCGATCCATACAGTACTGAAAATATCAACTTAAAAAAACACTATTGCACAAAATTCTAAATGAGTCACTAAATTAATAGGTACTAGAAGTTACAGGTATGGGAAGGTCCCGTACCGTATAAGCCGCCAATAATAAAAAAAATACCGCCTCCGTAGTCTAGTGGCTAGTCCGCTCGCTTCACATCAGGAGGTTGCGGGTTCGATTTCCGGCGGGGTTCAACTTTGTAGGACTCGGTTTGGTTTGTGGAAGGGCATTTTTCTGACTCAGCTACCACCATCTTATCTAAGCTTTGCTGCAAAACATCAATGTTAATAACATTGATGTGTCCGGCTTGGAGATAGCCAGTTCCCCGTTAGGGAATCATGGTAAGCTCGCTTTCATCTTCGGCATCATCATCACTTACCACCAGGTGAGACGATGCCAAAGCCTTACAAAAATCTATCGACAGATTGATCATTTATGTATGTTGTATATTGTATATTGGTTTGCAATTTAAGTCCCTTATTTTAGAAGTGGTTTCAACAAAAGCTGTCACCTGACCCTGGATATGTTTGCATCAGAATCACCTCCTATTTCAGTAATGAAAGAGATAGATAACTTTCAATCACTAAAAAAAACTGATCTACTGTATTCTTATGAGTAATCAAGATTAGGTAGTTACTTTTACTTACTTAATTTTTTGAATTTTATGATCACGATGTTGTTGGAAATATAAATTATTTAATTTGATAGCTAAAATATCTGACATTAAAATCAATTAACAGGCTTTCAACTGGGGGAAACTTCGAGAGGTATGTCTGTAAATTTGTTTTAAAAAAAAAACATTATGTGCAAAAAGGTAATGTCGTTCTGGTATAGAGAATAGGTAGAATTTAGAACATGGCTCTAGGACTGAGTAAAGGACGTAGAGTAAAGCCAACCAAACTTAAGAGGATAGGACATGTCTACCGCATGTACTAAGTCGACTGAAAGATGTACCTACTGACGCGTGCATTTTTTTCTAACATGTAGGAGCGACAAAGATATCTGAACCCCCCGTAACACTATGCCTCACGAAAGATTGAACTAATAGCTTTAGCAACATTTAACACTGGATGGAATACAGACAACAGAAATCTAGGTACCAGTTGGAAATTGCGATTAGATGGTATTTCAAAGTGCGAATTATGTTTTAAAACTTAGGGGTTCAGATATCTCTGTGGGCTAGTGTACCTGCGGAGGGATGAGCTTCACTGATTTGAAGTTCGGTGGATAGAGCTGTGTGCCTTTGCGTAGCAATGAAACAGTACAGGGCAGTTCAGGGCACCCCTTTAAGTCACTACTTAGCACAAGGTTGGCCTATCAGCTAATTGTATGAAGAGCCCAAAAATTTTTTTGCGTATCAACTATGAATTCCTTAGAGAAAGTTAAAGAAACTCAAGAATAAATCCTGTTGCGAATTATACAGGATGTAACAGAAAGGTGTGATAATACTTCAAGGTTGGCTTATACCCATCAAACTGAACAACTTTTGTTCTACAACTTTGTTCAAATCGCAAAATTTTTTTTGGACTTTTTATACAAATCGATCAGCTGGCGAACCAAGTTTGTATGACATTTCTTTGCGATTTCAACGACGTTGTAGAACAAAAGTTGTTCAGTTTGATGGGTAAAAGCCAACCTTGAAGTATTATCACACCTTTCTGTTACACTCTGTATATGTGTAAGGTGGCAAAATTTCATTACAATATATATACAATACAATACAATCCTTTATTTGTAAAAACATACATAATTGTAATTTACACGTCAACTTAATTTAAATTAATAAATTAAACACTTGTATTTACATTTTGTAAATGCTACAATAAAAATACAGGGACAAGTTTTATACATTAGGTACTTTCTGAGTTGCTTGGGTCACGAACCGTCAAAAAATTCATTGATGTTATAGAATGCCGCAGCAACCAACACTTCCTTCAGCTTTGCAACAAAACATGTGTAACTTGTGGCATTTTTTACTGCATCAGGTAGTGCATTGTACACTTTAGGTGCACATATTTGACTTAGCAAGTCGGGTTGTCGGTAAGTGAAGACGATTTCGATACCTTGTGTTAAATGTGTGGTTTTCACCAACAGTTTTAAGCATGTGGAGATTTTTTCTTGCATGTTTCGCTATCTCAAGGATGTACAAACTCGGCATAGTAAGTATCTTGTACGTTCAAAATAATTCTCGGGCTGGGTGGTCCTGGGGCACTCCAGCTATTATACGAATGGCTCGTTTTTGTAGTCTAAATACCCTTAACCTCCGCAGCGTTGCCCCACAGGTCCGGGCCATAATTGAGTAAATAGCTAAAATAGCCATAATAGGCTTTGATAATGTTATCAGTTGATAAGGTGGGAGTGAGCCTTGATAACGCAAAGCAGGCGGAAGATAGTCGGCCACAGGTGGCATCGATATGTTCCGCCCACGTGAGGCTAGATTCAATTGTGAAGCCTAAGTACTTAACCTTCTCCACTTGCGGGACATGACGCCCTTACAAAGTATGTTAAGTTCGTCAGTATTAGTTTTTCGAAGTTGGAAGTGTATTATATTTGTGTTATCGAGGTTTAACATCATACCGTTTGCTGTAAACCAGTCAGAAATGTTGTCCATTACCCTACTTAATTTACATTTAAGTTTATTATAGCTCTCTGCCGCTACTATGATACAGGTATCATCAGCGAACATCACAAATTCACTTTCATCACTAGATGCAGTGACGTCATTAACTAATATTAGAAATAGGTTGTTTCCCATCACGGACCCCTGTGGTACAGCTTTGTTCCCTATTTCTTCAAGATCAGACATATATTTACCTACATGAGTACTTTGTCTACGGTGACTTAAGAAGTCGGCGACTGTATGAAAGAAGTTTCCCTGTATACCATACATATACAATTTATGTAGTAGCAGCGGGTGCTGGACGAGCTCGAAGGCGCGCGACAGGTCGCAGGAGATCGCGGCGACCTGCCGCCCGCCCTCGAGGCGACTCATCACCCGCTGGCCTACGTCACGGGTCGCGCCCACTGTGGACCTGCCTGCCTGGTAGGCATATTGTTGTTTGTTTAACAAGTTGTTGTCAGTAAAAAATGACATAAGCCTCTTACTAAGTATGTTTTCAAAAATTTTTGATATTATAGGTATTAGAGATATTGGGCGGAAATTTTTATACCGGTTCATTTCGCCCTTACCTTTGTAGATAGGTTGGACTATAACATTTTTTAAGCTATCAGGATATACGCCAGACTGTATGCAGCGGTCGCACAACATGCATATCAGGGACAATACAACCGGCGGAAGGTAGTCAAGTACATATGTCGACATATCGTTGATGTCTTTAGAGTGCTTACGCTTAATGCCTTTTACAATTTTCAAAAACTCACCAAGAGAAAAATCTTTGTGGACGTACACGTAGGGCGACTTCTGCCCCAGGAATTTGTCGAGGTAGGCTGTTGCTAATGAAGGGTCGACACAGCTCCCGGCGGTGCCGTTGGTCTGAATGTAGAAGCGGTTGAGGGCGGCGGCGGGCGGCGGTGCGCGCGCGCTCCACAGCGTCCGCGCCGGCCGCGCCGCTCACCAGCACGTCCAGCGCGCCGCCGCGCCGCCGCCGCCGGCGCCCGCGCGCCCCGTCTCCGCCGCAATCACCCGCCACATAACGCCACATTCGACACATGTCAGACGGACTACATTTTGACAACTGCGAGTTGATGTAATCTTGTCTTGTGTTTCGCAAATTCCTATTGTACTTCAGTTCCAGATCTAATATGTAGGTTGCTGGCCGCTGCGTCATTATGAACGTATAACAAAATTCGTAATTTATCGTAAAATATCAATTTATCGTAAAATCGTAAAATATTTATCGTAAAATATCATAATACCTATAGGTATTATTAGCAATTGATATTTTACGATAAATTACGAATTTTGTTAAGAATTTTTCGATTCGTGTTCGTGACCCAAGAACTCAGTATGTTACGTACAGGGTACTTTTTTACAGGAAAATTTATGTCATAATAGTATTTAATTACATTAATTAATAATTGAAATAATGAGTCGGGATTTTTAGATTTAGTCATTAAACCTTCCCAGTCATACAAAATTAAACTTTGGGTAAAATTATAAATATTAGAATGGGTAAATATTCTTTTAAAAATTACATTATTCGATTGGAATTTTGCAATTAAAATTTTGACAGATACAATAATACCTATGTGGTCAGACACATACATTTGTAGAGGAGAAACATTTATTACGTCTTTTAGTGATATATTACAGTAGGCGTGGTCTATGTATATGTTTCGCGAATTTAATCTTTTTTTATTCTTTTATAGGACCAAAGTAAAATGAATTCCAAATTTCCCATACCTTTGGATTTAGAAGGAGTAAAAGTGAGTAAAACGCCAGATTCCATGGTAAAAACAGTTTTAACCGACTGTCCGACGGTAACGTTTTCAAGTGTTAATAATAATTTCTTTATTCAGGTAATAACCCATAATACATAGATCATGTACAACATTTTAATATTAAAATAAAATAAAATAAATAAATAATTAAATACATGTACAAACATATTACAGTAAAATTTGTTTATTCGTAAATCGTTGACTTTCCCAACATGCGTTGGTAAATGTAAACTTAGGTAAGGTTGAAATTTTACCACTGAGTTGGTAAATCGTAGTGGAATCTTTTCAGCAGTCCCACATTAAAATCCGGATAAAGCCTCAAAGGTCCCAAGATGTAAAGAAGTCATTTTCTATATCCATTACATAAGTTTCTTGAAATTTTCACAAAGAAGATTATGTCTAATGATCAAAAATAATATAAATACCTAATAAATTAAAATACAAATTTCTGTTATCTGTGCGATTTAGTTTTTCGTAATATGGGAGAAGATTTCTTCTAGAGTCAACGGTGTTTTTGTGCGGTTGTTTAGACACTTCCGAAAACGTTCAGTGTACAAGTCCTGCGTAGGTAGAAAAAAAAAGACGATTTAAAAGCATGTGTAAAGCATCTATTTATATAAAAACATTTTGAGTTTGAGAACATCCATTGTGAAATTTGTCTGTAAATTATTAACAAAGTAACCGCCGCCTATTTAAATCTCAATGTTATGTACTTGTAATTAATTAATCAGATAAGGTATATATATCTATGTCGGTACAGTGTAACAAATAAATTAAACTGAACTGAAATCGATTCTTAGCTATAAAATATTTTTCTGAACGTTAAGCTAAAACGACTCATGTTTGTTTTTGTCATGTCATATTTATATTTTATGGTCTATTTGTAATGAAACAGAAAATTACAAATTGTTTGCACAGTTTTTGATGTCCAGTACCTATAAATTTAATTCTTATTTAACATAAATTTTACATTTTCAGATAAACTACCACAGACAAAAGATATGTGTAAAAGATCGCACCGGGGAGCGGTGTGTCAATAAAAACAATGTGAGTTCCAAACATGCTTTTTAATCAAAATTAAAGCTCAGTTTTCAAATTTACCTACTTTAAAATGTAGTCCATATCGCGTCGTAAACTTTTTCACAAACGCTTTCTTTATATTTTACAAACAAGGAACTGAATCAACAGATAAAAATATAAACTACTTAGAAGTGACCTTTAATTAATAACTCTATTTATTCGGGATATACAATAAATATAATAAGCCTATGTGTTAATTCAGTCCTCGATCTATCTACTTACCTTTCATTCGAATCCGTTCATCAGTTTCGGCGAGAAAGCGGAACAAATAAACAAGCATATACCTAAGTGAAATGTGATTAGCTACAAAATAATTAAATTAACTTTGACGAGTGTAGAGAATGTATAGTTCATTCCAATAAAAAAACAAAAGGTAAACAAACTTAGGACGTTGACATGTGTCAGTTCCATAGTAAGTTTGTTTACCTTTTGCTTTTTCTTGATTGGAATAAGATATATGTAATTGTATGTATATGTATTGTATTGGAAATGTAATTAATTATAACTGTATTAATAATACAAATCTGTACAGGTACCGGGCATTAAGGGCGATCTGCAAGATCTATTCAGAGTCGTTGTGGAGTACGAATTATTGGCTAACCAGAAGAAGCCATCACCACAAACAAACGATGACAACAGTGGCGATCACGACATCAGACACTCGAGCGAATACAAACCGAAAAATATCGGTGATGATGATGATGATGACGGCAAAGGAGACGATGATGATGATGATGACATTGTATCGGCGAAGAGAGCCAAACTCAGAAAGAGAAAAGAGAAACCCAAAAAAAGGTTTAGAAGTCCACAGAAGGGCAAAGTTTGAAATAAATTTTATTTTATGAATAGCAAATGGGTTAATGTTAAAATACAAATGTAATTACATAATATACAGATAATTTAATTTTGTTGGTTTTTATTTGATTGAAAAAATATTACATTTATTAAATACAAGATTTATAAGATTATGTGACGTACACACATACATGCGATATACAGTACAGTATGTACAGTACCGTACAGTACAGGCATTATTTATACAGGATGTAAACCGCTCCTAGAAACTTACATAGTGATCGAGTCATGAAACTGAACAACTATGGAACCTATACTGAATTTTCATATAAATAAATAAGTGCTTACTTTTCATACAAATTGATTTGCCCTTTAAATTAACTTTGACTTTAAAATAAAGATTTCAGTTAAATTCGAAGGTAAATACAATGTACGTAATTAATAATAACTATATTAATAATAAAAATCTGTACAGGTGCCGGACAATAAGAGCCATCTACAAGATCTGTTCAGAGTCGTTGTGGAGTACGAAACATTGGCTAATCAGAAGAAGCCAACTAGGGCTTGCAAATATTCGAAAATTTTTAGTATTCGAATATTCGACTTTTTTTCGGGTATTATTCGAATTATTCGAATAATAAAAAAAACTTAAAAGCTGTAATAGTAATGATGACTTTAATTGCCAATGTCTTACTTAGAGTCAAATTTTCTGAATCAAAACAAAATCTTTGCTAAAAACTTAAGAACAATTATAATTTGACAGATAAGGCACTAAAAAAGTCCTATAAAAGAATAGAAAAAAGTTGGTGCTTTTAAAACAAGGCAACCACAATAAAATCTAAGTCTATAGTTTTATAAACTGAGTATTGTAATAATTAATAGTTATAATAAAATCAACCAAACAATTTGAGTGCGTTTGACTACATCTCACCTGACGGAAAGTGACGATGTAGTCGAGGATGGTACACGCAAACTCAAATAATGCAATATTAATGAACTCATTCCTCGTGGGTGATTTCCTAAAAAAAATTAAATTTTTTCGCACTTTCTCTATAATATTTTTTAAATTCACATCCCTGTATACACCTAGGTCTCTGTTTCTATTCAGATGTTACTCAACAATAAATCCACCTTCTTCTTCGCCATCACTGTCAGAGTCAGTATCCTCACCTGTTACGTCTGTGTTTCCTGCACATTCTTCTCCTTGCTCATCTTGATACTTTTTGTATATAGTATCCAACACTGCACACTGCATACCGTGCGCGAAACACAATTGATGGTACGAAGGCACGTGTCGACCCATAGCACACATTACGCTTGCCCCGTCAAGTATTATGCATTCTATGTCTTCATCCAGAGATAGATCATAGGATGCTAACTTGTTCTTCAAAATATTAGCACAACGTCCCGCCGTTCCTCTGCCAGTTATTCTCGCTAGTCCCAGATTCCTAAATCCCTTACCTTGAAAATTTGAACAGTGAACGTTAATGTTCATATACCGTCGGTTACGGGCTTCGTCCATTCGTCTAGAGAGGCGGAAAATTTCTGTCCTTGGGCCTTCAATTTCTCTAATTCGTTCTTCAGATCGCCTTTTAAGTGCGCACTCTTTTCTTCTACTTTTTCTATAGCTACTTACATAAAAAATATACAATTATAATCTTGCTCCACACTCACGCAAATTCCAAATGACAGTGCCTAACCACCAACACCGTCGAATAACGCGAGAAACAAATGACACGGAAATCACACCACGGATCAGGATGAAATGAAACGTTACAACCCACAACTGCTCAAGAATGTCTCTCCCTCCCTTCCGTTGGCGTCCCTGAAATTACTACTTATCGCCCTGCTAACATAAGCAATTGTAACTCAAAGAGGTTTAAGGACTTCTTGTAAGCCATCACATACACCTATTCATAAAGATTATTTCATCGCACTGATTCCTGAGAGTGCCCGACCGCTTCCGAGCTTGGTATAGGTATTTTGTGCACATCAACGTTTTGAATTTGACGTTCAGGAAATTAGTCGAATATTCGAATATCAAAGATTCAATATTCGAATATTCGAAACAGTTTATTATTCGAATATTCGAATATTCGAATGCAAGCCCTAGGCCAACACCACGAACAGACACTAACAACGGTGGGAAACTGAAAACTTTCAGTGATGATGAGGACGTGATATCAGAAGATCCTGACGAAGACTTCTATGATAATAACGGCAAACGGGTAACGGTGAAGACAAACTCGAGCGATCACAAAAAGAAAACTTTCAGTGATTACGAGGACGTGATGTCAGAAGATCCTGACGAAGACTTCTATGAAAATAACGGCAAACGGGTAACGGTGAAGACAGACTCGAGCGATCACAAAAAGAAAACTTTCAGTGATTACGAGGACGTGATATCAGAAGATCCTGACGAAGACTTCTATGATAATAACGGCAAACGGGTAACGGTGAAGACAAACTCGAGCGATCACAAAAAGAAAACTTTCAGTGATTACGAGGACGTGATATCAGAAGATCCTGACGAAGACTTCTATGAAAATAACGGCAAACGGGTAACGGTGAAGACAGACTCGTGCGATCACAAAAAGAAAACTTTCAGTGATTACGAGGACGTGATGTCAGAAGATCCTGACGAAGACTTCTATGAAAATAACGGCAAACGGGTAACGGTGAAGACAGACTCGAGCGATCACAAAAAGAAAACTTTAAGTGATTACGAGGACGTGATGTCAGAAGATCCTGACGAAGACTTCTATGATAATAACGGCAAACGGGTAACGGCGAAGACAGACTCGAGCGATCACAAAAAGAAAACTTTCAGTGATTACGAAGGATGTGATATCAGAAGATCCTGAAGAAGACTTCTATGATAATAACGGCAAACGGGTAACGGTGAAAACAGACTCGAGCGATCACAAAAAGAAATAACGGCAAACGGGTAACGGTGAAGACAGACTCGAGTGATCACAAAAAGAAAACTTTCAATGATGATCACAACTATCACAAGTCAGGACAGGCATTTGAAGACTACTACTATGATGATAACGGCAAACGGGTAACGGTGAAGAGAGCTAAACTCAGAAAGAGCAAAGGGAAATCTAAAAAAAGGTTTAGAAGTCCAAAAAAGGGGTAAAGTTTGAAATAAATTTTATTTTATGAATAGCAATTGCGTTTTTAAAATACAAATGTAATTACACAATAAATACAATTAATTTAAGTTTGTTGTTTTTTTAATTTAGTACAAAAAATCAGTCCGTATCACATTTATTAAAATACAAGATTTATAAGATTATGTGACGTAACATGCGAGATAAAGTGGGCATTATACAGGGTGTAAACCACTCCTGCAATCATACACGGTGATTGAGTCATGAAACTGTACAACTATTCCTATGGGAACAATAGTAAATTTGCAAAAATAAGGAGTTTTCATACAAATTGATCGGCCAATCAGTCAATTTTTTATGGAGTTATAATTTTTAGAGCAGAATAGAATATAATATTTTTATTTGCAAAGAATACACGTATATACAGATGGTCTGCTTATTATAAAGTTTCAGTATATTTCACGACCATGTGACATGCATACATATAGGTACCCTTGCGTCATTTAACAAAATTCGGTAAGGATTGCTTGAGAAAAGTTGTTCAGATTCGTCAATGGAGATCACCGTTTAAGTTGTTGGGCCTAGTGTTTTTACACCCTGTATATAATTACTGTATATAGGGTAAGGTGAAAAGTTCTCGGCCTGGCACAGAGATGGTGATCCAATCATTTTAACTTGTTGCCTCAAGTAGTTTGTTCATACGAATGTTTACAGTAGACCTCTTGAGCGTTTTTCGTTAAAATGGCTTAACTTGAATATTTTAGGTTTTGGATAGATTAACCCCAAAGAAAATTTATCCCCAGTTGATAAAAGTTTACGGGTACTCTGCTCCTTCGATGTCGAGCGTAAAAAGTGGGTAACTAAATTTAAACGTTGTCGCACGTCCCTCGAAGGTGACCCACATGGAAGACGGCCAAAAACAGCCACCACACCGAAAGCCATAGAAAGAGTGCATGACATCGTGTTGGACGATAGCCGAGTAAAGAGAAGAGTGATAGCTGAGACTATGGGGATATCGGAAGAAAGGGTGCGGGTGCCAAATATCTTGCACAAGGAATTAGGGATGTCAAAGCTCTTCGCGAATTGGGTGCCGCTTCACGCCAGAAACGAAACAGCAGTACAAGTAGTGGGTCGGAATCCGGTGGTTTATCGCCACAGAAAGCGGAGTCAATCGCATCTGCTGGAAAGGTCATGGCCAGTGTTTTGAGATGCGAAAGGTATCCTGTAAATTGATTACCGTGAAAAGGGTAGGATAATTACAGGCGAGTGATGACCTCTGACTCAACCTTCTTAATCAGCAAAATCCGCGAAAAGAGGCCCGGCTTGAAGAAGAAAAAAAAATTATCAGAACAACGAACCTGCACAGAAGATTGCATTGGCGATGGAAAAACTGCGGGATTTGGGATACGATTTGCCCGGCCACCACCTAATTTGACACCCTCAGACTTCTGTCTGTTCCTAAAGGAGGAATTTGTTTGAGTTTCGAGTCCAATGAAGAAGTTGAGAGAAGTTGATAGGGCCGTATATTAATATTTAAACAGCCTTCCAAACTCTCACTCCCTGGAAGGAATATTGATGTTCGAGAAACAGTGGACCAAGTGTGTTGAAGTCAAGGGAGATTATGTATGAAATTAAAAACAATTTTGAACTGAAAAATGCAGTCTTTCATTGTCCGGCCGAGAACTTTCACCTTAATAAGAAAATGTATTACTAAGAAACTTAAATAAAATTTGTCAAAAAGTTCAAAAACTACGAGACTGCACATGCCATAAATCGAGAACTAGTGTATTTTCCTATACCTTATCTTAATTACAAGATACTAAATTTTCATACAAAAATTGACGTATTAACGCTACTACAGTTAAGATAGCGCCGACCATACACTTACGCCGCCATCAACTTTTTTATTTTATTTAAAAACGAAATTATATAGTACGCCGCACTAATTGTGATCTGTAATCTGTATCTCGAGACACCCCATACAAATAGTCCTATCCTAGTTATATATTTACCTATTACGACATGACGTTCATTCCAATCAAAAGAGTGCAAAAAAAGAAGCAAAAGGTAAACAAACTTATTAGGCAACTGACGTTGACGTGTCAGTTCCATAGTAAGTTTGTTTACCTTTTGTTATTTCTTGATTGGAACAAGGCATATAGGGTGACTTTAAATTAGTTCTTGATACGAAAGCCTATGCATGTGCTCGTGATAACAAACAACTTTCCCTAAGGAACCCATAGTCAAATCTCAAAAAAAGTTTCGGACCCTCCATACAAATCGGTCAACGGACCGGCCAAATTAGTATAAAGAGTCCATTTTTTTTTGCGATTTGACTATTGGTTTCTTAGGGAAAGTTGTTTGTTATCATGAGCACATGCATATCCTTTGGTATCAAGAACTAATTTAAAGTCACCCTATATATGGTTCATTCCAATCAAAAAAAAAGCAAAAGGTAAACAAACATAGTATGCAGATGACATTGACATGTGTCAGTTCCATAGTAAGTTTGTTTACGTTTTGCTTTTTTTTGATTGGAATAAAGTATACGTGTTAAAAGCGAGATGACTGAGCGACGACATATGGCCTGTCACCGGATCTTACCCACTGGGGATGAAGGGAGAGGGACGAGGGCGCCTTCAGAGAGCGGCGGGGAGTGTCCATACTGTATGTACGATAATACGATTTACTGTGTCTATACAGCAAAGAATTTTATAGGATAGAATTAGAAATTACAGTGCTTTTTTAATATATTTTACGAGTATATCCCCAATTGGTTAGCCTTTGGCATCATGTCACCTGATGGTAAGAGACGATGATGCCGAAGTTGGAAGCTTGCTTACCAAGATTCCTCAACACAACGGGGAATGTTATCATCATGCCGGAACACTTCAATACCGCCTGTATTGAGAAAATGCCCTACCACCAACCAAACAGAGTCGTCCTTTGGACCCTCCCGGGAATCGAACCAGCTACCTCCTGTGAAGCGAGTGGACTAGCCACTACGTCACGTCAAAGCCAATGTTGAAGGTATGTCAGTGTTTGTTGTATTATAAAATCCTTTACTATGACTGACTCGATGGCTAAGTGGTTAGAGATCCTGACCTCTGATCCGAGAGTCGTGGGTTCGATCCCCACACAGGGCAAACTTTTCTGTGATGAGCAGAAATGTTTGCTTTGAGTCTGGGTGTATTATATCTATATATGTATGTATTTAAAAAGTATATGTGTATGTATATCAGTCTCTGGTTCCCAAGATACAGGTAATCCTAGTTTGGGGCCAGATGACCGTGTGTGATTTGTCCCAGATATTATTATTATTTTTTTTAATATAAAATTGGGCTACTTTTTATTATTATTTTTTTTAATATAAAATTGGGAATTAATAGTCCGGCGTAATTTTTGCAATTTCGTTTAGAAATCGTTAAAAACGATGTTGGTGGCGCTAGTGTGCGCTCGGTAAGCTCATAAAATTCTGGCACTGTCTTATATTTACGACACCTATGATAATAATTTTAATTAATTACCTATTTAAATGATTTATATAATAATATTGATACATATACTTAATCATACAGTTTATAACTGACCAAACAAATAAATGCATTGATTAAAGGAAAGCACACATATAATTATTAGAGTTTAAAATAGACAATCTATTACTATCGGCGTTCTCAAACCTTATGATTTTATTTTGTCTGACCTCAAACCGAAATCGAACATCACTCAAATCATTAAATAGTTCGTTTTTTCAGTAGTACTATTTAAGCAAAAAGATTGTATGCGATTCTTTGCCTAAGTAGGCAGACCATAGACCATTTATTGAGTGATGTTTTGTACTTAGATCTAAACTATAACCTCAGACTAAATAAGTCTTATTTCATACTATAGTTTTATACAGATTCCAATGAACTTTCTCAGGACTAAAAAAGTCTAAAATATTCTTTATAACAGTTCTTGGATGGGTTCTAATGCAGTGCCATCTGTTAAGTATTAAATAAAACTTAAATTTAAAAAGTAAACTAAATCGCTTATTACGTACATAGATAATACTTAAAAATATTTTTTTTAATCTAATAAATGCAATTTCTGGTATCACTAAGAATGTACAATCTTTTTGTTATATTTTACATACTTCATTGGGAGTGGTTCTAAGTCTCGGCCTAAAATTACTTTATCCTCATTCAAAATACTGGACTGGACTATGTCACGTGATCATGCAAAAGCAATTAAATGAAATTGGAAGGGCAATGGGAGGGAAGAGACCCGTGCCCCAAACGTGGGGACAATATGGGTTGTTAACGTGCGTATATAATTCTGCCGAAATTCGCGCGGTAAAACGCTGAATACTATCTATAAATATACAGACAAAAATTTTAGAAAATGCCGCAAACAAAAAACATATATACAAACTCTTGCAATATTTGCCGCGTTAAAAAGGCGCGAAAGAAAGATGTAAAGATGGCGTTTCTAATAAAAAAAACAGACAAACGTAATGCACCCCTAAAGTACTAGATTCTAAAAATATTGTTTCTAAATTCAAATCGATTTAATGGACGTAAAAAATTACATGAATTTTGGACGACCACAGATATCTACTATCTAAAAAATGCAATGTGACAAGCTGCTAGTCGATTAATTTCAATAAACTAGGCGTTCCGTTAAGATCATTGTGTCAGCTTGTCCCGAGTTAACTGATAATTTTCCCCTATAAGCTAAACGCTAAATATTGACTATTTAAATTACGTAAAAACCTATGTCAGTACTAACCTTTCTATAAAATACCTAAACTATACATGGCGTAGCAAAGTACGTTTGACATTTAAAAACTTGAATTCTAATAGATTCCATAATACGATTCTAAACCATAGAAAACGAAAATGCCTATATTTTTGTGTTTTCTTAAAATACTTTTACGTGGAAAATTGGTTGGGATGAGATGAATCCTTCGGGAAGGCCTTTGTCCAGCAGTGGACGTCTTTCGGCTGATGACGATCATGATGAAGATGAAAAATATAGGGGGAGCTAACCTGCTTCACGTCGCCCTCCCGCGCGCTGGTTGGCGGTGTTCGTGTACACCAGATTTCTCAAGCTAAAATCCATTAAGCCGTTTAGGCACCAGAGCGTGCCAAAGAAATATACATATAATACATACACTCGAAAACAAAATCCTCCTTCTGGCGCAGTCGGGTAAAATAAAAACTCTTTTATTTATAAGGATTTTAGTATTTCGCCTATATTATGGAATCGATTTTGAATCACTATTAAAATTTCAATGTAATTTACTCCATGTATATCAAAATGGCTACAATATTTCAGTCTTACACCTATAAACTATTTACAAATGGCAGTATCGTTTAGCTTTTGTTTTTACTTATCTATATGTACCTAACTAGACTAATTACCTTTAACTACTCTTCCTGATCGTATAAAAATCGCTAAAGTCAAGTATTTTAATATAAATGTCATGCTGTATGCTACATAAATGAAGTTAAAAAGCCTTAGCTACATCTATAATAGGTACTTCTATTGTAATAAAATAATCATACAAAAAATAGACCATGTTCAGTCGCATACAATGTTTGCAAGTTCCCCTTTCATCGCCAAAGTAAATAAAAACTTAATCAGACTTTGGCGTCGTGAGCACGAAAATAATGTCTTATATATCAGACTTTGGCGCTGAAAGGGTTAAAGTAAATTCTAAAATTCGTTGATGCAATTAAAATAGTTTTATCATGGACTGGCCTTTTAGTAGAGATCAATATCGCATTTTTTGTGTATCTCACCCTATATTAAAGTCTACAGAAACTTAATGTCTTTGTAAAAATCTGTAAATTCAGTTTTCACTTTAGTTTATACAATACTGAATCTAATCGATAAAAAAAACATACCTTACTTATGACTTAGCTTTTTTAAGATTTTTTTCTATATTACAATAAAATAAAGTTACTTTAGGTATCCAAAACTTTTGAAAAAGCTCACATTAAAACCACGCGGTTTATGAATGCTCCTTAATATTACCATATCCTTATGCACCTTACACAGGGGTGTAACAAAACAGATAGAGGTCTCGTAAAGTGAAGCTTCTACACCTCATACTAAACATTTTTTATGATTTTTCTGAAATTACAAAAGAATATGGACCTCTCATACAAAGTTGGCAAATTATCGATTTGTATCAAAAGTTAATTAAATTTTGTGATTTCAGCAAAGTCGGTGATCAAAATTTGTTCAGTTTTACATGTTTTTTTTACATCTGTATAGGTGTGTGGTACGTGGTACTTAACATTTCACCATTTTGAAAATTTTAATCTATATGTAATTTAAACGTACAAATATCTTAAAATCAATAAAGCTATAATATTCCTTCCAATAATAAAACAAGCTAAACAAACTTATTAGGCAACTTACATTGACATGTGTCAGTTCCATAGTAAGTTTGCTTACCTTTTGCTTTTTCTTGATTAGAACAAGCTATAGTTACAATATTACACATTTAATGAGGCTTACCGATGTACCTGCGCAGTAGACAACATTTTAATTACGCGGGAAACTGATGGACCAATCAAGTAGCTACATTGTCACCCGCCATTACACGTTCCTAAAATCTCTACCGCTATTGGTTGATTGATTACGCGCCTGATCTAATAAAATCGTCAGCTGTCAGAAAGCTGTCACCGTGCATTGTTTCGGGTGTTTTCGTCGATAGTTTGTTCTTCTCGGCGCGAACGAAGATTACCGACGCGCCTTATTTTTGGTGTACTACTGTACTAATCTATTCCTGCGCAGTTCCACTTTGCTCACTAGTTTCAGCAGTTGCAGTGATTTCCTGCAAGATGGCGTTAGTTTCTTCGCTTATCTCGGCGAAGTGCGGCCGGTCGGCGGGCGAAGCGCTCCAACAGCGTTTCTGTTCACAAAAATTAAACAGAATGATTGAATAAAAGAATGATATTGCACAATATAAAGTCACATATAAACAATATACAGTATAGTATGAGATCTAACAAAATCTGCTGAATCTGTTTAGACTGGGCGTTTGATACATGAAACTTATCAAATTTCCCAAAGGAACCCACCGCCATAAGAGTATAAGTGGATCCGTCTGCTCGTTTGTCACCTATCACATAAAAAAATATATAAGGACCCTATATTGTATACTGACCAGTAAAGCAGCGAGTCTCGCGGGCATCGAATCTGGAACACTCCACTCCAAAGTGCCCGCTTTTAGCCGCTCCATCACAGAGTTATCATTTAACTTCATGAAAGGCAGCTCCGCTTTCGTGTATATCTGCAACAAAAGTTACAGATTTAGGCTGGATTTCATCACTCCAGCAGTACTTGGTTCGTCCAACGGATTCATACAACGGTTGGTCGTTTCGTGTACTCTTCGTGACACGGTCATCTTCCATTCACTCTAGGTGAACCAACAAAGACGTGTGGATTTTGCTTCAACTATAATATTCTGATCGGAAACTTGGTGTTGTAGTTTTGAATTCTTCCGAAGTCTCCAGCTCATACTGCTGTAGTATCGACGTGCAAAAGAACTGAATTCTGAATTAAGAGGCGATTGGAACATTACTGATTGGTATATTATATTATATTTGTTCAAACGACTGGGAGTAAGGTTTTAAAATCCCCGTTCAAAAAGAACCCAAAAGATCTAAGACCTTACCAACAAGCTCATGGAAGAACGACGCAGAACTCAGTATCGGCATGTATCGGCGACTCAATAAACGAAATAACAAATAAACGTTTTACTTACTTACTAAATAGACAATCTCCAAGTCCTTGTCTCGAGGCTTACGCCAATTAAGTGTATTAAAGAGGCGATTGAGCGTAATAAGCGCTCAAAAGTATTTACAAGGAATTTGTCTATTAGTCAAAGCAAACTGACAAAGCTGAAGACTTAGAATGGCAGAATCGTATCGTCCAAGCCTGCGTTGTTGGAAGAGCTCGAGAAGTTCTACGGGCAATTCTTCTTCTTACCGTGTGATAGATTTAACCATGCTATCACAGGGGATAAAATAAATTGCGGGCAATTATATATAAGTTCAGAAGTGCGGGACTGAAAAAAGTGGCGACATGTTATGTCGAACCCCACTCGGAGCCCAAGTTCCTCTAATGATATAGGGCAGTGGTTCCCAATTAGTTTTCCCTGCGTACCACTTCCAGAACGCTAAAACTCGCGTACCCCTTTTAGCAGGAATGATAAATAAAACTGCGCCCCCGTGTTATCGCGCGTCGCTCGGTGCTTAGTAGTTATCGATTCGAATTAAGTACAAGGTACATATTTCGATGCTTGTTTTATGCGTAAAACTGTGTTACGAGATTGCCGTTCGTACCCCTTGAAGATACTTTGTGTACCCCTGCGGATACGCATACCACTGATATAGGGTAGTTAAGTCGTTTTTGACAATTGAAAAAAGGTCACTAAAATTATTTAGTACTCGAATACCGTATAATTAAATCAGTAATAATTAATATTATTAAATTACGAGACCGCAGGTTGACTCACCTCCCAAACTGTGGCCGCAAACATATACACGTCAGATTTAGTGGAGTAGTCGCCCTCTAGGACGGCTTCGGCGGGCAGCCAGCGCAGCGGTATGACCTGATGGGGGAAATCATTATAACATAGACAACAGACAACATTAATCATTTAATTATTTGCATGCCACATGGTTACAAAGGTGTATTCATTTTCGAAACCACTATAAAAATAGATGCAAGTTAAAAAATACCGAAGAAACAAAAAAGAACTGTAGGAACTGTGTGTTTCCACTCTTCGGAGGAAAAGGGAGGTACCTCCGCCAGGCGAAGTGGTATGCCTGGGAACCGACCGTGGTCCAACCGTTGATTGTTGGAAGTATGCGTACGACTGAAGAAACTTCGATATCGCGTTCTACATTAGTTTGTGGTGAGGACGATAGATGTCGCCGCAGAACTAAACATAAACAACAATCGTAGGAGTGTTGTGTGTGGTGTCAGGAAAATGGACCCCTGGACCCAAGGATGACCTGGTAAAGATTGCGGAAAGCCTAGATTCGGGCAGCGCAGGGCCGGTTGTCGTGGAAATCCTGGTGGGATGCCTTTGTCCAGCAGTAGACGTCTTTCGGTTGATGATGATGTTGATATGTGGCTACAAACCTGGTCATGATGCTTGTAATATTCGTGCGAGTGAGGTCCTCTCGTCACGGCGACGTGAGACAGCTTGAGAATCAGGCTAGAGGTTATCACGCAGTTACGCGCCGCTATGTCCCTGTGGGATACAAAATAGATAAATTAAGAACATTTCAAAATTTTGACACCTATTTTTTATGTTAGTTCACTGAGATGTGTGTGGCTTAGTTCACAGACTTGTGTGTGGCGTAACTCACCCACCTGTGTGTAGCTTACTTAGGTCACTGACCTGTGTGTTTAGCTCACTGACCGGTGTGGGGCTTAGTTCACTAACCCGAGTGTAGCTTAGTTCTCTGACGTGTGAGGCTTAGTTCACTGACCTGTGCGTGGCTCAGTTCACTGACCTATGCGTGGCTTACTTCACTGACCCGTGTGTGGCCTAGTTCAATGACATGTGTGCGGCTTAGCCCATTGACCTACGCGCAGCTTAGCTCACTGACCTGCATCTAGCTTAGCTCACCCACCTGTGAGTGAGGGCCTGCGCGGCTATGGCAGCGGCGGCGGCGGCGAGGTGCGCGGCGAGCAGCGCGCGGTGCGGGCCCGACAGCGCCGCCTGCCCCCCCGGCCCCCCCGGCCGCGCCGCCCCCCGCTCCGGCAGGGCGGAGCCCCCCCGCGCCTTGTACTCAGCCCACTCCTCTGCGGTGCGCGTCGATGCGAGGAAGCTTTTGAGGTCGCCCTGCAGACGCATAATGAACAAATAAGGTACTGTACTCTGCGCCTTCTCTAGGCCATGACGGTCATGAATCATGATCCTCAGCATTAAGGGAACGACGGATTGGACCCGAGGTATGGAAAATTATTCCTTCTGGGTTGATGTTCAATTTTTTTAGATATATCAGTGATTTATTCAATAATATCTAAAATTACATTTCATGGCTCCCATTAAGGAACCTCCGTCTAATAAATAACAATATCGGTGACGTATCGGGAGCCGAGTCGTTCCCTTCCCTCAAATATGGTTGAGGGGAGCCATGGCTGACTCTCGCGTTATACTCGTGATCGGGTGCTGTCCGTGTGAACTGGCCTGCTCTTGTCATTGGTTTTTGGAATTGTTAGTCATTAGCTACAAATAATTTTTACTATTATCTCTTTTAAATACTTTCTTTCTTTATTCTTATTTTTATATTTTATTTACAGACATGACATTGTATAATTCATTTATTGATCTAGCAATAAGATGTAATAGAATATAAGACTTTAAAAAAAAATGTGTTGGAGGAGTTTCTTTAGGGCCCGCCGTTTCTTCTCACTCCGCAAACACTTCCCGAAACGGTGGGTATACGAGTTCCGAGTGGTAGGAACCTCGTGTTAGGTAGATAAAAGAATGACGTTCGAAAAGTGTACACTGCTACCTACTTCGAATAAAATATTTTTTTCATTCTCAATAACAAAATTAATTAATTAATATCAAATATGAATTACACAATAATTTATCAAATAAAAAGATTAATTGTCTATTATCGTTTTTATTATTCAAGTGGTTCACCCAATGAGGGCTTAACCTAGTCCATAGAACATTCATAGAGTGACTGTACTCGTACTAAACTATGCCCCGCACTTCTTTAATGCTCAATTTAGAATGTCATTTTATCTATGTACAATACGTCGAAGCTGTTTACTCAAGTTTAAGCCCTAGCAAAAGTTTTAGGAGCACCTTATTTAAGGGAGTTTGCTTCTAAGTTCCCCTTCTCCACACCCCAGACAGTCCATAAAACGCGTTAATATTTACCTAATACTTTATTACTACAAGAAATATGAAGTTTGTACATGTACAAATGTGTGTTTTGTTGCGCTAAGCAACTATCACCGGATCTTACCCGCAGCGGTGAGGGGGGGCTATAGAGGGGCAAGGACTGGCCATACTGTATTTAGTACATACTAATGTATATATAATATTTATACTATACCCATGCGATGCATTGCATTGGCATGGCAATAGATTTAAGGGGGCAGAGAGTGTCTTTCTTTAAATATGTGAATTTTCGCGAATTCACCATGTATCTTGAGGTGTTGGTTTCAAGTAGTTTCATGAATAGAAGATCTAGTTAATTGTGTCAGCAACTTCAAAAACATCTGTAGTTATACCAGCAGGAGGGTAAAACAAGAAAAAAATAATTTTAAGTATAGATAAAATCGGTGAACTTAAAAAATATATATAAATAAAATAGAACCTTATTATTAAATAGAGAGAAAGCCTCTAAAATGATAAGAATCAGTTACTATAATGCAAATTCATGATCTCACCAAAAATAAGAGTAACAAAAATTGTTACATACAAGAAGTAATTCCACTCGCCGCTAGATGGCAGTGTTCGTTTTTAGAACGCGCTATTGTCTTGCACTCCATCTTTGTATAGGCGCAATGCCATCTAGTTCCCGTTGCAGTCGTTAAGTCAAGTTAGAAAAGAATTTTTTGCCAAAAAAAACGCTGACCAAGCGTTTTTAATAATAATCAAAAAGTCACAGTCCACAAAAAACTTGTGTGCTAATGTCCGCATAGAGAAGTGAGCTTTATTGTCACCATCGACCGATTGGAGACGAGTATACCCGATTCAGCGTCACCGGCCGACTGGAGCCGAATATAACCGATTCAGCGTCACTGCGTCACTGATCCGAGCGTAACGGTTTAGTCAGCTTCGTTTGCTGCTTAGCAAAGTGCGCCTAAAGAAGATTTTATTTCAAAAATATGGAACGCTTCTTTTTTTTTTCAAATAGCGCTCTCATAAATAAAAACTTAAAAAAAATACGCTTCTTTTTTTTTCAAATAGCGCTCTCATGAATAAAAACTTAAAAAAATTAAAGTGTGTCGGTGTCTCCGACTTCCTAAACAGAAGTTCAAGTTCGGGTTCAAGTCCTAGCAAATGTACCAATGAGTTTTTCAAAATTTACGTGCAAAATACCGACTGGTTTAACGGTGAAGGAAAACATCGTGAGGAAACCTTTACATCTGATTTCTAGATCGCGTTGCGCACGTCCATAGGTGTTAATCTTAATGCCCTACACGTGACCGCGGATGATGCTAAGTTCAACACCAGGCGAGCGCCGTCTATACCTTGGCTAGCACGGTTAAATTGCCACACTAAGAGAGAGAGAGAGAGAGAGAGAGAGAGAGAGAGAGAGAGAGAGAGAGAGAGATAATTACAAAAAAAAACATTACTCCACTTACCCAATCAGTGTGCTGCAACAACATGAGATGCGGAGTGGTGTCGTTGCAGAGTCCTATAAGACGCGCCACGTTTGCGTGTCGCAGCCGCCCGAACAGGTCGAGGTGGCGACGAAACTCCGCCAGTTGGGTCTGCGGGGATACCAAGGGGATTAGATGAAAATAGTATGTGAAAGAAAGAATACAGTAATAAGAGTACAGAATACAATACGCTTTACGCGACCCCGTTAGGCGCGGTTTAATACCTCGAAACCGCGCACTATACCTAACTTTACACGGATGGCCGTGTTATGAAAATATTCGTATTTTCAATAGATACATTTCTCGTAAAACAAATGCGTAATGTAACACTGCACAATGCGTTTTAGAATTTAAGTATTGATTTGCATTTAGCACTGATTTTTGTCTATATTTTAACGCATACCCCTATACATATACGCGAATTTCACTTAAAACGCGGGGTATTTAAAAAAAGTTTATACTGTAAATATGTTTATTTTTCAGATTACATCACACGATAAGGCGGATAACACACTGCTCCGGAATCCGCACCGATGTGCGGTGCGGTGGTTGTTTTACTATGGATATTGTGAAGTAAACCGCACATCGGAGCCAATTCCGAAGCAGTGGGTTATCCACGTAAGAGATCCTAAAAATTTCCAGCAGTATTCAACCTTTAGTAAGGTATTAACGTTAATGTGCTCATTTTATAAAATGAATGAATGAATGAACCATCCGACCGATTTCGATCATGGCGACCACTTCGATTCCTAGCTTCCGTTTCAACCAAAGTGAGATAGCCAATCTCGGCAAACTCCCGTGTACATTGAAACATTATTTTTTAATGTATGAAACGTACGTAGCAATACCCGCCATGTCAGTTCGCTCAGTTTCATTCACACGTTCATCTACGATTAAGCGGACCAGAAACTGACAGTATTTTATCATAAATTTTCAACATCAACATCATCATCCGAAGGACGTCCACTGCTGGAAAAAGGCCTCCCCCACGGATTTCCACACCGACCGGTCCTGCGCTGTCTGCATCCAGCGGCTTCCCGCAACAATTTTGCTGTCATTCAATCGCTCGGTATCTTTACTTACTGTCAGTCCTTTATTCCAACCACTACTCTGTCAGTAATACTGTCAATACTCTAAAATACTGTCAATATTACTGACAGTGTCTGGTCCCCAAACCATAACGTCCCCACTGCTGGGTACTGTATATTTACCTCGTCCTTAGCAGTGAGCGCTTTCACCAACACCGGCCGGACTTTCGGCTCTCCGTCCGCGCTCTTGTGCCTCAGCTTGCTCACTTGACTCATGTCTATCTTGGCGAGCGATATTTCTCCGAATTCGCCGCGACCTGCAGTTTAAAAATTTAACCAATTAGACAACAGTGTTTTTTGACTTTAGTTATAATAATTATTATAATATAAAATACATTATATTATAATGTATTTTCGTGTGCAGCCTAGTTTTGTTTTGTTTTTTAAACTGTTAGCTCAGTCATCAAATAAATAAACAAAAAATATTGATACAAGCAGGATACTGTGATAAATGGTCCACTTTCACAATTTATACACACATATTTAAGAAAAAAGTAAAAAAAAACAATGGGCATAAAATGATTTGTTACAAGCAGGATAAATAAAACTTTCACGATCATGATAAGTAAATATAGTACATAACACCAATGGACAACCCACCTAAAGTGATATGCTCCGTGAGAAGTGTCCTCGGCACCGACAAATGGTCGTATCTGCCAGATTTCTTAGAAGCTCGTGAAACCGCCGACATTTCTGATCCTAAAACAAACCATATTTCCAATTGTATTCCTGAGAATTATCTATTTTACCCACAAACGTTTCATATTCCTGTCAAGTATATGCTTTGCCTGTCATTAAAAGTCACGGGATCCTTTTATATGTATATTTAAATTAATTTAATTAACACAATGATAATTATAATCATACATACCGCTATCTCTTTCGTGCGCTAAAAGTCGCCCATTGGCCTGCGCTCCGTTACCGATTTTCTTGTCTTCCTCTCCCTCTTCTACTAACTTCTCTCTGCCTTCAGCCATTTCTAGCTCCAACTTCTCACCTATGCAAAATATATACATGTAATCATACTGAGAAAACCAAATCGTAAAAAATGAAATACTAAATTAAAAAACGATTTCATTAGAAAAGTCGAAAAAAAATTGGAATCGCCTCTTTGGGGCGGTTTTTTTGCTTTTTTGTCCAAAAAAAAAATTGGACTTTTCAAACAATTTAACCAACTGTTTGGCTAATATTGTATGGAGTCCAATTTCCTTGCGATTTCAGCAATGTCGTTCTAATATTTCCAAAGTAACTAGCAACACATTTATGACAATGATCTACTCCAAAATCAACTTATTTTTGTTATATCCTATACTATAAAACGCGTTATTCTTGTAATCTACTACTATGTCGAAAACGGCTTTAATAAGTTTGTCGAAAATATAGGATTAGGGATTTTTTAAGTCCAGAAATCCATCTGCGGGGTTTATCTTTGGAAACATACATTTTAAGGGCAGTTGAGAGTTAACTTCAGTTTACAATAATTTATTATGACAAACCCTGTCATAATACG
The DNA here is from genome assembly GCA_958295455.1 of Coleophora deauratella. NCBI lineage: Eukaryota > Metazoa > Arthropoda > Insecta > Lepidoptera > Coleophoridae > Coleophora > Coleophora deauratella. The sequence continues at coordinate 6,173,987 of OY282412.1, forward strand.
ATACCAATCTACTACAAAATCAACATACTATCCTGCTACAAGCATACCTCTCTGCCTCCTCTGCAGCCTCCGTCTCCGACAGTAGAACATGAGAGCTAGCACCAGAATCATGTAAGCTCCCGCCACAGATATGGACACTATCACCGCTTTCCCGGCCACTCCTGTCGACTCTTGCGTCGGGATGGGTTCGCCTTCTGAAAGATTAGTTAACAACTGATATCGTCCCCAGTCCCCACAGCAGGGGCACGGGTGTCTTCCCATACATCGGGAAGGTTAGGCCTTATTCCACATACAGGGGCCAAGTCCGGATTGGTTCTGAAAGGTATAAGTTATAAGTTAAGTTATACCGACGATTCAGCGAGGCGAAGGAAAAATGCTTCGTTTTTAAATCTCCTATTATAATATGATATTAATTTTAAATATTCCTATGTATAGTATTTGTATATATTTTTAAGGAACCAATTCAATTGGAGTAATAAAAATTAAATCTTCATACAAATTGATTAGCTGAATAGCCAACTTTATATGGAAGATCCAAAATCACAGTTGAAGTTAAAATGTGGTCCGCGATTTCAATTTAATTCAACCCTATATACTATAGTCACGTACCAGGATGGACCAGTATCTGGAACTCGCTTCGTCCGAACCCGGCGGAGCTGCCAGCGGTGCAGCCGTAGCGGCCGGAGTCCTCCACTTCGGCCGAACGGATGATGAGCGTTCCGTTGTTGAGGACTAGCATTCTAGGAGCGAGAAAACATATATATGAGGTGCTACTTTATTAGTGCCCGATATTTTGGTCAGTGCTCCTGCTCCTGATTCTGATCAACTTTCCCCAAGGAACCCATAGTCAAATCGTAAAAAAATTGTTGGGCTCTTCATACTAATTTGGCCGCTCGGCTGATTGATTTGTATGAAGAGTCCAAAAATTTTTTTTCGATTTGACTATGGGTTTCTTGGGGAAAGTTTATCAGAATCAGGAGTAGAAGCACTGACTAAAATATCGGGCACTAATAAAGTAGCACCTTATATTTTATAGTGCTGTGCATATTTGGCAACGCTAAACACGTTAAAAATAACAGACTAAAACGTAGCAATTCTGCTTTTTTGTTTTTGTTAGTTTCTTAAAAAAGTGTGCATCTTGGCCTCCTGATACGACACTACACAGTGACCTTCTCCTTTATCTGTTACATACAATTTCGTCTTGGTCTTCCTCTTCTTCCCTCTATCTTTTCTTCTTTTATAGTTTTACGAAGCTGTCGTGTGCCATCATAACTTTAAAAATATAATATGTGATAAGTACCTTGCTGATGAAGCATTGGCGCCTCCTTCTACTTCTACTCCTTCGTCTGTAAAAAAAAGCGATGGATGTCTATAACCGACTACTTAGTTAGGCCTGAACGTGCGTGCACTTATGGCATCAATTACTATTTATAACTGAAAAGGTTAGATGTGTTTACGGACATTCAAAAGTAAGTCGCAGACCAGATAGAAGATGCTCAAGTAAATATATACCTATTTAACCAATTTCGGGATTTCTACCCCCATCCTGTCCTCGAAATCGTCGGGATACAAAGAGTTAAAAAAGTATTCTATGCAACCCAACTCTTTGATCAGTATTCAGAAGCAATAACAGCAAAACCACCGAAAGGAAATGCAATAATTTATTTGCTGTAAACATGGCTGTCAAAAGATATTACGTGTCTATTATTTTAGAAAATATTAGGTGCTTACCTATGAAATTGCCGATTAGTTAAAAAAGTTCAAAGACAAAATTAATATAAAATAATTAAGGTTTTAAAACAACTAACTATTTTCAAAGTACCATTGGACATTTAGAAATAAAATAATGCTTGCTAAATGCACGTTGTCTGAATATTTTGAGAGCACAGTGGTGTAGAAACTATGAAAATGGATTTTTTCGGCACTGAAAATCGCCATTTTTTCGTGAAAAAAAATACTTATTTTTTATTTTTGAAGGCTACACTTATCCCAGCGTGTTATTCGTTACTATATGTGTTTTTGAACATATTGCGCATAATATTTCACGATTTTCAGATAATTTCGATTGTTTGTTTTGTAGAAAAAATTGACCCAATTGACCTCTAAGAAAACGCCAATACAGTATTTAATGGAACCCTACTCAGTCAGTTTTTACATGAGAGACATGATATCACTAATTCATGAAAGACCTTGAATGTAGCTAGAAAATGATATACAGGGTGTAACAGAAGTGTGTGACAATACTTCAAGGTTGGCTTTTACCCATCAAACTGAACAACTTTTGTTCTATAACTTTGTTGAAATCGCAAAAAATTTTTTTGACTTTTCATAAAAACTTGGTTCGCCAGCTGACCGATTTGTATGAAAAGTCCAAAAAAAATTTTGCGATTTCAACAAAGTTGTAGAACACAAGTTGTTCAGTTTGATGGGTAAAAGCCAACCTTGAAGTATTGTCACACACTTCTGTTACACCCTGTATAATTTAATGGAAGTAAATTCATTTTTGGGGTAATATTATTCTGTTGAACTTTCAAAACTGAAACGCCAATTTCATAGGTAAGCACCTAATATTATAGCTCACCTACTCATCATTATTGATATTTCATAGATTTGGATTTAAGGAACTTCACAAAAAGGTTTTCCAACACCAAAAAATGAAGTATTGGTACAAAAAGGCATTAAAAAATTTACAGATAAAATATGAATTATATTAAACAATACTGAAATAAATAAAAGAGTCAGTCAGAGTACGTAGTCAGACTTACAACTATGCAGCGCAGTTCGATTCCTGTCCCAGTGCAGAGTGGGCGTGGGCTCGCCGGTCACCACACACGACACAAACATGGCCTGCCCCGCGCGCCCGTGTATGACCTGGTCCTGGACCGGCTCCAACACTCTTGGGGTCACTGGGGAAGATAATTGAGGCAATAAATTACAAAGCTATACATCATTTGTTTAGGTACTTAAAGAAACGTAAACAAACTTAACATGTCTTTTTATTCATATGTGCATGTTTAAATTCTGATATTTCTTGCAAACGTAGGTACTAAATTTCTTTTGCATTTCTATTAAACACGTAATAAATTCTACTAGTTTGAGAATTTTAACAAGCAGGTATCAATAAAAAGACATATCAAGATTGTTTAGGTTTTTTTATGTACAAATGAAGTATAGGCACGATAAAAGAATCTACTTCAATTGTAAATAATACTTTACTACATTTTAAGTTTTTATCTATCTATCAGCCGAAAGACGTCCACTGCTGGACAAAGGCCTCCCCCAAGTTTTTATTTTTATACAATTTTTGCAAAAGCCAACTTAAATTAACTAAAAATAAAATAAAATTGTCAATGAAATCCACCGACAGGCTTCGTTAATCGAATAGCTAGCCCACCCTTACAGTTCTCGATGGAAAGGTGCCCATTATGCTTGCAGCGTTTCCGCGCTGAATAGCAATGGACAACCTTTGCATCAGGAAAGCCCCGGAGCGGGGGTCACCCCCCTCTTTGCCTAATACGACGACCGATTTCACGAACGAAGTCTATCGGCTCTGATCCCCAGCATCCCGTGGTCATCTCCTCTCCTCTAATCTATTGTTGTGCCCAAACTGATCCATGATGTATTTTAATTTTTTATTAAAACACCTTTTTAAAAACTATTACAATAATACGATAAACGACTGAGTACTAAGTATCTTTGCTACTCACCAACAACATCCAAAGAGATGGCAGCTTCTATGGCGCTCTCGCACTACTATTGTCACTACTACTACTATAGTCACTACTACTACGAGTGACACTACTACTACTATAGTCACTACTACTACTATAGTCACTACTACTACTATTGTCACTACTACTACTATAGTCACTACTACTACTATAGTCACTACTACTACTATAGTCACTACTACTACTATAGTCACTACTACTACTATTGTCACTACTACTACTATTGTCACTACTACTACTATTGTCACTACTACTACTATTGTCACTACTACTACGAGTGACACTACTACTACGAGTGACACTACTACTACTATTGTCACTACTACTACTATAGTCACTACTACTACTATAGTCACTACTACTACTATAGTCACTACTACTACTATAGTCACTACTACTACTATAGTCACTACTACTACTATAGTCACTACTACTACTATAGTCACTACTACTACTATAGTCACTACTACTACTATTGTCACTACTACTACTATAGTCACTACTACTACTATAGTCACTACTACTACTATAGTCACTACTACTACTATAGTCACTACTACTACTATAGTCACTACTACTACTATAGTCACTACTACTACTATAGTCACTGCTACTACTATAGTCACTACTACTACTATTGTCACTACTACTACTACTATAGTCACTACTACTACTATTGTCACTACTACTACTATAGTCACTACTACTATAGTCACTACTACTACTATAGTCACTACTACTATAGTCACTACTACTACTATTGTCACTACTACTACTATTGTCACTACTACTACTATTGTCACTACTACTACGAGTGACACTACTACTACGAGTGACACTACTACTACTATTGTCACTACTACTACTATTGTCACTACTACTACTATTGTCACTACTACTACTATTGTCACTACTACTACTATAGTCACTACTACTACTATTGTCACTACTACTACTATTGTCACTACTACTACTATTGTCACTACTACTACTATTGTCGCTACTACTATAGTCACTACTACTACTATAGTCACTACTACTACTATTGTCACTACTACTACTATTGTCACTACTACTACTATTGTCACTACTACTACGAGTGACACTACTACTACGAGTGACACTACTACTACTATAGTCACTACTACTATAGTCACTACTACTACTATAGTCACTACTACTACTATAGTCACTACTACTACTATTGTCACTACTACTACTATTGTCACTACTACTACTATTGTCACTACTACTACTATTGTCGCTACTACTACTATTGTCACTACTACTACGAGTGACACTACTACTACGAGTGACACTACTACTACGAGTGACACTACTACTACGAGTGACACTACTACTACTATTGTCACTACTACTACTATTGTCACTACTACTACTATTGTCACTACTACTACTATTGTCACTACTACTACTATTGTCACTACTACTACTATTGTCACTACTACTACTATTGTCACTACTACTACTATTGTCACTACTACTACGAGTGACACTACTACTACTATTGTCACTACTACTACTACTATTGTCACTACTACTACTATTGTCACTACTACTACTACTATTGTCACTACTACTACGAGTGACACTACTACTACTATTGTCACTACTACTACTATTGTCACTACTACTACTATTGTCACTACTACTACTATTGTCACTACTACTACGAGTGACACTACTACTATTACTACTCACTACTACTACACTTGGCATTACTATTTGCTCCTCACCAACGACATCCAAAGAGATGGCAGCCTCAATAGCCCTCTCGCCGTCGAGCGCGCGGCACGTGTAGCGGCCGGCGTGCGCGCGCGCCGCCGCCGACACGAACAGCGTGCCGTTGACAGACGTCACCCCGGCGGGGAGGGGGTCCTTGTCGTTCTGAATGTATAGGGATGAATGTGAAATAAAACTGAATTCGTTAGAAGTTATACAATATTGATTTCCACACATTCCAGTTGCATATCATAGAGAATTAGAGAATCATTTAAAAAGTTCAGCGATTTTCAAAATCAGTTACCTTAAACAGGGTTCGAAGCAGGGTTCGAAAATATCCGATATTTATAATAAATATCAAAATATCAGATATTTTTGATATATATCCGATATTTTCGATATATTTGATATTTTTGATATTTATCAAAATTACATACTAATTTCAATTTCTTACTTTAATACATGATTTTCGAAATAGCTTAATTTAAAATGTAGGTATATGTTTGATAATTTGAAGATTTTTATTAAAATAACATTCAAATTTTATAGTCTGATATGTTTTTTCGAAATAACTGAATCTAAAATGTATATTTTATTTTTGCAAATTTGAAGATAGTTAATTAAACTAAACTCATTTATTTATTATTGTGATAATCATATCTTTAATTATTTGCATTTGGCACATTCATTCGTAAGAAGCAGCTCTTAGAAGCTAGGAAAATATAAATATCAATATTGATATATATCAAGCATAAATATCAATTGATATATATCATGATATATATCCGATATATATCAATTGATATATATCATGCGAACCCTGGTTCGAAGTGATAAATATCACGATAATTATCTTGATAACGATGACAATAAAGTCATAAAACAATATAATTATGTAATTAAATTCTAACGCAATCATATCGCTTTATTACTGCGCTTATGCGTTTGTGTATAAACGCGGTAAATGGTTTTTCAAACTTTAAAAAAACGGTCACAAATAGTGTTTAAGACACAGAATACTTAGTACGATTTGTATTTTCGTTCAGTTTTATCACTATTGTCAAAAAAAATATCAAGTCAAGAATCAGCACTGATAATTATCCGATAATTATCAAAATAAAATGACGACAGAAAATAATTATCTTGATATGTTCGAACCCTGCTTGAAAATATAAATACAAAATACAAATTAAAATGTTTATTTGTATTTCAAAAGAGTTCATCACAGAAACGAACAACAGCCTAGTACAGTACACATAATACTCCAGCCATTTCCTAAGTAACGATTATAGTTTATGTTTATAGAATAAACATTAGTTCCACTTACCAGAAACCATTGTACCGAAGGCGAGACTCCTCCGGAAACCTTGCAATGTATCTTCCCGGAACTGTTGAGTTCCAATTTCTTATTGTAAGGTGCTGGGTCGAAGCGTAGGTCGCCATCTATCGGTGACAGAAACAACTAAATTTAGTTCCGCTACTCGCTGATAGATGACGTATTCAAGATTAATTTTGTAATGATTTACCATTTGCAGCTCTGGTTTTTCTGAAATAGTAATTCTGTGTTGCAGCTTCATCTGCTAAGTGATACTGGACACCTGGAAATAAGGAAAAATAATTATTGTGCTATTTTTCATAAAGTATCAATAATATTTAAAAAGAAAATATAAAATAAATAACAGTAATATCTGTAAGTTCTATATTAAAATGGGAGAATATAATAATAAAAAAGGCAAAAATAAAATAATATAATAAAATATATTACATGGTGATATCAATTTTCCCGTCATATCTTCCCTATCTTTTCTTTCTCTCGATCTTTCTCAAGCACGAGGGGAAAATTCCCATAATCATGTCTTGCCATATTTATTATAAATTCTAACTTTATTTGACTTTATTTGACTTTTCTATTTCTTTAATTTAAATTCAAACAGTCACTTTAAACATTTTAATAAAAATAATAAGTTAAAATCAAAACTTAACTATATTTTAAGTTTATTTTCTTTAATTGTTTTCACTTGTATACCCTATACACATGTACCGTATACATTACTAATAGTTGTCGGTCTGTTGTAAAGGCAGTGTTAGTAAACAGTAAATCACTAAACGTGTTAGTTGGCGGCGGTAGAGTTCAAAGGGATAGCGGTTCCGCCTAGGGTGACCATGACCTATCGTGGTGGAAGAATATTGTAAAATAAGGACTTTTCTTGAAAATGGAAATGAGCGATTGTTGGTACAAATAGTGTTTAATTTAATACTCAGTGCGATTAAAATGTAATAATAGTTGGTAACTCGAGACTTTACTTTAAAAAAACATGATTTTTCGTCGACATTATTAAAGGTCGTTTTATTTTGAATAGTTTTTATCATATTTGGCACCATGTTTCGTGTCAGTCTTTATGAAACGTGTGCCAAATTATCTACCAAACAACCTTAATTTTTTCTAGTTTTCAACTTGTTCAATGGATTTGTGAAGTAAAAAAATATTATATCAATAAAATATTTTTTTGGAAACAAATAAATAAATAATAAATAACACTTTATTACACGTATAAATTCACCTACAAGTCCAAAAGACATTCTCATATTAACATTACCAAGAGTCCAACATAAAGTCAGCCATGGTCACCCTACAAAATCTAAATACAGCGCATACGCAGTCTTTCAAACAACGCTGCATACCGTCTGTCCGCGTCGGCATTGAACCCACTACCCGGTCGGACGTGCGTCCATTAACACCTGAACATTGCGTCCTGTCAGCGTCAGTACGCAGACTTGACGTAAAGACCAAATTCAGTTAAATACACAAATTTTGTCTTAGAAATAAAAACAGTCGAGTGTTGTCATAGGTATTTAAACATTAAGGGTTCTAAGATTAGTTCAGTATAAAAAGAGCTTTAATTCTTGTAAAAGAGACGAACCAACCTAAGCTAAAATAAAATCTTTACTGCTTTTTCTTCTTTAAATTCCAAAACCACTCTTTAGTTAGTAAAATAACTATTATAAAGATAAGTAAGATAAACATGACACTCGCGTCAGGTTATTAATAGAAACCTATTAACAACACCTCGCACGCCAAAATCCATCAAACAGCTTAGAGTACAAGCTTAGCCAAAAAACAAACATACACACATGAAGAAACCGACCACATACAATACTTGATACGACCATATTTTGGTTTTAAATTTAAATTAAAACTTGCGGTTGGTCCTAATTCTTTTGTTTTATAAAAAGGAGCGGCGTGCTGTATTCCTTTACGATCCCATGATTAGGACGAGATAACCAACGTATATACCAGAAAAGAGGCATTCCATCTTACCCCTCTCTCAAAAAGAGACCTTTCAGAAGACTAATGCAGCCAGGAGCCTAGTCTGGGTGCGCGACACAAAAAAAACGAACTGGATGGAAAACGTAGGGAGATCGGTCAAGGTCTGCTGGCAGCTGGACCGTTAGCCAAGAATTGTATAGAAGAAAATTCTCTAAGACAGGGTTTCTACCCCACGGTAGGCGTACACCTAGTCGTATGCCAGGTGGTCGTCGAGGTACATTAAGATTCACGTAATAATGGTGACTAAAGATTGAAGTACAGGAATCAACGGAATCCTATCGGAAGACTATAGAATCCTGGTATCTCTCGGAGGAGCATAGCATAGGGTAGGATAATATAGCGAGGAGTTGGATCCGACAAGAAGCAAAAGTAAGTTGGACTAAGCTCGCCATATCGTTTCTTTTTTTTTAGTTTAATTTAGAAGCAAGATTGTCCACAGCGTAGAAGTGTTATCATATTAGAAGAGAGCGTAGAATACGAGTATACAGGGTGCCAAAAAAAGTTCGTTTGAAATTTTAAGGGTTTACTCAGAATCAAGTACAATATTTTTCCTGTATTCTGTACTTGATTCTGAGTAACCCCTTAAAATTTCTAACGCACTTTTTTAACACTTGTATAAGTATGGCAACACAGTGAACAAGCCTTTATTAACAAAATCAAATAGTAATCATAATTTTCCCTACATTTTTACATAAATCATTCTCTGGAAATGTCTCTTTTATTTTAACTTTTACAAAAAGCAGACGCACGCGCGCGCCCCTTGCGGCCGCCTTCCGAACTACTTTAATGGCGGCGTTGCCATAGCGACAGAGCTCGTAAAATTTTACGGCTTGCGCCCCTAAGCGCCTCCGAACGGTACTATGTAACATGTAACGAAACGAAGTAACTATCAACACTTCTCTGGAATGGATTGAAGGGATTGCAAAGTATTTCACTTTGATGATTTCACTTTAACTTGGATGCTCCAATTCAAGAAATCACTAAGTCCAAAAGTTACTTTAGACATATTGATGTTATTATGTTTTATATGTGTTCTGAAATAATATGCGCAGGTTAAAAAAATAATGAAAAGTAAAAGTAATATAAATAATTTAGCAGTTTTATTTGTTAAAAGAATCATAACCTTATGTTAACAATGAATGTCATGGAAAAAATTAAAACAATTCAAAACCGTCAAATTTGGACTAAGTGATTTCTTGAATTGAAGCGTCCAGTTGTATTCCTGCTTTCCTGAATAACTATCTATCTCGAATTAGCTTCAGCAACAGAAGAGCTGTCATTAAAACTGGAATCTTCTGTTATTAGTCAATTCAATTAACAAAAAAACGCTTTCTAAATCAAACAAGGTGAGTAAAAATCGTAAACATAGCACTCTTAATAAACCAACGACCGAATTCAAAATTTTGGCAAAATGAGGTTTGATAAAAAAAACCGACCTGAAAAAGCAAGCCACACAGTCTAGGTAAAAAAAACACCTCTATTTCTTAAGGCGCTAAGTATAGCCAAATCGCAATATTCAATTCAAATTCTTGAAATAATGGTTAAAGCTATCACCATGGAAAAAATATATAACATACTTGAAACAATAAAAAACAAATTGTATTGAACAGAATCATTAAAATCACAGAAACTTTGATGAAAAAAAATATCCTGTAAACCCTGTATTTTGCATTAATTGCAAATTCTCTCGGAAACACAATATTTGTTTATGTTGAAACCAACACACAAAAATCGGCCAATTTAATACCTTCAATTTTTATTGAACGATTTCTTTTTTAACTTATTTGAAAGCCAAGAAAAGTAATAAAAACATCGAAATCTCGAGAATTTTGCGTTCGGCCTTGACGTAACCGCCGCGACGGTACCCACACTGATCTGAACTTAAAATGACTGGCGTTACGGTCGATATTAAATTATCATGCATCAACCTGCTCAGATTGAGTATACTTCCCGCCTTAAGCAATAAGGTAACAAAATATTTAATTTTGGGTCTTTATTCGTCCCCCCGTATACACGAGTGTCTCTTTTTTAGGTCGTTTCTGTTTTTCAAAACTCATTTTGCCAAATTTTGAATTAGGTCGTTGTTTTATTAAGAGAGCGACATTTTATCGTGTATTTTGAAAAAAAAAAAAAACAGAATTTATTATTCAAGTTGAAAATAAAAATGAAATTGTAGAAATAATATTTTAATTAACTTGAAAAACTCCAAAAAGCTAACTCAATTAGGCATTGCTCCCGCCATAATTAAACCCGACCCCCTAACGACCGCCCGAAGGCCCCTAAGTCGTAAAGTGTCAGTTTGACGACTACCCCCCTTAACATTTAACATTTTCTATGAAACAGAGTTATCGCAGGCTTATTATGACACGACAGTGAAAAGTCGTAAAAACGTAATGAAAGACTTAAGTAAAAATAATTAAAAATATAGATTATTAGAAATAAAGTCTTCTGAAAATACCTGACAGATTGAACATTATTTAAGTAGCTTTTTTCACTTTTAAATTCTTATGACGAAAGTGAGGTACAAAATTGTGTTTGTATTGCTGTCAGCAATCGATTGCAAGTTTCATGGGTGGCCGATATTTTGCAAAATAATAATAATGGCGGACAGTAGGTAGGCCAGCCTTCATACTAAAATATTCCAAGCCCTTTGAAACGTTGTCAATTCTATTCTACCTGTTTAGGATTCTATCCCACATGTTATTTTGTTACATACGATATGTCTATTTCGTCTTATTAAACTTTTTCCTAGCCAACGAAATTACTGAGCCACGCTTCCACTCTCCACGTCTCCAGAAGTGGCATTCGTGTCACGTTCAAAATGACATCTCCAGTGTCAGACTGTCATTGACTCCTGTAATTAGTTCCTCCAGCGCACGAGACGGAGATCTCTCAACTTTCATCTTAAGACGGTATGGAGTAGAATTTAGAACTTATGACGTGTGTTACGTGATTTGACTTGTTTGTGTCATTTGAAATAATGAACCCGAAGAAATATATAGGGTGACTTTAAATTAGTTCTTGATACGAAAGGCCATGCGTATGCTCATAATAACAAACAACTTTCCCTAAGGAACCCATACTCAAATCGCAAAAAAATTTTGGACTGTCCATACAAATGAAGCAACTGACCGGCCAAATTAGTATGAAGAATCCAAAATTTTTTTTGCCATTTGTCTATGGGTTCATTAGGGAAAGTTGTTTGTTATCATGAGCACATGCATAGCTTTTCTTATCAAGAACTAATTTAAAGTCACCATATATTACCTACTTATACATCTGTAAGTTTTAGTAGTTCTAAATATTTTTTGTTACGCATTTACTGACGGAAAATTGGTGGGAAAATTAATATGACCTGGCTGGCTGACCCAAGAGACGCCAGTGTCACTTCAGTTGCTATACAGACCGTAACCAGAATGTCTTCTTGGTTATTCTGGCGATAAATTGTAAAACAGGTCTAGAGTTCGCGATTTTTGAGCTAGTTGTAGAACTGCTCTTTTTAACCGACTTCAAAAAAGGAGAAGGTTCAATTCGACTGTATGTTTTTTTTGGTATGTTTGTTACGCGATTACTCCGTCAGCTATGGATTGATTTTGATGATTCTTGGTTTGTTTGGTAGGAAATACCTCAGAGGTGGTCCCATATTAATTTTATCAAAATTAATTCAGTACTTTTTGAAAAAATCAACAAAAGCTAAAAAATCATTGCAAAATGGTAGTTGTTACGATTGAAGTCGGTTTTTTAACGTGTTCGGCGTTGTCAATTATTCGGGACAGATTTGATAAAAATACCACTAGGTCTACCACCAGCGACAGCCGAATTGGTGTCGAACTGTAAGGTTTCATAGGTATTACTCTTAGAACCATCGAGCTGTGGAGCTTCCACCCGAGGTTTTCCCTGAGGTCTACTGCATGGGACTATTCAAGAAGGGATTGAAAAGGTTTATGAAGGTTTAGCAAAGCACTGATAGCACCCCTGGTATTGCAGATGCCCACACGCGGCGGTAACCACTTCCAATCAGATGGCGTCAGCCCTTTTGCCATCCTCTACAAAAAATCTATCCACCTATAAAATACACTCATTTTTGGTATAAAACACGGCAATTCTTAAGCTATTTTAGCCCCCGGATCGTTTCTCCCTCTTCCTAAGCCAATTCGGAATCATCCGCTGAATTTCCACACGTACTTACATACATACTTTTTATACTTATATTAGACACATCACCTCGCCAGAAGACGTCTGTGCTGCCCTTATAAAGGAGAAGACCGCAAAGTATATGCAGTTTTCGTATACTTTGCGGCCTTTTCTCTTATGACGGCAGTGTGTTCAGCAGACGTGTCCCGTAAAGGAACTGAAGGAAGTATTGGAAACAATACGAAACCTGGTCACGTACTCGACGACCCAAATATTCCGCGCAGACTCCGTCCATACATGGTGCTGTTGTTTTCAGTTTTACGGAATACGTTCTTTTTTCCCCTTATCCCAAGTTTCAAACGTTTGTACTTTGTAATCGTGTCTAATAAGGGCTGAATCAAAAATTTTTTTTTATTATCCATTAATTTATATAAAATACAAAATATATGTGAAGGCTGAAACTGGGGTTTCTACAAATACATTTGAACAAGTTTATCCAAGGAACAGATAATCAATTCACAAATATAACTTTTGGGAAACCCTTACAAAGATAGCAGACGATCAGCTAATCAATTGGTATGAATAGTTCTAAATCATTTTTGCGAAACAGCTATGGTTTCCTTGGTGGAAAATGTTCACCTTCATGGCTATAAAAGTCCCAGTTTCAACTGATATTGTTAGACCCTACACATATAGAGGTTTTTTATTCACGTCGTTTGTAACCAAAAACGGAGTGACCCACATTACTTCATCTACCTATTTGGTCAATTCCTCTATCTCCGCACAGAATATTATGCTAATATCCCGTGGGATCTCGTAATGGAGTTCTGATCGCAATTTCGGGATGTCCCGGGAATGTATCACCGTATGCATGATAACGATATTGTGTTTGTTCTTATTACTTTCCGCCTGTGTGAAAATGAAATGTTATCTCTGAGAGATACTCGTACTTTTCGAAATCATAAGATAGCGTAGGCAGGCGTAGGTAACGCTAATTGCTCTCTTCTACCTAAAAACAACTGACTGCTGCTCGGTAAATGTTGACGTAAATAAATTGGAGAGAAACCAGAATAAAAACTCCCACTGCGAGGAAAGAACAAAAATTTGAATATTTGAAACAAAACGCCATTGAATAGAACGAGATCCATGAAAAACGAGTGAAACAACATTGATAATCAAACAAACCGTTCCTTTTTGAAAAAATCTAATCCGAGAACGATTTCGGATCGCCCCAACCAAAAAAGTTGAAAAAAGTTTGTATACCGGACTTCTCAATTATTCACCTGCCGGAATTTTGCGAATGGCAACACAATGGTTCGTCATCGGACAAAAACTAGCAACATTGGCGTTCTCTCTGAAGTGGAAACAATGGGCGGGGAAAATGCGGCAAACTGTTTCAAAGAATTTTTAATTAAACCATTGTAGGACCAATATTATTTCTTGATTATTTTAAACTCCTTATTTTTTGAGGTGCAAGATATGCATTTTTATAATTGTGTATAATATTCCTTTTTACTTTTTAACTTCTCAAGCATAGATACTGACTGAATCCATATAAAAATATGACACTTTAAGAGCAGAAAACATTATTTAGTCAAATATATCGAGTCCAAGATCTGATTTTACCCTGAAAAACAAACTCCATCTTAATGCTTATAAAAATGTCCCTCCTACCCCCACGTTAGGTACAATGAAGAAATGGGAGAGGGGGGACAAAAGAGCGCTAAGGTATTCACTATTCATAGTGGGTGTGGACGGAGCGACGAAGCGTGCTCGAGACTAGTCGATGACGATGATGCACTGTTAGTGCTGGTGTGATGTCGATATCGATGTTTTATTATATACCCATACACATTTAGCAAAAATCATTACAAAAACACCGATAAAACATTACACGAGGTACTTCACTCTACTAAATCTTTTTACCTTATACTTTGGCCAAAACAAAAATTAAAAGCTTAATCATTTCATATCATATAACTTTGTTATTAAATGAATTTTACTTTTTTCAGCCGAAAGTGGGCAAGTAGATAATCTGGTAAGAATTTGTAGGAAGCGATACGAAGAAAGGCGAGAAAAACTTATGGCAAAAGACTAAATTAATTATTTATCTACACGGGTCGTAAATATCCGATATTTATAATAAATATCAAAATACATATCAGATATTTTGATATATATCCAATATTTTTGATATTTATCAAACGACATACTAATTTCAATTTCTTAGTCTACTAGGTTTTTTCGAAACAGCTGAATTTAAAATGTAGGTAAATGTTTTATAATTTGTAGATGTTTATCAAAATAACATTCAAATTTTATACTTTGATATGTTTTTTCGAAATAACTGAATCTAAAATGTATATTTTATTTTTGCTAATTTGAAGATAGTTAATTAAAGTAACTAATTTATTTATTATTGTTATAATCATATCTTTATTCTTTGGATTTGGCACATTCATTCTTAAGAATCAGCTCTTAGAAGCTAGGAAAATATAAATATCAATATTGATATACAGGGTGTAACAGAAAGGTGTGATAATACTTCAAGGTGGGCTTTTACCCATCAAACTGAACAACTTTTGTTCTACAACTTTGTTCAAATCGCAAAATTTTTTTTTTGGACTTTTCATACAAATCGATCAACTTGGTTCGCCAAACCAAGTTTGTATGAAAAGTCCGAAAATTTCTTTGCGATTTCAACAAAGTTGTAGAACAAAAGTTGTTCAGTTTGATGAGTAAAAGCCCAC
The DNA here is from genome assembly GCA_958295455.1 of Coleophora deauratella. NCBI lineage: Eukaryota > Metazoa > Arthropoda > Insecta > Lepidoptera > Coleophoridae > Coleophora > Coleophora deauratella. Next base: position 6,189,673 of record OY282412.1, read on the forward strand.
CTTGAAGTATTATCACACCTTTCTGTTACACCCTGTATATCAAGCATAAATATCAATTGATATATATCCGATAAAAATCAATTGATATATGTATATCATGCGAACCCTGTTTATCTACGATGCATTCATGTTTATCGTATTTAAGGGTTTTGAATATCAGAGAGATCGATAAAAAATGACGTAGCTTCAGGATAACACAGGCACTAGCGTAATCACTTTTAGATTTGAGTTTAGTTCTTCTGTCGCATATTTTTCGATCAAATAAGAAAAGCAGTGAGTACATACATAATTGTGTATTATAAACGACGCGACGGTGAAACGGTAAGAAACGAAACTATCGATATTTTAGGTCACACCACTAGCACTGCAATAGACACTGCCACTTGATGACTCCTCGACGCTACATTGAAACTGAAAACAGATCGCGTATATTCACACACGTAGATAGGTAATACATGTAGAGTATCTGTAGACACGTTCACACATGATACATAGAGATTTCTATTTAAAATAAAAATAAAATAAGACGAGACAGACGAAATCCAAAACCACTGTTTATTTCTTTCAATACTGATGAAGTGCATGATCGCTCCTTACTGAGTTGTCACTTTTAATAGTTTTAATATTATTAATCTGTCATAATTTTTCTAAAAGTTTAAATAATTAATAATAGTTATGAAAAATAGTAATAGTTGTAGAGTTGTAGTATTATTTGTATTTTGTATTTTTTTTGTTTTTTTTGTTTGTATTTTTTTTATTAGTTGTAGTTTTTTTTACCCTTAATTGGTGAGCCTTTGGCATCATCTCACCTGATGGTAAGTGATGATGATGCCGAAGATGGAAGCGGGCTTACCAAGATTCCCCAACGCAATGGGGAACTGGCTATCTTATCTTCATGCCGGAACACATCAATGCTGTTAACATTGATGTTTGGCGGCAAGACTTAGATAAGATGGAGGTAGCTAGCCAGGTGGGCTCATAAAATGCCCTAACACCAACCAAACCGAGTCCACAAAGTTGGACCACGCCGGGAATCGAACCCGTGACCTCCTGATGTGAAGCGAGCGGCAACTACGCTACGCTACGGAGGCGGTTAAAATAGTTGTAATAGTTTAATTTTTTTAGAGTCTAGCTAATAATAAAGTTTAAAAAAAAAATGGATATGAATACTAGCTTTCTGCTCGCAGCTTCGCTTGTAAATAGTTTTTGGTTATTCACGGAACCACTGATAAAATATAGGGATGCATCGATATGCCTTTTTAACAGACTTCAAAAAAAAGGAGGAGGTTCTCAATTCGTCGGAATCTTTTTTAAATGTATGTTCACCGATTACTCGAAGACGCCTGAACCGATTTGGAAAATTCTTTTTTTGTTTAAAAGGGTACTTCACAGGTGGTCCCATATAAATTTTATCGAAATCGATTCAGCGGTTTTTGAGAAAATCAACAAAAACAGCAAAATTGGAGTTGTTGCGATTGAAGTCGGTTGTTTTTAACGTATTCAGCGTGGTTATTGCCGATACAATACCGATACCGATACTCTTATAAAAGTATCGAAGATACTTATGAAAATACCGATACGCTTGGTGAATTTAAATGAAGGTTTAATAAATGAAACAGAAGTTGGGTTTTTTAAATTCATGTGAAAAATACAGATTTAGAATGAGATTATTATATTATTAGTTAATAAAAATATTGAAATTAAAAAATAAGTTTAATAGTGTTAGTATATTAAATTATCACTAATAAGATTTTTGATTAAAAAACAAAGTATTTTCAAGTGTTGTGGAGACAGGCGGTTTCGCAGGTCTGTTTGAATATAAGACGGTGGAATATACGGTTCGATATATACGGTGGAAAATAGTCTCTCAGATGCGACAGAACTTATTTGAAAATTAAAGTAATTCGGCGCCATAATTGTTCAAGTTTGAGTAGGTATAAGACGTCATTGCGCCAGAAAAGAACTAGATCTGCGTCTGTCGATATATTAGGAGACCTTAGCAACCTCTTGATTTCTTCTTTGAGAGAATTACAGCTCAGCGTGGACAGGGGCTCGTCTTCCTCGGACTCTTTAAAAGTATCGTTGTATCGGGAATAAAAATGTCGCCGATGCCGATATATCGGTATCGGTATCGGTATCGGATGCATCCCTAATAAAATATGCCTATGTCCTCCGTCGCAGGCTACAATGGTGAAGTCAAGGGGGGAAACAAATAAACAAACACATTTTCACATTTATAATATAGTTAGGATTACGATGCCTAAGTTAAACATCACCTACCAATACATTTAAAAATAAGACATGAGGAGTAGGTCCAAACCTTATTTATAATATGTTTTAATTAAACTGCCCGACTTTCCGAAGAAAAAGTATCGAGTAAAGTTTGTCCAATTGTGTTTCTAGTTCCACATTAAAATGTATGTCGGAACCTAAATATACTGTTATTCAATAGTAGTCATTAGGGTGTAGTAATTAATTAGAAATCGGCAGAAGTAAATGGGATTCGTAACGTCTACGCCTACGCCTATGCCTCTTATCCTCAAAAGATATTGAAATAAACTGCTTCGAATAGATTTCAATTTGGTGAGGTATTTTTAGATAGTATGTAGGCGGGGGTGTTTTTGCTGTCAGTAGACCTAGTGAGCCTATTTTAAGTGACAGGCTGACTTCTTTGCCACCCCTACAGTAGATGTCATGACATAGGTACTATTTTATATAAAAGTTCTTTGGTTTTGACATTTTTATTACGTTACAGTAAGATCCAAGAAAAGTTGTGCAAAGTACAAAGTTTTGGTGTTTGGCAAGATTAAAAAAACGTTGTACTTTCGGGAGCTTTGCATTAAACTAAAATTAAAAAGTTCGTATACTGTCACTTATAGCTTATAGAGGTCTAGATGTGAAAAATGACTCTCTCTAAAAGAGGTTCCTACACTGTCACTTGTAGAGATTTTCGCGGATAAAAATGACGGGACCTGACTGTTGTTGTCGCTTATAGAGTTTTCTCACTTATTCAGTTTTCGCTTATCCAGGTTCGACTACTATCGTGTATGGATGTGGCGATTGGGTACAAAAACAAATGTTAATTTTACACCACTTCACCTGTTGACGTCATTCATAGGTGGCATGACCTCTGAAAATGATAGCTCATTTTTAAACGACTTCAAAAAAAGGAGGAGGTTCTCAATTCGTCGGAATCTTTTTTTTATGTATGTTCACCGATTACTCGAAGACGCCTGAATCGATTTGGAAAATTCTTTTTTTGTTTAAAAGGGTATTCTTCACAGGTGGTCCCATATAAATTTTATCGAAATCGATTTAGCGGTTTTTAACAAAAACATAGCAAAATTGGAGTTGTTGCGATTGAAGTCGGTTGTTTTTAACGTATTCAGCGTGGTCATTTATAGTCCCTACTTCTGTACCAAACATAAATTGATGACAAGCGCGACAAATCACAATCACGTCTGCCAAAGCCATGAAGTTTTTCATGACCTGTATAGATTTATATGAAAACACTATAAGAATATTTGACGAACAATGTAGAAGGTTTAGATTCATAAAATGATATTTAGCATAAAGTTAACATTCTTCGCAAACAGCTAGCAAAGTATGAGTCATTTGACGAGATGGCTTGTTTTCTCTCACTCTAGATAGGTACCTACCATCTACCTCCGTAATACTGATAAGGACAAAGTACCATATTGACAGGGAACCGACTTGTGGAGCTCGATCTTACGATATGATGACTCCAAATACATATGTAGTGTGTATTTCATATAATACAGTATGGACACTTCCTGCCCGAATTTGGACGAAATGGATAGGAATTTATGGAATATGAAAATATTATACAATAATTTGCTATTAATATAAAACTTGAATCAATGTAATTAACCTACTATGACATTTTAGATTATTTAAATGAATTACTGAATTACTTAAGTGACTCTGTATTTGCATGTCTTTTATGACTGAATACGCCTACTGGCATAACATTTATATATACGATCTGTATTTATGATATAAGTATTCTTGCAAATAAACTTTTCTGATTCTGATTCTGCAGCTCTCTGAAGGCAACCCCCCCCCATCTCTTAATAAATTCATCATCATCTTTTCGACCGGAATAGACCTAGGTAATAGAATTACACTCGGCATGACTGTGAGCAGCATGCATCCAGTAGCTTACGTTAACATCCTACATAATTATATCGTCGCCATTGTTTGGCATGGGTTTCTACCCAAACCTTAGGAAGATTAGGCCATAAGTCCGTGTTGGTGGAGGCTGTGGGGCTAGTATCCAGATCAAGTTTCAGAACGGCTAAACGTGTTTTGCGAAGCACGGAAACGGTCAAATAAATGCCACTGACAGTCAAACCCATCTCGGTTATGAACATGTCTGTAGTCAGTTAACTTGTGCGATCTACGGAGCACGCAATCGCTGTAAGACTGCTCCAGCGGCTTACTGCATCTCAGTTAGGAATCTCTTCAGTTTTATTCAGCTCATTAGTTCAACATTATACCTCTATAACTATCGTATATAGGCACTACGAGTACATTTTCTATTTTAAGAAGACTGAAAGAATAGCTTCTAAAGAAATAAGAGCCAAAATAAAAGGTACTTATCAGACGAAAACTTGATTTAATTTGAACATGTTCATTCTATTGTATGAGTAAGTATCACTTCGCCGAAATCGGGTAAAAGAAGACAACTCCAGCGAGCAAAGGCACAATAGAGGCGTGGAAGACAAAAGGCGTACGTGAAAGGTCGCCGCCGGTCAACCATTGCATTATACTGGGTTGATTCTGATTCAGTTATTTATTGTTTCCCACAACACACTCACAGGACTAATAATATTTCACTCACATGGATGCTGACGAAACGACAAAGTTAGTCTACAAAATCACGAGTTTCTCGTACTCTCGGTTGAACATGTCTTTAAATGTGATAAACCTAACTTGCCATAGTCGAAAATCATTAAAGGCCGGCAACGCACTTGTGACTCCTCTGCTGTAGCGGGTGCCTATAGGCGGCGGTAATCGCTTACCATCAGGTGATCCGTTATCCGTCTGCTGATTTGGTACCTATCACATAAAGAAAAGTCTTCATAATTTTCATCATCATCAGCCGAAAGACGTCCACTGCTGAACAAAGGTCTCCCCCAAGTAATTCCGAAACAACCGGTCTTGTGCTGCCCGCATTGTGGCTTTACCCTTTACCAGGTTATGGTCTACCGAATGGGAAGCCTGTTTACTTGACATGTGACATGATGCCAAGGGCTTACTAATTGCGGAAAAAAGCTACGTCTTTCGGTGCGCGGTACTTGTCTTACCTGATGGTATAGCATCATCAGATGATGACGAAGATGGAAGCAGGCTTAGATTTCCCAACGCAATGGATTGGGAAGACGGCTCACGTTATCTATTTGATCCTGATATCTCCATGTCGGAACGTATTAAAGCTGTTAACTGTTAACATTGATTTTTGGCGGCAAGAGTTGTGTTAACTATCTAAGCAAACTTATACAACAACGCTGAAAGCGTTAAAAAACCGACTTCTATCGCGTAACGTTTATACGGGTCAAACTTAGAACCTCCTTTTTTTGAAGTCGGTTAAAATACTGAAACCTTCTCCTAAATGTAACAAACACTTTTCTGAAAACCGCATTAAAATCGGTTTAGCCAAACGCGAGATAATCGCAGACAAACATACATACATACAAACATACATACATACAGGTCAAACTGAGAACCTCCTTTTTTTGAAGTCTGTTAAAAATGTTCTATATCAGCAATCAAAGAGAATCCTAGAAAGAGCCCCTTCGGTCGTCCTCCTGATTTGAAACAACTGGACACAAACCATTTTTAAACGACTTCAAAAAAGGAGGTTCTCAGTTTGACCTGTATGTATGTATGTATGTTTGTCCACGATTATCTCGTGTTTGGCTGAACCGATTTTAATGCGGTTTTCATAAAAGTATTTGTTACATTTAGAAGGTTTTAGTATTTAAAAAAAAGGAGGTTCTCAGTTTGACCCGTATTTTACGCGATTGAAGTCGGTTTTTTAACGCTTTCAGCGTTGTCGATTATACTTGTCAAGAAGTCGGTTATATAAAAAAGACGTATATTAATTTGGACACAACCCCACAAAAGAAAACAGGAAATCTGAAACAAGTTCGCCATGAAAGAGGTTAAATTTTCCAAGAGGTACAGTCCTAGTCCAATGTTCAACGGTGAATGATAGCGCAGTGGGAAAATTGAGCACTTTGCGTAATTGCCCTCCGCATTTAAAGTGTATTTTTCGTAAAATTACCGGATAATTTCACGGAGATTTATAGTGTTGGGGTTGGGTGGGAGAGGATCTGATTCGTAACTTTGTTTTTCTATTTTCATATTTTAAAATTACATTTGTGACTCATAACTATCAATTATATTTTGGGTTACTCACACAATTCGTTTTAGCTAATCTTGTAACTTGCGAAGGCTAGCTAGATTAATTAGGAATATGCTCGGAAAACTTGTTGGTTTCATGATTTCAAGTTTCCAGAGCATCAGTAGTATCGGAGGTCGAGATCAAATCCTGGCCAATGTATATGAGATTCTCGAAACGGAACTACATTTATTTTAACGTGAGGAAACCTGCATATCTAATAACTCCATGTGTAAAAATAAAAGTGCTCGTGAAATGGGTGATGCTAAGAGCATTTGTGTGATCAGCAGATTTATTTGATCGGTTTTCGGGTTTAATTATAGCTATAATTATTATATTCTATAATTATTTTTATAATGTTTCCATAAAGCAGAGAATCCTAGTTTGAGGCCAGCCAGATAACCGTGTGTGATTTGTTCCAGATACTTATTATAATAATGGCAAATCATAGAAGAGAAACGATGGGTAAAAGTCCCAGCATGAACAGTGTCGCAAAATGTTTACTACGTCAGTCACATAAGAGCGTCGCTCGCTATACTCGTAATGAATGATTGCAGTGATCGGAGCTGAAATCGGCTTGGATTAATAACGTACATTGATTTGATGAAGACCCTAAAATATACTAAACTATTTTTTTTAATAAAAAAATTATAAGTCGTAATTTATGCAAATCACAACATTTCAAGGGAAATAACACGGGGGACCACAGGTCAAGTAGAGTTTTAGAGTGGTAAATTTTAATTGCACTAACCAGCATGCACCGAACTGCTCTCTGCAAATGTTAAGAGCAGCCCTGCCGCAAACAAGTTTAAACTGTATGCATGTAGGTATCTGTTTCTGTTTCTTTTACAAAGCTTGTAACCTAATGGTATGATAGATTTTAGCGCGATATTCATCAGATTATTTCTAACCGAATCTAAGCCAAATAAGATATATTTAAGTAGCCGGGTATTTAAATTTGTTATTTCAGCCAAGTCGTAAAATAAAAGTGATTTCATATGGTGAGCAGAGGACCCGTTATCGAGTTCTACACACTCTATACAGAGTGACTTTAAATTAGTTCTTGATACGAAAGGGTATGCATGTGCTCATGATAACAAACAACTTTCCCTAAGGAACCCATAGTGAAATCGCAAAAAAAATTTTGGAGTCTCCATACAAATTGAGCAAGTGACCGGCCAAATTAGTATGAAGAGTCCAAAAATTTTTTTGCGATTTGACTATGGGTTCCTTAGGGAAAGTTGTTTGTTATCATAAGCACATGCATACCCTTTCGTATCAAGAACTAATTTAATGTCACCCTATATAAGTATAATAAAAATAAGTCTGAACTGAATTGCATACATCGGCATAGCCAGACTGAATCTATCAAAAGGTTTGTATGATAATTTTATCTTCTCGCTCGATGGATTCGGAAACAATTCCCTGTCTGCAATCAGCTTTATTAAAGCCGAATGTCTGACCACGTTCGTTATTGTTTTAACCTGATTTCAAGTGGATTTTCCTCGTTAAAAAGATAGTTGTTACAATTTTTTAATTTAATCTAATAATGAAACTGTTTTAATAAAACCAAAAGTATTAAATTAAAATACTAAATAGTGAACTGTATGAAGCTATTGAAACGTGCAAGGTTACATTAAAATCGAAAGAAGTAAAACATTTTTTTTTTGATAAAAATTGAAGAACGGAGGAGTTTTGGAGAAAAAGACAGAATCAGATTTCAGTACGTAGATATGGTTCTTACATATCGATGGCCCAATTGCTTCATTACATTTTTATCAATGCTGCACTCCTTGCAGACAGGGAATAGGATTCAATCTTCTTCTTTTTTATTCCTCGAACCTAACAGATCTAGGCGGAAAAAATTCAAAAATATTCATTCGAATTTCGAAACAGAGTAAAAAGTAGCGACCCATTACGAGTTCCAAAGTTGCGACGTCTGAAACAACTGCACAGTGATTCGAACTATGACAGAAGCAGTCAAAGTTCAATTTGGATAAGCAGACAATGGATTTTTCGGTGGATTTGTGTTTGGTCCAAATAATAAGAGCTGTATCTAACCAGCGACTATTTATAAATATTTGATTTGCACTAAACAATGAAGGAAAAAAGTGTTCATTGACATCAAAGACTGGCTCGTGGTCATGTTGTATTTTTTTAAATATATGTGGGCAATTTAAATCTTTGTTTTATTGAAAATATAATAAAAATTATCGATGTCGGTACCACAAGGATTTTTTTCGAAGCATGATTAATCTTAACATTTTTGCGTAAAATAAAATCGATTTCAGTCCAGGTTTTCAAAATCGTAACACAGTACCTACAACAACATAGTGTATATATATTTTTTGTGTCTTAGAAACTCTTAAAGATTACGTGCTCACAAACTTTACACCCCTTAAATCTTGTATTTTTTAATACCTTATCCAGTGAAAATAATAAAGGACCTTTAGGATTTTTTTATCCTTTCTGTTATATTCCCTTATTTTTTGTCTCCTTGGTTTCAAGATGCAACTTTGTACTTCTTCTTATAAGTCGATGACAATGTAGATAATTAATTAATATTACAGTAGGGTATTTGACACTATCAAAATTAAATTGAAAAATATTATTCATTGAATAGCATTTGTCCTAGAATAGCGAAAAATATTACTCGACTGTTGTTTTTGTTCATTTTAAATTTTATATTCATTACAATCAGAAAATAAATCCGTCAGACTGACGCCACACGCCAGTATCACGAACAATTAAAAACAAAATGTAGTTTTTGGCAGTCACTCAAATGACTAGTAGTCAAATACCGTGTTCCGTAACTTAACCGCTCAATCGCCTAACCCAGACCACGCGACGAAAACCAGGGGGAGAACGAAGCTCGTAAATATGTCGGTTTTATAGTTGGCCCCTGCGCACTGGGCAGGGGTGGCGGTGCGGTGGCGAATCGTCTCGTGCCATAGACGGGTTTCTCTTTTTTTCTTTGCCTCTATGATTCGATTGTTATTTGTTAGGAGCTTATTTATTTTTTGTTTATTAATTTTCACTATACTGAGTACTGAGTGAAATTCTTGCGAAAAAGAATCTTTGTTACTTAAGTTGTTTAGTTTAATATTATTATTATTAATTCAATAGAAAATAAGAAGGCTGTTTTTTTTTGACGATTTATACTATACTATTTGGTTCTTATGCCTATTTCCTTAACAAGCAGCATTTTTTATAAGTTCAATAACAAATAATTACGAATCTCACAAATGCTCTCACAAACTAGATTTTATTTTTCGATCAAATTAAAATAAAAATTTAAAAATGACCTATGGATGGGTTTTATGTTTTAATTATGGTTTTTTTAATTATAAATGTTGAAAACTACATGTTTTGGAAAAGTCAATCTACATCTTACATCCCTATTTAAATAAGAACGTTTTTTTATAAACTGCATTCCAAACACAAAATCAATATTTTGAACCAATAATCAGCCATTAGAACCGCGTTTTTTGCATTAGTTAATTAGTTTTTGGCCACACGCTGAGCAGTGGGGCCATTGGGGTGGCTACCTGAGGGGATGCCATTTAAGATAAATTATACATTGCTATTGGGTTGCCAAATTAGTAGTTTCTAACTTTTTGTACATGTAATAAAGGCTGTTTAGTTTGTTTGATTAGGCTAGCTGTTTATAATTGATGTTTAATTTAAAATTGTACAAAAAGTTGCAGAAAATATTTTTAAAGTGGGATTCTATTCTGTTCAAACTGAGTATCTTGGTTTAGGCTTAAAGTTTTTCCATGTGTGTTTTTCTAGAATAACTATTTTTTTTGAAATAATTTATTTAGAAATGTCATATTAACCTTTGCTTGCACCTTACTTAGAGGTACTTCATAATTTAAATACATTTTTTTAAGGGCATAATCATAACTGCCGTGATTAATAATAATAATATCTGGGACAAATCACACACGGTCAACTGGCCCGAAACTAGGATTCCCTGTATCTTGGGAACCAGAGACTGATATACATATATATGTAAATACATACATATATAGATATAATACACCTATAGATTTTTTTTTATGGCACAGACACCCGCAACACCAGAGTCACAAGTGCGTTGCCGGCCTTTGATTTGGGAGTACGCTCTTTTCTTGAAGGTTTGAATGTCGTATCGGTCCGGAAATACCGCAGGCGACAATTCATTCCACAGTTTGGTTGTGCGAGGCAGAAAGTTCCTAGTGAAACGCACAGTTGTGGACTGCCAACCATCTATGTGATGGGGATGAATATGTTGTCGCATAGAACGATGGCGGAAAGAGGCGGCAGGGATCAATCCGAACAATTCCTCGGAGCACTCTCCATTGTACATTATTTTGCTTACAGTGTTGTATTTACATTGTTCCTTAACATACTAAATTCTTATAGTTCCAAGGATGAGGTACTTAAAAGTTAATTCGTTAAAGTATCAACTGTCTTCTTTCAAAGAATAGTATCTGTTTCATTTTAAACAATTAACTTTTTTGCACCTCGTACAGTTTTAGTTAAAAATATAATGTTTTTCTTTTTATCTACTTTAAAATACTTTTTTGTCCATCCACAGATATCTAAAATGCCTGCTCTTTAAAACATTTAGCTTCTTTCCTTCATAAAGTTCTCATATTAACTATAGATAGATAGATGATAGATATTAATTATATTTAGAAACTACTTAAACTAGAATAAATATAAATAGTTACCTAATTTAATTAATTATGGCTGGAGGATGAATAAAAATCAAATAATAAGAAACTGTGGCCATGAAATTGCAGGGCACTGACTCAGTAACTGGGGATGAGTCCACATCAATTATTGTACATAGTTAGCTTTATTTTCCATTGAAGAAATTAACACATATGCATAGCAGTACTGACATTTCAATATTTTTACTGAATCTATTTTATCAGAGATCCAAATAAGGATTTGCTATTTAGATGCTTGCAAGGAGATATTTATATAGGAATTTAAGATACACCTTAAAAACTCTTTGCAATAATAAAATATTGTTAACTGCATGAAGCTTTTTAATTATTTCATGCTGGATATTTAAGTATAATATTTATATTGCATGGGATAAGGCGGTATTGTTGAACAATAGTCAAACAAGAAACTTATATTGAAAAGGACAAGCAGCGGTCAGTGGCTAAGAGTCTAATAAGAATTAATAAAACATTAACTTCTATAACAGTTCTTAGTATTCACCTTCAAGTTAAAACGTTAGTATTCATACGGGCAATCATATTAAGAACATCAAACGCAAATGAAACTAAGGTCTTTTTGTTTAGCATTCAACGAACATCTTCACTGGAACATCAAAGGGCCGTCTTCCATGTAACGTCGAACAAATTATGCACAGAATGACCGTAAAACCTATAAATAGCCCAGGACTAAGATGCAACTTACCGGCCAAGAGGAACGCTAAGAAAAGGATTCCACGGATCGCACACATTGTAAATCACTGTGAGGTCTTCGCCTTAACGAAATTCGAATTATGAATATTTATGTCACATATTTAATTTAGTTTTTTATTCAATTAATCTCTGGAAGATACATTGCCAGGATTTTTGAAGCGCAAGTAGTAAACAAAACACACCGGCACACAGCGACGACGATCGCCAACGACAACTTGATTCCTATACATTACCGAACGAACTTCATGTCATGAGAAAAGAGCTTGAATGAGCTTTTTCAAAAGCCATTTTCACGGATGGCACACAAATACATTTTTACAGCACACAAATGCAAATTTGGCTAGACAGCTGCAAACTTCATGCCATATTTGACAGTTCGTTCATTGACACCAGACTAGTGCGTTCAAAATGTAGTTGTAACTTTTTCTCCTTTTCTAAGGAATCAGAAAAAACTCAGCCACTGACTAGAAGCAATGCAACGCAATGCTACATATTATCATATCACTAGATTACCAGTTTTATTTTCAGTTAAGTCAACAATAACTAATTTCAACAAGTTTCGTCTTTCTTACAAAAATACACATTACGGAAAACAAAGCTGCGCTGCAAAATAAACTTGCTAAACGCATTTTATGCTCTAGTTCTGCTACTCAACAATAGATGGCACACAAAACGCTTTTCGACAACAGACGGCTAAAAGGACAAGATTCACAATATTCTAAATTACTTTGACAAACTTTTATATTTGTTGCGAAACTGAGTTATTCTTCATTTTCAACTGGATTAACGTTTCTTCTTAGATCAAATATCAATTAGGTAGGTATATGTATAGGAATAAAACATCAAATAAAAAATATATAGGGTGAGTTTAAATTAGTTCTTGATACGAAAGGCTATGCATGTGCTCATAAAAACAAACAACTTTCCCTAAGGAACCCATAGCCAAATCGCAAAAAAAATTTTGGTCTCTTCATACAAATCGATCAGCCGAGCGGCCAAATTAGTATGAAGAGTCAAAAAATTTTTTTGCGATTTGACTAGGGTTATTTAGGGAAAGTTGTTTGTTATCATGAGCACATTCATAGCCTTTGGTATCAAGAACTAATTTAAAGTCACCTGTTATAAAGACCATAATTTTTAAACATTCTTTTTATTACCAAAATGATGTTTAGCGAATGTCTGAGCAACCAACAACGGAAATACTAAAGTGGCATCGGCATACAATTTCACTGGAGTTGCATTCGTCTTTATCTTGCCCCAGGATACGGCCTCATCTGGCCGAGCACCCGAATCACTCCCATCAAACTCGCTGGCCGTGTTCACATATACAGCGAAATCTGCTCCGTTCCTCATCAGGTTCGCATTACAAACATGATGCTTAATGACACCACCTCCTAAAATTATCATCCCTGTATTATTAGCTTTAACTGCCATAGTATTTAACCTTCGTAAATCAGAGAGAATATCTATAATAAGTCCCGGTCGTTTATATGAGTGGAAATACATCATATCTCCTAAAGAGCCATCTGTTAACGCTGGACTGAATATTGGGATATTGTTTCTCCATGCCCAGTAGCAAACTGAGGATTCATCATTGATTCTCTCACCCAATCGTGTTATAATTCTTGACGGTGACCAAACAGTATTATCCGACATCTGTTCATTTAGCATTTCGTCAAGCAATGGAGTTACCCACTCCTCAAAGCGGCAGTAATTATCATTTGGTACTAATAAGTTGCCAATTCTGTTAATACCGTGGGTACGTAACGTTTTCCCGTTTAAATGGAAGTCACCAACGTAGGTTGGGGCAAGGCATTTTATCAAGTCTTCCTCAACGCCCCCAGCTGTAGTCACAATGCAGTCAACAAGTTTATTCTTGACCAAAAACCGTATCGTGTCACGCAAACCTGAGGAGATCATGTTAGAAGTGAACCCCAAAAAGATTGTACAGTTGTATTTCTTCTTTATAAACACATCTTCTTCGTACGGGTCGCTGGTCTCCTCGGTCAAAGTGATGGAGCGACATTTTAGCATCTTATTGATTTCAGCGACGGCTTTGCCAAAGATGGTGGCCTGGAAGCCCGATCTCATATAACTTTCGAGTATTTTGTTGTAGTCCGTCCCATTTTCCCAGTCGTACCCAGCAACAATCGGAGTATCAGCTGGCAATTCCTGGCTTGGCACCAAAACAGCGTTCTTAGCCACATCGGGAGCCGTAGCAACGCCTTTTTCGAGTTTAGAAGTCAGATCCATGATTTTTTACACTGTATACTGGATTTAACATGCGTACATAATACAATTAGTAAAGAAAACCCTTTCACTTTTGTGGAAAACGCGGAAAGAAAACACGACACAGATTTTCCCATGCATGAAACTGTCAATGTCAAAGTCAGCTGCCGATGCCGATCTGTCAAATATTTTTTTTTATTGAGCTTTGGCATCCGAGAGAGCGAAGTTCTGTTTTTTGATGGTTTTTGTCTTTTTGTTTTGAGAGCGTGTTTGAAAACCAAGTGGAAACGAACAGCAAGCTGCTGCTGTGTGTGTAAGATTTATTTGTAAATACATCTTCTCGCTTACCATCTGGTTACCTCTTACTATCTACACTCTTTCGCAGTAAGTAGGTAGGTAGTCAACAATGGCGATAACAAACAAAACTACATGTTCAGTGATAGCTCTCCTTTTGAATTCAGGAAAGACCAAAGAGTAAAGTAATGTAAAGTATACCAAAAGGAAAGGCTATGAGTTTTGCGTCACATAAGAAGAAAACATCACATCGTGAGTGTAGTATTGTATTTGTTCAAGTATATAGGAAGCATGGATCTTCAACAAACACGAGATAAAATCAGTAATAGATATATTTATTTAAAATTTAAAAATAACCGACATTACACCACGACATCACAATCTGAAGTAAACCTATGACATTGACATTGCATATTCAACACCCCCTCTCAATGTCTTATGTCTTGCAAACCCTAACTAAACTGCTAACAACCCTAGCTAACATAACCGCTAGTGATAAAACTAAACACTTCTTAGATAAAACTAAACACTTATAAGACACAACTGCCTAAGTTTATAAAATACATCTTTGCTTTCTGATTTCGTAAACATATCAGCTATTTGGTTTTTTGAATCCAAATACTCAAGCTTTATAATATTTTTCAAAACCATGTCTCTAACATAATGATATTTAATATCAATGTGTTTAAGCCTTTTACATTCCATGGTTTTGGCAACCTGTATAGCTGATAAATTGTCTTCATAAACCACTACCAGTTCATTATAAACACATACTTTAAAATCAGAAATAATCTTTTTAAGCCAACAAATTTCCATCACAGCAGAACATAACGCCACATACTCTGCTTCAGTTGAAGATAATGCGATACAAATTTGTCTTCTAGATGCCCATATTACGTTACAACCGCTAACCATGAGGCAATAACCAGATGTTGACTTCCTTTGCTGGTCATCTCCCCCGCCCCAATTGGCATCAACATATCCTGACAAAGTTAACTTAGTATCTCCTGACTTCGTATATATCAGTTTACAATCAATACTACCTTTGACATATCTCAAAATCCTTTTTAAAGCTTTTAAAACATTTTCATTTCCATGACTCTGAAATCGACTTAGCAAACTGACAGAATAACATAAATCTGGCCTAGTTCCGTATGCAACATATAACAAACTGCCTATTATTTGCCTGCATAAGTTTTCTGTTTTAGGATCATCACTTTTCTTACTAAACTCTTCAAAATTAACGTTTCTCTCCATAGGAGTCGCCATTGGCTTACAATTTTCCATTTAAAATTTCTGTAAAATTCTATTTAAATATTTTTCCTGACACAACTCAGTTTTCCCATTTTCCTGTTTTACTTGGATACCTAAGTAGTGAGACAGTAAGCCCATGTCGGTCATCTCAAGTTTTTCCGCAAGTCGTCTTTTAAAGATTCAACTAACTTGGGACACGTTCCAAACAAACACATATCATCAACATATAGCAAAAGATATGTTTTATTCCCATCCCTAACTTTTGAATACAAGCAGTAATCATTTTTAGACCTCTCAAAACCCAACTTTGTCATTAACGAGTCAAATTTTTCATCCCAACACTTTGGACTTTTCTTCAAACCGTACAAAGACCTAGTTAATTTAACAATTTTCCCTCCACTTTCATTTGTACAACCATCAGGTAAAGTCATGTATACTTCATCTTTTATATCCCCGTATAGGAACGCTCCTTTGACATCCATTTGATATATAGGAAGTCCTAATTGTGTAGCCACTACCGTGAACACTCTAAAACTAGATAATCTTGCTACAGGGGCATAAACCTCACTACAGTCAAAGTCTTCTTGCTGTTCAAAACCTCTGATAACCAATCTCGCTTTGTAAGTTTCATTCTGCTGGCCTGCATTTTTAATTCGAAACACCCACTTGCTACTTATAGGTATTTTGCCTTCTGGGAGCTCGGCTGCTTCCCATGTATAATTCGCTTTCAACACTTGTAGCTCCTTTTCAACTGCTTCCGTCCATTTTCCGCTATCCGGTCGCATCATTGCTTGTTTATATGTCATCGGCTCGTTATTTAAAGCCATAAAGTTAAGCTCATAATCAATCAGCCATGCTGGCTGTTTTCGTTCTCTTTGTGGTCTTTCGCTATTTACGTCTCTGTCTTCAGTTCTTTCTGCCTCAACAATTGTCTCATTTATTTCCCTTTCCGAGCTTTCCTCGTCGGCAGTACTGTTTCCTGCAAAACTTACATCCACAAACTCTTCTTCTGTCTCATGTCCCCTATCTGATTCAGGCAATCTCTCTTCATCTTTTTCTTCATTTTGAAAACCCATTGGTAAAATAGTTATCCTAGGACCTACTTCGGAGTTTTCTCCTCGGCTTGTAGACATAAATTCGGAATCTGGTTGCAGACGATGCTTGCTCTTATTTGTCATGAAAACTATATCCCGTTTTTCACTCACTGTCCTTTTCTCTGGATAATAGATCCGATAGCCTTTCACTTCTTCTCCGTAGCCAACGAATACGCCTTTTTCCGCCTTCGCATCCCATTTAAGGCGTTTTTCTTTGGGAATATGTGCGTACACTTCCGTCCCAAACGTATTTTCTAGTGTTTTTATGTGAAATTCCTTTCCCGTCCACAAATTGAACGGTGTTTTTCCATCTACCTCACTTTTGCCTGTGCGATTTATCACAAACGCTGCGTGATTGATTGCTTCTGCCCACAACAACTTTCCCAAACCACTAGAACAGAGCAAAGACCTTCCAGCTTCAACGAGAGTCCTCATTTCTCTTTCCGCCTTCCCATTTTGTTGCGGTGTGTAGGGTACTGTGTGCTCGTGTCTTATCCCTTTCTTCTCAAGTATTTGGGCAACCTCCTTGTTCATATATTCCAGACCGTTATCGGTTCTTAACGTTTTAACTTTATGTCCAAGATTTTCAGCCAACATTAAAAACTTTTCCATATAGTGCGCTGTTTCCGATTTCTTTTTAAGGAAATATACAGTCCTGTATTTAGAAAAATCATCCTTGAAAAGAAGAAAATAACGGGCACCTCCAAGAGATTCTACCTCCATTGGGCCCGCTAAATCGCTGTGTATAAGCTCACCGACACGCGTCGTTTTCGTCTCGCTTTGAGGAAAAGGAAGTCGATGCATCTTTCCTCCTTGGCATGCAGTACATTTGTAATCTTTTTCATCTATGAATTTTGTACCGTTTTGATTCAACACCGTCCGGACATAACCTGTTCCTTGATGAACCAACCTTTCATGCCAAGTGGATAACGACTCCAATACAAAACAAATTTCATTATGTCTAAATTTCATTATATAGCATTTACCTATCATTTCCGCTACTGCGTAAATCTTGCCATCTTTCAGAATTTCAAGTTTTTCCTTTCCTGCAATTACAGTATAACCTGAAGATGTAATCTTACACATTGAAAATAAATTCATGTCCATACCAGGTAAATACAACACATCGTTTATTGAATATTCAACCCATTCCTTCCCATTAAAAGCAGTTACTATTATGTTACCCTTTCCTACTGCTGTAATGGTTCTACCGTCCCCTAACATTATTTGTTTGGGTTGTGCCAAATCTTCGTAAGACTTGAATAAATGTTTATGTCCCGACATGTGCTCACTGGCGCCGCTATCTACAATCCATGTTATTTCGTCACTGTAAAAAGTATCTGTTGAGAAAAGAGCTTTATTTAACTTACTTTTCCTATCAAACTTCATGAAGCGAAACCTACAATCTCTTTTGTAATGACCTGGCTTATTACAGTAAAAACACCTTACCTCTTTCTTACTATCATTTTGCCTTTTACTACTACTTGCCGCAAAGGCGACACCCTCATTATTGACATTCACATTCCTTTTAACAGCTCTTTCTTCTTCCACCAGCAAGCGAGCCACCAAATTGTCGACCGTCCGTTCCGCTTCTGCAGTCGATTCCCAGGCTGACAAGAAATGGTTATATTTCTCAGGCAGTGACATGAGGATCTTCGTCATGAAAAATTTATCCGGAATATCTTCTCCCATTTGTGCCATTCTACCACGCAAATCTTCCAACCTTGAAATAAACTCTGCCAGACTTTCTCCTGCTTTCAACTGCATTTGGTAAAACTGCTGCTGCACTATGTATAGAGAAGTAGTGCTTTTCATTTCATAAATACTGTTTAGTTTTTTCCAAATGTCATATGCTGTTTTGCACGTGACCAAATGTAGTAAGACTTTTTCCGAGACCTTCGTGACCAACAAACTTTGTGCCTTAGCGTCCTTTTCTTTCGGTTATCGGTTCTTAACGTTTTAACTTTATGGCCAAGATTTTCAGCCAACATTAAAAACTTTTCCATATAGTGCGCTGTTTCCGATTTCTTTTTAAGGAAATATACAGTCCTGTATTTAGAAAAATCATCCTTGAAAAGAAGAAAATAACGGGCACCTCCAAGAGATTCTACCTCCATTGGGCCCGCTAAATCGCTGTGTATAAGCTCACCGACACGCGTCGTTTTCGTCTCGCTTTGAGGAAAAGGAAGTCGATGCATCTTTCCTCCTTGGCATGCAGTACATTTGTAATCTTTTTCATCTATGAATTTTGTACCGTTTTGATTCAACACCGTCCGGACATAACCTGTTCCTTGATGAACCAACCTTTCATGCCAAGTGGATAACGACTCCAATACAAAACAAATTTCATTATGTCTAAATTTCATTATATAGCATTTACCTATCATTTCCGCTACTGCGTAAATCTTGCCATCTTTCAGAATTTCAAGTTTTTCCTTTCCTGCAATTACAGTATAACCTGAAGATGTAATCTTACACATTGAAAATAAATTCATGTCCATACCAGGTAAATACAACACATCGTTTATTGAATATTCAACCCATTCCTTCCCATTAAAAGCAGTTACTATTATGTTACCCTTTCCTACTGCTGTAATGGTTCTACCGTCCCCTAACATTATTTGTTTGGGTTGTGCCAAATCTTCGTAAGACTTGAATAAATGTTTATGTCCCGACATGTGCTCACTAGCGCCGCTATCTACAATCCATGTTATTTCGTCACTGTAAAAAGTATCTGTTGAGAAAAGAGCTTTATTTAACTTACTTTTCCTATCAAACTTCATGAGGCGAAACCTACAATCTCTTTTGTAATGACCTGGCTTATTACAGTAAAAACACCTTACCTCTTTCTTACTATCATTTTGCTTTTTACTACTACTTGCCGCAAAGGCGACACCCTCATTATTGACATTCACATTCCTTTTAACAGCTCTTTCTTCTTCCACCAGCAAGCGAGCCACCAAATTGTCGACCGTCCGTTCCGCTTCTGCAGTCGATTCCCAGGCTGACAAGAAATGGTTATATTTCTCAGGCAGTGACATGAGGATCTTCGTCATGAAAAATTTATCCGGAATATCTTCTCCCATTTGTGCCATTCTACCACGCAAATCTTCCAACCTTGAAATAAACTCTGCCAGACTTTCTCCTGCTTTCAACTGCATTTGGTAAAACTGCTGCTGCACTATGTGTAGAGAAGTAGTGCTTTTCATTTCATAAATACTGTTTAGTTTTTTCCAAATGTCATATGCTGTTTTGCACGTGACCAAATGTAGTAAGACTTTTTCCGAGACCTTCGTGAGCAACAAACTTTGTGCCTTAGCGTCCTTTTCTTTCCACTTAGCTACCTGTGCAGGTTCCAGCTTCGTGTAATCCTGCTGTTCTTCCACGACATCGTACACACCGAGACCCCGCAGCAGAACAGTTGTTTGGAATTTCCAAACACTCCAGTTTGTACCACCTTCCAATTTGACTCCTCCCGAAAGATGTTGTTCCATTTTTTTTTTCGTATTCCTTCCTGATTTTACACAATTATTCGTATTTTCCTTCCCAAATTGGTAATTTTTCTTGCGGCCCAAAAATAAAAAACTATCGTTTGGTATTTTTACCTTCCCAAATTTTGGTTATTATATTATTAATCCACTTTTTATCACTTTCCTATCGCTCTGCTACCATGTTCAAGTATATAGGAAGCATGGATCTTCAACAAACACGAGATAAAATCAGTAATAGATATATTTATTTAAAATTTAAAAATAACCGACATTACACCACGACATCACAATCTGAAGTAAACCTATGACATTGACATTGCATATTCAACAGTATTTTAGAAAATGCAAGCAACACCAGCAAGAAGCTGTCAGTGAATACCAGACAGGCAATGGCTACCGATTTGTAATATGGTACGGCTTAATAATATTGTTAAATTGGTTGGTTGCCGGGACTTGTACCGAGCACACGTCTGCTGAGTTATTTTTTTAATTATTTCCGTTTTAGAGTAGTCTCAACGTTATTTTTGTGATGGGAAAATAGCTGTGAAACCAATTCAGTGATAAGCGGTCATAAGATGAGGATTAACTCGGGAGACAGCTCCGTTTTCCGAGTTCCAGCAACAAACCACCACGTGGAGCGTCTTTAAGTGCCCATCACCCTTAGGGCCGCGTCTTTCACTTGACATTGGCGTTTCGCCATTTTTTTTTATTGAAGATTCTCCCATTTTTCACTTGACATTGGCAAAATCACGCTCGTTATGAGAAGTGGAATGCCAAATAGAAAAATAGAATAGAATATTGTTAAATTGATAATAAATAAGATTTGTGAGTTAACTATTGTCTATTGTTTTCTACGCTACATGGCGCAGTCGTGAACATTTTTATTCGGTGCAGTGAATACTTTCAGTGCAAAGAAGTTTCACGAATATCAAAATGGCAGCTAGTTGCTATTTACCGGAAAAACTGATTTTATCTGGAAATGTGGCAGAAAACTGGCGTGTATTCAAACAAGCCCTTGAAATTTATTTGATTGCAGCGGGTTTTGATAAAGCAGACGATAAAAGGAAACTAGCACTGTTATTAAACTTAGTAGGAGAGGAAGGTATCAAAATCTACAATAATTTTAACTTGCCGAAAGAAAAACAAACCTTTCAAATTGTACTTACTGAATTTGAAGAGTACTGTGAACCAAAAAAAATATTTTGTATAACAGATATGTATTTTATGAAAGGAAACAAAGGCCGGAGGAGTCAATTGATCACTTTCTAACAGATATAAGAAGACTGGCCAAGGATTGTGAATTTTCAAATGAATCTGAAGTATTAAGGGACAAACTTGTTCTGGGAACATCTGATATCATAACACAGAAAAAACTATTGATAGAAGGCGATATAGCATTAGATGATGTGGTGAAAAGATTGAGGATTGCAGAGTTGGATAAAAAACAAGTAGAAGATATTCAACAAAGAGAAGAAAAATGTGTAGATGCAGTTGTTGCAAAGAAAGAAAGATTGATTACTTGCAAGTGGTGTGGGCAGCAACATGTAGCCAAGATGGACAAGTGCCCTGCAAGAGGCAAAGAATGTTCAAAGTGCAAGAAACTAAATCACTTTGCAACGGTGTGTCGTACAAAAGTTGTACGAGCTGTGGAAAAGAATAACGAGGTGGAAATAGATAGTGAAGAAGAATTTTACTGCGGGTCGGTATCACATTCAAATATTGATAGTATAGATTATTGGAATCAGAAATTATTAGTTGGAAAAACTATTTATGTAAAGTTTAAGTTAGATACTGGCTCTGAGGTGAATTTGATTCCTTATCAAATATATGAAAGGCTTCTCAAAAGTAGGAAATAAAAAATGGACAAATGTAGGGTAAAACTGTATGCAAACAATAAATCTAGTATTAGGGTGCATGGTTCTGTAATGCTGGAAATAAGCCTGAAAACATGTTATGTTGACTTTATTGTCACTGAGTCTGACTTTCAACCTACACTAGGTAAAGATACTTGTATCTTATTGGGATTGTTAGAGAGGAAGCTAGTAGATAGCGTGAATGTAGATTCAAAAGAAAACGTTGAAAAGAATAAAATAATAAATAGATATTTGGATGTTTTTACAGGTACAGGGAGATTTCCTAAAGAACATGATATATTGGTAAAGCCTGGTTCAGAAGCAATATCAAAACCACCACATAGGGTGCCTATTAAATTAAAAGAGAAACTTAAGTTAGAGTTGGAACGCCTTTGTGAATTAGGGGTAATAAATAAACAAGATGAACCTACAGAGTGGATTAATAGGATAGTCATTGTAGAAAAAGATGAAAACAATATTCGAATTTGCCTAGATCCCAGACATTTAAATAAATGTATATTAAAAAAGTATTATCAAATTCCAACCATTAACGACTTGAAAACCAAGATTGCTAAGGCAAAGTTCTTTTCTGTGTTAGATCTAAAAGAATCATTTTGGCAGATTCGTCTTACTGAAAAAAGTAGGAAATTGTGTACATTTTCAACTGTGTTTGGCACTTATTCTTTTAATGTGTTACCTTTTGGTTTAGACATATCGGCTGAGGTATTTCAAGAAAATTGTGAGAAATGTTTCAATGATATAAATAATATATTTATTTATATCGATGATTTTTTGGTGTTTGGTGAAACAAAGCAAGAACATGATATCGCTTTGGAAAAAGTATTGTCTAGAGCTCGTGAACTTAATATTAAATTCAATCTTAAAAAATTTCAATATTTACCCAGCACAGTTAAATACTTTGGCCATGAAATTGTTGATGGTTGTTTAATGCCAGATAGCAATAAAATAAAAGCAATTTTGAATTATGACACACCAAATGACAAACAAAGTTTGCAAAGACTGTTGGGTATTGTAAATTACTTAAGAGAGTTTATCCCTAATTTATCAGAACTTACAAGTCCTTTAAGACAACTTTTAAAAAAGAATGTTAGCTTCCAATGGATTGAGAATATTCATTCTAAGTGTGTAAAGGATATTAAAAAAGTTATTGTTTGTCCACCAGTTCTGCGAAATTTTGATCCAAAGTTACCAATTGTAATACAAACAGATAGTATTGCAGAATAATCATCCAATTGCTTATGCATCTAAAAGTCTTAGTAAAACAGAATGTGAGTATGGTCAAATAGATAAAGAATTTTTTGCTGTGTTGTTTGCTTGTAGAAAATTTCATTATTATATATACGGCAGACAAATAACAGTTCAAACTGACCATCAGCCATTAGTAGCACTGATGAATAAAGAATTAAACGAGATAAATTCACAGAGGTTGCGTAAAATAAGGATTAAGTTAGCTATTTATGATCTTAAATTACAGTATATCAAGGGCTCACAAATGTTAATTGCTGATGCTATAAGTAGGGCATCCAGTAAGGCAAACGATGAATGTTTTGAGAAATCTTTAGATAGAGTTGTACATACTGTCAACGTAGACAATTATTTCTTAAATAAGATAAGGACAGAAACAGAAAAAGATCCTACTTTACAAAGTATAATAATGTTTTATAGAAATGGATGGCCAAACAAAGATAAAATTCCAGATCATGTAAAACCTTACTATAAATTTAAAAATGATATTTATGTGGAAACCTCAATAGTTTATTTAGATTATAAAATTGTAGTTCCAATGACATTGAGAAAAAATATTCTTGAGCAAGTTCATAGCTCACATTTTGGTATAACTAAAACTCAGGCTAGGGCAGCTTCACTATTTTACTGGCCTAATATAAAAGATGATGTGTTGGATTTAGTAGTTAGGTGCAGATTATGTGAAAAATATAGTACTAAGAAAGCTAAAGAACCAATGTTTATAGAGAAGGGACCATCTCTACCTTTTGAAAAAATTGGTTGTGATTTCCTCACATTTGCCAATGATAATTATTTAATAATAGCTGATTATTATTCCAAATGGTTTGAACTTATAAAAATGACCTCTATGACAGCCACATCTGTAATTAAAATTCTAAAAGTAATTTTTTCTACTCATGGTATTCCTAAGATATTAAGAGCTGATAATATGCCATTTAACTCCGTAGAATTTCATGCTTTTGCTAAAGAATGGGGATTTGAGATAAAAACTTCTCTAGCCCTTTATATCCCAAATCTAATGGATTTGTTGAGAGATATGTTGGTATTGCAAAAAATATGTTAAAAAAATGTCAAGACAAGAAATTGGACATACACAATTTGTTATTAGAATATAGAAACACTCCAGTGTTAGGCTCTTTATATTCACCTTCTCAACTGTTAATGAGTAGGTTGCTAAATCTATGTTACCCATACATGACAAATTATTGAAACCCAAAGTAGTTTTAGATTTTAAGGTCCAACAGGATAAGAAAGATTTTAGAAACAAGAGTTACTATGATAGAAATGCCAAAATGTATAATTATAATTTTCAAAAGGGGCAAGATATTGTATATTTGAAAGATAATAAGTGGTTGCCCGCCAAAGTGGTTGATTTTCATAGCTCGCCTAGGTCCCTGTTGATTAATGATGGGGAAAAAATATTGAGAAGAAATACATCATTTCTAAAACCTTCAGTGTCCATGGATAGAGTTGTTAATATTGATAATAATAATGAAAGCTCTGTAAAAAAGGTTAGTGGTGATATAAATGAAAGACAGTGCAATCTTAGGCCAAGGAGAGACATTGTGACTCCGGGTTATTTAAAAGATTTTGTTCTTTTTTGATGGGAAAGATGTAGTATTGTATTTTAGAAAATGCAAGCAACACCAGCAAGAAGCTGTCAGTGAATACCAGACAGGCAATGGCTACCGATTTGTAATATGGTACGGCTTAATAATATTGTTAAATTGATAATAAATAAGATTTGTGAGTTAACTATTGTCTATTGTTTTCTACGCTACAGTGAGGAAACTTGCTCGCATAAAATCTGCCTAATCAGGAATGATATGGAACGAAAATATAACTAAGCTGAACAGACACGCGGTTGGTTGCCGGGACTTTGTACCGAGCACACGTTTGTTGAGACAATTTTACAATTATTACTGTTTTAGAATAGTTTCAACATTATTTTTGTGATGGAGAAATAGCTGTGATCCCGATTCCGAGATAAGTGTTAATAAGAATAGGTTTAACTCGGGAGACAGCTCCATTTTCCGAGTTCCAGCAGCCAACCACCACGTGGAGCGCCTTTAAGTGCCCATCACCCTTTGAGCCGTGACTTTCACTTGACATTGGCATTTCGCCAATTTTTTATTGAAGATTTTCCTATCTTCACTGGACGTTGTCAAAATCACTCTTGATATGAGATGTGGTGTGGAATGCCAAATAGAAAAATAGAATAGAATAGAACAGACACACGTGAAACCGTACCCGTACGCCCGTACCTATTATGACCGTCCTTCATGGGATCGCAGCATTAATGTGAACTGACATTAATTAGAAGAGTTCTCATTCTCAGCAACAAGATGAGTTCCGTGGATCTTCAGGGGAACTAAAACACTAAAAAGCGTCGGTGGCTGGCTCCACAGTAGTGAGTTGGACTTCTTAACCATTTTTCTGTGTTATAAATTATTGTTAACTTATCTTATGGAAGAGCGGGACCTCCTGATACAAGTATTTTTATACTTAAAAGGAAGGTCCCATCCATGTTACTAAAATGTTAAAAAGTTGGTTAATGAAATAAACATTTTTGATTTATTTTTTTGATTTTTGATTTTGAAAGTTCCAGTGTTCTAATCCTGGCCAATGTACCAATGAGTATTTCTAAACTTACGAGGAGTGATCAAAAAGTAGTGAGAACGATATATATACTCCTTGGTAAGAAAAAAAATGAATACTGGCAGGCATAGCTCAGATATTTGTAATATTAATAAAGAAAAAGTTGTCGATTCTCTATTGTTTTTTTCTGAATGTAGTCATTTGTTTGCTTCGTGTCAGAACGTGTTCTCGAAAATGGAGAAAAACGAAGTGCGAGCCGTTATTAAATACCTCTGTTTAAAAAAGTTAACGACGCAAGAGATTCACTGCGATTTGGAGGCAACATTAGGAGAGTCTGCTCCGCCGTATTCCACTGTCGCAAGGTGGGCTTCTCAATTTCGAGTAGGGAGAACGAGCACGGAAGACGAACATCGTTGCGGCCACCCATCGACGTCAGTCACCCAAGAAAATGTTGTTAAAGTCGAGAAAATTGTATTGAGCGATCGAAGAGTTACCATCCGTTACTTAGTTCAAGAAACGGGCATTTCATATGGAAGTATTCAATCCATATTGAAACAATCTTGGAATATGAGAAAAGTCTCCGCAAGATGGGTGCCGAGAATGTTAACAGACAGTCAGAAACAAAATCGACTTGACATTTCGAAGACATTGTTGGACAAGTTTCAAGAAGATTCTGAAAACTTTTTGTCTCGTTTTGTAACAATGGACGAAACATGGGTCCATCATTTTTATCCCGAGACAAAACAGCAATCTTCACAATGGAAACGGCCATCATCACCGACCCCGAAGAAGTTTCGTGCCGTGGCATCGGCTGGTAAGGTTATGACCTCAATATTTTGGAACTCAGAAGGGATATTGTTGATTGATTACCTGTAGCGTGGAACCACTATTACAGGCCAATATTATGCAGCATTAATTCCCAAGTTGAGGAATACCACCAAAGAGAAAAGGAGAGGGAAACTTCGAAAGGGCGTGCTGTTTCATCTCGACAACGCACCCGCACACAGCTCGGCAGTTGCGATGGCTGCCATTCAACAAGCTGGCTTCGAATTGGTTGACCAATGACCACCCCCCTTATTCACCAGATCTGGCGCCTAGCGATTTTTATCTGTTCCCCAAATTGAAAGAATACTTAAGGGGAAAAAGGTACGAAGACGATAACGAGGTGATGGATACCGTGGAGAGCTTTTTGTAGGACCAAGACAAAACTTTTTTTTTTGAAAGGGATTGAAGCTTTGGAAAAGCGCTGGACTCGGTGTGTAGAGAGACTTGGAGACTATGTAGAAAAATAAATTATTAAGATATCAATAGTCATTATACTCTATCTCATTCTCACTACTTTTTGATCCCTCCTCGTACATACATTTTTATACCGATTGCTTTTAAGGCGAAGGAAAACATCGCGAGAAAACCTGCGCATCTTATTACTAGATTTACATGATAAAGGTAGCGTCAATATAAACGAGTTCGTGACCGCGGCTCCTGCAAGAGCCGCGAGTGATGCTAAGTGCAGCAACCGCACTCTATCTTCTGCAGTAGTATGGAAAAAATATGCCACTAGATAAGAAAAGGAACTAATAGTATTAATACTTATAATTAAAAAAGCGGCCAAGTGCGAGTCGGACTCGCCCATGAAGGGTTCCGTAGCAGCAAGTAACATAATATAAAAGTTTTTGTAGTTCGTTGTAACTTGAATGAAAGGTAAATTGCGGTTTACGATTTATGACGTATTAAAAAAAAAACTACTTACTAGATATCGTTCAAACCAATTTTCGGTGGAAGTTTGTATGGTAATATACATCATATATATTTTTTAGTTTTATCATTCTCTTATTTTAGAAGTTACGGGGGGGGGGGGACACATTTTACAACTTTGGAAGTGTCTCTCGCGCAAACTATTCAGTTTAGAAGAAAATGATATTAGAAACCTCAATATCATTTTTGAAGACCTATCCATAGATACCCCACACGTATGGGTTTGATGAAAAATTTTTTTTTGAGTTTCAGTTCTAAGTATGGGGAGCCCCCAAAATTTATTGTTTTTTTTCTATTTTTGTGTGAAAATCTTAATGCGGTTCACAAAATACATCTACTTACCAAGTTCCAACAGTATAGTTCTTATAGTTTCGGAAAAAAGTGGCTGTGACATACGGACAGACAGACAGACAGACAGACAGACAGACATGACGAATCCATAAGGGTTCCGTTTTTTGCCATTTGGCTACGGAACCCTAAAAATGAAAGTCACCAGGAAGTAAAGATAACTATCTCACTAACTAACATTAAGAAAAGCATGTGATCACGGCGGCGGCGCACCTAAGGGACTTGTTTCATTGCGCGGACGCACCAAAATCTAATTAATGCCAGTACCAGATCAATGTTGTGATGGCATTTGAAGGACGGACATACGCTTTCTCGCGTGGCGCTACGCTTGCATAACATGCGGTAATCCGATGGATCGAACTCGCCGCCAGACCCACTTGACTAATTAACCGATTTGCTCGCGATGGTTGTAGAGTTAAGAATATGTAGAGTGTTGTAGAGCTGAAAACCATTGAGATCTTATCCATTGGCCGTCACGGCACCGCTCCAGGTCATCGGCTTTCAAGGCATTTGCCGGCCAGTGGAAAAACTATTCATATGTATATTTTTTTTATGCTTCCCCGATTGTAAAATCACTCATTCGCGTAAATCATACATTTTGTAAAAAAAACAATATGTTCATATTAAAATGTGACCTTTTATTCACTCTTAAGAGTCAAATCGTACCTGAAGATGAATTACATAAATGGTAATAAATATAACAAAACTGTTGAGACCCGTTAACTGGGACTTATTATTTTGACTGGGACTTATTATTTTATTGGTAAAGCCGGGTTCAGAAGCAATATCAAAACCACCACATAGGGTGCCTATTAAATTAAAAGAGAAACTTAAGTTAGAGTTGGAACGCCTTTGTGAATTAGGGGTAATAAATAAACAAGATGAACCTACAGAGTGGATTAATAGGATAGTCATTGTAGAAAAAGATGAAAACAATATTCGAATTTGCCTAGATCCCAGACATTTAAATAAATGTATATTAAAAAAGTATTATCAAATTCCAACCATTAACGACTTGAAAACCAAGATTGCTAAGGCAAAGTTCTTTTCTGTGTTAGATCTAAAAGAATCATTTTGGCAGATTGGTCTTACTGAAAAAAGTAGGAAATTGTGTACATTTTCAACTGTGTTTGGCACTTATTCTTTTAATGTGTTACCTTTTGGTTTAGACATATCGGCTGAGGTATTTCAAGAAAATTGTGAGAAATGTTTCAATGATATAAATAAATATATTATTTATATCATTGAAACATTTCTCACAATTTTCTATTAATCAATATTCAATCTTATTTATCAATTTTCTTTTTTTTTTTTTTTATTTATATCGATGATTTTTTGGTGTTTGGTGAAACAAAGCAAGAACATGATATCGCTTTGGAAAAAGTATTGTCTAGAGCTCGTGAACTTAATATTAAATTCAATCTTAAAAAATTTCAATATTTACCCAGCACAGTTAAATACTTTGGCCATGAAATTGTTGATGGTTGTTTAATGCCAGATAGCAATAAAATAAAAGCAATTTTGAATTATGACACACCAAATGACAAACAAAGTTTGCAAAGACTGTTGGGTATTGTAAATTACTTAAGAGAGTTTATCCCTAATTTATCAGAACTTACAAGTCCTTTAAGACAACTTTTAAAAAAGAATGTTAGCTTCCAATGGATTGAGAATATTCATTCTAAGTGTGTAAAGGATATTAAAAAAGTTATTGTTTGTCCACCAGTTCTGCGAAATTTTGATCCAAAGTTACCAATTGTAATACAAACAGATAGTATTGCAGAATAATCATCCAATTGCTTATGCATCTAAAAGTCTTAGTAAAACAGAATGTGAGTATGGTCAAATAGATAAAGAATTTTTAGCTGTGTTGTTTGCTTGTAGAAAATTTCATTATTATATATACGGCAGACAAATAACAGTTCAAACTGACCATCAGCCATTAGTAGCACTGATGAATAAAGAATTAAACGAGATAAATTCACAGAGGTTGCGTAAAATAAGGATTAAGTTAGCTATTTATGATCTTAAATTACAGTATATCAAGGGCTCACAAATGTTAATTGCTGATGCTATATGTAGGGCATCCAGTAAGGCAAACGATGAATGTTTTGAGAAATCTTTAGATAGAGTTGTACATACTGTCAATGTAGACAATTATTTCTTAAATAAGATAAGGACAGAAACAGAAAAAGATCCTACTTTACAAAGTATAATAATGTTTTATAGAAATGGATGGCCAAACAAAGATAAAATTCCAGATCATGTAAAATCTTACTATAAATTTAAAAATGATATTTATGTGGAAACCTCAATAGTTTATTTAGATTATAAAATTGTAGTTCCAATGACATTGAGAAAAAATATTCTTGAGCAAGTTCATAGCTCACATTTTGGTATAACTAAAACTCAGGCTAGGGCAGCTTCACTATTTTACTGGCCTAATATAAAAGATGATGTGTTGGATTTAGTAGTTAGGTGCAGATTATGTGAAAAATATAGTGCTAAGAAAGCTAAAGAACCAATGTTTATAGAGAAGGGACCATCTCTACCTTTTGAAAAAATTGGTTGTGATTTCCTCACATTTGCCAATGATAATTATTTAATAATAGCTGATTATTATTCCAAATGGTTTGAACTTATAAAAATGACCTCTATGACAGCCACATCTGTAATTAAAATTCTAAAAGTAATTTTTTCTACTCATGGTATTCCTAAGATATTAAGAGCTGATAATATGCCATTTAACTCCGTAGAATTTCATGCTTTTGCTAAAGAATGGGGATTTGAGATAAAAACTTCTAGCCCTTTATATCCCAAATCTAATGGATTTGTTGAGAGATATGTTGGTATTGCAAAAAATATGTTAAAAAAATGTCAAGACAAGAAATTGGACATACACAATTTGTTATTAGAATATAGAAACACTCCAGTGTTAGGCTCTTTATATTCACCTTCTCAACTGTTAATGAGTAGGTTGCTAAATCTATGTTACCCATACATGACAAATTATTGAAACCCAAAGTAGTTTTAGATTTTAAGGTCCAACAGGATAAGAAAGATTTTAGAAACAAGAGTTACTATGATAGAAATGCCAAAATGTATAATTATAATTTTCAAAAGGGGCAAGATATTGTATATTTGAAAGATAATAAGTGGTTGCCCGCCAAAGTGGTTGATTTTCATAGCTCGCCTAGGTCCCTGTTGATTAATGATGGGGAAAAAATATTGAGAAGAAATACATCATTTCTAAAACCTTCAGTGTCCATGGATAGAGTTGTTAATATTGATAATAATAATGAAAGCTCTGTAAAAAAGGTTAGTGGTGATATAAATGAAAGACAGTGCAATCTTAGGCCAAGGAGAGACATTGTGACTCCGGGTTATTTAAAAGATTTTGTTCTTTTTTGATGGGAAAGATGTAGTATTGTATTTTAGAAAATGCAAGCAACACCAGCAAGAAGCTGTCAGTGAATACCAGACAGGCAATGGCTACCGATTTGTAATATGGTACGGCTTAATAATATTGTTAAATTGATAATAAATAAGATTTGTGAGTTAACTATTGTCTATTGTTTTCTACGCTACAGTGAGGAAGCTTGCTCGCATAAAATCTGCCTAATCAGGAATGATATGGAACGAAAATATAACTAAGCTGAACAGACACGCGGTTGGTTGCCGGGACTTTGTACCGAGCACACGTTTGTTGAGACAATTTTACAATTATTACTGTTTTAGAATAGTTTCAATATTATTTTTGTGATGGAGAAATAGCTGTGATCCCGATTCCGAGATAAGTGTTAATAAGAATAGGTTTAACTCGGGAGACAGCTCCATTTTCCGAGTTCCAGCAGCCAACCACCACGTGGAGCGCCTTTAAGTGCCCATCACCCTTTGAGCCGTGACTTTCACTTGACATTGGCATTTCGCCAATTTTTTATTGAAGATTTTCCTATCTTCACTGGACGTTGGCAAAATCACTCTTGATATGAGATGTGGTGTGGAATGCCAAATAGAAAAATAGAATAGAATAGAACAGACACACGTGAAACCGTACCCGTACGCCCGTACCTATTATGACCGTCCTTCATGGGATCGCAGCATTAATGTGAACTGACATTAATTAGAAGAGTTCTCATTCTCAGCAACAAGATGAGTTCCGTGGATCTTCAGGGGAACTAAAACACTAAAAAGCGTCGGTGGCTGGCTCCACAGTAGTGAGTTGGACTTCTTAACCATTTTTCTGTGTTATAAATTATTGTTAACTTATCTTATGGAAGAGCGGGACCTCCTGATACAAGTATTTTTATACTTAAAAGGAAGGTCCCATCCATGTTACTAAAATGTTAAAAAGTTGGTTAATGAAATAAACATTTTTGATTTATTTTTTTGATTTTTGATTTTGAAAGTTCCAGTGTTCTAATCCTGGCCAATGTACCAATGAGTATTTCTAAACTTACGAGGAGTGATCAAAAAGTAGTGAGAACGATATATATACTCCTTGGTAAGAAAAAAAATGAATACTGGCAGGCATAGCTCAGATATTTGTAATATTAATAAAGAAAAAGTTGTCGATTCTCTATTGTTTTTTTCTGAATGTAGTCATTTGTTTGCTTCGTGTCAGAACGTGTTCTCGAAAATGGAGAAAAACGAAGTGCGAGCCGTTATTAAATACCTCTGTTTAAAAAAGTTAACGACGCAAGAGATTCACTGCGATTTGGAGGCAACATTAGGAGAGTCTGCTCCGCCGTATTCCACTGTCGCAAGGTGGGCTTCTCAATTTCGAGTAGGGAGAACGAGCACGGAAGACGAACATCGTTGCGGCCACCCATCGACGTCAGTCACCCAAGAAAATGTTGTTAAAGTCGAGAAAATTGTATTGAGCGATCGAAGAGTTACCATCCGTTACTTAGTTCAAGAAACGGGCATTTCATATGGAAGTATTCAATCCATATTGAAACAATCTTGGAATATGAGAAAAGTCTCCGCAAGATGGGTGCCGAGAATGTTAACAGACAGTCAGAAACAAAATCGACTTGACATTTCGAAGACATTGTTGGACAAGTTTCAAGAAGATTCTGAAAACTTTTTGTCTCGTTTTGTAACAATGGACGAAACATGAGTCCATCATTTTTATCCCGAGACAAAACAGCAATCTTCACAATGGAAACGGCCATCATCACCGACCCCGAAGAAGTTTCGTGCCGTGGCATCGGCTGGTAAGGTTATGGCCTCAATATTTTGGAACTCAGAAGGGATATTGTTGATTGATTACCTGTAGCGTGGAACCACTATTACAGGCCAATATTATGCAGCATTAATTCCCAAGTTGAGGAATACCACCAAAGAGAAAAGGAGAGGGAAACTTCGAAAGGGCGTGCTGTTTCATCTCGACAACGCACCCGCACACAGCTCGGCAGTTGCGATGGCTGCCATTCAACAAGCTGGCTTCGAATTGGTTGACCAATGACCACCCCCCTTATTCACCAGATCTGGCGCCTAGCGATTTTTATCTGTTCCCCAAATTGAAAGAATACTTAAGGGGAAAAAGGTACGAAGACGATAACGAGGTGATGGATACCGTGGAGAGCTTTTTGTAGGACCAAGACAAAACTTTTTTTTTTGAAAGGGATTGAAGCTTTGGAAAAGCGCTGGACTCGGTGTGTAGAGAGACTTGGAGACTATGTAGAAAAATAAATTATTAAGATATCAATAGTCATTATACTCTATCTCATTCTCACTACTTTTTGATCCCTCCTCGTACATACATTTTTATACCGATTGCTTTTAAGGCGAAGGAAAACATCGCGAGAAAACCTGCGCATCTTATTACTAGATTTACATGATAAAGGTAGCGTCAATATAAACGAGTTCGTGACCGCGGCTCCTGCAAGAACCGCTCAGTTTAGAAGAAAATGATATTAGAAACCTCAATATCATTTTTGAAGACCTATCCATAGATACCCCACACGTATGGGTTTGATGAAAAATTTTTTTTTGAGTTTCAGTTCTAAGTATGGGGAGCCCCCAAAATTTATTGTTTTTTTTCTATTTTTGTGTGAAAATCTTAATGCGGTTCACAAAATACATCTACTTACCAAGTTCCAACAGTATAGTTCTTATAGTTTCGGAAAAAAGTGGCTGTGACATACGGACAGACAGACAGACAGACAGACAGACAGACAGACAGACATGACGAATCCATAAGGGTTCCGTTTTTTGCCATTTGGCTACGGAACCCTAAAAATGAAAGTCACCAGGAAGTAAAGATAACTATCTCACTAACTAACATTAAGAAAAGCATGTGATCACGGCGGCGGCGCACCTAAGGGACTTGTTTCATTGCGCGGACGCACCAAAATCTAATTAATGCCAGTACCAGATCAATGTTGTGATGGCATTTGAAGGACGGACATACGCTTTCTCGCGTGGCGCTACGCTTGCATAACATGCGGTAATCCGATGGATCGAACTCGCCGCCAGACCCACTTGACTAATTAACCGATTTGCTCGCGATGGTTGTAGAGTTAAGAATATGTAGAGTGTTGTAGAGCTGAAAACCATTGAGATCTTATCCATTGGCCGTCACGGCACCGCTCCAGGTCATCGGCTTTCAAGGCATTTGCCGGCCAGTGGAAAAACTATTCATATGTATATTCTTTTTTATGCTTCCCCGATTGTAAAATCACTCATTCGCGTAAATCATACATTTTGTAAAAAAAACAATATGTTCATATTAAAATGTGACCTTTTATTCACTCTTAAGAGTCAAATCGTACCTGAAGATGAATTACATAAATGGTAATAAATATAACAAAACTGTTGAGACCCGTTAACTGGGACTTATTATTTTGTCGTTAAGTTACAAATTAAGAATGTAAGCCCAATAAAATAAGTAGGTAGTAAACCATTTTATAACCATGCATTGCACGCGAATCCACGTGATACCGTCACCCTACATACATATATTGTCCGCTCTAAACCTTTTAAATCTCTTTCCAATGTCGATCGCCGGCGCAGGTACCTCCTTCGCTCAAAAAGATAAATAAAATAAATCGCTCCACTTACTTTCGCCGGCGGGTTCGCCTGCCTCCGCCTTCGATGCATTCGCTAATAACATGTCTAGCTGAACGCTACATACTGCGGTTAGTCAGATATAGGATGCGATTTTGGTCAACTGTTACCACTGCGAGAGTTTGCGAAGAAGACTCATAAAACTTACTTAAAACATTATAATAGAAGGGTTATTTCTATAGGTATTCCTAATGCGGCTCCTACTTATTCGATACAGTTTTTTTATATACTTTTCTTTGTATAAGTACTACATTTCTTTTCTAAAATGTAAATATATTCCTGGAATCGTACATAAATAGATTACTCTTTTTGACGATGTCATTTAGCTCATTTACGTACAAAATATTCTCCTAATTAATAAAAAGTAAAAAATATATACTGAGTCTCACCCTGTATATGAGTTAGTGTAGCGGTTAAATTCGTGAATAATTCTAGGTTATTTGTCTTTGAGCGGACAATTTTGACTGGTTACGTGGCGTTTTATAATATTCACTATGCAACCAAAAATGTGTTAAATAATAAAGGTGGTCTTAGAATACTAAGTCTAGTGTTTGTATCACAGGTGATAGACATATTTAACTAAGAAACCTATACCCAAGTGAGAGTTATGTGATGATTAAAATGATTGCTGAAATACCTAATCGTAACTAAAACTTGACTTTTGACATAAATACAGGGTTACAGGAAAAGTCGTACTGAATATTAAAGGACGTTATTATTCAGGCGTAAAAGTTTTTAAAACGATTTGCAGAATAAGTTTCATACATTTTTTTTAAAACAGAGAGCTTCAAATTTAAAAACTCTCATTGAAAATTATTTAATTCTAACCGTTGTCAATCAGTATTTTTAAGCTGTTAGTAGTAGGTTCAGTTTTGGTTAATCATTTTTATTAATTGACATGCTTTCTAACTAGTTACATAAATAAAACGTACCCCAGAAGCACTAATCCCAAAAAAATCGACAAAAAAGCCAAAAAAGTTCTATATCTCCATAACGGTTAAGTTTCGGACACCATATTATAGAATCAAATCCATCAGAAATGACCTGAATAATAACGTCCTTTAATATTCAGTACGACTTTTCCTGTAACCCTGTATATTAGAACAAATATTAAAAGAATAGTAAACTCTACGAAATATTGTTATTTGTCCTAAAAAAAAAGTTATTGATTAATTAATAGCTACAATAGTAGTTAATTTATAGTATTTTTGAAGTTCATTTGCTTACTATCTTGTGCTAACTTCTGTAATGTTGCTGTTTTTTACCCTCAATTGGTAAACCCTTGACATTATCTCACCTGATAGTAAGTGATGAATAAACTTTTTTCTTTCTTTCTAATTACATTGTAATATTTCTATTAATAAAACTATTTTTTTTTTCGATTCGTGGCGGACCGCGGTAGGAAAGGATTTTAGTATAGAATTATCAGCTGTCACATTAATCACTAGTTTTGAAAACTCCATTTTCTTCTAGCCAGACTTGTGTCAATGTGTAATCTCCTCGACTTTGCTCAATAAATAGAGCCTAATCTTCCACGTTTGGCCAAAGTGTGCCCTGGGTCTGCCACGGGATCTAGAATGGATCTAGAGCTTAAAAAATATTACCATGACCACAGATTAGATAATACTTACACTTAAATTTATTTTAATTATTTTTAATCTAAATTTAAGTGTCACTTTTATACTTTTTACTATGGGACCTGCAATAATATGATTTCATTTTATTTTATTTATTTATTATTTAATAATTAAACCATCAGGCACGAATTTCTTGCAACTTACAATTCATAACTACTTATTTTAGGTTCCTTTTTAGGCAATGTCGAAGCAAGAACAATGATGACCCCTTTCAAACAATCAGAAGTTCGAAACGCGGTTTGAACCGGTTACTTAATCCAGTTTAATTAAACTTCTATTTACTATAGGTAGTAAAATTACGTAAATAAGCCGATTTCCCACGGCGAATAGTATGTAAATTGTAAATATGTACATATATTCAAATATATTGCATAAGATAAAGAGGTAGGTACATATACTAAGATGCAACCAAATTTAGAATCGATAGCATTTACATAATGACTGATTTTAGTAGCTATTTTTAGTCACCGTGTGATTTATGAATAACTGAGAAAGGCAGTTAAATATTGTGGAGGAAATATCAAGTTACCTTGGCAATTTGCATCAATCTCGTCAAATGATGATATTGGTGGTAAGTAATTCATCAATTGTGGAAAAACTATATAACGCCAAAAATTTTAA
Source organism: Coleophora deauratella (assembly GCA_958295455.1). Classification (NCBI taxonomy): domain Eukaryota; kingdom Metazoa; phylum Arthropoda; class Insecta; order Lepidoptera; family Coleophoridae; genus Coleophora; species Coleophora deauratella. The sequence continues at coordinate 6,227,043 of OY282412.1, forward strand.
GTTTTACTAACAGCGTTTATGATTCTGTCGAATATGTTTTTTTTAATATTATGTATTATTAAAAATACTGAATGAATTTTTAGTTTTAATTTGGCATAGAGCTATAGAATCGTAGGATACTTTTATACCGGAAATAAAATGTAGTTCCCGAGGAAATTTTAATAAAAACATTTATTATGTCCTTGCGAACAAATAAAACCACATATCCGTCAAAAAATTAAAATCGCCCCGAACAAAATCTAGTGCCGCTAAAGTTGCACCATGTATAGGGTGCGCTAATGCCTCAAGGTACTTAGCTTACTTCGTTAAGGTAAGCCAGATCGAGTACCTCCAATTATATGGAAATCGGTTGAAACTGAGAAGATAGGTAGACGATGGCCGCCACTTTCCCTGCCACATGATATGATACGACTTAATTACAGTCTAAGGGAAAGGTACATCTAAATTTACACCAGTAGTTAAATCTGTGCTCGGCCTACGCAGCTAACTATCTCAGTATCAAACTTTACGTATACGGAAACCGCCGATCGGAAAATCAATTATCAACCGATAAATGTACTTACATACTCACAAATTTTAGAAACAAATTAAAAGCTAGATAATTCTATTTTTCATTGTGCGAACTGGTAACTGTTGTTAACTCTTCGCCATCTTTTGCGTTTTGAAAGAAAGGGTTTCTTTCTTGAGTGGACTGCCAAAATTTTTGAAAAGGTTATGTAGAAAAATGCCTAAATACCTAGTCTAAGAAGCAGAATGTTTAACATTTAAAGAAGAACAAACAAAAATAGTTATTATACCTATAATTCATACCAATAAAAAAAAGCAAAACTTAGTATGCATATGCAACTGACATTGACATGTGTCAATTCCATAGTAGTTTTTGCTTTTTTAAATTGGAATGAACTATACTTATGAAATAGTTTTGCTAATCTTTCAATGTTATTATTATTATTTGGTTATTATTATTTGGGATTGATTGTTCCATCTACTTCGGGCCCATTCCTTACATATCTGTAAATGGTGTCGATTCGGTTTTCATTTGACAGGATTTAACTCAATTTAACTAATCTGTCTTTTTCTTTTTATATCGAAAAGACAAGGACAGGACGCTTAAACACACAATCACACCGAAATATCGAATCGACACCACTATCAGCTGGTGTGGGAAAAGCTCCCAAATTAACAATTAAAAACACATAAATATATTTTTTAAACTTTAAACTTTTGTAAACTTAACCATGTTACAATTTATGTTTCTTGCGTGGTCGCGTCGATAATATAGGTTTAATCATTATAAAAACATGGCCATAAACAGCATGAGTTTGATTAGTAGCATTTATATTAACCGTTTTAGTGCTTCGTCAAACCTTCATAAGTATTGCGTTGACTACAACCGCTTGACCCTTATGTTTGGATATGACTTAATGTCCGAGATGGAGTGAATGTACTCCGTGGATGGACAGTACTGAGGATACTGGAAACTTTAGGGTTCGAACTCAGTACCGTTTCAGTCTTCTCTGTTTTATCGTGTGGCACAATTTCGATAACTATATCCATGGAATGGCGACTGCCATCTGCGATCATGTGTAGGACATTTAGATTTACACCTATGAACGAAAGTAACGCGACCTTCGTACGAGTACATCTGGTAATCTGAAGTGCAGATTTTCCCATAAAGATTTTCTTCAGAGTTTAAAGCAATCTCATCTCTATAAATAGGTATATGTAAATAATGTACATACCTACATTTAGACAAACTTATCAGCCAATGTACCAATAAGTTTATAAGATAAGACAAAAACTTAATTAGCTACCTACATCACTTTGTTTAATATAGAGATAATATGAATCTAATAAAAATACCTATGTTTTTATAAGTTTATCGAAATAATAATAATAATATCTGGGACAAATCACACACGGTCATCTGGCCCCAAACTAGGATTCCCTGTATCTTGGGAACCAGAGACTGATATACATACACATATACTTTTAAATACATAAATATATAGATATAATACACCCAGACTCAGAGCAAACAATTCTGCTCATCACAGAAAAGTTTGCCCTGTGTGGGGATCGAGCCCACGACTCTCGGATAAGAGGTCAGGATCGCTCGAAATCGAAACTTATTCCTGGCATTTGACCCCGGATCTCTGGTTAACAGGTTATCTACTACTGCAGAGTCGCTGAAGCTTTTTTGGATAGGAAGAACATAATCCACCGTTCATCGTCTCTTCATCATCATTTACGATCAGCTGTGACGTATGCAGTTCTACTACAATAAACCCCATTCACTCTCACGTTGCAAATCCGGCTAAATTCCATCGTAACAACCGACTCTATTAACCTCTAAAATATCGTACGTACCCACACTAGTTTTACGTAACATTCTAAGTACCTAGTACCTAAAACTTCACTGAAACTAAAAGAAATTAGTCTAGTTTGTGACATGTGTCTGATATCTTGTAAACAAGTACAAAGTTAGTTACATTTACTCTCTCCTCCCACTTTTCGGGAAACGGAATCGAACCCGCGTACCTTTCGCGTGCAGTCGCGACTCGCAAGCGCATCGTCCGCGTCGCACGCGCGTAATATATTATGTTCGCGAATTAGAAAAAAAAAACCATTTTAGTAAGGCAGGATTGAAAACTTTGTTGTTTCTGTGTTTTTAGATTTTTTTATCGATAGATTAGTGTTGTGTTTTATATCTGGAATATTTGTGAGTATTGCTTTATATTTTTTTTAAGTATACGTACAAACTAGTTAGTCGTTTAATTAGATATTAACAATTTAAAATAAACAAGGTAAACGCATTTTTTTTAATACGCTGTAATGTAATTTGAACCCGCGATCTTTCCTAATATCAGGCGAGTCAGCTAGCGCTGTGCTCAATCGTCTTATTTTAAAAAAAGCGGCCAAGTGCGAGTCTGACTCATCCATGAAGGGTTCCGTAGCAGCAAGTAACATAATATAAAAGTTCTTGTAGTTCGTTGTAGGTAAATTGCGGTTTACGATTTATGACGTATTAAAAAAAACTTCAATTTTCGGTGGAAATTTGCATGGTAATACATCATATATATTTTTTAGTTTTATAATTTTCTTATCTTAGAAATTACGGGGGGGGGGGGGGGGGGGCACACATTTTACCACTTTGGAAGTGTCTCTCGCGCAAACTATTCAGTTTAGAATAAAATGATATTAGAAACCTCAATATCATTTTTGAAGACCTATCCATAAATACTCCACACGTATGGGTTTGATGAAAAAAAAAATTTGAGTTGCAGTTCTAAGTATGGGGAACCCCCAAAATTTACTGTTTTTTTTCTATTTTTGTATGAAAATCTTAATGCGGTTCACAAAATACATCTACTTACCAAGTTTCAACAGTAGTTCTTATAGTTTCGGAAAAAAGTGGCTGTGACATACGGACGGACAGACAGACAGACAGACATGACGAATCCATAAGGGTTCCGTTTTTTGCCATTTGGCTACGGAACCCTAAAAACCGCTCTAAGTTCCGATACGTTGCAGTGAATCTCTTGGAAACTTCGACATTTATTTAACCAAATTTTAGTACCCGGGTCTTTTTATTAATATTATCGCTTGTTGGACTGGTGATACGTTCATATTTTGTTCTAGCTATGTAAACAATAATAAAAATAAAAAAGTCCATAACCCAGTAACGAGACTGTTATAATTGCAAGGAGATAGTAATGGTATCTTATTGCTGTGGTAGTCGGTGAACCCGATTTTTACCCTTGCAATACCCATTCTAATAAACAGAGTTAGAGTTTGGCAAATGAAAGCGTCACCTGAGAAAACGGTGTAAATTGAAAAAAATCTTCATGTGGTATCACCAACTATAATAGGAAAAAATAGAGCCATTTGCCAAGCTCTAGAGCCATACTGCGAAGTAATTTATATAATTAATAAATTACTTCGCAGTATGGCTCTAGAGCTTGGCTCTAGAGCTTGGCTCTAGAGCTTGGCTCTAGAGCTTGGCTCTAGAGCTTGGCTCTAGGCTCAATAATATCTTCACGTCCAAAATACCGCAGTCTATGACCAGTGTGTGTTGCCAGTGATATAGATCCATATGGATCCGAGACATGGTCGCTTACTATGGGCCTCATAGGAAGGCTCAAAGTCACCCAAAGGGCGATGGAACTGGACTTTGATCACGTAGGGAAACACCAAGCATAGGGTGTTTCCCTACGTAATCGAATCAGAAATGAGGAGATGCGTAGGAGAATTAAAGTCACCGATATAGCTCTCAGAATCGCTAGACTTAAGCGGCAGTGGGCAGGGCACATAGCTCGTAGAACAGATGGCCGTTGGAGCAGTAAAGTTCTCGAGTGGCGACCGCGCACCGGAAGGCGCAGTGTGGGTAGGCCTCCGATTCGGTGGGCCGACGACCTGATGAAAGTTGCGGGAAGCCGCGGGATGCGAGCCGCACAGGACCGGTCGGTGTGGAAATCCTTGGGGGAGGCCTATGTCCAGCAGTGGACGTCTTTCAGCTGAGGATGATAGCGCCATAATGCTTCGTAAAACTTGACAACACAAAGTCAATTCGTAAACATATGTAATATTCAAGTTCATACTATACAGTATACTTATAAATTCTTTCAAATAAGAGATCTGTTGTAAAAGGGAAATTATTCATATTATTGTATAATAACTAATTATGTCGCCTTTATAGTTTTAAATACGTTCACTTATATCGTATGCTAGCGATAAATTGCATGTGAGACCCATTTTCACCATTACTGAACCGACGATTAAACAATTACGTTACGTGGACAATGGCGGTTAATGGCACAAAGAAATATCACTCGCACATGCCTTCACAGAGAGTTTATACAAAATTCGATTAGTGTGGATATGGAGGTCTCTCTTGGCCTTGTTAATATTTTTCCCTTTGAGGTACGGAACCCTAAAACATTGATTTAAATTACCTATACAGGGTGTTAAAAAAGTGCATGTGAAATTTTAAGAGGTTACTTTGAATCAAGTATAGTATAGAATACAGGAAAAATATTTAAAAAATCCGATCTACAATTATTTTTTTTCAGTTTCCCATATTAAATCTGAATAAGTAGTCAATTAAGAATTTGTATGGGAAACTAAAAAAAATGTAGAGCGTATTTTAAAAAAAATCCTGTATTCTATACTTGATTCTGAATAACCCCTTCAAATTTCAAAACATCCTATATACTTATCTGTGATTATATTTTAATTATTACCTGGTCAATAAACTGCACTTTACTATCAAAGTCATAATAATATGTATTTATGTGTTCACGTTCTCTCCGTCATAAAAATCACAGTTTAATACGAAATATAGAACTGGAGCTACAATAAGCATGTTTTATAAATTGTTTTATATGTACAGAAAAAAAAACTATAATTTAGACAAAATAGAATTACATAAAAAACCATATCTACCCCCACTGCTGGAGTACTCTTCCTCGGACAGGTTAATGAGATCATGCGGGCCTCAAATCTGAGTCGGAGGTTGTGGGGCTAGTGGCCATCAAAATAATCGTTAACATAAAAAAAAAACATATTTTTCTTATTTTTGAACTGAGCTTTTCAACAATTTTCTCCACTTTGCCTGATCTTGGGCGTTGTAAGCTCTTCTAAGTCCTAAAAGATCGTTATTTTCTTTTCCATATTTTGGATTATTTGGATAGGTTTAGATCACATACCATAGTAACTCATTACCCGATTGCACGCATTTTATTAACCAACTTCAAAAAAGGAGGAGGTACTCAATTCGACTGTTTTTTTTTGTATGTATGTTACGCGATTACTCCGTCAATTATGAATCAATTTTGATGATTCTTTTTTTGTTTGGTAGGTAATACTTCAGAGATGGTTCCATAAAATTTTTATCTCAATTGATTTAGCGCTTTTTGAAAAAATAAACAAAAACAAAAAACATAGCAAAATTGTAGTTGTTACGATTGAAGTCGGTTTTGTAACGTGTTTAGCGTTGTCGATTATTTAAGTAGATCCGACTGAACTCAAAACCGCAAGGTAAGGTTTTAAACTAAGTATATAATAAATAAATAAAAAGCCTTTTATTTATGTTCCCAAACACACAAACAAAAAAACAATACAAATTATATAAGAACAGTAAGTATGTACACCTTAGTTTTACTTTAAAGTATGACTATTTGCATTTGAAAAGTTCGTAATTACAGTTCGTAGTTCGTAACTAAGTATATAGTGTTGTTAAATTCATCTTGACCCCAGATTGATATAGTTTTTTATTTGTTGAATTGGTTACTAATTTAATTATGTATCATTTTGTAAAGTGGATAATTGTACCAAAGTTAAGCCGTCTCCTATTTCAAAATGTTTAGAACGAAATGCTGTCATTTATAAAAATTAGGCAGATAATTAATTTGTGTCAAAACAACGTAAAAGCCTTCGCAACACAACTACAATTTGGTAATATGTAAATAATGTTATTTCTCAAACTTATAATATGCCATATGTATGGAATCAGCATATCTTATTAAGACAGCAGCGTAAGACAGCCGAGGAAATTACAGGCACAAGAGGCATTTCATCTTAGCCCTCTAGGTTGGCAACGCATCTGCAATCCCCTCCGGGATTGCAGGTGTCTATGGGCAGTGGTGATCACTTACCATCAGGTGACCCACTTGCTCGTTTGCCTTCCTTATCACATAAAAAAATAAAAAAAAAATAAAAAAAAAAATCTAAGATATATAAATTACTTTTCATTTCATCCATTGACCAATATATTTCCTTGCGTCAAAGAACTATCGTATGTTCAAGGCCATTGGATTAATTATGAATCATGCTGTTAACTCATTTTGAGTTTGTAATTGCAAATTAACTTAGAAGAAGTTCTATTTTTAAACCCAAAATTAAGTCAGATATTGAGGCAAATGCGTCGAACCTATATGTGAATGAGTACTTACTTTGTTCCTTACTAATATTATATTATGAATGATTTTAATTTCAACCTGTAGGTAGGTATGCACTTCTTTCGACGTTCAAAATGAAAACTGCAGCTATGATCTCTTCCCACGCAAAACATCGTAACTCACGAAATTGCAATTTTCCGATGTTCGCGATGGCCCGTGACAAAACGTCATAACTCAACTTACTACGTTTAGTTCTCTGGAATGCGTCGGTACATGTGTAAAATTATAAATTCGCTTCCGTCGTCCGTTTATTCGTACACACGTATACGTGATATTGACTTGTTAAATAATTTATCACAGCAAAAACTATGATGTTAGTTTTGTGAATTTGTAAATTAGCATGTTATTATTGTTTAAATATGTAAACAATCCATATCTTCCCCACTGGTAGAGCATGGGTCGCCTTCCATAACTCGGAAAGGTTAGACCATACTTCACACAAGGGGTCTAAGTCCGGAGTAGTGGAGGTTGATGGGCTAGTGGTTAATCCCGGTGTCCGAATTTTTAAGTCAGCTCTGATGATTTAGTATGATGAAAATTGTTTAGTACGATGAGCTAAGCCACAGATACCGAATTCTACACCTTTTTTGTTACACCCCCTGTTGAAATAAATATAATGATCCATTAAATGTTGATTTCGCTCAGGTTTTTTTTTATAGATTTTTAAGTTTCCTTTAATTAATATTTTGTATTCCTTTCGCTGCGTAAGCTTTATTTATAGCATTCCATTTTAATTACTAGAACAATTAGGCTGTTGAAGATAAGCCGGCACTTAAAAAAAAAAAAATTCTTTCCATTTCGTAAAGTGACCAAATCCTTTGAGAACACTTTGGGAACCATGGTGTAAGACTTAAACTGAGTAGGTACTCAGTTCGGTCTGTGGTTTATTAAGGTTTGTGACCTAATGTGTTTCGTAGAAAATATGAGAAGCCGGCGAACAAATGCGGACTTGTCCGATAAACGATTTTTTACAGGAGGGGTAAAAATTTTAAACAAAGGAAATAGAGTAGAGTCTAGCTAGAGTTCTGATTTTAAGTACATGCAAGCTTCAATAAAGTACGAACATATGTCCGTTTCATGTTTATCAAAAAACTGAATGGTTTTTTTCCTTTTTTATTTTTAATGGACAAGTCGGGTTTGTTTTGTTGCGTGGACAAGTCCGTGTTTGTTCGCCGGCTCCTCATATCGTTACTATTTTCTTTCAGGGTTAAACCATTCTTTGAGTCACGATCGGAGAGTGATTATTATCTATAACGCGGCACTGACAATAATAAAAGGAGATATTAAACAGATTTCGGCTAGTTCAGTTCACACTTAATTTAATTTAAAAAGCAACAATGATGGGAGAATTTCTCCGTTTTGTTTTTGTTATGTTGTAACTTTATCATTGCATAATTTGAGATAATAATGTCGGAAACTTAATGGAGTGTTGTTGTTTTACTGTCAGTCTGTGGTTTTAATGTGCTTTCTTTATGTTTCAGTCACAAGTAAGACATAAAGAAATATATAACTGAATATTTTATGCCAAAAATACTTATGGTGTGTTAACAACCTATAACGAGATTAACGGCGGCGGCGGTAAATGAATATTAATTAATGTTAAAATTTAAGAAGTTTTTAGATCTTGAAATACACAAAATTAAATACATCATTATGAATGGCTTCTACTCATGAAACTGAACAACTTTCCCCAAGGAAAAAATAGCAATTTGTACTTTTCTACAAATTGAACACGGATTAACCAACCTTCTATGGAGAATCCAACTTTTTCTTGATCCGATGGTAGGACTGTAGTTTCTCATTGAAAAGTGTTCAGATTACACGATTCAAAGTTAAACAAAGCGATAAAAAAATTACTTTCTATAAAATTGATTTTCAAATTTCAAATTTATTTTGTTACAGCTTGTATAAAAAGTGAGTTTGAAATTTTAACATAACTCAGAATCGAATACAGGAAACACATTTTAAAAAACAATATTCAATATTTTTTTTTTCAGGTTTAGTGAATCAAGAATTTGTATGGAAGACTGAAAAAATAATTGTAGATAGAATATTTTTCCTGTTTTCTATACTTTTATAGAAAACAGGAAAAGAATAGAATAATAGAATAGTTTTCTGAGTGAACCCTTAAAATTTGAAAACTAACTTTTTTTAACAGCCTGTATTTGCAAAGCTTGGACTCGTTTTGACGTGGATTTGGTAAACTAAAACATAATGTTAAATGTATGAAAAGTCGACTTTACTTTCCCACATCCACATCTTCATCTCATCCGTAATATGGGCAATGCTGAGCACAAGTCTTCTGCGTAGACTTCCACGTGGTACGATTCCAAGCGACACAGGTATACCTACATCCAGTGACAACCCGCAAGTTTTAAGCGTTTTTTATATTTTTTAACTTTAAAATTTTACGACGTCTGAAAGCTATTCTTATTTACTTCCCTGTAATGGACAATAAAATAAATTACGTTGAAACATGATGTCGCTAAAAGTTACCAGTTACAGCTTCAGCACGTCATGTAACTCTCTCGTGGAATCTCAATATTTAGCTAGGAGCTACTGCTCACTTATAAGTATACCATATATAGGATCTTTCTAAAATACCTAAAAAAAATTTTACAGTGGCTTCTAATCATAAAACTGAACCACCTCAATTCCTATACTCAATTCGTAAAAACTGATCAGTTTTGTATGGGAAGTCCAAATTTTTTTTTGCGTATTGAGTATAGAGGTCATAGGTTCTTATGGGAAAGTTCAGTTTGCGTAGAAGCCATTGTAAATTTTTTGTTCAGGTATTTTAGATGGACCCTATATAACAACTGAAGGCCCTAGATCCCGCGGAAGGCCCAGGAAGCGCTACTTACGATAGCTTGACGTATTGAGAGTGGGCATGAGAGAAAATGACCTCACTGAAGAGGATCTTGAAAATCGGAAAAAACTGAAAAGTGGATTAAGTCAGAAAGCGGACCCTGGCTCTGCCGGGATAACGCTAGGAGAGGGAAGCATATAAAAACTCTTTAATTAAATATTAAGCTATAGGTAGGAACTCTTTAATTATTAGTTGTAAGATAATGTTGCTACTAAATTGTTGTTAATATAATATGTATTTGTATTTATGGAAGAAAGCCGCCCTTTACGCCTAAGGCACTTCCGCCCATTGTATACTTACATATCGATATCCGCCCGGCGCCACTCCACTTACGCCAAAACAACTTTTACTTCCAGCCGAGTAAAGCCAGATGCTGGAGCTAGTGAAATGGATAGTTTATTTTATCAGTGACTGGCCATGTGTGCAACTAAGGTGTGCTATGTTAGGTATGCTAGAAATGTGATACAGAAAGGGAAAATGTGTGTGTTCTTATGAGGAAAAATTTAATCTCGCTTTCGCTGGTGTGTACTCGGGTTAAGAAGCATGGCATGTTTGGTTCATACCTTGAAAGATTTAGGTTCTGTTTCTTATCATGATGATGTTGATGATGAATTGGAAGCAGGCTACATATCGTCGGTTGGATCACGAAGGGCGTAAGCAAATTTTTATAACTTTACAGTAGAGTGATTTTAAGAAAAAGTCAAATGTTTTTACGCTTCAACGTCAACGCTACGTCAAGCTTTTACGTAGTTAACGAGACTATCATTTAGAACTAACTCCCTTTAATTGTTAGGTTTATTTTAAGATTTGTTGGATACACCCCTTTATGATCCGACCGACAATATGACAAAATTTCGGAACGAAGAAGCTTGTTTGAGAAGAATTAAGGTAAACCCAAGTAAAGTCTGACTGCCTTTTATCTAATGCCACAATACACACATCTTAATTTTGGTAGAAATATTTACTAGTTTTAATATAATTAGAATATAAACAAAATCAGCTTAAACTATTTACACTGGAGCTTCTACACATAAAATTGTTTTTTTTTTACATCAACTAATAGTCGAATCGCGAAAGAGTTGGAACTTCCCGTACTTATTGGGCCGATCAGCGACTTGTGTCGAAAATGACAATGAGTTAGTGATCTGCGAACTTTTGCAATTTTGCCGAGTAGGTAATCGGCCGACAAATTAACTACTTTTTCAATTAAAAAAAGATATTGGCAGTAATTCGGCGTATCGTCGGCTCGGCTCATCTCTACTATGATTTCCTTTGGGAAAGCTGTTTTGTATATTGTTATGAGTAAATAATTACCCATTTAAGTTTTAGCTGATTTTGTAGACCATACACATATAATATCCTTCTTATGATTTTGGTTTCTTTTTAAAATTGGAACCTCTATTTTTGGGTTAATTTCAAACCGCGGCGTTTTTATCCCTCGAACATTTAAATTTTGTAACAAAACCTTAATAAGGAAAATATATTGTTATTTAATATACATACCGGTAAAATTTGTTGGTATGTAATTCTGTCTGTCTGTCCAACTGACCGCAGTTTTCTCCGTTCTTGCGGTTGAGGTTTTATTCCCTTTAATGTAGTAAATAAATTGTGTTACATACATTCTAACCACTATAATTGTAGTAACTCTTATCGTATTATTTGGTAGGATGAAAGGGGCCAGATTGGTGTTCAGTTTACGTATTATAAATAAATATCCATGAATAAAACCGCGCACCGGAAGACGCAGTGTAGGTAGGCCTCCCACTCGGTGGACCGATGACCTGGTGAAGGTTGCGGGAAGCCGCTGGATGCGGGCAGCACAGGACCGGACTGTGTGAAAATCCTTGGGGGAGGCCTTTGTTCAGCAGTGGACGTCTTTCGACTGATGATGATGATCCGATGTAATAAATAACATTCGGTCATCTGTCCAGAATTAAGCTTCCCTGTATTGTGGGAACCAGAGATTGATACATACGCATATATGTTTAAATACCAATCCGGACTAGGCCCCCCTACGGATGGCAGCTCTAGCATACTCCATGAGTATATGGTCTAACATTCCCGGGTACTGGAAGAGACCTGTGCTCCAGCAGTGGGAAACTTATGGGGTGTTAATGATATGTTATGGATGATATGGAAATCCTTGGGGGAGGCCTTTGTCCAGCTGTGGACGTCCTTCAGCTGAGATGATGATGAATAATATGTTAATGATACACTCAGACGCAGAGCAAACAAATCAGCTCAACAAATACATGTTTGCTCTAGGCGGGAATCGAACCCACGATCCTCGGATCAGTAATATTAATTATGTCGCTTCAAAACCTCGCCCAGTTGATCTTGCTTACGGAGTACACACGCCAAGTAGTGCTGGATAGATTGTAGCCCTTACTTTACTTCCTAGTTATAAATCTGTACTACAATATAATGACTTTTGCGGATGGAGTGAAGACTTATTAGCAACTTTGTTAAAGGAATCATCTTTTACAACGAAATGCTTTCTCTACCAGCTAATTTAAATCCGCGGTTCTGTTTTAATGAAAATTGAGGCTTTTAGTCTAAAATAAGTTTGTGACAAAGGCAGGATTAGAAAGTATCTCGCCGTCGAAATCCCAAGAATAGCAAATTCGTATAAATGCATGACGAAAGTGATGAACAAAACAATATTTGAGTTTAAAAATGTCATAATCAATACAAGTCAAAAAAGGTGTAATCCTCTTTAAATAGCATAGTTCACTGCATCAACAAATAATCTTGAAATATTTTTCACCCAATAGCTTAATAATTAAACATTATGTTTTAATGAAGAACAAGCAGTAGATAAACTAGCTTGGAATCTCATTATAGTTAAGTGCATTTTTGATGTATAGAAAAATAATATTTCCTTGTGACTATGAACACGACTTTACTAATAAATTATGACGTCATATGTTTGTATAGTATTTTAAACATTTTTGGAACAAAGTGTCGTTTTTAACATTTGATGAAACAGTCAATTATACTAATTGAAACCTCCACAAAAAAATGATAGAAATAAATAAAGGAACTTATACTAAATCGACATTGTATTTTGTTACAGAATTATTTCAGAAGAAAAGGCTAGAAATACAAATATTGCGACATTGGAGCGGCCACAAGCTAAAACATGGTATGTAGTTTTAATGATCTAAGCTAAATACAAGACCTAGATTTTACGCATTTTTAACATTACAAATATGATAAAACTAAAATGTTTCTCAGAAAGGATTATGTACTTACATTTAAAGTTTCAAGCCAAGTTAAGAAATTCTTGGTATTACTAGGCAGACACAAAAACCATTTGGAATACAGTTTTTAAAATACGTAAACAATTTATAAAAACATTAAAACCCGAATTCACGTAAGTCAATATAGGGATCAAGATGATACTAAAAACGCTTCAAAAACCATAAACCAGTTTTTCTAAGACCTTAACTGAACGGTATATTCATGGGTATATTCCATAAATAAGAAAAAATCATTACCTTGAAGTAAAACTTGAACAATTTCAAAAGAATATAAATATGTAACTGAAATGTTTAAACATTGGCATCGGTCTATTTTTAGACTGTACCACCAAAACGGTACCACTTGGAGCGCACTTTGTCCCAACTTAATAACACTTACGTCTATGTTGCGACCTGTCAGTCTAACCCAGCCAGAGCACTCGTACCTTCTTAAAAAGCCCTGATCTAGATCAAAGAAAGTGAAGGTAAAAGTCTAGGCAATGTAGGGCACGCTAGGTTTTGCGGCTAGTATGCAAATAACCCAATCAGACTGAAAGTAAGCCCTAAATTGGCTGTCCAATAATAGTTAATCTTAAATCGCCAGGGTACACGCACTTGGGGCACATCCCTAACACTCCACACAAATCCGAGTTATTTCCTTACTGCGATCTCCTTTTCAAACACAGGAACGAGCGAGATAACTAAAGGGCCTCACATACTAGCGCTATACTGTGCTATAAAATCCGCCACACTCATGGACGGAGTTGACCGTGAAGTTAGAAGCAGCATGCTAGTAGAGTACTCGCAGGGGGGGGGGGTGAGTTTGCCTTTAGAAAGCGGCAGGGAATGTCCATATTCTATGTTATACTATTTAATAAAATGTGTTTTGGGAACCCTGATCTAGGCTATGTAATGTATAGTGAATGGGCTTTCTGTTATCTGTATCTGAAATCTCTGAGCTAGCAGTTAGTTTAAACTTTCCCTTTAAGCTTTTGGTGTAAAACTGTGAAGGTAATTTACGTTGAATGCTTTATAAATCTTGAGATTGAAAATGTTTCAACCGTGTTTCCAATTTTACTAACGATACTGTGATAAATAGTGTTGCAAAGGTCCATTGGGGAATATCTATTGGGAATATTGACCCGGTGGCTCAGTGGTTAACACTCCTGAGGTCAAACCCACTAACTTGGGTTCGATTCCCGCCCAAGGCAAATATTTTTGTAATGAGTTAATGAATTATTTATTAATTTATAAGTATGTATGTATAAAAGCATGTATACCAGTCTGCGGTATAGATGGGTTTTTGCCCGGGCATTTTTGGGCATTTTGAATAAATGCCCAATAAACTTCCATTTGCGCCGTACAAATTGGGCATTTATTGGGCATAAATGGACGTTTATTGGGCATTTACTCAAAACTGCCCGGGCAAAAACCCATCTCTAATCTCCCCGTAATATAGGGAATCCTAGTTTAGGACCGAATGACATTGTGTATATTTTTTCCTGGATATGTTTTTAAAACAATAGCTTTAAAATAAATGTTGATGTTTTGCAGTGGGCGCGGGTATGGCTGGCGCTGGCAGCCACCACATGCGTGTCGTCACAGCAGACCCACACGGTGAGTCCACTACACTTGGTAATCATCATCATCATCAGCCGAGAGACGTCCACTGCTGGACTAAGGCCTCCCCCAAGGATTTCCACATCGACCGGTCCTGTGCTGTACGCATCCAGCGGCCTCCCGCAATCTTCATAAGGTCGTCGGTCTACCGAGTCGAAGGCCTGCCCACACTGCGTCTTCCGGTGCACCGTCGCCACTCGAGAACTTTACTGCTCCAACGGCCATCTGTTCTACGAGCTATGTGCTTCGCCCACTTGGTAATACCACAGATTAGATAATAGGTAATACTCTAGTGGTAATACTTAATTGTGCCACACGATAAGAAGAATAATACTCTGGCTCTTACAGGCGGCGGCGGCGGAACAGTTTAAAAAGAGATGTAGGGAAAAGCATAACCAATTTCAAACCAAACTAAATGTTTTTTTTTAATTTAAGTTTAGGTAATGCTTTTAATGGCCGTTGGGGCAGTAAAGTTCTTGAGTGGCGACTGCGCACCAGAAAACGCAGTGTAGGCAGGTGGACCGATGACTGGTAAAGGTTGCGGGAAGCCGCTGGATGCGGGCAGCGCAGTACCGGTCGATGTGGAAATCCTTGGGGGAGGCCTTTGTCCAGCAGTGGACAGCCTTCGGCTGATGATGAATGCTTTAAATACCTACTGTTTAAAATTTTCACTTTAAAATTAGACTACAAAACCTCGACTGCTATACTTTCAAACCTGTTAAGTGGAGCTTCTACTCATCACATACCGAACAACTTCTGTTCTGCGACTTTGTTAAATTCGCAAGAAATTTGTCGGACTCTCCATACAAAATTGTCCAACAGCTGATGGATTTGTATGGAGTGTCCAAAAAACGAACCCGCAATTAAAAATCACCTTTTAAGTCCTAGTAGTTAGTGGGATCCCCAGCACTACACACGCACTATATCCACGCAGACTTACACGCATAGATGTAAACAGCCACCAAACCAAACAGTTGGAAATTAATTTTTCCATACAAAACTTAAAATCCCATTTTACACATGTAGAGGACGATGTTTGAGACATGCTGTGTCTCTCTACACTTTTTTAGTTCGTGTGTTTTGAGTATTATACATATTATGTTTTGACTTGTTCGTTGTTATGAGTTAGATACCAAACGCATGATTATTATGCAATCTTATTATTTCTTCCTTATAGACATGTTATGATCTTACGCTACCCAGTCACCTAAGTTCAAATGTTCTTCAAGTTTCTTACATAACAACCGGATTTGTTTCAGTTAACTGTATTAAACCCATAAGCGTATTTAAATCAATGATTCGACTTTCCTTTGGTACCTACATACCTGTTACAATGTAGCGGAAGTATTACTCAGTACGTGTATGGTGCATTTTGCTTTCGTTATGTCTTCATATCTTCATTTGTGTGACTATAAAGCGTAACTAAACCCAACAGGATCAATGTATACAAATTTCTCAGACATAATATCAATATCTGCTTACGCGAAATAAATCGAAAAAGTATTGTAAATGTTTCTTTCAAGCTTCTCTAAATCAGGCGAACTCTCAGTTTTTGCCTAAAAAGAGCGCACTGGGTACCTATTATTTTTTACCCGACTACCCCAGTGAATTTAGGGTAATGATTTCGGGTGCAACTTCCGACACAAAAATGTGTAATAGGCTAGGCTATACTGCTATAAGCTTATTTATAAGTTGTATAGCCTCCGACGAAAAAATTGGTGTTATAACTTTTATAAGTTGAAGCCTATATAAGAGTATCTGTGGCATTGTATAATTATACATAGTTCTCAAATGAGTGGATAGATTTGGATGCAGTTTTTTTAATGCGTTTTATTCGGTGGTCCATAGCTATTTTTGATTTAAATTCGTTTAGTGGTTTTTGATTTATTTGTCTTTTATATTTTCGGGACTCGTTTTTTTTATCTGCTAGTTATTTAAATTTTAATCAATTGGTTAATTCACTATATATGTTTTAAGCTGGGTAGCGTAACATGATTATCTTTATGACGATTCTCTTTAAGAATCACGTAATGCACCCAAAGACAATCTAAATCATAACAATATCACTCTGTATCTTTTCGCTTCTACCCAACCATTTCCGAATGCATTGTATGATCTCAAACGATCTATACGAGTGCGTTAGAACACTTTCTCTATCATTCAACAGGAAATCGCTATACATATGGTAAGTTAGTATTGTTTACATTGATAAATGGATCTTTATTACTATAATTATTATTGATCGTTTCATAGCACACACTCATGTCATGAAAGATGCTTCACGCACGGTAAATCTCAATCCTCAATTAATGTACAAAAAAGTATGAATGAGCGATATATTGTTATGTAATTTGGTATCTAATTAACTCGGTGGTCCAGTGATTAGATCGAGAGTCGTGGGTTCAATTCCCCCTCAGGACAGTCTTAATTTTGATAATGGTTAACAGGTATATTTATACTCAGTCTGGCTCATTAATTATGCTCGTGTATTTAATTGTTAACTTTTTGTTGTTTAATTAGTAGACTTTTATTTTTGAGATTTTTTAATGCAAAATCTACTATGGTTCATTCCAATCAAAAAAAAGCAAAACGTAAACAAACTTACTATGGATCTGACACATGTCAATGTCATCTGCATACTATGTTTGTTTACCTTTTGCTTTTTTTTGATTGGAATGAAGTATACCTACATCCATTTGTCTGTCTGGCGGTGTGTTACGGGGTTATACCTGTTTAAACGGGAAAGTACTCGTAGTAAGTTAATTTTTGCTCAATACGTGTTACTAGAGCATCTATCATGACATACATATTATTATAAATAAGATACGCGGTGCGCGAGCCGCTCTGAGACACCTGTCGTTGATAACTGATAAATAAAAGAACCCGTTGTGCATGAATCCGATTATCTTTTGCGTGCTTTTGACTGACAAATTTTTTATCGTTTAAATATTAACGTTTTACCAAAACCTTTCCTTTCTAAAACAACCATATAAATGCATCATAACTTACCTCAAATGGCAAATAAATTAATAGGATTAAACTTAAAGTTAACTACTTTATATAATAAGTACCTACTTAATAACTTTTAACTCGCATTTAAGTAGCTGTTACATAACTAAAAAGCAAGTTAAATTAACTTCCAAGTTTAAGTGAAAGGTACTTCCTATACACGTTTGACAGAATAGAACCAATAGGAAAGCTCTTACGTACTTAAGAGAGTAAGGGCTTGCTCTAAAGGTTTGTTTGTTTGTTAACTCTTTATTGTACAAAAGAATGGTTATAACATCGATATAATTGTTCTCTTATATCGATGGGTTATAACAATAATACATAGAAACATAAAAATATCATGTACACATGCCATTCAACATCATCAGTGTAGCTATTTAGATTTTTTATACATATTTATATACAGGCAGATGTAAACTCCATCCGTTATACAGAGTGATAAAAAAAGTCCAGCTTAATATCCATAACAATGCTAGGTACAGACAGCCACAAAGATATCTGAACCTCTCCGTAATACACCATGTATCACGAATAGCTTTAGTAGGGGTTCAGATATCTCTGTGGGTCAGTGTACAATACTGATAATTGTACGAAAGGGACAGTGTAATGCGCGCTTCGTAGCGCACTTATGCGCGACAAAATAAAAAATATATCTCACGCACCCTCCCGCATAATTCGCAGCGTTCGACTTTTGACAGTTTAAAACGTGTCGCCTTGAGCCCAAACACATAAGGAAAAACAATTAGAATTACAATAAAAAATAGAATAATTCCAAAACCACTGAACCGATTTTCACCAAAAATAGCTAAGAACAACCGCGGTGAAACCTGCTTTCAATTAAAAAAAAACTATCAAGATTTTAATTTTTTTTTGTATAAGTTACATTAATTTGCTGAAATACCTCGACATATAAAATCTAGAACTATCTTTAAGCTCACTAGCATTCTAGATCTATTAACTAATCCTATAGGAGTCGGGGACCACTTTCAAACGTCGTTGACATTTTTTCTAACCACACCACTTTTACTCGGCCGTATTACCTTGTAAGTATGTGACAGACGGACAGACAGACGGGTGTGGGCTTCCGCAAGATAGCGCGAATAGTGGCGAATACTTGTTTAATCGAATCAAAATAGTAAAGTCGGTATTAATGCCAGCTACGCAGACGAATTAAGAAACAATTCACGCAAAATACATGCTATATGTATTGGATGTTTTTTGTCTGACCACCTTTGAGGGGTGAAGCATTTTCTACTAAATCTTCTTCATAAGACATTTCTGAAAAGGACATAACGGCCAAAACAATCTATCTATCTATCTATCTATACATAATAAAACTGTAGAGGTCGAATGTCTGTACATGAAAAAAGAATGCTAAAAACCGAGTCAGGGGGATGTAAGAAGAGCAATAGAACAAATCCAGATTTTTTTCAATTTTTTTGTTTCTCTGTCTGTTTGTCTGTTTATCTGTTTGTCTGTTGTCTGTTTGTACGGGCTAATCTCCGAAACTGCTGGACCGATTTAAATGAAATTTTGCGTGGTGGTACCTTTTATCCCCGGTCAATATCTTAGATACTTTTCATCAAGGAAAATTAAAGAGTTCCCGCGGGATAGTTAAAAAAAACTATAGTAACTTATACAGCTTAGTACACAACAACTTATGCACCTAATTTAGTAAAATTTGGCATGCTGATACCTTATATTGCCTGTCAAACAATGTGTATTATAAAATTTATAAATCCCATAAAAGTGACGGGTTCCCGCGGGAAAGTAAAACATTACAAAAACAATGTCTTGCATAGCGTCTTTCATCATCATCATACATACTTTTATTGTTTACTTAATTTTGTTATTTTCTTATTTCTAAAGAATAATTTAGCAAACATATGAACTATTGTAAAAACCCCAACACTAACGCGTACGAAGTCGCGGGCACCAGCTAGTAAATAATAACTTTAAAATACCATGTATGTTTAAACAGGTATTTTTTATGTATTTTAAATAGGTTGTAAATAAATTGTGCCAATTTATAGAGTACAAAAAAACAATTTGTAGCGTTTTTTTGATGTCTTTTGTATGGAGCACAGCAAAAATCAGTGTTACTAGCTTTCATATTGATGTCTGTTATACATATAGAAATGCCTTTCACGTTAGCTGAAGCACACAAATAGGTACATTTAAAAAATATTTGTGACAGGATTACCTATATGTAACTTTGCAGGAAAAGTGACACATAGTAAAGTAGGTAAATAATTGAAATAATTATGTATATTCACTCGCTTGTTCCTTGGTTGATAACAAGCATTTCCTACACTATAAATTAATGACGCGTCCATCTGTTTGTAAAGCGATTATATATCATACTGTATTTAATGTTTAATTCATAAAGTAATTAATACTAGGCTTGGCTTAGCTAAACACTGCGTATTCGCAAACATCAGTTTGACTTGACTAAGTGTTGTTTGAAAGTAAACGATACAAGTATCCTATCATTTACTTAAGGTTGTTAACAACCAATATCGTCCCCACTGCAGGGGCACGGGTTTCTTCCCATAAATTAGGAAGGTCAGGCCATACTCCACACGCGGACCCCAAGCCGGATTGGTGGAGGTTGTGGGGCTAGTGGCAAACCCAGTGTCAAAAGTAGCCAAGCCGCCTATAAGTCTCCGACATTAAAGACTGCCATCTCGTGATATCAGCCGGCACTAACTACTTTCTAGGTTGCCTGGAGGAAATCGCTCAAAGCGACAAAGCCGCCTTTGCAATGTTTTCCTGATATTCAATAAAGAATAATAATTACTTACAGAATCTAACCTTAGACATTTTGTATGCTGTAACTAAAAGCTGCTCCTCATATGCTTTATACATGATACTGAACAACTTTTCTGTACCTCAGAGTTGAGGCCTTCACTTAATACTGGCATCTCACCATCAGCGCCACTAAAGATTCTCCCTGTGGCGATCGCTGCAGTGTTCGCCAGAAAAACACAATTCTATTGTAGAACTGCGCGGCGCACGCAGCACGAGCACCACGCGCCCACGCAGCGCGCTCTCCAGCTGCTAAACGCATTTGTTGATCAAATCAAATCCAACTTGTCGACATTTTTGACAACAGTATTAATACAATTATCGTCATTATTAAATAAACTATAAGTGTATCATCAAGAGTGCTTTGGGCAACTGTAAACTCTTGTTGTATTAAAATAAAGAATTAAAGAACATGCGATCGAAGTTTGTTCAGACATGTGACAACCGCCTTCCTGGTTCAGTGGCTACTCAGCTCGCTTCACATCAGGAGGTCGTGGGTTCGATTCCGGCGGTGTCAAACTTTGTAGGACTCGGTTTGGCTGGTGGTAGGATATTTTAATGAGTTCTCTTTGAAAATGAAAATGAATGAATGATGAATGAAATGATTATCGTGTGGAACAATTAACCGCCTCTTCCCATCCTAACAGGATTTACATCTACGGATGCGAACTCGACCACCATACTCATCAAGTAATTAGAAGTGCAAGTTTCCTCACTATGTTTTCCTTCACCGTGAAAACAATCGGTATGAAAATGTTCGTTAGTTTCGAAAAACTCATTGGTAACCTTTTTTAAAATATCGAAAATAAAATATTATGTTGGCGATATAGGAAAGTCGGCCTCTTGAATCCATTTGCAGAACTTAGAATTGCGTATAAATGTCCAAAGTGACTGTCGCGCGGGGCACGGACGCTCTCTGCATTGGTCAAAGTTTCGCCATATTTAATTGGACATTACAGGAAAAGTACGAATTCTCATCTCGCCGTTACATCAGGAGTGCGCAATCTATGAGCTGTAATTATACATGGACGGCTGATATATCTGGTTACCTCATTTTGGATTAGTAATGTGCCTTGATGATATACATATAGTTTATACAGGATGTAACAAGTTGTTTAACAAAATGGGGACTTTGTTAATTAATTAATTATGCTGAAATCTCTAACGTCGATTTGACGACAAAGTTATTTAATTAAATTTCACTAAGCTTAAACCTTTAACTTACTTTTTTTTTTATTTGTCAAAAGGCTTTAATTGAATTGAAAATTGAAATTATTTTTGGACAATTCATATAAATTAGTTAGCTAATTAGAAAACTTTCTGTATAAGTTAATTTGTTTTTATTTCAACAAATCTATAGAACAAAAGTTGAACAGTGATCAGCTTCTACAGTCTACCTTAAATATTGCCCCATCTTTTTTTTCACGCTGTATATGGTTACCAATTCTTTAGATTAGTAAAGTGCCACGATGCCACGATGCCTTGATGGTGTATAAATATGTCGTCTTACCACCAATCTTACCACAGAGGCAGAGGTTAGTTAAGATGACCGCTGCACGCTGCAGTTGCAAGATTGTGACAAGCAAGATTCTAACTAATAAACTCCGATCTCGAAATATGTATATGTAACTGACGACCAGTTGTGTGGTAACCAACTTTGACTGCGAAATAAAAAGGTAGCTAGTTCGATTTCGACAAACGATTAATTTATAGGAACGTCTTTTGAATTCATCGAAATTATTTTTCGATAGATATATTTATCTATTGCTGACTGCTGTATAGGTGTAACAAAAATAGATGGTGCTTACTGGTTTTTCTAACTGAGATCTTTACACATAAAACTGAATAACTTTTATTCTATTATTTGCGGAAGTCGAAAAGTAAAAACTTTTCATACTAAATGAAAACTTCTTTGGCCGTGTTTGTATAAAAAGGCCTAAGTATTATTTATTATTTTATTTTCGCTTACCCAGTAAAATTTTTCAGTTTCATGAATTACGTAGTAACGTAGGTTTACGTACTGATTACATTTTTTGTCTGATAATTGACTGATTACATGTTTTAATGTATCAAGTTTGTGTATGTACAAATAAAACAGATTACCTATCTTAGATATTAAAGCTAGTCATATAACTCTCAGACTGAAATAAAGTTTATTCACTCTCGTCTTTAAGATCCGTCGTAAATGTTAATTTACTGTGGTGATTAAGCCCTTAAGATTTAAGATGTGAAACAGTGAATGTGAGGCTGGGATGCTAAGACTTAAGCAACACTGTGATGCCTTAATTATGTCCCAGGCTTTGTCTAAGGCAGTATTTGAGGTGGCTACAACAATGGACGGACGAGGTCAACGAACGGATCAACGAAACATAAGGGAAACAAAAAATTGATTTTTCATAAAATCGTCCAGCTGATTACCAAGTTTGTATGAGAATTAAGTTGTAATGCAATGTGAACTGTATACATATCTAGTAATCAGGTGTGCATGTTTCCTTACGACATTATTCTTGGCCGTTAAAGCGATCGGCATGTAAATAATGTAGGTACATAATTTTTTGAAAATGAAAGTGGTGAATTGGCCAGAATTCAAACCCGGACCTCGGGATACCTATTACCTACTATAGTGGAAAACAAGTAGCCTCCTACGACGTCGCTTCTGTGTTTATTAGCCACAAGAGACATGAATGTGACCGACTGATTGATAATTAACTTATCAATTATTAACCTCCATAAATGTACGATCAGCTCTTAAAACGATGGTGCTCTCTACATGTATAGTTTTGCAGTTTTCATACGCATGTTTCTGATTATAGTGTAAAATTGAAATCGCGGACCGAATTTTATGACACTGAATAACTTTCCATAAGGAACCAATTCAATCGGAGCAAAAAAAAAAAATTTCCATACAAAGTTGGCTACTCAGCTCATCGATTTGTATGAAGTGTGAACTTCTGATATCAACTGATCAGCAGATTCGCCATCTTTCTAAGAAGTAGATAAAACAATTGATTTAAGTACATTATTTCTTTTGGGAAAATGTTTTATTGGTAGAAACCAAGCTGCCCATGTTTACAGAACCCTAAAATTTGATGCTCAGTCTTAATAAAAGCTTTTGAAGTAGAAAGGTAAGCAGTTAATATGCAATTTATATGATAATATTTATTATAGCGGTACCTTTGTACCTATGTTCATAGTTTACGATGTTCTCGTTGACCCACTGGTGGGTCAACGCGGTGGGACCACGAGTCGGGAGCGGATCTATCGTCTTTCTAAGGTGAAGTCACTTGCACAGTATTTAAATGAATAAAAACATTACATAAGAATCCAGATTGTATGGAAAAGTTATTACCATCATAACTGCTAGCGAATAAAACTTTAATAACTTCTCAATATAAAGCTGAGTTACGAAATACGAAATAAAAGTACGTTTTTAATATATGATCGAAGAGTCTGTCTTCTGTTTTTATCATCATGCCGCAAAATCTACGCGGTGCTGAGGTTTATATTGCGGGCTTCACAAAGGGAGGTACCTAATTAGCAATTATATTGTTGTCAGAATCAGGCTATGTTCTTAATGGTAGGTATAAATATACTGGTATCTATCGCACACAAAAAAATAATAAAAACTACTTTTCTATTATTTTTTCGGATTCCGTACGATGAAACGGAACCCTTTGTCACTCATGTGTCTGTCAAAGCCTGTTTGTTCCGAATTTACTGGACTGATGATTTGTATCTACTTTGACAACAATTGCAGGGCCTAGTGCAGATATAGGATCTATGAAACACTGATTTCAAAATTTCAAATTATTTATTATGCATAGAATTTAAGTGACAATGATGGTAACAAAAATATAATATAGATTTATTAAATTCTACCTTATTAGGCGTGCACAATATTAGATTAAGTATTTTATCATATAACTCATTCATAGTTATTAATATTACAATCAGATAAATTATAAAAAATAGTAACAATTTGTAAATAATATTTCTTAATTAAATGCATGTCATATATTAGTAAATAGTAACAGAATAATAGTGATAATAAATAATTGATTACATAAATGTCACACTTTCAAATTTAAAAATTCATTGACTGAATAAAAGGCTTTATCAGAGAGCCACAAGTACAATTTCTTACGAAAATAACTCAGCGGGATGGTTTTCATCTCACCAGGCAACCTGTTGAATATGCGTGCATGTCTTGGCTAATAATCTTATGATCTTCCTCGGTAATGGATACCCAATTCTGGAGCCCAATTCTGGAGGATTACTACACCTTAGCAGAATTACTCAATTTACTACCGTCAAACCGTCTAACTTTGCCCTAAACGGATATTTTGCCCATTTAGCCTAATCTAAGATCAACCTTAAAAAAGAAAAAATATATCAAATTTCAGTTGAGTTTGTTTGATTTAGCAGAAAATAGATTATATTTAAAACAACAGCGTGAATTGCATTGGACTCTAATTTCACTCATTTACTTGTCAGTACCTGTCAAAGTGCACTAATGGTTTATTGCGGGTCAATATACTTTCAGTGTTTTGTGTTTAAATAATCGATGGCGAATTCAAATGTGAGTTTTTCTTATTACACGATGTAGACAAAGGTTTGTAGATCATTTATCTATATATATTATAAAACCCAAGACTATGTTAATGACAATGATGTATGGACATGTATAGATCTTCCAGCTCATAGCTTTAGTAATGACATCAATTGTAATAGATATTAAGTATTTATTTCAAAAAATGTGTTGGGGCGAGTTTCTTTTGGGCTCGACGTTTCTTCTCGCTCCGCTAACACTTCCCGAAACGTTGAGTGTACAAGTTCCGCGTGGTAGGAACTTTGTAGAAAAAAAAGACGATTTAAAAGTATGCGTACAGCATCTACTTAAATAAAAATATTTTGACTTTGACTTTATAGTATTTTGTACCGTAAGTAGCTTAAATTGAGAATTATGACGATGGGCAAATTAAGCCGCGAAAACTTTGCCTCCGAGCGGTCAATTTTGCCCGCGCGAAAAAATGTACAAGGGTTGTCACTTTCTTTTTTCCATAATTATAAGTCTAGTCAAACGATGTTTTAATGTTTAGTAGTATGGGAAAATTTAAATAGGTACATAGTATTCATAATTTTAAATGTACGTATGTATGTTATGTTATGACAAAGTTATAAAACTATAATATGTACCACGGATTCACCTTGGATTATTTGGTTAGATCTTATTTTGACAACCTGTAATAAAACAAGATGATAGAAGCTGGCAGTATTTATAGTTAATTTATGCGCCAACGTGAGTTATTTTATGCTAAATTTAATCGAAAATGTTATTGTTACTTTAGCTCCATATTTAGCTTGTCTTTTTAATATTAGCATTGATAATGGCGTTTTTCCAGACCTCATGAAATTTAGTAAGGTCATACCCCTTTATAAGTCTGGCAACAAAACTGACCCGGGAAACTACAGACCAGTTTCTGTGTTACCCGTTCTTAGTAAAATTTTTGACAAAGTAATGCTAAATCAAATGATACAACATTTTAATGATAATAACCTCCTGCATAACCAACAATTTGGTTTCACAAAAGGTCGGTGTACAACTGATGCAGGAGTAGCACTTATTCGCAATATCTATGATGCTTTTGAGGATTCACAGAATGCAATAGGAGTATTTTGTGGTTTATCTAAAGCATTTGATTGTGTTAAACATCAAACACTACTTATGAAATTAAGGCATTACGGTGTAGAAAACGGGGCTCTCAGTCTTCTTAACTCATACCTTAGCAACCGAACACAAAAAGTTCAAATAAATGGCATCAATTCTTCCGGCTCTAAAGTGATAATGGGGGTACCCCAGGGATCAATATTAGGTCCTTTCCTTTTTCTTACGTATGTTAATGATTTGCCGTTTATGGTTCAAAATTTCGCAAATATAGTGTTGTTCGCAGATGATACTTCTCTTATTTTTAAAGTTGATAGAAAATTTAACAAAACTGATGAAGTAAACAACACTTTTTCAAAGATACTCAACTGGTTCACTGTAAACAATCTACTTTTAAATGCTAAAAAAAACCAAATGTATAAAATTCGCATTACCAAACGTTAGAAATATTGACGCTAGTGTAATCATAGATATTAATGAATTGGAATTTGTCAATAGTACTGTTTTCCTCGGTATAACTTTAGATGCTACATTGCAATGGGGTCCACATATAGAAACTTTAGCGGGAAAGCTTAGTTCAGCTGCTTATGCCGTCAAAAAAATTAGGCAGTTAACAGATGTAGACACTGCACGGCTAGTGTATTTTAGTTATTTCCATAGTAGTATTTTACTTTGGGGACATGCAGCTGATATTGAAACTATTTTCGTTTTACAAAAAAGGGTAATTCGCGCAATATATCAGATGCGATCCCGCGAGTCGTTGAGGGATAAGTTTAAGGAAATTAATATTTTAACGGTTGCTAGTCAATTTATATATGAGAACATTATGTACGTCCGCAAGAATCTGCATTTGTTTCGTAAAAACAGTGACAGGCATGATTTAAACCTAAGGAATATAAATAACATTGATATTGCCTATTCGAGACTGAGCAAAGTTAAAAAGTCGTTTGTGGGGCAATGTGTACGATTCTATAATAAAATACCAGAACTTGTGACAAATCTGCCTGAAAACAAATTCAAAACGCATGTAAAAAAATGTCTGTGCTCAAAAGGTTATTATAAGATAATAGATTATGTGAATGACAAAGACATTTGGAAATGTATTGCTCTTCCTGATAACTGTATTGTTGATAACAAACATTGTATTAGTAATTAAGTATTATTTTAAAAATGTGTTGAAGCGAGTTTCTTTTGGGCTCGACGTTTCTTCTCGCTTCGGAAACACTTCCCGAAACGTTGAGTGTACAAGTTCCGCGTGGTAGGAACTTTGTACTAGGTAGAAAAAAAAGTCGATTTAAAAGTATGTGCAAAACATCTACTTAAATAAAAAACATTTTGAATTTTTGAATTTTTTTTGCTACTGAAATACGGATGTTATAAGATATCTTTTTTAATGTTATTGATTTCGCTAAGAAAAATATGTGTTCCTACTTCGTATTAATATAAATGAGTGCCATACACATTATTTAAGACTGATATGTTATCTACGGATGATATCTTTTAAATAAAAAAGAATTTTTTAAACCAATAAAAATTACCTATATTTTTTTTATAACCAACCAGATTTTGACAACCCTAGACCTACAAGTTGCTTGTATGAAAACAAACGGAGTGTGGCAGGTAATTTTGCCCATTTGTTTCTAGACGAGTCTTTTATTAATTAGCAATTGACAACATGTTAAAACGTCAATTTTGCCCTTAAACTTCAAATGGTTCTTACACAAGGACTGCATAAGAGTTATAGTTTAACAGATAATGGGAGTGGGCAAATATGGACGAAAGTGAAGATAAATTTGCCCGCTATCAAAATATTAAATTGCTTGGAATCGCATTTAAATATGACTGAATATACAACTTTAACCCAATTCCATGATCCCATAGATCATCCTTAGAAATTAAAAAATAATGCTTATGATAGAAATTTTTTGAAAAAATCAACAAAATTGTGAAAAAGCGGGCAAAGTTAGACGGTTTTACGGTACTTACAGAGTTAATACAGGGTGGATATAAAATATTCACCTGAGTCGATGTCGCTACGAAAGCAACCCCATCAAAAAAAGATAAGATAAAGAACTATGTAATATTGTAATTACAAGACCATACAAAGAAAGAAGGAAAGAGAAGTAGAGTGAGATGAGAAAGAGAAGTAGAGAATTATTAACATGGATTAAGTAAACCAATCACACACTGCCATCTGGCCCCAGACTAGGATTCCCTGTTAGCGAGGAGTAGGAGAGAATGGGGCGGTCGATTCACCGATGTGAGCCTAGCTGTAATAAAGATGAAGTCGGCCATCATTCTAATTATATTGCCATCCTTGGCACGTGCATCTGTGGCTATGGTTCTAGTTCTTTTATAATTTATATGAAGATTTTTCAATTCCATTCAATATACTTTATTTCAATAAAGATTTAAGTTAAAGGAGATAAGATAGGATATAATGGGCGGCCTCGTTGCTAAGTACCAAGTCCTTCCAGGCAACACTTTTTGCAAAATTTTGGATCTCTCATGTATATTTTTCCTCTTACGGGGCCTATGCCTGACTTGTTACAATCGTATTGTACAAGTGCAGTAAGATATTCAGACAATGGCGAACATGAATCGAAAAAGAGTTGTTAGCTGGATATTTAGCAGATCCGACGAAGCATGAAGAAGAGAATTGTTCGAGATCCATTCATTACAGTAGATATCTTAATACAGGCTGTTGTTAGTTAAATGTTGCATTTACTACCGTAGATAACGGATCAACTTTCTCCAGTTAACTCTTAACTAGGGTCAGGGTCACTCTGAATAGTGTATAAGTAATTAACTTAACCAATGTAAGAAACAAAGTATATTTTTATTTTAACTCGTTAAAAATTAAAAAATAAAGATTAAAACATTAAAAAGAGAAAAACAAAAGCTTAGTCAAATAGGTGAACAGTAATTATGATATACCTAGATATTACTTTTAATTAATAGTCATAATTAAGAATATTTTACAATTATTTTGTATTAATACTAATTTTGATGTGTATGTACTTGTCACTTTAAAACGTATAGTCCAGTAAATAAAAGATTTGAGGTCGCATTAAAGACACCTGACTAAAATGGTTTGGAAATAAAAGAATTGGTGTTTTACTAAGCATTCGTGGTAATTTTGTGATTGTAAGGGCGTTCAACCCTTAGAAATACCTAAAGACGCCTTTTAACTTGTATACGCCAAACAATAAATGCACTTTTGGGGAAAACTGAGATTTATAACTATAGTTACCTTATAAATATGGTACTTAAGTTGTCTCTAGTTTAAAGCAATAAATTCTTAATATTACGATATTTTTTATATTATTGCGTGAAAAATAATACTTACAAAATGGAACCTTCGGAGATTTTTATGTTTTTTAAGTCTAATTGTAAGGCTTGAACATGTGTTAAGTTTTCACCTAGGTGACTATTTCAGAACCCAGTTAAAAACGATTTTTTAAAGATTTCTGTAGTACACATTAAAGACACTACAAATATTTTCTTGGCTGTGCCGTAACACTAATATTATCTATTGGAAATCATCATCGTCCCTTGTACAAACAAAGAAGTTTCTTCTTAAAACGCATTTTAACTAAAATGTATTAGACATTATAATTATATTTCAAACGCCGAGAAGGTGCGTCAGCTGCCACGTACGCATAGCCAGTGTGCGACAGAGACTGAGCTATTGGGTGCGAAAAAGACAAGTGCGCGGATAGCTAGATGGAAAGTGCGAAACGCAAATGTGATAAAATGCACAATATGATAGGTAGGTAGTAGTTATTTAATAATAATTGTGTCATACTCATTGGATTGTGGGCATCCAAACGTGATCATAGTACTACCGTTCTACTGATTTACCACATAGATATACCTACTGCAAATTCAATTCAAAAGAAGAAACTTTGTCCTATTGATTCCCCGAACATTTAACTCCAAAAATTATACATAATTATTATATTGTCATGACATGAGTGTCGTCGCCATTTTTCCATGACTTTCCATGAGCCTGCCAAAGCAACCCCACTTCCAATGCCAGTGGGCCTGTTCTTATGAAATAAAAGTAGGTAGGTATTTACGCTAAATTTCACGAACTAGATGCGACATATCGTCGTTGCGATTTACCGTAATTTTGGATCAAGAATCAAGACCTCAAACTTGGCATAGTTGTTCCTTAGGTGGTCTTAAGTGGAATAAGCCCGGGAGGCATCGGGAGGCATCACGGTGGCGGCGTTATTATACCGCAATAGCTGTCCACTTTGCTTTCGCTTGCCCTCTTGAAGCTCTCTCAGTAACTGACACGTTTCTTAACCCAGCATACGAGTCACAAGATCACACCAACGTAATTTTCTACGCTTAAGGTATGCCTCAATTCCGTATACGTTTGCACGGTGTAGAACCTTTGCATATCTTATATGGTTGGACCAGTCGATGTTCATGATATCACGGAGGCACTGCATGTAAAATCTATCGAGGCAGCGTATTTCTTTCCTATTAGACTGGTGGCGAAAATAATAAAAGTGCTCTATTTACCGAGTTTGTTTCTCTGGCTCCTATATAGCTACAACAATTATCAATATTTTCGCGTTGATTCGTAGATCATCAAATAGCCAGTCATAAGAAAGGGGGAGGGGGGCCGATATAACTAGGACGAAACAAACGACCTTACGACAGGCTATTTCGTAATATCTGTACCAAAATGAATCCATCGATCTATACCTGTCATAGCTCTATATAAACACTATGTCTCTCACGAATTTAGGAGGTTTGGAATTACTTTGGACATATACACCAAGATCTTAGTAGCTAATATCATGCACCCGGAAGAATGTAGGTCTACGTTTGCCAAAAACTGCTAAAGCTGAACCAATCCCAATGATCTCAGGGTCGAGGCCACATTTGAATGTTATTGCACTTCCCAAATACTTAAACTTCTCCACATGCTTCATGACATTCTAACCGAGATACATTTGGAGTTATATTGTTCAGTTGTCTCCCAACATACATAACATCGATCTTACTTACACTGTCAGTACTAATTTTTTTTTAATGACTCGTCAAAACTGGTCATCAGTTTTTGCAGAGATATTAGGAGATTCCGCTGTAAAACATTAGTCGTCCACGTACCTTATTGCTGTAACTATATGGCATAAAACTTTGTTACGTGCCTTCATTCGGTCTAGGTTGAAAAATTTACCGTCAGTTGTTAGTACGGACTACGGAAGTGTATAAAGATGCCTTTTGGGATGTTATGTGTGTAGCTCATAAAGTATGTTAACAACCCATTACATCCCCACTGCAGAGGCACGGATCTCTTCCCATAACTCGGGAAGGTTAGGCCATACTCCACACACGGGGGCCAAGTCCGGATTGGTGGAGGTTGTGGGGCTAGTGGCCAACCCCAGTGTCAGAAAATTTTAAGCCGCCTATAAGGACTCCAACGTGGCTTAACGACTGCCATCTAGCGATAGCAGCCGGCACCAACGGCTTAACGTGCCTTGCGAAGCATGGAAACGGTCGAGATAAATGCCACTAACAGTCATACCCATCCAGGTTATGACCGTGTCTGTAGTCAGTTAACCTTCGTGATCGACGCGACCACGCAAGCCGCACTGAGCCACGACCGCTTCTCATATAAAGTATATTTACTAAAATTAACATAAATTTGCTTAAATATATTATTGAACATAGCTTTTGGTCATACCCAATCATGGCAATTTAGTAGATCCTATCCATTGCTTTTATTAAACAAGTCATTTATGGATCAGATTTGTATTCCAAAGTACCGACGGATTATTTGATTTCGATGTAAATAATATTTTCCTTCACGATTATAAATAATTTAAGCACTTATATTGCATTTCTTAAGTTAAGTGAATTTGTAATTCTTTTTGAGAAATAAATATCTCAAACCGTGTATGGATCTTACAGCTGATAATTTTATTGTTGACATGATTTTTAATAGAAATTAAGTGTTAAAAAAATATGTGCTGAAGTGAGTTTCTTCTAGACTCAACGTTTCTTCTCGCTTCGCAAACATTTCCTGAAACGTTGAGTGTACAAATTCCGCGTGGTAAGGACTTTGTGCTAGATAGAAAAAAAAATTGTACAAGATAAATAACCATTTTTTTTTAAATATGTTGTCCACGTTATTCGGATTTTATGAATTTGTTATATTTTTTTTTGTGAAAGAACTTGAAAGAAGTCTTTATTTAATCAGAAATGAATTAGTCTTCCTTCAATTATCCGAAAATCATATTATCACACTTGACCTAGTACATAAAGTTATGGACGTATTAGCTCGAAAGAGGAGCGCGACCGAATCAAACTTTCCTTGCCTCTCCTCGCCACTTTTGTGATGCCTCTCGATGCCAATAGTATAAGGAAGACTGTTTTATATGGGAGGATTAGTTAAAAAAGTGTCCAACTGTAAGCAGTAAATAGTAGTTCAAGAATCCATCAGAGTGGCGCTAATGTAGACAAGGATTATGAAAATAATATATGAAAAAAAAAATTCTTATTTTATGTTTTTTTGTTTTAAAGTGCGTTATAACAAAGCGGATTCTTTCCTTGTTTTCTTCTCTGTTTCTAATAACTTTTCTCGCTTTCTTTAAAATTTACCCTTTTTAGGGTTCCGTAGTCAACGAGGAACCCTTATAGTTTCGCCATGTCCATCTGTCTGTCCGCGGCTTAGCTCAGAGACTATTAGTACTCCAGAGCTGTAATTTGGTACGGATCTGCATATTAATCCTTATATACTTCCAGCCTCCCGAACAAGCCGGTTTCCGAAAAGGCTTCAGTACCATAGACCACATACATACGCTTCGGCAGATTATACAGAAGACCGAAGAGTATAATCGACCACTAAGCTTGGCGTTTGTGGACTATGAGAAAGCCTTTGATTCGATCGAGACCTGGGCTGTATTGCAATCTCTCCTAACGGTGCCAGATCGATTATCGATACATCGAAGTTTTGAAGTGTTTGTATGAAAATGCCAGCATGTTGGTCCACCTCCAGGATCAGAATTCGAAACCTATCCGGCTGCAGCGTGGGGTGAGACAGGGAGACGTTATATCGCCGAAACTGTTCACCGCTGCACTGGAAGATGTTTTCAAGCTTCTGGACTGGAAAGGACTCGGCGTTAACATCAATGGCGAGTACATCACTCACCTTCGATTTGCTGACGATATCGTGATCATGGCTGAGACCTTGGAGGATCTAGGCGCAATGCTCAAAGGACTAAGTAGAGTCTCCCAACAAGTGGGTCTTAAAATGATACATAGATAAGACGAAAATCATGTCAAACATCCGTGTTACACCCACTCCTCTGAAGGTTGGAGACTCTACGCTCGAAGTTGTTGTTGTTTCTCAAAGCTGGACCTACCTAACTGGACTGTTTGTCCCAGGTATATACAGGGTGTAACAGAAGTGTGTGACAATACTTCAAGGTTGGCTTTTACCCATCAAACTGAACAACTTTTGTTCTACAACTTTGTTGAAATCGCAAAAAATTTTTTGGACTTTTCATACAAACTTGGTTCGCCAGCTGATCGATGATGATAACAGTAACAGTAACAGAAGTGTGTGACAATACTTCAAGGTTGGCTTTTACCCATTTGCTGAACAAAAAGTTGTTCAGTTTGATGGGTAAAAGCCAACCTTGAAGTATTGTCACACACTTCTGTTACACCCTGTATATACCTGGGACAAACAGTCCAGTTAGGTAGGTCCAGCTTTGAGAAAGAGATCAGCCGTCGAATCCAACTTGGCTGGGCAGCGTTCGGGAAACTTCGCAATATCTTCACGTCCAAAATACTGCAATGTCTCAAGACTAAAGTCCATGACCAGTGTGTGTTGCCAGTGATGACATATGGATCCGAGACATGGTCGCTTACTATGGACCTTATAAGAAGGCTTAAAGTCACTCAAAAGGGCGATGGAACATGCTACGCTTGGTGTTTCCCTACGTGATTGAATCAGATATGAGGAGATACGTAGGAGAACTAAAGTTACTAGCTCTTTTTGAATTTTTTTTCTCTCGACTAAGTAGGCTTTACAAGTTAACGAGTAGTAGTCAGTTTTGTAAGACGGGAGGTTTTTCCCTTGAAGCAGTGTTTGTCGAAGTACTAAGAAACCCTACACTGCGCGTGGTCCGACACACACTTGACCGCTTTTTATACAATAACACCACCCTTACTTAACGCGTTTTGACGGACACTTTTGTACACAGAGACAGATCTCCTTACATGTACCCTCCATAGCCAATTTTTTTTCTAGCGATGGAAGCAATTATTTGTTCCAAATGAATTGGTATTCCTTTAATTGTCCGATAATTATCACACTTGCCCCAGTACATATAGTTATGGAGATATAAACTCGAAAGAAGAGCGCGGCCGAATCAAACTTTCCCCGTTTTCCCTTGCCACCTTTGTGATGCCTCCCGATGCCTCCTGGGCTAACACTAAAGACCACCTAAAGAACAACTATATACCAAGTTTAAATCCTTGTTAACACACACAAAACCCAATAGGTAGACACGTGACCGCGGATGATGCTAAGTGGAACATCAGACAACTGCCATCTATATCTTGTGAATAGTAAAAAAACGTGCCACACGAAAAGAAAAGAAAGAGAGAGAGAAATATTGATCCAAAATTAAAAACAGTTCTCATACAAGATGTTGCATGAAATCCCCAGCTATAGCTTAGCTGAATAAAGAACTCGCGGGGTAGCGCGGGCGCCGCGCATGCCGCATTCCCCCGCCCGCGCCCCCCGCTCAGCCCACTCGCGAATTATAATTGTTATTAGATTATTACAGAAACTGTGCAACAGATTGACCGGGGATTTTTTTTAGTCTTAGTTTAAAAAAAATATTACTATTAGATTTCATGAAAATATTCGTAGTGTCTTTAATGTGCAAGGGTTAAAATCGAATAAAACTTAATAAAAAAATAAATAACGAAGTCACCTTGGAGATAATTCTCATGGTTATTGACAGTGGTTATGTACCCCCTAAGACAAAATATCACTCACCTTGCAGTATTTCTTTTCAAGTTATAAATTTTTAAATATATTATATTCAATATCTACTCAATGTTTTGATCTCGATCGGGGACGATCATAAATATAAATAAAACGTCTTATAAGAAGCCCTCATGTAAAAAATCACTAGTTTTCTATTTTTTGTTCACATTTAAATTTAATTTTGTTTCTTTAGGGGCTAATTACCGAAAAATTATCAAATACTCATAAGAGATTTTTATGAATTTTCATTTTGCAATTATTTAAGTAACATATTCTAAATTTTCACCCAAAGTGCATTAAATGTAACCTACTCCATACAAAAATTCGTAGATTGACTGGACTAGTAACCCTCTTTCGGAGTATCTGCTTAAAAAGCTATGTGCAATCACAAAAGACACTCTCCATAAACATGATGTTACCATGATTCGTTACGTTGGAGTCACAAACACACGAATATACTTTCATAATCTGTAATAGCATCAAAAATATACATAATACCATCTAACGATCCTATCGAACTCAATTTATTGATCTGTATTTTAATCCACCTACATCGTTAAATTACTAAACTGGGCAACAAAAGATTTGATTTCATCTATTATAGTTGTCAATTCGAGTGTTATTAACTTTGTTATGAGAATTACATAACAGTTGTATTCGGCATAAACATGATTATAAAAATATACGTATATTGAGATAGGTTTCGTCAAATAAAAACAGCCATTGACGATGCACGGAGCAAGAGAGTGAGGGGATTAGAGTTCTGTCCGTATTAGGTACTGCGAATCAGCCCGCGTACCGCTCATCTCTTTAATTATTTGCTATAATATATGATAAAGAAGCGGTCGTGGCTCAGTGTGATTTGCGTGGTCGCATTGATAACGCAAGTTAATTGACTACAAACGCGCTTATAGCTTGGATGGCCGTTTCCCTGTTTCGAAAGGCAAATAAGGCCGTCGATGCTTGCTGACCAATAAATTGCTATCTTTAAGCCATTTTAGATGCCATATAGGCAGTTCGAAAATTTCTGACTCTGGGTTAGGTCCACAATATTCACCAACCCGGACTTGGCCCTCGTAAGTGAAAAATGGCCTAACTTTCCCGAGGTATGGGGAGAGACCCGTGCCCTGCAGTGGCGAAGATATTGAGGATGTAGAGACTAGATAGGTTAGTAATTAGGTCTTTGTAGGATTGTGTGAAAAATAAATATGACGTTGTTGGTTTAAATATATTTGAATGATTAAAACAGAAAACAATGTATCGACAGTGAGTCTTAGTTTGTCTATTGCCCCATATACATCATTATGTAAAACGTATAAAAATAATAAGAGATTAGAAGCTCAAAACGACGAAAATACGTTTTGGCCATGCAAAAGACATCAACGAGACATGTTCTTCAGTAATTTATCCGTGTTATAATAGTGAAAAAAAAAACTATCTAAACTTTTTTGTTGTTGTACATTTATTTATGATGCCAGAAATAAAGATTGTCTATGTCTAAACTTAGAAAACCGTAGATCAAATCTAGCTACGATTCTTCCTTCAGCTACAAGCTACAAAAAAGAAAAAAAACAATTCAATCCGTCCAGTAATTTTCGAGACATACAGAAGCACCTATTTTCGTTTTTTTTTACCTTCAATTGATTAGCCCTTGGCATCATCTCACCTGATGGTAAGTGATGATGATGCCAAAGATGGAAGCGGGCTTACCAAGATTCCCCAACGCAATGGGGAACTGGCATTATTATTACAAAAAATACCATTTCATTTCGAAGCGGTCGTGGCTCAGTGCGGCTTGCGTGGTCGCATCGTTCACGCAGGTTAACTAACTATAGATACGGTCATAACCTGGATGGGTTTGACTGTTAGTGTCAGTTATCTCGACCATTTCCGTGCTTCGCAAGGCTCGTTAAGCAGTTGGTGCCGGCTGTTATCGCTAGCAGTCGTTAAGCCATGTCAGAGGCCTTATAAACGGCGGCTTAAAAACTTCTGACACTGGGGTTGGCCACTCGTGAGTGGAGTATGGCCTAAACCTTCTTGAGTTATGGGAAGAGACCCGTGCCCCTGCAGTGGGGACGCGTACACTGAAAAATAATTCTGGTACATGTAACTAGAATCTCGGTATCCGTACGATATTCTCTAGTTCTACTTGTGACGACAAAACGCTTTGTCGTCATTACTATAATAATCTAGTTAAATCAATCTGTGAATATAACAGAACATATCGGCATGTGTACAAAATTTCATGTTCACCTTACAATCCGATTATAATGACAACAAACTTATTGTAAAGAGTACCGTTTTCCAGTATTAATTACTATCGCATCATTTATGCTTATTATGCAGCGGGAAACACTACATCTGTGTTTTAACTAGATTTGAAAAGTAAACATTACTAATCGCTTAGTACCTGCTGCAATAAAATCTATTACTTATAACTAGTTCTTGTTGTATTGGTCAAAAACTTTTTTCGGTGTAATGGGTTGTTAACAACCATTTCATTTCATTACAATTCATTCACAACTATCAGGCCTGTCGCCTCAGAATCGATAAATAATTATGAATTATGACGCGTTTGTCTTGCATTCAAAATTGCTTTACTTACGTCACTGCAGTTGTGTAATCACACGGTATTTATAACCGATCACTTCCTCAGAGCTCCGCTAAAACAATTCATAGATAATCGCCCACCTACTCGCATGGTGTTATAATACATAACATAACACCGGAACTATCGAAGACTACTACTTTTTTTATCTGAATGGAATGTTCGCAACCTGCTTATTATAATAGTATCTCAGTCAGTCTGTTTAAGGATTTACTTACGAAATTATCATTTTAAGATCGGGCTCGTGCTTATACTACTACATATGTATATTCAAAAACTTTGCTAAAATCTTAATTTTTCTATTTCAGCAAAGTTGTAGAAGATATGTATTGCGTTTGATTTTAGGAAGTCTCTCGTGACTGACTGGCAGACAACGCCTAAACCATTCAAACAAAAACCTTATATTCTTTGTTTCTTTGTAGGTTTTCAGGGGTTTCGTTTCAGGAGTATTGAAATGTACTGTTGTGAAATTAGAATCTATTATTACAATTTATTATTTGAATTTGTTTGTAAAATAAATTGATATTGACTGTTGATTTGCAAAATCCTGAAGCACATCGTTGTGTTGTTTTTTGACAATTGCCAAATAACTGTCATCTTAATAATGGGTAATCCTACATATATAACCTTCAACTTGTCGTTTCCAGAGGATCCAGCAGAACGGCGCGACGTTCGAATGGGGGTGGCAGCAGCAGCGCACGCCACCTGCGCAGGGGTATGAAGCGCAGACAGTCGGACACTACTACGTCAAGTCGCCTCAGGTAAGACAGTTAAGTACAATTTACAAATTATAAAGATGGCCGTTTGTACATACATGTGCATAAGTTAAAATTATTTTTTAAAATTACATTAATTTTGGCAAAATAAATTACTCAGAATCGCTATACCTTAAGTGGCAGTGGGCAGGGCACATAGCTCGTAGAACAGATGGCCGTTGGGGCAGTAAAGTTCTCTAGTGGCGACCGCGCACCGGAAGACGCAGCGTGGGCAGGCCTCCCATTCGGTAGACCGACGAACCTGGTGAAGGTTGCGGGAAGCCGCTGAATGCGAGCCGCACAGAACCGATCGGTGTGGAAATCCTTGGGGGAAGCCTATGTCCAGCAGTGCACGTCTTTCGGCTGATGATGATGATGATGGCACAATGTTTCTTTTGGACCCGACGTTTCTTCTCTTCTAGCTACTTCAAATAAACATATTTTATTTTAATTTTGAACTACCCAAAATTAATAATTTCAGCACCTTGCCAGTAAAGTTGATAACTCGAGAACCACTGAACAGATTTTCTTGACATTACGAGTACTACACTGCACATTTGTACCGCCCTGTCGTAGATATTTAAAGAAATAATTGAAGACATTAAATTCCTAACAAGCAGCCTATAGTTTTATAGCTGCATAGCTACAAGCAGCATACTATAACATGCAATACCCCTTATAATTAGATGGTATCAATGCAAGCCGAAATTAATCGCCGGAATATTGAATACCTTAACTTACGAGTAATGTTAACATCAACGCGCTGTAACATTCAGATAATTGTTAACACTTAACTCAGCTTAACGGTTCTTCCGTTAAAATTAACACTTAGTCCGCAAAAACTCATACATTTTAATGGCCGATTATAATTTAATTTATTTCGCGGAAATTATCATTTAATCGATGCATTATATTGGGTTATGTTTATGTCGCACTAGAACATTTTAACTTCCCGTGCTGTTAAAAGTTAAGTTTCATTATTCGGGTATAATGTGTGTAGGTGTGTGGAACCTGCGAAGTAAACAACTGGATGGAGTTTGAAATGCGAGATTTTGTTACATTCGTTTTGATTATATTAACAAATACATTTTAAGCAGCCGTTTTTTTTATTAAAGGAGCGACATAAAATGACTCGTTTTATCGTTAAATATTTAAAAAAACTTCTAATGGCACCGACATTCTACAGTCTAACGCATAGCCGGCAACACTTGTAGGACGACGACTAGTGTTAGGACTTAATGATTACCTTAACTATTATAATTATCTCAGATTTTCTGCATGCCTATTGCAGTCGGAGCAACGGGTGCAGTACACGGCTGACAGTGGCGGCTACCACGGCGCGATAGCAGTCAACACCACCGACGGCGCTAGTGTCCACACAGCAAACTTCGCCTTGGGAGAGCGCGCTCTAGAATTGTCACAGGTAACCAAAACCATCAGCGCCATTTTGCTGTTAGGGAATGACTTTATTCATAAATAACCTGGTAAAATGGAATCATCACGTTTTTGTGCTGACCGTTCGTTGCTAAAAGATAACAGACTTATTTGAAAATAATTTTGTGTCTTTTCAGAGGCAACCTCAAGGCCAATCAATCAACGTGACTCCACTGCCGCAAGATGCAGTAAGTTCCAATCAGCCAGTGGAGATCTTCCTCCTCCATCAGCAGTACCCCTCACCGTTAGCTCTGAACGACCAGCTGTTTCAAATACCAAAAAACTTACAATCAAACGTCGTTCAATTCAATATACCAAACTACGAAGCTCCTACGAACCAATATTATTACAATCCTCCAGAAACTCAAGTTAATTTCAATGTTTTTACTGAACATGGAGATAACAGAAAAAGTGAAGGAAAATACGAAGTAATTAACGAAGAAAAACAAAACGAAAATGAGCGCTCCAAGCCTCTTGAACAAGAGGATAATATTGAGCATTATGATAGCAGTCAATCTGTTATTCGAGTATTCAAAGATCATAATTGCACCAATGATGATGATAAAGAAAAGTCTAGTGCCTTAAGAACAACTAAACTTTACGCGCAGTCTCCATCTTACCAACAAGGTAACATAAATGGTAATTTTGGTAAAAAAGATTCAGCTACAAGACCTTTAACGTATAAAGGTGCAGTTCATTTTAGTGTTGAACCGCAGGGAGACAACGCCAGAAGTGAAAGGTATTATTACAGAACTGATCCTACTCCTAACACTAAGCAATACACTGAAGAAGAAAGAATTGCAAGATTAGTAGCCTCAACACAAGATCTAATATCTAATGAAGATTTGCTAAAGATTAATCATGCAGCAGAAAAGCAAGTGAATGATCATACCGATGAATACATAAAGCCAAAATCTAGGTTTAGACTGAGAGCTGAACAAACGTCCTATAATCAGTACAGTCAATCGAGAACACCAAAAAACGATCATTATGTGCAGTCTAGTACCCCAACATATGAATACTTCATTCAATCAAGCAGTCCTAATTACGACAGTTTCGGTCAAGGTAGTACACCTAAAAGTAAAGTTACTGTTCACGCAAAGATTGGGAAAATAGTTGACAGTGAAATCGAACATATAGAAAATAACGAAGAAAAAGTTTTACAGACGGATTCAAATGAATACAAGTTTGCATCGCCAATAGTTGTGCAGGACTCAACCTATGACAATTTTAAGGAAAAAATCGTTAATAATTTGGTATCAACAATGGTTCCCTATTTAGAAAATGGTTTCGAAATCGTTGGCATTAGTGATTTTTCTAATGCCACTAGTTTCGATGTAAAAGAAGAAAATGATAACTCCAATTATGATTATGTTGACGTAACTCCAAGGCCTATAAGTCAGAAATATTTAGCTCCAATCACAGTAGCTCTACGACTTCTAAATGCAAATGATACTTTCTCTTTTAATGCGATTGATGATCACGAAGCCTCGGATAGTGAAATAGTTTCTGAAACTGTGGAGAATCCGAAACTAAATCATTCGAAAGAGAAAACTATAGTTGAAATTCAAGAATCCGTTCCAGTATCTATTACTCATATAAATGACGTAGAGCATCACGAGTATCTTGAAGAAGGTAGAAGTAATAACAAGGGCCCATTAGACTTTGCTAAAGCTTTGTATAATCAGTACAGGGACGTGATAGAAAATTCAAAGAAATACTTTGAAAATAAACATAGTTCGAAAGAAAATCACAATACAGATGATAAAGGCAATAACAATAATAAAAAAGATAATTTGGAACCAAGCGAGAATATTCAAACAGAAGTAGAAGTTAAACCAAATGATTCCGGTAACGAAAGAAGAGAGTTTGTAAGAGATTATTACGGATATCATAACCAAAATGACCAGCAGAAGATTATTCAACCGATCGTTATAGAAAAAGAGGTTCCAGTTAC
The DNA here is from genome assembly GCA_958295455.1 of Coleophora deauratella. NCBI lineage: Eukaryota > Metazoa > Arthropoda > Insecta > Lepidoptera > Coleophoridae > Coleophora > Coleophora deauratella. The sequence goes on from OY282412.1 coordinate 6,268,997, forward strand.
GCAATTTGTTGATCGTTATATCGAGCAAAAAGTACCTTATCCTGAACCAGTGGAAGTTAGAGTACCGGTTGATAGACCAGTAGGCGTTCCCGTGCCGTATGAGAAAATAGTTGAGAAACCCATCGAAGTTACCAGATACGTTGATAAACCGTTCCCCGTTGAGATTCCAAGACCGTACCCAGTCGAAATAAAAGTTCCTTATCCAGTAGAACAAAAGGTATTTATTGACCGTCCGGTCCATGTGCCTTATCATGTAGAAAAGGTAGTAGAAAAACAGATATACCATCAAGTGCCAGTGCCGACTCCAGTTGCAGTTCCTGTAGAGGTTCAAGTCCCAGTTGAGCGTCAAGTATTATACCCGGTACCAATAGAAACCCCATTTCCAGTACCTTATGAAGTTGAAAAACCGATTACCGTTGAAAGAATAGTAACTCAGCAAGTACCCGTGCCTTATCCGGTAGAGAAAAAAGTACCATATCCTGTTCATTATGAGACAAAAGTACATATTCCCGTACCAGTTGAAAAGCCAGTACCTGTCCCAGTTGAAAAGATCGTAGAAAAACCTGTTACAGTTACGAAATATATTGACAGGCCTGTCCATATTCAAGTACCGGTAGACCGCCCTGTGCCAGTACCACAGCCATATCCTGTAGATAGAATTGTAGAGAAGAAGATACACATTCCAGTTCCAGTTGACCGTATAGTGGAGAAGAAAGTTGCGGTACGAGTACCCTATCCAGTTGAGAAGATAGTTGAAAAAATTGTTGAGAAACCTGTAGTCGTAACTAAGTACGTTGACAAACCTTATCCGGTAGAAAAACGGGTACCTTACCCCGTCGAGAAAATCGTAGAAAAGCAGGTTCCTATAGCAGTCAGAGTACCATATGTAATTGAAAATCCCTTAGCAATTTACAATTATGGCTACCCTCAAACAGGGGAATCGCAAAACCACCCCCAGTATCTGAAATACACTGCAGAACAACACAAACAAGGAATTCCACCTCCACATTTACAGAAGCCACAACACATACAATACTTACAGAACCAGTACTCCCAATATTTGCAGAATTTGAAGGAAAAACAACAAAAGAATGATGAACAAATTAAGTATTTGCAAAACCAATACGCTCAATATCACGCTACCCCGAAGGAACAACAGAAAGACGTTCAGACTACTCACTGGGGAAGCCTCTATGCCTCATCGTACCAACACATCAACAACACCCCACAGAAATCTACCGAGTTTAAACAAACACCGGTTTTGGCAAACTACATCAAATATGTTACCAATCAAAATCCTTCGTCATATTACGGCCCTCCCCCCATGGAGAATTATAAAGACGATTGGGAAAGAAACGAGAACTATATGGAGCAGATAAAACTGAGAAGAACGGATAGAATGCCTAAAGATCTAAGAATAGAGTATGGGTTCAAACCACCTCTAATACCAAGCATAGAAGTCGACTTAGATGGAATACCAGTAAAGAAAGATGATGTAAAACAGTAGTCGACAAAGATTTATATGTGCCTAATACTCGACATTAATTTTAAAAAGATATTGTAAATAAAAACTATCTAGATATTTAAAAACATACAATGAAAGATCGAGTCATGCATACCTGATATTGTGTTAATTTATAATTTAGTTTGTAAAGTATTTGGGGGGTGCGGCAATGTGCCCCTGCCAAGTCGAGGGTAAAGCAAACTGCTGTACAACACAGGGTGACATATTGAACGACAGCAGATGAATGAAAAGATGAAAGTGGCAACTTTTCCCAAGAAACTAATGATAAATACGATTTTAAGAAAAACGAAGTTCTAGTAAGACATTTTCTCAATGAAATTGTAGTTTTATCTTCTATTATGCTTGAATAAGTAGGTACGTCTGTCACTTGTCACCCTATAGTGTAAAAGTAGATTATAAATTAGGTAATAACGTATTTTGGTTTACATAGTCGCTTACTAACTTATACGAGTAGCCAGGAGATAAATATTACCTATTTAAGAAGTTGAGGCACTGTAAATATAGTACCTAATTATATTTTATTATTAAAATAAACACCTGACAAACGTTACGATAATTATTTGTATACCTTGTAGTCATAGTTTTCCCTTTGTCAAAAGATTCTAAAATGTTTTATAGTTATATACTGTAAGTATATATCGAGAAAATAACAAAAGGACAATACAGGGTGTAATAAACAGTTGTGGTAAACTGAACAAGTTTCTTCTAAGACTTTGCTGACATGATACGAACACACTGTACGCCAATAGATTCCTAAGATTGAACTTAATAACCCTACCGAAGTCGCAACCCCCAAATCAAAAGGGAATCGAAGCTATGGGGCTGAGAAAGTATACAGAAACGCCCGTTATCTGTTTGAGATTAAAATAAATATGCAAAAGTATGCAAGTATAAGAAAGTATGCACTTTGAGCCCCATTGCTCCGATTCCACATTTATTTGGGAGTTGCGACTTACCTATGTAGAATTATTTAGTGAATCTATTGGCACACAATTTGTTCGTATCGATTTTGGGTTTTTTGTCCATACATTGTGGACCTTCTCCTTTAAATGAACAACTAAGCTATGTAATTGTATGAAAAGTAAGTATTGTGCCTAAGAACGATTTCTTAGAGTAAGCACCTTCACCAGCTAAAAGGCGTAGTAACAGATTTAAAAGACGGATTTACAGCTATCACATCTGACATCTAAAAGTAACAAGAAAACTACTGAGTGGAATTAAAAATAAAATTTATTTCCACTTGATTACCTCACAAACGGAGTACCACATTCGAACCTCGCAGGCAACGGTGACACTACACTAACGTATCGTAAAACAAAGCTCATTTATATATAAATACATAACTACAGTTTGTAAACTTCATATTGAAAGAACCGGCTTACTATCTGTTTTAAAAAACACACTTTTAGAAGTATTTGCATTGATTAAATAAACAAAGTGTCAAAAAGCAAATTTAAAATTTTAACGGTGATTCCAAATCCAGCAAGAAAAGTCCTTTAAAAAAATCCTGTTTACATGAAATTAAATTCAATGAAAGTCCAAAACTAGACTAGATGGAATCACATATCTTTTCGGCATTTAATAGTCGAACTGAATTCAGACTCATATTAAAATTACAAAATAACCTTTTTACATACATTATTTCTTGAGATATTTTGGAGCCGTGTAGTTTTGTGATATCTTTTGTATGTAAAAGTTCAACACTACCACTTAGGGATACTGTATTTTATTTTAATATAGAAAAAAGTTAGCACGGTCGCCACACCGCTTAAGGTTAAACTTCGTTGCCGACAGATGGCGCTCAATTTTTTTCTTTTATTTTGTTCCATTTTCAGAGGAATGACTGTCAAAGATAAGCGCCATCTCTCGGAATTAATGCTAAGCGTTTAGCCTTAAGACATGCATAAACTTATTATTTTATTTTAATATTTATAATAATTGTCTAGTATGTAAAGATTCCCACACAAAAATATAGAAAAAAAAGCTCACACATTAAATCACAAAACTAAAAGAGTTAATCACAAAAGAGGCTGAAAATATCACTACTAAATGTATCACTATCAATTAAATAAGAAAAAAATAAAAACATTAACAATCTGACATGTGAACATTCGATAATGATTATTATTGCTATAACTACATAGTCCATAATACTTTGATCACAAATTACCAATACGTCTAAGTTTTTAGTGTGCATTATAACGCGCTCATACCAAATGTACCAAACCAACCAAGTACAAACCCGTAAAGTGACCTCGGATCTAATACTTAAGTTATTTTTGAAATAGTTGATAAAAATAACAACGGCTCCTACTCATGTAACTAAAGAACTTTCCACAAAGAACTCAATTCGCAAAAAAAAAATCATACTCATTTTACATAAAAGTATTGGATTCCTGGGTAAAGTTATTGAGTTGCATGAGTAATTCCACAGTTATTTTTTCGTACATTTCAGAAGGACCGTATACAGGGTGAAATTGAAATCGTGAAGCAAATTTTAACTGTGGTTTCTGCTTATGAAACTGAATAACTTTCTCTAAGGAACCAATTCAATCGGAGCAAAAATATTTGGACTCTTCATACAAATCAATGAGCTGAGTGGCCAACTTTGTATGGGTGTCCAAAAATGTTTTTACTCCGATTGAATTGGTTCCTTAGAGAAAGTTGTTCAATTTCATGAATAGATGATCCGCGATTTCAATTTCACCTGTATACTTTTAATAAAGGTGTTTCCACACTGCCCAATATCGGTGTCACGTGCCATACATCTATAGCCGACAGCCAATAATAATGTGACGTTTCCACACAGTTTAAGAACTGGCCACATTGTTCACGTACACAGTTTAAGGTTTTGGGAAGTGGCACTACTGGGAAGGAGTTGCATTAGAAATTAGACGATGTTGGGAACCTTAAGGCGATCGGCGAGCCGTCTATGGGAAATGGTCACTGTGAGTGTTCACATTTTGGGTAGTGGTAGTAGTCGCAAGTGGCCGTTCCTTAGAAGTAGTCAAATCCCGAAAGGACATATAGCACTTATAAAAAATTGCTATAGCTCATTGGCGCCTAATATGCCAACCAATGTTAGTATCGACGCGATGAAGAATCTATACTGAGCCAGATAAAGGCAGGTATATTAGGCAGGTACGTGTTTTACACATATTACATGCTCCGATATTAGAGATTTGGCCAACACCGATATCGGGACGAACAGTGCGAAAACGACCCAACAGGATCACCAAATTGCAATTTTCAGAGACAGAGACACCTAAACTATTGATATCTCTTTCTGTAATCGTCCCGTCTCGGTTAGTAGGACGTCGGGCGATCCTGTTAATTAGTGAAGGGTCCTTTAAGTACAGCGACATATCTGCGCAAACACCCTTGTGCAAATATTTGTTCAAATATGGAACACAATGCAAAATGTTTGTTGCATGCAATGCATGTTTAGCTCCGATATGATCTCCACTATACCAAAACTCTGACGTCATATCTTACTTGCGCTAACTGAACTGCCAAGCCTGTTTGCGCAAGTCGTTCGCTGCCTCTAGCCGGACTTTAAGAACTATGGATATTCATTAGTGCAAGAGTTTAGACACTTTCTAATTCAGCCTTATATTAGAAAGAGACAACTGCTGTGGGCGACCGCGGTCATAACACGTCCATTTTATGTTGACCTCTACTAACGCCAAAATAAAATGGCGGTCCATACTTACTTTTAACGACATACAGCTATTTCACGACAGCCAGTTTTTTTAGATTAAAATCGTAAAGCTACATTAGTTTTCTTTTAAAATCCTGTTTGAAACTTTCACGCAATAAGTATTACAATTTGAATATAAGTTTTTTTATAAGCCTAAAAAATCGCACCTGTGTGACATAAAGTATGTATGTACTTAAACGTAAAAATTTCAAACAAGACTAAAACTTGGTAGAAATATTCGTGATGTTCCTATACTTTGTAGACATGTCGAAAATTCGTTTTTTTTAGTTATTTACGTTTTCGACTTTCAATATATTTTTTGTCATAACATTGAATGCAATTCAAACATAACTAGGTATATGTGTCGCAGGGGTATGATAACATCAGGGATTTGATCAAATCCCGGGAAATGTTAAAATAATAACACGATTTTATCATTTCCCTAGTGATTTGATCAAATCCCTAAATTGACTTAGTGAAATGATGAAAATAATTATTCTGTAGTATATAAAACGTTTATTTGGTACAACACACATTCAATTACAATAAAATCTTAAAAATCAACACTAGAGCTTTACTTATTGTACAGATACACAAAAACAATGCTGTCATAAAAACGTTAGGTATACATACAGTGTCTAATAAAAAAATGTTTTTGTGTATCTGTGTGTGTTTTTGTATTTTTCAAACTGTTTTTGTTCATTCAATACAAAATTAGTAAAGTTCTAGTGTTGATTTTTAAGATTTTAGTGTAATTGAATGTATGTTGTACCAAATAAACTCTTTAAATACTACAGAATAATTATTTTCATCATTTCACTAAATAAATTCAGGGATTTGATCAAATCACTAGGGAAATGATAAAATCGTGTTATTATTTTAACATTTCCAGGGATTTGATCAAATCCTTAGGAATTCGATCAAATCCCTGATTTTATCATATCGCTGCGACATATGCATTATGGACACTAAGCTAAGTTTTATTCCTTGAGCGCAAACTCACGTTTGTACATTATTTTAATTACAATATTTTAAAAGTAAAACACACGCGATTACGAAACCTTAATTGGAACCGACAATACTATACCTCTCCTACTCACACTTAAGACACAATGAATTGGAGCAAAAGAGATGCAAACGTTTGTTTTGATACATCAAAATTTTTATCTATATTACAAGGGTGAAGTGAAAACTGTAATTATATTTAAATATCACGCTTTATTCAAAGAATTCTTAATTTATTTCACTGCTAAAAATATTGTACCCATAGTTAAAATAACACCCGTTAAATCATAAAAATGGTTTTCAAATTAAAAAAGCATGTCTTTTAAAATATCATTGTAGCGATGATCAAGATAATGTTTTGAGAAGCTATAAGATTTCATTAAATAAAGTAAAACTGTAAAGACCGTTCACACAAAGCATACAAGCATACGCTATACAATTAATTAAAAATAATGAATGAAAAGTCCATGTGCTAGCGCTAAAAGTAACATTTATTGTTTTTTATACAAAATACACAAGACGCGCTAAATTGAGAGGTTTATTTATTTATTAATAGAATAAAAAAAGTCCTACTCTTACATTGCGTTATACATTTTAAATTCTCTACCATGAGCTTTTTGATTTACGATTACATTTTATTTTATTTTTCAACAACTTGTAAAGATAAATTAATGAATACATACTACAAAATAACTTTAAAAAGCACTAAATACATCAAACTGGAACTGTTGTTTAACTTCGTTATATACAAAAGTGCTAGTGATGTAATCTTATCAATAATAATTATCGATTTAAATAGTTTTCTCACTGTATGCATTTATTTGATGTACTTAAATAAATTTGTTTTGTAAAAAAACTCATGCTAGAGCGACATTATATTACAGTAATTACGTCATACTGAAAGTCTTGCGTTCCCCGATGACGTCACTTGGCACAACAACCTTAACTTTATAAAACCATTCCGATCCAGCACTAGTACTTTGTATTTATCAAAATAAAAACTAAGTCACATCGAATTCAATTACACTTCTCTGTAGTGGATATTAAGTTTATTTACCCACTTAAGCTGGGTATTTTTGCATTCATAACATTTATCCATAATCGAATACGCCGACGCGCCATCGACATTTTTTGAAAATAATTTCATTTCAAGTCATAATAGCAAGATACTTACTTAGTATAAATTGCACCTAATTGAAAAAATCTTGACACTAGACAGACAGTCGTCACAAAGTAGTCAAGCGCGACATACCATTTTAGAAATACCTCCATTTTCGTAACTAAATTCAGAAATCGAACAGCTCTGGCGGCGGTATAGGCTCCATGGGCAGACAGTCGCACTCCGGCGACTTAATTCGCGGTTGTCGTCGCAACGTATGAACACTGTACGAATACGACTGATGCGGCATTCTGGGCTTGAGCGTCTTCCGTCCTTGTTCTATATCCACGCTATCAGCGCGGAGGGAAAGAGACGACCGCGGCTGAATCTGCAGCGTTGAGCAATTCGACCTATTCGGAGACAGAGGCGGCCGGAGATAATCGCTGCGAGCGAGAGACAGCTCGGCCGGAGTGTACGCAGCTAGGAAATGCGCAAGCGCCCCGGACGGAGTGCGCATGCCTCCGTTAGCGACGAATACCATGTCTTCAGCGGAGAGGCGGAGGCTGTCGGTCCGGGGGGGCGGCGGTGGAGGAGGCGGGGGGGTGACGCGCTCCTCCGAGGACGAGAGGGGGGTTCGAGGGGAGTGCGGGGAGCGGGGGGGCGCGGGGGCGGGCGAGGGGCGGCGGCGGCGGCGGCGCGGGGCGCTCCCGGGCAGTCACAGCTTGAGCTCGTTCGCGATCTTCGAAGCAATGTTCTTGAAGCCAATGCTCGTGCCTGAAGGTAAAAGGTAATAGCGAGATTGGTGACGGCCTAAATATCTACCGATATATAATACTCCGGCATGCATAATTCCGGAACATTACATTAACTTTCTATAAGGGGTCAATTCAATTGGAGCAAAAAACTGGACTTTCCATACGAAGTTGGCTACAAAGCTCATTGATTTGTATGAAGAGTCCAAATTATTATTACTTAGGTCACAGATGCTCATAGGCGGCGGCAGCTACTTCCATCAGGTGGGCCGCCAGCTTTTTGCCACCTAACACATTTAAAAAAAAATGTACTGACCGGATATCCGCTTGAAGCGTACTCCGTTTAGCGAGAGTCGTGGCAACTTGCACACTTCAATCTCCCACTGCACCAAGGAGTCCGCATTGGGGTCCCCGTGCACACATAGCAGAAGGAACCTCTCTCGCTGCTCGTAGTCGCAGTTGTTTGCGTCTAGCACCTGCCGGGTACGGAATACAATGGAGGTCAACTGTTGATTCTTCTTGGCATTGGAGCCAGGGTATGAGAGGGAAGAAATGGAGAACATTGAGTATCAAACAACGTAGGGTAAGAGTATCTATACAGACACAAATGCAATGAGGTAAGTAGAGGCTCAATGGACCGATGACCTGGTAAAGGTTGCGGGAAGCCGCTGGATGCGGGCAGTACCGTACCGGTCAGTGTGGAAATCCTTGGGGGAGGCCTTTGTCCAGCAGTGGACGTCTTTCGGCTGATGATGATGATGAAGGGTAGAGGCAATTCTAAATAGCATATCTCCAAGTATATGAAGATCATCACGACACAACATCAAGACACAACAGAATAGAGATGAACTGTTGATGGTGTCGGCCGTTTAACCTCGTAAGGCCCAATGTCCTATTTTTAGGACATAGGTTAAGTAGTAGTTCAGACACAACTACATAAATTTTGAACTGATTCTTACAAACTAAGGCTATAAATTCTATAAATTCACAAATAAGGTTATAAATTCTTAAATCTGATATAATTAAAAAAGGTAAAAATTGTACAAAATGGCCATATCCAAATCAAAGACAAAAACAGAGTAAAAAATAAAAGAAATACAAAAGATACAAAAAACACGGACTTGGCGCCCGTGTGTGGAGTATGGCCTAACCTTCCCAAAGTTTAGGAAGAGACCCGTGCCCCTACAGTTGGGGACGATACGGGTTGTTAACAACAACAAATAGATGTGGCCAGTACCTGTCGCCAATAGTATGTAACCAACGTACCTTTCTGATCTCGGCCATGATTTCGTTGGGATCCCTTGAGGAGGTTGTCTTCATACTCCACGTGAACCTGAGGACACGCGGCTTGACCTGCTCCTCATTGCCTTGCCTGTTAACACGCATCATCTTAAAAACGTGCATTTAAGGCACACTTTTACGTGTACTGTAGGATGTAGGAAGGAACATTCAGAGGAGGCAGTCCATTGCAGCCAAAGGAGATACCTTGTTTGTGGTCACGATCCTCAGCATTAAGGTACCGAGGAAGAAGAAGAAGATTTACGTGTGTAAAAAACATACACTGTATTTTTTTTTAACTGCTGCTCTACCTGCGTCTTATTGCGTAAATTATCCCGATGACTATTGTATTGTTTAGAAAGACTTAAGAAGACTCATCTATTTATGTATTGAGATGTCTTTTTTCAGTTGGTAGGATAAAGACACTTTCCCTACAGTTTACGCAATAAGACATAGGTGAAACAGAAATAATAACAGTTTAAGTCTTTAAACAAGTAAGAAATGCGACGTAAATTCTTAACCAAAAAATTTCAAAATAAATTATTGTAACAAATCAAGTAAGTACCTACATCAAGATTTGTAACTATAGCAATTACTTTTAAAATCGATATATTTTCGGGAAATATGTATACTTTTTATGAGAGTCACGAAACTGAACAGCGTGAAAACGTTGACCTCCCATACTAATGGACGTTAACTGAACAGTATTAAAAAAAATGGAACGTAAAAATATTGTTTACTTCGATTGTATAGGTTCCTTGCGGAAAGTTGATTGTTCAGTTGCATGAATAGCCTTACCATTTGATGCTTTTTCTAGAGCATTAAGTCACCCTGTATAATGCAGGCAATGTAAATTTTATCATACAGGTAAGCTGTATGTATGCTATTTTACTGAAATTTTGCATGCTATTGACTAGCTAAATAGGCCTGGCGAATAAAGGAATTGAATTGAATTGTACCTCATAATTCATACAGCTTACCTGTTTAAAAATTAGCAATATAATTACTATAATAAGTTAAGAAGGGATCCATTAGTGCCTGTAGCTAGAAGGAGCGAAGTTATGAAAACTTTTTCGTAAAAAATAATTTAAACTGCATTTCGATTCGCTCCGTCTAACTCCACTCTGCTGGATTTACACTACAACTCAATTTTAGTTAAAGGTGAAAGAGAAACTACATTCATGAAGTAGTGTGATAGTGAAACATACAGTGAAATATACTATCGATATAGCGATTCAACATTTGATAGAAGATCAAACCAAAATACGCTCATAAAACACTAAAAGTAGAAAATACACATTAAATCTAAGAAGAGTATAACCACAGGAGATCAGAATGTAGGATTTCATCAGTCTAAGCCAAAACATATGCAAAATATCCACATGTTTAGTTTACCCCTTTTTTATGAAGAGACTTATTGATATAGTAAATGGATAAACAATTACATGACAAGGAATACTTCTGCAAAATTAAAGAATGGATTTGATCTTAGCGCGAGCTCCTTTCTGCCCCTTGAGGTTGCAATCTCCTTGGATTAAACTGGTAGAAATATAAATCAACAAAAAGTTTCCACATCAAAAAGTACAACATAAACAAAAATTGGTAATAAAACGTGGGATAATTACCCGAGCACGGGTTGTGGGCTAGCTCCTACTGCATGCTTCGGGGCGGTACCGTCCAAAGGCCTAAAAAAAGAATAGACATCACACTAACACTAGGGGGCTACGGTGGAGCCAACACAACAAAACGAGAATCTCGTATCAAGCGAGCGAGTTCCAAAAAGATTGCATATTGAAAAAAAGTTTAGTTTCTTTTTGAAACTCACCAGTCCAATTTGAGAATTTTCGTGATATGAGGCCAATTAATTTTAGCTTTCTAAAATCATTACTTTATAAAAAAAAAAGTATTTTCTTTTCGCTCCCGTAATGAAATAATTTGAATTTCCAAACATAAAAATAAATATGTATAATTTTAGAAAGCTTATTAGTAAAATTTGCAATGACAAAAAATGTGATACAATTTTTAAATCGTACAGTTGTAAAATAATTTCCAGTTTGATACAAAATCCGTTCGTGCTTTAAACGAGGAACACAACACAGCAAGCAAAGGTAACGATGGTACATTACCACAACAGTAAAATGCGCATCAAACAGCATCTTACCTTTTAAGTCTATTTACATGCCATAATGTCAAAAATATTCTAAAAGCATATGCATGGGTAGTAAAAAAGTACGTTTAAAATTTGAAGAGATTATTTCAGAATCTATATTATAATAGATTTGACTTGCATAGATGCAAATTTTACGAAGTCTTATTTTTGTTCAGTATTTCAACTCTTCTTCTCGTGACAATTTGAACCACACCTACATTTCAAACATACTTTTTTACAGCCTCTTTCGTAGATAAAAAACTTAGGTATTTAAAAAACTCCAATAAATCTCTGCACAAACTTGCAAATAAAAATCGTAGATGAAACATTTTTAAAAATCAAGATCACGTTAAAATATATTTTGTATCTTGCAGGCGGGGGACAAAATGCAACACACAATAAAACTCTGTTCTGTCATTAAAAACGGATTGTTATTAAACTGTTAGATAAATTACGCAAAACCTCAAAATATCAGAACAAACACCTGTTAAATGTTATTCACGCAATAGTCCATCCGATTTTTTGACATAAAATATTAAGAAAAATATGTATTTTTTTTTCACTACTTATATGATTTTTTTAAATACATATTACAACTAGGCAATGTCAATAAACATTGAAAATTATACTGTGATACGGTAATTTTTTTCCACTATCTACATATATCAGTAGAATATATTAGGTGTTTACCTATCAAATTGACGTTTAGTTAAAAAAGTTCAAAGACAAAATTTATATAAGATAATTAAGATTTTAAAACAACTAATTACTTTCAAAGTTGCGGGTTTCTAATTGCGGGTGGTAGGACCTTGTGCGAGGTCCGTCCGGATCGCTACCACCATCTTACTCGCTAATCCTGCCGCTAAGCAGCAGTGCTTGCACTGTTGTGTTCCGGTGTGGAGAGTAAGACAGCCGAGGAAATTACAGGCACAAGAGGCATTTCATCTTAGCCCTCTAGGTTGGCAACGCATCTGCAATCCCCTCCGGGGTTGCAGGTGTCTATGGGCAGTGGTGATCACTTACCATCAGGTGACCCACTTGCTCGTTTGCCTTCCTTATCACATAAAAAAAAAAAAAAAAAAAAAAAGTACCATTGAACATTTAGAAATAAAATAATGCTTGCTAAATGCACGTTGTCTGAATATTTTGAGAGCACAGTGGTGTAGAAACTGTGAAAATGGATTTTTCCGTCACTGAAAATCGCCATTTTTTCGTTAAAAAATACTTTTTTTATTTTTGAAGGCTACACTTATCCCAGCGTGTTATTCGTTACCATATGTATTTTTGAACATATTGTGCAAAATATTTCACGATTTTCAGATAATTTCGATTTTTGTTTTGGTAGAAAAAAATTGACCCAATTGACCTCTAAGAAAACTCCAATACAGTATTTAATGGCACCCTACTCAGTCAGTTTTTACATAAGAGACATGACATCACTAATGCATGAAAGACCTTGAATGTAGCTAGAAAATGATATATAATTTAATGGAAGTAAATTCATTTTTGGGGTGACATTATTCTTTTGAACTTTCAAAACTGAAACGCCAATTTCATAGGTAAGGACCTAATACATCATTGGTTTATTATACAAATGAACTTATAATCATGGGGAACATTTTAAACTAAAGATGTATTCATGAAATTTCACTAGTTTCATTGTCCAGTTTCATAAATACAAATATCGACAAGTACTGGGAGGAAATTGTAAAAAGATTACATGTTACAAAGAGAATAAAAAATGTTTAAAATATAAGATGCGAATTATTAATAAATCGGGTGGACTATATAATAATTTAAAAACACACCAAACTGTTTAGTTTCGCAAATGTATGGGCGATGGAAACAAAAATGGAAGATTTGTGGTAGATATTACGTTATGACTTGGACGATTTACTTGAGTATGAATATGGTCTTGTATATTCAACGATGGTGAGAAAAAACTATTTTATTCTACGCGATGTAGTGTATGAACAAACAACAGGAGACTTAAAGTGAGATACAGTTAAATACATTGATATTATGAATAATAAAAATCAAAACTCTCCAGAGCTGCCTTTATCGTAGGTACATTCGATTTATCCCAAACGCTATGGTTTTTGTATTTTTTTAAAACAACAGTAAGAGCATCGAAACACTCCCGAACTTCCCCAATCTTCTAGGCACAATGTTGCCAATATAAAAATTTAAAAAACTCCCACAAATCTCCAAAGCCCGCTCCATCGCGCCATCACCAAAACCGTTAAAAAACTCATGTTATCATGTTGCAAAGTACAGTTTGGTCGTACTTATACCTCCGCTGAATGTCCAAGGAGGAAAATATGCGCGGTTTCTGTCGCCCGGTCGTGTCGCCAAGCACCGACAGACTGACGGAAAAACTCATCATTTTAGATAGTCAATAGAGTACCAGTATGGGCCTAGGGTGTAACTGACACGTGAAATACAACATAAGACTTAAAAAAATATAAGATAACTAGAAGATTGGAGCTTTGACTCAACATCTGAACAGTTTTACTTGAAAAATCCAAAAAATTATCACAAAACAGAGTTAAAAAAAATCTGCAATTTAACAATGAGTTTTATGTAGAACATTGTTCAGCATGTTGAGTTGCCCCAGTTAATGGAGCTGTTAGAAAGTTTGTAACACCCTGTATCTAATAGTACTATTCTAGTTTATTCAAACTTGCAAGTTAACAGAGAATGTTGAAGTTCACTAAGTACTAGCTAGCAAGTACACTAATAGTCAGTACATTAATACAATAATGTGAGCGTTCAAAAAATATATTAAGTGCTCTGATTTATAATATAGCTCTTAAGCTTCACCGTATTTTACTGGTATGTTTCGTTGTTAAAATAGAATTAAATGGGAATTTTAAACGCTTACATATTTTTGATGCTCGAAAGTGTCAGATTAACGAACTCGACTGTACAATCTATCGCACGCATGTGGCAACACTACCAATAATACTGAACCACAGATTATATAATAATTACACTACTGAACTATGGATCTTGGAAGGGACGGAGCTTAGAAGGGACCAATTGACCCGAGTGTAGGCTCATTAGTAGTCGTACATCCCTTTCTATCAAAGTATCTCTACATAAGTTAAAAAGGGACATACTCCTACTAGCTATTCTTAATTCAAATAATCTTCCGGATCTGATCTTTGTAGACCCTCTTCCCTTATAGTTGGTTGTTTTTTATTAATTCCTTGGACTAAACTAATGAAGATAACTTCGTACAAATAGCTCAAAGTCCGTGTTACCACTGGCGTGCATGTATCCGAGATTGTACGCAATCACTGCAACTTGACGACCACTTTTATCCGACTACGTCAACATAAAATGAGCGTTATTTGTTCTAGAGATCAGCCAATTTTGTATGGAAATATCCAAAAAAACTTCTGTATATTCAGTATAGGTAGGAAAAGTTGTTCAGTTTCATACGCGGAATCCACCCCTTTAAAGTTTCCGAAAGTAGTCTTTTTAGCCCAGTTTAATTATAGGAGTCTTTACCAAATTAGGATTAAAAATGTAAGTGAAAAGTAAATAAAACACAAGTAATTGTTATCGAAAATCTGATTATTCTGAGAAGCACAACACATCCCATCGTATCGATGCCACAAACTAAACATTTTCATGGTGATTAGATTACAAATCCAACAAAATAATTATATATCACTCGATTACAGTCATATTTAAACAGAAAGGTTCTTAACATGAGCACTGAAAACTGGGATTTCCTCTTATAAAACATTTTTTTTCCCAAAGAAATCCATAGCCAATTCGCGAAAACATCTTGGACTGATTAGTTGTCAAAAATTGTTTAGCCATTTGACTTAGGGTTCCTTTGGGAAAGTTGTTCAGTTTCAAGAGCAGAAGTCACAGTTCTATTAATGCCCTGTTTTATCGACACACAATACCATAAACAAAAATCTGTCCTCTTGCGAAAGCAAGGTTATTTAAACTCCACTTGCTATGACAATTAGGTATCGAACGATTCAACCGTTATTTTAGAATTGAAAACTGAAACATTATTTTAAATTAAATAACAATTAAATTACATACGCCGCTACACGATTGCGAACGTAAATTGTTAAATAAATGCACTAACGAACAATGCCCACTATATAGGGTGAGTTTAAATTAGTTCTTGATACGAAAGGCTATGCATGTGCTCATGAAAACAAACAACTTTCCCTAAGGAACCCATAGCCAAATCGCAAAAAAAATTTTGGTCTCTTCATACAAATCGATCAGCCGAGCGGCCAAATTAGTATGAAGAGTCAAAAAATTTTTTTGCGATTTGACTATGGGTTATTTAGGGAAAGTTGTTTGTTATCATGAGCACATTCATAGCTTTTGGTATCAAGAACTAATTTAAAGTCATCCTGTATACGTGTACGTACTATACAGGGTGTAAACAATATAGCTGTGGGAATCATCGACTCATCACACTGAAACACTTTTGTTTTATTCGCAAGAAAAAATTGAGTCTTCACACAAATCGATCAGCTATTCGGCCAATTTATTATGGAGTGTCCATTTTTTTCCTAATTTAGCAAAGTTATTGCACAAAAGTAATTCAGTATCATCATTCTACTCACTAGTAGAAGCCTCAGTAAACGGCTCCTACACTGATTTTGTTACACCCTTTACATACACTTGTATAAGTACAGTACACAAACCACATACTCTGATTACAGAACGATGCAAGAGCTATTAGGGTCCTATGCCTGTATCTTTTTGTCTCTTTTTTAAAACAGGAAATAAAGATTACTAGTAAGTACAGTGCGACATTTAAATACTTATTTCTGTAAAAGTCACACTTAAAATAGCAAAGTTTTCTTTCTATAAATTATCGCACTGCAATTAAGACATGTTTACTCCAATATAATTCAACTTTTATTTCAGTTTTTGTGGTTTCTGTGTTAATTTTCAATATTTAAAATATTTCTAGTATTTTTGGCCAGATGTGGTGATTCTTACGATGTTTTGCGATGATTTAAATGACACACCTAAGTCTATAAAAAAAGAAAATAAAAAACACCGTCGAATTTGACGTTTAAAATCATATACACCATTCGATTGTTTACATTTGTAATATTTTCGATTAAACTTTTTAGTTACATGTTTTTTTTTTTCGATATAAAATAAAATTAATGAAATACTATCTTATGGAGAAGCGTAACATGGGGTTGAAAAATCTCACAATACGATTGAATTTAAAAATATCTAACTAAACTTACAAACTAAGTTAGAATGTATTGCATTTTCCTATCTTGCTTAGTAATAATAATATGTTATTGCAATATTTTTGAAATAAGTCACATTAAAATTATATAGAAATGCTCTGTGTGCGTGTGGAATAGTCGAAATAATATGTCAAGTAAGTACCTAAACGTCAAATATTAAAGAATAATTCAAGTACAGTGTGCAAAAAAATACTATTAAATTTTGTAAAAAAAAACACAGTAAATCTGAATTTTCCAGCACCTAATTTTTTGAGTAAATTTGTTCTATACTATCTAATTATTATATTTATAAACACATGATAATTAAAGAATTCGCCAAGTACGTAACGACCACACGTTTCAACGTATTTTCCAATACTATTTTCCTAATGACTACTAAACAAAAAAAAAATACTGCTAAATAATAAATATTTTGTCACTTTCTCGATTTCGTGCGGCCAAGCGAAAACAAAAAGTCAATAATATAGTCCGAAGCTATCATAAAATTATTGCTTTTATAAAAATAAAATAAGTTTCGCTGTCGCTTACAAAAAGCGTTAAACACTTATATTATTGAAATACAAATTGTACAAATTTAAATACATTTGAAAGCTAAACGAG
This sequence comes from Coleophora deauratella, assembly GCA_958295455.1. Classification (NCBI taxonomy): domain Eukaryota; kingdom Metazoa; phylum Arthropoda; class Insecta; order Lepidoptera; family Coleophoridae; genus Coleophora; species Coleophora deauratella. The sequence goes on from OY282412.1 coordinate 6,286,360, forward strand.
CAAAAGACGTTATCCTTATTTAAGCTGTCTGTACCTAGTTTTTAAAGAACGAAAATGAGTATACAAATACATGGCTATTTTTGGACCCCCCACCAAAACTTCACAGTGGTTTCTACTCATGAAACTGAACAAGTTTCCCAAAAGAACCAATGGTCAATTCGCCAAAAAAAAATTGGGCATCTCCATACAAAAAGGCCGATCACGTAACCAAATTAGTATGAACGGTCCAAATTTTTTTTGCAAATTATCCATTGGTTACTTGGGGGGAAAGTGTCATGAGTAGAAGACACAGTAAAGTTTTAGTGAGGGGTCCAAAAATAACCTTGTATAAGTATATAAAGGAATGACTGAAATTTTGAAATATGTAGGTATATGAAAAATAAACTTTCTATACAGAGTTGGCGAACAAACAAAATATGAAAAGTTATTATTCTTGAGTTGTTTTTTTTTACTTGTTCATTTTCATGAGTAGAAGACAGTTATTTTAGAACCCTATATTGAAAAGTTAAATGTTTTAAACTGATACTTATAGAGGGTGACATGAAATCTTCTAAACTTAAAAACATTCTCATGAAACTGAACAACTTTTGTTATACAACGTTGCTAGAATAGCAAAAAAAAACATTGACTTTTTAACCGACTGCGCCAGGAGGGATACGATTTTTGAGTGTATGTATATTTGTTTGGCAGGCTCTGTAGCCTAAACGGATTGATAGATTTTAGTTTTAGATTCGTCGTGATCCCCATACATTTTAATGCAGTCTGTTTTTTTTTAATATGGTTAGGTTATTACAGAAATCGATCAGGATGTATGGTCTATGGAAAGTCGAAAAAAAATTTCTGCGTTAAAAAAGTTGTAGAACAAAAGTTGTAATTTTTTTTAAGTAGTGTCACCAGTTCAGATGTTTGCAGTTATGTACCAGTCAACCTGGATAAATAAATAGATTAATCGCCTATCATAAATAAAAAAAAACGGATATTTCAAGCACTAAAAAGTTTGTATAATAACAGATACGTATTAAAAGTACAATAAGCTCTACACAATCATTACTCATTCAAAAATACCCATAAGACTTCGATCACACGTTATGTACAACTCGTTTAGACCCTAAATACAAAACTACACTTTCCTATAATTTGTAAGAAAATATGGAAAACTCTATCGTACCGGTCAAAAGTCTATACAGATTGTAAGAAAATTGATGTAACAGGAGCTTCTGCTTATCTGTATTATACTGACCAACTTTCCCCAAGGCAGCGACATGCAATATTTGTAAATGATTGTGGAGCCGCCGTAGATGATAGGTCAATTAAGAAAAGGACAGATTTACATACACCAATTTTATTACACCCTGTAATCGTGTATTGTATATCAGGAGTTATACTGTAATGCTAATCGGAAAAGTTTTTGACTCTAACAAAAAGATTTTTCTGTTTCTATTCTCATAGAAAATAAGACTTCTCTGTGTTAGTTCAATTTTACCAAATGAATCGGTTATTTAAGAAAGGGAACATGTCAAAATGACCTTACTTTTTAGGAGATAAAAAAAACGGATTTCTGTTTTCTAAAATGTTCTGTTTCTTCAGTGAAGGTATCTTATATGAAGCGTCAAGCTTACCTTCACAAGAAACAGAACATTTTAGAAAACACAAATCCGTTTTTTTCATCTCCTAAAAAGTAAGGTCATTTTGACATGTTCCCTTTCTTAAATAACCGATTCAAATTGACCGTAAGGTATCTATGGAAATCACGTATAAACAACACAACAGTGTTCAAAATATCGGCTACTACTAAAGTAGACTATTTTTTTTAAAAGTTATACAGAGTGATTTAATGGTGAGTATGAGTGACCAATGACCATATACACAAATATAAATGAATTGAATTAATCTCGCAACTCTGTGCGGGTGGTAGCAGAATACCAGTGTTTTGCCTTTTAAAGGCAAAATTACACTGAGCTATGGCCCTGTTGTATTGTATTGTTTTTGTTGTATATTATTTTAAGTTACTTTATTTTTGTCTCTTGTATCTGAAGTTTTTATTTCTTTTGTTATTTTTGTAACGTGTGCAATACAATAAACGGATTATCTATCTATCATATACAGGCTATTATTCGGGTCAAACTTTTGTTGTACTAACTACAAACAAGAAAAAAATTTGAACACTATACAAAAATGGTCAAAGTGCTTTTTTGCTTCTAGCTGTTCAATTTTTCATTTGCGTTTTGGTTTTAGTTACAAGTTAACATTCTTCAGACTTCCTACTTATGGACGAAACTAGCGAAGAACTTACTTTCCTTCACATAACCCGATACGTACAATTTTGTATCTCCTGCGAAGCTCTTAAAAGATAAACTAAAGATATGAATGAAGCCTCTTTTTTGTATTATCGTTATGCATTGTCTGGGGAAAGTTGTCCTTTTTCATTAGACGGAAACTTTTTTAAAAATATTTTGAAGGTTGTAGACTTGTTTCAGTTTTCAGTGTGTGTGTGTGTGTAGGCAGGAAGGTATGTAGTGCTATCTCTTTCTTACTTGGTAACGTCTACTGAGTATTTGTACCAAAGCTATAGGATGCGCTGATCTTATCCACTACGATAGTAGGTAAGGTTTGCGTTCACTTTCAATCAATCGAAAATAATATGTGATGGTTAGGGTTAAACCATATCTGGCCGCACAGAATAGTATTTTCCTGTAGTGCTATCCTTTTCTATCTATCAGAAACATCGTTCGCTAGAGCGAGAAGAGAACACGAGTGGCGTCTGCACCGACAATGCGGAAGAGTGCGGTTTAATCGAGAATATTATTTTACTAAAAACGTGGCTAAACACGCCAGGATATCTAAATTAGATTTTACGATCGTGATGGTGAACGCTTACCTTAAAAAAATTATTATTTATACAAATACTTTACTGATATACCTATCTCACTCACTCCTTATGTATTACACGATAACTGCATAATATGTGGACCATTTCAGCATTTTCAATTAAAAATTCAACTATGTTTAAAGATGGAAATAATTAACTGAATTTATTTAAATTGTTAAGATGGTCCACGATATTTTTAACAATGAAATATTTAGTATGTATAGTATATTATATAGAGTTAAGTATAACAATACAAATATACAAAACATTTTCAGTCGTCAGTTTTTTTAAGCAGTCCAAAAATATTAAAAAGAAAAACACTTTTTGTGCAACAACTGAACCCTGGAATGTTGAAAATTCTTTCAGAATAAACCTCAGTACACCTTAAACTAAGTTGAAATGCAAATCGCAACGGGACTAGGTTTCCGCTACATGTTACTTCATTAAAACTTGAGATCGGATCACCACACTTGCCTTTTAAATATTAAAAAGGAAATTACAAACATTTCAAATCTGAATATTCAAAACATATTCATAATAAGACCACTTTCATGTGGTGACAACCTAAGGCAGATTGTTCAAACCACAAATTTTCATTAAAATAACATGTAGCAAGAAAATTTCGCGTCATTCTCTCATTAGTTCGAATCAAACGAAATTAGTATAAAACTGATTATAAATGTGAATTTAAATGGACCGCACACGTAATGTTTAACACCTACACATCAAAGGTTAAAAATATGTATTTATTTAGTGTAACAACGAATTAACTGTGGCCTTATCGTTTTCTTTTTTTTTGTAATAGTATGCTTTTTATCCTGACAGCATCCATATGTTTAAATTTAGACTAGACAAATAGATTTCCAAACAAATCATGTTTGTATGTAAAATAAAATTATAAAGTTTTGGATGAAAATTCTCAGTGAAAAGGAACACAATCTTCGCTGTTACAACAAAATACAATGCCCGTTCAAAAACAATATAGTACTCAAAGTACTTAAATTAAAAACGGAGCAATTACTATATTATTTGTTTATAAATTTTGTTTACTTATTCATTAAACTGTATATAAAATAATATCTTCTTTCGTGGTCGTTTCTACTCGCAGCGCACTCTTCAAGGGTTTTGATTCAACCTGCGTAAAACGGAACGGGTGAGCGATCGACCAATCACAAGTCGAATCGCCCCCCTCTTGTCTCCGGCTCACTATTTTCTTTTTAATTTCACTTACACTTTTTTTAAATATAGCTGTGATACAGCCAGCAAAAGCGACTATGGCATTCAAAGTTGCTCGCGTCGAAACAAAAAAGATGCACAATACTAAATTCTAGCTCCCTCCGTAAAAAAAATATATCAATAAAATGGTCGTCAAGTTGCAAAAACACGATATAAGGGTTGTGGATTGACTAGAAACTATTCGAAAGGAATTAATGAAACAAAAAAGGGGAAACGCGGCCGTCGACTGTCGTTAGTAGAAGCGTACGGTTAGAGTAAAAAATAATAATGTAACGGGCACGGGGGATGCACGAGAATTAATATTTCAAGTTATTTTTTTCCGTACACCTCTCACGGGTCGACGAAAAAATCGATACTTACACGTGAAAAAAAAAACATCGCATCAAAACTTTTGAAAAATACAAGACAACGATAAAAGCGAATAAAAAAATAGATGTGTTGCGTATAAAATGCCTTGTGTTCACATTTAAAAAATGTATCGAAATTGTCAATTTTGGGGAATACCACATGCTTTGCTCTACTCTACGTAAATGTATATTCAGTCTTCATACGAAATGGTATTGTAGGTATTTGTAAAAAGGTACGGAGATTCGACATAGTGTAAGAAAAAAAGTGCGCTCGTCGACTTCTCTAAAGGGAGTTAGGATTTCTTAGCATCGTGCATCCCCTGCTTAGACGCGAGACAAAAAATATAAATGTAAAAAAAATAAACATACTCAGAGCTCGGAACCTTTCGAGGGAGACAATTTGAACAACAATTTATAAATAAAGAGTAGGATAAAAACACACAAATCGCAATGACAGAGCGAGACAAACGAATGGGTTATTCTAGTGACAAGATAGAGACAGATAGTGTTACCATTATTATTTACAATACGAAAAAACAGTGAAAATAAAGAGCCCTTTTTGATAATTACATGCAAAAAAAAACACGCGAAAAAATACAACATATTGGTTGCTATTTTTATGAAAGGGTTTATAATAAATATTTTTGTGAAATCTTAAATTTTGTGATTGAAATAAATTAAAAAATATGAATTAATGCAGTTTTCCGATTAGTATTTTTATCTATACATGCTAAAAGCAAACAAACATACATTATCAAAGTGAGCTCTGGACTGGATATTAAAAAAAACTAAAATTTGACTGTCTTTCCACAACCCTTTTTTTAAATCCTAACTTTTGTCTAAGAAAACTATACTTAATAACTTTATAATAGTGATTTCAGTGGGAAATAAATGACTATATCAAGTATTCTTATGTTTTAGTTATAACATATAGGATGCTCAAAAATAACAGCAATACATTTTTTGAAATTGACTATACCTTTGAATATACCTGAATATAATTGAATATACCTGCAAACGCTGTAATTGATGATTCATGAAATCCGGGAGTTGACTGCATTAAAATTAAATTGCAAAATATTATTGACTAAATAGCTTTTTAATTGAAATTATTGAAAAACTTATTCACTTTAACTTATATTGCATTTTCAATTTTTAATTTATAAAAATTACCTAATAAGTATTCAAACTACTATTTTGAACAATGACGTCATCGTACAAAATTTCAAACATTTGTAGAACAAAATGCCGTTTTTGACATTTGATAAAAAGTAACTCAAATGACTAGCAGTCAACTACCGGATTAAACGAAAGTTGTTTAGTTTCATGAATCATCAATTACAGCGTTTGCAGGTATATACCACTCAACCCTTTATATACATTTTTATGATGCTGTGATTTTTGAAACATCCTGTATAATGTGCAGTGCACAGAAAGCAGTGCGCGAACTAACATCGACGCGTGGCTGTGGGTGACGTGAATAGTTTTTTCAAAAGGCTCATTATTAAATTTAAAAAAGTGAACCTCTTGAAAAAAGTAATGGATTACGTAATGAATCTACTGTGATGTAGCTTTCAGGCAATTCAGCATTTATGTTCAAAATACCACTACACATAATTTATTAATTTGTTAGTTATGTATGAAATGTATTTACTGTGGGATGTGGGATGTTGAGACGTACACGAGTTTCACACTTATCTGAGAATCACTAAAAAGAAAACCATATAAGAAGAAAATGTGTACTCTTAAGTAAGAATCAGAATAGCTAACATAAAGCCTAATTTAATCTATCATACGGGTTTACGAGTTATACATATGTGGTAACTCGTAAACCCATAAACTCGTAAAAGGCAGACAAAAAATAACCTGCAAAAAGCTTGCAATGCTACCAAATTCGGATGAAAAATTTCAACTTTCACTACATTTTCATCAACGATATCGTTTTAACGCCTCAACAACCCATCTTCTTACCACCACAAATACAAATACATATCCCATGAATGTCCCATACGATATTTGATAGGCACATGTAGCCATATGTTGCCATATGCCGCCAGGTGACGTCACCGCCAAGCTGTAGGTACACTTACCGTTTGGAGAACCGCGATGATAGCTTGGAGAAGAAACTGGGCCGCGCCTGGTGCGGGGAGCCGCCGTCGCCGTAGGCACCGCCCGCACCCGCGCCGCGCGCCCGCGTTTGGCCTAAAGCACAGAAGACATTCATCATCATCGGTCAAAAAACGTCCACTGCTGGACAATGGCGTCCAGTAAAATCCAAAGCCAGTTGGTTTGCGAAAGCCACGCAACCAATTCAATAATTTCTGTGCACTCAAAGAACATATTCCTCAGACTAAACAACTTTTTAAGATTTATTTTATTATTGTGTTAGGTGGCAAAAGGCTGACGGAAAATAGCTATGAACACCAGTAACCCCAGACATAAGTTATCAGTGCCATGCCAATCCTTGTGGGCTGAGATGGAACGCCTCTTACGCCGGTGTGTGCGCCGGCTATCCCGCGCCCGCCGGCACAGCGCACCCACACAGTCAGACTTTGCATATTAAAGTGTACTTACTAAGTGCCCGCTGCCTCTATGCTCGGTGACCGTCGACAGCGCTGTATTTTATTTTTACCCTCAATTGGTAAGCCCTTGGCATCATCTCACCTGATGATAAGTGATGATGAATTGATGATGTCGAAGATGGAAGCGGGCTTACCAAGATTCCACAACGCAATGGAGAACTGGCTATCTTATCTTCATGCCGGAACACATCAATGCTGTTAACATTGATGTTTGGCGGCAAGACTTAGATAAGACGGTGGTAGCTAGCCAGGCGGGCTCGAAAATGCCCTACCACCAACCAAACCGAGTCCTACAAAGTTGAACCCCGCCGGGAATCGAACCCGCGACCTCCTGATGTGAAGCGAGCGGACAAGCCACTGGGCTACGGAGGCGATATCTGTAGGGGGGTGCTATCTATGCTACATGTCTTACCTGAATGGAAGGTGGACCGACTGGGCACATTCCTGGGGAACACTAGCGCCGAGGCGGGGTCGCGGCGGGCCGCCGCCGTGGCCCCAGATCCGGGCGCCGCGGTCGTCGATAGCGAAGAGTTTAGACTGTAACAGGGAAAATGAAACGATTTCTGACATGTATTTTTTTTAATTCTGTGCGTTTGTAACTGAAGCAGACATTGCAGAGATACCTGCCTTTAAAAAAATAAAATGTGCACCAGAAAATCAGATTGTTTAGTTTAGATAATTTTAAGCAAATAAGTATATTAGTGTGTGAAAAATGCAAACCTGAAAAAACATCAAAATAATTAATTACCCATAAAAAACAACAATATAAGTAACTACCCGTAAAACCTATAAAGCGTGCAAATTCAATCCATCAAATATTTAGTTTTCACGCGTTGCCGTCATGAAAAGATGGTGCAAGAAGTTTATTTATTTACTAAACAAGCCTTGTACTGTCTAAAAATTAATACACTGCACTTTTTAAAACGCATTGTCTAACCGTTGTTTTTAAAGGCTAGCAAAAAAGTTAACTAAAAAGCTTCTCAAAAGCGTTAAAAACTAAAAACTTTATTCCGCAGAATTCAGAAAACATACATTTTAAACCGAATAAAACTTAGTGAACTATTAAATAAAATATATTAAACAGAAATAGTGGATAAAAATAGTGATATGAAAAACCGAGAAAAAACCGTAGTAAAGCGCTCTGGAAGCATGCAAAATTCCACCAATTGTCCTACTATGGCGGGCACAGACTGTGGCGGTGGTTTTGAGGAATTTATTCATCAGTACAAAAGGGATTGTTTATCGAAAATGTCAAAAGACATTAAAGCCATAAGCGCGAAATGATCGTATATTTACGATGACAGTAGAATGAGGAAGCATGTCTTGAGCAATGAGGAAGGCGGTCTTCGCACTCGCTCAAAAAACTCTTGAACATGTCCGAATCTTGCCGTATACATATAAACTTTTAACAGAAGACGTGGTAAGCGTGATAGCCCGCTATTCACGACAAAATTTAATAACTACCGATTTCGGCTGCATTCATACATATAGTTCCAATTGTCACTGTAACTGTTAAAGAGCTGTCCAAACTAAACGTCGCGTCGCCAGAACAGTCAGCATATTAATCAAATGCAATAAATACATCGAAAAAGTCGATAAACTACAACGTCTCACTCATCCCTATGCAATTTTTTTTCAAGCTACTAAAATACATAAGTTTAAACACATCTCGCGCTTTGGTCAATTTTTATTTAACTTTGCCCGGTAAAACTCGTCAAAACCACCCGTCCAACTCCAATAACCCACCTCGGTCGCGGTTGCGCCAGGTCCCTAGCGGACGCATTGTGCGTGCCACAGTCAGCCCCTAAGGGCGGGGCCCCACTGGCAGAGGAGATCGACGCACTCTTCACGTGCGTTTTGGTGGCGCTAGCAGTGGCGCCCGACCCGTTGTTGGTGGTGCCGTTTTTACTCTCGACAGCGCTGTCCGTGTGGCGTGGAATTGACCAATGCATGCTGTTAGTTTGGGGTATCACTGGTTGGTCAATTTGGACCGTACATGCTTTGATACAGTATTAGTTATTGACATGTTTGTAAATGTAAATATAGAAATAGATACTTAGATATAATATTTTGATAAATATAAATTGGCTAACGCCTGGACATGCGTTATATTACATATGTACCAATACCATTTTTATTAAAAAATACACATACAATGTTTGTTAACTGGGACTGCATAGGGAAATCCGAAACCGTAAGAGATACAGGGAGACTTTCTTTTATATTTTTGTAACAACTTTCTTTTTCTTTGGATACAATCTAAACCAACTTCAAATAAAGTTGTGTCGATCAAAAGATTTCCCTATTCTGTCCCAGCTAAATACACTTTGTATATAAGAAAAATATAACAGATATCCCAATAAGTTTAAATTAGTTACATATAATACAAACATACAATAGCTTTTTCCATTACATAATCAAGTACATTTTGTACAAGTTGCAAAAGGTACACAAAATTGAACCTAGATATACTGATTTCTTACCTGGGACAGTAAGTATATTCTATAAATTCACTCATAGGTGACATAAAACTACTCCTGCCATGTTATCACTATCAGCAGACATGCCTTCGTGCCTGATCTTAACTATAAGTGCTTATCTGTTTGGTCCACTCTGTTAGAGAATTTTACTGACCAGTTAAGACAGATTTCTGACAAGCTAAACACTCGGATACATTTAATGACATTTTAGTTTAATGCTAAGAAGATCAGCATAGTATTGCTCGTAATGTCTGCATGTAAACGATATCTTTCCTCAGTCATTTATTACCATATGAATTACGAAGTACTCCATTACTACATTCTACGTGTGGATATAGAGTATAGTAGATGGGACATAAACTATTCCTTTACTCGATAAATAGAAAGTAACGCCTATCATTTGCCTTCTACTTTCAGCGTACATGTGTTTCATGACCGATAGCGCCAAGCAATGCGTCTCTTTAGCTGCCCAACTAACAGAGAAGTTTCTGCTAAAAATACTCCGTCTATGGTTTGTTTGTTACCTTCGAGGAGCATAACTGAAGCGACCGCTTAGCTGGTGTACTATCTCCGCTTTCCCTCTGCTAAGGTCCATGATCTGCCTTCCGCTTCACACACCACTCTAATTACGGGACTGGCACTAGGCAGCTGTGACGTCATTGCTGCCTATATTACGTAGCGCCTTACCTTGGAGTGTCGTGTTGGGGCGACAGCTTAGCTGGTGTGGTGTCTTGCCGCCGCGTGCCCCCAGTTAACGTCCGTGATCTGCCTTCCGCTTTCGGCGCTGCGCTGTTTGGACGCGTTGCACTTGCCACCTGCAAAAAAAAACATCATCAATGGCCTCTGAGTCTATTACAGAAGATTTATTGCAGTGTCTTGGCGCTATTCCGTGTTATTAAGCACAGAAGCTGCTGTGGGTGGCGTGACGTCACACCAGACACTGCACTGCCTGGAACGGAGTTAAGGAAACGCAGAGATGCCCAGGGCTTGCGTTACCCTCTAGCAAAAAAAAGGGTATTATGTATAAGAAGTAGCATTTTACGATATCTGCGAAGTTGTACAACAATCACCACTCTCTACAAACCTAGGAGTCTGTCTTTGCGGTGGCCAATAATCCAACTACTTAGACACAACTAGAGGAAAATAGCGGTAGAGGTAGCTATGAAGCGGTCGTGGTTCAATGTGGCTTGCGTGGTCGCGTCGATCACGCAGGTAAACTGACTACAAACACGGTCATAACATGGGTGGGTTTGTCTGATAGTGGCATTTATCTCGACCCTTTCCGTGCTTCGCAACGCACGTTAAGCCGTTGGTGCCGGCTGCTATCGCTAGATGGCAATCGTTAAGCCATGTCGGAGGCCTCATAAGGCGGTTTGAAAACTTCTGGGGTTGGCCATTAGCCCCACAACCTCCACCAATTCGGGCTTGGCCCCCATGTGTGGAGTATGGCCTAGTTATGGGAAGAGACCCATGCCCCTGCAGTGGGGACGTAATGGGTTGTTAACAGAGACGACTGACCTGCATTTGGGCGATCCGTGCCGTGTTCTCCTTGATGGACGCCGAATCAATAGTGTTCTGAAACGTTTACGCATAATAATTATTAATTAGCATCACTATCGTCGCTTTTAATAAATACATAAACGCAGGTCTGTTTCCAATTAGCGGGATGTGATTACCGTAATACAAGCTTTTCTATCATGTTTTAGGTATATTGTTACTAGCTTCCGCCCGCGACTTCGTCTGCGTGGGCTTCAGAAATGGGTCCAGAGAGAAATAAAATGTTAAGGCAGCGCCATCTAGTGACAAAGTATACATTTTAGTTTTTAGCCATTCCTTCGGGAACACTCGAGATTCCCGAGATAAAATGTATCCTATGTGTTAGATGAGTGCAATATCTATCCACCTACGAAATTTCATCGAAATCCGTTCAATAGTTTCGGCGTGAAAGTGGAACAAACAAACAAACATCCATAATTTCGCATTTATAATATTAGTGAGATAAATCCGCTAGCTCCGTCAATACTTTTCCGTTGGACCCTTTGACAGAGAATTTTTTTGGCAACTGATACCGAGGCACGATCTTTACAAAGCATTAGAAAACCGTTGAAAGATGCGCATAATAGCCAAACAAATATGAGTGGCTACTAAGACTATGGGTACTCCACACAAACTAACAGATTACGAGTAACTTAACTATTACAACCTCCTTTTCTAACACTAAGGAGCGAACGAGATGACTATATGGACCGTCACCGGATCGTACCCATGGAGAGAAGGTCCCCCCGTAAGGTCGCTCAGAGAGCGCCTACTATGTGACCGATATATGTACCAGCATAAAAAATATAACCCTTCTAAATTGTAAAAGTTAAACGTCTGTAATCAGTTCAAACACTTACCTGTCTTTTAAAATTGGACGTCGTTGTTGTGGATGTGGGAGTTGTGTTGTTCGCTGACGTTGTGGTCGCACCAACTGTCAAAAAAATATATATTAGACAACTAATAAAAAAAATGATATCAAGAATAATAGACGCAAAGACGTTTACATAAAGAGTCTATATAGTTTTTGAAGTGAAAATTTTTTAGACGCATACTGCTGAAAAATAAACGAAACTGAACTGTCAAGCTCGAGTCGGTAACGCTGAATCGGGTCCAGTCGGTCGGTGACGCTCAATCGCGTTTATTAGGCGCTGAATGTATGTATCCATAATCCACATATGAGTTTTCACTTCTATCGTGTGTTCATAAGCACACACCACTCTTTAAGGTAGTGAAACTACATTTCTATATTTAGCGTCACTACCATACCTGCATCCAGCTTTTTACCATAGTTAAAAACAAGAAAGCATACATAAACCCACACCAACATTTAGGCCTAATTAACAGCTTCTTAAAAATAACAGGCATAAAAATGTTAGTTATCAAAAACGAAACAAAAGCTTTTAAAAAATACTGCAATGTATAAATGACAAAATTAAGCAATGCATTTTTATTGCGGTTTGGGCGAAGATTTGAGCTATTTCAATGTATCCTCTGTAATATTATTAACAATAACTAGCACGTTTGATTAAAACAATATAATGATATTAAATTTCATGCACAGTAAAATACCATTGACGTAAAAACAAAGTTTTATAAACACGTGCAAAGAAAACCCTATATCTATAAATAAATGCATGATTTTCGTGCATGTTATTTATGTAACACTTTCAAGAGTTCTTGATGTTTTCATTATTTATGTTTTCATTATTTATATTTTCGTGCATGTTATTTATGTAACACTTTCAAAGTTCTTGATGTTTTCATTATTAATGCATGCATATTATTTTTTCCCAGTGCATATCGATTTCCACGGGATTTGATAATTGAATTTTGGCTCAAAACATCCCTATATCACTTCGTCATGCGGTTTCCGTTGCATCTGTAAGTGCATTTACCTTGCGGGCGCAACACTTCAGCGCCGGACGAGGCCCGTCGCGACGCCGTGCCGCGCGCCGTGGCAGAGATGCTGCGCTGGACCGCGCGGTGCGACGGCGACCCCCCGGCACCGGCTCCTGTAGCCCCACATGGTATAAGCCGATAAGCCCCGACAATGGTGTAAGCGAGAAGACGCAGTGTAAGCAGGCCTCCCGATAGGTGGACCGATGACCTGGTGAAGTTTGCGGAAAGCCGCTGGATGCGGGCAGCGCAGGGCCGGTCGGTGTGGAAATGCTTGAGGGAGGACTTTGTCCAGCAGTACACGTCTTTCGGCTGATGATGATGACGATAAATGGTATAAGCCCCCACATATGTATAATGTACATACACACTCTCAATAAGCTATGGAGAAGTAATGATTTTGGACATGTGTGATGATTAGAGTTTAAACTATTAAAGCACTGTGTATTACGGCTCTTATTTTGATCGACAAAACATTTATGCTGATCCGCGCGGTGTGATGCCAGCCTGACGTCGAGTCCAAAGCTGTATACTACTCTAAAAACTTGACATCCACACTCATGAATATGTTCATGTACGACAAATACACGTGGATGATAACACGATACCTACGAAACGTGTATTTTCTAAGCGCACTTGGCTACCTACACAATTTAAGTCTTTCCGCCAAACATCAATGTTATCAGCATTAATGTGTTGTATTCTAGAATGAACATAAGATAGCCAGTTTCCCATTGCGTTGGGAAATGTTGGTAATCCCGCTTCCATCTTCGGCATCATCGTCACTTACCATAAGGTCAGATGATGTCAAAGCCTCACCAATTGTGGATAAAAAAATTTGAGGATGTGTTCAACAACAAGACCCTTCTCAATAACGTAAATAATAGCCATTCGGTTGTTACCACACAGAAAAAAAAAACAACAAATAACCCTGACATGTTTATACAGATATTTTAGACACCACAATCAACAAATCACACGCCCCTAAAATAACTCTAGGAAGGATAGCCAACGAGTATTACTGTTATAATTAGATCCCAAATTCAACACATTCACAATTGAGAGCGTGTCGTTTATATGTTCTAATAAAAAGTTGATGACAAAAGCAAACTGCAATATTTAAAAGCTATTACAGAAATATTTTGCCATTAGGTTAAATAAAGCATTTAGTCTACACGCATAAATATAGTCAAATAAACCGCACTACATTACATACAGAATTAATTTATAACCCCACAGTCTCTGCTACCTTGCCTTCACTTAATTACTTAAGGCAATTACTGCTCTCGTAAGGAAAAGGGCCCCAAAATATTAGGAAAATCCATATATTGTACTTTGCGGCCCTTTCTTATGAGAGCAGATTATCAATAATTATCGATGATAATTATCAATTCGAACGCTGCTTTATCGACGGTAATCTGGACGGATATAAGCTGTATGTGTATAGTGTATATGTTACCTGAGTGTGCGTTGGCTTGCTGTTGAGCCTGCTGGCCGGGCGCCGCGGCGTTCCGCAGCGACAGCGACGAGCCAGACCGGCTGCCGTCCGACTCCGGCTAAAAACGAACAACCGTTATACGTCACGATATGCTCCAAATTTACACTATTTCCACAATGTAGGTGACTGCTACTGATAGAGATGAACGGATAGCTATTTGGCCGCATACGGGATATCCGGCCAGCCTTGAAGGCGGATAGTCGGATATTCGGCCGCCGGATATGCGACCTAACATTGTTACTCTTTACTATACTTTTTTTATTAATAACAGTGCGTTTGACTACATCTCACCTGATAGAAAGTGATGATGTAGTCGAGGATGGAACACGCAAACTCAAATAATTCCTATACACTCTTGCCTTGGTGATCCCCAGATTGTAGGAAATACTTTTAATCTGCCACCTTTTGTAAAAAAAAAAAACAGTACTTACATCTGTGCTTTTCCTGCCGAGCAGTAGATAGGTGGCGAAAACGTCGTCGTATTTCGCCTCTGCGAGTGAATACTCGATCTCTTGCCTGTTGTAGCCCAAGCATACTAGTGCCTCTGCGAAACAATACAACGACGCATAAGATACAAGAAGTATTGAATAACCTAAAAGTAGATGCAAGTAGATGGGAGAACCACTCTTGGTTGTTTGAGGAAAAATGAGGTTTTACCAAGGGGCAATGGAAAAGGATGACAATAAACTTATGGTTTTAATATCATTTTAGACTTACGATAATCAATATTAATCTAGGATAAGCTTATTTGCGGACCAATCTGGACTTGGCCTCCGTGTGTGGAGTATGGCCTAACCTTCCCGAGATTTGGGAAGAGACCCGTGCCCCTGCAGTGGGGACCATATGGGTTGTTAACGTAAGCTTATTTGCCTATTTATAAGAAGTAATCATTAAGATAAGATAGATAAGTTTTTAGATGCTGTAATTAAATTTTTTACTCGCATGCTTCGCATACAAAACCTATCCTACAAATTCACAAAACAATAATTAAAACAAAGAAAAAAAAAACAGAAATCGATATCATGCATCTATGGAAAGCAAACAAAAAATGGGAGATTTAACCGACTTCAGAAAAGGTAAAGTACTCAAATATAGAAATGGAATCGAGTCCCAAACTTGGATTTATAGAAAATGCTACTCTAAAAGAAAATGTCATACAAATAGCATCTATGAGGGCTAGGTCTACTTCTAAACAGAATTTAACCCAAATGGTAAGAGCAAGACCTAAGGCATGCAGTATTTATTATTCTAGGATTTGACGAAACATTACGAAAAGTTTTAATCACATACACTTTTGCAAACTAATTTCTAACATTTATAATTCTGTCTTATCGCAAATTATTATTTATATAAAGATTTTTTAATTTCCCTGGTTCTTTATTTTGTAGTGGCTCAAAAACATATTAAATTCGAACTTTTATTCAACTGCAATATTTTCTTTCACTCCAAAAAATCAGTTATGATGAGAATGAGGAGTAAAATAGAAAAGGATGGGGAAATGACGGTAGTTATCGATCAATGGGTGGGGTGGGGACCATACACGATCGGAGTGTCTCCTTAGACATTAGAGGTTAGAAGAGTGCCGTTGTAAGTACGTCCTTGTCCCTCGTACAGTCCATGTAACCGAACGTGAATGGCTATGCCAAAAACAAATGCATGCCTAAACATATATTTTATTAAACACAACAAGACAGAATTTTCGTTACACACTAAATAGTTTTTATCTCGTCCCATCTAACACATACAACATATAAAATACACTTTGTCACGCGTATAAAGGAACGTACCGACTTGCGCTGTGCCGATTAGGGATTTACGTAGAATGCATCGCATCGCATGGAAACACAAAATACAAGTTACTTGGGAATTTCCAAAGATACATTACGGTTTTGTATTATAATAGGAATTTTGAGAAATACTTCGGGTATCGTATATGGGAATGTGTTATAGATATGGAGTGCTACAAATACGGGAATATAATTACCTATGCTGGGTGAATATGCTGCTTAAAATAAAGAAAAGAAAGTATAATTATTGTTGTGTCTGTCACAAAGCTTCTGAAGATTCGTGTTACCTAAATTAAAATGAACAATGGTAAAAATTTAAAACAAAATGTATTTTCACTGGATTACTTGTGTTCATTATATTTTTGAAAATAATACTCAATTCAAGCCCTTATTTTTTGTATTGAAATTAAAATAAAATCCGCCAATTTACGATATTACCCCAATGAGCACAGTTTCAATACAACAGCTATGTCACAATATAATTACATATTAAATTAACATTTAAAATAATCATAATTTAAAAATAAAATAACACTTTAAAAATGACTTTCATAATTTCGTAAGATTAAATAACGGACATGGCTGCTATATCCATGAACACAATAAAATATACAAATAAATCAACCGAAATTATTTAAAGTGGTGCTTGTATTTACTCTTGAAACTGACCAAGTTTCCCCAAGGAACCAATAAGAATCAATAAGCGAAAGAAACTGTTGATTTTCCATACTATACGAATCACTACCAATGTAAACATTTAGCTTCCATGTTAGTCTTTCTAAAATTAATAAAATAAAAAGAAAACAAATAAATAAGTTGGACGATCAGCTGACCCAATAGTAAAATAAAAAACAATTGGTTTCGGGAACTGAATATGCGTTCCTTGGGGAAAGTTGCTCAGTTTCATGAGTAGAAGCGCAATTCTGAATAATAATAATTTCAGCTGATTCTGTGACATCTTTCTGAACAGCCAACATTTAAAATTTCACAATAACCCAGCCATTAACAATAATAACGTCTTATAGGCTTCTTCGGAATTTCTTGTGGAATCTGGTTAACTTTCTGTTTAAAGCGAGAGTTACTCAGCCATCAGGTGATAAAGGTGAATTAATCGATAACATTTTTGCTTTACTTACCTTTATATACAGGATGTAACAGAAGTGTGTGACAATACTTCAAGGTTGGCTTTTACCCATCAAACTGAACAACTTTTGTTCTACAACTTTGTTGAAATCGCAAAAAATTTTTTGGACTTTTCATACAAACTTGGTTCGCCAGCTGATCGAGTTGTATGAAAAGTCCAAAAAAAATTTTGCGATTTCAACAAAGTTGTAGAACAAAAGTTGTTCAGTTTGATGGGTAAAAGCCAACCTTGAGGTATTGTTGTGACAATACCTCAAACACCCATAGGTGCACTTCTGTTACACCCTGTATATTACAATAAAATCATTGACAAGCTTACATACGTTTAAATCAAAAAACAAAACAATGATATATCAACTAATAGTTTTTTAACGATAATCACCTTATAACATTTTTAATTTCGTACACTTGAAAAAAGCCTACGCCAGGGAGAATACTGTATTATTTTCATGTTTTTAAGATGAAAAAACAAAAACATTTCAGAGAAAAACTGTTATTTTACAAGTCTACACTCACCTATCCGCTTGTGGTCCTTGAAGTCTTGCTGGGGCTCAACGAAGGGCCTCAACTCGTCATCCTCGTAACCAGTGTTCATCCACTTGTCGCGCATAATGCTCTCGAGAGAGGCCCGCTTCGCCGGGTTCAGGACGAGAAACTTCCTGAGTAGGTTCTCGCAATCCGTTGACATGTAGAACGGTATTCTGGAGGGAGGAATTGTTATGGTTATTATGCGGAGTTTGAATCTGTGTGTGGAGTCTTGTCTAACCTTTCTGGGGGATAAGAAACGACCCTTGCTCCAGCAGCCATGGTCCTCGCTGGGACCATATAATTTGTTAACGTATTATTCTTCTGGTCTAGTCATTTTCTAAGTTTTTTGACCTGCATCTTTGGCTTAAGGCGTTGCCACATAAGCAAGCTCTTCGGTTTACTTCGCTTATATCCTTTAACGAGCAGAGTGTGGTTAGTAGGATGGACACAGCAGATACAAATAGTCTCAATGACGCTGTATTGAAAACAGACGACTTAAAAATAGGTCACTGTCTATAGTGAAATCCGTACACGCAAAACATAATGCTTCAAAGAAATGCTGGAAAATCGCTCAAGAACGATACCTGTATTTGCCACGGAGCACCCTCTCTCGTAACTCCCGCAGCGTCGAGCCATCGAAGGGAAGCGAACCCGAGACCAAAGTGTACAAGATCACACCAAGCGACCAAACGTCCACCTCTGGACCGTCGTATTTCTTGCCTGCAACAAGAAAACTATGATTAAGAACTATCCTTTACTTAGTATATGCTTTTTCGTTTGACAGAAAATATTCCTATTGATTCGACTTGAAAATAAACCAGGCACGTAATAATAAGGAAGTGAAAATGTCAGTGTTTATTATCAGTATAGTGTCAGGTTCCGAAGTAGCCAAAAAGTATAGATAGTAGCTAAAAAACATACACCCCAAAAACATCACCCTTCCTTTTCAGAAAGTCCGGAAAAAACACATGAAATACCTTGGAAAAGTTCGGGAGCAGCGTATGGTGGACTTCCACAAAACGTGTCCAACTTGGCACCCGGCGTAAACTCATTGGAGAAACCAAAATCGGCTATCTTGATATTCATCTCGCCGTCTAGCAGTAGGTTTTCAGCCTGGAACAATTAAAACAATTATTTGTTAATTTTGTGACAGAGTGAAAAGACATGATGAGGCAAAACATTTCGAGTTCGTTATACAAGGTGAGAGCATCGCTTAATACAGTCTATCTATATCTATCAGCCGAAATACGTCCACTGCTGGACAAAGGCCTCCCCCAAGGATTTCCACACCGACCGGTCCTGTGCGGCTCGCATCCAGCGGCTTATTGCAACCTTTACCAGGTCGTCGGTCCACCGAGTCGGAGACCTGCCCACACTGCGTCTTCCGGTGCGCGGTCGCCATTCGAGAACTTTACTTAATACGGTGCTACAGTAATAATACAAGAGCGGAGTCATCATACTTCCCTTTAACTAGAGATAAGTGCTGTAGTTGACGTTGTTATAGTCATCAAACCATTACAATTCGACCTCATAAGGACCATAAATGTTTACTTGCTCTAGTAGCTTAAAGTTCATGGGATATCTGATACCGGATAAAACGCTTAATGTATCAGCGAACCGATATCTGATATCCAATGTGAAATACCTCTAAAATACTGTCTCTATCGACACAGGGAATCCTAGTAGAAGAGTTAGTGTCGCATAATATCTTAATTCCATTTACCCTCAAAGCTAATTCTGTATTGTAGTGTTTTACACTTGATAATTTCAAAAGACGGGCACATTTTCCCGAACCCAAAACCTGTGGTCCGAGTCACAACACCGTGGAACCACCGACATGTTTTATTTATGAACCAATAACTCACTTTGAGATCCCTGTGTATGATGCGCTTTTGATGGCAGTACTGCACCGCGGAGACGATCTGCCGGAACTTGGCGCGCGCTTCCTTCTCCTTCATCCTGCCGTGCAGCACTAGGTAGTCGAACACCTGGAAATTTGATTAGTATTATTCGCAGTGCAAATAAATTGAAAAAAAAAACTATTACGGGTTTTATGTGTCAGTAAGAATCAAATATTGCCAAGTAGTACTAAGAAATCCCTAGGACAACAATAATACTCTTTCGCAGCAAATCGGTTTAAAAATGCAAAAAATATACATAGCTTCATTTTACATCAAGAAATTAAGATTTTTCAATGTTTTCTGTACACTGTTATCGGCAGTCACACGACGAAACGTAGCACCGATAAAACAGGTACATCAAACGTTAAATCCTCTAAAACTTATATCCAAGAAAAACAAGCTAGAAACACTAACCTCGCCCCCAGAAGCGTACTCCATAACTAAATATAAAGTCTTCTCTGTCTCTATGACCTGGAACAGCTTCACGATATTCGGGTGGTCCAGCATTTTCATTATCCGCACCTGTCAACAAACCAACAATATGAGTTTATACTAAATTTATTGAAATCCGGCTATAAGGGAATCTCTACACGTTCTATACCAGAAGCAAAGCAGCGCACTGCATTCCGGCGACGGCAGGAGCGAGATACCCAGCGCTATTACCGGCACACAAAGGATTCCAACTTAATCCTCAAGGATCCTCCGACAAACTATTATGTTACAGATACCCAAAGGCGGACGCAGCCACTTCCCATAAAGTAGGCATTTAGACTTCTGTAGTCTTTGCGATAATTTTTAAGAAACAAGTTACACTTAAATTTGAAGCTCAGTCAGAGATTGTCCTCGAGGACTGCAGCCATGAAACACCATCATTAAGCACTGTGATAAACCTTCACACTTTCTAACGCCTTTGCAGTAAAAGTCATATTAATCTTCATACAAATAGTAAAACACAGTCATAATAATTCAGCATTAAATAGTGTAATAACTTTCAAAGGCTGTTTAAGGAATGTAGTGGTAGTTCTACATTCATAAGCATAGGTACTGAAATGCAGATAGGCAGACAACCAAATATCTATGCAGCTTAAACTTATATATTTTATAATGTATGTATTTATAATGCTAGTTTGTATTAAGTACTTTAATTTGAAACTATGTTTTAAATTTTTGTTTTATGTAATTGGTTTATTTTTAAGATACTCGTGCGCTACCTACCTGTATTTTATGTTTTGTCTCCGTGTCCCCGGGTTGTCTGGAAGAAATCGCTTTCAGCGATAAGACCGCCCAGGTTGCACCACTACATATCTTTATATTTGTTTTTATAATGAAATTGTATTTTGTGTGCAATAAAGAGTATTTATCTTATCTTATCTTATCTTATCTTAAAAACTCGATTCTATAAACTATGCAGCTTAACTCGATTCTATCACAGGGCAACGTACAGTGCTAAACCAATTATAAGTTGACCACAATATGTATCGTGTCGTACGCCCCAAATATGTTTCCCGATCGATGCTTAGCGACCTCACGACTCACTGGGCAAACAAGGTGAAGGTCGTGGGCACCATAAAGGTTGCTAGGGCGCATATTAATCCCCCGGCTGAGTGAATTATCTATAAAGGTTGATCTGCCGCCCAGCCTCAGGCTCGATTGAGATGACTAGTTTGTGTTTAACATTAATTGGAAAAAGGATACATTCCCTTAATATAAATCTTATACAGGATGTAACAAAAAGATGTGGTAATACTTCAAGGGCTTCTACTCGTCAAACTGAACAACTTTTGATCTACAACTTTGTTGAAATTCCAAATTTCATACAAACTTGGCTCGCCCGTTGATCGATTTGTATGAAGTGTATTTTTTTTGCGATTTCAACAAAGTTGTAGAACAAAAGTTGTTCAGTTTGATGGGTAGGAGCCCAACTCTTTGTTACAACCTGTATAATGTATGCTAATTGGGGACGATAGACATTTTCCATCAGGTATAACTTATACTACCAATAAAGACATACAAGAAGCGTGAATTAATTAAGAAGGTGGCATACCTCTCTAAATAGTTTCTGTAGCGATCCAGGGTTAAGCTGGGTTTTGTCTATGATTTTGATGGCGACCTCCTTGCCGGTGGGGACATGCTTCGCCAGTTTCACCTTCGCGAAGTTGCCTTTGCCGATGGTTTTCAAGAGTTTGTACTTGCCTGGAAACAGCAAAGGAATTCAGATTAGTTGCATGTTCTTTTGAAAGGACGGGCAGGCGGGAAGTTCTTCGTGAGAAACGAGTACCTCATTTAGTTTGAAAAGTCTGTAGCGGGCGGAACGAGTTCTACATAAAGCTCAACCATAAAAATAAGAGCCGTACTTTCGAAACTAGCGGCCTCATAAAAGGGTCTTTTTTTCTGGTTGGGGTTAGGATGTCAGCTCAAGTTGGTTAGGTTAGTTGTTTATTTTCCTATATTTTGCTCAGCCGCTTTCTTAACTCCTCAAGGTACTATAAACTCATGGTGTCTGTAACTATCACGAAGAAAATCTCTATATGGTCATCGTGAAGCCATTTGGATGCCTTTAGGGCTACAGCTACTTGGGAACCATGACGCTTATGTTATCAGTTCTATGAGCTATGACCTGCCCACTGTCAACTTAATCGCTTATTCTATGAAGTAATTGCTTATTCTAAGACTAGACTAAAGTTTAAGACTGATTACTGACCAATGTGAGGTTCCTCGGAGGTGCGACTTCTGGACGACACGCGGGCGGAGCCCCCACTGGCGGCGCCGCCCCCGGCCCCCGCTGACGAGTCCG
Organism: Coleophora deauratella; assembly: GCA_958295455.1. NCBI lineage: Eukaryota > Metazoa > Arthropoda > Insecta > Lepidoptera > Coleophoridae > Coleophora > Coleophora deauratella. The sequence goes on from OY282412.1 coordinate 6,308,960, forward strand.
ACGCACTCTGCAACACAAACAATATTCAGGTTAAGCGATGTTGAACGAGGTTTGCAAATTGATGTATGAAAGTCTGTCATGATTATTAAATTAAGAGAAGAACAAGGAAACGGTTCCTGTCATGCCATATTAACAGGTTGGCTGAGGATATGAACATTTGGAAATCGTTCCACAGACAAAAGCATTACTTTTTAACCAAAAGTTAAAAAGTAGCTAGTATTTTTTTTTGCGAGTCTCATTTTACGCTTCTCTTTCGAAAGTATGACCAATTATAAAATTAATTGTATGTGAGGTTAACAAGACGCCACATAACTCATTAGACACTTTTATTTTTTTACACACAAAGACTCATTAGACACTTTTAATTTTCTTTTATTATTTTTAGTTGATATTTTTAAATTATTTGGTTGCATTGCATAGTGTAATAGTTGTGTAAAATTTTAATTTACTGTGGTTTTTTTTTTTAATCTCTGTGTCTCTCTAACTTATATTTAATATCTCTATCTTCCCTTGGGTTGTGGCAGAAAATCTGTGTTTTGCTCTTTTGTGGGCAAAGCTATTCACTGAGCTACGGCCCATTTGCACTGCAACACACAAAAACTTACTGATACATTATCTTTAGTTTTATTTTGTTTTTGTTATATCTGATTGTCTGTTTTTTGTTTGATGTATTTTAGTTTATAAGTATGTGTGCGATTGAAGTATCAAATAAACGTTTTACTTACTTACTTGCTAACTTACATAACATAACTCGGACAACGTGAAGACAAAATTAAAGACAAAATTTGTCAGACACTTAACATTAGAACACAGACTAATTGGCGAAGGAAACGACACAGACGCAGTAATTGTGAGAAAATCTACGTTGAAAGTATGTACTCGCAAAGAATAACAAAATCTACTGAAGCTACACATTTATATTGCAAATTCACTGAATTACTTACTACAAACTTTTCCTAAGAAACTCTTAGAGAATTCAAATATAATAAAATAACAACTTAGCAACTCTCCCGCCAAAGGGAATTCGCAACTTTACATACACAGTCGTCAAACTGGCAGCTCTATTTGTATGGGAATGCCAAAAAAGTTTTTGGTAATTGACTACGCATTCCTTGGAGAAAGCCGTTCTGTGAGAAGATTGAGTTTAAATAGTTTCATATGTATACGAGTGTGAAAAAATTCATTTGAAATTTTAGGGGGTAACTCAGAATCAAGTATAGATAACAGGAAATTTATTGAAAAAATCCGATCTACAATTTTTTTAACCGACTTCAAAAAGTTCTCAGTTTGACCTGTATGTATGTATGTTTGTCCGCGATTATCTCGCGTTTGGCTGAACCGATTTTAATGCGGTTTTCAGAAAAGTATTTTTTACATTTAGGAGAAGGTTTCAGTATTTTGACCGACTTAAAAAAAAAGAGGTTCTCAGTTTGACCCGTATGTTATGCGATTGAAGTCGGTTTTTTGACGCTTTTTTCTTTAGTTTCCCATGCAAATTCTTAATTCACTATTCAGATTTAATATGGGAAATGAAAAAAATGGCAGATAGGGGTTTATCCAATATTTTTCCTGTGTTTCTGTAAAATATCCCCTTAAAATTTCAAACGCACTTTTAACACTCCGTATATTTTTGACTTTATACCTGTGATTACTGTAATTAGAGTCAAAGGCATTGGTAAAGAAATCTGAAGCGGGTTCAATACGTAATCCTTTGTTCTTGTACTAACTACATACATCTACATCCTTTGAACTAAATACCTGCCATGCCAATAAGTGTACATTCTTAAAGACCAAATAGGCCAATAATCCAAAGACCACATCAATTAATACGATATATTTTATGAATGACCAAGGTATGTTGATACCCGAGAAACGCTTATATTGGAAAAGTTAGCTCCCCACGAATTGTGCTGCCGTTGACATTTACTGATTGATAGGTTACTTACTCCAAATAGACAAAAACCAGTACCATTCTAAATGTTCTAAGGCTTTGTCTATAGATATAAAGGTCTAAGGCGGTAACACTACACAACTTATTGTCTGTATAGTTGAGCTAGTTATATTGATCGCTTCGGACAAAACCGCAGGGTGTCATATGACATTTGAACGAATCAAATATGAGGAAACGCGAATTCGATACCGAATTGTGTTAACTTGAACAAAACGTGTAAACGACAAGTACAATATAACATTACAGATAAATAAAAATAATATCAAGATAAATAAATCTAATCATAATTAAGTATCGATGTATTTTTTTTAATTTATATAATTTGAATGCGTTATGGAAATAAAACAATAAATATATGAATACTTTTGTCTTTACGTATATCAGATTTTAGTTCCTATAGTCACTATAATTTGAATATTTTTTTAGGTGTAAACTGAAACTTGTCGAAAAAACACTAACTCTAACTAACTACAAAAAACATAAACTCCACATAGCTATTATTCGTTTAAGAAAAATGCAGACACATAACTATGCACATAACTCACATAATATATCTCAGGGTATAACAAAATTGGTTTTAGCCCCGCTTACTGCTCATTCTAGTCATAATTTTGAACAACAATTTGCTCACCTGTTTAGTCAATATTTGTTTCGAGAGCCCAAAAACTTTTTTGCTGTTTGAAATAAGATGATGATTAAAATCCCCAGTTAAAGGGTTAATTTTGTTACACCTTGTAGATATACAATATGCATGGAGGGTTAAGAAACAAGCAAAGATTCGCCATTTCCTTTGAACATGCGCATAAATCTACATTTGTTTGGTTTCCTTCCACGTGTAACGATAAAATGCCACCTCGTTACATTTTCATTATGTACAAAGAAATCTTGCTTTGACGAGTATTTCATTACAGTCGCCGGCTTAGTAAAGAAAATTACAGAGTTGGCAATGGACGGGACAACAATCACAATAGATTTTAAGAGCGGAGACCAATACGAACGAAGGTTGTAAGGAAGCCATTGGTTGCGTGCGCGCAAGAATATGACATAAATCGCTTGCCTTGGCAAGGTCTATTCTAAAAATGGGCTGATTAAATGTTTTTGACACTATTAAGGACATATGTTGTGGTTGTCAATGGTCACAACAAATAAAATCCCCACTACTGGGGCACGGGTCTCTTACGGTTTAGGCCATACTCCACACACGGCACATTGATGGAGGTTATGCGGCTAGCGGCCAGCCCCAGTGTCAGAAGTTTTCAAGCCACCTACAAAACCTTTTATATGCCTTAACTACTACCATCTTATAATAACAACCAGTACCAAAGGCTTAACGTGCTTTGCGAAACACGGAAACGATCCAGATTAATACCAGTAACAGTCAAACCCATCCAAGTTATGGCCGTGATCGATACGACTACACAAGCCGCAATGAGCCCTGACCGCTTCGAGATAAAAATGCAAGGAGAAATATCAAGTAGTAAATACGAGTACCCCATGGAACTTCTCGATGGCTTTCGCGCGCCTCCTCCGCCACAGCTTGGAGAGGAACACGGGGTAAAGCAGCGGCAGTATACGGTGGCGCATCGTTTGAGGATTTATCTTGACTGATTTCAATAACACCTCCAAAGAAATCACTTTAGCTTATGCTAAAGAGTTGGTAGACTTTTTGAGTGATTTGTATAATATATCGATTACTTTGCAGTAACACTTGAGCTGAAATTCAAGCTACACTTGTTCGATTGACTTTAAATATGTTTTTGCATATACTTAAGGTTTAGTTTAATTTTTACTTTAGCTTATGTACATTTTTCTATCTGAATTCAAAAAGCACTTTAGCTGATAAAGGGTAATATTGACACTTGACTACACTTTTTAACCTATTTTACTATTAAACGTGGATTGAGGAGGTACCATAAAGATTAAGTACTCACACTCTGTGTGTTGTTTTCTTTCTTTAATTATTATAATTAAAGTTTTATTTGCTAACTCACTTGACAAAAACTAACTCACGTTTATCATCACGGTTTGATGTAATTTTTTAAATGTTATTTGCGCCGCGTTCTCTGTTTAAAAACATTATAATTGTATAGTCGTTTCAGTAAGCTTTAAAAAATAACCGTTTGACTTTCGCATCAATTCAGTTTTATTTAAGTGCTTTACGTATGAGCTGTATTTATTTTGCAAAAAAGGACTTCGCTTTGAAGTCACGACAAAATAACATTTCTATTGAGATACTAGGTACATTTCTAAACACTTAACGTTACATTAAATAAAAAATTACACAAAGGAGCAACTTTAAAGCTTTGAAAATGTTCACAAATGTATTATGGCTAGTTGTATTATTTTCAAAGTCTACGTATAAAATCGATAAAATCCTGATCACCATCGACGATTATTTTAAACACAAACAAAACCAACATTATACTTCCTACCTTACACACTTCACTTTATATCAACAAAACGTCTAGATTTTGGCGGGACGTCCCGAATTTTGAGTTCACAAATTGATGTTACGCGCATTTTCGCAAATGCTATTAAAAATCAGAATTGACCAAAAAATTATCTTATAATATGGTCAAAATTTTAAAAACCTCTGTCTATATATTAAGATTATCTCTAATATAACTGACGGACGTACGCGCATGGTCCATTGCTATGAAACAACTAAAAAAGCGATATAAAACGGAACAACCAATACACACAGTACCCAGTCACAGTATTCCATCCCGCTGTTATGTAAATAAAACATTACTGAAGAAAACAATAAGACGATAGTAATATATGCGTGACGCAAATAAACACTGATATTGGTTATCGAAAAATTATAATCATTTATTGACCAATAACTTCTTGTGTCCATTATTTAGGTAAACAATAAATAATAATTGCTTTCGAGTTTGGCTCTGGATAGTTTAGGTTCACAACTGGATGCGTTAGGTGGCGCTGCAGTTGATTTCATTTGTTTTATTGTCGAAACAAACGAAAAGCCAACTTTCGGGCCGGAATACGTCTGTCGAGTTCGCTAGTGTTATTCTTATGATACACAATGAGAAGATCAACTCGAACTTATTTCATTTAAAAAAATGGACCTAAAAATGTTAAAAGATTTCCAAGTGCGACTGTGACATTCCTTGAAATTCTATTCTTCTTGTCGTATGGCACAATTAATCTTATATCCCCAAGATATAGACGGCGGCAATAAATTCTATTATACCGAATATATTTACCAGTGAAAGGCAGAGCGAACACCGTCTAATGACAAGTTTCAAGTATATGATAATATTGTTATGTGTCAATTCTGCAGTAACCTTACAGGGTTTCATGTGTGCTCTTTTTTATATTTTTAACATGTTTATTTTACACCATGAAAGCGTACATAAATGAATTATAATTAAATCTTAAAATTTTAAAATAAGTCTGTACGGGTTTCTGCCTTTTCTCAGAGAAATCCCACGGCCAAGACAGAGTCGTCGACCTGCTGTTACCCTAAGACCGTTGTATTGTTTTCGTTCTCAGACCTATTGTTACATGGAACCAGTTGATTTTAACTCGCCGAAGCTTTCGACCAGTTTCATAGAATTAAACCAAAAGCTTCGGAAACTTTCTAATGTCGTGAAGAACTGACTTGGTAGCTTGGTTCGTTAGCGCTCCCAACTATTGATCCGAAAGTCGTGGGTTCGCTTCCCAGCCACGAAAAATACGATATTTTTGTAATCAGCAGGTTTATTTTTTTGGGTTTATTTATTTATCACATGTATTCAAAGTTACAAGTGTGAGCTTCCCGCCCCATTATTTCCACAACGCGGGCATCCCGCGGCTCCATGCAAGCGTCACAATATTGTAAGTTTCAATCACAGAAATCTAAGTGCCTTGTTATTTAGATTTCTGTGGTTTCAATGGTTGAGGTCAAATCTTCCAGCAAACGGATGCTAATCCAAAAAAAAAACATCATGGGATTATAAGGAAGAAGTTATAATAGCTGGACCTTTACCGACAGATTATTCTGTAGTTATCACAAGATATAAAAAAAATAACATTTAATTTTCATCTCACTAATATTATAAATGCGAAAGTATGGATGTTTGTTTATTTGTTTGTTTGTTCCACTTTCACGCCGAAACTACTGAACGGATTTGGATAAAAATTGGTAGGTAGATAGATAAAGCATTCGACTAACACAGGATAATTTTTATCCCGGAAAACTTAAGGGTTCCTGGAGGAATGCTTTAAAAACTCAAAATTTCCACTTCACGACATGGCACCACTAAGGTGGTGGTAATGTTAAGACATTTTCTTTCTTTCTGGGTCCAATTCTAAAGTCCACGCAGACGAAGTAGCGGGCGAAAGCTAGTAAATCATAAAAACGAAACGGTAGACAATCTCAATAACTATATGCACATTACAGAAATGCTTAGAAAAGCTATAACGAATTTGTAAGGAAATTGCAAGTCTTCAGTGTAAGGATATCGCAGCGCCGACAAGATCTAAATGATTTATGGAAGAATCGAAAATGCTATTTTATAGGATCCTTTGAAGAAAACGTTAAGAGCGACCTGCAAATCAAAAACTGCTATAATCTTGGTACTTATATAAAAAAGCAATCGCTTTTTCGTTTTTTCACCAAAAAGACCATATAATGACATGTAGCTTTTTTTAAACTTGCTCTGTGAATATTACAGTAAAGTGGAAACATACAAAAGATATGTCTGCCTAAAACTCTGCCTAAAACGTAACAACCCAAAACTACGCAATAGAGAAAACAAGGCGCGAGTGAACAAGCATGATGATCCTTCATCCTCGGTAGCGACATCACTTAACATCAGGTGTTGCCAAAACAACTCAAATCTCTTTAATTAAGAAAGAAAATACTACTAAGAAAAACCAAAGGCTGAAGAAAGGCCTTAGCAATATCTGACGAGATACCTACAGCGTGCATCCTAAAGCGTGTTAATATCTTCGGAATCAACTCAATCAAATTTACACCCTTATCCAAACATGCATTCAAAGAATACTCACTTCTACCTTTAGCTGACGCATCGAAAACCGGCCTTATTTTAGTTGTCAGGCTAGATTCTTTTATGACAGCATGATGCGCCAGATAGTGACCGTGTCCATCATCAAGAGTAACTTCTTCGATAATTCCCAACTGTAACCATTCTTTGAAAACATCGTCGTAACCTGCGTACTTGTCAATCGCATTGAGTCGTTTTGTTGTAGATATTAGTCGCTTTTCTGCTAAATCTCTGTTTGAAGACAATACACTTTGATCGTGTTTCCATGGCAAAGTCACTTCGTATCTGTCTTCCTCGTTTATTCTTAAAGTCTCTCTAAAGTACTCAAGTGTTTCTTCTTCTGTTATTTTCGTTGGTGTGTCACGTATACCTATAGTTTCTAAGTCCCATAAATCGGTTATATTTACATCAGTCTTCGAGAACAGTACAACTGCATTAAGATTAGTCTCCACTGTTGAACAGTAGATGCCTGCTGCATTACCTTGCACGGTCCATCCTAGTTTTGTTTTAATTGCGACTAAACCTTGGTCCAGTTGTATGAATGTGCCCGTTTTAATGTAGCTCGCAAAATCTGCCCCAATTAATAGACCAATATCCTTTATCTCACCAGTGTCAGTTAGAGTAATATTGAATTGTTCGAGACGCACACCTAAATCATGACTGGCAGATGGAATACAACCACAAATTTTAGGCTCATCAAGAGTGGTCATGTTCAACCGGTATGAGCCGTCAAGGTTTTCTACGCATATTTTATAAATGTTATGCTCACGTAGCTTACTTTCTGATCCTCCGAACAGCTGATGGCTCAGGGTTTGCTCACCTACAGGTTTTAACCCGAGCTTCTTCGCAATTTCTTCTTTAATGTAAGAACGCTGTGCTCCAGTATCGATGAGAGCTCTTACTTGAACCTTTTTGTTGCCGAAAACAATGTTAACTATAAGCGTTTGTAGCATCGTGACTTTATTCCCCTGGGAAGAAGACATTGCAGTGCTAGTATTAGGTAAATCAGATTCCTTTTTCGTATCTTTCCCTTTATCTGCGCGATTCAGGTCAGGACACATGACAGTACTATGCCGTCTAGCGCAAACAAGGCATTTAACGAAAATCTTGCATACCTTAGCATAGTGTCCTAAACGAAGACAAATAGCACAGCCCCTTTTCTTCTTTATTATGGCTTTCTTTTCTTCCTAAGACAATTTGTTCAGTTTTGAACATTCAGCACTGGAATGGGTCGACCTATCACACCATATACAAGAACGGTTCATAACTTTATTATCCCCTTCCCCTGCTAATAAACAAGAAGCTGTTGGTTCGTTTTCTTGGCTGGAGTTATTAACGAATGACGTTTTGGCAATAGAAATGCGCTCATTACTTTCAACTTCTTTACGAATAAAATTAAGTAAATGAGTACGAACTTTACCTGTGTCATTTGCGGTAGAGTCTATCATTTGATACCTTTCGTATGCCCTCAAGATATCTTCGGGCAATGCAGATTCCACTAGTGGCAGCAGCATGGCAGCATACTTGTCCGTAGTTACTCCCAGTGTCTCCAGCGCCCTCAGTTGTGTTGTCAGCTTGTCGTACAGCATCATTAGAGTAAGATGTTGACTCTTCTTTGCCTGCGATAAAACTAAATTTAACAAATCACGAACATACACGTCTATAAGTAGGTTGTCTCTTGCAAATCGTTCTTTTAATTGGTTTATAGCCTTTTCGTAATTTTCTGCGGCTGGCGGGAAGCTCTCCACCAACCCTCGAGCTGAAGTTCCCTCCTCCATTGACTGCAGTAAGTATGAAACTTATCGTAGGCATCGATGGTCTGGTCTTCGTCGATTTTTCGAAACTGACCCCAAAATCCAATCCAGTTGCGGACGTCACCGTCGAACTTTTTTATTTCCAATTTAGGCAGTTTGAAATTACGTCGGTGAGTGCTGTCGTCATGATTATTGTTGCAGCTACTCACCGACTTGTAGTCCGCCTGACTGTAACCTTGGCCATATTTAGAGCTACATACCGTACCTGAGTCTGTATGTAAGGACAATCTGTCAACTTTCCTTTTTATTGCGACCCATTTTATACGGTATTCATCGGCCGTATCCGTCTCTCGGTCGATCGTTTCTGTGTCTGCTCCACTGTTTACGAGATGGTCATATATTTGTTGGTCCAGAGTAAACATTGTCTCAATCCGGGGCACAAGAACTTCCGCACCTGCCTCGACTAAGTCGGGGTCGCGACTCTCCGATTTTAACAATTCCTCCAGCTCCTTTAGTTTTCTCGTAAAAATACGGCGCAGATTTGCGCGATCGCGCTTAAAACTTTCATAATCGGTCGCCATTTGAAAGAAATAAAATAAAGCGAAACGCTGAAACGATGTTTTTACCTAGACATTTATTTCCAGTCTGACAATAACTAAGAAAAATTGTTTTTAAAAATATATACAAAAAGATCAAAATCTAAAAGAGTCTTCAACACTTATACAACAAACTGGAATCGTATCAATCTATTTTGATTCTCGATTCTGTCCACGCGATACTTATTTAACATTCATTGTGTGCGAAAAGATTTTAACCTTGATAATAATACAAATGCATAATATTCATTGCAAAATAAAATACAGCTCATTCAAATTTATAGAAGAGTTGATCGATAAATTCAAAGGCCTAAGCAAATCGGAATACATCATGAATTATGCATTACTTTAAAAATAACTTTCTCAGACGCTTTTTTGCCTTTGCAACACTGAATACAGACAGCACCTTTTCTTTTCTTGTTTTTAAAACCTTTATTCAAAATTTTTGCCAACAAATAATGTTGAACTGCCAACAAATAATGTTGAACTGTTTCTTTTCTCGAAATTTCGTCAGCTTAACAGAATTTGCTCATTCAAAAATTTCACGACCACTGATTATTTCGATTTTTAATATGTTATTTTTTTATTTTCTTTTTAATATCGCCCTAATCTCACGGGCGCCAATACAACACTGGCTGGCGAGGGTCACAGATAGGGCTGGCGCTATAAAAAGACCAGGACTATTGAAGCACGAAGCGAAACGTTCGGTACAACAGAGCCCTTTCGACCATGTTAATTAATAAAGTAACCTAGATACCTAAATAAACATATACAAGTGAATTATTGGATTCAATAACGCATATAGACAATCGATTTATTAAGCGATATATGAAAGTATTTTTGTAAAAATTCATACAAAATAATCAGACGCAAACCACTTCAAATCAGCTGTTTAATTAGATATACCTAATACCTTTAAATAAAACAGTACCAACACTAACAGACGCCACACAGCCTATACTTACATGGTGCAGAAGACACTAAGAAAGGAATTTTCTCATATCATTCCCTAAGTGAATAAAATGGAATGTAAAAAAACGTATTTTTCACGAGTTTAATGGGTCTTATCATAACTCTACCGAATGAATCCATGATAACTGAATCGGAAGAACGGAGGTGAAAGTCAAAAGTAAATACAGTCCCTGTCAAACATAAAATTGACAAAAAGTTTATTTATTTTTTCATATTCATATTCTTTATTTGCATAAAACATGGTTATAAATAAGTTGGTACAGTAGAGAAATTAGATCATACATGTTCAGCCAAACAAAATTAGCATGCAAATGACATTTATAAAATATAAAACAGTTAAAATTATAAGTAAAAAATAATAAAATAATAATACTAATAAATACATTGTTCTCCTCAGTAAAGCTAATCGAGGACTTTAGTGGAAAAATCCACAAAGAAGACCAATTAGTTCTTAAATCAGAAACAAGTTGGCAAAATCCTCTCCATCGGCAACAATAGGAACTCTTATTTAAGATACAAAATTTTCAAGGCGATTTCAAAACAACAAGCTTATTAACAAATAAGTTAAACTAACTCTTCCATCTAAAACCCGAAGTAAAATCGTCCGACGAGCTTAATTATTTGTACGAAAAAGATTTTTATTTTGGCTCAATGCGGGACGAAAAGTTTTGCACCGGCGAAATACTAAGTACTATTTATTGCTTAAGTTCCACGTTGGATAGAAGCTGAGAGGAAGCACGATTTGTTACCGTTCTATTTTCTACCTTAAACAAAGATTTTCAGTACAACCGCGAGTTGAATTAGAGTATTTTTCGTTTAAATATCAACAACCAATGAAATTAAAAGCTATGCCTCTACACCACTGATAATAACTTTGAAACACCTGAACCAATTTCCATCAAACGTAAACAAATAGTCATACTTTTCTTACTAGCCTACGCCGTCCTACCACTGCTGAGCAATGGCATAACTTACTGTTTTGAAAACGCTTGTAAAATATCGTATTCAGGTCACTTCAGACCCTTAGCGCTTTTGGTGGAGATCCCATTTGGGAACATGAGTTACTATGCGGAACTACTCCACAAAAGGACGATGAAAGTTTAGGGTCAGATGACAGTATGATATGTCCCGAAATTAGAAAGTAAAATTATCATACTAGAAGACACAAAACCTCGCAAATCCTCCTTGAAGCATTAACTACCAACACGATCTTGACAGGCTCAATGTATCTAATAGTAATCTCTAGCATTTGACGTTCCACGGACGAATGATTGAAACGCTACACGCCTTTTCAATCGTGGAGTTCCCGGAAATTCGAGGAATCCCGTCCTATGGGAAATCATTGCGGACGGGATGGGTACTCAGTACATCTCTATTGGAATTGAAGTTCTGACTGTCAACATTCATAGAATTTGGATAATTTATCAACTTACAATTTCCTATGTTAAAATGTAATAGTGTTCTTACACTGTCCGTAAACGTATTTAGCCTTAGAGCACATAGGTGCTGATATATATTAGAGTCTAAGACTATTTTACTTAAGACTTAGAAGAAATGACCACGCTGAATACGTTAAAAACAACCGACTTTAATCGCAACAACTCCAATTTTGCTATGTTTTGTTGATTTTCTCAAAAACCGCTGAATCGATTTCGATAAAATTTATATGGGACCACCTGTGAAGTATACCCTTTCAAACAAAAAAAGAATTTTCGAAATCGGTTCAGGCGTCTTCGAGTAATCAGTGAACATACATAAAAAAAAAAGTCTCCTTTTTTTGAAGTCGGTTGAAAAAGATAGAGTAGAGAAAATAATGGCGAAAACCTCAGAGCCTCTTCATTGAGTAAATAAGTGAAATACAAATGAAATTAGAAGAACGATGACGCGATTTATCTTGATGGAAGACAAAACGCAATAAAAATGCTGCACCGACAAGATCTAGGGCTTTTAAGGGGTTTTACACCCCGAGAGGGGCAATATTGTTAATCAGTCTTATAAAAGAACTAAATTTCATTTTAGCTTCGTTTTAAAAGTGAAAATGTTACTGTTACTTTCAAGATTCACAACACGAAATTATTGCCAGGCAATTTTTGCAAAAAAGCGTTTCTTTTGGCGACAAGGCAATTAAGTTTCGTTTAAAATGGAAAAATTAGATTTACTGCTCTGAGTTCAAGATTTTAAAATTTGAATTTGAATTATCAAATTATTTGTAAAATACAACATATTGTTTAAAATGTTGTAAGACTTTTAGTTAAGCTGCTTTCTGATACAGGCTTGTGGTTAAAAGGAGGCTCCAGCCACTTTCGTCTAGTGTCAAAGTTGTCAACTTTGGTCTAGTGTTTTTTTATCTCATTGTCTATTGCCCTCTGCACGTTTGCACCATCGATTGCATCTCATATATTGCCCTTGGTATTAACAAAAGGCGAATGCCTTTACATCACCCGGACATGGTAACTTACCTGGTGTATGACATAAGAAAATAAATAATTTTGAATTTTACGTATTAAACACATACCCACGGCCACGGGAATTGGAATTATGCGTTTGAAATCTTTTCTCTCTGTGTGATTTATCCGGACAAAGTACTACGTCTGTCAATCAGATATCGACTTTCTTCACGTCATCCAGTCAACGCTATCGTAAATCATCAAATGCAATTGACACTTTCTCAAACCGGTGGACTTTCGCTCCGTCATCGCGGCTTGAATTAGACATTGTTTTAAGATAATTGATCTCAAGCAAAGACCTTTGTTATGGACGAGGCTATCTGTAGCCATTGTTCAAACGGCCAAACTAATTTCAAATGTCACTCTGGTTGTACTTAAGGGGCGTGTGTTCGGTAAGTGTGTCCAAAGTTAAAAGGTCTGTAGTTTCAGAGACAATGGCGTTAGAGCCTCTCTATCATCTTAGACGCGTTAAGATTTATGTAACAAGGAATTATTGTGACGATGTCGTGATGCTGAGTGATTTAAAATTTGTTTCAAGGTATTCTTTTATTGTATATTTCAAGGACGAGAAATTATGTCTGAAAATAAAACTACGTATATTAACGGGAGTGGTAGTGTTTCTAATGGATTCGTGTCGTATAATATTGTTTGTGTACATTTCACGTATGACGGTGCCTAATGGAACATTAGACTTGGACAATAATTTGTACTACACAACCTACACACACTAATGACTATAAAGATTACTCTTTATTTTTTTATTAAATTCAAATATTGGTTTTAATTTTAATATTGTATTCAATAATTGAAAACAATATAACCAATATTTCAATTTAATCAAAAATAACAGTTATCTTTTAAGTAATAAATTATATTATAATTCACAGTGTTAAGTTCATAGCTTAGTTTCGAATTATTTTTCTACCAATGTTTTATGAATCGAAACCAAATTTATAAAATCTCGTACCATCTGCCAGCCAAAAACAACATGTGAATTTGTATCATATTTCCTACTTTCTATTTCCTACTACATACATATTGGTAATTTTATTAAATACTTAACACTTAACCACTGAGGCATGATTGTGCTAACTTGCCGGAAATATTTTCCGTTCCTAACCTCATTTGTCGAAAAGGCGATAGTTAAAAAAAATACATAAGAATATTCCAAGTACAATTCAAGATGTTAAGGTAAAAATGTAATGTTCGAAAAAATTAACAGTGGGGTCATGATTTCACCACTGTATACCGCCTTCAGAAACAGGTGGATTGGCAGCCCCAATGCAAATCACCTGATCCCCGACCGAAGCTTGTTATTCCACCCATGGAGCTGGCCTAACATCCAAATGATACATAATTCAACAATAGATAGTGTACCCCTTGGGTCTGCGAAATTGGGACCAAATATTGTATTATGCCAGCGTTTCTATATCATATTTGATAAGACTGTTTATTTACAATTTCTGTGGTAATGTCGATGAATAATGTGGAAATGAGATAATTGGCCGTAGTTATGTCATAACGATCCAACTGAATTTAAAGTAGTAAAGGATAATTTAATTCATGTGAGTGACATAAAGATATTATCCCCTACTTAATTTAAAGTCAGTTGGATCGTTATCGCATAACTGCGGCCAATTTTCAGTAAAACTTGTAATTATTAAAAGATAGACACCAGGTAAATAAAAATAGCCGGTTACAGGGAGATTTTCATAAATCTATGTTTAGCAGTGTTCGTAAATAATATAGTTTTAGTTATTTCGTTCATTATTTAGACGTCACATCGTCAGCGTGATAACATCACGAATATACCTACTGAAAGGCGCATGCGAAGCACGTTTTATTCGAGCATGGCACTTTTGTGAACATTTCTACTTGCTGGTAAGACTCGAGACGAGAATTCCCTACATTCAAGTACTCAGATAGCCTACAGATTCAGAAAATGCTATCATAAAACGACTGAAAAAACGCGATAACGTTTGAATAATATCCAACTTATTTCAGCCGGATACAATTGGCTCGGAAACTCGGCCGATCGACTTAAAAAGGTCAATTCAATTTGCAGCTAAAACAACTTTGTGAAAGCTATAGTAAAGTTTTTTTTTTTACGAACAGAGGGTAAATTTTCGAGTGTATGCATACATTATGTATGTTTCACTGTTCCCGCCTATGGCTAAAATGCCTATAGATTTCGATGTGTTTCGTTATACTGATCTTGGTGCCCACGTTGACATAAGCTGCATTTTATGCTGTCAGTTTTTAAAAGTTAAATTAGTTATTTCATTACTTTTTGTTATTATATGCGTAAAGTCTAAATGTGAAGTACCTATACGTGCCTATACTTACATTTTCCAAGCTTAGGAGTTATGTTTGCAAACTAGTACAACATATTTGTACCCTCACTGAATTAAGTCTAAATACGAAGGGGTCTCTTGTTGGTATTGTGGAATTTAGGCAAGGTTTACCCCTCCCTAGTGGTATTTAAGCAGCGTTGTCAAATATCTTCATAAATCTGAATAGGTTTGCGTGAGTATAATGTTGATGGCCTAACCTACTACCCCCATTACGTCCCCATGACCTTTAATCTATAGCAAATGGTCTATAACCACCTTTAATCACCTGCTTTAGCTGACTATTCTTCGTTTTTATTTACTATTTTATGTTGTGCAATGAAGTGATTTTATTCATTCAGAATAAATGCTTGCAAAAAGAGAAATACTTATTTAATTGGTTACTAATCAAAGATTTATTGAATAAAGACAACTATCAAATAAATCTCAGAACAATAAAATATAAATCTAACCACACACACGCAGGGCTAAACTACACACGTCTATAACTAACACAAACAAACACACTCAAATACATGCTAACATCACATACAAATAAACTAAAGAGATTCACTATTTTAAATAACCCAAAAGCGAATTTTATTGTTGTAAATATTAAATTTTAACAAGGCACTATTAATTAAAATCATTTAAATATTACTTGAAAAGTTTCATAATCTTCTTAACTGGATTAAAAATACATATTATTTGTACAATTTTGTACAAAGTAATATATTATGCTTACTAAAAGTTACCATGTGACGTCCGAAAAATCCTTACAACAATATCAAAATTCGCTCTTGCGCTGAAATTATTTATCCTCGAAAATAAGTTAAACATAACGTCACAAGTCTAATATTCTAAGTCTTTTACACAACAATAATCACCAAATATCTGGTTTTCACACCCATCCTGTTGTTTTTTTCATGGCAGGGCATTATCACGACTCCTCCACCGTTTTACGAATTTTCATCACTAGTTTTTTTATAACTTCACTATCATTTCATAATTCACATTTCCAAACCTGGGATCAGTTTGTCTAAGTAAAAACATGTCAGAACCAAAAAATCAAAAAGTCTTCTTTAGTTCATAAGTTGTTACAGCACGAATAAAAAAATACTACATATTTGAAAGATTGTTTTTTTTTAGAGTTGAACGTATTTTCTGGCTAGCCTACCTAACTGTTCACAATTTTGACTTGTCTTTATTTTCATTTTCCAAAAACGATGAAACTGCTAAAGCTGATTCTCAACCAATTCGAGACCAAATCTAGACCACTACCATCTTTCTCTGATCGAAAGATTTCTCCACCTTTCTCCCGTTTGAAAATGCTCAGCCTCCCAAAGAAGAAAAACCACAAGAACGCGCAAAACAAAAACCCGGCGACGAATAATGTTCTCTAGCGTTTGCGATAGTGATAACGATTACGATTTGAACAAACACGCATCCAACGATACCTTATTATATAGGTATAAGTGATTGGTTCAGCAGTTTATGTTGTACATGACCTGACAAATTCGTAATTCTGCCTTTTGGTTTACTTCAATTATCCGCGTCAAAATATGAGTTTACTCTATTTCAAAACAAATAGATACGAGCATTACAATGGTAACATTATATCCAATCAAATAAGCTCTAGTTAACACGCATTAAACATTTTAGGATGCGCCAAAATAACGCAGATAAAGTTAATAACGGAGACAGTACGATGACGTTAATTTAATAACTTTGACAATATGTTGCTTTGGTTCAAGTTAAATCCTCATTTTGGGTACAAAATTACGTGTAAAGTCTAAACTGCTTAACTTCAGGGCTGTTTGTTATACACAATTAATGCTGGAACCATATCACGTTCTAGATTACATTTTTAAAGATTCTTTTCTTTTTTGTTAAAATACAAATTATGAGACTACTAGGATAAGCTAACGCATTTTTACTTCTAAAACCTCATTAGGTAAACAATAGTTTCTACAGCTGTAGAACACGAAGGTGTCCTAAGCACATTAATAAAATTATTTTTTGAGTATTTTAGAGACTTTTCTAAGTCAACTTGATGACATGTTGGCAATAAGTTAGGAAAAAATATAAATCTATCATTTTCAAGCATCATACTAAGCCTTTTACTTAAAATGTATGACCACACAGCACGTCAGCATTTTTATTTTTTATGTATTTTTATACGCGATAATATGGGAATTTCGTCTTATTATCTGTTCAAAATAGCTACTGTATTTTGCACCTAACTGATTAAACGTATCCGACATATTACACAGTAATTTATCAACATTACATACAGCTCATGTTGAAACTTTTCACATTAGCAAAACAACATTAGTAGGTCAAACATAACATCAGACAACAAAACAACTAGCGAATATTTGTAACTTAGCTTAATAGACTGCTGAAGACAGCATATTATTATCTTGTTTTTAGGCATGAAAAATGTACCTATTTATTTTTAATACTGGTCTAAGGCAGACAAGGCAGAATAAATCACAAAGAAAGACGCAGAAGATCGGGTAACCGAATACGGTACCTGGCATAGACATAATGTCAGACAATAGAGATAGAACAATCTGCCAAACCTTGCATTTTGTGCATTTCAAATTACCAAAACCTTCAAAAAGTTTAACACCTACAACTAAAACAATTTGTAAATAAATATGTCATATAGACATAGATCAATTGCCACTAAATACTGAACTGTAGCCTATTCTAAATAGATTAGCGCAGTTTTAAAATGTAGTTATTTCTTAGTGCTCCATTTAGAAAACTCTTGAACCTACTTAAGCTTGACACAAAACCACATGGAAACAGATCTACCTCTTTTTCACTAGCCTTATCCATTCAAATCACGTAGATACCCAAACCAAAAGCCTGATTCGCTCTAACTAAATACCTCCCACCCACCTGACTTGAAACAGTCTACTTCACTTACGTAACAGGGCAAACAAAAGGCCTAACTATGTCATCTAGGTTTACCAAAGCTGTAACCTTACGCATATCTCCTACCCCTACTGTTCCGCATAATATACAAGTGTTTTTTTAATGGTGGATATGAACATATTCAGGCCAAATTATTCGTGTCAAATGTGACATCTTTTTATCTAAATTTTTTTAAATAAACGTCAAAAAGGGTTGAACTCTGCATATAAATCGATCGTCAGACCGTTTTTGTATGGAAAGTCCATTTTCTTTGGACATTTATTTAAAAAGTGGTAGAACGTAGTTATCACGTATGACCCGAATACTAATAGCTTGGATATGTTCATGTTGGATATCCGCCATTAAAAATCACCTTACATGAACCTTTATATATGAACCAGGTCATTCTATCTCAGCAAAATTAACTAATTCTAAAATAACACTTCACATACCCGTTTCCTAGCCATAGTTAGAACCACTTAAACAAAACAAAACAACATATTATTCGCGGTCTATAAACAGTCGGGACAGACGTCCGTACTGCGGGTGAGGCCGCACTGAACTGCTGGGGGATGGGGGGTTAGTTTGCACAGGGAGGGACTCGGTGATAAAGCTTTTGGCCCTAGAGTTGAAGGGAACATTACATTTGTACAGCAAGATCGTGTAAACCGTTTTTTATGAAAAAACGGGTCAGTAACGAAAAGAAGAAACATTTGTATACAAATTAAATCTCTCTTTACCTAGGATACAACAGAAAATAACTTGAAGTACGAAGTATAATTACAATGCATTCAATGTAGGAAAAACGATTGAATTTCTTGTTTTTTTTTAGAGCTAACTACGCGTAATACAAACGAAATAAAAGTTTTGTACGAAAAATGTACGTTATATTGCAAGCATTAAAGTAATTTAACGACTCCATCTCGTGAACATCAGTTGGTTTTAATGCGGTTTAAAGATTTTTGAGTGCCTATTAAGAAGCCATAAAACCACACGTTGATTTATTTTACAATCAAATTACAATCCTCACATTGTTTTCTGCCATCTTAGCCGTAAGGTTTAAAGACACATCAGAATCTCTTAATGTTTCTGTAATTGTGACATATGTTAAATTCTGTCGTGTAACAATATCGAATGCCCTCGGGAAGTACACCGGTATAATGCAACTTGACAATAAAACGGTATTGCTATAATCACAGAACCGACATAAAGAAGGGGGAAAATCATAAGACAGTTTTATTTTATCCCCCGGAAAAAAGCGCGGTTAGCGTACTTAGGACCCTCAACAGGCTATGAAAACACGAATCCACGCAAGCCGAGTCGCGTGCAAAAAGCTAGTTTAAATTAAACATTCCTTAACTGTTTATACAAAGATTAAAGATATTCTATTCAGTTAAGGGGCCCCGCGTAACTCCGCCTCTTGTCCCAGTCATCCTACATTCTCTCGCAGCTAAACCAACATCTTATACTGCATGTATAGTTGAATTTACCAAATGCACCTAAAGATTCTAGAGCACAAGGTTGAGTTTCTGAAAGTCTAATATGATTTTAGCAAAATCTGAACATGTCGTGAGATTGTAATTGCTTAGGACAGGGTTGTACTTTTATGTGACACAGATTTTTTTCTTTATACTTGGCACTTGAGGAAACTTGCTATACTTCAAAAAACGATATTAAACTCAACTACAAGCACTTAATTTTATGATTTCGAATAGTACATATATGTATACTTTTGTGAATGGAATGATTTCTTTCAAATATATATTTTTATTAAAAAGCTTCGCTGAAATGTAAGGTACTGCTTGAAAGGCTACGGCTTACACATCAATACTAAATTGCGAACGTATTTTAGAAATTGAACATTTCACTTGTATTTTGCCAATTTTGATTCTGAAATTCGGTTAAAATAAAGCCATGTTTAAATAGATTGGATGGCACCTTTAATCTCCGTCAGCTGTGTCACACCCCCAAATTCCTTCAGTGATTTTCACCTAGTATCCCAGTATAAAAGACCGATTCTAAACCAAACCTAAATCTCTCAATGCAGGCCTGAGGAAAAAATATGATAACCTTTTTCTAAAGGAACCGAAATTTTCCTTTTTTTGCTGGTGAACTGCGAATTACGATCTAAAGGTGCAAAAGAAACAACGAGTAGCAGGTTATTATAACGCCCGAGTCTGAGTGTCGTGGATGTGGCAATATGCTGTACTGTACAGTATTACCTCCTTAACCGGTTTTTCGTGCCACACACGCAAGGATTTGAGATTTTCATACATTTTCGTCGCATGATTTCTCATAGTGTAGCGTAGCGGAAATGGAAAGAGGTGTACCTAACTCCGCCCAATCTACAGTTCTTACTGACTCGACCTCACGATGATCTCAAACTCCTATCCTTGAGCTCACGACATGAAAGAAGAAGAAGCGTGGCGGTCAAAGGGTTAAAATAACAAGTGAGTAGCAGTCTCTTCAGCTTTCGAGAAAAAGAAACATATACCAGTACCGATGTGAGAAAGCATGATTGATATCATTTTATTTTATAGGTTCTTAAACATTGTATCTGCAACCATAAATATCTGTATTCCTCTTAATTTTCCTGAGACCCTCAGGTTTCCTAAACGATTCCGGCATTTTATGTCACACATGGGCACAGATGGCTTTAAGGGCATTGAACCAAAGCTTTTAGGTGGTTCAGTGTTTATGAAAGGAACTGAGATGCTGTACTAAGATTAATAATTGGAAATTTTAGAAACTTATATTTGGGAAACTGAGTATTGACATCGTGTAACTGATGACTGTGAAAAGGTTGACATTAGAACGATGTTAATCGGTTTATGAAGAAATCACAAAACAAAGCCATATCTATTTCTTCTTAAACATTACTTATTTAAAGAACAAGCCTGGCCGTGAACAGTGGAACTGCTGTAAAGACTACGAGACAAGTGTATACAATATAGTTCTATTATAATATTACTAACCACAAACGTGCGGTTTACGGTACTTCTGCAAAATTCAAAAATAAGTCACATTAAAGCTTCCATGTTAATCATATATATTTTATGTATCTTGCTAATATGTATTATAAATATGAAAATTAAACCACGGCAAACGGATGAACCTATCTCGATAAAAACTTGCTTAAAGATAGAGTAGGATGTGGACATGATTGAATAGGCTCAGCATACTAGATGGTGGTAAAACTCATTAAATTTTACGGCAGTCAAAGTCACAAGCAGTGTATCACCATCAGCCAAAAGACGTCCACTGCTGGATAAAGGTCTCCCCAAGAATTTCCACACCGAAGTGTTTACTCCCATTAAAAGTTTATAAAATATATATTATTTATAAAACCAGGAAAGCAAGTTTACCGAATACGATCAAACCAAAGGACACTACATACAACACACATCTCCCCCCGCAAATACATCGCATTCCTCAATATACGATACGACCATAAGTTGTCACTTAAGTTATGCGGCAACATATCAGAATGAGTAGTAGGTACACCTTTCGATCGAGTTATACGGAGTGTCAGAGGGCTGGACGAAAGGAAAATGTTTCCTTCTGAAGACAGTTGTTTTATCGAGAAAGTACGATATAAATGACAAGAGCCTACCTCGAATACCCAATAAGGCTCCAGGGGTCGATAAGAGAGACAGAGTGATCGACGTATTTACGTAATAACAGGCATCAGGCCTAATGATCATCTAAAAATATAGCAAACGCAATGAGAGCCATGCCTTTAAGAGCCATTGATAAAGTTCAACGTTTGTGTTGATTGGAAGTTTTTTTTTTTAAATTGGCCGGTCCATTCTCCATTCAGATGACTTTTTTTTGCAGATAACTGAAACTGTAATGGGGTCGATAAGATAGACAGAGTGATCGACGTATCTACGTACTATCAGACATCAGGAGTAATGATCATCTAAAAATATAGCAAACGCAAGGAGAGCCGAGCCTTTAAGAGCCTTCAACGTTTGTGTTGATTGGAAAAGTTTGATAATTAGTTGTTCCATTTTCCATTCCAAACTTACGGAGCGGCAAAAATAAATAAAATTAAAACTTAAATCAGTACAAAGAATACATGAGACTGATTTGCATCAGGCTGTGCACTGACGCAGTCTGAAGCCTTAGTGCATCGCCGTGAAACCCAACAAATGTGTACCTTGATTATAATCTTTTCATGCTCGGCATTACATTCAAACAAATATAATAAAAAATGTTTTTTTTTAATATAATAGAAGCCGCAATAATAAGATCTACCAATTATGATCCGGTGTCCAGAATGGATTCATTAAACAAAGGATCATAAATATTTATTACGACCCGGTGTTATTTTTTAAAGAAAAGTACAATCATAACCAAAACTGTTTCTGTTTATAATATTGTATAAAGCTTTATTAATATAAAATAGGTAAAACACATTCGCAGACCTTAAGAGGAAAGTGCATAAAAGCTACTCTATAAAATCCAATTTCTGCACGAGGAAAACCGCTGGTAAAGGTAGTAACATAACAACTTCAGAAGTCAAAGATTGTAATCAGAGTGACTTGCCACTCCGATTTAGTCTCTGGTGGGTATTTGAGAGCCGGCGGGATTATCGGAGATTTCGCTTGGATAAGTATTGTTAAATGTGCTGGAAACCTGCGGAATACAGGTTGGTTTTGACGTTACGTCATCAAATAATAAGGAATAAGATAGAGATAATTATCTATGTGTAGGTATCGTTCCAAAACACCTCTATGAGAGCAATTATAACCCTAGGATAGCATATCTAAGTGTAAAAGAGACAGACTCTTGTCATTGACATGACTGACTCGGTGGCTAAGTGGTTAGCGATCCTGACCTTTGATCCGAGAGTCGTGGGTTCGAAAAGTATATGTGTATGTATATCAGTCTCTGGTTCCCAAGATACAGGGAATCCTAGTTTGGGGCCAGATGACCGTGTGTGATTTGTCCGAGATATTATATTATATTATTATTACTTTTGTCTGGTAAATTTCTGACTTCTGGTTTTATCTCAGACTTAACAGTTTTAAGTATTATTAAATAAAGTGCTATTTAAATTAAAATTAGTTATATTTACTGTACTTTACTATAACATAATTTACAGAGCTAGAATATTTAGCTTAAGATACTTGATATTAGGATTCGTTGTTCTATATCTAGTTCATTCCAATCAAAAAAAAGCAAAAGATAAACAAACGTAGTATGCAGATGACATTGACATGTGTCAGTTCCATAGTAAGTTTGTTTACGTTTTCCTTTTTTTTGATTGGAATGAACCATACTTATTATATTCCCACGCACGCATGACTTACATTTATAACGTTTCTCTGCAATCAGGTTTCTTTAATCATAGCCATCAATAGAATAAATATCCCTATCAAATTATAGTATACATATTCGGTACGCAACGAGTGAAACCATTTTAAGAGATGTAAATACCTGTATTTAATTATATATTTTCTTAAACTTCGAAACTTAGAATCTGTGTAAAATATGTACAGTTCATTCCAATCAAAAAAAAAGCAAAACGTAAACAAACTTACTATGGAATTGACACATATCAATGTCATCTGCATACTACGTTTGTTTACCTTTTGCTTTTTTTTTTATTGGAATGAACTTTAGTATCAGAGTGGGGTCGATTCGGTGTTTACGAATAAACTTATTTAACAGGTCCAAACTTAATTTAAGTGTCTTGTCCTTATCTTTTCGACATAGAAAGAAAAATACAGAACACTTAAATTAAGTTTAATCCTGTCAAATAAGTTTAATCATGAAAACCGAATCAACACCAATATATGACATCAAGACCTCAAAATGTTCGAATATCATAATGTGGTGCGACAACCAAAAAAACTATTTTTTAGTTCAAACTTCAAAATTTGTAGTTAAATCTTCTTACCTTTTTTAGTTCTTTACAATTTATTGAAAAAATAGACTTTGTAATCACTATCGGTCGAACGAAATCGATATTCATGACTCGTAAGTCGGTTGGTTTCTAAAAACTTCAGATAAGGTTTCGCGATTTTCAGGACCCGCTTAAACAATGACCTTTCGGCAATACTTCAAACAGAATTGCCAATAGAAAACCGGTAACCGGTAGCCGGCAACCGGCAACCGTCATGTCGCGGCGCCGATAGACTTGCAAAATGCGAAAACAATCGATTTGCCTTCGAGGCTGGGGCGTTCCACTTACACCTGTATTCCAGGTCATTGCCCACAGTCACCGCCTTGGAAACTTGAAGAAACGTTTATTATAGACATTAAATAATATACAGGTGGCTTAGTACTTAGAGGCATACACATTGCAGTGAGCAACTTTATTAAGGAACTTATCTGGTTGCATATTTCCCTTAGTTTTATGGCGGTATGCATCTGCCTTTATGGATTGTTTTGTTTTATCCTGAGTTAGTTAAGTTAGCAATATAGTTTCTTCTATTCACATTTGACGATATTTTTAATAGTTTAAAAATAAACGTATTTTTGTAAAGATAATATATTTTTCCATATTATCTTACATTTAAGTGATTAAATACCCTCATTTATTTTAAAACAAATTACGATGACCCCTAAAAAGCCCATAGATGTAATCAAAATTATTTAGATTTATTTCTTAATTAGAATTCCTGAGTTTCTAAGTTAAATATTTATGAAATTTTCTTAGCGATCAATGTCTCTACGCATCGTTTGTTTCACAAAAACACTTTTTTTTACTAAGCAAGGGTGTTCCAAGTACACCTGTACATATTCCAGGTCATTGCCCAACGACGTATCGCTGCCTTGGGCGCTTGAATAAAAGCCCTTAAGTCTTTAATAATTTATTGCTGAATTCCGATAGCTATAATTAATGCAGAGTTATCGATTTCACTATTGTGTTTAACAATAGTAAGTTGATACAGATTAGAGTTGTCAACCGTCCCGATTTCACAAGACATGTCCAGGTGCCATACCATGCTTTTTGAGGTTTCCTAGCGACGTGGGTTTTTGAAGTGCTCTTATACATAAAATAATAAATATTAAACACTAGAATTACTGTATTATGGGAACCAGAGACTAATTATACGATTCATGATTTGATTGATTCATCGTTTCTTTTTACATTGCGTCCGTTCAACTATTGCTCATACGCTGCGAGTGCGACCTGTTTTTAAACCGAAACATTCTGGTTTTTAATACATATTTCGAAATGGCAACCCTAACATAGATAAAATATGTAACAGTCAGTTTATAGATGTCAAATTCACTGATACCCTAGCTAGAGAATTTCCTAACTTGGAAAATGGATCGTTGGACAGCCGAACGTCAGTTTGGACTGATGATATAGTGAAGTCGCTGGATGAATATGGAAGTCTTCCATTATACTGTACGTCTTCCGACTAAGACAATGATTTATTTATTATTATCACTGCTATTCAATAATACTGAATATGAGAGAAATGTAGATATATCTATTAATAATTCCATTATAACCAACCTTTCATTATTTGTCGACGTTTCATCTCAGTCGCTGAGGTTTCGTCGACAAAAGCCTTTACCTCTGATAATGACCGTCTTAGAAGGCATTTGGTAGAACTCTCTTTGCTTACCTGTAAGAGAAAACAATCGTACTGTTATTGAAATGTCATTCTGTTTATAAGTAACAAGACATGAATTACACAAAAAAAAAACAATATTTTGAGGTGAGTTCTGCTCAGGAAGGCACAACTTTTGATCTTGAACTAGACGAAATCGTAAAAAAAGGCCTTTTCATACAGATCGATCAGATGACAGACCAACATTGTTATAAGCGAAGTGCAATACATTCTTTGCGATTTCAGTAAATTATTAAAAACACATTTTTAATTTCACCTCACCTCGAAATAATGAAACATCTTAATACTAGAATGTTTGAAATTACATCAATACACTTTTGACCTACAGATTTAGTTGTGAAAAAATTTTTGAATAAATATTTTCAAATATATGTTATTATTAACATAACATGCTTGGTTCTCAGAAAGGAATTTTCATCACAATCCTTAACACATATGAAAGTAGGTATGCACGAAAATCTCTTTGTCAAGCATTCATATTTAAAATATAGATACATATAAGAACATACGTATAAATTGTCTGCTATAATTAAACTAAGCGAAATTTTGAAACTTTGTAATGATGAGAAAAATCCCATTTGAATAGGAGAATTCCATTTTGCGTAAACTTCGCGTAAGCTTTAAAAGTCTTACATCACAAAAATAATTCGCACACATTTCATGAACTCGTTTTCATCCCCACGACACATTTGACTCAATTTATTTTCTCTTAAATGCGTAAAATGAGAGATACGTAGTTCGGTATAACCTATAATTAATTTCATTTGAAGCACGGTTTTGGGTTTCTGTTTAGTCTTTTTTTTATATCATTATTTATTCCAAAATGTAATCCTTATACTTACAACATGTCAAATACTACAAATAGATCTTTCTCTTTTTGTGTGGCACAATCTAAAAGTGCTATCCCATAAGGTATAGATCGATCAGAAAGTCCATTTTTTTTTCTTTTTCACTAAAGCCATAGGCCGTTACTCGAACTTGCGTTGTTCAGTAAGATGAGTAAAAACCCCAGTCAACGGGTACTGCAAGTATTTTGTTACAGTTAAACTAAGTCCGATTTCTGTCAGGACTGGCACTCGTGTTCCAGGACAAACTATACTTATCCTACTTTAATTTCGCGAACAATTAGCAACATTGTTGAGGCACATTTGGGTTAACGACAATGGGTTACGTCGCAGTCACACGAAACCACTGCAGAACGTAGTTAGATGATTTTAAAATAATGTATTATACTACACTTTTACGAGTTTCCGAGTCACAATATTACTGCCGTCACGAACATAACCATATTTTGAAGACTAATGCAAATTGACATAACTATGGTATTTTTCTATTGGGCGATTCTTAGAAGCACGTGGAATTTACAACATACACTTTAAAGGTAAAAAATAATATCTCAAGAAACGTACATATTTCAAAAAATTCCAAACACACGACTTTTGTTTTTATTTATTTATGATATTCATAAAGATAGTTTTTTTTTTTTCAGTCATAAATTATAAGTGGTTGGAACTGTAGTTAGTATTATGTACCAATGGTTAGATAAAACACACTGTTTGACATTTGTTCATTGTAAAAAGCTTTTCAAAGGTCGTACAATTGTACCCAAAACTATTCTGTGTGGACAATTATTACAACTAATTCCCATATAACTTCCATTGAACGTTTAGTCATCGTATCTATTTCAAATAAAATTGACCTACTGTGACCCTCAGTTAAACTAGTAATCAAGACTTGGCCGTGTCTTTGCCTTTGAGTAAACTCTTTGTATTGTAATAACCTTACCAAACTCACAGCACAAATACTGGCGCCCTTGACACAACTCATCTATTATTCTAATACCAAAGGTCCGGCTGACTTGATCAATTCAGTTTACACAGGTAAGATGACAAAAGACTATAGTCGCTAAGGATTGTGTAAAGAGCTTAATTTTGCGCAAACATTTGTAAAAGTCTTTCTGCGTAAGTTTGAATTATTCCTAGACTGAGTATAATGACTTTCTTCTAACTGGTCACGTAATGTACGTAACAGGTGCAATTCATACACACATCTGAAGGATCAAAATTGTGATTTTGGGAAAACTCATCGGAGACGTTTACAGGACGTTCACAAAATTACCTGAGACGACGATCTCCTCTGCGTTGCCTTCGGACTCGCTGGCACCGGCTCGGCCCTATGTTCTGCCAACACCCTATGTTCATGCTTCGTCCCTACCACAGAATTCTTGACCTTCTCCATCCTCGCTTGAATAGCTTTACGAGATATCATCCGAGTCTTTTCATCCTTCGTACCACCATCTGCGAGTTTCCTCATCAGTCTCGCTGTAGCTGCGACTTGGTGCTGTTGCGTGTCCGAGTGAGTTCTAGCTAGTCTGGTGGCTGGTCGAGGCACTGGAGTTCCACCGCCAGTACTGCTTCTCGTAGTCTCATTTCTATTGAAGGGTGTCGCATCGTGTTCCGTATCAGAATCAGCTGCTAGGTAGCCACCGCCACCGACTGAGGATACACCGGTACGGAGTAGATTCTCGTGTTCAGCGTATCTCACCCTTTCATCGACGCTAGCCCGGACTCTCTCTTCGACAGCGACAGTTCCGTTTTGCGCTCGCTCCAAACCACGTTCCATTTCACCGATTTGCCTTTCCAATTTGCGAAGGACATCGTCTGAGGGTGGAACGGGAGCGTTTTCATCAGGCGGTTCTGGTGTTTGGAACGACTTCAGATGGATCGGATGAGCTCTGTTGATTTCTAGTCTTCTCGGAGCTATGCCAGATGATGTGATCTCGTACTGGGTTCTTTGAGGTTGTGGTGTTCTCTCCAGCATGGCGAGGGAGACGGGTGACGGTGGTGGACCACCGTTAACGGCTGGCTCGTCTGACACTGAAGACACCCTGGGTGCACGGAAGCTTTTCCGCATAAAGTCTTCGCGGGTCAATTTTCGCTCCATTTTTGCACTTTTAGAACATTATTTTACTATGCTATTTCTATATCTATTTGTTCATGTTATTTGTATTATTATCACAATCTAAAAACACTGATTTATTAAGTCGATGCTTCATAAACTTCTCTGTAACCCTTCAAAGCCCTAACAAATTGTATTGTCTTGATTAATTAAGAGAATTAAACTAACAGTCAAGTCTTTGAAAATACTAAGACCAGCTAGAAATCAAAGTAGTTACCGAATCGTAGACTACATTAATAAATGATAGACCAAACCAATCAGTCTAATAAAAGGACCCAAAATCAATTAATCCACTTAAGTATTTCAAACAATGACGTCAAACCATAATAATGTATGTAGGACTTAACAATTTACATACCAGAAAAGAATATCAACCAAAAAGTCGAAGTAGATATTTTGAAATGGTTTTCATAACAGACAGAAAAATAAATAAAGAATAATTTAAGGAATTTAATTAAAAATTAGAACCGGAAAACTTAAAACCTTAAAACATGTTACTCTGAAGATCAAGACGAAGAAAGTAAAGAAAGCTACCACACTAAAATACATCAAGTTATCTACGCTACAGGTTCAGCCAAATAAACATACATACATAAGTCCAAAAAACAGGCGATCAGGAAAGTTAAACAAAGTTATTCAGTATGTTAAGAAATCCTCAATTAAGGAATGCTACACTTTGCATCAACCTGTATACAAAAGTAGGTTAATAATAGTCACAATAATAAACAAAAAATATCCAAATCTCTTACAAAATCAAGCCTCCATTCAGTTATCGTCCGCATGATAAGATCAACTTACCATATTGCGTGTAGCTATTTTTAATTTCCACCAAGGCTATATAAAACCGAGCCCCATAACGGGTGGCAGAACTGGTAGACACAGTATACAAAATTGGTGCACGAAATTGGTTCGCCAACTCACTTATATGGCTTAGCACGACAGGTGGTAAGGCAAGGCTAATGTTACATCCAAAAACGACTTAACCCCTTAATAACACTCCATGGTGAACATGCTGAGAATACGCATAAACATAAAATTGTATCAAAAATTCTTGATACCTACTGGATCTACCTATAGGTTTATGAGGAAAATTATTTAATATTGCCATAAAATAAAATGAATTTCCAGCTAATCATCGTACCGTTCATGTCGCCGTTCTGAAACTATCGGACTTTGCTATTAAGGCAGTCTACAGACAGACTGACCTTAGACTAACCTTCCTTATCAATCCACAACTTAGCTGAGGTAGCAATAAACAAAAACATGCAATGGCCTTTTATAATAAAAGTGAACCTTTAAGTTCTATGATACAAAATTGAAATCAAATCAATATACACTCAATAACACATACACATATGAGAATTAAGTTACAAAATGAAATAAGATACAGGTGGCTTTATTGCAGGGCAGAAATTACTACAAGGCAACCTTTGGGTAGAAAAACGACGATCGAAAAAGATTAACTTAATTCTTCTAAAAAGAAATGACGTCTGCTTCCACAAATGTAAGGTCTAACACAATCAGTCAATCAATAAAGTCGATCAGTTGCCAACTCAGTGTGGGAAACCGTTTTTTTTTACTATGGATTTTTTGGGAACAGTTGTTCAGTTGTATAGAAAATTTTGCGCGTAAATCGTGTTACATAGAAAATTTTCGCGTGCTCAAAACTAGAACTTTTCGGATAATTGGACATGTGTTTCATTTCATACATACATACATACAGGACATATTTCATAAGTATATGATCGCTACATTCAGTGCACTAAATGCAGTATTCAGTAACAACTGAACTGTTTGTGCACGCACTGGAGTGAATTTAAATCATGTGGATATGATTTAAAGTCTTAACCTTTATCAAAAACTTGGTACATAGAGTTTAGAAGAGCCTGATATACATTTTATATTTAAATTCTTTGATTTACGAGTATGAAGACAACAAAAACAACTGAACAACCTTCAAAGTGGCAACTAATAAGACTGTTCTAAACATTGAAGATAACCTTACACCGGCCAATCGAGACTTGAGACACAAATATGGCAAAATTTGATAAACACCAGACCTCGCTACAAACTTGACTAGAACGGGTAACCTGTGGTTTGTTCAAAAAACGTACACAAATGTAATTAATAGGTAACTGTTTTTACAACAAACAGGATGTGATTTCGACTTATCAGATAGCCAGTTCCTCATTGCTTTAGGGAATCTTGGTAAGCTCTTCGGCATCATCATAACTTACCACTAGGTGAGATGATACCAAGGGCTTACCAACTGTGGTTTAAAAAAACTATTTCCAAGAAATAAGACTTTTAAGTTTTAACACGAGGTCCATATCCGAATTGAAATTGATTGCACAGCCATACTGTTCTGTATTTATTATAAACATAAATAAAAACAACGGCATCAGCTGATTGTATCACATCATCCAATCAACAAAACAATACTATTGATGAAGCTAAAAATATCCTTCTATTTCTAGCCAAGTCTAGCCGCGCAGGGGCTTCCGTGCGGCCTTGGCAATTTGTAATTAGAGCCATCGACCAATGAGATTACAGATATAGATAACATTTGACATTCTAATATCATATTAACGTGTAATTAGACTAGACTAATTAGACCATGAAAGTTGACGAAGACTTATACACACAACCTGAAGACAACATAAACTGTTAGAATATAAGCTGATCCTGCTTTAAGAGAAGTTCCCCGATAGCATTATTCAGTTATTACTATTATAGATAGTGTTATCTATCACTGACGTCCTAAGCTAAAATGTCAAATGTCACAGATAGAGGGTAAATAATAGGTTTCTGGTTCGAATAGGAACAAAGGAGTACTACCAATTTAGAGATTTTAAAGACATTGTATAGATTTCCCTTCGTTCGACCTATAACATTATCCAGTCAAGTTTAGAAAGACTGTCCAGTAAAACGACAGCGTTTCTTTTAAAATCCAAAATTCACTATAGAAAAAGAACCAATCCAAATAAAAAAACATCCCTAAAAAGAGTATCGCAAGATCTCCCAAAAGGTTTTGGACTTTTGTTTCATTTGCCAAAACCAAACCCAGCCACGGCAGGTGGATATCAGTCCTAGGTGCGAGCGGGACGACGCTGGTGTTTTTATCTGCAAAAGAAAGAGACAAAACAACAGTGTTAATCAGCTGGTCGTTAACCAACCCGTTACCAAGCCCAAACTCTTTAGAAGCACAGAAAGCCGCGGACACCTGAAAAATATTTGAACACAGGGTGTTCTCGACTGAATTTCTATTGCATATTCTACTAGCCAAAATATTATATATTTTTTCATTAATTGGGCAGAATTGATAAGCCTCTTTCATCATCTTTGATGGTAAGCTAAGATAGCCAATGATGAAATCAGGCTTACCAAGAATGACCCATGCCCTGAAGAACATTCCAATGGCTCTTTGGCGACTTTATTTCAAAATGCCGAGGAACATCAATGCTAAACACTGATGCTCCGCAGCACAACTGATATAAGATCACAATAAAAGTTCAGTCGATGACACACACTGTTTACAACACAAATAAACCGTCACCTTAGCACTTGTATCAACAAGAGGACACAACAAGAATATTTTAAGCAAGACACCTCGACACAATATATATAGGTGTATAGGTTTAATCAGTGATAACTATCACGAATTTTTACCTATAGTTATTAAAATGATAAATAACAATTGTATATTACAGCTCTATCAATTTAATTAGATACATGTATGTGCTAAAATCTTCACAGTCTATTATCAAAGAAGGATATAGGTACAGTGTGATAATATTAATTTATCGAAAATCAAGGAGTTCATCAGAATAATTGACCACGCTGAATACGTTAAAAACAACCGACTTCAATCGCAACGACTCCAATTTTGCTATGTTTTTGTTGATTTTCTCAAAAACCGCTGAATCGATTCGATAAAATTTATATGGGACCACCTGTGAAGTATACCCGTTTAAACAAAAAAAGAATTTTCCAAATCGGTTTAGGCGTCTTCGAGTAATCGGTGAACATACATAAAAAAAAAAAAAAAGATTCCGACGAATTGAGAACCTCCTCCTTTTTTTTGAAGTCGGTTAATAAAATAAGAATATTAAACTTTAACAATGAAATGAAACAGAAATGGCGCATTTAAATACGCACTGATTGTTTATCAGGGCGATACTGAGAGAGGCGATTTAGATGGTGCCAAACAAATAAACTTTTTTCGTTTTTTCTTTCTTTCAAACATTACTTTTTATGCCGCAAATCGCTGAAAGGTCAACATTGATTTACCTAATTCATCTGACTTTCTACCAGAACAATGATAGTACTACGATATATCCATCAGACTGGAAATTGGGTTATCTAGAAGTCGGAGAAAATTGTATAACCAAACGTTTTCCTACGTTATACTCGTATATAATAAAAAGTCATTGTCTGGTGTGTTCATCATAAAAAAAGTACTTCGTGCTAAATAATTCTCCAATTCAGTGTTTATTTTATATTATTGTTCAATGTCTGTGAAAGGTGACAGTAACATATGTTATTTGAATACAATCAACAGACCGATTTCAGTCATGGCGACCACTTCGACTCCGACCAGATCGCGCTGTTGCACCCAAATATGTTACTCATAATTGCATCGTCTCCTGAAGTCAATAATAAAAGTTAAAAACGCAATAATATTCACTATTATTCTATAGGTACAGTGCAATTTATCTGCCAGCAGTTACAACACCTTATGAGACGCATTGATAATGAACCACGGCCGTGTACACGACAGATGGTACAGCTTGTGCGTGACTCATATTGTTTTCTAAACTTCGCGCACCATGTGTTGTCAGCAACCAACACGATGCCATACGGAAGAAAGTAAATGAGTTGAAGGTAACTGAACAAACCATCGAAACCCGAAGGTCTACAAAGATTTCTAAGGTTTCATACTAAGAAACAGTTCTCATAACGTCTATAAAACAACCCCGTAATTATTAACTGACAGTAAAAGTTCAGCCAAAACCATTTAAAGTACATGACTATTGAAACGTACGCCCCTTAAATGGTTGTACAGGAGAACTAAGAAAGGAGTTTTCAAATATAG
The DNA here is from genome assembly GCA_958295455.1 of Coleophora deauratella. Lineage (NCBI taxonomy): Eukaryota > Metazoa > Arthropoda > Insecta > Lepidoptera > Coleophoridae > Coleophora > Coleophora deauratella. The sequence continues at coordinate 6,342,598 of OY282412.1, forward strand.
ATCTCTAAGTGGCTGAAATAAAGTTTGCATTATGGAAAATTTGATTTCCAAAGTGTCCATGTCAATTTACAGTCTTCAAGGACGAAATGCGGACACCCCACTTGTCTTAAATTAATGTGTAAAATATATCACTGACGTCGTCGGCTGATAGCTGCAAATTCTCATACTAAAACTTCACTAGCAGGGTATGATAACATGATCTTCACGGACATTCAATGAATACTTTATGGTAATGTGTTCCACCAAAATGGCTCCATTTTCAATGTTGATCAGCCTGAACCGTATTCCGGAAGTCTAAGGTCTTTGCCTATTGCGTGTCTAACTAAAACCGACAAGTGATAACACTTCACCGTGCCAACATCCCGAAATGACTGCGTCCCGAAACGCCTGTTTTCTAGAACGTGATTGAAATTTCGATGTACTTACTATTCGTGCGGACGTTTGTCGTAAACAAAGATGTAAAAAAAAAATATTTTCTTACTTCAACATTGTACTTTAAATACTTCACTCAAAAAAATATAAATCCATACTTTCAAATACCTACTTAAGTAATATTAAACTGATAAAGTAATTAAATAAAACAGGTATATTCATGAAGAAAGTTATCCAAGTTAAATTTATGTTTACCATTTTTAATGCTGTCAACATTTTCTTGCGCTGAACCTAACTGTTAATGTAATATAATGTTAACACGTTTACATAAACTATTCGCTTAAGATTGTGCGGTATCAGTTTCGATCGGAATAACGACCATAATCCCTTGAATTAACAAGCTAAGATCAAATTATACATCTGATGCCAGTACCCAAAGACGGTTTTCATCGTGTCTAGTTCTATTAGATTGTAATAACATAGTAATATATCTTGTCGCTAACGCATTTTACTGTTAACATTATAATTATATTCAACTGGAGTTTGCGCGTAATTTTCTGTGTGGATGTGGGTATAAATATTTCAAAACATATTTCTCGTAACAGACTTTCAATTTGAAAATTTGTCTTAATACAAACCACATATTATTTAGCATTTATTTAGCCATATTTTATATAGCTGTTTTGAATCTGTATGCGTGCAAATATTTTAAACGCCTTAAAAGAAGATAAAAGATCTCCGCACTCTTTATATTTTATTTTTGCCTTGAACCGTCACAAACCCGTTTCAGACTTTTTCTGGACTTTTTTGGTTAGGGCTGTCAAATTTTCACAAAGTGGCAGTTTCCAATATGATTAAGAAAGATGATTTAGTCGAACAACTTGTTCAGTGAACCTGTAAAAACACGAATATTTCTTTTCGCAGCCATTCTTTGGGATAAATACTCCTTGTTCATTATAATATTATTTGAAAGAATAGGGTAGATGATCCATCGCATTTTCTGTTTCATCAACCGAAACGTCTACGATACCATAATCTGAAATCGTCATACTCATATAAACTTTATAACCTCATGGCTGTTTTGGCGATTCTTCCTTCAATAATGGTGCAATAATACTTTTCTCTTCGCAAAAGTACTTACGTGCTTGAAAAATCCATTTGAGGAAATCAACGGAACACGGATCAAATACACTTCTATAATCTATATTTGCAACGCTTTATCCCTATTAGCGTACATACGTTGGTTTTTTCGTGTATTGTAACAAAGGATTTAAAAACATTTTACAAATGGAGACACCCGTTTTTATTCTAAGGTTTATATATGATTTGTTAATAGTTTCACATAAGAGTATAGAAGCGATATTCGAGTCTACGCCGCTATAAGAAAAGCTCGTTATCAAAAGTGTGGTATACTTACAATTACAAGATTTATACAGAATGTTAAAAAAGTGCGTTTGAAATTTCAAGGAGTTACTTAGAATCAAGTATGGAATCCAGGAAAAATATTGATAAATCCGATATTCAATTTTTTTTCAGTTTTTCATACAAATTATTGAATCATTATTCAGAGTTAGTATGAGAATCTGAAAAAAAAAATTGAAGAGCGGGTTTTTTTAATATTTTTCTTGGATTCCATACTTGATTCTGAGTAACCCCTTAAAATTTCAAAAGCACTTTTTTTAACATCCTGAAGTATCAATCTACTACCAGTCACTCAACGAAGGTTTCAACTTCAAACTGACACGGGCGAACGACCAAGCCGTAGCAAAATGACCAAGACCAAATCAGTCAACGATGACTCACCAAGTCAATTTCACATCACGATTGCTCAGACGGTCAGTTTGGCGTCTGGACAGCGGGAAATTAATTGTTTTGGCCATTAAAATGTTACCTTTCTTAAATGTAAAGACGTGAATACTACAAATATAACCTTTGACACTATGGGATTAAAGCGCACCGACGTACCTTCTATCACTTCGCGAAACAAACATACCTATATACGGGTGTACGTTATAGCCCAAAAAAGAACCTTCTTTCTGGGACAGAAGATCTGAAGTTATAACAAAAGTCTCTATAAAAATCTTCCAAGCTCAGTTAAAGGCAAATATTTGTGAAAGTTTAACAAGTCGACCACTGAACCCTTCGGTTATTTTCTCATTCATCCTTTAGGATATTTGCTTATATAAAATCTTTTTGAATCAGCCTAATTGGAATCTCTTTGCCTAGCAAATATTTTTAAATTTTCGTTTTTTCTTTCCAAATATTGTACGGCATGGAAAACGTTACAAAACTTAGCAAACCTTTTAAAGAGTTATTACAAAACTTCCTATCTTTGTAACGCCACACGGAGCAGAAACGGAGACTGCCCAGGCGCCGATGCGTGACTCACGCCCGCACAACGCGAGATGAAGACTAGTTGTCTCCCTTTCGGTTACAGCAGAAGGCACATTGCCATTCCTTTCTAATAGTTTTGGACTGGTTAACTTGATGTTTTGAGGGAATGTCTTAATTTTGCAAGATCTACTCAAATTATTTTTTGTTGTTTGACATGGAAGTTTTGAATTCAGCAATCTTAAATCTTAATTTAAATTCAGTAATTATTATTAAATTTAATTGAAATTCAGTTATACTCGTAATTATAGTAGTATTTTGTAGCAACATATTTAGCAACATTTTAAATAAATCAAACAAAGCAAAACCATATGCGCAGAAAAGCATTTAATTTAAACTTGTAATAGTTGCGATAAAATTTCAAGATTGTTGCTTTAACTAAGAACAGTGAATGTTGTAATTAAACACATACCGTTCTTGCTCTCCTCATTATTAATTAAATTCTCCACAACAGAATAATATATACATAAAGTTCTAAATGAACTTTGGAGCGCTGCTGTAAGAAAATTGTCAACAGACGAACTGATATAACCTTTAAAATATGATTTTCTGTCAACCCAAATGTGTACCCCGGTTCTGCCTAACTTCGGGCAACTTTAAGTAATTTAAATACAATGTACTTTCAGCTTTTCAAATTGGAAATACTTATGTATCTCTTTCAAATAGACATTCCTGAAATGCACGAAAAAATACATTCACGCTACATTCATTTCAAAATATTCCCATGCTAGGTATTTCAATTCTGCTCTTTTCTTACAAACTTTTTCAAAACTTCATCAATCAACAAAGTCTATACAAAGCGCGAAATCTTTGAAGTTCAATGTGAATTGTAAATAAAAATTGCTACACAATGCAATGCGAAGCGCGGTGCTTGTGAAAGTCGCCGGCAGGAAACCGTTCATCCCATCAACAGGCGTTTAGCCCACTTCGTCAACTTGTTTGACCCGTCCCCCCATGTAATCATTGACACAAAATTATACGTAATGCCACTGTTATTTACTATTCGAGACGCTCTCAACACTTATTATGACTTTTAATGAGCATAAAGTGCAGGTAGGTGTTGAAATCACATTTCAATTAGTGTTTAAAACAGTTTGAATAAAACTTTAATGACATCGTCGCAAATAATCAGAAGCAAATACCCTAATGATAAGATTAGCTAACGATTCGCTGCATAATACCTATATCAAGGTATGAAGATATATTCGAAACAGATTTTGTTCTCTTAACATCAACAGAAAACTCGCAAATTCCCCTTTCCATTTCCACAGCATCATTTTGAATTATTTCGTCCCTTCACTAAGGGTGGTGAAGCCTTTGACGCAATCCCTTCAGTCCTTCAACTAAGGATGACGCTAGGATACGAGTATCATTTCCCTATACAATTTTGTCCATGACGTAGCGGGATTCACCCCAATGTGCACCAAATGATGTCGCTACGGCAAAAAGAAAAATATTGAAAATAACATGTTTTCAGATTTCCCCTCGCGTCGTGGCGTCGTGACGAATTAAAAGATTTTCTTTGATTGTATTGAAGTATTCTCATAATATTAACAATTACTGATGATTTATTCAGTTTATTATGTTTTCTTTCTTCTCTTATCTATTTCTATTAAATATTTCAGTCCTTTAAAATCGTATTAAGCGTGTAAACGTTTCCATTATTCTTTTTAACTTTGTCATTGAAAATCATTCACAGAATATAAAATGGTAGCACGATTAAGTACTCTATAAAAATGTTTTAAAACGCGAGGCGTTAAGTAATGTAGACAACATAACAGTTTCATTTAAAAACAACAATGTACTTAACACGAGGTCATAAAGATTAAAACTGCTTGCTACAACTGTATCTCATTGTTCCGTTTAAGAAATATGGCAAAACATTTTCATTTTGCAGTTGGTATTGTGCAAACTACCTATTTCTTGGAAATGTCTCGGTGTAAAATCTTGTAGCTTGTAGAGCCAGCTCACCAGATATGACAGCTATCGACAAGGTCGCCTTAGACATGGCAATCAGATGACTAACAAACAACATTCGGGAACTTGTATGCCAGTCATTTGAGTTACTTTATATGTCATTATGTCAAAAACTTTTTTTTTTAAACTGGTCTATGTCATTGTAGTATGACTTATACCTATATACTCCGTTTCAGATAGCAATAGACATAAGAAGGACGAAGAAGCAGAGGTAGTAAACATTCGGTATAATAATTGTGTGATTTTATGAAACTGTATGTAGATATTAATAACAGTAACAGTGCAAGATTATATGAAATTAGATAAATAATTCTATTATGAGGGAGCCAACTATCCACCGCCGTCACTTAATAGTTAAGGCATTTTTATAAAATTATTGAATCAGAGTTTATTTAAAAAATTGACATTGTTAAAAACTTACTAAACACTAACTTGCAAACACATACTAGCCCTTATTACACCACTGTATGTTTTAGATCATTGCATTTTATGCCTGTGCCTATCCGACTGTTATCTTTTAGGAAAAAACCTTATCATATTGTTTCGTGTACTGTTTCAACGCAAGATTAGCTTTTGTGCAAGTTATTTTGCAAATAACCTTTGTAAAAAAATGAAAAAAACGTGAATCAATAACCTATGAATTTTTTTTTTCAAGATAAGACATTTTTTTTAAGATAAGAACGCCTTTGTACACATAATCGTACATATTTATTTGTTATTTTCTCCTTGTGTGCAATAAAGTTATCATACATAGATAACTACCCAGCGACTCTGAAATGACAGTTTGCTCTGTTTTAGTCGTATATATATTGCTATTCTGTGATTCTAAAATTGATAATTGTAAATTCGTGAAACGGAACCAAACTCATTCTTGGTAATGGCTACATGGGTACTTAACTTACGGTACACAGAAATGGACACCACACATAAATACAGCTGACTTATACTAAAATACTCATTAGCCCTTGAACACCGATCCAAGTACTTATTAGGTGCCAATCTGTTTGACAGAAACTCCATGTGGCGTCTTATGCAAGACACGACATTTACGAGGTATAACAGTTGCGCAAATGACAGCTAATAACCCGACCAAACGCGATGAGTCATCTGTATGGAACAAATTGCATCTCCAAGGCACGAGTTTACAATGACGCGTGTGTGCAGTGGGAGTTTTATAGTGAAAACGAAGTTTGGCAGTATTTTTCTTTAAAAAAGCTGGCAAAAGAATTAGTTGACGATCCACCTGATGGTAAGTCGTCTGACCAATGCCGTTACTCTCTATCTTACATGATTACAGCCTTTAACAACTACGTAATGAGTTGTGTTTCCTACAAGCTATATCTTCTGTCATTAAATTATGGTTCATGTATATACAATATTTTTTAGATAATTTGACCGCATGGAGCTCATTTTATTGAGTTAATGGCCGCCTTAGGACGTACCACAGACCCTGACAGCGACTCAGTGGGATTGTAAGTATCGACTGCTTTACTGGTAAGCAGCAAGTAACGGAACGTAACGGTAACTGGCCACGGGACGGTTTTTGATTGTGCCCAAATCTATAAGATTGGACCATGTGACTTACAAATTGTTGTAACCTGATATTGTGGCGCGTCAACGAGATTTTGTACTGATGGAGCATTATGCCGGATGACACCTGGTATAGTAAGATAATAGAATAACTTTGTGTTTTTTTATAATTCCAGAGTAAAAGAAATAAGCGTAATAATAAGCGTTTCAGTCATGTTCACCGTGAAATTTAATTCGGAACCTATAGTCAATTCGCAAATAAAATTTGGCCTCTTCATACAAATTCATCAGCTGATCGACCATTTTTGTACAAGGAGTTCAAAATTTTTTTGCGAATTGACTATGGGTTCCTTGGGCAAATTTGTTCAGTTTCATGAGTACAAACCACAGTTATCATGAGCGCAACTAATTAAATGTCACCCTGTATAATTAGACTAAAACTATAATAAAAATAAAACACTTAAGCAAATGAAAAGCATTTTGAGTTTGAGCTTTTTGCCTTTACTGTATGTTAAAGCATGGATTAACCCCACAACAATCCATGAGGTCAAGTATAGTATACGTATAGATACAGCATTTATAAGTTAATTCCCTACACAGAAATAAAATAAGCTCCTTGACGATTTCACTAGGCTTATTCGATATTTAAACAGTGAAATTATCTCCAAACCTCCAAACTTGCACAGTTTTACCCAAGAACAGGTTGAGTTTCCAATTTCCATTCGCCCACTGTTGGACTAAAATCCGTTGGCTAAGGGCGTGGGCGCGATACTGTTAATGGTGTGAACGGCGCCTTATCAACCTTCAATGTATTCTTTACGGAGAACTGAGCTTTCGTATGTGAAACAACGATAAGAAAAAAAGAAAGGAATTTGTCAGGAAACCGCTTGAGTTATGGGTATGGGCCACTCTGAATTTTATCACTGCTATTGTTATTGCCTCTTACTTCTTAACCGATAGCCCTAGAAGGAGGGTAATGTTTTCGGATGTATGCATGACTGTTTGTTTGACCATTCAAGGTACATGCCTGAAGACTAAAACAGTGTGAACGTTGAAGTGAGAGGTGTCAGCCTTGCTTGACCCTCTGAGTGTCAAAGAATAAACTTAAAAGCATTTTTTACGAGAAATGAAAAATTGCACTGAAAAAATGACCTGTAATCTTAGAATATTTTATATTCTGAATACCATTCTTAATGTATATAAAGCAAAATCGATGTTTACAACTTGAATCATTATCACTACAATACTATCAAACATTATCAGTTTTATTAGTTGTTATCTTTTGGAGAACAGCACAGGCCGGCATATCTGCCTGTTGGTAGTAAGTCACCGATATCTATGTTCTACCGCACTAGACGCCGAAATCATCAGTATCATTATATTGTAACATACGGTACGTTTTTAACAGACTTCAAAAAAACGGAGGAGGTTCTCAATTCGTCACCGATTACTCGAAGACGCCTGAACCGATTTGAAAAATTATTATTTTGTTTAATACTTCACAGGTGGTCCCATATAAATTTTATCGAAGTCGATTCAGCGGTTTTTGAGAAAATCAACAAAAACATATCAAAATTGGAGTTGTTGCGATTGGAGTCGGTTGTTTTTAACGTATTCAGCGTGGTCAATTATAGCGCACGCACCTCGATTTCATATGACAAATTCGATTTAGTCGAGATTTACAAAATAGGACAAATTATGTAGTCTGTTTAGTTGTATTTTGTTTTAAAACTAGTTTCAGCTTTTTTTTATTTTAAGTGGATGGACAAAAATAAGACAGGTACATACATAAATTTTGTGGACCAGGTTGAAGTTTTAGTAAAAAGTGTCACCTTAGAAATCATCCTTATTTATTAATTCTATTATATTTACCATTCTTTCAAATTATTACTAAAAGTAATAATAGACAAAACATAAACTATTTATGGCTCTACTGCTAATCATCATATAAGCTCGAAATATAACCAAACATTTAGAAAACGAATAATCAAGTTTCGAGCATTTCATCTACATATATTGGCTCCAATTGGTTTGCAAAAACCTGGTACGGTTAACGCCGATTGGCGTTCTTATTGATGGTACTTCATGTTACGCCTTCGAATACTAACATAAAGGCACTACATTAGCATTTGACAAGGAGATATGGTTTGTAGTGGAAACAATAACAGCTTATTTCAAGTGCGCTGCGCAAAGCAATCCGTTACTAATGAGTTAAGTGAACAAAAATTGCTTGAAAAACCATTGCCTTATACACAATGACATTTGCACATACTCGTTTATTTCAAACGGCTGCGATTATGCTTATTTTGTTCCCGTCATTAAAATACGGACTTATAAACATCGCTTCTTTAGGTATATATATTAAAGGAATACATCCGTGATCTAACAATGCAACGGTGTTAAAAAAGTGCCTCTCACAGATAAAATAATAACTTACTTAGTATTTATTTTATACCATTGGGTGCGACAAATTTATCGATCAATGCTACCATTAAAAAAAATACTTTTTAAAGGCCAAGTCACGTGCTTTAGAATACCTAACTCATCAGATCCACAGATTGTATACGATTGTTTATGAACGTACTTAATACTATAATAAAATAGAACGTTCCATCCAATCACTAGCTTTTCCCTTCTAGTACTTATTTACAAGTTAAAAACAAGAGTCAATTCTAACCTACAATGTAATTTGTGTTCAGACCAACAGATTGGACACAAGTGCCTGTTAATGTACGTGCTTAATACTAAAAGAGAAAGTTTCAATCACTAGATTTTCCCTTATAGTATTTACTAGTAAAACCAAAATACGTACTATGTAGTTTTGTTTGCCATAAAAATGGCTCAAGTACACCAGCATATCGGCTTCGAGTTTAACCGACTAATTAGTTGACATAAACGTCTCAGGCAATATTAACGAGGGTTTTATGCACATAATAATATATCTTTAAACATCTTGTGACGTCACCAAACTTGAAAATAATTTATTAACTATAAACAACAGATTGTTGTATGACTATAAATGTGTTAAATTGCACGTTTGGATGCAAATTTTGATTACCTTTTACGTATAATATAGTTTCACATGTGTTGGTTGACTCGTTATGTTTACATAAGGATATACAGGTTGTAACGATTCCCAACTTTTCCCAAGAAATCCATATTGAATTCATAGAAATGTTTTAGATGAGATTTTAGATCCATACGAAATTGCATGATTGGCCGATCGATTAGTTGTTTTTTTTTTGCAAATTCGCTATAGGTTAGAAAACGTCGTTCAGTTTTATAAGTAAGTTTTCGGAAATGGTTTTTTTGCACCCTATATTGTGTTCTTCAATGGCAAATATATTTTCCTAGAGCAGGTGCCTCTATTCAGAGATATTGGCTGGCTTATCCACAGATAGAGCCTGGTCCCGATTCCAAAGTGGATTGGACGGCGACGTTAACCCAAAGGTGATTCAGAATCGAATCTAGGATACCAGTAAAATTGCTGAAAACATCAATTCGCCAACGATTTTGTGGAAATTGGCTTCTATGCGAAATCTTAAACCGTTTTTGTGTAAGGATATCATATAATTTTTTCTGGTAAGATTGACTGACTCGGTGGGTCAATGCTTAGTGCGCCTGACTACTAATCCGAGGGGCTTCTATTTTCTTCTGGGTGGGGCCTAGGGTAATTTTTTTTTTTTGGGATTTACCGATTTGTTTATTCTGTCTCTGAGAGCATAATGTACAACTACAACAGTCTATCGTTTCCATAATACAGGAATTCCTAGTTTTTTAGGGATGTGCGTATGTAATTTGTCTCTGTATACTCATTTATTTATTATGGAATAGATACTGAATCATTCCTTAAATTTAAAAAGTATTTCTTTAGATATAATAAAAATACATATGCTCTGGGCTACTGGAAGCCTTCTAAGATTATGCTGATATCTTTTAAGTTGGGCCAGCATGAGAGTAACCAGTCCGTGTTTCATCTCACGACATAAGGCAGACTAAACCTAAATCGAAATCAGATCAATTCTATCAATCCTTTGATCAATCCTAAATCAAATCGAAACCAGAAATACAGCTTTGAACAATCAAGTAAATTGGAGAGAAAGAATTCGCATTTTTTTCTGTCGAATAACTCTTTATTGACGTTTTATGGTGCTGTGTACTTCAAGTTCCGAAATTACGTAAGAATAATCGGAAAAGCTACGCGAGAAGATAATTCGATTCTTTTCTTTCCTTCGTTTTACTCGTAAATTATTGGCAAAACATTGAAATGCGAGGACGGGCAATCGGGTAAAAGGTAATAACACAATGTAAAAACTACTTTAATCTAAATTTAAATAAAATAAAAGTGCAAACAAGTAGTGACATCATTGCGGACACTATCTAATATTAGTTTTATCAGTGGCTGTTCTGATAACACTGCTGATAATGATATAACAATGATAACGATAAAACCTAGATTACTTTGCTAAACGTTTATTAGTAATATTTCATATTTTCTTAATTATATTGAGTCCTTCTAAAATACCTGAAAAAAAAAAACAGTGGCCTCTATTCATGAGACTGAGCAACTTTTTCCCCAAGGAACCTATACATATTCAGTGCGCAAAAAAATTTTTGAACTTCCCATACAAAATTGGTAGTTCAGTTGATCAATTAGTATGATTCCAAAAATCTTTTTGCGAATTGAGTATACGTACCTTGGGGAAAGTTGTTCAATTTCGTGAGTAGAAGCCGTGGTTAAAATTTTTCAGGTATTTCATAAGGACCCTATATTGGTTTCGGCCTATATAAATTAAAAAGAAATATATATATTTTTTACTTTATTTTTACTAACCAAACCTATCCTAAGGAATTAACAGAGCACAAACCAACGACTTTCCTTTTAGCTGCCGGGGCAAAAGTCTCTTAAAAGTAACCTACTCCAGTTGGAACAAACTACTTTACTTAATTGGACTCTACCTAGTACGAAAACTTAGACGGTTACATTTTTAAAATAAAAAAATTTTACTAATTTTTTTTTTTAAGAACAGAATATAACTATTTCGAGTCCAACACCTCCTACGTCATGACATAACCAAACACTGCAGTGTTTGCAGGCAAACTCGTATATTGTAATGCCTCATTGCCAAATTCTAGCATTGGGCTGCACCCACACAGACAAACGCAGTGACGAAACAAACACACTTGTCGAAAGTCTTCCATGTTTTATTTTATCTTTAAACCTACATATGTTATAATATCATATCATATCTTATCGATTTTCCGCTTACCCGAAAGACGATTTTGTACTAAACTAGGACTAGTATTTTTTCCTGTTTTCATTCTATACATTACTACATAATGTAACTTTACAAAAGATTCGCTTTCCTTTCACGTGGTGAAAATTATAGTGGGTAATATAAACACACTTTTTTATTCGGGATATTAAATTTAGTCACAATAATTTTATTTTATGTAATAAATTTTAAATTAATGTTGTTGTACATTGTGTCTTGAATTTTATTGTATTTTAACATAGAATTACTAACAATGGGCACGTGCCTGCAATAAAGGATTTAATACATAATAATTTATTTTAATCAAATCTGATTTACGGCAGCATTCAGCGATTTAGTTAAGAAAAATCAGGTCTCTTTTCATTTACACTACCTAACTTCGCCTCAACCCAACCTTAAGAACACAAAAGAATTACGAAACCAACTGAGGGGGAACAATATAACCGTCGAATAAGATTTCGCCGGAAACCTTTACCACAATACCTTCCTTTCTGCTGAGTCGGTTAAAACAATGCTGATAACTGATCTCTACTTTGATTATTCAACTGTTTCACATTAAAACAACTACCTATTATCAATATTTTATTATCATTACCTCAGGCCAAAGACGTGAAGAAGAAAACTGGAAACTGCCCGAACTTTATCAGTGCGTTGTCGATAGCTGTTCAAAAATAGTCTCCTATGTCACAGACACAGACAGACTATTGTCTAGGTATTATCTAGTCTGTGTTACTGTATGTGAACCTTCCTACTTGCAATAACAAGTTCGATAGGCACCAAAATTCAGTAAAAAGCATGACTATTTATAGATCGTAACATTGACTAAGCCACACAATAATTGACCGTACTTTTATTTTACAATGAGTTAGTTCTGCAACACAGGAAATCAAGGTCTGTTTCCCATGAAGCGGTTCTCTACAAATCCTTCCGCCAGCCGCAAACTGGTCTGTATAATGTTTTGTGTCTAATTATGCATAGTAGGTATTGTATTACCAGTGTTAGCATAATAGGTGCTAAACAATGAATTATTAGTTAGTCTATTGAATAGGTCGTGAATTGGAAACGCGTTGGTAAATATTGTCGGTACGTGTTCTATTTCTTGAATTTTGACATCATAATAATGTTAAATGTTTTATTTGGTAATCATTGGAGATTTGTAAACTTTTAAATTTAGACTACAAAAACAATTTGCTAAAGTTCATTAAAGTTGTCACAATTGAGTTTATAAATGAAGATGTTTAGATTATTACCTATAGGTAACAGAAAGTTTCAATTAATTTAATTACGAAATTTGTTAAACTAAGAGTAACGAGTATGTTAGTATAGTAACGTTATAACATAATAACTCCGCTAGTTATATATTCATTCTCAAGGAAACTTTAAGATTTGGTAAAATTAATTGTTTTTGTTCGACCTTCATTGATAAATTCGCATTATCTTCAATAACAGCACTAAGACACATGTTAAGACACATAACAAACATGTTCAAAAACACAATTATCATCTCCCATTTCTACTGAGTGCAATAACTCTAATACATTTTAAACAGATAAAAACGTTTTATTGCAATACATTTCCAAAAAGGCAAACCTAACGTATCAACTCTTAGAAAATCTTCCATAGAAGTAAGACTGACTCAGTCAGTGACTCGAGTACAAAAAATAGTTCCCGAGAGATCGAAATTCGCTACAAAAAAGGCAATAAAAACGTGACGCGGATTCTGGTGAATGGTAACACTAGAAAACCGCAGGGTTATGCCTTGACTATAGTGGAAACTGACAAGGCAATACCGCAGCACCAATTTTGGACACCATTTCCTACTCATAACTCCATATACGACAAACTGTGCTGTGAAGAAATCGATGATAGATATTTTATGCAATAAAGACTTTTTGGTTACTCATTAATCATTTCGCACTTCTCCAATGTCTTCAAACCTTACACTTATGAGGAGATTTATGAAGCATCCACTGTACTTTTTGCACTGCAAACTTTTTAACATTAAACGATCAAGGTAAGTGACCTTTCCATAGCACTAAATCTTAGTAAACCCACTGCACAGTCACTGTAGACTGTATAACCACTGGTTATTAACTGAACCGAACCACCGGAGCGAAACGCAACGGTACCACCGCAATCCAAAGATAATGGGATCTCCTGCCTCCCTTTCACGGATTAACTTGTGTTTTGAGCCACAGATCCCGGAGATAACACATCACATCACATAGGTTTTGTTTCTGATATTTGGAGTTAGAAGAGCGACACGTCCGCTCGCTGCGACGTTTGGGGGGAGACTGGGGCGTGAGGTGTGCGTGTGCGCAACGAGCGCGGCCGGTTATCAGCCTTCGCGCAGGGCCAGCTCAGGTGTGTCATGCTTTTTCAAGCTGCTTGATGATTAGATTAATCTAATCGTGCCATTTTTCTTACCGATAAAATTCTGTGTACATATGTTATTTCCCTGAAACTATTTTCGTCGAGGCTTGCCTATAGGCATGTACGTATATTTAAACAATATTGTTTAAGGGTGGCCCTTTGAAAAGCAAAAGTGTGGATGATTAGTTGTATTAAAGTATTATAGATATTCCCTAAATACATAAAGTGGACGGTTCTCTAGTGGACTGATGATCTATCGTAGTCCAGATTTCATGAAACCGCTGGATGTATGTGGCTCAGAAGTCAAGACCATACGATGTGGAATTCTATCGCGGGCCTACTTTCAACAGTGGACGTCTTCAGGATGTCAGTCCCTTATAAATAATCCATAGCAACTGCAACGTGACTGCTCGGACACGGGTCTCATTCCATATCCATATCTCAGGGAGAAAAATCCTATCTCCGCCTAAAATTTATTCCGAAATGCGTCTCTGGCTTAGAGTCGCGTTTTATGAAAGAGGGAGACAACAACAGAAAGAAAACTCCACGTGACGTAAAGACAGCAGAGATAAGCTGGAAATTATGTGTGACCCCACCTTTATGTTCCGGCTTTAGTCGAACGCTTTAGCTTATCTGGATTTTCGTGCAGAAAATAACAGATTTCATTAGTTTTAACAGCAAATTATCTATATGTTAGTTTTATCAAGACAAATCTCAGAGGATTAGACCATGGGTACTTGAACCTAAGATTTTCTACATATTTACGGGTCAAGTTATCACATGACCAGAACAACTCCAAACTGAGACGAGGGTTTTTTCTATACTTACTTCTTAAAAACTTTTGTGTAAATATGAACCTACTTTATCTTAAATGTTAAAACATAATTCCAAGGCGCACAACTTTTCATTAAACTAAAATAGCATCAAAATTATGTTAAAGTTTTGTCAAAAATGGTTTCCACAATATTTCACATATCTTTATGTAATAACTAAAATGACACGTAACACGTTGGAAGACGGGCGCAAAACCTGTTGGTACGTTGTCTCCTTATATGGGTCAAGTCTTTTTATAACTTCGCCAACAGGCTATAAAGTTAATTAAACGTTCTAAATTAAATTCTAACGATACCTGTAGAAATATACGCTTTAGCCATAAATCTGTACTAAGTAGTCGTGAGTGGTTTAGCCTTTCCATCCATGGCGCTGTATGTAGGTCTCTTTGGTTCCCATAACACAGAGAGTCCTTGATTAGGGCCGGATAAGCGTGTGTTATTTGACCCCTAATATTTACCAATTTACCTTTATTTAATAAAAAGACTATCCCGTGCTCCAGTAATTGTGAACACAATGGGTTGGCTTGTGCTTTGATACTCTGGATGATTTTTTTCTGGATTAATTCGTATTCCGAGTGCACATCTACTGAGGCGACCTAAGGCCAACAGTGGACATTTTCCGGCCGAGATAATAACGCTGTTACATTAATTTCCAAAGTGAATACCTACGAAGACTAAAATAAATGTTCTAATGCGCTTTCTTTGTTCATTGTGCAGAAAACTAGAAAGTCCTATAATGCCTTTACTTACTCAACAAATCAATCTATCTCAATTTCGATAACGAGCATTAATGTATCATCTCCACAGTTTACACATAAAGTCAATTAGACATTTGTCTACCTACTGTATCCACGTTAAGTCAATGAACATTTTAGGACAGTTTTAACGTTACAATAGAGAGTTATCGCTTTTAAAACTCTTTTGAGTCTCACTGTGACCATGTACTGAAATCTTATCTCAAGAAATAAGGAGAAATCGTCGAGGTGATAAATACTTTTACTCAAGAATCTTGTTAAGACTTCCGGAACTAAAGAAATATATACAGCGTGACTTTTGATTCGGCGAATAGCAACAAATGGTAGTCATTACTCTTTACTGAACTGAACTTTCCCGAAGAAACCTTTCCAATAAGTGAAAAAAAAAAAACTTTCCATGCAGTTCTCAATCTATTAATAGATTAATACAAAAAGCCAACATTTCTTTTCTTGCTGTATTAGGTTCCTTGGGGAAAGTTGTTCAGTTTTTTTAAGCAGCGTCTACTTTTTGCCGCTTGTCGGCGAATACTTTTATCTTATACTTTCCAGCAAAGTTTTATCTTATACTACTCATTAGTCAAGCTTTGAAAATAATATACCTACCAACTACCTAACTATAATGATCTATGAGTATCGTGACCTGCCGTCGACAAAAATAATAGACTTTCACTTTTTAAAAATTTCGAGTAACTGAGGAGTAAAATCGAACTGACCCCGACGAATAATGACATATTTTAACTCGACTGCCCAAGCGAACAATAATTCAGGTGTATGTATGTCCGTTACTTTGTTAATGCCTGTAGCCAAAACGGCTTGAAACATTTTGGAGAGCGAGATATCATTGATAAATACCTCTTGATCCCCTGATTGTTAACAAACCATATCGTCCCCACTCCTGGGGCACAGATGTCTTCCCATACCTTAGGAAGGTCAGGCCATACTCCACACACGGGTCCAAATCCGGATTGGTGGAGGTTGTGGGGCTAGTGGCCAACCCCAGTGTCACAAGTTTAAGCGCCTGTAAGTATCCCCTGATTTATATTTTTAGATATTTTTGCAGCCGTTTTTCTATACATTTGCCATTCACTGTCACAATATTGTGCGATTCAGATCCACCAATCAACACTAACCAATGGCCAGCACCAGCGGAACTAAACGGTCATTCCGTTTTGTTCTACCATTTAACCGTGACTGGTATACTGTTTCCATTTTTATTGGCTAAAGTTTACGCTTATAAACTTTCACCTAATCTCTTAATAAAAAACGAAATATTAGTCTGTAGGTATAAGTTGATGGTTTAAAATGTTCAGGCGGATAACACACTGCTCCGGAAGACGCTCCGATGTGCGGTGCGACGGTTCTTTTATTATGGAAATTGTGACGTAAATTCGTACACCGGAGCGGATTCCGGAGCAGTGTGTTATCCGTGTAATACTATAAAATATAAATAATATCGTATTTACTTATAAACGTTTTAAGTACTCTATACCCCAAGACCCGATATCGCTACAAGTGTGGACGCTATAGGTCGTTTACGTTTACAAATATTAAGTCACTCTCGTATCGTGTACAGTTCAACAATGGACACAAATGTTACCACAGCTAAGCTAAGCAGGTCTCTCTGGGTGATGCGCATGAGTCATCTGGGATGCGCCGAAGCGTGTAATGCTACGTGTTGCCTGTCTGTCTGTTTGTAACGTTATGTATGAACTATAACTATAGTAATGAGACCATTTTAGTGCTAATATTAAATTACAGAATCAGTACAAGTTTTTCGTATATAACATGTGTGTCGTAAAATTTACAAAATAGTCGAAAGTTTCTGATCTGAATAGACAACACGACAAAAATTCATAGAAACCACCAAACACTTAAATGTTTTGATTATTTAAGTATAATTAATATAATACATTATTTGATTGGTGATGGCCCTAGATCCCGTGGAAGGCCCAGGAAGCGCTTTCTTGACGTTGTGAGAGCGGACATGAGAGAATATGACCTCACTGAAGAGGATGTTGAAGATCGGGCAAAGTGGAGTTGATTGAGTCGGAAAGTGGACGCTGGCTCCAGCCGAGATAACGCTAAGTAGAAAAAGAAGAATTAATATAATAAATTAGCAGTGAGACAATAAAAAATACTATAAAAAAATTACACAATTGCATAAATTTTAAATTCTTACACGTGTCCAAATGTCAAAATACGTATACGTCATCTACGATCGAAAAAAGTGGTTGAACTACGAAAATGATATCGTAATCCCTAAACAAAATGTCCAATAACAGTATATCCGCGCGTGATTCACTCGTGGATGCTCTGGAGCGTGTCGTTGATCGCGTTCAGTGCTGTCTATCTGTTTGTCACGATATAAACCAGTCATTACCAGCTAAATGGCAACATGGAAGCGTAACTTATCGCTTAAAGCTATACTGTGTATTACGTACTGTGATTCATGTGTGTGGCCTGAAGACACTCAAACTGTCGGGTTATGTTATAATAAACTATTAGTACTAAATATACAAGTGACGTCTGTAGTCTGTACACGTGTTAGTGTGTTGCAGTTTGCACATAGCAGCGATTGAAAGCTCGGGTTTTACCCGTAGGGGAAGAGTGATCCCCTTTAGACGGGTAGCGATTGGCCATACTAAAGTAAAAGCCAGTATTAAAATATAAACCGTGGTGGCCTAACATTGTTTTGTGTTTCTGATCTATACTCTGAACCAGTTTTTTTATTCCTTTTTTTATTTCCTGTTCTAATAATGAAAATATGATATGGTCTAGTTTGCCGGTCGCCTAAATTATTACATTTGATACACATTACAATCGAAACACAACGTTAAGTACGAATATAAATCAAATCAAATGATATTGACACTTGAAGGTTGTAATGAATGATAAATCATACAAGAACGGTACATGTGTACAAGTACAAGTAATGGTCCCTCTCATAAGTATCGATATAACCTAGTTGCGTAGGACTAACAAACGAGTTGAGGCAGAACATTAAACAAAACCCTAGTTAACAAAGCCTTGATTCGTAAGCTCTTAATAGAGGCAGAAGGGTCTTTAAAGTTGGGGCATCGTTCGCCAGAACGTATCAAATCTCTTCTATGCTATACTATGTCCTCTGTATAGATATAGCAACCCATTATGAATAAAAAAAAGAATATTTTTTTCTGACTGAACAGAAACAAAAGAAACAGTTATGAACTTCAATGGCCTGGCGGGGCATGATAAAAAGATTATGTAGACTGTAAATCTAGAAAAATCATACTCATCTATAATAAAATACATATGTATAAAACATAATAATCCTGTTACATTCACGCCTACCAATTAGAAATTTACACTGCATTTTTATTACTTTTTTATACAATAAAGATTATAGAGGTACAAACTGGTAAACTGAAGCTTCTGCCAATCATTCTGGGCCACTATTCAAACAAGTTTACAAATTAAAAAAAAAAAAAAACAATAACAATAAACCCCAGTTAACGGTTCCTACAAGTTATTGTATATCTTCCCTCAAGTTTGGATCAACAATACTACCGACCTCACATAAACTGCCAAATGGCACAGCCTTAGGCCTTAGGCTTGGCAACACTGATTCCACTTCTGGCACATGCCTAGCCTTTCGTGTTTACCTCGCTTGCCAAAAAACATTTAAGTACACCTAGAGCCTAGACCTAGATAGGGGTAATAAATAAAGCACATCTGATTGCGGTTGGCTCTGCTTTTTTGTTCGCTATTTGTTCGTTCGTCAATAACGAATATCATCACCGCCTTCACCATTTGTAAACTACCTAAAAAGACCCGACTGCATTAAAACGTATCCTACTCATTTCACTAGGAAAACAAGATAAGTTTGTGACAACACAAGTGCTTATAAACGTTATTTTAGTAAAATTCTGCCGCTCGCTGCCAGCCGGTGAATTTTCATTTACCGTTGCTAGTTACCTAGGTAGCCTAGAACTAATGTGTCTGCCTATCTGCCTAATTACGAATGCAATTGGGCCACCAAGTGCTCCCACACAATGGGCCGAGTTTGCCAGCAAAATGATAATGGAAGCCAGCTTATGCAAATCTGGCAGTTTATTATGTGAAGCCTATGACGGATTTCAATTTGACTCTTGAAAATTTAAGAATCAGTATAGTTCTTAACACCTGCCTAAATGTTGTTAGTCAACAGGTCCGCTTGTCACAAAAATTTGCCCTAGGTGGGATTTGAACCCACGACCTACAATTCAAGTCAACTACCAGCTGTTATATGGAGATATCAACCGATTGCAACGTCGCTACGTAATGTGCGCGCATCTTCATACAACTTGGAATTGTTGAGAGTCACGAAACAGGCATAGTGAAAAATGTCGTATGTGCCCAATTGCCCATTGCGCGGTACACCTAAGGTATACTTAGCAACGTCTTATTACGTTCTTCTATCCGCCTGTTAACCTTTGTAACGGTTAGAGATAAGATATAAAATTATTCCTAAGCCAACTAATTAATTAACTTATTAATTAGCTCTATTAATCAACTGCAAAAGAGTGTATCAATAAAAGCGTAATTGGTTACTTATTTAATACCGATAGTTAGTATGGCACACTGGCACAATCAACAGAGCTATCCAAGGGTTAGGCGGCGCTTGCCTGGTATTGCATTTAGCATCACCCGCAGTAAAGTTTGGATACCACGTTTAAATAATAAACAATAGCATAATAACCCTCGTTATTGTTTTGTTTATACAGGTTGCTAAAAAAAGTGCGTTTGAGATTTTAAGGTGTTACTCAGAATCAAGTATAGAATACAGGAAAAATATTGGAAAAATCCGCTCTGCAATATATTTTTTCAGATTCCCATACTAAACCTGAACAGTGAATAAAGGATTTTTATGGAAAACTGAAAAAAAAATTTGAGCGGATTTATTCAACATTTTTCCTGTATTCTATACTTGATTCTGAGTATCCCCTTAAAATCTCAAACGCACTTTTCTAACAACCTGTATACTCACATATGCTCGAACCTTTTAACTCTTATATGTATTAGGTATTCAACTAACCTGCCATAGCTTTATACATTTATTCAAACTTCTAGTGACATAAATATCAAATAACAATAAATTTGATGGATGACAGCAGTTTATGACGTCATCAGTGGGTGTACCATTGTCATGGGAGCAAATTAAAAGCAATGAGAGGATTATTTGTAAGTTTTTTGCTCAATCACCCTGCGGGCTTACCGCCTACGTAGCTACGACAAAAAGTATAGTGAGTTCGTTGATCTATTTGATGATCTACAATCTACTTTGTCTTATTGGTGGTAATAAGTGGTTCACGTTCATGTCTTGACTATACGTATATATCGGGTCTCTTTTAAGGTCACTTATACCTAAAGATACTATTTAAAGATAATGAAGAAATATAAATAAATATTTTCCAAAAAAGATTTGGCCTTCCCTTAGTTTGGACGATCATAGACCAACTGGTTTAACGAATTGACTATAGTGTTTTTGGGAAAAATCGTTGTTCCATAAGTGTAATCCTTAATACCTTTAAAACACCCTTTAATGTTTGATATACGCGTTTGATAAATTCATTTAAAAGCTATTCAAGTAACTGCATTTTGAGCAATCGCTTATTATGGTTTAATAAACCTTGGTGTTTCTTAGGGAAAATAATCAGTTTAATTTTGTGATGTGATTAAAATTTGGGGAACAAAAACAATCTAAGGCTTTAGGCTAGCAAGCTTTCCTCCTCAAATCCAAAGCGAAAGGATAAACACAATAACATTTATGGAAGAATAAATTCATTTTGGGACAAGAGCGTCGCCAGCCGATGGCCCGGGGGGGGGGGGGGGGGGCAAGTTAATTTGTAGAGTATGGAAAAGGTATGAATCGTAGGTAAAGTTGAGCACATGAAGCTTTTAGTGAGCGTCTTACCTCTACGGCGCCTCCCTGAACTTGGCAACGCCCTTGTTTTGGGAAGTTAAGTTGTCCCCGGACAAGATAGAAATATGTTCCTATATGTTGATGTAACCAACGATGATGTGTCTTAATACTCGAACCACGTGAAGACATCAATATTTATTGCCAAACCGCAAGTTATTTTAACGAGTTTGACTAAACGAGACTTATATAGCGTGGGAAGTGCCCTGACCAAAGGAATCATATGCAAAAATTAGTTTGAGACAGCTAAATGCACAGAACTCAACGTTCATTTTTATTGTTGTAAAATTTGACAAAATTCTGACAGCCACATTGATGGAAATTGGCTATTACCGAAATGAGTTGTCCACTTTGACTATATATCCTTGAAAGCTAAGTGGAAGAGTTTTGTAAGGTCGTCTGGTATTGAACTGAATTGAATTTAGTTTATTTGCATAATTTTGGGTAATTAAAATAAGATCTTAAATATTTTATCAGTTCCTTACAAAATCTGCTTAACGTGCAAATATTAAAAAATATCAATTATAATTGATATTAAAATTACATTTAGTAGCTATCAAAGTTTTGCCGCCAAAAACATATGTTAACAATTCGATTTGTTAAATAAAACCACTAAAATACATACACGTCTCATCTCGTGGTCTCATCAATAAATAATATCGCTCACACCAGACAATGTCTATGACATATCGTCCCTCGCACCACTAACTCACGTATCTCATTTTTGCAAGTTCTTCAAAACAACCGTTTTTCAGTTAGGGAATTTCAAACTTCTATTATATTTTAATTCCAAGGACATGCTGAAATAAATCTAATATACCTATATATAGAGTAAAGTTTCTGCTTTCATTTGATATATTACCTACTCACTTAATTGTATTTGTAATATTTTTTTTGATTTTTGAAAACAGATACGAGACTTTGTGAAAACTTTGTTTTTCAATATCCGAATAATTTTCCACTTACGATCCTACAGTTTCACTAGTTTATGAAAATAAACACTCCAAAGTGATCATAGTTTTATTATGAAAATAGGAAAATTTCCGACATAAAAGGTTTGTTACATAATATATATATAATATATATGTTTTCAACCCATATGTAATAAAATATAAAAAATCATTAAAGAACTACTTATCACCAAGTCCTATAGTTTAATTAGCCAGAACTTCCCTGCGCCACCGTCGTTCACCCCCCGCAAACATCCTAAAGGCGCGGGCGCACTCATCCAATCCGATCAGATCCGACAGATGATGTCACAGTCCGTTCCAGTCGCTGTACATTTTGTATGAGGGCGGGTGTACTCATCCGACTCCGACAGTTTACCGGACTTATAAAACGGATCTTATTTTATCGGTCTCACTATTCGCTGTACATTTTCTATGAATGTGCTGCACTCATCCGACACAGTGTGACACTGACATCCTTACAGGACGAGATGAAGTATTATGCATATTTCATCGACATTTAGATTTTAGTTATCGATTTACATATATATTAATATGATAATGTTTTATAGGTAACTACAGAAATCAATATAAATTTATAGAATATTCAAATGCATATGTTTGCATCTACTTAGATAAAAATACTTTGATTTTCAATAATATTTACATATTTAGGTTCTGTACTGTAGCCACCCAAGCCTCTTCTTATTTTAATGTAATGCGTTTTGAATAAAAAATAAAAGGTTCGTTTTTATCTTTGGACCTATTAACATACACTTTTAGAATATCGTCGGTGAGCAAACAACACCGCGTATGTTATTTTTACCTACTTTACAAGTCACCCAAAAAACTATTTGATTAGTGGTGGCACAGAAAAAATACTGAGGTAGTGTTATTTTTTTAATAACGGCTTCTTATCGGCCGATATGTTTACCTAAATCTTATAGGTACATAGGAGTGCGTTTAAAACCTGCATCCAAAGGCTCTCTTATCGGAAACGCAAAAATCAACTTGTGCGGTGTTGTTTGCTCACCGACGATATGCAGTTTCATGTTATGATATGGTATTTTTAATATGAAAAGTTCTATGAGAAAACCACAATTTTAGATGTATTAAAACACTTGGTTACCTACCTAGGTAACCAAGTGTTTTAATACATCATAAATCAAGCATAGGTATACTTATACTTTTACGCTGTATTAAAAACAACAACTTCAATAATTGGTGTTGGCTAAAAGCCCAAAGCACACATGTACTGGGCACAACACTATTCAATAACAACGACGCGACGACACTTACTTTGTGGCTAACAGCGCTGCTGCACTCATCCGATCTGGTCAGATCTGACAGAAGATGACGTCACAGTCTGATTCAGTCGCTGTACATTTGGTATGAGTACTACTGCACTTATCCGACATCGACAATTTACAGGACCGATGACTTTCAAAGCGGCTCTTATTTTGTCGGCTCTTACTAGTCGCTGTACATTTTCTATGAACGATGATGCACTCATCCGACGCAGTCCGATGCTGACATTCTTACCGGACGAAAAGAAGTGTTGTGCATAACTTATCGACATGTTTTTACTTACTATGTTAAGGTTTAATGTATAGTTATTGAATATGCAAATGCTTAGGTATGTATGAATATTTATAGTATTTTGTACTAAGTGAAAAATACTATTTAAGAAAATGTGTAAAGCATCTACTTATGTAAAATATTTAGATTTTCAGTTTTTAATATTTACTTGTTTAGGTTCTGTTACCACCCAAGTATTTAAGCGTAATGCATTTTTAATCTCACTAATCTCATCTCACTAATATTATAAATGCGAAAGTATGGATGTTTGTTTGTTTGTCAATTTGTTTGTATGTTTGTCAGTTTGTTTGTTTGTTTGTTCCGCTTTCACGCCGAAACTACTGAAACGGATTTGGATGAAATTTGGTAGGTAACTTAAGAGTTCCCGTAGGAATGCTTAAAAACTCAAAATTTCACTTCGTCACTAGATGGCACTATCTTAATATTTTCTTTCTTTTTGGACACAATTCTGAAGTCCACGCGGGCGGAAGATAGTGAAAAATAAATACTTACGTATAGATTCATACAATATGCCTATGGGCTATAAATATAACTAAACATACGAGTAAAAATTATTACATAATATTATAATAGTTGGTGTAAAAGTCGAGCACATTTTCTATCGTACAATAGACAACACTATTCAAAGCGACGACGACGCTTGCTATGCGGAGCGGACGGAGCTGTGGAATATCTGTTTTCATCAGACAGTTATCGGACCAGTGCAGCAGCGTACATCCGACAGGTTTTTACAGAACCGATAGGTAGGCGTGGCTTGGTTGTCGAATCTGACCGGATCGGATGAGTGCAGCAGTGCTGTAAAACGGTGGAATGACTGTTTCCGTCCGACAGTTTACCGGACCAGTGCACCCGCGTACATCTAACAGTTTTTAAGAGGACCGACAGGCTGACAGATCTGACCGGATCAGATGAGTGCACCCGCGGCCTAACAGCATATCAACCGTCTATCTCTCGCCAAAATAAAGAACAGTATAATAATATCGTATCATATCTCATTGCCTAAGTAAATAACATTTCACTAAAAATCCTATATGAGATACGATATAATATTTTATCAAAGTCTTAAAACAGGTTTTGACTAAAAACCCTAAGTGAGTTACGTCACTTAGTTGAATTTTTTCCTGGATTTTTATGAGATACGTTAACTATGTAAATACCAATATCATGAGAACCACTATTCATACAGAAGCGTGAGTTAAAGGAAAACATAGAGAACGACCCAAGGAAGTCAGTGGCAGTCCTAACTCAAATCATCAAAAAACTGAGATACGTGACTTAGTGGTGCGAGGGACGATATGACGTAATCACGACATGGGCGGCATATTAAAACTTGTTTAAACCGTACGCTAACTACGGGACGACATCAGATACCTTTTTGTCGTGTCGCGTGAATAATCGCGAGATATCTAGTGATAGCACGCTCATTTCAATCGGCAACTGCCTGATTGAGAAACTAATGTGCAATTAATCGATTGATCGATGGCTAACATTTGTAGGGGAAATACCCTACACACGTCCCGAGAGGTGTTAACAACTTACGGACCTGTACGAAGAAAGAATGAAACGTAAGCATAATGATTTAATAAACTCCTTGAAAAAAGCATTCTACAGAAATTTTGCCGTCCTGCCCTGTTTGCCAACGTTTACCTTGATACGACTGATACGCAATAATTTGTTGTTTGTAAGTTATTTATAAGAAACACAAAGTTTATTCTTATGTAAAAAAAAATGTCCTGGAAAATTATTAGTCATCAACAGATCATGCATTTATAATACATAATCAAAATATTCGACAACCCCATACAGTCGCAAGTCGAAGGGCATAACTTGTCGGACGATGTAAAGAATCGTTGTTATAACTTATTACTTGATACTTGAACAGTATGTTCCGACACACAATCAATTACAGCTTGGAAGGTTAATTAAAATATGTTTTTTTTGTGGTACTATTTAAGGACAGAAGTAGAATAACATATTCCTATATGTTTGGATGTGTTGTATGGCTAATTTTATTAAGTTTAAATTTTCTACTACAAAGATTTACGACTGTCGTAAAGGTTACAATACAACTATAAAAATCTATCGTACATAGTAAGAATCACACCTGACCATTTTCTAGGAATTTAGTAATGGAGCATTATTATAAAAATAAAGGACTTAAAACAAAACGTAGTTCAGTTTAATTTTGTAAACAATCTTTTTAAAATAAATAAGCATATACATATCATAAAATTAATTATCATATACTGTAAAAAGCTGATTAGAAAATAAACACGTACTGCTAAAACATTACACCGAATAACTATGTTACGATACGTAGCGCCCTCTCGTACGGAGTAGCGGAACTTTATCTGAAAAGGAAACGCAAGCTACGAAGGCAAAAATAAGAGCTGTAAATATGAAAACATTTGCCATTTTAAAAATAACTTAGTTTCGTTTTAAATTAATCAATGTTTACACAAATGTAATACCTATGTACTTGTTGTTTGAATCGAGTTTTACAAGACAACAAAACCTTGAACTTTTTCTACTCCCCGCTTAGTGGCGCTGGAGTAGATAGCGCTAGTGTAACGCATCGTTAATATTACAGTTAGGTACATGTTTATTTATGAAAGGTAAAATATAATTTAAAAGGCGAAAAAGCCCAGTTCTCATATAAATATACCACTAGATATAATCTTGTGACAACTATGACAGTGAACTTGATGAAAATCTACAAAAATAGTTGAACTATCTGTGTGGTAAAGTGAGATTACTCCTTATCAATATGATGAACATATGGAGACAATGATAACGCCTGATATGCTGTGTGTCTCTGTAGGAGATAAAATTATATATTAGGTGATATAATGATTGTAAACCATGAAGTTACACGGTTTGGCTGACAAATGCATTTTGACGGAAAGTATATCTAAAATGGCAATTAAAATGAAATCGAAACATATGCGAAACTAACAATAAATACAAGGATAACTGTTTCGCAAATATTTTAGTTTGAACGTGGAAAAGCAAATAAATTACTAAGTTTATATCGATTTACATTGGATGGCAGATGGATGAAACGTCCAAAAAGGCCTCGCTTGGCCAGTCGGATAAAAACACATTAATCTTTTTCCAATCTGATTGATTACAGTACTCGTATCTTAAAAAAATCCTAACTTAAAATCTCATATTCACACACAGAACGAAAACTTCTTGTTCCATCTAGCGCTTTCCCGGGCCAGGGTTCGCTTTCCGACATAATCTACCTACTCCACTTTGCTCGATATTCAAAATCCTCTTCAGTGAGATAATTTTCTTTCATGTCCGCCCTTCCACGGGATCTAGGGCCCTTAAGGATTAGATCAAGGCATCTCTTATCGACATACTCTTACGGTCTGCTGCTTACGTGACCAATAATGTTTTCATTCCGTTTAAGTAACGCATCTTTCTTCGTACCCTATATAATAGCCTCTCCAGAGATAAAACAAAGACAAAGTGGTGATTAGTAAGTATTTAAGAGGCCAATTTGCCAAGCCTTAACGTCGATAATCAATTAATGGCTTCGATACAAGAGCCCTCTAAAACGTTATTATTTCTTGTTAAAAATAATCTCTTTATTTCTAACAATTCCTTATGAGAAAAACAGCAATAAATAATAGAATGACACAAAGTACTTTCATAAGGGTTTTCGGGTCGGCGGCGTTTCCTGATACGCACTGAACCCAAAGTAGGGTGACATGAAATACTGAAATATTCCTACATTTCTTACAGATCAGGTACTAAGAGTAATAAAAAATGTTTTTTTCTTCGCGACGTGGCTCGGCTCTTAGCTTTTGACAGAAGATCAACCAAATATTTCTGACTTTATATTATTTGTTGCCAGTCATTTGACAGTGAGAAAATTACAGCAACTATAAAGACCAATTAAGCATTTTCCTATTGTTTTACAATCGTTAACATAACCCATATCGTCCCCACTGCAGAGGAACGGGTGTGGCAAACGAGCAGACGGATCACCTGATGGTAAGCGATTACCGCCGCCCATAGACACCCGCAACACCAGAGGAGTCACAAGTGCGTTGCCGGCCTTTGATATGGGAGTACGCTCTTTTCTTGAAGGTTTGAATGTCGTATCGGTCCGGAAATACCGCAGGCGACAATTCATTCCATAGTTTGGTTGTGCGAGGCAGAAAGTTTCTAGTGAAACGCACAGTTGTGGACTGCCAACCATCTATGTGATGGGGATGAATATATTGTCGCGTAGAACGATGGCGAAAAGAGGCGGCAGGGATCAATCCGAACAATTCCTCGGAGCACTCCCCATTGTACATGCGATAGAGAATGCAGAGCGAGGCTACATCTCTACGCAGCGCCAAGGAATCAAGCCGATCTGAGATATCCTGGCAGCCGACGATTCGAGTTGCTCTCCGTTGAATACGGTCCAGAGGGAGAAGCTGGTACTGGGGTGCCCCTGCCCAGAGATGAGAACAGTATTCCATGTGAGGCCGAACCTGCGCCTGATAAAGTTGCAGGCGATGGGCCGCAGTGAAATACCGTCTCGATCTATTGAGCACACCAAGCTTCTTCGAGGCTAATTTAGCCTTACCCTCTAGATGACCACGGAACTGGACTTCACTCGATATGTCGACACCAAGGATTCCGATACTAGCTGAGGCATTAAGGGGAGTGTCCTCAAAACGAGCTGAGGCATTAAGGGGAGTGTCCTCTTCCCATACCTTGGAAAGATTAGGCCATATATTGTACACGCGGGGGCCAAATATGGCTTGGTTTAACCATTCATCATACTCACTTATAATACAAAGTAATTTAACAAATCTCTACAAAATCTACACGTGCTGCCGACTGGACTACTCTGAATCCAAGTTGCGCAATCGCATCCACATTTGTAAACAAACCGTCGCCGTCGGCTCTTCAATCTAAATGCGGCCCACAGCGCGCACGTGTTCCGGCCCCGAAATAGCCTTTGGAAAATATACAAAGTAGTAATACTCTGCAGGGTGAAAGAGGACTGATGAAGCATTGTGTACAACTTAACTTTTTGATAAACGTATAAAATATGCGGGCAACGCAAGACCGCTCGGTGTGGAAATCATTGGGGGAGGCCTATGTCCAGCAGTGGACGTCTTCTGGCTGATGATGATGACAAAGTACGTCGTGTACGTTCTACACGCCAATGCACCGGTACACTCTGTCTAACATTAATACCAAGGCTTATTACTAGTTCCAGCAAAGCAATCACTGATCACACGAAACCGCACTCGTAATCATCAAGGCTCGCTCAGAAATAAACATCAACCAATGATTGCAAAGGCCAAAACAGCCATGTTTCACGGTTTTACACAGATTGCTTTGCCATTATGATACATTGCAGAATCTCAGATACTGTAACTACTGTCGAGTGCTAGAAAATATCAGATACATAAACGATTTAGTAAATTCTTTAGTCAATTACACTCACGTGAATGTAAAATTTTTAACTGCGTCCGTAGCGTAGTGGTTAGTCCGTTGGCTTCACATCAGGAGGTCGCGGGTTCGATTCCCGGCGGGGTCCTGCTTTGTAGGACTCGGTTTGGTTGGTGGTAGGGCATTTTATGAGCCCGCCTGGCTAGCAACCACCATCTTATCTAAGCCTTGCCGCCAAACATCAATGTTACCAGCATTGATGTGTGCCGACATGAAGATAAGATAGCCAGTTCCCCATTGCGTTGGAGAATCTTGGTAAGCCCGCTTCCATCTTCGGCATCATCAACACTTACCAAGATGTTGTCAAGGTCTTACCAATAGAGGGTAAAAAATATTTAAAAAAACCTGTATCATTTTTTTGGACTTTTCGTACAAACTTTGAGTGATATCAATTTTTTCATAGTTTTTGTATCAATATCATTTACAGGCTTTTAAAATAGGGTTGTCAACCAAAATTACACCCTGCATAAATATGATTTATTATAAATACATATCGATTTCATGACACTGAGACCTTATTCACATAGGGTCAATTATAGATGGAGCAGAACAACCATCTATTATCTATCAGCGTCCCATAGTTTACTAATAACAGTACGACCGGCAAGCCTAGTGTAATAACACTGCATAGTTTCGAGTCTGCAATCAAGACAGATTTCGTAATATGCATCTACGCGCGTACTCTTACAACGAACATAGAAGAGCGAAGCGTAATATTGCTATCAGAACAGACAAACATGCGGTGCTTTAGAATATTACAGGACGCGTATTGAAAAGACTTCAGATATTAGCCCTTACAAACAAACCATATAAATATTTAAGACATTTCAGCCACGTAGGAATTTTGAATCCTTTCTAAGTGCGCATCTACACCGTCTGAGGAACGTAATTTCGAATTTTCAATTTTGTACCTACAACAGGCGGTGTATTCGCTACTGGTCAGTGAGAAAGTCATAGTCCTTTATCATCACGTGTGTGTCCGTTCTGAAAATATGCCATTCTGTGGTTTGAGACTAAGTGTGGAACGAAAGATCGCTTTATACTTTCTCTGAACTAGGTTAACGGTAGTGTAACGCGCTTTGGGGTTTCATTCTCGAGGGCAAATTGTACGATACAGGTGATAGCTATGCGAAAGCATACAATAAGCCATTATGGCAGTTATATTCTGATACATAGAAAAAATAATTTACTCCGTGGAACCAGTGGAGATTTTATACTAACAAGGCTAATGACAGACCCTAAGTTTTTAGATCAAAGGGAAAGGGAGGACGAGTGTGTGCGCCTGGGTTTGCGTAAACGTTTGCGCACCTTAAAATCTATAGTATAATATTAATTTAAACAAGATTTTTGAACTGAATGTATCGTAATCTTGATAATTATCTTGATAATAATAAAAATCTTAAAAACAATTCAATTTAATAAATGGTTAAGCTATTATGTCGCTTTAATTGTATCCAAATGTGATTTTCCACTTCCGGGCATATTTTAATGAGTTAAATATCAAATTGTAAAAAAACTTAAAAAATCGGTCACAAAAATTGTGTTCAACACACATAATACTTAGTAAAATTTGTATTTATGTTCAGTTTTGTTACTATTATAATGTGATGAAATTATAATCTGTAAGTCAAAATTAAAGTAGTAAAATAAAATTATGTATCAGCACGGATATTTATCGGATAAATATCAGATAGTTTATTCGATAATTATCAAAGGAAATAATTATCTTGGTAATTACGAACCCTGATCGTAATAGAACTAAACAGGTGCAAAAAAATTAATTTAAAAAACGGGCCGGCTACCTGTGAAACAGATCAATAACGGCTCCATATTAACTGAACAGCTTTTTAGCCAATTTACTATAAAATGCCCGAAGATATATATGATTTTTTAAAATAA
Source organism: Coleophora deauratella (assembly GCA_958295455.1). Taxonomy (NCBI): domain Eukaryota; kingdom Metazoa; phylum Arthropoda; class Insecta; order Lepidoptera; family Coleophoridae; genus Coleophora; species Coleophora deauratella. Next base: position 6,373,954 of record OY282412.1, read on the forward strand.
TTTGACCTTACAGATACAACATATTTCACACACCTGTATATGTTTTTATGTAGTAAGTAAGCACATGTCTAATTTCCACTCTTCTGTTTATTATTATTAATTCATGCGCATTAATTACATAAATTCATGTGCAATTGTGTTAAATATGTTATTTTAAGTTCTTTGTTTGTTTTTATTCTATAATTTTTCTGTGTTTCAACTGTTTTCTCTTCGTAACTTTCACGCTTGGCTAGACTGTAAGTGTTAGTTATACTTTAAATAAATAATAACAAATTGTTATGAGTTTACTTACCAAAAGGACTGAAGAATAGAAGACTCACATTAATACATTTCTATGAATATTATACTACTGCTTGTGTTGGAGTACTTAACTATCAATTAATTGTACAAAACTAGTAATCGTATCGTATTCGTACGGAAAGAAAATGGACCAAAGTTACCTACAACACAGTACAACTTCTGCTAATAGAATTTAACATTCTGCTACAAATTTTCCTTCCTACAAAACCTAATACCGAGTCCATTAGCTAATACAATTTATCATATTTGTGTACATTACGAAAAGTTCAGGCCGAATATGAGACAATTACCTAAATTCAAATTGTATTTTAACTTTTAACAAATTTGACACTTTGTAGAATAATTAGCTATTTATAAAAAAAAACACAACAACAAATCTTTCTAGCTATTTAGGCTATACATACGGTAAGGGCCCTTTTATTATCATGCGGACTTGCGACCGCGCGCGGGCCAGGCCCGCATGCGTGCCGCCCGCAACTTATCGTTTCCATACATGAGAATCTTGTCATGCGTGCCACACGCACACTGCGGCGTAGCTCCCCGCAGCACGCATGCGGACCTGGCCCGCGCGCTAGTGCAAATCCGCATGACAATAAAGGGGCCCTAATATAAAATATTACATACAGGTATAACACCGAAAACTTTAATCTTCTAAGCAGACAGATATAAAGAAGAATTCAAATAAAATCCTTTAAAATAAACTCAAACAATAAGAAATACGTCATCTTTTTGGTGAGATAAGTTTTGCATTTGAATACAATACGTCTGAAGGTAAATCTTAAAAAGCTTTTTAGTTCTTTTAGAGAAGCGAGAAAGCTTTTATATGCTAAATGTTCATTTCTAACTTAAAAACTCGAAATGTTTTTTTTAATAGGTACGGTTTGTTTTTAACTTAAATTCAAAATCAAAAACAGGGGGAGGTTATCAAGACGTCTGTATGTATTTACTTAAGATGAATAAGTACTACCTTTCTTCTTAGGTACTTCAATTCGGAATATTCGTTTAGTTTTTTTTAGCTATTAGCAAAGTGAGAAGGAACGTCGAATGCTCCCTTCATCGCTTTTTGTTTTTCAAGTATCAATTTTAATATTATACCTTTTGTTGTTTTGTGTGTGTACAATAAAGAGTATATCAATCAATCTTTAATATTAATTGACAAATATTTACTTGTGTAGTAAACTGGAACGCAGAAGTTAAAGTGGAAAAAGGAACAAAACATCATCACTGTATATTACAAAACTCATCATCCACACGTGTAAAGGAAAAAAGTGATTATTTTTATCGTCTTATGACGTCATCACAGTCGTCCCATCGTTAAAAACAAATCAAAGAAACCAGAAAATATTTTATCAATAGCTAACTGTAATAGTTTTATGTTCTAACAATATGTCAGAAACAATGTCTCTTTCTATTTTACGAAGTTTAATATCACTATAAGGCTATGAGTGATTCAACAACGGCGACTGTTTCACAATGAGCTTGAGCTTTGTTTCGAAATTTATAATAAATTAAACTATTTTTATAACAATAGCTCTTTACATGCCTTTACAAGGTTAATCATATACATATCTCTGATCTGAAGTCCATCTGTAGATAGTTTGAGAGGACTCCCTCTGCTAAACAGACTTATACATAATTCATTTGAATGGACATTTGTTTATTTCGATATTCATTTCGGTTTGTTTGTTCCAGTAAAGAACTATTAGTTTTTATAGAAGACGCTTCTTGAGGGGGCTTCAAGTCACTTTGTAGACGTGGTACTTGTATAAGACTTTGGATTTTGGTTTTTTAACTGTGCCTCCTAGAATGGTTTAGTAATTTCTTATCCATATCAATACTAATATTATGTTTTCTCTAACTTTTGTACGGCTTATCCACTGGACAAACTGTGATACAATTTGGCACTGAGAAAGATTGAACTGTAGAAAAGACCATGCCTACTATTTTGATATCCAACCAACCAAGGGAGAAGCCGTGTGCAGTGTGCACAGTTAGTACCTTGTTGAATAATTGGGGTTCTATTTTTTTAAACGCTAATTATTTGCCATACTTATAAACCGTTCGTAATGTACTAAGACTAACAAACACCATTTTAAGATTTTATTACCACGTGCTAGTTAGTAGGAGTTGGCATTGGCAAGGAGTAGAAAAGAATGGCGGTTACTCCACCGACAAGAGCCTAGCTCTTAAGATAAAGAAGAAGTTAGTATACCTACAGTCAAAGGTCACAGGGCGTCCAACCGGACACTGGGGTCATAAAAAAAATGCAATATTACTTACACACAGAATTATTGTTGTTATGATGGCCCCGATCGATTAAGGTCAAACTATACAAAGTTAAATTCGCTACGTAAATAAAAGCCTGAATTTTAAAATGATAAATACAATAAAAACTTCATGGTGTGAGTTGCATGTCGATTTCTTTATATCTGACGCAATAAAGAAAAACAAAAAAATATTGGATAGAATTAAATGTATTATATTTCGGATTTTATAATATATTCACATTTAAATCTCATTTTTGTTTTATTACTCTGATTTTCTCTCTTGGCACTCTAAATCAGAGCCAGGGGGGTATGGGCCAGAGCGGAAGGCGGGCGCAAGGAACAGTGCAAGCCGAAAACATTCATAATATACGATATAAAACAGTTATTAGTGAGACTTTCGTGGTAAGAATCAGAATTTCGTTTGGAAAACAGATTGAAGATGTACATATTTCGAAGGCGCATAGTCTTAAAAAATACGCCACTGCTCTAAATAATAACTTATAAGAAATATTTTTAACGTAATGTTACCCTTCAACTTTATAGAAAGAAGGAAAACACTTCATACTTACAAGTAAACAGTAAACATAATAGGCTTAAACATAATAGGTTTTAATAGGTTTTATTGAATCAACACATCGGTAATTTTGAAATAATTAGGAAACTATTTTAAATACTAATCTAGGTAATGTATACGTAATTTTGAATTTACTTACTATGGTATGAAATCATCCTTTTGTTGTACGATGATCACATCAATGACTTAATAACTATTTGTATAAGGATTCTAATTAGTATTTTTAAGACAAGTTTTTTTAAAGTGTTGCCAAATCTCTTCCTATTACTAACGTCATCAAACATTTTATTTGTTGCCATTCTTGGAATCGTCAGATTAACGAGTTAAGCTACCTACCTTATGCACATGCCTGTGATGGGTGACCGGTGGCGGATGCTGCGAGTGCTGTTGCTGCTGCCCTGTGACCACCATGGGCAGTCCGTCAACAATGGTCACCATCACCCTCTTATCAGCACTGCGACGCCTCTCCGCCGAATTCCTCCTTCTCCTCTGCTCATCTGTGACGGGCCTCGTAAAAACCGTCCTGCGATCATAGCTCCTCGGATCGGGTTGGTTTTCAGCGGCTCGCGTAGCCGGAGTGTGGCTTTTGGACCGCTTCAGAAGTCTCATCACGTGAGATTTCAGAGCGTCCGGTTTGCTGACCGGAGGAGGCTCCGGCTTGTATTTGTAGGACTGTGAATGGGCATGGTGGCGCTGCACTGAAACCGTGTGCCCCATGGTCGGTGGAATCACGTTAGACAGACTCTTGACTGCGTACGCAGCATCCACTTTATTTCCCGCCACACAGGATACTTCGTACATTCCGACGGGATGAGTTTCACCCCGCCCAAATTAATTGGGTAAACGCACCGATCCAAAGTTAAATCACACCCATATTAGAATCCAAACACTGCAATCCTTTGTACTGCGTTTCAATTGTCAACACTGATAGTTAACTAGCACTGTTAACATTAAACACTTGCATATACTTATGCTGCAATAAAGTTTATTATTTTATTAATCACCAAGTCGGACCGGTTTGTGCAATCGAATAGCTTAACTTCTCATTTACGTACGAGTACGTCATTTGATCGCGTCAGTACATTTATTTTTTTAAACTATACGCACAAACGTCCGCTAAGCACGAAAGCAGGCTACCGACTGCCGTGCCGTGCCGGGCGGGCCTACGAATGAAACAAGACAAACCGACGTACGGAGTAGCGTGGTCCAACATTACAGTAACCAACTATGATAGATAACCGGATGATAAGATGGTGAGCATAATGGAATCAACTGTAGGCAGAGGACGGATGACAATGACGAAAGGTCAATGACAATGTTTCGCTAACATCACTCATCGAATCATCAGTTACATTATGACGACATACATAAGACTTTTGTAGCGAATATTTAGCAAAACGAAACGCATTTAGAATTAGAATAGTGTACAAACATGGAGTTATTTTTAAACACTTCAATAAACAGGTTTGTTAATAAGTCACGTTTTGTATGAAGAATAAATCTTGAGGAAATATTTAAATACACACAGCTGATACTAGAATTCTCAACTGATAATAATATAAAGTATCTAACTGTTTCTACAAACGATTTAATTTAATGTTTTGTTACAAAAAGACGCATTACCGCAACAGTAATAGTTTAAAGGTAAGCTTCTATTAAATTAAGCGATCCTTTTCAAAAAATCAATATTAGTCAAATTGGAAAAATGTGTCCAACAATACCTATCAGATTATCCCTCTCATTTCGATTGATTGTCAAAAAGTATTTTATCCAAAAATACTTTTCCACTAAGCCCTAATCAGTATCCACTGATTAGGGCTTGGTCACATTTTTGTTTTTATTATTAATGTTTTTAAATTAAGTCTTATTATTGTTCTTCTAAGAGTACTTTGTGAGTGAAAGGATTTTTGCAAAAAGTTGCTTCACTTAAATAATCTATGACAATTCCCATCTAAAAAAAAAAACATCTATAACTTTTTATGAAAGTTGAGGATCTGGCAACATAAGGAAATCCCAAAAATCCACATTACATAGAGGAACTAAGTAATTGTTAAGTGCCAACAAAAGATACACTTCATAGTTACTATAGCTATATGACATTGACTCTTTATTATTCTAATTGAATAACATTATGCTTAGCTGAGGATGTTGAGTCATTCGTATGCACTTTAAGTTTATAATAATGAGGCATCCGGCTTTAAGAACGAGATAGCTGTACATGCAGTAATAGGAGAAGAGAGCTAGTGTAAAAGAGACAAAACACAAGAAAAACGCAGCTCGTATTCATAAACAAATCGATCAATGGTAACGCAAATATTTTGGTTGGAAGGGGATCGCTCATAGCTAAAAGTCCACTTATTATGGCGACTGATTGAATATAGGAATAGATGCGTATAACGAAGTTGGTGACGACACTCCTTCTACGTTATCCTGGCTGGAGCCAGGGTCCGCTCTCCGACATAATCTACTACACTTTATCCTATCTTTAAAAACCTCCTCAGTGCGGTCATTTGCTCTCATGTCTGCTCTCACGACGTCGACGAGCCAGTGGGTGACGACACAAAAAATAATGCCTCTGCCTCTTACGACACTTCAAGCTCCAAATTAAAAAAAATAAACATAAGTATAATAAATTAAGAGTTATTTATAAATTCATACTTGGATTAAATACAGGCTCAGCTAAATACACAGACATGCAGACAAGATCAAAATTTAACTTTGATCAGTTTATCAATAAATTGAACTAAAAAATAATAATATTATGTAAAACCTAAGTCAATTCACTTCTAAAATAAATTCACTTTGATGCTGTTTTGTTCATACAAAATAAGATCAAATTTGCATATTATCGTAAAATAAGGTCTCCATTATTTCGATAGCTTCGATATATTTTACAAGTGCAGAACAGGTTTTGCATATTGACGTATTTTCCATTAATTTTATTAATTTTAATCATTTTACCATTTGCTGTGGAGACCACGGGATGCTGGGGATCGGAGGCGATAGATTTCGTCCGTGAAATCGGCCGTCGCATCAGGCAAAGAGGGGGTGACCCCCGCTCCGAGGCTTTCCTGATGCAAAGGTTGTCCATTGCTATTCAGCGTGGAAATGCTGCAAGCATAATGGGCACCTTTCCATCGGGAACGTCTAGGGGTGGGCTATTTGAATAACGAAGCCTTTTGGTGGATTTTGTTTTTTGACGTGTAACTTTTTATACTTTTTATAAATAAAATATTTAAATCATATTTTAATAAATGTTAGAAGAGTGAATGACTATGCAAGGGCTGATACATATGTAAGTATTGACTTCAGACTCTCGAGACGAATGTTAGTTATAGCAAACGTCAAATAATAAAACTGTTGTCATCCCACGTCCTAGAAATGTAAAATATGGTGGGTACAGTTTACTCTGTGGTACAGTGTGTAAATCGTCAATACTACCCGAAACCATCGAGGTCAGTTATCTAATATACCTGTCACTACACTACATTATTTATATCCGGCTTATTGTACGAAATATTACCGTTACACAAGACACAGAACCACTCCCTGTGATTCATAATTCGAATGAAGAGAAATTGCATTGGATGTTGGGTGATTCCACAAGACTTCAATTTAGAAATATCATGAGCCAGCAACTCTCAATACATTATCAGTGGAGCTGGATCCGTATGACTTGTCTTTTTGTCCGTAGTAAATTTTTTTAGGGTTCCGTCGACAAATGGCAAAAAACGGAACCCTTATGGATTCGTCATGTCTGTCTGTCTGTCTGTCCGTCCGTATGTCACAGCCCTTTTTTTCCGAAACTATAAGAATTATACTGTTGAAACTTGGTAAGTAGATGTATTCTGTGAACCGCATTAAGATTTTCACACAAAAATAGAAAAAAAAAACAATAAATTTTGGGGGTTCCCCATACTTAGAACTGAAACTCAAAAATTTCTTTTTAATCAAACTTTTATGTGTGGGGTACCTATGGATAGGTCTTCAAAAATTATATGGAGGTTTCTAATATATATTTTTTCTAAACCGAATAGTTTGCGCGAGAGACACTTCCAAAGTGGTAAAATGTGTGTGTGCCCCCCCCCCCCTGTAACTTCTAAAATAAGAAAATGATAAAACTAGAAAAAATATATTATGATGTACATGACCATGCAAACTTCCACCGAAAATTGGTTTGAACGAGATCTACTAAGTAGTTTTTTTTAGTACGTCATAAATCGTAAACCGCTAATTACCTTTCATTCAATCAACTCAAATATAAAAAATATAGAGTTCAAGACATGTGTGATTATGAATTTATAAGGAACCCTCGGTGCGTGAGTCCGACTCGCACTTGGCCGGTTTTTTTAATGTGATAGGTGGCAAACGAGCAGACGGTTCACCTGATGGTAAGCGAATACCGCCGCCCATAGACACCCGCAACACCAGAGAGGAGTCACAAGTACGTTGCCGGCCTTGGTGGCCTTGAAGATGATGCCAAAGATCCAATAAACTAACAATATTTTATTGCAGCTTGTTATTAAATTCTAAGATTTTATCAAAAAGGCCCTTATTCAAATATTGCAAAATTAATGCTCGGAAAACTTGCTAAAATTTAATTTAATTTCAACAAAGGTTATTACGCAGAAATTTTATAAGTATCAGCTATTTGAAATCTGACTACTCTTAACTCAGCAATTTGATTTTCCAACAAGTAAAAGGTTTTATTTTCATACTCTGGTAAACAATTGACTGTAATTGAAATGTTTTGATGTCTGTAAAGGAATTTCATTTAGACGCCAAATCGGATTAATCTTTCTACATTTTTGGTCTGGAATATGTTCCCTGCGTATTAAATTAAGAGTTTTTGATATATTATACATATTTGAGGTAGAGGAGAGAGCAAAATAACTATGTAGTTTTCGACTTTAAAGCGTATCACACACTACGAAGATAATGTAAAATATATATTATATCCCACCGATCGCTCACGTACAAATTGTATGGAAGCCCACACACTGCTAAGATAATATATATTTTACCGCCGACTATACGCCGATTCGCGGGATATATCCGAGCGATACGGATATATCGCCCGGCTATAGAAATATATGTTTCATAGCTGGCGATTTTATCTTAAGATAAACTACAGCATGTTGTAATTTTTACTAATTTCTAATTAAAACTAAAAATAGTATAAATGCGGAAATGACTTTTTTTGTTTGTGTTTCTTTCACGTCCTTTTTTTTACTCACCTTAAACATATATCGCTCTTCTGTAGAAACGCTTTGTCGCAAATGTGTATTTATTATTCTTATATCTTCTTTTATTAAATCGTGAAGTTCTTGGGTTTCTAAAATAAATACTAAATTTATTTTCAGACAGATCTTTGTAGAGATTGAATTCACCATACTGGGTTGTGGTTTTTTTATATGGTCTTCTATCCAGATCTTACGGTTTTTACTTATTGACGCAACATGAATGTTGAACTGACTGTCCCAGTCATCATTTGACGAACTGTCAATTAAATCAAGCAGAAGTGAATTTTGCATGCGTTTCATTGTAAAACGGAACACGCTGTATAAGCAACGAAACCGGCGACTCTCGAGACGGCTGCCGATAGAATGGCGTACTTGCGATATATTATAGTATATTCGCAGTGTGTGGTCCCTTAATATAATATATATTATAGCACGAGCTATAAGATATATATTTTATTCGTAGTGTGTGATACGCTTAAATTCTGAAATATCATCGAGATCTACATTCTGAGAAATATTTATACTCAAAAAAAAAATGTAAAAAAAATACTCAAATCAAATCAAATACTAAATAGATTTCTGTGGGCATCTGTAATTCCAGAAGGGTAATCAGTGCTTTACTGGTCCCAGAGGGCCGAAATGGAGCTCCGACGGTAACTGGCCCTGGTTGGGTTGTGTTGACAAAACTGATCGCTGAAGACTGATTGGAGATAAAATACCTGAAAAAAAAATTAACAATGGCTCTTACTCATGGTACTGAACAACTTTCCCCAAGGAACCTATACTCAATTCGAAAAAAAAATTGTGGACTTCCTTAGAAAATTGGCGGTTCAGTTGATCTATTAGAATGAGGACTCATTTTTTTTTTTGCGATTTGAGTACTGATATAGGTTCCTTGAGGAAAGTTGTTCAATTTCATGAGTAGAAGCCACTGTTAAATTTTTTCAGGACTTTTAGAAGGACCCTATATTGTTTCAGAATCGACTAAAAATAACTGAGATTCATGATGCTACGAAGGTGATGATGATGACGCCTAAACAGGCAAAGAAGACCGAGACACATCAAAAACCAATTAAAAGTACTTATTATTAGTGATGAAACAATTACTGTTAATTGTAATTGGCATTTTAACGATTAATTGTAATTGTCACGTTTACGATAATTATGATTACCCCTTTTTAATTAAAATATCTAGAAGACAAAACTTTATCGCGAGCGCTCCGCTAGTAGTCTCACTATATAATTTCGAGATTCTGATTATCCCAATAAATAGTGCCTAAATAGTATTTTTTTTTAAGTTATACGACATAAAACACTTAGTTTTTAGGTTTGACGGGTCATATTATGTCGTGTTTTCAGGTCTCGTACTTTGATTTTTAATACATAGTCTTTTAACAATCCAGGCAATTTTCTTAAAACACTATCATTCCTAAATATGACAAAAACCAATTTAAATTTCAATAATTGTAATTGGGATTGCAATTAGCAATTATTTCAAGCAATAATTGTAATTGTTATTGTAATTGTTAACCTTTAATTGTTTCATCACTACTTATTATTTTACTTATTGATGGTTTTGCTATAAAGTGTATAACAAAACAGGTGGAGAACCCATTAACTTGACTTTCTACTGATAATACTGAACAACTTTTGGTGGAAATCGCACAAACTGAACTTTAGTACTACGTGTTTGCTGATATCGTAAAAAAAACGGAACTTTTCATACAAAATTAAACGTTTTTTATGAGAAGCCCAGAATCTTTAGCAATTTAAAAAAATTACGCAGAAGCTCCTGTAAACAGCTCTTTCATCTATTTTATTAAATTTAAAAAAGTATTTCCTTTTTAATTGAAAATAAGAAATACAATTTCTTCACTTCTTTCTTTGTCAATAAATACCAATAAAAAAGCGTCGGTGGCTCTGCGGTTAGTGACTCCGTCCTCCTAACCAGAGGTCTCGGGTTCAAACCCTGGCCAGTGCACCGATGAGTTTTTCGAAACTTACGTGCATTTTCATACCGACTGCTTTAACGGTGAAGGAAAACATCGTGAGGAAACCTGCACATCTGATTTCTAGTTGTGTATGATGGTCGCGTTGCACACGTCCGTAGGTGTAAATCTTAAATGCCCTACACGTGACCAAGGGTGATGATAAGTGCAACACCAGGCAACCGCCGCTTATACCTTGCGGATAGGACGGTTAAATTATGCCACACGATAAGAGAAGAGAATACCAATACAGCTAAACATCTGTAGGTATCGATGCGTTAACATCAAAGACAAACAACACACAACAAGTCACTTTCTCCGAACCATCCTAACAACGCAGGGTGTCGCTTGTACTACACATACATACATAACACCAATGTTTACATCATCAGAAGTGATTTTAACTGGTAGAAAGCAAGTCTTAAACATGTTTTCCCGCTAAATATAAAGGTGTGAATGAGACTTAACAACGAGTTTGCGAAAGAAATCTCTCAGTCAAAATCAATATCGGTTGTTGGCTCAATTTAAATTTGCCATTTATATTCAAAATTTTAAATTCCAGATAAAATTGTAAATGTTTTACTAATATATTATGTTGTAAAACTGGTCGTGTGTTTAACAACACAGCGACAATTTTTCTTTTCGATGGACGAGTCAGTCGTTTTATATATTTTAAGTAATATTCGAGAAAGCTCACGATTAAAAGAAGAAATGAATTAATTTTTATTTATTTATTTAGTGCTAGCGACTGCCGAGAAATAGCACAAGACCGAGACCATTGGCGAATTCTCGTATCGGAGGCCAAGACACATTTTGGGTCGCTGAGCCAGCGGAGAAGTAGTAGTATTACAAAACATAAAACGTGAAAATAAACTGATACAGATAAACCACAGAGCCAGGTTACACGCTCAGTCTGGCGTCAGTCTGGTCTATGAATGATCGGAGAATGATCGTGTAACCCACGAATTGACAGACTGATGGTCCGGACTGATGAAAATTAAATATTTTTGTCAGTCCGGTTTGAATGATGATATACATACTGATGGGAGACTGATCGTGTAACCCGCTCGTATCATTCTCGCGTCAGTCACCGTCCGGAATGCAATGGAGCAAGACGTATTACGCGACACACGGTTACATAAACTCAAAAAACCATTTCCCTACTTAAGGGTCAGTCGGGAAAACAATAAAGATAATAAGATTTTCATTCATTCCATCAGATATCCTTTTCAAAGTACAATCGTTTGAGTAAACTGAACCGAGTGAACTGGGATTATCAACAGAACACGACTCCAAGCAATCGCACAGGACGGGAATCGAACACGGAACGCAAACAAACATGATACGTTTCCAATAACAAACGCCACTTCTGCTGAGCCACGTGTACTGCCCACATAGCAGCGAGTGTCGGGCGTCGAATTAAACAAGTCAACAGATTCAAATACCTGCCTACGCAATATGTTTGAAAACTTACAATTTAAGTTGCAAAAGTATCCCGTAGTTGAGTACACAGACACACATAAAACGAGGCTCGACAGAAAACCAGCGTTGCAGCAGCATCACTCTGTTACAACAACTAATGCTCAGTGGGGAGTGACACCAACAGTTTTTGGTGTCACGCGCTGCTCCGACATTTATATACTTTTTGCTTAGCTTATAAATAATTTTCTTTGTTATTAGGTGTAGTATTTGTGACATTGAATAAATATGATTTGAATTTAAAAATAACACGCCATTTTTAATGTTATGTTATGTATTTTAATGGATCGAAATAGTTTTTCGCAGGTTACTACAAGCAAAGCTAAAAGAAAGGGCTACTAATCTGATTCTAATTCTTATCTAACAGACCTAAAACAACAAGATATTTGTTCGGATTCAGCTCTGAATTGAAAATACGACGAAAGCCTTGCGTCATTTTTGTAGTCTCATATTAGATTCAGATTATTTTAAGGTTAGACTTTTTAACTTGTTTTCATTATAAATATTACTTTTAGACACTAGATCGACAAAACATCGACTATCCACATCTACGTTTTTATGTAGATCAAAAATAATTAATTGTATCTCCGCTTTGACTTAAAATATCGAGAGCGTTATACCCCAGAAAGACAATGTTTTCACAAATCCCACCTTATAATATATTCCTTGTATACGGTAAACAACTTGTCTTAAACGAAAGCTTCTCATACCAAGGTAATATTGATAAGCTATCGAATGTCAACACCCACCTACATTTTCAATCAACACCCACATCATTTCACCTTCATTTTCATCATAGCTATTTAGGGCGTTTTCCGCATTTCTTATATACCTTCATTATTTGCATGTAAAGGGAACCAACCTTTTTTTCTACAGGAATCCCATGAAATTCCTCAAAACGTAAATCAAAACTAAGAATCAAAAGGTTACTTAACTTTATTTTAACCTTTGATGTACGATACCAACAAAATTCCTTATTGAACCGAAGACAATTTTTTTTGACAACGCCTTTCATTCATGGAAATAGGACTGTTGTTCGTATTTTACTTTAACTCTACCACAATCAACAGTTTTCATAATATTAACACAACCCTACCCGTGAATTTGTGATGTGATGATCAGATAATAAAAGGTTATTTAAATTATTAACGATGTCTCAATATATTGTTGTCCTATGGTACATCTTAATATTGTATATGACATATGGTATATCTCAATATATGAGGCATTTCGAACTCTTAATAAAACAATGACCGAATTCAAAATTTTGGCAAAATGACTTTTGATAAAAAAAAAAACGAGCTAAAAGAGCAAACCTCAGTCTCGGTAAAAAAACACCTAGAGGTTTTCTTAAGCAATAAGGAAAAAACATATATTTACGTTACGTCTTTATTTGTCCTCCCGCACACTTGAGTGTCTCTCTTTTAGGTAGGTTTTTTATTAAAACGAATTTTGCCAAATTTTGAATTCGGTCGTTGTTTAATTAAGAGTGCGATTTATTCTTCGCTCTCAAAAAACCAACAAAACGCTAATAACCCATCTGCTTCGATAGGCGTCATGCGGCAGTGGCCATTTCAGCTGGCACAAATACATAATAATAAAAACATCTACATTCAAATGCCTCGTCTATAATATAAAGGTATTTGATTTATAGCCTTTCATGCTTATCTATCGGTTCGCCAACTGAATATACTGACATTACCGTGAATGGGAATCCCTTTCTCAAACTATTCGCGGCACAATAACGTCGGTTGTATTTAACTGTTCATATCTATTATGTATATGGTATTGATACCAACGCTAAGCAACTTTGTGCCTCGTTTGAACGAACGTCAAACATTATGTTAGTATCGTTTTATATTGAAATATCATTTCTTGATGTATCCGGTTCGCCTTTCCTGTTTCTCATCCTGCAATGTCTGTAAACTAACCGCATTGCTTGCTTGTGTCAACAAAGTTTTTTTTAGGGTGTAACAGAAGTGTGTGACAATACTTCAAGGTTAGCTTTTACCCATCAAACTGAACAACTTTTGTTCTACAACTTTGTTGAAATCGCAAAAAAATGTTTGGACTTTTCATACAAACTTGGTTCGCCAGCTGATCGATTTGTATGAAAAGTCCAAAAAAAAATTTGCGATTTCAACAAAGTTGTAGAACAAAAGTTTTTCAGTTTGATGGGTAAAAGCCAACCTTGAAGTATTGTCACACACTTCTGTTACACCCTGTATAATACGGTTTATTAAATTTTTACTACATTAAAAACCGTTCAGAGTACACAAAATTATACTTTTACATATTAAATCGAACTAATATCACGTTGTACACTTATAGTTTGTACTATAGCTTATCGTAGAGCTTTTCGGCGATTAAACTGTCTAAATGTATGTCTGTCATGTTTTATGAGATCTTAGGTTTGTTTCAATTAAAGGCTAGCTTCTTTTAATTGATCAAAATCACGGTTTACTTGCCTAAAATAAGTCAGGTCTCCAAAGAATAAGTTTATTGTTGTGGTAACACGTAAATTTTTGTATTAAAATTATTTCTATTCACGTGAAAACGAAGCACATCACATTGATATTTCTCTTATTGTGCTCTCCCGTACCTACACCACATTCAAGGTTATACAGAGTGTTTATATCGTACGTAAGTTGGGCCGATAACGTCCGACACGGGACAGCTTGTCACCATCCTGTAGGTTAGGTAGGCTTTGTTTCATGACTTTCTCGGGACTGGCCCGAACGATAACGTCTTCAACTTGTTTACTTGCGATGACAGGTGCGAAATGTGTTTTAAATTGTTTTTGTTTTTGGTTATATGTCGAGAATACTGATGTTCAGTAAAACGTCGGTGGCTCCGCGGATAGTGACTCCTCCTAACTAGAGGTCTCGGGTTCAAATCCTAGCCAGTGTACCAATGAGTTTTTCGAAACTTACGTGCATTTTCATACCGACTGCTTTAACGGTGAAGAAAACATTGTGAGGAAACCTGCACATCTGATTTGTAGATGTGTATACATGATGGTCGCATTGCACACGTCCGTAGGTGTAAATGTAAATCTAAAAATGCCCTAGATGTAACCGCGAATGATGCTAAGTGCAACACCAGGCAACCGCCGCGCCGCCTATACCTTGTGGATAGGACGGTTAAATTGTGCCACACGATAAGAGAAGAGACTGATGTTCAGTAATAGGGGTAACAAGTAAGTAACAAGCAGTAAGGGGCGTCTTTTGGCAGAGGTGACGAAGATAGTATGGAAAGATGAAGGAAATCGAGGAGAGTAGAGAAAATGTGGCAAAGTGGACGAGATTAAGTCCGAATATCAATTATCTTTATGACATCATAAGATCATCAATTAGTATTATTTGATAGGACTAAGTTTTGAAACCAAGCTTTTATAAAAATGAAAAATAGTTATTTAATGAGAATGATAGAAAAGGTAAACAAATATTTTATGCCCTGTTGGAGAAGTAACAAAGAAAGTTAGGGAATAGTAATTGCCTTTAATTAATTTACATCAAAATTCTGCTTTTTTAAATAAAAACAGGTATTTGCGTATTTTCCAGAGACTTCTGTTTTTGCTTTTTATTAATTTTATTACGAAAGTAACCTTGATGACAAAACTCAAAGGTATTGCTTTTTTACGTATATTAAAACGATTATTTACAATAACAGAAAAAGTTGTGATAACATGAGGATAAAATACATTATATACATTTTTGTTTTATCAAAGGCTGAATAAATCGAATTTACAGGAAGTGTACCCAACATTTTTACAGAAAACTTTACCGGTGATTTTTGAAAGGAAAACAACTAAGAAAAAAAATGGTCCATCCGTTTCCGAGGTACAAAGCTATTGTGACACACACACGTAAGCTTCAAACTTATTACACCGCTCTTTACATGGAGGGTTAAACATATTAAGTAAGATAAAAACGCAATATTACTGCTCAAATCGGTAAAAACCGTGACGTTTATTTTTCTAAAGATACTCAACTGGACTGGCGTTCAAGAATTTCACAAATACCTAAATAAAACATATTCCAAGTTACCGTGTCGCCTTAACAAGGTCACCTTAATACGTCCGGACAACCTGCCTTAGGATGCAACTCATAAGGATTTGCATTTTAATCTGAAAAGCCCGCTTCCATCTTTTGACATCACCATGGACATCCCCGATCAGGTGATACGATGCAAATGCTTGGAAATAGTGAGTTTAAAAAATACATTTCAAGCTCACATCAACAAAGCAACGTTTTGACATTGTCAGCTTACATTAGTAAGTAATACAGCTGATTGTACATTGAAGAGTATTTGCAACAAAAAATAAAAGATTCACAGAAACAGATCAATGTAAAGTATGTATACAGAATACTATCTTTGATTCACGTATGCATTTCTGTATCACGTTGTAAGCAGCTAACTCCTTACTTGTATACTAGTTTTCCTTTATTATATCTTCATGCACCGAAGATTATTAAAAAGGGACGAAATTCTTGTAAGAACGTCCATAAATTCGGTTTGTTAAAAATACATCGATAACTGACGGAGAAATGTACATGAAACAGTATTTAAATTCAAAGACCAATGAGGGTACGTGCATTTTTATGCAAACACGATCATTTGTATTCGACAGATGGGAGCGCGAAAACGCTTGCACGGAAAGATATTTACAAGCTCTGCAATTTTTCGTAGTCGTTACGAGCGAACTTTCGCTTTACGTTTCGAACTTTGAACTAAAAAAAATTCTTTGCAAACCAGAATAACACCCGGTTGTAAATGGATGGAACATATTTTTAAAACTTAAAACGCCATTAAATTGTAAGCAAGTGCTTTGTCTTTGTATGTCAATGACTTTGAAACTAATTTACGAAACAAAGAGGTCTATTACGTTAACAACAATGCGGTTTGAGTAACATAAAGACTTTACATACATAAATGTGCATGTCAAAGATAAAACTGCGCGTATTATACCAGTGAGGATACAATCACCTACCTATACAGGGTATAAAAAGACTAATCCGAGAAATTTTAAAAGGGTGTTCTACTAATAATACTGAACAACTCTTCCTAAAAACATACCGAATATGCAAAAAAGGACAGATCACATCAGCCAATTTTGTACGCAGTTCAAAATAAAAATTAAAACGAATAGGTAGGCTCCTTGGGAAATTTCGTTCCGTTTCATGAGTGAAACTTACAGTTTGGTCTTTTTTACAACTGTATTAATAAGTTAAATATTTACACACTATATTTGTGAAGTGATAATCTTGTATTTTTTCGTTACGTTACAACCTTCATAATAATAACTATAACTAATCCTGCTTATTTCTCAATTTTTAAAAGCAAAGTATACAGAATGATTTATTTTCTTAACATTTTTAGCTACAGTCAACAATAAAAATAAAAATAGTAATATAAAAAACCCTTTAGTTCAAAAACAAAATGAATCCACGCCTTTAATCTTTGTAATACTTCGAAATTAACTACCACGAGCTACCAGGATACAACTCGTAGGATCTAACATGAGAGGTTGGCACGATGCCCAAACTAGCGCGGTGTGGACCATTAAAAAAAGCTTTTAATAACTATTTTCATCGGCCATGTAAGAAGTAAAGTTACTATTGGTTTTGAAATAAGTATCCGAGGCTAATTATAATCAAAATCAAATTATTTCCCTAGATTAATATCAAATAGTTTTCGCTCCTATGTTAATTTGTGTCAATCTGGCATTGAAGAAAACAAAAAAAGAGCCAAGAACCAGGCCGTATTTGCCTTTTTTAACATTCGATCATTTATAGTAAGGTGCAATGATAGGAAACAGACAAGCTAAGAATAAAGAAAATGAAGCAAGAAATAACGTGGAAGAACACAAAAGACCCGCCATGCCAAATTCCGAAAACCCCCTTATCTGAAACGGAACCAAATGCAGGCTTATCTTAGGCCATTAAAATACTGCAACCGATGCCAGAACCTTTGTCTCGACGACCCATCGATAATTTGGTGGGAAGCCAAACTCGTTTGCAATACCAATAATTTCTGCAATGGTACTAAATCTCACTATGCCAGTTACAACCGCCTGTCGGTACAATCAGCCACGTAAGTAGCCTCACACTTTGATACAATATTAGTTTTGCTGAGAACTTTTGTGGTCGGCTGTGCTTGCAGTCTGGTCTACACCCCGCCTCTTAGGTTTTACCATAATTCCCTTGTATTTTAGTGAAACTTTTCGCTATCTTGCGACGTCGGCTGTACAGTTAGTACTTGGACTGGAGCCAAAAAAGGCTCAATCTCTGCTACTACGTAATTTTACGCTCTACGTTTCGTCATTCATTCATTATGAAGTAGTTTACTTGCTGTTCTAAAATCTATGCTTAAGACGGTAGCCAAATAATTTGATTGCACAGATGGTGAAATTAAGGCTTAGTTATATGAAAAAGTTTCATGCCCATCAGATTTAAAAATGGTTTAAGGAGAAAGTAATGTCATACAGAATACCTTATTATTCTAATGAAATATTAAGTATACACATTTTTATACTTAATATTTATGATTGGAAAAGCGTAGTATGTTAATTAGTAGCGTAGTATATTTCTACGATGCTAGGCAGGCATGTACCTATAACTTTTGAAACCTTACATATACGGTATACGAGTACGTTATTTGAAAACCAAACAAAAACTGTCTGAGTCACTGCAATACACTGTATAATTTTTTATAGTAAGTTGAATCTAATTAGCTAAATACAAGACAATACATCAACTAACGGTAATATCGCCCACAGCTTAGAACAACTCATCCAACTCATAGTTTAAATAATTTGAATTTCGTTGCTGATTTTGGTCATATAATGCTATCTACATATGCCAACCCCAGAGTATGTAGATATATCTGTAAAAAGACCCGATAGAAGTGAGGTAAAAAAATCTATAGTAGGTCCAGGAGAAGTCTGTGGTAAGATAAAGTGAAGGGTGGAATCGAGAGAAAACAATCTCACTAAAAATGAAACTCTCAAGTCGAGAAAATTGGAAAACGGGCCCTGGTGATGGAGCAGATTCAATGAAGAACATACTTAATTGACTGTACAAGAAACATACACCGGAAAACATAAGCCTCCTATAGAGCAGTCGGTTAAAAACAAATGCGGGCGCAATGAAATGCATATAGAGCCACTATTAGATTACATTCAACAGAAGCCAGCGACACGATATCAAATCGTAGTCTGCATGTAAATCATGATATTCTCACACGAGTGCCTACACCGCTGTCGCCAGACATCATTCATTATCCACTACAAAAGCAATTTGGCGGACAGTTTTGGACAATTTGCGAACGGAATTGAATAATAAGTTCATGTAACGCCCATATCTGGACAGACGGCGGACTCTTGATAAAAATGTGTGTGTGTAATGTGTATACGTACAGCTTGATAACTTAGGTTTCGCTACCATCATCAGCCAAAAGACGTCCACTGCTGGACAAAAGGCCTCGCCTAAGGATTTCCACGCCGACCGGTCCTGCGCTGCCCGTATCCAGCGCAGTGGCTTCACGCAACCTTCACCAGGTCATCGCTACACCGAGTGGGGGGCCTGTCTACGCTACGTCTTCCGGTGCGCGGTCGCCACTCGAGAACTGAATGCCAAACGGCAATCTGTTTTACGAGCTATGTGTCCCACTTCAGTTTAGGGACTCTTTCTTTCGCTGCCAACCCCATACAACCTCCACTAACGGTCTACGCAATGAGTACACTTGTGGAGTATGGATAATCTTTTCGAGAAATGGTAAAAAACCGTTAGGCACGTTAAAGGCTGTTATGTTAATAACATTAGGAGCAATATTTGTGTCATCAATGTCATCTGCATACTATGTTTGTTTACCTTTTGCTTTTTTATTGGAATGAAGTATATCTATGTTTCTTTCTCGCTTGTTATTGTATCGATGCCTTGCTGTGTGTGGTGGTGGTTTAGTAAGAATGTTTTTTACATGATAAGCACATTTCGAAATACTGTTCTATATTTTATAACCAGCTGAACAACGTTCCTATTAAACCTCGGTGGTTTTGGAACGTACATTGTATATTATAATTAATTGTAAACTTGTTTTTTTGATAATAAAAAAAAAAAAAAAAAAAAAAAAAAAAATTTGCTTTGCCAACAAAATCCACATTAACACTTCTATGTTCTTACTAAAAGTATAGAGTCATACTACGGTGCAGTGCAGTGCTTCACTCTACGCCCTCATGCCGGGTATAGTGCAGTGCTTCCGACACTAATGTGAAACAGAGCGTTAACTGATCCGAACCGAGCTCGATTAAGCCCTCATGTCATGTGTCGAATGTCCACTATAGCGGTGCATACATATTTCGCTTATGTTATGATTATGACACTGTCAACTGACACTTGCTATATAATGTTACAATAATTGTTATCAAATATGATACATTTTGGCTCTCGTCTTAAGATTCCAACATGATCCCAACGATTTCATCTCATCTTACTATCTCACTATCTCACTAATCTCATCTCACTAATATTATAAAGGCGAAAGTATGGATGTTTTGTGTGTTTGTTTATTTGTTTGTTTGTTTGTTTGTTTGTTCCGCTTTCACGCCGAAACTACTAAACGGATTTGGATGAAATTTGGTAGGTAGATAGATAAAGTACCCGGCTAACACATAGGATTTTATTTTATCTCGGAAAACTTAAGGGTTCCCGGAGTAATGCTTAAAACTTAAAATTTCCACTTCGTCACTAGATGGCGCCACTTCAACATTTTCTCTCTCTGGATCCAATTCTAAAGTCCACGCAGACGAAGTCACGGGCAGAAATTAGTAGAATATAAAACTTTTAGTTTATAGCAAATTATGACATAATATTCAATAGCGCACCGTTTTTATTGCGATGACTGAACAGTATGAAATCACAGATCTTTCTTCTATCTAGTACCCCCAAAAACTGATTTAAAATTAGGTGAACAATGAAAATAATATAGGTCATATATTCCAGTCGTGATCAAAGGATCAGCAAAATGTAAATAGATCTTTAAGGATACTCGGTGATTGCAGTAACTGTGAAATGTAGGCATTTCTAACCAAACCAAGACTTCTGACACGGTCTGAAGCTAGATTTATTGTGTTAAGTACAGAAGGAAACCAGGTCTCCTTTTGACTTAATATTCCTTTCGCTAAGATTTAGTATTCCTTTTGAATTAAGACACTCATTTTGTACTTATCCCCTTTAAACTCACTTTATATGTGAAAAAAACCAACTGAAAGAACTCTATTAGTTGCATTGTTATTTAGATCGATATCTTGAATAACTATTAGGATTACAAAAGATCGCCGCAGACCAGTGCATTCAAGGGAAATTGGTTTTAAAGCTGACAAAGGTTTTTGTGGTACAGATGAGATTAAACAGAAAAAGTGGCGAACGAATACATTTGCTCAAGTTTTCACTTCCCTCAATAGTATTGAGTCAATACTCGTAAGACAGAGATATAAGTTATTTTATCAAGTTATCATCAAGACGAAACAGAGAGCTTCAGAAGCGAATGAAATATACGACTGCTTCAAATCAGTACGTAAAAAAACTTATTACGAAAAACAAAGATTTACGACTTTACGTTGACCCCACACTAGGCAGTGCCTGTATCGTGGAAGTTACCGTAATGTTCAAAAAGCTCGTCCCTAACAAATGATTATTTAGTCACAACAAATACCGTTCATTTCGTTTTAAACCTTATAATACTGGTATGGCGGAAACTGCGCAAGAATAGGAATATCAATAACCTCTTACTCGCATATTCTCAGGATCAAAACTTATGACAGCACTCTAAGCTAATTTTCAATGTTATCAACATAGAGGAAATTTTGTGGGACAGTAAATATGTGTGTTTTTGCGGGGAAATGCGCTGTATTCATTATAAAGGGTTTTAACATATGTAAGCATACTCGTAGACATCAAAGGGTAAACATTCCTACAGTCTCCAAATTCTTCTCTTCAGCCACCAGTGTAAGCCATTCCGAAATTAATGTTAATAACCTTATAATTATAAACGCTTACAGTTTTTGAGCACTGAAATTTTCCGAATGATAACAAAAACGAAATATTATTCAGACACAGTCTTCAATTTAAAAATAATACAAAGCGCAAAGCAATTTTTTACAAGCAATTCGCTTTTATTTTATAATAAAATCTTATGTATTCCGCATCATGTAACGAGTACCTTAATTAATACCTTACACGCGGAGGGAAAATAGGCATACTGTTCCAAGGCAAATTCAGGGAAAGTAATTGAACAAACAATTTGTTTTTATCATTAAATGCCGAAAAAAATGGTATACAGAATCATGTAATATTCAAAACAGCAGACTACACGTGGCGGCAAAAGAAAAACAAATTCAATGAAAATACACCATAGCAATTTTCGAACACCGAATTACTCAATTTCAAAATGAATAGGATAATAACCAATTTAACCAGTTCTTCAAAGGGGAAACCTTCCAACACTAGACAAACAATTTACAGTCATCAGTCATTACGGAAATTAGTCAGCTGATAGACAAGGACGCAAGCCGAGCGTGACAGAGACAAAAAATGCCTTGTCCATTCTACTGGAGCGGTAATAGACGAAGACAAAAATTTGTAATGGAAAAGTTAGTGCAGTTTGCAACTCTTTGTTACATTTGAATGCTCAAAGGTCAAACCTTCATAAACGAAATCGCAGACTTGTTTGATACAGAACTTGTTATTTTCTTAAAAGATTTAAAAAACGAGCTAAGCTAATAATGTATAAATATCACAACTCAAAAATTATTAAGGGAACTGTATTGTGACAGTGCCTCTAATATCGCATAATAACCAAGTTAATAATGAATTGACAAATATCACTGCGAATAAAACCTATTGGCTCCACGAAACATGAATTTCTCCTATTTATCCAGTAAAAAAGCAAACTTTCCGTGTCACTTGTTCACTTTCAATTTTACCGGATTTGCGCAGTTTTCTGTTGTTCTCGTCTTCAAACAACAACGAAGTAATGCGAAGCAACCTTGGCACAAATGTCTTGCGTATTGACATTCCTCGACTTCCATTCAGATCGCCTACACTGTATATGGCTATTTGTGTGTATTTTCCAAGTTTTCCATGTTTGACAAAAGGGAACAATTTCGTTCTTAATAGGTTTTTTTTCTATCTGTTCCATTGTGAATTACTTACGTGCTAGTTCTGAGTTTTGAAAATATTATTATAACTTTTTACGTATTTTCCGGTCTTTTGCTGTCTTTTAAATGTTATTGAATTCTATATGTATAACCCAGATTGAGGAAGGTTTCCATAAACAATTAAGAAAAACTAAATAAGATATTTGTAAGCATTAGATAATTGTATTGCTGAAATCTTTTTTTGACATTAATAAGAGGAAAAAATAAATCATGTGCAGTTCTGCCAGTATTTTTTCTGCGTTATTATTTACATAACCGACATCTGCTAAACTCCTAAGACACTCAATAAATAAAATGCAAGTATTGCAACTTTGAATTGATTTTCTTACTTTACCGTCGTACTTTTTTGAGTTTTTTTTATGTTACTTGTCACTTATCATATCAATATACAATTTTTTAGCTTGGCAACTCAGATAAAGCTACATAACCCTTTAATGTTATCCAGTAATCTCATCACATAGGACGTAAACATTTATGATTTTATTACTGTATAAAATTATACAGCGCGGCACATAATATAAAGGACAAGGAAAATATTCTATCGTTGCTATACATACATGTATTCATTGTATTGAAGTCATTATAAATTCAAATCATCAATCTTAAAACGTATTCTAAAGCTTTATAAACGTTCGTTTACTTTTGCTTTGTACAAAGTTTTGTACGTCAAGGCCGCTTCATACTGTTTATGGGTTATGGCATGTTCGATATACATTGTATTCACATGTAACTACTTATTTGAAAACCCTTGACCATTAGAAATAAGTACACAACAACAGAATGGTGTTAAAAGCCCTCATAAAATGGCCCACTGCACATACTAAATAAAGAGACTTTTATAAAACATAAATTCTGAAATTGCTATGACTAAATAGTCAAACATTTTCTGATGAGCTTCATAACCGCATTTTTTTCATAATTACCTGTTATTTTATATCTTTGTAACATGATAGGTTCCAATTATATTTCTAACCATAAACAAGTTTACTAATTATGGACGAAGAAAATACATAAATAAAATAAATAACTACGCAAAAACCTTAAATGATATAAACAAATAACAATGTATTCCACAGACCTCTCAACACGTCAGCAAGTACGTTTCCTTCCATAGACTAAATTGCCGTTCGAAGAACAATTATTGTATAGTAAAGTAACATAATAACAAGACGGTTAACGTTGTGCCATAGTAGCAATAACTGTTGCTTAACCAAAGACATGAATGTAATAGAAAAACAAAGACCAGACCTTTCGACGACTGTGCTTCTAGAATCAGATCAACTTATTCTTATATTATACTAGCTTTTGCCCGCGGCTCCGCCTGCGTAGATGTCGCCTTTTGACTGTCTCTAAGATATCCTAGGGGAACTATGCATTTCCCGGATAATTTTTTTTGAGTATTTGATCAAAATTGTAGCTGTTACGATTGAAGTCGGTTTATTAACGTTTCCAACGTTGTCGATTGTTTAATGTCAAGTGCCTCGTCTTTTGAACTAAGTCTTTGTGTTCAGTGATCTATGAAACCACTAATTGAGTGATGTCATTGTCATGTCTTTGATCAACCTCCTCTGTACTTTATTGCGTGATGACCTTTCATATACGGATGACTGATACACACCTGCAAACTTCTAACAACACTACATGAAAATGAACAACTATCCATACAAACTTTGCTCATAAAGAAGATAGATTTGCACGAAAAGTCAAAATATAATAGTATTATATATTTTAGGCGATGTCGGGTTTTTGTTAGTTTAAACTGGTGAGTTATTCAGAGAAACGGAAATATTTTTATATTATTTTTATTCTGTTATTTTTTATAACCTTTAGCACTTTGTTAAGGGGGCAACTGTTTTTTTAACAACGAAAAACCTTTGTGTGTAATTTATATTGATTACGGGGACAAGTTTAATATTTCCACGTAATGGAGAACAGCTCTCTAATGGTTTAAATAAATGAATGAAAACATTTTATGATATAATAAGTACTGATAACTCAATCAACTATCTGTTAGGAGAAATGTTCAATATAACAATTTGTCAAAAAATAATGCCTAAAATTTACTGAATTGTTGACTGAATTGTTTAAGGTAGATAGATCCTTTATTACATACTTTTGCAACTAGTGTCTTTAACAAGACAAGACATAACTTCATACAGGTAATTAATTAAATGGTTTCCTTAACAGATAAAATAGTTTGTTTTGTTGGCATTCATTTTCCATTAAAGAAAAGTAACGTCTACACGTCGAACTTTATCAAAGAGTTTTGTTCGTCTTTTATTGTTAATGATGGCAAATAGGCTGACGGCCTACCAAAATGGAAAGTACCTACAGAATGACTGTCACCGAGTGTCACCGTATATGATGTACTATTAATAATACCTTAAAAAGTTTATTTATGCAATACTAATTAATATTTTAACCCGAAATGTTTTGCACTTAACTTTAGTAGTTTATACTACATAACATAGGTAAAGTGAGTAAGCTGTCAATAATAAAAATATAAAATACGAATCGCAGTATTCCAAAACCAATATTCCTAACCGTTACATTTTGTGGTCTATAAAGAAATACCAACACATTTCCTATCAGTTTCTTCGGTTAATACCTATTATATACTATCGTAACCGCACCAGAAAACTATTGGCAGTAAATATGGCCGCCAATGCGCCCCCAAACACCCCAAGACATAAACAACAAGAGTTTACTGGCGACCCAACATTGGTTTACTTACTTACGTTGTCCGGCGCGAACGAGCAAAATTCTTATGAGATCCACAAAATGGCGACGATGTTACAGTCATGTACGTGTAGACGAAATAATGTAATGTGAAATCTAAGTAGATTTTAAAAAGTTGTGAACGATTCGGCTTTAACTAACGGTTATATTATCTGAATCCGCTGCAGAGCAAATATAATAATGAAATAATTCGGTCTTTGGGAGTAGACAGCAATCATCATGACCGATCAATCTCTAAAGCCTAGAGTCTACTGAATGTGCAGTTTTATACAAATCGTATTTATCTCCACAGCATATGCGACATACAAGTATAACAAAGCGTTAACCTAGTTTATCCGTGTTTTCCAATAAAGAGTTTTTTCACATGCGACATGTTTTATTAATACTAAGCGTAAATGGAATTAATCCAATGATGAATAAAAGCGACGTAAGACAGTTAATATTGTACGAGTATGTTATAATTAATCAGAAATTGTACAGAAACGTGATATGGTCTCTTCAAAATTTTACTAAAATACACAGAAACCAAAGTAAAATATCTATACAATTTACTTACTAGTCATACAAAAAACTGGTACGCTCGATTCATTTTTTTTATGGCATAGCTGGCAAAAAAAATAAACGAGCAGACGGATCACCTGATGGTAAGCTATTACCGCCGCCCACAGACACCCGCAACACCAGAGGAGTCACAAGTGCGTTGCAATGCAATGCACTTCTTATTCGAGACACATTTCACCTAATTGGACGACCAATATAACTCGACTGTGGAAAACCCCTTAGCTCTTTGACAGGGCTCAGGCATTGTGTAAAGCTGAAAATATTCGTAACAGAAGTTGGAAAATCCAGAACTTCCAGCACAACGTCCAACTTCCTACTGGATTTAAACGTTACTCCTCGTTGGAAATGAAAAGTTGTTTGTGCCAAACTCCGGGTGCAGATGAATAAAGAATTTGGATGTTTAAAGCGAACAGATACTTCATCATGTTCATGTTTGATGCGAATGATATTTATGGACTTTTAAAAGAAAGTTTTAAGTTCAATTAAGAATTTTCAGTCACGTTGAGAGAGTTCACATTGTTAGGGTTGGCAGTTAATTCTACCCCATCAAGCCAGATGAATTTAACAATACATATTTAAAAACAATTTAGAATATATTGTATGTAATGCTAGTTAAGTTCCAATACATAAATTATCTTGGATCCTTGGGGATCAACAATCAATACTCACATTCCTACTACTCCCTTGTTACACATGTCTCCATATCACGCGAAGGTCCCAAACTAAGCCTAATCCAAATGGTTAAAATACATGGATTAAATCTACAAATCCAATAATCACTCGACTGCGCACGTTTTGCTAACAACCTACCTACCTAGTTTGCTAACTAAGTCGACCTTCTTGACCTACAGAAATCTGAAACTTAACAACTGTTCTCAATCTGTACAAAAAAAGGCAATTCGTGGGTTCTGGTGCAAAATGTCTCGAGTTCGATTGGTTACAGTATTGACTTAACCTTACGTCAGTGTTAGCACAACCAACACCCAGAAAAGGAAAGATAAGTACATAAGCAGAAACCAGACCTTGGTAAAAAAAACGTATTTATGTCTTGCTTCTTCTTGCACTAAATACAATAAAAGGCGAAAAAGCTAGGAAGAATTGTGGCGAATGCTTGCTAGAAGTTTTCAAGACTGAAAGACCTCTGATATAGCTTAATGACTGCCATTTGGTATTAATCCACAAACAAACACTTTAGCAGGCTTAAAGCATCGATAAGTTGCAAAATCGTCTACACTTATAATGTATAAAGCCGTCCCAGATTCAAATCCAGATAAAAATCCTCTAAAAAGAGGTCGCACGTTAACACTTTTACCGCCATATGGGTCAATTAGACCCAAACAGATATCGATGCCTACATGGAAACTGTTTCAACTGGTCAGGTATGCGAGTGTCGCGTCATTAATACATATCATTCATTATTCAGGAGGCATACTTGCGCCAAAAATCAGTATCTAGTGAGTGTACGAGCCCCATTCTAAAATAATATGCTGTGTTAATATACTGTTTAGACGAATGTTATAAATTAAGAGAGGATTACATTAAAAACTTGATGGATGTGTCATAAACATGATTTTGACCCTCGATTTAATTTAAAATTCTAGTAAAATTGGTTAACAAACCGTATAAAATGAAGGAAATGTTAAAAAAATCTATTTAAACATTAAAATACTGAGTTAACATAATATGTAAGTGCATTAATTCATTAACATAAACTAATAAAAGCCTACAAACATCAATGTTAATAGCATTGATGTATTCCGGCATGGAGATGAGATAACCAGTTCCTCATTGCGTTGGGGAATATTGATAAGCCCGCTTCCATCTTCGGCATCATCACCGCTTACCACCACGTGAGATGATGCCAAGGGCTTATCAATTGTGTAAATTAGTTGTGTTTGCATTTCCATACGCGTCTCTCGACATTTTGTATTGTAAATATAACTATTTTGTGTTCGAGTTTAGGAAGTTCATATCGCATGTATTTATGCGTACTAGGAAACGTTTTATGCGCACGAAATACTACGTGTTGATTCATTCATTCATAAATAAATAACATTTTACTAACGGTTTGTAAAATACATGGTGATGGTAACTTGTACATATGTATATGCAAAATTGTTATACTTATAAACTTAATATACTCTTTAACTTTACTAAAATAAAATAAAAATACTTTTGTGAGGCATGACTGTATTAGACCATGACGGTAAAGGCCATGGATGGGGGCGAATTATATTTTTTTAATTCACCTGTCTGTTTGTTTCAGTGGCTGAGCCTGTAGCCATGAGTGGATTGTGGATTTTTGAGTGCAAGGTTTCAGTAGAATTTTTAATCAAATTGCTTACATTATAAGATTTCTATTTGCTTACGAATAAATACTGTTTGGGTAACCTTTGTCTTTAAAATTGATGAAATATTATTTTGTACTGTGATAAAGACTAATAAATTATTCGATTCCTCATACAATTACTCTTATATTTCGACGTAAATAAGCCCCATCTGGTATTGGAACTTTTATGTTAGTAAACAAGCAATTTATGGCTAAACCTGAGCGCTTGAAATCCTCATTTTATTCAAACAAACATATTTATCAAATCAATGTCACTTGAATGCCTTAGGAGGGCTGTGAGGCTTTGTTTGCCATTTTTATGTGTCATTTGGTCAAAACATCATTTGGTCTTTCATAGATTTTTTACTCCAATAGAGTACAGATTTCGAGTGGTCGAACAAAGAGACAGATAAAAACTACTAGATACCATATCGTTCTTGTTAATCGAATTAAATATGGGAGGCATAATAAAATTTCCAACAGTAGGCACCTTTCAGCTCATATGCTGAGGATGATTGTTGTTGTAATATTTGACTGTATCCTAATTTGAAGTGACAACCTTGCAATAGAAAATTATCACTTGGCATCCAAGCAATAAATAACAATTATAACGTCAAACGATAAATTAACTGCAATATTTAAAAAAAGAAAACATCATGAACTTTCATAAAATGACGGTATTCTTCTCATTCATAAAGTGATGGTATGCAAGTTAAAAAGAAATATATGCTTATGACGAAATAGGACTATGATCAAACAATACTTATCCATTTTGATTAGTTATCTGCGTTTATATGACACTCATGAAATACATAAAAAAATACATTCAGCTTGAAATACATTTTAGCTTGTGACGAAATAGGACTATGATCAAACAACACTAATCCATTTTGATTTTCTATCTGCGTTGATATGTCATTATGTATTCCGAACAACAGCACTGGCCAGTAACAATGCGAGGTCTATTGTCTATGACCGATAGAGGCTTAGCTTTTTTATGCGTTTGATTATGGAATTTGAATAAGTGCAAATGAAATACATAATGTTTATTATTTTAAATAAATACTCAACGCTTAATTCTATCGTATAAAATGTTAAGTAAGCGTTTAGATAAATAGCAAAAAACTACACGTTTAGTAGCCATCTTCAGATGAGTTTCCTGGAATTTTCTATAGTCAATACAATACGTATTTTCTACAGATTTTTCCGAGCTTACGCATTCTTGATTCTTCAAACGTTTTGTAATCTTCGTTCATCTAAGAACCATTTTATGTAATTCAAGAAAATGCCCGCAGTTTAATTACTTCAATGTGAAGAGGTCACACAAGCTCCGAATGAAGAAATTTTAATTCCGGAAAATGCTTCTTTGGAATACGAAAGGGAATTGACGTAACTGTTTCTTTAGATTTTGTTCCATTTAAATTCAGAGACATTATATAAAATAAAATACACGTACAGTAAAACTGTTTGTCTTATTTTTTGAATGATAATAATGTTCTAGCATATTTTTTTTATTTTTGCCTTTTTTGGAGCGTGTGTACAACCTTTTGTGGTAAGGACCCGGTTAGATATTTAGCGGTTATTATGTATTTATGTTTATCACAACGTGAAAATAAAATAAGTGTAGATATTATACTTGCAAATAAAGGGAATGACGTAATATAATAAATAAATAATTCATAACTTTAATATGACCGTGATCACGAGCACTCATACTTATTTATTAAGTGGTAGTCATACTACTTAGATATAAAAACAAAAACAGTACCTGTTTAACAATAAAGCAGATTAAGATTACAAGAAACCGGTCCGACTTGGCGATACGAGAAAAATAACGCAATGGCGTTGCTTTTCGATGTATGAATTTTCAATCAAACCTCACACCCTCAGCGCAAAATCTCCTTGGAAGATCAATCCAGAGGGCTAAGAAACAAGCACAGAGATCCAATCACACACTTTCTGTAGGTATCACTTTCACAAAAAACTAGCCACTAACAAAACAACGTACTCTGGAGACAATAGTTTTTTTTTTTTTAAATTGGGAATATCGTGTCGTTCGAAATATTTAGAAAATATCAAATATCGAATCCGAAACACGTGTTTCGTTGAGCCGAGTACAAACGCGACTGCTTTGAGTTTGCTTTGCTCGCTTCCCGCGTACATTCTTGCCGTGGTGCGTTACGTCGAGATGTTTCTAAGCACCTTATTACATTACAATAGGGCCTATTTTATGGGCATAGTGGAATAGACGCCATAGTCGAAGCCACGCCCGATCGCCCCAATGTTTTGGTGTTATGTACCTATACGAAACGAATACAACTAAGTATAGTTCGCTAGTAAATCGCTGAATGAACGTAAAAACTAAGTGGATGTTGAAAAGTAAACAGGATTACTTACATTTAATCGTTCACCGACCAAGATAGTGGTGAGACTCGATCGATTCACTGTCGATTTACACAAACAGGCTGTTTACTCTAATAGTAACTATAGTTCAGTAAAAAATACTAAAGTTTACTATGTACTCTGATTTATAGTATGTTTTCTTTATTACTTTCAAATTAGAAGAAAAATACAATATTAGAGGGGAAAGCGTCATAAAGGGCTTCGATTAGGGTTGCCAGGTGGTGCAAAAAAAAACGGATGCCGGACTAATGGACACTGAGATCATTGATGGATAGATTTGACTAACATTATATATATACATATAATCCTCGGCTTCCTTAATTATTATCACAAGATTTAACAGGCATAAAACCTATATATACACACCAATACACAGCGTAAGCATTTGATAAATCTCAAATTCTTGCAAAAACTGTGCAGTAAGACACTTCCACGAAATAAGGACGTTTGCACACCGAACAAGGACATGACCTGATGAATCAGGTACTTAACAAGACACTGCGAATCTGTTCACGCCATGTTGTTATAAACCTGAGCAGTATTGTATGTGATATATATGTTGACCTAATTTGCATGCAGTTTTGATTTTTGTGAGAATTGCGACATTTTGTGAGTTCATTAGTAATATGTACAACGATTGACTATAGCAGACTGTTTAACGTAAAGTGATAATGATTGGACAATACATTAAGTGCAATGGTTAAAAATAATCAGTTTCATGAATACAAATAAGAAAAATGTCACAAAGTCATATAACTTTATTTTTATTCCAAAAGAAGGTGAAATATCGCTTAAATATTTTTTCAAGTCACGCGCATACTCGTAGATTAAACAATTTATATGTATATGAAAATTCTACATTAAAATAACATAGGAGAATAAAAAAAAGTATCCAAGTATCACAGTTAGAAAAACCGCAAATTCTAGTTAAAGGCAATCTCTATCACTTATCGTAGCTTATTAAAATCAATAGCTATACTTTGTAGGATCTGTTAAAATGGCTTAACCAACACTGGATTGCTAGATTACAGTCAGTCACGGAGATAGAAATTATACATACAAACATATAATCGACCTCGATGCACGCACGGGCATCGGCAGTGCTTACTTTCAACATAAAATTAAAACTGTTTCTCGTACAAAACTGGATGAAAAACATTTACGATACTTACTGACACTTTTCAAAACAACATCTCATGTTTTTGGACTCTTCATACAGATCGATTGTCTTGGCGATTTTTATATGGAGATTCCAAGCGATTTGTGACATTTAACTGACTCTGTAGCCTAGTGGCTAGTGCGCTCGCTTTACATCAGAGGTCGCGGGTTCTATTCCCGGCGGAGTCTAACTTTGTAGGACTCGGATTTGGTTGGTGGTAGGGTATTTTCTGAGTCCGCCTGGCTAGCTACCACCATATTATCTAAATCTTGCCGCAAAAAATCAATGTTGACAGCACTGATGTGTTCCAGCATGAAGATTAAGATAGCCAGTTCCTCACTGCGTTGGGGAATCTTGGTAAGCCCGATTCCATGTTCGGCATCATCATCACTTATCATCAGGTTAGATGATGCCAAGGGCTTACCGATTAAGGATATTTTTTTTTTATAAATTAACTCCATTTTTAACATAGTTCACAATTTAATATCCACCATTAAAACATCACCTTAATTATTTTGTTCCCGTATTTCAGATCTTTATAACGTACTTTTTAAAACTTTACTCTAGAAAGACCCGACACAATCCACCAGGATATCATATCGTTCAAGCAGTTTCTGCATTGTCCAAGAATTACATCCTCAATCGTCCTCTATTACATAGGTACACTATGACTTCCTACTCATACAATAGTACAACAAACTAGAACCCAAGATGTTTAATATTTATAATTCTTGATTTTTCTGTCGGAAAAACATGTAATTTTGTCCACCGCTGCAGAAAAATATGGGTTAGGTTTGTATATGTGTCATAAACCGAAATGATTTACTTCTTCTTCTTATCGTGTGGCACATTTAACCGTTCTATCCACAAGGTATAGACGGCGGTTGCCTAGTGTTGCACTTAGCACTTGGATTTACTTAACACTTGTAATCCTGATCGATCTCGTGTGTGATTCATCCTATTATCGTTTTTTACATCATCATACCTGATGTAACTATACTTTTAAAACAAGGAAAGAAGTAACAATCCAACCTAAAATTATACATACAGTGACGCAAGAGGGGATTAAGATAAATGCTACGATACATAGGTACATCACTCAAAATATCAGCAGGCTTAGCCAAACCAACTTCTAGGGTATTCAGACAAAAACGAGTACAAACTGGATAAGAATTCACATGGTCCTACCTACCTATAGATAATAGAGGAGCATCATAACACACAAAGCTTGTGCATCGTCTATTCTTAGCGACATCCTCAATAACAATCTCTCAGACGCACCCTGCCACGGTGTGGCTCCGTGAGCCTCATCATCTTCAGTGGATAATTGGACTCGTCCGTCCGACGGCGGTGGCCTTGACAGCGGTGCCGTCTGTGACGTCACTGTGTGTGACGTCAGGCAGCGGATTAGGGACCGACGACGTCTTATTGGATTTGTCCAGTACACTATCAAAACCACGTTGTCGTCTTAATTGGATAGCTAGCTTTATCAGCCAATTTAAGACCATTTCTCTAAGTTAAAACCACAGGAATTTTTAACTTTTCAGTTGACACCGCGTGAAAATTTCATGGCGAAGCGACCAAAGTGAAAGTGTCTCAAAAGCCAATTAGGAACCGGATGGCACTTTGCGAAGTTTTGCAAAGTTCAACACGACGCCTAAAATTACAGAAGGGAATCATTAAAGTAATTAAAGTTTTACCTATTCAAAGAAAAGTTACAATTAAGTCAGAGAAGCTAGATTAGCAAAGATAGAGCCAAAGTAAGCAAAGATTTTCTGTTCTTACAGGCACTTAAAACGTCGTGTTTGCCGTAAGAAAGTATTGCGTCGAAAATATTGTAATTCTGGAATAATACCTCACAACTTTTAAAAACTGATCATCTTTTTAAGACGCACATTAGTAAAATATTTGAGAGTACACAAACCACTGAGGTCCATTCAAACAACAAATCAATTTGAAACGCAACCCGTGTCACTATTTTTAGCCACTGAATCCCTCCTAGACCTTGGAGGCAGCCTGCTCAAGCCAGAATATTGGAGGAGACAGTTAATCCAACTCTTGAGAGACTTATTTTGCCGACTTCTGACCCACTGGGTCGTCCTATACTACAATTAAAATAATTAGCTTCATCTTTCTTACTTTCATAGTTACTGACATTCGAAAATAAAATTTAACATCAGAAAGATACAACTTTGTATATTAGTGTATAGTTAAATTGAGTCGCATGAAGTCCAACCAATAAACAATTTATTTCGCCGAATAGCGAAATTGTAAATAACCTATAGCACTTTCGAAAATACCTACGTACCTACTTCTTATTTTTCTGGTTCGGATTTACCTATTAGTAAAAGTTTTTTCCTGCTATCTTGCTGTCAAGGTTCAAACTCTCACGACAATGTCTGGAACGCTTTCAAGTACAATGAAAATTTGAGGCAAGTGTTCTAAAGGCCTTGTGTCCCTACGAACATGTTCCACCGCCGGCCAGTATACTGCTCTCATAAGAAGGCCGCAAAGTATACGGAAACGCTATCCTGTATAGCTCGCTACTTTGCTCGAATCGCAAAAAAAATGTAGGGCTCTCCATACGAAAATGGGAAAACGGATGATCAATTTGTATGGAGTCCAAATTTTTTTTTTTGTGATTTGAGCAAAGTCATAGAACAAGTCTTTCAGTGCGATGAGTAGAATCCCCAGTTAACGGGTCCTACACCAATTTTGTTACACTCTGTATACTTTGCGGCCTTGTTTCTTATGAGGGCAGTATAGACAATTTCTGTGCAAACAAACACACTGCCGCGAACCTATGCATTTTAATGAAGGGCACTTCCATCTGCTGAGCTGAATAAAATTCCAATATCTGCTGATTGGACGTATTCCACGAATGGCAAAAATTTGAAAGGCAACTAAGATGTTCCACGGATGATAGTTACAATGAAATTACTTCTAGTTGTAGGGTGCAATATGCTGATATGTTTAACCAATAATTTGCAACTGCATTCCGTGGGAGACCTTGTTTGGTTGATATTAAAAGTGGCATTATTTCGGTTCTCGTAAAACATTTGAAGTATTGACACCTTCCCCTTCAAGGTGCTGCTAAAAACCTATTTTTTTATACAGGTGTTAAAAAACTGCGTTTGAAATTTTAAGGGGTT
Source organism: Coleophora deauratella (assembly GCA_958295455.1). Lineage (NCBI taxonomy): Eukaryota > Metazoa > Arthropoda > Insecta > Lepidoptera > Coleophoridae > Coleophora > Coleophora deauratella. The sequence goes on from OY282412.1 coordinate 6,409,366, forward strand.
ACTCAGACAGAATCAAGTATACAATAGGTACAGGAAGAATACTGAAAACTCCGATGTAATTTGTTTATTTTTTTTTCTCATACATTGATTCACTATTCACATTTAGTATGGGAAACTGAAAAAATAAATGCAGATTGGATTTTTTTCAATATTTTTCCTGTAATCTATAGTTACTTGAATCTGAGTAGCCCCTTAAAATTTCAAACGCACTTTTTTGACAAGCTGTATAATACCATCGTTGCTTTTCGTGGAAATCGTCTCTAATTGAATGTGGATGTTATCGAGGGAAATTTCCAACCACCTGCGCTCTGATACGGTTATCTATTGCAAATAGTAGCTGTCTGGCTGAAGCTAGCTCACTCGATCGGAAGATAGTGTACCTACTTCTAGTTATAGTTATTGAGTAACGATAGATCATAATTGTAGGAAAATAATGTAACTGCATCAAGTACTTTCGGCTACAGGCAAAATAATAAAACAACAACCATTTAGGTATCTAGGTACAATGTAGATAAAACCTGAGACATTTAGTTGAGGATCGCCAAAGAACCGGAAACAGGAATTGTTCTTTTAAAATTTTATTTTCATGCATTTTTTTATTGAATATACAACACTATGATTACGAAGATAACAAAAGGGTTTAATATTTAAGCTTTATGTTGCAAGCTGAAATAATTTCACAGCAATTTCAATTTTTTTTTGTCAGACATCATAAATTAAGTGGGTCTTAAAGTAAAACTACATCCAAAGCAAAATGTAAATGTCTATGCTATAATAATACTCATTTTTTAGGCGTGAAACGCATCTTTCAAATGATAACCACAAATACAAGTAGGTAAACAATAGAAATGTCTCAACGTTTCTCAGAGGACGGCTATGTCATTATCCCGAGCAGTACCAATTTCCGAAACGTCTACTGGAGGTTTAACACATGACATAAGCTCTTAAAACGCACTCGACCTATCGACTTCTGACGTTACGCTAACGGACAAATGAAGAGGAAATTACGTCTGTCAGATCGCATAAACCACGTAATCAATTTTGCGAAAGTTGTATTCTTAGGAATTGAGTATTTTCTTATAAGAGTATGTTTTTTTATAAACAGTAAGGACATTTCAAGATTGACATAATTAGTATATTTTGTTGACGATTTAAAAGAATGTGTAAAGCATCCGCTTAAATTATTGTAATAAACATTTTGAGTTTGATAAACCTGGTTTGTATGTAATATTTAGTAGATAATAGTAATGGTTTTCTAAAGATTTTAATTGAATTTTGTGGCTCATTTCAATCAAAATACATATAAATATGTTACAAGGTACTGATGGTGTTTATTCAGTTTTATTTACCATTCAAAAATATTCTGATCAAAACTATCTTAAAACGTTGTTCCTTATACCATAGCTTAAACGATGTCCGTTGAGACTTTGAGACAGCTCGCCGCCATTTTGTCTCACCAATCGTCAATTTTCGCGCCAATTGGATAATTTGCGCGGGAGTTCCACGAGCGTGTCAAGGCAATAGTTAAAGCCAGTTTATGACCTATAGGTACGAAGTTGTCGTTTCGTTACGTAGGTACTTGGAAATCGTTAGGATTCACATTGCACTCAAATTGTGCAGAGTAATGCGTACCTACGTGCTAAGGTTAATGGAATAGTACGTAGTTGTGAGAGATATATAGAATTTAGAATTGAAATAAACAAAATTTAAAGCAATCCATAATAAAATTAAATACCTACGTATACATGTTTTTCTTACATTTATAACTGACTTTAAAATAAGTTGAATAATGGATTTCTTATGCATTTGAAATCTGAATTCTATATAAAGAAAATGTATTTAAGTTTTCCAATTTCTTGAATTTTAAATTAAAGAAGTTTTAATAAGCATCTTCAATATTCTTTTCTCGTTCAAAATTTTTTTTTTTTTGCTGTTCGAAATTCAAACAAACCCACAACTTAATTCATTCTATTACGTCGTCGTTCGTAAATAAACAACGTCACAAATATCTTAACGAAGTTCAGGCCAGATGAGACCCTAATTCACGTTTGAAATTCGAATTTCCCGGGTAAAAACGGAAATAATCCGTTGCGAGCTGATTAATTTTCTACCGGGGCGGGGTTGTTGACCCTGTTCCCGCCAATTTTCAGTAGCGGGTGGTAGTGCAACGACCCGAGACCCTGATTTCCGGCTTCCGGTCTATTTGAAAGAAGAATTGACAAGTTCATTTTCAAAAGCCCAATGAGAACTAAACGACTATTTGATAACTTGATGACCATTTTCTATTTTCATGAGTAACGGGAAAAATATAAATAATGTCAGAATTGAATCGGTGTCTAGCCAGGACATACAAACTAGTGTTTTTTGTTTGAACAATAAACGGTTATGCTCGATGTTTCATATATGAAGACCACACGGGAAGAACAAGCAATGTCAGTTAGAAGTGTTTACGAGAAAACTTTACTTTCTCGGAAACAGGAATAGAAAAGAAAATATTAACTGACATTCCTTGTTCTACCCGTGAGGTCTTCATATGTAAAGTAGTTGGAAATATACTATAAAATTTTAGTCAAAAGTCACATATTATTTTAATATGCCGGTAAACTAACATGTTCATTGGTCAAAGACTCAGAAATGCAAAAGATATACGTAATAATAGGCTATATTCGTACTTCTGTCTGCGCGTTACCACTACATGTGTAATGTATGTACATTCTCGTATACTTCAGGTATCTAAAGATAATTGATAACACGTTCGGTGTGCAAACAACATTCGTATCAGAAAACAATCAATATTTGACCGGGCATGTACCGAGTGCGAGATAGCTGAATCAATACACTCGCTACCTTTTCACTCGGTTTTGAACGAACGCTGAACGAGGCATGCGGCGCCATCTAGCGTCGAGTAGCGGAACTTTTGTCATTGCTTCCTTGCGTGCAAATAAAACAATCGCAGCTTATGCTTCTTTCGTTACCCATATAGCCCAAAAAGACAATAATGTTTTTCGGGTGTACGTATGAATAAGATAACGTCTGTTGCTTGGCCGAGTCTGTAATGATCTGTATTCTAAACAGCTTGACCAATTTTGGAGTGTTACAGAGCATTTAATTCGTATTATGGGCTCAGTTTACACTGAATCGTTTGCACCGCACAAATTATTGAAGATACCATAAACTATCAGCCTGGAAGGTACGGTTTAGTCGCACGTTTTTTTTGGAACTATTAAAGACTTTTTTATCCACAATTGTTAAAAACCCTTGGCATTATCTCACCTGGTGGTAAGTGATAAAGATGCCAAAGACGGAAGCGGGTAAATAAATATAGAGTAACTTCCTAAACAGGCGATGTCACGTGTAATTAAGTAGGTACTTCTTGTGCACAACTGCACGTTTAACATGGAGGACAGATGCCGTCTTCGCAGAAGTTTCAGACCGCAACCCGACCGCAGGGGCTCGAATTGCGATTTGCTACAACTGGGGTACAAGCCATGCACTACATTCTTGGATCTTCACTTATGAGTCCTCTGTACTAGCAAAAGTGATTCTTAATTTTGCTTTTCCTTTACTTATACAAAAAAATGGCAAATTACATTAGCCTAATCATACGACCTCCACCAATTCGAATTTGGCCCTCGTGAGTGGAAGGGCTTACATTCCCGACCGAGCTATTGGGAAGAGATCGGTACCCGAGCACCAGCAGTGGGAACATTGTGGGTTGTTAACGTCAGTAACGCAATGTCTTTCTCAAAATGAGATTTGTTTGTAGTGTGAAAAGCGTACTTTTGCAAAAATATAATATCGATACTTCTGGGCTTAAAGGGCGTATACGCCTAACGTCTATTTAGCGTTTACGCCCTTTGAACCCAGAAGTATCGATATGGTGCCTATTTATCGATTTCAATTAGTTTTCAAAAAAAAAACTCGGTGCCAACACAGATATCCGACACAAATCACAATACAGTATTATCGTAAACGAAAAGACAAAAAATGTTCAATATGAAAAACTGAAGCAAGGAGCAATTAACAGATAACATCTATTTGTAAACCCTGCATACATACATGTTGTAGATTTGAAAGAAAAAAGCAAAAGAATAAGATTCGTATGGTAAGATAAAATTAAAATCTTTCGTAATTTAAAAAAATTAAATTAAATTCATTTAATTAATCTGATAGCTAAGGACGCTGAATGTAAGTACAAATATACAAACATATGATACGAGCAACTTGTATTATTTGTGCCTTCATACAAGCGAAGTTCATTTGAAGCATCACATGAGCATCACAGTTAGATGAAGATTACTAAACAGTTAATAACTTACAGAACGGGACTTCTCTTAATTAATGTAAATAACTGGGTTTGTACACAATCGTATGTTCAAATTAAAACTACATTTTGATACATTCGCATCGAAGAAAGATTTTACAAGTGATATTAATAGGATTTCATATGCTAGGTCCGACTGGTATCATATTGCCAAAGCAACGTGCTGTTTGTAAGGCTTGTTAGGAGGATGGGGCGAGACAGCCACTACGACTACCAGCATGAAATGCGTAACACCTTATCCTTCAAGGATGGGTGAGGCAGTGAAAACCTGACCTCACAGTTATAGCTGTTATAACGGTGGCATTATGGCCTTGATGCTAACTGAGGCTGCTATATCAGAAACTTGGTAGTTGCGTAGTAGAAAGCGAAAGGGAATGGTCTTAAAGCTGCCGATGGGCAGCGGTAGCCACTTTCCGTCCGTTGAGCACCTTATACTCTTGTACAATTAAAATAAAAAGGTTCTCGAGTAGGGTCCGCAGACCACGTACAGGCCAGCCCTAATCAGGTAATTTAATAGTCTAGCTAGTACTAAAGCTGAATGGATGAGATTATTAGTGCAGAATCTTGCTAAGTTAAATTCGAGGACTGGGCCATATCGTCCCTCGCACGACTAACTCTCCTATCTCATAGCCTTGATTATTTGAGTTTGGACTTAATCTATTTGAAGTAGGGTTGTTTTAAAAAAGTTACGAAAAATGAGATAGGAGAGTTAGTCGTGTTAGGGACGATATGTGTGTTAAGAAAAAGCGTCTTCTGACTGAGATGATGATGACCAAAAGCAACTTTCAATTTGGTTTCTAAATTTCTTTATTAAAATTAAAACAAAAGTCCTGGCGAGTTTTGTAAAATCAACTTATCAAAAATATATGTATAGGTAAGTACTTAAATTAAATTTCGTACCTTTACTAATCTTGACAAAGGAAACTTTGTTATGTTAAAAAACATTGTTGTCAAAAACCTTCGTAAAGTTGGGACAAGCGAAGGACGATCCGTTTTAATTAAAGTCCACAAAGAATAATTACATCGTTCAAAATGTATTAATATGCAACATTAGCGGACGCAGTAGCACTAGAGTGTATCAAATGGCGTAATTAACTAATAAAGGACATAACTAAAATTTTACCTATTTCCATAGCCAAGTAACAATATCGCCGCTGTATAAACTATTATATTTTCCTATGTTATGTTGTCCAATAAAGAGTTTTCATTCATTCATACATAACATACACAAGGCAGCGTTCTTGACAACCAACCACTGTACAAGCCAAGCGGATTTTTATACAATGAGTAATTACGTCTACGACGAACCATCAGCCATCAAGATGAGTGACAGGAGTGACAACTTAACAAAAGACTGTGCATTTTGCAGCAGTGACGCGATGATGGCATTGCATTACCTACAATACCACAATTTCACAGTCCGATGCTAAACGCGTGCAAACGCAAACGATCACCCGCGATGATATAAAGAGATTGTGGTTACGTTCATAAGCGGCAGCGTTTTAGTTTGATATTAAACTATGGGCCCTGTATGGATCATCGCAACATGAATGAGAATTAAGAGCAGTTGAACCTCCTCCGTGGCGTAGTGGTTAGTCAATGCGTATTAGATCAGGTGATCACGGGTTTGACTCCCGGCGGGGTTCTAATTTATAGGACTGTTCTCAGCCCTCCCTTAATAGCTCCTAAAATAATGTTAACAACATTGATGTGTCCCAGCCCGGAGATAAGACATGCTATATTATTCAGGCAAAAGCTTTAATACATAAAATTGCTTCTTGGAGCAACGACTGCATAACATAAAGCCACAGACATGCACCCCGCTGGAGCGGAGCGACGATATAAAACTTCTTTGCATAAAGCATTAGTCCGATATCATTTTCGATACGCATTACAAATCGCTACCACTTGTCACAATGTCTCACGACTATGTAAGTTGTAACATCAACCCGTTCTCATTACTTTGTTCAAAACGGCATCAACGGCTCAACAATGAACGGATACATCATAGAGCATTAGCCCCGAAACGCTTTTTCGTATTTAAATAAATTTTATTTATGATTATGAATCACGTTAAAAAGCATTAAAAATATGTGGTTTGCAAACGCTTCAAAAATTGGCAATCGTACAAGCTATAATATTCATATTAGTATAGAAATACAGCGAATTTTTTTCGACCTATCTGCCACTAGAATTTTAAAAAATGACTGTAGTTCTCAGCTTCAGATTCTAAATAAATCCCATTATTATGATTAAGGTAGAGTTAGGTCAACAAGTGTAAGCGACTAACTTTAGCGAAAGCTCAATTACAGAGAAACAGTAGCGCCATCTTTTGCACTCGTACGATGATGTTTTCTATCTCTTACCAACACACGTTCGCTAAAAACCGGCCGCATAGCTGATTGGGGAGCGACATATTCATACATAAAACTTTATATGTATACAATGCAGCCACAAAAACAGCGGGCACATAGACGGAAGCGTTGGCGAAAAAAAAAGCTCTCACTCATTTTAGGTTAGAGCAACAGCATACCGAAACTTTACTAGCATTTTTTATCTGAAATTCAACGTTGTTCTTTAAATGCGAGTTTTTATTTTCCATTTCCACAACTGAAAATCTAATAGCATCTACTCGCCTGATGATAACTAAAGACGATTCCGAAGATGGAAGCGGCTTTACGAAAAGCCTCACGTAATATGTGGACGCAATAAAATGAAATAAGCCAATAGTTCCAAATTTTTGCCGGTACAGATTTAAGCTTATCCGACGACAGTGTGAATCATAAGCCCGCTTACGCTCCCGCTCCCCGCTCTCTTTGTTAATCCGACCTTAGAGCATCTTTGAGTCCATTCGTGCGCGTACGCCGATGACGTCACCGCGGAAGCTAAGGACGTGCGCCCACAGGTGACTAACCTGGCTATTGTCACTGGCTCTACTATAAATAGACGTGGTTATCGTTCCAGACAACTTGTGGTCGAGTATACCGAATTTGTTTCTTAACCGCATTTTGACGATTGTCATTTTACTATAACGGATGACACAAGGTCAAGGTCATTTGTATTTTTTTTAAATGTCTGACTGACCTTATCTTTGGTGATAGTGGTTAAGATTGTCATCTCATCAATAAGAAACATCTATGTGATGATGGTAAAAGTTAAAACAGAGTGCTTCACCAGTGATAAAAGACAAAAAAATGCATGTTCAATAGACGTACTGCCCAGCTGTATAATATAGGGAATCCTAGTTTGGGGCCAGATGATTGTGTGCAATTTGTCCCGGAATAATAATTTATTTATAATCTTTATCAAACCGAAGTCGATGTATGAACAAACAGACAAACAACATAAGCGAAAAGGTATACATTTACAAATCGCTTGGCAAAAACAACACAGGTGTGAAATTGTTCTAAATTTAAATGTACCGGAAGATGCTCCACTCCTCCGCTCCACTGTCACTGTGTTGTTCTAAAAAAAGATTGTGAATCACGGAGATTTTTACTAGTGGGAGAAAAAAGTATCCCCTTTGTAGCTGAACTCTTTCCGGAATGGTCTGTTCATTTTATCGGTGTTGCATTGTTAACCTCCTTGGTAATTGCAGCTCTCGTGTTAATTCTCCGTCTACTACCGATACTGTGTTTTGAGAGCAGTCTATAATGGAACTTTGCGTGGCAGCTTTAATGAGCTTAATAAACCGAAACCTGGGTATTCGTAATTTTTGTATGCTCTATTATATTATGTATTTCATTACGAAATATGCAGATGTATGCTAACCCCCTTCGAAATGGATGCATGTGTCCCATAATTAATACAGATGGATGCAAGTGGTTTAGAACTGCATATTAGGACTCTTAAGTTCTACGCTCAATAGTGAATGTTTTTGCTGAGCCGATGAAAACTTCGACAACTTTAATTTCCTTCACCCATACACACATGTACAAAGCCATAAACCTTGAAAAAAGATAAGACTAGTTTCTAGTTGCTTTTACAAGTCCACAGAGCACTTAAAGAAGTTAATGACAAAGTATGAAGAACACATTTTCTTGATAGCTTTCTCTGCAGTTTCCTTGCGTTTTTCCACATTCATTAAGAGCCTACAAATACAAGTTGTAAGAATGCAAATTGCTTCAAAGACCTTAAGTCCTTATATGGACGAGACCTTCTAAATATTGGTTGAATCTGTTTTTGGATCCCTTTTACAGTATTGACGACCATTCGATTAATATGTCAGTCATGTCAACACTACTTCAATATGTGAGTTGTGTGAGATGGGTTACTTTTATACAACAATACGGTAAGCTTTTTATTCATACGACATACATATGGCACGAGTCAATGTCGCTTGGGTTGACTGAAACACCATAGTAAAAAACCTGAACTATAATAATAACAAAAAGACATCTTAAAATGTATCCACCTAAGGGTGATGCTAAGAGTAACACCATGGAACCGCCTTAAACTGTGCCACTCTATAAGATTTCCTACATTCAAGAGTATTAAGAAAAAGCCAAAGGCACTTCGCACCATCGCACTTCAAAATCTATCAAGCTTTTAAGACTACAAGCAGAGCCAAACTAAAAACAGACATAATAAACACATAGATACAGGCGAGTAACATGTGTCTCTTTCTGGGTATGTAGGGGAAAGGGTATTTTGATTCGCAAGAAAAAAGGTATACAGATAATACTAGTGACAAGTTACTAAGTCGCTCTTGAATGCAACGCTACTATCAAGAAGGAAAACATCCAGTTGGCTCTTTGCCACCATTTTATCACCACACCGCACCGTCACCAATGCGCTGCAATTCGATAAGGTTGCAAATGGGAGATCTTAAAACTGTAGTGATGGGCTTGCGCAGCTTACGTTAAACACCTGACTCGCTTGCTGGTATTAGTGTTAGAAAATTGTAAATTCAATTTCCATTACTTTAATTGCGTTTGATTTTATACATGAATGAAAATGTAAAAAAATAGTTTAACATATTTTATTCAAGTAAGTAGATGCTTTACACGTTCTTTTAAAACTAAATTATTTATCTAAATTCATTGAAAACATGAAAATTTTAAAGTAAATCAATCAGCACCTCTCAGAGGCAATACTGATTCCCAATTTTCATAGTACACTAAAAGGAGGATTAAATATCAAAGACTTAAAACAAGTGAGGACAGGCCCATCAGCGTCAACATGGGCTGTAATTTTGCAATGACTGTACATCTTTTTTACACAAGTGGCAAGCCTTTGGCATATCTCACCCTATCAAACTATGTAAAAACCCATCACTACAGACTATAGAATAATGACACCATATGGCTATTACTGGCCAGCCTTATTGGTTTCCACGCCACGGGGTGTGAAATTCAACCTTACTTGCATCATGTCTGGTCTCTGTGGTCGGATCACATTTATAGTTCGACCTCATGATGGCGATTTGATTGCTTGCAATATCCCATAAGCTATAAAATAGGGTGTACAGTTGATAACCTAAATCAACTGTTGTTGCTCGCTGAATTACTGTAAGACTATTTAGAATGTAATTATACGTTATATAGGTAAAGTGAATCCACATTTAGATTTTCAAATATAAACTTTAGAGTTTCATCAACGTATATCAAAAGAAACTAGCTCCTGCTAAAAAAATCTGCTAATAATCAGGTGATCCGACTGCTCGTTTGCCACCTATGACTTAAAAAAAAAAAACTTCTGATTCATGGAGTTACTTAATGTGGACACTCACTGTACCTTCTCAAAGTACTAAAAGTGAAAAGTGCCTACATTTTCTTGCAGCTTTTTACCTTTTAAGAAAAGGCCGCCACTTTGTCGTCAAATTGTAAATCACATTTCATTACTCGATTTATTATAGTCGATAAAGAACAAGTCTTTTCAATCACAGTAAAAAAAAACTTTCTCGACCAGTTTTACGTTTTTGTGCGAAACCAATTTTTAGATTTTTTACTTTATCTTGTTGAAGTAAACGTGGAGTATAGCCTAAGCTTCCCGATGTATGGGAAGAGACCCGTGCGCCTGCAGTGGGGACATAATGGGTTGTTAACACTTTATCGTGTATAGATGTTACGATTCACGAGTAGAAGTTTTTATGTTTACATAAACGAGGTGGTAAAATTTCTTTAGGCCTACCAGAGAAAAATGGCTACCTATGATTAGATTAGATTAGATTCATCTATTTCAAATTATCAATTTCAAATTACAATAATAGCTTATATTAATGTCAAAGTGTAATGTGATATGGAAATCTTGTAACACCAGAAAAGTTGCAAGATGCCCAACGCCCTATCGATCCGTGAGACTTGAGGGCTACGGTTGACTGGTGGGCTACTCTGCCCTCTTAAGAAAGAAGGCCGCAAGTACGTATATGGAGTTTCCGTATTATATTTTGCGGCTTTCTTTCGTGTAAGGGCAGTACTGAGGGCCCATATACCGGTAATTTATGAAGGTGTAACAAAATTGGTGTAGGACCCGGTTAACTGGGGATTCTACTCATCGTATTGACAACTTTGTTCTACGACTTTGCTTAAATAGCAAAAAAAAATTTGGACTCTCCATACAAAAATGGCAAAACAGATGATCAATTTGTATGGAGAGTCCAAAAAAAACTTTCTCAAAATTTTTTTTTGCGATTTGATCAAAGTTGTAGCACAAAAGTTGTTCAATACGATGATTAGAATCCCCAGTTAACGGGTCTTACACAAATTTTGTTACATCCTGTATATTTTGCTCTACCAGCCGAAACCAATAAATACACCTCACATGGATTCACCACTACTTTATATTATAACCAAATCAGTACCATTCAGCTCTACTGTTTTGTATTGTTATAAAAGTTATAATATTTTAATGCAAGAATGCACTTTCCCTACTTTATTTCTATACCACATCATTCAGTTACCCGTATATTTATAATTGTCTGACGCAAACGTCTCCGGAGTTTGTATGTCATAATGTTTTATGTAACTAGATTGCTAGAAGTTTTGCACTGCGTTTTGTTGCAATTCGCATTTGATATTCATTTAGATAACGCTCTTATATGGGATTTAATTTAAAAAAGTTTACAACTTTCAGTATATTTATTTTCTTTATTTTTTTTCTTTAAAAAAAACAAAACATTTTTAAAGTTATTTTATTTATTTAAACGCACTATAAATAGCTCAATTAGCAGTTTAATAAAAAAAACTTGGTTTAAGTAGGTAAGTATACATTACGATACTCAGTCAGAGGATTATGAAAAATCGGAAGACACCCAAAAACTCCTTCAGTTTTTTATTTAAACTTATAATATACTTTTTAGTTAACATACTCAATAAAAGCAGGCATACAAGTATACTGACAAACGTTAATCTCCTTCCGTATGGGACAGTCGGTTAAGAGGTTTAAATTGAAATTGAAACATACTGTAATAACAGCTCAAAATTTAATAAGGTGATTCGAGTTGAGTATCATTTTTTTCATTTTTTATACCATAACTTGTTGTCTTCTTAAGATACCACTAACTTCAAAACTTTCGGAAGACTTCGAATTTTTTTATGTTAATAAAACACATACAGAAAATGGCAAGCAAAGCCTATCATAAAGCTCACAGCAGCTTTTACTAAAAAGCACTACTAAAAGACGTCATCACACCCCAGAAGAAATCGACGAGCAAAGCTCAGAGTTACCAGGGGAGCATAATCTTCTAAGAACTTGTAATGTAAGGTTGTAAATGCCCACACCCACACGAAGCGAGGACACGAACTTGACCGAACCGATGCCGATGACTCATGTCTAGCATCTACCGGTATCTATCCAATAAGTATCTAATACAAATCTTGAAGTAGCTTTAGCTCAGGTACCACTTATGTTTTAAGCATTCGCATTAACAGTTTGTGGTATTAACTGGATATAAATTATCATGGCCAATCTGGAGATCCCTAAATAGACTGCGCGACTGCGGGTTCAGCTTGGCTTGGGCTGTATATGCGGTACGGTCCCCCAAATCATGGACCATCTGATATCTTGTTCTTCCTGGCTGCTGATGCTGGCCACCGAGATATTAGGTTCGGTATAAAATTGTAAATCTGTGATTCTAAATAGTCAATTTTAATCACACCTTTTTTAAAGTTAAATTAGGTACGTTTTACGATGACGTTTACTTTTGTAATAAAAGTTGAAAGCAAAAGAAAGACAGATAGGAGGATATTTAAATGGAAATAACAACACTTAAATCGCGAACTACAATAAACACTGTAAACAAACAAACACTGTAGTGAGGCAGTGCTTTCTTAATTTCCGTCTATTTATATTAAGTTAAGAATATAAAATCTATAGTATTATTCAAATCAAATCAAATACTCTTTATTATTTTCTTTTTATTCGTGTCTATAACCGCAACTATGCGTATCTGTGGTATTAATCCATAAACTCTTAGAGAATATCAAAAACTTCTGTCGCAAAACGCAGCTCATAAAACAGTTTTATAAGAAGAAAAAATTAAATATTGTTCCAATTTTCAATTTCAAAGAGCTCACTTAATCCTTTCCAGTTTCAACCCTTTCAAAATGTTAATTTATACCGACAAAGCCGATCGGCGAAACTTGAAGCTATTGAGGGTAGGTATAAATTTGCATAATTTTAACTGACACTTCGTAAGCTCTTGTGGCGTTCTATTGGCAGTCATGCACAGGTGTTCGGACAGGGCAGACATCGTCGTTTAATAAATAAAATTTAATGTTGTTTAAAAAACCATCGAATATTTCGGAATTGTTATAACTAGTTGTTTATTTAAAACTCAACATATTATGTATGTAATTTTTTCATGAATTCGCGTATAAAACTATGTAATTTATTTAATAGGTTATCACCTACGCAAAATAACAATTTTGTACCGCTGCTACCCAATATAATACTTAGTAAATACACTAGATATATGCATAAGAACGCGATACCTTGTATAAATCGCCGAAAACTTATTAAAAGGTGTTAAAAGTAACATTCATTCCTAAAAACACCACTCATACAAAATTCAGTTCGTTATTTCTTGTGTTATATATAAAACTGTTTCAGTAGTCAGAATCCGGAACGAACAGAGACTTGAGATTATCCCAAATAGATACATTCCGGGGTATGTATTTTTATACTGTCGTGATTATCAAAACAGGGGGACGTTTTTACCGGACAGCCCAGTGCCTAAGTATCATTGTTACTGAATGTAGTCAAAACTGTTCGATTGATTTTGAAGTGCGAGCTGTCCTTAAAAATAAAAAAAAATCTGTCTTGATTAAAACGTAGGATATATTGTAAAGTATTTTTTTTTCTTAAATTTAGGCTTTACAAAAGACATGAACTCCTTGCTGAATTGAATTGTTTGTACAAGTAGTGCATACCTGCACAACTCTTAACTACCAACTCTACTCACGAAACTGAACAACTTTGTTCTACAACTTTGTAGTTGTTTTTGTTCTACAAATTTTTGGACATTTCTTAAAAACCTGATATCACAAGCTGATCTATTTGTATGGCAACTCGGAAATCTTTTTTAATATTTCAGCAAAGTTATAGAATAAAAGCTTTTCAATATCACTAATAAAATCACCATTTGCAAAGTTTTCAAGTACCAGTCACCCTGGTATATGTACGTATGTACAGTGCAGTATGAATCCGGTACTCGTCAACTCTCTCGCTCCCAAAAAGGCGCTGCAGAACAAGTCCACTACGCATTGCATACTACAATCACAAAACACATAGACACAGAAGAGCCACTCAATACGCTCACTAAAATCCTAAGCATATACATGCTTATAGACCTATACGGTCGTTGTAGGCAAGATCACGTACTGTGCGATCGTGACCTTGCTCGAAATGACCGTATATTTCTATAAGCATGTATATGCTAACGATTTCAGTGGTTTGTATTGAGTGGCGCTTCTGTCTATTTTGTGCTACAATCTTCTCTACCGTGCCGTGCACTAATGCGACCTTATTATTATGTGCTTAACGAAAAAAGTAAAACATACATCAACTCTTTTTCATTAATGACAGCCTGTGGTTACCGTAATTTTTTCAATTTATTAAAAAAAGAATTTAGGTCAGCAGCGACAAGGGAATATGTAAAATTGCTGACCTTGCAACGGTTATGTCACTTTCAGGGTGTGACGTCACTAATAAGGGTGTTGGCTAAACATTGCATTAGCAAAATACCTATTTAAGTAATGGTTCCTTCAAAGCACTAACAGGCTAACGCACATAGCTACTTTTGACTCCGTAGTCTAGTCAATCTACGAATTTTTGTATGGAGTAGGTTACATTTAATGCACTTTGGGTGAAAATTTAGAATATGTTACTTAAATAATTGCAAATTGAAAATTCATGAAAATCTCTTATGAGTATTTGATAATTTTTCGGTAATTAGCCCCTAAAGAAACAAAATTAAATTTAAATGTGAACAAAAAATAGAAAACTAGTGATTTTTTACATGAGGGCTTCTTATAAGACGTTTTATTTATATTTATAATCGTCCCCGATCGAGATCAAAACATTGAGTAGATATTGAATATAATATATTTAAAAATTTATAACTTGAAAAGAAATACTGCAAGGTGAGTGATATTTTGTCTTAGGGGGTACATAACCACTGTCAATAACCATGAGAATTATCTCCAAGGTGACTTCGTTATTTATTTTTTTATTAAGTTTTATTCGATTTTAACCCTTGCACATTAAAGACACTACGAATATTTTCATGAAATCTAATAGTAATATTTTTTTTAAACTAAGACTAAGAAAAATCCCCGGTCAATCTGTTGCACAGTTTCTGTAATAATCTAATAACAATTATAATTCGCGAGTGGGCTGAGCGGGGGGCGCGGGCGGGGGAATGCGGCATGCGCGGCGCCCGCGCTACCCCGCGAGTTCTTTATTCAGCTAAGCTATAGCTGGGGATTTCATGCAACATCTTGTATGAGAACTGTTTTTAATTTTGGATCAATATTTCTCTCTCTCTTTCTTTTCTTTTCGTGTGGCACGTTTTTTTACTATTCACAAGATATAGATGGCAGTTGTCTGATGTTCCACTTAGCATCATCCGCGGTCACGTGTCTACCTATTGGGTTTTGTATGTGTTATCAAGGATTTAAACTTGGTATATAGTTGTTCTTTAGGTGGTCTTTAGTGTTAGCCCAGGAGGCATCGGGAGGCATCACAAAGGTGGCGAGGGAAAACGGGGAAAGTTTGATTCGGCCGCGCTCTTCTTTCGAGTTTATATCTCCATAACTATATGTACTGGGGCAAGTGTGATAATTATCGGACAATTAAAGGAATACCAATTCATTTGGAACAAATAATTGCTTCCATCGCTAGAAAAAAAATTGGCTATGGAGGGTACATGTAAGGAGATCTGTCTCTGTGTACAAAAGTGTCCGTCAAAACGCGTTAAGTAAGGGTGGTGTTATTGTATAAAAAGCGGTCAAGTGTGTGTCGGACCACGCGCAGTGTAGGGTTTCTTAGTACTTCGACAAACACTGCTTCAAGGGAAAAACCTCCCGTCTTACAAAACTGACTACTACTCGTTAACTTGTAAAGCCTACTTAGTCGAGAGAAAAAAAATTCAAAAAGAGCTAGTAACTTTAGTTCTCCTACGTATCTCCTCATATCTGATTCAATCACGTAGGGAAACACCAAGCGTAGCATGTTCCATCGCCCTTTTGAGTGACTTTAAGCCTTCTTATAAGGTCCATAGTAAGCGACCATGTCTCGGATCCATATGTCATCACTGGCAACACACACTGGTCATGGACTTTAGTCTTGAGACATTGCAGTATTTTGGACGTGAAGATATTGCGAAGTTTCCCGAACGCTGCCCAGCCAAGTTGGATTCGACGGCTGATCTCTTTCTCAAAGCTGGACCTACCTAACTGGACTGTTTGTCCCAGGTATATACAGGGTGTAACAGAAGTGTGTGACAATACTTCAAGGTTGGCTTTTACCCATCAAACTGAACAACTTTTGTTCTACAACTTTGTTGAAATCGCAAAATTTTTTTTTTACTTTTCATATAAATCGATCAGTAGGCAAACCAAGTTTGTATGAAAAGTCCAAAAAATTTTTTGCGATTTCAACAAATTTTCATAATCCTTGTCTACATTAGCGCCACTCTGATGGATTCTTGAACTATTATTTACTGCTTACAGTTGGACACTTTTTTAACTAATCCTCCCATATAAAACAGTCTTCCTTATACTATTGGCATCGAGAGGCATCACAAAAGTGGCGAGGAGAGGCAAGGAAAGTTTGATTCGGTCGCGCTCCTCTTTCGAGCTAATACGTCCATAACTTTATGTACTAGGTCAAGTGTGATAATATCATTTTCGGATAATTCAAGGAAGACTAATTCATTTCTGATTAAATAAAGACTTCTTTCAAGTTCTTTCACTAAAAAAAATATAACAAATTCATAAAATCCGAATAACGTGGACAACATATTTAAAAAAAATGGTTATTTATCTAGTACAATTTTTTTTTTCTATCTAGCACAAAGTCCTTACCACGCGGAATTTGTACACTCAACGTTTCAGGAAATGTTTGCGAAGCGAGAAGAAACGTTGAGTCCAGAAGAAACTCACTTCAGCACATATTTTTTTAACACTTAATTTCTATTAAAAATCATGTCAACAATAAAATTATGAGCTGTAAGATCCATACACGGTTTGAGATATTTATTTCTCAAAAAGAATTACAAATTCACTTAGCTTAAGAAATGCAATATAAGTGCTTAAATTATTTATAATCGTGAAGGAAAATATTATTTACATCGAAAACAAATAATCCGTCGGTACTTTGGAATACAAATCTGATCCATAAATGACTTGTTTAATAAAAGCAATGGATAGGATCTACTAAATTGCCATGATTGGGTATGACCAAAAGCTATGTTCAATAATATATTTAAGCAAATTTAAGTTAATTTTAGTAAATATACTTTATATGAGAAGCGGTCGTGGCTCAGTGCGGCTTGCGTGGTCGCGTCGATCACGAAGGTTAACTGACTACAGACACGGTCATAACCTGGATGGGTATGACTGTTAGTGGCATTTATCTCGACCGTTTCCATGCTTCGCAAGGCACGTTAAGCCGTTGGTGCCGGCTGCTATCGCTAGATGGCAGTCGTTAAGCCACGTTGGAGTCCTTATAGGCGGCTTGAAATTTTCTGACACTGGGGTTGGGCACTAGCCCCACAACCTCCACCAATCCGGACTTGGCCCCCGTGTGTGGAGTATGGCCTAACCTTCCCGAGTTATGGGAAGAGATCCGTGCCTCTGCAGTGGGGATGTAATGGGTTGTTAACATACTTTATGAGCCACACACATAACATCCCAAAAGGCATCTTTATATACTTCCGTAGTCCGTACTAACAACTGACGGTAAATTTTTCAACCTAGACCGAATGAAGGCACGTAACAAAGTTTTATGCCATATAGTTACAGCAATAAGGTACGTGGACGACTTATGTTTTACAGCGGAATCTCCTAATATCTCTGCAAAAACTGATGACCAGTTTTGACAAGTCATTAAAAAAAAATTAGTACTGACAGTGTAAGTAAGATCGATGTTATGTATGTAGGGGGCCCCCTTTCTTATGACTGGCTATTTGATGATCTACGAATCAAGACGAAAATATTGATAATTGTTGTAGCTATATAGGAGCCAGAGAAACAAACTCGGTAAATAGAGCACTTTTATTATTTTCGCCACCAGTCTAATAGGAAAGAAATACGCTGCCTCGATAGATTTTACATGCAGTGCCTCCGTGATATCATGAACATCGACTGGTCCAACCATATAAGATATGCAAAGGTTCTACACCGTGCAAACGTATACGGAATTGAGGCATACCTTAAGCGTAGAAAATTACGTTGGTGTGATCTTGTGACTCGTATGCTGGGTTACGAAACGTGTCAGTTACTGAGAGCTTCAAGAGGGCAAGCGAAAGCAAAGTGGACAGCTATTGCGGTATAATAACGCCGCCACCGTGATGCCTCCCGATGCCTCCCGGGCTTATTCCACTTAAGACCACCTAAGGAACAACTATGCCAAGTTTGAGGTCTTGATTCTTGATCCAAAATTACGGTAAATCGCAACGACGATATGTCGCATCTAGTTCGTGAAATTTAGCGTAAATACCTACCTACTTTTATTTCATAAGAACAGGCCCACTGGCATTGGAAGTGGGGTTGCTTTGGCAGGCTCATGGAAAGTCATGGAAAAATGGCGATGACACTCATGTCATGACAATATAATAATTATGTATAATTTTTGGAGTTAAATGTTTGGCGAATCAATAGGACAAAGTTTCTTCTTTTGAATTGAATTTGCAGTAGGTATATCTATGTGGTAAATCAGTAGAACGGTAGTACTATGATCACGTTTGGATGCCCACAATCCAATGAGTATGACACATTTATTATTAAATAACTACTACCTACCTATCATATTGTGCATTTTATCACATTTGCGTTTCGCACTTTCCATCTAGCTATCCGCGCACTTGTCTTTTTCGCACCCAATAGCTCAGTCTCTGTCGCACACTGGCTATGCGTACGTGGCAGCTGACGCACCTTCTCGGCGTTTGAAATATAATTATAATGTCTAATACATTTTAGTTAAAATGCGTTTTAAGAAGAAACTTCTTTGTTTGTACAAGGGACGATGATGATTTCCAATAGATAATATTAGTGTTACGGCACAGCCAAGAAAATATTTGTGGTGTCTTTAATGTGTACTACAGAAATCTTTAAAAAATCGTTTTTAACTGGGTTCTGAAATAGTCACCTAGGTGAAAACTTAACACATGTTCAAGCCTTACAATTAGACTTAAAAAACATAAAAATCTCCGAAGGCTCCATTTTGTAAGTATTATTTTTCACGCAATAATATAAAAAATATCGTAATATTAAGAATTTATTGCTTTAAACTAGAGACAACTTAAGTACCATATTTATAAGGTAACTATAGTTATAAATCTCAGTTTTCCCCAAAAGTGCATTTATTGTTTGGCGTATACAAGTTAAAAGGCGTCTTTAGGTATTTCTAAGGGTTGAACGCCCTTACAATCACAAAATTACCACGAATGCTTAGTAAAACACCAATTCTTTTATTTCCAAACCATTTTAGTCAGGTGTCTTTAATGCGACCTCAAATCTTTTATTTACTGGACTATCCGGAGTCGAAAACTATTTGGGGCGCGTAAGCCTAATTTACATACCTTAACTTTTTCAAACCTCAGAATTTCTTGCAAAAATGAAAGCACATCACAAAATCATGAATTCATGATCGATCTGAAGAAAGGGCTAACTAAATATGGTGTCTTGCCTGTTATAAATTAAATCGAAGACAAACACGCGAGCCACGACAAACATAAATTATTACCCTCAAATCTCGACTTCGAGGAAAAATGGCGTTTCTTCGATTTTCGGTAACCTTAATCGTGATAAAATTTCCATCTTGTATATGTATAGGGTGTATCAGTATAATGGTACTCTACTGCAGCAGGGTGTCATAAAAAGAGGCATTAATAATTAATATAATATAAATATAACTATTATATTTTAAATAGGGGACTTCTATTCGTGATAATAAGTACGTACATTATGTTTTCCGTACAAATCGATCAGCAAATAGAAATAACCAATATCTTATTTTTCTGATCTTCCATGGTTATGGAAAAAAATACTTTTGCCAGTACATATGTACCTATAAAGTTAAATACATACGTATGTAACATTTCCATCATCAAGAATTTTACCGGCATGTATTTTACCGTTGCTTTTTGGTATTTATTTCATGGTCTGCCGCATTACGAAATGCAACTTTTTTCGCGAAACGAATATCGGAATTTTATTGTTCCAAAAAAGGATTACAGATAAAGACCCTCGCCTGAATATACCGAGAGCTGAATACAGTTATGTTATTGTTTTTAAGGGCCAAACTCTTATTGGTGGAGTAATATATTTTCGGATTTGGCTTTAATGGGTTCGGCCTCCTGCCAAATTTTTTATGTTTTGATATGACACGACCTATGATATGATCGACCTTATACTTTTTTACCCGACTGCTAGGGTAATGTTTTTGGACCCAAAAACCGTTTAAAGTCATTGAATTCCCCATGGTCCCCTGATTGACACAGGATAAATATCTACGAAGTCGGATTTAATTTTTTTGTTAAATTGGTCTACGGTTTATTCCAAGTTTAATTGAGGCTAGTTTTGTTCCAACGTTTTTTTCCTCCCTTTTTTCTTCCTCTTATTTTCCACATGTATTATACATATAAAAATACACAATTGAGATACAAAACGAAATTTTCTAAACGTCTTTAACTTTTAACAGACGAGTTTGGAAAGTTTTCAGAGGGTCCCTTTTTATCCCTGTTAGGTACAAAGCAGCGCCTGAAGCCGTATTAATTATACAAACAGTTCAACACGGAAACGAAAGCGGGTGCTTCGGCAATTTTTTTAAACAAGGTTTCGAGGCTCTATGATAAAAAAATCTGTAAGAAGAAGCCATTTTCTTAATGTTTGTCTATGGCAAAATTCATCGATTTAAGAGGTAATTTAACTCGTATATCAAAGACTATTTCAACATTATGTTCAAGGAAGGAAGTCTTAACCCTTCTGATCTGGGGCTTTGTGCATCCACCCGTCAGCAATTGATGTCTTTGCACAGATCATTGCCTTTTTGGGTGCGTATAATAACTAATAACAAATACATAATATAATGAATAGTCCCTACTACTCACTTTTAGGTTTTTGTATGTCATACAATTCTTGTAAGGGTATTTTGTAAGGTACCTATTAGATTAACATATCAGGCAAATATCAGATTACCCCGTCACCTATACGGTTTCCACTTAACCTATCATGTAATGCGCAATTTTTTTAACAGATTAAGTAATATGACACCTACTTTTTACCTCTCGATGCTAGATATAATTATCCTTCTAAGATGAATAAAATTACTGTTTAGGGCTCAATAATCAAACGGTTCAAATACGGAATCTTTTGGCAAATCAAACGTCTTTGTATATCAGTCTGTCACCTGCTACGCTCTTCTATCTTGACATTATCTGTCAAACATATCAAAAGAAGAATGTATTGTTTGTAGTCGAAATATTTGTGTGTACCGCCGGCGATCTTGGTGAAGAGTTTTGGAAGCGACTGTTGAAAAAACCAGTCATACAAGCAATACGCAATCAGCCGGCAAGATGGAGCTTAGCTATGTCCCTTTACATTTGATTTTGGATATGGATGATAATGGATATAAAAACTTTTTATAGAAAAATAAGATGGCGCTGCGGAAATGCTATGTTTTGGATTCATAAGCTCCATTTTGACAGTTTCCAACCCAACTGGGTAGATGAATGCTATATAGTCGTCTGAGTTACTTATTATCAAATGGAATAACATCATTTAGTCCTAAAAATGATTGAAAACGATGACGTAATAATTTATTATAGTCGTTTCAATTTTCGTAACATGTAATGAAAATCCAAGCGCGCACGTTTCTCTGCTATTTTAATAAAAGAGGTAAAGCAAAAACAGAGCTATTTAGTGAACGACATTTCATAATATATCTCTAGGGAAACTAATAATGATCTGTGTTGTAAGTCGTACTCGATAACGAAATCGATTTGTTTAATCAATATTGACGTCGTGTCAATAGGCTATAAAAATAAATTGTTAAGTCCGTATATGTGTCGCACTCATACTGTACTACGGCTCTCGGGTCTTTCTGCCGACTAGCCACAAAAACGATCAATTCAGGCGATAGGAAGGTATATTTGACAGCTTCGATATTGCGACGTGGACATTGTAGCTTTCAGACAAATACAATATAATGAAGCAACATGATTTATGGCCCTTCATTAACAAGGGACATACAAAGATATTATATTATAGTTTGTCGTAAAATTGATTATTGATTCCCTAGGGAAAATAATAGGGTTTATTTATATTATGGAAGCTATTAAATTCTGTATGTACAACGGAGAGCGAAAATAAGGATAAAATAAACCATGTAAATGATTATATTTATACATCTTTACGTCAAGAGATACTATGCGCTTGTCTAAACTAAATCTACCATTTTTTTGTGCTAGACTTGAAAATTCTAACTTCAAGTATGAAACCGTCGTCAACAAAACCGTGCATTGTCGTCATAAAACAAGAGATGAAGACTATATGGACTATGTGGAATGAATTGTCGCCTGCGGTATTTCCGGACCGATACGACATTCAAACCTTCAAGAAAAGAGCGTACTCCCAAATCAAAGGCCGGCAACGCACTTGTGACTCCTCTGGTGTTGCGGGTGTCTATGGGCGGCGGTAATCGCTTACCATCAGGTGATCCGTCTGCTCGTTTGCCACCTCTGTCATAAAAAAAAAAAAATAAAAAAAAATATCCCAGTGCCTATTAATTATCTTTATATTTAGAGGACAGCTGCCCACGCGCACGCAATTTCCCTGTCCGCTTTTAAATTTAGAACCTTGCATCGTATGACATAACTGTTCCCTGTTAATTTTGGAAAGTGCATCCTCACGACGAGTGGAAAATATCTACTTTTATTTCATAGCTCTCTATTCGAATCGAAGCAAATACTTAGGTATACTGTTGATGTCCGTTTTTATTCACAAATGAACATATCCTTAATATGCTTGAGAGTATTTTCATGTTACAAAAATATTCAATCATGAAATTTTACTATCCTATTTTTAAAAGTAATTTTCGAGAGAATACAAACAGTTCTCGTTACCAACTCATATATGCGTGTTAGCTTCAATTAAAACGCATCAAAACGAACAATTACAACTGTATGATGACCCGACAAACAACATTAGCATACGGCGAAATGGAGCATACTAGGTGAAGAAAAAATGTAAACAGAACGTTTGTTGTTCAAAGAGCTAGAGTAAAAAAAATATTGTGACGTAACTCAGATCTATTCGTTTGGAAAAACGTTTCTTCCTCGGCGAATCCAATACTTTATGCATGAGATGGCGAGGTGGGCCCCGTAAACAATGTATGGGGTGAAGTGAAGAGCGGTATTGACGCATGCTGACGAAATTAGGTATTCAATATTAGGGTACATACACGGTTGAAGTGTTCAGTAAACAATAAAGTCTTGCCATAATTAATGCTTACCTGTTGAATACTTTTACTATTATAATAATAAAATGCTTCAAAATTTCTATACCACATTTAGTTTACCTAGGTTTAGTTTAATTAATTAAACTTAGTATTAACTTGTATCAATCGTTTTACACAACATGGCTTATACAAATACAAAACATCACAGTTGGCAAAACTGTACATAAAACATATAGCAGACAATTTCAATATTCTCCATGTTTAAAGATAAAACAAAAGCATAGGCTTATACACATTATATTATATGATTCCCCATTCAATTGTGTAAACAATTTGATATGTATCATAAAACATTTACAATAAGTATGTACTATGTATTTAAATTAATGCCATAAAACAATGTGAAATAAAAATACATGATAAAATCAATACTTGATAATACCGTAGCGTAAGCCACATCTGTTATGTTCTGAATCATAATTAAAATAGGGGGAGTGTACTATCAACAAAACGAGAATTTCAGTTTAAAACTGTAAAAAAATATTTTGCTTGATAAACTTCAACTTTTCTGCATGTAGGACCCTGAAATTTTAAAATATCTACTTTTCTATTTACTTCAGGACTAGGTTTTTTTAAACCTTGTATTGTTAATTTTACTACATCTACGTTTTTTATTACCTAGCATTGTAATAATAATAATTATCCTAGCGAGAGCCAAGGTCCAATTTTAGACTTGAATGTGCTCCAGTTTGCTGATTTCTACACCCACATTGGCTCTCCCATAAAATCTAATTTAAAGTGAATAGTTATTGGGAAATTCCTGTAACTCATCATCAGGTAAATAAAAACCAATGTTTCAATTTAAAGTAGTAACTTTAGTTATATCTTTTTTTTTAATAAGGCAGTAGATTGGCTATTGGTGATGAAAAAATATTAGAAATATTGGTTTATTTAAGTATTTATTAATATTTCCTGTACTTATACTACTTTTATCATGGAACTTTATACCTATACAATTAAATTCTAAATAATAAATGAGAAAACCACATAGAACTAATTTACTTTATCACTCAAGTTTCCCTCTGCGCTTTGGTTCTTCATATTTTGAAGGAAAACATTGTAAACACACTTCGAATAGGGAACCACTGAATGCAAGCCAAAAGCAACCAGTTATATTTAAATAAATATTCACCAAATATTGTATTCAAATAATTAAGTTATATTCTGATTCAAACTATTGCTAATGGCTTTGTAAAATACATAGAACAGCATAATTTATTTATTTAAATGACTTATCAATTCTAGAGTAACTTTTTAATGGATCTCAGTGCTTCACAACGTTTATTACGGGTGCAAATACATAAGAATGGTTTGAAGACACCAAATTATGATATCCCTTTTAGGTACATGGTATTGTCAGTAGACTGAGAATCCTGTGATGTTACTGATTGTCAAGTGACTGAGTTACATGACAGAGACTGTGATGGTATAGTTACTCTAGCTGTGATAGGACATGAAGACTTACCTTGAAGATAGGCCGGGGGTGCCTCGGCTGCGACGGCGCCGCCGCCGTGGTGGTGGCGGCCGCGGGCGCCGGCGGCGGGCTGGTCACGTGATCAGCCGGCAGCGCCTCCGGTACTGTCTGAAGGGTCGGCCTCATCGTAGTGGACATCTTCGCTCAACAATCCGAACACAACACAACCCTAAACCACCCTAACCCTTCGCATCCTCCGACCCACCGGCACCGCCCGAGGCCCCTGGCCGTCCCTAGCACCCAGGGTCCGAAAATTCCAACCGAAAAGGCGACAACCAACAACGCCCATCTAACCACATTTTACACCAGAAAAATGCATCGTGAATATTTTATTACGAAACTTTAGGACACGGCGATTATATCTATTTCACTTTCACGTATATGCTAACGATCGTCGAGATGGAAAACTGAAATAGATACGCAAAAACTAATAGAAAGCTTACGGTGTCTTCTGTCACATAAACACAGGAATTCCGTGGTTTAGCCTCGCGCGTACGCTAAACTGAGCTTATTCAACGCGCCCCGCTTACGAATACTAATAAGTAATAACGCCGCGGGCTATTCTCTGTCCACTTATTGATAAAATTAGCAAAGAATTCACTAAAATCCGATAAAAGTCCTTACATTCTTGAATTCACTCCACTCTCAAGATGGCGGATTTTATCTACACTCCTCGTAAATGGGCACAAGGCTGACACGAAAACATCAACCGGCTCTCTGTCAATCCCTTTCTTTTAGAAGCGGTGAGAGCGAGATAGACGAATGTGAAAGAGTTCAACGCCGTTTTTGAAACGACGTAACGTCACACATCAGCCAATTTAGGGTGCGTTCGTCAATAGGGAATTTCCCACGGCTTTCTCTAAACTCAACTAGATGGCGCTGATCAACATTGGAAATAAGAAAATCTCAAAAAAATCATCAAAACTGATTTATATTTACTGACTAATACCATAATCAGAGGCGCCGGGTTTCAGAAATCCTCGTGGGTGCCCACAGTGGTCGCAGCCCCAGCAAAAGTTTTAGGTAGTGCGTGTGGTAATGGTAAAAGTCCGCTATAGACTGGGTGCAAAAAAAGGAGAAATGGTGGGATAAGTTTGGAAACGGGTAGCTCGAGTGAGAGAGATATCTTACGAAGTTCAGTTGCGTGCCCAGATTTCAAAACAAAGAGGCGGGCAGGGTCCTTAATTTTTTTAAAGTATTAGTGTTCGGCTTATCGTGTACAGTCAGGTTTAACACTTATATGTATAACAGTTTTTTCAATTTGTCTTACAAAACTCCTCAAATTGATTGAATTTTTTTTGACAGTCATAGGTGTATTTTGCAAATCTGGCACACAAAGAAGCGCGAGCGAAGCGAGCGCGAAAATTTTAGATTTATCTTAAGAAGTTAAGGCATATTTGGTCTTATCATATGAGATAATTTTTTTTCGGTGCTGTTTACAGTGCCCCAAAACGTGATGCCCTAAGCTAAGCGATTACTTAATATGCTTATAGGCTCATCCGGCATCTCTGATTATGATTGAGATAAAATATAAATAAATACCTAGTCTGGGTTTGTATGGAAGGTACCTTGTTTCGTTTTTTCTGGAATAATTAATATCCTAGTATAATAGGTAGTTTATAGTAAATTAAAATGTTTCATTAAAATCGTTAAGCTTATTTTTGACAACAAAGATGTTTTAAACGATGTTTTAACAAAGAACATCGGTTTTTATGGGAGGTACCTTAATTAGATTTTTTCGGATTTACTAACCTAGGTATTAGTAAAATAGATTATGAAAAACCAATTGTAGTATTTTACGTTTCATCAAAAATGTTTTATTATGAAAACAAAGACCTCAGAGTAATTACGATTTTAAGAAGTTTTAAATTAATTTTACGCTCTTATTTGCGTATTTCCCTACTGTAGTGTTATTTACCAGACAGTAGAACCGATTGTTGTGTTAAACGCGAGTGAAGCGAGCGCGAAATTTGCGCGAAAATTATAAATGACCTTAAATTAGTAGCAGAACTTGAAGATATTTTAGGTCAATTTTCGACTTCGTTTTTTGATTTCAGTAATTGCGAAGAAGATCAAGTGGTACTGCTTATACAATATATTGTGAAAATTGCAATTTATCTAAAGAAGTGCCTCAACATAGAACCGAAAAATATCGGTTTAAGTAATCCCAAAGATTTCGTGGGGGTGCAGCCACGGCGATTAAGGGATGCCTGAGAATATTGGTTAAGAATACTGGTTTGGTGACATCTTTACTGTCAACAATATTTTAATTTGAAATATACATTTAGTAAGCAAACACCAATCACACCGTTGTTGGCGTTCATGTTTTTGGCTTATTTTGGCGCTCGCACCGCCCTAGGGCCACTACTGGGTTGGGTGCCCATGCACGTTTGATGACCCATTTTGAAAGGACTGACTTAGTGCGAGAAGAGAAATGCATGCATAACGTGCACCCAGAAGAACCGTTTGTGCATCGGACGAAGGCATAAAATCACTAATCAGTTTTATGTTTATTCTCGTGGGTGCTGAGCACCCACTGTTTAAGTCTCGTGGGTGCCCGAGCCCCCGAGCACCCACGTAGTCGGCGCCCCTGACCATAATAATGATGAATATCTTCCAAAAAATACTTTTCATAATTTTGATGCACATAGCTTATAAGCATTG
The DNA here is from genome assembly GCA_958295455.1 of Coleophora deauratella. Taxonomy (NCBI): domain Eukaryota; kingdom Metazoa; phylum Arthropoda; class Insecta; order Lepidoptera; family Coleophoridae; genus Coleophora; species Coleophora deauratella. The sequence continues at coordinate 6,437,010 of OY282412.1, forward strand.
TTTTTGTATTTCTTAAAAGTATTCTAACATTATACCGAGTTATAAATTGCATTTTTATCATAAAAATGTATTAAAATAAATTTATTTTTAGTTCAGAAGAAGAAATTACATACAACAGAGAAACGAGAACGCACCCAGGTCATTCATACTTGACCAAGTCGGAAATTTATCGTTTTTGTTAATTAAATTAATCAGAATTCAGAATCTATGTTGAGATGCCTTTTTATTTATTTTCAACAATATTAAATATATTTTGCTACCATAAATTGTACGCTGCTTTTAAAAATACATTACCAAAGTTTAGAAACGCCGCTCTCTGAAGGCTTGAGTCTGGCAAACAAAAGCATAACCTGGAATTTTATTAAAACTTTCATATCATATCATATCATTTATTCACATTTTATTTGTAATGTTATAAGTTCACAGCATATGTATAAAAAGGTGTTAAAAATAATTACAAATAGCCTTTTCAAGGCATTAGTGAAAATACAGGTCAAACAGGCAATACAACTCAATTAATAAAATAATGTCAAGATTATAATGGTTAATAATTAAAATAAAGAATAATGTCTTATCTGGTAATTAACAGTATAAAATATTATAAAATTGCAATAGTAAAAAAAAGAAAAATTAAGATAATGTCAATAACAAATAATATTATGGATATATAAATTAAAATTAGATAAATAAACATCATGTAATCTCTTATAATTTATTATTAAAATATTCTTTCATAGAATAAATACTTTTGTCTAGCAGCAAGGTCTTTAGCACGTTCTCGAATTTACTACCTCGGTGGGCCTTGATCGAGTTTGGCAAGTAGTTGAACACCTTTATGGCCATGTAATATGGACTGTTTTGGTACAAAGTAAGTTTCGTTGCCGGCAACACTAGAGCATTTCCACGACGAGTAGAGCGGAGCCGAGGCATGTCGCTGATACGTTGAAAATACTGACTTTGGTTTTGGATAAATCGACACTAGGGTTTGCAATCCGGATATCCGTTTTATCCGGATATCCACCAATTTTATTATCCGGATTATTTGTAGTAACATATCCGAATATCCGGATAATATAAAAGTTGATTAGAAGGCGATTACAGAGGCATATTTTAATCGAATTATATCAACTAATGCTCGTTCGGTCTTCATAGAAAAAAACTTTGAATTTTTAGTAAAATAGGTAGATATTAAAATTATGTAGAGACTTTGTTTAGTATGGATACACCACTAATCAATTTTGTGTATCGCACGCAAGTATAAAATTCACCATCCTGCCTCACAAGCTAAGGAGAAACGTATCAGTAATTTTCTTCTGGACAAAAAGGAGATAACATGGAACAACTCCCAATTTAGTTATTCTTTTTATTTATATCTTCTGAATTCTTGAAAGAAGCTAAAAAGTTCATAGCACAAATAATTATATAGGCGACCATAATAAGCCTATCTGACAGAAATGTGGCTGAAGACCCAAGAGCCAGATAGACTTGATGCTCTGTACCGAAGTCCGTATTTCCCGGGCGTCAACATGTACAAGATAAGAATAGCTCTTAAACAGCTTAAGAACATCAAGGCATCGGGTGATGATGGATTAAGACTGAACCTTTAGAAAGCAGGTGGAAAACCGGTACTACACGCTCGTAAGAAGTTGTTTAATTCCGTTATGCTTGAGGGACAAACGCTAACGGCATGATTGCATAGAAATGTGGTGGTGATCTTCTTCAATTAAGGGCAATAATACATAATATCCTGCTGAAGAACTATAGAACCATCTTATTTCTAGAGTCATGTCTACAGTCTGTTTTGTTTTCGTCGCCTGAGTGCTTATTTGTCCTATCCACCAAATTTATCGAAAATAAACTTTAAATGCAGTATTTTTAAGACTTAAATTTCAATCCGGTTGGTTAAGAAAGATTTAAAACTTTTTTCTCTTAAAATAACAAAAAAATCATTTCAATTTTATACGTTACACGACACTGTAATAAAAATTTAGTGCTTATTTGTACTATATCCAGTGTTTGTTTTATATCCTACATCGTAGGAGACGTTGAGTGCTTGAGTGTTTTATGTCCACTCAGTCGACCAATCACAGCCCGCGACGCCATGTCCGCCATTTTGTTTGATTTGTCATTTTGGCTGAAGACATCACAAGAGTCACCTCGTCACTCCCGAAAAAAAACTTTAAATTGTTTAGATTTTTGTGTTTTTGTGCTTAAATTGTTTTAGACAAATGCCAAATCATGTCTAGAACATATTATAAAAGTAAATTTAAGCAGACGCAGCCGCAAACTGAGCAGTAAGTACTTTTTAATTTACACTCGATTCCTTTTTGAATTTGAAACAGGGTGTTGTTTTTAATGACTTTGCCTCCAGGTCCTTCAAAAGAGACATTGCCAGGGCGAAGTCGGCGCACATAGGCATAATTGGCAAGAGACTAGAGCGTCTTCCTTCGGGAACTCGTGCGTTCTGGTCTCTGGCCAAAGCTGTCCAGGGGAATTTCTGCACGCCATAATTTCCACCACTGCACATGGGAAATGATTCATTGACCCACGACGCAAAGGAGAAAGCCGATCTTCTAGGCAAACTCTTTGCGTCCAAGTCGACATTGGATGACGGGGGAAACGAGCCGCCGACCATACCGCGGTGTAAGCTGTATGCCGGATATCCAGTTCCACCAACGCTCAGTGCGTAAATCACTTTTTTGCCTCGACATTCATAAGTCGAGTGAGCCCGATGGAATCCCTCCTATCGTGTTGAAGGTGTGTGCTCCAGAGTTGGCTCCAGTTTTAACGCGCCTTTTTCGGCTTTCCTACTCTTCTGGCGTAGTCCCGAAGTCATGGAAAACAGCTTTGGTGCACCCGATCCCTAAAAAAGGTGACCGCTCGAATCCGTCGCCGATAGCCATAACCCCCTTATTCTCAAAGATAATGGACTCCATTATCAGCTCCTTCGGTATCTAGAGGACCGTCAGCTGCTTAGTGACCGACAGTACGGTTTCCGTAAGGGCCGGTCCGCTGGTGACCTTCTTTTCTACCTGACACATCGTTGGGTACGGGCGATCGAGACTAAGGGGGAAGCATTGGCGGTTAGTTTGGACATAGCGAAGGCCTTCGATCGGGTCTGGCACAAAGCACTTCTTGCGAAGCTTCCTTCTTATGGGCTTCCCGAGGAATTATGCAAATGAGTCACTAGTTTTCTTGCAGACAGAAGCATAAAGGTCGTAGTCGACGGTGCATGCTCAGATGCTATGTCTGTGAATGCTAGTGTCCCTCAAGGCTGTGTGCTTTCGCCTACACTGTTCTGTCTGCATATCAATGATATGCTGCAAATCAGCAGCACTCATTGTTATGCGGATGAAAGCACAGGTGATGCCTTCTATACCGGCTGTGCTAACATTTCTCGGGAAAACGTCGTCGAGAGCCGAAACAAACTTGTGTCGGAAATTGAGGACTAAAGAGTAGAGTTAAGTTTCTTTAAAGAAAGAAAGTCTCAGAATGGGGTCGGCTTAACTTGGTCCAATTTAACCTCACTAAGACACAGGTTTGCACGTTCACTGCCAAGAAAATGCCATTTGTCGTATCACCTCGTTTTGAGGACACTCCCCTTAATGCCTCAGCTAGTATCGGAATCCTTGGTGTCGACATATCGAGTGAAGTCCAGTTCCGTGGTCATCTAGAGGGTAAGGCTGAATTAGCCTCGAAGAAGCTTGGTGTGCTCAATAGATCGAGACGGTATTTCACTGCGGCCCATCACCTGCAACATTATAAGGCGCAGGTTCGGCCTCACATGGAATACTGTTTTCATCTCTGGGCAGGGGCACCCCAGTACCAGCTTCTCCCTCTGGACCGCATTCAACGGAGAGCAACTCGAATCGTCGGCTGCCAGGATATTTCAAATCGGCTTGACTCCTTGGCGCTGCGTAGAGATGTAGCCTCGTCTGCATTCTCTATCGCATGTACAATGGGGAGTGCTCCGAGGAATTGTTCGGAATGATCCCTGCCGCCTCTTTTCGCCATCGTACTACGCGACAAAATTTTCATCCCCATCACTTAGATGGTTGGCAGTCCACAACTGTGCGTTTCACTAGAAACTTTCTGCCTCGCACAACCAAACTCTGGAATGAATTGTCGCCTGCGGTATTTCCGGACCGATACGACATTCAAGCCTTCAAGAAAAGAGCGTACTCCCATATCAAAGGCCGGCAACGCACTTGTAACTCCTCTGGTGTTGCGGGTGTCTATGGGCGGTGGTAATCGCTTACCATCAGGTGATCCGTCTGCTCATTTGCCAGCTATACCATAAAAAAAAAAACTATGGGACGCTAAGTAACACCGCCCAGTCATAAAAAATTGTATCTTCTAAAAGGTAGTGTGTATTCGACCGACGGCCAAAAAAATTCTTAAATGGTACCGTGTTGGGTATCAAATGAAAGGGCTTAACGAGCACATTTCAAAAATATACATACATTACTAGCTATTGCTCGCTGCTTTGCTTGCATTCGCTTGATAATGTGAGCCAAACTCCAAAATAATTTAAAAAACAAGTTCAGAAACTAAAACCCGACTACGGAAAATCTCTTTGTGAAAAGTATGAAACAAAAAAAGATTATGTATAGTGATGTTCACAGGATAGCCGTGGTCGTATGCCACGCAGTTTTTGAACTTATTTTTAGGGTTCCATACCTCAAAAGGAAAAAAGGATCATAGGATCACTTCGTTGTCCGTCCGTCTGTCTGTCTGTCTGTCTTTCACAACCCTTTTACTCAGGAACGCATAGACGTATCAACATGAAATTTATATCAAATACTCAGGCCTGCAATCCCTTGAAGCGGTGAACTTTTATGCCAACGCAATCAAGAGATACGGCCGTTTATGCCGCATATTCGGAAACTCGCATGGGAATCAAAACCTATAGGGCACTTCCCGTATGTATGCCTAGAATCATGAAATTTGGCAACAAGCAATGCTTATAACATAAGAATATTCCTCCAGCAAAATGATATGACGTTTTTAAGAGTGTAATAAATGATTTTGAATTTTAAATTTAAGTAAAGGGAAAAGTCTGGACTTTAAGTGTAAGTGTATGCGTATTCACAAGCTTTCATTTCCGTTTTTGTCAATAATTGAAATTACAGCTACGATATCTTTTGACGAATATGTATTCAGAAAATATTATTTAATTTTACCAAGATTGAGGGAATCAGGGACCGGATTTCGAATACACGCTATCTTTTAAAAGATATTATTTTTTAAGCCCCTTAATCTCAAAATTTTAAAGAAAGATTTCAAAAGGTGATGCTAGTCAGTGTAATATATTAAAGCCAAACACTCACAAAGCAAAAGCTTTGGACTCAAAAGTAACTCTAGTTTCAGTTTTGTCACTTTTGGGTTGCTTCGTGTGTTCTGGGCTTTACTGTATTCGTATTATTTATTAAAAAAAACTAAAACGATTAGTAAACTTCTAGAGTTAAAGAGTATTTTGTCTTCTTTCAAACTCATTGAACTCAAAGAAATTGATAAAACACTTTTTAACTAGAATAGGTGTATATAGCGTTTGAGTATTTTTATGAATAACTCGGGGAATTATAACACCATCCTGTACATACATCTGGGAAATAGAACAAATAAGCACGCAAAAATGAAACAGTCACGTTGTCCTTTCTCCAATGAGGTAATGTTCTAAGTCCACATTCTTAATTATTTTTATGCATGTTTGTTCTATCTCCACATAAAAACTGTAAAATAAAGTATAAAAAATTAACATCCATAGACTAAAATTATAGCAATCAATTCATAGGTAACTCATGTATTAAGAAAGACCTCAAAAACTAGAAACTAAAGCTTTCTTTTTAAATAGAGCAAAAAATCTTCTACTGTAAAATTTAAGCAATGGTAGATAGGACAAATAAGCACTGAGGCGACGTTTTGTTGGTGATCCCAGGAAACATGAATAAACGTTTAGTTATAAAGTTTTCTAACATATCTTTTAAGCCTTCGGTTTGGTGAGGGCAAAGTTGAAGGCACCAGAACACGCCGCAGGTCTCTTATGCGCTGGACATATCAGTTCAACTCTGCGCTGGGAGTTCCCCTAAATGAATTCCCTAGAAGAGCTGTGGTGCGAGAGGAATGGTGACATGTTGTTTGACGGCCCACTAAAGCTACGATATGATGACCTCGACCACTCTGTCAAGAGTGAACCGACCAAGAAAATAAGATCAATTTTTTACAAACTGTTTTTGAGAGTCATTAGAAATCGTTTTGCACGTAGGTATGATGACTTTTAACTACCCAAACAAGCTAGTTCCGAAAAGGTTTCAATACAATAGACCACATATATTATGATTTGTGGCACATATTTTAACACAATAGAAGACTGAAGAGTATAATCAGCCACTATGATTGGCAATAATGGACTATGAGAAAGACTTTGATTTGATTTGAGAGAGATTATCAATATATCGACGTGTTGAAGTGCTTGCACGAAAACGCCACCATGGCAGTCTGTCTCCAGGATTAGAATTCAAAACCTAGGCTGCTGCGAGGGGTGACACTTACATAGGTAGTATTTCTCCGAAACTGTTCACTACTGCCCTGGAAGATGTTTTCTACTTCTGGACTGGAGAGGACTCAGCCTTAACATCAACGACGACTACATTAACCACCTTTTATTTACTGCTGATATTGTAGTCATACCTTGCGTTGGAAAGAAAACTTTAGGATAACGCCAATTCCTACAAAAGCCTTATATTTTTATTGAAAAAACAAGTATATCAAATCTATCGATTTAAATACTAGTCACATGAGAAAAACTATTGTATTTTTAGTGGTTTCTAGAAGCTGAGTTAGCTCTTGAAGAATTCTTCTAGAACAGTTATGTATGCGTTCGCTCTAAGTCACGAATTGCGATATAAATAAACGAGTGTCCATATAATTAAAAATTTATTTAAATAAATCCTTACTTTATTTAGTTTTAAGGGTGTTGGAAATAGAATAATCTGGGTGGCAATGTGTTTGTTACATTTTATTCCCATACACCCTATTTAACGAAGAAAACTATTAACTCTTAAAGTATTTCAAAATTATCCGAATTATCCGGATATCCGGATATTTTGAAATTAAATATCCGTTTTATCCGGATAGTAAATTTGAACGGATAATGCAAACCCTAATCGACACCTTACATGGCACCATAAAGAAGTTGTCAGAGGCTGTCACTGTTGAATGTTAGTATGACTTAATTATTGATACTTATTGGCTGAATATTCATATTTATTATTTATTGTATTGTTGACCGTAAGAAATGATATAATGATATTATTTGTAATGTCCATTCGTAAATGATAGATAATAATAATATCTGGGACAAATTACACACGGTCATCTGGCCCCAAACTAGGATAACCAGAGACTGATATACATACACATATAAATTCAAATACATACATATATAGATATTATACACCCAGACTCAGAGCAAACAATTCTGCTCATCATTTCTGTGATGAGTCATCACAGAAATGATTGCCAGAATATCTTATGGTAATTTCAGACTTTTCAGTGCAGAAATAAACCGCAGATTATTAAAATCAGTTTATGAAGTAGACTGTTTCTATGTTTATAGGTAACCAAGATGTACAAGGAGTCAGTAACGTTGTAAAAAGCTAATTGTAAATTGTAATTTCAGCTACTATAAACATATTACAATAAAGATTTATCACACAAGTATTAAATATATTTTTCCCTACTATAGGTTGGTGATACCACATGAAGATTTTTTGAATTTGCCACGCTTTCTCAGGTTACGCTTTCGTTTGCCGGGCTCTACCTCACTCATCTCTCGATCTCTCTCGATCTCATCGATTTGTATGAAAAGTCCAAAAAAAATTTGCGATTTTAACAAAGTTGTAGAACAAAAGTTGTTCAGTTTGATGGGTAAAAGCCAACCTTGAAGTATTGTCACACACTTCTGTTACACCCTGTATATTTGATGTTGAAATTTATTGACTACTACTTTACATTGAGTTGTACACACAAATATTGGATAAATACTAATTAATATGCATTATGTTTTAAAATTACAAACTTTGGTACAAACTTAAAGGTTTAGTATTTTATTAAAAAACTAATTTCATGCAATTGGTATTTTATTTGATTTAAAAACAAGTAAAAATAATTTCAAAGAAAAAACTTCTATCACATAAAAAAGCAAAAGAAACATAGTAAAACAAACATAAATACTTTCGTATTCTTATAGTATTTTAAATGAAAGTTTATGGTTTTTTCTGTTGGAATAAAAACCCAATGTCCTAAAATTAGGACATATTAAATTGGCTCGTTTTCCACTTTATCAGTTACTATTAGTTCTTATATCATTGTATAGAAATATCACATTTAAGTTGAAGAGTTTGTAACTTTTTTGCATAATTAAAGTCTGGGCCGCAACCATTAGGACCTATTTTATGTCAGAAGTCATTCAGACCCGAGGTCCTATTTGTAGGCCATAATCCTCTGTTAACTAACAGCCCAAAGCCCTTCCGGCTTATGTACGGTAATTAGTATAAATAAAATAATATTTAATGTATCTTTATATTTTGGTCATTTAATAAATAAAATAGATAGTCCTATTGGTAGGACCTTGGGTGTTTATGAGTAGAAAACCAAAAAAGTATCGAGCCTTACAATGTTAAACGATTTATTTCGTAAGCGTCGACGATCTCGAAAACGTCTTAACCATTTCAACGAAAATCTAGAGTTAGGGGTTTTTTAAATCAACTTGCAAAAGAAATCCAACTTTGAGTGATTTATCTTCAAAACATCCGTTACATCCAATTTAAGGACACTGGAGAGGATTTTAATATGTACCGTTTAGAATGAAGAAGACAAACGTTTTTTTTCTACAAATGCCAAACAAATCTACTAAAAATTACAAGAACAACTGTGTTTTTACTTTTTTTCTATCTTTAAAAATGGCTGAGATAATTAAAATCAAAGTGCGTATTTTCATTCGAAATTATTTAAAAACGCGGACAGCTCTCGATCGCGTGGTGACGTTACGGCTCCTCTCACCGGCCGGCGACGGGCAGGCGGGGTGTGCCCATTCGTCCCTGGCTGGTCGCTCGCGCTTGCGAGCGCATCTACATAATTATGGTTCATTACAATCAAAAAAAAGCAAAACGTAAACAAACTTACTATGGAACTGACACATGTCAATGTCATCTGCATACTACGTTTGTTTACCTTTTGCTTTTTTTTGATTGGAATGAAGTATACCTACTAAAATGAATAATAAATACTGTGTCGTGCCTCAATGTTTTAATTCCACTGTAAAAACACCGGAAAAGCTGTTTTTTTACGTGCCGAAGGATCCAAAATCCAGAAAGAAGTGGATGACAGTTATTAGAAGACGAGATTCAATAGGACCTAAAACTGTTGCGTTCTGTTTTGAAAATCATTTATTATCATTTCGATATAAATATCTACAATATTATTGAATGAACAGATCTGGTTTCATGCTTTATATTTAGGATACCTAGTGCTAGAAACTGTATATTCGTAGGTAGGTAACTAACAAAGCGTTACAAAATCATGAATTACTTTCAACAAAACCTGAAGATATTATTATTGTAGCATTTTTTTTATTATATAGCACATAGATATGTTTCTCTACTCCATGAAATTAATACCACATTCAAGTTAGTAGGCGTAGGTATCATGTAAGTACGTACATATATTTTTAGGAACTTCGTAGTAGGCAGATAAAAGAATGACGTTTGAAGTGTCCACTGCTACCTATTTCGAATAAAATATTTTCATTTCATTAAGTAACCTATAAATGTTATAAAACAAATTATCATAAGGTTAAACGTTAGTTAGTGATACCTTTTCATTTTTAGGGTTCCGTAGCCAAATTGCAAAAAACTGAACCCTTATTGATTCGTCATGTCTGTCTGTCTGTCTGTCTGTCTGTCCGTCCGTATGTCACAGCCACTTTTTTCCGGAACTATAAGAACTATACTGTTGAAACTTGGTAAGTAGATGTATTCTGTGAACCGTATTAAGATTTTCACACAAAAATAGAAAAAAAAATTGGTACATACTTAGAACTAAAACTCAAAAATTTTTTTTTCATCAAACCCATACGTGTGGGTTATCTATGGATAGGTCTTCAAAAATGATATTGAGGTTTCTAATATCATTTTTTTCTAAACTGAATAATTTGCGCGAGAGACACTTCCAAAGTGGTAAAATGTGTGTCCCCCCCCCTGTAATTTCTAAAATAAGAGAATGATAAAACTAAAAAAAATAGATGATGTACATTACCATGCAAACTTCCACCGAAAATTGGTTTGAACGAGATCTAGTAAGTAGTTTTTTTTAATACTTCATAAATCGTAAACCGCAATTTACCTACAACGAACTACAAGAACTTTTATATTATGTTACTTGCTGCTTCCGTAGCAGCAAGTAACATAATATAAAAGCCCTTCATGGGCGAGTCTGACTCGCACTTGGCCGCTTTATTCGCCACGAATTTCAGTCTTTATTTTTAATAAAATATTGTGCCACCATCAAGCTATCCACTCTTGGCAGATTGTCATATATAGTAAAGATGGGCGTTTAAACGATAAGCACTTAACAAAGTTCTATTTTTTAAAATTTATTGTGTACACATAATAGACATAATACACACAGCACTTAACAAAGTTCTATTTAGATAATAAACACGTATTATTTAGGCAACAACATTACAACAATACGCGCGCGCATGGCGTGATTTGTATGAGTTTCACTATGACGGGCAGCGCGCGAGAGGTGCCACGGGAGCCGTTCACGCAGCGAGCGCGCGTAATCTCGGAAATTTAAAAAGTGGTCTAAACATCTCGCAGTCCTAACTTCGGTAATACTGCATGGATTTACATGAAATAAAAACTAATATATTGTACATGGTCTATGCTTTGATGTAAGGTATATTTTAGTGTTACATTTGAACCCTTTTGTGTTCTCCATTCTTTTATTAATAGCGCCATCTTTTGGTGCTTTGTTATTTGTTATCTATCACCTTCAAACACAGTTAAAACAGACGGCTATACCCTTTGACCGCCACAGACTGCTAAGGCCGACATCCGGTTTTCGTGCCACAGGCGCCAGAATTTGAGATTTTCAATATTTTTTGTCAGCTGGAGCAGACGTTAGCGGTGGAGGACGATTTGTCAAAGAGTAGCGTGGCGGTCAATAGGTTAACACATAGAATACTTTTATCTCGGAGAAGTTACGAGTTCCCTTAGAAATGCTTAAAAACTCAAAACTTCCCATCGTTACTAGATGGCGCCACCTTAGCATTTTCTTTTTCTATGGACCCAATTCTGAAGTCCACGCAGACGAAGTCGCGGGCGGAAGCTAGAAGTATATAGTTCGCTTCACGTAAAAAGAGCGCCGGTGACGTAACTGCGCAGTAAACGATTTACCGATCAAATTGGTGGTATGAGGTGAGGCGCGACGAAGGGAATAGTTTGTTCCGTGTCGCTATTGGTTCGTCAGTTGTCATTTGCTTCCCGCGCTGTGACACGTCACAACAACGTCACTGTCGGCATACTACGATACAGTCGCGCGGAAAACTTTTTTGTACGATGGTATTACATTCGAAAAGAAAGGAAAATAATTTATGATGTTTATTGCTTCCTGAAGAGAGAAGCTGATAGCGATGCAGTAAATAATACAGGGTGACTGGTTGAACGACGGACGTATTTAAGGAGATGATAGGATAATTTACATACTTTTCAACCATATAAAACAAAAAAAATCATACACTCAAAAAACACGAGTTACATATTTTTTTATAAAACGCAACTATTCTTGTGTTTTCTAACTCTATGCCTAGGTCCTTACCACTTTCCCACAGCGTGCACCGTGCTCCTTGTGGTCGCTAAGGCCAATCTCTTAGACAGGCTGATAACACACTGATAATGAAAGGATGGAGTTCGTCTTCATGTAGGATACGTTACCCCAACCACTGGGATACCTAGAAATGCCTTCTTGCAATACGCGTACTTTCACATGGGTAATAATCGAAGTAAATTGCTTTGTGCGGGTTCACTGGATAACCAAGGATTCCTTCTTCGTCCTTGATCAGGGTTAGGAACTGAAGGAAGGCCAAACGCTCAAGTCTCCTAAGAAGTCCTAATGACGGCAACTTATGTAATTCGTGATACATTGCAATATGACGTTAATTCACGTCTAACAACACTAGCTTACATCACATAGCACCACACCATATCCCAGTATCCTCATTAGAGTACTGATAAGCCATTATCACTCACTATCAAGGCACCGAAATCTACGCGACAGCTACGTAAGTAAAACCAGAATATTCGCGACGAACGAGACTCGCGTGGACGCACGCCACCCCTACGATGGCCCGCGGGCGACTGACTAGGGCCGGCGCGGCGTGGCGGAGGGCAGAGACGCGGGAGCAGTCACTCACGCGCATGCGCAGTATTGCGCAGTGTCGTGTCCGAGCCGCTACTCGGGGTCGTTGCCCGAGGCCGCGTACACGTGACTTAGTATTTAGTAAAATGTAGAAGTGAACTTAAAAATTATTTTTTTAATGATGAAAATTAAGGTCATGTTTTTTTTACATATTTGAAATGTGTATCAGCTTCTTATTCACCTCCTTAAATGCGTCCGTTGATTTACCAGTCACCCTGTATAAAACAATGTGCCAAAAGAACTGCAGAAGCAACTAAAACTCCCAATATTTTAATTCTAACCTATTCTAAATTAGCTACAAAAATACTTGCTAATGTATTATTTTATTCTACAATAGTACATATTACCACAGATCCACAGATAACTCAATGTTACACAACATCATAAAATAATAGCCTGGTATATATAGAACTTTGGTGCGCGACTGTACACATGCGCAGAAACATCCCCACCACTCTGTCGCCCAGCGCTCTTTTTACGTGACGCGACCTGTAATAATTAATAGGTAATATTTTTTAGTCGAGTAACTTTTATAACTTATATTTGTTTTCGAACGTACCCTCAATGAAACAAGCATGCGCAGTTTTTTGAAAGTTGAACGCATCTATAACGCAACGTTTTGTCCTGCCTGTAGGTAAAAAATATTCTAGGCAATAATATTAGATATGAAAAAAATTAACATACTTGCACTTATTGCATAACAAACAACCCTCCTTCTTCGTGGATGGGTAATGATGTTTTTAGTGGATTAGTTAGTTTCAGATTTATTTTATTGGCAACATTTCTATAGTTTATTATGACTGGCAAGGAATCATTTAAACGCCATTCATTTTTACAAGATGGCTGCCTTGTTGTTGGCGACTGTTGGGCGCTTGTTTGTGGAATAAATGTTTGTTTTTTTGTTTTATTATGAGTTCGGTTAGTTATTAAAGTGAAATATAGTTAACTTAGACCCGTGGTAATATATTTTGGTAAGTTGCACTGCGTTTTTCCAGCTAAATAAGCTTGGAACTGCGCCTGAATTTTGTAAAGTCAACGAACAGACTAAAACAGCGTGATGATTGTATTATTCTCTGCAAAACCCATGTAATGTGCTTGTTTTTTAATTTTACATTGGATTTCATCCTTGATATACGTTTTCCATGTAAAAGTTAGATATACTAAGGTATTTTAACTTGTTGCGTAGCAAAAATTTCCACATTTTGACCTTCCAACGGTTAGCACAAAGCAACCAACAAAAGGTGAGGTTGCGCGAATATTCTTCATGTTTGTGCCACTTTTTGCTGACGAGAAAATGTATCAAATTTACATTTAACAGCTTAATCGTTATTGGAAAGACATTGCGTTTGAAAAATTTGGAATTATCCATGACATGGTGTTTTGTGGGTGAATGAACCCTATCCACAAATAGTAGCCTGCTCCGAAAATGCTTCCCTTGCTTCCTCCCACCTATGATTTTTATAAAGTCAAGGTAGGTATTTATTGTCTGTAAACTTTTGCCTGTAATGTGATTTACCACTCACCAATGTTGTAATTTGTATCCTTTGATTTAGTTATCTTAGTGCAACAATACAATGCTATACATGAAAATGAAAATATTTTATTCGAAGTAGGTAGCAGTGTACACTTTTCGAACGTCATTCTTTTATCTACCTAATACGAGGTTCCTACCACTCGGAACTCGTATACCCACCGTTTCGGGAAGTGTTTGCGGAGTGAGAAGAAACGGCGGGCCCTAAAGAAACTCCCTCCAACACATTTTTTTTTAAGTCTTATATTCTATTACATCTTAATGCTAGATCAATAAATGAATTATACAATGTCATGTCTGTAAATAAAATATACAAAAATAAGAATAAAGAAAGGATTCAAAAGAGATAAAAGTAAAAATTGTTTGTAGCTAATGACTAACAAATTCCAAAAAACCAATGACAAGAGCAGGCCAGTTCACACGGACAGCACCCGATCACGAGTATAACGCGAGAGTCAGCCATCGCTCCCCTCAACCATATTTGAGGGAAGGGAACGACCCGGCTCCCGATACGCCACCATCCGCACGAACATTTAAGCGAGCATGCACCACTCCGATCAATGGACAAAGAAAAAGGAGAAGAAAATGTCTTACCGAATCCCTTCAGTTCTTTCACAATAGAGTTTGTATCTTTATTGTCTCACAATATGTCATGAAAGTGTTGCTGTGTTGGTTGGAGAAACACTTACCGTCCAAGCATTTCTATCATCTAAGTACTCACATGTCTTATAGTAAGCTTTATTATATAGTATCTTTTTTACATAACTTTTGAATTTATTCTCTGTTAGGTTTACAATATCTTCTGGTATTTTATTATACATTCGTATGCATTGTCCCACAAACGACTTACTAACCTTACTGAGCCTAGTAGATACAAGCTGAAGCTTACTGTTATTCCTGAGATTACGAGTATGTCTGTCAGAATTCAGTGTAAAGTGATTTAAGTTTTTTCGCACATACATTATATTTTCATAAATATATTGACAGGGAAGCGTTAGAATATTGATTTCTTTAAATTTTTCTCTAAGTGAATCTCGAGATCGCATTCCGTAAATCGCGCGAACAGCCCTTTTTTGTAGTACAAAAATAGTATTTATATCAGCTGCATGCCCCCATAAAAGTATACCGTAAGACATAATACTGTGGAAATAGCTGAAATATACTAGTCTCGCCGTTTCTATATCTGTCAGGAGCCTAATTTTTTTAACAGCATAGGCAGCTGAACTAAGCCTGCCTGCTAAAGTTTCTATGTGAGGACCCCATTGAAGTTTTGAATCTACGGTTATACCTAAGAAAACTGTTTTTGGTACGAATTCTAAAACACTGCTAGCTAATGACACGTTTTGAGTTATATTTTTAACATTCGGTAAGGTGAAATTTATGCATTTAGTTTTTTTTGCATTAAGGACTAGGTTGTTCACGGTGAACCAATTGTGTACTTTACAAAGAGTGTCGTTTACTTCGTCAATCATATCAGTTTGTCTGTCAATTTTAAAAACTAGAGATGTATCATCCGCAAACAACACAATTTTAGACAGCGATTCAACCATAAAAGGTAGGTCGTTGATATAAACCAAAAACAGGAATGGTCCCAAAATAGACCCTTGAGGCACACCCATTTTAACGCGTGAGCCTGACGAATTTGTACCATTTATATGCACCTTTTGAGTTCTATTAACTAAGTATGACTCTAACAAATTCAAAGCCTTATTATTGACCCCGTAATGTTCTAGCTTTAAAAGTAAGGTTTTATGTTCGACGCAATCAAATGCTTTGGACAAATCGCAGAAGACTCCTATAGCATTTTGCGATTTTTCGAACGCATCATATATGTTTCTTATCAGTTCGACTCCTGCGTCGGTTGTCGAACGCCCTTTAGTGAAGCCAAACTGTAGATTATGAAGCACTTTATTAATATTGAAGTGGCTTAACATTTGAGTAAGAATTATTTTTTCAAAGATCTTACTAAGTACTGGCAGTACCGAGACAGGTCTGTAATGTCTGTCTGACCGAGACATTTTTTAAGCATTTGATTCCAGCAAAAGTTCAACATCCATCTCATATCTTCCATTAAAAATATGACAAAACTAGTGTCCCATCTGCTGGGCCATGAGTCTCTTTCAATATCTCAAGAAGGTTAAGCCTTGTTTGATTTAGTTATCTATCTTGCTTGGTACAACAGTACAATGATTATATCTTAATTTTTTGTATGCATTTCAAATGCACCATTGAGTCTAGCAATAGTTTTCTTTCAATATCTTATATCATTCCATTCATTAATAATCTTGATAAAATAAGTATTCCCATTTCTGAAGCACAGGTCTATGTTGAACAGGTCTACAGAAACGAAACGTTGAGTGTAGAAGTTCCGAGTGGTAGGAACTTTGTACTAGGTAGAAAAAAAGACGATTTAAAAGTATGCCTATAGCATCTACTTAAATAAAAAATATTTCGAATTTTGAATTCTATTCCCACAACATGAGAACTTTCTCATGCCATATATGTATCTCATACATGAGTCTGGATTGGTTGTTACGACACTGTCAATTATTAGGTGCTAGCTTTACTCAAAATTGGTGCACCTGTCACCTGGTTGCGGAGCCATAGCCCACCCTTACATTGGTGTCTAGCTTTCCCCATCACTCCTCCCATCTGTTTTAAAGACAGTCCTTCCAGATCCCTCTGAAACTGTGTTTGCTGTGTTCTGCCGCGCTTACGATAAGAGCAGTAAGTTCGAAATCTTAGTTTTGAGTAAATGATGCGCAAATTTTTCGATGCAATTTTAACTGTGCTGCCTCAGTTTTTCAAGTTATATTAAGTTTAATTATTGAAATTTGCAGAGTAAATTGAGCTCTATCATTAAGTATAAATCAATTATTTTTAAATCTTAATTAAAAAATACATAAATGCCAAAAACACTTTATACCTAGTATGAGTTAAAATATTAAACACAGTAAGTATCTTAATTACTGCTGTTATGGTAAGTAATCCATACATACAATATCGATATCCATACATACAAAAATATCGGAGCTCCACTTATTAACGGGAAGTAAGTATACTTCCTGCTGTAATGCTAAGTAAAATACTTCAAAATAGTGACTTACTGCTATTATGCTTATTGATATTTATAGGTTGCAGTAGAGCTAGAAAAACGCAGGTTAGACCACTTTGTAGAGAATTTTATGCTGACTTCAAATATATATTTAACTATTTTTTCGAAAAATCCGACTTACTGCTCTTATTGTTAGCGCGGCAGTGTTGTTCTATGGCCTTTAGATTTATGCCAACTTATAGTAACATTGTTTTATCATAAAATAATGACAACATGTTTTTCTGACCCCTCACAAACCATAAAATTTTCCAGTATAAAAAGTATCCTATGACACTTTCTACCCTGTATAAAAATAATGTTGATCTGTTACTCCAAGAAGGACAAGAAAAACACATTTGCTTTACTTGCTCAGTCTATATGTATTATCCTGCAGAAATCATGCACTTGTCTGAGATTAAAAAACTAGCCTATATCCTGTCCAGTAATCCTGATGTTCTTGAACTATCATCAGCAGTTGAGGTGTGATAGTGAAATAAACAAACAAACATCCATTAAATTACACATTAGTGAAATTTTACATACTATTATTATTATTATTTAGTAATAGGCGAGCAGCTAATAGCTGATATGCCTATATCTGTGTTGGTGTTACATGATAGTCCATTCAAGTTCACTTTGAGGATACACTAAATTGGATTGTCTTTGCACGATTTGTCCAGTCTGTTTTTAAAACTAATTACGGAGGGGGCATCAACCACGTCTTGAGATAGCTTGTTCCATATTTTTACGATTCTGTTGTTTAGTGTGTGATGTCCCACATTAGTGTATGAGCGTGTATGGGCGAATCTCATACTGTTTGGGTGTCTAGCTCGATGGATGCTGCTGGTGTTCAAAATATGTGACAGTTCTTTGCAGTCATACAGTTACATACATTAGTATACATGTACGTACTGAAAATACTTTTTACAAATACTCCCATCAATTATTTATATTTTTATACAATTAATACATATGTTTTTGGTTATTTTGATAATATCGTTTTCTGATCCTTTGGTCCTTCCTTTTTTTGGGTTTGTCGACCATATGACATAGTTAAGATAGCAGGGAAAACTTTGAGGAGCGCAGAACCAAAACGAAAAGAAAAAGTTGGAGGAGGCATATGCCAAAGGGCAAATAGATAAGAACACACAATAGATAGCACTATTATTTGATAATTTTAACACTTTTGTCTGAATAAAGGCTTAAAGTTAAAATACATATCTTTTTAAGTAAGACTATTTAAATCTTTTGCTGCACAGGGATATTCTAAGTTGGCACTATAAGATATTTTACAAAACTATTCAATTATTCTTCATCTTTAATGTGAAGATGTTGCAAGAAAAAGGTGCAATACAAAGTTTGCTTATTCCAATTGTGATTGGGAACTTTTCGTCCATAACCAAACCAATGTTTTCTTTCAGATGCCCATTGGGTGGCAGCGTTCCAACAGTCAGCCTTAAGGAGAGCCAGAAACCTTGCAAAAACAAATGACTACCCACCACTAGTAGCCCTAAGTTACATTGTTAGACATTTAAGATTGTATAGTTGTAAGTGGGGCAGATTTAAAGACCGACAAGATGTGGCCGGCGTCACAGTACTCTCATACAAACGTGCCTCACCACCATGGACAGGCAAAAGCAAATGAGCATCAGAACCAGCAGAATTTGAAGACGCTGGGAATGACATCGGCTATATCTATGGCAGGTTTGTAATATGCAGCCAACAATGCATTATGTATTGTTGTCCATTTATGTTTAAAAGATAATTTGATTTGTTGTTTTTTTTTTCAAAATTCAAATGTTATGCCTACTTTCTAATCAAACCAGGTCCCAAACCAATTGACATAGAAAAGACAAATGAGCTTAAAGAATCCCTCGTACCGTTTGGAGTGTTTGAATCTGAAGCAGAGATGCATCATCGGATGGAAGTGCTCGGTGCACTTCATCGGCTCGTGAGGCAGTGGATCCGTGATGAGTCTATGAGGAAGAATATGCCGCCAAGTGTGGCTGAGACTGTTGGAGGGAATATCTATACATTTGGATCTTACAGGCTTGGGGTAAGATTTAAGTCTTCTAGTTTTGGGGACCCCTAGTGAATCCTACTAGTGGAGGACCGAAAATAAAATAAAATTTATTTGTCATAGCAAGTTTTGTCTGAAACTGTCCAAATAATAATGGGCTCTCGGTTTTACAATTTAAGTAAACCTGACATCATAAAGTATTTATGTTATTGTTAATATTTAACTAATTTGTTCCCAGTTTACCCTCACATAAGTACATATACAACAATTTTTTTATCTTTTTATTAGGTACACCACAGGGGGGCCGATATCGACGCACTGTGCGTGGCACCGCGTCACATCGACCGGACCGATTATTTCCAGTCCTTCTATGAGCTACTGAAACAACAGCCGCAGGTATCATTATTTTTTAAATACATATACATACCTACAAATGTCGGGGACACTTCCAAAGACGGGAATAACGAGTCCATCTCGAAAAACCCAGTAATAATAATACTAATCATCATTGTATTCTAAACATACATATATCACAGTACAACCAGAAAAACAATAAATATTGAAATTATCAGGATGATGGAAGCTTCTGTGTAAAAACTATGATTAATAGAGTTTTTTTTTTTTGGTAAACCAGACGCCGGACTTTTACCGTGTTTACTGTTGACACAGACATTTAAATGTCGTTACCGAAACAAAAACACCACCTCTAATTAAACAAGTCATTAAAACATTGTTTTTACAAATTGTTTCTTGTATATTTGGAAGTTTGACTTTATTTTTCTTTGTCAGGTTAAAGACCTGAGGGCGGTGGAAGACGCTTTCGTGCCCGTGATAAAAATGAACTTTGATGGCATCGAGATAGATTTGCTTTTCGCTAGGCTGGCACTTAAGGAGATTCCTGGTGAGTAACTCATACACTCGACCTTTAATATTAAGGTTATTGTGTTTAGGCTTTTCATTATTCTTATTTGTTTTTTATTTTATTTAAGTATTGGCACTTGTCGCCCGTTCAAACTGAAAAAGTAGGTTTTATGCTGTTTCTAATTAAACTTTTCGCTTACAAGCAAGAAACGTAACTAGTAATGGTTTTTTTCAAATAACATACTTTAAGTTTATAAGATAGCTTTCAGAAAGGTTTCTTTAATGTAGATTATTTAATGTAAGAGTCCATCTTAACCTAAGTTTACATTGTAGGCGAATAGAGTGTTCTGATATTGATTGCATGTATGTTATGTACCACTGTTTTTGTCAGATGTTTAAATAGCTTAATAGATTTTACGCTAGGTATCATTATTTAAAATTAATTCCTGTTTGTCTCGCAGAATCTTTCGACCTTCGTGACGATATGCTGCTCAAGAACCTCGACCAGAAATGTGTGCGGTCTCTGAACGGGTGTCGCGTGACCGATGAGATACTGCGTTTGGTGCCCAACATCAACAACTTTAGACTCACACTGCGCGCCATCAAGCTTTGGGCCAAACGTATGTAGAATTTTAATAATAATTGTCATTGGTAAAAAAGCTGAAAACATCAATTCATAGTATTTACAATGTTGCTTACATGATAACCTTGAAAAATACAAAAATTGTTCATGCTTGTGACACAAAGGTTTTTTTTAAATGAAAATTGTATAATGAGTAACATGGCTTTTTTCAAAATTGATCAATCGAGATATCGAGAACCGTAATGCCGTGCAGTGTGACTATTTTGGTGGAGACCAATTATTGTTTTTATTATGGCACATGTTAATGTAGAGTACCTACTTGACTTCACCTAATTTCCCCAGGTCACGGCATCTACTCCAACACGCTGGGCTATCTCGGCGGCGTGTCATGGGCTATGCTAGTAGCCCGCACGTGCCAGTTATACCCCAACGCGTTACCAGCCACCCTCGTACACAAATTCTTCCTGGTCTTCAGTCAGTGGAAGTGGCCGCAGCCGGTTCTGCTAAAGCAGCCCCAGGCGGTCAACCTGGGGTTTCCTGTCTGGGATCCAAGGGTGAGTGTTTTTTTTATCCACTGGTCCCAAGATGGTAATGTTGGATTAATATCCCATATCTTTCTCATAAACATAGTGCATTCTTCGTCCCTTTAGTTGGTTGAGAACGTCCAATCAAACTTATCCGTAGTTTCGGCCTATACGGCATGATTATTATGTATGTGTCGTCCCCACTGCTAGGGCATGGGTTTCTTCCCTTATATCGGGTAAGTTTGGCCATACATACTTCACATTATAGCCATATGTATTTTTCGGCAATAAATTATGTGAATTTTGAATTTTATGTAGAACGTCGCGGAATTTACTGGCGCTCGAGGTTTTTAATTTATTTTTACTAAACTACAGAAGATACATAGACTTCCTTTGGTGGCCACTTTTAGCACTTGTACCATTTATAACTACACGAAGATATTCTCAGTGCTTGCAATATTTGCTAAAATACCACCCTATGCTGTAGCTCGCAAACAAAAGGAAGTCTATGTATCTTCGGTAGTTTAGTAAAAATAAATTAAAAACCTGGAGCGCTAGTGAGCTCCTCGTCTCGATTCCTTAAGTGATTCCCAATAGTGGTGGGTAAATAGCTAGGTTTAAAATTTTAATTTGTTTACCAGGTGAACATGTCGGACCGATTCCATTTGATGCCGATTATCACGCCCGCTTACCCGCAGCAAAATTCTACGTTCAACGTGTCTGCTTCTACTAGGACAGTCATTATGGAGGAGTTTAGATTGGGTGAGTTTGTGGAGATATGTATTATAATGAGATGGACTACTAGAATCTAGGACCTTAATATGCAAAGTCCGACTGGGTGTGTACCGCTTAGGCAAAGAAGTTTTATATCGTCGCTCCGCTCCTCTATAGAACGCTAATACGTCAGTTTCAATATGAAACCGCGTGGACCAAGTTGAGGGGAAAATCTGAGGTGCGGGGGGGGGGGGAAGCTTCATAACTGTTCGAATTTTTGAATCTAAGAATGTCATATGTTTGAATTACGACCAATCACCGCAAGATGTCAACTGTCTAAGGATTTAAATCGTCGAATAGCAATAGAGTATTTGAAAATGACAAAACTCAAAATACGACTGAAATATCTAGTGATGGAGGTAATAGAAAGGATCACAAATATCGAAAATTCTTACGATAATTTTTAAAATGAGGATAACAAAATAAATTAAGCATATTGTTCCTTGTTAAATCTAATACATAAACAATCTATCTATCTATCTATCAGCCGAAAGACGTCCACTGCTGGACAAAGGCCTCCCCCAAGGATTTCCACACCGACCGGTCCTGTGCGGCTCGCATCCAGCGGCTTCCTGCAACCTTTACCAGGTCGTCGGTCCACCGAGTCGGGGGCCTGCCCACACTGCGCCTTCCGGTGCGCGGTCGCCATTCGAGAACTTTACTGCCCCAACGGCCATCTGTTCTACGAGCTATGTGCCCTGCCCACTGCCACTTAAGTCTAGCGATTCTGATAGCTATGTCGTATGAGAGCTATGACATAAACAATACTAATATAAATTCACAAATATAATACAGTAAAAATACATATTAAAACAAAAAATATAAATTTTAAAAATAAAAATCAAACCGAATCATAGTTTCCAAAACATATCTATAGCCAAGCTGGGCGGAAATGTTAGGAGAACATTTTCCAGCTGTAGTGTCTGCTCAGTCTTAATTCTCATTTAATTTTTATTTGGGTTCCTTTGGGAACTGAAAATAATTAGAAGAAAAAATAAGTCAAATACATTTCATGTCTGCTTTAGATAAAACTATGTAAATATGCAGTCGGATATTTTTTGTTGCTAATCTTTTTGCTATATCTATCGAAAAGTCGATGAAGTGTTACGAGTACATCACTACCATATGTTTTGCAACGAAGTTATTTAAATAAAAATTAATCAATATATGGCTTACTTCTGGTATGAAACCCCGCACATTTGATTTATTGAGATGTCCAGTGCGGTTTCCGCATCAAACAACGATGCAACTTGGCATTTTTACGATAAATTTACACACATTTTGTCCGATGTTACCTCGACCATTGACAGAAATAGACTGAAAGACGAAAATTGAACAAAAATGACATTTCAATTTAACTTGGCCATCTGCCCACCTTGCGGCGAGTGGCCGATGCCCTGTATTGCTAGTCTATAAGGGGGGAGCGGGGTGCATGTCTGTGCGCTTAGGGTTGCCTGGTGTGGTGCAAAAAAAAACTGGACAAGTTGTTTTTTTTAACAAAATTACCAAATTACAATAAAACATAAAATCTTTTGTCCGGTTTACCAAGGTTTTCTTGACTAGACAGACATAAGAAAAACCGGACTGTTTGGTCGGAAACCGACTTCTGGTAATCCTGGCAGGTGGCGCGAGATAGCTAGCTGCTAGCGTAATTACCGGCATAAGAGGCATTCCATCTTAGCCCTCAATGATCAGCATAGCTCTAATAACTCCTATGTCTGGGGTACGAGCACTTGTTCGAGCACTTGTTCGAGCACTCGTCCGAGCACTCTCCCGAGCACTTGTTCGAGTGCGTGCCCAAGCACTCGTCCAAGCACTTTCCGAGCACTTCTACAAGCATTGTTCAAGCACTTATTATAGCACATGCCCGAGCACTTTTCCGAGCACTCGCCCGGGCACTCACCGAGCACTCGTCCGAAAACTCTCCCGAGCACCCTCCCGATCACTAGTTCGAACACTTGTTCGAGCACTTGCACAAGCACTCGTCCGAGCACTCGCCAGATTACTCGCCCGAGCACTCACCCGAGCACTTGTTTGAGCACTTGTTGTAGCGCTCGTCCGAGCACATGTTTTAGCACTCGTCCGAGCACTTGTTCGAGCACTTATCCGAGCACTTGCCCGAGCACTTTTCCGAGCACTCGTCCGAGCACTCTCCCGAGCACTCGCCCGGGCACTCAACCGAGCAATCGTCCGAGCACTCACCCGAGCACTCGTCCGAGCACTCTCCCGAGCACTCGTCCGAGCACTTGTTCGAACACTTGTCCGAGCATTCGCCCGAGCACTTGCCCGAGCACTTATCCGAGCCATGCCCGAGCACCCGAGCATTCGTCCGAGCCACTCGCCCGAACATTCACCCAAGCAATCACCCGAGCACTCGTCCGAGCACTTGTTCAAGCACTTGTTAGCACTTGTACGAGCACTTGTTCGAGCACTTGCACGAGCACTCTCCCGCGCACTAGTTCGAACACTTGTTCGAGCACTTGCAAAAGCACTCGTCCGAGCACTCGCCCGAGCACTCGTCCGAGCACTCGTCCGAGCACTCTCCCGAGCACTAGTTCGAACACTTGTTCGAGCACTTGCCCGAGCACTTATCCGAGCACATGCCCGAGCACCCGAGCACTCGTCCGAGCCACTCGCCCGAACATTCACCCAAGCAATCACCCGAGCACTCGTCCGAGGACTTGTTCGAGCACTTGTCCGAGCACTTGTTGTAGCACTTTGCCGAGCAATTGTTCGAGCACTCTCCCGAGCACTCGCCCTGGCACTCACCCGAGCACTCGTCCGAGCACTCGCCCGAGCACTCACCCGAGCACTCGTCCGAGCACTCGTCCGAGCACTCACCCGAGCACTCGTCCGAGCACTCACCCGAGCACTCGTCCGAGCACTTGTTCGAACACTTGTCCGAGCATTTTTCCGTGCCCGGGCACTCACCCGAGTACTCGTCCGAGCACTCGTCCGAGCACTTGTTCGAGCACTTGTCCGAGCACTTTTCCAAGCCCGGGCACTCACCCGAGCACTCGTCCGAGCACTCTCCCGAGCACTAGTTCGAGCACTTGCCCGAGCACTTGCCCGAGCACTTGTTCGAGCACTTGCCCGAGCACTCGTCCGAGCACTCTCCCGAGCACTTTTCCGAGCCCGGGTACTCTCCCGAGCACTCGTCCGACCACTCTCCCGAGCACTAGTTCGAACAATTGTTCGAGCACTTGCCCGAGCACTTGTCCGAGCACTTATCCGAGCACATGCCTGAGCACTCGTCAGAGCACTCTCCAGAGCACTTTTCCGAACACTTGCCCGGGCACTCGCCAGATCACTCGCCCGAGCACTCACCCGAGCACTCGCCAGATCACTCGCCCGAGCACTCGTCCGAGCACTTGTTTTAGCGCTTGTCCGAACACTTTTTCGAGCACTTGTCCGAGCACTTGTCCAAGCACTCGTCTGAGCACTTGTTCGAGCACTTGTCCTAGCACTCACCCGAGCACTTTTCCGAGCCCGGGCACTAACCCGAGCACTCGTCCGCGCACTAGTTCGAACACTTGTTCGAGCACTCTCCCGAGCACTTGTTCAAGCACTTTTCCGAACACTCGCCCGGGCACTCGCCAGATCACTCACCCGAGCACTCGTCCGAGCACTTGTTCGAGCACTTGCTGTAGCGCTCGTCCGAGCACTTGTTTTAGCGCTTGTCCGAGCACTTGTTCGAGCATTTGTCCAAGCACTCGTCTGAGCACTTGTCCTAGCACTCACCCGAGCACTCGCCCGAGAACTTGCTCGAGCACTTGTCCAAGCACTCGTCTGAGCACTTGTCCGAGCACTTATCCGAGCACATGCCCGAGCACTCGTCCGAGCACTCTCCAGAGCACTTTTCCGATCATTCGCTCGAGCACTCGCCTAAGCACTCACCCGAGCCCTTTTCCAAGCACTCGCCCGAGCACTTGTTATAGCGTTCATCCGAGCACTTGTTTTAGCGCTCGTCCGAGTACTTGTTCGAGCACTCACCCGAGCACTCGCACGAGCACTCGTCCGAGCACTTTTACGAGCACTCACCGAAGCACTCGTCCGAGCACTCTCCTGAGCAGTGGCGTAGCGTGGGTTTTCGCCGCCCGGGGCCGATCGAAAATTTGCCGCCCCTTTCTATTTTCATTTCTAAATAAAGTCAAATAAAGCAACCAAATTCTGTAATTTAAATCTGTAAATTAAATACTGTTTAAAATATTGTACTTGTCGATGTGTGTATGTCATGTTCGATTGCTAATATAGCTAAATTCGATATCCGTAATACCAAGTAAACCCCCCCGGACATCGAACCTGCAATCTCCTAATGTGAAGCGAGCGCATTATATTCTTCCGTCGGTGTACACGATGCAATTGATTTAGAAAAAGCGCGAGCGAAGCGCAAACATTTTTAACATATCTAAAAAACCAACAAAATCCTTTTTACTTGAAGTGCTCAGCGCCGTTTCTGTTAGGGTAGGTACCCTAACTACCAGGGTACTTGGTGCCCCTATAAGCTCGACGCTCGGCACAGGGCTTCGAGCAAACCCGTACAGTAACGGTGCACAGTCACTATTTTACACAGGCACGGCTGGCCTTTGATTGTCACCCCGGGTGGCACGAACCAAAGGCCGGCCCTGCCTGTGTAAAAAAGTGACTGTGCGCCGTTGCTGTACTGGTTTCATTCTTCATACGATAACATTTGTTTTCATGACGTTTTAGCTGGGTCATATAACTTTGAATATTTTTTATCATATATTCCGATCGCTCAATTTGCCGCCCCCACTAGGTAAAAATAGACGGCGCTCGCCGCCCCTATCCATGTGCCGCCCGGGGCCATGGCCCCCCCCGGCCCCCCCCACGCTACGCCACTGGGGTACAGGTGCTCATAAGCGGCACTAGCTACTTTCCATCTGGTGGGCTGTCATCCTTTTGCCATCTAACACAATATAAGAGAGACAATTGAGTCAATACATATCCAATGAGCTTAAGTCCACCACTGCTATACGATTCACTTTTAAAGACAACGGTTCACAAAGACTTATTGACTTTTGAAGTGAGCTGGTAAACTTTAATTTTAAAACTGAACCTTATAGCAGTGGTCGACTTAAGCTCATTGGATATGTATTGACTCAATTGTATTTATTTTACATAGGTACAAGTGCATCAGTAGTTGTTTTTATGTAACCTATTCTGAGACAGTTTATTAATTTGTACAGCTGTGTAAATAAATATGTAAGTGATTCAGGTTTTGAACAAAAAAGTTTTGTCTCTCCTGCAAGAAATGCAAGCCTGTCATTTTTATTCTATAAATTTTTCATGTTACAGCTGGTTCTCTAATTAGTGACTGTGTATTATAATTTTTGAAAAATATATAGCTGCCATTTGGAATGTTCACAATTTCTGTCAAATTTTAAATGTTATAAAAAATATATAGCAATTAGTCAGTTAAGTTTGTTTCTTAATTAATTGTATATAAAATCTTATCCGATTACAGGTATAAAGTTATTTTGATCAGCCGGTTAGTTTCTTAAAAAGAAAATATATAAAAAAAATACACTATAGGACAGACTTTGCTTTTCAACCTTGTATCTTACACAAAGCTTGTTTCCCTACACAGGTCTAGCGATAACAGACGAGATTATGCTCGGAAAGTGCGGTTGGGAGCGTCTGTTTGAAGCTCCTAATTTCTTCTCGCGGTACCGACATTTCATCGTGCTGCTGGCATCTTCCGCCAACACGGACGATCAGCTGCAGTGGTGTGGCCTCATCGAGAGTCGCATCAGGCATCTTATCAGTGAGTAATATTATACCTATTGGTTTAAGTTTTACCCGAGGAAGAAAAAAAACAGGTCACAAGGTCGCTACTATTTTTTATGATGAATGAATGAATATAATTTTAGTATACAGTAATACCCCGCTTTACGCGAGGGATACGTTCCGCAAAAATTCGCGTTAAGTGAAATTCGCGTATAAGGGGGTCACGTTTAATCATAACCAAAAGTCATAACAAAATGCAAATCAATACTTTAATTCTAAAACCACATTGTGTAGCGTTACATTATACATTTTTTTTACGGAAAAATGTATCTATTGTCTTCTGGGTTGCGTTTCGTTTACGATCTTGTAAAATATTTTCATAACACGCGACACTGCTTTTTACTGATTGACACACTGTTAAAACACGGTCATCATCACTGTCTATGCTCTGCAATATGTCCAAACCTGAATAAATCTTTGAAAGAGCATTTTGTATTGCACTTGAAGATAAAACTCTCTCTTCTACTTGTTCCTCCTCACTATTGAAAGGATTATTCTGTAACTCGATTAAATCTTCGTTGCTGAGAGGTTCGTCATCCATCGCTATAAGATTTTCGAGATCTTCTACTGTGACACCTTCCAGTTCAGAGCCTTCAATCATTGTAGCAATGTCTTCAAGCACTTGTCTCTGCATCTGAACACTTCTCCTAGGTGCTTCCACTACATCAGGCCAAAGATTACGCCACACACCATTCATGCAACTTTTTTTAACTTCATTCCAGGCCTGGTCTATGTTGTGTATTGCCTTCATGATGTTGTATGATTTCCACCACTCTCGCATAGACTGTCTTCCTTCGCCGTCAGTTTCATGAATCAGCTGGCTAAATGTGCGGCGATGGTAATAAGCTTTGAAGTTTGCTATTGCTCCCTGGTCCATATGTTGTAATATTGACGTAGTGTTTGGTGGAAGGAACTTTACGTACACTTTTAAGTCTCTGGGCGTATCTAAAACGGTTGGATGTCCTGGGGCATTGTCTAAGAGTAGTAAACTCTACGTTCAAGTCCGTTTCTGTCACAGTAGGATTTGACTGAGGGGCAAAAACTGTTAGAATACCAATCTTGAAAAACTTCTCGTGTAACCCACGCCTTTCGGTTGGATCGCCACACAACTGGTAGGCTTGCTTTATTAGTACCTCGCATTGCTCGGGGTGTTTCTGATTGATACACCAGTAAAGGTTTAAGCTTAAAATCACCAGTGGCATTACCACCCAGCAGTAAAGTCAATCTATCTTTCGCGACTTTGAAACCGCTAGCTTGACGTTCTTCTTTAGATATGAAAGTTTTAGAAGGCATTTTTTTCCAGTAAAGCCCGGTCTCATCAACGTTGAAAATGACACAGGCAGGAATTTTTTTTCGTGCTACAAACTCTTGAAACTCGTCTGGAAACTCTGTTGCAGCTTGAGTGTCTGCGCTGGCGGCTTCACCCGTTATGCGGATATTGTGAAGATTTGAACGCCGTTTAAACCGGTGAATCCAGCCCTTACTGGCATTAAAAGTCGGGGTGGAACTCCCTTCACCTTCTTGTGACTTTAGCATCTCAAACAAAGAGTTTGCTTTTGTACATATGAGAGCTTGACTCAGCGGCGTGTTCTTTTTATTTAAATCGTCGATCCAGACTGCTAGCAACTTTTCCATTTTTTCTAGGATAGCGGGCCTCGAACGAGTCAATATTGTTGCACTTATAGGTGTCGAACTTTCACTGGAAAGTTTAATTTTTTTCCGATTTTTAAAAATCGATCGTACAGTCGATTCTGAGAGTCCAAAATCTCTGCCAACTATTGTTGCTTTGCCTCCATTTTCCATTCTTCTTAAGACTTTTAATTTCAATTCCAAAGTTAAGCTTTTGCGCTCCTTTTTCTTCGGCGGCATTTTTAACGTAGCTTTGAATTATTTTCACCAAAGGTTAGAACACGACTGCCAGCTGAGATTAAAATATGTAATGTACTTACGTAAGACGAACGAAACAAAAAAGGGAATCCCCAAAAAGTCCTACTCTGAAGGGATTCCCCATTCTTTTATTTACGAGAATGGTCAGAGAAAGTGGGAATTCCCGCGACCAAAGACAAGTTAGGCAATTACTTACATTACTAAATATGTAGGTATATGTAACCAATCCGCGTAAAGAGAGGCATTATAGCGCGAAATTTGAAATTCGCGTAAAATCGAAACCGCGCATAACGAGGTCGCGTAAAGCGGGGTATTACTGTACTGTTGACATACAAGGTGCTACTTTATTAGTGCCCGATATTTTAGTCAGTGCTCCTACTCCTGATTCTGATCAACTTTCCCCAAGGAACCCATAGTCAAATCGCAAAAAAATTGTTGGGCTCATCATACTAATTTGGCCGCTCGGCTGATCGATTTGTATGAAGAGTCCAAAAATTTTTTTTCGATTTGACTATAGGTTTCTTGGGGAAAGTTGATCAGAATCAGGAGTAGAAGCACTAACTAAAATATCGGGCACTAATAAAGTAGCACCTTATATACTGAAGTTTTTTAAAACGAAATGAGAAATGACAATGCAGGGTTCGGAAACCGGTTTTTTGAAAAAACCGGTTTCGGTCATTGACCCCGATATCGAAATAATTGTGGTTAAGGTTTCGTTCAGGTTTTGGTTACCGGTATATATAACCGGTTTAACCAGAACCGATATTTTTTCATTCGAACGGAATTAACCGGTTAATTTGAAGAATATGCGACGTTGTAGGTATGTTTGCCGCGTGCGATCAGTTGAAAGCGTGTGAGAAAGTGAGCAGAAAACTCGGGCAGTGGCACCCGAGCGACGCGCCTGAACTTGACTAAGTTTGGTTTAAATTTTAACCGGTTATTTTCGTTCTTATTTCGGATACAAAACCGCTCCCTGATTAACCGTTATTTTATTCAAATTTACCGGTTAAGCTGGAAACCGGGTTTAACCTGAACGGAATCGTTAACCGAAATTCGAACGAAATTAACCGGTATTTGTTAACCGGTTCCGAACCTTGTGGCAATGTATAAGTAATACAAAATAAATCTATATCTATATCATAAAGCTTTCTCATCAGCTTGTGTGTCAATGGACCTAATCTTATTTTAATAATATTTGTTTACTTACAGCGACGCTGGAGAGAAAAGAGCACATCACATTGGCTCACGTGAATCCCGAGTGCTACAATTCCGTGCCGCTGCACACCAACAACGGGCAGCCGCTGGCTCTGCCCCCAGGTAAGAAAGAAAGAAAGTTTTTTTTTAAATAGGTAAATTCTGACTCCATCTGACAACATGACCAACATGACCAACATGTTAAACCTGGGTCAAGTCGTTGGAGTGACAGTTGCCTCAAATAAAGATGTTGAGTAACAAACCTGCATCAAACAAGTTACATACTTCAAACTTGACGCTGAATTTGAATATGTTGAGTCGTTTCAAACATGCTTAAAATAATTGAGGTAACAAACTTACTTGGCTCTACATATGTTGAGTAACTGTCCTGCCTCAAACATGTTAGTCGACATTTTAGGTAACATAGTTACAAACTTTACCCTAAATATGTAAAGTTTATTTAAAACCTGGCCTTCAACATGTTTTACGTTACAAACTTGACCCTAAAGATATTGAGTAACATACCTGACTCAAAAACGTTACGTAAAAAACTGCAAACTTTATTGAGCTGTTTTAAACCTTCCCGAGTTATGGGAAGAGACCCGTGCGCCTGCAGTGGGGACGTAATGGGTTGTTAACACAGGAGAGTGTTACCACTTTGCACTGATACACACTGGCATTACCATAATCACTGCTGCTGGAAGATTGACTAACAAATAATAATAACACTTAGATGCTTAAATCATGAAAAACCACGATAAAACGATTTTAATAATATAACTCCTAATTGTAAATTTTGCTCTTTTTCAGGAGATCAGGTATCATCAGAATCATCACAGGATGAGGTCAAGAAAAATGAGGATGTAGGTTACATTAC
The DNA here is from genome assembly GCA_958295455.1 of Coleophora deauratella. Taxonomy (NCBI): domain Eukaryota; kingdom Metazoa; phylum Arthropoda; class Insecta; order Lepidoptera; family Coleophoridae; genus Coleophora; species Coleophora deauratella. The sequence continues at coordinate 6,468,646 of OY282412.1, forward strand.
ACTTACCTTAATAAAAAAAAGCTTTGTCCACCGCAAGGTTTTTTTTTTACATAAATTTTAAGTTTTAAATATAAGTAAAGCTTTTAAAAGGAAATTTAAAACTCATCTTTACGATTTGATCTTGTTTTGTGGCAAGGGCTTACATTAGCATATTATATTTAACGTATTGAATTGCATAGTTATTAATTGAATCCCTGCTTTCAGATAACCGCCAAAGCTAAAGGAAAATGAAATGTGAAGATGTTTTTTTATTTTCAGTTTTAATCTGACATTTACCCTGCATTGATGTACCGTTCCTTGTTATATTTTCAAAAGACAAGGATGGCGCTATAGATTAGGTATAGTTCCATCCTTGTCCTGTCTTTGTGAAAGTTCTCAAGAACGGCACATTAGTATGAATGGCTTCATGTCGAGAGCCTAAGTCCAGCTGACCTATAAGACTTAAAATTCTCTCTAAAAACTTGTTAGGGATTCACTTATATTATAACCCAAGTAAATCTAACGTAAAGGATGACAGCTGTCAAATCAATACAACGTGACGGGAAGACTCCAATGAATAATGATTCATTCATTGATATTTCACAGTGTAACATATTAATTATTGTAACACTCACCACAATATTTCCCAGACTTTCACATCCTTTTAATCAATAACCAAGTTTTATACCAACTATCTTTGTAGTCATCGGATTAACTTGGCTATAAATGGCAAAAATATCAAATTCTATATATTTTTTTATTTTTTTTATTTTTTTATATTTTTTTATTTAGCAAACAAACAGTCTTTTACATATGTTGCTAAAACTATTTTTGCTTCTTTTATTTTCAAAATTAAGAGCTGGACTGTTGGGCCTTCTTAATTTCCCTGTACATCTTTCCGTCAACCTTCCTAATTTCGTCCATAAAACTTACCCTCGGTTTCCCCTTCCGCTCTTTCCTTCCATGACGTTTTAATAAAGTCGTCATGTCGTATGAGATGGCCAATCATCTTTCCTCTTCTATTCTCAATTGTCATTAATACTGTCCAATAGCCATTTACCAAAACAGCTTTCCCATTCACAGGGTGAAGTCATACCGAACTACTGCTCCATGTGGTTCATCGGGCTGGTATTTGAGAAGACCAACGTTAACGTGGACCTTACGTACGATATATCGTCTTTCACAAAAGCGGTGCACTATCAGGCGGAGAATACAAACATGCTCAGGGAGGGGATGACTATTGAGGTAAGCTTTTGGTATAAAATATAGTCTACAATAGATATAGAATGTTTAATGTCATCGAAATTAATGGCAACTAGAAACTACGAAGCTAGATTGGCTTATTCGTAATCAGGTTCGAAAAATATGAGCAGGTAGAAATTTTAATTATGGTGAGGCCATAACACTGCGTTGTGACGTCGCATGATGGTTAGCGTCTTGTACGAACAAGACGCTAAAGCCCGGTTTACATTGGCCAAGTACAGTTGTAAGTCAAGTAGAAAGTAGAAGTCCATTGCTTGTCTCGCAACTGTACTCTTCGAAAAATATTGTACACTTCACTTTCTATTTGACTTACCACTGAACTTGACCAATGTAAACCGGGCTTTACCATCAGTTCAGTTTCTAGTGAGACGTCGATCGCACAACACGTGTTCTATTTTTGTTTGCGTCGTAGATTTTTGTGATACTATGTATAGCCTCGCCCTTATATAAGGTATAAGCTTAATTTTTTATTACAGAATATGCATAATCAGTTTTCTTTGTTTGTGTAAATTGCGTATGTGTATTTACTGTGACTGACTCGGTGGCACTGTGGTTACGCGCTCCTGACTACTGATCCGAGAGTCGTGGGTTCGATCCCCACCCAGGGCAAACATTTCTGTGATGAGCAGATTTGTTTGCTGTGTCTGTATTATATCTATGTATGTACATTTAAACCTATATGTGTATGTGTATCAGTCTCTGGTTCCCATAATACAGGGAATCCTAGTTTGGGGCCAGATGACCTTGTGTGATTTGTCCTCGATATTTATTATTATTATTTACCAGGCGCGCCACGTCCGCCGCAAGCAACTGCACCAGTACCTGTCCCCCTCGCTGCTGAAGCGCGAGCGCACCGTGTCAGGCAGCAAGCGCAAGCCCGAGCCGCACCCGCAGCCGCCGCACCAGCCGCACCAGCCGCACCAGCCGCACCAGCCGCACCAGCCGCCGCCCGCCAAGGCGCAGCGCCTGTCCGAGAGCAGCGTGAGTATGTGCGGCCACTGGCCAACATGAGCCAGTGGCCCAGGGGTGGGAGGGGGGACAAGTTAATTTGTGGAGTATGGAATTTCCGAGAGCAGCGTGAGTATGTGTGGTCAACGGGTAACAGGAGCCAGTGGCCCAGGGGTGATTTGTGGAGTATGGAAAATGTATGATTCGTAGGTACAGTCCTACGTCCAACCTCTGCGGTGATTGTAATCAGAACGAACGTTACATAGTTCTATGTATAAAGCTCCAGGAGGTCTTGGCAGTACAATAAATAAAACTTGTAAACAGAGGGCTACATTTTTGTATCTCTAGCTAGGAGACACCTGCCCCCCGTCCCTCCTTAGCGACGCTCTTGCCAGGCAAGCGGCTGCACCAGTACCTGTCGCCTGTCCGAGAGCAACTTGAGTGCGCCACACTACCGACTCACATCCCGGACACATCGTACATACGCGCTATCTCTTAGCGAATTGATCCTCAGACTTATCAAATTTCTGTCCTATTGAAGTTACTCCAGACTTGTATATATACGACTTCCAACCATCAATGGTTGGACCACAGCCGGTTCCCAGGCATATCACCTCGCCTGGCGGAAGTACCTCCTTTTCCTCCAACGAGTGAAAACACATAGTTCCTGCATTGCACCACACTACTAGTGGCTAATTTGCTCGCTTCACATCAGGAGGTGATTCGATTCCCGGCCACTCTTGTGGGACTCGGTTTGGTTGATAGTATGGCATTTTCTCAACTCGCCTGGCTTGCTACTTCACTCTTATTTAAGTCTCACCGCTAAATATCAATTTCGTTAGCATTGATTTGTTCCGACATGGAGATATGATAGCCAGTTCCCCATAGCGTTGGGGAAATATTGGTTAACCAATGATCATCACTTACCACCAGGTTCTTATACTAAGTTTTCTGTATCTTAAGTAGCCAGTTGGCATAATAATTTTCTTTCTTTCTATACTTGTAATACTCATATTTGTGTTTCTTTCTCAGATTGAAGAAGTAAGCCTACTATCTTTCAACGAAGACTCGAACTCCTCAAACGTATACGAAGTAAACATACAGAATGGTACGGCACCGCAGCAGACCAATGGAACACCAAACTCTGAACCAAACCAGACAAAGCCGGTCCCAGAAAAGCCAATCACAACGGAGCACCCTCCGTCTACATCAAACACCATAGCCTGCACGTAGCAGTATGAACAGTGGCGTCAGCGGTTCATATACGGAACCAACTACGTCAAAAAAGTGAAGCGTGTGTAAAATGAACTGGACAAGTGAAATTTAAAATGAAAATATTATGACAAATAAGTGAATGTTGAACTTAAAAGTGGAATTAATTTGTAATGAAAGTACTTACATGTGAAAAGTAAGAGATATTCTCGAAAGTAACTGCAGTATATTGAACTTAAGTGATTATGGAGTAGTGTGAATGACCAAGGTTGATTGTTTACGGTGCAATTTTTTTTATTTTTCCTTTTATTATCTAATGTTGTAATTTCGTATTTTGGTGACGTTGACTAAGGTTATGCCCTGTTTTGCAGAGGCGGACACGGCGAATTTATTCTATTGGTAAGTGAAGATACGATAGAATAGATTGAAAAATTTAATAGCAATAATAATGAGAATCCGTAAATTATCATAGATATTGCATTTTTGAAGACTGGTTCTCCGTTAAAAATATAATCTGTTTTCAGCATGAATTCCTTTGAGATACTAATATCACTTGTTATTTGGTTTTAACATTTGCCTCGTTTCTGTGTTAATTTTCGAAAATTTTCTGTCTTGCTTGTCCAATGCACTTATATAAATCATGTTTGACTGATATGACTTCTTGCGTGAACACGGTGTATATATTTCCCTTGATAATATGATAATATTTAATATTTTTAGATATCAAGTGGGGGCAACCTACCATCATCGTGGTGTACGTAAGTCTATCACTACACAGAATAGATTAGCGAAGCATTTTACAATTAAATAAAAAAATACATTTAAAAAAATGGAGGTTAAAATATTTACTTTAAAAAATTGTGTAGCGAAGGTCCGCTATGTTTGTGTTGAATGTTGTCTGCCAACTCCCACCTGACTTGCATCCGTTGGTGTCAAGTAAGTTTATATAGAGGCCATTTACAGAGAAAAGTTGACGAGTTAACAAAGGCTACCGTATTTGCCCTAGTAGATAGATATACGTAAAATTCACATACACAACACGTTTACAAAACAAGTTTGTACAGACAGAAAATTTTAAAATGAAGAAACATTCGGAAACAATATTACATTTAACAAATAGAGAGGAGCCTTGATAAGGAAATGGTTCCGATTTCAGCATATGTTTTGTTTCTAATGAATTTGATACGGGCTGTTTAAATCTGAAGTGTATCACAAACTTAAAATGCTTTCAATCCATTCTTGAATGGTTTTTAATCGACTTCAAAAAAGGAGGAGGTTCTCAATTCGACTGTATGTTGTTGTTTTTTTTGTATGTTTGTTACGCGATTAGTCCGCCAGTTATGGATTGATTTCGATGATTCTTTTTTTGTTTGGTAGCGAATACTTCAGAGGTGGTCCCATAATTTTTTTATCAATTGATTCAGTGCAAAATGGTAGTTGTTACGATTGAAGTCGGTTTTTTAATGTGTTCAGCGTTGTCAATTATCGTTCTAAACGTATGTTCGAATCGTATCTTAAACTCAAAATGTTTTTTATTTAAGTATATGCTTTACACATGCTTTTTAAAAGCGTTTTTTTTCTACCTATAACAAAGTCCCTACCACGCGGGACTTGTACAGTCAACGTTTCGGGAAGTGTTTGCGAAGTTTGAATGTATCGTATCCCCGCGCCCCGTTGCGAATTCAGTCTAGGTTCCATGGGAAAAGTTGGTCAGTTTCATGAGTAGAACACACTGTAAAACTTTTTGGGAAAGGTCTGTTCACATGTATCTTTTAGGGTTCCGTACCTCAAAAGAAAAAAAAGGAACGACCCTTATAGGATCATTTCGTTGTCTGTATGTCCGTTAAAGTCCCTCAATCCAGGATATCTTTTCATTACAGCAAAATTTATACATATACAAGTTTGTACGGAACCCACGGCCAGTTCTTTTTTATAAATCCACACACTTGTTTATTAGGGCAATTTAACTTTGCTGATTTGTCAACTTATTCTAATAGCACAGTACAAAATAAATTATAAATCTGTCCGCGTATACGCTCTGGACTGTTCTATATAGGTATTTTTGGTACATTTTACATGGGATATTTGAGTTACGACATTTTACATCGGCTGGACATAGACGAGGTACAGGGTTTGTAAAACGGAGTCTTTACGTCAGATACGTTTCAGTGTACTAAATGAATGCTCAAATATAGTTATTTCATATTTATTCTTAACTTTTAGTTTTTGAGAACATTAAGAAACTTTTTTTCTGTGTTGTATAGACTTCATATGGAAGGTTTATTCTTAAATACAATATTAATTCAGAGCTACACTGAGTCAGTAACACTCATACATAACTCTAAAAAAGAACTACAAATATTGCATTTGAATAACATGCAATATTTGCCCAGTTGCACAATTACTTTTAAATAACTGACTAGAACAGTCCTGAACGAAAACTGAAATTTGCATTCAACTCATATAAATTATAGATTAGACAGACAGGGATTTATTCGCAATATTTGTGAAAATGTTTTCTGGATAATTTCATTTGGTTATAAAAACGAAATGATTCCACCTAGCTTTTAAGACTCAATGTAGTTTGCGTTAAGGACCTTCTCGATGTAAGTTGTATATAACGATAGCCAATTGAATATTTAAATATTACATATAAATATATATATATATGCAAAAAATAATTAAAAGTGACAAAAAAAAAAGAATAAACGTCTATCCAAAGCACATTTGTTGTTTTCTTTGTACAGATGTCTACCTATTTTTAGCCTGTTCTTACAGATCTTCTACTTATTTCTATTATTCTTATTCTTATTTATTCTTATTCTTATTTCTTATTTATTTTATTTATCTTATTTTTATTATTATTATTATTAGTTTTTTTTATTTCTTATTTCTGTTTATTTCTTATTTCTTTTTTTTTCTTATTTCTTTTTTCTTTTTTCTGTTCTGACAGATCTTTGTCAGTTTTTTTTTTTTGTGTTATTGTTATTATTAATAATGTTATCAATGACCTGAATCTGATCAACTATGTATGGTATGACAGTATGTATGGTTCATTCCAATAAAAAAAAAAGCAAAACGTAAACAAACTTACAATGTCATCTGCATACTACGTTTGTTTACCTTTTGCTTTTTTCCGATTGGAATGAACTATGTATATGTATCCTATGTCAATATGGCAATCAAGATGTATCTAACATAACGTCGCACTGCAGTTTGGCTACAAACGGGGTACCAATGAAACATGAATGAATGAAACACTTTCTTTAGGTATTGCAATAAATGTAAACTTGCAATAAATGTAAACAATCTTGATATGTCTTTTTATTGATATCTTCATGTTAAAATTCTCAAACGAGTAGATTTTTATAGAAATGCAAAATAGTACCTGCGTTCTTAAGAAATATCAAAATTTTAACATGCACATTTCAATAAAAAGACATGTAGATAGATAAATCATTTATTCATGTTCATGGCTTTTGATTAGTACCTAAAGAAATGGAGTATACATATCTACATCCAAATACGACACTCCGCTTGGCAGTTGGGTAAAAGGCAAAACTCGCGGTCCATTGAAAGAATGAATCAGTATAAAAGTTTATTAAATAACTAAATTACAATCACAAATCACTAAATAAAAAAATATTGAGAATAAAATTCAAATTAAGTAAGTAAGTACATAATTTGTCTATTTCTTTCTTCTGCTGGCGCTTCATACAATTTCTGTATTTCTTTATATTATTTATCAAATCTGAAAAAGCAAATAAGAAATGATGTTATTATATCCAGCCAGAGCCTTGAAACTCCATACAAATCAGTCTAAATAAATACCTACTAGGTGCTTCTCTTTTTAAAGTGCAGAAGCGAGTTGGATAACCTTAATGGGTTTGACCGTTATAAACTGTATATTATAGCGGCAGTCGCAAGAGGAGTTGCTATAACTAGATGGCAGTCAAGCTATGTCAGACGCATTATAAGTAGCTTGAAAACACTGGAGTCCGCTCTAGCCCCACAATCTCCACCAATCCCGACCTCGCCCCCGTGTATGGAGTATGGCCTAATAATTCAGTGCCCCAGCAGTGGGGATGATATACATATGTACAGTCCCGCCCGTGTGCCTAAAAGTATACAGGGTAGCCGTGCCATCTAGTACTTCTTGCACTACTTGGCTGTATGGTTCTAGTTGCATGAGACTGTACGTATTTTGTTAGTTGTTAACGACGAAAAAACAATACCTTTTCTTCCTGTTTCGATTTGAGGTCCAAAATGGCGCTCTGTAAGGAAACGCTGAGTTCTTGTATGGGGACCGTTTCAGTGCGCCATACAGCGCTCTGGTGCTTGCTGGTGCGGCTGCGGCGTTTATGGGCGCGGAGGTGAACCTGCGATTTCACTGTTCATTACTGACTTGCAAACAAAACATAGCATTGATAGAATACACATTCATAATTTTAGGTATTTCGTTTATTTTCTCTGTGCTGGTAAGAAGATTAGAAGAAGAATGGAGATTGCCGATGGCTACGTAAGAAAGCTGATTATTCCAATTCTAACAAAACAATGTTTTTCAAATCGAAAAGTCATAGGATATTTCCATCATCTCACTGGTAAGTGATCATGATGCTTACGATGAAAACGGGCTTACCAAGCATGGATGCATAATATTTGTTTGTACTTATTATTTTAATATCTTAATGTTAATTTATTTTTTGGTAGGGTATGGAATGGAATAAATAATCGATACATTTACACTCCTCAAAGTAAGGTCGATAATTCCTTTCAAACTGAACTCTGCTCACTTGGCGCTAGTCTAGCAGAAGCACAGTCAGCTGGATGTCTGGAAGGGATAATTTACAGCTTTACCTCATACATGGAAAGCGCTGATCATCATACCTTCTTGATGTGCGTGTTGACCATGGAGCGCAGGTGGAAGAGCGCGGGGCACAGCGGGCAGCGGCGCGCGGGCGGCGTGTGGGCGCAGGCGGCGTGCTGGTTGCGCCGGTTGGCGGAGATGAAGCCGCGCCCGCACACCTGGAGGGAGAGGTGGATGTTATAGAAGGGCTGCTCATGGTACCTTCCTTCTGTGGGGAGGGGGCTGTTTTATAGATTTTATTTTAAAAGCAATCTTTAAAGTGATAATTATTACTGATAATTATCCTAATCTAGTTTCATAGGTTCATCAAGTTTCATAGGTGGTTGCTATTAGGCAAAAAATAAAAATGGCGGACAGTAGGTAGGTCAAAATATTCAAATGAGTTTTGGGACAACCTAGGCCAATAACATACAAATTGTGGTATAATTCGGGATATTATTTTTTGCCACTAAAAATGGTACAGTAGGAAGAATACAATATAAACTGTCACTGACCAGACAATAGAGAATGTTACCTTGTTTACTATTGCGTTTGATACTGCATGGTTGAACATAGACTTGCATACTTACATTGCAAATATAAGGCCTCTCGTTAGTATGCAACATGGAGTGCCATTTCAGTGACCTCTCATCTCCAAAGTCCTTTCCACAAGTCGGACATATCAAACGTTTTTTATCCGATTTCTGTTGAGAATCTTCTTTTGCTTTCGCTTTATCTTTTTCTGATCTAAGGAAATGACAGAAAATAAATATACTGCCCTCATAAGAAATACGGCCGCTAAGTATTGTATATGGAGTTTCTGTATACTTAGCGACCTCAGGAATATTCAAGTTACAATTATGTTTGTTATGTAGCGCCATCTGTACCATGTAATTAGAAGTATGTACTTAGGAATGCAGCCATTCGTCTATCTATATTTTAACTTCAACCTATCACACCGCCGCGCCGCAGTCTCAGAGGGCTTTTTCATATTAGGAGTCTTGTAAATAACAAGACTCCTAATATGAAAAAGCCCTCTGATACGTATATAAATGATGGGATGTTGCAGATGCGGATGTCGAAATCGATGCGGAAGCTCAGCATTTCCGGAGCGGATATTCGCAACATCCCTGGTATAAAACACCAGATAAGAGTCCCTACAATCTAGTAACCTAAGTGAAACAGGTAGCATAGACAGGTACATACAAAGTGTATTTTTTATTAGGAAATTAAAGAAAACTTACCTCTCTGCAGCTTTCATGACCTGTTCATGTTTTTTCACATGCATTTCAAAGTTTTTTTCACCCCTGTACATACGCCCACAATAGAAACATGTATATTTCTTATTATGCTTCTTATCATGGTGAATTTTCAACTCTTCCTCATTGGGTAGTATGACACCACATAACTCACAAACGTGAGCCCCCTCCATTTTGCTCAAATTCTTCATATCTTCGTGAGCTTTTAAATGAGCGATCATGGTTTCGCGTTTCTTGAAAACTGCATTGCAGTGTACACAGTAGTGGGTGTTTAAGTGGGTTTTTTTATGAATGTTATATTCTTGGTTGTCTTCGAAAGTTGCTTTGCATATCTGAAAGAACTGGGAACTAAGATAACCTGGTTTTATTATATTTAACATGTTTTCAATAAATCACAAATGGTTCCCATCAGGGTTGAATCTAAATACAAATATGACTGACAGATACAGAGCAGAAGGGTAGGGACAGAACAGACAACCCATGACTAGGTAAATAAAACAGGAGGCTAATCACCAGTGATCAGAATAGGTAGACTGTATTTACTTAAACTTCGAGGAACAGAGCGGAGACTTCCTTACGACGAAATTTTTTTGCCAAAGCCTAGGACAGATGGCCCAGAAAAAATGTTGTAAGGAAGTCTCCGAAAGAGCTCTCTGTTCTCTGGCAAAGTTTAGGTAAATATAGTCTACATATTCCGATCACTGCTAATCACTATATCAGTCCTTATTTATTAATTTTTACCTTATTTATTTTTTACCAACCTTACAAATATACAAGTCTATATTATGCTCCAATTTCATATGTTCTTTGAATTTTGCCATAAATCTATAATTCACAGGACATTTGCTGCACTGAAGTGAAGCCATTGGATCTCTTTTTCTAGTAATCTTTTTACTACATTTATCTGTGTTTGATGTAGGCAACAACTTCTGTGATATTTCTTTCAATGTACCATCTGTTTTTATCCTGTAGTATAAAGGCTTGCCAGCTTCCTCTTTGACCACTAATATCAATTTTTCATCCTCCTCACTCTTAATTTTCGTGTTCAATGTTTCTTTGCTTCCATTGGCTGTAGCTTCTACACCAATTTGGTAATTATTTAAACAGTCCTCTGCATTAAAATTGAGTATAGGTAGACCCACTTCTATAGATGGTAACGTAATACAAAGGGAGATGTTTTCGTCTTCTTCAACCAACTCAAGTTGGTCAATGTATTTCTCAAGTTCTTCAACGTAAAAGTTGATTAGATTGTTACTTTTTTGTGAAAGTAAATTGAATTTGTAAGCAGATGATGCAGCGACAAAGCAGTTGGAGCACACATTGTACTCTTCCGATGGATGGATCTGAGAATAAGAATCTTGATAAGAGGTATATCAACTAAAAAAAATGCAAAACTAAGAAGAATGATAAGTGAAATCTAATGACTGGCACTGCAAAATAGTCCATGACAAATCAAATCTAATAATGGGTCCATCAAAGCTCTTGACATTATAGTGTGCATTAATAAAGTTTAAAGCGTGTCCTGTGTATTTTTTTTGCGTAAGTTGATGAGCCCTGGGTATCATGTCACCTGACACTAAGTGATGACAATTAATGCTGAAAAGTGAAAGCAGGGGCTAGTTAGGATCCTCAATACAATAGGAAATATATATCTTGATGCTGTTAACATGACAATGATAATGGTACACAGATGGGATCAGAAAGTATAGTCATATGGTGCCAAAATGAAGTGTGATCCAATGCTGTATTGGAAACCAAAAAGGGGTGGCCCATATGAAAAGTACCTATAATATGACCTCCCCAATAAGAGAGCCATGGCGATGCCGCAGCTGTTAGTACAATAAAGCTGCATTTCCACAGGGGAGGAGGGAAGAGACTTTTAAATTGTATGGGAAAAAATAAATTCTCACAAATTCAGCACATCTTCAGTGGAAATAGTCTGGATGGGTGAGGATGGGAGCAACGAGAATTTAAATGTTTCTTGGTGTAATATTTGGATCAACGCAATTTCAATTCTCTTCACTTCACTCCTCGCTTCGCCTCGCCGTTGGAAAAGCAGCTTAAGAGTTGTGATATAGTTGAACACAAACCTTTATGTTACAAATGTCTTCAAGGACATCGGCGACGCAGAACTCCACGTCTGCTGTGCAGAACTTAGTGAAAATGTTCTCAAAAACATCTCCTAGAGGCAAAAGACACACTCTGCAGAGGTTTTCAGCTAGGTTGCCATCCACAATATGCTTGACCACGGATTTCAGGTCCACAACGAATGCCATGTTTTCGGTACCGCAGGTGCCAGAGGTAAAAATCTGAAAAACCCATTTTACAAACTTATAAAAATCTGTTTGAAAATAAAATCAGAACTCTGTTGAAGGAAGGAATATTCTTTATTTACGTTTATAATAGATGCGTTCAAGTTAAATTTAAAAATAAGAAGCGTTCCTGCAGCGACCACGGCCCGTCGAACGACCCGATTTTTGACAAATAGACCAGGGTGACCATCTGAAAACTAGTGAATCTGCTCGACACTGGTGTGCGTTCACTTAGAATCCTCATGATCGAATTTTGATATTCTGATTATGCCAATATTTCGTGCCTAATTAGTACCAATAAGTGCCCGAAGGAAAAAATTCGTGCTATCGTAGTTTCCGAGAAAATCGAGTGTTTCACTGAGGCTGCTAGCGGAACGTTCCGCTAGCAAAATGCAAAATTTCAAAATGAATGTTTCAGTAACAAACACCCAAGATATATATATACAGGGTGACTGGTTGAACGACGGACGTATTTAAGGAGATGATAGGATAATTTACATACTTTTCAACCATATAAAACAAAAAAATCATACACTCAAAAAACACAAGTTACATATTTTTTTATAAAACTTAACTATTCTTGTGTTTTCTAACTCTATGCCTAGGTACTTACCACTTTCCGACAGCGTGCACCGAGCTGCTCGTGGTCGCTAAGGCCAATCTCTTGGACAGGCTGATAACACACTGATAATGAAAGGATGGAGTTCGTCTTCATGTAGGATACTTTACCCCAACCACTGGGATACCTGGAAATGCCTTCCTGCATTCCGCGTACTTTCACATGGGTAATAATCGAAGTAAATTGCTTTGTGCGGGTTCACTGGATAACGAACGATTCCTTCCTCGTCCTTGATCAGGGTTAGGAACTGGAGGAAGGCCAAGTCTCCTAAGAAGTCTATGACGGCAACTTATGTAATTCGTGATACATTGCAATATGACGTTAATTCACGTCTAACAACACTAGCTTACATTACATAGCACCACACCATATCCCAGTATCCTCATAAGAGTACTCATAAGCCATTATCACTCACTATCAAGGCACCGAAATCCACGCGACAGCTACGTAAGTAAAACCAGAATGTTCGGGACGAACGGGACGCGTGAACGCACGCCACCCCTACGACGGCCCGCGGGCGACTGACTAGGGCCGGCGCGGCGCGGCGCAGGGCAGAGACGCGGGAGCAGTCGCTCACGCGCATGCGCAGTATTGCGCAGTGGCGAGTCCGCGCCGCCGCTACTCGGGGTCGTTGCCCGAGGCCGCGTACACGTGACTTAGTATTTAGTAAAATGTAGAGGTGAACTTTAAAATTATTTTTTAAATGATGAAAATTAAGGTCATGTTTTTTTTACATATTTGGAATGTGTATCAGCTTCCTATTCACCTCCTTAAATGCGTCCGTTGATTTACCAGTCACCCTGTATATATTATTATATAGTATATATTATTATATAGTACCTATATATTTTATTATTTTTATATCGCAGAGGTGGCAAACGAACAGACAGATCACCTGATGGTAAGCGATTACCGCCGCCCATAGACACCCGCAACACCGGAGGAGTCACAAGTGCGTTGCCGGCCTTTAATATGGGAGTACGCTCTTTTCTTGAAGGTTTGAATGTCGTATTGGTCCGGAAATACCGCAGGCGACAATTCATTCCACAGTTTGGTTGTGCGAGGCAGAAAGTTTCTAGTGAAACACACAGTTGTGGACTGCCAACCATCTAAGTGATGGGGATGAAATATTTGTCGCGTAGAACGATGGCGAAAAGAGGCGGCAGGAATCAATCCGAACAATTCCTCGGAGCACTCCCCATTGTACAAGCGATAGAAAATGCAGAGCGAGGCTACATCTCTACGCAGCGCCAAGGAGTCAAGCCGATCTGAAATATCATGGCAGCCGACGATTCGAGTTGCTCTCCGTTGAATGCGGTCCAGAGGGAGAAGCTGGTACTGGGGTGCCACTGCCCAGAGATGAGAACAGTATTCCATATGAGGACGAACCTGCGCCTTATAAAGTTGCAGGCGATGGGCCGCACTGAAATACTGTCTCGATCTATTGAGCACACCAAGCTTCTTCGAGGCTAATTTAGCCTTACCCTCTAGATGGCCACGGAACTGGACTTCACTCGATATGTCGACACCAAGGATTCCGATACTAGCTGAGGCATTTAGGGGAGTGTCCTCAAAACGAGGTGACACGACAAATGACATTTTCTTAGCAGTGAACGCGCAAACCTGTGTCTTAGTAGGGTTAAACTGGACCAAATTAAGTCTTACCCCATTCTGAGACTTTATTTAAAGAAGCCATAATGGTAGTTTTGTGAGGCTGCTCAATGAACGCGTTCTTGTGGTAGCCTCATCATGTTTCCAGCAAAACTACAGAAAATTTCGAGACCAAACTAATGTCAAAAATTAGTGCCTTCCGATACAAACTTTAGAGCTTCTTATTTAGTCAGGATCTCAAGTTTAAAATCTACATGCATTTGCGTTTACAAATGATCCTGATTAAATAAGAAGCTCTAAAGTTCTGGATTGTTTTGTATCAGAAAGCCCTATTTAGTTGCTAATTTTTGACATCAGTTTGGTCTCGAAATTCGGTGTAGTTTTGCTGGAACCATGATGAGGGTGCCAAAAGAACGCGTTCATTTAGCAGCCTCACAAACCTGCCGTTATATCAACTCGGTTTTCTTTGAAACTACGATAGCACTATTTTTTTCTTTGGGCACTAATTGGCACTAATTAGGCACTAAATATTGGCATAATCAGTATATCAAAATTCGATCATGACAATTTAAAGTGAACGCACACCGACACTGAAAAAAAAATCTCCCAAGTTCTGCCACACTATGAGGAACACGGAAGAAAGAAGGGAGGGCAAGTGGTAAGTAGGCGGATCTCGCGTGTCATAAATTTGCACTTCAGTACTACGTTGCACTTATTCTCAATCACGTACTATGTGAGACCGGACAGCTGACGTTCTCGAATAAATAATTAAAAAAAACTCGCAAAAATGCCATACTGTGCTGTTTCAGAGTGCAGAAATAGAAGCTCAGAAAAAACGTCATATAATGGAGACATTGCATTTCACCGTTAAGTGCTTTTTTATATATTTAGATTTAAAATAAATTTAATATAATCCAAAACATTATACCGACCGAATTGGATAATTTTAATTTTTTGCTTTATTAATATGTACCTAATGAAAGTTAAATTTCACTAGGACGTTTATGAGTTGCTACTGGAATTTTACGTCATCTAGATGCTACTCAGCACTAGTTGTCACTATAAAATGCGCCTCTATTTGCTCGTTTTGTATGAGCCTTATGGGCGAAGGAATAGATTTTAATGTTGCTGATTTCTTTATGTTTTTACGTGCTATATTCATGGACTAATAGACATTTTTGCATAAGTAGTGCGTAAATATACTGGGTGTTGATATGACTGTGATTTCGGTGACATCGGTGCTGTCTGGTACATATCGTCCCTCGCACGACTAACTTTCCTATCTCATTTTTCTTAAGTTTTTAAAAACAACCCTATTTCAATTACATAAAGTCCAAACTCAATCAACCAAAAATTTCAGATAGGAGAGTTAGTCGTACGAGGGATGATATGAGTCTTTAAGCCTCTTCCCCTCCCTTCTTTCTTCCGTGGACATACCAAAGACAATTTTATTTTCAATCTTATTTTTATAAGGAGAGAAGTCACTTAAAAATCTCTATTGTAAAAGTCTGTCGTTTATGTTCATTCTGTCGTTAAAACTTCTACTGTTTTTGGAAATATCCATAACGAAAAACGTCAACATAACAAAAATAAGTGTAACCTACGACAAGGCGGTATGTCCAAGGAGCCTTAACCTAAGCAGCCCTAGATACTCACACACGCATTCACACGTGTACAGACACGAAGAAGTGTCTTTCTATGTAGTAAACAATAACGCGATATTTGTATGAAGTGTCTGGGGTGTGGTTTACATGTCATTTATTGGAAAATGTCAGATTTATAATGTAATACTAATGAATGCAATTAACAATTTCAAAACTAAAATGTCATAAAATTAATGAATTTAATTAATGATATCCTTTTGAAAAAAGATTATACCCGGACGGACGGGAACGCGTTCATTTAGCAACCATACCAGCCTACGGTTATATCTTGGGTTTTACAGAAGCATTCATTTTCAAATTTTGTATGTGGGAGGCACTATTTCAGCAGTATTTTCGACATAAAATAACAATGGGGAAGGCGACGCAAAGCTGTCAATAGATGTCTTATTAAAAATATAAATGATTAATTAACCAATATCAAATAAAACTGAACAATTAAACACTGTTTGCCCACGTCTGTCTAGTAAAACCCTTAGATGAAGAACATGATGTCACAAGTGCGTCAAAAACTCTAGTGGCGCCACCTAGTTTAAAGTTTGGCAGCCGTCTTCCCCATTGGTGCAGTAGTTCCTTCGACCCAGAGATGAGGCTGTTAGCGGAACGTTACGCTAGCAGCCTCAATGAAAAACTCGAATTTCACTTATACTCCGATAGCACTTTTTTTTCCTTTTGGCACTATTTGGCAGTATTTAATTGCATTAATAGAATATCAAAATTCGATCTTAAGACTTCTAATTTCACGGTCACTTCACTACTACTTGAAGTTACACGGTGTACACCACTACGAATGTACTTCGGGGAAAAACCGCAGTGCGCGCCGTAATGATTATTTTCTCTTTGGTGCGCGCAAAGATTCGGTAGAAAGTGGATCCGTGTTCGTTGGCAACACAAATCTTCTAAATCAATCAAGATGTCAAAAAATCGCGATATAAATGTTTTGTAGATTTTTGTCGTACAAAAAAACTAGATTTGTTGTTCTTTAAAGCGTTGAAGAAAATGAAAATAAATCCAGTGTGTTACACAGTTGTTATCTTAAACAGAAAATACAATATTTAACTTCAACTCGAAATAAAATTACCCACTACCCAGATATTACGGCAGGCATGAACAAGGGAACTAATAAGATTCGTGCTAAAATTACTTAGATTCAGATATCACCATCATAAATCCACCATCAACCACTACATCTGAAGTCTATATAGAGTACTCCACGTATGAAACTTTAAACCAGGTATGTATGTTTGTCAAATCACCGAGGACAAAACTTGTTTTCAAACCGAATAACAAAAGAACTACCTAGTTTTAAAAAAAAGGTATTTGTTAATTTTGATTACTATGTATTATATTCATTGCTCAAAATACTTGTTATTTAAGGAGAAACTTGAAGACTGAAAGTCTTTAGCACTCCAGCCAGATTTATAGTAAGGACACCTTTTGGTTACAAGGTATAGAAGGTTCCTATTGAATTAAAAAAAAACCTAATGTTAATATACTAATATATTACATTTATTAGCATACTGGTTAGGTACCTAACTTGTTTCAAAAGAGGAGGTTGTAAGTTTGATTCCCTTTCGACTATGTAGGATTCAGTTAAGTTGCTGGTGAGGAAGTTTTAGCTTGCCTACACAATACGAGAAAAAGAGATTGGAAAACTGTCTGAGCTTTTCTTAGCAAATCGATCCTAAAGGCTTAAATATTTTGAAGACTGGTCCTTGTCTTGATCAAAATAATTTTAATTTTAAATGCCGTCCATATGCCAAAGTATATTTTTGAAAGTATTTGTGTTGTTTTTTTACTACAATAAAGAGTTTACAAACAGATAAACATTTTCTGTTGCACCATACAAGGCCTCGTGCATACACTTGTTAGGACTCGCAGGGCAAGACCGTTTTAGCTATATAGATATCTGGCAGGAGTCTTTTTTGAACTTTTTTAGTAAATTAGAAGACTTTTTAATATTCTGAATTCTGTCATAGTTACAGTGTATTTATCTATTTTAAGAGGTGGTATTGATACATAAAATTATTATCACTTGTTCAAACTGCTCCTGACAAAACTGAATTGACTATCTACCAAAATGTTTACTGGATTACATAAAAATATGCATGACCCTGTCAGTATTATCCTGTCATGGATGCCAATGACAATGCCTGATCCTGTTCCAAAACCAGGTATAATTTACTTGATAACAGTCTGTCCCTTCTAATAAGCTTTCTGGCTGTCAAGGTAAGATTTAAACTTGGAAGGGTTTTGAAATGAAATCTTAAAGAATCTTTTTATAGTCTTCTTAAAGATGTACCATTAATCACCATAGGATTCGATTATATACAAACAAGAGAAGAGTCACATTGATTGTATTGATAGTGTTATGAACAGTCATTATCATCATCATCAGCTGAAGGAGGTCCACTGCTGGCCAAAGGCCTCCCCCATGGATTTCCACACCGACCGGTCCTGCGCTGCCCGCACCCAGCCCGCATCCAGCGGCTTCGCCAACCTTTACCAGGTCATTGGTCCACTGAGTGGGAGGCCTGCCTATCAACAATAAACTGAAGTTATCATACAATTTACAAGATGCATAGTAAACATTAAAATCCAATTAGAAATTTATTCTTTTTCAGATAAAATGGCTGCACAAAATGATGATATGTTGTTAATTTCTATAAAAGAAGAAACGGAGAATGATATGCCAGGACTAGAGGTAGAAAATGAGTTCCAAAACATTGAGACACAAAGCTTACAAATGACTGATGCTCCTGAAAATCCATTTGAAAATTTACAATTAGAGATCAAAGAGGAATCAGACAATCAAAAGTTTGGTTCACAAAATATTACAGAACAAAATTTAGATGAAAACATTGAAAATTTATTAAATGATGTTGCAAATATTACTGAGGAAAATATGGATATTAAACAAGAACCACAAGGAGCGGAAAATCTAGTGTCCTATGATTATCCAAATTTCGAAGATGACGGAAGTATGAACAGTAGTGAAGCAACTGCTTTTAGGAATGTGGAGGCTTGTCTTCAGGACGAAATTAATATTAAATCTGAGTGTGATTCCAATTACGTTGTAAGTACATTACAGTTTTATTTACTACATCTCTGTAAGTTGAGATAGATATTGCATTCTGTAGAATCTTATATAGTATCAGCATAGTATTGTTATAGTATGGCCACTCACAGGTAATGTAAAGTCTTTGAAAAAGCGACCTCATCTACCTGCCCGTAAGATCTATTAATTGTAGCTTAGCAAGTCAATTCACTATTCACGTAATTTTATGCAAATGTCATATTTTTACAAAAGGTAGGTTATTCTAACTCGTCAGTTTGTTGTAGTGTAGAGTGTGGTATCTGTCTACAGTTACCAAAATAATATAATTGACCAATTTTACCTAAACTTATGTGTGAAAAATGTACTTAAATCCTATTATACAGGGTATTAAATTAAGAAAAGTGTGTTTGAAATTTTAAGGGGTTACTCAGAATCAAGTATAGAATACAGGAAAAATATTGAAAAAATTCTATCTACAATTTTTTTTCAGTTTTCCTTACTTTTCAAAGAATTTGAGATACAACAAAATGTTTTTTTCATATCTGAAAAATTATATGTATAGGTAACTAGCTCATAGCTTTACATGTTCAGTCTTTCAAGTTTATAATTAAATATGCAAATACTCAACATAATAGCAAGGTGTGAATATTTCTCATGATGAATTATGAATATAAATACATGTTAGAACATTAAATTTACGTAAATAGATATAATATGTTTTATTGAATCAGGTGGCAAAAAGCTGTTGCCTCACCTCTTCGACAGTAGCTGTTTGACTCATAATAATTTCAGATCAATCAAACCTATCACTACTTAATAATTCAGGGGGCCTTGTATGTTTTTTCAGGAAAATAAAGAAGATTGTAACACAACTGAAGTCAAAGTTGAGCATGATATAACAGCAGACACACACATGATAACCGATACAGTTGGTACATCGCTTCCACCAGATGCCATGAACGGTCTGTCAAAAGATAATTTAGTTGCTATTAACATGCCTTTTAAAAACGAATTTAATACTGATGAAAATATGTCATTACACTTAGAAAATGGTGAAGATGACAACAATGAAAAAGATTCAATGCTGAAAGAAGTATCCTATGTAGAAGAACAAATAAATGAAGAATTCCAATTGAATTCTATAACAGGAAACATATTGTCTTTAGAACAAGAGGCCTATGGACTTCCGGGAGCAAAACAAAGTAGTGCCATAGAAAAACCATATGCATGTCCGAAATGTCCAAAAGTATTTTCTCGACCTCGTGGTGTAACTAATCATCTCCGTGTACATGAAAGCATAGAAAGGTTTAAAAATGGATTTTTAAGAGGCATTGAAACCAAAAAAAAGAATAAGGCATTAAAAGAAAACAGTAAGAAACAAAAAGAAGAAGAAATAAATACAAGTGAACATGTTAACAATCCAAAAGATAATACAAAGAGTGAGGGTTACAAATGTACTTGCGGGAAAGTGTATAGGCGTAGAATAAGAATGGAGAACTGTTTAAGAAAACACGACTTTTTCTCTGAATGTGATTCTAATTGTGTGCCTTGTGTTTCTTGCTCTAAAAAGTTTGAAAGTAAAGAAGCTTTAGCTTCACATAGGAAAAGAGTGCACAGCAAAAGGTTTCCATGCAAGTTTTGTCCTACAGACTATAGAACAAGAAAACACTTATTCCGACATTTGCAATTACATCAAAAAGTGCAGTTGACGGAGTACAAAGTGATCTCTGAAGTTATGAAAGGTAATAAGAAACTTCGCTGTTTCATGTGTTCCAAAAGCTGGACAGAACTATCTGAACTCAAAACACACGTGCTAAACGAACACCAAGGACCATACATTTGTCCTCATTGCAAGAATACTTTCCCACAAATAATAGATTTCGGGAACCACACGAAAACATATCACCCTGAGGTGGAAGGGAAATCTGTTTTGGATGTACTCGAAGCCTTTTCCAAGCTAGTCGAGTCTTGGAAGTGCGGGGAATGCGGCCTACAGTTTTTAGAAGCCGATAAGTTGGCATTGCATCAAGTAGACAAGCATAGTCCAGAACTAAAAACAGAAACACAATTTCAATGTGAAGACTGCAGAAGAGTTTTCATTACTCAGAAAGGTTTAACATCTCACAGAAGGATACATCACCCAGCTGAAAACCCAGTTGAAAATTTAGAACAGAAAGTCATGTGCTTAGAATGTAGGAAGATATGTAAGGACATGGTAGCTTTAGCTTCTCATACGCGATTTCATTCAATGGAAAGAAAGTATCCTTGCAAGTTCTGTGATTTCCGCTTCGCCACGCCAGAAAAGCGAAAAGCTCACGCCGAAATACATACAGGCGATATGAAATTTGTGTGTTTTATATGTGAATACCAGTGTAGCTCTGAAAACAGACTGAAAAAGCATAAAATGTCTTTAAAACATGCTAATATGAAGGAGTATTTGCTGACCGGCAAGCCATTGATAGCAGAACCTTCAAATTCGGAACAGGACAAGATAAGAATGGTGTTGAAAGATGAGGAATGGAGCATAGAGAAGAAAAAAGATCCAGAACATGTAGAAACCAGTGAAGCTTCATCATCAGATACTGAAGATACAGAAGAGGTCACTTGTGATATATGCGGTGAAAATTTTCAAAGCAAACACGAAATGGTGGAACATAAACAAACACATCCGTTCATTGAATTTCCGAATGATGATAAACCAAGTAGAATATTCTTTAAATAGTAGTAGTGAAACTTAGTTTCCATCAATACTTGCGACACGTTTTTGCATTTATCGAATGCTCAGCTAAGGGATAAACTGGAACCAATTACTAATTTAAATTGTATCTATGCACTTGCTCCGTCTATCTCAGCTTTGTAATCTCCGCAGTTATATAAACAAAGAAATAACTTTAGCACAGCACTTATAAAAGTTGAAACCCATAGTTCAGTTCCGTTTTAAAATCTGTAGTCATATCCGTCTTAAAAATTTTATTTTGCCACGAGTGGGTGTACCAGAATTTAATAAAAATATTTTTAAAATAAAAGAAACAACCGTCGGTTTTAATCAATTCGAGAATTCAATTTATCGAAAAAAAATCGAAAATTAATCAAAGCTGTTTAATAATGTAACTTTCTGACTCGGTGGATCAGTGGTTGGTGCTCTTGACTATGTCTTGACTAGTGATCCGAGGGTCGTAGGTTCGATTACTACCCAAAATAAATATTCCTGTGATGACAGAATATTTGTTTGCTCTGTGCCTGGGTGTATAATAATAATATTATACGAGTCTATGTATGTATTTAAAAGTATTGATTATGTATATCAGTCTCTGGTTCCCATAATAATGTGTCATTTTTATTTTCTCCGCAATTTTTATGGGATTATGGTACACCTATGTCTAGCTAGTTAATCTTATTAGCACTAAGAATATTCAGTGCAGAGGAAGTTATAAAGTGGAATGTTTTGATCTTGTTGCGTATTTCGAATTTATCGAGGTTTTTCGTGATTTTTGCGAAAATCATGATTTATTTTTATCTAATTTAATTGATGAAGTTTTTTTTTAGTTTAGCACATTTTTTCGGCAAAACGATAAAATCGCGTTTTATTTTATTTATGAAGTAATGTAATTTTGCAAATTTTGACGACAAAGCGAACAAAATCAAAGAATCTATAGATCTTTTTTAGTCTGAGGATTTTTGTCAGAATATCTTAAGATTGGCAACTTGTAAGTCGAAAATATTGTTAGATTCGGAAGCGTTCCAAAACACTTTCGTGACAAGTTTTGACCTTTATAATTTAAATTTTTACACCAGGTTTGCCTATTGTAAATCTTTTAAGTGTGAAAGAGACAGACTTATCAAGAGGAAATATACATAAATCACGAAAATTCTCGGAAAATTTGAAATTCGCTTGCTTACCAAAAAGTTCAACCTGAGAGTTCCCCATCCCCAACCAATGGACCTTGAGTACTTTCGTTGTTATATGTTATATTGTAGCTAACTTTGATTTAAGATCTTAAAAACGAGTTGTGATTGTGATTTTTTTGGTTATAAAACCAATACCAGATTTTAATGGTTATAGGAAACTTTTTTATTAGTGAACAATTGAAGGGTCCACTGCAATAACGATGAATGTCCAAAATGATTTTAATTCTAAGTACGCGCGTCATTCGTAATTTTTTCACCATTTGTAAACTTAAAACCAAATTATCTCAAAACAAAGAAAAAAAGGACATTCATCATAATTGTACTGTACCCTTCATTTGGTTTTAAGCTTACAAATGGTGAACAAATGACGAAAGACGCAATTACTTAGAATTAAAATCATTTTGGAAATTTATCGTTATTGCAGTGGACCCTTCAATTGAAATAACTATAATAACTGATCTACGTCATTTAAGGCAGTGGCGTAGCGTGGGTTTCGCCGCCCGCGGCCGATCGGAAATTTACCGCCCCTTTTTATTTTCATCATAAGTAAAAAAAGTCAAATAAAGCAAGCAAATTCTGTATTCAATTGAAAATTTACTCTTCGTGTTTTTTTTAAAGCAAAATCTTTTACCTATACAATTGTTAATGTCGATGTGTATGTCTCACGTTCGATTGCTAATTATAGCTAAATTTGAAATCCGTAATACCAAATAAGCCCCGCCGGACATCGATCCTGCAACCTTCTGATGTGAAGCGAGTGCATTATATTCTTCCGTAGGCGAGCGGACATGAACATATATGTAATTTATCTAGAAAAAGCGCGAGCGAAGCGAGCGTTAACATTTTTAATGTATAACTAAGAATATTTATTTTAAAGCAACAAAAACCCTTTTACTTGGAGCGCTCAGCGTCGTTTTAGTTAGGGTAGGGACCCCAACTACTAGGGTGCTTGGCGCCCGCCCGCGCCCCCATGAGCTCGACGCCCAACCCCTGTGCCGTGCACGGCTGGCACGACCCAAAGGCCGGCCCTGTGTAAAATAGTAACTGTGCGCTTGCTGTACGGGTTTCATTTTTCATATGATAACATTTGTTTTCATTGAGTTTTAACTTTAAATATTTTTTATCACGATCGCTCAATTTGCCGCCCCGTGCCGCCCGCTTTTCTTTCCTTTGCTTAGGTACCTAATTTTTAATTAACTTCAGATTAGAGAAGCTTCTCTCACAACTGGCATTGCTAATGGCATCTGTTAAAAATATACTTAACATTATGATAATATTCGGTAAGCCCTCTTCAAGTTAAAAAAAAATGCGGCGTCTGCCGCATGTGCCGTCTGGGGCCATGCCATGCCCGCCCCCCCCACGCTACGCCAATGATTTAAGGCTCCAATACTATCGATCGTAAATCAATTTTAGAAATTGTACAAAATGATACTAAGTCGCGGAAAATCGGCCACATGCTGATGTAAAATAAAAAAAATGATAAAAAATACACTTGCAAAACGAATAAACTTTCAGCAGTGGCTGATTAATAAAGAAGTCTCAACATTTGCGAGTTTACCAAAATTCCTCGCAAAAGTAACAGCAAGGTGTTCAGTTTCCTTTAATTATTGTTCACTAATAAAAAGTTATCCTGTACGTATTTATTATTGTCGGTAGATACAAGTAAGTTAAAATCTTGAGCTGGTCTTGAGATGAAGTGTTCAATACTTACCCTACTTTGCTAAGTTAAATATAAGATATTATTAAATGTACAGTATGTAACAAGAACGGGTGGGAATATATAAAAAGTTTAGCTTCTGCTGCACGTAAAGTTGTTCAGTTCAACCTAACCAACCATATTCAGTTCGTTATTGGTTTTTAGAATTTCCCTACAGACTGAGTATGGAAAACTCAGTTCTTTTTTACGAACTGGATGGATTTCTTTAAAAAAGTTGTTTAGTTTTACGAATAGAAGCCCTTATATAGAGGGTGTAACAAAATGGAAGCAGGACCCATTAATTATTATACTACATACTAAACAACTTTTGTTCTACGACTTTGTTCAAATGGTAATAAAAATGATTCTACATTACAAAATTAGCCAATGGGGAAGAAAACGCAAAGCTATTTGCAGATGGCGCTACGGACGCTTGACTCATAACAACTTTCAATTAGTTCCGCGTTTTTTATTATCGAGGTGTTATAAATTAGTTTTATTTTTCTGTAAAATTGTTAAATGGAAAATGTATGCGACTTGGACTGTTCCTCAATTAAAGGCGAAGTTGAAAAGTACATAATTAAAAACGTAACTTGTCCCACGTCTTCTTCATCCGAGAATCTTTAGCAAATTAATGATTTCCATTATTGTTGCCCCACAACGCGGCATTTTTTAATAATCTTATGTTTAGTTCACGAAAACAATTTTTTCTATACGTTTTGATAGTTAGTATGAGTCAAGCGATATCAGCGCCTCTATCGGCGAGCTTTGTCAGTTTTCTTCCCCATTGGGTGATCAGTTTGTATTAAAAGTAATTTTTTTGCAATTTAAACGAAATCATAGAATATACGCTTTTCTGTATGGTGAATTAACGGTTCCTAAACCTATTTTGTTAGATCCTGTATAATAAAAATGCCACAACTTTTGTGACAACTGTTCATCGGCTTTAATAAATAAGTTACTATAACACCAAAATCAATAACTATTTGTTGCGCCATTCTCTTGCCTAACGTTATTTAGTTTAGCGTATGAGTCACTATTGTGTATAGGTATTAAAAAAGTGCAAATAATAGTTTAATAAGATATGTAGTTACATATTAAACAAACAAAAATTCCTCAAGTATGTATTTTGAATCAAAATCAATTAACATCTTAATACCCACGTTGAAACCTCGTTGAAATATTCGGGAAGGTTAGGCCGTACTCGAAGCAGCTTGAAGCTCGAAGAAGCTTGGTGTGCTCAATAGATCGAGACGGTATTTCACTGCGGCCCATCGCCTGCAACTTTAAGTAAGTAAGTAAGTAAAGACTTTATTGCTTTTAAACAAGGTATGTACATAAAATGTGATCTTAATAAATTTAATATAGAATCACTTGTTTAGCCATAAATATAGCATGCAAATTATATTACAGTGAATGTGGCCAGACAATTTATATAGTTGTCCTGTGGCTTAAAAATTCAATTCATCAATAGAGTAAAACGTGTTTTGAAGAAGCCATTCGTGTAAGCACTTCTTAAATCTGTTAAAAGGAAGATCTTTTATTGATTGTGGTATTTTATTATAGATTACGTGACCCATCCAGTAGCAATTTTTCTTATTTTATAAGGCACAGGTTCGGCCTCACATGGAATACTGTTCTCATCTCTGGGCAGGGGCACCCCAGTACCAGCTTCCTTACCTCTGGACCGCATTCAACGGAGAGCAACTCGAATCGTCGGCTGCCAGGATATTTCAGATCGGCTTGACTCCTTGGCGCTGCGTAGAGATGTAGCCTCGCTCTGCATTCTCTATCGCTTGTACAATGGGGAGTGCTCCGAGGAATTGTTCGGATTGATCCCTGCCACCTCTTTTCGCCATCGTTCTACGCGACAATATATTCATCCCAATCACATAGATGGTTGGCAGTCCACAACTGTGCGTTTCACTAGAAACTTTCTGCCTCGCACAGCCAAACTGTGGAATGAATTGTCGCCTGCGGTATTTCCGGACCGATACGACATTCAAACCTTCAAGAAAAGTGCCATAAAAAAAACGGCTTTTCCATACAAAATTATAAAATTGATTGGACAGTTTGTATGGAGAAGCTGATTTTTTTTCATTTCCTGAACGAGTTTCTTGTGGAAAGTTGTTCAGTTTCGTCTACTGAGTGTTACGTTACTAAAGAAAAGAGGGGGCTATCTGGGATTACAATATTTAATAAATACAAGAAAACTATACAAAACCTATTCTAAAAAGTGTCCCCAGTGTCCACGATCACTATGCACTATTCCACTATTTACAATAAAACAAACAACATCACATGGGGCGGCGGTGGCGGCTAATGCGTCGGGCGGCTGGAGCGGCGCGCCCCGACGGCGACGGATAGAGCGGCTGAGTTTCCGGTGGGACGGCAGCACAAGGGCCCGGGACTACAGGGAGAATCACTTCAAGCAGAGAGGTCCCGGGCTTCCGTTCCAGAGAAGTTCTTGCGGAGTCCGGCGTTGAAAAACAATCTCCGCCCGCCCTTGTTCAAGAAAATCGGAAGAGTGATCGTGTTTATTTTGAATTTTCCATTTTGACATTCTTCGTCATCAGTCCTGGCTATTCTCACTCGCCAGCAAATATATGAGTAAAACCAAAAAGACCGTAGTTCTTAATTAATCTCTTAATAATATACAACTGATGTAAACTCCTTAAGAATAAAATGAGTTTCAAACATAAAAACATTGAATTGAAGTCGCATCGAAAACAAACAACATTTGAGAAAATAAGAAGAATTTCGAGATAAAGACAATAAGAAACGCTAACTTAAGAACCTATGCACATAAAGGAATAAAAGGAAAACATGAATAAAACTAACAGAGGTAAATATTTACAAGAGAGATATAAAACCCTATATGAGCAAGCCCTTAAAGTTTTCGGAAACCTGTCCCTTACACCCTGTATGTGAATGTATAGTCTCTGGTTCCACTAGTACAGGGAATTAAGGCCAGATGACCGTGTGTGATTTGTCCCGGATATTATTATTCGTACTTTGCGGATTCTCAGATGGTTCCTGTTGCAAGTATCTGTGAATGTAACCATAGCAACAAAAACTGTTATTATAAAAATTCCTTATGTGTTAATTTGTACTAGTAAGAATATATCTTTTAGTTTTACGTCTCAGTGTTTTCCTTGGACAGTTTAATCCACCCACAGTAGTCCACTGCGTTCCTAGCTCTGCCATCAGTTCCAACTTGGAGTGTAAGTGTGGCGTAGTTCCCCAAACAATGGAGCATTTGAGGTCGCACGGAGTTGAACGCGCAGAAAGCTCTAATGAGTGCTACGGACAGTGCGAGTGCTGAATTTTAGGCCGAGACTATCTAAGTTTGCTATCGACACGAAAAGAAGAAGAATAAAAAGTTTTCAAACTGAGTTTTCAAGTTTCAACGCCAATGTCATCTAAGGCTGCATATACACGAGCGGCACGTTACCGACGGCAGTCACCGCGTCGGTGGCTGCAGTCGCCACGTCGGTGGCTGCAGTCGCCACGTCGGCATTTCGGCGGCAGCCTCCGACGCGGTAATAGCTGCCGCCGACAGGTGGAGACGGCAG
Organism: Coleophora deauratella; assembly: GCA_958295455.1. NCBI lineage: Eukaryota > Metazoa > Arthropoda > Insecta > Lepidoptera > Coleophoridae > Coleophora > Coleophora deauratella. Next base: position 6,496,594 of record OY282412.1, read on the forward strand.
CCGCTGACACGGTGACGGCTGCCGTTGACTCTGCCGTCGGCTGCGTGCCGCTCGTGTATATGCAGCCTCAGGGTTTTGATATGACTTAACGACTGCCATTCAGTGATAGCGACCGTGCGTGTGCACAAATGTGAATTACTAAATGCAGAAACGTTCGACATAACAAAAGTTGTTTAGTAGGTATGATGAGGTTTCTACACCCAATTTTGTTACACTTGTATAAATAGTTACTTTCCCATAATTATACACATACACATATGTTATACAGGATGTTAAAAAATGCGTTTGAGATTTTAAGGGGTTCCTTAGAATCAAGTACTTATAGAATACAGGAAAAATATTGAAAAAATTGTTCTTAACATTTTTTGTTCAGATTCTCATACTAAATCTGAATAGTGAATTAATTTGTATGGAAAAGTACAAAAAAGTTGTAGATCGGACTTTTTAATATTTTTCCTGAATTCTATCTGAGAAAGTTTGAGATTTTAAGGGGTTACTCAGAGTCAAGTATAGATTACAGGAAAAATATTGAAAAAATCCGATCTGCAACTTTTTAACAGACTTAAAAAAAGGAGGTTCTCAATTCGACTGTATGTTGTTTTTTTTGTATGTATGTTACGCAATTACTCCGATTCATAATTGAATCGATTTTGATGATTCTTTTTTTTGGTAGTTAATATTTCAGAGGTGGTCTCATACAAATGTCATCTAAATTGGTTTAGCGCTTTTAAAAAAAAATCAACCAAAACAAAAAGGAATAACAGCAAAATTGTAGCTGTAACGATTGAAGTCGGTTTTTTATCGTTTTCAGCGTTGTCGATTATTATTTCAGTTTCCCATACAAATCCTTGATTTCACTATTTATTATAGATTTACATAGGATGGGAAACTGAAATACGTTGTAGATTGGATTTTTTAAATATTTTCCCTGTATTCTATACTTGATTCTGAGTAACCCCTTGATAACTCAAACACACTTTTTGGACACATATACACATGTCTGTCTTCTTCACTGAGCATTATGTTTTCGTCTCGGCTACAGCGCGGCGGCGCGGCGGAACGTAAGATTAACAAGGCCTGTACATTGTACATACTGATGCCTGTACAGTACATAGTGATGGCGATGGTGTACACACTTGCGGGCCGTAACGACGCGCCAGCAGAGACAACTCAGGCCCTAATTGCACGTAGTAGGCCGGTTTCACATTTACCGATTTGTCTTATTTAAAAAGATACTGTGTGAAATAGTCCTAGTTATGTCCTATAATTACACGTGGTTAGGGTTGTCTGAAATAAAGATAAATGTAAATTAAAGCGATGAATCAACATTTTCTTGTAGAAGGATAATTGACGGATAGGACGCAGGTCGTACCATGAGTTCAATGGTAGAAAAATACTGTAAAATAAGCGATAAACTTTTTTAGACAAGTTAAAAAGTCTGTTGATTGCTCCGCTCACTCTTTGGTTCGCTAAAATTGTTCGCGGGCCAAACCATTAAGTTAAATTAGAGATTTAATAGTCTGCTTTTTGCTCTAAATCGGCAAAAACTGACTTATCAGGATTTTTTTATTTAAAAACTACAAAAAACAGAAAAAATATAAAAAACCAGAAAATATATTAAAGAACTAGGTAATGAAGATAGCCGGCCGCGGCCCAAAAGTTGACCGGCAATGTAAGAACCGGCAGTCGGTAAAATCGGGGATCGGCCCTTCACTAAGTTAAATAGAAAATTTTAATCAAAGTACAAAGTTAAAGTTAAGTTTTCATCAAAAACTAAAAGCCAATAGCTTTAAATTATCAAAAAATCTAGCCCAAAAAGTTATTTGTTTATAAAACACACATTCTGTCTCTAATGGAAAACCGCCCTCTGTCTGTCTGGAAGTTGAAAACACGTAAAAACACACTCAAACGCGCCCTACACTCTCAGGTGGTGTAGAAATGCGTCGACGTGTCGGTACATGGATGGTAGTCAAAGTGTTAATGTTGGTACAAAGGTTAAACAAAGGCGGATGAGCAAGGTTTTCACTTGTGTAGTATAAGTTAGTATAATATCACGGAGGATAGCTACAGAAGTCAGTTCTACTGGTTCTTCGTCCGCGGCGAAGTTTTTGTTTTTCAAACCCTTTCCTTAGAGAAAGTTATTCAGGTATGACTAGTGTGTCAATTTCACTCTGTAATTGCCACGTTCAATTTAGCTGTGAATTCTTTAGATTTTCAGAAGCTTACATCTTGCACCAAGCGCGAGTAACGAGCAGACTATGAAAGTGGTGTGCATGAACTATTCAGTACTCTTCGTTGTGGCACATGCACTAACTATGATATGAATGTCCTACAGCTAATGTTGTGCTGTGCCTATACGGTGTCTTCTATACAGGGTGCCCTCTTTTACCGGCCAGCGGCTAATTGAAGATGCTACTGTTGAAACTGAAGAACGCAAAAAGTTCAAGTAAATGGCACAAATTCATCCGGCTCTAAGGTTAAAATGGGTGTGCCCCAGGGATCTATATTAGGCCCTTTTCTTTTTCTTACATATATAAATGACTTGCCATATATGGTGCAAAATTTGTCAAACATTGTGTTGTTTGCTGATGATACTTCTCTTATTTTTAAGATTGACAGGAAAGATAGCAAAATTGACGAAGTAAACAACACTCTTTCAGAGATTCTAAAGTGGTTTACTGTTAACAATCTACTCTTAAATGCAAAAAAAACAAAATGCATAAAATTCTCATTACCAAATGTAAAGAAAATTGAAAACAGTGTAATTGTAGATAATAATGTATTGGACTTTGTAAATAAGACTGTTTTTTTAGGTATAACTTTAGATGCTACACTGCAATGGGGCCCACACATAGAAACCTTAGCGGGACGGCTTAGTTCAGCTGCATATGCTGTTAAGAAAATAAGACAGTTGACAGATGTAGATACTGCGAGACTAGTGTATTTTAGTTATTTTCACAGTATAATGTCTTAAGGAATCTTACTCTGGGGACATGCGGCTGATATTGAAACGATTTTCATTTTGCAAAAAAGGGCAATTCGCGCAATCTACCAGATGCGATCCCGCGAGTCGTTGAGGAATTTGTTTAAAGAAATTAATATTCTTACCGTTGCTAGTCAATTCATATACGAAAATATCATGTATGTACGTAAAAATTTGCACTTGTTTCATAAAAACAGTGACAGACACAATTTTAATCTAAGAAATATTAATAACATAGATGTTGCCTATTCGAGACTGAGTAAAGTTAAGAAGTCATTTATGGGGCAGTGTGTAAAATTTTATAACAAAATACCCGAAAATGTGACTAGTTTGCCAGAAAACAAATTCAAATTGCATGTGAAAAATTGTTTATGCTCTAGAGGGTATTACAAAATACTAGATTATGTAAATGATAATGATATATGGACATGTATAGATCCTCCAGCTCACAATTTTATTGTTGACATGAATTGTAATAGAATTTAAGATTTTATTTAAAAAATGTGTTGAAGCGAGTTTCTTTTGGGCTCGACGTTTCTTCTCGCTTCGCAAACACTTCCCGAAACGTTGAGTGTACAAGTCCCGCGTGGTAGGGACTTTGTACTAGGTAGAAAAAAAATATTGACGATTTAAAAGCATGTGTAAAGCATCTACTTAAATAAAAAACATTTTGAGTTTGAGTTTTGAGTTTGACTGAAAACTTTTCCCAACAATACTATACAATCTGAGCACATAAAATTTTGACTTTCCATAGTAATTTTCAATAACTGATCTGATCACTCAAATTGCCAACTTTATTGTATAAAAAAGTTGTTATTTTTGCTTCGATAGGTTTCTAGGTTTCATTCTACTATTTGATGTTTGTCGATGAATTAATAGTCACCCCTGTATACACTACTTACCTTCAAATATGCACACTTTGTTGACGCCTCATCATGTTTTTTCTTTCCAACTGAAAAAAGAAAAAAGAGGCAGTGACATGGTACTATCGTATATTATGAAGCGTTTTTTCCTTAGGCGTATGCTGTGATGGTTATATTTGCATTTTTCTGAATTATAAATAGTAAGTAAATAAATACATATCGATCACGATTTATCAACTTTGTCTTTGTATGGGTAGAAGATAGATGCTCTAATCAGGTAGTGTAGTTCTATCTGCTGGCCTAACATGCGCAACGTGACAAAATTTTGTCGACGCATTTTCTCGTGTTAAAACGAGATATGTCTATTTGTCGAGGAGTCCTAACATGGCAGTACACGGAACTCTTTTCGATCTGTCATTTTATGAAATTTTATCGTCTGTCAAACTTTTGTCGACAAACTCTAACATGCGCGCCCTTATTTCTCGAAATTTGAAACTTCTACTCGACATGTTTCTCTTCGATGAATTTGAGCGACGAGATAAACGAGAAACGCGAAAACAAAAAGGCAGTCCTGTATTACGACTATATAAATATACAATTATGATCAAATGGCCATTACGTCCCCACTGCAGGGGCACGGGGCCAAGCCCGGATTGATGGAGGTTGTGGGGCTAGTGGCCAACCCCAGTGTCAGGCCTCTGACATGACATGGCTTAACGACTGCTAGCGATAGCAGCCGGCACCAACGACTTAACGTGCCTTGCGAAGCACGGAAACGGTCGAGATAAATGCCACTAACAGTCAGACTCATCCGGGTTACGACCGTGTTTGTAGTCAGTTAACCTGCGTGATCTACGCGACCACGCCAGCCGCACTGAGGCACGACCGCTTCACTGGGCCACATGGGTAGGTTTGATTTTTATGGAAATAGATGAAACTGAACAATAATATGGGTTCTTCTAAAATAAGTAGGTATTTAATTTGTTATTTAAATATTATTTCTACTCATGAAAGTAACTAACTGTCCCCGAAATGTACAAAATCCCAAATTTTTTACCGCTACATTGGAAAGTCGCTTTATTGGTGGCAAAAATATAAGATTTCTCAAAAGAAAACATTGATCAAAATTGAAGCGCGCGCGAAGAAATCAAAGAACTCAAAGAAGTCAGTGACCAAAGAGAATATAATCACTATTTTAACAACGAAATTATTTAAAAACTCAGAATAAAAAGTTTTTATTGCTGAGATGTAACAAAACTCACGAAGAAAACAAAAAGTCTGTGACAAAAGAGAATATAATCACTATTTTTTTCATAAAATTATTGAAAAGCTCAGACTAAAAACTTTTTATCGCTGAAATCTAACGAATTTTATATGACAAACCGGTTATTTTTCTTAAAATGGCAACATCAACTTCTCGCTGTTACTTGTCACGACAAAGCGAAGTCATGCCGAGAAATCTTCTCTTCCGTGGTACGCATGTTGAGAAAAACGACAAAATAATCGGGATCGACAAATTTTATCATACACGACATGAGATAAGTCGTGTTGCGGATGTTAGGCCAGCTGGTGTGTGTTAACAACCCATATCGTCCCCACTGCAGGGGCACGGGTCGCTTCTCATACCTCGGGAAGGTTAGGTCATACTCTACACACGGGGGCCAAGTCTGACTTGACTGACTCGGTGGCTCAGTGGTTAGCGCTTCTGACTACTGATCCGAGAGTCGTGGGTTCGATCCCTACCCAGGGCAAATATTTCTGTGATGAGCAGATTTGTTTGCTCTGGTTTGCTCTGTGTCTGGGTATATTATATCTATACAGGGTGTAACAGAAAGGCGTGATAATACTTCAAGGTGGGCTTTTACCCATCAAACTGAACAACTTTTGTTCTACAACTTTGTTGAAATCGCAAAGAAATTTTCGGACTTTTCATACAAACTTGGTTCGCCAGCTGATCGATTTGTATGAAAAGTCCAAAAAAATTTTGCGATTTGATCAAAGTTGTAGAACAAAAGTTGTTCAGTTCGATGAGTAGAAGCCCACCTTGAAGTATTATCACACCTTTCTGTTACACCCTGTATATGTATGTATTTAAATGTATATATTGTGTATGCATATCAGTCTCTGGTTCCCATAGGGAATCCTAGTTTGGGGCCAGATGACCGTGTGTGATTTGTCCTGGATATTATTATTAAGTCCGGATTGGTTGAAGTTGTGGGCTAGTGGCCCACTCCAGTGTCAGAAATTTTCAACCCGCCTATACAAATACAAAATTCATTTATTTGTGAAACATACATTATACGAGTAAAAGGGTGTTAAACATAAAATAAGTTCCAGTATGTTCTGCTATCTGTATGCTACTATACAAATGTTATTTGTTAATATGTAATTATGTAGTAAACAACTAAATGAGAATTATAAGATGTCAGATGTTGTTTTTTAGGTTTTCCCGTAGATTTTAAAAAAAGTTGTTAACCCTGATGAAATGAAAAGCCGCACATTAAAGGGAATCTCTGTGCATCTTGTATAAAAATACGTAATTACGTATATATAAAAAGAACGTCTATCTCGAGAATGTCAATGACTTTATTTTTCCTGTAAAATCTATATTAACACAGAACCGTTCGAGAAAAATGTTACAACAATAATATAATATGATTTGTGAAGGCCGGACAAAATCTTTCTTTTTTTTGTCTCGTCGCGCAAAAGATATTAGCTTGATAAGATACTAGGTTAACTTATTAGAACCATGCTAGAACCCCAGTACAAGATAGGAAGCTTACGGTATCACATTTCAAGTACAAGAGGCGTGAAATATATTTTACTTACACAGAATACTGTTGGCAGAGTTTCATCAAAGGGAATCGAACTCTTTGATATTTGAGCATCGACTCGTTTTTAGTATAGGAGTCAGTGTGAAAAATGTCAGTGAGTGGAAAATTCTAGTATCATTCTACTACAGTTACAGTCGCGTAATTCGAATCAACGTAGGCCATGATCCTCTTTGAGGTTAATAAGTGGGTGGTTAAATCAGTCTGAAATTCTACATGTAGTTCCAAGTGTTCAAAATTTCATAGTTTCAAGAGTATTGAGCGAACACTAGCCTAACGCCATCATCCGTTTTTGAATTAATTCTTTGATTTAGAAATGAAATACCAAAAAATACGCCGGGATAATTCTGGTCCATATGTTACTATTTACTATCATATTAGCCTCTTATACTACTTAAGTGTTCATTGTCCTTATGCTTTAATATTTTTAAATTAAATTAAAAGTTCAGGAAATGATTTGAAATGTGGTGGCAATGGCGGTTTCGGCGGGGCCCTTTTAAGATGTAGAGTAGATGGCAAAAAACAATCAGATATCATTCCGACATGAGTATGTTCCTCCTCGCGTCGTATTCCTCAGTGATGAGGGTCGTGACCTCCCTTTGTCAACACTTTCTCGGTGATGATTTTTCGCCATTTCGTTCTGTATTCAGTAATGTGCAGAACATCGTGAAGGTTGGTAACGAGAGTGGCACGTATTTGATCAGTCCAACGTATCAGGCTGCGGCCCCGCGGTCTCTTTTCTTCTTCTTACCTCCGCTCTTCCTAGCAATATGTCCGAAGTACTCAACAATTCTCTGAAGGCAGATGGATGATAGCCTCTTAGTGATCTTGAGTTCATGCAGGATTGACACGTTGGTACGTCGTGCTGTCCACGGTATCCCCAGCAATCTTCTCCAGCACCTCATTTCGAAGGCGTCTATGCGATCGGCCTTTCTTAGTGTCCATGTTTCAGCGCCATAGACAAATATGGAAAGACCAGTGTGCGTACAAGTTTAATTTTGGTGCGTTTAGAGCTGTTTCTGTCCTTCCATATTTTGGCGAGCTGTGACATTGCACCTTTGGCCAACCCAATGCTTCTTCGAATTTCCAATTCGCAGGAACCGTTGTTACTGATGTTGGAGCCCAGGTATACGAAGTTGTCAACGACATCGAGGTTTAGAGTGTCAGTGAGCTTTAGTTTGTCGAAACGGTCTACCAACATCACCTGGTCTTGGCTCTGTTAATGGAGAGTCCTAACTCGGCACTGATAGGTACGTTCCATTTTGTTGAGGAGAGTTTGTAGTTGAGTATGTTGGATATTATCCACTAAGCACCACTGAATTTAAATGAAAATATGAAACATATTTTTGGGTGATTAGCCGTCCAAATAAGTAGCAGAGATAAATTCTACGATAGTTATTGGCTTACCTTAACTGCATCTCCACAGTACCACCGTACCACCAATAATAGTGTACAATATTTTAAGCAATGGCATGGTGCTATTGTTTTTGTAAAGATTTTTACCTCCACCTCCTGGACTAGGGGCACAGAGGAAAATAAAAATATTCTAAACAAGCCGAGAAGTGCGCAAGTAATCCAGCCTTTCCGGAGTTCGTAACAAGAGAAAAATTGCCTTTGACATAACTTGTTCCTTAGTAAGTGTAAAGTTTTATGTTATACACTACACTGTGAAACAAAATAGGCCTTTAGTCATCATACAAAACAAGGTTGTCCTACGACTTTGACCGCATTGCAAATACGCAAATTTTCTTTTCACTTCGCATACAAGTGGATCAGCTGATTTGTATGGGTAGACCAATTTTTTTTAGAATTTCAGCAGTTGTAGAACAAACAGTTTCAATGTTCTGTGGTATGAGTTGAAGCTTCAGTTGCAAAACATTTTTTTACAACCTATATGTAAAACTCTTTGGAGATGATTTGGGTACAAACAATGTGATTAAATTTTCTCGATGGAAAAAAATTAAATACAAAGATAACCTTATTATTATTTATTTAATATAAATTAATAAATATGCAAACCAATGTGTAACATTAGCGATTTTTCTTAATATTTATAAGTATGTAAGTAATTACAATAAAAACATTTGGGTCATATAAATTTTCGTACCGTGCGCTATGAAAAACATCAGCTCTGCTAAGGACTAGCTAGCTTTAGGTGAAAACCTCCATGTTTGTTTAGTAGGTATAGCCAGATGTTTATAAGCACACGATGCAAGCTCTTTCATGAATAGCCTATTGTTTAGCCTAGACGGACGTGGCGTCGTCTTTTGTGACTAGACTAGTCCCAGACATGTCGGATTTGAGAAGTCTAAGCTCACAACTCTACCACAATATGGATGCCTACTGCTTTGTCAACTTCTGCCTTTGTTTGTTTTACTATCCCTGTGAGATTCCCTTTGAAATATTTAAGTAATGTTTTACACTGTATTACACTCGCAGAACATGGATTAGACACCGAAAAACAGGCTGCCAGCAGTTAGTTTTTTTTAATTAAACGGTTTCTCACACAGTTAATACGTTAACGAGTAATATACAGGGTGTAACAGGGTGTGTATTTATTGACTTAGAGGATTCAAGAAGTATAAGAGACGAGTCACCTGATCAGCAATGATCAGCAACCTTATCATGAGGTAAGAAGAACGAAGAAGTTCACGTTCCGCTGTGAACTAAAGTCTTTCTATAAGATTTCTGGCAGCAGATTTCGCCTTCAACTCAATGTATCTCTTGTTAAATCCACATCTAGAAGCTTAAAATGAACGAAGATCTGGATGGACTTATTTCAGAAAGAAGTACGATAAGAGTCGTGTCGCGTCGTGTGGCCCGAATCTTTTTATCTGATAAACAAAGAACAAATCACAGCCAATATTTCTCTGCCCTATTATAGCTACATCGAACGTACGAACGCGACTCATTCAACTATTTCCGGCGGAAGTAAAACAGAAATACCAACTTAACGACGAGAATCATGCAAGGGGCTCGTTTGTCTGTTGCTGGGGTAGTGAACATGTGTATATACAGGGTGTAAGGGACAGGTTTCCGAAAACTTTAAGGGATTGCTCAGTAGACGAAACTGAACAACTTTCCACAAAAAAAATCAGGAAACGAAAAAAAAAATCGGCTTCTCCATACAAAATTATAAACTTGATTGGACAGTTTGTATGGAGATGCCAATTTTTTTTCGTTTCCTGAAAAAAAAATCTTGTGGAAAGTTGTTCAGTTTCGTGTACTGAGTAAGCCCTTAAAGTTTTCGGAAACCTGTTCCTTACACCCTGTATACATGTGATATAGTGTAATAAAACGACCTTCTATACTGTTGAAACTAAACAAATTAACTTCTTAGAGATTGAAAATATAGGGTATTTTTTTTACCCTCAATTGGTAAGCCCTTGGCATCATCTCACCTGATGGTAAGTGACGATGATGCCGAAGATGGAAGTGGGCTTACCAAGATTCCCTAACGCAATGGGGAACTGGCTATCTTATCTTCATGCCGGAACACATCAATGCTGTTAATATTGATGTTTAGCGGCAAGACTTACAAGGAGAATGCCAAACTTGGGAATCACAGATTCCGCTGATTTTTATATATGTTGTAGGGTAGTATCCCCTCAATAACTAGTAAAATGGTAAGACGCACTTCGCTTTCATTTTCGAGATAATGAACTACCCTAAAACATATATAAAAATCAGCGGAATCTGTGATTAAATAAATAAATTTGAAAAAAAAATGTCTTTAAATTCATTTTCTTGAAAATGAAAGCGAAGTGCGTCTTTCCATTTTACCTAGTTATTGAGGGGAGACTACCCTACAACATATATAAAAATCTGAGGAATCTGTGATTACCAAGTTTGGCACTCTCCTTGTTAGATAAGATGGTCGTAGCTAGCCAGGCGGGCTCGAAAATGCCCTACCACCAACCAAACCGAGTCTTACAAAGTTGGACCCCGCCGGGAACCGAACCCGAAATTTTTATCAAGATATTTTTTTAAACAGTCGATTGCCAGCCCAGTTGTCGTTTTTTTTAGATTTTGGGAACATTGCTGCTACTTAGTGATTAAACGTTTTTTGGTAGTGGAAAGTGGAAAAAAATATGGTTAATTTAACCAAGGCACGTTAAAAGTGTTCCAAACATTGCATTTTATTTTCTATTTACGTTATTTACCGATTGATAGATTTGAAGAGTCGCATTTTAATTTGTTTTGCTGGTAGAAAGTTGTTAAAAATTAATTTTTATGTATATTCATTAATGCTCTTAAAATTTTGTTATGATTCACTGATAGAAGTTTGCAAATATAATAAACTTAACCATAGAACGTCCAGAGTCCTGCTAGCAGGACTTAACGTACTACCGGTAGGACGCAATGTTTTTGGTTGTTTAAGGCTTTCTAAACCTGCCAGCAGGATGCAATGAACTCTCATGCATAGTTCGTCTCTTTCTGATTCAGCGAGTTTTTGAATCGTATTTCTGCGGTCAGTCTGGCAAAATGGCGGCGAGTATTCCGGGCGGAAGTCCTTCCAGCAGGATATGAGCTTGGACGTTCTATCATTAATGTCTTTTACATTTAAAATTATTCCGATTAAGTAAGTAGACTGTTAATTAGCAAAGTTGTTTTAAAACGATAAACAAGATAAAATACGTCTTTGCAACAACAGTGCTCTTACACTTTACGAACAGCGAAATTTTAGAGGCTACCCTATATTTTAGCGTCTCGTTGAATGCAGATATAGAGACACACAGCAATAAAGGATATCTTATGTAAAACTAATACAGACAAGTATGGCATAATATGTCAAATGCATGCGCAAGGCACGTTAAGCTATTGCATTGGTGTCGGCAGACGGCATTTGTTAAGCCATGTCGGAGGCCTTATACGCGGCTTGGAAACTTCTGACACTAGGGTTGGCCACTAGCCCCACAACCTGCACCAACCTTTCCGAAGTATGGAAAGAGAACCATGCCCCTGCAGTGGGAAGGATATGAGTTGTTACCATGCCAAATATCCGTTTATTACCCGAGGCTCAACTGCGAGGCTCAACTGGTTGTGCCTTACCAAAAAAAAATTCCCCACGGCACAACTGGTTTTCTACTGTAGCAAATGTATGGTTATATTTTTACCCACGGCACAACCAATTCCCTAAGGCTCAACCGCTTGAGAATCAATACTATATACTATAATTACATACTATTATAAATGCGAAAGTAACTCTGTCTGTCTGTTACGTTTTCACGCCTAAACCGCTGAACTGATTTAGATGAATTTTGGGAAATAAATAAATGGGACCTTGGAGAAGGATATAGGGTACGTTCGTTGCAAAAATTAAACTTGAAGGGGGTGAAATAGGGGATGAAAGTTTGTATGGGGTACCAATAATTTCTCAAGTTAGGGATCTAAATATCATCATAACTTGACTGTGTATTTGCTGTAAATGTAAGAAAGGTCTCTACTTTCTGTGTGTTTGCGTGGTCGCATCGATCATGCAGGTTAATTGACTATAGACACGTTCATGACCAGGATGGGTTTGACTGTTAGTAGCATTTATCGCGACCATTTCCGTGCTTCGCAAGGTAAGCCGTTAAGCCGTTGGTCGTGACTCAGTGGTCATGCATGGTCGCGTCGATAATGCAGGTTAACTGACTATAGACACGGTCATAACTTGGATGAGTTTGACCGTTAGAAGAATTTATTTTTACCGTTTTCGTACTTCGGAAGGTACGTTGGCCGTGACTCAGTGGGCTTGCGTGGTCGCGTTGATCATACAGGTTCACTGACTACAAACACCGTCATAATATCTATAATATCTGCTGGTGCTGGCTGCTATCCCTAGATGGCAGTCGTTAAGGCATATTGGTATTGTACAAGGTTTCATCAAAATCGTAAGCCATGTTTGAACAAAAAAAACTAAGTGTTTTTACTGTGATGGCAATTCTAAAAAATTAAAAACAGCTGGAGATATTAACAAAATAGTGCCCTAACCCAAATTTCATCCAAATCCGTCCAGTGGTCTTGGCGCTAGAAACCGACACACACACACACACACACACAACCAATATTTTAATTTAATTAATTTGTACTATTTTTCTACCCAAGAAACACTCGTGTCGCATTTGAAAACGGGATTTCCCCAAATCTACTGTTTCATTGTGTTGCGAAGTTGCGACTTGTGACCAACCAAAACAATAGGGATTTTCACCATTTTTTAGGGTTCCGTACTTGAAAAGAAAAAAAGGAATCCTTATAGGATCACTTTGTTGTCCGTCCATCTAACTGTCTTCTGTCTGACAAGACCCTTTTTCTCAGGAACGCGTAGATGTATCAAGTTGAAATTTATATCAAATAATCAGGCCAGCAATCCCTTGAAGCGAAAAATCAAACTTCTATGCCAACGCAATCAAGAGATACGGCCGTTTATGCCGCATATTTGGACACTCGCATAGGAATCAAAACCTATAGAGTACTTCTCGTATACCTAGAATCATGAAATTTGGCAGGAAGCAATGTCTTATAGCACAAGTAAAGGGAAAAGTACGAAAATCAAAATTTTATTGTTACATCTCATTTTTTTTGTTATTTGTATTTAACGCTAGCCGCCATGATGTTTCGGTTGTGACGTCATTAGCTAGGGTAGTAAACAAGACAGCGCTACCTACGTACGATTTTTGTGAACAAAATGTTATTTTAAATCAAAATAAAAATATTTTTTTCTCATTTTATTTAGATTATATAAATATAATCGTATTTTTTATTTGAAGCTCTAAAAATAAAAAATACACTTTATTATTCTCACAAGTATTTTCTTTCCTAATTTTTATAGGTCCATAATTTAGTTTATATGCATAATATTATTTTATAACTTTATAATTTTTTGGAAAAAATACAACTTTGATTTAAATCATTGATTTAAATAAAAAATCACTTGATTTAAATCAATCAACCCTGGGGTTTTTTATTGTCAATAAACTGATGATGTTATTGTAAATACATATATTTATATTTTTTTATATTTATAATTGACATTGACATAGATTATTCAAACAAGGGCCACATAGTGATATTATGAAATAAGTGCGGCCCGCCTTCATTTCATTTTATTACTATGTGGCCTCAAGATCTCTATGATGTGGCCCTTGCCTGCTAAAATGTTGCCGACCGCTGGCTTTCAAAGAGTAATCCGACACTATCTACCTTCTGTTCGGTTATGCTCTCCTGGTACTTTTGAACACGAATTATTACAGGCAACCAGACTGTTGCTACTGAAAACTTTCAAAACGGCTGAAACTGAGACTTAGGCCGAAGGTTCGGTTTCGGCTGAAAATCCTGAAGATTTGTTAGTTAAAAAACAAACTTACCACACATGAGATAAGATAGGTCTGATATACTTCATTTCAGTCATCAGTAATTAATGTGTTACATACTACTAACCAGAGTTGAGCAGTCAATATATTTTTTCTTATGTGCACAACTAGTTGAACCCATGAGAAAAAAATGTACGAACGGCTCAACCAGTTGTGCCGTGGGGAATTTTTTTTTTGTAAGGCTCAACCAGTTGAGCCTCGCAGTTGAGCCTAGGGGAACAAACGCAAATATCAAAAGAAAACTAACTAATAGGTGAAATAAAGAAATTTTGAAATTTTATGTTTTCAAATGCAAAAGAGGGATGCTATAAGTTTGAATTGCATTGCATATGTGTATGTCTATGGTATCATGCTCTCAAACGGGTGGACAGATTATACGTAATGCGGTAGAAGGTTCCATTGCGGTTGATTCTTAGTAACGTTACTTTTTTAGTTACTCGATATAAATCTGTAATTGAGTGCGTTTGACTACATCTCACCTTATGGAAAGTGATGATACATAAGTATACAGGGTGTTAAAAAAGTGCGTTTGAAATTTTAAGGGGTTACGTATGAGAATCTGAAAAAAAAATTGAAGAGCAGATTTTTTCAATATTTTTCCTGGATTTTATACTTGATTCTGAGTAACCCCTTAAAATTTCAAACACACTTTTTTTAACACCCTGTATATTCGAGGAAAGTTAGTTATATGTTTACAACAGAGTTATCCCGTGTTACCTACGTTTTCACATTCAGTTGACTCATTACATTAGATTATGCCTCACGTGCCGTCATCACTTTTAGTCAAGACTTTGGCAATAGTTTACAAATATGATACATAAGTCCTTTTGTATTGTCTTTTTAAAACGGTTTTAGTTTTTAAACCCATAATTGACTACATTTTCTCGTATTAATAATAATAATCTTTATTTCGAGCTAGAGCTCAAATAAAACAAAATTAATACATATACACCATACAAGAAACACAAAAATATAAAATACAATATAATAAACTGAATTATGTTTTGCCATTCTCAGACCGGGGCACAACCAGCCAAGCGGGCGTAGAACGCGCGAATCTGCGTGCGAGCATGTTGCACCTGACCGCCATCGCCAGGGCTCGGCGCTCTCTCTCTATATCAGAGTCGTCACATAGATTTTCCGTCAAAATATGTCCCAGATATTTAAAACTCGTTATAACCCGCATTGGCGAGCTATCCAAACATACCGGCGGTATCCTCCCCGGACCCCTTCCAGCCCGAAACACAAGCATTTCGGTCTTGCCAACGTTATATTTGAGACCGTGACTTTTGGAAAACATTTCACATATTGCCAAAAGCTTTCTTATCCCATTTATCGAGGGGCTGAGGAGGACTATTATTATTATTAGTTAGTTCTAGTTAGTATCGTATTTAGTACATTTATACTGCAGAAACCTTGCGTGGCGGAGTTACTTCCATTTTCCTGTGAAGAGTTAGGGCGAACACAGTTTCTATAACACCATTGATTTCTAACCATTTCAAAGTTTTCAAAATTGGTATCGATAATATCGGTTATTCGACGAAACCGCACGAGAATTTCTGAAGCACATATTCTTTTTCTTAGGAATTAAATTCGTCTGTTCTAACTGTTGTCTGTGTAGAAGAACCTAAGACACCTAGCTGCCTCTAATCCATCTGTCAGCAACTTCTCCTGACAGTCCTGTAGTCGACTGTATTGGTCTCGAATCATCCTGTACAAATAAACCGCCACACTGCTAGCATCGTCTGTTATAGACGCGATAGGCCAATGATGACGATGATGATGAGACTGATCATCATAACAATTACCACCCGTGTGTCTCAACTAGGATATAGTCTCTGGAAATTCGCCTCAAGATGTTGTTGATGGGTGTTCATAATTACTGTGTGCTGGCCAGAAAGGGGTGGCGGCAGAGAGGGACATAGGGATTTGACTGTGGTGCCAGTGTGGCCAGATCATATTTTTATATACAGACAGCCTCAAAGATATCTGAACCTCTCCGAAATACACCATGTATCAGGAAAGCTTTAGTAGGGATTCAGATATCTCTGTGGGCTAGTGTACATAGTATAAATGTCACTAACACTGCGCCAGAGGAAGCACTTGCTATTCCACTACGCTTCCCTAGGGGATCGCACAGCACTTACCATTCCATTATGATTCCATACGACCATGATAACCTTTTATGCATTAATGTATTTTTAAAGCGGCTGCTCACGAATATAACTATATAATAGATTTTGCACTGATAAAATGTTTATTAGACCGAAAGATGTTATCTTGCACTGCATGTTTTTATTTTTGTAATTGTAATTATTATCCGTCCCCGTAAATAAGCTTTAATATATTAAATTGTTTTTAATTGATAACTAGTAAGTATAAAATAATCAACCGAAGATAAATAGTGTTAATGTAAAATAGCTACAAAACCAATAGAAAAACCAGGATTGCATTGGTTTCATGGCGTTTTCTATTTCCTACTGGAAAAGCTACAAAATACCCAAATACGAACTTTCTTTTTTTTTTGGAAACACAGGCACTGAATACGTCTCTGGGTGGGTTAAGAACGTGGTATAGGAGTTTAAGCTATAAATACCTCTATAAACAATGCAATGTTATGCGGTTTAATATAGTCTATGACGATCCTTTACTTCCTTACTTAATATTTAATAATATACATATACATTTTAAAGTGAGTTGGTTGCTTGTCTGTACTTTATTCATCAAGTAGCAAAGAAACAATGGTTTTTTGGAAAACTGTCTGTTTTATATAGGCAAAACTTTTATCCTGAAAAAATTAATCGAATTCGGGATTCACACCGGGCACACAAAAATAATGCAGTTTGACGAAGCATGCTATTAATTTCAAGGGCACTGGGCAAAGCAAAGGGCTGCGATAGAGCGCAGAGAACAACAATACCCTAGTTCTGTTATTGTTAGTATATAAATAGTATGTGTTTTCGTTTTTGCTATACATATAAGAATATATCGGAACGCCTCTATAACCAGGGGTGGGCGCTAACTGCAGCGACACAGCCAAAGCTAAATGCGCTGTTATCGAAAACAAATATCTAAATTTTAAGTTTTTGGTTCCATATAAATATTTTTTCATTTTCAATAAGAAACAAGGCCGCAAAGTATATACGGAAACTCCATATACTTTGCGGCCTTCTTGCTTAGTGTTGCATATATACTTATGTGGGTAAACCTAAATAAATAAATCAGTGGTTATCAAGCTATCGTGTCGTTTGCTTCATGGTGACAGCGGTGCTATAAAATCAATAGTTTTAGTGGCTCAAAGTTGGAAGTTTAGACTAAAAAGTGATATTTAACGGTTTAAAGTTTAATAAAAACGATAAACAATGGAGCATGCATGGCCGCCAGCGGAATTGTCACTATCGGGAGGTCCCGCGGAGCGCGCGGACATGTGGCGCAAGTGGCTAAGACAATTCCAGGTGTTTCTGAAAGCATCCGGTGTATACAAGGAATCAGAGGACGTGCAAGCTAGCTTATTAGTTAATTTGATTGGGTCGGATGGTTACGATGTGTATTCAACATTCAAATTTAGTGATGAGAAAGACCGTGACAAAATCAGCATACTAATTGAAAAATTTAATGAGCACTTCGGTACAAAGGTCAACACAACCATGACAAGATTCAAATTTGTTACTCGTAACCAAGACAGTGGCGAAAGTATAGACGAGTATGTCACGGCGTTAAAACTTTTGAGTCAGCAATGCGAGTTCGAACAGCTTGAGGATGGCTTGTTACGCGACCGCATCGTGTGCGGAGTACGGGACAGTAAAGTACGCGATAGATTGTTGCGGTCAGACGATTTAACTTTGGAGAAAGCCATAAAAATATGCCAGTTAAACGAAATTTCCAATGACGATGGAAAACAAATTGAAGGCGTAAAAACAGAAGTTTCTGGAAGCGTGGACGTGGTGAGAGCAAGCGGCAGTGTTCGTGGAGCACCCTGGGCCCGTAGGGTCTCGGGTAGCGGCTTTGTCAGCTCGCGTGGACGCGGGCGGGGCATGCCAGGCCGCGGCGGCGGCGGCGGCGGCGCAGGCACTCTCTTCGCGCTCCGGGCAGACAGGGCCGGCGTCAGTAGCGGCGGTGCCGGTGATGGTGTATCCGGTTAAACTTGCTTAACGTGCGCGAATGTATATTGTAATGGTGGTAACTTGTGTCCTGCGAAGAACGTTAAGTGTTTTTTGTGTGGTAATAAAGGACATTATAAAAAAGTGTGTCCAGGGCGTCAATACAAAGTTTACGAATTACAAAACGAAGACGATGATGCGTTATTTTATATTTCCACGATAGATATGTTGGATTGCAATGAATTAAAGTCTAAATGGTATGAAACTCTTTACTTATTTAGTAATGGTAATAGTCATAGATTTAAATTAGATACAGGGTCTGATCTTAATGTTTTGTGAAAAAGAATTTTTTTGAAATTAGGAATATCTATCACTGATATAATTTCAGATGACACAAAAGTAAAATCTTTTTGTGGGAGCATTATAGATATAATGGGGTCCTGTACAATAAAATGGCTTTATAAAAACAAAGAACAAGACTTGAAATTTATGATTTGTGAATCAGACTGTCAGAGTATTTTGGGTAAAGATGCCTTAGAACGATTAAATTTAATAAAACGTGTGTATTCTCTAAATATGCCAAATTATAATGATCTGTTCGAAGGACTGGGAAAGTTACCAGGGAAATATACAATACAAATAGAAAATAATGCTTCTCCGTGTATTTGCCCAGTTAGAAAAATCCCTATAGGTATAAGAGACCAACTTCAGGTTGAACTAAATCGCAAGGAGCAGTTAGGTGTCATTAGAAAAGTGAGTCATCCCACTTCCTGGGTGAATGCGATCGTCGTGGCTGCGAAAAAAGATGGGAGCCTCCGGGTTTGTCTAGATCCACGGCCACTCAACCAAGTAATATGACGTCATCATTATCCGTTGTCAACGCTAACAGAGATCGCAACTAAGCTTCACGGGGCAAGGTACTTTAGTAAGTTAGATGCTCGTTCTGGTGGTGCAGCTGGACAATGCCAGTGCTGATCTATGCACTTTTGGAACACCATTCGGACGATATCAGTTTCTTCGCCTTCCATATGGTATAAATTCGGCTTCTGAAGTTTTCCATTCCAGAGTTAGGCAACTGCTGGAAGATCTGGATGGTGTGGATTCTTTCATAGATGACATAATAGTGTGGGGATCAACGAGGGAGGAACACGATAGACGGTTAGAGAAGCTATTGGATCGCGCTAGACAGGTAGGTATAAAGTTCAATCGTGAAAAGTGTGAGTTTCAGGTTTCGCAGGTGACATATCTCGGTCATAATTTCAGTGCAGAGGGAATGAAAATAGATCAGAGTAAATTAAAAGCTATCACCGAAATGCCAAGTCGTCACGACAGACAGTCTTTGGAGAGGTTTTTGGGTATAATTAACTACGTTTGTAAATTTATTCCTAATTACTCTGATACGGTCACTCCATTGCGCAATCTCTTAAAAAAAGACAGCGAGTGGTGCTGGGGTGAGCAGGAGGAGAGCGTGGTGCAGCAGCTGAAGCGCGCGGTGTTCGCGGCGCCGGTGCTGGCGCTGTCGGTGGACCCCAGCTCGCACGCGCTGGGCGCCGCCGTGCTACTGCAGGGCGGGCGCCCGGTGGAGTTCGCTTCGCTCACTCTCACGGATACCCAGCGTCGGTACGCCCAGATCGAAAAAGAGATGCTGGCCATTGTATACGCGCTCGAAAGATTTCATCAGTATGTATACGGTAAGGGAGACGTAACCGTGGAGACGGATCATAAACCCTTGGAGGTATTGTTTAAAAAATCGTTGGATTCTGTTCCTATGCGTCTTCAAAGAATGATGCTTCGTGTGCAAAGGTATGATTTTTCCGTTCAGTATAAACCCGGAAAATATATGTTTATAGCAGATGCATTATCTCGGGCTCCATTAGCGGAGTTAATGCATGATAAAGTCACAGAAGAGTTAGAAGATCAAACTTGTTTTTCTTACAAAATGTTCAATTCAGTGACGCTAAACTGAGTTTAATAAAGGAGCACACAATCAATGATTCAGAATGTCAAACTTTAATTGGTTATATTTTAAAGGGATGGCCATTAAATAAATACGAAGTCGATGAGCGAGTACGTCCCTTGTTTGATTGCAAAGAATCTTTTGAGTACATAGATGGGGTTATATTTAAGGACAATTTAGTATATATACCGATTAGTCTCAGACAAGATATGATAGCGCGGGTACACGAGGGGCACCTAGGTATAGACAAGTGCAAGAGGCGCGCGCGTGACGTCATGTACTGGCGCGGGATGTCGGGCGAGGTGGAGCGCGCCGTGCAGCGATGCCGTGCGTGCGCCGAGCGCGCCGCGCGCCCGCCGCGGGAGCCGCTGCTGCCGCACCGCGTGCCCGATGTGCCCTGGCTCAAGGTCGGCTCCGACTTGTTTGAGTACAATAGAAAGTATTTTTTAATACTAGTGGATTATTATTCAAATTTTATTGAGGTGAGTCCTTTGAGTTCGTTGACCTCGAAATGTGTAATTGCAGCAATGAAAGACCAATTCGCACGTCACGGTATTCCACAGCTGTTGGTGACTGATAACGGGCCTGCCTACGCATCCAAGGAATTTAATGAATTTAAAAATAATTGGTGTTTTGATCACGTGACTTCGTCACCTAATTATCCCCAGTCGAACGGGAAAAGTGAACGTGCCGTTAGAACCATAAAGTCTTTGTTGCAGAAAGCTGTGAGTACTAAAAGTGATTTTTACTTAGCACTACTTAACTACAGAGCTTCGCCAAGAGATGGGATACGTAGTCCGGCACAACTTCTAATGGGTCGTAGGCTAAATACGCGATTACCGGTGCATGGTGATAAATTACGGCCGGAACCGAGCAGTGTTAGTGATTACGCTAGATGCGTAATCAGGAACGCAGTAAGAGCTGGTACGACAGGAGTGCGCGAGCGCTGCGGCCACTGGCGCCGGGCGCCGAGGCGGTGCTGCTGGACGCGCGCGGGCGGCGCGCGGTACGCGTGGCGGGGCCCGCGCCGCAACCTCGCTCATATTTCGTTACAGATACTCATGGGCGGCGCTTCCGCAGGAACAGAAGGGATCTCTTAGTTATTCCTCCTAATTCTGTGTCTAGTGTGGAATTGCAAGTCGAAAACTTGCAAGGGAATTCGAGTGACCTTGAGAAAAGTTTGTATGAGGATCCGGTGTCTGATACACGAGACCATTCATCCTCTGAACAAGGCTCTGATGATAATTTGTTAGAATCATTGTTTGATGAACGAGGTCCAACACTTACACACACTGAACGTGGGCAAATAAACGGAAGGGAAGCAGCCCTCAGGGCCAAAGAAAACATTGTGGAGATATACAGATCAGATAAAACTATGTAAAATTTGTTTATAAAAATTGTAATAAAGTAAAATATATATACTTTGTATATGTATGTATATATGTATGTATATATGTATGTATAAATATATGTATACTTTAAAAATAGCCTAACTTTATGTTATATTCCTAAGTATATTAATTACCCTGCAGTGTATAACTATTAATTATGCTAAGATGTTATTTAATACATGTAGCAAATAGTTTCATTAAAATTAAAATATATATTTTTATTTTGTAAGGAAGAGATGTTGCATATATACTTATGTGGGTAAACCTAAATAAATAAATCAGTGGTTATCAAGCTATTGTCGTTTGCTTCACTTAGGAGGACAGAACATTGCTATTTACGCTCCCTCAACGACGATATATACGCAGGCAGAGCCGTGGGCTAAGCTAGTATTGTAGTTTGCAATCTCTTCTCTCTTATCGTGTAGCACAATTTAACCGTCCTATTCACAAGGTACAGGCGGCGGTTGCCTGGTGTTGCACTTATCATCACCCTTGGTCACGTGTAGGGCATTTAAGATTTACACCTACGGACGTGTGCAACGTGACCATCATACACAACTAGAAATCAGATGTGCAGGTTTCCTCACGATGTTTTCCTTCACCGTTAAAGCAGTCGGTATGAAAATGCACGTAAGTTTCGAAAAACTCATTGGTGCACTGGCCAGTATTTGAACCCGAGACCTCTGGTTAGGAGGACGGAGTCACTAACCGCAGAGCCACCAACGCTTTTATTTTGCAATAAGGTTTTTATTTAGCGGCTGAAGTGGCGGTTCTATAATTTCTAGCAAAAATATACAATAAGAAATAAAATGCAGGTTATCTGGTGCTAAACCAGACATTCCCTGCTCTACATGAACCAGTAACTATAGGTTACTAAGTGTAAGATACAAACTAAAAACAGAACAGTTTTTCTGTTCTCATAGTTTGTATGTCTCATGGCTTATTTCGTGCCTAAAGGTTACCTGGAAGAAATAGCAAACGAGCAATTAGGCCGCCTATTGTTATTATCTATTTGTTGCCTTTCTATATCCAAAAAAGTATATTGAATTGAATATAAACATGATCCTTGCTCAAGCTGCTAGGTAGAAGACGAAGAGATTGTTTTTTTTTTTATTATGTGATAGGTGGCAAACGAGCAGACGGATCACCTGATGGTAAGCGATTATCGCCGCCCATAGACACCCGCAACACCAGAGGAGTCACAAGTGCGTTGCCGACCTTTGAAATGGGATGGGGGAATTGGGGAGAGGAGGTTGGGCCTCCGGTACCCTCACTCACTCGACGAAACACAACGCAAGCGTTGCTTCACGCCGGTTTTCTGTGAGGCCGTGGTATCACTCCGGTCGAGCCGTTAGGTTATTGATAACGTTTTTGTACTTCATAATATACGAAGCAGGCTGACTCGTTGGTTTTTATTATATTATACACAATTGGTTGGCTCTAAGTATCATCTCAACTGATGGTAAGCGATGACGATGCCGAAGATGGAAACGGACTTACTAAGACTCCCGAACGTAACGGCTATGATTAACTTGTGAGCAGTCAAAATACTGAGTTTTAAGTACATAAAAGCCCACACAGACACAAAGTAAATAAACCTGTTCGTCACACCTATTTGCCATGACTGGGAATCGAACCTACGATTCTCGGGTGTGTTGGCAGTAGCGCTAATCATTTCGCCATTGGGCCATTCAAAATATTGTTGCTTTACTTTATATTTTAAGTAAAAAATATTTTTAATTATTAAAAAAAATACGTTAAAAAATCTGTCGAAATAACTAACAAATAACCGACCTAATGAACTCTCGAGTTCGACGACTGAATTCAGACTGCGGAGTGCAGACAAAATTACAGATTCAAAGTGTTGTATAAAGTCCTATCTTAATAAAATCTGATTTGGTATCTACCTAACCTAGTTCATACTAAGAGGAAAATTGTAAAAAAAATACTAAGCATAAGTTTGAGTAAAAAGTATAAACAATAACTGGATACAGGCATTATCAGTTGCCTGCCTGCTAACCTATAATAATAATAATAAGTGGTCAGAGTAGCCCAAATTCATATTTCAAAATAATAATAATATAAGTATAAGCTTCTATACTTATCATACTGAATAGCTTTTGTTTGTTACGACTTTGCTGATATATACGTAGCAAAACTTATTTTGGAATTTTCATAAGGTCGTAAAAACTATAAAATCACTGAAGATATTTTGGTGGCCTTAGTTTGCTCATAGTACACTCGCGTAAGAAAGTCAACCCCCAAACTTAAGAATAGAATTCGATTACAGAAAAATTGCGAAATTCGTCGCGTTTTCGTAACGTAAAATGCAACACTTACCTCTTCCCGCCATTGCATTGGCGACAAAGGGGGTACGGCCATACAGTTTTCACTCGGTTATGTTTCTACATGTTAGAAAAAGAGGCAAGAAGACCGGAAGGTTTTAATAAAACAAAACTAGTAAGGTAATCTATGCAACTAAAATATGTAACCGACCTTTAGAAGTCGATTATGTTCTCCAAGTTTGAGCTGACAACCATCTACAAGAAAGCCAAAGGCCAAACTTGGTTAAACCAAGTTTTAACGATGCATGCTCTAGTAACTCGCGTTAATTATAACTCTATCTTGTCTACACGTTGTAGGAAATTTCGAAGCTAAGACGTTGCTGGTTCTGCCTAGTCGTCGAAAATCAAAGCGCAGTGTACCCTCTGAGTCTCACTAGTGGGGATTAAGGCTAGGGGTAAAATAAGTTAATAATAAATAAATAAAAAATATTTGATATCAAACAAAGAAACTACTAAAAATCTGCAAAAAATCTGCAACAAAATGGTATGGTAGGTATCTACTAAAGCTTATACACAGCGAAATGTTTTAGATCTATCGAAATATACAGGGTGTAACAGAAAGGTGTGACAATACCTCAAGGTTGGCTCTTACCCATCAAACTGAACAACTTTTGTTCTACAACTTTGTTGAAATCGCAAAAAATTTTTTGGACTTTTCATACAAACTTGGTTCGCCAGCTGATCGATTTGTATGAAAAGTCCAAAAAAAATTTTGCGATTTCAACAAAGTTGTAGAACAAAAGTTGTTCAGTTTGATGGGTAAAAGCCAACCTTGAAGTAATGTCACACCTTTCTGATACACCCTATATAACAACGGAGGGTTTTCAGTTGTCACCCGAGAGAGACTCAGTCAAAGGTTGCAACGCGAAGTAAATCCATGTCAGAAGTTTTTAAGCCGTTTATAAGGCCTGTCATCTATAAGTGATAGCAACTGGCTGGCACCGATGGCTTAACGGGACTTGCGAAGAAGAAGAAGACAGTAGAAAAGAAATATCCCTCTTTTAGACTTTCACTTGCTTTCCATAGTTCGCTGAACGCTGATTCAAATCCAGCTAGAGGAATCATTTGAAGGGAGCTGATGTGGATTAAAGTTCCCATCAGTTTCTTTATAAATTGATGTAGCGTGCATTAAAAGTTGCACATATACCCAAAATAAACAATCAAATCGTCTGCTGTTCACTCGTAACTAAAAAAGTGCGACTGAAATCACACAGACGGCCACACTTTTGGCATCTGAACTGAGGCTGTGGATCTGACAAGAAGACCTACCAGTAACACCTGACCATAAAGTTAAGTTACGTTAACAACTCGTCACCACTGTAGGGGCACGACACTTCCCATAAACCTGAAAGGTTAGGCCATAGATCACACACGCAGGCCAAGTCCGGATTGGTGGAGGTTGTGGGTCTAGTGGCGAACCCCAGTATCAGAGAAGTACAAGTACAAGTATCAGTACAAGCCGCCTATGAGGCCTCGAACAAGGCTTAACGACTGCGATCTAGTGATAGCAGCCGGCACCAATGGCTTAAAGTTAAGTAAACAAGTCAAATTTACACAGTCTATTCCTGTACCATTAGATTACCAACACTTAAAGAATGACCTAGTGCAGCTAAAATTGAAACCTAACCGATAAGGCTATCTAGCCACAAGTTGATGGTTAAATAAGTGAGGGGTTACCCATAATCTATGGTTGTTTTCATTCGTGTGCATTTTTCTAGATCTTTCTAACTTTTGATATTCTGATTGTATCTTGATCTTTTACCAGGAAACTTCTAAAAATCGTTTACGCTGTTTGCTATTGAGCAATAGTAAAGTGACGGTAATCACTTTGTTTTTCCGAATGCAGCTTGCGGCTCGCACTCGATCGATACATCCTCAAAGACAACTATAAAAAATATCCACACGCGAAGTTAAACAAAAGGCTGGTTAAATTAGTAACTGTGTATGGCATTTTTGCAAAATTTACGACGCTACATAGTAGAAATTCTATTTATGTGTCAGTTAAACGACACACAATTAGAAAGCAAGAAACAAATTTGTATCAGAAAAAGCGAAATTGATTGAACCTAAATAAAAATAAATAAACTAAAATAAAAAAAATGTTTTATAGTAAAATCTGGCAAGAAGACTGATAGCCTACCCGATGGAACTAATTATCTTTGTGTTTAGTTTTGTTAGACCCTAACCACAGATCCTATATATGGTCGTCCCCCGCCTATCCGTGTCTAGCCACAGTAAGACCAGCACGAGAGGCTATTTAGATAAACCTCAGATAAAAGCCGACCAAATTGATGTGTCTATTAGGATTTACCCGGCGCGCAGCGATACCGCAACATTCAGATTTATTCGGTTTATATTCGGTTATCTTTTGTTCATACGTTTACGATGCTACAGAGGTGGTCATTTTGTATTGTTTTAGAATCTAGACCATAATAATTACTATCTTGTCTTTTATCGACTGTTGCACTTAGCATTATCCGCGGTCACTTACAAGGCATCTAGATTTACACCCACGGACGTGTGCAACGCGAATTTTGTTTGTACCAAGGAGTTTGGAACTCGCCTACCTAAGGGTAAGAATTTAGAACGGCTTATGTCCAAAAATGTGAACTATAGGGTTAAAGGGGCTGGTTTAAAGGAAACTCGTTCTCAGGTTTAGGCTATAATAAAGGTAAAAAGATAAATATAAAGATAAACACAACCACCACTTACTATACTATGTCGCTTTTTAACTTGACTATATAAAAATCATTGAATAGAAAGGGAGAATCACCATTATTTTCGCCTGAATTTGGAAAATTTTTTGCCTTTCACATTTTCTAAGCACTACATAATTATGTCCCTTGTTTGTACACATAATATCTAATGCATGTCTTTTTTTAAATGTACGTAAGTTTTGAAAAACTTCTTGGTGTTCAGCAATTTCAGGGTTTTTACTTTGTGGCATACGGAAAATACTACAAATAAACTGACTCACCCTGGTTCGATTTCCATCCAGGGCAAACAATTTGTGATAAGCAGATTTGTTTGCTTTGTGTCTGATTGAATTACTTCTATTTAAACGTATACATATTATGTGTATTTTGTTTGTGGTTCTCATAATACAGGGAATATTCTTTTAAAACCTGATGATTATTGTAGTAAGATTTATGCCTGATGGATAATTAATAATCCCAAGAAACGGAACCAAGAAATCATTACAAAATTATTTTTAGTTTTTTTTTAGGTTTTTTCCTGATAACAATCTATTTCATGTTCTTCCTTGGGGTTTGCCAGTAAAGTTCTATGGGAATTATCGATCGTACATAACAGAGTCTTCTTGATAAATTCTATCTGATCAATGTTTTCCCTTTCTCTCTTAACATATGCCACATTTAACCGTTTATTTAACCCAAAGGACACACGTGATATCGTTTTCATCATCACAGTTATATTATGTGCTTTATAGACAAGACAGGATATATGCCTTGCCGATGGTTGATGCGACTTTGATGTTCCGCTGTGTGTCAACGTCAGGTCATGTCCATAAATTAGTTGCATCCTAGTTAACAGCTAGTGTCCTTACTGCTGGGGATTCGGTCTCTTCCCATACTTCGGGACGAGAAGGTTATGCCCATACCCCGGACACTTCATACAAATTTCGCGCCATTGTTTACTACAAAGACCTAAGACCTATGTTTGTACACATGTAAATGTGTGCGTGATGTACTAGGATTGAATCGAGGCTGTATAGCTTCAGAAGGCTTAGCTCTTTCCTTAAAAAATTAAATTGTCTTTGGATATAATATTGTGCTTTGGAACGGTTTTGGAACTGTGCCAACCTCTTGACAAATGGTCACAGATCGGTCACACAGGTCGAGGTCGAGGTAGACTTCAGAGAGCGGCAGGGAGTGTCCATACTGTATAATGTCCTTATACTGTGGTTAAGCCATTCTCCACACTCGGTGTCAAGTCCAGAATGGTGGAGGCTGTGGACCGTGGGCCAACCCTAGTGTTAAAAGTCTTTAGCTGCCTACAAGGACCCTAACATAGCTTAACAACAGCTGCCGTCTAGTGAGAGTAACCGGCATAACATGGCTTGGAAAGCACAGAAACGGTCCAGATAAAATACACTAAAAGTCAAACCCATTTATCCGAAGTCGGATGAATTTTTTACGTCATCGACGCGACCACGCAAGCCGCGCTGAGCCACGACCGTTTCAAAAAACCGCAAAAAATTATTTAATTTATGGTCATTCTGTTCAACAACGAATGAAAGAAATCTTCTTCGATAGCGCAAGAAGTACCTAGTTACGAGAATAAAATTAAGACCATGAAAATTTATTTTAACTTACCTATTTCGAACTAACCCAAAATCGTTTGTTTACAAATATTTCCGTACATAAGGTATAAGTAATTATGATTTGCCAAGAGTATTCTGGTCACCCTCAAATTAGGAGATTAATGCTAAACTGACCATAATCCCACCGAGTGCCGTGCGGTAGGATCAGAAGAGGAGTAATAGCGCACTTTGTAGGTTACGTAAACTATTGGCAGTTGAAACGATTAGATGGTGAATACCTTGTAGTTGACGACTGCCTACAAATAAACTATGAAATATTGTTCACAAAATAGCTCTTTTATTAATATTGCAAGAAAACTTAGTAGATTAAATTTTCATCACATGTGGCTACAATTTTCAATTAAAAAAAAATTAAGTAAACTGTTACATTGAACAATGACGTCATCGTTTACTATTTGAAAAATATTTTGTTTTTGTCATTTTGACATATTTATTGTCGTCAAGTTTTTATTTCTTTTTGCTAAAACCATTCTAAATTTGGTTTTCGGGAATAATATCTGGCGCCCACACACGTCTTAATCTATTTTGTTTTTATTTCGCCAAACTGTGGAGCAACAATCTCATAAAATGCCGGAATGTATTTAGGGATGTCATCTACATCAGCTGTATCCGAAATTACATGTTATTCAGAATAAGACTTAATTTATGATTTGAACGAGGGTTTTTTCAAATAACATATAATCAAACATATAAAATTACATTATTAAAATATTTTTTTTCAAGTTGTTGCTATTAAATTATATCGTTTACTCAAACTTTTTTTTTTCACTTCTGCCATAATCTGGCACTCAAAGGATCATGCATGACGAAAATATCAAGTGGAAGTTCAAAGTCTATAATGAAGTTTAGCATAAAGTTTTTTTTAAATGTAGTAAATAAATTAATGTTTGATTGATTAAAAATAAAAAGTAAAATTCTCGTTTGATACGTATAAATATGGGATTTACCTGATTTATGATATTCATAAATCGAATCGAAACGCTGCAAATCTTTACGACGAATAACGTAAACTAAATCTGAGTTTAGAACACTTTTTTAAAAACTACATATTCTTTAAATGTGCAAATATCCGTAACGGTCCGAAAAATGTACAAGTCTATCTATACATAAGTATCTGGCATTGGCAACCCTAGCATATTTTATGTTCTGGCTAAACCTTTTACCCTAATTAGGGCTGACCCACACCACACTTGTGAAATGAAATAAATAGAGTGGGAATGTATAGAAATGGGCCAAGTATTGGTCCTTGAGGAACGCCAGATATTTTTCGTACTGTTTTTTCTCTTTGTATTAATTAAGTTGGGGCTTTATATAGCTTATTGGTAGGCATGATCAAGAGACATTGTTAATTTAGTAAAATATGTATCATAAGCCTTTTGTGTCTATGGCAGAAGATCATTAATTTTCGCGGATATAATATTTTAAGTGACTGTACGAGACTATTACATTCGACCACAAGACTGACAAGGAAAGTAGCCGGCAGATAAATTAGAGGCGGCTAGATGTCTACTGAAGTTTTGTTCTCTATGACATCTTAATAATATCCTGCTACAATGCAATACTTTAAAGAAAATTAAATTTATCTTCTTATTCAGCAAAACAGCGACTCCACCTTTGGAACACTGGTCTCTTCCCAGTTCCCATATCTCTGAAATGTCTAAGGATGGCCTAAGATCTAAATCTACAAACCCGTGAAAAGTCAGGATCAGAAAAAATACCTAGCCATTGTTTTTACGTGTCGGGACTTCATTGGAAAACGTGAATTTCGCGCTAGCAGTTAGGTACTTTAATCTTAAACACGCTTGAATTCTCTCTATATATTACAAGAGCTGAAATCCCAAAAACGGATTTCATTATGTGCAGCCTATAGCCTATAGCCTACAGCTACGTTGCGTAATAAATTCAAGTTATTTATTATACTTATTTGCGCAGAGATGCGAACGAAAGAGTCCCGTGATTTACTGAATGTTCGGGAACGGCGCGATACGATACTGGGGTTTTGTGGGCGATAGCGCAAACATGTTGCGCGATTAACGCTTTTAGTATGACAGTCAAAGACAAAGTCAATTTTTTAAATTAAAGTAGATGCTGTACGCATCCTTTTAAATCGTCATTTTTTTTCTACCTAGTGAAAAGTTCTTACCACTCGGATCTCTCTCTGCTTGTTATATTGTACCTTCATGTTGAAACTATTGAACAATATTATATCGGTCCAAGGCATAAAGTTTAACAAAGTAGAAGGTGGCGCTAGTGAGATAAGCATAGTTCCCGCGAGGTCTGAAAGAACGGGAACTTGACTATTATCTAATCTGTAACTTGGCGGTAACTTTTACATGTCAAATTTTTTGCGCAGTTTCCGAGCCATCTTGAAAAACTTTTCCGCGCTGTATACTCGTAAAGCGATGTCCACACGGGCGTTGCCGCGATCAAAAGCTACTTTGAGATAATAGCCTAACCATTTTAACGAACAAATTGAATCTCGATTGCTTAAAATTTATTTGATGTCAGTCTGGGGGTTCAGATGAATCTATCGACACTTCGCCTTTTAAATCCATACCCGTTTCGGCTACAAATGCCGTCATGATTATTTTTTGTACGAGAAGATTATTATAACAGAACTCGGTGATCGGTGCGTACCGTTTAATATTTGCATCACGGCTTCGAAGGTTCGGATTTACCTCAGATCAATGTCGGGGCTCGAAATAGTCTGTAGACGACTTCCGTTCTTGGCGGGGTGCGATTTGTTGAGACTTAGCCCTCAACCAGGTGATTCGTCTACTTTCTACTCTTCACCACCACTCGATCTAACCGTCGTCGTATTTTCGGGTGTGAGAGTATTTATGGCGCGGTAGTTGTTGAAGTGCGCGGGCGTAAAATGAAACGAAAATTTAATTTGTTGAAAAGGTGAATAAAAGTAACTCGTGAGTTGTTTTGTTGTTGTATAACTTACCTCTGTTACACAGAAACTTCATTTCTTCTTACGACAGTCGCTTAGGGTACGCAGTGTGCGAGTCGCAAGCGGCTTCCGAGCATTGCGCTTGATCAAACTATCCTTTGTTATTCTCTGCGCTTAATCCAAGCTCTTTTTCAAATTTGAATGAAATCGGTTGAACAGTTATAGCACTAAATAACGTCACTTGATCAAGTTATATTATTTTTGGGGTACCGTTGAATGCGGGCAGCGTAAGACCGAACAATGTGGAAAGCCTTTGGGGAGGCCTTTGTTCAGTATTGGATATCTTTCGCTTGATATAAATAATGATTGATTTTGATAGAAGTACTATTTGGACTAGCCCATCATATCCTGCATGCTAATGTTATAGTATACTAGTACTACCAGTACAACTCTCAGTAGGTAGGCTTAAATATGTGCGAATCGATACTGTGACGCCAGGTTGTTAAGACAAAATCGACCAAAATAATTTGCACTGCATAATGCGTCCAGCTTTTAAACCTTAGGCTTAAGCTACAATACAACTGAAAAGTATTAGTATTCTTCTTCTGGAGCAGTTTTACTGTTTATTCTGGCGTATTCGATCTCGGTGTTTTGATTGAGAGAACTTTTTGATCCAACGAAGCCTTTTCTCCATAATCATCAAAAACATTTAATAAAAGTAAAATTAAAATTTTAAAAACCCCCCGACACAAAAAATAAACTTTAAAAACTAACAAATAATATTTTAAACCTATTATAATTATTATCGTCACATATATTATGTAAGTTCAAATATTTTTATTTTCCAAGCGTCGTCGCGTCGGGGGACCGCTAAAGTTTATAAAGTATTTTTTCAACAACAGCTAATTAATTATTAAGAATTACATTTAGGTACGAGCGGAGTAAATTATTTTGTTGCAATCTACGACTACACCTGTTTTTCTCACTTAGCGGTCCCCCGACGCGACGACGCTTGGAAAATAAAAATATTTGAACTTACATAATATATGTGACGATAATAATTATAATAGGTTTAAAATATTATTTGTTAGTTTTTAAAGTTTATTTTTTGTGTCGGGGGGTTTTTAAAATTTTAATTTTACTTTTATTTTGTCCTTTTTAAAGTAGGTATAAATATTAGGAAGGTATTTATAATGATTAGTTAGTTGAGTTAGTAACGATAGGACATATGGAAGGTAGTCAGATCCCCTCACCAACTATTAAAGAGCTGATGATCTTCAAACGGCTGATCAGGTCATGGTTACCTTACCATATACTTTCAATATCATTGAAGTAACATGGTACCAAATTTCGAATCGATAGGACATATGGAAGGTAGTCAGATCCCCTCATCAACTATTAAAGAGCTGATGATCTTCAAACGGCTGATCAGGTCATGGTTACCTTACCATATACTTTCAATATCATTGAAGTAACACGGTACCAAATTTCGAATCGATAGGACATATGGAAGGTAGTCAGATCCCCTCATCAACTATTAAAGAGCTGATGATCTTCAAACGGCTGATCATTTCATGGTTACCTTACCATATACTTTCAATATCATTGAAGTAACACGGTACCAAATTTCGAATCGATAGGACATATGGAAGGTAGTCAGATCCCCTCATCAACTATTAAAGAACTGATGATCTTCAAACGGCTGACCAGCTCACGCTTGCCATACCATGTTCTTTAAATATCGTTGAAGTAACACGGTACCGAATTTCGAATCGATCGGACATAAGGAAGTTAGTCAGATCCCCTCATCAACTAGAAAAGAGCTGATGATCTTCAAACGGCTGAACAGATTTTCATGAAACATGGCTAAGAACACTCGGGATAAAATTATCTATGACACAAAAAAAACAAAACGAAAATCGGTTCATCCGTTTGGGAGCTACGATACCACAGACAGATACACAGATACACAGATACACAGATACACAGATACACAGACACGTTAAACTTATAACACCCCTCTTTTTGCGTCGGGGGTTAAAAAATGCAAGTATGTAATATGTACTGAACATCTGCAAAAGATACAATTCACCGTACTTAACGATCATTGTAAAGTGTAACTTACTCTCTCGCGTTTCCTGGGATAGTTTAAAACTAACTGCGAGATTCCGTGATCCCATCGCGGGAACTAAAACCCCGGAGCGCGGGATCCCGCGATTCTTATCACCACTCATGCATTACTCGCAAGGCGTCCCCATTAAGAAAACAAAGACCTATAATTACTTGGCTCATTTTCGTCGAGTCTGCATTTGGCGGGTAGAAATTATCTCTAACACCAGCCATTTTGGGAAATAAGATGTGAGATTTGATTAGCAGAAATTCAATTGATTAACTTTAAAATTATGGACCTTAATACCATTATATTAGACGATTATGCCGCCATTTTTATGGAATTTATGAAGATTGGATAAAGAGTAAGAGGAATGCAGCACTTTTTTCCATCAAAGCAATTTATTAATTTTATTGCGTTTATTTAAAAAAGTGTTATAATAAAAAGGACACGTTTCATTTTGTGCCTGGACATATACGTAGTACGAAAAATATAGAAAAATATAGGCTTTCTAGGAAAAATTATGAAAAAAATATTAGAAGCAGGGTTGCGTGGTTCAAGCATAATGTTTTGTCAGCACTTTTTACAATATAAATGGTAACACTGAAGCTTGCAATAGTAGGTCACGTTCAGAAATTACGGCTTCATCCACATATTCCTCAGATGCTTTCTCTGACTCTGATTGACTGAACACCCTTCTGTTCTAACTTCTGACATTGGTGTACAATTTTTAAAATCTTCGGATATGCCTTGCCTCTTTTACAGGCATAACAGCTGGTTTTCGAGTTACTTGTCGGACAACTAAATTATTAATTTCAATGGCATTTACAAAATCTAGTTTCTGAACGTAAAATGCTCAAAATTGCGCTCGCTTCGCCATGTTGGGTAATTTATGTGTTGCGATTGTTAAATCTGAGAAACTAGATGAACCTCGCAACGAAGGTAAATCGAAGGAAATGTACAATTAGAAAAGACTATGTTTCTAATGACTTATTTATGATGTTTAGTACACAGACAAGGTCCAAGCTCCATAGTCCCGTGAAACGTCTCCTTTATACATTTGACCCTAACGATAGCCTCGATCCACCCTTAAAAATCACCTTGTATTTCAAAACATAATTTGGAGTGTGTAAACTTACACACACAGTAGTCTGTATGTCTGTCTGTAGTGTAGGATCGTAGCTCTCAAACGCGTGAACAGATATAAATGCGATATTTTCGTTTTAATGGTTACTGAGTTATTCGTTTTTTGAAACTGAAAATTGTATCCAAGGAAAAGAAGGTCAATTCGCAAAAAAATCTCCTTATCTATTTTATTTGTAGCCACCACTTTAAAAATCATAAGATACACGTTGACTTTTATTAAAATATCAATCGGCTACCTCTCTCGAAGTGAAAGTGGAGCTAGTAAATTCACGCATTGGAAGAAAATCCAATTTACATACAAAAGCTGGCAACCCAAAACATCTGTTTATTCGCGCAGAATCGAAAAATCTAAAATTCAACGGGCAAGTATTAGCATTTTATTGCGGGCAACACTGGCCGAATGGTTTGTTTTACTTTTTCAAAGGTTTGTTATTGAATGCCTTTAATCTGGAAAATGTTTTCAATTAATCGGGATTTAAAAATTTTTTGTTTATTTAATTTGCTTTCGGTGGTACAGAAAGTAAATTAATAGTTTTTAAACGAGGTATAGTTTTTTTATATAGGTAAAATATTTAATACACATATAGGGTGTAGCGCAATAAGTTTAAACTCTGGTAACTGGGTATCTACGTAGTTTTTGCATAGAGAGTAAAATTTTTTTTGAAGTTTAAAAAGTGTTTCGATTAATCTAGAACACAGCGTATAATTTCCTGTCTTGTGTTTTATACACTAGCCCACAGAGATATCTGAATCCCTAAGTTATAAAACGTAATTCGCACACCATCTACCGCAATTTTCAACTGCTAGATGTCTTCTCTGTATTCCATCCATTGTTAAACATAGGTTTTTCCCTATAATCCGATGGTTCTCGATTTGCCAAAGCTATTAGTTCAATCTTTCGTCAGTTCAGATGTCTCTGTGGCTGTACGATATTTTTTATAAAATATTAATTAATTATAATTAAACACTAAATACATTTTCAATTTATTTATTGGTCAATTATTAGAAACGGAGATAAGTTTCTATAATGACTGTCTCATGCTAGATAGGTACTTAAGGAAGTTACTGCATCTTAACTAATATTATTTTTGTTTATTTGTTTGTACCTCTTGATGCCCTGACTCCTCATCCAATCTTAATATGTGACACGTATCCTGTTACATTGAAAAGGACATAAGCTAGACTAGCTAAGAAAAGCTATTTTCTATCCCGATTCCCCAAAGATTCCGCGAGATATGCAAAAATTGTTACGAGCGAAGCCACGGACTTAAAGCTAACATTATTATCGTATATCTTTATACCTACCAGTTTCAAGAAAAATTTACTAATTAAAACTTTTCTGTGCCATTCATTTCTCGGGGCGAAAAAGTGAAAAGTCGCCATGATGAATTGGTATTGTAGAAAAAGTTAATTATTCTTTCCGTTTCCTCGTAAGTGCCCTTTTCGGGTTTATTAACTTTTGCCATCTGACTGTTAATGAAATGAAAATTAAATGTTTTTGGTAAAGTGGGCTAAATAACCTACTAACAAAAAAAATCCTGATTTATTAAAATTATTCTTGTGACCTTCAGGGGATATAGACTATGCTCGCACTCCAAAATCCATCTAGCCTTTTTATTATTAGCTTAATGGTGTCCACTGCTGGGCAGAGGCCGCTGCCAAGGATTTCCACCACGACTGGTCTCGCTGCCCGCATTCAGCGGTTTCCCGCGACCTTCACCACGTCATCGATCCTTTGAGTGTATTTTAGTCATTGATGATTTATTCATATATGTGACAAATAACCCTCCTTCTGGGCAGTCGGCTAAAAAGAGCATTAATTCAAAGATATTTAACGCTCTGTAGTAATAAAATTGGCTTATACATTTCACCCCGTATTTAAAGATTTTAGAGAAATTCCAGGACCGCAAGTTAATGATGTAAAAAATATCAATTTAGTGTAAACTACATTGAAAGATTTGTTAACGCAATAGAATTTGCAAATTGCAAGGTATATTAATGGTCAAAAAAGGGTGGCAAAAAAGGTGTTTTACTTGTCAAGCTGAACAACTTTTATTCTACGTCTTTGTTAAAATAGAAAAAAAAATTTTTGGATTTTCCATACAAAGTGGTTTACTTTAACTGATCGATTTATATGAAAAGTTTTTCGTTATTTTAATTTTAGTAAAGGCACTGAATAAAAGCCCATTTTAAATATTTTTTGTTACACTCCGTATACCATATTTGCGAACCTCCCTACCATTGTTGGGACACGGTTCTCTTCCCATATTTTGTCAAGCATTATTATAAGCGTATACGGTTCATATTGAAACAAAACCTAAATTATTTGTTTATTTAATAAACTAGAACCTTTAGGCCCTGCTCGCCCCGTGATTCTGTGCCCAAACAAAAGGAGTCCCGTGGAGAAACATAAAACTGTTTTACGACACTCTTAGCCACTGAGGGGCGTACCCCAGGGTAGTACCCTAGGGCCAGAGCTATTTATGTTATTTCAAGTTGCTAAGCAACGGTTATAGCCTTTATTTTAATGCGAATTCGTTTAAGGGATAAGTGAAAGTGCTAATAAAGATTTTAAACGATAAATGTTATGAATGTTTAGATTATGTGATTGCTTAAATAGACATTTCCGACTAAAAGCATAGAAGAAGGAATTATACATTTTTTATCTACAATTTTGTTGTATTAACGATAAATAACAAAAGAACTATGATTATTGAGCATTGAAGCAATGATTATCGATGTAAGGAGTCAGTTTTTGTGATTGACCAAGTTGTAGAACAAGAGTAAGTAATTCAATTTCAGAAGTAAAAACTCTATTAACATTTTTTTATTTCCCGTTAAGACATTTTTGTTAATATCAGGTCGCTAAACATTTTTTTTTTCAAATAGAAGGTTCGAGCTAAAGGATAACATTGAGATATTTTTAAGTATTCCAATTTTTGGTACAATATATCTATTTATTTATTATTAACAACTATTCATTGTTATTAAATCTGAACGCAAAAACTGCAGAGGAAACATGTACACGGATAAACTTAAGTCGACACAAGATAAATGGTGAAACTCAAACCATAGCAAAGCACCATAAGTCAAACGCAAAAGTTTTGTTGCCGGTTTTGTTTACACTTCGTTTTTCGTATGTTTCTTGAATATGCTTTGTAATTTCTAACCCGACAGGTATTTATATAACATGGTTATAATGCTTATCTTCGATGGTCGATTTTTATTTCATCAAATTTCAATTTAATTACCAGAAGGTGAAAGACAATGGAAAACGGTTTCTAAAATTAGAAATTTCGAATCCCTAATAGTAGTCAGGAAGCCTGTTAGCGCTTCTTTACCAATTTATTTATAAGAGTTCTTAAAATATGCATGAATTTGAACAATTTTCTTTCAGTTGTTGGACTCTCTCTCTATGCATAGTTGGTCGATCAGTAGACCGATATGTAGGTATGAAAAGGCCAAAAACATGAATTCAGCGGAGAAAGTTTTGTCGCAACCCCCGTTTGAATCTTGGGAGCACTTTTTGCACAAACCGAGAAGTTGCAACAACCTGTTCATAAATCATATTTCTTAAACTCTGAAACCTCAGAGTGAATAATATATCTGAAAGTGATGTGATATATATTTTTTAAATTGAGTAGTTCTCGCAAGTCAAACTTAAACCATCTCATGACCGTATCTGTAGTCAGTTACTTTGCGCGATCGATGCGACCCGGTAAGCCGAACTGAGCCAAGACCGCCTCCTGAGTCACGACGCTTCTTCTGATATGGATAAATAATATTTTTTACGATTTATAAGATAAAACCGTAGATCACAAAAAACCTTTAAAACACGCGTCTTTTTACCCTTAAATTGGTAAGCCCTTGGCATCATCTCACCAGATGTTAAGTGATGATTATGCCGAAGATGGAAGTGGAAGCTTACCAAGATTCCCCAACGCAATGGGGAACTGGCTATCTTATCTTCATGCCGGAACACATCAATGCTGTTAACATTGATGTTTGGCAGCAAGATGGTAGTAGCTATCCAGGCGGGCTCAGAAAATGCCCTACCACTAACCAAAACCAGTTCTACAAAGTTAGATCCCGTCGGGAATCGAAACCGCGACCTCCTGATTTAAGCGAGCGGGAACTATCCACTAGACCACGGTGGAGGTTAAAGGCGTCAAGATCAAAACGGATCAGCTTTGGGATAATTAGATACAAAGCCTTACACCGTGTACTCATTTCACAGGATTGCTGTTTTGCCCTGTTTACTATACTTGTTATGCAATATCGTAACCATGCAATGGCCCGTCCGATAAAGCGCACATCGAAAACCTTTTGACCGCGATTTCAATTATTTGAGGCCCATAATAGATATCAGAGCCCGGCTTTGTGGTTTTCTCTGTCAGTAGGCAAATAAGTTCAATCGATTGGTATCTGAAACGATATTGAAGTCCTGTACAAGATGACTGTTATAAATAATTTTCATTTAGGAATATACTTCTTTTCAATTCTCAAAAAATATTTCTCTCATAAATTGTAACCTTTCTTTTGATGTATTTTTAGTTTCTTTTTGTGTAAGGTGAGTATGTCGTTTTATAAGTATTAGGACGAAAACACAACAGCGCGGCGCGGCGCCGCAACGCTGAAATCGGCGGCACGCGTTGCGCCGCACCGCCGAACGCAGCGTTGCGCGGCACGCGCGCCGCGCCGCTCGTATCCGCGGCGCGCACCGCTCCTAGCCGCGGCGCGCAACGCTTGTACCCGCGGCGCGCAACGCTCGTAGCCGCGGCATGCAACGCTCATATCCGCGGCGCGCACCGCTCGTATCTGCGGCGCGGCGGCTCATTTGATGTCCACAGTTTCTGTAGGTCGGAAGCTTGTTTTTAGGGTTCCGTAGCCCAATGGCAAAAACGGAACCCTAATGGATTTGTCATGTCTGTCTGTCTGTCTGTCTATCCGTCCGTATGTCACAGCCACTTTTTTCCGAAACTATAAGAACTATACTGTTGAAACTTGGTAAGTAGATGTATTTTGTGAACCGCATTAAGATTTTCACACATAAATAAAAAAAAAGACAATAAATTTTGGGGGTTCCCCATACTAAGAACATTAAGAACTTAGGACTCGCCCATGAAGGGTTCCGTAGCAGCAAGTAACATAATATAAAAGTTCTTGTAGTTCGTTGTAGGTAAATTGCGGTTTACGATTTATGACGTATTAAAAAAAACTACTCACTAGATCTCGTTCAAACCAATTTTCGGTAGAAGTTTGCATGGTAATGTATATCATATATATTTTTTTGTTTTATCATTCTCTTATTTTAGAAGTTACAGGGGGGGGGGACACATTTTATGACTTTGGAAGTGTCTCACGCGCAAACTATTCAGTTTAGAAAAAAATGATGTTAGAAAAAAATTTTGAGTTTCAGTTCTAAGTATGGGGAACCCCCAAAATTCATTGACTTTTTTTCAATTTTTGTGTGAAAATCTTAATGCGGTTCACAGAATACATCTACTTACCAAGTTTCAACAGTATATTTCTTATAGTTTCGGAAAAAAGTGGCTGTGACATACGGACGGACAGACAGACAGACAGAGATGACGAATCCATAAGGGTTCCGTTTTTGCCATTTGGCTGCGGAACCCTAAAAACAAGCGTCCGACCTACAGAAACTGTGGACATCATATGAGCCGCCGCGCCGCAGATACGAGCGGTGCGCGCCGCGGATATGAGCGGTGCGTGCCGCGGCTACGAGCGTCGCGCCGCGG
This sequence comes from Coleophora deauratella, assembly GCA_958295455.1. Lineage (NCBI taxonomy): Eukaryota > Metazoa > Arthropoda > Insecta > Lepidoptera > Coleophoridae > Coleophora > Coleophora deauratella. The sequence goes on from OY282412.1 coordinate 6,536,672, forward strand.
AAACGAGCGGTGCGCGCCGCGGCTAGGAGCGGTGTGCGCCGCAGCTACGAGCGGTGCGGCACGCGCGCCGCGCAACGCTGCGTTCTGCGGTGCGGCGCAACGCGCGCCGCCGATTTCAGCGTCGCGGCGCCGCGCCGCTTTGTTGTGTTTTCGCCCATAAGCAAATAAATATATGTTTATAGTCACCGTTTAATCTGATTTCTCTGTATCTATATTATTATTAAACGTAGTAAGCGATGTCTGATTAACTACCACGACCAGCCGTCAAAGTGATTTTGAAGAAGCCAGAAGTCAACGTCAAGCAAGGAGTCAGCCGCTGACGTAAAATTGAACAGCCAGCTTCTGACGTGATGTTGAAGAAACTATGTAGTAGCCGCCGTGATTTTGAAAAAGCAAGTCACTGACTTGAAAATGAAACAGCAAGCTGTTGACCTGATTTCTAAGAAGCTAGCCCCTGACGTGAGATTGAAACAGCAACCTGCTGAAGTGATTTCGAAGAAGCGATTCGCCGACTTGAAGAACCGAACCATACGATGACGTGATTTTTATGAGTAGCAGATAGCCGTTGATACGAGATTGAAATAGCCAGCTGCCAAAGTGATTTTGAAAAAGCCAAACACCAACGTGAATCTGAACGTTGAAACGGCCAGCCGCCTATGTAATTCTGAAGCAACCGGCTACTCACCTGGCAAAACAAACAAAACCATATAAATCTTTGAAATACAAGTTCAATGTACCGGGTACAATACCTATTTACTTTTTATCTATCTTGGTTGCTTCGTAGCTATTTTAGCATCCCTGTTACTTTGCTCGCTTCGCTGTAAATTGTACTGGCAACCTGATATGATAAATTATAACGATGACCTTCGACACCAGAGCCCCAAAATTAAAGAGATAAAAAGAGTTTCAAACAAGATAAACTGCCACTGTCAAACTTGAAAATTGATTTACTTATCTTTGGGTGACAAAAGCTTTTTTAGCAAACTTCCTCGCTCTTAAAATTAAGATGTTAACTTTTAATGCTATTAAATGAACTTCGAAAATGTAATTTTGGTGCTGATCTAAATCATTAACTTCGTTGTTTATAAGGGTAATAGGTTGGAATGATGAAATTTTAGGAAGTACTCAAAAAAAGTACTTAGAATATTTTTTCTACAAAGCTCGTCGAGTTTCAAACGATAAAAGCGTGTGAAGTCGAGGATTCCTGGAGTTGAATGTGCCCTGTAAGGTGGCAGACGGCAGAAGGCTGACGATCCACCTGATGGAAAGTACTACCGCCATCGCCGTCTAAGGGCATCGTCGGTGACACCAGAAGAAAAACCCCAGTGCAGTGCCGTGAAAAAAATTGCCAGTTTGTAAAAAGTCTAATTTTATAATCTAGCTACTACGGACACATAATATACTCACACAGTCAGGCCTGCAGTGGCCTTGCATATTATACAGGGTGTAACAAAATTGGTGTAGGGCCCGTTAACTGGGGATTCTACTCATCCAACTGAACAACTTTTGTTTTACGACTTTGGCCAAATCGCATAAAAAATTTGGACTCTCTATACAGAAACGGCAAAACAGATGATCAATTTGTATGAAATTAACCAATTTTTTTTTGTGATTTGAACAAAGTCGTAGAACAAAAGTTGTTCAGTACGATGAGTAGAATCCCCAGTTAACTGGTCCTATAACAATTTTTTTACACTTTGTATAAGATTGCTATTTTTACTGAGAGTGTGTGTGTGTGTGTTTTAAATATAAAAATTCGTTTTAATCTCAAAAGTGACTGCTATATGCCGCTTATGATAACGTTCTCCACAGGCTAGGTTTTACAGTTAAGTCCCGATTACAGTTAAGTTTCAGATATAGCTTCTAAGATTAGTATCAGATATTCATTGTTAGGGTGTTGTTATGCTACATAATGGCGATACGGCATAAACTGCCTATTCAAAGTCTTATCTGGCTGTTACAAAATCTTATGCCTAACATTAAGCGCATAGATTTCGGAAGGATTATAGAGTCGAGATATGGCGTATGAGACACGTATCATTGGCTAAATGTTATAATAAAGGTCTTTACTGCAGGCGCCTCATCGTAGCTTATAACAACTTCCATAAAAACTTCCCCAAAAAAATATACTTTAAGAGAGTCTGACGATTCATTTAAATTATCACGATAAGAATTGATCATTTCATGACCTTTATGACCATGGCCATTAGTCATAATTATTATCGAACCTTCTTATTGTGGGTGTTGGATATAATCACATTTCTGAGCACTGAATTCCAATCCCAAAGTTTCTAGCTGTTCTGGAAACTGGAAGCTGAGATCCAGATATTATAAACCTGGTTATCATTAGACCCCCAATATTGTGGATGTACCGTCTTATCTTTTACCTGTAAGATTATACTCCTGGTATTGGGGCCGTAGTGATTTTTTTAAAAGAATCTACAAAGAATCTACTTAACTAAAAAACCATTTTCAGTCTGTGTTCTATTTTTCTCCATAGAACTTTTACAACCAGACCAAAAACAGCAAAAACAACAGCTATCAACCGTTGATGTTGGAAAATTAACTTAAAATTTATCATGTTTGTCTTCCGCCGACTACAATTATGTTGACTTAGCGCACAAAGCATAATGTACAGCATGTTCCGAACCATAATATACAGCGTGTTTCATTTCAGTTAGAACGGCTGATCGCCTTGTATACTGATGTGTGCTCCCAGTTACGAGCTACGCGTGCTTTACTGAATGCATTAGGGTGGCTATGTGTCATGATTTTATTAGGATAAAAAATAATGTTATGAGCTCGGTTTCAGTGGCATATTTTGTAACATTCTTTACTGAGCAGATGTTACTTTGTTTTAGCACGTTTTAGCAATCCTTATGTTTTACTCGACGGCGTAACAGCAAAGATAATTATATTTTTTGTAACAGTTTATTCATTTAATGTATTTGTTTTAAATATGATATTTTTGATAAGCAACTTTATTAAATAATAGTTTTTTTGAATGCTATTATAAATATATATGAAGCTTATTATACTGCCTAATAAACACAACTGCTGCTATCTGATTTCGGCATATAATTTCATCTATAGGTACACTTTCTTATATGAAAATATTATTATTGCGGTCCTTTAAGACGAGGAATCAAAAAACCAAATGTTTGGTGCATAGACAGTAGGGTGTCCCTTATTTTTCTAAGTTATTATTTTTTAACGCATAGGCTCTAATTTTGTGTATTTGACCCTAAAATACTCGGAAATAAATTTTTACCTTATTTGGAGCACTGCAACCCGTGCCGACTTGAGCGGGAACATGTTCATACAAGCCCCTACGCAAGTGCCGCGCGGGCGCGCTCGGTTTGTCACTTACTCTCGAATTGTCGCGTAACTAACATGTAATATTTTATATTTCGAAGATGTCAGTGGAACTGAGAAGCGCTAAAAAGAGTATTTTATTGGTTGGTGATGTGCATCACCAAATAACGGGTGCAAAATTGCCGTCTAATCGACAAGTTCTCGCAGTTCTATTTTTTAATATTCGCGAAGTGAAACTGACTGTCAATGAAAGCGCAAATCTTGTAATACGGGAGTGTATTATATTCTGGGAAAAGGCTAGAATACCTACCAAAGCTCTTCCTAACTGTGTGAAGATGCTTGTGGATCTTTATCAAGTCTGGCGAGAGCTTAAAAAAAACCGCAAAAAATCACAGGATGTTTTTAAACGCCGTGAGGAAGATTTTCTAAAGGATTTGGATAATTTATTTGATATCGCTCACGCTGATGCTCTTAAAAGGATGAAAATTGAAGAAGATAAAATTTTCCTACAAAAGCAAAGAGGGCGCCTTGGTTGCTTGGCAGGTGTAGACAAAAAGTTAGCTGAGAAGGAAGAAAAGGCAAGGCAGAGAAAACTAGAAGAGGAGAAAAGGAGGCTCCAGCAAATGACTTCAGCGAGCTCATTGACATCTTCTACTTCACACAGCTTAACACCACCACAAGAACTATATGAAAGCCAATTTACCAGCTCTGAAGAAAGCCTGGAGGAACCTTTGCCTGCCACATGTCAATCTGAAAGTTCGGTAACTACTACAAAAAGAGGAAGGAAAGATTTTATCACACCTAAGTTAGTTGCAGCTTTAGACAGATGTCAACTAAGCATAAGAGATTCAGTTTATATAATTCAAGCAGTAATAGAAGCACTAGGTCTTTGTTGCGACGACTATCCAATTAACAAATCTTCTATTCAACGTATTCGAACACAGATAAGAAAGGATAGAGCAGAATCTATAAAATCCGATTTTCAGAATTACGTGCCAGAAGTAGTTACAGTTCATTGGGATGGAAAATTGTTACCCGGCCTAGATGTGAGAAGTTCTAAAGAGGAACGCCTGCCGATCCTTATTTCCTTTGGAGAGAAGGAGCAACTTCTTGCATTACCAAAACTAGATAGTTCTTACGGTAAAGATCAAGCTAAAGCTGTTTCAAACGCGCTTCATGATTGGAACCTTATTGATAAGGTTCAAATTATGTGTTGTGATACAACACCATCTAATACAGGGCGCATAAATGGAGCTTGTGTGCTTTTGGAACAAAAATTAGAAAGAGAATTATTATTGTTTGCTTGCCGCCATCATGTGTATGAATTGGTCCTCAAAAGTGTATTTGAATCAAAGATTCACCAAGTCACAAGCAGTCCCGATATCCCACTATTCAAAAAGTTTAGAGACAGCTGGAAGAACATTAATCCTGAGGCTGTCGAATCATGCATAGATTTCGTTAAACAGCATCTTTCTGATGCGACCGTTAAGGGATTACTGACCTTTTTCAAACATGAACTGCAGAAATCCATCGTACGGGATGATTATCGAGAACTAATCGAGCTATCCATTATTTACTTGGGAGGAGATAATGAGGGTAAAATTAAAATTCGTCCTCCTGGCGCAATGCATGAAGCACGATGGATGGCAAGAGCTATTTACTCTTTGAAAATATGTTTGCTGCAGTCTCAATTCAAAATGAGCGTTAAAGACAAACGAGTATTGCAAGATGTTTGTTTATTTATTGTGGCAATTTATGTGAAGCCCTGGCTCGGATGCAATTTGGCAGTGACGATTTGCGTTTTTTTAAAACGTTGAAAGACTATGAAAATGTTGACAAAGTAATTTCCAAAGCGGCTCTGAGTAAGTTCAGTCAACACCTGTGGTATTTATCAGAAGAAGTGGTGATATTATCACTCTTTGATGATGATGTTGATGAAGAAACCAAGGCGAATATGGTAACGAACTTAGAAAGAGAAACTGCATATGACTTCGGGAAGCGATATGTTGCATCGAAAGAAGAGATGTCTGCATCTTTGTATGGTTAGAGTTTTTTTAAATATTTTAACTGAGTTGTTTGTTCTAAATTTGGTTAATTTCCTTGAAATACCTACTAATCATATTGTTACAGGGAAGTAGTTGAGCGATTTCGTGTCAGCTAAAAGCAAAAAATGTTTTTCGCGATTAAAAATTGATACCAGTTTTCTTGAAGAAAACGTATCTTCGTGGGACCATAATGCAGCTTTCATCGAAGCTAAGAGGAAGGTGTTAAGCTTAAAAGCTGTAAATGACACAGCTGAAAGAGTTGTAAAGCTTAGGTAAGACTTTCATGGTTTAATTACCGCAGAAGAGGAACAAAAACAATTCTTGTTACGCTGTGTGCAAGAGCATAGAAAGCTGTATCCAGACTGCAAAAAAGAGACTTTAAAAAAGAAGTACCCTGAATAATTGTATAATTTTATTTGTTTGTCAATTAAAAGCATTACTTACATTTTTTGTTTCGTATATTTTTACCCAAGATATGCATATTAACAACGATCTAGCTACATATCAAGAAATACTCCAAAATAGCTACTTTTATAAAAAAATTGGGACCTTGTCGGCACGGGTTAATATTAACCTAAAGAGTTAAAATTTTATATTTATGTAAGGCTTAATATTTAACAAAGAATTAGGGGGTATGCGTTTCTATAACCCAAAAAAAAAATGTTTTCGTCCATATAAGGGACACCCTAATAGACAGAGCAAATCATTAATTGCTGATAAGGACAGCGCACCGACGCACGCTGCACTTAATTTACCGAAAGAGGAAAAACTGAAAATAACCTCTATATATTTTTCTAAAAGTTCAAGCATATTTATACATATAAATAACATCACCCACCAATAAATTTAATAATAAAATATTCGTTTGCTTTCCCAAGGTATGGGAAGAGACCCGTGTCCCTGCAGTGGGGACGATACAGGTCGTTAACGATAATTAAGGCACGTTAATAAGTTTAGTTTTGAAATGCGTGACTTAGGAGAAAAAAGTAAGTTATTCGCAAAGTTTGCTAGTCGTGTTTCTGGAACCACATTTACTTATATGAAACGGATCCTGAATAAACCGTTATCTAAACTTTGGATACTGAAATTTGGGATTAACAAGAAATCTTCATCTCACGACACGGTCGAATCTCGTATTCAACATAACAATATAACACTGATGTTTCGTTTTGTAGTTTTTTATCCACAATTGGTAACCCCTTGGCATTATCTCACCTGGTGGTAAGGGATCGTCCATTAATCACGTGAGGCTCAAAAGGGGGGGGGGGAGGAAGTTCAGAAAAAAACAAGAAATATCACAAGGGGGAGGGGTATGTACTGAGATATCACGTGTATTTATTTTTTTGTTGAACGCGCGATTTCTAGAGTAATTTGCAAACTACGGACTGTTATTGTTATGTTGTTTTTAACTCTTCCCAAGGTTCGAAACGGCCTCAGGCAGTCAGAAACAACCTGCAACCTTAACGTCTGGAAATTTTTATCACGGTGCTTAATTTTCCATAATTAAATTACATTATAGTTATACCTGTATTTAAAGATAATATTTTGTACCCAAAAAATACACGTGATTTTGGGTAGGAAGGGGGGGTTAGTCTAAAACCTCACCACGTATCACCAGGGGGAGGGGGGGGGGGAGTCTAAAAAGTTGCTAAAACATCATATGATTGTTACTAAGATTCCCCGAGGCAATGGGGAATCAAAATCAAATCAAAAATCAAAATGTTTTTTTATTTAAGTAGATGTTTTGCTTAAACTTTTAAATCGTCTTTTTTTTCTACCTAGTACAAAGTTCTTAGAATAGTTAGTAATAATAGGAAAAGAATTAGAATAGTTGGTAATAATAGGTTAGGTTAGTAAATTTCATGGTCACCCTACTCCTGTAATGGTTGCTTGATTTGCATACGAAGCTATATTCTGCCCTTGGCCCCCGTAATGAGCTTTTGTTCGCCCCTCGGCTGCTAATAACTCAGTTATTTGTGTTAAGGCTTTATTAAATAGTCCCCGTTTCATATTTTTAGATATTCATTAATTTGTTCTATATATTGTTATAAATATGTAGGTATACGATACAGAATAGTTATAGTACAGAGAGGGTATCTGTGAGTGTGTAGTGTTACCATCCAGTAATGATATAAAATCAAAAATTTAAGTAGAAGTAAATCATGGACTCTAGATTGATTTATCACCGAAACAATTCAAGACCATTTTTTTAACTTGATTTTAATCATATGCATGCGTTTGGCAACATCCTCGTCTGATGTTTTTTCTTTTATTTTTAATTTTAAAATATTCTGTTGACATCTTCCAATCCAATTCATTTTAATACAAGTTTCGTTCGGACTGATTTTCTAGTCCTGTCAAGATTTACATATACTGTATATGAACTTATTGTTAGTATGTTTTTAAACTGAAACAAACAGAGAATGCTTAAAATTATAATAATATAACCACAAAAATGATACGAAGCTTATTAGAGCAATATACATGCGTTTTTCAAGCGTTACTAAAAACACCTACTTACTTATAATATAATTAGTTACAGCTCGCGTGAGGGTACTAAATAGTTGCTGTGGGAGTGCATCCTCGGAACGCCAGCCAGCACTCTTTTTACGTGACGCGAACTATACCTACATATCATTTGATTCTTTACAGCCACCGCGCACTGTCAACTGAACAGTCGATCAACTGTTGAGTCACAATCGCAATGTGATCGTGATTAAACTATCGATCAATAGTTCAGTCCAGTGTTTTTCAACCTTTTTTATTATGCGACCCCTTTACAACTTAAAAAAATTCTTGCGACCCCCCCGAGGGCCATAACATACAAAATGTAAACCTCAAATGTTTACGTTTATAATTTTTGTCAATTAGAAAATGATTTCCTTATCAACGTCTTCAAAATAGACCCACGTTTTGAAAAATTTATAAAAAATAAACAGGCCCAGTGTAGGACCTATAAAACACTTACATTTTCTTGTACCCGCGACCCCTTGAGAAATGCTTCGCGACCCCCCAGGGGGTCACGACCCACAGGTTGAAAAACACTGGTTTAGTCACATGCTGGTGCGCGCACTACATCGATTGTGACTAAACAATCGCACGTCTAGAGTAGGAGCCAGGGTTCAAAAATATACGATATTGGGAAATAATAAAGATTCCGAAAAACAAATGAACCTGCAGCGATCGGTGGCTGGTTGTAATACTTACTAAGCTACATTAAAATGAATAACCGAAAAATTAACACATAATTTACCAACAAATAATTTCAAATTTAACATACAAGCAAAGCTTGTTCTAATTACAATTCTACGAAAATAAAAACTGTACTTCCAAATAAAATACTAAACTTCCGAATATAATACTAACTTTGCGAAAAATATGTTCCGGTACTTTTACTTACCCACTTACTCCTTACATTAAAATCAAATGTGTTCCGGCATGAAGATAAGACAGCCAGTTCCCCATTGAGTTGGAGATTCCTGATAAGCCCGCTTCCATCTTCGGCATCATCATCACTTACCATCAGGTAAGATGATGCCAACAGCTTACCAATTGGGATTTCTTAAAAAATTGCCATAATATACTAATAGTTATTTGTGTAAGTACCTATAATAAAATATATATAACAAGCAGATTTTCATTTATTAGGAGTTATTATGGAATACTGCAGAATAGTATTTCCATTATTTCGCTAGTTTAAAAACCGGCCAATTGCGAGTCGGACTCGCGCACCGAGGGTTCCGTATAAATTCATAATCATACATGTCTTGAACTCTATATTTTTAGGGTTCCGTAGCCAAACCGCAAAAAACGGAACCCTTATGGATTCGTCATGTCTGTCTGTCTGTCTACCGTCCGTATGACACAGCCACTTTTTTCCGAAACTATAAGAACTATACTGTTGAAACTTAATAAATAGATGTATTCTGTGAACCGCATTAAGATTAATTTCACACAAAAATAGGAAAAAAACAATAAATTTTGGGGGTTCCCCATACTTAGAACTGAAACTCAGAAAACTGAACTTAGAAAAAACAAATGCTCGGGCAAGTGTCGGACAAGTGCTTGGACAATTGCTCGGACAATTGCTCGAACAAATGCTCGGACAATTGCTCGAACAAATGCTCGGTGTCGGACAAGTGTCGGACAAGTGCTTGGACAAGTGCTCGGACAATTGGTCGGACAATTGCTCGAACAAATGCTCGGACAAGTGCTCGAACAAATGCTCGGACAAGTGCTCGGAAAAGTGCTCGGGCAAGTGCTTGAACAAGTGCTTAGGCAAGTGCTCGAACAAGTGTTCGGGCAAGTGTTTGAACAAGTGCTTAAAAAGTGCTCAATCAAGTACTCGGGCAAGAAATATTTGCCCTGGGTGGGGATCGAACCTGAGGGGGGTGAGGAATGGGTTGTGGAAGGGGTGAGGCGCGGGGAGGCGAGCGGGGCGTGAGGCGTAAGAAGAGGAGGGACAGGAGTGGTGGGTGGTGGGAGTGGGTGAAGTGTCGGCAGGGGTGGGGGGGGGTAAGCCGCGGGGGGGGAGGGCGGCGCCGGTTGGGGTGAGGCCTGGGAAGGTTTTTATAAATAAAACATAATATTTACAAAAGTAAGTAGTACAATCAAAAACAAACATAATGTGGATGCCGGCTTCCTCACTATGACAATCAATTCAACTATTTTGTCGATAGTTTTTTTTTTATGGCAAAGGTGGCAAACGAGCAGACGGATCACCTGATGGTAAGCGATTACCGCCGCCCATAGACACCCGCAACACCAGAGGAGTCACAAGTGCGTTGCCGGCGTTTGATGTGGAAGTACGCTCTTTTCTTGAAGGTTTGAATGTCGTATTGGTCCGGAAATACCGCAGGCGACAATTCATTCCACAGTTTGGTTGTGCGAGGCAGAAAGTTTCTAGTGAAACGTACAGTTTTTGACTGCCAACCATCTAAATGATGGGGATGAAATTGTTGTCGCGTAGAACGATGGCCAAAGGAGGCGGTAGGGATCAATCCGAACAATTCCTCGGAGCACTCCCCATTGTACATGCGATAGAGAATGCAGAGCGAGGCTACATCTCAACGCAGTGCCAAGCAGTCAAGCCGATCTGAAATATCCTGGCAGCCGATGATTCGAGCCGCTCTCCGTTGAATGCGGTCCAGAGGGAGAAGCTGGTACTGAGGTGCCCCTGCCCAGAGATGAGAACAGTATTCCATATGAGGCCGAACCTGCGCCTTATAAAGTTGCAGGCGATGGGCCGCCGTGAAATACCGTCTCGATCTATTGAGCACACCAAGCTTTTTCGAGGCTAATTTAGCCTTACCCTCTAGATGACCACGGAACTGGACTTCACTCGATATGTCGACACCAAGGATTCCGATACTAGCTGAGGCATTTAGGGGAGTGTCCTTAAAACGAGGTGATACGACAAATGGCATTTTCTTGGCAGTGAACGCGCAAACCTGTGTCTTAGTAGGGTTAAACTGGACCAAATTAAGCCGACCCCATTCTGAGACCTTCTTTAAAGAGGCCTCAATTTCTGACACAATTTGTTTCGGCTCACGGTGACGTTTTCCCGAGAAATGTTGGCACGGCCGGTATAGAAGGCATCACCTGTGCTGTCATCTGCATAACAATGAGTGCTGCTGATTTGCAGATTTGCAGACCAGCGTTCACAGACATAGAATCTGAGCATGCATCGTCGACTACGACCTTTATGCTTCTGTCTGTAAGAAAACTAGTGAACCATTTGCATAATTCCTCGGGAAGCCCATAAGATGGAAGCTTCGCAAGAAGTGCTTTGTGCCAGACCCGATCGAAGGCCTTCGCTATGTCCAAACTAACTGCCAATGCTTCCCCCCTTGTCTCGATTGCCTGTGCCCAACGATAGTGCGCGGACTCACGTACTGCGCCATTTAAAGTCAACTATCGGCCGACAATCGCTCAAACAGTTACTGAAAGTTGAGTCTAGTGCACTGCGCCGTCGCGTACTGCGCCATACGAAGTCACCGATCGACCCAACTGTTTAGTTGGGTACTCAACTATTTAGTTGAGTAGCGATCGTTCAGTCATTTTTGATAGTTTGGTCGATCAACTGTTTGGTAGAGAGTGTTCCATACTGAATGCAAGATCGACTAAACTATCGACGGACCAAAAAGTTGATAATGCGCGGTGGCTGTAATGGATACACTCTACCTCGTGTATGGTTCATTCTAATCAAAAAAAAGCAAAACGTAAACCAACTTACTATGGAACTGACACATGTCAATGTCATCTGCATACTACGTTTGTTTACCTTTTGCTTTTTTTTGATTGGAATGAACTATACATACATGACAGACTCGGTGGTTAAGTGGTTAGCGCTCCTGACCAGTAATCCGAGAGTGGTGGGTTCGATCCCCACCCAGGGCAAACCTTTCTGTGATGAGCAGAATTGTTTGCTCTGCGTCTGGGTGTATTATATGTATATATGTATGTATTTAAACGTATATGTGTATGTATATCAGTCTCTGGTTCCCATAACACAGGGAATCCTACTTTGGGGACAGATGACCGTGTGTGATTTGTCCCGGATATAATAAAAAAAAAACCTACATGGGTCATTGTCAAAACAGGGATGTGAAAATTGAAAAATATATTAATATTCCAAAAAACTACATACATTTGCAAACAATACGCTATTACATATACATGTAATCAGAAAAACGCTGTAACAGCGATCGTTGATACTAAGGCCGTGGCCTGGACACAAGCAACGGCGACAGCGACGACGACAGCGACGGCGACAGTGACGCCGACAGCGACAGCGACAACTGTTCACGACGCAAGCGACAAGGTCACTGGGTTTGCGGCGATGTAGTGACGTGACTCTGTCGATGTCTGTCTGTCGCGATGTCGATATTTCGACATTTTCATAATTATTCTTAGGCTCAGCGCAGACAGAGAGGAGCGCAGCGGAGAGGAATTTATTAAGGCACTCGAAAATCAACCTTAAAATTATTGTAATAAAGTGCATATATGCTTGAACCTGACCAAAAATGCTCGCGCGTCCTCGAAGATACGCGGGAAGCCCCGCGCGGCGTCGAGTCGGCGCCGCCGCCCGCGGCGGACGCGCAGTGTTGTCACTGAGTTCAAAGAAGGAGTACGTATGGAATACTACAATGGACGAAGAAAAATAAATATTTTTAGTAGCATCTCATGAATGTTTATTTAATGTGTCGAGCAGATCATATAGCGAGAAAATGGACGTAGCATAATCACCAGCATTTGAATTTTTTTATAATCCATTTTATAGTAATCGTAAAACAAAAATCCTTGCGATGGTAAAGTCGTACACAGTTTGAAATTCATTAAGAATACACCTTTCTTGCCAACATTCCTCGACCCATATTCTTCGTCTGACTTTCCGACGTCTTACTTTATTAATATGTTCTTCCATTTCTTCTTCTTCCGCCAAAAGCGCAATTATAATCATATCCCAGTCCACCATTGTTGACGAACCGCGACAAACTGGCATTTTTCGGTAGATGGAAACCCAGAACGCTTTACTCGCGCAGGCTCGCGAGGTCGCGCGCATGCTCGAGCATACGCGATCCGTCAGAAAATGCCCGAGACCGCGCGAGAGTTATTCCTCTCTGTCTGCGCTGACCCTTACACTGACTCAGAGGTTTGCGCTCCTGACTATTGATCCGAGAGTCGTGGGTTCGATCCCCACCCAGGGCAAATATTTCTTGTCCGAGCACTTGATTGAGCACTTTTTTAAGCACTTGTTCAAGCACTTGCCCGAGCACTTTCCCGAGCACTTGTCCGAGCACTTGTCCGAGCATTTGTTCGAGCAATTGTCCGAGCATTTGTTCGAGCAATTGTCCGAGCACTTGTACGAGCACTTGTCTGAGCACTTATTCGAGCACTTATCCGAGCACTTGTTCAAGCACTTGCCCGAACACTTGTCCGAGCATTTATTCGACCAATTTTCCGAGCAATTGTCCGAGCACTTGTACGAGCAATTGTCGGAGCAATTGCCTGAGCACTTGCCTGAGCACTTGCCAAGCACTTGCCCGAGCACTTGCCTGAGCACTTGCTCAAGCACTTGCCCGAGCACTTGTCCAAGCACTTGTCCGAGCACTTGCTCAAGCACTTGCCCGAGCACTAGTCCAAGCACTTGCCCGAGCACTTGCCCGAGCACTTACCCGAGCACTTGCCTGAGCACTTGTTCAAGCACTTGCCCGAGCACTTGTCCCAGCACTTGTCCGAGCATTTGTTCGAGCAATTGTCCGAGCACTTGTCCGAATACTTGTGCGAGCACTTGTCCGAGCAATTAGCCGAGCACTTGTCTGAGCACTTGTTCGAGCACTTGCCCGAGCACATGCCTGAGCACTTGTTCAAGCATTTTCCCGAGCACTTGCCCTAGTACTTGTTCAAGCACTTGCCCGAGCACTTGTCTAAACATTTGTCCGAGCATTTATACGACCAATTGTCCGAGCACTTGGCCGAGTACTTGTCCGAGCACTTGTCCGAGCAATTAGCCGAGCACTTGCCCGAGCACTTGCCCGAGCACTTGCCCGAGCACTAGCCCGAGCACTTGCCTGAGCACTTGTTCAAGTACTTGCCCGAGCACTTGTCCAAGCATTTGTTCGAGCAATTGTCCAAGCACTTGTCCGAGTACTTGTGCGAGCACTTGTCCGAGCAATTGTCCGAGCACTTGTAAGAGCACTTGTCCGAGCACTTATTCAAGCAGTTGCCTGAGCACTTGTTCAAGCACTTGCCCGAGCACTTGTCTAAACACTTGTCCGAGCATTTATTCGACCAATTGTCCAAGCAATTGTCCGAGCACTTGTGCGAGCACTTGTACGAGCAATTGTACGAGCAATTGTCCGACTAATGGTCCGAGCACATGTCTGAGCACTTGTCCGAGCACTTGTTCAAGCACATGTCCGAGCTCTTGTCCAAGCACTTGTCCGAGCACTTGCCCGAGCATTTGCCCGAGCACTTGTCCGAGCACTTGTCCAAGCACTTGTCCGAACATTTGTTCGAGCAATTGTCCGAGCACTTGGCCGAGTACTTGGCCGAGTACTTGTGCGAGCAATTGTCCGAGCAATTGTTCGAGCAATTAGCCGAGCACTTGTCTGAGCACTTGTCCGAGCACTTGCCCGTGCACTTTCCCAAGCACTTGCCTGAGCACTTGCCCGAGCACTTGCCCGAGTACTTGTTCCAGCACTTGCCCGAGCACTTGTCCGAGCATTTGTTCGAGCAATTGTCCGAGCACTTGGCCGAGTATTTGTGCGAGCACTTGTCCGAGCAATTGTCCGAGCAATTGTCCGAGCACTAGCCCGAGCACTTGCCTGAGCACTTGTTCAAGCACTTGCCCGAGCACTTGTCCAAGCATTTGTTTGAGCAATTGTCCGAGCACTTGTCCGAGTACTTGTGCGAGCACTTGTCTGAGCAATTATTCAAGCACTTGCCCGAGCACTTGTTCAAGCACTTGCCCGAGCACTTGTCTTAACAATTGTCCGAGCATTTATTCGACCAATTGTCCAAGCATATGTCCGAGCAATTGTGCGAGCAATTGTCCGAACAATTAGCCGAGCACTTGTCTGAGCACTTGTCCGAGCACTTGCCCGAGCATTTGCCTGAGCACTTGTTCAAGCACTTGCCCGAGCACTTGCCCCAGCACTTGCCCGAGCACTTGCCCGAGCACTTGCCTGAGCACTTGTTCAAGCACTTGCCCGAGCACTTGTCCAAGGACTTGCCCGAGCACTTGTCCAAGCATTTGTTCGAGCAATTGTCAGAGCACTTGTCCGAGTACTTGTGCGAGCACTTGTCCGAGCAATTGTCCGAGCACTTGTAAGAGCACTTGTCCGAGCGTTTATTCGACCAATTGTCCAAGCAATTGTCCGAGCACTTGTGCGAGCACTTGTACGAGCAATTGTCCGACTAATGGTCCGAGCACTTGTCTAAGCACTTGTCCGAGCACTTGTTGAAGCACATGTCCGAGCACTTGTCCAAGCACTTGTCCGAGCACTTGCCCGAGCATTTGCCCAGCACTTGTTCAAGCACTTGCCCGAGCACTTGTCCAAGCACTTGCCCGAGCAAGCGTTCAAGCACTTGATCGGACACTTTTTGTAGCACTTGATCGAGCACTTGCTCGAGCACTTTTTATTGCACTTGTTCAAGCGCTTGTCCGAACATTTGTTCGAGCACTTGTCCGAGCACTTGATCAAGCACATGTCCGAGCACATGTTCGAGCACTTGCCTAAGCACTTGTTCAAGCACTTGCCCGAGCACTTGTCTGATTACTTCTCCGAGCAACTATACGAGCACTTGTCCGAGCCCTTGCCCGAGCACTTGCCTAAAGACTTGATCGAGCACTTACCCGAGCACTTGTCCGAGCACTTGTTCGAGCACTTGCCTAGGCTTTTGTTCAAGCACTTGCCCGAGCACTTGTCCGAGCACTTGTACGAGCACTTGCCCGAGCACTTGTTCAAGCACTTGCCCGAGCATTTGTTCAACCACTTGCCCGAGTACTTTTTCAAGCACTTGCCCGAGAACTTGTACAAGCACTTTTCCGAGCACTTGCCTGAGCATTTGCCCAGCACTTGTCCGAGCAATTGCCTGAGCACTTGTCTGAGCACTTGTCCGAGCACTTGTTCAAGCACATGTCCCAGCTCTTGTCCAAGCACTTGTCCGAGCACTTGCCCGAGCACTTGCCCGAGCTTTTGTTGAAGTACATGTCCGAGCACTTGTCCAAGCACTTGTCCGAGCACTTGTTCAAGCACATGTCCGAGCTCTTGTCCAAGCACTTGTCCGAGCACTTGCCCGAGCATTTTCCCAGCACTTGTCCGAGCACTTGCCCGAGCATTTTCCAGCACTTGTTCGAGCACTTGCCCGAGCACTTGTCCAAGCACTTTTCCGAGAATTTGTTTGAGCAAATGTCCGAGCAATTGTCCGAGCACTTGTGCGAGCACTTGTACGAGCAATTGTCCGATTAATGGTCCGAGCACTTGTCTGAGCACTTGTCCGAGCACAGGGATATCAATAAGGGGTCTGCGTCGAAAATTTAGTAGGTCAGTGCGCAGCTTTATTGAAGAGAGCAAATCAGGGCAGTCTATAGATCCATTGGCAATCTTTCTCAAAAAACACACGTCACCTATATTTCTACGAATATTCAGTGGTAAGAAGTGGTAGCAATGACACCTTTCAGTATAGTCGTGCAGTCTTTGTCGAGTCTTATAGTCAAGAAACCGGAGAAATATAATTTGGACTTTTTCAATACGAGCTTTGTATAGCTCATACCGTGGGTTCCATACCTGAGAAGCGTACTCAAGATGGCTACGCACGTATGCACAGTATAAGATCTTGATAGCTTTAATGTTTCGAAAGTTTGTGGAAGATCTCATAATAAAGCCAAGGGTTTTACTCGCTTTTGATACAATATGATCAATGTGCTTGTCAAATAATAAACCTGAGTCAAAGATAACTCCTAAGTCACGCGTAGACTACAAGGGATTTTGACAAGTTATATTTGGTGTGGAGACGGAATGGACTCTAATTGTTAGTATAAGATTAGCGTGTATTACAACTATTTTGTAATAAACGCTAATCTTATACTAACAATTTTTTGGACAACAGGAAACGAAAAGAAATATCGGCTTCTCCATACAAAATTATAAACTTGATTGGACAGTTTGAATGGAGAAGCCGATTTTTTTTTCGTTTCCTGAAAAAAAATATTGTGGAAAGTTGTTCAGTCTCGTCTACTGAGCAAGCCCTTAAAGTTTTCGGAAACCTGTCCCTTACACCTGTATATTACATTATACCTGTTTTTAAAGATAATATTTTGTACCAAAAAAATACACGTGATATTGGGTAATGGCTGGGGGGGTAGTCTAAAACCTCACCACGTATCACCAGGGGGGAGGGGGGGTCTAAAAAGTTGCTAAAACATCACGTGATTAATGGACGGCCCCAAGGATAAAACATACTCAGACGAAATCGTTCTAAACGCTTGAATTTCTCATATTTCTGGACCATCGGATCCCTCCCTTATGAAAGCTATAGCTACGCTCATGGTCATTTTTGATAGTTAGGTTGATCAACTGTTTGGTCGAGAGTGCTCCATACTGAATGCAAGATCGACTAAACTATCGACGGACCAAAAAGTTGATAGTGCGCGGTGGCTGTTAGAATAATAAGTTCAAAATGATGTCGTTCAATTTTTTATACCTACATTACCAACACATTCCCAGTAGAAAGAAAAACAAAATAAAGAACAAACAAGTAAAAAAGAAACTATCATTTCCATATCATACGTCTGTCTGTCAAAGTTGGAAAAATTCCGCCTTCTTTCGAAAGGAACTAACTTTTTCTTTGAAAGTTTGTTGAGTGCGGGGCATATTGAAAGGTTCTACCGTAAATATTTGGAGAATATAGTAGATATAACGCGAGATATGACGCGTGTAAGATTTACCTACTAATATTATAAATACGAAAGTATGGATTTTTGTTTCAATACGTGTCTCTTTCAAAGTATGGATGTTTGTTTAATTACGTAGAGCTGAGCCAAATCAGTGACCCGACCCAACTAGCAAAGTTGCCATATATACTACTGAGACTAAATAACGTTTGGTTTTAAAAAGGTTATCTAGTGGTATCTCGGATGTCTAAGAATTGTGTTATAGTATTTTATACGAAAGTTTAGTCGTATAATACTTGGATGTATTTATTACATTAACAAGACGTCTACACAATTAATTTGTTTTTAATACAACCATATTAACCTTTACACGATTTGAAATCGAATAAACGTTAATACAACCGTTATACGACTAACCTTAGCTACTTGGGGAAGGTCGTAAGGTCTCCTGGTTACCACCGGTCATGGTCTTCGCGTCCCCAGCGTAGCTTGTAAATCCGCCGACTACAAACTTTCTGTCAACAACACTAAAATCGTCCAGAAGTTTCAAAAATATTGTTGGCCTATACAGGGGGTTAAAAAAAAGCGTTTGAGATTTGAATAAACTTTTTTCTTTCTTTTTTTCTTTCTTCTTTAGATTTTAAGGGGTTACTCAGAATTAAGTATAGAATACAGGAAAAATATTTAAATGTGTGAATCAAGAAGTTGTATGGAAAACTGAGAAAAAAAGTTGCAGATAAGTATTTTTTCAATATTTTTCCTGTACTCTATACATGATTCTGAGTAACCCCTTAAAATCTCCAACGCACTTTTTAACACCCTGTATATCTCACTACATGCTATGTAATATTACACATTCATAGTTTCACTTCACTATAAATACATTAATTAACCAAACACGGAACCACCATTCTTTGGAGCAGCTTAAAATATAGCTATTTTACTAAATAATATATAGTAAAATAGCTGTAAGTAAACTTGAAAATATTATTTCTAAGTTTACTAATGTAACTATGTGGTTTAGAACTTAGACTCATTAAGCCCATTATCGATATAAGGTCTTCGTTCAAAAGGGCTTAACGCGTTTTGGCAAGGGTGAGAAAGGCACCGGAATCTCTTTTGATATTTGAACATGAAACATGCCTTGGTAATGAGGGATGCGTCAAAGCTTGCTTTGTGTGAATGTGTCTTCAAACGTATATCGTAACATATATGTATTTGTATAAAGGTGTTTACAAAGGCGTTGATACTATTGAAACTAAGATTTTAATGATTATTTTTTATTCGATAGAGAATGTCTCGATAAGAGAATGGTGGAGGGATAGAAAAACAAGAGGTATGATTTGCGCAGAGTTGCTAGTGATAGCTGTATGCAAAAAATATGGCCAACAGTGGACTAATACAGTCAGAGGTGATGCCTTATAATAATAATAAGTTTATTCGCCATAAATGTTTTACAATTTAGATAAGACTAACATAGAGAAAAAAAAGGCCAAGTGCGAGTCGGACTCGCCCATGAAGGGTTCCGTAGCAGCAAGTAACATAATATAAAAGTTTTTGTAGTTCGTTGTAACTTGAATGAAAGGTAAATTGCGGTTTACGATTTATGACGTATTAAAAAAAAACTACTTACTAGATATCGTTCAAACCAATTTTCGGTGGAAGTTTGCATGGTAATGTACATCATATATTTTTTTTAGTTTTATCATTCCCTTATTTTAGAAGTTACGGGGGGGGGGGGGGACACACATTTTACAACTTTGGAAGTGTCTCTCGCTCAAACTATTCAGTTTAGAAGAAAATGATATTAGAAACCTCAATATCATTTTTGAAGACCTATCCATATATACCCCACACGTATGGGTTTGATGAAAAAAAATTTTTTGAGTTTCAGTTCTAAGTATGGGGAGCCCCCAAATCTTATTGTTTTTTTTATATTTTTGTGTGAAAATTTTAATGCGGTTCACAAAATACGTACATCTACTTACCAAGTTTCAACAGTATAGTTCTTATAGTTTCGGAAATAAATTGGCTGTGACATACGGACAGACAGACAGACAGATAGACAGACAGACATGACGAATCCATAAGGGTTCCGTTTTTTGCCATTTGGCTACGGAACCCTAAAAAGTGTACACACACAGCGTATGGTAAAGTGACATAATAATATTGTGGGTCAAGGTCTTACTTCCTAAAGTAGGGAAGAACCCTGTATTTTAGGATAAGCAAGCGCCCTTCCCCCTAGAATACATGTACCAAAGAAATACAGCAAATGAACGAAGTTATAGAAATACATAATTCTAATGGTAGTTAAATCGGTAACCTTTTTTTTTTACATATATACCATATATATATATAGGTAGGTACCTATATATATATAGGGTGCTTCTAAAATATATGCCACGGCTGAAATGGGAGAAAGTATCACGTATAGTGATCACGAAAATGAGACATTCATGTGCGGAAACTGTTCTTTTTTTTTCCATACAAAAAAATAACAATCATAAAAATAAATTGCTTTACTTTATTAAGCCATCCCGTATTGTGTTGAATGAAACCAGGCGCGCGAAAACATGCTTAAACCTTAAACGCGCCGACGTTGCGGCTACACATCAAACAAATTCGGCACTTGTGTCGTGCTACAAAAGGCTTTGATCTGTCCGCACCCTTTCGCATACTCACTCGGGAGCGGGGCGCGACCCGGCGGGCGGGGGCGGTTGGCGCCCACGCCCTTCGTACAGGTCAGAGGTCAGGTCAGTTCGCTATGCGCAGCGGTGACGCGCAGGCGTGACGCGAACGTTTTGCACCGCCTGCGCCCCCATCCGCGAGTGAGATAACGATGTCACCCAGACGTACATACGAATCAAGAGTATCTTGAAATGATACTCTGCTACCGCGATACCCTCTGAACGCGAGTGCAATAACATCCCTGCGCATGCCGTAAACCTGTATGAGCAAAGTTTTGGTGTAAGAGTCAGCCACCAGTGTTGTGTTGTGTCATCAATTCATCATCATCAACCGAAAAACGTCCACTGCTGGACTAAGGCCTCCCCCAAGGATTTCCACACCGACCGGTTCTGTGCGGCTCGCATCCAGCGGCTTCCCGCAACCTTCACCAGGTCTTCGTCGGTCCACCGAGTCGGGGGCCTGCCCACACTGCGTATTCCAGTGCGCAGTCACCACTCGAGAACTTTACTGTGTTGTAAAACTAATGTAAAACTTTGTTGTGTTGTGAAATAGCTTGTAAATAAGGTGATTGACACTCTACTACCGCGAGTGCAAATAACATCCCTGCGTTTGCCGTAAACCCGTATGAACAGAGGTTTGGTGTGAGTCAACCAGCCACCAGTGTTGTGTTGTGCAAATCCTTGTAAATAAGGTGATGAACTTAGAAACACGCCAAGTTACTTACTGTAATACACGTTCTTTTTAATTTTACGCATCTACTCTTGAGTAGATGCCTTACCTACCTAAACTTTTTACAGATACATTACAAGTACGTAATTTAACAGTCCAAAGCCTGTCAAAGTGCGATGGTAAGTTTATCACCTTGTTACGTGAATAAGCCGTTTTAATAACTGGTAAGTTTGTTTATTCTGCTCTACATTTAATTTAAAGACAATCAGCTGTTCACTAGATTAACCTGTAAAAAAAAATACCTACGAGCGTGCGTTGCTTTCATTCAGTGAAATGACATCGAGTTCATTCATGACTTCATGACGGAGCGTACATACGTACTTGACGGACCATGTTGTGCGAAATTGAATCAAAGTAAAAAAAAATTGTTTAGTCTCCCAAATCAATTTAACGACTCCGGGGCACGAATTTTTTTTACTATTGTAATCTATATGCATGACTCTTACTCCCATTGCAGCGGTGGCATATATTTTGGAAGCACCTTATATATATATAGGTATCGTTAGGTAGTTTAAATACAAGCATGCAAAATGATTTCTAAAGTTGATTGTACTTAGGTAAAAAAATATTTAAACAAACATTACTGTTTATGACATGATACACAGTAGGTTCTCAGTGTCATCATAGGATTTGTCCAGAAGCCAAATAACTAAAACTCTTTTGCATTCAAATACACTGTTGTAGTTTGAGTGGACTGTAAAACACTGAAATTGTTCGTCACTGGTTTATTTCACTTTTTATGATGATTTTACACAGTTTACTAAGAGAATACTATTTTTAAAGGCTAAAATACTGAGAGGTGCGTGTACGTTGCTTGACTTGACAGAACGAAATAGAAAGATATAGTGTGAAAGAGATGCAAATTTAAATATTAAATTTAAATTTTAAATAAATTTTGTTAAAAGTAAATTTTGAGTGACGTTCTAAAACACTTTCAGTCAAAACTGAACATTCTCGCACCTCTTGATTTGAGAACACTTATATTAATTAATTACAGAGTTACTAAAATGTTAAACTCTATACAAATGTATAAAAGTTATGAAGTTTCACTGACAAATTAAATGAACATAATACACATTAGCTAATTAATGTGTATTTAATACTTATGTTTAAAAATGTTATCTAACACTTAACTTAAGTCTTAAGCTAATTATTGGTAATAAAACAAGTTTATGAATAGGGCGAACATATACTCCCTTAGTTGTTCTGAAGACTACTGATCTGACCAAATTATCTGTTTTATTTTTGTTTAAAGATATGACTCTACCCATCGGCCAAAAAGTGGGGGGTGTTATTTCATCTTTGAAAACGACCAAATCTCCAACTTTTAAATTTGATTGGACCTGTAGCCATTTGTTTCTCGGTTGTAATTCAGATAAATAGTTACAATAAAATTATTTCCAAAACTTTTGTTTTATTTGAATCACTTTTTGATACATATTAAGTCTACTCTCATTTATGTTTAACATGTTAGGTTCAGGAATTTCAGTCATTGCTTTTCCAATAATAAAATGTGACGGGGTTAGACATGTCGAATCATTAGGAGAGTCTGATAACGCAGACAGAGGTCTGGAGTTCAAAATACATTCAATCTGTACCAGAACAGTATACAACATATCATATGTTAATTTAGTACTAAATAAATGCCTTTTTAGTAGGGATTTAACCGATTTTATTCCAGCTTCATAAATTCCTCCCATATGACTGGCAAGTGGTACAGTAAATTTAAACTTAACTCCATTCATAGAACAATACTCTGCAATATCACTGTATGAGGTTTCATTTTTAAACATTTTATACAATTCATGTAGTTCAGATTTACCACACCATCCAGAGATAAAACCTGATAGCCGTTCAACAAAGTTGAGAGTACCAGAACAAAAATATTGTGAACAGTTGTTTGAATCTACCACTACAATGGTTGAAAATGGTCAGTACATGGTCAACTTGCCACTGCAACAAGAAAGACAACAAGAATTAGGATTCATTTAATATCGCTTATCGTTGTTTGTTGCAACTCGAATCTCGATTTCAAAAAGACATTAATTTGTACAACCAGTACAAAGCTTTCTTGGATATGTTTGAAGAACTAGGACACGCGGAATATGTAAAAGATTTTAGTTCCATAGACAAAAACACATACTATTTACCACACCATCCAGTGATAAAACCTGATAGCCGTTCAACAAAGTTGAGAGTTGTATTTAATGCAAGTGCTAAGACCTCAACAAGTACCTCACTCAATGACATATTATTTGAAGGTCCAAATACACTCGTCTTCAAAAAAATCGCACGTCCGTAAAAATAGGCTTCAAGCACTGTTAATCCTTAAGACAAGCAGTTATTCGTAGCAATATTGGTATCATTTGAGAGCCCTATAAAAACTCTTTAAAAAAATATCCATTTCATTTGATTAAAGAAAAAGCTTGACACTTTAAGTCACTGTGAATGACAATGGAACTGATTCTCCTCTTCAAATTTTGTTTGTATTGTTTTGTTTTTTGGGTATAAAAGGGTCGATACAGCTTATCGGGGGATAAATTTGCTACCAACAGTCGAAGAAGACACAGAAGAATATCTTTCATCAGAAAAACGTCCTTGAAGATGGACACTACTGCTGCTGAAGCCGCCCAAGTTATCGCACTACTGCAATCAGGACTACGTCAGTGTGATGTTGCTCGGCAATTGCACTTGAGTCGCTTTTCTGTTCGAAGAGTGTACCAGCGGTTCCTGCAGACCGGTGGCTTTGTCCGAAGGCGTGGGTCTGGTAGAAATCGCTGCACTTCTGCGAGAGATGACCGATTCGTCGTATCGAAGTCTTTGAGAAATCGGTTCTCTAATGCTGTTGAGTTGCAACAGCAGCTTCAAGCAGTTCGTAGATGGGCCGTGAGTGTCTCTACAGTTAGAAGAAGACTAAAGGAGAGAATTATTGTGGCTAGAAGACCTGCCACGGGTCCAAAATTAACCGCAGCGCATCGGCGAGCACGCCTGCAATTTGCTCGCGCCCACGTCAATTGGACCCTGGACCAATGGAGAGCTGTTCTCTTCTCAGACGAAACGAGAGTGTGCCTTTTCTGCAACGATAGACGCAAAAGAGTATACAGAAGACAATGGGAACGTTTTGCCCAAGCCTGCATCCAAGAGACGGTAGAATACGGGGGCGGTTCCTGCATGTTCTGGGGCGGCATATCTGCCGACGGCAAAACTGAACTTTCTTGCGTCTCTCGGACCGGCGGTGCTCGCGGGCAAGGGTCGATGACTGCTCACCGGTACATCACAGAGATCCTGGAAGAACATGTGGTCCCCTATGCTGGATTTATTGGCGACGGGTTCACATTAATGCACGATAACGCTCGCGCGCACACTGCTGGAATTGTGCAGGGCTACCTTCAAGAGGTTGGGATCCCTGTCATGCAGTGACCAGCGAGAAGTCCAGATCTGAACCCGATAAATCACCTCTGGGACCAGCTGAAACGCAAGGTTAGATCCCGTGATCCCACTCCCGCGACTCTTCAGGAGCTCCAAGACGCCGTTATTGAGGAATGGGACAGAATCCCTCAAGAAGAGGTCCTAAAGTTGGTGCGATCCATGAGGGAGCGCATGGAAGACGTCATTAGGGCTAGGGGGGGTAACACAAGGTTTTAGGTTAGTTTTAAGCAACTTTGTTTTGAAAAATTAATCAGATTTCATTTGGGTTTTTTAAGGATTTTTATTGTTTTGTAAATTTTTCTCAGTTCCAATAAAAAACATTGAATGAATTATTGTTTTTGCATTCTCTGTTTCCTTACCTTTCAAATGATACCGAACATTACCAATATTTCATAATACAAATACGATTGAAAGATGTTTAAAATAGATTTCTTAAAAGGTGCGATTTTTTTGAAGCCGAGTGTATATACAATGACATATTTGATATCATATTAAGATTCAGGCTGTATAAATATGCATTTTCTTGTGATATTGTCAAAATGTTTAGATGCATTTTAATAAATCAGGAACAACGTGCCTTGCATAGAGTATTATGGCGCGATTCAAAATGCGAACCATTGAAGTGTTTAGAATTAACCACTGTCACTTATGGCACCAGATGTGCACCTTATTTAGCGTGTCGCACATTGCAGTATATTGCTGAAAAACATAAACAAACACACCCTTTAGCGGCTGATTATATTAAATCCAGTGGATATATGGATGATTTTCTGTGTGGATCTCAATCGCTTGAACTGTGTAAACAGCAATGCACACAGCTGATAAATTTATTAAATAAAGCAGGTTTTAAATTACACAAATGGACAACCAACAGTTCTGATCTGTTAAATTTTATTTCAAAGTCAGACCCTGAAACTTACAAACAGACTAGTCACTCAGATACTACATATTATGACTTTTCAGCTGAACAACCAGTTAAAACATTAGGACTAAAATGGTTACCTTCTTGACATTACAAATCTCTGTGCCTGATTTAAAAAATAACAAACCTACAAAAAGAAACATCCTCTCTCAGATAGCACAGATATATGATCCAATAGGTATTCTAGCTCCTACTACTATACTAACAAAAATGATGATGCAAAATATCTGGAGAGAAGACAAAGGATGGGACAATTTAATATCAGATGAGTTAAAAAAAACTTGGCTAAATTTGTACAATCAACTGCACTATCTGAAAAGCATTCAAATACCTAGATTTTATTTCTCAGACGTACCCATAAATGTGACATTGATAGGATTTTGTGATGCATCAATAAAAGCTTATGGAGCTTGTTTATACCTAAAGGCTACATACAATGATAGAATGCCGACATGTAATTTAGTTATGGCAAAAACTAAAGTTGCACCAATTAAAAGGAGTCAGTCTATTCCGAGACTAGAACTTTCGGGCGCGTTACTATTAGCTCAAATTACTAAAAAATTTATTGATGCAACACACAATAAGTTACAATTGGATAATTTGTTTCTGTTTTCAGACTCATCTATAGTTTTGAGTTGGATTAGATCACCATACAAACACAAAAAACTAGATTCATATGTCTCACACAGATTAATGAACATCATTGAGATCACAGACTCTAAGGATTGGTACTATATTAATACAAAAGAAAACCCTGCTGACTTACTAACACGTGGAGTCTTACCTAAGGACTTACCTGACTGTACACCTTGGTGGCATGGTTCTCCATGGTTAACTGATAACAATAGCACTTGGCCTATTCATACCTCACTCAGTGATCCATTCTGCTCAACAGAAAATGAAATATCTAATATACTGGTCACAGTTCCTACTCCAGTAAGTGTGACACCAGATTATGATTATTTCTATACACGATTCTGTAATATATCTAGCTTCACTAGGCTGGTGAAGTCTGTAGCATATATTTATAGATTCATACAAATTCTTAAAAACAAAGTAAGTAAACGTCAATCTCATACTAACATCTCACCTCATATTTCTGTTGCAGAACTCGATAGAGCTACTAATTTTATAATAAAAATAGTACAGCAACATGCATTCTACAAAGAGCATTCTGAACTAGACCTCATTCAATCGTCGCATACACATCCATGTAGCAGAAGCTCATACGCTTTCAAATCGAGTCCCCTAATAAAACTCAACCCATTTCTTGATGAGAATAAAATCATTCGTGTTGGAGGACGCATTAGACATTCAGACATTTCGTACAATCAGGCACACCCTGTCATTCTACCTGCCAAAGACTACATCACGTCACTCATCATATGTCACTATCATCTCAAACTGCTTCATTCAGGCATACAGAACACACTGGCAAACATGAGAATGAAATTCTGGCCAATTCATGGCAGAAAAGAAGTCAAAAAGGTTATACACAACTGTGTAAGATGTTCTAGGTTTAGAGCTCAAGTCTGTGGACAACAAATGTCAGATCTTCCAGCACCCAGAGTAACCTTTGAGCGTGCCTTTGCCCACGTAGGCGTAGATTTTAGTGGAGCTATTGCCATAAGAAGTGCTATGACACGTAACTGCAAATATTCAAAAGGGTATATCTGTCTCTTTGTCTGTCTGGCTACACGGGCTATACACCTTGAATTAGTTGTTGACCTTACCGCACAAGCATTTATAAATGCATTGAAGAGATTTGTATCTCGTAGGGGATTGTGTAATTATTTGTATTGTGACAATGCAACTAATTTTAAAGGCTGAAATACTGAGAGGTGCGTGTACGTTGCTTGACTTGACAGAACGAAAGATAAAGATATAGTGTGAAAGAGATGCAATGTAAATTTTGAGTGACGTTCAAAACACTTTCAGTCAAAACTGAACATACACTCATTTCATAAATTTTCAAGTGTCTATTATTATTATAACATTATATAAGTATGGGCCCAAGAAGTTAAAGTATTTGCGCCCGAAGCTAGTATTGCATTTGTGATCTAATTTAAATACAATGTCCCTACGACGCTTAGTAATCATATTAGGATCATAGACTAGTGCCTTGTGCTGCTTCTTAAAAGTATTTATAATAAATAGTGGCCGAACTGTAAGAACTTGACAGTTTTTGTACAACGATGCAGTGGAAAAATCAAAAGCCTTGAAAGCACTTACTTTTAAAACTGCTCTTTGCGCCCTCTCAAGAGTTATAAGAAAGGTTTTGTGTGCACCTCCCCAACATGAAATACAGTAACTTAGGATAGATTCGCAAAGTGCACGATAAACATTTTTCAGTACACAAAATTCTAACAAGTGCCGTAGGTTTTTAAATATGAAAATTAATTTACGAACCCGCCCCGAAACAAGCTGGATATGTTTCTTAAAACTAAGATGCTTATCTAATATAACTCCGAGATATTTAATATCATCGGTTCTCTCAAGCAGTGGACAACCACAATTTACTGAGTTCGTGGAATTACATCTGTGTGCCTTAATGTTGTATGTGGAAGAAGGCTGAGTAGTAGTGCGTATTGAAAAGGTAATATACTTGGTTTTGTCAGAATTTAGGGTAAGTTTTTAATGTCGCAGTCAGTTCAGTCCTTTATTGAAAGAGAATTGGGCTGATTTAAAAACTTTATCCCAATTACTATCTGCAAAAAGAAGGACAGTATCATCAGCATAAGAAATAACTTTACCTGAAGGGAGTTTCATTGAACAAAGACCGTTAATATACAGGGTGACTTTAAATTAGTTCTTGATACCAAAGGCTATGAATGTGCTCATGATAACAAACAACTTTCCCTAAATAACCCATAGTCAAATCGCAAAAAAATTTTTTGACTCTTCATACTAATTTGGCCGCTCGGCTGATCGATTTGTATGAAGAGACCAAAATTTTTTTTGCGATTTGGCTATGGGTTCCTTAGGGAAAGTTGTTTGTTTTCATGAGCACATACATAGCCTTTCGTATCAAGAACTAATTTAAACTCACCCTATATAATAGAAATAAACTGGGACCAAGAATACTGCCCTGTGGTACACCGCATTCAACTTGTAAGTTTTTACTCAGGAATTCATCAACTCTAACGGATTGAAATCTGTTGGTTAAATAACTTTCAAAAATGTCAAGTTGTTTGCCTCTGATGCCAATTTCCTCAAGTTTTTTTAATAGGATGGGAACAGAGACCGTATCGAACGATTTGGCTAGATCCAGAAATACTGCCAAGCAGCATCTGCCGCAGTCCAAATTTTTAGCTACAAATTCAATAAGTTCATGTACCGCACATTCGGTGTTCTTACCAGATCTGAAGCCAAATTGATTTGGAGGTATAATGTTATTCTTCTCAAGATAGTTAATAAGTCTTTTGTTAATGATTTTTTCTAAAATGTTTGACAAAGCGGGTAGAATTGATATTGGTCGATAATTATTTGTGCGGTCCTGTCCCCTCCCTTAAATATAGGAAGAATAATCGATTTTTTTTAGTGCATCCGGAAAAATATCAGAATTCAGACAACAATTGAAAATGTGAGTTAGGATAGGAACAAGTTCATTTTTATTATTTTTTAGAATTTTGTTAGAGATTTTGTCCCAACCTGTAGAGAAATTATCTTTAAGACCCATTATTAGGCATTCAACTTCAGATTTTTCCGTTTCAAGCAATACAAAAGAATCGAAGTAACTACTTGAAGCCAAAGGAGTTGGAGGAGGACAATCAGGGATTATTATGTTTTCCGCTAGGTTCTTTCCAACATTCACAAAGAATTCATTAATTTTATCAACGGCTACATCCGGAGATGAATGTGTTAATAATAATCATGGATTTCACAGCATCCCAACGTTTTTTATTATCATTTCCCGCTTTGGCAATTAAATCTCTTTCGTATTTTCTCTTAATCTTTTTAAGCAAGTTATTACAATATGCTTTGTACCGTTTATAAATAATTTGAACTGTCTCATTATTTGGTTCTTTTTTGGCTTTTTTAAACAAGTTATTCCTATTCTTAATACACCTAAGTAATCCGGAAGACATCCATGGTTTTAGAGTACGTTTTCGATTATTTAGTTTTATGGTAGTGGTATTCTTTATAATGAGATCTTGGATTAATTGTATTAGGATGTTAATAGCAACACTAGGATCATGGATATCAAACAGGGGACTTAAATTAAGTTTAGCTAAATCTAATTGGAGATTAGCTTCATTTATTTTGTCACGGGTTTTGAATATATAAATAGTATTGAAGTCGGTTCAAAACTTTTTTCAATAAATATCAAAAACAAAAAAAATGCAGAATTTTAGTTGTTATGATTTAAGTGTGTTGTTTTAACGTATTGGTTTTCATAGTGTAGGAAGCAAAATTTTTAAGGCCCTTTCTCAGTTATCAGTCAATAATTCACTTTCCGTTGCATTTCCTTGCCACAAATGCGGGAAACTGTCGCTCCCACATCGGTTTACACAGCCATCAAACGAAAGCCAATTCATGGAATTTGTAAAGGACACCATTTATCTGTCTTAAATGGGCGTACAATTCCTGAGGCGAGAGAAGCAGGTTTAAAGAAACTCCGCATAGGTCGACCGAAATATGAACCTACTACGTGCTTTTCGTTCTAATGGAGGAGCAAGAGGAACAAGTGAATGACGACTGAAGTGCATTCCACTGAATGACGTACCACTTCATCACAGGCGACCACGGTATATTTGCGGGGGGATGTGAGTGTCGTTTCTTTACATACATATTAATAGTTTTCTCAAGTTCTAGCTTTCTCAGTGTAGACAGTAGGTAGGTAAATACCTTTCTTAAGTAAAATGAAATGGCGCAGGTCTGAAGGAGTACGGCTTATCGCTTCAAAATGTGTTCTAATTCAAGAAGATAAAGTTTCAAGCCCTGTGATAAGCAACGAGTACAAAAAAACCTTTTGGATGTCGTACAGTATTAAAGCTCGGTTACGTATATGAGAACATACTGTTACGGAGAATAGAATAGAATAGAAAAAACTTTATTCGTAGTAAGAGGCACATTGTACATAACAACACCATTACAAAGGAAACTTATACATACACTATTTTAATCGTTATGCTGTTAACCGGTGCTGCGTCAAGCGCCTCCTACCAAGGAAAGGTCTCCACTCAGCATAATGCCGCTTTATTAATGACAATAAAACGACGCTGATTTTCTGTGGAAGATACTACAAATGTAGAACTTACCACTGAGGTGCGAAAAATGATCGGAAAGAAAGATAATGTGATCGATCGTTTTCAGCTGAATTAAAATGAAAGAATGTTACACAAATATGACACCATACATGTTCTTTTTAAATAATTATTTTTGTGTTTTTAATAAATATACTTAAACTAAAGATGGGTTGAAATATTAAATTCTGTTTCAAAATAATAAAGCCTGTCGTCGAAATGTCAAAATGACAAAAGCGAAGTATCTGATCTGAGTTTAGCGACCCATACGAACCGATTTCCGGTATACTTCAAAAGTCAACTGTAGAAAAACAATATGTACGTTACAGGACGTTTAAATTTGGAGTATATCACCCCAAACGATACGATATCTTTCTAAAGTTAAACTCTAGAAACAGTTGGCAATTCTTCGACCCCGTGTGTCACAAGAATAACTAAGTTTCCCTCAGCCAACACAGCCTCACAAAGTTTCTCCGTAGCCCCCTACGAGGCTCAATATCTTTTGTTGTTTTTCTAGCTTTGCCTCTGTGTTAGTACGCCGAAGTGTTTTTTTAAAGACTATATGTAATTTTGTATGTTTACAATATGGTAGGTATTGTTTTGATGCGTGTGATTAAGATTCCTAAGAGAGTTCCTTGAAATGGGTAATAGGAACTCAATAATATGATGAGTTTGTTTGTCTTGACGCGATGAATGTTTAACCAATCTTGATTGGCACGCGCATAGCCTTTTATCTCGATTCCTCTAGTGCAAGGTTGCACAAACCGCGGCCCGCGGGTCAGCGACGCAGGCGCGATCCGAGAGGGGGGTCGCGGGGTCATGACACCACCCCCCAAATCTTGTACGATTAATTTCCAAACCTAAATAATTAAGCTCCTGCTTAAAATTTCGGCGCTCGCCTCCACTCGCGCCTTTTAGGGTTAAACAGAACAGAACCTTAGGTTCTGCTATTTTGTAAAAGAAGTTGCTCGCAAACAAGGAAGATTAATTACTAGAGAGATATGCAAAGGAATTCTTGGAATAAAATTGATAAAACTTCTTAAAATTTAAGATAAACTGAGGTTTTCAATTTGATAAATATTAAATTTCCGCGCTCGCTTCGCTCGCGTATTTTTATAAATGGAACAGTAAACTCTGCCTTCTCTTAAATTACTGGAGTGCAGAAAAGTGACAAATTAAACTAAAAATTCCTGAAAATGCAGGGAAATTGAAGTTTTTAATTTGATAAATTAAAAAATTTCGCGCTCGCTTCGTTTGCGGCTTTTTATACGAGTAAGGTGCTTAATTCTTTTACCTTGTTAATTACAATACTGGAGGGACATGCAGAAGATGGCGTAAAATTGACATAAAACTTTAAAAAAAATCAGTTTATCTGAGATATTTGTTTTTTTAGATTACGGCCCGCCTTAGCTTATAAGAAGCGTCGGTCGCTCTGCGGTTAGTGACTCCGTCCTCCTAACCAGAGGTCTCGGGTTCAAATCCTGGCCAGTGCACCAATGAGTTTTTCGAAACTTACGTGCATTTTCATACCGACTGCTTTAACGGTGAAGGAAAACATCGTGAGGAAACCTGCACATCTACACACCTTGTTGTGTATGATGGTCGCGTTGCACACGTCCGTAGGTGTAAATCTTAAATGCCCTACACGTGACCGAGGGTGATGCTAAGTGCAACACCAGGCAACCGCCGCCTATACCTTGTGGATAGGACGGTTAAATTGTGCCACACGATAAGAGAGAGAGCTTATAATCTGTTCGGGTGGCCCCTGTTCCCAATAAGTCCGTGCATCCCTGCTCTAGTGGTTTTCGCATTTATAAGGGACTTTATATCTAGTGTAGTCTGCAACAAAGTTTTTCATTTCAGTCCTCTGTGCCTACCATCTTAAGACCCGCGGTCGCCATAGAAGACTTCTTCAAAAGTTTGTAAATTAGACGGAAAACACACTGGTCCGAAAATCGGACGGAAGTCCGAAGCGACAAAATTCGCATGCGGCAGCGTTCCGTAACAACGGACGGTTTTCGTCCGAATTTCGTCCAAAGCTGCGGTGCACGACGATTTTCGTCATGCGTTTATTCAATATTCGAACGTGTATATATATATATGTATTTTTTTGACTCGGATACGTCTTGTTTTTGTTTGTAACAAGGGTCATTTGACCGTATGCTTGTACGGATAGTGTGTAAGCACTTCTGCGCCCAGCACCACATATCCGAGGCGTTTAGCGTCATCAAATAGGCGTCTTCCATTTGGACAAGTGGTGGAAGAATTCCAGGCTGCGTGTTTGCAATTGAAGTCTCCCGCTATAACCGTTGGTAATGGCGAGTCCAGCAGGGCGTGGATATCAGCTATTGCCAATCGGGTTTTAGGGGGCTTGTAGAGTGCAAACAGGCGGATAGGCTGTCTGTCGATGCACACCTCCACTCCTAGGGTGTACACAGACTGGAGGTCCGCAAGTGGTAGTGGTTGGTGGACGAGTCGTCTCCGTACTGCAACGGCTAGGCCGCGGTAGGCTATGCCGCGGTCGGAGAGCTCGTCCTTCCTGTACACCAGGTAGCCCGGGATTCTCAGTTTGTCAGTAGCAGTGAGGCGGGTCTCCGACAAGAGTACCATGTCTATTTGTCTTTCTAGGAGGATGGTCCTTAGGAGCCTCAGCTTGTGCTTGCTGAGGCTATCTGCATTCCAGTGTAGTATTCTGAGGGGGGTGGCAGTCACTGAAGTGACTGAAGGAGTTGGGCCATCCCCCGGAGAATCACCGGAACTGGGTCGCGGTCGCTTTGGACCGCGACCAGGACCTCGTTGAGGAGGGTTATCGTGGCCGTGATTACGGCCCTCTTCTCCTCTCTCACGTTGTCTGCTGTCACCTGAGGGGCCGCTGGGCCCGCCTTTCTCCCCGCAGGTTTGGGGGCGGCGATTGCCGCGTAGCTCCTCGAGGGTTGCAGAGGAGGAAATTGTGAGAGGGGTTTTGGTGGCCTGGACGGGGCCGCTTGGGCCGGGACCTGGGGGTTTGGTTGAGGCGCCTGCTTTGGCAGTTGCTGCGATTGCCGCTGCTGCTGCTCTTGAGGCGGTGCCTGGCTGCATGTTTGCCCGGGGGGCAGAGGTTGCGATTGGGGGGCTTGGGATCGCTTTTTCCCCCTTCTGCCTGCCTCCGTTTTTTGGAGGTTGCAGATTGACTGAGCTGGACAGGAGGGGGTTGAGGTCTTGCTTCCATAGCAGTAGCAGTGGTAATTGCTACTGTGCCCGCCTTCCTATTGCGTAGTTCGCGCTTGAAGACAGGACAATCCGTAGCATTCGCTGGATGGGCCCTCTGGCAGTTTGCATAGGTCGGCGGTTGACTCCGGTCTCTTGGGCAGTCTTGCGCGGCGTGTTCCTCGCCACACCGCACGCATGCCATTTTTCGGTGGCAGTTATGTGACGAATTTCGAAACTGCTGACATCTATGGCATTGGGCGGGGCCTTTCTTTCCCCGCCAGTTCTATTTTTACTCCCGGCATACATAGGAGCTTCTCAACGCTATATATAGCCAGTATCAGGTCCTCTGTTCGCCTCAGCTGGGCGAAGAATATGCGCGCACAAATTCGGGATCGAAACCTAGGGCGCGAAGATCCTGTTCTATATCCGCCGGGATAATATCCGACGGAAGACCTCTTATCGCTACCTTCAGACTGCGTTCTGTCGGTAGCGAGTATGAGAACCACGAGAGACCTTCTTTCTGTTCCAGGTTGCTTAAGTAGCGCTGGATTAGGCGGTATTCTTGGTCGTCTCGTGGTGTAAAGCGCACGTCCTTACCGAAAGGGCGCGCGTTGGGTGCATGTCCCAGTTCCTCTTTCAGGGCCCGAAAGTGCTGGGCCCAGTTTGGGAGATGTTCCACAATGAGTGGCGGTAACGCGGGCGGCGGGTAGGCGCGGCCTGCGGGTCTGACGCTTCGCCTCCCTCCGTTGTGTTTGGTGGCACGGCCGGGGGGGCGTGGTCATTCGCCTCAGCGAAGCTTGTTGATGCGACGCTAAATGGCGGTGGGGGTCTCGGGGGCTTAGGGGAGACCCTTGGTGATGGTGTCGGCAAGGGCGATTTGATGATGGGTGAGGAGTCCATCTTCACGCGTTTGGGCATCGGGGGGCGTGGCATCGCCCCCGTTAGCGGAGTCTGCGACGGTGTCACTTGGCTTGGTTGCCCGAGTCCGGGTGTATGGTCGGCCGGCGTGTGTCGCCGGTCGGTGGGTTGTACCAGCGGCGGGCCACTACTCGACGGCACAGACGTAGAGGGTGCCGTGTGGAGCTGTGAGGTGCTGGTGGTGGGCTCGCCCCGTGTTGATTGCGCTGCCTCCGGAGTGTGTGCCAGGGTGGGCACGCTCGGGGACGGCGCATAGCGGGGTTTAGGGGTGGGCTTCACCTGATCTTGAGGGCGCAGGGTGGCCAGATCAAAGGCTGAGGCCATGCGGAACGGAGGGCGGCCCTCAGTTGAGGGGGTCCACTCCAAGGCCGGAGACATGGTTCCGCTGGGGGAACGACTCTCTCCTTCTGCCAAGCAGGACTGCGGCAGGGATGGGGTAGGTTTAGCCGCTTTCTTAGCCTGTATTTCGGCGAATTTTTCGTTGAACGCTCGCCTTATTAAGGCGAGTGCAACGTTGCGGCGGACTTGGACCTGGTCGCGAGGGGCTGACCGAGTCCCTCCGAGGCGGGCCCTAGGTGGGGGCGTCGTAGGCTTTTTAGGGCCTGTCGGTGTGGGAGGCATGTTCGCTGGTTTATTGAAACAATAATACCAGCGAACATTTAACTCCGCTCTTTGGTTGGCTCGGCACGAGAAGCCTCTCTCACGAGTGAGACGCGAGAAATCGACCTCCCGTTCCGAACCGGGCGATTAGCCCTAAGGGGGCTATTATAGGGGGGGCGGGAGTGATAGTCGCGGTGCGTATACTGCACCAGCGGGGAGCCCGCAGAGACAGTATACGCTCGGCGAGGTTGCTCGGCCCGGGAAGTCCCACTTGCAGTTAACTACCTCGCAAGCGGGCATAAGCCTCCCGGCCCGAGCGGCGGCTAATGTAGGTTGATTGTCTGCGCGACCGCGAGCACTGACTATTTGTAGGAGCAGCTTTTATTCGGCGATCCGTGCGCAAAAGGAGCAAACAAGGCAGTCCACAAATTTTCTACGGCGGCTCACCGCTGCTTTTGGCCACGCACCCCGCAACACCCCCCGCGCGCCGCTTTTCTACACAAAAATTCGGATGGTACTGCGTAGAAAAGTGGCATACCCTGCGAATCGCATCGCATCGTCGTCCGTGAGCGCGATTTCTTCGTGCGTATTGCACCTTCGGACGAAGATGCGGTTTTAGTGTATGGTACCCTGCGATTTTAGTATACAAATCAACATTTTACAGTACAAAGTTTAAATTCGGACCATCGCATTTCGTTGCGATGTGCGTAGCAGTGTGTTTTCCGCCTTAGCTTTGCACGGGAAGTTAATAACTTACTACTTTATAGAAGACTAGCTTCCGCCCGCGACTTCGTCCGCGTGCATGGACTTCAGAATAGAAAGAAAATGTTAAGATAGCGCCATCTAGTGAAGAAGTGGACATTTTGAGTTTTTAAGCATTCCTACGGGAACCCTTAAGTTTTCCAGGATAAAAAGTATCCTATGTGTTAGCCGAGTGCTTCATCTATCTACCTACCAAATTTCATCCAAATCCGTTCAGTAGTTTCGGCGTGAAAGCGGAACAAACAAACAAACATCCATACTTTCGCAGAGATGAGATGAGATGAGAAAACATAGTAGCACATAGGAAGTTTTTATTTAACCAATTTATCGAAGAAAATATAGAACGTACATAGATATAGAAAAGAAAACTAAAACAAAGTCTAGCATAGCAAAGGCCACGAAGTTATGCAGCCGAACACCCATAGCATACTGAGGAGTTCTGTTTGAGTTTTGATACCAGCAATGCGTGCTCTGTTTCAGCTTCGCTCATACTTCCATGTTGAACTATGTGTGGGTTCGGTTTTAGAGCTAAAAGTTTCATGTTCATTCACATCAGTTTTATTACGAGAATATCCATATGAATATCTAACGAACATTAAAGTAGGAACCTGCTGATTGTGTATGACGCAAGACCGGTCGACGTGAAAATCCTTGGAGGGTCTTCAAGGCGAGAGTGAATAGGCATTATTTGAGTTTGCGTGTACCATCCTCGACTACATCGTCACTTTCCATCAGGTGAGATGTAGTCAAACGCACTCAAATTTTTAATAAAAAAAAAAGGAGGCCCTTGTTCTGCAGTGAACGTCTTTTGGATAATGGTGCTGGTGATGATGATGATTTGATATCTGCTGTGTACCTGAATTCGCATGTTCTATACTCCGACTGTAAAAGTAGAATAACTTGAATAAATTGAAACAAACTGCAAGCAAGCAAGCACGCATGCAAGTAAGCATATAAACAGGCATGCAATTAAGCATTCAAGCAGGCATGCAAGCAAGCAAGCAGTCGACGGAGCCTCTGCGGTGCTCCTATTTATGGTTCCCAAACACTAGGTCTGGCTCGCCTCCCTTCACAGTCTCCGAGCCTAAGTTATTCGTGTAAGGGTTCTCCGAATTACTAATATTTTTTGGATTATGTTTTTTTAATATTTTCTTTTTGGGAATATTTTTAATTATGTAAAACCACTTTTTTTCCATGAAAAACGAAGAAAGAAAGAAGAAAGAGAGGCGTCGGTGTATATCAATATTACATCAATTTTCACGAAGGACTTCGCTATGTTCTGGTTATTTATTAATTAATTGTATTTATTTATTTATATCTTAATTTATAATTTAGAAATGATGTCTAAAGACCAACCTACATAGAGGTTCATTTTGAAATTAAAGTCCGCTTTCTGGCCCTGGGGCCTACCCTTATCCTTACAGATTTGTCACAAAATTCCGACCATTTTCTTAAATAAGTACTTTATTTTCATGAGGTTATTCTCATATTTTTAAACCAGAACGATAAAAGCAAACCATTAACAAGAACTATAGAGGTACTTTCTCAAATGCTAGCCACTCACTTCCAGTTCACTTCGTTTTCCGCCGAAATGAAAAATTGCGGTCGTTCACAAAGCGTGATAGAGTAAACTCAGTTCGAAAGTCGTAAAACACACGCTATATTGCAATTTTATTAAAACTTTTGCGCGTTGCTTATCGAGAATGTTCATTTTTATTGACATTTGCCTCTTGCTTGCCCGCCGTCCATTTTGTTTTTGGCGGGACGCCGCACCGAACCGCCTTTTCTTTTTTTTTACTTTTTTCTGTTGCTTCCACCGCACCGCGAGCGCGGTAATTGACAGGAACAGCCAGTTCGATCCGCAACTAATCTTTTTTTGGTCATGTCATATTTATTGTAATTTATACTGCGTTTATTTTTTTAAGAAGCAAGATTGGAGGTCCTTTATTTGGCGAAAAAATTAAAAGGATCTAACGATCTCGTTAATATTAAAAGAACTAAAGTTTCTTTAACTTACGAAATAAGACATGATCCTTTTAAATTATACCGCTTATAAATATACCTACTTACATTTTTGGTTTTTTAATTTTTACATATGTTAAATTTTTATTGTTAGGACGGTTAAATGTGCCACACGATAAGAGAGAGTTAAAACTTCATTTTAGTTAGATAAAACTTAAAGTTTATGTAATACTTTAAGTTGTGTTTAATAACTGTAAGTTGGTATCTATTTATGTTGAAAATAAATAAATATGAAGATGGGAAATGGACTACAGTAATGAAAATCTTTATGATCTACAGGACTAGGGTTTCTGATTTTTCGACCTTTTATTTTTTCTAGAGTTTCGAAAACCTTTAAGGCCAATTTCTCTAGTTTTTTCGGAACTCGAGTCTCTTTATAAACTGTTGATTGTGGAAAAAAAAAACTGTGAAATTTTATTGCACCATAATCATTTTGTAGTATTGGTGCCTCTTATTTAGGTAAGGAAAGGAAAAAAATTAAAACCTAACATTATAAAATAATCAAAAGTTAGCACTAAACTAATAAGGTTAGGTACAGATTACTATGCACGCGAGTTAACAACTTTTGGGGGCATAGATGAAAATGACTATACTCGTACTTTACCTCAATCAATCAATCCCCAAAAGCCTTGAACACGCGTGCACTTTAAGAATAAGTAAAAATAAAAATCTGCAAAACCACCAGAAAAAAAGAAAAATAATAACTTGAGAAAGTAATTAAATTTTCAGTGTTTTAATCAGCAGATAGGTAGAGGCGCAACTAAGTTATGAGGTAAACAAAAGACGTTTTCTCTTGTCTGTGTATGAAAACTATACCTACTTAGATTATTGTGAAAATGATAAAAATGCATCAGTGTTGGATGAAAACCAATAATATAGTAAGACAAAGATGCCGTGTATTTCTAGAGTGAAAATAAAATAATTACCTAAATTGACAGTTAACTTTTGTAAAACTAATTTATTTGAAGTTAAAAAGGAAAATTCACAGATAAATTATACAATATATCACACTTATAGGTCTTAACAATGCTAATTAAGAATTTCCACCAATAGATATTTATATTACTAAAATTAAACATAGCAATATAAAGAAAAATGTTGAATTAACAATATAAAGAGTATAGCAATCAGCTGAGAACAGAAAAAAGAAAAACCGGCCAAGTGCGAGTCGGACTCGCACACCGAGGGTTCCGTATAAATTCATAATCACACATGTCTTGAACTCTATATTTTTTATATTTGAGTTGTTTGAATGAAAGGTAATTTGCGGTTTACGATTTATGACGTATTAAAAAAAACAACTTACTAGATCTCGTTCAAACCAATTTTCGGTGGAAGTTTTCAATGTACATAATATATTTTTTCTAGTTTTATCATTCTCTTATTTCAGAAGTTACAGGGGGGGGAGGGACACACATTTTACACACATAAGGGTTCCGTTTTTTGCCATTTGGCTACGGAACCCTAAAAAAGAAAAGAAGTAAATATATACTAAAATAACTAAATCATAAAGATAAATACAGAAAATAAGCAGAAGAAATAAGAGTTTAAAAACAAAATATGTATATTATAATATTATTTATCTTAAAAACAACCCTACGAGTATTACGAAGTATGTTTATGCGTAAACTCGGCGAAATTCGAGAATCCTCGAGTTCCGGTCATTTTTTCTCGTCTCGAATAAAGGCAATTTCTCGAGTTTTCTCGAGATCGAGAAAGCTCGAGCAGAAAATCTATACAGAACGTACCTACTCAAACCGATGTAATATTCAACTGGATAATCTGCATGTTGAAAAATGTAGTTTAACAAGTACAAAAGTGTGTCTCTTGTAACAAGCCCTAAATGTCCAAGTTAGAATGATTGTGTATGTAAGTTTGGCGGCGAACCCGGTTTAAGGGAGAAAAGAACGTTTTTTAAAAAAGTTTTCATAGTAAGCCACGACTCCTGAAAACCATAGACATTTATGCCAAAAAAATAACACAATATTAACATTTGAAATACTAAATCAGCTGTTCATCTGTCTGTTCAGTTGAGACGCAACATGCAAACTCATCAATGTTCTTTTTGCGTTTATTACACATGTCATTAGTGACGTCACGTGGATAATCTGTTTTGGTAACTTTGACGCAAAGCTGTCGTGGTGAAGTATCCTCGCTATAAAAACGCTTGGGACCTCAGACAAGAGTTTTCTTAGGACAAAATTTAAGAATCCTGGGCCGTAAATAACACAGTTAGATTATAAAATGTGAAAGAGAAAAATACCTACATGTTTTTATGATTTCTAGGGGAAAGTACTGTTTCATCAGTGGGACCGATCTTTGAGGGGCTTCTCAGTATCTCTGTCATTGCTTGTATAGTAATGCGATTGCACAGTTGAGCCCAAAAGTGCATTTATATTTAACTCTATAAAGTCGATTGATTTCGACTGTACTTTTTAAAGACAAAGATTTCATTGATTAAATGTTAGTCAGTTGTAAATGTTTTCTTTAAGACCTGACGTTGGGTAGTAGTAGGAACTTCGTATTAGGTAAACTAAAAACTTCGAAAAGTTTACAATCAAAAATATTTATTCGAATTAGGTACCTACTTCGAATAAATATTTCTGATTAGAATTAATTTCTTTTGTATTTATTTTTTTATGTGGCAAAAGGGCAAAATATCTAGAGGCTACCATCGCTTATAAGCATTTCCAACACCAGAAGCCTCTTAATGCTTTGCCGATCATTCAAAAACCTTTTTCAATCCCTTCTTGAACTTGAAGTGTCCTGTACTGTAAGGACCTTGGAGGATTTAACAGCTTGAGGGTCCTTGGAAACACCTCTGCACCGAGAAGTTTCAAGTTCAATTCAGCTGATGCTGATGAATAAGCTGATGGGGATGAAGTCTACTCCAACTGCGGGCGATGTGGCGACAGAAATGTGCTGTGAGCATCATCTCGAACGGTTACTCGGAACAACACGAACATGGAGCTAAATTGTCTTCGGAGACTGAAAGGTTCTTCGTATACAATGCGTGGTGAGTACTGGGTTAACTCCAATAATTATAATCACGCGTCGCTCTTTGGGGTTCAGCTGATACTTGGGTGGGTACTTTTGAGGTTATAAATCTTTGAAATGAAATGAAATGTAATGAAAATATTTTATTCGAAGTAGGTAGCAGTGTACACTTTTCGAACGTTATTCTTTTATCTACCTAACACGAGGTTCCTAACACTCGGAACTCGTATACCCACCGTTTCGGGAAGTGTTTGCGGAGTGAGAAGAAACGGCGGACCCTAAAGAAACTCCAACACATTTTTTTTTTTAAGTCTTATATTCTATTACATCTTGATGCTAGATCAATAAATGAATTATACAATGTCATGTCTGTAAATAAAATATGCAAAAATAAGAATAAAGTAAGAAGAATAAAGAAAGAAAGGATTCAAAAGAGATAAAAGTAAAAATTATTTGTAGCTAATGACTAACAATTCAAAAACCAATGACAAGAGCAGGCCAGTTCACACGGACAGCACCCGATCACGAGTATAACGCGAGAGTCAGCCATCGCTCCCCTCAACCATATTTGAGGGAAGGGAACGACCCGGCTCCCGATACGCCACCATTCGCACGAACATTTAAGCGAACATTTAAGTGCATTTATTGTTTATTGTTTTTTTTTGTATAATAATGATAGAAGTAAAGTCCGTTTTTCTTATGTTTTAAGTAGTAAACAAATATGTACTAGGTAGAAAAAAATATTGTCGATTTAAAAGCATGTGTTAAGCATCTACTTTAATAAAAAACATTTTGAGTTTTGAGGTTTTTTTGAGTTTTATAGCATCCTCATCAACGATGACATCATAGGGTTGGGATACGTTGAGTAAACTACCGAAAAGTCGTTCAATGACTTAGTTAAGTAAGCTTCTTAACATGCGATTTTAAAGCGATATGGCGGAAATCATAGTTTTGGGGCTCAGTGACTGTTTTATGCATTTCCCTTTTTTTTTAATTATGTGAAAAAAATATTAAAAACTTATCCATAGGTAGTAAAATGCACGAACTGTTTCGCATTGAGACTATGAATGCACTTCTGTATCTGGCTGTACATGAGTAGAAATACATACAACCAATCGAATCCGACGACCCGACATCAAACATCGGAGGCGTCAGTCAGAACCTCTTCCCCTAATGATGTTCCAAGGGTCGCTAAGGGCTCTTGTGAGGATTCTCATGTGACATCGGAAGAGCTACTGGTAGTTACATCAGATTGAGAGTAAATAATATACAAGAAGCGGTCGTGGATCAGAGCGGCTTGAGTGGTTGCGTTGATCGCGCAGGTTAACTGACTATAGATACCGTCATAACCTGGATAGGTTTGACTGTTAGTGGCATTTTTTTCGACAGTTTCCGTGCTTCGCAAGACATGTTAAGCCGTTGGTGCCGGTTGCTGTCACTAATAGATGGCAGTCGTTAAGCCATGGCGGAGCCCTTGTCGGCGGCTTGAAAA
Organism: Coleophora deauratella; assembly: GCA_958295455.1. Lineage (NCBI taxonomy): Eukaryota > Metazoa > Arthropoda > Insecta > Lepidoptera > Coleophoridae > Coleophora > Coleophora deauratella. The sequence goes on from OY282412.1 coordinate 6,579,426, forward strand.
TTTCTGACACTGTGGTTGGCCACTAGAACCGTGCCCCTGCAGTGGGGACGATATGGGTTTTTAACGAATATACAAGTTCAGATCAGAATTGTGTGAAGGCTGTTTGAGGAATATTGTATACGTATTGTTGTAAAGAGAATAATATAATAAATAAATAAAAAGTTTCAAAAAAGTGAAGCAATAACTCAAGAGAAAATCTTAGACAAAACATGGAAACTCAAAGAAACAGTTGCATTATAAAATTACCTGCTACTACTACCACATAAAACAAATGACGCGTAAATCGTGTGGCTTGCGCTTACTGGTACCGTTAAAATAAAAAACGAACCGTATTTTTACGATTAAGTGCATTAATTGTGTGAAGCGAGTATATCCGAATGTGGCCGATGTATTCCGATGAACTATGTTACGGATTGAAACAGTTTTTATCGTAATAAACTAATAACACGATTTATAGAGCATCGATTATACTTTTTAACAGACTTCAAAAAAGGAGGAGGTTCTCAATTTGACTGTATGTTGTTGTTGTTTTTTTTTTTTTGTATGACGTATGTTACGCGATTACTCCGCCAATTATGAACCGATTTTGATGATTCTTTTTTTGTTTGGTAGGTAATACTTCAGAGGTGGTCCCATATAAATTTTAATTAAATTGATTCAGCGGTTTTTGAAAAAATCAACAAAAACAAAAATTTTTGATGTTACGATTGAAGTCGGTTTCTTAAGATATTCAGCGTTGATGATTAAAAAATCATGCGTTTTTTCAAGAAATTACAATATTTCGGGGACACGTATAAATATGATCAAAAAAGGCACTTACTACACTGTTTACTGTATAATTTGCATTAAACTCAAATGTAACGTGAGCAAAAGCCGTTGTTGTTTTTGCGACCAAAAATAACCCCTTTTGTGCCGATGTAGGTGCGTTTAATGTTGCGTACTTTGACTTGGCCCACGTGTGTGGAGTATGGCCTATACTTCCCGATGTATGGGAAGAGACCTGTGCCCCTGCAGTGGGGACGTAATGGGTTGTTAACTGTGCCATGTTATAAAATGCAGAATCACTGTAGAACGATATAACTGTAGAACGTATACTTCATGGCTCGTCATTATTAAGAAAATAAGGTTAACCTAATGTCTGTTTGGCGCACAGTGCCGTTAAATAAATGTATGTAGCAACTACTATAGTTACTAACGTTAATAAATAAACCGCTTTTTCGGGTAATGCTTTATACAGGTGTAGCTAAAACTGTGTAGAAGTATTTCAACGTGAGCATTTAATCATCAACAGCATTTGTTCAATAACTTTGCTGAAATAAAAAAATACTGGAATTTTTCATACAAATTTAGCAGTTGAATGACCAACTTTCAAACCTTAGGGAAGTTTAAAAGTGTGTTTGGCGAGTAGTATCTTTCCTTTTTTTCCCTTCTTTTTATTATTTTTCGTTTTTTTCTTTCTTTCCTTCTTTCCTTTGCTTCTCCCTTACAGACTGTATAGTATGTAAAAGATCGCTCCTTTAATTTATTTAATCGTATAGAATAAGTCGCTTAAGTAAATTTCACAAAACACATAAATTTATATGATAATCTAATGTCCAAGTTTTTAACCCATTAGTAACACCCATAATAAAAAAATGGAAATAACACAAAAAAATTAGTTTCGGACTTTAGTTAAAACGAAAAACTAAATAAATAAATAAATTTTAAATAAATTTTAAATAAATTTTTATTTGGGCCACCACCACAACCACCACAAATAAATTTTAATATGTGCTGTCATTAAAAATAAATGAAAATCCATACAGTTTCATATGATTTAGTAAATGATTTTTAATCTCTTAACTCTGACAGTCAATTTCCAACAATTTACTTTTTTGAGATATTTCAGTTTTTATTAAGGGTGCAAGATGAGTTTGCTTAGCATATCTCTGGTCTAACTGGAATAAGTATGAGATTACGTTCTCATAAGATGAATTTCATGCGCGTATCAGAACATGCAATCTTTGTATTAAAATTGGACGAGTCTTGCATAGGATATGGCGCTCATATATTCGAAGCAAACAATATAATATTTTCAAGACAGAATGACAGATAGTTGAATAAACAGATCTAAATGTATGGAACATCGTTCGCTATAAGTGTTCCTTGCCTGAAATTTACTAAGACATCCTTAATATCTGTCTTTCTGTAATTTGTCTCTAAAACGTGGGTAGGAAACCTGCATATCTGATTACTTAATGTGTATGAAAGTGGCGTTGCACATATCCGTGGCGTGGGTAAATCTAAAGCATCCAGAAACGGGTCGACACTTTCCCTGTTTTTCACGTGACTACGGGTGATGCTAAATGTAATGTAATACCATGGAATCGCCGCGCCGCCTTTACCGTGGGGATGGCACGGTTACTTGTGCTTCAGGATAAGTAATATGGAAACTACTACTGCTACTGAAACTAGTAATACTAGTAATAAATGACTGACTCGGTGGCTAAGTGGTTAGCGATCCTGACCTCTGATCCGAGAGTTCGATCCCCACACAGGGCAAACTTTTCTGTGATGAGCAGAATTTTTTGTTCTGAGTCTGGGTGTATAATATCTATATATGTATGTATTTAAAAGTATATGTGTATGTATATCAGTCTCTGGTTCTCAAGATACAGGGAATCCTAGTTTGGGGCCAGATGACCGTGTGTGATTTGTCCCAGATATTATTATTATTATTAATATGTGTCGTTAAAATGTTGTCAGTAGAATTATTTAAAAGTTAAATTTTAAATGCCATTGAAAGAGGCCTCTTGTTTGCTAAACGACAAATGAATTATACGCACTTAATTTAAAGCCCACATAAAATGCAAATATGACTACCGAAAACTGTGTACAGTTCAATACAGTTCACGATATACTTTGTTTAAAATGCGAAAGCTTGCACATAAAAAATGTTCTTTTAATCAGCAAGACTTATTTGGAAAAGACAATTAGGAAGAGAAAGCATTTTTTTTATTGACAACACTAAGCATGTTAAAATCAACCCACTTCAGTTGTAACAACTACTTACTATTCTGCAATGTCTTTTTTTGTAATTGTAATCTCATAATCTTGTAATCTCATATCGTATTGTACCTAAGTAGTTCACAAAACTTTTTTAAAAGCTACTGTTAAGGTATTTCTGTACAAGGGCATGCAAAAAAAAAACAACTGCACACATTCTGTTATGCAAATTGTTAGTAGCTGGTATATATTTTACCGCAACGCTTGCAAAGTATGGGGCGGTAATTTTCGAAGCCTATAAAGTAATTTGACAGGTTATAATTTTCTTATTAGTGATTGTTAACGGATGTTTCAAGCGGCAGTGAAGCAAGAATTAAAATTTGGATAGAATATCAGTCCATTTCTATAATAAGTGATAATTTAACCATTTTCAAAAAGGTTTACTGATAATGCTACCATACTTTAATAAAAAACTGTATCACCTCCAATCGAGTAGGTCGAAAAACCACAAATAGGTACAATTTTTATCAAACAAAGCTCAGAAGAACCGCGATGAAAACCTGTTTTAAAGTGAATAATTACTGCATTTGAATCGATCACCCGTTTGAGAGTTAGAGACTATAAAACAGCACACACACACACATAAACAAATTCTATAAATTATTACACTCTTCTTTTGATTAAAAAATACATAGTAGGTTTCACTCACGATAGATTTTTTCCATAGGAGCGCGTACTGAATTTAAAAAAATATTTGTACTCTGCATACCTACCTAACTGTTTGGCCGGTCAATTTGTACCAAATGAAAGTCCAAAAATTTTTGCGAATTTAGTTTAGGATCCATAGGAAATCTTGTTAAGTTTTTTGAGTAAAATACCCAGGAGTGGTATTTTTACACTTTTATATCGTGTGACAATCAGATGATTAAATCGAATCTAATGAAACCTCGCCTGTCGTGAAAAGCGAAAACACTGTATTTCTTGAAAAACGGTTTTGAGTAATCGCGCAAAAACGTATTATTTTGTTTTTTACAAGTTTTAACCACTATTTCTTTTGTTAAAATCTTGAATTTAACACTAAAATAAAGGTATTTCTTTATTCTACGTAGCCATTTAAAAATATTTGCAAAAATGTTTGAAATAATGTAGATAATCTTATAAACGTGTTTTACTTTGACAGCGCCTGACTAATGATTCAAATAAATCATGGCATTACACTGTATAACACAGTTCACAATGTTTCGGCATAGCAATTTCAGTAGGATTACTAAGTAAATAGATTGCGTACAGTAACATTATTGTAATAATAGATAACTATTTAACGTCACTGAAAAGAAAAAGTAATGGTATCACAGATTAAATTTAATTACTCTTGATATAAAATTAAAATATTAAAAATAATACAGAAATAAAAATATCATAATCAATTTATTCTCGCAGATCCAAAACTTCACTGCTTTCAACGAGATTATTGTAAAAGTTAACTTAAACAATATTGTTCAGATCAAATTAAAATATTAAAAATAACACAAAAATTTAAATATCAGTATCAACGTATTCCTTCAGATCCAAAAATTCACTGCTTTCAACTTGATTATTGTAAAAATCGATGAAGGTATGGATTCGCCCAACTTCATTATCAGCTTTCTTCAGTTTGTTGATTCCTCTTGGTGTGTCTTCAGTTAGTAAGCTATCTATAAGATTCCTTTCTTGGTTTCCCTCGTTAAGTTATCTATGTTTGCCAAAATAATTACGATGTTCTGAAGAAAAAAGTAAAAAAAGAATTACAAGAAATTATAAATCGAGGAAGGAAGATAGCTAACCAACTGAAGACGCACCAAGAGGAATCAACAAATTGAAGAAAGCTGATAATGAAGTTGTGCGAATCCATGCCTTCAACGCGAAGAGATTATTACAATAATCATGTTGAAAGCAGTGGATTTTTGGATCTGAAGGAATATGTTAATTCTGATAATATTTAATTGAATCGCGTTGAAGGCATGGATTCGATTTAAAATAAATATTTTTCAGATAAAATTAAAATATTAAAAATAACACGAAAATTTAAATAAAATTTAATTGAAGATGCACCAAGAGGAATCAACAAATTGAAGAAAGCTGATAATGAAGTTGTGCGAATCCATACCTTCAACGCAAAGAGATTATTACAATAATGATGTTGAAAGCAGTGGATTTTTGGATCTGAAGGAATATGTTAATTCTGATAATATCAGAATTGAATTGATTCTGATAATATTGAATTAAATCGCGTTGAAGGCATGGATTCCATTTAAAATAAATATTTTTCAGATAAAATTACAATATTAAAAATAACACGAAAGTTTAAATAATATTTAATTGAAGATGCACCAAGAGGAATCAACAAATTGAAGAAAGCTGATAATGAAGTTGTGCGAATCCATACCTTCAACGCGAAGAGATTATTACAATAATCTTGTTGAAAGCAGTGAAGTTTTGGATCTGGGAGTTACGTTGATTCTGTTTTTTTTTGTGTTAAGTATTTTTAATATTTTAATTTAATCTGAAGAATATTTTTTTAAGTTCGTTTTTACAATAATCTCGTTGAAAGCAGTTAAACCCTGTCGTCGAAACCCTGTGTTTATGAAAATCTGCATTTCTTCCGCGCAACTTATCTCTCCAACACGCTGAGTGCTCCATAAGTGAGAGAGAGATAGAAAAATTGTACCATCACGCGTGCCGATCGGCCGTCAGCCGCCCGCACTCGCGTCCTGTGACCAAACACTGTACTAAGCAGGAGTGAACGTAAGTAATAAAGCCAATAAACGGTAAAATGGATTGCAGTGTTATGCCTTGACAACAACCCTGAATTTATAAAGTACAGTGTTTAGCTCCTTCTTGTATATTGATAAAGAAACATTGTAGAATAAAAAGTGCAGTATTATGGTGTGACAGACCTCGAGACGAGACAAATAAATGCTATAAACCCATAACACTGTATTCGAGTTTACAGTGTTTTGGCTTGACACGACAGTCGCGCTAAAGTACGTTGTTTAGGCTAAAGGATCAGTCAAACATCATCACAACAGTCAAATAAACTATAGCATACATAAACGATTACATAAAAATTTAGATTAAATTTAAATTAACCTGTAAAACACTACCGTCCTTTCGGGGACATTCGGTTTGGTAGTTTACGTAAAATATATTACTGAACATATATCTTTTTTAATACATTTATACAATACATACTTACTAGTGAACTCAAAGCAAACTTGAAATATTGACAGAAATATATTTAACAGTATTTTTATAATAGCTATTCCTACTAAAGTTGGCCTACATATTACATATAGCTCTAGCAAACAGTGTTCCCAGTAAAATATATCAAAAATATGCTTTTAACTCTTTTTGCACTTACATATTGTGGGTAAAATTAAAACCATTTCGAGAATTATTTTATTATTAGAATAACTATGTTTAATCAGAGACAAGGAAAAGTAGATTGAAATAGGTGATTCGTGAAATTACAAAAAAGGTTTGGGTAAATATACAAGTCGATTATATGAATAGAAAACTTTATATGGGAAGTTCAAAATGTTTTTGCAAAGTGTCAATAGTTGTTTTCGACTTGAACTAACCCAAAATAAAAAAAAAAAACATTTGGGACCCCCTGCTTCTAAAGGGTAGTAGCTGATAATTTGCGCTATCATCTAATGAGGATAGCACATGCTGAGTTCTAGCCCTTTTCGGTGAGGTAACCCAATTATTATTATTATTATAGCTTAGCAGGCAGGCAGTTAGTACAACTGATTATGCCTGTATCCAGTTATTGTTTTTGATCTTCACATGTTGATATGTATTTATCCAATTTATTCTTGAATATGTTGACGTTAGGTGCTGAAACTGTTTCATCTGATAACTTATTCCACGCTCGTACTACTCTGTTACTTAAGAAATGTCTGTGTGGGTTGTTGTGCGAGAAGGAGATTTGCAGTTTCAGATGGTGTCCTCTTAAGTGACAGTTTTTGCTGCGTTCGAACATCTCCTCAAATTCAGGCAAATCGTAATGTCCATTCAAGATCTTAAAAGTTTCAATGAGGTCACCGCGCTCCCTGCGATCCTTTAGGGTAGTTAGTTTAAGTCTTCTTAATCTTTCCTCATATGGTAGTCTTTTCAATTGTCTTGGTATCTTGGTGAAACTGCGCTGTACCTTTTCAAGCAGATCAATGTCCTTGGCAAAGTAGGGACTCCAGACTTGGAAGGCGTATTCTAATAGAGGTCTAATGTAGGTTTTATAGATCTTTAAGATCATTTCAGGTGTCAGGATTCCAAAGGCTTTCCTAATTAGGTAGATAAGGCTTTTTGCTTTCTTTGTTATTGTTGTTATATGTTCTTCCCATTTTAGGTCTTCAGTGATGATAATTCCAAGATCTGTTTGCGCCTTAACATCCCGCAGTGGAGAATCTCCCAATTTATACATCAAACGAGGGTTCTGTTTCCCAATGTGCAGTACTGTACATTTGGCAGCATTGAGGTTAATGAGCCATTCCTTTGACCAGTTAGTTATTCTGTCTAAGTCTGCTTGAAGACTGTCATAGTCTACTAATGGGTTTGCAAATAATTTTGTGTCATCGGCAAAGATGCTAACATTGCACTTTAAGCAATGGGGCAGGTCGAATGTAAAGATAATTATTCGTTTGTGTACTTTTATAGACATTTATTCACTGAATAAATGTATTGTCTTTCATTCTGTCTATCTTTCTTTCTTACATACATCCCAAAATGGGTCTCATACCGCATAACCCCATCCATATGCAAAACGGCGTAACCTGCAAAGCCACTGAACATAAATCCACACCGCTTACTAAAACCGTGTAATTTTATTTCTCATTTCTTTTTAGGGTTATTTTTATTTGCCTACCGACCATAACTCTTCGCTAACCAAAATTTATTCCTACATCTCAATTTTTCGCAACATGTTCGTATTTTTTTATACGTTAATGATTATTGAGAAGTTTTTTGGAAAGTATCCATATTTTTTTTATGTGTCACATCCATGTCACAGCGCAGCAGGGACTTCCATATTTATCGATAATAATAATAATAATAATATCTGGGACAAATCACACACGGCCATCTGGCCCCAAACTAGGATTCCCTGTATCTTGGGAACCAGAGACTGATATACATACACATATACTTTTAAATACATACATATATAATACACCCAGACTCAGAGCAAACAATTCTGCTCATCACAGAAAAGTTTGCCCTGTGTGGGGATCGAACCCACGACTCTCGGATCAGAGGTCAGGATCGCTAACCACTTAGCCACCGAGTCAGTCAAATGATAAAATTGTAAATTATCGATATTTAGACCCGTGCTCCATTAGGGGGGATAGATTGTTAATAAAATATAAATAAATACAAAAGCAGAACGAGGCTTATCAAAGAAAGAAATAGAGAGTCCCAGCAAAATCCGAAGGGCGTATGCACAATATGGTCATCAATAATTTATTATCGATACCTACTTTTATCTGTATATCGTACCTATTTAATTAGTGACAATAATTAAATCGATATATTTTTCGATACTTTTTGATATCGATATTTTTTTAGCACGGCACGGGCAGGTACTGTAAAGTCAATTTATTGACACCTGACATATACAGGAAAGGAAAGAGCCTTAGGGAGTTTGACTTTATATATTTGCTTATTTATGCGATACGTTCATATTACTAAACATTTAGAAAATTGAAGAGATCGTGGCTTGCGTTAACTGACAGGTTAATTAAATACATTTAACTACTATTAGGTACTCGCCTATAAAATTTCAATTTCAGTTTTAAAAGTTCAACTGAATATTTTTATCTCAAAAATGTATTAAAATTAAAAAAAAATATCCGGGACAAATCACGGACGGTCATCTGGCCCCAAACTAGGATTCCTTACATTATGGGATCCAGAGACTGATATACATACACATATACGTATAAATATAATTATTACGACTATATCGACTATATCTATCGGTTAGTGGCGTGATGTCTCTCATGTAAAAACCTAAAGAGTAGGTGCCACTGAACCATATTGGCCAAAAAATTACGGTTTCTGAAAATGATGAAAATTATTATGCGAAACATTTTCAAAAAGGCAAGCAGTAGCAAAAAACGCACTGGGGCAATTGTAGCGCTTAAAAATTCAAAATAGGTAACTTTTTCCTGAAATAATGTATAGATTTTCAGTGATGAAAAAATCTGTTTTCATAGCTTCTACACCATTGTGCTGTCAAAATCAAACAACAGACATTTAGCAAGCGTTATTTAAATTCTCTACTTTGAGAATTAGAGGAAAAGTACCAATTATGGAATACGTCCCTAATATGGAACACCATAATATTTCTAAAACTAAGCACCACGAATATTCTATACGTATGTCATGTTAACCCTCTCGTTACCCGCGTTTGACGGCCATTGCGCATGAGGCGTTTGGCAGCACAAGACGCGAGTAAGAGTGCGCAACACTGTTGACGAAACATCCATTGGATATTTACATAAGTTTTACGTATATTCTCTTATTATTCTTGCATGAATATTTCGATATAAGTTGGTAAGTATCTAATCGAAGTATGTAGTTTTTAAATGGTATTTTTATTTTATGAATATTTAATAATAATAAAAAGTTACATTTATTTTCCTCCCGCCATCATATTGTTCGTAATATCGTTGAGTTCCTAATATGGAATACTATTCCATATTAGGATTTCAACGTAAGTAAGTTTTTAATGTGGTGACTAATTACTTTTACAGATATATTTATGATGGATCCGCCAGTAAGGCTGCATATACACGAGCAGCACGCAGCTGACGGCAGAGTCAACGGCAACCGTCGCTACCTGTCGGCGGCAGCCGTCACCGCGTCAGTGACAGCCGTCACCGCGTCGGTGGCTGCAGTCACCACGTCGGTGGCTGCAGTCACCACGTCGGTGGCTGCAGTCACCACGTCGGCAGCAGCCGTCATCTCGTCGGCGTTTCGGCGGCAGCCGCCGGCGCTGACGCGGTGACAGCTGCCGCCGACAGGTAGCGACGGCTGTCGTTGACTCTGCCATCGGCTGCGTGCCGTTTGTGTATATGCAGCCTAAGAAAACGAAAAGCCTGGAACAAAACTAATATGAAAAATGCTATTGAAGCCATGAACACCTAAAAATGGGTTACAAGAGAGCTGTACAAGTCTTTAATGTACGTCGGACTACTCTCTTTCGGTTTTGCCATACCTACGAACCAAATATAGACTGCCGCCTTGGTCGTAAAGCAGTTTTGGGACCTGACATTGAACGTATGTTAGTATGGAATACCCTATTCCATATTAGGATCACATTTTTGAAAAGCATATTTTTGGTTGATTTATTTTAGTTAATAATATTACGGAAAGTGTTTATTATTTGTTGTTTTAATTATTACTTTTCAAGAGTAATTACGACTGCATTTAATTGTAACCCATTGGACTGATTAAAATAAAACTATTATACTGATTTTTATAAGAATTTGTTTATGTATTCCATATTCGGTACTTTTCCTGTATTAATTGTTTGAATAACTTAATTGTTTTATATTACTGAAGCGGAGGAATGTAGTAAAATTATATCATGTCAACAAAAATTTCTTAAAATAATCCATCAAAATATTAGAAGTATAAATTGCAATTTGAATCAATTGGAATTATTTTTAAATAGAATTAATTTATGCTTTGACCTTATTATTTTATCGGAATGTTGGCTGTCTAGTTTTAGTTCCCTACCTGTGTTAAAAGGCTACTGTTCACACTTCTCCACTGATAATTACAATCAGAATGATGGCTTAGTCGTATTTCTTAAAAACAACATTACCGCTCAAGTTATTGAACCAAATATTACAGAAGCAAATGCAATTGCGGTGAGTATGGGTTCCGATATTCTTGTTTTAGCACTATATAGACCCCACTGTTTTAGAAACCCCGACCCGTTTTTGCAATCATTAATATTATTTCTTAAAGCTGTAGAGCGATATAAAAATGTAATTATTACAGGCGATACCAATATTAACATCTCAAAGGATTCGAAAGATAACTTTACACAAGAGTATATAGATAGTCTTGCCTTTTCAGGTTTTCTGGCAGCATATACTGAACCCACAAGACAAAGTAGTTGTTTAGATCACACCTTTCTAAAGATAAAATCAAAATGCCTAACGTTCGTAGTTCATTCCACTATATCTGACCATGAAGCTAACAGAATTTGTCTCGAGTTAGCGAACAAAAGAACCTACATTACAACAAAATACTCTCATAAAATTAATTATGAAAACTTTAAAAACGATTTTGCTGAATCTGACTTAGCCATTATACTAAATACACATGATCCGAATAACGCTACCAACATACTTATAGATTATTTTAGGAATTCTCTATCTAGAAATACCACTTTGTTAAAAATTACTGGCACAAGACTAACTCTCAAACCTTGGATGACTACGGGACTATTACGCTGTATTCGGAATCGAGATAAAATGCACTTGCGATTAAAAAAAGAGCCTTCAAATTTAATTCTAAAGAAATCATTTAGTAGATCATCATCATTCTCCTGCCCTTATCCCAATCATTTGGGGTCGGCGCAAAATGTTTTCTTCTTCCATACATCCCTTTCAGCTGTCATCTCCGTACTCACACCCTTTCGACACATATCATCCTTCACACAATCCATCCATCTCTTTTTTGGTCTCCCTCTCCCCTTATATCCATCGACACTCATCTGTAACACTCTCCTTGTAACTTGTCTTTCATTCCTCCGCATTACATGCCCATACCACGACAAACGATTTCCTCTCAATTTTTCTATCACTGGCGCAACTTTCAAACTTCCTCTTATATACTCATTCCTAATCTTGGCCATTCTTGTTACTCTACACATCCATCTCAACATTCGCATCTCCGCAGCATGCAATCGTCTTTCATCCTTTCCCTTAGTGGCCCAACATTCCGATCCATACAGGACGACAGGTCTTATGATAGTTTTATATATCTTCCCCTTAAACTTAAGGGGAAGTCGGGGGTCGCAGGTAGTCCCTTTGACCTGTCGCCACTTCATCCATCCCAAGTTGATTCGGCGCTCAATGTCTCTGTTAATGTCTCCGTCGCTCTGAATAAGTGAACCTAGGTACTTGAAATCGGAGCAGACCGGTAGCGCTACACCATCCAGTGCTATCGGTGTACAACTGGAGAGACCGCCGAAATCACAGAACAGATATTCGGTTTTGGTTCTGCTGATTTTCAGGCCAACGTTCTCCAGTCTTTGCTGCCATGCAACCAGTCTGCTCTGCACCTCAGGTCCATCCTCACCCACAAGGACAATGTCGTCAGCAAATAGCATGCACCAGGGTGCCTCTTCCTGAATGTCCGACGTCAAAGCGTCCATAATCAACAGGAAGAGGTACGGGCTCAATGCTGACCCTTGGTGCAAGCCCACCGCCACTCCGAACCCTTCCGAGGTACCAGCGACGGATCTGACTCGTGTACGGATGTTCTTGTACATGGCACGAATCAACTCCACATACTTTCCAGGCACTCCTTTCTCTTTCAAGGCCCACCACAACACTTCCCGAGGCACTCGGTCATATGCCTTTTCGAGGTCGACAAACACCATGTGCAAGTTTTTGTGTACACTTCTGTATTTTTCGCACAACTGACGAAGTCCAAAAATTGTGTCCGTCGTCCCTCGACCAGGCATAAAACCAAACTGGCTTCGTGAAACCTCGGTCTCTTCTCTCACGCGTCTCTCAATCACTTTCTCCCACACTTTCATACTATGTGACATAAGCTTTATTCCTCGGTAGTTGTTGCAATCCTGTACATCACCCTTGTTTTTAAAGATGGGTACAAGCAAGCTGTTACACCATTCTTCGGGGATTACCTCTTCATGCAACAACTTATTGAAGAACAAAGCAAGCCACATAAAACCATTTTCACTTAATAACTTCCATACTTCAACTGGTATTCCATCCGGTCCCACCGATTTTCCATTCTTCATATTTCGCACGGCCATTCTTACCTCTGACACATCTACTTCTCTTACCATACCTAGATTCAACGGTGGATCCAATAGTACTCCACTCCAATCATTCTCTTCATTCATCAATCTTTCAAAATATACCTTCCATCGCTCTTTTATCTCCTCATCTTTCGCAAGAATCCTTCCACCATCATCTTTTATACATTTTACATGTGATACATCTCTTGCGTGCCGTTCTCTTGCTTTCGCTATACGATAGAGCTGTTTCTGGCCTTCAGGAAATCATTTAGTAGATACAGAAACTTTTGTAATAACCTGATAAAAAAAGTAAAACATAAATATGAAAAACAGCTCTTAATAGATGCAAAAGGTAATAATAAAAAGCTATGGTCAACTATTAAAGATATAACAAACCAAAAAAAAACAAATGACAAATCAGATATATTATTAAGCCTTAGGGAAAATAAACAGGATTCTATAAATGCAGTTAACTCATATTTTGCTAACGTTGGTAAAGTATTAGCGTCAAAAATATCTACCGTTGTTCCTGATTCTAAGTTCTTGAACTTTGACAACAATATAAACGTTAAAGAATCTTTAGTTCTTCTGGAAACATCAGAGGATGAGGTTGACTGTCTACTTCGCAACCTAAGACCTGATACTGCAGTAGGATTCGATGGTATCTCTGTTATAAGCCTGAAAGCTGTCAAAGACCGGGTTGTTCCAATTCTGACGCATATTATACCTGTATTGATACGGGCCGCTTTCCAGACACTTTTAAAAAAGCTATTATAACTCCTGTTTACAAAGGTGGGGATAGAAACTGTGTCAGTAATTATAGACCTATTTCTATTCTCCCTTCTCTTTCAAAAGTTTTTGAACGTATTCTAAACAACAGACTCGTGAATTATTTAGAAAAATTTTGCTTGATATCAGAAAATCAATATGGTTTTAGAAAACTTAAATCAACTGAAGATGCGTTACATGAATTTACCAACACAATAGTCAAAAATCTGGATCGTAAGAAAAAATGCCTAACAATATTTTTGGACCTAGCCAAAGCATTTGACACGGTTTCTATCCCCAACCTTATTGATAAACTAGAAAAGCTAGGAATAAGAGATAAACAATTAAAAATATTTGAAGATTATTTATCCAATAGATCACAAATTATTAAAATAGGAGACTTCTCAAGTGATGATGAACTTATAAGCTATGGTGTTCCACAGGGGAGCATATTGGGTCCGACATTATTTATTTGCTACATGAATGAGCTTTGTCAACTTAAAATTAAAAATTGCAGGATAATTACATACGCAGATGATACTACCGTAACTTTCTTTGGCGATACATGGGAACAAGTATACAAAGCTGCTCAGGAAGGGCTGGAAACTGTATGTTACTGGCTAGGTAAGAACACACTAACGCTAAATGCAGAAAAAACTAAATATGTAACTTTTTGTATTAGAAATTATGATGGGAAGTTTCAGAATACACCTAAGATCATTGCTCATTCTTGTTTCCTTAAAGACAGAACAGATATCTCAGTATGTCAATGTCCAGAAATACACAGTACTAACTCTATTAAGTATCTTGGGATCATAATAGATCGTAATTTATCTTTTGCGGAGCATATCAAAACGGTAACAGGTAGAGTTAGAAAACTTGTATATATTTTTAAACAGCTTCGTCACGTGGCTGATGGCAAGACAATGAGACAGGTCTACGTTTCTCTATGTGAATCGATAGTTTCATATTGCATTACATCTTAGGATGGTGCTGCTAAGACTCAAACTCAAACTCAAACTCAAAATGTTTTTTATTTAAGTAGATGCTTTTACACATGCTTTTAAATCGTCAATATTTTTTTTCTACCTAGCACAAAGTCCCTACCACGCGGGACTTGTACACTCAACGTTTCGGGAAGTGTTTGCGAAGCGAGAAGAAACGTCGAGCCCAAAAGAAACTCTCTCCAACACATTTTTTAAATAAAATCTTAAATTCTATTACAATTCATGTTAACAATAAAACTGTGAGCTGGAGGATCTATACATGTCCATATATCATTATCATTTACATAATCTAGTATTTTGTAATACCCTTTAGAGCATAAACGCTTTTTCACATGCAATTTGAATTTGTTTTCTGGCAAACTAGTCACATTTTTGGGTATTTTGTTATAGAATTTTACACACTGCCCCATAAATGACTTCTTAACTTTACTCAGTCTCGAATAGGCAACATCTATGTTATTAATATTTCTTAGATTAAAATTGTGTCTGTCACTGTTTTTATGAAACAAGTGCAAATTTTTACGTACATACATGATATTTTCATATATGAATTGACTAGCAACAGTAAGAATATTAATTTCTTTAAACATATTCCTCAACGACTCGCGGGATCGCATCTGGTAGATTGCGCGAATTGCCCTTTTTTGCAAAATGAAAATCGTTTCAATATCAGCCGCATGTCCTCAGAGTAAGATTCCGTAAGACATTATACTGTGAAAATAACTAAAATACACTAGTCTCGCAGTACCTACATCTGTCAACTGTCTTATTTTCTTAACAGCATATGCAGCTGAACTAAGCCGTCCCGCTAAGCCGTTCTATGTGTGGGCCCCATTGCAGTGTAGCATCTAAAGTTATACCTAAAAAAACGGTCTTATTTACAAAGTCCAATACATTATTATCTACAATTACACTGTTTTCAATTTTCTTTACCTTTGGTAATGAGAATATTATGCACTTTGTTTTCTTTGCATTTAAGAGTAGATTGTTAACAGTGAACCACTTTAGAATCTCTGAAAGAGTGTTGTTTACTTCGTCAATTTTGCTATCTTTCCTGTCAATCTTAAAAATAAGAGAAGTATCATCAGCAAACAACACAATGTTTGACAAATTTTGCACCATATATGGCAAGTCATTTATATATGTAAGAAAAATAAAAGGGCCTAATATAGATCCCTGGGGCACACCCATTTTAACCTTAGAGCCGGATGAATTTGTGCCATTTACTTGGACTTTTTGCGTTCTGTTGCTTAAGTACGAATTAAGAAGACTGAGGGCCCCGTCCTCGACACCGTAATGCTTTAACTTTATAAGCAATGTATTATGTTCAACGCAATCAAATGCTTTAGATAAATCACAGAACACTTCTATTGCATTCTGTGATTCTTCAAAAGCATCATAGATGTTACGAATAAGAGATACTCCTGCATCGGTTGTAGATCGACCTTTTGTGAAACCAAACTGTTGTTTATGCAGAAGATTATTTTCATTAAAATGTTCTAGTAATTGGTTGAGCATAATTTTTTCAAAAATTTTACTGAGAACTGGTAGTACAGAAACTGGTCTGTAATTTCCCGGATCAGTTTTGTTACCAGATTTGTATAGGGGTATCACTTTACTACATTTCATTAGGTCCGGAAATACGCCACTATCAATACTAATATTAAAAAGACAAGCTAAATATGGAGCTAAAGTTATAATTACATTACTAATTAAACTTACTGATAGCCCCCAAAGGTCTTCAGTTCTTTTCATTTTAAGAGATTTAAAAGTTTTGACAATAGTGTCTGGTTCAATTTCTCTGAAGGAGAATTTTTCATTACAAATACTGACATTATCTTCTAATAATTGTTTAGCATGCACAGGTGACGAATTCAAGGCCTCAGTGGTCTTAAGTGGAATATTTGTGAAAAAAGTTTCGAATTCTTTAGCTACATCAGCATTTGTTGTAATTTTACCCTGATCTGTTTGCAAAACATATTCGTTATCGCGGGGTTTGACCTTGCCGGTTTCTTTGTTTATAATATTCCAAACGGTTTTAATTTTATCATCTGATGATTTTATTTTTCTGGCTAAGTAATTCGATTTTGCTGCACGGCATACCTGTTTAAAGATTTTCGAATACTTTTTTTTACATATTCTTTAAAGTTATTGTCAAAAATATAGGGTTTTTTGTCATAAAGATCAAATAAAGTTTGTCGGCTTTTATAAATACCTACAGTAGCCCACTCACAAAACTTGAATTGATGATTAATGTTTCTGGATTTTGTTTTAAATATATCTTGAAATTCTCTATCAAGTACTGTGAAAAAATCACTGTAAAAACTATTCGCGTCTACGCGTTCATCAAAATTTGGTATGGGCAGCTTTTCAATTAGTGTCCTTTTGAAATTTTCTATTCGGTAAACAGTGACAGGTCTTGTTTGAACTTTTATTACTTCTTTAATAAATCTCACAGGAAAGCTAGCCAGCAATCCGCTGTGATCAGATCTTATGCAATTTATTACTTTTTTTTCTACAAATTTACAGTTACAAAATATGTTATCTATGCAAGTTGCAGAAGTCTCTGTTTTTCTTGTTGGTTCCAAAAAAATATAATCTAAATCAAACGACTTAAAAAGACAAGTTATTCTAGTTGTTAGGGACTTCTTTTCCAACAAATCTACATTCTGATTCTCTTTATTTGCCATGTTACAGGTTATACACCATGCAAAATAATTAACAAAATAAATAATAGATTATTAATACTACTTAATTCATTAACTAAAACAATATGTGGAAAATAGGTAGACAATAAAATATTAAAATAATATTAAACAAAGATTCTAGTCATACATGTTTGAAAAATATTCCCTTAAATCATAAAACGGTCTGGTCAGTAAAAATAATTTAAGTTACAGTTACAGTTTACATTAAAGTCTCCACAAACGATTACCGATTTACTACTTTTACTAACTAAATCTAATGCATCCTCCATTGCCGATTCGAAACGAACAAAGTTATCGTCATATGGGGGTCTATACACGCAAATAATTATGTGGTTCTCCAGCTCCACGCAAGATAGTTCAATAGTTTTTTCAATCGAAAGACTGACGACATCCTTCCGTTCTTTAGTTTTTATAGAATTTTCAACTAATATTGCGGAACCACCACGCTGTGTAGTCTTTCGATTGAAAGCACTTGCCATTCTATAATTTTCAAAATTAAAAAGCATTTCATGTTCTTTAAGCCAGTGTTCCGTAATACAAAATATGTTGATATTATATTTTTCCAAAAATAATTCTACTTCAAATTCTTTGCCGATGAAGCCTTTTGTATATTTTGTTGAACTAAATTAAAACAGGTACGCTTCTTCTTTGTCTTTAAATCTAGTTTAAATCTGGAGTTTCAGCCCCACCGCAGGCGACGGCATCACAGGCTGTACTATTTAGTACTCTCACCTAATCATCCTAGAAAGAGCGCAAAGGATACTTCTTAAGGTGTCAATGTTCAGACCGTATCGATTCCCAACGAGGGAGGTTTACACTCAAACGGATGTACTTTCTGTTAGACAATTGTTTATTCTGAAACTGATACTGAAACAACACTCGGCCATGAATACTGTCATACCACTGAACCCACGTCTAGACTAAAATATAAAGTTTGTAAAATAGAATCATACAAAACAAAATTTACGAACAAATTCTTTTGTTTCCAGGGGCCCAGACTTTATAATGAAATGAATAAAATTCTTAATATCTTCCCTATGTTTAAAGTTGAATGTAAGAAGGTTGTCATAAACTGGTTGAAAACTTTAAATTATGATGAAACGGAGGACCTGTTGAAAGTTTTATCCTAGATAGTATAATCCACAATCACTCTTACTCACACCAATGTGTTCATACACACATACACACACATACACACACACTGTGTTGAGTTCCTAAATTCTGTTTTATTTTGATATAATGTACATATACATAATGAATTAAGAAACGGTAATCCTAAATTTAACTTTGTAATAACATTGTTGTTCAGGGAGATCACCATCGGATACCCATAACACAAGTAATTTTTTTACTTAGTATGGGTTGATGGAGGTAAACATTTGATACCATATGAAAACATGTCTTTGTATATTACCGATATGATTGTAAATTCCTTTTTATGAATAAATCAATTATTATTATTATTATTATGCAGAAATATAAATTTGGGCTACTCTGACCACTTCGCGCTAGGCGAACTACTCCAGCAGAAGCACAGTCGGCTGGAGGTCAGTGCGACGAGGAGAGAAAGCGTCGGACAATCCGGGCATTGTCGAGGAGGACTGCCTTTTGCATAGCCGCTATTATCGGTCTGCCTCGAAGTCCCAGCCGTCTAAGGTTACGATCCAGGTCAGCAGGGATCAAACCATTAACGGACAGGACTACAGGAATGATTTCAGTGGATTGCACTTGCCACACATCCGTAACCTCGTGTGCCAGGTTAAGGTACCGCAACCTCTTGTCGGCATCAGCTGTGGAATAGTGATATCCAACAAAAACACCCTTGACTGCGCTCGATCCATCAACACGATATCAGTCAGATACTACTACTACTACTACTACTACTACTACTACTACTACTACTACTACTACTACTACTACTACTACTACTACTACTACTACTACTACTACTACTACTACTACTACTACTACTACTACTACTACTACTACTACTACTACTACTACTACTACTACTACTACTACTACTACTACTACTACTACTACTACTACTACTACTACTACTACTACTACTACTACTACTACTACTACTACTACTACTACTACTACTACTACTACTACTACTACTACTACTACTACTACTACTACTACTACTACTACTACTACTACTACTACTACTACTACTACTACTACTACTACTACTACTACTACTACTACTACTACTACTACTACTACTACTACTACTACTACTACTACTACTACTACTACTACTACTACTACTACTACTACTACTACTACTACTACTACTACTACTACTACTACTACTACTACTACTACTACTACTACTACTACTACTACTACTACTACTACTACTACTACTACTACTACTACTACTACTACTACTACTACTACTACTACTACTACTACTACTACTACTACTACTACTACTACTACTACTACTACTACTACTACTACTACTACTACTACTACTACTACTACTACTACTACTACTACTACTACTACTACTACTACTACTACTACTACTACTACTACTACTACTACTACTACTACTACTACTACTACTACTACTACTACTACTACTACTACTACTACTACTACTACTACTACTACTACTACTACTACTACTACTACTACTACTACTACTACTACTACTACTACTACTACTACTACTACTACTACTACTACTACTACTACTACTACTACTACTACTACTACTACTACTACTACTACTACTACTACTACTACTACTACTACTACTACTACTACTACTACTACTACTACTACTACTACTACTACTACTACTACTACTACTACTACTACTACTACTACTACTACTACTACTACTACTACTACTACTACTACTACTACTACTACTACTACTACTACTACTACTACTACTACTACTACTACTACTACTACTACTACTACTACTACTACTACTACTACTACTACTACTACTACTACTACTACTACTACTACTACTACTACTACTACTACTACTACTACTACTACTACTACTACTACTACTACTACTACTACTACTACTACTACTACTACTACTACTACTACTACTACTACTACTACTACTACTACTACTACTACTACTACTACTACTACTACTACTACTACTACTACTACTACTACTACTACTACTACTACTACTACTACTACTACTACTACTACTACTACTACTACTACTACTACTACTACTACTACTACTACTACTACTACTACTACTACTACTACTACTACTACTACTACTACTACTACTACTACTACTACTACTACTACTACTACTACTACTACTACTACTACTACTACTACTACTACTACTACTACTACTACTACTACTACTACTACTACTACTACTACTACTACTACTACTACTACTACTACTACTACTACTACTACTACTACTACTACTACTACTACTACTACTACTACTACTACTACTACTACTTAATTAAAACAGGCAGGATTTGCACTAGTCCCGCTATGGAACAGTCAAAAAAGTTAAGTAACTACTACTACTACTACTACTACTACTACTACTACTACTACTACTACTACTACTACTACTACTACTACTACTACTACTACTACTACTACTACTACTACTACTACTACTACTACTACTACTACTACTACTACTACTACTACTACTACTACTACTACTACTACTACTACTACTACTACTACTACTACTACTACTACTACTACTACTACTACTACTACTACTACTACTACTTAATTAAAACAGGCAGGATTTGCACTAGTCCCGCTATGGAACAGTCAAAAAAGTTTAAATAATAAATGTTTGATCAAAAGAAATATGCTGTTTATTGGTAGATTTTGTTCATAACGAACAAAATGGTTGTTGAAATACTTCGCTCACTATTAAATTATGATTTAAAAAAATGATTTGTTTTTACGTCGCAATGGAGCGACGAATCGACATGATTTTTGCACATAGATGTTAGATTGATACATGAACTGAATTATATCCTGTGTGTATGAATATCGAATTCCCCAAAGAATTAAACATGGATCCCAAAAATATTTTACAAAGTAGCGTTATTTATTGATATAACTACTCGACCGATTTCATTGAAATTTCGCTTGCGGCTCGAGCACTGCGCATCCTTGACGATACTTTATTTTTATTTTTCATCAATGATACTTGCATCTCGTCGTTGGAAGCAACCCATGCTACACGATAAAAGAAAAAATATATTGAGTTACAAACCGTGTAGTCCGGTCGAATGTACCCGAGCCATAGTGGGACTATCGTACACAAAACCAAGTCAGTCGATCCTCTTTTTTCCAGATATTTGCATACTATTATTAGATGTGCTAGAACAATGGCTAACGTTTTGGAAGCTAGCCAGCCAAAAACCGCGCACCACCAGAGTTTTAAGTCATGGACGAGAGGAACTAATTTACAAGTTCACTTCACGTAGATACGTTAAACTACGAAATACATCCGACTTAAAAATGAATGCCGAATGATAAATCAAATAATATTTACCTTATTATTTAAGCGAGCAATTATTGTACAGTATTTCTTTAGTTTTCTCGAGAGCGGTTCTTACGATTTGGATAAAAAGTAAGCAGATTATGTTATATTTTTTTTATTTCGATACATGTCATACTCAAATAAAATGTATGTTTTTATACATACAAAAAAATTATGCCGGAATGAAGCTATGTTTCACTGCTAATGTTTGACGCCAAGATCACATACGTACTGTAGCGGTATGGTAAATAGGTAAATAGGATGGCTTAGAAAACACCCCTTTACCATAAAAAAATATTCATTCGAAGTATAAAGCACTGCTCGTACTTTAGTCTGCCTAATAGGAAGTTTTTCTTCATCATCATCATCAGCCAAAAGACGTCCACTGCTGAACAAAGGCCTCCCCCAAGGATTTCCACGCCAACCGGCCCTGCGCTGCCCTTAGTTCTTGCCACTTACAAAGTTCTTACTACTTGGAAATTAGAAAATAATATGTTTGTGGTTTCGGTAATTGGAGGAGTGAGTAATTTAAGCGTCGGTTCTAAAAGACACTAACACATTTTAACTAACCAACAACATATGAGTAGTTGTATTAGTTTAACCTTTTTCGATGTTCAAAGTTTCGACCTAACGTGGAACTTCACTTTGTTTCGGCTAGTTTGTTAGGGATTGAATATTAATTTGGGGTTACGTTGAAAATCAAGAGGAGGTTGCAATTAACTTTGCTCTTTGCAAGTGCTGCTAATGCATATTAGGAAAAGGGAGTTTTGGTTGCACTACTCGCTGCAATTTTCTTCGTAGGTGCGGTTAGTAAACAAAAACATACTACCTATGTATATCTGATATTATAAACCTTCTAAGAGAACTATCGCGGCCGACTTTCGTCACCGTGACAACTTTGTCACAGTCAAGAGTGAGCTTTTATGAAGGTTCGTAATTTGGGAATAGAAAAGACTTAGCTCTATATTTTTTTCCTCAATTTAGGCAGATCAAACACCAAACTAGTTAAATTAAAATACGATATGTATGAGTAAATTCCTTATACTACTCATTACTCAGAGGGTAATGAAGAATAAAAGACATAGCTCTCTAAAATCAATTCGCTGCTGTAAACATTGATGTTTGGCTTCAAATTAACGTAAAATGTTAGGAGTTAGCCAGGCGGGCCAAGAAAATGCCTCATCAAACCAAAATCTATAAAGGACTCTGCCAGGAATCGAACCCTCGACATCCTGATTCATGCGTTTTAAAAGAAAGAAGTCATTTCAGAAATTTCAAAAAATCCCTGGACCTACCCAACACGGTGTTTGTACCCGACGCTCACTGTAATCGGTTATAGGAGAAACTTTTACAATTAAAAAAGTTTTACACTCGATGTTAACAGCTTTTTAATGCGTTCTGGCATTAAGATACCGGTACATGGGGTGAAAAAATAAGCTAAATAAATTAAATATATTGTTAAATGTGTCAGTAATAATCAACATAAAATATAGGGTAACTCCTTTGGTGTTGCGGGTGTCTATGGGCGGCGCGGCGGTACTCGCTTACGGTGATCCGTCTGCTCGTTTGTCACCTATCACATAACAAAAAATAGGGTAACTCTTGAAATACCAAAAAAACTGACTTTAACTGTTTGAACTTCTCTCCAGAAATATACTGAATTAACATTTTTTGAGCTTTTCATACTGATTGATTAGCGGATTCGTAATCTTAAAGGGAGAGGTCCAATTTTTTTTGCGAATTGTGTTTTGATTCATTCGTTTCATGAGTAGTTCAGTTTGATTAGTAGAATAGAAGTAAAATTTTTTTTATCAGGTATTCTAGAAAGACTATATATTAAATCAGTTCGATTCCTGGCCAGTAACACCCCTTACTAGCACAATGTAACTGGTTGAAAAAAAAATGTGCTCAAGTAACAGTGTTACTCATTGAGATAAAACATTTCTGTAATAAATAGCAGATTCGGTAACTCTATTTAGGGCCACTATGACCATGGGCAATATGTCCCAGATATTTATTTATTAATATTTCATATATATTATACGTATTATTATTACAAAATCATCTTTAAAGTAAAACACTAAGATTCAAAATTACAGCTTTAGATTCGAGAGCTAAAGGCAGCGGTCAAAATAGATTTCCTTAAGTTACAATGAACCATTTAGACCCTTCTTCAGTCCTACACTCGTACCCTTGTTACCCAAATAAAATGAAGGGATCCTTTTGACGTTGATTTTAGGATTTTCTGGAACAAGTAGTTCATAATCTCGCTTTTTCCTTTCGCGCTCACTTTTTTAAACCTGTATATGTATGTTGCAAGGATATTGTCAAACTCGTGTTTTTAATATCTGACTTGTGAAATTATTGTATAATTTAACTACACAGATTTTTGTCAACCGCGACCGTTTCATACGATTTTTAACCGACTTCAAAAAAAGGAGGAGGTTCTCAATTCGTCGGTTTTTTTTAATGTATGTTCCCCGATTACTCGAAGACGCCTGAACCGATTAGAAAAATTCTTTTTTTGTTTAAAAGGTGGTCCCATATAAATTTTGTCGAAATCGATTCAGCGCTTTTTGAGAAAATCAACAAAAACATAGCAAAATTGGAGTTGTTGCGATTGAAGTCGGTTGTTTTTAACGTATTCAGCGTGGTCAATTATACAGACTCTTTTTAGTGATATTATAATCACACACGGATGCAGTTGCGATATTATAATAACTCTATATATAGGTACATTATAACATTATAAGCCGAATTTCTAGCGGGAGACATCCTGGGTTTTTATTGGTCATTTCATAATTATTAACTCCATAATTAAATTCTGCTTCAAAAAAGGCTAAAAATAACCATAGTGAGTGTCTCACAATGACAGCTCACAAACTAACGACCTTGCTCATCCAGTAAAATTGTAAGTAAATCGACTCAAAGTTTCATGCACGACTTTTGGAAAATTAACTCAATCTAGCAAAATAAAACTAAACCAAAAGTTCAAAAACTGTGTGTTTACTGTTTATGATTTTAGTTTGATGGTTTTCTGGTTTTTTGCTTTTAGTGTTTAGCAGTTTTGTAGACTGAGTTATTTTTTCAAAAGTCGAGCAACAAATCTTGAGTTGATTTTTTAGTCCATATTAAATATATTTTCACTGAAAAGATTCTGTGAAATCATATGAATTTCACTAGAGAGATTATAATATCACGATTTACCGGAGGCCCAACCCCCTTCCCCCCCCCCCCCCCCCCAATGAAAGCGCAGTTCCCAAATACGCTACCCCAGGAGGGTACCAGCTGCGCCAGCGCTGGAGAATCCCTCTCTGGACGTCCAGGCTCAGTACACAACGTGCTTGAGCCTGGACGTCCAGGCAGCCCCTCGTCGTACTCTGGGGGGGGGGGGGGGCAAAACCGCGCTTTCAACTGCACGAGGCAAGGGCAAACATACCATGGCACCCCCTGCCACGCTGGCTGTGGACTTTTGTAACATCAGGGGCTTACATTCAAATCTAAATGCTGTACACCACCACCTTGAAACAACAAAGCCGGCCTTGCTCTTTTTGACCGAGACACAGATATCGTCTCCAGCGGACACGTCGTACCCTGGGTACGGTCTAGAACACTCCTTTGTGCCTAGGGCTGGAGTGTGCGTGTACGTCAGAGACGATATCAGTTCTCATCGCCTCCGCAACCTTGAAGGTAGGGACCTCTCCACCACATGGCTACGTGTAGACTTGGCTGACCGACTCATTGAGCACACAACTGGTTACTACGCCCACGCGAATCCCAGATGTGGAGAACCATGAACCTTCACTGTTGGACCTTCTGCTGACTTCTCATCCGGACGGCTACCAAGTATCCGTTGACGCCTCACTCGGCTCTTCGGATCACTGCCTTATCCGGAGTACGGTGCCACTCACGTGCCCGCCGCGACCGCGAGTCACCTGTCGCCGTCGTGTGTGGCATTTACAAGTCAGCAGATTGGGATGGGATGCGGTCTTTCTTTGCGTCCTACCTTTGGGGGCAGGTTTGCTTCACGCCGGATGATCCCAACTTCGCTGCCGATTCTGTCGCTGATGTGGTGCTGCAGCTTGGAGCTTTTTATCCCATCCTCGGTGGTCCCCATTGGCGGCAATCCCAGCCTTGGTTTGGTCGGTCCTGCAAAAAGGCTTCTCGCCGAAAGCAGGAATGTTACGGGACGAAAAGACCAGCGAATTAAAAAAGGAGTTTAACTTTGTCTCCAGGTCCTTCAAAAGAGACATTGCCAGGGCAAAGTCAGCGCACATAGGCAGAATTGGCGAGAGACTAGAGCGTCTTCCTTCGGGAACTCGTGCGTTCTGGTCTCTGGCCAAAGCTGTCCAGGGGAATTTCTGCACGCCATTATTTCCACC
This sequence comes from Coleophora deauratella, assembly GCA_958295455.1. Classification (NCBI taxonomy): domain Eukaryota; kingdom Metazoa; phylum Arthropoda; class Insecta; order Lepidoptera; family Coleophoridae; genus Coleophora; species Coleophora deauratella. The sequence continues at coordinate 6,605,852 of OY282412.1, forward strand.
ACTGCACATGGGAAATGATTCATTGGCCTACGACGCAAAGGAGAAAGCCGATCTTCTAGGCAAACTCTTTGCGTCCAACTCAACGTTGGATGACGGGGGAAACGAGCCGCCGACCATACCGCGGTGCACGAGCTGTATGCCGGATATCCAGTTCCACCAACGCTCAGTGCGTAAAGCACTTTTTTCCCTCGACATTCATAAATCGAGTGGGCCCGACGGAATCCCTCCTATCGTGTTGAAGGTATGTGCTCCAGAGTTGGCTCCAGTTTTAACGCGCCTTTTTCGGCTCTCATACTCCACTGGCGTAGTCCCGAAGTCATAGAATACAGCTTTGGTGCACCCGATCCCTAAAAAAGGTGACCGCTCGAATCCGTCCAACTACCGGCCGATAGCCATAACCTCCTTATTCTCAAAGATAATGGAGTCCATTATCAACAGCCAGCTCCTTCGGTATCTAGAGGACCGCCAGCTGCTTAGTGACCGACAGTACGGTTTCCGTAAGGGCCGGTCCGCTGGTGATCTTCTTGTCTACCTGACACATCGTTGGGCACAGGCGATCGAGACTAAGGGGGAAGCTTTGGCCGTTAGTTTGGACATAGCGAAGGCCTTCGATCGGGTCTGGCACAAAGCTCTTCTTGCGAAGCTTCCTTCTTATGGGCTTCCCGAGGAATTACGCAATTGGGTCACTAGTTTTCTTGCAGACAGAAGCATAAAGGTCGTAGTCGACGGTGCATGCTCAGATTCTATGTCTGTGAATGCTGGTGTCCCTCAAGGCTGTGTGCTTTCACCTACACTGTTCCTTCTGCATATCAATGATATGCTGCAAATCAGCAGCACTCATTGTTATGTGGATGACAGCACAGGTGATGCCTTCTATACCGGCCGTGCCAACATTTCTCGGGAAAACGTCATCGAGAGCCGAAACAAACTTGTGTCGGAAATTTAGGCCTCTTTAAAGAAAGTCTCAGAATGGGGTCGACTTAATTTGGTCCAATTTAACCCCACTAAGACACAAGTTTGCGCGTTCACTGCCAAGAAAATGCCATTTGTCGTATCACCTCGTTTAGAGGACACTCCCCTAAATGCCTCAGCTAGTATCGGAATTCTTGGTGTCGACATATCGAGTGAAGTCCAGTGCCGTGGTCATCTAGAGGGTAAGGCTAAATTAGCCTCGAAGAAGCTTGGTGTGCTCAATAGATCGAGACGGTATTTCACTGCGGCGCATCGCCTGCAACTTTATAAGGCGCAGGTTCGGCTGTACTGTTCTCATCTCTGGGCAGGGGCACCCCAGTACCAGCTTCTCCCTCTGGACCGCATTTAACGGAGAGCAACCCGAATCGTCGACTGCCAGGATATTTCAGATCGGCTTGACTCCCTGGCACTGCGTAGAGATGTGGCCTCGCTCTGCATTCTCTATCGCATGTACAATGGGGAGTGCTCCGAGGAATTGTTTGGATTGATCCCTGCCGCCTCTTTCCGCCATCGTTCTACGCGACAACATATTCATCCTCATCACATAGATGGTTGGCAGTCCACAACTGTGCGTTTTACTAGAAACTTTCTGCCTCGCACAACCAAACTGTGGAATGAGTTGTCGCCTGCGGTATTTCCGGACCGATACGACATTCAAACCTTCAAGAAAAGAGCGTACTCCCAAATCAAAGGCCGGCAACGCACTTGTGACTCCTCTGGTGTTGCGGGTGTCTATGGGCGGCGGTAATCGCTTACCATCAGGTGATCCGTCTGCTCGTTTGCCACCTCTGCCATAAAAAAAAAATAAAAAAAAAAATTACATTTACACTGTGACATATTTAAGGTTTACAAAATAGGCATAGGACTCGTTAATTGGGACTGTAATCGCAAAACAAGTGAGTCTCCATACAATATTGGGTAAACTTTTTGATCACTTTATGATGGTTATGGTATGATGATACCTAACAAAAACTTTAAGTCATATCATAGTTGTAGAAATTAAGTTGTTCAGTAGGATGAGAAGCCCCAGTTTATGGGTACTGTTACACCCTGTGTATTGTATAAACCACCAAGGATTTCTTTGTAATTCCCCTTTAATGATTTGTTTTACGTTAAGTCTGGAAAACGGAAAAATAAACGATTTTCCACTAATGATAAAGTCATGGTAGAGATTTACCAATAAACTATGTGAAGAATATGTGTTAGGCAGCACGGCAGCACGGCAGCTAAGAATCGGCATAAGGCACCTTAAATTGCTCCTACTTCTTTTACACTCTTATACTTTCTGTCATGTGGCATAATTAATCGTCCATTCCCAAAGTATAGACGGCTTCTTGCCTGGTGTTACACATAGGGTTACGCGTAGGGCATTTAGATTCATATCCTGCCGTGATAGATAGATAGATAGATAAGAGCAGTGAATCTGTGAAACACGCTTTCGAGTTTTCGTCACATTTTTGCATTCTCCGAATTGTTTCCTTAGATTATTTTAAATACGATTTTTGAAATGTGTAGCTCAAATTCAGTATTTTTATACTACGTTATCATTTAATTGTCTTATTTATTGTTCTTACATTATTAAATGACGAAATGGATGAAGATACTGATTTTATGTATCTACTTAGGCTGCGGCCTGGACGCAAGCGACTGCGACAGCGACAGCGACAGCGACGGCGACAGCGACACGAGCGACTTGATCATTTCCATACATTTGTATGGAGCTGTTTTGGACGACAGCGACACGCGCGGCGACACACGAGCGACGAGCGACATTTCAAGGACGTCGCGCGTTTAGGGACGTTCTTCTTTAATCGATAAACCAGTTTAAACTATCGATAGTTTGAGTAGAAAAAATAGTTTCAGATAATAAAATGATAAAGTTTGATACTAGCTGGAGTGCCCGGCTTCGCTCAGGGAGTTGATATCCCCCCGCACCCTGCGTCTCACCCCCTCACCCCTCACCTCACCCCCGACTCACTCTTCCCCGCACCCCGCACCTCCCCCTCCCGCACCCCGCGACTCACCTCCGCACCACACTCCTCCCCCCGCACTCCGCGCCTCCCCCCACACCCCGCAACCCTCCACACCCCACTCTTCACCGTCCCCCGCACCCCGCTCCTCTCCCCCGCAACCCGCGCCTCAACCACGCCCCTGCTCCTCCCCCCGCTCCCCCCGCAACCTGCGCCTCAACCCCGCACCCCTCTCCTCTCCCCCGCACACTGCTTCCCCCGGATCCCACCCCCCGCACTTCACCCCTCCCTCCCCCCGCCCCCCCCCGCACCCCGCCCTCACCACGCCCCCCCCCCTCACCACGCCCCTCCCCCCGCAACGCGCGACTCCCCCGCAAACCGCGCCTCAACCCCGCAACCCGCGCTTCACCCTCCGCAACCCACGCCTCACACCCCGCACCCCGCTCCTCCTCACGCACCCCGTAACTCACCCTCCCCCGCACCCCGCTCCTCCCCCACCCGCACCCCGCGCTTCCCTCCAGCCGCACCTCACTCCCCGCATCCCGCTCATCGCCTTTTTGTTTGTTGTATAAATCTATGTCCTTTTTAGCAAATTAGTAGTAATATTAAAGAAACAGAAATATTTGCCCTGGGTGGGGATCGAACCCACGACTCTCGGATCAATAGTCAGGAGCGCAAACCTCTGAGTCAGTGTTAAGTGTTATTATATTAGTAAGAATAATTATGAAAATATCGAAATATCGACATCACGACAGACAGACATCGACAGAGTCACGTCACTACGTCGCCGCAAACCGAGCGACGTTGTCGCTTGCGTCGTGAACAGTTGTCGCTGTCGCTGTCGCCGTCGCTGTCGCTGTCGCTGTCGCTGTCGCTGTCGCAGTCGCTTGCGTCCAGGCCGCAGCCTTACTGCTCTTAACGTAAGCACGGCAGTATCTACGGACAGGACAGGATTTGTGCAATGTGACCTTTACATTTAAAAAGTTATATATAGATTAGATCTATTTGTTAGGATTTGAAATATCTCTGTTATAGGATACCTTTTTTGAATAACAAACAAATCAGAGCTTCACTCAATTTTCATATTATTTTCAATCTATTCTGGAAGAGGCTCGGAATATTTGATTCGTATTCGTATTAAAAGTAGGTTGTGATGGTAAAAGCGTGGTTTCACAAAAATAATTGAATGTCATCTATCTGTCTATACGCTGTGAAGGTGTATTCTGAAATGAAAGCGAATAAATCATATTCAATACTTTTGGATACAGAATATAAATACGAAGGGTGTACCAAAATAGATATATAAGACCCATTATCTGCTCATCATTCTGGAAATTTCGAACAATTTGCTTAAATCGAAAAAAATTGAGTTTTCATACAAAATAGGTCAAAAGTCCGACAAACTTGTATGAAAAGTCAGTTTTTTCGATATCAACAGTCCTTGAACAAAAGTTGTTCAGTATTATGAGTATAAAACTCAGTCAACGGGATTCTACGCCTATTTTATTACTGTTAAGGGTCCTCTGAATAACGGGTTTTAAAACCGTGGCTTCTACTCACGGAACTGAACACTTATTTCTGAAAAACCTATACAAAAATTTGCTTCCGATAAAATTTTCAACCTAATCAGTGAGTATAAAATTTTTTGTTCTTAGGATAAAATTGATAAGTTTCATGAGGGAAAACAGACAGACTTATTATTTTCAGGTATTTTCAAAGAATTCTACATATTAATTACATCAAGACATTTAGGCTTCAGTGTCAGCTTAAGAAACCGGATTTACATTTATACCAGAATAATATACCAGCGTAATATTTTTCTGTAAAATTGTAAATATGGATATACATCCATATTTGTAAATATCATACAAAACATGAAGAAATGGTAGTCTCTTGACTTGCAGCTAAAACAATATGGCGTAATGTAAATTCATGACAGGAGCTGTCAACTGACGCCCATAAAATTACAATTAATTCGATTCTAATGGCGGAGTCATTAACGACTATGCGGTCGTAAAAAACGGTAATAAATCCAATATTTCTCTACTGAAAGCAAGATGTGCCTCACGCGTGAAGTTTCACAGTATTTCAGTGAGATGACGTTTATTTGAAAATTATGATTTTACGGCTAAAAGTCATAAAAGTTGAATTGTGTCAAGGCGAGGTCTAATCAAAGATTCGTTTCCACAGAAGCAAAATTCCATAAGGCGGATTGTAAGAATTTTCCTACTTTTTGTACAATTTTTTTTAAAACGTTGCACAGTATCATGATTTTATATCATCATAGTATAGGTATTTATATCTAATTCACTAATTTAAATTTAAAAATACAAGGCAAATACAACTTTTCAACTATTTATTCATTTGAAATTTAGAAAAAAAAAGAAAACCGAACGAAGACCAGAAATTTATTACACAAATGAAAAATACGATAGTGTCTCCAACCAGAATTTACGACGGGTGGATATATTTCCGTGCTTTATGCGGGAAGGTTTCATTGCTAGGCGCGCCACACGAAAATAAATGGCGTTCAAATTCAACTAGACCAGAACGTAACGTATATAGTGGTGTACTTTACAGAAAACCTTGCCGCAATCTCTTAATGGCGTTGTTTGTACCATGGTACATTAGCCCACAGAAATATCTGAACCCCTTAAGTTTTAAAACGTTTCGCACTTTGCTTTGAAACACCATCTATCGCAATTTTCAACTGGTAGATGTCTTCTCTGTGTTCCGAAACAAATTTTTTGCGACAATGGTAAAAATTGGCGTTGGCACAAAGTGGCGTGTCAAACAGAAAGACCTTCAGCTAAATGACTTGGTTTTGATCAGAGAAGAGAACGTATCCCCACTCAAGTGGCGCTTGGGAAGAGTTTGAAAGTTGTGTCCTGGAACTGATGGAATTTCTCGTGTCGTCGATGTCTGCACCGTCAAAGGAATTGTCCGGCGGGCAATCAACAAAATCTGCAAGCTGCCAACGGCGGATGAGGAGCTTTGAAAGCTACCGACGCTTTCAAAGGGGGGGAGAATTATGTCTGTGCCAAAATGGTCGCACTGCAAGTCGTAACCAACTTCAGACTAAATAGCTGTCACTAACTTCACACCATTACTTATTCTGGGAGCGATTAGACGTGCAATTTTTTGAAAAAGTTAAAATGTAATTTTGCCATATTTATTATAATATTTTCTTTAAACTAAAAAAATCTCTTTTCTTTTATGTCTCACAAGCGTGAACACCATGTATGTACTCGTATAGTTTCCTTATAATAATAATAATAAACTTTTATTTCAGACCATTGATCCATTTTTGTTAGTAACAGAAACTTAGCCTATATTAGTAGCAAGCACTCATACAACATAGTTAAAAATTAAATTACAATAAATGGATTTATGTCTGCATTAGAAAATTAGTTTCTAATGCAGACATATGGACCCCGTAAGAGACCCACCCAATGCCTGAGTATTGGCCCCTCATACCTATCAGCAATCATCTTCAGGATTCGATTGGTTATAACCCGATGGTTCTCGTTTTGATAAAGCTGTTAGTTTAATCTTTTGTGATACACGGTGTTACGGGGGGGCTCAGATATAGGTCGCGCCAAACTTTAAGATCGCTAAAGGGTACTGAGTGGGGGAAGTGTGCGTTCACTTGGAATCCTCATGCTCGAATTTTGATATTCTGATTATGCCAATATTTATTGTCTAATAGTGCCCAAAGGAAAAAAATGTGCTATCGTAGTTTCAGAGAAAATCGAGTTTTTCACTGAGGCTGCTAGCGGAATGTTTCGCTGGCAGACTCATCTCTGGAACCAAGGAACTACTTCGAAATTCGAGCATGAGGATTCTAAGTGAACGCACACTTCCCCCACTCAGTACCCTTCAGCGATCTTAAAGTTTGACGGGACCTGTATTTTTGTGGCTGTCTACATATAAGTGTGAAAAATTTGTGCAGTTGTTGCAATAATGCCAAAAAAAATTAAACTCTAGCTTTAACGCAAAAACTGAATACCTTTTCTAAAGAACTTAGAGACAATTCGCAAGAAAATGTTGACATTCTCAAATTGGGGCTTCAACTAAATAATTCATGTTCTACGAATTTGCTGAAGTCGCAAAAATGCAAAGAATTTGTATGAAATGTCCATGTGCGGAATCGCACCTTTTTTGATACTTTGTTTTACTTTTTATACTGTTTTTATATTGTCTGCCTTTTATGACTTTGTCTTTCTTCTCTTGTTCTGTTGTTGCTTGCTTCCTAAATATATCAAGTTATCGGTAAAAAAAAAAAAAAAAAAGACAAAGTCATAAAAGACAGACAATATAAAAAGAGTATAAAAAGTAAAACAAAGTATCAAAAAAGGTGCGATTCCGCACAGTCCATAATTTTTTTTGTGATTTGAGCAAAGTCGTAAAGCAAAACTTGTACAGTACGATGAGTAGAATCCCCAGTTTAGGCGCTAAGTATGGCCAAATCGCAATATTCAATTCAAATTCTTGAAATAATGGTTAAAGGTATCACGGTGGAAAAAATATATAACATACTTGAAACAATAAAAAACAAATTGCCTTGAACAGAATCATAAAAATCACAAAAACTTTGATAAAAAAAAATATCCTGTGAACCCTGTATTTTGCATTAATTGCAAATTCTCTCGGAAACACAATGTTTGTTTATGTTGAAACCAACACACAAAAATCGGCCATTTTAATACCTTCAATTTACCTTGAACGGATTTTTTTGACTTATTTTAAAGCCAAGAAAAGTAATAAAAACATCGAAATCTCGAGAATTTTGCGTTCGGCCTTGACGTAACCGCCGCGGTAGTACCCACACTGATCTGAACTTAAAATGAGTGGCGGTACGGTCGATATTATATTATCATGCATCAACCTGCTCAGATTGAGTGTACGTCGCGCCTTAACGGGTCCTACATAAATTTTGTTAGACCCTGTATAGACATTATATCTAAACAGCTAACATTGAAATATGTAAATGAAGTCTTTCCGACCATATTTATAACGATAGGAAACAAGAATGAAATAAAGCTTTTGTAGTCAAAAATGCAAACGGGCAAAACCACTTGTAAAGTAAATAATACAAAGGGTTCTTGATAAATCTTTGTTACTTAACAAAAGGTTTATCCCTGTCTTATCATTTTCCAATCTAACCTTTTGTATTGCTTTAAGGCTTCGGGTACATGGACAACTAAGATTGAACTAAAAGACTGTGCCGTCCATATAGGAGCTTGTACACAAAACGTTGCTAGCGACATCACATCGCAGTTTTGTGTACAAGCCCTAAGTGGTTTACATAGGAACAACCAAAATCATTCATCGTCATACATACTACATATGTAGTTAGCTTTGTACTCTTTAGTTAGTTTTTTTAACTTGGTTTCTGAACTTTGGAGGTAGAAACAGAAGGATAGAAAGACGATGACACAAAAATCCTGTAGGTTTAGTATACATTTTCTGGCTTTGGTAACACGGATGACAGTAAGTTGTTTGGTATAGTTTTTTTTACGACACGACAGTTTTAATTCGGTCCAAACGGTTCGGTTTATACCACAAACTGAAAGATCGAGTGAATTTCTGAGGAACGCTCGGTTTAGTCGCAGCGGTTCGTGTAACTGGAGCTTTAGTAAAACTGTCGTTTCCCAGAGTACCGCCTTTGTATCAATCAGTCGGCGTGCCTATTGTTTTAGGGTCAAGACATGTCTACTACCGCCGACCTACCATTACACTCAAAGCAATGAAAACAAATTAGTACGGGGCATATACAGGGTGCATTTATTTTAAGTATTATCATAGAATAAAAATGATTTTAATGAAGTAAGTTTGAAATGGCCCTGTAGGCACAAGCGGCGGGATATGTTTTTAGGGTTCCGTAGCCAAATGGCAAAAAACTGAACCCTTATGGATTCGTCTGTTCGATGTCTGTCTGTCTGTCCGTCCGTATGTCACAGCCACTTATTTTCCGAAACTATAAGAACTATACTGTTGAAACTTGGTAAGTATATGTATTCTGTGAACCGCATTAAGATTTTCACACAAAAATAGAAAAAAAAAACAATAAATTTTGGGGGTTCCCCATACTTGAACTGAAACTCAGAAATGGATAGGTCTTCAAAAATGATATCAAGGTTTCTAATATCATTTTCTTCTAAAATGAATAGTTTGCGCGAGAGACACTTCCAAAGTGGTAAAGTGTGTCTCCCCCCCCCGTAACTTCTTAAAAAATAAGGGAATGATAAAACTAAAAAAAATATATGATGTACATTACCATGCAAACTTCCACCGAAAATTGGTTTGAACGAGATCTAGTAAGTAGTTTTTTTTTAATACGTCATAAAACGTAAACCGCAATTTACCTTTCATTCAATCAACTCAAATATTTATAAAAAAAAAATAATAATTTCATAAACTCAAGAACTTTTATATTATGTTACTTACGGAACCCTTCATGGGCCAGTCCGACTCGCACTTGGCCGCTTTTTTGAGTGTATGTCTGTCCGTTTCACCGAAATCGCTTGTAGCCAAAACAGCTTTGCAAGAGTGAGGTGTTGTTAGCTTCGTTCTCAAATTGACGTATAATACATTTTTATGTAGTCTAGTTATATTTTTTATAAATTGGTAAAATAAGATAATATAAATATACTTTTTTGTATACCAAAAGCATACAACACAAAAAAAAAATTAAAAACATTGATATGCAAAGGCAGTCTTAGTTACGTTAATCACATAGCTTAAATATAAAATGTAGGCTCAAAAAATTTTAAGCATTGTAAAGTTTTGGAACACATTTACAGTTTGGCAAAATATAAAGTATATATCTATTTTTGGACACATTTAACTTTATGCACATTATTTCTTTGTCGCTAAATTATAGTTATTATTATTATTTTGAAATATGAATTTGGGCTACTCTGACCACTTCGCGCTCGGCGAAGTGGCAGGAGCTACTCCAGCAGAAGCACAGTCGGCTGGAGGTCAGTGCGACGAGGAGAGAAAGCGTCGGACAATCCGGGCATTGTCGAGGAGGACTGCCTTTTGCATAGCCGCTATTATCGGTCTGCCTCGAAGTCCCAACCGCCTAAGGTTACGATCCAGGTCAGTGGGTTATTATTATTATATTATTATCAATGTTAACAGCATTGATATGTTCCGGCATGAAGATAAGTTAGCCAGTTCCCCATTGTGTTGGGGAATCTTGGTAAGCCCGCTTCCATCTTCGGCATCATCGTCACTTACCATCAGGTGAGATGATGCCAAGGGTTTACCAAATGAGGGTTAAAAAATACCTATTATTTGAAACTGAAGTGAATTCATCTAATATCATGAATGTAATTGCTTGAGTTGATCAATAAATACTGAAGAGACCTTAATTTTGAGAAAAAATCCAAAGAATAATCTTATAAAAAATATACATTTCTTCTTACAATAAAACTTCTAATTACATTAGATCTCAAGAGTACGATTGCTAAGAAAATTTGGTTGGTGCCTGCTTTACTGTCTCTATTCGTTAAAATAAATTAGGCTAGTCTTTCTTTTCTACATAAAACATTTCAGATGAAAAAGATTTTTGTACTGTTTGAATTCTTCCATAATTTAAGATTTTTATGAAAGGAAACTTGTAGTATTTCAAGGTGAAGCATAATAAGTAGAATTTAACATCAAATTAACAAAATAGTCTAAGGTTTTAGGCTTCTAGAGAGGTATTGAAATGTAAACAGTGTTATTTGTTCCACCCACTTATTAACATTATAGGTATATTTATTTTATTATAATATTTCGCCGTAGTTATGCCATAACGATCCAACCAACATAAAGTAAGTTATAATTTAAGGGATAATGTACTGTATGTCAGTTGGATCGTTATGGCATAACTACGGCCATTTATTTATGGGTAATAACCACCTATACATTCTAGCTCTTGAATCCTTCTGAAATACTTGAAAAAATCTCCTTAGCTCCTACATAAACTAGTTGAAAATATAATTTTGGCTCCCTTGACGAATCAAACTATTTAAATACTTACATAGCTTTTTGCGAACTTTAAGTGTCTTCGATAAAGCTATTGAATCCCTTGAGTATATATGTGTCGGTAAACTTTTTGAGCTATTATATTCCATGTAGATTTACAAATTATTATTACACAGAACAAAAATATAGGATGTACCCAAAAATCCCTCTTCAACCATCTCGATGATCTCGACAGCCAAATCCCGTAATCCGCGGCGTCTCACACACCCTGTACAAAAACACCATGCGTCTTACTAATTGACGTTATCTCGGAGGACAGCCTGGACATTCCTCTTTATTTCCCTTTCTCCTCCCTTTGTGTTCATGTAGCTGCACAAGTTTGAAGCTTGGAGTTATGGTTATTGGCTGAGAAAAAATGGCCGACGTTTTTAAATGGCTATTGTTTAATGTATCGACGTTTAATAAAAATCTAGTGAAGTTCTCGTGACTACGCCCGCATAGTATTTGGATTAAAACAACCTTTTGAATTTTGTTTAATTTTAAACTGAAACTATAAATGTATTCACCCGTTAAAAGCCCTTTTTTATGGCAGACGTGGGAGAGCCATGCTTTGGCACGAATGGGCCGGCTCGACCGGAGTGATACCACGGCCTCACAGAAAACCGGCGTGAAGCAACGTTTGTTGTGTTTCGCCGAGTGAGTGAGGGTACCGGAGGCCCAACCCCCCCATCCCCCTCCCCATTCCCCCATCCCCCATCCCATTTCAAAGGTCGGCAACGCACTTGTGACTCCTCCGGTGTTGCGGGTGTCCATGGGCGGCGGTAATCGCTTACCATCAGGTGATCCGTCTGCTCGTTTGCCACCTATCACATAAAAAAAAAAAAGGTGGCAAACGAGCAGACGGATCACCTGATGGAGCTCTTTTCTTGTAGGTTTGAATCTGAAACTGAATCTGAAACATTTAGTAAGGTTACCTGAAAGAAATCGCTCCGAGCGCTAAGGCCGCCTTTGCATTGTTTGATGAAGCGCTAACTTCTTAGTTGAACGGGAATCGAATCGGTTTCAATTGAAGTAGAATCGATCAGTTAAATTAGATGATTAGCCAATATAATATAAGCGATTGAATTTAGGGTTGAAATATGAAGCACACAGAATTTACACAAAACTATTATTTATTGCGAAAACTTAAATAAACAAGCAAATGAATAAGCAAAATGGATGCGCGGTAAGCTAGCGAGAACCAAAGGTGAAGTGTCGGTCACGATGTCTTCGTACAGGCTCGGTTGCGCGGGGGTCTGCGCGGGTGCGCAGGGGAACTGCGCAAGCGTCGTCCGTCTATACAAACAGGTTTCGCTGGCCGGCATACATGAGCTCGCCGCTGTGACGTAGTTGGTGACGCAGCGAATTGGTGTGGTACAATATGCATAAGCGGAGCGGAATAGGTAGCGGGTTAACTCGCTACATTACTCCCCCGCCGAGACCGTTACTACGGTCGATAGTAGTCTGGAAAAGTGACAGTGCGGCCACTTCTAGTCGTCCGAAAAGCATTCTTTGTTTCTGGTGAATGATTGGTAGATGAATTCAGTGTGACTGGGGTCTCCTCACTGACTAAGTATGCGGGTTTGAGGCGATCTATGGACACCGTTTGTTGTCTCCCTTGAACTTCAATGTCGAATGATTTTGACCCTCGGCGCAGGACCTTGAATGGGCCCATGTATGGAGCTTGCAGTGATCTTTTTTCTGGGCCTTGACGAAGGAAGACGTGGCTTGAGTGTTGAAGATCTTTCGGCACGTAAAAAGTATGCTTTCCATGCCATGTAGTAGGAGTTGGGGCCAGTTTATTCATGTAGGCCGACAATCTGCTGACGAAATTGGTCACATCAATGCCGTCGTCTTTTGTTGGTTGGATGAACTGCCCTGGTAACCGCAGAGGTTCGCCGTAGACGAGCTCAGCCGCTGACGCCTTAAGATCGTCTTTCCATGCACTACGAATACCAAGCAACACCAGTGGTAATGCTTCGACCCAGGATGTGCTAGAGTGGCAGGTGATTGCAGCTTTGAGTTGCCGATGTAATCTCTCCACCAGGCCGTTTGCTGCAGGATGGTGGGCAGTAGTTGTATGATGTTCAGCGCCAATCAATGCTGCAATGCCTTTAAATAATTGCGACTCGAATTGTCGACCCCGGTCAGTTGTGATGTGCTCGGGGCAACCGAATCTTGCTATCCACCCCAACATGAAGGCAGCTGCACATGTCTCTGCTGTGATGTCTTGAATCGGAATTGCCTCAGGCCACCGTGTGAAGCGGTCGACGAGCGTAAGGCAGTACCTGTAACCAAGTGAATATGGTAACGGACCGACAATGTCCATGTGGACATGGCGGAAACGAGCAGATGGTGAATTGAATGGTTTCAGTGGTGCTTTTGTATGTCGTGAAATCTTGCAAAGCTGACATTGCTGGCATTCTCGAGTCCACATTCGACAGTCTCTCTTCATTCCTGGCCATACAAATCTCTGTGTTACTAATTGGACTGAAGCCTTTGCGCCGGGGTGGCTAAGATTATGTAACATGCTGAATACTTGTCGGCGAAATTTGGTCGTGACAAATGGTCTTGCATTCTGCATTGAAAGGTCACAATAGAGATTCAAGTCGGAACCTTCTAGGCTCATCTTCTCTAATTTCAAGCTGGATCCGTTTCTAAGCAATTCCATTAACTCTGCATCTGATTCCTGATCATGGGCTAGAGACTGATAGTCTAAAGGCACTGCAAGTTCTTCGATGCGTGATAGGCTGTCAGCAACAACGTTGTCCTTCCCCGCCACGTACCGAATGTCAGTGGAAAATTGGGCAACAAAATCCAAGTATCTGAACTGGCGAGGTGATGAATGTTCTCGGTGAGACTTGAAAGCAAACGTCAGGGGTTTGTGATCTGTTAAAATGATGAAGTGGCGAGCTTCAACCATGTACCTAAAATATTTAATGGCTTCATAGATGGCTAGTAGTTCTCTATCGTATGGGCTATACTTCTTCTGCGCGGAGCTAAATTTTCTTGAGAAAAATGCTAATGGTTGCCACGAATTTTTTATTCTTTGCTGAAGGACAGCGCCCATCGCTGTATCGGATGCGTCAGTTTGAACTGCAAGTTCTGCGTTTATATCTGGATGGGCAAGGAGTGTTGCTTTTGAAAGGCCGTATTTACAGTTATTGAAGGCCTCAAGTAAATCTGGAGTGAAATGAACGGGTGCAGACCCTTTTGTCTTTGGTCCGGCAAGAAGAGCGTTGAGAGGGGCTTGGCACAATGCTGCATTGGGAATGAATCTGCGGTAAAAATTTACCATCCCTAGAAATCTTCTGAGTTCTTTGACCGTCTTTGGGGGTGGGTAGTCTTGAACTGCTTGAACTTTATCCTCGGTTGGTCTAATCCCATCTGCTGAAACAGTAAAACCTAGGAATCGTACTTCTTCCTGCCCAAGTACGCATTTTGCTGTATTCATTAGCATGCCATAGTCTGTGAGACGTTGAAATAGCTGTCGTAAATGATGCTGATGTTGTTCAGCTGATTCTGAGTATACCAAGATGTCATCAATGTATCCGTAACAAAAATCCAGACCTCGCAGTGCCTCATCCATGAACCGCTGAAACGTTTGAGCAGCGTTGCGTAGGCCAAATGTCATGTATGGGAATTCAAATAGCCCAAATGGAGTGGTGATGGCAGTTTTGGTGATATCATCTTCGTGAACCGGTATTTGATTATACGCCTTCACAAGATCAATTGTAGAAAATAATCTCTTACCAGCAAGTTGATAGGCGAAGTCATGGATGTGCCTTACAGGGTAACGATCTGGTATAGTTCGTGCATTCAGTTTCCTATATTCGCCGCAAGGACGCCACCCATCGTTCTTCTTACGAGCCAGATGTAGAGGCGAGGACCAAGCGCTCTCAGATCTTCGAGCTGTGCCATTCTGCAGCATCTCCTCAAATTCCTTCTTGGCGATCAGTAGTCGTTCTGGATCAAGTCGTCGTGGGCGACTCGAGACTGGTGGACCAGGTGTTACTCGGATATGATGAACAGTGTTATGTTTTGGTACCTCTGGTCTTCCCGATGGTCGAGTTATATCTGGAAACTCACGGATAATGTCATGATATACAGAATTACTAGGCACCATGGTACGGATCGAAGATATATCCTCGGCTGATTTTTGACGTGGCACGGCTATGGACAGAGATGTTATACCGTCGGCCAAGCGTTGGTTACGGCAGTCGACTAACAGGTTGTAGAATCCTAGAAAATCCACGCCAATGATGGGTTTGGAGACATCTGCCACAATAAAACGCCAGGTAAATGCACGGCGTAGGCCTAAATCCAATTCAAGGTTTATGTATCCATACGTTGATATTACCGTACCATTTGCTGCGAACAACTCGTACTGTGTCTTGGAGCGTAGCCCGTTCACACGAGAACGTGGATATACGCACAAGTCAGAGCCTGTGTCGATGAGGTACTGGATTTTGGTTTTGCGGTCGGTAATGAATAATCGGCCTGATGATGGGGGGCAGACTGTTTCGGCCACTAACGGCTGCTCTTCTCGTTTCCCGCTTTAAAGGTGCAGGGTTTCACACAGTTTCTCGCCCTAGAACCGAAATTATAGTGATACCAACAATGAGGGTGGCCTACAGGTGGGCTTCCTAAGCGTGATCGAGACCTGGATCTGGACTGTCCTCTGAACTTATTACTGTAGTCCATTGAGCGTGAGCGGGATCGAGACCGACGTTGCTGGTTCAGTGAAATACTTTCCACCTGCCGTGCTAGCTCTGCAACGGTGTTGCATAAGGAGTTAAACTCTGTACCTGTAACTACAGAGGTTGACGGAGTAGGGTTGCATACCTGAGCAACAGTTGGTGGCGAAATATCATGCACGTGGTCAGCTACATCAGCCACCTCTTCCAGAGTACTGTTTTTCTGTAACGCGACAATAGTTTGAAGATTAGCTGGTAGTCTAGTGGACCAAATAGTGCGCATGATGTCTTCAGTTACAGCTTCACCAGCTAAATCTTGTAAATGTCTCAGGAATTGTGAGGGTTTTCGGTCTCCCAACTCCTCGTGCATTAATAGTTGTTTAATTTTGCGCTCTCTAGATGTGGTAAGTCTCTTTATTAGCTCTGATTTGAGCTTTTCGTATTTATCAGTTGGAGGCGGGTTTGTGATAATATCTTTGACCTCAGCTGCATATTGGTTATCGAGCTGTCCAATGACGTAATAGAATTTGGTTGAGTCACTTGTGATACCAGATAAAATGAACTGACCTTCTATTTGCGCAAACCATACTGCGGGTTCCTCAGGCCAAAATGGTGGTACTCGAACACCTACACGAAATACGTCACTACCACATCCGCTTCCGCTTGTGCCACTTGGACCATCGGTTACACTTGCATTGTTCTTTCTTACTCCGTCTTCATTGCTGCCATCTTTGGCTTTTTCTGAATCGTTCGGCATATTTACTGGAAAATATGTTGATCTCCTGTTCTTTGTCGTAGGTCACCAATGAAGCGCTAACTTCTTAGTTGAACGGGAATCGAATCGGTTTCAATTGAAGTAGAATCGATCAGTTAAATTAGATGATTAGCCAATATAATATAAGCGATTGAATTTAGGGTTGAAATATGAAGCACACAGAATTTACACAAAACTATTATTTATTGCGAAAACTTAAATAAACAAGCAAATGAATAAGCAAAATGGATGCGCGGTAAGCTAGCGAGAACCAAAGGTGAAGTGTCGGTCACGATGTCTTCGTACAGGCTCGGTTGCGCGGGGGTCTGCGCGGGTGCGCAGGGGAACTGCGCAAGCGTCGTCCGTCTATACAAACAGGTTTCGCTGGCCGGCATACATGAGCTCGCCGCTGTGACGTAGTTGGTGACGCAGCGAATTGGTGTGGTACAATATGCATAAGCGGAGCGGAATAGGTAGCGGGTTAACTCGCTACATTTGATACTTATTTATAATATATTTGGACAAGAGTAAAGTCAAAGATTTATTGTAAGTACCATTTAATAATTCAATGTAATTACGATATGAACGTATTGGGGAACTATAAGTTCTTATTGATACACTGTATTAAAATATATATACAGGGTGTAACAGAAGTGTGTGACAATACTTCAAGGTTGGCTTTTACCCATCAAACAACTTTTGTTCTATAACTTTGTTGAAATCGCAAAAAATTTTTTGGACTTTTCATACAAACCTGGTTCGCCAGCTGATCGATTTGTATGAAAAGTCCAAAAAAAATTTTGCGATTTCAACAAAGTTGTAGAACAAAAGTTGTTCAGTTTGATGGGTAAAAGCCAACGTTGAAGTATTGTCACACACTTCTGTTACACCTGTATATATTATTCTTGGAAATTCTATTTTCAAATTAATTTCGATATTCATATCTACATATTATATTAGATGACACTTTCAAATATCTCTTAAGCGCTTCTGAAGCCTCTACATAAAGTCTGTTCAATTTTCCTATCTTAAAAAAACATGCATGTTTATCATCCTTTTCATATCAGACTTCTTCTTTTTTTCGAGCCGATGACAATCTTAGTCTAACTAAATCATGTTGGCTCAGAATTTAGCTACGAGTATCAGATTTACCAGAGACAATGGACTTCGTACTGAAAGATAACATATTTATTTGTTACAAAAAACTTTAACTTCACATTTACAACATTAGCTTTCATTGTGATGCTGCAATTATCACCCTTTCTATGCCATCCTTCCCTTCCATCCTTTGATTATGCACTTCTATAAATATCAATATCACCCCATATTAGTTCCACGATAACCGTCCTGCAATCCCTTGAAGCTGTGAAAAAATCTAACTTCTATGCCAACGCAATCTTGATTATCTCTTGAGATATGGCCGTTTATGCCGCATATGTGGAAACTCGCATTGGAATCAAAACCTATATGGTACTTCTCGTTGACCTAGAATCATGAAATTTGGCAACAAGCAATGCTTATAGCACAAGTAAAGGGAAAAGTCCGAAAACCAAAAATTTTCAGTTACATCACAAAAAAAATGTGCCTTAGAATTTGATATAAATTTCAACTTGATATACGACTATACGCATTCCTGAGAAAAAGGATCTTGACAGATAGACAGACAGACGGACGAACAGACGGACGGACAACGAAGTGATCCTATAAGGGTTCCTTTTTTCTTTTTGAGATACGGAACCCTAAAAATTGTTAACATATGAAAGTTCTAAGTTCACTGCTACATACAGCCGTGGAGCGTTTCCCAGAACTTTTTTTTCGGACAACTACAGCACAAAATTATACGTTATATCACGTTTTGTTGTTAGACACTTCTCTATAGAGATATATGATTGGCTGGACAGTTTTATTGGGCAGTGTATCTCCTAAAATTCTTTTGAGGTAAGCGAAAATGTTTTCTGAAAAATGCCTTTGAACTATCACAGAAAAAGAAGGAATACACACTTTTTCTCTTTTATCTTGTTCATAATCTGCAGTTTTTTCCTCTCTTTGACCAAATTTTTTTATGCGGATACCTTTTAAGTTAGCAAACACCTTGTAGGCCTTGCATAAGTGACGTTTTCCTTTATAATTGCATATTTTAGAACTTGATGGCAAGTAAGTAATTAATCGCATTATACAGAGAGTAACAAATTTAACGTAATCATAAAACGATAATGTTTTATTTTACTCTTACCGGAGACAATTTTGCTGAAAAAAAAAAACATGCAACTCTATCGGCTGATGGGCCAGATTTTTTTGGAGATTCTGAATTAGCTATGGGTCTCTTGAATAAGGTTGTTTAACGTTATGAGAACTTGCCCCAGTAAATGGGTCCTATAAGAGCTATTTTGTGATACCCATAAAAATAAACAAATAAAATAGATGGATAAATAAATAATAAATAAATGGATCGGTTTGGTTGGTGGTAGGGCATTTTCTGAGCCCACCTAGCTACCACCATCTTATTTAAGTCTTGCTGCCAAACATCAATGTTCACAGCATTGATGTGTTCCGGCATGAAGATAAGATAGCCAGTTCCCCATTGCGTTGGGGATTCTTGGTAAGCCCGCTTCTATGTTCGGCATCATTATCACTTACCATCAGGTGAGATGATGACAAGGGCTTACCAATTGAGGGTAAAAAAATGATACGGTAGTAACTAAATATTTGCTACCACTGTTGAGATATAGAGCCATGGTATAAAAAATCTATATTTCTGTTCCCAATTCTTTCTTTTTAGATCTGAATATTAGACAAGCACAAGAATAATAAAATAAAAGAAATTTAGTTTCCTCTCTTCGAAGCTACCGTTAATTTATAAAATAAGTAAAAATTTCCTGAAACAGAATTTCAGATTGTCAAAATGTGTCTAGTTAGACGGGCGGAAATTAAAATTCTTTTGTTTAAAAAAAAATTTGTCGAGACTCGTTAACTGAGAATTACAAATGGTTGGTTGTTTGCCTAAATCACAAAGTAATTCACTCATCATACAAATGGACCAGTTAATTTGTTTTTGTATAGTTTTTTTTATAAAAAGGCAAAAAATGCATAAATGTTTTGAGACCTCATTATATGTATTTGTAACATCCTGTATCGCATACATTAGATAAGGCATGAATACTTAAACAAAAATTTAATTCAAATAGGTAATAAAATTAAAAATTGTGTAGGTATGTTTATCGTGATTAACCTCGTAAAGTGCTACACTTAGATTCGATTTTACGTTCTTTTAGGTGTAACATCTGTATACATATTTTCAATGTATTTATACAACAGGCCTTAGAGGTGACACTGGGGTTGGGGTTGGTCCGGACTTGGCCCCAGTGTGTGGAGTATGGCTTAAAAAAAAAAAACTTTTTATTTCAGACCCAGGGATCCATATAATTTGTTAGTAAAATTAAAAACTTACATCTAATTGTTAGTACTATCAATTTCAAAAATTTCAAAAATAACTAAATTATATTATATTAAATTGAAAATTAAATTAAATTATGATAAATAAAAATAGATACAATAGATAAAATATAACTAAGTCACCAGACAGGAATGCAGACTCAGTGGGTATACGTGGCAACCGCTGAGTGCATCCCCATCCAGTGCCTCACAATGCCTCCGTCCAGTCTGGCGGCGAATACGGCCAGGATGTCGTTAGTACTGCCGCGCAGTCTGCCGAGCGCCGCGGCGCACCTTTTGCGGATTACGGCTTGAAAGCCGTCTACGTACGCGTCCGCAAACATACCCGACGCACTGCACCAGCGCGGCAGCCCCAACAGCACCCTGAACGCATTATTATATTGGACACGCAGGGCACTGATCGACTTTCGCGAATATGCAGCCCACAGGCTACAAGTGTACAGTGATGTACAGTAGGCTCTAAACAATGTTACTTTAGCCGATGCTGTACATCTACGGAACCTGTGAGCTATCATATTCGCTCTAGTCGACAGAGCCCTGCGCTCTCTCTCAATGTCAGCTTCATCACGCAAACTTTCATTAACCAAATGCCCCAGATATTTAAAAGTGTACACTCTTTTAAGAGGTGTTCCATTTAGAAGTACAGGGGGAACATGAGAAGGACATTTGGTGCCTGCCTTGAAAACAAGTAGCTCACTCTTGGTTTCATTGTATTTTAGCCCATGTTTAGCAGCATACATTTCACACACATTTAACAGTTTTAATAAACCACCGATCGAAGGGCTCAGCAGCACCATGTCGTCTGCATAACTAATGTTATTTACGCAAACATCGTCTATGTGACATCCGACATGCATGCTGCTGAGCTCCTCGAGCAGTGCATTTACATATAAGTTAAACAGTTTTGGAGAGCTTAACCCTCCCTGTCTAACCCCACAACTAAGCACATATTGGTCTGACAATGATTCCCCCCATTTGACCGAGTTTATCTGACCAGAGTACCAATATTTAAATATTCGTATTAGCTCCCGCGGCATTTCTGTACTTTCCAGCTTAGCCCAAAGCACATCATAATTAATCAGATCAAATGCCTTGGATAAATCCAAAAAACACGCATAAATAGGCGTTTTCTTTTGCGTGTAGTACTCAACAGTCTGCTTAAGGCTGAGAATTGCGCTTTCTGTAGAAAGTCCGGGCCGAAACCCGAACTGAGCGTCGTGTAGTTTAAGATACTTATCAAGCTCAGCATTAAGCAGACCATCGAGCACCTTCGCTATCACCGTTGCTAAAGATATTGGTCTATAGTTCGCTCTGGACGAGATATCCCCAGTCTTGTTTTTGATAATAGGTACAACTATGGTTCTGAGCATGCCTTCCGGTAAGTATGAATGAGACACACAGAAACCGAACAGCATGGCCAGCACCCTGGGCAGATGAGGGCCAGCATTTTGCAAATGCTCAATGCTGAGGCCATCATACCCGGGGGACTTCCCCCTCTTCATACCATTTATAATTTTAGAGATTTGTTTCGCCGAGAACCTAACTTCGGTATCCCCCGGGGATGATGGCCCAGCATCACGTTCCAGGTTTATACGTGACAGGCTTGATTTAACAACAAAATGCTCCCTGAACATATTTGCAATCATTTTAGGATCAGTGACATTGTCAACGCTCACCGGAAGACCAGGCTTACTGTTAAGTTTCTTGGTACTTTTCCAAAATCCCTTGAAATCGTTTTTATCATGTTGTGCTGCAATCCTATCCATCAATATTTGTTCCTGATGGCGCTGACACCATTTAAGTTTGGATTTGAATGTTTTCCTAGTATCCTCCATCTCCTCATACACCCGCCCCGTCTTAGGTTGACCACATTCCCTCCAGATACAAAATTTCAGTCTGGCCTCCCTGTGAGCGTCAGCAACATGCTTGTTCCATCCCATAATCTGCTTCTTTTGGTTGGCTTTCTGATTTCCATAGGTTAACTGTGAGGCATGACTAATGGAGCTTACAATATCCCCATACAATTTGTCTATTATTTTTCTATGTTCAAAATAACACACAACAATTATTCAATTGTGGAGGAAAGTCAATATCTCGCAGAAGTTTATTACATTCATAGCTAAATTCATCAATTTGTTTTTGAGTTCTTACACCCCATATAGTTTTATTTTGAGAAACAATACTTTTATAACACTTTTGTTTAATTAGATCTAAGTTACAAGAGATAAACAACGGATAATGGTCAGACCAATAAACATCATAATTAACCACTACATGTACAGCTGTTTCCATGGCTGCTCTAGATAGTACACAATGGTCCAGCCATCTCCTACTTCCGTGAGCCTCACTCACATAGGTGTATGTGTCTGAACCAATGCCTAAAATCTCAAAATCAGCACATACCCAGTCATGATCTGTACACAAGCTAATTAGTTCATCACAAAAAGGTTCGTGTGGGTGCGCATTAAAGTCACCGAGCATGTAAATGCACTCAACATTGTTCTCTTCTATGATAGCATGTAATGTACTTACGCACTGTGTAAACTCAGCCAGGTTATCCGTGCAATCCGTTGGCATGTAAACACTGAATACTAAGATTGCCTTATCATTTAGTGACACTTTTATACACATAGACGCGGATTTCCACACTCTATAACTGAGACCGCAGGGAAAACACATTTCTTCCATAACAGAGCTGTACCACCGTGAGGTCTGCCCCGCAGTAATCCCACTGCAGGATCAATTGCAGAGGTGCCGGTCCATGAGAACTCGTCGCTGATGGTGCCAAGGAATGTCAGATCATGTGCATATAGCCACGTTTCCTGGATTGCAATTACATGTGCTTGTGTACACATTTCTCTTACATGTTCAACTGAACGCTTTATATTCTTACAGTTAAAACTGGCAAAGGTACATGTTTTAAGTGGGTTTGTAACCATTTAACTTTATTTTAGCTCGGTGCCTTCGGCTTGACCTTTCGGAGATTACCTTATCATACCTAACAGTCACAATGCACCAGAGTTCATGTAGTTGTGTCCATAAGCGTGTATCCGGGCGCCGGGCGCGAGGCGAGAGGGGTAGAGAGGCCCCCCGCGCACCGCGCGCGGCCGCGCTGCGAGCGGCGGCGGTCCGCTACCTCAGTACGCTTTGATTACCGATACAGTGCGCAGTGGTCTAAGTTCGCTAAAACATTGTTGTAATGTTCGGATTGTGTGAATGGTAAGTGTTATCATTTTAATGTTTGTTTTTGTGTTCATAGGTGTGTGAGAAAGAAGAAATGTCGCCTTGCTCTATTATCTGAGCCAAGTTGCACTGCATAAGCTGGAGCGGTCACTTCATAAGTACGCTTGCGTTTGTTGTCGGTCACTCTTGCCACATATAGCGCTATCCTCAGCTTACTGGTCTGTCGGCCATCCAGCCACAGCCAATCCTTCCTCCTAAGTTCTTATTTGGAGAAGGAGCAGTGCAATATTCGAGCGGCGCCTCCCGAAGTTCGGGAGGCGCGGCTCGGAATTTGGGCGGCACGGCTCAAAATTTGGGCGGCGCCTCTTAAAATTCGGAGGGCGCGTCTCGGAAATCGAGAGGCGCGGCTCAAGAAGTGGAGAGGCGCGTCTCGAAAGATCGAGACGCGCCGCTCGAAAATTTGGGAGGCGCCGCCCGCAAAGATTGGGAGGCACGTTGGAAACCGCGCTGTGGAATATAACTGATCGTATATTTGCCTATTGACCCTAATAAATTTCTTAGACAAGACTCTTATTGAGACATGGGTTGTGACACTTCTGTTTGTCTGCTTCAGATGGCACAACAGAACGGCTTCATCACCTTGGCTGAATTGCTGGACGAGCAGGGTGCTTCACATCAGGAGGATGAGATACTAGGCCGCCTTAAGCTGTTGGCGCAGGAAAGTTTACCTGATGGCTGGACTAGATGGGAAGTTAGCCAATTATCTAAAGAAGAAGTGTTTGGAGAAAAAATTGACCCCAACACTTTGAACAAGCTAACTTTTGCCCTTCCCACGGTTGGAATAGTAAGAGCATTCGACCCAGAGGCCAATCATCTTTCGTAGAAAGGCTACCGTGAGATACGGATCAAGTTAACAGAATGGGCATTCACCAGGGCACTTATACTAGGTCCACCTGCTATCGCAAATAAAATTCGAGGCTCTGCCGTACGAACTGAACTCTTCAAGGAGGCTGTGGAACCGGTAAAGGCTTCCATGCACACGAGAAGGGAAGCGGACAAGATTCTTGCAGGCCTCTCGGAACCCACTGATACGAGCAGAAAGAGACGAGGGACTTCGATCAGTGCGACATCTGACGTGTCTGGAAGCGGGCCAAAGAAAAGTAGGCTCGACGTGCTAGAAGAGCGGATGGATGAGATGTTTTCCTGCATTTTATCCAAGATAGAGGCGATCCGACCGTCGAATGTTACACCGCAAGAGTCGGATGCTGATTCCGTCTATGAAGAGGAAGCGTTTCGCGGCTCCACTCCATCTGACTTAGATTGGGAGGCGCCTTCTATAAGTCTGGCGAAGGATCAGGAAGTTGAGCTTGATTTTCGGCCCGAAACAAAGGAGGCGGATCCGCTTGTACCCATACCTACTCCGCAAATGAGCTCTGAAGGTACGGAGTGTCAGCGATTTGGCTCGGAGAAGTGGAACCGGATTCGGTACAAGGAAGCGGAGCAGCGTCTTCACGCGGCACCTGTTTTTAGTGCTTTGAGAATGAATGCGGAATTGGGATCTCTTGGCGTTCCATCATCGACCCTCATAACAAAGGAAGATAGTATGTTGGGCGCTATCACCCATGGATTACTTCTGCAAAGGAAGGCCTTAGTGGAGAGCCTCCAAGGAATCGCGAAGAGTCATCCCGGAGCTGCAGAGGATGTCAAGAAGCTTCTTTCAAAAGGCTCACAGTTTAGAACCATATCCGATGACATTCTGCAGTTCGTGTGTGGTCACCGGGCGGAAGTAATTGAAATGAGACGAAATGCCTTTAAAACAAAGAACGAAGCTCTGACCGCAGCAGTACGTCAGATTCCCCCATCGGCAACTCATATCTTTGAAGAGAAGGCTCTCTCAAGTTTTTTAAAGGATAATGGCGGGGCATTTCAAGTGTTCCAGAGACCTCGTGAGTCTTCGATCAGAGGGAAGTTTCGAAAACCCAAGGATGTCGCTCACCAACAAAACTCAAGGTATGCTGCTTGGCACCCCCGTCCGGGACCATCCCGGTTGCCCGCCCCTACTACCTCTCAACAGCGTCGTACAGCTCCCAATGCAGTCCGTCCCACGGTCCCCCGACGGGCTCACCAGAAAAAGAGAACGGATAGCCAGAATCAGAGACCCAGAAAATACTGACGGTTTCCGCGGAGGGCAATTGAGGCAATTCGCCCACCGCTGGAGAGAATTGGGAGCGCCGGACAATATTCTAAAAGCAATTGTGGGCTACACCATTCCTTTCGTAAAGACGCCCCCACTAGTACCCTTACGCGAAGACGTGATAAGAAGATTCGCGACAAGGGAGTCCCAGCTGATGTCAAAAGAAATTGGTCTTTTAAAACGCAGCAGAGTTATAGAACCGTCAAAGGCAAAAACGGGCTTCTTGTCGCGAATCTTCTTGATCCCGAAACAAAACGGGAAGGTGCGGCAGATTTTCGATTTAAGACGCCTAAATTTGTATCTGCAACCTCCAAAATTCCGACTCGTTAACCAGCGTCAGGTTCCAAATTTCTTACAGCCGCTAGACTTCCTGGGAAAGCTGGACCTGTCCCAGGCCTACTTCCACATCCCGGTAAAGGAGAGTCATCGAAGGTTTCTCAGCTTTTCTTACGGAGGCAATCTCTATCAAATGACGAGCCTTCCTTTTGGCCTATGCACTGCTCCCCATATTATTTCTCGGGTCACAAATTGGATTGCAGGCGTACTGAGGATGAAGGGCATTCGAGTCTTAGTCTATTTAGACGATTTTCTGTTCGCCCACCAGGATCCACAGATACTCGAGTCTCAAATACTATTCGTGATAAAGTTTCTACAAGACCTAGGATGGTTAGTAAATCTAGAGAAATCTATCTTGAAACCGACCAGGCAAATAGAATTTCTGGGGATCATTTGGGACACAGCCTTAAACCAAAAGAGATTACCAACAGAGAAGGTGGCTCATCTTTAGTCAGACTTGCAAGCTCTAATTCAGGAACAGAAATGGTGTTGGGCTACCGGAACCGCGTTGATTGGCAGGTTAGGATTCGCAGCTCTAGTGACTCCTCTAGGTCGCTTATTCACAAGAAATTTGCAGATCGCAAGCAGAGTTTTGCTGGAGAGAAAGCCAAAAATAAAATTTGCGGTGACAGAACAGGCTTTCACAGACTGCATGTGGTGGACTCAGCATCTTCAAAATCCGGGCAAGATATTCGTTCCCGAACCAGACATATTTATAACAACGGACGCCTCCGACACAGGTTGGGGCGTGCAGTTAGGTCTTCATCAGTTAGCAGGAGTTTGGTCGAGGGAGCAACGAACATGGCACATAAACAGAAAGGAGCTGTTCGTGGTGTTCATAGCCTTTTCCAGGTACAGAGAGGTGCTGACGGGAAAGTCGGTAATGCTTCAATCGGACAACAAAACTGTCGTCTCATACCTGAGAAATCAAGGGGGCACCAGATCGGCGATTTTGTTGGAAGGCACACGAAGGCTATTGGTTCTGGCAGATTCTCTTCAGATCAGTCTTCTGTCGTTTTACATACCGGGTCGCTTCAATACGATTGCGGATCGTTTGTCAAGAGGCAGACAGCTCCCGGATTGGCATCTCAGTTGCGAAATAGTAGAGAAGATTTTCCAGAGATGGGGGGTTCCGCAAATAGACCTCTTTGCCTCTTACCGATCGAAGGTAGTACCAAATTATGTGACGTTAGATGCGAAGGATCCAGCGGCTGTATTCATAAATGCCTTCAGTCGAGCCTGGGAGTACAACCTGGCTTGGATCTTTCCGCCCCCTCCTCTTATACCGAAGGTGCTCCAACATCTGTGCAACTCTGTAGGCATATTTCTGCTGGTAGTGCCGCGGTGGGAGAAAGCATTCTGGAGAGGTCTACTGAAGCGCAGGGCGCTAGAGGCTCCGTTTCAGATTCGCAATCTTCACCTACACCTGGTCGATCTGTCGACCAATCTTCCGCTGGAACACGTAGAGAAACTCCATTTAGAGGTTTGGAAAGTACGGGGTGGAGTAGTTTAGTGTCTGATTTAGCTCAGGAGGATGCAAACCTCTTGCAACTAGCTTGGCGTGACTCTACGTGGAAGACTTATGGGTCTGCCTGGAAACAGTGGGTCTCGTGGAGTAAACAAAATAGGGGAAAGCCTAGTCAGCCTCGCCCACAGGACCTTTCCGCTTATCTGAGCTATTTAGCAAGAGTTAGAAAGTTGTCATACGCAACTATTCTAGTTCATAAATCCGTCGTTGCATCTCTAGCTGATCCCTCACATAAACTTCAGTTGTCCTCGCATCCGTTAGTCACGACGATGTTAAAAGCAATAAATTTAAGCGCTTCCTCGAAATCCGTAGCTAGACCCACGGTTTGGAATGTGCAGGATCTAGTACAGTGGTTGAGGGTGAATCCTCCATCGACCTCCAGTTTGTTTCAGGTTTCTCGCCATGTAGCCTTTCTGTTACTGTTAGCTTCAGGAAGACGATTACACGATCTGACACTTTTAAATATCGATGTACATCATTGTGAGTTCTCAGAAAATTCCATTGTGTTTTGGCCAGCCTTCGGTTCGAAGACCGATAATGGTAGATCTCGTCAGTCCGGCTGGGAGCTTTCATCTTCAGGGGATTCACCTTTGGATATAGTCAAGTGGGTAAGGTGTCTGATTAAATGTTCCGCGGAGAGAAGGAGGGCGCGTGAGAATTTATATAATCTGTTTATTACTACAAGAGGAAAGGTTAAATCTGCTACTCGGACTGTAATTGCAGGTTGGCTTAAGTCAACTTTTCACGAGCTAGGAATTAATTGCAGCCCAGGATCGATTCGTTCAGCTGTGGCATCGAACGATTTCGAAAGCAATGTACGCTTGGACCGAATTCTGGAAAAGGGTAACTGGCGGGGATGTACTAACTTTTTTAAACATTACTGTAAGAGGGTCGAGCGACCGATTAAGCCTAATAGCAATGTTTTAAACTCTTCATTTAAGGTTATTTGAATTAAATTGTTTTTTTTTAGAACATATTTTATGATTATGAATAAGCAATTCCTGTTTCTAATTATTATAGTAACTAGCTAAGGCTAAATGTGCCCATTTGGGATATTATTTTTAATAATGAAGCTGTGATGTATGTGATCTCAGGTGTTACACCTCTGTTAAATAATTATAAGTTCAAAACGAATTTAACTTTGCTAGTTGTACTTGTTTGGTTTTTAACGTAATAAAATATGTTAAATTGCAGTATCTATGTGGTTTCCTTGATCTTGGGGCTCCGGCTCTCGTTTTCCTTACGATTGAGCTTCACAGTACGCTTATGTTGGCGCCGGCAGAAAGTAAACACGTCTCCGAAAGGTCAAGCCGAAGGCACCGAGCTAAAATATGACCGTTTTCCACCCCGAAGGGAAGAAAACGATTATTTTAGGTCGTGCCGAGGCTTGACCTGGAGCAAGGCCTTGCCGGCTTTTCGAAGACAGGTACTGAGGTAGCGGACCGCCGCCGCTCGCAGCGCGGCCGCGCGCGGTGCGCGGGGGGCCTCTCTACCCCTCTCGCCTCGCGCCCGGCGCCCGGATACACGCTTATGGACACAACTACATGAACTCTGGTGCATTGTGACTGTTAGGTATGATAAGGTAATCTCCGAAAGGTCAAGCCTCGGCACGACCTAAAATAATCGTTTTCTTCACTTCGGGGTGGAAAACGGTCATATTAAAATTCAGAAAGTCGGGTCACACTCCGCTTTCGCGGGCTTGTAGGGCACGAATTTACGGAAAATTATCCCATCCGGCCACAGAGTTTCATCAAGAAATACAGACAACTTGCGCTTGCACACGTATATCTTATAGGCATTGTGCTGTTTTCTGGTGTCCTTACTGTTTATTTGTTGCAAGGTAACCTGTTCCATGGTTTTTTTGCGAATGTACTGCACAATGTCTTCCTTTGAGGTGTCTCTGTGTACATTTGTTATGAATAACGGTAACCTTGACGTCTGCCGCCCTGAATTTTTCGTCCGGCGCTGAGCTAGCCGTTCCAGTTTTACCGTCAATCCAGTTTTCACTTCTCCTAGCTTTCCGGCGCTCCACAGTCTTCCACTCGCCTTCTTGTGCTATTTCCGCCATGGTTTTCTGCTTCGCCCGTGGCGAACGATGATGTTTTGATGGTGTTTTTATCGGAGACTTCGAATTAACCCAGTCTAACGAAGATTCTCTGTCTTGATTTTGTTTACGCATCGATGATGTGACATTGACAGTGACTGGACTGACCGGCGAACGTACGGTTATTTGTGAGTGAACCGTGTCTCCATTCTCATTCATTCGGTCACAGAAGTCTATGCCCACAGACTTCGCGTGTGACGGCGACGACGCTACTAATGTAATCTCTTTCCTGCATAGGTGTGAGCAGGACAGCGCATCACGAGTACGTTGCCGCGAAGTTGCATCGATCTCTGCATTGATGACGAATGAGGATGGTGGCGCCGCCGCGGCGACGACGGCGGGCTGGTGTGTAACTTGTATGTCACGGTACCGTAACTCGCTCTCGCTCTCGCCAGCCGATTCCCGCTCATGTAAACGATCAGAGCCAACTTCTGTCGGGGCACCCTGTCGTCGTGTCTCCTGCCCGTTTTTAGTCCCCTCCAATGAGAGCTCAGCTTGATTTGATGACAAGCCACAATGCGAAAACGCTATTGGTCCACTGTCTAGGTAAGAAGAAGAAGAAGAAGAAGAAGAAGAAGAAGAAGAAGAAGAAGAAGAAGAAGAAGAAGAAGAAGAAGAAGAAGAAGAAGAAGAAGAAGAAGAAGAAGAAGAAGAAGAAGAAGAAGAAGAAGAAGAAGAAGAAGAAGAAGAAGAAGAAGAAGAAGAAGAAGAAGAAGAAGAAGAAGAAGAAGAAGAAGAAGAAGAAGAAGAAGAAGAAGAAGAAGAAGAAGAAGAAGAAGAAGAAGAAGAAGAAGAAGAAGAAGAAGAAGAAGAAGAAGAAGAAGAAGAAGAAGAAGAAGAAGAAGAAGAAGAAGAAGAAGAAGAAGAAGAAGAAGAAGAAGAAGAAGAAGAAGAAGAAGAAGAAGAAGAAGAAGAAGAAGAAGAAGAAGAAGAAGAAGAAGAAGAAGAAGAAGAAGAAGAAGAAGAAGAAGAAGAAGAAGAAGAAGAAGAAGAAGAAGAAGAAGAAGAAGAAGAAGAAGAAGAAGAAGAAGAAGAAGAAGAAGAAGAAGAAGAAGAAGAAGAAGAAGAAGAAGAAGAAGAAGAAGAAGAAGAAGAAGAAGAAGAAGAAGAAGAAGAAGAAGAAGAAGAAGAAGAAGAAGAAGAAGAAGAAGAAGAAGAAGAAGAAGAAGAAGAAGAAGAAGAAGAAGAAGAAGAAGAAGAAGAAGAAGAAGAAGAAGAAGAAGAAGAAGAAGAAGAAGAAGAAGAAGAAGAAGAAACGAGGAGGTTTCAAATAACTTAACTTTCAAACAACTTTCAAATAGCTTAACCTTCCCGAGATATGGGAAGAGACCCGTGCCTTGTAGTGGAGACGATGGGTTGATAACGTTACACAACAGGCGCAAAATTCGTTAACGGGAATTAATACATATTAAACAACTTAAAACAGCGTGTTATGTAAGAAACATATTTTTTTAAACTTTGTTGACAGTTAGCCAAAGGACTGATCAATTTGTCTGAAGACTTTCTTTACAATTTCTGCAAAGTTGTACACCAAAAACTGGTCACTATTATGACTGAAAACCCTCGTCCTTATCCCATGTTTCGTCTACCTTCATTAAAAACTTATTTGCCGACTGTCTCTGAAGTCCAAAATATCTTACAGGAAAAAGTTGCTAATTGCGGCTTGTTGCTTCCAATATAACGTCCCAACACTAGTGCTTCTTACATCTCGAGTGGGGACCAAGAGTTCTTGAGCTTGCAGATTTGGAGGGAAACTCCTTTCGAAGGTAAGGAGGCTCTTAAGCGGAAACAGGTGTGCTAGGGTATGTTTCCGTCGTGTTTGCATCAGGAATTCTTTGGAAAGAAACAAGCGCGAGGCTAGTTAGAAGTGCTTTCTTCTATACAGTATAATATACGATGATATGACCGAGATATGGGAAGAGAACCGTGCACCAGAAGTGGGGATAATTAAAAAAAACCGGCCAAGTGCTAGTCGGACTCGCGCAGCGAGGGTTCCGTATAAATTCATATTCACACATGTCTTGAACTCTATATCAAATTCTCAGGCTTGCAATCCCTTGAAACTGTGAAAAAATCAAACTTCTATGCCAACGCAATCAAGAGATACGGCCGTTTATGCCGCATATTTAGACACTCGCATGGGAATCAAAACCTATAGGGTACTTCCCGTATACCCAGAATCTTGAAATTTGGCAACAACCGACTTTTCATTTTACTTTTGCTATAAAACATTGCTTCCTGCTAAATTTCATGATTCTAGGTAGTTAAACTGGAAGTACCCTATAGGTTTTGATTCCCATGCGAGTGTCCGAATATGCGCCATAAACGGCCGTATTTCTTGATTGCGTTGGCATAGAAGTTTGATTTTTTTCACAGGTTCAAGGCATTGCAGGCCTGAGTATTTGATATAAATTTCAACTTGATACGTCTACGCGTTCCTGAGCAAAAGGGTCTTGAAAGCGAGACAGACGGACGGACAACGAAGTGATCCTATAAAGGTTCCTTTTTTCTTTTGAGGTACGGAACCCTAAAAACAAACAAAGTATTTAGGGTCGTTTTGAAATACCTGAAAAATAAATCAAAAAGTACTCAACTCACATTATTCTTTTACAACTTTACAGATATGAAAAGAGAAAAAAATAAGTTCATCACCTAATACATTTCTTCTGGGTGGAACAAAAATCTAAAAGCACTCAATTACTTCTTTGGTAGGCGAACTAAAAAGGCCATTTCAGCTCATTTAGAACCTCGCTTACTTCTAATTTGTAAATGGTATATCTTCCGTCTATTCACTTTCCATTTAGGTTGTAACAACAAACCGAAACAGAAAAATAACATTACTCACAACATTAGGGACAAACTACACTCGTTTCGCCTCTCACACATGCGGACACTGACTTCCTGACGGTTCCGGAACCGGAAATGCCATGAAAGCAACCCTAGCCCGCTTCCGGTTGCCTTTAGAGGCATTTAGTCGCACCCCTGATGTGAGAACTATAGAAAATTAGGGGTTCATTAATGTTCTCTGGCATACTCAAGACAATTTCTGTAATAAAAATGCCTAAGCGATAACTCAGAAAAATATTTTCTGGTTGCCATAATACAGGGAATCCTAGTTTGGGGCCAGATAACCGGGTGTGATTTGTCCCAGGTATTTATTTATTTTTATTTATTAGTCTCTGCTTCTCTGAGGGTAATTAATATGTTTTTTTTTTTTTTACCCTCAATGTTTCGGATATACGTATGTATCCATGTATATGTATTGTATGTCCCATTCATTATTGCACAAAATGGACACAGAAGGTCCGCTCAATATAAAACACTAAAATCGTAAGCATATAGGTACATGCTTATAGAAATATACGGTCGTTCGAGGCAAGGTCACGATCGCACAGTATCGTGACCTTGCCTACAACTACCGAATATGTCTATAAGCATGTATATGCTTAGGATTTTAGTGAGCGTATTGAGCGGACCATCTGTATCAATGTATTTTGTTATTACCTTCAGTATCCTAAACTACTTTGTCGATTTTGGAATGGAATGCAAAGTGTCTTGCGACGCCGACTGAATCATCTAGGTATCTGAAATCTGAATCGTATTGCCTATTAACTGACTTGGTGGCTCAGTGGTTAGTGCTCCTGACTACTGATCCGAGAGTCGAGGGTTCGACCCCCACCCAGGGCAAACATTTAGGTTATGAGCAGATTTGTTTGCTCTGTGTCTGGGTGTATTATAATTATGGATGTATTTAAATGTATATGTGTGTGTATGTATATCAGTCTCTGGCTCCCATCATACAGGCATTCCTAGTTTGGAACCAGATGACCGTGAGTGATTTGTCCCGGTATTTATTATACTATATCCACTCATCTCAATTTAAGCTTTAATGCATCACGCATTTATCAAAGTCTCCGAGTTTTGTTTTGAGTCGAGTCTTGATAACTCCCAGTCTCATTACTTGATGGATCAAAAGTTATGTATAAGACAAAACAATGCATTAATAAAAAATGTTTATTTCTTTTTCAGAATATAATCCTTAATGATTGCAACCGCGGACGTTTAATTTATAGCCGCTGTAAAACATGAACTTACCCAAGTATGTCTGAGGGATTGACAGATGTGTACCCTACTATGTTTTATAAGACCTTCCGTTTTATAAGAGGCCACAGAATGAATATTTAGGGCAGAAGTTTAAGATTCGGTTTTCAAGTTTGTAAGTGTTTTATTGTAGATATAGGGCAGTAAAATAAATAGATTTTATAGAACCGACAAACTAGAGCTTTTGCTGAACTCAAAATAGTGAACAACTTTTGTTCATTATAAAGAAGTCACAAAAATAGCATTTTATAAAATAAAACTACTTTTCGGCCAATTTTGTAAGATTTTTAACATTTTCAGGCAAATCATCGTTGTTTAGTATGATAAGCAAAATTCCAAGTAAATGGATCCTATAATTTTGGTACACAAATGCTAAACACTAATACTTTTAGTTTCTGCCTGCTTAGTTGAGGGTGAAATTTTATGCTACTGTGGTAGAGGATCTTGTACTTAATGGATCTTGTGTGTGTTTGCTTTATGACTGAATATTTTAATTAAAATATATGGTCTTTATTAAGCTGTCAATCGGTAAGTTAAGCGCTCCTTGTTAATGTATATTTTAATCAGTTCAGTTTTCGCCTAATTTCAGGTAGTTCTCGAAACATTAATTGTATAAGTTCCGCGTGGTAGGGACTCTGAACTTGGTAGAAAGAAATGACGACTTAAGATAATGTGTAAAGCTAATACTTACATAAACAAAAAACATTTTGAGTTGGAGTTTGAAGTAAGTGTAATTGCTTTACTGAAAAAGTTTATTAGTCTGTGGCTTGCTCTTAAGGGATGTCGTAAAACCCGGCTGGGTGCGTCCGTCGCATAATTCCGCACTAACCTATCGATAGTTTTACTATGTCGATAGTAACGCTGGGCCTTCAGACCCTACCTTATGTCACTTGCAGGAATTGGAGAAATAATATATTGGGGACATCACTGACCGATTAATGAGGATTAATAAGAAAATTGTTTTTTTAATTTTATTTTTTTGTGATAGGTGGTAAACGAGCAGACGGATCACCTGATGGTAAGCGATTACCACCGCCCAAAGACACCCGCAACACCAGAGGAGTCACAAGTACGTTGTATGATATGAAGTACTGACAAGAAAGAAAGATGGCGATTTTGCCTAAATGCTTGAGGATGCTAGTTTTTTGGAAGTATTTATTTGTTTGGCTTGAACCCTAGCCTATAACTTTGATTTCTTCTGAAAGTATAGCAATATTTAATGGTAGAATTTTACTCATGCAACAGTACGACTTTTGCTGTATGAGTTTGTTGAAACTGCAAAATATTTGGACTTTTTATATTTGAAAAAGGGATAGGCGTTAATGACTGCGACAGTCTGACTAATGCAGTTTTTACGTATACTAAATTTGTTTTAAGTTCCAATAAATATTTTTTTTTTACAATATAGATCAGCTGTTTTACCACTATATGAAAATATTTTTTGTCATTATTCACATTTGCTTATTTATGACGACGTTTTTCCTTACAAACAAAGTGCAAGTATTTTCGAAAAAGTGTTACGGTTCATTACCTAGTCTAGTATTCGAACTCGCTATGTTTGAGCCTATTCGTAACCTGAGAGTAAATTTTGCGCAATACACGCCATCTCCATCAGATTTTATTATAAACCCTCATAAAATCGCATGCAATGGTTTCCAGGTGTAATTTTTAAGCAGATCACGTATTTTACCGCATCAACTGACTGTTATATTGACATTTGGTTGTTTGCTCCGCGCACCTGTAAACAGTGATGCATTTGTGAACACGTCATAATATGTTACACTACGTTCTTTTTCAGTTTCAGCTGCTTAAACTCACTTTGGAGGCTTTTACAAGGATTTTTTGTTTGTTAATGGGTTACCTTATCGTTATGTTTATGTTTATAAAACAAGTGATTCATTTTATTTCTTACGAAGAATTGTAATATATAAGGTGCTACTTTATTAGTGCCCGATATTTTAGTCAGTGCTCCTACTCCATACCTCCCGAAAGAAAGAAACCCATAGTCAAATCGAAAAAAAATTTTTGGACTCTTCATACAAATCGATCAGCCGAGCGGCTAAATTAGTATGAAGAGCCCAAAAAAATTTTTGCGATTTGACTATGGGTTCCTTGGGGAAAGTTGATCAGAATCAGGAGTAGGAGCACTGACTAAAATATCGGGCACTAATAAAGTAGCACCTTATATAATAATTGCCATATGCCTAGGTACTCGCAGACCTGATAATCGATGAGCAAATAAGGCACTCCAGTGGCAACATAGTGTTGAACTAAGTGGAAGTCTATAAGGCCCTATGTTCTTTCGGTCGATATAATAATGATGATGAAATTTAGAGATAAACGTCAATTCAGGATTTGAAATTTGAAAGGAATTTTGTCAGACAACTTTTGATTATGTATGTATAGGCGCGTATGACCACTTCTGTCATCATAATTTCAAAGTGGAATTTCGGCCGGCGGGCGCCGATACAGAAGAATCGTGACCTGAGAAAAACCTAGTTCCTTTATACATATGTCTCATATAGCGCAGGAAACACCGTAGCGAGTGCGAGGCGGTGGCGTTACGAAGGCGAACCTGCGGGAAGCGAATGTAGACTGGAGCCCTTTAGACAGAAATCAGCGCTTGCAAAATCGTTTGGGACCACATTTTTCGGGAAATTTTTATTCACAAAATATATTTTCAAACTGTTACGTTAATCTCTGCACGAAATCTAATAAAGACAGTTCACACTCGCACCAAAACGATAATCTTTTCTGTAAAATTTGTCAAACACAAGAAAAACTTTAATACAATTCCCATCAAGCACGCCTTCCACCGGGCAGGATTTGCCAGTCTGTAGGCGTGACTTTCCCGCCTTCGCTTTCTCCTTCGCAACGTTACCGCCACGCGCGAATCCCGCGCGGTTTTGGTGTAAAGGGTTTCATAGTAATATTAGCATTAATTACTGTTGGGTATTCTGTGATATTACAAAAAATACCACCCCCGCCACGCCTTCGCACGACTTCTGTCTGTGTTACGTTTAAATATTATACACACTTGACTCTTGAACTTTTGCACTTAACTAATAACGGTGTCGGTGTGTGGGTGTGCTTCGTGTTTATAAACTAGTTAATATTTACTGTTTATAGTCAATATTAACTTGGTATGATTATGTACCTGTCACGCTTACGGGATTTTGCATTAGGCTATTCTTGTGCCAGGGAAATAATTACTCTCTCGAAATAATCGGAATGAAACTCAGATAATCCATGTATCTGTTTCTTATATTTTTACTGTACAATAAATAATGAAAAGATTATAGCTAGATCTGTCAAGGAAACGCATCAGTAAACATCAGTAAAAAGAACAGCAGACTAAAAAAGTTTTGAAAACTAAGAACTTTTATATATGGTAATTTCATTATTATTATTCGGAATACGGGCCTCGGGTTTTGTCACACCCTTTATAAGTAACTCGCTTGACATAAAATAAAGAAGTAAGTATACCTCGATAAGATTTAATGGTGTCCGGTGCAAACTTGCCCCCAAAGAAATGTCTTAACAATTTCTTCGCGTTTATAACATGACAAAACAATACAATCATACAATATCTGGCCAGCAAAAAGGGGAATATACACAAATATATGTCAGATCAACTGTGTTCGGTATTTTCATTACGAAAGCGAGAGAGGGCGCTGAATAATTCATTTCTTTGAATTTATTCACGAATATATTCATACAAAAACGTTCATTGACTGCGTGTAGGCCGGGAGACATCCGGCGGTTTTCTGCTTCTAAAAAGTTCATCAGTAATTCAAAGCGTAAGCCTTTAAATAAATATGGCTATGATTTATTTTGAAGGCGTTTGAGATTAAACTTGAATAACTTACTTAATTTTTATTAGGTTTTACCATGTCAATTATATTTACCTTTTAATAGCTTATAACTAAAGTAAATAGTAGCACCTCTAGCGGAAGAAATCGGCAGTATGATATTACAAAATCCAAAACTGAAAACTAACCAAAAACTTTGTAAAACAATTTGAATTTTGGCTTGCAGTGCTATTCAATTCTCGTCAGACTCATGCATATTCGATTACTGTCTTGCGTTGGGATGGGACAAGGAGGCGAGGAACGGTTCGTTCTCTCTTCGGTGGGTTGACACAGTGCTGTTGCAATATCGATAAAATAGTTCAGACTAGATATTTATTAGACTCATTATATCTGTGGACGTTTTTTGAAACATAAAAATAATACATAAAAATTTTAAGTTAATAACCCATATTGTCCCCACTGCTGGGGCACGTTTTTAAGATATGAAACAGATGTTATTTAATTTATAAAAAATATTTAAAATCGGCTGTTGTTTTAGTCGCAAACCACCTCTTCACGGGTGAGAGTATACAGTATACTGATGGCAAATATTAAAAAAAAAACGGGAAATTTCATACAAATCGGTCAGCCTGATTGATCAACTAGATAAAACTATTTAAATTGATTTAAATTGGGGTTTCTAAATCTACTGTACAAAGCTGAACAACTTTCCCCAAGGATCTCATAGTCCGTTTATGAATAAAATTTTGTCCTTTTTCTGTCAGATGACTGACCAATTTAGCATGAAAAGTCAAAAACTTTTTTGCGAGTTTTCTATGCGTTCCTTAAGAAAAAGTTGTTACGGTTCATGAGTTAAAAATTCATGTCATTCTGTTAGACTTTAAATAGACACCTATAAAATAATAATAAAAAAATACATGGAACTCTTAACAATACAATATATAATCGTATTAATAGTTACGTTATAAAAAATTAAGCAGCACAATGAATCTTTCCACATTTTTATCCAGGAAATTATCATATTATGTATTAAATGTATTTTTTATATTAATGTAAGGAATTTTTGTACCAGATAATAAATTATAAACACCAACTTAGGTATAGGTAGCTCGAAGTAATCGACTGTCGACTTCGTCACAACACTAAACCTGCTCTGATACGAATCAAAGCGAACTGCTGGAAACTAAAAGGTGCAGGTGCGATTGCTGCTAACTTTTGCGAACTCAGCATTCATCTGTAATGCTGTCCTCATAAGAAAAAAGGCCGCAAACTATATGGAGATTCCGTATATTTGCGGCTTTTTTTCTAATATGAGGGCAGAATGGACACAGATTAGAGAATAGTACTACGTAATGGAGACTAGGATCCGACAAACGGCGATAAATAATGAATGGGCTTAAAAGTGAAAAGGATCATGCACAAGAAAGAATTAAATGAAATTAGGCGTTTTTTTACTAATGTACTGCCAGTTTTTGTTTGGGAACACACACTAAAAAGTGTTCATATATTTTTTATTGCATCTTCTTTATCACATTTTCAGATATATGCAAACATGTTTTTTTATGAAAATTTTTGCCAAAAAAATGAAATTATTTTACTCGTAGGATGTCTTGCGTAATAAATAGTTGTTTTTGAATTCCTTTAATAATTTTCAATGTTTTTGTTGAGTTGCGTCATGAACTCAGTAACATGTTCAATTAGTTCACGAACGTAAATTATTAGTATGCTCATGTGAAAAGTGCGCACCTTAGAAACCTTATTTTCGTTCTGTTTATTCCTATGTGAAATGGAGTATACCTAATATGAGGTTCGTACCACTTGGAACTCGTATACGTGCCGTTTCGGGAAGTGTTTGCGGAGTCTTAAGAAAATCCTTCCAACACATTAAAAAAATAAGTCTAATTGTCGTAAACACGAGTATATGAAGTAACTCCTGCGATGCAATGCTTTTGTTTTAAAATGTTGTTGTAAAATTTTATAGTATAGACAGGTAACGTCAATAATGCATGGTAGTCATGGTGTAAGTAGTAATAAAAAAATAAAAAAATATATGTTGAGCTTCTTTTAAGTTCTTTCATTTATTAAGTGGTTAGAACTTTGTACAAATCTTAAAAAAATAAACGGTTTGAATGAATCTGTTATCATCCACTAATTAAATAAAGAAAGTTGATTAAAAATTTATACTTGAGATTTGGTTACTAACTTATTACTTGATTTATTTAGAAAATATGAATAGCTGTTTAAATTTCTAGTAATAAGTAAATTAAATTCAATTAATAATTCGAAATAAACTGGCAAGGTAGTAATCAATTAAATAACTGAAACACTCCAAACTAAACTTTCTACTTACTGTTAAAATACGTACAACATATCTACATTTCCGTATTATTGAAACTTTTGAAATAGTTACTTTCAAACACATACTCGTTAGTAACAGGGTTGGGTATAGGAACTACCTTAACTACGGAAAATTAGTTTAAGTGAATATGTTCCCCCGACTCCGGGACTATTCTCGCGAACAAACGCTTTTCATAATTCATTGGAGTCCTTCACAGAATTGGCGACGTAATAAGTGAGATCACAATTTGTTCTTACACAATTATTGAGCGTAGGCTCCAAGTCTATCTAACTGCCAGTGACAATGCGCTTGAATGTTATTTTTTTGAAATAAAAGATTGAAGGCATAACAAAAATAATTTGTTATAACTCTCCTAAATAAAGGGTTGTATTGGGACCTCTTGTCAAAATGTAAGGGTTTCTGCCTATTCATAAAAATTAATCTCAGA
Source organism: Coleophora deauratella (assembly GCA_958295455.1). Taxonomy (NCBI): domain Eukaryota; kingdom Metazoa; phylum Arthropoda; class Insecta; order Lepidoptera; family Coleophoridae; genus Coleophora; species Coleophora deauratella. The sequence goes on from OY282412.1 coordinate 6,645,761, forward strand.
AATAACTGTTTTCAAGACAACTTTGGCCAAATAGAAAAAAAATGGTCCTTCTTATACTTATAGGGTGTAGCAATACTCAAATATGTATATCTTGGACTTGTCATGCATTTGTTGTCCAATGAAAATACAAAAATTTTACTGAACAACTTTTGTTCTACGACTTTGTTCAAATCGCAAAATTTTTTTTGAACTCCGTACAAACTGATCATCTGTTTTGCCATTTTTTGCCATTTTTGTATGGAGAGTCTACATTTTTTTGCGATTTGACCAAAGTCGTAGAACAAAAGTTGTCCAGTACGATGGGTAGAATCCCCAGTTAACGTGTCCTACATCAATTTTGTTACACCCTGTATATACGTGCGAATAATTGGGTTCGAAAGACCGTAATTACGACCAATTGATGATCGACAGATTACTTCTGCGATTAATACTGCACGAAGGAGTGGTAGTGCGTTGAACTTTGCATTTATAGAATACTTCTTTGACAAACGCATATATATATATACTTGTTCTCTTAAAAGCCTAATGAATAATTGACCACGCTGAATACGTTAAAAACAACCGACTTCTATCGCAACAACTCCAATTTTGTTATGTGTTTGTTGATTTTCTCAAAAACCGCTGAATCGATTTCGATTAAATTTATATGGGACCACTTGTGAAGTATATACCCTTTTAAACAAAAAAAGAATTTTCTAAATCGGTTCAGGCGTCTTCCAGTAATCGGTGAACATACATAAAAAAAAAGAAAAAAAAAGATTCCGACGAATTGAGAACCTCCTCCTTTTTTCGAAGTCAGTTAAAAAGACCAAAAACACAAAAACTTTGAACAACTTTTCCCGAGGAACACAGTCAGAAATTTCGCAAAAAACATAGTGTCTATGGCACTCGCAATTTTTTATTATAAATAAATATCTGGCACAAATCACACACGGTCATCTGGCCCCAAACTAGGATTCCCTGTACTATGGGAACAGAGACTGATATACATACACATAATATATGTACCACACCCCGGACACTTCATACAATATTTCGCGCCATTGTTTACTACATAGACATTCATGTTAGTACACATGTAAATGTGTGCGTGATGTACTAGGGTTGAATCGAGATTCAATAATTAGCACTCATTGTCTTTATTGTTAGCTAGACTTTTACTTAAATAAAGTGAAGGCTGTATGCACCAGACAAGGCTGTATAGCCTTAGAAGCCTTTAACTCTTACATTAAAAAAACAAAATTGTCTTAGGTTACTGTACTAGTGACACTGTGCTTTGGTTTGCCAACCCCTTGACAAATGGTCACACATCGGTCACACAGGGGGGGTGAGGTAGCATTCAGAGAGCGGCAGGGAGTGTCCATACTGTATAATGTCCTTATACTCTGATATTTAGGTACGTATTACTAAACTTTTATACCAAAACATTTCTACTTTCGATCGCTACATAATAAAATTATCTAAGTACCTGCACGTATTTGGAACCACCATTAACTAACATAATTTATGTACACTTGTCATTCCGTTAGTCGATTAAACCAACAAATTTATGGTTTCAAGTTACTCCATCACTCGATTCCAACAAAACAGAACTAATCAACCCAGTCTAAGTGTTAATTAGTTAAATTTTAACCCTTGCACGACCTCATATGTTATTTCAGTTAAGTTTAACGATTTATTGCTTTTAATACATTACATTCGAGGTTATTCGGTTTTCAATCTATCCATACGTACTTATTTCTTTTACAGGGTGTTCTACTCATGAAACAGTTTTTTTTGTCCTATGGAACTTACTGTGATTTAAAGAAATAAATTAAGAATTCGGTATGAATTCCTTGAGAATAGTTGTTTAGTGTCATAAGCAAGGTTCGGAACCGGTTAACAAATACCGGTTAATTTCGTTCGAATTTCGGTTAACGATTCCGTTCAGGTTAAAACCGGTTTTCAGCTTAACCGGTAAATTTGAATAAAATATCGGTTAATCAGGAAGCGGTTTTCTAACCGAAATAAGAACTAAATTAACCGGTTAAAACCCAACTTAGTCAAGTACAGGCGCGTCGCGCGGGTGCCACTGCCCGAGTCTTCTGCTCACTTTCTCGCACGCTTTCAATTGATTGCACGCGGCAAACATGCCTACAAAGTCGCATATTCTTCAAATTAACCGGTTAATTCCGTTCGAACGAAAAAATATCGGTTTTGGTTAAACCGGTAAAATATACCGGTAACCGAAACCTGAACGAAACCTTAACCGAAATTATTTCGATATAGGGGTCAATGACCGAAACCGGTATTTTCAAAAAACCGGTTTCCGAACCCTGGTCATAAGTAAAACCTACCGCAAAGTTTCCGGGATGGTCTTTTTACACCCTGTATAATGCTAAAACCCAATCTGAATAAAGGGAACTAACTCCCTTTCCAGAAATATGCTATATTTGAATGTTCCTATTCAAATACCAGAGTAAAAAGAAATCGAAATGAGTTATGGTTATGAGCGATATTCCTAAGACAACCTATTATAAGAAAAATTGCTACTGGATGGGTCACGTTATCTATAATAAAATACCACAATCAATAAAAGATCTTCCTTTTAACAGATTTAAGAAGTGCTTACACGAATGGCTTCTTCAAAACACGTTTTACTCTATTGATGAATTTTTAAGCCACAGGACAACTACATAAACTGTCTGGCCACATTCACTGTAATATAATTTGCATGCTATATTTATGGCTAAACAAGTGATTCTATATTAAATTTATTAAGATCACATTTTATGTACATACCTTGTTTAAAAGCAATAAAGTCTTTACTTACTTACTTACTTACTAATGTATCAAATCTTGTTTCAATTCAATACAGTAAAGTTTTACATGATAGAAATAAAGATGTCGCCAGATGTTACCAAAAGTTATTGTGGTCTGTTATGTCTGAACATACATACAGTGTCGTTAAAACCCATCCCCATTGGTGGAGCCAGGGTCTCTTCCCATACCTAGCGAACGTTAGACCATAATAATATAATAATAATAGTCCTACACTTTCCGGGGATTGTCCTTGGGTGCATTACTATTAGTGTATACAGGGATAATTGCCGGATCGTGTCACATTACTTTTAAATTAAATGTCTAACGGACCTCTACGTGTTGGCTTCGGCCCCACGCACGCCTTCCAAAAGTCCGGGACTTAATTGCCCGAGATAAAGGAAGTAGACTACATAATAATTATAATAATAATATTTATTTGCATTGAACAGGTACATACAGATATTGATATTCATAAAGGTCTCTTCTGTCCAGCTAATACTAAAATTAGCATGCAAAATATGTACAAAACGAATATAATAAATAAAATTTACAGTCACATCATCTTACTTTATCAAATAAATAATTCGTTAACATTGTAATATTTTTTTTCTAATAGCCAATTGTTTAATTTGTTTTTGAATAGTATTCCTTGTAGATCTTTTAATGTGTCTGGTATTGCGTTGTAAATTTTTACGCACATAAAATAATCATTTTTACTGTATAGAGTAGTTCTAGGACAGTGCTCTAAAACTAACCGATCGACATTTCGTGTGGCCCTTGGGAATATATGTTTGGCTTTTTTGAAAAGATAGCTGTGTTTTTTAACAAACATACACACTTCAAATATATACAAGCTTGGTAACGTCTTACGAAATGTGGTTTACAACTATCTAAAGGATGGGCGCCACAAATTGCGCGCACACATTTCTTTTGGGCTATAAATGCTTTGGTCATATTAGAGCTATTTCCCCAAAGTAGTAGACCATATCTTATTACAGAAGCTACACAACCATGATAAGCTTATAAAGCTGTTTTTGCTATGCCACCTTTCTTAACCTAGAGAGAACATATACAAATCTATTAATCTTGTTGCATACTTTTTCTACTTGGTTATTCCATGTCAAATATTTGTCAAACTCTATTCCTAAGAATGATATGTGGTCAACATTATTTATTGATTGATTTATATATTTAATGTCAATATTTATTTGTGTACGTCCTCTAGTATTGAAATGAATTAAATTTGTCTTATTTAAATTAACATGCAGATTATTAGCACTTAACCAATAAACAATAGATTTAATAGTATTATTAATTTCTAATTCATACAAGTTTACATCATTATCTTTACATGTCACAATTATGGTAATATCATCCGTACATAAAATACATTTATGTTTCGTCACATTACTTAGGTCGTTAATATAAAACAGGAACAATAATGAACCCAACACTGTTCCCTGTGGGACTCCGACTCTGTTGCATTTAAAATTGGACATAATTGTTGTAATTACATTTTTGTCATTTAGACTATTTATTGCTACACATTGTTCTCTGTTGGTTAAATAGGATCTAATCCAATTTAAGGGTAAGCCACGAATGCCATACCTTTTCAATTTTTGTAAAAGTAATTTATGGGATACGAAGTCGAATGCTTTTGTCATGTCAAAACATACTGCTGTAGTATAATTTCTTTCGTCGAGATTCTTAAGTACATAGTCTGTTAAGTATAAGTAGCTAAGAGACAAGATTTACCTTTCTGAAAGCCATATTGTTCCTCTTTTATTATATTAAATTTTGAACAGAAGTGTGTTAGTCTTGCATGCATACATTTTTCAAATATTTTTGCTAGTACTGGTATAAGAGCAACAGGTCTGTAATTGCAAAGATCCAACTTATCTCCCTTTCTTTTGTAGAGTGGTTTTACTACTGACTTTTTCAATTTTTCTGGAAATACTCCGGTATTAAAAGAAAGGTTAACTAGATATGCTAGAACGGGAGCAAGTTCATGTTTACATTCTTTAATAACCTTAGTTGATATTTCATCAAAACCGCATGCATTTGAATTGTTTAAGGACATAATGACTTTAATTATTATTTAGGTTAATTGTTTGGCTATCATTTTGATTCGTTTTGTTAGCTAGATCAATGAAGTAGTGGTTAAATGTCTCCGCAATTTCAACAGGATTTTCAATTAAATTAGCGTCTTTCTTTATTTGTCTAATACTGGAATCTATAATGTCGTTACTTGTGTTTTCATTAATTAATTGCCATGACGTTTTATTGATGTTAGCACTATTTGATATATATTTAATATTAGTTAGTTTTTGAGCTTTATACATGCATTTTTTTAGAAGCTTGGAATAATTATTGTATGTAGTTTTAGCTTCTTGTGACTTAGACTTGTAATATTGGAATCTCAGTGTTCGTTTTTTTTACAGCCTATCTTAAAGCCCTTGGTCATTTACTCCTTGTTTTTATATTTTTCATTTTAATTCTTACTTTAGGAAAGCATAGATAATAATTATATCATAAAAACGATATATATAAGAGTTATTTTTATTAACACTATAGGGCACGAAAAAAGCTGTTTTTGTTAATAGTAAAGTCTGTGGGAGGAGGATTAGCAGAAATCTTTTTAAGTTTTGGGTAATATTCAAGTAGAGTTCGCTGTCTAATATTTGTTTGCTTGTTGGTATTTTTTGTTTGATTATAACTATTATATCTAGTCTTATGGTTTAGGTATTTGTATTCGTAGTCTTTGCAGTCAATACTAAAGTTCAAAAAATCTACAGAACCTCTTACATGACTGTTACTCTTATTCCAATAATAATCTTTGCAGTTTACAAATGTAGTTTTTGGAAATCCCTGACATAACAGTTAGATATTTATAAGTACACTTAATATGTAAACCTCGTTTTCTTTTAACAATTTTAAACTACGATACAGTTCTGATGATACTTCAATAGGATTAGTATCATTCTCTCCTACACCAATTATTATTTTATCTTTTTTTTCTATTTGGTCAATTTTGCTCTTGAGAATCTCATAAGTTGTTGCGTTGGGCTTGGTAATCGCCGATACGTTATATTTCTCATATTGTGTATTAAATCGAGATTGAATTAGTTCCGAGGATAGATCTATACATTGTTGACTACCATATATCCAGATGCATGGCTGTTTTCTTTTATCTGTGTCTTTTTCGTGGACAGCATGTATTATCTGGTTATCTGATGAGGATGACTGACTTATTCCCTCAGTATGGTTTAGTATTATTATATTATTTTCGACTTTTTCAATATCGTCAAATTTTGAAAAATCAAGTTGTGTTTTTGTTAAGGTCTTCTTTTTTTTATTACTTTTATTTGTTTTTTGACGGTACTCCACACACGGGGGCCTAGTCTAGATATGTTGAGGTTATGGGGTTTATTTTGTGGCCAACATACAGTGTATTTATTCTAAACTAGCTTCCGCCCGCGACTTCGTCCGCGTGGACTTCAGAACTGTGTCCAGAAAGAAATAAAAAGTTAAGATAGCGCCATCTAGTGACGAAGTGGACATTTTGAGTTTTTAAGCATTCCTACGGGAACCCTTACGTTTTCCGGGATAAAAAGTATCCTATGTGTTAGCCGAGTGCTTTATCTATCTACCTATCAAATTTCATCCAAATCCGTTCAGTAGATTCGGCGTGAAAGCGGAACAAAGAAACAAACTAACATCCATACTTTCGCATTTATAATATTATATATATATATATATATATATATATATATATATATATATATATATATATATATATATAGTGAGATGAGATAAGATGAGATAATGCCAGCCGTTACAGTGACAATCCCTTATTTTTAATAAACATAATGTGGGTTCGATTCCCACTCGGGCTAAACATTTCTGTAATGAGCAGATTTGTTTGCTCTATGTCTGGGTGTATTATGTGTATGTACTAAACGTATGTGTATGTATTTACATTACATATATCATTATCTGGTTCCCAATACAGGGAATCCTAGTTTGGGACCAGATGACCGTGTGTGATTTGTCTCTGGTATATTTACCTACCGACTATCAGCAGCCGATCGAGAACAATTAAATTTGTTTGGGAACTTTCAAGATCAGGGACTTTGATGGCTTCGACACTATACAAGGTGTTCCTAAAATAGAAAAATCAAACAGGGATTTCTATGAAAAAAAAGAATTATGGGCTTTTTAATCTAAAGTTTGTCGATTAGTTGATCAATCAGTACGAAAAGTTAATAAAATTATTATTGCGAAATGCGTATGTGCTTCTCATAGGGAAATTTGTTAGTATAAACGTCTAGAGAGCCCAGTTTGAGCTCTGACATATATTAAAAGGGCACCACCCTGTATAGGGTGACTGGTACATATCTCTTAAGTGGTGATTCTACTATGAAACTTGAAACATTTTGTTCTACAACTTAAAACATATACATTTATTCAACTTAAACAAAATTGTAAGCCGAGTTTGTATGAAAAGTGCATTTTTGCAATCTCCCCAAAGTTGTAGAAAATGTTGAATGTCATGTGTAGAGAGAGTTAAGTTTAATTACATTTGGTTCGACGGGCTGTTTACAATCGAAGCCTTGTTCTATCCTGGTAAAATAAACACACCATCAGCAACCCTGTTATCTAGCGAGGTCCAATGTAGATTACTTAGTTAAAACTACGGTTAACATGTTATTAGCAGAGCTTTTACCGGAGTCTCGGAAGAGCTCTTAAGCTACAACTAACTGTACACTTGTTACTTTATGGTTCCTTTAGTTACATAAAGTTGTTCAGTAACTAGGATGAGGTGAAGCACCAGTTAACGGTCCTATCACCTGTATAATGCACTATGCACAATATAGAGTGGAACATACAATATTAATCAATTACACACACAAAGTTATTGTAAAATCCGCCCTAAAGCTAAACTTATGCTCTAAAATAATAAAATGCAAAAATTTCATACATACAGTCATTTCAATTTTAATTTCGTATTTTTTTTGGGGCTAAAACCGCTCAGTAGATATAAGCCCTACCTTCGGACTAACGGACCTGCATTCATTATTTATTTAAAATTTAACATGACCTTTTTGCGATTTAAGTCAAACAAAAGTTGATCAAAATGATGATTAGAATCGACAGTTAATGGGTCCTACAACAATTTTGTAACACCCTGTATAATTCAAAGCTAAAATATAAAACTATTTAACGGGCACTTTTTAAAGATATTATTAAGTACTAATTACTTAGTTTAATAATTGACCACGCTGAATACGTTAAAAAAACCGACTTCAATCGCAACAACTCCAATTTTGCTATGTTTTTGTTGATTTTCTCAAAAACCGCTGAATCGATTTCGATAAAATTTATATTGGACCACCTGTGAAGTATACCCTTTTAAACAAAAAAGAATTTTCCAAATCGGTTCAGGCGTCTTCGAGTAATCGGTGAACATATATATAAAAAAAAAGATTACGACGAATTGAGAACCTCCTCCTTTTTTTTGAAGTCTGTTTAAAAGGTTATTACTTCCTTCCTGATGTGGCGTAATTACTAAGTGTAGTCATAGCCACGTGTTACCATTTAGGCCCAAGGAAATTATTAGACAAAGAATCAATTAAATTAATCGTATATGGTACACTTAATTGAGCCTGCTTGCACGTGTTGGTAACTTACGTAAATGCCGTGAAAATAGGGCATTTCCTGAAATAAGTATGGTTTAGATTAGATACTACATTTCCTTTTAGGTATTAGACAGAACTGGAGAAGGTTAAGAAGAAATCTTTGAAAACATTTTTCTGCTGAATTTTGTGGGGGGTGAGGTTAAGGTTACTTTTACATGGATCATACACACACCGATGCAAACATATTTTGGCGTATTGATATTACAAAATACCTACGTGCCACACTAATTAAGTTACACTCATACATTCAAATACGACAAAGATATTATGTAATCACAGTGGCTAATAATTGACCACGCTGAATACGTTAAAAACAACAGACTTCAATCGCAACAACTCCAATTTTGCTATGTTTTTGTTGATTTTCTCTCAAACAACTAAATCGATTTCGATAAAATTTATATGGGACGACCTGTGAAGTATACCCTTTTAAACAAAAAAAGAATTTTCCAAATCAGTTCAGGCGTCTTCGAGTAATCGGTGAACATACATAAAATATATATATATAAAAAAAAGATTCCGACGAATTGAGAACCTCCTCCTTTTTTTGAAGTCGGTTAAAAAGAGGAACTAACAATATTTTAACGGCGGACTATGGAAACTACATATAGGATTTGTTCACGAGCAGCACCCCTTATGAACTGTTATCTGTGTTGGAAAGTACATAGTTGTCAATCTTCTAAACAAAGTAAGCGTGAGGACATCGGTATCGATATATAGCGTTTTTAACCGACTTCAAAAAAAGGAGGAGGTTCTCAATTCGTCGGGATCTTTTTTTTTTTAATTATGTTCACCGATTGCTCGAAAACGCCTGAACCGATTTGGAAAATTATTTTTTTGTTTAAAAGGGTGGTAGTCCCATATAAATTTTATCGAAATCGATTCAGCAGTTTTTGAGAAAAACCAACAAAAACATAGCAAAATTGGAGTTTTTGCGATTGAAGTCGGTTGTTTTTAACGTATTCAGCGTGGTCAATTATCTTCATCACTAGTTGGAGATGGCCCGTTAAGCTATGTGCTGAGAGGCCTTTTAGGTGGCATAGAAACTTTTGACATAGAGGTTGATCTATAGCCCCACCCCACCATCCAGCAATCTGGACATGACCTTATTGTCTGTCTGGGATTTTTTTTTTTGGCAATTTCGTTTGCGTTCCTTGGATATAGTTGTTTAGTACATATAATGAGTAGAAGCTTTCTTTTAAGATTTTATAAAAGGTCCTATAACTCCTTTCATAATGTACTATTCATTTAATTTAAGTACAGAGTCTATTCGCCTAGAAATTACAAACGACTCTGCAATATGGCCACCATTAGTCATACACGAGTCCAAAGTCCTAATAGGAGCACTAAAACAAAATGGAGCAAGTAACAACGCTCTGTGCCGTTAATTAGGGGACAAAAGAAGGCATGGAGTGGTCCCTAATATCTTAAGAGACACGAATGAAAGTCAGCAAAAGAGAAACGTGGTTGTTTTGTTAAATATTTAGTAATGTATGTATGATCCTGGTTCCCAACTTCCCATAGAACGGCGATGCTGGCTTGGGGCCAATTATCGTGTGTAATTGGTCCCGACCCTTTATTATTATTATGTTTGTTTGTTTGCCTGTAGCGTACGGCTTGGTGGATTCCGAATTATAACCACTCGACGAACCAAGCGGAGTTTTTTAAAATAAAATAAAATGGGCTGAGAAATTTAAATTTAAAGAAAAAAAATATATACATGTAAAAATTGAAAGATTTTCCTCAAATGCCTCACTGTTTTAAATTTTATTTACTAAAACTCTGACACCTGTGGAAGTAGTTTAAGATTATTACGATTATTCACTGAGATATTGCAGTTTAAAAACTATGTCGTGGAGCGTAATCCGAAAACGCTTCGTACAAAAAGTAGCGCAGCACAGCAGTGACGTCACCTTTGTGCGTACCTACAAATGACTTACAGTGAGAGAACAAAACAGAAATGGCGACTCGACGGCGCCAAGTTTACTTTTGCGTTGTAAATGTAAACAATCTGTCTCTTCTTGGTTTTATTTCAATAGATAATTAATAAATCTACTCCTGCGACTTCGACTAATAGGGTTTTCTGTGTCAACGGTAAAAGACCATAGAAGGATATTCTAGTATAAAACAGAAATCTAAATATGAATCATATGTAAGATTCGAATACATGTTATTGAGATACGTAATTATTTATGAAACAGTGTAATTATGAAGATCAATGCCTAACAAAGAGACGCTCTACGCTTTACGACCGTGCCTCATCACTGAATTACCTCTTCTTTAAAAAAAAAGTTAAGAAAAAAATCCGGATTAAAAATTCCCGGGAAATGGGAAGTGCATATTTAAAGTGTTAGCTCTGAGAATTCCAATTTACTGTCTAGCATTGTCGAGTTTCATAAAAAAGTCAGCAGAAATACCTTTCTCTCTTCTTTCTTATATAAACTTTTAGGGTTACGTAGTTAAATGGGTCGCAGCGTAGGCAGCCCTTCCACTCGGTGTACCTGATGAGGATGGCGGAAAACCGCTAGATGCAGGTAGCCCAAGACCACCGGTGATCGTGAAAATTCTTGGGGAGACCTTAGTTCAGCAGTGGACGTCTTGTAGCTGATGATCATGACTTCAAATTGAGATCGAGGCCCAGTGTTGATTTTTGACACCACAGTTATATTTGATACAAGTAATACGGATGTTTTTTTTCGCGATTTTACTACGAATACGTTTCTCGGTAAAAGTTTTTCAGTTTTAAGAGAATAAGTTCCAGTTTAAATACAATAGTTTCAAAATATTTTGTTATACCTTACAATATAGTCCAATCAGGTTTTTTAGGGGTATTGGTCGGGTTACTGCTTTCATATTTAAATGAGCACAGACAAAATAATCTGATATTTGCAAGAGTATTTTAACTTTGTTTGGTTTAGTAAGTTATAATATATTAATAAAAATAAACGCTTGATTTCAGTAAATAACCAAACGTAGTCCTGTTCATTAAGTATAATAAACTCATTTAATTTGAGTTAAGTTTACGATGCGAAATAATTAAAGACAATCAAACGTAGCCAGTTAAAAGCAACATAATATTGTAAACATACGGGAACTTACACGTTAAAATTTACTATGTTATCTTTACCCAAACGCCTTCCATTTCTTCCAATTTTCGGCCAGGCTAATTTAATTAAAAATTCGATATTCGACTGCGAATATATCATTTGACACTAATTTGGGGGATTGAGGCGAATCTATCACTCCTCGGATTACTAAATTTAATAAGCCATTAAGCCTGGCACAGCCAAACAGACAAATAAGATCTAGTAAAATCAAACTGGGGCTTCTACTCATGAAACTGAACAACTTTTCCTAACATTTCGATCAGCTGATCGGCCAAATTAATATTAGAGGGCCAAATTTTTTTTACGAATCGACAAATAGATTCATTGGGGAAAGTTGTTCAGATTCATGGGTAAAAGTTCGAGTTTAAATAGTTTCAGCTGATATTTTAGACGGTTAAAAACCGGTCAAGTGCGAGTCGGACTTGCGCACCGAGGGTTCCGTATAAACTCATAATCACACAGGTCTTAAACTTTATAACAAATTCTCAGGCCTGCAATCCCTTGAAGCTGTGAAAAAATCAAACTTCTATACCTTCTATAGGGTACTTCCTGTTGACCTAGAATCATGAAATTTAGCAAAGAGCAAAGCTTATAGCACCAAAGGTAAAGAAAAAAGTCCGAAAATCATAAATTTTTAGTCATATCACCAAAAAAAAAATTGCATTCAGCATTCCTTCCAATCAAAAAAGCAAAGTCAATGTCAAAATATGTTTTCAAAGTCAAAATATTTTTATTCGAAGTAGGTAGTATAAACATATTTTTCTAAACTATTAATTAAATTGGTTTATGTCATATTTATCCTATTTTCTATTGTAAACATTCTAATACTTTATGCTCCTAAGTTTCAGTCAATAAAGTTATTTAAGTCCTCAACATAAAAGTAACAATAAAGCAATAAAATAAAATCTAGTTTACGTCTCCAATGTCAATGAATTGTCCAATGTAATTTATTTAACGCATCATTTTAAGACTGTTCCCATTCTCTACGGCGCGGCGGCGACGTCCGTCCGTATGTTTTTCAGGTCTTCCCCTATGATCCAGTTGCAATGTTCTTATTTTTATTCTAAGCGGTCCGATTCAAATCATATTTGTTATTTTTATTGTTTGATTTAAAATTCTTTGATTGATTTAAGTGTCACCATAGCTTAGTACAGCGAACCCTGCCTTTACGTAAACGTTAGAAATATATGAAGACGATAGTTACGATACGATAGATAGATGCGACTCTTAATAGTTGTGCCCGTTTTTTTACTAATACACTTATTTGATTTGCAAGGGATGACATTTTTATGTGCATTTTTTGTTATATGTTTGCCTTATTGAAAAGAAATGCATGCAACACGACTCTATACATGGTTATAACCTGGATGGGTCTGACTGTTAGTGGATTTTTTCTCATACGTTGTTCTCGGTTGCTATCAATTAGTGATATAGGCGATTTAAAAACTTCTGACACTGTTATGGACGACCAATAGCCCCACATCCTCCACTAATTCGAACTTGTCCCCCGTCTGTGGAGTATGGCTTAACCTTTCCGAGGTATTGGGAGAAGCCCGTGCCCCTGCATCAAAGACAATATTATTGGATTATTAACATTCTACATAATTTTTAGGGATGTCTAAACATCTTCAATAAAATTAAGATTTTTTTTGCCCTATCGGAAAGAATAGCTGGCTCTCATTGGAAAAACCCTTTTCATCATTTCGTTATTTTATAGATCACCAACGCGACGCGGTTTTATTATCACTTTGCAGTTTCCTTCGAGAAGTTTCCCTATAAATCTATTTTACCTTTGTTCTTATCTGGTCTGATGTAATGTGAGCTAGTGTGATGGTATACAATTGATGGCTTGAAAGACAGTGGCGAAACTGGTTTATAGTGTAAGTCCTTTGTAGTTCTACTCTGAATCTAGAGTACTTAAGTATTAAAATTTTGTATTCGAAAATCTGTTTAGAACCTTTGTTTATTAATCTTCATAAGCTTTATTGTTTCATCCGAAACACAGTTTAGGCATTAAGGTTTCCAGTTTATTTATTTGTATTTTATTCATATTCATATGTGACGAACACATATTTTTTATTTATTTCCTACGATCTTAAAAAAATACGAGTGCAAAATAATTTATCAAATAAATGTTATGCTTAAAGTGTTACTGTACCATTTGTACAGCCTGTATATAAGGCTTTTCTGAAATACCTGAAAAAAATGCAGTGGCTTCTTTCATAACACTGAACAACTTTCCACAAGGAATCAATAGTCAACTCTCAAAAAATCCACAAAACTTATAGTCCCATTACCTTCCGGCGCATTGAAAATGACTTTGTTTCGTTAAGCACTTAAAAATCAGAGAAGTTAAAAAAGGGAGTTGTTCAATCAAGCATTTTTATTGATAAGAATACTTGAAGAATCAAGTACAGTAATATGACAAATGGCCAGATTTTAAACAAAATATGTGAAATCACCAAAAAGGTGTCTCCGGAAGGGGTAAACATCCACCCTTAATTTTAATGTTATCGAAACCAGAATGAAATCATTTTGAAGCCCTTAAAATTCTCCAGGACTTTTTTTATATTACTTTAATATCTCTTTTTTTAAGAAGTTTAAGATTCTTAGAAAAATGTCTCAAAACAAGGCTGTTAAACTTTTTCAGATATTTTTCAAGGACTGACATTTGATATAATACCAATAATATGATATTTCGGAAGGATATTCTATTTCAACTTGTCTGATTTCAAGTTTACCACAGTTTTCTGTTCAATCTCACTGTTATATAAAACCGTTGCAGTGTTTTGGTAGTTAGTGGAAAGAGGAAGATAGATATTCTAACTCTATGGCTTTTGAAGAGCACCGTAATTTTTCTAACGAGCTTCATACATAGCTGGATCTATAATATATTATGTAGGTAGTTAAAACTTTATCCTCTAGCTTATTCTGTCTCACTGTTTTAAAAAGTCCACCCCCGTTTTGCACCATGAGTCTTTTCTTGGGCCGCCTCATGCAATAAAAAATAAAAAAAATACTACCCCGAAAGCAAAAGTCGAATTACTCGTAAACTACTGAACCAATTTTCCCCAGACAAGTCAAAAACTACATCAACGAAAACTACTTTCAAAGAATATAAAACGCATTCAAATCGGTCCACCCGTTTGTGAGCTACAATCACACATAGGCTTCACACAAAACTCTTTTGCTATAGGGGTTAACTTAACACATTCCATGCCCTGGCAAACAGGAAACACAATAAGATTGCGTTCCAGAAACAAAAAAATTACTCGAAGTAATGCGCATTTTGCCCTAAATCTTTGCAAAACCGAGCCGAGTGAAACCGAGGTTAACCGATCCCTCGCCGACTGAGAAAGAACCAATAGTCCTTCGTCAGGATTTTGGAACGTTTTGTGATTACCGTTAAAATTCACCTGACAGATTATTGAGCAGAAAGTTTATTTATTGTCAATGTCAAACAAACAAAAGCATACAAAGATTTTTTTTACGGAATTAATCTGAAATACTATTGCTTGCTGCTGTTATGGTAACAAAACCATAATCAAGGCAGTAGATTACCTAAAGAGTTTACTCCGAAATTTTTTAAATTCTCGTTCCGATGACGTTTGTTACCCAGAGTCGTTACAAAACACTTGTCACTCTAGAACCACTCGCATGCATTTCAAAAATATTTCCTTTTCTCAGTTTTGGAATAGCTTGGTCTCTTTCTTTTTTCCGAGTTTAATTCTACCTTCACTCTGAAACGATCTTTAGGGTTACGGAAATTTTGGCAGAAGACCATTAATCATAATCAGCTCAACCGCAGAATTCGGAAGACCGAGCCCCAACCAAGCACGGTATTGCATGAGCTTAACTTGTAGATAATATTATTGTACTTTAATATTGTATGGTGTATAGGAAACAGACATAATGTTTTGTGCTGGCTACAGATAATGTTTTAGTTTTGTTCAAGATACGACAAAAGTAAAAAGTAAATTTGATTTTCCATGTTACAGTTGACTATCCGCTGACTGACATGCTCAAGAAGTCCAGGTTTTTAAACATATTATACATACATATATCAAAGTCTTTTTTACACCTTGTAGATAAAACAAAAATATATGGGTAAGTCTTCAATAGGGTAAATTAATTGCATTAATGTAAATTACGAAATATGTTTCACTAGATACAACTAGCTTGAAACAGTAGAAAATTTTATTAGCTTGAAAACGAAAACTGTACGAAATTATGACGTCACAGTTTACTATTTCAAATATGTTTAGAACAAATTATCGTTTTGACATTAAGTAACTTAACTTAGATGAAGATATTGGAAATTAAACGTTAAGGTTAAATATTCTTAAATTGGAATATAATATTTGAGTATAACTGTGTATATCTCATCTTCGGTAAGTTAATACTGACGAGTACATTATATTTAAGTAAAAGTCAACCAAACTGAAACCAAATTCAAACCCAATTTACTAACTATAAAAAACATTTATGTCATCTTAAAATTGACTTAACGATCACCGAGGCAGATTTTCTTGTATCCCTTCTTATAAAGCTACTTTATTCATGTTAATACAAACTTAAAAGTAAGTAAAAATAAAGCTGAAAGAGGAAATACACACTCAGTCGAAGTGAGGTACCCCGCTGGTTGCGGTGAAAGAGTCAATTCAATGTTTTGTAAATTCAATGTAGTTTTAGAGCCGATGACTATTTAAGAGGGTTCTAAAATATGTAAAAAAATAAATATTTAATTTGTTTAACAATTTATTGTGTACAAACAAACACAAAATATAACTTAACGGAAAACATAAAAGAAGGGTAAAACTTATTTATAATAGGATTTTTTTCCAGCAGATCCGGGTGAAGGAACATTTCAACTGAGATGGTAGAAAAACATTTACACTAATATATGTATAGTTGACCGATAAATATATAATATATATAACACACATAAAACATAAAATATACATAACGTTATGGCTTATCAACCTCACGAGGAAATTTAAGGTACTAACTAACCAGGTGATTTAAAAATGATGATACTTTAATTATGTAGGGTGACTTCGAATTGTATTTTCTACGATCTAATATTATATTTATTGATTTCACATGCCTGTCTAATATACAGTTTTAGGTATCTCAACTGGTGTATAGTTAAGTGATGAAAACGTAAAATAACATTTTGCAGGTAGCTAATATATAAAGTGCTACTTTATTAGTGCCCGATATTTTATTCAGTGCTTCTACTCCTGATTCTGATCAACTTTCCCCAAGAAACCCATAGTCAAATCGAAAAAAAATTTTTGGACTCTTCATACAAATTGATCGGCCGAGCGGCCAAATTAGTATGAAGAGCCCAAAAATTTTTTTGCGATTTGACTATGGGTACCTTGGGGAAAGTTAATCAGAATCAGGAGTAGAAGCACTGAATAAAATATCGGGCACTAATAAAGTAGCACTTTATATATTAGCTACCTGCAAAATGTTATTTTACGTTTTCATCACTTAACTATACACCAGTTGAGATACCTAAAACTGTATATTAGACAGGCATGTGAAATCAATAAATATAATATTAGATCGTAGAAAATACAATTCGATTCGCGGAAACTCAAGAAAGTACTTTCATTCTCCACCGACGAAGGCCTACGATCACTATTGGAGCGACAAAAACCACACCCAATGCCAATACCTGTAATCGGCTTAGGTATATCTATGTTGATACCGTATTACTTTTTTGGAAGAATCAAATGGAATCAGTTGATAGCTAGTAAAGAGAAATGTTCAGTATTTTTATGATAAAACGTCTCATGTTTATCAAGTTTATTACATATTATTTATCTACTTCATAAAAAATCCTTGTAATACCGACATCTTTTTCAAAATTGAAATTGCTATTATATATTTTTAAAAAATTGCTAGATTATATACAAATCAGTTTTGATGTTAAGCGCACTTTTAATTGTTTTTATTACTTTGGGAAAGTATTTAAAATAAAAAGTGGTTTCGAGAGACTAAGCTTTAGAATAAATTGTCTTTTATAAATACTATGTGACTGTTTTACTCATTGGAAAGCAACAAACGGATAAAACTATGAAACTGAAGAACTTTCTGCAACATCTTATTGTCAAAAATAATAAATCTCTATCTTCTGCTTTAGAAGTAGGAATCTTCTCGTGGTCTCCAAGACTACAGCAATTCAAGTAGACTTTAGTCCGTCGCGTGTCTCCCAAGTTTTTGCTTGTTAAAATACTTTCCCGGTGAATGGACGTGTCTGGAATGAGCGAACGAACGACCGACTGAATGAAACATGGCCGACGTCAATTACTTCACGCAGGGTGCGTTTAGGAACGCTAAACTTAGAGGTAAAGCGCTTTCTTTCACTTGCACTTTGTAAGTGATAAAAATTATAAGTAAGTATCGTGACTTGTAACCTTCCCGAGCTTTCTTTTGTCACTTAAGATGTACAACATAGCACTGACACTTCTGGAAAATACAGGAAACTTCTAGAACGTTCTAGAAGATTCTAGAATATGAAGACAATATGAAGACTCTACTCACTTTATTTAAAGAATTTGTAGTTGCTATACTAACAAGACTGTTATTGGAGCAACCGCTACTGTTTTGTAGTTAAAAAGCAGTTTTCCTAAAATATTGTTATCATATGATAAGACATATAGCAAAATTCAGACTTACGACCTCACAATACTCCAATATCGATACTAGGCATACCAAAAAACATTACCTCCATTTATGGTTGTCAGGTTAAAAGGAAGCGGATCACCATAATTATGAACTACTAGCTTTTGAAGTACTAAGGTCTAATGCTCCAACTATTATATTTCACTGGTAAGTTTTCGAACGCACCCCCACTTTTTTATTTTCAATCGTGAATCCTTGCGGCCGATTTGTTAATTGAAGGCTTTTGTTTTTCAAGCGATTAATGAAGTCTTCTGTAAGCTAAGGGGGATTTAAACATCGATTACTGCCTCTTAATTTGTTCGAGTGCAAAATTATACTCTTAAGTACACCATGGGAAACTAAGAAATAATAGAGCTTAGCAAGTGTGGACTCAATGGAAATCGTGTACAATATTGACATATTGTGAAGTGTCAATTCTAGTTTTCTACTTTAATGTTAAAGGAATTAACAACAGCTAACAATAATAGCAGAAATGAAGAGATACGGTAGGAGAACTAACGTTACCGACATAGCTCACAGAATCGCTAAACTTAAGTGGCAGTGGGCGGGGCATATAGCTCGTAGAACAGATGGCCGTTGGGGCAGTACAGTTCTCGAGTGGCGATCGCGCACCGGAAGCCGCAGTGTGGACAGGCCTCCGACTCGGTGGACCGACGACCTGGTGAAGGTTGCGGTAAGCCGCTGGATGCGGGCAGCGCAGGACCGGTCGATGTGGAAATCCTTGGGGGAGGCCTTTGTCCAGCAGTGGACGTCCTTCAGCTGATGATGATGATGATGATGAACAATAATTTACACATCCTTGAGGTTAGAGATGGAACGCGTCCCGGCGAAACGCAGCGCCCTTTTGTGTGGTGTCGAAACTATGACCTGTCGGTGTGAACACGGATTTAAAAAAAATATAGATGTCATAGCACTGTGGAATCCAAGCTAAATTCTGTCTAAGCTGCGTATAGTCGGATGAGTGCGTGCTGAAACTCCAAATGGCAGTCCTGCTTGGCGGCAGATATGGCGAACAACAGGAGGTGCCTAGTTCCAATGCACTGGTGGAAGGATATTTTCTGGGCCGGTCTTTAGCTGGCGGAATTTGAAGTGGAATTTAAATATCTCAAGCGATTCCGTGCTTTGCAAGGCAAATTAGGCCGTTGATATCGGTTGTTCTCACTAGACTGCAGTTGTTAAGCCATGTTAACTTCTGACAATCGGCTTGTAAACTTCTGACAATCGGGCAGACCACTAGCCTCAATTTAATACAATTTTTGAAGTGTGTAGCTCAGATTCTGTAGTTTTATACTGCGTTATCATTTATCGGTCTTATTTATTTGTTCTTACATAATTTAATGACGAAATGGGTGAAGTTACTGCTTTTAAAAATATACTTACTGCTCTTATCGTAAGCACGGCAGTATTTATTTAACATATTATCTACAGTAATTGTATACAGGGTGTAAAAAAGTGCGTTTGAAATTTTAAGAGAATTCTAAAAAACAAGTATAGAATACAGGAAAATTATTGAAAAAATCTAATGTAATTTTTTTTTAGTTTCCCATACAAATTCTTGGTTCAATATTCAGATTTAGAAACTAAAAAAGATTGTAGATCGAATTTTGTCAATATTTAATTTGCTGTACACTATACTTGATTCTGAGTAACCCCTTAAAATTTCAAATGCACTTTTTTTAAACATCCTGTATAGATTCAGATGGAATACATGTCGCGGTTGACAGTTAATAAAAGAAGTATACGCTATAATGTATATTTTCTTTACTTACATTTTTGCGAAGGCCTCAGGGTCAAAATAATGACCATTCAAGATGTCACCATTAAGTAAGACATTTAATTAATTTTTAATACCCTCAGGGTTAAGTTTTAATATCGCGAATATATCATATGGATTGATTATTTTTATGCTGTGCTGTGTAGGTGTAAGTACAGTGCCCAATATTTTAACACTAAAATTAATTGCTGGATATCTGTTTGTAAGGTTGGTAAGAATAATTACAAAATAATAATAGGCTGCTTGCTGCTAGTGTTGAGAGGATATTTAACCATCATCATCAGCCGAAAGACGTCTACTGCTGGACAAAGGCCTCCCCCAAGGATTTCCACGACGACCGCTCCTAAGCTGCACGCATCCAGCGGCTTCCCGCAACCGCGACTTTTTAATAAATGTCTGAAGAGACATTATGTTCTCAAAAAGTTTGAAGTAAAGAACTATGACGTCATATGTAACCGACTTAAAAAAAGGAGGTTCTTAGTTTTTTTACATAGTCATATATAGTTATGGTTTTTTAAATTAAAAATTGTGTAAACTTGTCTTTACTATGTAGTGAAAATCTATGTGTGTAAGTTTTTCTGCGAAACAAATATTTTGGGAAATAAAAAAAAAAAAAATATAGATTCCGACGAATTGAGAACCTCCTCCTTTTTTTGAAGTCGGTTGAAAAGAATCTTGTTTAAAAGCATAACATTCTTTTCTACGCAAAAAAAATCTCCTTGTCTGTTAATTAAATCTGGATTCGTATATATAACTATTATTTTGCCTAACTGCCTCTAGTTTTGAACTACATACTTCGACTTACTCGGTGGGTCGGCGTTAGCGCTCTTGACTACTGAGTCGTGGGTTGGGTTCGATCCCCACCCGAGACAAACATTTCTGTTATGAGCAGATTTGTTTGCTCTGTGTCTGGGTGTATTATATCTATGTATGTATTTAAACGTATCTATTTATATGTATATATCATTCTCTGGTTCCCCCAATACAGGGAATCCTGGTTTGAGGCCAGAGCCAGATGACCGTGTGTGATTTGTCCCGGATGTTTATTTAGTTATCTAGATATTTATTACATAAGTACAGTTGATAAAGACAAGATCCGTGAGAGGTTTCATTCATGTTTTTTAATGCTCGCTACCATGTTGACTCCTGGTCGGTCAATGAGGAGGCGCCGGCGAGCGGTGTACCGGTTTCAACGCAGTTCCTTTTCTTTTTAACAGTTTTGTTTTGCTACCGAGCCGGCTTGTTTAAGCATCTCCCGGTGTGAATATGGTACAGTAGGTAGTATGGTATAGTATTTTTTAAATCCATAATTAGCATGTCCTTGGCATTATTTACATGATGTTAAGTAATGGGTTAACGAAAAATGGTAGCGGGCTTACCAAGAAACCAATGGAGAACTGACTATCTTCATATTCAGATTGGAACATCAATGCTGTGAAACTTTTATGTTTGGCGGCAAGACTTAAATAAAATGGTGGTAGCCAAGTGGGTTCAGAAAATGAGTTACGATATTAACAACTAAACCTAGTCGCGGTAACCACTTTCCAGCAGGTAGGCCGTCAGCCTTTTTGACATCCTCTACAATAATAATGACCACGCTGAATACGTTAAAAACAACCGACTTCAATCGCAACAACTCCAATTTTGCTATGTTTTTGTTGATTTTCTCAAAAACTGCCGAATCGATTTCGATAAAATTTATATGGGACCACCTGTGAAGTATACTCTTTTAAACAAAAAAAGAATTTTCCAAATCGGTTCAGGCGTCTTCGAGTAATCGGTGAACTACATAAAAAAAATAATAAAAAAAAAAGATTCCGACGAATTGAGAACCTCCTCCTTTTTTTTGAAGTCGGTTAAAAAAAACCGAGTCCTAGAAATTTGGAAAGTAAAAAAATGCACTTTATAAAGCAATAGATACCCTATCTCAAAGTGAGATACCTACAGAAACCATAGATAAATAAATAATTTTTAGAAATACAGTCTCTACTATGCTTCCATACACTTTGTATGGGGATCTGACACTTAGGCCGGCTTCGGATCGCAGATAACCGTTCCCTTTAATGATCGAATATTAATTTTGAACTAACGAGCCGTTTAATTTATGTGGTGGATGTAGGCCTGTTAATTACAAGGGCCACGGATTAATGGAATTTAAATCTTTTACCTACATTCGTCCGCTGATAATACTAAATAAACAGCTACAGTTGATTCCAATAAAAAAAGCAAAAGGTAAACAAACTTCTCTATGGAACTGACACATGTCAACGTCAATTGCGTACTCAGTTTGTCTACCATGTCCATTTCCCCGTATGTTTCAAATTCCTAGAGAGATTTTGAAGAGTTGAGGCTTTAGCGCCTATTAAAAGATGTCCTATGTCATGTCCTTTTGCTTTTTTTTTGATTGGACTGAACTATATGCTATGTAATGCTATGTAATTATGATTATACATTACTCCCGTTCCAAAATGAAGTTAAGGTTTAAAAATGACAAATAAATATTCTATTCTATTCTATCCTGCTTTCAGGGTTAAAAAATATCTCAAAATGTTCTGGAACGCTTTCTTTAAGGTGATGAATTTGTTTGTCGTGTTTTACTATACAGTAAGGTCTCTTTAATCCGAACATCGAAAATTTACCCCCTGTTCGGATCCGTCGAGCGTTCGGATTATACCTAGTATGTACATGACATTCTGAAAGGCATTTCTGGCAATATAACAAAGGTGTATCTTTGCTTTAATTATGCCAAACTTTAATAAAAGTAAATAATAATGATATAATTAATATTTTCCTAAAGAATTCCAGTATTATAGTACTTTTACGACTAGTATTTAGCAACATTGAAAACGTTTTATCCGTTAATTTATGTAAACGCGTAACGCGGGGCGGTCAGATACAATTCGTGTATAACTTCAGATTATAACTCAGAGCTGAAAAGCGCGCGTAGGACAGCGACTTACTGAGAAACGGCGGGCGGAGGGGGGTCGTTCGGATTATAGAGGGGTTCGGATTAAAGAGTCTTACTGTATTTGTAAGTATATAGCGTCGGGGGCTCCGCGGGTAATGACTCCGTCTTCCTAAACAGAGGTGTCGGGTTCAAATCCTGGCCAGTGCATCAATTAGTTTTTCGAAACTTACGTGCATTTTCATACCGACTGCTGTAACGGTGAAGGGAAACATTAAATTACGGTTAAATTGTGCCACACGACAAGAGAGAGAGATTTCATTTTGGACAACACCTAGCTTATTCGAAAATGTATTTTTTAATATTTGTCCTACTTATTTTCTCTGTAGGTACAAAAATGAACTTGGTGTTCTTATGATATGATGGCATGATAGAACTTATAATATGTAAGTGGGTTATGGATATTCAGTGTCACCAACCGACTGGAGCCGAGTAGGTTTATCCGATTCAACTTCAGCGACCCGATCGTTCCAAGTTTTCACTTCAGAATCTTGGAAAAAACTCATACTAAAGAGTCTTTATTTCATAAACGTTCTAACACGGAGACATGACGTTTAGTACGTCAAGCTAAACGTCACTTTTAAACCGCTGAAAGGCAAGGCGCACGAGATGCGCTTGACATTATTGCTATAACTGCTTTCAGGTTGTTGCTGGTTGTAGGTTGAGGGGGGGTGTAATGAGATATCACGTATTTATTTTTTCGTTGAACGCGCGATTTCTAGAGTAAATTCCAAGCGTCGCACTGTTGTTATTACATTGTTTTTAAGTCATCCCAAGGTTCGAAACGGCTTCAGGCAGTTAGAAACAACCTGCGATCTGCTGGCCTAACATGCGCAACACGACTTATGTCGTGTATGATAAAATTTGTCGATCCCGATTATTTTGTCGTTTTTCTTAACATGCGTACCACGGAAGAGAAGATTTCTCGGCATGACTTCGCTTTGTCGTGACAAGTAACAGCGAGAAGTTGATGTTGCCATTTTAAGAAAAATAGCCGGTTTGTCATATAAAATTCGTTAGATTTCAGCGATAAAAAGTTTTTAGTCTGAGCTTTTCAATAATTTTATGAAAAAAATAGTGTTTTTTTTTTTTTTTTTATGGGATAGATGGCAAGCGAGCAGACGGATCACCTGATGGTAAGTGATTACCGCCACCCATGGACACCCGCAACACCGGAGGAGTCACAAGTGCGTTGCCGACCTTTGAAATGGGATGGGGGAAGGGGGAATGGGGAGGGGGGGGTGGTTGGGCCTCCGGTAACCTCACTCACACGGCGAAACACAACAAACGTTGCTTCACGCCGGTTTTCTGTGAGGCCGTGGTATCACTCCGGTCGAGCCGGCCCATTCGTACCGAAGCATGGCTCTCCCACGGTAGAATATATTCTCTTTTGTCACAGACGTTTTGTTTTCTTCGTGAGTTTTATTCATGGAAGTAGTAAGTACTACGTTTTGTTAGATCTCAGCAATAAAATCTTTTTATTCTGAGCTTTTCAATAATTTCGTTGTTAAAATAGTGATTATATTCTCTTTGGTCACTGACTTCTTTGAGTTCTTTGATTTCTTCGCGCGCGCTTCAATTTTGATCAATGTTTTCTTTTAAGAAATCTTATATTTTTTGCCACAAATAAAGCGGTAAAAAATTTGGAATTTTATACATTTCGGGGACAGTTAGTTACTTTCATGAGTAGAAATAATATTTAAATAACAAATTAAATACCTACTTATTTCAGAAGAACCCATATTATTGTTCAGTTTCATCTAATTCCATAAAAATCAAACCACCTACCCATGTGGCCCAGTGAAGCGGTCGTGCCTCAGTGCGGCTTGCGTGGTCGCGTAGATCACGCAGGTTAACTGACTACAAACACGGTCGTAACCCGGATGAGTCTGACTGTTAGTGGCATTTGTCTCGACCGTTTCCGTGCTTCGCAAGGCACGTTAAGTCGTTAGTGCCGGCTGCTATCGCTAGCAGTCGTTAAGCCATGTCAGAGGCCTTATAGGCAGCTTGAAAACTTCTGACACTGGGGTTGGCCACTAGCCCCACAACCTCCATCAATCCGGGCTTGGCCCCGTGCCCCTGCAGTGGGGACGTAATGGCCATTTGATCATAATTGTATATTTATATAGTCGTAATACAGGACTGCCTTTTTGTTTTCGCGTTTCTCGTTTATCTCGTCGCTCAAATTCATCGAAGAGAAACATGTCGAGTAGAAGTTTCAAATTTCGAGAAATAAGGGCGCGCATGTTAGAGTTTGTCGACAAAAGTTTGACAGACGATAAAATTTCATAAAATGACAGATCGAAAAGAGTTCCGTGTACTGCCATGTTAGGACTCCTCGACAAATAGACATATCT
Source organism: Coleophora deauratella (assembly GCA_958295455.1). NCBI lineage: Eukaryota > Metazoa > Arthropoda > Insecta > Lepidoptera > Coleophoridae > Coleophora > Coleophora deauratella. The sequence continues at coordinate 6,671,161 of OY282412.1, forward strand.
CGTTTTAACACGAGATATGTCTATTTGTCGAGACAAAATTTTGTCACGTTGCGCATGTTAGGCCAGCTGGACATTTTTATCACGGTGCTTAATTTTCCAGAATTAAATTCCATTATACCTATACTTAAAAATAATATTTTGTACCAAAAAAATTGTAGGAGGTGTGAGGGGTAGTCTAAAACCTTACCACGTATCACCAGGGGAGAGGGAGGAGATCTAAAAAGTTGTTAAAAACATCACGTGATTAATGGACGACCCCTAATTAGGATGCAATCCACTGTACAGGCTGTTAAAAAGTGTGTTTGAAATTTTAAGGGGTTACTCTGAATCAAGTATAGAATTCAGGAAAAATATTTTAAAAAATCCGTTCTACAATTTTTTCTTCAGTGTCCCATATAAATTCATGATTCACTATTCAGATTTATCTGTAGTATGGGAAACTGAAAAAATAATGTAGATCGGATTCTGAGTAACCATTAAACACACTGTTTTAACAACCTGCATAAACTTGTGTTACAGGTAGGTAACGTAGGTATGTTATACCAAAATGAAGACACTTTAAAACTACCTAGGTATCTATTGTAACGGGAAATGCAAAGTCATTCGTCGTCGCGTTCAGTATGGTGTACAGTACAAGATTGAGGGGAAAGCGGAATAAATTGTGCAGCACGCGCTGGGTTTTTTGTAGAAATAATATACTGCACAAGTAGTTTAATATAGTGGACGTATTTGTTAATATTTTTACAATTTCAATTTTATAATTTTTATAGTAAGTAATATTCTAGCAGGCTGGCTAGCGCAGTTATGTTGGAAACCGTAAGTCTAACATAAAAAATATATATTTTAGCTATTGGTAACATCTTTAACAACTTCCGTTGAGACTTTCGTTCTCTCTCTGAACTTTACCAGCATAACTACGCTAGCTGCTAGAATTTTACTTACTAAAATTATAAAATTACCAAAAATATTAACAAATATAGTCCACTATATTAAACTACTTGTGCAGTATAAAAAACCCAGCATGAGCTGCACATATAATAGATGTTGAGGTTTGTGCCATTTCGCCGTCTCACTGGCACAACTCGCAGGAACGACGAGTCGATAAGTCTTCATCCAAAGTTGGTAAATAGGCTGATCAATTTGTATAGGGGTTCCAAAATACGGAATGACGAGAAGACGCTATTTTTTTACAATCACTGTACTGCCCTCATGAGAAAGAAGGCCGCAAAGTATATGGAGAGTCCGTATACTTTGCGGCCTTCTGTCTTATGAGCAGTGATCGGAATAGGTAGACTATATTTACCTAAACTTCGCCAGAGAACAGAGACGTCTTTCAGAGACTTCCTTATATAACATTGGGCTTTGGCAAAATCTACTGCGCAAAATTGTATGCGGTTTTACAGTGTATTGCTGTAAATATACTTAAAATCAGGTGCATTTTTCATAGAAACCGAGTTATTAATAATATTTTTATTTTATGAAAACGCAAAATAATCGAATTCCACGCAGACGAAGTCGCAGGCGGAAAGCTATTTTCAAATAACATTAATTCGTAATATGTGATGTCTGGAAAGCTGGGACAAATGACGTGGAAAAAATGTTGTCTTAAGGAAGTCTCCGCTCTGTTCCTCGAAGTTTAGTTAAATACAGTCTACCTGTTCCGATCACTGCTTATGAGGGTAGTATAAGTTAACAACCCATATCGTCCCCACTGCAGAGAACGGGCCTCTTGAGTTGGTCTTTTTGGTCACTGGGGTTGGCCACTAGCCCCACAACCTCCATCAATCCGGACTTGGCCCCCGCGTGTGGAGTATGGCCTAACCTTCCCGAGGTATGGAAAGAGACAATCTCTAAACTTATGATATCAAATTTGAATTTTTTGTACTCTAAAGTATTTTAGTAGCACAGAAAAAAGATTACGAATGAAAAGCTACGAAAACACTAGTTTCAAGCCCAGAGCTCGAAAAGGCGCATAATGGTAAAAGCGCAAAACGAAAGTGCTCAAAGAATGGTAAAAGCGCAAAACGTTAAAAGAGCAAAACAGTAAAAGCGCAAAAATTTATACCAATGTAGGTGAAGTTTGAGGTCATTGTTGTCTCAACCGCAGTCAACACGTTAACAACTTGCAAACTCTATTAAATAAGTTCAAACTTACAGGTAACATAAAATTGATTACGTACCTGCCTTTTTTATTTATTATTATCATTATTCACAATTGGTAAGCCCTTGGCTTGGCATTGTCTCACCTGGTGGTAAGTGATGATGATGCCGAAGATGGAAGCGGGCTTACCAAGATTCCCCAACGCAATGGGGAACTGGCTATCTTACCTATCTCCATGCCGGAACACATCGATGCTATTAACTTTGATGTATGGCGGCAATAATTAGAAAACGTGGTGCAATTGTATATAACCTATGCACTTGCACCAAAACAGTTGTTACTTTTCCAAAGACAAGTCGAACTGTTTCCATATACTTTCAGTATTTCCAAATTCCAGACGATGTGTTTGCGCAAACAAACCGCCTCGTCGCGCGTCGCGCGGAACGGGTGCTCATCCCGTAAACAAAACGCAAATAAACAAGTACCTTATTTGTAAGAAGAGGTCTAATTTTGTGCACGCCTAATAAGGTGGAATTTAATGAATCTATATTTTATTTTTCTTACCATCCTTGTCACTTAAATTCTATGCATAATAAAAATAATATGTAATTTAATATCGTAAAATCAAATTGTTCAGATGAACTTAAGATGTAAGATCTTTTTGAAAGAATTTTTTGAAAGGTTTTTTTCGTCTCATCGCATTATGTCCTTTTCTCGAAATGTCCTTTCTCAAAATGTCCTTTTCTCATTTTGTCCTTTTCTCCAAATGTACGAGAACTTAGAAGTAAAACATTAACGTAATAAAAATCCGTGTCCGATTCAGTACTTTCATGTTATATATAAAATAATTATTTCAGTTACAGAATAAAACCACTCAATTTTTAACAAAAATATTATAATTTAATATCCATAACTCCCACAAAATTATTTATTCAACCAAAATAAACCCTTATAGAAATTTTTTCTGAAATAAAAATACAAAATTGTACGTAATTATTTCCCAAAAAACCAACATAATAATTTTCACATATACAAAATATTCAATAATGTTTAAACAGAAAAAAATGCCGGCCATAGGCCACCTTCCATAGTAAAATCTTACATCCCCTTTCTTAAAGTATTGTTATTTATAATAATCATTATTTTAAAGGAAAAGGTTTGTTACTAAGTAGAAATAATTTACTGTGAAAAATGACTATTATTATAAACCATGATAAGTTGAGACGTGATTTTGCTGTTTTTAATTGACTCGACTCTTTGGTAAGTTTTATGTAATTGAAATTTTATTTTAAGTCTAATATAAAAGTGCTGAATTGGACACATCTCTGATTTTTTTAATGTGATAGGTGGCAATAATCAATAACGAGCAAAAATCATTATGACTTTAATGTGAATTTGTTCATATAAAAAGACAGATTTTTATTAGGTTTTTGTTTTACTTTTAAGTTCTCCTTGGTTGATGCATGCTTATTAGGAAGTGTGATATATTAACTTAATCAGACTTTGAAAAAAGGACTCTGAGAAAAGGACATTTCGAGAAAAGGACATTTTGAGAAAAGGACATTTCGAGAAAAGGACATATCGAGAAAAGGACATTTCGAGAAAAGGACAATGCGATGAGACGCCTTTTTTGGTCCGTCGAAGTTTCTTCTCATTCCGCAAATCAAATACTCTGTGCCGCAAGTATTTTCCGAAACGGCGGGTATCTCTTATACCATCTATACAGGATGTTAAAAAGTGTGCTTGAAATTTTAATGGGTTACTCAGAAGGAATCATATAATACAAGAAAAATGTTTCCATATTTTTCCTGTATTTTATACTTGATTCTGAGTAACCTCTTAAAACAAACGCACTTTTTTAACATCCTGTATATAATTACCTCGTACACATCCCAGTGGTAGAATTGTCATATAAACTAGACTAAAATAGACTTCAAAAATATAGAGGGCTACCTACTTTGAATAAACATTTAATTTCCATTCTTATTTTAATGTAATGAAGGAAAAAAATGTGATTTTTTTAAAGTCAATATTTGATAACATTTTAAGCATCGTACATACCTACCTATTACTATTTGCGTGTATTATCTATCACTATTTATACGTGATCCGAGAGTATTTTATTTGATTATTAATGTTATTCGAGTCCCCTGTATATTGAATACGCTTGCCAGATAATAATCTGAAAAGGGAAGTGTAGCACTCCAAAACTCTAAAAAACTAATTATGATGTGATTTTGGATGTAATATTTATGTTTAGTTTCATGAGTATTTTCATTCGTTTTGTAATTTTTAGGGTACCGTACCTCAAAAGGAATAACAGAACCCTTATAGAATCACTTCGTTTTAGGATTCAGTACCTCAAAGGGAAAAAAGGAACCCAAGGATCACTCTGTCTGTCTGTCTGTCAAGACCCATTTTCTCAAAAACGCGTGGAGCTATCAAGTTGAAATTAATATCAAATACTCAGGTCTGCAGTCCCTTCGAGATGTGAAAAAATAAAACTTCTAAATCAACGCAATCAAAAGATACGGCTGTTTTTGTTACATTTTTGACACTCGCAAGGGAATCAAAACCTATAGGGTCTTCCTGTTGACCTAGAATCATGAAATTTGGCAAGAAGCAATGCCAAAGTAAAGGGAAAGGTCCGAAAACCGTACATTTGTAGTTACATCACAAAAAAAAACAGTTATTTGCAGCCAATTTGCTCCGACTTTACTGAATTGATTGAGTTAAGACTTAGTACGCATATAGATTTCTGTAACTCAAACATGCCGTGTAACCTAAATAATTAACTTTGAGTGCACTACTGGGGTGGAAATCAGAAAATTTAAATAAATTAATATAAATATCCAGGAGAAATCACGGTCATCTGGCCCCAAACATTGGTTATTCTGTGCCCAAACTAGGATTTCCTGTTCTATGGGAACCAGAGACATACACATGTACGTTTAAATACATACATATCGATGGTTTCCGCTACAAAGGTCGTAACTCCAAAATATCGTAACTTCTAAATATATAAGCATAGTTTTGACAATAGCCAAAAACGATGTAAAAAATACTAAAAAGACTTTTAAAGGTCTAAATAATAAAAGAACCATTAGAACCAAATTTTTATAACTTTAAAAACAAAAAAAATGTTTAAAATATATACATTTTTTTGTTTTTTGGCTATTGCCAAAACTATGCATTTTGGAGTTACTACCTTTGTAGCGGAACTTAAAAATTCTTATTTATTATTTAATCGTATGGCACAAAGCTGCTTAAATAATTTTCACAATATACCTACATATGTATTATACAGGATGTAACAAAATTGGTGTAGGACCCGTTAACTGGGGATTCTACACATCGTACTGAAAAACTTTTGTTACGACTACGACTTTGCTCAAATCAAAAAAAAATTTTGGACTTTATATCGATCATGTTTTGCCATTCTTCTCCTTCTTCATCTTCTTGTTCTCCTTCTTCTTTTTTTTAGGTATTTTCAAACGATTCTATTACAGTAACTGTCAACATTCAAAGGTTGACTGGAAGCGATTCCGTAAGGGAGAAAGTCCGTATTTGTATATATTTTTTGTTATATTTGCCTATTTTGATTGTAAACAAGAGTTTACAAACGATTAAACGATACAGCGACAATAATGTTATGCGCAGTGATCGGAATAGGCAGACTGTATTTACCTAAACTTTGCCACAGAACAGAGACGTCTTTCGGATACTTCCTTACAACATTTTTCATCTTCTTGTTCTCCTTCTTCTTTTTTTTAGGTATTTTCAAACGATTCTATTACAGTAACTGTCAACATTCAAAGGTTGACTGGAAGCGATTCCGTAAGGGAGAAAGTCCGTATTTGTATATTTTTTTTGTTATATTTGCCTATTATGATTGTAAAAGAGTTTACAAACGATTAAACGATACAGCCACAATAATGTTATGCGCAGTGATCGGAATAGGCAGACTGTATGTACCTTAGCTTCGAGGAAAAGAGCGGAGACTTCCTTGCGACAACATTTTTTTCCGCGTCAATTGTCCCGGGTTTCCAGAAATCATATAAGTACATTACGACTTTATGTTATTTGGAAAGAGCTTTCCGCCTGAGACTTGATCTGCGTGGAATTTGATTATATTGCGTTTTCATAAAATAAAAAGATAATTAATAACTCGGTTTCTAGGCGATGTGTAAAGATAAAAAATGCACCAGATTTGAAGTATATTTGCAGCATACACTGTAAAAGCCGCATACAATTTCGCGCAGTAGATTTTGCCAAGGCCCGGGACAGTTTTCCCGGAAAAAATGTTGTAAGGAAGTATCCGAAAGACATCTCTGTTCTGTGGCAAAGTTTAGGTAAATACAGTCTACCTATTCCGATCAGTGGTTATGACAGTAAACAAAATACATAGCGAATGGCTTAATCAAATCCCAGGAGTCTACAAGAATCTGGTCATAGGAACAAGGGCAGGGTAATGTAGCAAACCGAATTTATGAACTTTATAAAGGAGAGGATTTTTAAGGGCAGGTCTAGATTTAGAGGTCAATGAAAAATAAGTAAACAATTGTTTACGATTCGATGTTTGCGTCGACGTTAAATGTTTGTTTCAGATTCATATGTCTTTATAAAGATTATTTCCTGGTTATAAATAATAATAAAAAAATGCTCATTGCTCGTAGAACAGATGGCCGTTGGGGCATTAAAGTTCTCGAGTGGCGACCGCGTACCCGAAGACGTAGTGTAGGCAGGCCTCCCACTCGGTGGACCGATGATCTGGTGCAAGTTGCGGGAAGCCGCTGGAAGTAGGCAGCGCAAGACCAGTCGGCGTGGAAGTTTGTTCAGCAGTGATGATGAAGCAGCAGTAAGGATTATTTCCTGGATATTCTTAGGGAAGGAAGCGAAGCCGTGGCAATGCTAGACACTTCATTAATAATCTACAGTTAAGTCATTCAACACCAGATTGGTAGAGCTTGTGATTTTAAGCTGTTATAGGTATTTCGATTGTCTATGAAAGAAAGAAGAAAAGAAAGAAAATACATTTATCTATGGTTATGTTTATTTATCTATTGTTTGATTTTGTTTTATTTTATGTTAAGATATTTAGTATTACACATAAGACACAAGGTTGTCTGGAAGAGATGGCTTATGGGAATAAGACCGCCTACCTGTACGATCCCATAATTATGTACACTACTTATAATTATACAGGGTGTAACAAAAAGGTGCAGTAATACTCCAAGGTGGGTTTCTACTCATGAAACTGAACAACTTTTGTTCTACAACTTTGTTGAAATCGCAAAAAATTTTTTGGATTTTTCATACAAATCGATTAGCTGGCGAGCCAAGTTTGTATGAAAAGTCCAAATTTTTTTTACAATTTCAACAAAGTTGTAGAACAAAAGTTGTTCAGTTTGATGAGTAGAAGCCCACCTTGAAGTATTACTGCACCTTTTTGTTACACCCTGTATATAGATTTTATGTACAAAAAAGGGTAAATAAATAAATAAATTAATCATAAATACAGCCTTCAAATCTAGACGGGTCGACATTAAATAGCCCACTTGGGATTTGGGATTAGAACCTAAGTGGGTACTCAATAATTCACCTTTAACCCAACAGTTACTAGGTGTTATCAATAGTAAGGGTTCGAGGCGACCTTAGGGCACTTACAGAATTATTGATGGATTAGGCACTTAGTAGCGTTTGGTAACTGGTGGATTTTCGTACCAACTACAGCAAAATATTTTTTTAATTACAATATATTATTAATTCAAACGCGTTTGACTACATATCACCTGATACAAAGTGATGGCATCGATGGTATAGAAGACAACCATTATAAGTGCAGTGCTGTGCAAATTAAGAACACAGTAAGTAACAGATTTGGTGCGATTTATTTTGAACCTTATTCGAAACGCAATACGGTTTACTTCAATTCCCGCCAAATCTGTCACTTACTGTGTTCTTAATTTGCATAGAAGTGCACTTATAATGCTTGTTTTCTATGCCATCGATATAGTCGAGGACAGTACATGAAAACTCAAATATACCTTACTTCCTATCATACCTCGGAATCAATAATTAATCAGTTCACGTGACCGCAGGTGACGCTTAGGGGCAAGCGACCAGGCAACCGCCGTTTTGATCTTGACGATAGACAGCTAATTGTGCCACAAGATAAGAAGAAGCAGAAAAAGAAATGTCGCTGTCCAAGTGCCGATTCCATACCGACACCGAATAAGAAGCTATTTATATTATAAAGAAAACCGGACAATCAAACAGCTTAGTTAGTCCATAGATTAGTTACATTGTGTAACAATAAAAAGGGGCGAAGTTTTATTTTTCATTCCTTTTAGCAGGAAGTCAAAAATAAAATCAAATACTCTTTCATGTATAAAAAATATATACGTTGCTTGTTTGCTCAGAAGTTTGTAAAAAGACAAATTGTACAATTTTAACTACAAACATAAGAACAGGCTTCTCGAAGCCTGCAAAAAATATCAAAACCTTCAGGTATTTTAATTAAAACCGTTCAATGAACATTATTTTACCATTATCTATTTAAATTATTTCTTGTCGGAAGCGGTCGTAGGTCAGTAAGTTAACTGGTATGGAAAAATATCCGCGACTCAGTAGAGGGACGCTGTGGGTTGTTAAGGAATTCCAGTACCTATATAAGGTGCTACTTTATTAATGCCCGATATTTTAGTCAGTGCTCCTACTCCTGATTCTGTTCAACTTTCCTCAAGGAACCCATAGTCAAATAGCAAAAAATTTTTTGGGCTCTTCATACTAATTTGGCCGCTCGGCTGATCGATTTGTATGAAGAGTCCAAAAATTTTTTTTCGATTTGACTATGGGTTTCTTGGGGAAAGTTGATCAGAATCAGGAGTAGAAGCACTGAATAAAATATCGGGCACTAATAAAGTAGCACCTTATATATGTATTATAGTGTAGTGATGAAAATTATGTTGGGAATGCCAATTATACGATATATTTAAGTACCTTATTGGATGTTTCCGCTCTTCACTATCAGAGTTATTTAATAAAATAGAACTAAACTAACAATAAACTAAAGTGGAACACTTAATAAAAACAAATTACAGTACGAAATCCCATCCAATAATATGAAATATATTGCGTAAATTAACAGAAAAAAAACATCTTTAGAATTTATGTACATGACAGAAAATAAATTAGATTGTGAGTCAAAAGTGGGTTTTTGTAAACTATAGGGACCAAAAGACATTGGTCCTACTTGATCAGGGGATGAATGTCAAATTCGTTGCTAAGTATTCGTAGCTTAATATTTATCTATTTTGAGGGCATTTAACTGAAAGTTTAGAAGACGTTCAAAAGAAGTTTATGGATTTAAAAAAAAAAACATTTAAGAACATAAATCATATTCTCTACAATAAAGCTTTTAAAAAAAACTTTCACTCAAATCAATTCAAACAAAATCCGCGTAATCCTTTCTTGTTTCAATTATACGAGTAAATTAGTACTGAAATAAAATATAATTTGTAGAATCTAAGTTCATATAAAGAAACGGTTGAACGCGTTCGTTAACGTTTCATAGGTTGCACGCCTTCCGTGTGGCAGAAAGAGCCTTATATCTCACTAATATTATAAATGCGAAAGTATGGATGTTTGTTTATTTGTCAGTTTGTTTGTTTATTTGTTCCGCTTTCAGGCCGAAACTACTGAACGGATTTGGATGAAATTTGGTAGGTAGATAGATAAAGTCCTTGGCTAACAGGTAGGATACTTTTTATCCCTGAGAACTTAATACCTGGTTGATTTTTTACAAAACATTTATTTCCTCAAAATTTGACATTAAAAAGCAACCACTAAAATACTGATATATAATTACCCACTAAATAATTTACAGCTTTTCTTTAGTCAAATAGTCAAGTCACTAAAATCAAACATCATCTGCTGTTTCACACAAGAATATTGATGTTAATTGATATATAACGCTTTTTAATAACGTACTGCGGACCGAAAGAGGTAACGTAGGCAGGCCTCTCTCCCAATCGGTGGTGGACCGATGGATGACCTTGTGAAGGTCGGTGGAAGCCGGTGGATACGGGCAGCGTAAGACTGGTCGTTGTGAAAAGCCATTTAGGGACTAATGACCAAGATGCCAAAAATGACGCATATTACCAATATCTTTATCCAAGGTTCCAGATAATGTAAATGGCCATTAAATAACTTATACAAAAGTGTTTAGTAACAATTCTCAAATTAAAAACGCAAAGTACCTACTATTACAAACCAAAAACGTATGGACGGAACGTTTAAGCGGTCACTACTGTTTCTTTACGGCTCTTCATAAATCTTCATAAAACCCCAATATTTTTTAGTGCTAACTATCAGTGTACTTTAATTTATATGTGATCCATTATTATCTATTAGGGAATAAATCAATTTTTGAAAACATTAGTGCAGAATAGTCAGAAACAACAAAATTGTGAAATCTATTGTAAAATCACGCGGCCATTGCGTGACCAGTGTCCGGCGGCAGTGTGCACGGGAGTCGCGCGGTTACGCGTACTGCGTAAGCTTTGTAATCGCGTGCCGCTGTGCGCGGAACGCATCAACCAAGCTCACCGCGCCACAGGCCAAAGATTATGTACACTTCAGAACCGTGAGTCATTTGAAAGCCTCTGAGAGACAATTGTATTGGATTTTGTTACTTTAAGATAGAAAGGTATTCTGATCTGATTAATTATGGCTACTGTATTAACATGTGTTCGATGCCAAAATGGAATTGAAGGCAGACAGTATCTACAATGTGCTGCTTGTACAGAGTACTATGATTTGCTTTGTGCTAACGTATCCGAAAAACGCTTTCATAACACTATGACCGTAGAGCACAAAAAGGCTTGGAGATGCCAGCCATGTTTATGGAAGATGCCCAGCGACACCAATTCTCCAGTAGGTGCAACAAATCCTCAACCATGTAAAGATACTGATAAGAGCTTCCTGGACGACTGTGCGAATATAAACGAACCAACAATAACCGAGACAGTGAGCGCAAACAGTTCCAAAAAGGAGACCTATGCGAATGTCACCTTTCGTCGTCCGCAGCGAAATTTTAACAGTCCCAATTTGCAATATGAGGACTTTGAACCCACTGATGACACAATAGGTAAGGAAAACTTTAGACTTATGATACAGGAGGAGTTAAGTCTTGCTATAAAGTCCCTAATCGAGCCGCAACTAAAAATCCTATCAGAAAAAGTAGCCGACCTGTGTGGAAAAGTGGCAATTTATAACGAACAACTGGAGGAGCTTGGTGTTTGCTTAGATCAAAAAGTTGCGACCGTCAAACAATTGCAGTTGGAGTGTACTGATCTCAAGGCAACACTTAAGTAATCTTGATGGTAAATCTACCGGGAAAGGAAGGATGTCCGCTAAAAGTAGCAAGAAACGGAAAAGTGCTCCTGAGATTAACACTGTCGAAACAGCTGTAAAGAATCTCGGCAGTTCTGAAAAAAGTGTTGACTCCTGTTCTTTTAAAAAAATTGCGAATATTGACCCCGAGCAGCTCGCTCAACCGGGTGACGAGCCATTGTCAACTCGAATTAGACCAGAGGGGCCTAAAACAAGGACGGCAAAAGAGCACCTGCCCCGAAGTTCGGTTCCATCCACTGAGTCTTCGAATGAAGTAGACTGCCAGTACTCTAATAGCGACGACTGGATAGAAATAAAATCGAAAAATCGAAGCAGGCGATCTAATGTCACTATCTCGAGAGGATCAGCAGCACCAGGTGTGACGCCAATAGAAGCAGCGGAGAGGCTGGTATACCTACATCTGTATTACGTGAAACAGGGCACGGCAGTACAACAAATACTGGAGCACCTTAAGACTATATGTGGACGAGATATAATTTGCACTGCCGAAGCTCTTAAGTCACGTGGCGATTACTCATCGTTTAAGATAGGAATACCCCCCGCGCATACAGACGTCGCTTTAGCACCAGACAATTGGGCGAGAGGCATCTGTATAAAGCCATGGAGGCATAACTTTCGTGCCAGCTCCACGAACACCAAAAAGTAAACTAAAAATGTCGATCTTATACCAAAATGTTCGTGGATTAAGGACAAAAACAACTGTGTTTAGGAGGAATGTGTCGAACTGCAAGCAAGATTTAGTAGCTCTAACAGAAACATTCTTAACAAGTTCTGTCCACGATGGAGAACTGTTTTCCGACGAGTATTCAGTGCTGAGACATGACCGTGCAGGTGATGCGGGCTGGGGCGGAGTGCTACTACCTGCTCGCCGGCCTATCTCTATGCGAACTGTCACAGATGTGGATGGTCTCTCCCCTGACAAGGAACTGCTCATAGCTATAGTGAACAAAAATAATGTGAAATTTATGTGTTGTGTAGTTTACTTGCCTCCTAAATATAAAGACGAACAATACGTTGCAGTTTTAAATTGTATTGAGAATGCTATTTGTAAATATGCTTTAGATACCATTGTTATTGGTGATTTTAATTTGAACTCATGTAGCAACAAAGCCAAGACTGATTTTGAACTGTTTTGTGAATTTTGCAATTTTAAGCAATGTAACGTCGTGCTTAATGAATACGGAGGTATGCTCGATCTCGTGTTGATTGGAAGTGATGCAGTTTCGGTTTCAGTTTCTGGTGAGATTGATCCCCTAGTACCTCCAGATGCATACCATCCACCACTGGATGTTACTTTAGCATTCAAGCCTTGCGCACAGGCATTACCGTCGCATCCATTGCCGAGAAGTACACCCGTTGGCCCCGGGCGTGCTACTGTGCAGTGGAACTTTGGCAGAGCTGACATAAGCTCCCTGTATACTGCAATTGCCGACATTGATTGGCGAGAAATATTGGATCTATCTGATGTAAACCAAGCGACCGAAATGCTATATACTAAGCTTTACGATTGCTTTCAAACTTATATGCCACAAAAGAGAGTTGGTAGGACTTCGAGTCGATACGTATATCCGATATGGTACACTGGGGATATCATCAAATATATAAAGCTTAAGTACTACCATTTAAAAAGATACAAAGCAGAGGGTAAAGAATTTAACCGGGAGCTATTTAAATTCTACAGGCAGCATGTTAAGGATCTGATTAAGGTCTCTTATCAAAATTACACAGAAAGCATCTCTACCAGTATATGCCAAGACCCTTCAAAGTTCTGGGATTTCATAAAGGACCAACGTAAAGCTAGGCGTAGCAACGAAGGCTATACATGTGGTTCTCGTACTGTGTGTGGTCAGGAAGCTGCAGAAGCATTTGCAATTTTTTTGCCTCTGTTTTCCACAAAAATGTTCCGACATTAAACGCTGAGGAGGCCGCATTGAAAGGTAATGGTAAATTGAGTGCAGTCACAGTAAGCGTGGACAGCATCAATGAATCTGATCTTCAACGTGCCGCAAAACGGCTTAAACCTCGATCTTCAGCTGGTCCTGATGATGTGCCTCCGTTTTTAGTAAAGGATTGTCTGGCCGTGTTGTCAGACCCCTTGTTGCACATTTATAACTTGGCTCTCAGGGCTTCGTCATACCCACTGTGGTGGAAAACATCCCGAGTGACCCCAGTCCCGAAGGGAGGTCAAAGTTCTGATGTCGAGGATCACAGGCCGATAGCGGTGATGTCAGTGTTTGGCAAGCTGTTTGAGTCAATTCTCGCTCGACGCATTAGTGAACAGATCGATGCAAGATTGAACGACTCACAACATGGCTTTCGTCCTGCTCGCTCGACTGTTACTAACCTTGTTAATTTCGTCGATTACACTAAGGCTCAAATGGATTTAGGACGTCAAGTTCATGCAACCTATTTCGACTTTAAAAAGGCGTTTGACCTCGTAGATAATGATCTGTTGCTTGAGAAACTGTCTTCGGCTGGATTCTCGATAAATCTCTTAAAATTGTTTGCTTGTTACCTCAAAGACCGGGTGCAATACGTGAGGGTAAATGGGTTCGAATCATCTGAATACTACACGAGATCAGGTGTGAGTCAGGGCAGTACCCTCGGGCCAACTTTATTTCTGCTCATGATTGATGACTTGCCTGACACTGTCACAACCGCCAATTGTAGCCTGTTTGCTGACGACTTGAAACTGTACATGGGTATCGGAGATGCTGACGATGTAAAGTCTCTGCAATGTGACATAAACGCTGTTGCTTTATGGGCTAAAAGTAATCGCCTCTCTTTCAACACGTCTAAATGCAAGACAATTGCTTTCTCACGATTGCACTCACCTATTCTTGCCACATATACTCTAGAAGGAGACACAATAGAGCGTGTTGATGAGATCGGTGATTTGGGTGTGGCCATGGATGCAAGGATGGACTTTCGTAGCCATGTTGCAAAAGTAGTGAAAGCTGCTAATAGAATGTTGGGTTTTGTTATGAGATCGTGCTCTCAGTTCCGGGATCCTGGTGTAGCACTTCGACTCTATACTTCATTTGTTCGTAGCAAACTGGAATATGCCGCCATTGTGTGGGACCCGTGCGAGCAGAAGTATGCATTCATGCTGGAGAAAATACAGCGCAAGTTTGCACGGTACCTATACAAAAGAACATACGGTTACTACCCATTCCTGTTTCCGTCGATGTTCGTGTCGGGTATGGTGGGGCGGTACACACTCGAGTTCAGACGCAAAATGCAGCTTTTAGTACACTACTGTTTGCTTTTGCACGGAAAAATCAACAATCCCGTGGCTCTCGAGAGGTTTCAGCTCCGCGTTACTGCTAGGGCTCCACGGCATCGACGCGCACGTCTGCGACCTCCTCTGTTCGCTCTCCTGCCGGGGCCAGGCTTGAGGACGCAGAGCGGTCACAATGCTCCAACTGCTCGGGCGATTCACTTGATCAATGACATGCACTCGCGGCTCGAGCATACCGACGTACTATATGACATTATACCTAAATTAATAAAAGACATTTACAGGTATTGAAACTGTTAGTTTTAGATAATTAATTAATGATGAATTTATAATTATTTTTCCATGTATATGTATATAATTTTATTTTATTTCTATATAAATTTTTGCTATGAAATTGATTTAATGATTTTAAGTTTTATTGACTGTAGTTTATGAAATGTTAGTGACTTGGATTATTCTGTAAGCTGACATTTTTATGAATAAATAAATTGAAATTGAAAATCCACCAAAAACAGTCATATAAAATAAATTAACCTTGAATTAAGCCTATTAAAATATTATATTGATTTAAATACTCTTTCAGGTATTTTAAGACTAACTTCAAATATAATTTAAATTTGAGTCTCGCCAGCTAAAACTTACCTAACCTTTAATACCTTAATTTTATTCATTCATTCATTCATACATTTATTACATACACTGGAACAATAACAGTTTACAACCAAGCTCGCTCCAATTCATTCACTTAAAAATTATTAGTACATTAAATATTTTTAGGAAAAAATACAATTTCATTGTCAATAAAATTAAAATTTAAAACATTAAAAACTTTGTAAAAATAAAGGTAAATAAAAATCATCTTGTTGTATATATACTTGAATAAATATTGTAAAATAATAATAAATTGTTTGAATAAATATTGTAAAGAATAAAAATTAATGTAACACTGTAAAATAACATGCATTTAAAATTGTATACTGGTAAAAAAATTATAAAGTAAAATTTAAATATTATAGAAATAGTGCTTTTCGGAGCGATTGACTCAAGATAAAGACCAGCCGATGTCATGATTTTTGACTCTGAGCTGGCGAAGAGGTCTAACGTAGTATCGAAAAACAAAATATTATTTATTAGTTTACAGCCCTCTACTAAGGGAGAGTGGGCCAGTATGTCCGTGCGCGGCGCCGGCACTGCCAGCAGAGGGTGGCGGCGCGCGCGCCACGTGCTGCACCAGCGCCAGGCCGCGCCGCACCTCGAGCGTGCGGTAGTTGACCATGCCCAGAATGAACGGGGTGGGGTATAGGTGTGGGTAATAACCGTATATTTTTTTGTAAAGGAGTCTTACAAACGATTTTTGAACTCGTTCTATGGTGAGTTTGTATGACTGTTGATGCGGGCTCCAAACACACGAGTTGGTCTCGAGTCTGCTGCGCACGTAAGCGTTATACAGAGCACACAGGGCATCCCTCCCACTGAACTCGCGTGTCTGTCTCATAACAAATCCCAAAGATTTCCTGGCTGCCTTAGCGAGCCCGGTCACGTTACTGTGAAATGATAGTTGTGTATCGAATATCGTTCCGAGATCTTTAAACATGGTGGCCTGCTGCATGTCACGGTCTAGGATTTTATAATTAGCTACTATCGGTGAGTGCGCTCGCGAGAAGGACATCACCGCGCATTTTGAGATATCTAAATTGAGGCTGTTCGCTGTGCTCCAGGCGAGTACGGCGGTGATGTCCTCCTGCAAGCGCGCGCAGTCCGCAGCGTCGCTCACGCGCAGCGCTAGCTTGACATCGTCCGCGAACACGAGGCACACCGAGTGGTTTACGACGGACGGAAGGTCATTGATTAAGATCAAAAACAGCAATGGCCCGAGGCTGCTCCCCTGCCCGATGCCCGAAGACACGTTATACGGAGAAGTTTTTGAATTATTAAACTGCACGTACTGTGACCTGCCGCACAGGTAGTTGGAAAAAAAATTGAGAAGATTTTTAGAGATGCCGGCCATGGCCATCTTCGTCAACAGAACGTCGTTGTCAACCCTGTCAAATGCTTTTTGAAAATCAAAATAAGCTACATCTGTTTGCTTTTTTGAATCCATGTTAGTCGTTAAGAAAGTAACTAGATTTAGTAAGTTAGAAGTCGTCGAGCGACCCGGGAGAAAGCCGTGCTGTTCCATACAGAACCAGCCTCGAAGCTGTTTATATAACAGTGAGTAGATTACTGATTCATAAATTTTCCCAAAAACAGATAAGACAGCCACAGGTCTATAGTTTTTTATATCAGATTTGGGACCACTTTTGTGTATTGGTATTACCTTAGAACTTAGAATTTGTCTACCTAACCTAGATTTTATTATCTAATACCGTTATTTATTCTGTTAGACTGAACGTAATTTCTAATTACTTAATAAAAATAAAATTAAAACCCGACTCCACAAAAACGTCGTCTTTTGGCTGAAACCTTTCTGCCCCGCACAAGCAAACTGTGAAATGAATTGTCGCCTGCGGTGTTCCCGGACCTTTACGACCTACAAACCTTCAAAAAAAGAGCGTACTCCCATTTCAAAGGCCCGCAACGTACTTGTGACTCCTCTGGTGTTGCGGGTGTCTATGGGCGGCTGTAATCGCTTACCATCAGGTGATCCGTCCGCTCGTTTGCCTCCTGTCCCATAAAAAAAAAGATGATATGACCTAGTAGACTCTTAGGTCCTAGGAAAAAGGTGTTCAGTTTCGTGAGTATCATATTCTATCTACTGCGTGTCAGTGAATAAAAAACGTATATTAGAAATGTATATTAGAGGTTTCAATCCGACTCTCTTCTCAAACTTATTTTGTCTACCACCCACTTTCAGAATAAATTATTTTCTAGCTCCCCACGTCAGAATGTTTAACTTTGCCACATCTTAAAAATCACAATCCTAACTATTCTTTCAATTTAATTTTAGTGTGATATAATATGTCTTATCCTGTTTCTGAGTTAAAACTTAAATAAATGAGACTTTTATGGATGCAGTCAGAATTATTAAGGTAATCTTTAAGTTTTGGCCTGGAGTGTAGGTTTTGACGTAATTAAGTTAAAATTTTATCAGAATATCAGAAGAACACCACAAATGAGTCGTAAACCGTTTCAAAACCCCCATTTTTTCTGGGCCTTTTAAGGCCCCCCGATAGGCCTCCAGCGCCCACAAGGGGGCATTATCGTCCACTTTGAGAAAGACTGCTGTATGTCATAGTATCTGACAGTCGTTTGTCAAAACTCACCGTACAAACGACTTAACGGCGCGCCGCGGTATGGTAACTACACATGTGCTAGTCAGAAGTAGAGGTTTCCTCACTGTGTTTCCCTTCACCATTCATTTAGTTCGGACAATCTGACAAGTGTAAATTTGTATTGTAAGTTTCGAATAGTTATTTGTACATTTGCCAGTTTCGAACCCGGGACCCCTGATAACGATGTCGCTACCGAGGAGCCGCCGACCCTTTTTATTTTAATGGGAAAAAATAACTGTAAATTATCTCTGACATACATTTTCCCTCGTATTCCTTTATGACGTCATCACAGTCATCATCCACCTTTTTAATTATGAGGTTGTTTTATAACTGAATACTATTAAACATAACATAATTAAGGCATAATTTAGATTTATTTTTTTGGTTAAATATTTCCTGCTTTCCACGCGGCAAAGACAAGGCAAAAGCTTTTATAGTCATATAGACTTTTCTGTTGTATAAAATATCCTTACAAAATGTGTGTAAAATAAAAAAAAATATTTGGTTTTATATTCATGTCTATGGTTTACAATCAGTCAGAAATTCAGTCAATGTCTTCTATAGTTAAGAAACAGTCAGTGCTCCATCAAAATGCTGTCACTTTTCCCGAAGCTTGCGTCAACTTTTGAGGGAATATTTTAATACAAAATATAAACTTTTATCTCATTATCCACACGCACACGCACACGCACACGCACACGCACACGCACACGCACACGCACACGCACACGCACACGCACACGCACACGCACACGCACACGCACACGCACACGCACACGCACACGCACACGCACACGCACACGCACACGCACACGCACACACACACACACACACACACACACACACACACACACACACACACACACACATTACCTAAATGGCACTTGGTTTAATAATACACTTTCAATATTATAGGTATGCACGTAATCTACAAAATCAATATTTTCGGATAAAAAAAGAAACAAAAGGAATTTTACTGTTCCCGCCAAACCGCCGCCGTATTTTGACTTAGAAGAAATGGACGTTTTTTCTTTGTTTTAGTGACCGACCGGCGTCACAATTTTTTCGTAAACTGAATAAACCGACCGGTTTAGTTTATTTTTTATTTCATTAGGTGTTTTTACTAAGTAGTTTACAAAACGGCGAAGCCTGTTTGTAAAACTTCTGATTTTGGAATTTGACTATTTACGCATTGTGCGTAGCGATACAATAATTAAGTTTGTGATCTTTTCATCTCCCATGTTTTGGTACTCAGACCAAATTCCTGTTGACTGCACCCTTACCGGTACAGTTCACTTCGAAATCTCGTTACCAAAGTTCATCAGCATACTGAAATCTCACGATAAGGGTAAACACACACGCTCGCAACAAAACTTAAGCTACTTAAGAGCTTTGCGCGGCTTGTGTGAAGATCCCTTTAGCGCTGGGAGAGGGATCATAGATTGTGACATACATAGGTTGTCAATGCTATTTTAATACTAGGTGCTTCCTTGGCGTTACTTATAAAATAAGCACTAAATAAAATAATAATATTATAATTGTCAAGTTCGTGTAGGACAATGCGTTTTGTTTAGGATTCCGTATTCATTTTAAATGCTTTAGATTTTCTTTTTAATTTTTGAGAACTTCATTATTTTTCGTTTATTATTATTATTTATATGAAATGATTCATATCCATGAAAGAAGTACACTCACACTCAGCTACACGTTCTCAAACTCATAGAAAAGGATTACGGTTTACAAGTATTAGAGTTCCCGTAATTGTCATGAAAAATACATAAAATGTCACTTACCGATATTTCGTCCTCTGCCACGGTCGCTTTCTCTCGAAAATGTCTGTTTTCCTGTAACAGCAAAACTAATACAGGAAAGTGGTTATTCCGTTAAGTGGTCATTACCAAGCTGTGTTAAAAAGGCTAGCAATTTAAATGACTACTACATTACATTGCGGGCATTGCTTTATGGATCTCAGACATCTGAAATAAAATGTTTTTATTTTATTGCAGTACCTTCGATATACATAGACAACACAGTTACAAAACACTAACCTTATAGGTAGGTGAGGATGTGCTAAAGCAGGTCGATAGATTTCAATATCTGGGGAGCCCAATTACAGCTTAGTGTGACCTTGATGCTGAGATCAGTCGGACTGACTCGGTAGCACCGTGGTTAGCACTCCTGACTACTGATCAGAGAGTCGTGGGTTCGTCCCCACCCAGGGCAAACATTTATGAGATGAGCAGATTTGTTTGCTCTATATCTGGGTGTATTATGTATGTATTTAAAATTAAATGTATATGTGTATTTATATCAGTCTCTGGTTCTCATAATACAGGGAGTACTTAGCGGTTTATTATTACCCCACTATAACTGCTATGACTAACTGCTATAACTATGACGTTGGATGTGTGTTTCGTGATTTGCGCTAAGGAACCTTCACATGGGGGGGGGGGGGATAAAGTCGCATTTAGAGAAAGCAGGGACTATCCATATACTAATGCACATACTGTGTCTCACTTTGGTCTTATGAATTTTTCGTGGTCGAATTTCGGCCGCTACGTATTTTAAAATGCACTCACTGGTACACCGAGACCGAGTATAATTTCGTACGGAGTATAAATTGAGCAGGATAATTGATTTTGCAATTTGCTTATCACTGTCCGTCACTTAGCGCAGCGTACGAACCGGTACAGTCGCGCACACCTTCGATAAAGGTCTTGTTTTAAATATTTATTATGTTAATATTCTTTCTGCTCAAATAACAGTTGCCTATTAATAAATTATTTTTAAAGAATTAAAATTTTAAACTGGCGCGTACAAGACAAATTTTAATTTAATATCGAATTATTTCAAATAATAAGAAGCTTTGAAATGTTTCCATTTAGGACAATAATTAAGCTGGCTCGATTTCCGGCGGGATTCAAATTTGTAGTTTCAGCTTGGCTAATATTAGGGCCATTTTTGAGTCTGCTGGCTAATGACCACGATCTTATCTAAATTTCGCCGCCAGACATCAAAATAACTCAGTCAGGTCGCTAATTCATCCTTAAAATGTCAAGTACACTCTGAAAACCTTATCTATTTTAATGTCATTGCATCTGAACTAAAAAAGAAAGAAAATCCTCCATCTACCTAGGTAAAAAGCGACACATGAGTTTAACGCATACAGGGTGACTGTAATTCTGCCATAAATGGCAAATGACACCGAAGTAATCTCTCTTTAAGGAACCTATGTCTATTCAATCTAAGTCTTTTTTATTTGCTTTTCATAAAAAGTTTGCAAACTGAATCATCTATTTTTGACAGTTATTACGTACAGACCTACGTTTACGAAGCTTGATACAAAGCTTGGTCGAATATTGACCATCAGTTAAACTCAGTTAATATGGAGAATCCAAATTCTTTTTACTAAGTTTTGTATACGTACAAAGTACACAAATTGAATATCAATCATTAATACATAATTATCACACATATTATTAGCATGCAAAGTCCAAAAATATTTTTACTCCGATTGTCCTAAATCCCTGATACGCAGTTGTTCAGTTTCAAAAGTATAGTATACCTTTTACCACTTTTAGGTGAAAAAACACCCTATATTATGCTATTTTCTCCCACCCGCCATTGCTTTTAGGAGTGAGATAGGTCCCTGAAAGGACCGAGTGACATAAAACTCTGATTTATTGTAACAGGAAAGGAGGTAGTACACTGAGAAAAAAAAGCTCCTTACAGAACGCGATTTTGTAATGTGCTTGCAATTTACTACTTACTACGTTAGTAACACACGTAATAATTGTGGCACTTCCTTACCAATGGAACATCATACTGACGTGAAAGTATGAAACCCAATTTTCAATAATGGTATTACAGAAACGTATGAATCATACGTAGTAATTATGTTTCATCATGACAATAATGAATCAGCAGACAATCCGTACGAAATTAGGCAACATCAGTAAGTTATACCTAGTGAGTCTACTTGGTCAGCATGCCGGCATAATTACAGCTTGTGGCTACCTACGTACAATAAGTAGCCGATATCTTGGTGTTATTAAGTAAGCCGGCTGCTTATTTAAGGTGGACAGCTATATTACTTTAAGTAGGCAGCCTATAATATTTTTGTGTGAAAATAACACTTTCATTATTTTTATTTAACAAAATTAACTCAAAAATAAAATAACAACATCATAAGGATTTCACGCTGACGCCGAGAATCGAACCCAGGTTAATTAAATTGAAGGCTAATCTCGTAATCGATTGAGCTGCCTCACTACTTACGAGCCGATGGCATTACGTTTGTAAACATCATACTTTCAACTAGTTTAAAGCTACATATTTTACGTTACCGATGGCATTACGTTTGTAAGCATCATACTTTCAACAAGTTTAAAGCTACGTATTATACGTAGCCCACACCATTACGTCTGTAGGCAACATACATTTGAGCAAGAAGTGGTATATCTTTGGGAAGTAGTCCGGGCATTACAGTACGTATTCGGCTCCGGTGTTTAATTATACCGCATACGTACACACAAACGCTCTCAAAGTGTTATCAACTTAGGGTGATTTACCCTGAATTTACGGGAAAAAATTAAATAAGCGGTTAATTTTACGTTTAGTATTTTATACATTTATAAGAATACCTTTAGCGTAATGACTTACTTGAGGGATTTTTTGTGGAAGGCCATCTAAGTGTATATCTTTGATCACATTATTTAAGGTTTATTTAGCTTAGAATAATTTTTAAAGGTAGTTTTGGCCATGTTGTCTAAGGTTATCTTTGGCCGCTTGCGCCTCGTGTTCCGCATATCTTTGAGAAGTGTCCCTCACTGAAAACGTCATTTTTCAAACAGCAGTATTCGTAAACCAAAAGTGATGGAGTGTTAAAAACTAAAACATGTTATTTATTGGTCTTCTATTATAAGTTAAAAATACACAGTGTCGTATAATATTTAAAATGAAATCAAAGTTTCGTTTCCT
Organism: Coleophora deauratella; assembly: GCA_958295455.1. Classification (NCBI taxonomy): domain Eukaryota; kingdom Metazoa; phylum Arthropoda; class Insecta; order Lepidoptera; family Coleophoridae; genus Coleophora; species Coleophora deauratella. The sequence goes on from OY282412.1 coordinate 6,694,172, forward strand.
TTTGTACCTAAAATCGCGTCTACTTTCATACCTTTTGAGATATTATAAAAATTCAAGCAAAAATTTAAAGAGTATACTACCACTGTACACAAAATACTGCACACTTTTTAATGGGGCAAAAGCGTTCATGTGAAAACGATTTTCTCCATTTTTTTAATGCTAGAGTTAATGCGCTAGCGAAAATTTAAGGTCGAAGAAATAAGTATACCATAGAAAAGAAACAGTTTTTTTTATTAAGTACAGTTAATCGTATTGGGACTTATAATTTTTTCTTTCTTCACAGGTCAACGACTTTCAAACCGTTCACAATCAATAATAACCTATGCCAATCTTACCTTCCCTGTAAATAATATGCTCTCTACAAAAAAAAAACTACTCTTAAAAAATGTGATGGTGTGGTTCTATTGAAGTCAATAGTAGAAATGGGTAATGACCCGGGTTTTAACCCACTGATGGGTCATAACCCAGTAACAACCCAGTTATCACCCAGTTTTAACCCGTTAGGGTGGGTGAAAACAAACTGCTTAGTGGAGGGTAATTTTTTTCAAGTATATGTATATGGTATGTATATTATGTATAAAATATACATACGTTTATTATGTATGCGTGTATGTATGTCCTCAAACCGTCTGTAGCCCAAAAGCAATGACGTCAGTCAGTCACAAATTTTATTTTTTCCGCTTGCATCGACAACGTCAAGTGATAATGAGGGCAGTTAGATATAAAAACAAACTGATTACTGACATGTCTTTTTGTTGAAACAAATAAATAAAAAGTACCTAAATGATTTTGAATTCATATTTTTTCTTTCTTTGTATGTAAGATTTAAGTAAACTAATTATCAACCAGTGTTGGCAATATAGCATTAATACATTAATTTCTTTAATCATTTAATCAATCGATTGAAAATGTAATCGAGATTTAAAAATTAATCGATTTATTTAAGTTCTCTACAATCTTAATCTGATTAAAGAAGGAAAGAAAGAAGAAAGAAAATAGTAAAACGATTAACGATTAATATATTATATTATTATAATTTATTATTTAAAAGCCATACGTCATATTGATTGGATTTAGTCCGAATTTATAAAAAGATGGGTATATAAATATATTCTGCATATTAGTAATGCTTGGTGAGGGCAACAGTAGATTTTTGCATTGCCTTAAAAGGCGAAACCTATGAATAGGTATGCGTTTCTCGAAAAGCATTGATATAGGTGTAATTTTTGAGGAGACGAGAACAAAAATAGCTTCTACTTTTGAAGCCAAGATGGCGGACATGCATTTTATAAATCAATATGGGTGTCATTTTAAAGCTTTTTCGAGGTGCTGATTACGAAAATGACATCCATTTTTGAATCTAAGAAGGCGACCATGCCTTTGTCAAAAAATATCGCCATGGGCGTCATTTTCGAGTTTTAGCAGGGTGCTGATTACGAAAATGATCTTTGTTTTTAAACTCAAGATGGTGGATATTTTTAAAACATGTATTGAAAGAGTGGCATATTCAATATTTTTCAGGGTGCTCACAAAAACGATACTTTTTCCGAAATCCGAGATGTCGGATATGCATTTCTCGAAACATTTCAATATGGGTGTTGTGTTTAAGGCTTTTCAATGTCATCATCATCATCAGCCGAAAGACGTCCACTGCTGGACAAAGGCCTCGCACAAGGATTTCCACACCGACTGGTCCTGTGCTGCTCGCATCCAACGGCTTCCCGCAAATGCGCCCCGCCTACTGCCACTTAAGTTTAGCGATCTTGTGAGCTATGTCGGTTACTTTAGTTCTCCTACGTATCTCCTTATTTCTGATTTGATCACGTAGAAAAACACCAAACATATTACGCTCCATCGTCCTTTGGGTAACCTTGAGCCTTCTTATTAGGCCTAGTACTCGTAGGTAAACGATCATGTATTCGTTCCATATGTCATCACTTGCAACACACACTGGTCAAAGACTTTAGTCTTGAGACCTTGCGATATTTTGGACGTGAAGATATTGTGGAGCTTCCCGAATCATTTTAAGTCGTAAACACTGTTGTGTTCCGGTGTGGAGTGTAAGACAGCCGAGGAAATTACAGGCACAAGAGGCATTTCATCTTAGCCCTCTAGGTTGGCAACACATCTGCAATCCCCTCCGGGGTTGCAGGTGTCTATGGGCAGTGGTGATCACTTACCATCAGGTGACGCACTTGCTCGTTTGCCTTCCTTATCACATAAAAAAAAAAAAAAAAAAAGTCATCTCATTCCTTTCCCACGTTTTCACCCACTAAAATAAACGATAATGGGTTAAATAAAACCCAAAAAACCCACTGCCCATAGCGGTAAGTCATGGTAAAAAAATTAATTTATGAAAACTCTTAAAAAACGCCTATTGAGTCAATAGGCATTTTTTGTTGTTGTGTTTTATGAAAACTCTGAAAAAACGCCTATTGACTCAATAGAACACCAGTTATAAGTTTTCATAAAACACAAGACATGTCGATATTTATTTTTTACCATGACTTACCGCTATGCAATCACAAAAAAGTAAAATTTTACAATTTTTGTTTAAATTTATTTTATACAAATATTCAAAGATAGACCACTATTTTCAAAGAACTACGAAATATGTAATATCTAGGGTAAATTGAGATGAGGCCACGGGGTGAAATGAAAATCAGACCGGGCAACACTGTTTTAGTGCCCGGCATTGTTGTTCCGCGCGCCCGCGCCGCCGCCGCGTGCGTTCACAGAGAACCTTACTACAAAAAGAAAGCCTGGAAAATGGAAGAATGGAAGAGTTTTTAACTAACTGTGAAAATGTAAGACCCGGATTGAAAGAAGTTATTTGTTTGTGGTACGTAAAATAAATATTAGTAGCTAAATTCATGATGCGACGTCGCATTTCAAAACGCGCGAATTCACTTCCTGTTCTTACTTTATTTTTAATTAAATACAAAGGAAATTGCCTTTTTCAGAAAACAACATTAAGCTCTTGCTTTTACTGGAGACTGAGGATTTACAAGAATTAGTACCCAAAATTGGGGACTGGGTGAAAATCCAATAATACATTAAAAACAACTCCAAGACAGTATTACAAATTCGGTAAGTTAGCTTCTTTATTTCATTTATTTATAATAGCTTCTTCCTTACATGGTTTAAGTGTGTTAAGATCTATTATATGAGCCCATTCATTCATACTGAAGCACTTACTAAACGAAGAGGTTAAGGCGGCCGATCTTTATTTCTTAGATTTCCCTTATATAATGTATTTTGGATAAATTGCAGCTCCTGGATCCTGATTTCCTTGCTTCAAAAACAGAAAAGAACAATGTAGAAGCTTTGCCATCATTACTCATAGCGGGATCTGACATTATACAGGAAAGGAGACAGAATATATGTCATCTTTACCCGTAGCTGGAACCGACAACAAAGATAGTGTAAGTACATAATAATATATATGTTTTTAAAGTTCCAAAGTCAACAAGGAGCCCTTTGTCAAGCATGTGTAGTTGGATTTTTAAAAGTTCAAGGTTTTCATACAAAATGTTTATAACTGCAAAAATAATTTTGTTTTTTAAAATATACATTTATTTTTTTTTTAAAACTATGGAACCCAACTTTGAACACGCACGCCCTTGGCCACTTTTAATTGACTTGTTATTTTCTGTTTCAGGTATACAGAATACTAAACGTAATCAGTTTATATTAAATGATGTGTTTTACAAAAATATACAGTTAACTCTGTTATCATCTGGGACGTAAAAGCAACGTCTGAGGTATTCAGCGTTAGGTTAAATTTCCAATCTGAAGATATTTGTGATGATTATTGTAACTCAGCATCATGGTATAAAATAATTATTGACAATTTTATAAGAAGATATTTCGGAATCGACATAGTTGTTGTTTGCGGAAATAATAGATATCTATTATTAATGACATTGTAATATAATAAATAACATTAATTTGATTAAATATAATGTTACATATTTCAGTCTGTTACATGCATTTTTTTTTAATAAACGTGATTCAATTTTCTATAATGTATGATTATTAATTTTTCATCCTTATCTGTTAATACAAAAAACACATGTTTATTATTTGCTGTTTATTTACAGGTGATGTAATTCCTACAATACTGGCACGGGACCGTTAAAGCATTGAGTTTACTACGTATGTATTGTTGCTTCACAGGTTCTATACTGGGCTAAGCGTCGCGCCGTAGGGCTTTGAGTCGCCTATTTATGTACTGATGATGGATGCGTAGAATACTAGCACGGGGTCCGTAAAGCATTGTATAGCTACGTATGAATTGATGCTGCAGGGTCTGTAAACACATTTTACCCTGTATGATTCTGCAACGATCTTATTAATTCATTGCGAGATAAGGTTAAATCCGTAATTAATAGATAAAATCATTGCGGAATCATACAGGGTAAAATGTGTTTACAGAGCCTGCAGCATCAATTCATATGTAGGCTACACAATGCTTTACGGATGCCGTGCCAGTGTTGTACGCATTCATCATCAGTACATAAGTAGGAGACTCCATGCCTTACGTAGCCTAGCCCAGTATAGAATCAGTGCAGCATCATTTCATACGTAGGCTACACAATGCTTTACGGATCCCGTGGCATTACTGTACGCATACATCACCAGTACATAAGCAGGACACTCCGTGCCTTACGGAGCTTAGTACAGTATACAACCTGTGCAACAACATTTCATACGTAGACTGCACAATGCTTTACGGATCCCGTGCCAGTATTCTACGCATCCATCATCAGTACATAAGTAGGAGACTCCAAGCTTTAAGGAGCCTAGTCCAGTATAGAACCTGTGAACCAACATTTCATACGTAGGCTACACAATGTTCTACAGAGCTAAGCCCAGTATAGAACCTGTGCAACAACCTTTCATACGTAGGCACCACAATGCTTTACGGATCCCTTACTAGTATTGTACGCATCCATCACCAGTACATGAGAAGGAAATTCCATGCTTTACGGAGCCTACGCCTGTATAGATCTTCCTATGTACGTAGTAAACACCATTCTACCAGCTACTTACATATGTAGCAAAACAACACAGCAGTAATTTACGTATGCCGGTTGATGACAAACTTCATGGCACCGCCTACTTAATACTAGCTACGTATGCGACACGGTTCCGGCTACAACTGTCATGCTGTACTGTTTTGCTATGTAAATTACGTAGCCCGAATACGTATTTTTTTCTCAGTGTATGAATAGACAGATGAGATGGGTTCAAAGCTATGTGGAATTGTTGCTGAGTAGGTGATATCTAATAGATAAGTAACATAAAAAGCACTAATATGACAGTAAACGACTTGTATCAAATATTTATTACTATTTCTTCTCTTTGTTCGTCTAAAAAGGAAGTTTACAAGGGATTCCGCACCTTTGATGCATAAACGATGGAACGTTTTCATATATGCTCAAATTTTATTTTTTTTGGAGGTTTTTTGTGATGTGACATTTATCATACTTAAATTAAATAAATATCCTAGGACAAATCACACACGGTCCTCTGGTCCCAATCTAGGATTCCCTGTATTATGGGAACGAGAGACTTTTATATACATACACATATATATTTTTAAATAAAATATATAAATCTATAAATCTGAAACACCCAGACACAGAGCAAACAAATCTGCTCATCAATGAAATTTTTGCTCTGGGCGGCAATCGAACCCACGACCCACGGATCAGCAGTCAGGAGTACTACCCTCTGACCCACTGAGTAAGTTAAATTAATACGTCACATCTATTTTTATGAAATATTAGGTATCTTAAGATATTATGTCAAAAAAGTGACAAAAAGTAATATACCTTAGTTTTTCGTCATATTCTCTTAAACTGGCGACTTCAATTTGTTAAATGACATTGTAATACGTACAAATAAAATAAAAAAGTTATAATAACAAACGAATAACTTGACTTCAACTCTTTGCCATTTCAGCAGATCCTAAAACAAAATCTGGTTAATATGAGTGTAATCAACAGATCCAACAACTAATTGCTACCTGGATACCTTGATGATTGGATTTGTGAGATTTTAGTGATGATATAATTAATGATCATAGATCGTAAGAAATGAAAATTTTATATTCCACTGCCAATTACTTGGAAAACTGCGACAACTAACAACTACAAGAAATAAAAAGATTGATTGTGTCAAGAAAAATAATTACACAAAACTCCTGGACGTTTCTTTCAATTAATTTTCCGGGTCGTTAAACATAATCTGTCGTACATTTAGTAACTCGACAAAAGAATGTACGCTATGGGTAATTAAAAGACAAAGTCTAGACTAAATGAAGTGTTTCATCAAGTCTCCGAGGAAAAGCAAATATTCTCATTCAAAATTCATTTTAAAAACGTAATTACTTCTTCAACTTCTCCAAATCAATTTAATTAATTTTGAATTCTTAAACCAATGAATCAAGTATAGAATATAGGAAAATATTGAAAACTCCGATCTACAATTTTTTTCGGTTTACATACAAATTCTTGATTTATGACATACATTTCCTGTTTTCTACAGGTTGTTAAAAATAGTGCGTTTCAGATTTTAAGGGGTTACTCAGAATCAAGTATAGAATACAGGAAAAATATAAAAAAATCCTGTATTCTATACTTGATTCTGAGTAACCCCTTAAAATCTCAAACGCACATTTTTTATCATCCTGTATAGTTGATTCTGAGTAGTCCCTTGAAATTTCTAACGCACTTTTTTAAAAACCTGTAGAAGAGTAGAAAAATACATTACTGTGGTAAAAGAAAGTAAACATTTTTTATTTTTTTATCCTGGTTCATCCCAATGTTGGGCAAAGGCTTCTCATCTATTGGTTAACACATCTCTATCCAAAAACACCTTAATCCCGTCCTTGAGCTCGTTCTGTTAACGCCAGGGTCTACCCGGTTGGGTCTGTAAATATAAACATACCCATGTAGTATAAAGTACGAATAAAGCAAATATTTGTGTCTACGCTTAGTGAAATAACTGTGTCCTCAAAAACTGGTTAGGATTTTTTGAAGGTCTTAACGGTAAAATTGTGAAGTGAGGTTTCAAAATTCTCGGCCAAATTCGTAATCTCCGCGGATGCTTTCAGGAGTTTCTTCATATCTGCTTACGTGGACATCTCAGGTATCATACTACTTTTTAACCGACTTCAAAAAAAGGAGGAGGTTCTCAATTCGTCGGAATCTTTTTTGTAGAATGCATATCATCGAATCAGAGAGAGCATTATCGCAAGACATGGGTTTTTCCAAATCATGGCGTAAAAGCCTACTCGCTATTCGTATCTCGGTGACAAATGGTGAAGGAAGGAAGGTTAGGGGGCTTGTGATCGCCTTGTCATCCAGTGTGTGACCGTTGGTCTAAGTAACTATTCAGTGTTATAATAATTGACAAACTGAACACGTTAGAAATTAAAAACAAGCGACTTCAATCGTCACAACTACAAATTTAGCTGTTTTCTGTTTTTGTTGATTTTTTCAAAAACCGCTGAATCAATTTTGATAAAATTTATATGGGACCACCTTTAAACCATTACCTATCAAACAAAAAAAGAAAAATCAAAATCCATTCATAATTGGCGGAGAAATCGCGTAACATACATACAAAAAAACACAGTCGAATTGAGAACCTTTTCATTTTTTAAAGTTGGTTAAAAACGACATTTATACCTTACTAATGACATTATATAGTATTTTTATGCACAACTATACCAAGATTCCACAACGCTATGGGGAACTGGCTATTTTATATCCGTTGAGGAACACATCAATGCTATTAACATTGATGTTTGACGGCAATAATTAGAAAGGATGGTGGTAGCTAGCCAGGTGGGCTCCAAAAATGCCGTACCAACAAACGGAGCCCCACAAAGTTGGACCTCAGAGTAAATAATTAGTATTAAGTATACCGTCTCTGAAACCTAACTAACAATGACCTAATAAATATGTGGAATAATTGAAAAAACCCTACCAAAATGAGTGATATAATGTTCCACCAAGAACCTACAATCAAAAGTATCAACTAACATGTTCTTGTTCTTAATAATTCAGCTGAAATAATATGTGTAATAATGTATTATAGTTGTTTTTCATTTTTTAATTTCACTTTTAAAAAAATATAATATTTTGCTGAGTTTTATTTGAATTTATCCCAATTAACTTTAATATGAATTCGGTGTAATTACGTTACAACGGAAAAACGATACTTTAATGAAATTTCTATTTATTTGCTTTATTCTAAAATTTAATTAACAGAACGGCTTCTGTTTGTGAGTGTACCGATCTAAATAAACCAAAACTGGAGTGCGGCTGGAGTGAAATGGCTTGGCTTGAGCGATAAGATGCAGAGGTTCAGATGTGTTCATTAATTTTTATTTTTTATAACTATTTGGTTTATTTGTGTCTTCAATATTTAATTTAAATAAATGAATATTTTTCAAAGAGGTTTATTTGTTTTCTGCTGCACAAAATTAGACCTAAAACTATTGTAAGAATACGTAAAAGCGAATATTTATAAAATGAAATGCAATGCGTACTTAGGTAACCTTGAAACGTTAAATAACTTAATAACTAATAGTGTTACATACAGACAGATAATTTAGTAAGAAAGTAATTATTAACAAAATTATTGTACGTAATGCCAATGACAAATGCAGGTCAGTTCACACGGACAGCACCCGATCACGAGTATAACGCGAAAGTCAGCCATCGCTCCCATCTACCATATTTGAAGGAAGGGAACGAGCCAGCTCCCGATACGCAACTATCGGCTCGAATCCGCTTACCGCCTTTGTCTTAAACAAATTTTTCCCATTTTGATATATCTCTGAGAGATGTCTATCTGTCCATCTTAACGATCCAGTAACTATATGAACTTAACCATAATTGGTTGCCATCAAACCTAGCCGATAATCTTTAGCACTTATTATATCTGATCTTAACTATACTGAGATGGAGAGATAAGAAATAACTCTATCAGAAATTAACATGCATAAACGTGACTTTAGGCGGTTGAGGTGTAATTTTTTTCTGCCATTGTATTAAAGGAGATTATACTTTTTTTGCAATCTACATTGGTGGCTTGGACTTAAAATGTCTTTATTTGATTGGCGGCAACTTTTTGCAGGCGGTGACATTTTTTATTATAAATCTCACTTCTCATCTAATAATATTATAAATGCGAAAGTTTGCTTACTTGTTTGTTTATTCCACTTTCACGCCGAAACTACGGAACGGATTTGGATGAAATTTGGTAGGTACCTAGATAGATAAATCACTTGTCTCTGCTAAAAACTATAGTTTTTACTTTGTCACTAGATGGCGCTGCCTTAACATTTTTTTTCTCTCTGGACCCAATTCTGAAGTCCACGCAGACAAAGTCGCGGGCGGAAGCTAGTAAACTATAAATACAAAAAAATAATTTAACTCTTGCCTCCGCCGACCGTACAAAATAGGACAGTTCTTGCAAAACGTGTTTATTGATTGTGTATCTATATGAGGCTTTAATAGATATTTTATAAAGTAGCCTAAAACTAATTAAGAAAGATAAACTGACAGACACGGTCATAAACTGGATAGATTTGACTGTTAGTAGCATTTATCTCGACCGTTTCCGTTCTTCGCAAAGCACTATTAAACCGTTTGTGCTGGTTGCTGGTAGATGGCGCTAAGTATAGCCAAATCGCAATATTCAATTCAAATTCTTGAAATAATGGTTAAAGCTATCACCATGGAAAAAATATATAACATACTTGAAACAATAAAAAACAAATTGTATTGAACAGAATCATTAAAATCACAGAAACTTTGATGAAAAAAAATATCCTGTAAATCCTGTATTTTGGATTAATTGCAAATTCTCTCGGAAACACAATATTTGTTTATGTTGAAACCAACACACAAAAATCTGCCAATTTAATACCTTCAATTTGTATTGAACGGATTTTTTTTAACTTATTTGAAAGCCAAGAAAAGTAATAAAAACATCGAAATCTCGAGAATTTTGCGTTCGGCCTTGACGTAACCGCCGCGACGGTACCCACACTGATCTGAACTTAAAATGATTGGCGTTACGGTCGATATTAAATTATCATGCATCAACCTGCTCAGATTGAGTATACTTCCCGCCTTGAGGCCTTTCAGGTGGCTTGAAAACTTCTGACCTGTTTTTTTTAAACCGTGAATAATAAAACACCAAATAATAACTGTGACTTCATCTACAAAGTCAGAGAAATATTATATTCGGCAAATGCAATATCTCTGCCAGATTTAATAAGCGTAAAAGAAATGCAATGCATAAGTTTTATTGAAAATCAAAGCTCCAAGCCATGTTTTTGTAAAACACTTTTTCTGCAAATTAACAAAAACGAAATAAGTTTAGCAAAATTAAGGTTCTGTGGTTTCTATCGTGTTAAGTTGTCAATCGCCTTAAAACTGAAAGCCGTAGCCGACAATCATTTTTTTTTAAATTCAATTAGATACACATATCGATGGGAGAAAACGAGAACGCTGTAAGTGCAAAGGGGGACTATTGTTACTTACAACGTTTTCGTTTTCTCCCATCGATATGTACATACCTTTTTTTGTACAGATCTTAGTACAATAGTCTTTTTTTTTCTATGTACACATAGCACAATTGTCTTTTTTTCTACCCAGCAAGTTCTTACCACTCGGAACTTGTACACTCAACGTTTCAGGAAGCGTAAGCGGAGCGTTTGTGGCCATTCTCATAACCATTTACAGTGAGTCCATATTCCTTTCGCATAATAACTTTTTTTCCTTTTTCACCAAAACGAAGGAACTATCAATTTGTACGTGGGTGTCGCCAAAATTGAAATCTGGCTAGTTTCGTATCGAGCCCAACTGCGATGGATGCTTACACAAAAAATATCGGTGGAAAACCTTTCAGGCGCTTGTCATCCTATATCATGTCCGACCACTTCCGCACCACTGGGTACAGTCACGTAGTAAAAGCAAAACATGTAGGGAGGTATGTTTTGAAAAACTAATGCTAGGGTGGTTTCAGCTTTTTTTTTTATACAAGGCGCAAGAAAATAAGTGTGTGTCTTGTTAATTGAAGCTGCAACTCATCATACTGAGTAACTTTTGTTGCACGACTTTTCTAAAATAGTCAAGGTTTAGCTTAGAGTAGTAGTAGAGTAACGTAGAGTGCAATTTTTTTCAGTTTTCAAAGTCGTAGAGCAAAAGGTGAACAGTATGCTTTCCCGAAGCTCCAATTTTGCTACTCGTACAACAATTTTGTTTTGTTTTTATTCTGTATATTTTACTACGAAATTTTGGAAGCAGTGAAATCCTTAGATTTTTGAGTTTTTTTATCAAAGTTGCTGTCGTGGTATACACAAAAATACTAAACAGTTAAAAAAAGCCTTTAACAAAAATAGATTAACCAGGCACACATCAGCCTTATTTCAAATTAGCAACTTGTGATGTTTAACTGAAAATAAATAAAAAAATACTAAATATTTTTGATACAAAATGAAGAGAGATAAAATAAAAATAGCACCCACTTAAAAGTAAGTAGTTGTTTCAATACCCGATAACCATCTAAAAAGTTTTCACCAACGAACACAAGGTAATCAATTGAAAAATTCAATTATGAGAACAATCTCAAGGAAATTACTTCAATATCCAAAAGTACCTTTCATTCCATTAGACAATTTGCGAATTACCCCAGTCTGGTTCGACCATTCGATTCCATTACCTCCTTTCAGTCTATTCGTTAAATTTTTCTTGAAAACATTTTCGTGCAAGACAGTGCGGGCACTGTGCCAGAGATACGAGCAATATCGTAGGTGACATCCAACTGATATAGGTATTTTCGAGATGATAGTACCTCCCCCCGTGAGTTAAGGGGTATACACGTGAACTACGTGATCGTATTGAGAGAATACGCTGTGGTCTGGGAAAGAAATATAAGATTTATATATTATTTATGGCCCTTGGGGACAGAAATAGCAAGTTAAGGAAAATACATGGCATAGGGTGTGCTGGTGATTATTGCTGTTATTAATTACTGTCGCGTAGTTTTTTCACGATTGCGTAGGTATTAGGAGTAAGTGGTTATGTGATTTCTTTTCGAGACTTTATGAGACTTTTACGATTTGGTATCATACTTTTGAGACTATAATTTCCATCATCTCTTTAGGCGAGTACCTGACAATAAGTGATTTTAATTAGAGTAAATTAATAAATAGCAATTATAAAAGAAGAACTTAATTTTAAAAAGAAACTGTTCATAATAATATCTGTTCTCTTATACAAGGTGATTAATAATGACGATTATAATAGTACAGGTTATTATTTGAGTCACATGGTAAAAACTTTTATTTCTGGAATATGTTCACAGACAAAAAGAGAACTCTGGACTGACTGACATATTAACGCAGAGCCAAAACCAGTCAAGGCTTAAGTCAACTCATAACTCATTTATTGGTAATGCTTCATTACATGTCATTTTTATATACATATTACAATATTATTAATATATTGGCTTTGGCTTTGGCTTTAATCATGATTATTATAATAATAATAATATCTGGGACAAATCACACACGGTCATCTGGCCCCAAACTAGGATTCCCTGTATCATTGTTTGCGAAGCAGATTAATTTGATCAATGTATTTCATTTGAAAACTCATGGTCAGATATGATAAACCGGTAAGATAAACCGCCTCCATGGTCTGGGGGTTGGCTGCTTGCTTCACATCAGGAGGTCGCGGGTTCGATTCCCAGCGGAGTCCAACTTTGTAGGACTCGCTTTCGTTGGTGGTAGAGTATTGATGTGTTCCGGCATGGAAATAGGTAAGATAGCCAGTCCCCCATTGCGTTGGGGAATCTTGGTAAGCCCGCTTCCATCTTCGGCATCATCATCACTTACCACCAAGTGACATGATGCCAAGGACTTACCCATTGTGGATGAAAAAAGGATGACTCTAATGACAACTCGCTCTCCAATCTCTGTCAGCAATAATTTTTACCCATATTAAACAACAAGCCAATTTTTAAAAATTTTGGCCAAGTGGGAGATATATAATTAATAATTCTCGAGTTGTAAGTATAAAGGTTTTTAAAATAAAATAGTTTAGATTTGTAAGTATATAAAAATACTTATTCTGTGAAAATTTCAACCGTATCAACCTAACTGTTTAAAAGTTTCAGTTGTTGGAGATATGGACAGACAGAACGATAGACGGTGGTATAGGCTTAGTAATAGGATCTCGTTTGCATCCTTTGGGTTCAAACCCCCTATATACCATGACGTAGATTGGAAAAGCTTGTACAGGATGTTGTTTTCCACAAGTCGGCCAGTCTTCTCGGGGAACTTCGTACCGTAAATAAAATCGAAAACAAAAAAGAATTTAAAATTATACATGTTAGTGCCTAAATTATTATCAACTCCAACGACCACCCTGTTTACCAAAACGACACCCTATATTTAAATTATGTTACGGGCAGCCGATTATCTTAATAATAATAATAATAATCATTTTATTCGTCATCACAGGTAAGAAAATAGGTGACATGATCGGAAAGTAACACTGTGATGTGCTACAGCAGCATACGAAACATTACAGTTTAGACAAAAAAAAATAATCTATAATATTCTCAAGCATGACATTATTAAAGATTTATAATTCTTAATATTTCATAAATGTCAAAAATATAATAATAAAAATCGTAAAAACTAATACTTATACATAATATAGCAATAAAACAAAACAACAATTAAACCAATAAAATATAAAATTAAAGCTCCAATATCAATTTAAACAGAATATTAAATGCATAGTAGATAAAAAGTCAATGAAAAAATGTATATGTAAAAATAATGAAGATTAACAAAAATGTCAATTTAAATAATTTTGTAAAATGTCATTAATAATTTAATAGCATAACAACAAGTTGGGCAAGTATGTGTATATTATTTAACCTAAAGAGTCAGCATCCAGATATTCATTAACACTATAATAGCACCATTCGACCAGAAGCTTAAACAGTGATGATTTAAATCTTTGCAAGTTTAAATACTTTAAAGACTCGGGTAGTTTATTATATATTCTAGGGGCCATTCCGAACATACTTTTATACATTAATGCTGTTTTACAAACTATGGTGCAGATTACAGGTTTTCTCTGACGAAAATTTATATCCGGTGCTAATATTTTTGTTCGAAATAAGTCTGGATTGGCTTTAACAAACATGCAGATTTCAAAAATGTATAGACAAGGGAATGTCAGCAAATTCATTGTCTTAAAAAATGGAGCACAACTTTCAGTGGAGTGTAGGCCATACATAGCTCTTATACAACGCTTCTGGGCTCTAAATATGATCTCCCGGTATGATGAATTTCCCCAAAATATAACACCGTAACGTAGAATCGAGACTACAAAACCATGGTAAGCTGTTAGAACACTTTTTTTGTTGGTTATTTTTGTTAATTTATGTAAAGCGTGGGAAAACGAGTACAGTTTTTTACAAATCTGGACTGAGTGCGATTCCGAAGACATGTTGCTGTCTATGTAGACTCCAAGAAATTTTGTAGTATTAATATTAGCAATATTTGTACTATTCAAGTTGATATTTAGTTTTGTGTTTGGTTCCCTTTGTCTAAATTCCATTAATTTGGTTTTATCAAGATTGATTTGTAATTTATTATTTTCTAACCACTCAGTTACAGCTTTAATACTGCGTTTGATTTCGTTTTCATAATCTAAGTCTTTATTATATTCAATAAACAAGGTACTGTCGTCTGCAAAAAGAATCATAGGGTGCTTAGTACATTTAGTAATATCATTTATATATAACAAGAACAGGAGGGGCCCTAATACACTGCCTTGAGGAACACCATATTTAATATTCCTACTTTGAGATGCATACGTTTTCTCTTCTTTTGTGTAGACACATATCTGTGTTAATTCAATGTGCTGGCTTCTATGTAGCAAATATGACTGTATGAGATTAAGAGCATTGCCACGGATACCATACCGATTCAGTTTGTGAAGCAGTATTTCGTGATCTACGTTGTCTTGGCATTGTACCTATATTTGTATGCAATAAGCAATAGCTAATGAGTTGCATTTGATTTTTATTGAAATTGTTTAAAATGTGTTTGAGTATATCTAACGTTAGAGTGAGTATATGTCGCCAGTAGTCGGACTCCTCTAATCGTTAGAAAGGGATAAAAGATATCTTGTGTGCTATTACTGCTTCAGCAGTGAAAAATGTGAAATTAATTAATAGCTCTGTAATCACGATAGTGTCATTGATGTAACTTTGTATATACATATGTCCAGCTTGTTAGCGCCTTCGGTATTTACATGTTTTTAGGTTCGCGCGATGGCTAGTTTTGTTGGTATTCACTTTGTTCGTGAATTTGCTTATGGAATTGTTAGTTTTACTGTTTTTAGGGTTTAATTTACAATAAATGTTTGTGTTTGGTATTGTTTTATTGTAGAACGCAGGGAATTCTATTGGGTGGAATAAAGTTTGATAGGTAGAAGTTATTACATTTGAAAATAATTAGAGAAATGTAAATAACTTTTACGAAAATATGTCTTTTTTGTATGTATTTGTGAATTTATTAGTATGTTGGCGGTATGTGGCCTGAGTAAGCATTGTTTATATAGATGGAGATTGTTGTCAGCTTATGTATTGTAAGGTTGGACTGTATTGTATCGAGTAGATTAGGAGATATAAAGAGGAAATGGAAACCTCAAAAGGGAAAAATGGGCCGAGGCCAAGTGAGGGCCAGGGGTTGTCTTTAAAGTATTGCCGAGGGGTATAAATTGTAAAATTAGGATTTTTGGTCGAAAATTATACTACCTTGACATAATTATATCGTAATTGTATCGTAGTAATAGTGTTATTCGTAGTATTTGAATAAATAGAAAGTTCAGCTTCTCCATGGCCTCGATTGTGTTATTATTTCTTCGTGTTTCTTTGAAAGTGTATTGTGTTTGTTAACTTGAAAGTGTTGTTGAGTACATTGAGGTACTTATTAATAGTGTTTGTGTGTTATTAAAGTGTATTTTATATCAGTTACTTTGGTGTTTTCATGGGCTTGCCCTAAGTGGCTTCTGATCCTTGAACCACCCTATGGTGAATGTGTAACTGTTGCTGTGTTTGTGCATGGACATACGCAACAAATTAATTATATCGAAAAAGTAACTATCTCGTGTTTTCCTTCTTTTACTTTCATAAGGTATAATTATAATTGGAATATGCAAGTTATAATACTAATACTATACTGTAATACTGTACTGTGTGCTGAATAAAATCTTTTTCTATTGTATTCTATTCTAATATTTAAACTGGTTCGTTTCTATGTTCCTGCTTGGACTAGTTTCTGGAGGTCTCTTAAATCATTCCTACTCTACTATGTAATCTCAATGCCAAGCCCTTAGGGCCCAGGGATGGGACTTGTATCAGATAGTGTTCGAAATTTATTGAGCATGTTCAAGCTGTTATAATCAAGGATATTAGCTGGTATAAGTAACATAATAAATATTAAACGGCAAATAACACCGGCTGTGTGACGCAGTAGCTAGGTCACTAGCTTCCTATCAGGAGGTCGCAGGTTCGATTCGAGTCCAATTTTGTAGGACTCGTTTTGGTTGGTGCTATGGCATTTCTGAGCGCGCCTGGATAGCTACGGCCACCTTACCTAAGTCTTACTACCAAACATCATTGATGTGTTCCAGCATAAAGATAAGTTAGCCAGTTCCCTAATGCGTTGGGTATTTTAGTATTGGTCCGCTTTAATTTGTAACTTTGAACGAATTTAAGACAAATTCGAAGTTAATTGTAGAAGCATCCTGAAACCTCATCTTTGCTTATGAATACACATAAGGGGACAAATTGCCATAAAATAAATAAATTAGTAGTAACAAAATTTTTACGAGGCTTTTCCTTCCTACTGAAAAATTGCCCTTTCCTCATATACGGGGATTCACTCTCAGGCGACGATATGAGGAATGATTTTGCACAAATTTTTTTTTTCATTGTAATGAAAACGATCGCAAATCTAACATATTATTGTACTCATTTGTATAATTAACGACTGTTCTTTTCTCATGTAAGTGACTCACGTCTTTATCTCAAATTTTTTTTATTTGTTTGTTCGTTTGTTCCGCTTTCACGCCGAAACTGAACAGATTTGGATGAAATTTGGTAGGTACATAGATAAAGCACTAGGACTCTCCCGGAAAACTCGAGTGTTCCCGGAAAAAATGCTAAAAACGGAAATTTTTACTTTGTCACTTGATGGCGCTGCTTTAAAATTGTATTTCTCTTTAGACCCCAATTCTGAAATCTACGCAGACGAAGTCGCGGACGGAACTAGTGTGACAATTGTGACAATAAAGTATCTTTAACATAAACGTGGTCTTTGCTCGACTCTGAATACAAGATCTGAAATAAGCGGCCTACTTCCACTTCACTATGCTCATCTTGAAGAATTATATATTAGAGACAAATTATAATTTGGGAGGTCCAGAAGACATCTCCTGAGAAATGAAGGAAATTATTAAATTATATTAAGTTCTTGTTACTATTGGAAATACAGTGTAATAACGTTTAAGGCGTATTTAACGCTATTGAGCTGGGACCTTAATATCTGTTTGAAAAGAGGCAACCAACCGTGGGTTCAGCCTTGGTCCATAGAACTATATTACAATATCGTACCGCTCTGTTTGTCGCGAATAAATAGCTGTGCCACCGTCAAAGTTTGAAAATGGTAATGATCAAGTGCAAAATTAGAAAATGGCTGTTGGAAATTTTATTTTATAGTTTGGAGAAACTCACGAACCTGAAAAATTGATTTAATTTCTTTAAGTTATTTATATCGAAATTTTTTATTTTTATTTATACTTAATATCTTAATAACATCAATTTTATTTGTATTATTATTATGAAAGACATTACTTTTTTTACCCTAAATTTATTTACTATTGTTAATGTTCTACTTTGAATTTGACCTGTAATATGTATGTTTCCAATAAATTAATTGTATTGTAATGTAATTCTTGGAAAAAATAGATTATTTGAAGAGTGGAGGATAATGACATACAGGTACATATAGAGATGGGTTTTTGCCCGGGCAGTTTTGAGTAAATGCCCAATAAATGTCCATTTATGCCCAATAAATGCCCAATTTGTATGGCGCTAATGGACGTTTATTGGGCATTTATTCAAAATGCCCGGCAAAAACCCATCTATAGGTACATACAATACTTAGTTTCGAAATTCACCAGTGCAGTAGAGGTCAACCGAAGATTTTTACTTGCGTGAATTTATGATTTCAATAAAAGTTAATAAATGTGTTAATAGACTGTAAGAAATCCAGCACAATACATTTCTTTTAAAAAAAAAACGAAGTTTTGCTGAAAAGCTGCAAAGTATTTTTACCCGACTGCTCCAGAAGGTGGGTTATGTTTTTCGAGTGTATGTTCGATGTTTGTGTATTTCTTTATGTAAGTTATGTATAAGTTAAAACTTAATTTAAATCACTTTGAATTATTTAAGAGCTTTTCAGAATTTACCTGCATTGTTTTGTAACTTTGTTTTGTTTAAAACTGATTAATATATATTTTATTTGGTGACAGTAAATGTGTGTTTACTTCTTCCAACATATAGATGGTATAAACCATATACTTTATTAAACAATATGTTGCTTTAGTAATTGAAATAATGGTTGTGACATACAATGGCAAATTAAATTGGAATTGTTGTAAAAATATTTCTTTGTTTTTTTTTTTTTTTTTTAAAAAGGTTAAAAAGGTTTGTTAAAATTATGAAACATTTGTTTAACTAGCTTAAGATTGTTCTAAATTCTTATAGCTATAAAAAATATAGATTTTAATTTAATCAATATTTTTCGGAAAACATACGGCTTGTATTTACATAGTTTAATACTGAAGTAATTCAGTAAAAGATTTCATAATTATTATATTTTTCGTAAATTAAAAAAAATATATTATATAAAAATAATCTTTTTTTATTATTATATTATACTACTATAATGAAGCACCTCAACCATATACGTGACGCTAAAGGTTAAGTTAATATCTGACTCATAATGATATTTGATTGCATTATACGAGTGTCCACCAAACGCATCGTTTCACTCTACGTCTCTCCAGGTCCCATCCTTACAACGCTCTGTAGCCTAAACGGCTTAAAGGATTTTAGGTTAAGAGGTTTTTTAATATTTTTAGGTTATGGTATTTACCATTTTCATAGTATTCGTGATTTTTTTTGTAGGACAGTATTATAACATTTATTAAAAGCGGCGAATAATGGATGCGGTGACGTCACTGCATCACAACTTATTGTATGAAATATTTTCGGGTCGTGCTCCGCGACATTCTTTCGAACTGAAATATCTCAGTGAATAATGGTGATAACAAAAAGCTACTTTCACAGATGTTTATGTTCTCAAAATCTCTTTTTTAATCAAGGAAAACTTTTTCTACGAAGTTCTCTATTTAAGTTAACTTTTTAACTCATGTCCGTCAGCGACAGATTAAAAGCGGGAAACGCCGGTAGTAGACAGATAAAAAAAGTAATTATAATATGTACTAATGTACTTTTGGTAAGTTATTACGCTATACGTATCTTGTGTTAAAGTTGCTTATCGCATATGCCATATGATAAGAAAGAAAGCCGCAAATCATACGGACATATATATATTTTCGCTTATAAATCAGAGGTGAACTCAGCAACGAAATAAAGCTAATACAAACAGCGCTGAAATGTAAAGCATTCAAAGCAATATTTTCATTTTCAGGAATTTTTCGTTACGTAGCTGAATATTTTACAGTTCGGTTTTTGACGTAAGCATTGTGCGGGCAACCACGATACCAGTAAAAGCGGAACCAGACTACGAAAAAACCTTCCATAAACCTTCTCACAAACTAGACCATGGTTATGTAGATAACCAATTTTTTACACGTTCCACACGCCTTAGGTGTACATTTTAAAGCCCTACTCGTAACCGCGGGGTGATGTTAAGTGCAAAACCAGGTAACCGCGCTCTTTACCTTGTGCTAGACGAATAAATATGCAACATGATAAGAAGAATACCCTGCATATAAGTCGATTAGCTAATTACCTAACTTTGAATTCGACAGACTCGGTGGCTCAATGGTTAGTGCACCTGACTACTGATCCGAGAGTCAGCCGAATCCCACCCAGGGCAAACATTTTTGTCATGAACAGATTGGTCTGGCTGGGTGTATTATATTTACATAATGTATGTATGTATTTAAACGTATATGTGTATGTATATCAGTCTCTGGTTTTCATAGTACAGGGAATTCTAGTTTGTGGCCAGATGGCCGTGTGTGATTTGTCCCGGATATTATTTATTGGTATGGGAAACCAATTCTTTGCAATTTGAAAAAATTTTAAGCATAAGTTATTCAGTTTCATGCTAAGAAGCTTACCTCGAAGTATAGCTACGTATACGTCTCTTTCCTACACCCTAATTTTATAGTATGTATAATATACTTACATAAATCTGTATCTGTATTCAGCTTGTATCTACTAGGCTCAGTAAGGTTAGTAAGTCGTTTGTGGGACAGTGCATACGAATGTATAATAAAATACCAGAAGATATTGTAAACCTAACAAGGAATAAATTCAAAAGTTATGTAAAAAAGATACTATGTAATAAAGCTTACTATAAGACATGTGAGTACTTAGATGATAGAAATGCTTGGACGGTAAGTGTTTCTCCAACCAACACAGCAAAATTTTCATGACATATTGTGAGACAATAAAGATGCAAACTCTATTGTGAAAGAACTGAAGGGATTCGGTAAGACTTTCCCTTCTCCTTTTTCTTTGTCCATTGATCGGAGTGGTGCATGCTCGCTTAAATGTTCGTGCGGATGGTGGCGTATCGGGAGCCGGGTCGTTCCCTTCCCTCAAATATGGTTGAGGGGAGCGATGGCTGACTCTCGCGTAATACTCGTGATCAGGTGCTGTCCGTGTGAACTGGCCTGCTCTTGTCATTGGTTTTTGAATTGTTAGTCATTAGCTACAAATAATTTTTACTTTTATCTCTTTTGAATCCTTTCTTTCTTTATTCTTCTTACTTTATTCTTATTTTTGTATATTTTATTTACAGACATGACATTGTATAATTCATTTATTGATCTAGCATTAAGATGTAATAGAATATAAGACTTAAAAAAAAAGTGTTGGAGGGAGTTTCTTTAGGGCCCGCCGTTTCTTCTCACTCCGCAAACACTTCCCGAAACGGTGGGTATACGAGTTCCGAGTGGTAGGAACCTCGTATTAGGTAGATAAAAGAATGACGTTCGAAAAGTGTACACTGCTACCTACTTCGAATAAAATATTTTCATTTCATTTCTGTAATCTCTCTATCGCTATCAAAAAGGGAACTGAATAAACCATCTACAATAGACGCAGATATAGCTATCTAGCATCTATTGATGAATTTGTAGATTCGACCTACAATATCTACTATATCCACTGCGGTAACGGATATTAATTTACTTAGTATATAGTTATTCACATTCAGTGTCGTTACTTTTGCCTTTCATACTCCAATAACACAGTAAAATACGTGTTTATTAAATTCTAATTTATATTATCGTATAATTGCGAAAATGAGTTTGTTTGATTGACCTTTTTTCTCGTCTCGTCTCGTCGCGGCGAATCGACGTAACTTTTTGCACAGAGGTTGTTGAGATGGGTTACTTCCCACTTTTTGAGATACGATAATTTCTCGGGATAAAATGACCCTATGTTATTACATGGTTGGTTTGGTTAATGTTATTTATTACATAACCATCAAAACTCGTCTACTATATCTACTTAAATAATAATAAAAAAATATTTATTTAAGTAGATGCTTTACACGTGCTTTTAAATCGTATTTTTTTTTCTACCTAGTACAAAGTCCCTACCACGCGGAACTTGTACAGTACACTCAACGTTTCGGGAAGTGTTTGCGATGCGAGAAGAAACGTCGTGCCCAAAAGAAACTCGCTTCAACACATTTTTAAATAAAATCTTAAATTATATTATAATTCATGTCAATACTAAAATTATGAGCTGGAGGATCTATACATGTCCATATATATCGATAAGAAAAACACTGATTGGACCATTGGTCAGTATTTGAACCTGAAACTCTATATAGAGGTCGGAGTCTCTACTGGGGGGGGGGGGGCACCTATGCTTTTTATATACTTACGATACATAATGTAAAACGACATCTGCCGAAAACAGACGACTTCTTCTTCTCATCATAGTCAACTACTTTTCCCATAGAACCCATACTTAATCCTCAATGTTTTTCGAATAATCTATCGACTGTATGGACGTCGTTTTTTTTTTAGAATTCGGTACGGTTTACTAACAACTAAATAAAAAATAATGTACTACTATTACCTTTAAGAATCTAGTGCGGTCTCTTTGAGGAAACTTATTCGGATTTATGAATAGAGACTCCCTGCAAGGTCCTTTTAAATCTTTTTTTAACCAAAACTGGTTAGCTCTGAACCAATACACCTGCCATCCATATTAATTTATATCCTGTAACGTAAAACATGTCGTGCCTAGATACCAAATTTATAAATCAAAATAAAATAAACCTTTCGTTTTTTTAGGGCGAATTTTTTTAATGGAAAATATAGGTACACAATTTTTAAATAAAATTCTAAACCCAGTTCCGTAGTTTATTTCGCGCGTAATCCTTTA
Organism: Coleophora deauratella; assembly: GCA_958295455.1. Lineage (NCBI taxonomy): Eukaryota > Metazoa > Arthropoda > Insecta > Lepidoptera > Coleophoridae > Coleophora > Coleophora deauratella. Next base: position 6,716,954 of record OY282412.1, read on the forward strand.
AGAGTGTTTCTGAACTGACAGTAATGAAATGAATTATCCTTATTTGAGACAAGGACGGCAGGATATTAAGTAAAAGGTCCTTTAGGCGCGGCCGCTTTTTTTATCCTCTTTATCTCACCGTCGTGACAATGACACCGAAGATGGAAGCGGACTTGCCAAAATTTTCCTACCCAATGGAACTGGCTATCTTTTCTCCATGCCGGAACACATCAATGCTATAAACATTGATGTTTGGCGGCAAGACTTAGATATCGTACAACATTGTCGTGAAGTGACTTCACAGCAAAGAATCGCTTTTCCAGTCCATTACGCGTTACCATGTGTGATTGTCCCGGATTTTTTTTTATTTATAAGATGTTTTTAAATACACTTTAATATTAAAAGAAATGATGACAATAAAAACGTGCAATGTACTTGGAGCATATGCCAATAAAAACATATTTTTAGGTTTATCATATATTTACCGTCCTTTAAAAATAATGCCCTCCTCATCATATTTTATGTATTCATTACCTAAATACAATAAGTCTGGTACATAACTGAAACCCCCCTAAATGGTGAATCTACTCATAAAAACAACTTTTGTTTAACGAATTTGTTAAATAAAATCTTACCGGCTTGGTTTTTTCATCAAAACGCTGTTTAATTTCTGTTCTTTAAATTCTTGTAAGTTTTTCCGGAGAAATAAAAGAAACAATTCAAGATGGCGTATGACGTATCAAACAATATGTAACTGTTAGACCAGAGGGCGCCACGTAGCCTATTGTTGTCCGGATCATCCGGATTACAATTGTTTACCCGGACGTCTTTTCCCGGACGTCGGAGTCAATATGGACGTATCCAGAATCTTTGGGCCCCGCCAAAAGACATACAGACAAGGGAATATTTTGCAAAAAAAAACATTTGTTTCCATAAAGGTTACATAAATAAACAAAAACGTGATATAGGTCATTTTCAAGGGGATCTTCAAGGCGAGAGTGAATAGGAATTATATAGGGTGACCCTAAATTAGTTCTTGATACGAAAGGCTATGCATGTGCTCATGATAACGAACAACTTTCCCTAAAGAACCCATAGTCAAATCGCAAAAAAAAATTGGACTCTTCATACTAATTTGGCCGGTCAGTTCATCGATTTGTATGGAGACTAAAAATATTTTTTTGCGATTTGACTATGGGTTTCTTAGGGAAAGTTGTTTGTTATCATGAGCACATTCATAGACTTTCGTATCAAGAACTAATTTAGGGTCACCCTATATATTTGAGTTTGCTTGAACCATCCTCGCGGAAAAGATCGCTCTTTAGCGATAAGGCCGCCTACCTGTATAATTTTTATCTTTTCATGTTTACGTTTATATTGTATTTTCCTGTCTTGTTGTGCAATAAAGTGTTTTCATTCATTCATTCATTCATCCTCGACTTTCAATTAAGGGAGATGTAGTCAAACGTACTAAATGAATTGAATAAAAATAAATGTACTTGTGTTTTTGAGAAAAGATAGGTTTGCCTTTTGTGTTCTGGTATAGGATTTATTTGTTGAGCTGGAACTAGAAAGAAAGTTGCTACTGATTCCAGAACCAGAATAACATTGACATAACCATCACTGCGAATCTATAAAATTTATGAAGAAACTGCAACAGAAACTTTAAGGGATACGACAAAAAAATAATCTTTATTCAGTCATTTATTTACTACCATTTTTTCGTACACTTAGCGCTTGGAAGGTCTTAATCTCAGACTTTGGGTTCCAAGGAGTCACGGACTCAGCACGGAGTCCTCCTACGTTAAATCTACAATACAAAACATTGGTATATTACTTGGAGGAATTATTAGGGCCCATAATGTTTCCTGAAAGTGGCCCTGTTTAACACTTTGATCGAAGTCTAGTATGAAAAATGACCTTGTTCGTCGGGCTAAGTGACTTAGGTCTATGTTTGTGTGCTGTTGACTTATAATACTAGTCTTATGTGTGTGTGTGTGTGTGTATTTACAATATGTTACTAAAAGATGCTAGGAAAAGATGAAACCTTTCGTGGCCATTTTGATAACATAGTGGTGGTGGCACATGTCAGCGATAATGATGTATGTTCGTTGAAACATACATACTTACCTACATTGGGTGGATAGATTCGATTGTAATACTAAAGTAATACCTGGAAATATCGGAAGCGGTCGTGGCTCAGTGTGGCTTGCGTGGTCGCCTCGATCACGCAGGTTAACTGATTAAAAGCACGGTCATAACCCGGATGGGTTTGACTGTTAGTATCATTTATCTCGACCGTTTCCATGCTTTGCAAGGCAAGTTAAGCCGTTGGTGCCGGATATCACTTGATGGCAGTCGTTAAGCCATGTCAAAGGCCTTATGGGCGGCTTGAAAACATCTGACACTGTGATTGCCAACTAGTCCCACAACCTCCACCAATCCGGACTTGTACCCCATGTATGGAATATGGCTTAACCTTTCAAAGGTATGGGAAGAGACCCGTGCCCCTGCAGTGGGGACGAGATTGGTATATATGGGACTACCGACCTGGAAATATCAGCATTACGTGATCCTTTCCTATCTTTAAAAGTATTTGATTTTTTTGACATTTATTGTATTTTTCGTATCACAGAACTTTGTTTTTTTTAACTTAATTAAAATAAAAAGCGGCCAAGTGCAAGTCGGACTCGCCCATGAAGGGTTCCGTAGCAGCAAGTAACACATAATAAAAGTTCTTGTAGTTCGTTGTAGGTAAATTGCGGTTTACGATTTATGACGTATTAAAAAACCGGCCAAGTGCGAGTAGGACTCGCGCACCGAGGGTTCCGTATAAATTCATAATCACACATGTCTTGAACTCTATATTTTTTATATTTGAGTTGATTGAATGAAAGGTAATTTGCGGTTTACGATTTATGACGTATTAAAAAAAACGACTTACTAGATCCCGTTCAAACCAATTTTCGGTGGAAGTTTGCATGGTAATGTACATCATATATTTTTTCTAGTTTTATCATTCTCTTATTTTAGAAGTTACAGGGGGGGGGACACATTTTACCACTTTGGAAGTGTCTCTCGCGCAAACTATTCAGTTAAGAAAAAAATGATATTAGAAACCTCAATATCATTTTTGAAGACTAATCCATAGATACCCCACACGTATAGGTTTGATGAAAAAAAAATTTTTGAGTTTCAGTTCTAAGTATGGGGAACACCCAAAATTTATTGTTTTTTTTTCTATTTTTGTGTGAAAATCTTAATGCTGTTCACAGAATACATCTACTTACCAAGTTTCAATAGTATATAGGGTGCTACGTTATTAGTGCCCGATATTTTAGTCAGTGCTTCTACTCCTGATTCTGATCAACTTTCTCCAAGGAACCCATAGTCAAATCGTAATAAATTTTTTGGACTCTTCATACAAATCGATCAGCCGAGCGGCCAAATTAGTGTAAAGAGTCCAAAAAATTTTTTGAGCACTGACTAAAATATCGGGCACTAATAAAGTAGCACCCTATATACTATTAAAAAACCGGCCAAGTGCGAGTAGGACTCGCGCACCGAGGGTTCCGTATAAATTCATAATCACACATGTCTTGAACTCTATATTTTTTATATTTGAGTTGATTGAATGAAAGGTAATTTGCGGTTTACGATTTATGACGTATTAAAAAAAACGACTTACTAGATCCCGTTCAAACCAATTTTCGGTGGAAGTTTGCATGGTAATGTACATCATATATTTTTTCTAGTTTTATCATTCTCTTATTTTAGAAGTTACAGGGGGGGGGGGGGACACATTTTACCACTTTGGAAGTGTCTCTCGCGCAAACTATTCAGTTTAGAAAAAAATGATATTAGAAACCTCAATATCATTTTTGAAGACTAATCCATAGATACCCCACACGTATAGGTTTGATGAAAAAAAAATTTTTGAGTTTCAGTTCTAAGTATGGGGAACACCCAAAATTTATTGTTTTTTTTTTCTATTTTTGTGTGAAAATCTTAATGCTGTTCACAGAATACATCTACTTACCAAGTTTCAATAGTATATAGGGTGCTACTTTATTAGTGCCCGATATTTTAGTCAGTGCTCAAAAAATTTTTTGGACTCTTTACACTAATTTGGCCGCTCGGCTGATCGATTTGTATGAAGAGTCCAAAAAATTTATTACGATTTGACTATGGGTTCCTTGGAGAAAGTTGATCAGAATCAGGAGTAGAAGCACTGACTAAAATATCGGGCACTAATAAAGTAGCACCTTATATAGCTCTTATAGTTTCGGAAAAAAGTGGCTGTGACATACGGACGGACAGACAGACAGACAGACATGACGAATCCATAAGGGTTCCGTTTTTTGCCATTTGGCTACGGAACCCTAAAAACTACTTACTAGATCTCGTTCAAACCAATTTTCGGTGGAAGTTTGCATGGTAATGTACATCAAATATTTTTTTTAGTTTTATTATTCTCTTATTTTAGAAGTTACGGGTGGGCACACATTTTACCACTTTGGAAGTGTCTCTCGCGCAATCTATTCAGTTTAGAAAAAAAAATGATATTAGAAACCTCAATATCATTTTTGAAGACCTATCCATAGATATGGATAGGTAGGACCCCCACACGTATGGGTTTGATGAAAAAATTTTTTTGTGTTTCAGTTCTAAATATGGGGAATCCCCCAAAATTTTTTTTTTCCATTCTTGTGTAAAAATCTTAATGCGGTTCACAAAATACATCTACTTACCAAGTTTCAACAGTATAGTTCTTATAGTTTCGGAAAAAAGTGGCTGTGACATACGGACAGACAGACAGACATGACGAATCCATAAGGGTTCCGTTTTTTGCCATTTGGCTACGGAACCCTAAAAATGAGGTCTTTTGTATCTACGAATACCGCAATGTTTTTTATTATTATTATTTGGTCTTTTAAACTGTATTGTGATTTAGATATAAAGAATATTACGTACACCTTTTTTTAATCCACAATTGGATTGCCCTTGGCATCTTCTCAATTGATGGTATAGGTGTGTGGTAAAATTTTTCGAAATATTTAAGTGCCTTAAACACAACCAGTTTCCCAACGCAATGAGGAAATAGCTGTCTTAATTTTACCTCGGAACACATCCATACTGTTAACATTGAGAGTTTTGTGGCAAGACTTGGAAAAGATGGTGGTAGCTAGTCAGACGGGGTCAGAAAATACACTACGAATATCACCAACCAAACCAAATCCTACAAAGTTGGACCCCACCGAGAATCAAATCTGCGAATGCCTATTATAAAGAGCCACTACGTCAAGGAGGTACTTATTGTAAACCTACTATAGGGCACAACAATAATGGAAGAGAGACCGACTTTTCTGATTAGTGATTACGATTCATTGAAGTACCTACTCTTTTAGTTTAGAAGTTAAGATCGAAGTTTTGTACCCTTCTTTGTTAAAAAATGATTTATTATTATTATTTTACTCTGTAAAGTAAGAATTTTGTCTAATATTGTAGAAACGATTTTAACAACTTTCTAAAAAAAATTTTTTGCATCATTCTTTATATTCGATGGGAGCTAATTAAATACGTATTTTCATTGATATTAAGTATCTATAAAGTAGTATTTTATTTTATTTATTTGGGAAACAAACAGGAAAAAAATTTAGAGAGTATATACAGGTCTATAATATATACATATATACTTAACCACCAGAGTTTCCGCAGATAAGCTTTTCTTACAAAATTAATTATTTGTGTGTTAACATAGAGCCAGAGGGCAAGTAATAGAGCTTATATTAGGATTACGTTAATTAATATTAATTTCACTGAGAAATCACATCAACTATGTATATGAAAACAAATACATGAAGCATGAGAGTTATAAAGTGCTAAAACCATTATTTGAAACACTGTTAAAGGAATGATTGAGAAGATATTTTTTGCCGAGACTAAGATGAAATAAGTTCACAGAATTTCTTATTACAAAGATCACATGCCCGAAAACAATTTTTAGAATAATTTGTACGTGAAAAAAGGAATCGTAAAGAGTATTATAGATCTGGTTTGCTTTGAAGCACAGTATGTAAATAGATTTTAGTGACGTCTTAAAATAGCATTAGGTAGTTATAGGTAACTTTTTCTTTAAATTCACTGAAGTACAAACGAAATGTGATAATATCTGGGACAAATCACACACGGTCATCTGGCCCCAAACTATGATTCCCTGTATCTGGGGAACCAGAGACTTATATACATACACAAATACTTTTAAATACATACATATATAGATATAATACACCCAGACTCAGAGCAAACAATTCTGCTCATCACAGAAAAGTTTGCCCTGTGTGGGGATCGAACCCACGACTCTCGGATCAGAGGTCAGGATCGCTAACCATTTAGCCACCGATTCAGTCAGGTGAGAGAAGGATGTGTGAGGAATGTTCGTATAGAGGAATTCAATTGATCCCGTACTGTGCTGCTGACGGTACAGCTATACATGTAGTATGAGAAGTCAGAATATGTGACCAAACTAATATGTCGTAGACAATAGCGACCTCGCTTAGTACAGTCAGCAAATATTATAAAACTAGAGATAGAAAATAATATTATTTGGAGAATTAAAGTTTATTTAAATATATTTATTATAATATATTATATTTCTGCTATTTCAGCAATGATTAAAAACAAACATTTTTTCAGTTTCATTACTATTATCACCGCCAAAAGTAGTTTTCACAAAAAACCCATATCGAAAATGTGTCACTCTGTCTTTCGTATGCAAGCACACATTCGTATGCAAAGTATTTCAAAGTCAAAATCTATTTTGCTTTGATCATTATAATTTCCTTGGTGAAAGTTGTTCAGTTTTATGAGAAGCATATACAGGGTGTAACAAAATTGGTATAGGACCCGTTAACTAGGGATTCTACTCATCGCAATAAATAACTTTTGTTCTACGACTCTGCTCAAATCCCAAAAAATTTTTTTTGTACTTTTATAACAAGTCAGTCACCTGATCGGCCCACTTAGAAAGGGAAGTCCATTTTTTTTCCTTTGGTTGGGACAGTTGTTCAGTTTCATGAGAAGAAGCCCCAGTTTAAGTAATGACAACTAAATTGTTAACACCTTGTATACTAACTATTTACCGTTTTGGCTGCTTTTGATTAAATAATAGGTCACCCAGTGTAAACACCTCTTAATACATTAGTTACAATATTTTTTGTTATTTTTCTATCACTTAATTTTTTTAAGCACAAAAACGTGAACATACATAAATTACATTAAAACATTTTTTTTGTTGAAATAATAATATAATAATAATAATATTTTATTTATTTATAAAAGGTAGTTAATTTACATAGGTTTCTAAAAATTAAACAAAGTACAAATTAATGGGTGCCTGAACTAGGATAAACCTGTATCTCAGGCAACAAAATTCTTACATGTTATACTTACGGCATAATACAAAAATATCTAAATAACTATTATTAGTTGTGAATAGTCTAAAAATATATTATGTAATAACAATTCACTGTGTTAACTATGTCAACATCAGAATTGCAAAAATTGTGGTTAATAACAGTGACCTGGAGAAATTTTGCTTAGATTAGCTTAATTAGGGTTAGTAGTTCTCTAATATAATTTGTATTAAATTACTAAATAGGCACAAAAAACATTATTGCGTTACTGCATAAACATATTTTAATGAACACTCTCATAGTCTATCTATTAGGCACCTTTATAGTCTATTAAGTTGATGTACGTATATTCAGCGTTTTTCTTAGCTGGACACTCAACGTCACCTGTTTTGTTCTCACTTGGTTTTTTAAATCGAAGGCATGTTACACATTTTGGTGACTCGGTTTTCTTTGAGCATTCAGCAATCGAATGACCTAGTTCGCCACAATGTCCACACGTCGATGTCGTTTCTCTGCACGACTTAGCTGCATGGCCATACTGATGACATTTGTAACACCAAATAGGGCTTACCAATTGGTCGGCAACGCACTCGTGACTCCTCTGGTGTTGCGGGTGTCTATGGGCGGCGGTTATTGCTTACCATCAGGTGATCCGTCTGCTCGTTTGCCACCTATGACATAAAAAAAAAAAAAAAAAACCTAGTCACCAAGGTGAAATCTCTTACTGGGCAGGAGGTACAGTTTACAAAAACTCTTTCTTGATTAATTAGTGCCTTACGAGTAAGGGCCGGGACTTCGATAATGTAGTTACAGGTCGCAGCATCCCTTTTTCCCGATTTGTGGCTAAGTTTTATATTAGTCAAAAACGCTTCACGGGTCATAGTTGGAAGCTTGTGGGCTAAATTCTGCTCATAAATGCATTTTAGGGCTTCATCTTCTGCCAGAGATGCGGGCACTCCTATGACTATTATTCGAGGTCTGCGCTTATAAGGTTCATCAACAGTGAGGCCAGAGGTATTGAGTTGTACCGACTGTTTCAGTTTTTCAATATCAGCCTTAGTTTCAGTGCTAATGATGATCCCACCGTTTTTGGTTTTCCTTAATCCTCGTACCTGGAGCTGCATTTGTTCTGGGCTGATGATCTTTTGCACTAGATTTTTTGTCTCGTCACTAGTCTTCAATTTATCTTGTGGAGAGATGGCCACTGAACTTAAATTGTTAGGGCGAAGGAAATTGTTCGAACCCTTTTTGACCATGTCAGCAAAGGAGACATTTCCCGTGGCTGGTTTAGTACAAGTCTCCTTAATGGTCTGCTTAAATTCAGCAAGGCATTCTGATAAGTCTCTTTTTTCTTTTAGGTCTTGAACCACCATTTTACCAAGAATTGTAGATACACATAAATAAATAAATAAATAATAATAAATAAAATATTTATTTCCTTTAACATTGGTTGCTTAATAACTAATATTACTAGGGCTTCCTTTTAAGCTTATTTGCCTGTGTTAGGAAGCCCCGCTCTTCCATAGAAAAGACCAAACATGAGCAACTTAAATTAACAAGCAGTTGTTATGGGGTACTAATATCCTATTTTAATCAAAGTAACAAAATACATAATTAACAAAGATAAAACAACATGCAGTTTTTTTTATATATATAAGTACAAAATGATATAAACAAAAGTATATATTTTTTTTTAAGCTGACAGTTTCTATGTGTATGTGTGTGTGTGTGTGTGTGTGTGTGTGTGTGTGTGTGTGTGTGTGTGTGTGTGTGTGAGTGTGTGTGTGTGTGCATGCGTGCGTGCGTGCGTGCGTGCGTGTTGACTTTCATATATTAGTATGTTAACTTTGTACAAGCAATGCCTCTATCTCATCATAACTTTTATCTTGAAGCCATGCAGTTATGACTTTTTTACACTCATAAATAAGTTTATTGTATATATTTATTTCTTTATTGATTTTATTATAAAGTTCAGCTGAGCGTCTGCCGAACTGCCTACAAGCAAATACTGTATTTGTTCTAGGTAACTTTGTGACAATATCGTTCCTTCTTTTATTTAAATTACCACAGTCATAGGGCAACATTTTATGTTTTGTTAAAACCGTATTAGTAATGTACAGTTTCCTAACCGATAATAGGTTAGTTATTTGATATAATCGTTCAGTAGAAAAACGCCTCTTTTTAAAATACATGACCTTAATCAAGCAGCGTTGAGCCTTCTCCAGTTCAAGAAAACGCGTCTTTGCCGCCCCTCCCCAAACCGGTATGCAATAGACCAAAATTGACTGTATTAAGGATACATATATTTCCTTTATGAGATCTCTAGAAGAACCAGATGAATCAGCGACTGATCTTGGCAGCACATGTCTCAGAGACTTAAAGATCCATGTTAATTTTCTTATTCTTGTTATAACGTGCTCGAGATGTGAATACCAAGAGAGCCGCTGATCCAGCATGACTCCTAGGTATTTGGTATGAGCCACCCTATGGAGAGCGGGGCATATACAGTAGCTTTTGTTTGCCGTAGTTTCGCATCCATGTATTTTTATGGTGTAATTATCATTAGGTTGTGTGTCGTTGTAAATACTGTAGCAGATATAATTTGTTTTTGTTGTATTTAATGTAAGATAGTTATTTTTTAACCATTTATTAATCTGCTCCATGCCTAGCTCAGCACTTTCCCTTACAGCGTCCCAGGTTTCACCAATGAAAACTACAGCGGTATCATCAGCGTACGCGAATAATTTAGCATTTTTGATGAGCATGTCACATAAGTCGTTGATATACACAAGGAATAGGGTAGGTCCTAGGACGCTTCCTTGTGGCACGCCAAACAGGACATCTGCATCATCACTGCTACAATTTCCCAGCTTTACTTTCTGTATCCTGCAAGAAAGATAATCCTTGAGGAGCGAGAGTGATCTCCCTCTTACTCCGACCTTATCGAGTTTGTGCACGAGGATGGGGATAGAGACAGTGTCAAAGGCTTTTTTTAGATCTAGAAATACAGATACGCATTTCTTATGTTTATCAAGTCATAGCAAGCCGATCGAGTCAGTAGAATTACGTTTCCCAAAAGACGATGAATTAGAGATATTAAAGAAAAATAAAGAAACAGATAATTTATGTTACGTGCCAAATAAATTGCTCATGATTATTAAGCCATCCCAATCACAGGTTACTCGAGTAGAATTTGTGAGGGAGCTTGAAATATTGCGTAAAGATTATGATATCAATGCGATTTACTTTTTGAAAAATGAGAGCAATAATATATTTATAGAAAAATTGTCAAGCACAATTAAAAGTTTTAAACAATGGACCGGTCCACGATTATGTATTTTGCACGACGTGAATAGAATAACTAAAAAAGACGATCAAAGGGTCATACTGAACGACTTTCATCTGTTACCTTCGAGTGGCCACGCGGGTATCAGAAGAATGGTCAATAATATCAAAAAATATTATTTTTGGCCTGGTTTAGAAAAAGACGTTACCGAATTTGTTAAAAGATACGAAAAATGACAGAAACATAAACATTCGTTACACACAAAGGAGCCTATGTCTATAACGACTACAGCGCACACAGCCTTTGAAAAAATATACCTAGATATAGTAGGACCATTAGAGAGGGATAGTCATAATTATAACTATATTCTTACAGTACAATGTGAATTATCTAAATATGTTGAAGCGTACCCACTTACTTCCAAAACTACAGACGAGGTCTCCAGGTCTTTGGTCAACAACTTCATTCTACGCTACGGGATACCCAAGGAGATAGCTTCAGACAGGGGTTCAGAATTTATTTCTGACACAATGAAAAAGGTTTGTAAACTTTTAAAAATAAGTCAACTCTCGTCAACAGCTTATCACCATCAGAGTATAGGATCACTTGAAAATTCCCATAAACATTTAGGAGCTTTTTTGCGAATACAGACAGAATCTCACCCGGACTCATGGTCAGCTGGTTGCCGTTCTGGTGTTTTTCTTATAATACGTCTGTACACACAGAAACTAAATTTACCCCATATGAATTAGTGTTTAGAAAAAAGTGTTCCTTACCAAGTAATTTAAAATCTCATGTAGAACCCCTCTATAACCATGATAGCTACCCCCTTGAGTTAAAATATAGGTTACAAGTAGCTCAAAAAGAAGCACGAGATAATTTATTAAAAAGTAAAACGACAAGAAAGATTAAGTACGATCAGAAATTAAAGCCTATAACTTACAAACCAAATGACCAAGTATTAGTTAAGAAGGAAAATTGTAGCAAATTAGAAAGTTTGTATTCAGGACCATTTACTGTGTTAAGAGACTTGTCACCAAATGTAGAAATTTTGTTAAAAAATGGAAAAACTGATGTACTTCATAAAAATAGAACTAAGTTATATATCCATTAGTTATTATAGTTATTGGTAAATATATCTAGCATATATTTTTTTAATTGTTTAATCACTATAACCTTGTATAAAAATTAAAATAAGTTGTAACAAAAAATAACCACTATAACATTGTATTTTATTTTATTTTATGGAAGGGAGTTGTAGTGTACTAGGTTAAGATGAATCATATCATGTAATAAAACTATTAATCTTTCTATTATACAGTCAGTATTTACTCAGCATTCAAGCCTTTCATTTCATCACAGCTCCCATCCTTACAGTATCATAACGTGGGCTTGTATGGTTTTTGGTTTGAGGGACTGATATTGTAATGCAATTTGCGAAGTTCCGTGGGCAACTTTTCGGCACAAATTGTTAATCCGTAGTTTTTGTTCAGAGTTCATCTTCCCTTCTGCTACTATTAAGCACACCTCGTTTAGATACTTCTCAATAGTGGACATCCAAGATTGGATTTCAGGCGTCGACATTATTTCCAAAACTTGTTCAGATCCTTGGGCCACGGTCTGTGGCGTGGATGGATTATCCATTTTGAACGATGACATGATTATATTTTATTCAAATACATAATATCGTAGGTATTTAAAACTATTCACTACACAAAAACATGCAGCACTCGGTAAACACAAACTAGGTCACAAAATTGTAATAAAAGTATTTATATTTAATTTTAATTTCGCATAGATGTGCAAGTCTGTACGCTAGAACGGCCGAACGGCTATATGAATAACATACTTTAGATTGTTTGCAAACCGTAAACATGACACAAAGGTATTACGGAGAATAGGTTACATGCTATCATTGGTGCATCAACTCTGTTTTGTTTGTAGGTGAAACTATATCGATAACACCGATAAAGTTAGGGGTTCGATGCCTATCTGGAGTATCGGGGTCAAACAGGCGTTGTACTAAGTTTATCCTTAATTGACACTAGTCAATTACACAAATTTTATTTTAAGGGACAAATTACAGACCCCCCCCCCCAATACCCATACATAATAATAAACATAATTGCAATAGCCATAGCGTTCCTTATAAAATACAGAGTGATACAAAGAATCAAACGCACTAATAGGTACATATCGGAAAATTCTCGAGAAATACTGATATTCAGAATCATAAGCACATGCTTGTTACCTGAATTTTTCTGCTTGTGACACCGCTGAAATTCTCCGTGACGTGCGACTTACGATTTGAGGAAATATGAAAATATGCGAACGTATTTTTCCTCATAACGACCGCTTGTTTAAGTAGGTATAAAGGATATCCGAAAGGGTGTCCAAAAATAAATGTGTAAATATAAATATTGCAATAAAGTTGTTTGATATATTCATTACCTATACGAGTATGTATTTAATCGAATACAGAATAAAATAAATGTTAAAAGTAAGCAAGTATGTATAAATATGGTGATATAAACAAACTGGGATTTCTACTCGGAATTCGAACAAATTTCTTCAACTAGCTAACACAAATTTAATTAAAAAAAAAAGTTTTGGACTCTATGCTTTGGCCGATCATTTAATGAACACCAAACGGAGAAGCTATCTTCTCCGTTACCTGTTAAGCAACTTTGTACCTTAGGATCAGATAATCAGGGGCGCCGACTTCATAAAAATATTGGGATGATAAAACATGTTATTTTCCTACTATTTTCTAACCAGCTTTCGTCCACGGCTTCGTCCGCGTGGGCATAGTTTTTGAGATTATTATTGAGCGTGCATAGAAATGAGTTCTTTTGGAATAAAAGTATCCCGAGAAAAAAACAACAACAGTTATAAAATATTGGGGGGGGGGCTCAGCCCCGCTGATAATGTCATTGGGGGGCTTGGGCACCCCCAGGCCCTATGGAGTCGGCGCCAGTGCTGACAATAGTGAGTTATCAGCCTTAGACCATAGATCATTACTAGTAAAACATAATTTTAAAATGCATATGTATTCAGCGATTCACAACATGTGAAATAAATTATCCCCCTTCATACAAATAGATAAATAAAGAAAAAAAATAACAAATTGTTCTGCTCATGAAACTGAACAACTTTTCCAATGGAAACTATACAGAATTCACAAAAAAATGGACTTTTCATAAAAAATATCAGCCACTTAGACAATTTTGTATGAACAGCTTCTTGAGAATTCAGTATAGGTTCCTTAAGAAGAGTTTCTTGAGGGTAACTAACTCATCGATTAAGTTTCCGGACGTCATCTATTTACACTCTTATATATATATATATATATATATATATTCTATACCTGTATTCTATACTTGATTCTGAGTAACTCTATATATATATATATATATATATATATATATATATATATATATATATATATATATATATATAAAATCCGATCTTCAGTCTGAACAGTGAATCGAGAATTTGTCTGGGAAACTGACAAAAAAGATTTTGTAGATCGGATTTTTTCAATATTTTGTCTGTGTTCTTTACTTGACTCTGAGTCATCATCAGCCGAAAGACGTCCACTGCTGGACGAAGTCCTCCCCCAAGAATTTTAGAAACGCCTTATTTGAATCGCACTTATTTAACAATCTGTATTAATAGTAGGTAGCAACAAAAGAATAAAATTTAATTCGTCAAAGAAAAAATATTTTATTTATTTATTTATTTTACAATTTATTGTGTACACATAATAGAAATACATACAAAAATACAAATACATACATAAATACATTCAATGTTGAAATTATTTTTGGGCCCAATTTCTTGTTTCGATTCCAAAACTCAAAATTAACTACGCCGCTACTGTGACTATCTGTGACGGACGGATGGACAGACAGAACGATCTTACATGGGTTCGCCATTAGGCACTATCGAACCTTAAATCTATTTTTTTGTAGTAGTGGTGCTAAAACATAATTCGTATTATATTTAGACCTTGGTTTTAGAAATCAATTTAACAGTCCAAAAAGTGCCTTTTAACTTTCTGTCCAGTTTTATAAACCTCTCCGTACAATTTAAAATAGACATAGATTTAAACCGGTTTAATTTATTAGGTTAACTCCATACAAACACCTTTATTGTTTTGTACCCCATATACAGCGTGTACTAAAATGTTGATGATCTGATAATTTTATTGTTATATAAAATACTATACAAGGTGCGCCTTATATTAATAGAGATAAAATCGCAGTTTTCTGATCGATTTAATACCGCTATGGAATGAAATTAAGTAGACCTATTTTAGCGCTGAACTCGTAATAAAATGCTGACCTACCCTGTATTTGCATAGTAAATAGCTGGTTTGCCTAGGAATTAAAGATACTAGATGTGCCATGACATTTTTACGAGTTTTTTTACAACGCTGATACAAAAAATGTATATATAAAAACATATTATTATAAAAAAACAATGATCTCTCCTGGTGGTAAGCGATGATGAAGCATTTTCGATGATGATGCTGAAGATGAAGATACCAAGATTCTCCAACGGAAATGGCTATGCCAGAAAACATCAATGCTATTCTTATTTATGTTTGGCGGCAAGACTTAGGTTAGATATGGTAGCTAGCTTTGAGAATGCCCTGCCACCACCCAAACCAAGTCCTACAAAGTTGGACCTCTTCGGGAATCGAACCCGCGACCTCCTGATCAGAAGCAAGCATTCTACCTATTGGTCAACTAGAAAACAAAACGAAAAAATAGAATAATAGGCACTCGGCTCCATAAAATGTATTAAGACAATCCCCAGTGTCTCTGACCCCAGCAAGCACTTTTTTCCTAGGGCTCCTAGAAGAAATACCTATCTTAAATAGAGCATAATTTATCCCGGATATTATTATAATATTATTATCTTCAAATATAAATTTGGGATACTCTGACCACTTCGCGCTAGGCGAAGTGGCAGGAGCTACTCCAGCAGAAGCACAGTCGGCTGGAGGTCAGTGCGACGAGGAGAGAAAGCGTCGGACAATCCGGGCATTGTCGAGGAGGACTGCCTTCTGCATAGCCGCTATTATCGGTCTGCCTCGAAGTCCCAGCCGTCTTAGGTTACTATCCAAATCAGCAGGGATCAAACCATTAACGGACAGGACTACAGGAATGATTTCAGTGGATTGCACTTGCCGCACATCCGTAACCTCGTGCGCCAGGCTAAGGTACCGCAACCTCTTGTCGGCATCAGCCTGCACGAGGTTTTCGTCGTGTGGAATAGTGATATCCACCAAAAACACCCTTGACTGCGCCCGATCCATCCACACGATATCAGGTCTATTATGATCAATAGACTTATCCGTGATGATGTCTTGGTACCAGTAGAGCTTGGCGCGGTCGTTTTCGAGAACTGACTCCGGTGTGTACTTGTAATATGGCAACCGCCGCGCTATGAAGCCATACTTTAGAGCGATCTCTTGATGAAGGATACTGGCTGCTTGGTTATGTCTGTGCAGATACTCAGTGTTACAAAGAATCGAACAACCGGAGGTTATATGGCGCAGGGTCTTACCTGGCTGACGGCACAACCGACATACGTCCAAGGTACCGTCTTTCATTAGAACCTCCTGTAGTTGTGCGTCTTTATAACCTGATCTTGTATTGCACAGACAAAACCCTCGGTCTCTGCAAAGAGGTCTCCGAAGCGCAGCCAGTGCACGAAAGCCTTCTGATCTACGAAGGATCTGTAGAAAGCCTTAAAGAACCTTCCGTGCAGCTCTTTCTCTTTCCATATGGCTTCCCGCTCAACAGTGCTAAGTACAGCCGGCGCTTGCCAGTTCTCTTGGGCCATGGATAGAGGGGTTAGTCCTTTATCACATGCTATGACCACTCTATGCAAATCACTATATTATTATTTTGAAACATGAATTTGGGCTACTCTGACCTACTACTCCAGCAGAAGCACAGTCGGCTGGAGGTCAAGTGCGACGAGGAGAGACAGCGTCGGATAATTATTATTATTAATTAGAGCAATTATCATGCCAAGAGAAAAAAATTTAGCAATCACAGTTTTCGAGATACGAGCACCTAAAGGTGTGCTTGCTGGGTGGAATTCCACTCAGCAAGCATATCTGATGTACCAAAAATTGGCGAGAAAAATCAGTTTTCAGCGTCTACCGCTGTACTGTGTAACGTTTGAAATTCTAGTTTTTTTTTACCAGATTGCTCTAATTTTGGTTTAAATCTGGGCACAAGAACCAGTCTTGTATTCATATTAATTTCTAAGCTTTTTCACCTAGGAAAAAAAGTGCTTGCTGGGGTTAAGGACACCAATCTCCAAACTGATAAAGATCAAGATGAATATAGCGCCATCTTGAATTTAAAATCTTCAGACGGTAACAATGACATGGACTCGCTTCACGTCAGAAGGTCAAGGGTTCAATTCTAGATTGAATCCAATCTTGTAGCACTCGGTTTGATGGTGGTAGGCATTTTTTGAGCCTAACTACCGAAAATTTTATCAAGTATGTTTTATTGATCTCCTTTCTCCTTTGTTCAAAAAAGTGTATTTCAGTAATCTGAATTAGATATTCTTTCCAGTAGTTTTATAGCAAATGTTGTTTGGTTGGTCTAGATTTTACATCCTAGAATCTGGTTCGCGAGATTCTCTCTTAAGGCTTCGAATCTAGCTTCCATAATACTTTATATTTTTATTTTCTTTTTGCAAAAACCTATAAAGCTACTCATTTTATGATTGTTTACAATGTATTGTCTAAATGTTTTACAAACGTTGACTTGATGAGATCGCTTATTAGCGATAAAACCGCCTAACTGTATAACTGTACTTTGTACGTAGCACTAGCTTCCGCCCGCGACTTCGTCTGCGTGGACTTCAGAATTGGGTCCAGAAGTGGCGCCATATAGTGGTGAAATGGAAATTTTGAGTTTTTAAGCATTCCTCCGGGAACCCTTAAGTTTTCCGGGATGAAAAGTATCCTATCTGTTAGCCAACTGCTTTTTCTATCTATCTACCAAATTTTAAGCAAATCCGTTTAGTAGTTTTGGCGTGAAAGCGGAACAAACATTCATACTTTCGCATTTATAATATTATATAGTTATAGAGAGATATTATAGTGAGATATTTAATAAACAAAATTAAACAATCTGTTATCTGGCCTAACCTCAAGATTCCGCTCACAACTGGAACCAGAGACTGAAAAACATAATTAAGTACATAATCATCAATGGCCTCTGCGTCTATTACAGAAAATTTATTGCACTTTGCATATTACATAGTTTCACCTTTGCATATTAGTTTCATATTAGTTTAGTTTCACCGCTGTTTTTACCATGCATGCGCTAGGTAACATCTGAATGTCCTATCTTGGCGGTAAGGTACACGCCTTGAATGTATCATCTTCATTGATTTTGGATATGCATTGATGCAGGCTTCTACACTATGTTTCTCTTCACCGTCAAAGATTGAAGACAACAAAGAAAATACATTAAATCTTTAGTCCTATAATTTTAAGTAAAAAATATTCAAATAGAGGTACGAACGAAGCGTCTCACCTAAATCATTTACCGCAGTTTGTTTAAGAAAGTCGAACGCATCCAATTAGGCGCCAGGTATTAGTATCTATATCTACCTGATATCTTATAAGCAAAGACCTAAATATTATAACGTAAGGACTACCCAACAGCATTAAAATTGGATCATATTTTTTGGAACCAAATATAATAGGAGCTCAAAGTTCCTGTAAATAAAATGGGGGTGGGGGGTCGATACTGGCCCAAAATGGTTCGTGTAAATTTACTTATGGTCAGTGTATCACGATCTTGGCTCTTGGTACATGGTTGTGTGTCTTGATCATGACTTTTCTGAAAAAAATCGCTTTCCACATTAATAGTTCACTTGTTGTATTGGAAGGAAATGTTTCGAAGAGCCAGTCTACATGCGGATGTTTATGCAAATAATATAACTTGTTTTTATTAACATTGTAATAAATACATATTTACGAGCGATAAGGACACCCTGTACATGGGAAAATGTGGGCATTGCACAAAATAGCATCACTGATGTTGATTTTAAGAGAATATTACTGTGAGAACATTTATCTTCTTCTTTCTTCTTTGTCCAACCTTCTTCCCAGTTCAGCTGGGGTCGGGTCTCCTTGTACGTCTGCGCCAGAGAGCTCGG
This sequence comes from Coleophora deauratella, assembly GCA_958295455.1. Classification (NCBI taxonomy): domain Eukaryota; kingdom Metazoa; phylum Arthropoda; class Insecta; order Lepidoptera; family Coleophoridae; genus Coleophora; species Coleophora deauratella. Next base: position 6,735,839 of record OY282412.1, read on the forward strand.
TTCTGGGTTGTCGGTGCGCTCAGGGTCTCTTTTTGGACCTCTTTCTGCATACTTGAACACCAGGTGGCAGGTGGTCTTTTGAAGAAAAAAATTGAAATACTAACATTTGACGAGGGTCACCTACCTATATGGGTATGATGAATTTTTTATAGTAGAATTTTTGAGGCTGTATTCAGGATGGAATAAAATTTGTGAGGGACCCGTTAATTGGGGAGTCTACTTATCTCTAAACCTTAGCTCCAAACGGACACTCCATACAAAAAATACGTAATTTTGTATGAATAGTCCAAAAAATTGCGATTTCAGTAAAGTCGTAGAACAAAAGTTGTTTAGAATTATGAATAGATATCTCACTTAAAAGGCTTCTATACCAGTTTTTTACACCTTGTAGATATAAATGTAGGTCCTATTTATAGACAGACATGACGAATCCATAAAGGTTCCGTTTTTTGCCATTTGGCTACGGAATCCTAAAAAATTAAGTCAATGCTAACGCTCTATAGCAAATAAAGCCTTAAAAACTGCTAGAATAAAACTCTTCTCGAAAAATGCCCATTCTATATAAAACACTCATTGAAATTGGCAAATATAATGGACGTTTTCTCAATAGAAATCTATAACCTAAGTTAGTGTTAGCTGTAAGTACTAACAGATCACTGAGTAGGTAGTAGTACTAATCATTTAGCAATCTGTAACGTCTAACATCTTAATGACGGCAAATGGCATTGCTATGTACCCGTGGGTGGGTCCAGATATGGGGCCGATAAAACATATCTCGGAGCATTGATGTGGTAAATGGTGGTGCTAATTGGGACTTACGGTAGCGGGTGCCATCAGGTGGGCAGTAGGCAGTAGACAGTACGCAGCATGGAGGAATGTTTGCTAACTTTCTGTGTTGTGTTTGTTGATAAAGTACATATGTTTTTCTAAGATTTCTAGGTGTGGTTATAACCTCTTACAGTTGTAGTTCCCAAGCCCCAAAAACCAGATGCATAAAAGACTACAGAACGTTTTGCTAAAAACTGGTTTTGATCCTATAAAACACTAAAGAATTTGTAGTAAGGTACATAAGTTATAATAAATAATATGCAAAACAAATAATCCAGGAATGCTCCAAACTAAACAAAATATCCTGTAAGTACTATGGGAACTAGACACTGACTAACATAAAATTAAAAAAAATATATCCCTGACGGTAAAAATCTAATAAATGGAAAATCACTGAAGCGATTCTTACCAAACATCAAAGAAAGCTTTCAGTAGAAAGGAAACCGCCTGAAACCCACATTTAAAACTGTTCTTCCCGTTTGAGAGTTATATACGACACCTCAGACAGACACACAGACAAACTAGGCTTTAATTTTTAAAACCCATCTTTGTGTCGGAACTCTTGGGCCTTTGGTTTATACATAATTTGTTACTGTAAGGTCTTTCCGGTGAACCATGGTGCAAGCAATCTCAGATCTTTAAATATACGCATATTTATTAAATTTAGAAAAGCTTTGGAACTTTTCTTTAGTTCTTAAGTTTACAAGTAGAAACATTTAAGCTGGCGACATTTCCTATATGGATCTTATGAATGCTTATATTAGAAATATTTTTCTGTAAAAAGCACATAGGTTGTTTAAAAACCCAAACATAGAAAAAACACTTTTCGCTTAGAACTGGCAGTCGGGTAAAACTACCGCACTTTTTAACTGTTTCATATTCAACCTCTATAAAACGCTTTACAAATGCACTTATGTAAATATAATGAAACATCGTATAAAGATATCTCAGTAAATCCACATGTGGTCTAGTCTAGGTAGGATAGGCTTGCATATCTAACATTTCTAACCAACTTAATGCATTTATTACAAAGTTTACTTAGGTATGCTAAAACTGACCTGAGGTCTGGGAACTGATAGAATAACCTTAGCTTGTATCTATTCGTTATGCAGTTTATCGATATCGATATCGGTTCGTTCTCTTACCGTGAGACTTAATCAACCGTATTGCACCAACACCTACTACGTACTATGTCCCACCCCGGACACTTCATACAAACTCGCCATTGTTTACTACAAAGACATTCATGTTTGTACACATGTAAATGTGTGCGTGATGTACCTACTAGGGTTGAATCGAGATTCAATTAACCCTCATTGCTCTTTATTATTAGCTAGACTTTTACAAATAAAGTAAAGGCTGTATACACCAGACAAGGCTGTATAGCCTTAGAAGGCTTAGCTCTTTCCTTAAAAAATAAAATTGTCTTTGGTTATACTGTGCTTTGGAACTGTGTCAACATCTTGACAAATGGTCACAGATCGGTCACACAGGGGGGGTGAGGTAGCCTTCAGAGAGCAGCAGGGAGTGTCCATACTGTATAATGTCCTTATGTATATAGTAGTAGGTGTTGGTTGTACAGTCTCCGAGCAATTTATTTGCTTCTCTACTAAATTTCTGCCCGTGGCTTCGCTCGCATGTTAGGTTATTATGACTATTATACAGGGTTACAGGAAAAGTCGTACTGAATATTAAAACACGTTATTATTCAGATGATTTCTGATGGATTCTATGATATGGTGTCCGAAACTTAACCGTTATGGAGATATTGAACTTTAAAGATTTTTTAAAAAATCCTCAATTTTTTGGCTTTTTTGTCGATTTTTTTGGGATTAGTGCTTCAGGGGTACGTTTTTTTGATGTAACTAGTTAGAAGGCATGTCAATTAATAAAAATGATTAACCAAAACTGAACCTACTACTAACAGCTTAAAAAGACTGCATGACAACGGTTAGAATTAAATCATTTTCATTAAGTATTTTTAAATTTGAAGCTCTCTGTTTTATAAAAAATGTATGGAACTTATTCTGCAAGTAGTTTCAAAAACTTCTACGTCTCTTTAGCTATTCAAAAATTTATAACACTTACTATTAAATAGACAAAATATTGACCAAATAACAGTTAAGTTAGCAGATGGTAAATTTTTTTTACAACTCTTTAGTCAAATTCAGCTCCAAACGAAGAGCAGTTTTCTTCTCAAAACTTTGTTTAAGGCCTTAATTCTTGTTAATCGATTCTTTAATTTACAGATTCTCATCAATTAATGAGACTAAAGGGCTTAGGGTGCATTTCCACTGATGCAGAGCGGGGCTGAGCAGGGCGGAGAAGATCAGAGAATAGTAGCAAGTGTTTCCACTGAAGCGGGACGGAGCTGAGTAGAGTAGAATGGAGCGAAGTAGAGCAGAGTGGAGCGAAGTAGGGCGGAGCGGAGCGGGGTAGAGCTGAGAGGGACGGAGCGAAGCGAAGATAAGCTGAGTGGTCTGGAGCTGCATGTGACCATTTTCTAGGTCTGCTCTGCTCCGTTCCACTCCATTCCGCCCTAATTCGCTCCACTCTGCTCTACTCTGATCCGCCCTACTTCGCTCCACTCTGCTCTACTCTGCTCCGCCCCGCTTCAGTGGAAACACTTGCTACTATTCTCTGATCTTCTCCGCCCTGCTCAGCCCCGCTCCGCATCAGTGGAAATGCACCCTAAGCCCTTTAGTCTCATTAATCGATGAGAATCTGTAAATTAAAGAATCGGTTAACAAGAATTAAGGCCTTAAACAAAGTTTTGAGAAGAAAACTGCTCTTCGTTTGGAGCTGAAAAGGACTAAAGAGTTGTCAAAAAAATGTACCCTCTGCTAACTTAACTGTTATTTGGTCAATATTTTGCCTATTTAATAGTAAGTGTTATACATTTTTGAATAGCTAAAGAGACGTAGAAGTTTTTGAAACTACTTGCAGAATAAGTTCCATACATTTTTTATAAAACAGAGAGCTTCCATTTTAAAAACACTTAATGAAAATTATTTAATTCTAACCGTTGTCAAGCAGTCTTTTTAATCTGTTAGTAGTAGGTTTAGTTTTGGTTAATCATTTTTATTAATTGACATGTCTTCTAACTAGTTACATCAAAAAAACGTACCCCAGAAGCACTTATCCCAAAAAAATCGACAAAAAAGCCAAAAAATTGAGGATTTTTTAAAAAATCTTTAAAGTTCAATATCTCCATAACGGTTAAGTTTCGGACACCATATCATAGAATCAAATCCATCAGAAATCATCTGAATAATAACGTGTTTTAATATTCAGTACGACTTTTCCTGTAACCCTGTATATACACCAATCCGGACTTGGCCCCCGTGTGTGGAGTATGGTCTAAACCTTCCCGAGTTACGGGAAGAGACCCGAGTTTCTGCAGTGGGGACGTAATGGGTTGTTAACATAATTATATACGATCAAGACGAAGCTAACAACTCTCAAGCTTAAATCCATCATGCTGTTTAGGCTACAGAGCATGCCAAAGAAATATAAGGTGCTACTTTATTAGTGCCCGATATTTTAGTCAGTACTTCTACTCCTGATTCTGATCAACTTTCCCCAGGAAACCCATAGTCAAATCGAAAAAAAATTTTTAGACTCTTCATACATATCGATCAGCCGAGCGGCCAAATTAGTATGAAGAGCCCAAAAAATTTTTTGCGATTTGACTATGGGTTCCTTGGGGAAAGTTGATCAGAATCAGGAGTAGGAGCACTGACTAAAATATCGGGCACTAATAAAGTAGCACCTTATATACATACATACATACACTCGAAAAATATAAACCTCCTTCTGGCGCAGTCGGGTAAAAATTAACAATGGCTTCTACTCATAAAATGATCAACTTTCCTCGAAGAATCGATACTCAATTCGCAAAAAAAGTATTGGACTTCCCATATAAATTAATATGGGGAATCCAGGTTCCTTGGGGAAAATTGTTCAGTTTCATGTGTAGAAGCTACTGTTTTTATTGGGTATTTTAGAACGACCCTATACAATACAGATATATTACAGGAACCATTTCAGAAATCGTGATATTACCTTCTGTATATCACAGGTTATATGAATGCCAAACGTCAAGATTGTTTAGCGTATTCAGGCTTCAAGAGGAAACAAGCGAACAAACACATTACACATTTATATTTTTCTATTACTGCTGTTTATATTTCTGTATCAACTCTTGTTAATAAAATAAACACACTCCATGTATAAAAAAGGCCGAATAAAAAATAAAACATTTCTTCTATCTACAACCAAAGAGAAAGGTACGTCTACAATAAAAACACTGGCAATGTTTACACTTTCGTTCAAAAGTAGAACATCAAACGTCTTATTCCAAGAATTTGTTCTAATTACAAATATAAAGAGACCTGTGTTGTACCTTCGCTTGTAAATGAAAGTACAAGAAGATGAGAGTTTGTGTACCCCTCGGTTACCATATTTAACAGACACTGAATCACTTTATACCTGTATATGTAACAAAATTGATGTAGGACCCGTTAACTGGGGATTCTACTCATCGTACTGAACAACTTTTGTTCTACGACTTTGCTCAAATTACAACAAAAATTTATGGACTCCATACAAAAATGGCAAAACAGATGATCAATTTGTATGACGAGTCCAAACTTTGTTACCAGTTAACGGGTCCTACATCAATTTTGTTACACCTGTATACATTAATGGACTTTTGACTGATTCTGTGGCTCAGTGGTTAGCGCTCCTGACTACTGATTCGAGAGTCGTGGGTTCGATCCCCACCCAGGGTAAACATTTCTGTGAGAGTGTATAAACAGCAGTAATAGAAAAATAGATTTATTTGCTCTGTGTCTGGGCGTTATTTTGTAAATCAGTCTCTGGTTCCCACAGTATGTACAGGGAATCCTAGTTTGGGGCCAGATGACCGTGTGTGATTTGTCCCGGATATTATACATTAGTACTAGGTAGTACTTCATACATTATGGACACTCCCTTCACCTCTATAAAAGCGACATCACCCCATGAGTAAGCTCCGGTGAATTTACTGAATAGTAAAACTTTCTATAGCAAAAATTTAGGATACTATTGGTTTTTTAAATGACATTACGCGCAGATAGGTAAATAAATTCTCAGTTAATATGTAGTATTCGTACTGACAGAGCGGATTAAAACTTTTTCGAAGTAAACAAACCAATTAAACAAAATACAAAATACTTATTACATAAACTTCTCACGGCTCTGTGATTAAAGTAGGATTGATACCGTTCATTTTGTAGTTTATTCATCTGATTTTTAGAGTTCCGTGCGTAAAAAGGAAAAAGGAACCTTAGGATCTCTCGTAAGTCTTTCCGTCACACACAGCTAATTTGCTTCGAATCTACTAGACCGATTAAGTTGAAACTTAGTACAAATAATTATAGATTTCTGTAACCCAAACACGGACGTGTAACCAAAATAAATGTATTTTGAGTGTGACGGGACCTAAAATCAAAAAAATATAGGAAATAGTTTTTTACATATAGATTACAGGAACCGCCGTCTATTCCTTGTGGATAGAACGGTTAAATGTGCCACACGATAAGAAAAAGAAGACAAGAAAACCTAAAATAAGATGGTAAAATTCTCAATATTGTTTATTTGTACGGAATCCTCGGCGTGCGAGTCAGACTCGCACTTGTTCGGTTTTTTATCTGTAAATGCGCGCACTCCTATACAAAAAGCAGAAACCTAAAGAAGCAACTGTATTAATATAAATGTATAAGAAATTAAGAAACTTACAAGAAAATACTTCTTAAGTGTATTTTTATACCGATATTTGAACACAACTTGCACCAAGCACGCAACTCGCCACAGTGGAAAGAAAATAGCAGAAAAAGCGCGAAAGCTTTTTTTTTAAATTAAGACGTAAACGCAACGTACAAAGGCACAGCTGTTCGTTCAGCCAAGTCTTATGAGCCGTTCTAAGTGGCGAGAAACGATCCTAATAGTGCAACGTACAATTCTCTTAATGTGCAATAATTTTCAAAAAACTTCTAACAACTTTATACTATGTGCGTTCTTTTTATCTTTCTGCCAAATATTTTACTTCAATGTTGGAGATTTAGCAGGTAAACTATAGGAAAGCCGTCTCTGTAATCGAGTATGTTAGTAACAGTTGCTTTGACCTGCATGGGTTGCATAACATGAAAACAAAGCGTTTTGTCGCGCCCGACGCGTCGCAAGAAAACTGTTTGGTCGTCCCATATATTCGCTCGCTCGGGGGGTTAAAATGAAACCATAATATTAATGTTGCATGAACTAAGTCACCATGATACTAGGGATATTCCGACACAAGTAAATACGAGTAAGTACTCGATACTTTTGTTTTGATACCAAGTATTTTTAGCATCGAATCACTCTTGCGATGTGTCGAAACGAAAGTACTTGGTATCGAATCGAATCAGACTGAACCCGAATACGATTTTTGGAAATATCATAAGGATTAGCACACGGACACAAAAAGAAAAAGAAACTGCACCAGGGTGATGCAGTTTCTCTTTAATATCCCTTAAAAGCAACCCATTTACGGAATGGGATGAAATTTAATTTATATTTCCTTACTTGTACAAATCTGCCCTACAATATTTAATTGTCGTCGCAACATCGGTTCCAAGTGAGTGCTTATTTCCCAAAGCCGGAGCAACGATGTCGGAAGCAAGGATCAGATTGTCCCCAAAATACCTGGAGCAATTACTGTTTTTCCGAGTTTTTTAATTAATAAGATCGCAATTAATAAAACATGATTCGCTTAATACCTCTACTTTGAATAACAACCACTCCCAAGTATACTAATATATGTATCGATACTTACTCATATCGATAATTTTTAGTTTTTTTTTTAATATTATGGGACTAATGTCCTAAATCCTAAAATATTTAAAAAAACTAAAAATTATCGATATGAGTAAGTATCGATACTTTAGGGGTACTCATATGAATAGTATCGAAAAATGATTTGAGTAATACTTATGTGAGTAGTTATCGATACCTTGTGGGTATTGGAACATCCCTACATGATACTAGCTAGGGTTGATCACTACACAAGAAAGAAGCCCTCATAAGAAAGAAGGCCGCAAAGTATAAGTAGTTTCCGTATAATTTGCGGCTTTTTCTTGAGGGCATTACAGCTCTAACTACAGCTCTCAGTTAAATAGCATACGTAGGTGTGGTGAGGGAAGATTAAATAAAAATAAGTTGTTATCTTGATCTTAGGCCCTAAAAAAACTGATGGGGTAAAAATACGGTATCTCAAAAAATATGGCGAATAATAAATCGCCTACATAAAACACTTAAAATTGGGGATTAGTTGAAATGTCGTCGGTAAGGACTTTAGCTGTCTTTTAAACACAATGTTATTATTTCGACAGCATCATTGCCTGCCCTTTGAGACAGTGTAAACCACTGAAGAATATAACAAAAAAGGAAAAGTGTTTCGTAGAAAAACCTGTAAGTATGTACTTTAGTACATACATGCTTTTTAAAGCAGTTTCGAAATTGTCCATTTAGTTAGACGATTATAATACGAATTCTAAAATCAAAATAAAATCACTGTCGACCACTTAATCTAAAAATTATGAATGTAAAAATGTTTGATAGATACTGTTGATTTTCTTGATGTAGTTCACTAACAAAGCAGTTCCAGAATCAGCCGTAGAGAGGATGAAAATGAATTTTATTGGAAGTGAAAACTCTAACGTAGTCAACAGTTTGTTTACAATGTAAACAAACTGTTGACAATGTAAAACTGTTGACTGTAAACTTTACATGAAACCCCACCCAACTAAACCTGACACTTCACTGATCTATGACAATATTATTTGGTACCCATACCTAGGTAGCTGAGGTAGGTATTAGAAGATTAACCAGCCCGATGCTGGCGCAGCGGATAGGACGGAATAACGGCAGGAAATTGCACCGGCAGGCAATGTCTGAAGCGGCAAACAACACTCACTCACTCACTCACTAGTGCAGTATGACAAACTACAAAATCAGTATAAACGAATAAAAAAAACTGATAAAAAACGAAACTAACAAACACAAAACAACTGAATATAAAATGTAAGTATATACAGGGTGTAACAGAAAGGTGTGATAATACTTCAAGGTTGGCTTTTACCCATCAAATTGAACAACTTTTGTTCAACAACTTTGTTCAAATCGCAAAATTTTTTTTGGATGTTTCATACAAATCGATCAGCTGGCGAACCAAGTTTGTATGAAAAGTCCGAAAATTTCTTTGCGATTCCAACAAAGTTGTAGAACAAAAGTTGTTCAGTTTGATGGGTAAAAGCCAACCTTGAAGTATTATCACACCTTTCTGTTACATCCTGTATAATACTGTATATTAAGTCAATGTGATCCTATTTAATCTGAACTATGTATGATAATAGCATGAAAGGTCTTTATTTGAAAGAAAAAAAAATGTGTTGGAGTAGTTTTTTTGGATCTGACATTTCTTCTCTCTCTCTCTGCAAACACTTCCCGAAACGTTGGGTATACGAGTTCCAGGTGGCAGGAACTTCGTATTAGATAAACTAAAAATACTTTCGTAAAATGTACAGTTCTCTACCTATGTACTTGGAATAAATATTTTTGATTTGATTTCTGGAGACGAATCTGACGAAAACTCGCACTTCAAAATCCTTTAAACCGTTTTGACTACAGATGGTAAAAATTAAAAAGACATACAAACATTATCGAAAATCCTTACCCTTCGCTTGGGTAGTTGGGTAAAGCAGCTGAAGGGTAGGTGGAGGTTGACACAAAACTAAGGATGGGAAAGGATTATTCCAATTTTTTAGTCTGAGGTTCCATACCTAATAAGAAGTTCAATTCAAGGCGTTTACTATACCAACTCTAAAAAAGCGGCCAAGTACGAGTCGGACTCGCCCATCAAGGGTTACGTAGCAGCAAGTAACATAATATAAAAGTTCTTGTAGTTCGTTGTAGGTAAATTGCGGTTTACGATTTATGACGTATTAAAAAAAAACTACTTACTAGATCTCGTTCAAACCAATTTTCGGTGGAAGTTTGGATGGTAATGTACATCATATATATTTTTTTGTTTTATCATTTTCTTATTTTAGAAGTTACAGGGGGGGACACACATTTTAACACTTTGGAAGTGTCTCTCACACAAACTATTCAGTTTAGAAAAAAAATATATTAGAAACTTCAATATCATTTTTGAAGACCTATCCATAGATAAAAAAAAAAAATTTTTGAGTTTCAGTTCTAAGTATGAGGAAACCTCAAAAGTTATTGTTTTTTTTCTATTTTTCTGTAAAAATCTTAATGCGGTTCACAGAATACATCTACTTACCAAGTTTCAACAGTATAGTTCTTATAGTTTCGGAAAAAAGTGGCTGTGACATACGGACGGACAGACAGACAGACAGACAGACAGACAGACAGACAGACAGACAAACAGACAGACAGACGTGACGAATCCATAAGGGTTCCGTTTTTTGCCATTTGGCTACGGAACCCTAAAAAAGGTGGAGGTATCGACTCGACTACCAAAGGAGTTTCAATTATGAAATTAAGGCTTCTTTTTATCTGTGGTCCAAACTGTGTCAACGTCAACAAATTGTAAACAGATACTGAACTTGTAAGGAATTTGTGATAAAAATAATTGTATTTAGTAAATTTAATTCTTTTTATGAGCTTTTCAATAATATAAAGTAAGAAATATCGTAATATCTGGCAAACATACAATACAGTGGAATTACAAAAGCTGATTATGATGATTATACTTACTGTAAAAGAGAATACTAATAAGTAAGTAAGTAAGTCAAAAGAGAATACACATTTTTCATAGCGAACCTTTTCAGTAGTGACTGGTAAGTTGTGATGAACCAGCCAACATGAACCATACAAGCTGTTTCCAAGAATAAAAACGAAATACAGTTTTGTTTTCAAGGTTGAGTGTTATCTGATAACTGCAGATGTAAGTAAGACGAATAATATCTGAATTGAATACCTATTTCTGAAGAACATCGAAAAACACAGGTCAAGTTCTCATTCAGACAGGCTTAAGGATAAATAGGGAAAATTAGAAAAGGTTGTACATTAACAGCCCGTAGCATTCCCACTGTTGGACATTAATGATAGAACGTCCAAGTCCATGGCCTGCTGGAAGGACTTCCGGCCGGAATACTCGCCACCATTTTGGCCAGACTAACCGTAGAAATACGATTTAAAAACTCGCTGAATCAGAAAGAGACGCACTATGCATTAGAGTTCATTGCATCCTGCTGGCAGGCATAGAAAGCCTCATACAACTAAAAACATTGCGTCCTACCGGTAGTACGTAAAGTCCTGGACGTTCTATGGTTAAAAAAGAAAAGGTAATAGAAGCAATTTCTCGAATTGTCTCAAAATGTGTTACAGTCTATGGATTTCTAAATCATTAAAAGAATACATTTATAACGAATTGCTTTTATCGGCTAGCAGAATTAATGTTTTAATATTTAAGGTGGTCCACTTAGTTTGACAAAAACATACCTATTAAAATAATCAAATATCAATTAAATTCAGTCCCCACAGTCCCATTAAACCTATAATAGGAAGGTATCCACTCAAAAATTTACTATAAGTAACTAACTACATATTCAAATATTTTTCATGACATTCAGAGTTATTGTACAACCCTTATCGTCCCCACTGCAGGGGCACAGGTTTCTTCCTATACATCAGGAAGATTTCACCTCCAACTGTTTCGAATGTGTGGATTGTGGACATTCACCAGTATGAATTAGTTAATATTCAAGATTATTATAGAATAGTTACTCCCTGCACAATGCACAATAAAAATCCACAATAAACAATGCACAATACACGATCCACACAACTTCCACCAATCCGGACTTGGCCCCCGTGTGTGGAGTATGGCCTAAACCTTCCCGAGTTATGGGAAGAGACCCGTGCCCCTGCAGTGGGGACGTAATGGGTTGTTAACAATACACGATCCGGAAGCCCCCGGAAGCAACTACCAGCTTTTCAAATGCAGAATCCAAAATTCCAAAGTAATTTTTTCACCCCGCCACCCTGTCGTTTGCGGTTTTGCCGCGCGCGTCCCGCAACCAATCACACGGCAGTTGAGCTACGGAGCTCGTACTGATCGGACGTGTGAGGAGGCGCTATCGCTTTCCGTCCTCCTATATTTACGTACATCGTAAACGCGAGACATATTCCAGAAACCAAATGGATTACAGTGTTTAAAAATGTTGAGATTTAACACTCGCATGTTATAAAGGTGTTTTGTTTACGTTGATTTTATTAGTTCAGTGAGATTAAACGGTTTATTGTGACGGTTGTATGTGATTTTTGAATTAATTTTGTGCTCTGCTCTGGTGTTTTAAATTGAAATAGAACGGGAATAAAAAAGTTTTGTGGATTATACTTGTGCTTGTTGGGCAGTTGGATGGTTTTGATGTGCTACGTATAAACAGGTTAGTGTTTTTATATTTGTGAACAAGCCTTAGCATTTAGCACTACGTTTTCTGCTTCTATTTGAGGTAGGGGCGTTCAGTGTTTTATACCTTTATACCTACACAAATAAATTGTACAATGCCTCGTTGTACATAATTTCTCGAGAATCCTCTTACCGTCTGGTCTGGGACACACATGATAGTCATGGGCTCAATACAAATCAGCAATAAACATTCATAATCAGTATCAAAAAATTATTAAAGAAAAGTTTTTATAGGAAGAACGTACACTATTTTGTTTATATGTGGTAGGGGTAGGTACTGTAAAAAGTTTTAATAATAAATGAAAATGACTTTTTTACTATGGTGGCAACCCTAAAAATTGCGTCAGGAAAACATTAAAAAAACGTCCGGAGATAGGTAGGTATTAAAGAAACATTGCCCTAGCCCTTTCATCCAAATCCGTCCAGTGGTCTAGGCGCTAGAGCGCACATACACACACAAATTCATTTTTATTTTGTAGTTTTTTGGCTGTATTTAACATTATCATCGGCCAAAAGATACCCAAAAGGCCTCCCCCCAAGGATAGGTATGGGCTCTATTACTGTAAGACAATAGATTCGTATCAAAATCTCTAGTTCGATATTTTTTTGCTTTGACTTGACGACTCCTGCGTTCCTCGAAAGTACCTACTCAATATAGTAGGTATGTATATTTTTTTAAATACAGTACATAATATGATAAATGATAAAGTTGAAAAGTGGCGTACCTATAATTAAAATAAACAATAGACCGGTAATACAAATTAACATAATAATTACTGCTTAGCTTCTTAGTCATTAAATATTGACATTTTTCATTGTTACCCTATGCCCGCTGAACCTTTGAACCAATTGGATCCTACCTATCCATTATCCATACAAATTTTAAAATCGTATGATTATAGGCCGCCCTAAGGGTGCGTTTCCATTGGTGCGGAGACATGCAAAAGTGACCAATCAGGTTAGTTAAAATTTCCGCTCCACTTCATTTCGACCAATATGATTGGTCAATTCGGCACGTCTCCGCTCCGCTCCGCTCCAGTGGAAACGCACCTTAAGCCTACCTACCTACTTATGCCTCAGAACATTTGTCGATTTTGTGAAACCTGGTCTATTTTCATTAAAACAAACATGACTTACAGGGTATAATTAAAGACTAAACTCTAGCTAGAATATTATTATGTAATAATAAATATTTGATGTACAGAGCGCTTAAAATCATTAAACACAGAAAATAACAAAGGAGATTTTGTTAAAAAATAAAAACTACTTTTAACACATTATGTAACGTTAGGTGCCTAGTCAGGGGATTAAAACTAATCAAACAAAATCTCGCTCTCCAAAATCCCTCGCGCTTCCGTCAAACTGGCTACAAGCTAAACCAATGAAACAAACATATACTTAGTAATATTTTTCGGGTGTTTTGGTATAAGTATGTATGTAGGTTGATTTTCTGGAGTAGTCAGATAAATACCAACTGCAATACAGTCATTTACTTATAATAGATAGAAAAAACCCATTATGAGCTCTGTTAAGACTTTTATTTGTTTTAGGAAACCCATGAGCCGATTTTTACATATTAAAGTAAGAACTTATGTTACGTTAACAACTCCTAGCGTCCCCACTGCAGGGGCACGGGTCTCGTCCCATAGCTCGAGAAAGTAAGCCCATTCACACACGGGGGCCAAGTCCGGATTGGTGGAGGTTGTGGGGCTAGTGCCAGCGCTAGTCTCAGAAGTTTTCAAGTCTCTTCTAAGTCCTCTGACATTGCTTACGACTAGCATCTTGTGGTAGCAGCCGGCACCAACGGCTTAACGTGACTTGGGAAGCACAAGGTCGAGATTAATGACACTAAGTAACCGTCAAAGCCATTCAGGTCATGACCGTGTCTATAGTAAGTTAACTTGCGTGATCGATGCCACTTAGACAGAAAAATAATAATTATTACAATGATATTTTATATTCATCGGGTATTACATTTCTTAGGTAATATAGCCCAAAAAACAGTACAGATTTGTTTTTATTTAAGCCCTCGAGAAGCTTTGTAGTCTTACGTTAATTAACAGCATTACGTAACTTAATTGAGAAGTTGAAATTGAAGGTTTTATAAAATCAGCGGACAATTTTCTCTTGAAACTGTACAATTTTCCCCAAGGAAGGAATAAAATAGGCAATCGGCTTTTGCACTTCCCATGCTTCTCGCAAGTTGACCGATCAGATAGAGATCGAAAAGCGTCGGTGGCTAAGCGGTATTGACTCCGACCTCCTAACCAGAGGTCGTGGGTTCAAATCCTGGCCAGTGCACCAATGAGTTTTTCGACACTTACGTGCATTTTCATACCGACTGCTTTAACGGTGAAGGAAAACATCGTGAGGAAACCTGCACATCTGATTTCTAGATGTGTATGATGGTCACGTTGCACACGTCCGTAGGTGTAAATCTAAATGCCCTACACGTGACCGCGGGTGATGCTAAGTGCAACACCAGGCAACCGCCGTCTATACCTTGTGGATAGAACGGTTAAAAATGTGCCACACGAGAAGAAGAAGAAGACCGACCAGATAATCGATTTGTAAGGAAGTCGAAAAAAAAATCTCGAATTCGTTATGAGTTCCTTGGAGAAATTTATTTAGTTTCTATGGTAGAAGTCCCAATTTAATTGGTTTCAGCTAATTTTGTTACACTTTATATTTCTATCATAAATCTCTTCTAAAGGGATAGACGATAGTAGCCTGGTGTTGCACTCAGCATCCCCCGCGATCACGTCTATGGCATTTAGATTTACACCTACGGACGTACAACGCGACCTTCGAAGACGTCTAGTAATCAGATGTCCAGGTTTCCTCACGATGATTCCTTCACCGTTAAAGTAAATTAAATTCAAATTTTCAGAACTACTAAGGAGTGAAATATGTACTTAATAGGTTATTTAAGAAACCTCATACACTCAAACGACCGATGTTAGTGTGTTGTTTTTGGGGTTATTCAGCCCTGAACATAAACTACAAATATGCAAGCTCAACATTAGCAGCCTAGTTTGGAGATCTAGCTAGAGCATCGCTGCGCTATGTCGGCGCGTTACTTTAATGTCACACAGAGAAAATCTGTTAGTTTTGTGAATAATGTAATTATGAACTTGGTGTTCGAGTATAACTGATCTCCACCACACCACAAAATATACACAGAAGGTCCGCTCAATACAAACCACTAAAATCGTAAGCATATATATGCTTATAGAAATATACGGTCGTTAGAGGCAAGGTCGCGATCGCACAGTACGTGATCTTGCCTACAACGACCGTATACGTCTATAAGCATGGTTATGCTTAGGATTTTTGTGAGCGTATTGAGCGGACCTTCTGTATCTATGTGTTTTGTGACCACACGCTCTCTCTGTTAGCGTCCTCTCACTGTGGCCAAGACACCTTTAGCCGTCAGCTTAGGCAGCTGAACAGGCGTTATGGCTGTCAAATGAATGGACCAATATAAATGAAATTATTTATATGAAATCAGGTTTTATTGCGATGGTACCTAGCTGGGTTTGATACAAATCGGTTTAGTGGATTTCAAGTTATTCGGCTTTTGTGATACTAGGGTTTGGTGGTTAGGGCCCAAAACTAGGATTCCCTGTTTTATAGGAAACAAAGAAATATATACATACACAAATACCCAGACACAGAGCAAAACAAATCTTCTCATCTCATCACAGAAGTGTTTGCCCTAGGCAGAAATCGAACCCTCGCCCCTCCCGATCATCGCCAGGGGCAATAACGACTGAGCCGTTCAATCAGTCGTTAGTAACTGATACTTAAAATGTTCTATAAAATTAAAGATTTTGTTTAGAAACAATTGGCATGAACTTGTTTTGTCAGAACGAGGATAAAAATAACTTTATTTTTTCATGAAAAGTGTTCACTATTCCAACAGTTTAAGAACATACAAAATAAGGTCGGAAAGGTCACTACACATCATTTTCGGGCTCCATAAACAGGATGTATTTCTAAACAGAAGCTCCATATAAAATCAATTCCCTCAACAATATTGCTCACCCTTGGATGCTACGGTTTTTGAACCGTTCCATTGTGATCCACAATAATTGTCTACAAAAATAATTCATGATCTAAGTAGGTGGTCGATTTTATTGTACCGTAAATAAAAATTTTAAAGTAACTATATTTAAATATATTAACATATAAACGTGAATGGGATTTATAAAAGTATGAAGATATGTGTCTGGGTATGGGAGTCCATTCTCTTCTATAAAAAGAGGTATAAATAAAAGTTCTTATGTGGGAAACTGGTCAGTGAGGGATTTAATGACGACTAGATTAAAAAAATGGGTTTCCAATATATTGACAAAGGGGATCGATGCGTTCCCCAGTATTTGACAATTAAGCTTACTTGCTGTCCCACAGTCCGACATTTGGTTTGGGTATTACATATGTTTCAGAAACCCAAATGTCTGACTGTGAGACTATATTAATTTACTATATTAATATGTAAATACTACTATATTAATGCAAGTTTTTACGATTATTTTCGTCACAAATAATAATGGCGTATTTCATTGTACGCCATTACTTTTAATGTAAATTGTTTATTGCGAAAAAAAAACTTGCGAAATCGTATTAAACTTTTCTCCACAAATATGCCTCCATTGGACTTCAGAATTCATTAAACATTTTCGAAATCGCGTATAATTTTGGGTGCGCGTCAGATCGAATATCTGGATCGCAATGGAATAATCCGGTCGTAACCGTCCCAGAAATTTTATCATTCAAGAACACACAGCGGGTTGTGAAAAATGGTACTTTTTGCCCGCATCCATTTTAACCCGGAAACCGAGGGTTAAGAGGTTTTATTCGGGATTCCTTACATGGTTTTGTGTTTAGCGATAAGGGAGTAAAATACTTGAGGTGTTTCTGTTTCCCATTGTCTTGAATTCGTAGAGAGACAATGGCTTTGCTCATAGACCTGTACTTATGGACAAGGCAATAAGTTTGAATTCTTGAATAATGCTTGAAGAAGCTTAATTCTTGCATGTAACTATTAGTAAACCTACTAAAAATACAACTAGTACCTAGTGAATTCCTTACATATGCACAAGAAAAACATTACTTTTTTGGGCAACGGATAATTTGTATGAGATTTTAATGAAAGATTGATATCGATAAAAGGAACATTGTCATATAGGCCTGTTCGATTAATTCAAACGCCTTAAAACATTTCGACGACAAAATATATCTCTCCCCTGCTTATTTTATACTATGTTTGTGAACAATGCATTCACAGTTTTATTTTATGCAAAAAATATATCGTTCCACATCGCCTTATTTTATTCTTGGCCACGATAACATGAACGACGATTCCTGTCGCTATTTGAATTTCGTTTTTATTTTTCATTCATTCAACCAAAAAGTTTTATCACCAAGGAGCCAGTTTTAAACTCTATTAGTTTCGTATTAAGGATAATCCGAAGGAAAAAAGCATAAAATCCAAGCTATTTAAGTAAACATGTGTGAATAAACATGCACAGGTTTCTTATCATAACACCACATCTGCCTGAGTTCCTGTGGCTTATCTATAAAAAGATACCACTAGACGTATAAGGTCTTCGTCGTTGCTTCTCATTTATATTTTTAAAATTTTTAGGTCTGCTATTCAGACGGTCCTGATTTTATATTTCGAAGTGTTTTCGTTTTTTCTTTCTTTCATGCCACCAAGGAGAAATGACTTTTGCCGATTCCTCGCAGATGGTCCAATTCGTATTTGATCCAGTTATTCCTTCCTATCGTGGTTTAATTCGCAGATGGTCCTTTACGCGAATCGTCCAAATCGCGGATCCATAAACATAACTAACAAAATCGTCTGAAAGGAACCCTTAGTCAATTAGCGTTTTTTTTTTTTAGTTTTCTTACAAGTCGATCAACTTATCTGCGAAGTTATCGTAGCATGAGAAGTCAAATATTTATTTTTGTGATTTCTATATTCCTTTGGGAAAGTTATGGCGTTACATCAGTAAAAGCCCCTGTTTAAATAGTTTCGGCCGAATTTGTTAGACCTTTTTAAGTAGTTTATATGAACTGTATCTCGTAAAATACCTGATTCTCGCGAGAGACCCGTCTCGGGAACAAAATAATATACACACTTATAATAAAATGCAAAATTACAAACCAATTCTTACATTCTGGTACAAAATACTTGACTGATTTCTCTGTATTTTCTGTTGCCAAAACGGCTTCAAATTCTTTTTTTTTTAAGTTTGAAGTGTGCTCTTAGATTCATCTTGGTATAGATTTTTTTGCACTTCGTCTTTTTATTAAGAAATGAAAAAAGTTAGGTTACCCTAAAGAATTACATTGTTCAATTTTCTTTCGAATACAAAATATTCCAAATAAACTGAGCAATGAACCAGTCAGTTAAATTTTGTTAAAGATTGCAAGCTATTACAGTTTTTCTTTGTTTTCTTTTGTAAATCTTATCGTTTCACGTACAAATATTAATAAAAATTAACAAATATTAATATTAATGAAAATATTATTTAGTGACCATCAAAACTATCCCTTATTTAATTTTTGAATTACTTTTTGGACGACATATCACTACTTATATCATTAACTTTTTTCCTTTTTTATTTCAAGAAAGGACGAAATACCACTAGGCTTGATACTAAAAGCAACTAACTAGATAGATAGATGATTGCGGGTGGCCACTCAAATATATATTTTAAGACATAATTGTAATTTTTAAATAAAAGTGCATTTCCCGATAACTTAGCAACTAAAAGTTAAAGTCTCCCTATCGGACCTGGATGCAACACTTCAATAAAATAAAAGATTATCTCCTTTATTGTTAAAGGAATAAAACTTTTATTGGATTGCACTACGGTTGAAGTCTGCGTTAGAGTAATACCTTCTTTACTGGTCAGATAATAAAGTTTTATTTGACTTTGTACTCCAACAGTGCAGCATGAAGTCGTTATAGATAATGTTGCAGGCAAATAAAAGATATTGATACATTGATATACCGGGTGTCAGGGACAGGTTTCCGAAAATTTTATCTTCTTTATATTGATCAGAGACTTTTACTTGTAAACAAAGATGTCCCCCATAAACGACTGTGGACAAAAGTAGCCCAAAAGCCTTCACATATTTATTAAAGGACACATTTAAAGGACACTTTAGCACACCCCAGACACGCTATAAAAATGTGGCAGTAAAACATTTATTTATTTATTTCTAAGTCACTTTATAGGTTTCCATTTTCGTAATTTCTTCACAATATTCCTCTTACAGTCTCGAAAACTACTGAGCTAAATGAAATGAGAAATTTCAACCTAACCCACACACTGCCCTTAGTTTCGGCTCTTAAAGTTTGTAAAAGTTGGTTTTATCTTCGTTATTTATTAGAGAAGTAAAAATATAGTATTGGAGCGGTACTACAGTAATGTTTTTGTGCTGTGATATTTCACTTGATTGTAAGATCAAACCTACAAAATTTCGGGGCCATTCGGGCTGCAAATAAATGCCTTTGAAGTCAATTTTTAATTGGATGATGCGTATTGAACATCGTTTGTTCTATGCCACTATTCAAATCGCACAAAAATACTTTTCATAGGTACAAATTGATCAGCTGATGGCAAGTTCATTTTTTGAGTTTACAACAAAAGCGTATAACAAAAGTTATATTGCATTCAGTAATGACCAAGCTTATTTTCCTTAGGGGCGCTTTTATTGTCATGCAGAAGTCTGCCCAAAGCAACCCGCGTGCGTGTGCCACGCATGACAATAAAAGGGCCCTAAAAACATATAATAAAACGATAGGTTGCGGGCGGCACGCATGCGGGCAGAAATCCGCATGACAATAAAAGCGCCCTTAAGGTAAATAAGCTGATCATTACAAAACACTTGCTAATACGGAAATAGAAAAATGTTTCTTAAAAGTGCGTGGCGAAAATGTCGCCTTCCTTATTCTTGATGATGGACGTATTTTTCTCTTTACAATCCCAATCCCTTTTCTATCTAAACAACAATCAGTCCAAGTGCTTACCAATATATAATAGGAAAACAAATTAATCTGTCTGTCTTTGTTACTCCAATCACTTCTAAATTATATTCCCGATAAGATAAATTAATGAAGCGAACGTAATAATACAGATAGAAAACAAAGACGAATTTTCTCGGGGAGACTGGTCTATATCGAATTTCGACCCAAATAACATGTCCAGTACCTCCGTAACTAAATAAATAGATCAAACATGTCCTATCGACAAGACGGCTGGACCTTCAGAAAAACAAGACAAATTACCAATTTCTTTAAGTTAGGGACTAGCTAGAATAGTGAGATGTAGAGATGGGTATTCAAGGCATGAACCGATTCCGTGAACTTTTTTTTCGGGAAAATAATAACTTTTTACTTCGTCTGCAAACAGAATCCTGTACTGATATTGTATTACTTATACAGGATGAAATTAAAATCGTGGACCAAATTTTAACTTTGGCTTCTAGGCATGACTGACACTGAACAACTTTCTCTAAGAAACCGATTCCATCGAGTGTAATTCGTTTAATGAATATGTGCCTTGAAAGCGAAATAAATATTTTATCTGTCTATCAGTCGCAGCAAAAAATTTGGACTTCCCACACAAAGTTGACTGCTCAGCTCATCGATTTGCATGAAAAGTCCATATTTTTTCACCTATAGACGGTCCTTCTGGAATACCAGAGAAAAAAATATAGGTTCCACTCATGTAATTTAAAAAAAAAACCCCAAGGAACCAATATTCGATTCGCAATTGTACATTTAGGTTATTTGGGGAAAGTGGTTTAGTGACATAAGTGGAAAAAAGATTTCTTTTTAGATACTTTAGAAGGACCCCATCTATATTATGTGTTCACATTTAGTACCAGTGAGAATGTTATGAAGCATGTGAGTAAGCGAGCAATGTCGCCGCCGAGGTTGCATGGCCTCTACTAAAATAAAAAGAGAATCGATATACCTCTTGACAGCCGTCAAAGATACCGTAACTAAACGAGTTAACGAGTTAGAAATAATAAGGAAACCTAGAGATCTGGTCACTAGATGTGTATAAAGGTCGTGTTGCACACGTCCGTAGCTGTAAATGTAACACTACATGTGACCGCGGGCGATGTGAAGTGCCAGGCAACCATCTGTTTCTTCTGAAAGCACGATTAAATTGTGCCACACGAGTAGAGAAGTGACAGTGAAATCATGTACAATTATGCTTTGAAGACTGAAACCCAGCTTGCATCGGAACCTTTAAACAGCTATGTAGACCAGTCTCCGAAATCCAAAAAACAACGAACCTACCCATCACTAGTACACTGAAACTCGTGAAAAACAAAGGAACCCCCAGTAAATTATTCAAATTGATCGCAGATAGAAAATAAAAGAGCCTCGTTTGGACATAAAAAACGTCAATGTCACTTCAGCAGAGAATAAATTAGATGGAATGGTCAGACGGCCATTCAATGTTCGATTTGCGTGTATACAGCTCATTTGAACAGCTGGTAAAGCACTAAAGCAGCGTTTCTAAAACTTGGTTGTGCTCTAGTTTAAGAAGTTTTAGGAAGACTTATTATTTATAGAGTTACAGGTGGTTACGCTTCGAAAATGCAATCGAATGAGTGTCTGAATAATAAGAAGAAGCTGAACAAAGTTGCCCATGTTAACAACACATATCGTCCCCACTACTGGGGCACAGGTCTCTTCCAATACCTCGGGAAGGTTAGACCATCTTCCACACACGGGGGGCAAGTACTTGATTGGTTTCTCAAGTAACCTCTTTGTTTGCAATAAAGCTTTTGTATTTATAAAAAAACTAAAAAAAAACGTACGTAATGCTTCGTTCACATGCACGACAACCTGTCGTGCGACTCGTTGGTAGTCCGACTTAACATGTTCTAAGGCGACAAAACACCTTACTTCAGGTACATACCAACAACTATCATAGACCACATATACTACACAGACTGGCTAAATAAATATACTTATAAATGACGACGCTATAGAAAAATACTAAGTTAACGACAAGCGTAAAACTCGCACAGTTTGGGACCTACACTTATTCACTTTACTACTTCAGAAACGCAACTCAACTACAGTTCAATGAAGAGTTCGTACACGAATATTAAGTCGTTGCAACATGGAGTGTTACTTGCTTTCTATCAGAAAACCCCCGAGTAAGATGAAATTGAAATATTCTCAAACACGTTCCGATAATCATACGAAGCTTCAGACAGCCTCCTTCGATAAAAATCAACCTTTTAAAATATTTCTTTCAATGTATACTTTTGCTGAACAAAGCGAAGTTGTTGGAAGTTGTGAGCTATCAGGATCGAAAATATAACTTCCAACGTTTGCTCTCAAACGTGATAGAACTCTGAAAGCAACGTGCAGGGTGATTACTTGTGCTTATCTGAGCTTATTATTAGAAGACCGCGAGCGTGTGATGTATTTTCGCATACTAAAGAATGTTTGCGTGATTCTGACAGAAGCCTTGTAATCTGTAACCAGTCTAGTTGGCACAGAATGTAACTACTCGGTTATGCGGGATAATTTGAGTTAAAAGTGGCAGGTCAGTGTCAGAACACGATCGCAAGTTATCTAGGAAGAATTCTTCTCGCTTCGTGTAGTGGAACTCTGAGTTTGAAGTAATGATTCTTGAAATGGCCGTAAAAAATCTGAGTCTATGAGTCGAGAACAAGGAAGTTATCCTACTTAAAATGCGAGTTATTGTATTATTTTAAACTGTTCTCCTTTGCACTATTTCGTAATTCGTTTACATAAAAAATATACATTTCAATCATGTCTTTTCAGCTTGCGTGGTCGCGTTGATCACGTATGTTAACCCACTAGCGTCACGGTCATTACCTGGGTAGGTCATCACGATTCTTTATTTTGCAAGGCACTTGCTTCCGGTGGGTAATAATAGATGGCAGACGATAGGCCATGTCAGAAATCATAGAGGCGCCTTCAAAACTTCCGACACGACGTCCTTCAAAGTACTTGGCTAATGTCTGTAGAGTAAGACCTGACCTACCCAGTGTATGTGAAGGCGCCCAGCGGTGGGGGTTAGTCCTGTTTGTCCCCACGAGCCTGTCCCCGAATGCGCACAAACAGAACTTTTAGTTTTGTTTGTCCCCGAATTTTTATGTGGGTACAGACAGGAATTTGTTCCGAAAATTATTTTTATCAAGAATTTAACGCGTTGAACATTTCTTAGTCTAAATAATATTAAAACTGTGATTCTCATAAATGTTTATGATAATTATTTAATGGCAGTTTTACTATTATTTATAATAAGAAATATTCAAAACGTTGAATTCTTGATAAAAATTATTTTCTGGGACAAATGCCTGTTTGTCCCCACATAAAGATTCGAAGACAAACAAACTAAAAGTTTTGTTTGTCCCGAATGGGAAACGGGAATAACCCGCGGTGGGTACAAATAAGTAAGCATCTCTTTTAGTTTTGTGGCTACTTATCTCTTACAAGGATTTTGCGAATGGGAGTGGCATTTCCGGAAATTTTCAGCTTTACAGGACTTGATGTATTCTTTATGATACAACAAAGCATAAATTTAGATATTAATGACGTGTATAATAATGTGTTTATAATTTAATTTTGTTATTTTAAGAAGTTTCCTGTCGTGTCAAATTAGATTTTTCTTCGTACATTTTTACTCAACTGCGTCAGAAGGAGGGTTATGTTTTTCGAGTGTATGTATGTATGTATGTATGTATGTATATTTCTTTGGTACGCTCTGTAGCCTAAACGACTTGATGGATTTTAGCTTAAGAGGTGTCCTTAGATTCGTCTTGATCCCGAGAGTGACAAAGGATACATACATTTTAATGCAATCGGGTAAATATAAAAATAATAATATGGTTAGGTTATTTTGAAATTCAAAGTACGCTCAAACTGCAATCTTATATCAATTCTAACTACCAATATCAAACGACTAAATTGGAAAGTTTGAGCGAAGAAGGAAAAGTAAGAATCCGCCCGCTATTCAAATTAGGCTATTTTTAGTAGTAATGGAGTGTTTTCAACATCGATTTATTGAATGTTTTCAATGGACCAAGATTTTTCGGAACGCTTCCTGGGTTGTTATTTAAGGCGCTGAACTAAGATCGTTGTACTATTTTTATTTTACTAGTTATGTATAAAACTTTTTGAGAAGGGTGTTGTGAAAATATAGCTCTTTGGCTGTTAAGTTTTATATCGTATACAGTGCAGGTGTAGTATATCGGGTAATCGGGTAAATATAAAAATAATAATATGGTTAGGTTATTTTGAAATTCAAAGTTCGCTCAAACTGCAATCTTATATCAATTCTAACTACCAATATCAAACGACTAAATTGGAAAGTTTGAGCGAAGAAGGAAAAGTAAGAATCCGTCCGCTATTCAAATTAGGCTATTTTTAGTAGTAATGGAGTGTTTTCAACATCGATTTATTGAATGTTTTCAATGGACCAAGATTTTTCGGAACGCTTCCTGGGTTGTTATTTAAGGCGCTGAACTAAGATCGTTGTACTATTTTTATTTTACTAGTTATGTATAAAACTTTTTGAGAAGGGTGTTGTGAAAATATAGCTTTTTGGCTGTTAAGTTTTATATCGTATACGGTGCAGGTGTAGTATCCACCTTTTATAGTCAGCGAGTAATCGGCATTGTAAAAGTACTTAAAGATTAACACAACCTCCTATTTCTCCTATTACATACGTACATAAGCTTACGGCCTCTACGTAAACACTCCTGTACCAATTTTTTAGGTTTAAGAAAATACAAATACATATTCTGTCATCCTTTTACAATTTAAAGCAAATGCGTAGCTGTAAATAAAACTCATAGCGATATACTAAAACTCGAAATTCATACGGATAAACGAAGAATATATTTAAAATATCTCAAAAAATTGGAGATCAAATATTTTGTGTCTGTTGTTATTAAAAACTCTATTAGTATATTTTATTTTTGTAAATTATACCAAAAAGTCACTACAATGCCTTCGTTACATGTAAGTAAAGAAAATGGACTGAAGCCAAGTTTCGCCATGTCGATACGCAAAGTATTTTCCTTAAGAGTAACCCTCTGGCAAATATAATACTTAAGCGAATGAAGTAGAAATAATAGAGATATACTGTAGTAGGTGTGGACTGCTTCGTTTGAGAATAGCTCGCTTACTTCACTACCTCATAAGTATTTTCTAAATATGTTCAGAACACTGTTTTCTTTAATAGGTTCTTGTGCTTTTATAGCAAAAGCTTTAAACTAAGATTTTGTTAAAAAAGTTTTATTTAAAATTAGTAAAAAGAAAAAAAATGTATTTTTGTTCTTTTTATTGAAAGGGGGATGATGTAGTATAGGTACTTAGATATACATAAATTATTAAGTGTTATAATTGACCACGCTGAATATTTTAAAAACAACCGACTTCAATCGCAACAACTCCAATTTTGCTATGTTTTTGTTGATTTTCTCAAAAACCGCTAAATCGATTTCGATAAAATTTATATGGGACCACCTGTGAAGTATAGCCTTTTAACCAAAAAAAGAATTTTCTAAATCGGTTCAGGCGTCTTCGAGTAATCGGTGAACATACATAAAAAAAAATAAAAAAAAAGATTACAACGAATTGAGAACCTCCTCCTTTTTTTGAAGTCGGTTAATAAATGTTATCACATGAAAAACCTCTACTCTATAATAATAATTCTCAAGTGTATCGCAGATACCAGAAAAAATTATGACGGTTGATAAAAATCGTCACAAAAAACATAAAGGCATTTGATTGTTTGATGTGGGTGTCAAAATGGGCTCCGAAAAAGCAATTTAAAACCATATTCAAAAACTATCCCATTCTGCTCTTTTCAATGTTAAAAATGTCACATCTATAAATTGTGGCAACTGACATTGTTATGTATCCGGTCAATGTACGCGACTGTGTAATCGAACGGTCGCATGTTCTAATACCGTAGGGGGTAATTTTATGACACGTCAACTATTTGTAGTGACATCGCCTGTCTGCCATGAAATTTTTTAATTTAACCTCTGGTCGAGTTTGTCAACATTGTCATAATTATAAAATTCCATATATTTGTTTTGAACTAGTGGGTTTCTCCCTACTTCATACGTGGTTTCAAATGCAAAGAGCTCATCGAATCCTTTGTAAATTAGATTTACCATACAAAATTAGACACTTTGTTTTACTCACTGAGGGACTGTTTTCGAAAAATCATTTCTTTCCAGGGTGGTGATGCGAACTGTAACAGCGGGCCATCCACCCTAAAGCGATTATAAGAGATTTGAAAAGGTCTGTAGTTCTCAACATCTTATCATACTGCGAAGCTGAGATCATCAGCTTTATTTTGTCCGGACGTCTCCCACTGTTGGACATAGGCTTGTACCATTAACCCACTGAACGCAATCTATGAGCCATCAGGCGGCTTCCTGCGAGCTTAAATACATACAAGATAATATTTGAACTGTTTGCAGGTAGAAGGCAAAATTATACCGTGACTATAAATAGTGGATTATAATACACATATAACTTTAAATAAAGACTATTGACTATCGGTCAACTTAATGACCAACATGACCAAAGTAAAAAAAAAAATCGTATTTATTACAAAGCGCCTACTAGAAGATTGTTCATTTTCAAAAGTACAATCACCAGTTAAGGCGAAGAGTAGACAACAAGAAACTAAGTGCGTTCCATTTAATATTTATAATGTTAGTTTGATTTGCAATCTACTCCAATCCGGACTTGATCCCAGTGTGTGAAGTATGGGAAGGGACCCTTGCCCCTGCAGTGGGGTCGATATGGGTTGTTAACGAGTATTTGCATTAATCGCATTAAATGATTACCTTTAGTTATATTAGTTGTATCCAGACTCCAAATACAAGTTCTAGGGCCATTTAACAAGCTGCCGACTCGTTTGTCCTCTATCTACTTGTTTTTAGGATTCCGTGCCTCAAAAGGAAAAAAGAAACCCTTATAGGATCACTTCATTGTCCGTCCGTCTGTCTGTCTGTCAATACTCTTTTTCTCAGGAACGCGTAGACGTATCAAGTTGACATTTATATCAAATACTCAGGCCTGCAATCCCTTGAAGCTGTGAAAAAATCGATCTTCTATGCCAACGCAATCAAGAGATACGGCCGAAAACCAAAATGTTTTAGTTATATCACATTTGTGATGTAAAAAGTTTTTTTGGTTTTCGGACCTTTCCCTTTACTTGTGCTATAAGCATTGCTTGTTGCCAAATTTCATGATTCTAGGTCAACGAGTAGTACCCTATAGGTTTTGATTCCCATGCGAGTGTCCAAATATGCGGCATAAACGATCGTATCTCTGTATTGCGTTGGCATAGAAGTTTGATTGATAAAGAGTTCAAAACATGTGTGAATATGAATTTATATGGAACCCTCGGTGCGCGAGTCCGACTCCCACAAAAAAAACCTTGTCCATACACAATCAATCAATGAAATTGACAGATAGGCTGGACGGGAGGCGGACTTCGCACAAACAGATTTTTTTAATTAAATAAAATTATGCGGCGAGAACCGGATTTTTTTATCGAAATTTAAAAAAGATGGATCGACGTGTACACACCACTTTATTGATGTCGCATTAAATAAATTGAATTCCTCTTTTGCTTGTGTTTTTGTCATTTACCTGGTAAAAATGTTTGCGGAGTTCAAAATTTTTATTTTTCAAATAAGGAAGAGCACAAGTTTTATTTGAGGTTCGACCTTTTTAAGCGTTATTAATTAATTCCCCCTTTTAAACGGATGTCTGGTGCGAAAATTAATTCCTCTTGATAATTTGAGAGCGGCCAGCCAAAAATTCCGATAAAAAAACGAAAAAAAAGATAAATATAAAGAATATAGAGAGATAAGGGCTAGCAAAATCTGCTGTTACCAAAGATGTTATAGTTTATATCTTTTTCTGTTACTATTTAAACTGTGGTTTTTACTCGAGGAATTTACGACAACACAAAAATTTAGGTATTACAATTTACAGATTTCTTCAAGGACCCTGTAGACTCGAAGTCTAGTAACTCTTAATAGCTAGGAATAAATTTTGAGCACCTGTTGTAGTACTCGTATATTTTTAGATTTTATTACATAAAAAAACTTTGCGGTATCGTTATTGGTTCATATACAAATACACAGTTTTGTTCACAACAAAAATAGGCTTTGTCAGTCACATAAGAGCACACGAACGACGCTCCAGTTTATGACTGCAGTCACTGAGGCCGAAATCGGTCCGGATTGTTTGATACATGAGATATAGGATGTGACTTACATACATACATAAAAACATAATTCCCTTAAACAAAATTCAATATTCATGAAACAGACCAACATTCCCCTGTAAATACATAGACAATTTTCGATATTTTTTGCTTCCCGTCCCACACTAGTGTTGGCCAAGGTGATAAACTTATTAGAAAATTAAGTAGCTTTTTTTTATTTACCATCGTCTCCTTCGGTAAAGTAGTTCTGTGTCATGAGAAGAGACATTTTTTAAAGGAAGTACGATTTTGACATTACACTCTGTATACCAACCAAAGAACTTGTATATCTACTATAACTACTACATATAAGTTCCTTGATAACTACATAAAATTCCTTGATACCAACAGTCTTTGATGTCAAGCGTGCTATTGACATTGACAAGCTCTTCCTACGTGAAGAATACGACCGGTTAATTGACGTTTGGGCGATGAGACGATCCTAGTACAGCCCCAGTAATCCTAAGGAGGAACCAATTAAAAGTTAAGTTGCGATGGTCGAATAAATTAAAAAGTTCGCGCTCCGTCGATCACAGGAATTGGAATTGATTGGTTTATGAAGGTTATTACTGGGAATAAATTTGAAATTGAAAAGAATTATAATGTTTTCCGTTCTTCGTGTTCAAAAAGTTTTGAGAAATTGACAGTTATCTTCATCATCATCATTAGTCACACGTCTAATGGTCCAATGCTGGACAAAGGCCTCCACGACGACCGGTCTTATGCTGCATGCATCCAGCGGCTTCCTGCGACCTTCACCAGGTCATCGGTCCACCGAGTGGAAGGTCTGCAAGCATCTGTTGCCACTGCAAAACTTTTACTACCCCAACTATATGTTCTACGAGCTATGTGCAAGCTATGAACTAAAGTAACCGATATAGCTCACTACATCGCTGGATTGGCATTAGACAATGGTTTGTCTTCTCTTAAAGTAGAGTAAAAGTTAGGAAGGTAATTAAATCGTTTATCATCAACACAAAGTACAATAAAACATCAAGAGTATGGGGCTAGCTATTTTTAATACCTAACAATTTCACGCATAAACGTAGAAAGAGGAAAAACTTGATAATAATAATAATATCCGGGACAAATCACACACGGTCATCTGGCCCTAAACTAGGATTCCCTGTATCTTGGGAACCAGAGACTGATATACATACACATATACATTTAAATACATACATATATAGATATAATACACCCAGACTCAGAGCAAACAATTCTGCTCATCACAGAAAATTTTGCCCTGTGTGGGGATCGAACCCACGACTCTCGGATCAGTGGTCAGGAGCACTAACCACTTAGCCACCGAGTCAGTCATTTATTATGCTTGTTTGCATCAAGAAGTTGAGTGTGGCGGCCACACTCAACTTCTTTGTTTTTTTTTTTAAAAACGAGGAATTTTGACAAGTATTAAAAATCATGCATTTAAGAGTTATGATGGTTTCGCTAGACTTTCAGGAAGACGCTGGAGTAGCTCAGATCCCTACTTCTCAATATGTGGCAGCACATAGTTTAATGTCATGATGAATAATTTATTAACAAGTGATTAAATCCACTAAGTTCCGCATATTATTACTAAAACATAAATTCATTAAAAGCATCATTAATTTAGGCTCCAATATGGAGGCAACGATTTAAATCGCAACAGTGGTATTGTGTGTGTGTTATGCAACTGCGGTACAGAACCATAGAGCGAGTTTAAAAATTTATAAAAAACAATACTATATTTAGTAATTTCATAAACACGTCGTCTTTCACTTCGATGTAAAACCTTATATTTTAACTAAAGTAGTTAAATCACAAACGAATCAAGTTGAAAAAAACCTTTCTTTATAGTGAGTAATATATTTTTCTAAGACTTATTTTACCAGAATATTTTACTTTTTATGGAAAATCCATCAGTAAGTGCTACGGAACGGAGCGGTGCCGACGCGCCGAGCGCCGCGCCTATTCGTGAGCCCGTGCACGCGCACGCGCCGCGCGCGCAACGCGCCCACAGCACAGCTCGCGCCCGCCTTATTCTCGGTGACTTGCTCGCTCAGAACGCTAACTTAGACATATTTGCGGATAGAATCGGAGCATTCATTAAGAATGCATATATATATTTAAGCCTACTTACTTAATAAGTGTTTGTTTTTTATGAAAGTTTTTTTATTACGTTTTATTTATGGCTATTTGATTTGTAAATTTTATTGTGTGTTTCTAATTTAATTGTGCCTATTTTGCTGAATTTATCTTGTGTTTGTAATTTAACAGTGCTTTTTCTAGTTTTTAGTTTGTTTTTGTCTGTAATTTTAAATGACATGTTGGTGTTTTGGAGTAATCTGTTAACCAATTATGACTGAATAAAATATTATTATTATTATTATTACACGAATATTTGCTATTCATATTTAGCGTCCTTATAAAATACCAGAATTATTTTATTTAAAATGTGTATTTTAACTTGTATTTCTATTCATAAAATTGCACAGCTTTTCACAAGGAACCCGTAATGAATTCGCGAAAAATAGGACATCGGATGATGTTGGCCGATCACCGGACCGGTTTTTGGAAAAGTCAAAAACGTTTTTCGTGAATTAACTATGGGTTCCTTGGACAAAAATTTGTCTAGTTTCATTAGTAGAAACCCCGGTTTAAATATAATAATTTCAGCTTACTTTGTTAGACATTATTTACCTTAGCCTAGTCTTTCCTTGTACGTCCCGGTATCATCCCAGCGTGTGGCAATAGCAATACATTTAGGATGAATTGCACACTGTATATTGCGGTTAACCTAGCGTGGATTTAGTTTAAACTTCACGCGATTTACAAAACATATAACTGAAAGCTGTTGCAACAGTATGTTACCTATATGTTTTCATTAAGTTTTCCACAAACTGTGAACGTTATGTGTTAATTTACAGATGAATTAATGAAGGAATGAAAATAGTTTATTGCATGACGTGAAACAGGAAAATGTAAAACATTTAGTTCATTTAGTGAGCGGCTTCTGGTTTGAACTAGTAATAAATATACTATTTATTGTAAAAATGAAAAGTGTCGCTGGCGCACCGGTTAGTGACTCCATCCTCCTAACCAGAGGTCTCAGGTTCAAATCTTGGCCAGTGCACCAATGAATTTTTCGAAACTTACGTGCATTCTCATACCGACTACTTCAATGGTCAAGGAAAACATCGTGAGGAAACCTGCACATCTGATTTCTAGATGTGTATGATGGTCGCGTTGCACACGTTCGTTGTTGTAAATCTAAATGCCCTACACGTGACCGCGGATGATGCTTAGTGCAACAGTAGGCAACCGCCGTCTTTACCTGGTGGATAGGACGGTTAAATATGCCACACGATAAGAGAGAAGAGAATAAAGTAATATTGTAAATAAAGTAAAAAGTTTAATTTCAGCGAAGTGTTTTAGTATTCTGTATTACAATTTGTTGTCGGCGATAAAAGGGACGAAAGACGGCGGCGCGCCGCTGGATTTTCTAACTACATCCTTGCACGTGTCTCCTGAGTTGTGCTAAACGAGCAAAAACCATTAGACACAACGGGTAATTAACCAAAAGGTTTCCATCTTCCGCTGAAGTTGTGGTGTCATCTGTACACATAAACGGACTAGCACTGGACACGCAAAGTGCCACTGTTAACAACTCATATCGTCCCCACTACAGGGGCACGGGTCTCTTCCTATACATCGGGAAGGTTAGGCCATACTCCACACACGGGGGCCAAGTCCGGATTGGTGGACATTGTGGGGCTTGGCCAACCCCAGTGTCAGAAGTTTTGAAACCAATATATCTTTGGAACGTCTTTTTGTAAACATGGAATGTGACTTGGTTATAAATAAATAAATTAAAAAAAAAAATCTCGCCCTGAGATTAAATAAATAGAAAAACATTTATTTATACCTCGATCGTTTCCGTGGTTCGCAAGGCACGGTTACTGTGGGTGCCGGCTGCTATCACTAGATGGCAGCCGTTAAGCCATGTCGGAAGCCTTATGCTTTTGTAATTTAAATTTGTTTCCTCTATCTTATAACTTTCTGATAAGGAAGAACGACTGAGCGTATTTTCAAACTTACTAGGAGGTCTCAACTCTCAACCATAGTTTGTAATTAGTTGCGAGACTAAGAAAGAAATAAAATATTTTTCATTTTTCATATCGGAAGCCTTATAGGCGGCTTGAAAAGTGCCACTTCATTCGTTGTATACTAAATTGGGTCGGATGGATGGATGGCAGAGAATCAGATGATGGAATACATCAAGAAACATATTTACTAATGGGTTTTTTATGCAATATCTGACTGGGTGGGTACAACTACTCCCTATACAGGGTGCTACAAAACTACCCCTAATGAACTAAGGGTGTTAAAGTTTGTCATGTAAGGAGTCCATTGTATTTTTTTTTTAAAACGTTAAATAAAAAATTTGCGAAAACGAATTATTTTTAATCATAAATAAGATTATCGACTATGTAGAACCACAGCACTATTGTATTCACCTGTCAGTTCATGATAGGAGTACAGATAGCTGCGCTATGATAGGCTGCGTTCATATGCCGCTGCGCTATGATTGGCGCGTTTGCGCGGGGTCATGACCGCGACTAGATGATCGCTAGAGTTGGAAAATTGTAAATATCATATCGATATTTTTGAATAAATTCGATAGACGATTTCTCCAAACGTGAACTGATGCAGCAAATAGAAAAAGTACCCAAATTTTAAATTGATTCACAGTCCACGCCGTTTCAACCATTAGGGGTAGTTTTGTAACACCCTGTATAGCTTCATGTCTGCTGTCAAGCAGCTAGCTGTGTTCCAGTTAGTGCGGTGCGATAGCCAAACGTAATTACCGGCGCAAGAGCTATTCCATATAGTATCGGCCTTCCATGATCGGCAAGGTACTGATAGATTTCGTAGCGGGCTGCCTACTTTCGCACTTAGCCGATTTCAGTGGTTGCAGATGGCTATATGGCACTTGGCTCTATTTAGATATAAGTAGTTTCCAATATTTGGGGCGTCAGCCTTTTGGCGCTTTAATTAAACACTAAAATGAAATAAAAATATATAAAAAAAAAAAAAAAAACACTTTCATACAACCTTTTTATATTCCGATTGGCGCCAGCCTGCTGAAATACCTGAAAAATGTAAGCGTGGCTTCTGCCTGTGACATTGAATAATAATTATGCCAAAGAAGCTTAATTCAAATTAAAAAAAAATGGATTGCTCGTACAATTAATTAGCTGATTCGCCAACGTTGTATGGAAGTCCAAATATTTTTTGGATATGGGTTTTTCGAGTGAAAGTTTCGGTTGATTTTTTTCATTTCATGCAGAAGGACCATATTGTTAGTATTTTTTTGCAATTATGCGGAGTAAAATTGACTAGTTTTAGGAGTCGTTTCGTTATAAAATAATATAACCAATCTTTATTTTTCATAATTTTTTTTAAGTACAGACAATATTAATAAATACGATACGCGGTAATGTCAATATTCAATCCTGGATAATCCCAGATTTAATCCCGTACACAAAGGCTTTTCTATAACACCTCCTTTCTAAATTCTTCTTTTACCTTTGTATAGATCTTTGCCATAAATAGTTATGAGTGGTGTAAAATTTTATACCACCCGAGGTTTAGCACTTATGGCCATCTTAAGAGCAGTTAAGGGGGTTCTTATAGCGATCCACAATTATGTACCTACTATAATACATTAGTAACTTCTATTGAAAACCCAGATTTGAAAGGGTTTCCTTTACAGATGTTTGTATTGTGTTTAAGTTATTCAAAAAACAGGATCAAAAAGCTGCCAATACCGCCTTTTATTTTGTATAAGTAAGGTAGCAAAAAGCCCATGTGATGGAGAGTGGGTATAGCCGCTGTGACGCGCCGCCTATGGATATCTGTTTTTTTCAGGGAAGTGATAAATTGCTGAACTTGTAGTTTATTTTATACAACTTTATATTATATAACGCTAAAAAGTGCGTTTCAGATTTTAAGGGGTTACTCGGATCAAGTATAGAATACAGGAAAAATATTGAAAAAATCTGATCCACCACTGATTTTTTTCATTTTGTTATACTAAATCTGGATAATTAATCAAGAATTTGTATGGGAAACTGAAAAAAAGTTGGAAATCGGATTTTTTCAATATTTTTCCTGTATTCTCTACTCGTAACCCCTTAAAATCTCAAACGCATGTTTTTATCACCCTGAAAACGGATGACTTTGAAACCCCCTTCCTTTTCTGGAGGTTGGTTGAAATGCATTTTATGTGTTAAAACAGCAGGATTGTATTAATTATGCAAATTAAAAATACAAAACCTGAATTTTATATCGCCATCTGCAAAATAATTCGATTGGTCATCGAATGCATTGTTAATAACGAATTTCATTGGTCGAAACACTTATTTTTAATTGGCTTCAGACTGATCAAAACGTGTAGTTCATTTAAGGCTTTATTACTACTTGCAGAAGTTATGAATATACGTTTATACTTGTAATTTAAACTCTTGCGCACATTATAACGTGAAAACTCTGACCAATCAACGAACGAAAACTTCGTGATGATAATTATTATAATAAAATACTTAACTACAAGGAACGGTTCATTTCATTACACTTCGCGAAGGTAAAGTTGCAACTTAAATGGAACTTAATCAGGTCGAGAATAAATTAACTAGCTTTCAAGCTATTACTTTTATGAGCACAAAATAATGTCTTCTCTGGATATTTAGGGTGAGCAAAAAAATTGCTGAGATATGCAGATATGTTCTATATGTTTCAAAAAAGAAAAAGCGATTTTGATCGGATATAAAAAAACTAGCTTTTTGTGTTCAAGTTTTTTAAACTGCCGATTAAAACTGCAGTTTTTATTTAATTTAAGTATCCTTATATGAACAGGCAGGATTAGATAGTCTGAATCCTAATAAAAGGTATTTTAATTCTGAAATTGACACGCATGAAAAACGAACAATAAAAATTCCAGTTCTTTGAAATTCGATATGTTTCTAAAAGCTCAAACTCGAAAACTAAATTACAGACAAAAAACTGTGTTTTTCTTGTTGCCGTGTCCTATACCAACATAGTTATCGTTTGCGTGTCTCTGATTATAGTGTTTTGGTGTACAGGCGCCGGCGCAGGTTGCCAGGGGCGAGTTTCGACACATTTCTTGTCTGGTTGGTTCCCAAAATTATCACTTGGATTCTTTTAGTGACTACGTTGTTTGCGGTTTCTTTTGTTGTAAATAAGATTGAGGCTTCGTTTTTATTATCCGACTGCGTAATAGGAGGGCAATGTTTTGGTTTTATGTATGTAGAGTACATCAGCAAAATGACTGAAAAGGTAAATTTATTGGAAATCCAATTTGCGTCTCAGAAATTTTGGCTTATTTGCAGTGCGAGTAGCTGCACTGCAAATAAGTGACCACAACATATGAGTACTGTCATTTGCGAGTCGGTCAGCAGCTCGCATCCGAATTAGAGCAACATATTCGAGTCGAGCTACTATCATGCGAGTACACAGTGTGAGTACCTGCCAACACTCTCGCCAGCAGCTCGCACCGTGTAACCAGGCCAATAGCGTAGCGAAGCGTATCAAAAATTAATCACGAAAAACTTTACAAATCTTCGCAACGAGATTAACAATTAATATTGAATACACGTCCATTTTTCACGCCATTCAGTCCTCTCCTTTTATCCTTGTACTCTCTCCGTTTCGCGCTAATTTCAGGAACGTCGTTTTCCGTCCGTATTCTAATTATTTGCTATTGTAATTTTATTCCTTGGAACTTGGGAGCTGTTTACGGACACCTTTTGTGTTGTGTTTTGCCTTTATTTTGTCCCCGAAATGAACAAGGTATAATGTTGTAGGATCTGGAAATAATAATTCTTAATTTCGTGTGACTTCTGTGATTGAAAATCTAGTGTTATATTTCCTTGTAAACTTTAACGTCAGTACGTACCTATGTCACGGCATTGTTTTTTAGATATAGTATTATTTATTTATATTGTGTGTTAGAAAATAAAGCTATTGGCGGATGTTGTCGCAACCGTGTGCGTATTGATGTAAATTTTACAGAAAGTTAATAGGACTACCACTGTAACCCATTTGAACTTTAAAATAAAACACAGTGTGTAACAAAAACTCATCATACGAAACAATCCTCCAATGAACCTACCTATGGTAAATTGTGAAAAAAACATTGGACTTCAAGTACAAATTTCAGACAGCTGATTGATTTAGCGGCTTGTGAAGAACTAAAATAAGTTAAATTATTTTACAAAATCAGATAACCAGTACTTTAAACGTGTAAAATTAACCTGTCTGCTTGTCCATCCATTTTTTGTAATCATCTCTGCAACTACTATGTTTCTCCAATAATTATGTATTTTTAATCTACAGGTAAGTATTGTAGTTTAAACAGTCAATTCGGAACATCAAAATATACTCTCAAAAAAGTCAAAAAGTTTTGCTAATAAGGTTGTGATTTCCTTGACCTCTGTGTCGGCGTAAGATTGGGTTGGATGTCTTGTAATTTTGTGTTCGTTTTTCTTTCTTTCTTTTATTCAGTGAGCCATTGAGTTACGTCGCCAGAAGGCCCAATTTAAGGCAGACATGCCGTTTCCTTGTATGCACAGGTAACAAGTATCAAAATCAACATGTACCTACGTACTACGTACCTATAGGACAAACGAACCGTATTTGGTCGTGATAAGTGTCGTTGGAGCATGCGTTACTTACGCTTCAAGGACCTCTATCTCTGGACTGGGCGTTCATAACTAACACTAAAAAACCACCAAACTTAAATCATAAAGGGTAATCATACAGTTTTTGAACATTTGATTTGGTGTTTTTTTTTTCTGGATTGAGTTATTTTTTCAGGGGTCGTGCTGCGGGCCTTGGATCGTTTTTTTTCTGTCCATGAGTGTATATATTTTTTTGCTTTTCTACTGCCACCATAAAGTGTGAAGTAATAAATATACACATAAACATAAATTTATATGTGTCTATTATAAGTTATTGTGTGTTGTAACCAATATCAAATTAATTAGATACCTATATTAACTATTACTTGTCCAGTAATTATTAGAAACTACTACATGTGAATATAGCTATAAAATATAGCATAACCATATGATGCCAAAATACCATATGTACTATTAAATTACAATAACTTTATGTCAATACAAATGTTACTATTTTCTTCTTTAAGTAAATTATAGTTTTTGTTATTTTTTTATATTAAAGACTTAAAATTAAAATTTTAAATTTGAAATTCAAAACTCAACTTAATATTAACTGAAAACTCAACTTATTATTAAATCAAGCTTAATTTTTTTTTAACTAAGATCAGCAATGGCTTTAGTGGTTTTTCAGTTTTTTTACTATCTTGTTTCTCGTAGAATAATAATATATGCATACATATGCGTTCTGTCCTCGGCATAGTATAATGTATAAGATGTGGATGTCTGTAATTGGCCTTCTACTTTGTGTGTTAATTTTGTAAGTTTCATGTACTAAGGCTGTTGATGTCTTAATAAACCTAAAATAAATAAAAATAAATAGACATTTTGCCATTTGGCCGACTTCAAAAAAGAGGGAGTTCTCAATTCGACTGTGGTGATCGTTGTGGGAAGCCGCTGGATGCGGGCGGCGCAAGACCACTTGTGGCTATCCTTGCGGAGGCCTTTGTTTAGCAGTGGACGTCTTTAATGATGATGAGTAACTTCACTGTACATTATAGTAATATGAATAAATAAATATATTAGACTGTAATTTTTATAAAAAAAAACATTATTTTCATGAGTCGTATTTATATTTACACCTACTGAGCAACTGTTAAGCGCAACACACACAGAGGCGGCCGCGGGGCGGTGCGAAAGCGTTCCGGGAGTGGTAATTTTTTGTAATGTTCGGATTACAATGAAACCCTTCACACCACGGGCGCCGCACGGTTTTGGTGTGAAGGGTTTCATAGTAATCCGAATATTACAAAAAATAACCCCCGGAATAGCTCCCGGAACGCTTTCACATCGCCCCGCGGCCGCCTCTGTGTGTGTTACGCTTTAATAGCTATCAACCAACCTTGATGGATCCATCCTCACAAAGTCGTCCTAACTTTTGTTTTAAATTAAGGCACCTGTCCTTAAAAACTAAAGGTCTTTGTCCAGCTTGATTTTTGTCCCCAAAATTCAGTGCGTGCGGCCCATTGTGCTGCTTTTTATTGAAAATTCGGGCTCTATTGAGGAACTCCTCCTGTTAACTTTTGTGAATGGAACGTGCTTTCCTAAATGAAACTTGTTCCGATCGAACGAATACATTATAAATGAGTACAATCAAAGAGATCACGAATATTTATTCGTAGAAATGTGATTTTCTTTGTTGAGGGCAATAACCGAATGTTGAGCTAAATAGGAAATCAATTATTTGTGGAAAAAACCCTTTTTCCACAAAGCAAAATAAAAGGACATTTTATTTTCCTTTTGTGGAGAAATCTTTGCCTGTCTGTGTTTCCCTATTCTTACAATCAGGGAAACTTCAAGGTGTATTAATGAAAAGACGTTTGCTTTCCTCAACTACATCGTTACTTTCCATCAGGAGAGATTTAGTCAAACGCACTAGAATTTTCAGTAACAAAAGTATGATAAACAATTTTTACCCAACTAAATACAAACTTATTCCTCAGCTAATATGTCACTGGATTTTTTCAAAATCGAACTAACGAACCTATTGTAAAATACAGGGTAAATTGAAACAGCGGAACCAATTTTAACTGTGGTTTCTGCTCATGAAACTGACCATACTTCTCTAAGGAATCAATTCAATCGGAGCAAGAAAATATTTTACTTTCACAGTTTGCTTCTCAGCTCATCGATTTGTTTGGAGAATCCAATTTTTCTTACTCCAATTGAATTGGCTCCTTATAGAAAGTTGTTCAGTTTCATAAGCAGTAACCAAAGTTAAAATTTGGTCCGCTGTTTCAATTTCACCCTGTATAATGTCTTCTTAATTAATATTTAATAACTCTTTTCAATTATACTGTGCAAAACCAACTGTTTACTTTGAAAAACAAACAGCAAAATTCTCCTCACGAGCGCACTTTTTGCGATAACCTTTGTGTGGTCTTATGGGTGTGCCGTTTTGTCTCATTCTCTCTCCCTGTATATCGAATGTCTGTCCCATTCTGTCATCAGACACGTTTTTGTCACTCGAGGTGACTGATTGTGGTTTGTTCATGCATTTTGAACGACTACGACTCGTGGGGGTGAACAGGTGTAGCGTTCGGTAGGTATGTTTTGTAAACGCCTTTTATTATAATTGAACACGCTGAATACGTTAAAAACGACCGACTTCAATCGCAAAACTCCAATTTTGCTATGTTTTTGTTGGTTTTCTCAAAAACCGCTGAATCGATTTCGATAAAATTTATATGGGACCACCTGTGAAGTATAAAGTACCCTTTTAAACAAAAAAAGAATTTTTCAAATCGGTTTAGGCGTCTTCGAGTAATCGGTGAACATACATTAAAAAAAAGATTCCGACGAATTGAGAACCTCCTCCTTTTTTTGAAGTTGGTTAAAAAGCCTCTGAAACTCTGATCTGAACTTAAAGCAGTGAAAAAGATAGAAAACTGTTAGTGAAATGTTTAAGACATTCAATCTGCCCCTTTCTTAACGTTGAATCGGTTCCGATTCGGATGTTGGAGTATCGTGAAATATCACGGAGAGTAAAAAGTATACTTTTCTAACTGCCATGGCCACTGTGGCGTAGTGGCTAGTACACTCGCTTCACTTCAGAAGGTCAAGAGTTCGCACTTCAAGTACCGGCGGAGTTCAGCTTTGTTAAACTTGATTTGGTTGTTGGTAGGATAAATTCAAAATCGTATCTTGCCATCAAACATAAGTTGTTAACATTAAAGGTTTCCGGCATGAAGATACCCATTTTTAACCGACTTCAAAAAAGGAGGAGGTTCTCAATTCGACTGTATGTTGTTTTTTTTCCGTATGTATGTTACGCGATTACTCCGCAAATTATGAATCGATTTTGATGATTCTTTTCTTGTTTGGTAGATAATACTTCAGAGGTGGTCCCATATAAATTTTATCTAAATTGATGTAGCACTTTTTGAACAAATCAACAAAAACAAAAAACAGCAAAATTGTAGTTGTTACGATTGAAGTCTGTTTTTTAACGTGTCCAGGGTTGTCAATTATTTACCCGATTTTTGGTGAACCCGCTTCCATTCACGGCATCATCTTCACTAATAACCAAGTGATATGATGCCAAAGGCTAAAAAATTGTGGATAAAAAAGAAATAAGTGTCTTACTCACTATTCGGCCCGATATCGGTATCGACGCTGATAATGGTATATACGCCAGTTCCCCGTAAACTCACAGGATTTTTACGCATGTTTCTGAAGAACGCATGTTTCTGGAAACGAAAAAAAAATCGGCTTCTCCATACAAACTGTCCAATCAAGTTTATAATTTTGCATGGAGAAGCCGATTTTTTTTGTTTCCTGAAAAAATTTCTTGTGGAAAGTTGTTCAGTTTCGTCTACTGAGCAAGCCCTTAAAGTTTTCGTAAACCTGTCCCTTACACCCTGTATAAGGTCCTGACTCTATCCGACTTTTGTATTACATCGATCACGACGACAATAAGTTGGAAAATTATTTGTATATTGATATTGAAAAGAAACTTGTGACCAGTAGGTCCTAGAACCTAGCTAAAATTCTCGGTTTTTGGATTTTGATTTACGACCTATATTGGCAACACTGCGACGATACCAGGCAATAAGGCAGGCGTGTGGGATGGGGAGGAGATGGGTGTAGCTTTTTTACTTGGTAATAATATAATATTTAATATTATTTGCCAGTGAACCGATAAAAAAGGTACTTTAAATCGCACTGAGCCGGTTTTATTTACCATTTACCACTATCTAAGTTAGAAATCTCACTAAATTGCCAATTCTGTTTAACGGCAGATCTTCACATACTTTTCCGCGCAGACCTTAACCCGCATACCAGCCAGACCTCCGCATTTTAACAACCCAATTGCAAAGAACGAACTGTAAATTGTAACACAAGTACCCATTCAGACACATGTTGAAAGAAAAAATAAAAGAAAACGAAACGCGTGATGCGTTGAAAGTAAAATCAGGCTTGAAATAAAATACAGAAGGCTTTTATTGGTGCAGCCACTGACAGATATATAGCCTCTCGCAATGGATTGTAACCGATCTATCTGTTGAAAAGGCTTAACACAGAATAAGGGTGTATTCGTCTTGTCACGGCAGTGCTTAAGAGGAGATATATTGGTGATTTAAGTACACGATTATCGTATGGAATATAAGTAGATACTTATCAGTGTTTGTGTACCTATTTTGTTGCAAATATTACATTGACAGATGCAGTTATATTGCCAAAAGTTATTCTATCTAATTTGTAAAGTATTCTTACTTTAAAGTGATGGCAACGCTAGTGAGCGAACGGTGCCCTCTTAAACGTTAGCTTCAGTGTTTATAGCAGAACAATTTTCTTTATCTTTGTACTCTATTTTATAGAACTGAGCTAGAAAAGGGAAACTCCGTAAATAATGCGATTCATTGAGACATGGTAGCTAGAGAGTTTCTTTCTAAACACCGTAAAAACGAAAGAGGATTCTCTTTAAAGATGTAATAGAGACTAGATAGCAATGATACTGTGAATAAAGAAGTAGTGAATGAAATAAAAATATACTTAAAATGGTCCTCTCTCATTTATTAATTTTATAAATTTTAACAGTGTGTTAAAAAAGTTTAATATTTTTCCTGCATTCTATACTTGATTCTGAGTAACCCCTTGAATTTTCAAATGCACTTTTTTAACACCTGTATATGTAAAATTTACAATAAATAGTTTCATATAAAATCACATTACAAGACATCTGTAACCGAGTAATTGTTTGTAAAGCATAGTTTCCGCTAAAGAACCGTCACCGGAACTTACCCGTAGCCGATGAGGTCGAAAGAGAGCGCAGGTAGTTTCCATGCTATATGCATGTATACAGCGTGATAAAAAAATGTCTGGCAATATTTTAACTGTGGCTTCTACTCATCAAACTGAACAACTTTCTCCAAGAAAGTCATGGTCAAAAAGCAAAAAAATTGACTCTTCATACAAATCCGTCAGCTAGCTGATGACCCTTGTATGGGAAGGCCAATTTTTTTTGCTTTTTGACCATTACATTCTCGGGGAAAGTTGTTCAGTTTGATGAGTAGAAGCCATAGGTAAAATATTGCCAGACATTTTATAATCACCCTGTATATTGGCGCCAGATTATGCAATGAGCTTCTACATAACAAGAGCCAACGGGGCCTCTCTTCTCTTCCTATCCAATGGCTCCTTTACACGGTAACACGTTTTTCGGAACTCTACAAGGATTTGGCCAGTCATATCAATGTTTAATGATTTGACCACGTCACATACACTATGGCTCTGTATACAGCATGGTGTGTTTACTCCGAACCAATTTTAATCCTAATAAAAATTCCCATCAGGCGACAAACTTTTAAACAAGCTCCCCCTCGCCTTATTTCGAGTTGTGGCCTTTGAAAAGTAATAAAAGTTGCATAGCCACTCTCGACACAATAAAAATGTAGAAAAGGAACGTAGCGAGAAATAAAAGTTTACGTGTTTTTTTCCTTTTTTTGATTATTGTAGATAACGGTTATTCATAAATTCCTTTTTTGAGTGAATTGAAATGTCATTTTGGTGTGTAGTGTAAGGAATCTAAGGTTTTTTAAAATATCTGGGACGGCTCAATCTGTAGTTTCTGCTAATAAACTGTCCCCAAGTACACGTAATCAAATTCTCTCGACTCCGGTTGTAGCTGGTAAAAAAGTAAAATAAAATCTAAACAACGCATTTTCCCTTCAGTACCTAATTCAAACAAAATTTACTCATTTTGTAGCGATTGGCCATAATCCGCGCCGGTATACTTTACTAAACGTTTTTTTTTTCAATTTCAGGTAAATCACGAGACTTTAATAACGCCAAGAAGATTGCGCACCGAGTCTATGGAAGGTAAATGGATCTTTAACCTCTTTGGTGAACACAATGGCGCGGAAAAAGTATCATCAGGACTTAACTAAGTTATGATTTAATTTTCTTGATTGAATTTTATTTTTTTTGTTACCTAATATCGTTTGTTAGTTATTTTACGTATGTTAAAGCTATATAAGGTTTATTTCTACCTCTAAACAGGAAAAATATTTGAACTTCCATAAAAATCAGTTCTTACCTGACTGTCAAAATTACATTTATTGTTTACGTCTATAGCTAAAATTGGTCAGTGGTACAACGAACAGTCTAAAATATAAATTATTCAAGATAGAATAGAACCTTAAAGGCAATTAGAGCACATGTTCCTTCAAGGGTGTTGAGGGGAATATGTTTTCTATATTGATCTTTTAGTTGGAGGTTTGTTTTGTTTTACAGTGTAGAGCACCCTCTTCCCCCTCACAGTTTTTTTTTAAGTATTAATCCTATAGTTGGAGAAATAGGTTTAAAATATATACATATAATTAAAATTAAACCCTCATTCCACGTTTCGGTGAGCTCTCTGATCCATTTTCTACGCCGACGAAGTCACGAATGCTCCAACTGTAAAATTTTGTATGTTTCCTTCTAGTTTCCTTACACAGCAACATCTGTTGTTTTAAACAGAACTTTCAAAATTCGAATTTATCTTAGCCAACGTTGAAGGCACTTACAAGGCATCACTGATAAACACAAAAATACAAACTTAAAGCATAAAGGTAACAAACAATACAGAACATAACATACTGTACTGATTCAGACGAAATCTCTTTGCTTCGCTTTTAAA
The DNA here is from genome assembly GCA_958295455.1 of Coleophora deauratella. Classification (NCBI taxonomy): domain Eukaryota; kingdom Metazoa; phylum Arthropoda; class Insecta; order Lepidoptera; family Coleophoridae; genus Coleophora; species Coleophora deauratella. The sequence goes on from OY282412.1 coordinate 6,780,371, forward strand.
AATACGCCTGTATATCACTTCTTTTATTAATTTTCGTTCCCCTTTTCCTCCTTCTATAAAATGACATAAAAATATAACCCTTTCTAACACGAACACGGACAATCGAAGAATGGATAATTCACATAACCAAAGACATTTATCTCAAAGACAGATCTTTCAAACCACAAAGTCTCCTACTGAACTGTGAATCTAGTAGCTTATACAACGGAACGTTTCGGATACTGGTGACCAGTGCATACCTGCAAACCTTTTAACAGGTGATGCTACATAAAAAACTAAACAACTTTTGTATTTCGACTTTGCTGTACTCGAAAAAAGAAATCGATTCTTCCATTTTTTCCATGTCGGAACGGAACGGAAAGGATGTAGAAAACAGTAACTTATGAAATCAGTAACTTAGCCTTTATATTTTTCAATAGATGTTGCTAGTAGTAAATAGTTTAACCTTATAGAATTATGTTAAGATTTTACATTTCGATTAACTCCCTTCCTCATTCTATCAATTTTAAGCATTTGCGCTCGAAACTCTTTCAAGGCGTATCCTTACAAAATATTATAATATTTTATGTCTTCGTCATACCCTCCCCCCACCTTCCGTGTTACCGTGATACCACTTACGCTGAAAAAATGTTGGAACACCATGTATTCACGGCTGTTACTTCTCTTTGCGTTCCTGAACGTTTCACCTCTGTGTATTCTTTATAATCATGTATTGTTTGTTTGCTGAGTGGTGCAAATTACAAGCGGGTGATTGACAATAAATGAATATTTGCAATTCTTTAAATAAATATACTCGTAGTAGGAGATAGTCGTGAGGTAGATCTTTCTTTTTAAAAAGGTTTCAGATCTTTTTTTATGACGGTAAAGGTTAGGTTAGGTTAAAAATAAAGTGACAACCACCATTTTGTGTATTTGTGACGTGACTTTCAAATGGAGGGGGGGAGGGCAGTTTATTTTTTAATTAGCCCCTGTTGAGCATAGGACTTCGCTCTTTTTCCCCAGTACTACTTGTCGTCAAATGCAGTTTTTTTAATTAAAAAGTATTTAATATGTTTTTTTATGTTTAGGGATAAAAAAAACACGCTATGATTTTACGCTATGTTTAACGAAAATCCGATAATTTCTAAAAATAAAAACTGAGTGCATTAGGCAGCACTTAACGCACGCCAATTTTCAAGTAGCTTTACTTTTTCGTTTATTTTCTTTAATTTATTTTAATTTGTCAGTTCTCCCAAATAAAACCTACTTTACGGGTTTTTATTCTTCCCGCTTCCCCTTGTAACTTGAGCAGCTACCTGTTTTATTTCCAAATAATGCAAAGCATATTGTTGTTTACATTGCCTTATTTAATATGGATTGAATTTTTGTTGTTATGATTGTTTTCGATGATATTTACTAAGGGAATCGGTAAATTAAGTTTACCTTGTTGAGTGACATACTTTTCTTTTAAAGTGATAGAATTAAAAAAAAAGTTGTGTTTTTTATTATTGTAAAAGGTGGCAGAAAAGTTGACGGCTCACCTTATTAACTAGCTTCCGCCCGCGACTTCGTCTGAGTGGACTTCAGAATTGGGCCCAGAGGAGAAATAAAATGTTTAGGCAGCGCCATCTAGTGTTAGTAAAAATTTCACATTTTAGCCATTCCTCCGGAAACTAAACGGAACCGGAAAGTTTTCCGGGATAAAAAGTATCCTACGTGTTAGCAGAGTGCTTTGTCTAAATGTCCCTAAAAGAGTCTTGGTAAGCCCGCTTTCATCTTCGGCATCATCATCACTTACCATCAGGTGAGATGATGCCAAGGGCTTACCAATTGAGGGTTAAAAAAAAGCGGCCAAGTGCGAGTCGGACTCGACCCATGAAGGGTTCCGTAGCAGCAAGTAACATAATATAAAATTTCTTGTAGTTCGTTGTAGGTAAATTGCGGTTTACGATTTATGACGTATTAAAAAAAACTACTTACTAGATCTCGTTCAAACCAATTTTCGGTGGAAGTTTGCATGGTAATGTACATCATATATTATTTTTTTTAGTTTTATCATTCTCTTATTTTAGAATTTACAGGGGGGACACACACATTTTACCACTTTGGAAGTGTCTCTCGCGCAAACTATTCAGTTTAGAAAAAAATGATATTAGAACCCTCAATATCATTTTTGAAGACCTATCCATAGATACCCCACACGTATGGGTTTGATGAAAAAAAAATTTTGAGTTTCAGTTCTAAGTATGGGGAAGCCCCAAAATTTATTGTTTTTTTTTCTATTTTTGTGTGAAAATCTTAATGCGGTTCACAGAATACATCTACTTACCAAGTTTCAATAGTATAGCTCTTATAGTTTTGGAAAAAAGTGGCTGTGACGTCATACGGACGGACAGACAGACAGACAGACAGACAGACATGACGAATCCATAAGGGTTCCGTTTTTTGCCATTTGGCTACGGAACCCTAAAAAGCGCCTACTAGTGTAAAGTGGTGCAAGACAGAAAAATGACGGCATTTGGTGTAGAAGGCCAGTGTCCTTTTTGGGTCGCTGAGCCAGTGAAGTAAGCAAATAAGAAAAAGTTTTTAATAAGATTTACAAAAAGCCATTTACTTACTTGTAACGAGATTGTCAAGCGCAACTTTGTTTTAAAGAAAAATAAATGCGAACCGCTCTTTGGATTTCCAAATCCCAGTTTGCAAGTCTGGCTCGAGAATTATTAGCTTGAAGAGAACGTAGTGAGAATTCTAACTAATGTTCCTATAAACCTTACTAGCTGATAGGAATCTTAACGTATAGGTCGTAAGGTTATTTTATTAGAGTCGATTCAATTGGTCTGGTCTGAGTCTGGGTTCAATGTTCGATTTAGGTATACGAGTAGTAGCGTTTGGCGCAATGTGAGTCGAAAAACCAAGGAGTTTATAACTCACCTGCCTAAAGGTAGATGGAAGTGCGCGCTACGAAGATCAAATCTAGTTCTAATTCAATTGAATTTAGAACAGCTAGTAGGGCTGTGTCCCTTTTCATTGTAAAGGTTTATTAGATAGAAAGGGATAAAACCACTTTTCCCTTCTGAGCGCTAAATCCCTTGGTTTCCTACATAAGTTTACGGTAAAAACTCGACACGAATGAAACACATTTTGCGCCTGGGTACTTACTTGGCGACGACCTCACATTTGGAATTATTATTTTTTTGCAAAAAAAAAATCCAAATGTAGATATATGCCAGTCTAATTGTGGTCTATAATTAACGAATCTAATTTTAAAAACAAATACACATCTAAACTAAACATATCGTATTATTTCTGGACTACAATCAAAGCGGCTTTGTTAATTTTTTTTCAGGAACCAAATAAATAAACGGTGGCCAAGTCCGGATTGGTGAATGTTGTAGAGCTAGTGGCATTGTAGGCAGTAGGCTTCTGTTATAGTTTAACGACTGCCATCTAGCGGAAACAGCGGAGTACCTACTAAGTTACTCATGAACGTAATTGCCCGTTGTACTATAAACAGGAATGGTTAATTCTAGTCATTCCTCTTCTACAATCTCACTAATATTATAAATGCAAGGATGGATGTTTGTATATTTGCTTGCTTGTTTGTTCGTCTTTAACGCCGAAACTACTGAACGGATTTGGATGAAATTTGTTAGGTAGATAGATAAAGTACTGGGCTAACACATAGGCTACATTTTATCCTAGGAAACTCGAGGGTTCCCGGGGGAATGGCTAAAAACCGAAATATTTACTTGGTCACTAGATGGCGCTGCCTTAACATTTTATAATATTTCTCTCTGGTCCCAGTTCTGAAGTCCACGCAGACGAAGTCGCGGGCGGAAGCTAGTTCTACATACAGGGGAAATCCATACTTCCATATTAATATTATTCATGCGAAAGTAACTCACGGCTACGCCAATGAACCAGTTTTCGTGTAATTTGGTATTAAGACAGCTTAAACACTAGGAAATGACATATATTTATTGTTTTGATCGACTCTCAAGTTTTAACATAGGTAAGTGTAATTGTGGTTTTTAGCGAGTGATTCAAAAGTCGACTCCCTCAGAAGTCGCGTCCTGTTCGTAAATTTGTGCCTCACCCCATATATAGCGGAATCTGCTCAGTAAGGTTGAGTCCACTGTGATCCTATATAGTTTTGTGAAGTGGATATATTATGTCTTCCTTAAAAATAGTTTCGTTATTATCACGAAGCGGTCGCATCGATCACGCAGATTAATTGACTACAGACACAGATTTAATAAAACCACTTTTATGATTATATTTCCATCTTACGTCGTTTGTGTAAAAGCGGCTAGAAAACTTATTATACTAGGATTGCCCACTAGCCCCATATGTCCACTAATAACTTGGCCCTGTGTGAGGAGTTGGCCTTACCTTCCTGAGACATGGGGAGAGATCCGCGCACCAGCAGTGGAAACAATACGGTTTCTAAACGTATAGGCAAAGAGGACTTTTATCCACAAACTTTTTGTTTGCTCATTTGTTTTGGGTGAGTTCGCAACGAAGTTTACATAAAGTCCAGAACTAGGGCTTCTTGTCGTCATGACATGAGAACATAAAAAAATTAAGTAACATACAAACGTAGTAGTAACATGACTAATTTTGATTTATAAATCAGTTCTTTTTAAATTTTTTCGACGTTAGATAGAACGTAGTGGAATAAACACTCAGGTTATCTAAATTAACGTCTTCTCCACTGTGGCCTAACTAAATTGTCCTCCTGGGGTGCTGGAGAAATGCTTTCTTCGTGGCACTAATAAAATTTTCTACCCCGCCGTCCTCCTTTTCTTGTATCTTGGTTTACCCACTTTATAAGAGAAACGTGTGTAGAAACCTAAGTAGTAACATTCTGAAGTTCTGAACATTGTGTTGTAGTTTAAATTATGGCACGCAAGATTTACTCCCTTTGCAAATTATAAAATATAATATAGTAATAATGTAGTTGTTGCAAATTATAATATAGTATGTATTTAAAAGTATATGTGTATGTATATCAGTCTCTGGTTCCCAAGATACAGGGAATCCTAGTTTGGGGCCAGATGACCGTGTGTGATTTGTCCCAGATATTATTATTATTAATTTGCTGTTAGAGTAATTAAAACAAGGCCTTACTTGGCTGGTTTTGCTTATGATACGGACTTAACTATACTTGATTTTGAGTAACCCCTACAGACTATCTGTCTGTTACCAATATAATAAAAAACTTACATATATTTTAAAAAAATATAGCATATAGCAACCCGTATAGTGTTTCTCGTGTACATAGAATGCTCTTAACATCAGAAGTTTTGCATACGAAGCTAACTTCTCTTTTGCAACTCTGCGTTTAAGCTGTTATAGCATTATTTACTTAACAGAGTTAACGCGAACACTGTGCTACCTGGTCTGGCCTCATAGTCCGTCAAAATAAAAATTTGGGATTGCATTAAATATCGGTCTCCTTGCAATATTTAATTTCAAGTAATATATATTTTTTGTATAATGTATTCAATATCTTCTCAACTTATCGATCTCAAACGGGGATAAAATGTGTTAAAAGAAGCCTCCAGTTGACCTTTATTTCTTTAATTCAATTCAATATACTTTATTGCATCATAAGAAAATATAATATTACAAAAACAAACACAAAATAATAGGCGACCTTATTGCTAGGTAGCAATTTCTTCCAGGCAACCTTAAGGTAGGAAATAAACTATGAGATTTACTGGGGTAGTGCAATAAAAGAAAATATTACTAAAACAATGAAATAGGTAATAAGAAACACAAATACATACTAATATGCATTAAATATACACCTATTATACGTATACCTAAATATAAACCTTAATATATTTCTTCACACTTTAAAATAAACTTTATTTCGTTTAGGGTTAATTAATGACCCAATTTAGGTATCAAATATTCGTAAGAGATTCTTGTGCTTTTTTTCAATTATTTTACTGGTAATAATTTTACTATATTCTTAATTTTTACTCAAAGTATTTTACATTTGATGCAACCTGCTCCATACAACTATTCATAGACTGATTGGACTAATATAGCTCCCTTTGAAATTCAATAGATAATTAATGCAGTCTTGCCACCTAATTCAGGAAGATTACACTTCACTACGGTAAACAAAGTCAATCCAATTTGATAGCGTTCATTAACGCTAACAATTTCAAATAACAGTATTAGCATTCTGACTGACTGACTCGGTGGCTAAGTGGTTAGCGATCCTGACCTCTGATCCGAGAGTCGTGGGTTCGATCCCCACACAGGGCAAACTTTTCTGTAATGAGCAGAATTGTTTGCTCTGAGTCTGGGTGTATAATATCTATATATGTATGCATTTAAATGTATATGTGTATGTGTATCAGTCTCTAGTTCCCAAGATACAGGGAATCCTATTTTGGGGCCAGATGACCGTGTGTGATTTGTCCCGGATATTATTATTATTCTAATATTAGAATTATATTCAGTATTAACAATATTTACAATTCTACTTGATCATGAAATAAATGATTTAATATGATATTATACTCATTTACTTCATAATATTTATTTCTCATCAAATTTCAGCTGGCGACTAAACGCTTCGTCATATTCCTCTTTAATGTGATGTGACCCTTATAATTGACTACGCTGAATACGTTAAAAACAACCGACTTCAATGGCAACAACCCCAATTTTGCTATGTTTTTGTTGATTTTCTAAAAAACCGCTTAATCGATTTCAATAAAATTTATATGGTACCACCTGTGAAGTTATACCCTTTAAACAAAAAAAGAATTTCCCAAATCGGTTCAGACGTCTTCGAGTAATCGGTGAACATACATTAAAAAAAAAGATTCCGACGAATTGAGAACCTCCTCCTTTTTTTGAAGTCGGTTAAAAATACAATACAATACATTTTACCCAAAAACAGAAGAACACAGATAGGGCGTTCAAAAATCCTAACAATTTATCTCTTAAACTTCAAATCCCTTATCCGATAATAGATATCATTACCATTAGGTATTCGAAAGGTCAACAAGGAAACTCTTTTGCGGCTTAAATCACTTAAGGGTCAATAATTAAGTCATCCATATCGCCCCCACAATTCAGGTCCGGATTCTCTACAATAGACCACATTCATGTAGTCAGTCAAATAATAGAGAAGCACAAAGAATTTAACACCCCGCTTTACCTGGCCTTTGTGGACTACCGGAAGGCATTCGATTCTATCTTACACGCCTCCATTAAAAACGCCTTGGAATACCACAACATACATGAGAAATACATAGATACCATCTTGGATCTCTACAAACGTAGCCAGAATAGAGTCAAACTGGACAAAATAGGACCTTTTTTCGAAATAGAAAGGGGAGTGCGCCAAAAATATTCATAGCTGCACTAGAGCTGGTTTTAAAGGACGTTCAATGTGAAAGCTCTGGAATTAAGATAAAAGACAAATATCTAAGCCACCTGAGGTTCGCAGACGATATAGTGCTCCTTTCCAACTCAGCGATTGAAATAAAATCTATGATAGAAACTTTACATAAAAGGAGTAAAAGCATAGGGCTTGAAATGAATTTGGAAAAAACGAAAGTACTAACAAAAAGTCATAAACTGGATATTACAATCAATAATGAAAGCATAGAATTCGTAGAGGAGTATATCTATCTCGGGAAGATAATTTCGTTTGGAGAAACAGACAAAGAAGAAATCGATAGAAGAATAAAATCAGCTTGGAAGAGATTCTGGTCTTTAAAGGATATACTAAAATAAAATAAAATGCCTCTGAAATTGAAGACAAAGGTTATGGACTCATGCATACTACCTTGTCTAACTTATGGTTGTCAAACTTGGAGTCTAACGGAAAACTACGCAGAAAAAATATCTATAAGTCAACGAGCAATGGAAAGAAGCATTTTAAGGGTAAAACTAGAAGACAGACTAAGAAATTCGGAAATAAGAAGAAGAACAAAAATTATAGACGCCATAGAATACGTAAGGAGGATGAAATGGAAGTGGGCAGGACACCTGTCACGAAGTGATGACGAAAGATGGACCAGATCGGTTACCGTTTGGAGCGGACCTATCAGAGGAAAACGTCGCCCGGGACGCCCTCTAAAGCGCTGGTCGGACGATATCGTCAAAGTGGCTGGTGTCAGATGGATGCAAGTGGCGGAGGATAGGACCGAATGGACGAGACTGGAGGAGGCCTTTACCCGAAAAGGGGGTTCCCAATGAAGCAACAGAAATTTAAACAGGTAATCATTAATTAATAATAACGCTTTTTCTGCTTGATTGAATGTAAAAAATATAATCTTTACCTAAAAATATCTATATTAAATTAAAAATAAAACAATGTACCAACAAATCTTTTTGAAAAAAAAAATCCTAATGTAAAAGTGCAATTATATATATAAACAAAAAAAAATGATATCAATTGTAAGATGTAGAATTTATATAGATATTGTAATAGAACAATACATGGTTTGAATAAAATAATAATAATTAAAAATAATGCAATATATCAATTAAATATTTCAATGTTAAAATGCAATTACGTTAAAAATATACTTACATATTTAAAATATATATATATATATGAAATAAACTGTAAGATATTAAATTTACATAGATATACGTATATAAAACAATGCATGGTTTAAATATAAATAAGTAGAATTAAATATACAATACAATATACATTGAAAAACGAATAATAATAGTTTTTAGATTTATATAACGCCTTTTTGTTTATTTCATGTAAACAAACTATACTTTTTCTAATTTTTATATCTAATAGATATATACTAAAATTAAAATATTTCAAAAAGTTAAATAATGTGGCCACCAAATAATCTATTTAAATTAATTAATAAATATAAAAAAGCACTAATGTTAGATATGATTTAAAAGTTAAATGTATTCATAAAAATAAGGAAATAGTAGTAGACAGTTTATAATTTTAATATTGCATGATAACCGTAATTACGAACTTTTCAAATGCTAATAGTCTTACTTTAAAGTAAAACTAAGGTGTACATACTTACTGTTCTTATATAATTTGTATTGTTTTTTTTGTTTGTGTGTTTGGGAACATAAATAAAAGGCTTTTTATTTATTTTATTTATTTATTATATCGCCCCCACTGCTGGGGCATGGGGTATATATCCATAACTCTGGAATATTAGGCCATACTCAAAGTACTGTTGAACCTTAAGGTTTCAGAGGTGTTTCTTACCTAGAACCCTCAAGCTGTGAAATGAGCTCATTGAGCTCAGCTACATTATTGGACTCTTCAATAAGGGATTGAAGTTTTTCTATAACTACCTAATATTATTATTATTATTTATTATTTTATTTTATTAGGAAAACCAACAGCTTATAAATATAATACATAGATTTTATAGAAACATAGAGCCAATTATAGGTCTTCACAAATATAAATTGGATACATAAAATAGCAGTACAAATATAGTAATATAGGCGGCTGAAAAACTTCTTAAGCTGGAGTTGGCCATTAGCCTCACATCTTACCACTATCCAAACTTGGACCCTGTGTGTGGAGAATGAGCTAACCTTCCCTAGCTATAAGAAGAGATCCATGCCCAAGTAGTGTTGGCTGCGAACATAATTTCTATGATTAATAATTTTAAAATATTTTTTTCCGTAATTTTTTATGTCTATGTTCTACTGGTGTGCAATAAAGAATATTTCTCTTGTCTTTATCTTATACATTCCATGCAGTAATATTTTCTTTTTCTTTTCCTTTTTCTTTTTTATTTTTTCGTTTTTTCTTTTCTTTACCTTTAGTTTAAAGCCAGTCTTTTTAACCATTTCAAGCCGTTTAATTTTTTACAAATTTTCGTTATTTTCGTTATTTTTTAAAGAATAATTTAGCAAAACATATGAACTATTGTAAAAACGCCAATACTAACGCGTACGAAGTCGCGGGCACCAGCTAGTAATAAATAAAAATATAAAAAATTACGGGGCACAGTATATAAAATAGTATTACATAATGTATGAATACTCCCTGCCGTTCTCTGAATGCTACACCCCCCCCCCCCTACCCTTGTGAGTAAACGATCTGGTGACAGTCTACAGCTACACAGTCGTCTTTTGCTCCTACGTGTTAGAAAGGGACGTCGTAGTTAGTTAATAATTCGGACGATTTCTATGAAGTGTCCGGGGTGTGACGGGACAATGTCCAAATTGGTAGAATTCCGGATACTAGTGACCGAATCCAGGTTTAGGAATTTTGAAGTCCCCTTTGACAAGGTGTAACGACTGTCATCTAGTGAAACACGGAAACGGCCGAGATAAATTGCCAGTTGTAGCACAGAATACGCTATAGTACAAGTTATAGTCAAATCCATCGCAAGTTATGACCATGTGTGTGTTACCATCGTTTCTTGATAGCGTGGCCTTTGTCACATACGTTCTAATTACTCGTCTCTTATGTGTTTCGAATTGAATCGATTTCCGGAAATCGGGGAGTTTGGTAAGGATGCTCTAAACATTGCGACATCCATTGTATATAATTTTCTTTAATTTGAAAATGATTTAGTTTTAACGTCTCCAAAATATAACCACGTTTTGATAAATTGTTAAAAAATAGTCAGAACCAGCCTTCTCACTGAAATCGTTTTTTTTTTCATTGCAGTGTAGGACCTACACTCTTACATTTTATTTTACTCGCGACCCCTTGAGAAAGGCTTCGCGACCCACAGGTTGGAAAACACTGCTCTAAACAAATTTGTTGTGTTTCTTTGTGTCTGTCTGTGGCATGGTAGCTCTCAAACGAGTGCCCCGATTTGTATGAAGTTTTCTTCACTTGAAAGCGAGTTCATCGCGGTGTTTCTTTACCATGTTTGGTGGTAATAGATTCATTTGTTTTAGAGTTATTCATATTTGTGTCGTATGCGGTAAAAAATTAATTTTGCTTCGATATTTACTAAATCACCAGTAAGAATGGTAGATTTTCATTAATCAAATGTTGTTTCTTTGTTGAATAAGAATATTTATGGACCTAATTTAAAAAAAAAATACATATAAATAAAAGTATAAGGCAAATAAAAAACTGGATCACATTGAAATCAACAAATCAAACGATCCAATGAAACGCAGAATTTGCTAACACACAATCCATTCCAACCGAAGCGTTTTTGATACTAAATCGTTTTTCATGTAAATCGCTATTTTAGTGGTGTGATAAATGATAGTGCTATATTTATCGATATATATTTGCATTTTTTAAGACGCAATCGACTTCTACCTTATATACATAGATGTATTTTTTCAAGTCAAGAGTATTTTATTATGGTTTACTCAATAAGTTAGCCATATATTTCGTTGAAAACGTCAATAACTGACAAGGGTTTCCGCCATAATGCTGCACAGTTGAATCGATATGATGTGAAAATTACTTAAAATACATAAAAACATTATTATTATTTTATTACTATGATTTGAAACGTATAAAAAAAAATTGTAGCTCGGGCAACACCATTATGTGTTTTATGCCGCCACATCACATGTGATGGGATATATTTTATTGCATTGGCAAAAATTTATGAATCTGAGTGTTTTTAATTCGGAACTATCTACATAGATTTTGTGTGCCATAGTTACCTTATCGATAAAATCCCACAGATTTTGAGCCATCCCTATCCCAGAGTCTTGCCTTTTTAACCGACTTCAAAAAAAGGAGGAGGTTCTCAATTCGTCGGAATCTTTTTTTTTATGCATGTTTACCGATTACTCGAAGACGCCTGAACCGATTTGGAAAATTCTTTTTTTGTTTTAAAGGGTTTTGTTCTAGGTATACTTCACAGGTGGTCCCATATAAATTTTATCGAAATCGATTCAGCGGTTTTTGAGAAAATCAACAAAAACTTAGCAAAATTGTATTTGTTGCGATTGAAGCCGGTTGTTTTTAACGTATTCAGCGTGGTCCATTATTTATCCACAATTGGTAAGCCCTTGGCATCATATTACCTGATGGTAAGTGATAATTATACCGAAAGATGGAAGCGTGTGATTAAGTATTTTGAAGTCAAAACTAGTCTGAGTACAATCTTTTGGCGTCTGGATGACATCGACAGATGCTTGGGCTTGGGCTTTTGTCGCAAATCTGACATATATTTCATACAAATAGTATCATATTTCAAGATGGCGGCGTTAGTCCCGGCTTTTCACTAAACACCCAAAAGATAGTAGTCGGACTGTAATATACCTTTATGTGAAATTGACTATCGATATGAGCACCTTACTACCACGATCATCGAGAAATAAATGGCGCTGGTTCATCAATCATTCACGCACAAATGAATTTTCACTCGAGCCCCGTTTCGTTTCGCTATGAATAATGCACCATAGACAGCGCTGAGATACCACGGCCAAGCCATTCTGCGGTGGCTCAAGTGATTTAAGCCGAAAAAGAGTTTCCTTGTTTCGAATACCTAATGGTAATGATATCTTTTATCGGATAAGGGCTTTTCAAGTTTAAGAGATAAATTGTCAAGATTTTTTTAACCCTATCTCTTTCTGTTCTTCTGTTTTAAGGGTCATCACATTAAAGGGGAAAATAACGAAACGTTTAGTCGCCAACTGAAATGCTTTTGTTGAGAAATTAATATACAATATCTTATTAAACTATTTATTTTCATGATTAAGTAGAATTTTAAATATTGAAGATTACGTAGGGAGCGCCAAAAGTTCTCGGCCTGAGTATTAAAAAAAAGAGAGAGAACGGTGAAAAAAAATTATTTTTCTATATAACCACCCCCTATTTCAATACACTTATTATAACGTGGGATAAGCATCTCTATGCCTTTATAATAATAATCAGATTCTTTGGAGTCAAAATAATCTGTTACTGCAGCTTTCAACGCATCGTCGGTCCTAAAACGGCGCCCACGCAGCGCTTTTTTCAGGTCACGGAATAAATAATAGTCCGAGGGAGCCATATCCGGGCTGTATGGAGGATGATCAAGCTGTTCGAAGCCAACATCTTTGATCGCCACTTGCACTACCCCCGCTGTGTGCACAGGTGCATTGTCGTGCAGCAAACGCACACCTTTACTAAGCATCCCCCGACGTTTCTCGCGAATTTTATGCTTGAGAGTTTTTAGAAGGTCTGCATAATATGTCGCGTTTACAGTAGTATTACGTTCCTTAAAATCCAGTAAGAGTATTCCCTTGCAGTCCCAGAAAACCGTAGCCATTACTTTTTTTTTCGATTCCACCACCTTTGCTTTTACTGGGGCTCCTTCATTTGGTCTCCGCCATTCTTTGGATTCTATTTTTGAAAGGGGATCATAATAGAGGACCATTGTTTCATCTCCCGTCACAATTGACTCCAAAACCTCTTTAGAATTCGCTTCACAGAGTGCCAGAAATGATCTTGAGCAGTCAACACGTTGCTGTCGCTGAACTGCCGAAAGAAGTTTGGGAACCCATCGCGCGCTAACTTTATTCATTCCCAAATGTTCGTGAAGAATCCGACGGACGGTTGTTTCGGAAAGATTTGACATTGCAGAAAGTTCTTTCACCTACAAACGGCGATCACTAAGAACAATGTTTTCTAAAAGAGCGATGTTTTCGGAAGTGATCGAATCGGCCGGACGTCCAGGACGATCTTCATCTTCGAGGGACTCGTACCCCAAACGAAACCTTTTTGCCCACTCTTTTACAGTTGAGTAAGAAGGCGCAACATTCCCATATACACCATCCAATCTGTTCTTAATTTCTTGTGGAGTTTGTCCTTCTTTTGTCAGAAACTTTATGACTGCACGATATTCAATTTTCGATACGGTCGACATATTGTGTTTGCACTTTTACAATAAAATAAATAAAACACGTATGAACTCGTCAATTGCGTCTGTGATTACTGGAGACTTTACACTTTCTGCGAGTATAAATTACGTCGGCCTCAAGCAAGTTTAAACATGTCAGGCCGAGAACTTTTGGCGCTCCCTACGTAGATTATATAGATTACGGACTTATTCAGTTTGTCTTCCATACACATCTAGTAGACGGATGTGAATGTCTCCTCATGATGCTTCACTTCAACTTTTAGCAGTGGTTTTATTTAAAATAATTCTAAAACTTACAATTACATGGGCCAGAATGTGAACCCGCGATCTCTGGTTGTAATGACCAAGTCGCTACCATGAGGCTATTGACACTTTAACCGATGTGTTAATGAATTCTCTAAAATACATCAATATAAAAAAACAATAGGTATGATTTATCATTATCATACAGAAGAGACGTAAAAACCTTTAAGGGGTTATTCAATTCTCACTCTTAATATAAGGCTTTAATTAAGGTTCACGCGTTCAATTACTCGCGACATCTTTTGATTCATTGCTGAACTTACAAGTTTCAATTCAGATAATTTTCATTTCTTATAGACAATAGACAAACCCTCTTCAGGCGCAACAGATAAGATAAGATAAGATAAGATAAGATAAGATAAGATATTCTTTATTGTCAAAAACTGAGTACATAAAGTTGTTACAGGTTAAGGGTTTCATCAGTTTACCCATTCCGGGCATACAATAGGTTTACATAGGTATATATTAATCATTAAATTTAGTTAAAAAGTACTCTTCTAAGGTATAAAATACATTTTGAATTAACAACTCTTTTAATGCACATTTAAACTGAGCACCATTTAGTGCTTTAATTGAATCGGGCAAGTGATTAAAAATGTTAACACCCACTACTATAGCGCTTTTACTGAATATGTAACTTTTAGCTAAAACAGAACACATATTATTTTGGTATCCACTACGAAGAGCATTTCTGCGATAAATTTCATTTTTTTGGGTGAAATATTCTCTATTATTTTTAACAAAAACACACAACTCAAGTATATAGATGGAAGTTAACGTTAAATATTTCTTTTCTTTAAATATAGGTCTTAATGTTTCGGTACTTATCATTTTGTAGATAATTCTGATACATCTTTTTTGCAAAATGAAAGTCGAGTTTACATTTACAGAATTTCCCCAGAATATGATACCATAAGTTAACAGTGGATACACGTAACCATAATAGGCATTTCTACAAACATCTGTTGAGGTTACATTTCTTAATATTGACAGAGCGTAACATTTGCTAGATATCTTTTTATAAATAAAATCAATGTGAATTTTCCAATTTAAATGTGTGTCAATCGTTACTCCTAAAAATTTTGTGTCATTTACCAATTCTATGTCTTTATTACACATTTTAATTTTAATGTCTTTTGCCACTTTTTTATAATTTCTAAATTCTATTATTTTTGTCTTATCTAAATTTAATGTCAAGTTTATAGAAGTCAAATATTTTATTGCAATGTCAATTGTATTGTAAATTTCATTTATAAAGTCATGATCATTCAATTTATCTTTAGGTATAAAAATTGTTGCGTCATCAGCGAACATAACACAGAGATGATTTATCACCAGGGGAAGCTCATTTATATAGACGAGAAACAGTAATGGTCCTAACACACTGCCTTGAGGAACACCTAATGCATTTTTTTCAAAGTCAGACTGAGTTTTCTCTAGCGTCTTTGTATTTTTATTATACTTCTCAATGACAGTCGCCTGTGTTCTATTGGAGAAGTAGGACTCAATTAGTTTAAGAGCTTTTCCGCGTAACCCTATGTTTTCCAGTTGATTAAATAGAATATTAGGAACAACACAGTCGAATGCTTTCGACAGGTCTATAAAAAGACCAACGCATGAATTCTTGTTTTCCACTTCTGTCCAAATTTGTTTCAACACTTTGAAAATGGCTAATGTAGTGTTTTTATTTTTCTGAAAACCGAATTGATTATCATGTAATATATTATGTTTATTAAGAAAGGAAATTAACCTGCCATGTATAACTTTCTCGAAAATTTTTGAAAAATTTGGTAAAAGGGCAATAGGCCTGTAGTTGTTCATGTCCGTTTTTGATCCCTTCTTATGCAGCGGCTTTATTAAGGATTGCTTTAAGTCATCTGGGAATGTACCTGTTTCTAATGATAAGTTTATAACATGTTCTAGAGGTTGAGCTATATATTCTACACATTGTTTTATTACTGATATTGGAATTTCATCGCATCCTGAACTTTTTGTATTTCTTAGGCTCTTTATTATTGCTTTGATTTCCTCTGAGGTTACGGGAGCAATAAACATACTATTCATATTTGACTGGATAATAGGTGAATATTTATTTTTGTCTTTGAACTGCTTAGAATTACTTACATTAATGAAATAGTTATTTAAAGTTTTAGCTATCTCTACAGGATCTGTAATCAAAATATCATCTTTTTGGATTGTCTCTACTGTTTCTTTTATTAAATTTGTTTTGACTGTGTTCCTTTTTATCACTGTCCACACTGCTTTGTTTTTATTGGTACTCTTATTTATATAATTTATATTAGTGATCTTTTTTGATAGTTTTGTTACCATTTTCATGATTTTACAATATTTTTTGTATACTTTAATAGCAGTTTGGCAATTGATTTTTTGTGTTTGTAGGTGAAGGCGTCTTTTTGTTTTGCTCGAAGTTGCTATTCCTTTAGTTCTCCAGTGCAGACTATTCTGGTATGTAATTTTAACTCGTTCGATGGGAACGCATAGGTTATATATAAGCGAGAATAGTGCAATGAAAGACTTGTATGCCTTATTTGCATCAGTTTGAGTATATACGTCGGAGAAATTTACTTGAGATATGTATTTTAAAAATATTTCTAAATACTTTTCAGGAATTCTTTTGAATGAAAACCAGAACTTTTCGCTGTAACTCAGACTGCACGGAATTTTTATAATTTGAGCTGTATGATCTGAAATTCCAATATCTAACACTTCAGTACTGTATGTTTTAATATTAGTAAGTATATTATCAATACACGTTTGAGAGTGAGGAGTGATTCTGGTAGGTACTTGTATGGTAGGGTAAACTTTGAACGAGTGGAGAAGGTTGAGTAAAGATTCACTTTTAGCATTTTTTTCTAAAATATTAATATTGAAATCCCCTACAATAAATATTTTCTTGAAACAATGTCTCGCCCTTATCGCTATCTTGTTTAATAAAATTTCTAATTTCTTCAGAAACATGTCCAAAGCACTGTCCGGAGTCCTATATATGCAGATAATAAAATAATTAAGTCCACAGATTTCAACGCCACAACACTCAAAATTACTCTCAATTGCAATCTCTGATACCCAGTCTAATTTACGAAAATTTACAGAATATCTAATATAAATGGCAACACCTCCACGACTTTTTTCCGTCCTACAAAAATGTGCACCCTCCTGGTAACCCTCAATCTGTAGAGTATTCACTTCGCCGTTTTTTAAAAAAGTTTCGCAAAAACAACACGCATCGTATTTTTTTTCATTTACTAAGATTTCAACTTGATCCTGTTTGGATTTCAAGCTTTGAACATTGAGATGCAGTATACTAAAATTAGCTTTGGTCACGAAAAAACTCTGATTTGTTTTCTGTCACATCAAGCTCTTTGGTGTCTTCATTTGCGTCATTGTTTGTGTTTTGTACGCAGTTTTCTTTTGCTGGATCTATTTCGTTGGTCGAATTTACTACAAAAGGTGAGCGTTTTTTGATATTTTTGAAATAATGTGTGATTTTTTGTTGTCTGGGTTTTGATCTCAGCACATGATTATTGACATTTTTAACGTAGTTATTCGTATAATTATTTCTATAACTTAAACGTAATATTTCTCGCAAGAGTAATCTGCTCGCACTTAGTTTCCAGCTTAAATTACTCTGGAGATCATATGGATCATAATTAAAAGGTACAAAGTTAGTATGTGCAAACTGAGAACAGATTAATCTGATTACATTATTCTGCTTTTGAACATTCAAATACTTATTATTATGAATTTCACCAATTAAAACATTTGTTTTCGAGAGCATTGATAAGTGACTGTAAAGAAATGATTGATAATCAAGCGGGTTTTGGTCATTTGCTCCTGCTAGAACGATAACAAAGTCAGAGCTAGTGCAATTCTTACAAATTTGATTACAGTACTTAAGAACTTCATTTAGTGGCGCATTTGGTTTAATAATAGCTAAGACTTCAAATTCGGGGCCTAGTAACTTTTGCATTGTTTTTGTAATACCTCTGCCATACTGGTCACAAAATAGTATCACTTTTTTCTTGATATTTGTTCCCTTTTCTGGTTCATTTGATTTGTTTGAATTAGGGGTGATCTGATTTTGGGAGGCATCTTTAGTGCTCTGTAACTCATCTGTGCTGTTCTTTCCAGTTATATGACCCTCTTCTTTATTTTCCAACTGTGTGAGATCAAATTTTGTAACATGAATTTTCCCTTTTACTTTAGACGTCTTCTTCTTTGGTGTTGACCTGCATATGTTTGTAAGTATGTCTGTTTTTTGTTCATATTTACAAATTTCCTTTTTCAGTTTGCTGTTTTCAAGCGAGAGATTCTCAATTTCATTTTCTGCTATAAGAAGCTTCTTTTCTAAATTTAAAATCTTGGCCTTTAGTTCTTTTAACCCTTCACATTCAGACCCACCTATGTTTGGACAACTTCTGTTTAGGTTGCAGGATACATATGGATTACCTACTTCTTCCTCTGAATCATAACATTTCAAAGTTTCGAAGGAGTTTTCAGTGGATATGTTGATTTTGTACTTATTACGATCCGTTAGAACAAAATTTTTTGGACTTTCAGCCTCTGTTGCAGTGGGTATTCCTGGTGGTTGGGATGGGGTTTCCAAGCCTTCGTGTGTTTTAGAACTTTCTGTGTTTATACGTTTTTGTTTGTCTGTTATACATTTTTGGCATTTCCATTTTGCTTTCCTATTAGGGCTCATTATCTTAAATCGGTCCCATGACACATTGCCACATATTATATCAAATTGGTACTTACATATTGAACAATGTAAAAATTCTCTATTTTTTATGACTTTTCGGCATTTGTAGCATTTTCCATTATTTGGCGTCATCTTACTTAATGTTATCTCAGAAGGTTTGTATCAAAAGCCAAAAAAATGTCAATAAAATATATGTGTTTTTGAACGCTGCTTATAGCGGCAATGTTGGTTATACTGCATGTATGTCAATGTCAAAATCACAGACGGTAGGTGCATATGCGAAATCCAATCAGCTGATGTATAGTGTTTGTGGATTTGTGATTCGTGGATGATTCAGGTGTTATTTTCAAAATATCACGATTAACGGTTGGAAAAAATGCATACCTTGGCTATAAAATGTCCATATTTGATTTACACGTTCAACAAACACTGTGTTACTGCACTTTGAGGTTATCTGTTATCACTGAATGCACTTATCGTAAGTAAGGTTTCGTTTTTTACTTGTAATTAAGGAAACAAGGACGAGCAGTCTGTCTAGTGTACTCTCTTAGCGGGCACAGAGAGTGCAGACACAGAGGTGGTCGCGAAAGAGTTCCGGGAGCGGTATTTTTTTTATTTACCCTCAATTTTTTGTAATGTTCGGATTACTATGAAGCCCCACACACCGAAACCAGGCGGCATTCTCTAAGTTCGCTTCCCGCAGGTCCGCCTTCGGAATGCTACCGCCCCGCGGGCGCGGTCGCCTCTGTGTGTGTTGCGCCTTAGGCAGTCGCTCTTCGCTTTAAACTGTTGGTTCTAAAACTATTTTCTGTGCTAAATTATTCCTATTTTATGTCAAAAGCTTATAAACACATAATCATAGAAAAAGTAATAGTAAGTACTAAGTAACCTCGCCTCTGAAATTCACTTACGTTCAACGCCTAACGTCCCAACTTAGTAATTCTATTACTAAATTATTAGCAAGAACATAAACTCGTCTCAAATGTTAGCGGTAAAATATAAGCTTTAATTTTACTGATAAAATTTAAGTCTTAGGACTTAGGAACTAACTAAGTTTCAAAGATTTATTATAAGGGAATGAATTTAAGCCAGACTGAACACAGTTAAGGTTATACAGGACGATTGGTACCTGAAAACCTCTTAACTGGTGATTCTTCTCATGAAATCGAACAACAATGATGTGTTCAGTTAAATATCTTTGTTGTAAACTGAAAAAAAAGGATTTTTTTTACAAACTTGCCTCACCAGCTGATCGGTTTGTATGGAAAAAAAAATTGTTTTTGATTTTATTAAAGTTCTAAACTAAAAGTTGTTCAGTTTCATCAGTTATCAGTAAAGAGGTTAGGAAGTATTTACCAATCACTGTATTTAAATTTAAATTGTACCTTTTACTTACTCGAAAGTAGAATGTGAAATAGATTTTTTGTCGTCCAAAATGTATGTGTTCGTCGCAAAACATCTGTTTGACAATTATTATTTTTATTTTAGCAACCTGAAAATTAAAATAAAAATATATTATTCGAAGTAGGTAGCAGTGTACACTTTTCGAACGTCATTCTTTTATCTACCTAACACGAGGTTCCTACCACTCGGAACTCGTATATCCACCGTTTCGGGAAGTGTTTGCGGAGTGAGAAGAAACGGCGGGCCCTAAAGAAACTCCCTCCAACACATTTATTTTTAAAAGTCTTATATTCTATTACATCTTAATGCTAGATCAATAAATGAATTATACAATGTCATGTCTGTAAATAAAATATATAAAAATAAGAATAAAGAAAGAAATGATTCAAAAGAGATAAAAGTAAAAATTATACTGAACTAAAGTTGTTCAGTTTCTTGAGTGAAAACCTATCTTAAGTACTACTACAAGTTTTTAATACACCCTCTATAATAGAAGTTATGTAATCGGAGCGTAGGTAACTGTTGGTTATTCGTTACGTGCACCGGAACGTACTCTACATCTGGAATTCTAGAGCAAGACCTGGTTGGTACACCTGCTTCTTGACCTGTTAAATCTGGGACGATGGGCCACTGCAGAATATGCTATTCAGTACTAACTTTTATTTCTCTGTAATTGGTCGCTTTGTTTTTTCTTACCGAATGCTACAAAAAGAACGAATAATTTTAGTTCATTGTTTTACTATTATTTTATTTTATTTATTTTAGGAAGACTAACAGCTAAATGTTTACAGTAGTAGAAATGTTTACACATGAATAGATACAATGCTATTAATAAGTCTCCACCGATAGGATTGTTATTTATAAGGCCATTAAGAGAATTTAAGTCGTACAGAAAAACAAATTTTAATACAGAACTTGTTTAGTAAATTTAAACTTTTTCTTTAATAAATTAAACATGCAATATAATAGAGATTCATTATGACTCAAAAATGCAGCTTTGTATTGTAATGGTTAATAGAACAGACATTTAATTTTCGCTTAAAAACTCCTTGGAAAAGCCGTGTCAATTTGAGTTTCGAAGTTGTCCTAACCAAGGTTTTAACTCAAAAAGTCAATAGAAACTTTTTGGTGCCGCTCGAGTGGGAATTCGGAAATTCGCCTGTGAGGAGTTGGGGACAATTTAAATAAAAGTTCTGAGGAGTAAATTTATAAGAAACACCGCCTGTGACGGCTCCGAAGTGGATCATCCGTTTGAGATGTTTTTAAAATAACTTTCTTGAGACTCAATCGAAGTGTCCTTATTTGGCCTTAATGAACACTCCTTTTAACGCGTCTCATCGCACTGTCATGTCACAGTATGTATAATACACGATGAATTTGAAATGGCGGACCAAATTTTAACTGTGGCTTCTAGTCATGACACTGAACAACTTTTTCTAAGGAACCAATTCAATCGGAGCAAAAAAAAAAACTACATTTTCCATACAAAGTTGGCTACCAAGGTCAACGATTTGTATGTAGAGTCCAAATTTTTTTGCTCCGATTGAATAGGTTTCTTAGAGAAAGTTGTTCAGTTCCATGAGCAGAAACCACAGTTAAAATTTGGTCCGCGATTTGAATTTCATCCTGTATATTTGTACTTAAGTACGGGATGTCTGCTTCCTGTCCTCTCTAAAGACAACCTCACCCCCTGTAGTTAGATCTGGTATTAGTTTTAAGGCACAAGCCACGAAACACATTTACGCGATACAATATCCCTAGATAATTAGCTTTTTAATGAGAAGATTAATTGAAATGCAAAATTTAAAGTACCGTATTTAATTGTTATTTTTAAGTTGAAATTTTTATATCAAATTATAGGAGATCAGTGCTAGAAATTACAGAGTGTTTTATTTAGATTCGAAATTGGCACAAAATAATAGACACTAACATACTTTAAAAATATACACTATTTGCTCTCACCACTTTGTTTCAAAGGAGAAATAATAAAAAACACTCATCAGTAATCGTAAATCATACTATTGAAAATTGCAACAAATCCATCTAGTAGTTTTCTATTAAATATCGGAAAACAAAATTATATACAAGTGAAACTGATTCGTTTTTTAATCGTTTAAAAATAGTAGACTCGTAGATGTGTCTGAAAAAGCAAAAAAAGACGTATTTACTTTAAACGTTACATAAATTTTTCAGTAGGCCATTTTAAGCATTATCATAATCCGATTTGAGTTGGAAATCGTTTGGATTGGAAAACTGCCCTCTTACGAAAAAAGACCGCAAATTATATGGAGTTTCCGTACACTTTGCGGTCTTCTCTCTTCTGAGGGCAGAGAAGGCTTTACACTCAATACGCTCATGCGATACCTACCCTCATTATTTCTGCACACATTTCGGTTTTCACGTCAATAGGTAAATGTTTGAATCGGGATTTCACGGTGAAAATTTTATTAGCCTATTTTAATATAGAAACGTAGTGTTCACGGTATCCCATCAGATATTCTGATAATGGTAAGGGGCTGAAGGTTTTCATCGACCAGACCGTTAATATTCCATTTTTTTATATTAACATATTTCTAGAGAAAATATTATTTTTCTCCATTAGGGTTTTAAAGGCTGTATGCATATCGAAATGAAATTAAATGAATGCTTCGTATCTTACCCTATACAATACAGTCAAACAAAAAAGTAATTATCTCCAAAAATCTAACTGTTTAAATAAAAATTAAAAATATATTTATTTTTGCATGATTTACATAAAACACTCGTGAAATGAGGGGAGGGGTAAATTTTTTAAATGTTGTCAGTTACGCCAATAGTGAGTAAGCCAGGGTTAGTAACAACCCATTATGTCTCCACTGCAGGAGCACGGGTCTCTTCCCATACATCGGGAAGGTTAGGCCATACTCCACACACGGGGACCAAATCCGGATTGGTGGAGGTTGTGGGGCTAGTGGCCAACCACGTGTCATAAAATTTCAAGCCGCCTATAAGGCCTCCGAAATGGCTTAACGAATGCCATCTAGCGATAGCAGCCGGCATCAACGGCTTAACGTGCCTTGCGAAGCACGGAAACGGTCAAGATAAGTGCCACTAACAGTCAAACCGATCCAGGTTATGACCGTGTCTGTAGTCAGTTAACCTGCGTGATCGACGTGACCAAGCATGCCGCACTGAGCCACGATCTCTTCACCAGGCCAGGGTTACTTGCTGGTAACTGAAGTCTTTTGAAGTTCAGTAGCAAAAGCAGCATCGGTTTGTGAGGATGCGCCACATTAACAGATGTTAATTCCGACATCTATATATATACTCCCTTGCCGATTTCGGTTATGGTGACAGTCAGACATGGTTGGGAACAGTCCGTTCCCAAAACATATTAATGAAAGGTTCCATTCCACAGGGTTCCGTAATCGGATGTCTCTTATGTTTAATTTACATCAATGAATTACCAAGATACCTAAAAGACATCCACTGTGTATTATACGCAGACGACGTGTACCTTTTATTTAAATTTAATAAGCAAGATGACTACTATAAAATTATAAACAATGTAATAAATTTAATCGAAACTTGGATGAAAGACAATAACTTGATAATTAACATAGATAAAACAAAACTTATTTAATTCCACCCGCGACAAAAACAGCCACTACCTTTACAACTAAAAATTGGTAACATACCTATTGAGGAAGTCCAGCACTTATCACTGTTAGGAATCACTGTAGACAGTAATTTAAATTGGAAACACCACATTGACACAATAAAAACAAAACTATCCAGATTCATGTATGCTCTCGGCGCGATCAGAAGGGTAACTGATTTTAAAACTGCACTATCTGCATATTATGCGTACGCCGAGAGCTGGCTTCGCTATGGGATAATATTATGGGGAAACAGTACCGATGCAAACGAGCTGTTTGTTATGCAAAAAAAATGCTTACGGGTGCTAGTAGGTCTTTCAAATCGCGACACCTGCAAACCACATTTCATCAAGAACAAAATTTTATCGTTACCCTCCCTTTACATTCTTTTAATAGCAATATTTGTCCGTCAAAATATGCATTTATTCTCATAAAAATCGACATATTTACGAAAAATGACTAGATCTAGAAACGACTTGGCACTGCCTAAATCGACTATGACAATCTACCATAACAGCACATATTCCATAGCTATAATAATTTACAACAAAATATCCTGGGACATAAAAATGAAACTAAGATAGATACATTTATAAATAAATTGAAATTATTATTAATAGAGAAATGTTATTATAATTTAGATGATTTTTTGACTGGAAAATAATATTTGTACAAGTAAGTTCCTAAAATTGACATATATTATTGTAATTTAATGTAATATATTATTTATTTTCATAATTATATTGTAATACTGACATAACTATCGTAAAATTGTAATAAGTACTAACAAAATTGACTTTGGAAATTATTATTATTGTATTGACGTTGATATTTAACAATACCAGGCGACTATATTGCTGTGCCTATGAAGGTATCACAATGGGACTCTATTTCATAAATGTAACAACAATTTGTACTTGTGATTGCATTAAATAATTATGAATTATGAATTATGACTACTGTTGGTCCGTGGTAGAGGGACTATGGTGATTTGCCCTATCATGTGCCCTAATATGACTACAGTAGCCAACTTTGTTGCAAAACCTGCGCAAACATTGGCGACACGTTAGGACACCGTCAATATAATTATAAAAGATGGCCGCCGGTGGTCTGGCCTTAAGAGCATCACGTTTGTCGTCGAGATCCAATCTCCTCCGGTCTTCGAAGTCGCTCACTTTTTTCTGCACCAAGCGCCTCCACTCCGGTCGACAACTCGCTCTCTCCTCCCATTTTAGAGGGTCAACATCGCATCGTTTCATGTGTCTTTTCTGAACGGCCTTAAAGCGAAGGAACTGGCCACCTTGCTTCCGCTTGTCATCCTGGAGTTCAGAAAAGAAGATGCGTTTTGCCACTCTATCATCTGACATCCGCAAGACATGGCCGCACCATCGGAGCTGCCCTCTCATCAGGTACGACTCTATGCCGTAGACATTCGCCCGTCGAAGCACATCAGTGTTTCTCACCCGATCCAACCATTTGACGTTGAGAATGCCACGTAGACATTTCAAGTGGAACCTGTCGAGCATGCGTATTTGTTTCCGATATAGTACCCAAGTCTCGCAGGAATAAAATAGGATTCCCTGTACTATAGGAGCCAGAGACTGATATGCATATACATATACGTTTTAAATACATATATAGATAGATATAATACATCCAGACACAGAACTAACATATCTGCTCATCATAGAACTGTTTGCCCTGAGTGGGGATCGAACCCACGATTCTCGGATCAGTAGTCAGGAGCGCTAACCACTGGTTCCCCGAGTCAGTCAAATCGCGTCACAAAAGGGACATAGCAACATGTTTATTATTTTAGGTCAGTCGTCCTAAGTACATCTTAACACCAGACAACCGCCGCCGTACCACAAAACACATAGATACAGAAGGTCCGCTCAATGCGCTCACAAAAACCCTAAGTCTACAAAAATCCTACGTCTATAAGCATGTATATAATGCTTATAGACGTATACGGTCGTTGTAGGCAAGATCACGTACTGTGCGATTTTGACCTTGCCTCGAACGATCGTATATTTCTATAAGCATGTATATGCTTACGATTTTAGTGGTTTGTATTGAGCGGACCTTCTGTGTCTATTTTGTGGCCGTACATACCCTGGAGACTGGGGCACACAATAGGACCGAGAACTGGGTACTAAGTGAAAAGTTTTTCAAGTTCACCAAGCCAGGTGTAGAATAAATGGTGTAAAATTGCCTCCCCGGGGAACTTAAAAGAGGATTTGTACCCACATTGAATTCTCAAAATTTTTTTTAGACATTTCATATACGTAAACTACTCAGGTATCGGCCAACTTTTTATGTGGTTCAGTATGATATTCCGAAGCATTAAAGTTCTCGAGTGGCGACCGCGCTCCGTTAGACGCAGTGTAGGCAAGCCTCCCACTCGGTGGATCGATGACCTGGTGAAGCCGCTGGATGCGGGCAGCACAGGACCGGTCGGTGTGGAAATCCTTGGGGGAGGCCTTTGTCCAACAGTGGACGTCTTTCGGCTGATGATGATGATGATATTTTGAAGCACCCATCTATGTTTCCGGGACAGACCTTTTCACATCCTATATACAAGCTGCCCTTATATATAGAATCTCCAATTCGAATAATATTCGAAACGATATAGCGGGGTTTCGAAATACGAAGGCTTATTGGTTTTCTGGTAAGAAACTGGCTATATTTCTCTTTGTAAGGGCGTGGAAACCTATTTATTTTGGGCCATTACATTTTATGTTAGCACATCTTCAAATAAAGTCCGCCTGTATCTTTATTCTGTACACAGAATGTATGTCTGTTGTATAATTTTTCTCCCAACCTGTACTGTTGTGCCGATAACTGCAAAAATAAAAAAATAAAAATTAAAATAGTATCACTCTACGGCGATACATACGTATAATTAAGCCAGTAACCTCTTGACGCTTCTTGCAACTCGACTGTTCTCTTTCTAACATGTAGTAGAGCGCCTCAAACAAAGTGAAATTGCTTACCACTACTTCTTAAACAAATGACATTTATAAACATGTTGAAGTGTATTGTCACTCAAAGGGCGATGGAGGAGAACCAAAGTAACCGATATAGGTCACAGACTCGCTAAACTGAAGTGGCAGTGGGCGGGGCACATAGCTCGTAGAAGAGATGGCCGTTGGGGCATCAAAGTTCTCGAGTGGCGACCGCGCACCGGAAGACGTAGCGTAGGCAGGCCTCCCACTTGGTGGACCGATGACCTGGTGAAGGTTGCGGGAAGCCGCTGCATGCGAGCCGCACAGGACCCGTCGGTGTGGAAATCCTTGTGGGACGCCTTTGAGACAGTTTCAGTTTCGTGAGCACGAGAAGACCTAAGAAACGATAGTTGTAGGAGGCGAGTAGAGGGATATGAAGCAATATGAAATCACGAATGATTTAACCACTTTCAAGCTAAAATGGCAAGAACAGCCGACCTCAAATAAAATGAGCCTAACAAAGCTAGGATAATTGACCACGCTGAATACGTTAAAAACAACCGACTTCAATCGCAACAACTCCAATTTTGCTATGTTTTTGTTGATTTTCTCAAAAACCGCTGAATCGATTTCGATAAAATTTATATGGGACCACCTGTGAAGTATACCCTTTTAAACAAAAAAAGAATTTTCCAAATCGGTTCAGGCGTCTTCGAGTAATCGGTGAACATACATAAAAAAAAAAAAAAAAAAAGATTCCGACGAATTGAGAACCTCCTCCTTTTTTTTGAAGTCGGTTAAAAATAAATATACTGATAAAAAAAAAAAAATATTGCTAAACTGAACATATTTCCCTAAGGTTGATTCGTAATATATAATATTTGACATTTTATTTTTATTACAAATTTATATAAGTATTTAACTAATGTTTTAATACAATGTAGGTGAAATTGAATTTATTTAAAAATTCATTTTATTACTATTAGAACTTATCATAATTAATTTATTATATTATTATTCTGTAGCTGCATAAGATATTCAGATACAATGTAATATTGTTCGATGAATAAATAAATGAATGAATAACTTTTTTTATGTGATAGGTGGCAAACGAGCAGACGGATCATCTGATGGTAAGCGATTACCGCCGCTTATAGACACCCGCAACACCAGAGGAGTCACAAGTCACAGCTATAACTAAATAACGAGAAAGAAGTTATTATGTGAAAGTTAGCTTGTTAGCTGGTAAATTTTTATGAAGAGTTATACGCATACGTATAAGCGAATTGTCTGATTTGATATTTTATTAACCGACTTCAAAAAAGGAGGAGGTTCTCAATTCCTCGGAACCTTTTTTTTTTTTATTTTCAAACTAGTTTCCGCCCGCGACTTTGTCTGCGTGGACTTCAGATTTGGGTCTAGAGAGAAAGAAAATCTTAAGGTGGCGACGAAGTGCAAATTTTGAGTTTTTAAACATTCCCCCGGGAACCCTTAAGTTTTCCGGGTTAAAAAGTATCCTATGTGTTTGCTTTACCGAGTGCGAGTGCTTTATCTGCCTACCAAATTTAATTTAAATCATTCAGTCGCTTCGGCGTGAAAGTGGAGCAAACAAACAATCAAACATCCATCTTTTCGCATTTATAATATTAGTGAGATGAATATTTTTTTGTCGGTTTTACAGAATTTTTAGCCCCAGTTTGTCACGTTCCATTATCTGTACATCATTTACTATTTAAATGGTTAACTTCATCGATTCTTATAATTTGAAAAGTTTAAATTGGAGTCACCTCGTTACCCTTTCATTCGTAAATAGATCAACACACTCAATATAAAATATATTTACATATTCTATAAAATATATTGACATATTCTGTCTGGGAATGCTAGCAAACCGAGACTGAAACCAAGTGATGTCTAAAATTTGTTTATTTGTAAACAAACTAAATTATTTGTCTTAAACGGGTGCTATACGGTCGCCAACAAGCACCCCAACCAAGGTGACATTCGTTGTTTCCAACCGTGTAGACAACGACATTTGGTCACCAACCACGGTCTACACGGTTCGAAACAACGAATGTCACCTTGGTTGGGGTGCTTGTTGGCGACCGTGTAGCACCCGCTAAGATCACTTAATATACAGGGTGTAACAGAAGTGTGTGACAATACTTCAAGGTTGGCTTTTACCCATCAAACTGAACAACTTTTGTTCTACAACTTTGTTGAAATCGCAAAAATTTTTTTTGACTTTTCATACAAACTTGGTTCGCCAGCTGATCGATTTGTGTATGAAAAGTCCAAAAAAAATTTTGCGATTTCAACAAAGTTGTAGAACAAAAGTTGTTCAGTTTGATGGGTAAAAGCCAACCTTGAAGTATTGCCACACACTTCTGTTACACCCTGTATATTCGTCGTATGAAAGGAAAGAGGAGTAGAGGACGCATGCCTATGCGATGGGCTGACGCGGTCAAAGAAGTCACCGGGATGACACTGCAGGCCAACATTCACAGTGCTCAAGATCGAGCGGCCTGGAGAGCTGTGGTGGCACGTGCGACCCATGATGGTCACGTCCCGGAGACATGAAGATACGAAAAAGAAGAATATATTCTTTAAAAAATATCGGAGCGAATAATCATAATTTGTTAAAATCTATTGAATCATCACTTATTTTGTAGAAACCGATAAATTATACTATAGTTTTAAACCTAATTGATGTCGTATTACTGCTTTTACATTTGGTAAGAAATGATAA
The DNA here is from genome assembly GCA_958295455.1 of Coleophora deauratella. NCBI lineage: Eukaryota > Metazoa > Arthropoda > Insecta > Lepidoptera > Coleophoridae > Coleophora > Coleophora deauratella. Next base: position 6,809,926 of record OY282412.1, read on the forward strand.
TTAATATTATAGTTTAAAATTGTCATTGAAGTTATCAAAGTTTGTAGTAAATTCTAAAATAGGTGTAGTTTAATATTTGTGAAAGAGTTGAAACGCGTACCTATTTCGGAATAATGTCGGGCGCAACCACTAGCTCAAAATAAATTATTCCATGCGCGTACGACGAAAATATTCGCGGATTTATAGAGCTACGTGCCTCTTTGTTTTGCTTGTGACAAATAACTAACGAACTGATATAATATTCTTCTGTTGGGATTAATTTTTGATTTCGACCGAAGGAGAAGTAAAAATGAACTTGATATTTTTTTCAACATTTTTTTTTAAATTTCTTTAACGAATCCAATGACACTATTTGAGTAGGTATTAGAAAAAATCATAACACTGTACCATCCATACAAACATACATAATAATATAATATCCGGGACAAATCACACACGGTCATCTGGCCCCAAACTAGGATTCCCTGTATCTTGGGAACCAGAGACTGATATACATACACACAAAGAAGTTTTTTATATCGTCGCTCCGCTCCTAGCGGGGTGCATTTTTGTGCATATACATATACATTTAAATACATACATATATAGATATTATTATACACCACAGACTTAGTAAGTATACTATAGTAAGTCTGTGTTATACACCTAGAATCAGAGCAAACAATTCTGCTCATCACAGAAAAGTTTGCCCTGTGTGGGGATCGAACCCACGACTCCGGGATCAGAGGTCAGGATCGCTAATCACTTAGCCACCGAGTCAGTCAAGACATCACAAGGATTTGTCATCTAGGTTTGTTTGGGTGGGTCTAATAATCTTATTTGTTAATTTTCAAGTTTTCCGATTTTAACCCCTGACTGAACATGTTTTACTAGAAATGTTTATCTACGGATATGTGTTGACTGTATGTATTTTATAGGATGTGTCAATACACAAGAGTTGACAAGAATGACAACTCTTGTGTAAAGTGTACAATACGAGTGGCTGTACAATTTTATGTGGTTCTTTTTTCACACACCTTTTAGTGATTGTAAAGGGCGGGTATATTTCACCCTAACTTTACACAGTTTATTGAAATGAAAAGGACTCTAAATTATCTGCTAAATTTAACATGTCTATTTACTTTCTTTTGTTACCTACCTATCTACTCCTACGACTATTTACATACATATAACTAACAAACATTTAATCCTTCATATTTGATCTTGATATTTAGAATTTAGATCAATTATAAATTACGTTTACACAGCAAACGTAATTTATAATTATAGTCTAGACCTTACCTATTTATTCTTTATATTAAGCTTTTACATGGCTGTTTGTTTTGAGCGCTAAGTAAATAAAAATAAAATGCTTTTTTTATCATTACAAACCACTTCTGTATTACAAATTCGAATTTTTTTTTTGCGAATTCAGTATGGGTTCCTTGGAAAAAAGTAATTCATTTTTTTTGTGGATCCCATCGTTTCAGTATCCGGGAGTAGTCTTTCATTCTTTATAGTCTCTTGAAATAAAGTAAGAAGTATTTTTAGAAATAAAAGCTCGTCGGTCCTTGAGATTCTATGAAAGTAAGGCGTAAAGCCTTTTTTATTAAAAGAAACAAAATATTTTCCCTATGCAAAGGCTCTGATCAAAGTCAAGATTATTATCTCTAAAAGTGGACCATTTGTAAGTGGTTTGTGTATTTGAATCTTAGAAATATCAAATGAAAATAAAGAATAAAGTGATACAGAAATATACTTTTACAGTATTGAGTGTCCGTAAAATATATTAAAATTATGGTATACATATAAGGTGTTAATAAATTAGTTGGTACCGTTTAAACTGGGGCTTCTACTAGTGAAACTGAACAACTTTCCCAAAGGAACCCATAGTCAATTCGCAAAAAAAAAATACAAGTAGGCCGATCAGTTTACCGTTTTGTTATAAAAGTACAAAAAAAATTTCGCGATTGACTATGAGTTCCTAGGGGAAAGTTGTTCAGTTTTACTAGTAGAAACCCCAATTTAAATAGTACCAGCTAATTTGTTAACACCTTGTATACATCTCATTTCACTAATAATAAACATACGTAATTTCTATTGCTCGCGTTCTACCTTGATTCCTTGTTTTTTTTTTCCGAACCCCGGGTTGTCTGGAAGAAATCGCTTTTAACGATAAGACCGCCCAGATTGTACTACTTGTTTCTTTTTCTTTTTTGTTTTGTATGTGTTATGTGTATTTGTATTGTAGTCAATAAAGAGTATTTGATTGATTGATTGATTGATACGGATGTTTTTTTTTGTTCCGCTTTCACGTCGAAACTGCTGAACCGAAATGGATGAAATTAGTATGTAGCTAGATAAAGCACTGCATTAACATTAACACATAGGTTACATTTTATCTTAAAAAAAAAAACATGGTTTCCGTCGGATACCTATTAAAAGACGGACGAAGCGAAAATGTCTGTATTGTAACGAACCCCCCCAAAACGACCTACTTAAAGACCTTAATACCGATACGAAAAAACCAATAAAAATACTCAATAAAATTCGATGAAACGTTTGGCCAGATCATCTAGTGGGAACCCCACGTTGAAATTAAAGTAACCCTGAATCTTTTAGAGTGTTGATGGTGACTGAATTTTGAAAGGTCTTAGAAACTATTTAATTAGGCAATTATTAAATGTGAAAGAGGCCCTACCTTTAGTTTTAACTAATCGAATGAACAGTAATTAATAAATTTTATGACAAATAAATTATAAGAAAATATACAAAGACAGGACATAATTTAGGGCATATTGGAACTCTCATGAAGCTATAAGTCTATAAATTCAGTTTTAAAATTATAAAGATAAGCGAGCAATGTATAGGCCAACTACACATCACTATGAAAGCCGCAACCCTATAAGGGTTGCGGGAGGATCCACCATAACCTCCCCTCGTCCTCGACCAGTCTAATACCAACCATTCCGAACAAGTTTAAAATATAAGCTTCATGAAAGTTGACGTGGATACGCCCAAAATGAAGCTAGCAATACGGATTGCAACGCGGTTAGTGATATATAAATAGTATGATTGAGGAGCCCCAGATATATGGTGAACTCAGATGAATTGTGTAAGATAATTTGGTATATTATACCAGTAAGTATAAAGTAGGTATTACTACTTGAGTCGATTCTCTACGACTAATGTAGGTACTGTGCTATACAGTTTCTGTAATTATAACAGATATAAGACCAAAGGTCAGATGAAATTAAAATCATAAAAGGGACAATGTCCATGTTCAGTTTGGTGTTGATTAAATATCTGCACTTTGGCAGTAGAAATGAATTAGGTCTTCTTTGAGACATAAATAAAGGAACAATGTCCATATTCTGCTTGTTAATAATTAAATATTTGCTTTTTGGCAGTAAAAATGATCAAGCCTTCTTTGAGACATAAAAAGCAGCCTGCACTATGACAGATATTTCAGATAGTAAATAATCCACCCAGATTGCAGCTCACAGCAGCACAACAGCGTACGTTTTCCGCAGTACTGTAAGTGAACAACAGCAATCAACTCGCTATGAGCCAGGTGAAGTCAGAAGAAATTGTAGAATGAATGAAGATTGAATAACTGTATAGTTAAGGCTACTTCTTTGAGTAGTATGGAATTTTGTGGTAAGATTTCTTTGAATCCAAGCAAAACATTGACTCTGCAATGATATGTTCAGTTTTACTGAAATAAATAAATTGTGGGTATAAATTATGGTTTTCATATGAAAAATAAAGAAGATAAAAATGATGGTCGAATATTTTGTTAGAGGTTTCTATAATAAATAATTTTAGATTAATTTTATAAATATTTTAAGAACACAGTTTAGAATTTTATGGTTTAATTTATTTTAAAAGTATTAACGGCCTAGTATTTATTTAATTTAACCGGATTAACCAAAGGCGAGCCTAGAAAAGCATTATTTTATTCTCCGCCAAACATCCCTATTAACGCATACGAAAGTAAATTTCTAATTAATAATAACAAACACACAATAAAAACTCAGATATATTATCTACCTAAATTCCTATTATTTTTACATAACCTTATAATATACGATTGAAATAATAGAAAACAACACACAGTTCAAAAATACAAAAATAAATCACACATAATATAAAATCATAATAAAGCATGAGATGAGCGAGACCATTAAGTATATTATTATTTTCGACTAAATATTCACAACGATCTTTCCAGTTTAATTCCGCATAAATCATAATAAATTATAAAATAATAATAAATTTATGTAATGTATAAATTAATTCTCATCATCGATTGGAACATAAGCCTATCTATACTCCACTTAGCACGGTATCTAGACCTGTCTCGTTTATATCTATTGTACGGCTACCGCCTTTTCATACAAAAGACATCAACGGGTAACGCACAAGTTTTTGTCTACCATCTTTAATAGTCTCTGCTGAGCCTGAACAGTTATCGGTCTATCTGATAAACTTAAACCTGGGTAAATTAGGTATCTTTAATAGGTTTGTTTCTTAGGTCACATTTTCTGATGACTGAAACAATTCCTATAAACACCCTTTACGGGAATCGAACCCAATATGCTAGTTAGCAAATTGTTCATATTTCACACTAAAGATCTTTTATTCCTTTCGTCCTTCTAGAACTGAAACAAATGATCAATTACTCGTACTTCTTGTACATAAATAATTTACTGCAAATTAATAATTAATTTAACAGAACATGTAATGTGACCACCAGACTACCCGTTTCTTTCGTCTTTAAGACTGAAACAGTACAATCTCACGGTTGGCCATCGCCTTATTAAACTGAGCCCATATAGGCAATACATATAATCTTAATTATCAACCCATCTGATCATATGTTCTTTTCGTCCTTAGCCTAGAACCAATAATCTTCAACACTTATTTTGTGAAATATCTATTAAGCCCTTCGGCCTCAGATACAATACAATCATCAGGCTAACTGTTCCTTTCGTCTTCTAGACTGAAACAGTATAGCCACATAAAATGGTAGAATCAAGTCCATATCCAATCAGTAATAAAATCACCTGTTTCTTTCGTCTTATAAGACTGAAACAGTATGACAATAATTATTGCCGATAAATTAAGATCGGATTCCTGAAGCTGAAATAAAAGATTAATTAACACATAGTAATTTAAACTGGAAATAGATTTGGATAATTTAAGATCTATATTAAATCTTATGGTCCCACTCAAGTAAAATAAAAGCACATACCCACAGCAACACCTATGCTCTGCTTATGGTTTTGTTTTCACTTACAAACTTATCACTTTCTCTAATACCGACACTAAAGATTTTTAGAAAGAACTCGACACCATCCGCGATTATCATTTATCACGACTAAAACTTAAACTAGGCACTTAATCGCGACTTATATCGTGGCTTGTCCGGGCAGCCTTCCCTCTTTGAGGTCCGAATCTTGACTGACACCTTGCGGCTGCGTTTCTCCTTATATAGTATCTTCGTGCGTTATTTGTCCTATGCCTTTGGCATCGGCGCCTTTTGCACCGGTGGCAATGGCATCGGTGCCAAAGGCTCCGGCGACAATGGCTCCGGCGGCAATGGCACCGACGCCTTTTGCTCCGGTGGCAATGGCACCGGTGCCTTTTGTACAATCGCCCTTCGTCTCATACCAGTGTCCTAGAAACAGTTTTAACAAGTTAATTTGATAAAGAAAATGCCAAATTCATAGGTGTGCCGTTACAGTATTTCTTTTACGTTGCAGCGAAGTAACAGATCGTTTTAACTGGGGCTTACACGTACTTACAAAATTAAACTAATACGAAACCGATAGTGAATTCGAAAAAAACAACCCACGCTAAGTTGGCCTTTTATGGCTACATTGTATCATAAAAAAAATCAAATACTCTCTGGAATCATTCTGGGAAAAACAGCATATGGCTTGAGTTTTTATTCAGAAAATCTCATTGTGTGCTCGCAAGCCACTTGCCTCAATGACCAGCGTCAGTCATTAGAACGATACCCACACGGACAGAACCGTAGGCAATAGTTAGTATAATATTATAATTTGCACATCGTCTTATATCAAATCGTGTATTAAGACAGGTAACAATTTCTTAGGTACCTCATTGATAACTAAGACATGACGTAATATCCTATACGATATAACCGTCTGACGGTAGAACACAATATTGTCCGATCATCTCTCTAAGAGCTAGATCACAGATCAGCGATATATAATAATAAATAGAGAGGACATTTTCTACCCCGCGCCAAATCAGTCCACGCCATATTGAATCTAAGATGAAGTCTAGTACATGCATCGGGTTTGCAATAAATTCCTTTCAGGTGATCCATCTGCTCGTTTGCGTTTTTACATTAAAAAAAACTTTCAACTCTCTACTGATATTTGACCGCTTCCGTGAAGGAATGAATGGCGTAAAACACATTAGTTCAGTGTTACTGGTTTACCTACAACGAGCAAACGAAGATGTCAAAATTGTAAAAATCCACCTGCCCTGCCAATGAGGATATGTGTGTCGTTCCTGTACCGTTTTAGACTCCACCAGAAGTCTTTTTCTCTTCTAAGTGGCATAGATCAAATAGTATTTTAAGCAGTTAAACTTCTTTTACATTTTGTGACGAAATGAAATGAAAATATTTTATTCGAAGTAGGTAGCGGTGTACACTTTTCGAACGTCATTCTTTTATCTACCTAATACGAGGTTCCTACCACTCGGAATATCCACTTCTGTGGCCAGACCACATGTAACACCCAATTCACCGAATTAGGCTACCTACAGACAGACGTAACCTAATTCCCCTGTAACGTTACGTAATTTGATCAGAAATAGGGGTTCTGACTGTGATGCTTGTGCGTCATGACATGAATTTAGGGTGCCTTCAAGATGGCGGTGACTGGTGGTAGACGTAAGGGGTAAATCCAGTGGTCCTTGAAACCTTTGGCTACATAAATCTATTTAACTATAGGTCTTAAGGTAGCATATTGGTGGGATAACTGCTATTTGCTTTTATAAAGATATATTTTGGACCAGTTTTTCCTTAAGGTCACTTTGAAAATAGACACAAATCGAACACTATAGCTTCAAATTATTATTCCGTGTAAATGGGAACCAGAGACTGATGTGCGTACTAATAGTTATGTATACGTGATTTCCCGTAATTAAGTAGAGATGTGCACGATAATCGAAGAGCTAAGGGTTCTGGTGGCAAAATGACCCGAAAGTCGTAAGATATTAAATTGTGCGGTTTTTAAGCATTCTCATTACTTCGATTAATATTTTTATCATTTAGTCAAATTGTCTTTCTTCTTAATTTATGTGAAACTATTGATTCTATATTTGATTAATTGCATGTTAAGGGTCAAAATTTCCAGACCAACAAATCTTGAATATACTTTGTTTTGCAACGCCGCATATTTTTTTCATTATTGTAGAAAAAAGTACCAAAAACATTTGTTAGTTTTGCAGAGTGAGGAAATGAAATATATACTTTCGTGCCTCTAATAGTCTGTAAACCAGTCAATTACAATAAGTACTTCTGAAATGTGCATAATACAAAAATTTATACCTTGTACATTTTCCCAAAATTGTGTGCATATTGAAATGCCCTTAATTTCTGCTCCTATTATTATCATCATGTACCGAAAGTATCTGGTAGCTAACTTATTATTGGATGGGTATGTTGATCCAATATAGATCATATGCGATCGGTGGAGAGGTGAAATAAAAGAGGTTTCTTCGTTCGGATAGTACCGTGGTACAGTATCCAAGATTTTGAACATTTATTGGTTTTGTCTGCCTGACTAATATATAATATTTGAGTATCACAATTGGTGAAGAATTAAACTACGAGAACACAAAATCACATATTTACAGGTAGTTGAATAATTAAAAATATGTAGGTGTCCCTACATTATAAACAAGAAATAAAAACGTGTTTTGTGCCTCCATGACATTTTGCGACTAAGACATTCTGCCAAAGATTGAACAAACGAAAGGGGGCATGACGGGTATAAGGGGTGTAGATCTAGTTACTATGTCTACTGAAAGGAGATAAGTGGTGATTGGGCTGTGTTTACTTAGTTCCCAGTTTCAAAACCTTTATCTGGCTGTCTAGAATTTAAGTTGTTATTTTGTTATAATTAAGCTGTTAGTTTTCCAAATAAAATAAAATAAATAAATAAAACAAGTGCTAGGTGGAACTTTGCACTATCTAAAAAAATACAAGAATCTGCAAAGTCGGGCATTAGATCGGTGTGAAATTATACAGGGCGTTAAAAAAAGTGCGTTCGAAATTTTAAGGAGTTATTCAGAATCAAGTACCTATAGAATACAAAAAAAATATTGAAAAAATCGATCTGCAAATATTTTTTCCAGTTTACTATACAAATTCTTCGTTCTCTATTTAGATAACATCTTAAAACAAACGCATTTTTGAACAGCCTGTATTTTTGTATACTTACTTTTTTACTCAAGATCACCTGGAAATACAGATATTAAAAATTGGGTTTCTACTCATGAAACTGAACAGCTTAAAAGCCTTGATTTACTTGACAAGCGTTTGTCACTTTTAGTGACTAAAGTCTGGCCAACGAAAGCTGTCCACAAAAAAATGGCAGAACTTCAAAAAATCTTCAGCTATTAACACCGACTACACACTGAATAAACGCCGTTGATACTATCGTAGATACTAAAAATAATCGTAAAGTATCAAAATGTTTCAAAACGTCAACGCGTGAAAGTTCAGTCAGTCATATTAAAGTTTCTTAAATAACTGGTGGTCAGCTTTCGTTGACCAAACTCTACTAAAGATTTACAATATAATAGCATATCTAACAGTTATAGGGTAGTAATCATTCTCACGAAAGTGTTCTGGAACGCTTTCTAAGTCCTACTTATTAGAAAGTTCAAAAAGGAAACAATTTGTTTTAGATAATTTTGTTACACCTTATACGATATATTTAATTATATAAATATATTTTTATTCAATACAAAACCTATAAGTTTTTACTTCTTTTAACCGACTATCCCAAAATGAGACTAATGTTTTAAGTGTTTGTTGTATGTATGTCTCCATATTGTACTGATCTTGTATCTTAAACGGTTTGATGGAATCAACAGATGCGCATAACAATCGCGAAATATCATGTAGTCAGTAAGTTATTTAAGTACCGGTAAGACAGAAATAACCAATCTTCTTCTTCTTATCGTGTGGCACCTTTAACCGTCCTATCCATAAGGTATAGACGGCGGTTGCCTGGTGTTGCACTTAGCATCACCCGCGGTCACGAGTAGTGCATTTAGATTTACGCCTACGGACGTGTGCAACGCGACCATCATACACATCTACAAATCAGATGTTCAGGTTTCCTCACGATGTTTTCCTTCACCGTTAATTTAATTTTTAATTTAAAAGTAGTCGGTATGAAAATGCACGTAAGTTTCTAAAAACTCATTGGTGCAGGCCAGGATTTGAACCCACGACCTCTGGTTAGGAGGACGGAGTCACTACCCCCTGCGCTACCGACGCTTTTACCAATGTGAAGTGAAATTAAATATGTAATGTCATATTTTTTGCCTAAATTAAGCCCCTTTTATTATCTTCATAACGAAGCCTTTTTTATTAAATATCGTATGAAAGAGTCCAACTCTCCTATCTCATAACCTTGATGGTTTGAGTTTGGACTTTATCTAATTGTGATAGGGTTGTTTTCAAAAACTTAAGAAAAATGAGATAGGAGAGTTAGTCGTGCGAGGGATGATATGTGTTAAAAATACTCCAGCCATAAGACTTTACTATTATATTTTTTTTCCTTCCCTTCATATTCGACTTACTTTAATGACAGGGATTTAGTATGCAATCATGAGAATATTTTGGTCCGTTATTTTATGGGGAGAATCAATAAAATATTTCATTATTCAAAAGACACGGAAATGCGTAGGTGAAAGGCTTTGCCACACCAAAAGCAGGTCAGTAGCAGCGCAGTTTAAATGCGGGCCCGCGCATGTTGTAATACAAGAAATTATATGAAGCACGTCACACCCAATTTGAACGCGGGCCCGCGCTCAAACTGCGCTGCGCCGCGCCTCTCTGCAACTGCCGGACGACAAACCAGGCAGCGCGAGCGCGGGTCAGAAGCAGCGCAGTCGCGGCGCGGCGCAGTTTGAACGCGGGCCCGCGCTGCTGTATAACTATGGCAACCATGTTAGCAGCCACACTGGGGGCGGGGCAGTCGCAGTGCAGCGCAGCGCATCGACGCGGTTACACAACAGTTGTATTTTTTTACAACCGCTTGATGGATTTAAACGAAAAAAAATATCGAATTAATGCGTGGGAACAAAAATATATACGATTTTCGAGACAAATATTATAGAAATGTAACATTCAAGTAAAATTCTCTTTTCCGACTTAGAGCCAAAAGCAGCAAGAATCCGTTCGACATCTTGCAGCCAACTAACCTCCACCCGTCAACGTCACACTGAACGCGGTTTTAACGCGGGCCCGCGTTAAAACCGCGTTGGAACTGCCGTCTGCATTCAGTGTGCCGTCTCCCGCGCTGCTACTGACCTGCCCCGCGTCTGACCTGCCTTTGGTGTGGCAAAGCCTTAACTGACTTATTATTTATTTAACTGCGACCCGTTTTTAAGGAGACCTTTCTTGAACATGATTTTCTATGATAGTTATATTTAACTATCATTGTATTTAATATCGAATATTAGTTCAAAAAAGGGGAGGCCTTTGCTCAACAGTGGGACAATTTGGGCTACTTAGTAAAAAAAAATAGTTCAATCATAAAATTCGACTCATAATAATCATAGGTATTAACTGCAAAGTGTGAGTTTTACTGTAGTGCAACTTTCATCTTAACAATTACATTTCCAAACTCGGATTATCATATAATTTCAGGGTTAAACACAAAAATAAACATGTATGATTTCGAATAAAATTGTTATACGTATCAGTGGTCATATTTGTGAGCACATCAGAAATCGCTCGAGAAATTAATTAAATATGACTGAAAAGCAATTTCATGTCACGAAATTTTGCCTTTTTTCAAACCAAAACGGACACGAGTGATATATTACTAACCACGGGGGTTTCGTCAGAAAAAAAATATGTTACAAAAATATGAATTGACATTTTTTTTGTCTTTTGCTTGTTTAATGTAATACCTATACGTAATATTGTAATAATTTCATTTTTCTTGATTTGTTTTTCTTTTCTTTGTCAGTGTTTAGAAGGCTGTTGTGTACATGTGCATTGAGTATAAAACGGGAGAATAAAAGTAAATCTTAACTGAACACTTGACAGACTGTGATTAACCGAATAGTTTTTAAATGGTAGTTTGCAGAGCTACGATAGTTTAGATAACTGAAACATGCTACTGATTCCTTTGCTTTATTTAAATGTAGCTTTCTGTTATTTTTGTTTGAATTATAGACATTTTTTTTAATTTATTTGGCAATAAATAAATATGCTGGATTTCACGGTGAATACTTACAACGGCAACAAAGCGGACCCGAGCGTTTCTACTGCATTTCCACTGACTCGGAGCGGAGACGTGCAAAGGTGACCTATTAGATTACTCAAAATCTCGACTCCACTTCATTACCAGCAATATGATTGGTCATTCGGCATGTCTCCGCTCCGCTCCGCGTCTTTGGAAACGCCCCTTAATGCGTTACCACTTCGAGCGCGTTACCAAATCGCAATACACTCAATACCGACACACAAAAATAAGCTTTAAGGTTCAATACAAAATTTATCCCACAATGTACAAAATTTATCCCACCACGCACCAACACACACGCACACTCACACACAAACACACACACACACACACACACACACACACACACACACACACACACACACACACACACACACAGATTTAAATAATTAGTTTAAGTTTTTTCTATATGTATTCCTTTTATTCTATCTTTTATTTGTTTCCAATAACTTTACAAATGTTACTCGCGTCTCACGGAGGTGGGCGTTAATAGCTGCGACACAGTCCGAAAGGACTAATGCAGTTGTTATCGTACGATGTTGTATATTCTGTAAACTTTGTGTTATAAAAAATAAACTTTTATTTATTTATTTTATTTAATGTATTTTTTGACCAGATGAATGACCAGAATTGAATGACCAGAGTTCGTTTCTGCGGGTTTTGTTACAACTTCAGGAACGTTACCAAATCGCAGATGTTGCTTATACATCAAAAATAAGCCGTACTAGGTGTTTTTAACAATAGCGTGCAGCATTGCCATAAAAAAAACGTTACTGTACTAAACTACAGTAACCTTTTTTATATACTTACCGATTTATATGGTTGTTAACAACCCAATTACGTCCCCACTGCAGAGGCATGGGTCTCTTCCCATAACTCGGGAAGGTTTAGGCCATACTCCAGACACGGGGGCCAAGTCCGGATTGGTGGAGGTTGTGGGGCTAGTGGCCAACCCCAGTGTCAGAAGTTTTCAAGCCGCCTATAAGGCCTCTGACATGGCTTAACGACTGCTAGCGATAGCAGCCGGCACCAACGGCTTAACTTGCCTTGCGAAGCACGGAAGCGATTTATATAGTGTTTAAATTTTATACAGGACATTGAAATAATTCCACAGCTGAAATATACCCTCCTCTAGAATAGAAACGAGGCGACGGAATGAAACGATACAAGATGAATACCAATGAGTATGATACAGTGCGGAATTCTTAGTTATAAATAGAACAACAGTACTAGGGAAGTCTTCAGTTGTGAAAAGTGGAATATTACATCTTCCTTCATGGCATAATGATCAAAGCAACTCGTTGATAATTTGAAACTCGTTGATAATTTTGTTGATAATTCGAATTCGTTGATAATTTTGTTTTATTCCGTCAAGGAGTTTTTGGAATGCAGAAAACTGCCTTCTGTAACTAATAATTGATTGTGTATGAAACTCTCTTTCACATTACATTCTTGTAAATGTTATGAAATTGACATCTTAGTTTATGAATTTCACTGAATTGACATCTTAAAGCTTTAAATGTATTAATATTTCCGCTGAATGTATTATTAATTTCATTTGTGTATTTCTTATAATATTATTTCTAATGATTCTATTTCTGTGGATCTTATTTGCATGCTACTAGTAAATAGCTAAACAGACTTGACCACTGTAATTTTGTTAATAACATCTGACATGTAAAATACTCTGTTTAATGGCAAATAAATATTATTATTATTATTATTATAAACAACTATCGTATTATTCTCCTTATGAGCAAGTAATGTGTAAAAATCAATCAAGTGAAATGACAATCTCTTGATTGGGATCACAGTGAATTTACTAGGTTCTCTACGTCTCAGTCTGAAGTACATTTCAACTTTCAATTTTGATGACTTTATCATCATCATCATCAGCTGAAAGACGTCCACTGCTGGACAAAGGCCTTCCCCAAGGATTTCCAAACCGACCTGTCCTGTGCTGCCCGCATCCAGCGGCTTCACGCAACCTTCACCAGGTCATCGGTCCACCGGAGGCCTGCCTACACTGCGTTTTCCGGTGCGCGGTCGCCACTCAACAGTCTCCATTTGTTCTACGAGCTATGTTTTTCCTGTATTGTATTTTACATACTTGATTTGAGTAACACCTTAAAATTTCAAACGCACTATTTCAACACCCTGTAGGCACCTGGTAATGTACATATGTATGTACAGGCAAGGGAAGAAACTCGTGCCCCAGAGTGGAGACCCTATGGGTTGTTAACGATACCTATAAAATACAGTACAGGTACGATATATCTATGCAATTACTCTTGATAGCAGGTATAAGGTATCTTTGCCTGGCTGCCGGCAGCCGATCAAGGACGGTACCCTGAAATGCATTCGCACCGCAGTGGCTTAGCTAATTACGGAGCCCATCTCAATCCGAGACATGTCGATATCAGTTTCTCTTGTGACAAGCCAGGTGTAATGGGGAACTTGCATAAATCACAGTTTTCTTTTGTTTTTTGTTATCACCATTATTCATTGAGATATTGCAGTTTGAAGAGAGTGTCACGGAGCGCAACCCAAAAACGCTTCATGCAAAAAGTAGCTTGCAGTGACGTCACTGCTTAGGTCAAATGTATAAAGCGCGAGGAACAAGAAACATTATGTGATTTATGTATATGCTGTCCTAGAAGAACAGTTCAAAAATATAAAACAAATTTAATTTTAACTTCGCGGCATTTCGAGAATTTCACACTTTAGAACCCTTAAAAAAAAATTGTAATAATAAATAAAGCGTGCTTGATTTCTTAAAGTCTTTTATTTCGACGTCAACACTTTTATTGAAATCTAAAATTCATGCAAGTTCCCCATTATTCATTTATACAGTTTTTAGATTTTATTATTTCTTTTACTCTCGGAAACTAACAGGTTGTCTCATAAAACTTATAACTTTTTCTCAAGGAACCCATAGAACTCAAGGAACCCATGTTTATGCAGCGAGTTCAAAAATTTTTTGAGCATTCACAAAAAAATTAACTTTCTGTATAAACAAGAATAGCTGAAACGGTTGTTTAATTTGTATGAAAATTCCTATTTTTACCACACAACCAGTAGTGACCCTTATAAATGTTACAGATTTAACAGGAAAAACATAAACTGTATTTAAAGTATAATTTAATTACAAAGTTAAATGAAGGAAGTAGGCAACAAATCTAAATTCCAAACTTTTCTCAATTACTAAACTAAAGGGTCTTGCTTCTACTGAATGTTCTCGGAATACTTGATTTTGTTATGGAAACTAAGAAATGAAAGGTTCAGGAAATATTTAATAATCAAATCATACAAACCTTCAAGAAAAGAGCGTACTCCCATATCAAAGGCCGGCAATGCACTTGTGACTCCTCTGGTGTTGCGGGTGTCCATGGGCGGCGGTAATCGCTTACCATCAGGTGATCCGTCTGCTCGTTTGCCACCTCTGCCATAAAAAAAAATGTATTTAATCAACTTTCTCCAAAGAATCTTTGCTATTGTACAGAGGCAGTCGCAAAAATTTGTCTTTAGGCTTCCAGGCAGCAGCTGGGATATAATTATCTTTAAATGCTTCTACTGTTTCTACTGAACAACTTTTCCGAACAAACAGGTATTAAATTCTCAAAAAAATGCGCCTTCCCATATAAAGTCCAACGAACAGCTGACAGATTTCTTGAAAAAAAAAACAAAAAAAATATTGAAAATAAAGTGGATGACTGACTATTAGCCATTTGAGTTATTTTTTAACATGTGTCAAAAACGATATTTTGTTCTACAAATATTTGAAATACTTAGACGTGACGTCATAGTTTTTGGGCGTCATTGAGCGACAAATTTTATAACTTTTTATGAAAAAATATGGGAAAGATGGGATGAAAAACAAAACAAATAAATTGTTTCGAAATTTTATTGCTAGATCAATTTAGTGATAGATAGTTTATAATTTATTTTTAAGCATTCATCTTCCCAATTCAATATGGCTTCCCCGGGAAAACTGATCATCTTACTAGATGAGTAGAAGCCTTTTAAGTTTTAGGGAAAGGTATTTTCACCCTTTTCGTCTAATATGATGGGAAATCTTGTACACTTTCAACCTTAAAGCGCAACACAGAAACATGCGGTGCGAAAGCGTTCCGGGACCGGTATTTTTTGTAATGTTCGGATTACTATGAAACCCTTCACGCCAAAATCGGGCGGGCGCTCTCGCTTACCGCCTCGCGGCCGCCTCTTTTTTTTTTTTTTTTTTTTTTATGGCAGAGGTGGCAAACGAGCAGACGGATCACCTGATGGTAAGCGATTACCGCCGCCCATAGACACCCGCAACACCAGAGGAGTCACAAGTGCGTTGCCGGCATTTGATTTGGGAGTACGCTCTTTTCTTGAAGGTTTGAATGTCGTATCGGTCCGGAAATACCGCAGGCGACAATTCATTCCACAATTTGGTTGTGCGAGGCAGAAAGTTTCTAGTGAAACGCACAGTTGTGGACTGCCAACCATCTATGTGATGGGGATGAATATGTTGTCGCGTAGCACGATGGCGGAAAGAGGCGGCAGGGATCAATCCGAACAATTCCTCGGAGCACTCCCCATTGTACATGCGATAGAGAATGCAGAGCGAGGCTACATCTCTACGCAGTGCCAGGGAGTCAAGCCGATCTGAAATATCCTGGCAGTCGACGATTCGAGTTGCTCTTCGTTGAATGCGGTCCAGAGGGAGAAGCTGGTACTGGGGTGCCCCTGCCCAGAGATGAGAACAGTATTCCATATGAGGCCGAACCTGCGCCTTATAAAGTTGCAGGCGATGCGCCGCAGTGAAATACCGTCTCGATCTATTGAGCACACCAAGCTTCTTCGAGGCTAATTTAGCCTTACCCTCTAGATGGCCACGGAACTGGACTTCACTCGATATGTCGACACCAAGAATTCCGATACTAGCTGAGGCATTTAGGGGAGTGTCCTCAAAACGAGGTGATACGACAAATGGCATTTTCTTGGCAGTGAACGCGCAAACTTGTGTCTTAGTGGGGTTAAATTGGACCAAATTAAGTCGACCCCATTCTGAGACTTTCTTTAAAGAGGCCTCAATTTCCGACACAAGTTTGTTTCGGCTCTCGATGACGTTTTCCCGAGAAATGTTGGCACGGCCGGTATAGAAGGCATCACCTGTGCTGTCATCCGCATAACAATGAGTGCTGCTGATTTGCAGCATATCATTGATATGCAGAAGGAACAGTGTAGGCGAAAGCACACAGCCTTGAGGGACACCAGCATTCACAGACATAGAATCTGAGCATGCACCGTCGCCTACGACCTTGATGCTTCTGTCTGCAAGAAAACTAGTGACCCATTTGCATAATCTGTGTGAGTTGCGCTTAATAATTTTGTTTAAGTTTAAGCTTGTTGGCTAGGTTGCAACTGAAAATGCTGAACAGATAAATAGGCTTGGCTGGAATACCGGTTGACTAGCTGTTTTTAGTGCAATGCAAGGTTAAATTTGTTCAGATGTTTTGCCGACGAACGAAGACGAATTGTTATATCGATATGGCATTTGTTAATTTAATATGAACAATATTATTTTATTTTGTATAAATTAGACTGGAATTATATGATATATGTATAACCACTAAACAGGGCGTCTTTTTATTTCGCTGACAAGCGACAACTAATGGGTACCACTCGTCAAACTTAACAACACTCCCCATGGAACTAATCGTCATGTAAGTAATCAGCCTTATGCCTCAGCGTATTATAACTTTAGGTAATGGACATTTTGAAACTATAAACTTAAACTTGGAGAGCAAACTGACGTAAACTTATAGCGGAAAAGTGAAGTAAAGTGAAGAATTCGCTAAGTAAAAACAGACCTTAATGACGTGACAACGCAAAGTTTGAAACCCCAGTGGCTTAGTTTAAATAAATGCTTACTTAAGGTTTGAATTTGGCAAAGAGAGTTAAACAAAGTCGGTTAATTTTGATATGGATACTAAATTCAAAAAATTAGGTCTCTTATATAACTGAAAAAGATTAATCATTGAGTCTTGTCACGAAACTTATCACAAGGAACCTATACCCAATTCGTATTTTTTTTGTTCTCATACTAATTGATCAGGTGATCCGTTAAATTTGTATGGTAAGTCCGAAAATGTTTTTGGTTTCATAGGGAAAGTTGTCCAGTAGAGGACGTGGTTACATTTTTTTCAGGTATTTAAAAAGGAGCCTATATTTTTCTAAACTCTAGTTTTTATACAGTAGAATATGACAGATAATGTTTTAATAACAATTTTCACGTGAAAAAACTTTCACCAGTAAAATTTTAATGATAAATTAAGTTAAAATTAAAATAAATTTATCCAACTACCCCACAGTGTTTCAGATGTGTATTTATTTAAGTCTGTATGTCTGTCCATTTTTGTTGTTACCGTATGCATCTTGATAGATTTTTGGATAAAAGATGTCATTAGATTCATCCCGGCCCCTTTATTTACCTATAACAAATACATTTTGTACAGTTAGGTTTATTTTTTTTTTGCTAAATTTGTGTTATTTCAGGATATTCATACTAGCCCTAAATACGTGGTCCCAATTACTGAATCAGCATATTTTCTTATCCAGTCCAACACCAGGGTAAGCAGCCAGCTGGCGTAGCCCAGCAGTGGGCAAAGATCCAAGTAGTGTTGCCAGGTGCATCGATTGAGGAAACACGCCAAACCGACCCTATGACTATGGCAACCCTGCATTCTACTTGATTATTATTGTGACTTTTGGTAGCTAGGGGCTTTTTGTACTGTACTTTTACTGGAATTTCTTTTGACAAAAAAAACTCAGGCTGTCAATAGCCTACATTGAAGAGATGAAAAACTTTATTAAGCTCATAGTATAGAAAGTTGTTCAGTTTCATGAGTAGAATAGAAACCCGTGTTAATTTATTTCAGGTATTTTGAAAGGATTGGTGGAGGTTGTGGGACTAGTGACCTACCCGAGTGTCAGAAGTTTTCAAGCCGCCTACATGGCTTAACTGTCATCTAGTGATAGCAGCCGGCACCGACGGCTTTGGGTGTTAACAAAAAAATTTTAGAAGGACGCTATATTTTTATCCATAGGTCGCTGGTTCATATCCGGCTCGAAGGACCAAATTTATATGCGTATTGCGTAACAACGGAGGATTGTACATTGCACAAAACACTAATTTGTATGGTCTTGTGATAGTATTTTATATTTATATTTTAGTTGGTTGCAAACCGGAAGAGGCTTAGGGCCTGGGATAACAGTACCATAATTATTATATTTTAATCTTACAAACACATTTCGACTGCTGTACTGAATATCCAAATCGTCGCTATTATGATATTGAAAAGACAAAATCTCATAAGTCTACAAGTAGTTAGACACTTCTGAAATCTTTTATAAGGCGTCGTAGTTGCAGTAGTGCTACTTACTTAGGGCTCCCACACATAATTGCGAATTCGTATCGCATCGCAGAAATCTGCGAACTTGCCCATACAAAGTCTATGTTATTAGTATGGGCAAGTTCGCGATGCGACGTCGCTTCGCAGTTTTGTATGGGAACCTTTACGCCGTCTTAAATTTCAATACACACTACGTAGTACTATAATATTATCTAACCCAGTGTTTTTCAACCTTTTTTAATACCCGACCCCTTTACAAGTTAAAAAAATCTTACGACCCCCCTAGGGCCACAAAAATACAAAATGTTAGTGATTTGAAAGACTACGTTTATAATTTTCTTCAATTAGAAAAAGGATTACTTATAAACGTCTCCAAAATATAAGCACGTTTTGACAAATTTTTAAAAAATAAACAGGACCAGCCTTCTCACTGAAATCGTATTTTTCATTGCAGTGTAGGACCTATAACCGCTTACTTTTTCTTTTCCCGCGACCCCTTTAGGAAGGCTTCGCGACCCCCCAGGGGGTCGCGACCCACAGGTTGAAAAACACTGATCTAACCTGTGACACTACGTTCAATAATTTGTAGCGCGTAGCCGCGTTTTACTTACATTTGAAGCACCAAATTGCATTTGCATTTTCAAAAGAAAAAAAAATTTTTAAATAAAATGTCAAATTCTACCCTTCGATTTAAAATTTATTTTTGTAGGAAAAAAGTCTAGGTAAATATTGGAAATTTGGAAGCAAATTAAAATAATTTATTTCAAAAGGTGGCTCGTTCAGAAACGCTCTTGTTCAATTAAAATTGCAAAATCAGGTGGAATGTGAATGCTTTTTTTTCCAATTTGTTTGACCGTAGCGTGAACGCTGTTGCTTCTTTATTTCTTATTTTTGCCGCTACGTAGTCTCAACGGTACACTTCCGGGTATTCCTCATTTTTATTTGAGTTACAATAAGTAAAATTTACTATTACGGGTCAGTGCTAATTATAGCAGTTGGGGACATTATTTTTTGCACAAGTTGGCAGAAGGTTGATAACTTACATGGAGAAAATGTACCGTCGCCTGTAGGCCTGTGTATTACCAAAAGGGTTGCCAGAGCCTTGCTGATACTTGAGAGCTACGATGGAATGCCTTCTATGCCTAATCGCGTTAACTATTTCAGCAAAAAAATATTTATTAGTCTAAAATTACTTACCTATGTACTATCAGCCTTCTATACTGTATATCAGTATAGTCTTATATGTATTAGTTATATACAGGGTGTTAAAAAATTGTGTTGGAGATTTTCAGGGGTTACTCAGAATCAAGTAGAGAGTACAGGAAAAAATATTGAGAAAATCAGACCTATATCTTTTTTTCTGTTTCCCATACTAAATCTTAATAGTGAATCAAGAATTTGTATAGGAAACTGGAAAACGTTGTAGATCGGATTTTTTTATATGCATTTTTCTTGAATTCTGTACTTGATTCTGATTCACCTTTAAACACTCAAACGCACTTTTTTAACATC
Source organism: Coleophora deauratella (assembly GCA_958295455.1). NCBI lineage: Eukaryota > Metazoa > Arthropoda > Insecta > Lepidoptera > Coleophoridae > Coleophora > Coleophora deauratella. The sequence goes on from OY282412.1 coordinate 6,830,357, forward strand.
CTGTATATACAGGATGTAACCAACTATAAGTAGGCTTCTCATAATACTGAACAACTTCGGTTCTACGACTTTGCTGAAAACGATAAAAGATTTTGAATTTTCTTATAAATTATTCAGCTAATATTCCCTTGTGTGGGAATTCCATTTTTTTTTACCTTTTAAACTTATTTAGTCATATTAAAAAAGATGTTCAGTTTGATAAGTAGAAGCAGCAGTTAACGACTGCTACACCTGTTGTGTTTCACCCAGTATAATTTTTTGAACACAAATCTGTCTATCAATATTTCTAATCAGCCCACATGAGCCGCTGTGTGCAGGCCTCTTGCTTACGCCATTTGTCTCGGTGCCTCACCAGTCTGGTTAGCAACATCCAGTAACCTTAACTATGTCTTACGACTATCAGGCTACCGATCTTCGCCCTCGTCTTATTTACCACTCTGTTATAGCTGTAGTCCATCTCCCATCAATCTCCTACTAAATGCTGTGATAAACTCAAAAGTTTTGTAATTCATTTACCAGTATTTTCGTATCGTAATGAATTGGTTGCAACTCTTAAGCAAGTTCATCTCGCATCACTCCCCTAACTAAATTCTCTGCCCAACTCAAAAGTTTTGTAATACGTTTAACAAAACGATTTTTTTAAGTTCTAAAGGTTTCTGAACCTAAAACAGTTTTTTTTACTAGTGTTGGTGCTACAGTAAAATCGCACTTGAGATGTTCAGAAGACATTCCTACAGGCCGTTTCGACCCCCGACGCCCATCAAAAGGTATTTTGCGAAACACTTACGTTTTACGATATTCGACACACTCTAGAGAAGTGCTCTTCAACTGTTCCCTAAGCAGTCTTTTCAGATACCTATACTCATCTGCCCTCTCACTAGGTGGACCGATGACCTGGTGAAGGTCGTCGTCGAAGTCTTAGGAGGGAGGTCTTTGTTTAGTACTGGACGTCTTTTGGCTGATGATGATAAGGATGTTATCTACATAATTTATGTTCAGGTAGGCCGACAACATTATAAAAAAGGGCACATTCGACACCGGTGCGCTTTTCGATTTTTTCGATGACTTAGATCTGGTTTTTTACTATGATTTAGCAGCGACGCATATATAGGGTGACTTTAAATTAGTACTTGATACCAAAGAATATACATGTGCTCATGATAAAAAACAACTTTCCCTGATGAACCCATCGTCAATTCGAAAAAAAAATTTTGGACTCTTCATACAAATTTGGCCGGTCCGTTGACAGATGCGTATGGAGCGTTCAAAACTTTTTTGAGATTTGACTATGGGTTCCTTAGGGAAAGTTGTTTGTTATCACGAGCACATGCATAGCTTTTCGTATCAAGAACTAATTTAAAGTCACCCTATTTATGTGCGTTCGTGGCAGTGACTATGTTAAAATAAACTCAAACTCAAAATGTTTTTTATTTAAGTAGATGCTTTACACATGCTTTTAAATCGTCAATATTTTTTTCTACCTAGTACAAAGTCCCTACCACGCGGGACTTGTACACTCAACGTTTATTAACTCAATAATAACAATTATTATGTTAATTATTGTAACAATATCAATTGAAGCAGTGAAAATATTTAACATTATTGGTTGAAGCCGTTTTGCACGTCAGCACTCCCCTCGTCACTTTTTCACTTGTATTTTACATTAATGGACACCTACCTTAACAAGTACTTTTCGAAGGTTCGATACTGCTCCCTGAATAGGGATCCTATTCGCATTTTTTAAAAAGATATAGGTACTGCTATAAAAGTACCCAAGTTACCGCTTAAACTCAAACGGAAAGGTGATAACTGAAAAACATTATTTTTAAGTGACTCTTTTTCTATGATAATAATAAATATCTGAATCTCACACGGTCATCCGGTCCCAAACTAGGATTCCCTATAATAAGGGAACCAGAGACTGATATACAAACATATTTAGATACAAAAACCAGACACAGATCAAACAAATCTGTTCATTACAGAAATGTTTGCCCTGAGTGGGAAATTGGGAATCGAACAGATGACCGTCGGATTAGTAATAAGGAGCGCTAACTGCTGACTACCTAGTCAGTAATATAAATACTTTACAGGTTTCATCACCTATAATTTATTTTGTATGATTTATAAAATGTCTTGTAATGTATAAAATGCATCGTAAACTTAACTGTCTTAAATAAAAACCCACAGCGCATTTGTATGGTTGACAATTTTGAACAAAAAAAACATAGAAGATCCGTTATTCTTCCAACCGTGATCCGTCTGCTCGTTTGCCACCTAAGTATCACATAAAATAAACTTCAGTACTTTACTGATATCAAAGCACCGTGTAAAAAAAGATTGAAATAATTTGATGATACATTATATTGCTTTTGGTTTGCTTTGCCCAGCCCATTGTTTATGAATTTCTTCTTACTTTCTTGAGGTTGTCTAAATTGTACAGTAACATATTCTTTAATGTCACTTCTTGTACCTGTGTATGTTTTGTGTAAAAAAAGTTATGTGATTTGATTAAATCTAAAAAAAGGTTTTTTCTTACTTAATCCACTTTGCTTTTTTGCGATAGGCTTAGGATATTATAAAGGGGATTCCCGGGTCTTTGACGGGGAGAGGTTAAAAGTCTCCTTTGGCCACGCCACATTAAAAGCAACCTTTTTTCTCTTTTAGGAAAGGACACTTTTTTATAATAAATGAAGTCCAATCGAAATATTTAGAAAAGGTTCTGAATAAGGCCTTGGGTTATTTAAAAAAGGTTGAAAAAAAATGGATCTGGTCGAGAAAAATATACAACAGTCATATATTTGATCCTTCATAGCAAGTAAAATCTTAGCTATTCTAACAGTTGCCGGTCAGTTTATTTACGAAAATATCATGTACGTTCGTAAAAATCTAAACTTGTTCTTCAAAAATAGTGACAGACATAACCGTAATTTGAGAAGTAAAAATAATCTTGAAATAGCTTTCTCGAGGTTTAGTAAGGTGAAAAAATCATTTGTGGGGCAGTGTGTACGCTTTTATAACAAAATTCCGAATGATGTGTGTGAACTACCAGAATGTAAATTTAAGAAACATATAAAACGCTGTATTTGTTCAAGAGGATACTATAAGACTGTTGATTATTTTAATGATAATGACATTTGGAATATTCCTCCAGCAAAATGATATGACATTTATAAGAGTGCTTAATGTACCTACGTCAAGAAATAAATTTTGAATTTTGATTTTAGCTATATTAAAATAATTACAAAGAAAAAAAATATGTTTATTTACTTTGCGAAAGCATAATTTAGAGTGAACCCAATGTTTGACCTGTCGCTTTATAATGAGATTTCAAGTATCAAAGATGTTATCGAAATATTATGCCTGTTCTGAAAACACCCTTTTAACCCAGAAACCTTTATAGTGGTATTTGGTACCCAGTGGTATTTGGTTCTAAGTAGCTTTTTTCCCAAAAAAATATTTTAAAAGTTTTGATTGAGAAGGTAAGGAAAGGTAGAGGTAGAAGAAGAACAACATGGACTGATAACTTGAAGGAATATACCGGACATGATATCGTTACTCTTGGCAGAATGGCAGCAGAGAGAGTTTCGGACGATGGTCACATCGAAGAAGAAGTTTTGATACTCCTGAAAAACGTTTTTACCCTAAAAATGTTAAATGTTGTGAATTTGTTTGCTTTTCTTTACATACATAAATAATTTTGTTTTTATCATAAGTAGTCTAAAATAGCAGTTACCTTTGATAGTATTTTCGATTACACAGTTTCTTTTCTGAAGACTAATCAAATCAAATCAAAATAAAACAAGTATCACTACAAATATTTAAATGACTCGCTAGCTCAGTGTTTAGCGCTTCTAACTACTGATCCGAGAGTCGTAGATTCAATTCCCACCCAGGACAAACATTACTGTGATGAGCAGTCATTTGCTCTTTGTCTGGGTGTATTTGTCTATAATATGTATGTATGAAAAGTATTTATGTATGTTTTACACACTGATACCCCTAATGTAGGGAATCCTAGTTTGGGACCAGATGACCGTGTGTGATTTTTTTTATATGATAGGTGGCAAACGAGCAAACGGATCACCTGATGGTAAGCGATTACCGCCACTCATAGACCCCGCAACACCAGAGGAGTCACGAGTGCGTTGCCGACCTTTGAAATGGGATGGGGGATGGGGAATGGTCATTCACTTGGCGAAACACAACGTAAGCGTTGCTTCACGCCGGTTTTCTGTTTATTTGTCCCAGATACCTATTTATTTAATATTATTTCAAGAACTTCATTATATACTTATTATTTTTTGGGCAGATATGAAAGGCCACTAAATATGATATATTGAAATTAAAACCAGGGCTAAAACGACATTTAATACAAAAGCCACTGGTCATTACCCAATTTTGTATCCAAAAGTCACAAAACCTGGGTTGAAGTAGGACAACAAACGTTTTCCTCTTAGCATATTTCCTCCCTTTCTCATTTTCATAATCTTTTTCACACGATTAAAATCTTCTGTGACACGTTCATTTTTAAGTAATTAAAGTTGCCTTTGACTGTATTTTGTATATGTTCGGTCGAGTTAATGAACAAAAAAGTAGATAAAATCATCATCAGGCCTTCCACATCCTGACAGACGATTTAAGCATCGTAAGTGTGGATGGAGCACCACCGCCGCTCGTGACTAAAAAGTCCGATTCTGGAACGACACGTAAAGAAGACTTCTGGCACGTGAACTGAGGCTGCGGGTCTGACAACACACGATTGTGCCTTTGGGCTCGCTTGTCGGCCAGGTCTTGAAACCAGGCGTCGTCGTGTGCTTTGCGTTGCGTTTGGACGCAAGATTTTCCGATTTCTTGCTCTCGATCTTAAATGCAACCTAGTCTCATAATAATAAAATCAAAAAGTGCCTGTTCGGCCGTATGGATAAGTTTAATTCGAGTCAATATAAAAATAAGTGTTAACTTTATCTATGTCTAAGTACAACTCTCTTCTCCACATCCAGACTACGTTTAAGCTCAATTTTGTCAAGATTGGTTGACCCGTTGATGCGTCAAGAGTAAACATAGAAACAAACAAATAAACACATTTTCATATTTTTATAATATGAAGAATACTTAGATTTTTTGCATATCGGTTTATCCAATTGGACGTAGTTTAGCAGAAAGGATTCAATCCACAAACCTTTGTTTCTGCTAAACTACGTCCAATTGGATAAACCGATATGCAAAAAATCTAAGTATTGAGTCCTTTCTGCTAAACTACGTCCAATCAACAGCCATTTTGGCAGGGATTTTTCACTAATTCCTCATAAATTTAAAATAATAAACATTCTGCCTGAAGATGATGTCCGAAATTGGTCGCTAAATAAGTAAAAGTGAAGTTTTATTTTAAATTTATGTGGAATTAATGAAATATCCCTGCCAAAATGAGTGATATAATGTTCCATCAAGAACTTACAATCAAAAGTATTAATTAACCAATTAACAGTATAATTGCGTTTTATTTGAATTCTGTAACTTGACTGTACTTAACAAGAGTTTGGTCCTATGCCCACATAAATGTTAGCGAACGTTGAAACCCCAAGACAGAACCCTCAGATTCACAGTTGTACCGAACTATTAATCAGAGATAAACTTTAGGGTTCCGTGGACAAGTGAAGCAATCGAATCACGTCTCACTACTAATTCACGACGACATTTTAGTTACAAGTTTGGATTTTGTAGTTACGAGTCAGTGATATAACTTGAAAATTGACTAAGGGAATAGCCAATTTTGAACCCGAAGAGAGAAGAAGCTTGATTGAGGAAGAAGATGAATTTCTGATACCTTACTCCGGTACGAGAGAATGACCCTGAGGGATTACTAGCAAGTCTGTGGTTTGAGAAAAAACACAAATTGATCAGTTTTTTGGTCTATTTTGTATGGAGTGTCCGACAATTCTAGCAATTTCAGCAAAGTTGTATAAGCTATTCAGTATGTAAGAAGAAACCCCTGTTAAAGTGTTCTACAGACTTTTTACAACCTGTATAACACCCAAAACCCATCAAAATAATTGCAGGCTCAGCAAAACAAACAGATAAATAATATTCAGATGTTAAAAATAGACACAGGACAACAGAACCTGCTAGAAGTCGAAAAATATGAACTTTACATTTTTTTTTTTAATATTAAAAATTTGAGTGCATTTGTATAAATGGACCAGTTTCTTGGACACTTTTGAATGGAGAGTCCAGTTCTCTTTTTAGAATTGACTATTATACATATAAAAGCACGGATATAATTCTTTCGCGGGCAGTTTGTCGTTTGAAAATATACATTTTATCTTCAATGGGAATTCAAAATTGTTAAGTTTTTTAACTTTCTTCTTATCGTGTGGGACATTTAACCGTTCTATCCCCAAGATATGGACGCTGGTTGAACCTAAAGCGTTAATAAAGCGAATAATAAAGAACCTAAAGCGTTATTTAAGACTAGCAGTCACCCAATCCTAGCGCTTAGTCTGTATAACAGGACAATCGTATTCCATTAGACAGCTGATAAACAGCCTTGTGAACCATAATAATTCCAAGTGCTACTATAATGCTTTTAAGTAGAAATGTGAACCAAATTAGAACCATAGGCTGAATAATTTGTGCCCAATTAAGAGTTATATCAGTATTAACACTGTCTTATACAGCCCTTAATTTCCGTGTACACCAAAAGTGGTCTCTTATAATGCTACTTGTGCTACTTGGGCTAGAAATTAAGGTACCCTGTATTTCTACGTTCTAATTTGCTCTTATATATAAAAAACGAACACAAAAACGGATCAAATGAATCTTTAATTAAAACGTCTGTTACGTTTTAATTTGCGCTTTTTAGAAAGGAAGATACATCAAAATACATATAAAATTAAAAGAATTTTTAAAATTCCACAACAAGCATACCGAACGTTTCGAAACATGTTTAAAAAAAAGAATATAAAAACAGACCCCGGTAACCTCATAAATCCGCGCAGCGTGAAAAAAAAACATTTTTGCGAAAAAGTTTATTTAACCTCTTTAAGTACTCTGTTAACACCTACCCATTAGCCCCTGCCATGCCATAGACACATAACCTTTGTTGCGATGTGTGACCCTTAATATTTAAGGTCGAGGTCACTCGTACTGTCGGGACTGGGCTGTATTCTAAAATTTATTGTTGTAACTAATTAATTGGTTATGACGTTTTTGTTTGTGTATTGTTGGGAGGATTGTGTTATTTTTTAAATGTTTTTTACTGAAAATCTACAGCCAGTTCCATGACGACAATGTCTGATTAAAAAGCTGATCAGTTTGTATGATTAGTTCATTTTTTTAATGCTATTTCAGCAAAGTTGTAGAACAAAAGATGTTCAGTAAGATGACTAAAAGCTCCAGTACCGGGTCCTACATATATTTTGTTACTTTGTCCAAAATACATAGACGAAACGCTACATATACAATTTTAATAAATAAATAATACTTTTATTCACTAAAAAGTTAAACAAAGTTATAAAAATATTATATTTGTGAAACTTTTTTTAAATTACTCAAACTCAAACTCAACTCAAAATGTTTTTTATTTAAGTAGAAGTAGCTTTACACATGCTTTTAAATCGTCAATATTTTTTTTGTACCTAGTACATAGGTAACTATTTTAAAAGTTTTTATTTTAAGTAGGTACTTAAATGTAGTCGCCATTAGGCTACCGTATTATACGTGGGATTACGTTTTCGTAAGGTTAGACTTATAAACCACTATCTAAAATTACCTGAAAAAAATATTTTTTTCTGCTGAATCACAAAAGCTTTCCAAAAAGGATAATCCAGTTAACTAAAGCGAAAGGTCCCCCATATTTTTAACAGCAGCACAATGGCGGATGACAATCGCGATCTAGGTTCCTTAGGGGTCCAGTGGCGTGTAAAGTGTTATTTATTATCTTTTAACATATTTCATAAAAAAGAAATTTATTTTGCTCTTCCCGACCGACAGAGTTGTTGCAATTCAATTAATTAATTCGAAAGACCAAAATGGAACCTTTAACAGGGTGTTCTACACATTAAAACTGAACAACTTTTCCTGTGAAACCTTTTTTTATTTTTTATTAAAAATTTGAGTGCGTTTGACAATCCATACTGAATTTGCAAAAAACATCTGGTAACAGCCAGTTGGCGTAATAAACTATCTTTCTTTCTTTCAGTATACTTTCCATGCTGATCAATTTGTATAGAAAGACCAAAAAAACATTTTTCTTAAATTCAGTATGGATTCTTTGGAAAAAGTTTTTTAGTTACATTAGAAGAAAACCCTGTTAAAGTTTTCGGGAATGTTCATTTGCACCCATACTCAAACTTGAACTCTAAATGTATTTTTTATTTAAGCACATTCTTTTAATTTTTTCTTTTTTTTTACCTACCAGAAAGTCCCTACCACGCGGAATTTGTATGTACACTTAACTTATTGTTCTTTAAATACATGCAACATAAATATTTTTCAACATTTTCTTAATATGTAAGCAACAGGTAGGGTCCACAAAATCGCAGTTGCAGCTAACACAAAAATCTCTTAAGACCACTGAAGTAACTCCGTCCCTTTTCAGCATACTACCAGCTACATATTTCCATCTCTTTCATCTGTCACTCCGTAAACCTTAAGTTGACATGGGTCGTATCTATGGTTGACTTTATAAAACCACATAATGCAAGGTTGGACGTTGTAAGGCGCTTAAGTTCTGTTTAGGGAAATAGTCGTAAACAGTGCGAAAGTCGTTTCATTATAGTGACAAAGGGGAAGGAAAGGCTTTGTTTTGGCTAGTTGTGTATTAGTGTGGTTTCTTGTCACGAAACTGAACAACTTTCCACGAGGAACTATTAACAAGAAAATATGGATTTGACGTACAAAGCTAGCGAATCTGCTAATTATAAGCTCGACGTTAATATGAAAAGTGTGACAAAAGATTCGCTGAGCCGATCAGAAATCGAGACAGAATTATTAGTCGCAAGATCCACAGCTGCACAAAGGCTTCCCCAAAGGATTTTCTCAACAAAAGATCTCTGCCCGCATCCGGCGGCTTCACGACCTTCACCAGGTCATCGGTTCACCGAGTGGGAGGCCTGCCTACGCTACGGTCTGTTCCGGTGTGCGGTGGCCACTCGAGAACTTTGATGCCCCGATGGAAATCTTTTCTACGAGCTATGTGCCCCGTCCACTTAAGTCGTATTAGAAAAAAAAGGTTGGAGGTTTTTATGGGTCCGAACTTTCATCTCTCTCCACGAACACTTCTCGAAACTGCGAAGTTCAGAACTTCGTATATGGTAGACTTTTTCGTTTTTTTATTATTTTTTTTACTTTAAAAACTGTGCATATTGCTTAAAAACATTTTGAATTATAATATTTTATGTGAAAACAAATATTGCTTGTCCTAGGAGAGAAATTTAAATAAGTTATATCCTAAAAATTCCAGTAATTTAATTATAAAAAAATCAGTAAGGGTTTCATAAAGAAAATTCTTAGAAGAACAGCTGTAGAATATAAATAAAAATAATATTGTATATTTCGAAATATTTTTAATAATGCATGATATGTTTCGTAATATATTGTAATTATAAATAATCATAAATCCATTAATATGATCGAAAGTTGTAAGTACATACTAAAAAAATTATACGTTTGTACAAACATAATATCTATTCATAAAATTAAGATCTGTACTAAATTCAATTCGTGTCGTGTTTTCGCTTTGAGTTTCAAAATGAGTTTGTACATTCCTGTATCTTGTATGCTTATTTGGATTCGTGGCACTTGGTATCTCGTAGCATTTCGTGTAATAGCAGTCATTTAAAGCATTATACTTTCGACACGTCATACAAGAAAGTCTTGCTTACCATCAGGTGAGGCGATGCCAAGGGCTTACAAAGTTTATTTATTTATTTTTAATTAGTTGATCGCGGAGCACCCGACGAACCAGTCGCACGGCAATCGGTCGCGGCCGGTGCATCGTTGACCTCGCCGCGCTCCCCCTTCACCTTCACCATTGCCGGATCCTCCCGAGCGCCACCGGCCGCCCGGGCGGCCCACCCGCTCGACGGAATCGATGTCCTGTATAGTTAGGTTGATACACAAAAATGCAGCGATACGCATCACAATATCGGGCAGATTTTCGCCTGGCACTTCGGGGATATTAGTGATCTCTAAGTCGGTCAGAAGAGACTGTTGTTCTTTTTCATTTAGTTGAAAATGGAGCTTGTCAATTTTGTTTTCAAAATAATACGACTGGTGTGATGGTTGATTCCTGATGGTGTCCAAGTCTCTGCGTAGAACCAGATTTTCTTCTTTAAGCGTGCCTACAAGCTCGTTAAGAGACGTGACGTCACTCCGCATGTCTGCTATCTCGCTTGATAGTGCGTCGGTCGTGCGCTTGAAGTCGGTCTCCAATCTTTTTATAACTTCATGGAATTCCTGTTTTATTTCCTCAGCGAGAGTGACCCGGACTTTTTGGAGCTTGTCATCAAGTTTCTCATCCAAAAGCAATGAAATTTGTTCCAAAGTAATATGTGATGGTGATGGTGATAACAACTTCAGTGGAGTGGCAAGTGAAGTGTGGGGTGATGGATTTGAGGTTTCTTTGTTGGGTCGAGGGATTCCCTGATCCGACGTTTGAATAGATGGAATGAGTTCATTGCACGGCGTGTCATTAGTTTTACCCGCTTTTATGCATGGAATTTGTGGTGAGTCCTGTCTTTTTATTGGTGTGTTGTCATTTTTTTGCCTTTTTGTGACATTCTCACAATCAGGGCATTTCCAACATTGTCTTAAGTCTTGTAGTTTTGACATGTAGGTAGCCGTAGTCATATTTACGCATCTGTGATGATAGGTACCTTTACAACATACACAGACGAGGATCTCACTTATACCAACAGGATTCGGGCAAGCAAAGCATTTCATTCTGGTGTTTTTATCAAACAATTATATAAAATTAACGTAATTAAATTATAGGCAATGTCGTTCAGCGAGTCGCAAGCAAGCGTATTGATCAGCTGACCACTGACAGCCAATCAGCTGTGAGATAATCACAAGGGCACTGTGTTTAAACTAACGTAAGCAGGTAGCCGTTAGTGACACTAAAATTGATGGTAATTTCACGAATACCACAGTAAATAATCAAATAAAATTTTAACACCACTTTGTAGCACTTTTAACAGGGATTCATAATATATTAATTTTGAGTCCAAAAACAATGTTTGCCATTTTTAAATAGACGAAAACGAGGAGCAACTTTAAAAAGATGTGTACGCCATGAAGTGCGCTCACTCGTGCGCTCACTCGCTTATTCTAAATATCTCGATTGATTCTTGCATAATTTGAAAACTGCGTAAAATGTAGAGTGTTTCAATGTTTTTTTTTCTTCATTGTTACATTGTCCTTTATTCTAATTTGGTATTTAAGTATAATAATACAAAAATGAAACTAGTACCAAACGCCACTAACCATTCCTTTGGCGTTAGTTCACGGTAGAACGAATATAATTTCAATTAGAATGTGTAGATTTTAGATTTGTGTGGGGAAATGACAGTATTTTCTTGTGCCAAAAATGGCACAAAGTAGGTGTTATAAAAGAGTCGTTTTATCTGTAGCATGACTATGGCTGAATGAGTTAAAAAATATTTTCTTAAATTAATCGTTTTTTTAAATGTCGCATGGTTTTAAACGTGCTTTCCTGAGATAAAAAAATAGATGGCGGAACCTAGATTTTGCAGCTATATCAAATTATGCAAATATCATTGGACGGTGGAGGTGTGGGTCTACGTAAGGCCTAATCTTCCCTAGATATGGGAAGAGTCCCGTGCCCCAGCAATGGCGACAGGCGAGGTGTGGCACTTATTTATTATTATTATTATTTATTTATTATTCAGACAACATATTAGGTCCAGAAAGTTAGTAACAAATAAAATACTTAAAACTGGTGTTAGTAAATTTGACAGAAATAAGGTGGGTTCAGAAATTTACTTGATAAGCAGATTGACCCAGTGCTTAACAATGGGGCAATCATACTTATCAGAAAACACATTCAAGATGCCGTTGCTGCTGTTACTCACTCTTGACAGTAGCGAGGCTATTTTTTTGCGTATTACAGCATGAAAATCGTCTACTCTCGTCTCAGCAAACATAGTCGACGCACTGCAAAAGCGAGGCAGCCCCAACAGCATCCTGAAAATGTTATTGTATTGGACGCGCGGGGTATTTAGCGATTTTTGAGTGTAACTTAGATGTAATAGGTTTTCCAATTCTGCGCCGTAATTCAGATCGTGGATCATCATCAGTGGATGCATAAGGTAAACACATTCCCGATTTCTTTAGTGGTGCATTAGATAAAGCTCACAAGACAAGCAGAGTTGAGGCAGAATAATACCAATTTGAGTCCATCGTAAAGCAAATTGCAATAGATGTCAATCAAAAATACTGTAAGGCTCACATCAGTGCAAAGGGGAGAGATGATATCATTAGTCTTCCCTCCCCCCTTTCATGTCACCCCTCCCCTTTTATGCCCCTTTAAATGGATCTCGCGCTCTGTTATGTGCATGTCTTTCATCTATTTTATTTTGCACTTACCAAGGGTCGCTGGTAGAGCTTAATTTTGATATGTGTTGTTTAACGTTTTATATACAGGGTGTAACAAAATTGGTGTAGGACCCGTTAACTGGGGATTTTACTCATCGTACTGAACAACTTTTGTTCTACGACTTTGCTCAAATCACAAGAAAAAAATTTGGACATTTCATACAAATTGATCAGTGTTCAGGTGTTTTATTGGGTACGTCGGGGATCGGGGCCCTCAGGGACTAACCGTTCTTTTCCGGAATACGCATTATTCGTAATTAAAAACCTATTTATTTTAATAGCAAAAGCTATTGCGTATAAAAGTCATGCATGGCTTAAATCATGTCTACTCATCGCTCTGTTGTGTTGTAACGTGAAAAAAAAAACTTACTTTTGCATTTACAATATTAGTAAGGATTATTCACTTGACATTTAGTTTTATATTAGTGTAAAATGCTTGTGACAATAACACGTATTACTTGTTTATTTAGTTTGGGAAATAAAAATTCGCACCTATGAAAGTTACTCAGCGCACACAATTTGTATATACGCACGGTATATACGTATATAATTTGTTAGGGCAATTAACTCTTGATACCGTTTCTGATAAAGAATAAAGATAGATTTTTTTATCCAATCTACCTATTATTTATACTTTAAGTCTTCACTTGCCCTTTCAATGTTTAAACCCATCCTCTTCGGGCAACGTTCACAGCGACGACCTTCTGAACTTTTAATTAGTTTTATGAAACTTTACCCTTAATTTTTGGAGCTCGAAATAAAAATTATAATTAAAAAAAAAATTTAACAAAATATCCTTTGTGCCCAGTCCAGTACAAAATTCATAAGAAAAAAAATTACTGTACGTTAAATCTACACGATGAAATAGGTACGTTTCGCTCCCGTTAACTTTGTTTAATTGTTTTTTTTTTATGGCAGAAGTGGCCAACGAGCAGACGGATCACCTGATGGTAAGCAATTACCGCCGCCCATAGACACCCGCAACACCAGAGGAGTCACAAGTGCGTTGCCGGCCTTTGATTTGGGAGTACGCTCTTTTCTTGAAGGTTTGAATGTCGTATCGGTCCGGAAATACCGCAGGCGACAATTCATTCCACAGTTTGGTTGTGCGAGGCAGAAAGTTTCTAGTGAAACGCACAGTTGTGGACTGCCAACCATCTATGTGATGGAGATGAATATGTTGTCGCGTAGAACGATGGCGGAAAGAGGCGGCAGGGATCAATCCGAACAATTCCTCGGAGCACTCCCCATTGTACATGCGATAGAGAATGCAGAGCGAGGCTACATCTCTACGCAGTGCCAGGGAGTCAAGCCGATCTGAAATATCCTGGAAGTCGACGATTCGAGTTGCTCTCCGTTGAATGCGGTCCAGAGGGAGAAGCTGGTACTGGGGTGCCCCTGCCCAGAGATGAGAACAGTATTCCATATGAGGCCGAACCTGCGGCTTATAAAGTTGCAGGCGATGCGCCGCAGTGAAATACCGTCTCGATCTATTGAGCACACCAAGCTTCTTCGAGGCTAATTTAGCCTTATCCTCTAGATGACCACGGAACTGGACTTCACTCGATATGTCGACACCAAGAATTCCGATACTAGCTGAGGCATTTAGGATAGTGTCCTCAAAACGAGGTGATACGACAAATGGCATTTTCTTGGCAGTGAACGCGCAAACTTGTGTCTTAGTGGGTTAAATTGGACCAAATTAAGTCGACCTCAATTTCCGACACAAGTTTGTTTCGGCTCTCGATGACGTTTTCCCGAGAAATGTTGGCACGGCCGGTATAGAAGGCATCACCAGTGCTGTCATCCGCATAACAATGAGTGGTGCTGATTTGCAGCATATCATTGATATGCAGAAGGAACAGTGTAGGCGAAAGCACACAGCCTTGAGGGACACCAGCATTCACAGACATAGAATCTGAGCATGCACCGTCGACTACGACCTTTATGCTTCTGTCTGCAAGAAAACTAGTGATCGAATTGCGTAATTCCTCGGGAAGCCCCTAAAAAGGAAGCTTCGCAAGAAGTGCTTTGTGCCAGACCCGATCGTAGGCCTTCGCTATGTCCAAACTAACGGCCAAAGCTTCCCCCTTAGTCTCGATCGCCTTTGCCCAACGATGTGTCAGGTAGACAAGAAGATCACCAGCGGACCGGCCCTTACGGAAACCGTACTGTCGGTCACTAAGCAGCTGGCTTTTCTTTAGATACCGAAGGAGCTGGCTGTTGATAATGGACTCCAATATCTTTAAGAATAAGGAGGTTATGGCTATCGGCCGGTAGTTGGACGGATTCGAGCGGTCACCTTTTTTAGGGATCGGGTGCACCAAAGCTGTCTTCCACGACTTCGGGACTACGCCAGTGGAATATGAGAGCCGAAAAAGCGCGTTAAAACTGGAGCCAACTCTGGAGCACATACCTTCAACACGATAGGAGGGATTTCGTCGGGCCCACTCGACTCATGAATGTCGAGGGAAAAAAGTGCTTTACGCACTGAGCGTTGGTGGAACCGCATATCCGGCATACAGCTAGTGCACCGCGGTATGGTCTGCGGCTCGTTTCCCCCGTCATCCAACGTTGAGTTGGACGCAAAGAGTTTGCCTAGAAGATCGGCTTTCTCCTTTGCGTCGTGGGCCAATGAATCATTTCCCATGTGCAGTGGTGGAAATGATGGCGTGCAGAAATTCCCCTGGACAGCTTTGGCCAGAGACCAGAACGCACGAGTTCCCGAAGGAAGACGCTCTAGTCTCTCGTCAATTCTGCCTATGTGCGCTGACTTTGCCCTAGCAATGTCTCTTTTGAAGGACCTGGAGGCAAAGTTAAACTCCTTTTTTAATTCGCTGGTCTTTTCATCCCGTACCTTCGCCGCATTTGCCCAGGCTTGGTAACATTCCTGCTTTCGGCAAGAAGCCTTTTTGCAGGACCGACCAAACCAAGGCTGGGATTTGCCGCCAATGGGGACCACCGAGGATGGGATAAAAAGCTCCATACCCTGCAGCACCACCTCAGCGACAGAATCGGCAGCGAAGTTGGGATCATCCGGCGTGAAGCAAACCTGCCCCCAAGGGTAGGACGCAAAGAAAGACCGCATCCCATCCCAATCTGCTGACTTGTAATGCCACACACGACGGCGACAGGTAACTCGCGGTCGCGGCGGGCACGTGAGTGGCACCGTACTCCGGATAAGGCAGTGATCCGAAGAGCCGAGTGAGGCGTCAACGGATACTTGGTAGCCGTCCGGATGAGAAGTCAGCAGAAGGTCCAATAGTGAAGGTTCATGGTTCTCCACATCTGGGATTCGCGTGGGTGTAGTAACCAGTTGTGTCAAACCATATGCCAGGGCGGAGTCGTGAACAGACCTCCCCGCATGATCGGTCTTGCTAGAACCCAGCCATTCGGCGTGGTGGGCGTTAAAATCGCCGAGTACCACGATCTCAGCGGATGGGATCTGCTGCTGCACAGTAACTGCAGCCATTTGGACGTGCTCAATGAGTCGGTCAGTTTCGCCATCGCCGGTATGGGACCTATATAGGCACGAATAGACGCGGGGATGGTCATCGCCGTCTACACGTAGCCATATGGTGGAGAGGTCCCTACCTTCAAGGTTACGGAGGCGACGAGAACTGATATCGTCTCTGACGTACACGCACACTCCAGCCCTAGGCACAAAGGAGTGTTCCAGACCATACCCAGGGTAGGAGAGGTACGACGTGTCCGCTGGAGACGATATCTGTGTCTCGGTCAAAAAGAGCAAGGCCGGTTTTGCTGTTTCAAGGTGGTGGTGTACAGCATTTAGATTTGAATGTAAGCCCCTGATGTTGCAGAAATCCACAGCCAGCGTGGCAGGGGGTGCCATGGTATGTTTGCCCTTGCCTCGTGCAGTTGAAGCGCGGTTTTGACCCCCCCCCCCCCAGAGTACGACGAGGGGCTGCCTGGACGTCCAGGCTCAAGCACGTTGTGTACTGAGCCTGGACGTCCAGAGAGGGATTCTCCAGCGCTCGCGCAGCTGGTACCCTCCTGGGGTAGCGTAATTGGCAACTGCGCTTTCATTGCGGGGGGGGGGGGAAGGGGGTTGGGCCTCCGGTACCCTCACTCACTCGGCGAAACACAACGCAAGCGTTGCTTCACGCCGGTTTCCTGTGAGGCCGTGGTATCACTCCGGTCGAGCCGGCCCATTCGTGCCGAAGCATGGCTCTCCCACGGGAAAATTAACAAGCGTTAAATGTTATAAAAAAAGACTATATTTTTATTTAACTTTTGTAAGTAAGTAAGTAAAGTAAGTAAAGACTTTATTGCTTTTAAACAAGGTATGTACATAAAATGTGATCTTAATAAATTTAATATAGAATCACTTGTTTAGCTTTAAATATAGCATGCAAATTATATTACAATGAATGTGGCCAGACAGTTTATGTAGTTGTCCTGTGGCTTAAAAATTCATCATTAGAGTAAAACGTGTTTTGAAGAAGCCATTCGTGGAAGCATTTCTTAAATCTGTTAAAAGGAAGATCTTTTATTGATTGTGGTATTTTATTATAGATAACGTGACCCATCCAGTAGCAATTTTTCTTATAATATAATAGTCTTAGGAATATCGCTCATAACCAGCCTATTTCGATTTCTTTTTACTCTGGCATTTACTCCCACGCTTCTTTGTAAAACAATTTCTTGTAAATTTTAACAAATTTAGCCATCTCGAATATATAAATGCATGGTAGTAGCAAGATTTTTAAACTCTTAAATAGCGGCTTACACGATGCGTCTTGTGCTACTCCGAAAATTGCGCGTATAAATTTCTTCTGGGCAATAAAGACAGTTTTGGTATTAGCTGGCCCCACTACGTGGTCCTACTACACGTAAGCTAGACAATGCACATACTGTTAATAGGCTAGGCAACTATGACACGATCGTTTTTGGGAGTGTCCATTGTGAGTTTCAGATGAAGGACTTAGGTCCTGCACATAATGTTAGACTTTAGAGAATATGGATCATATCACGAAGACAGACAGACTCATATTCAGATTCAACATGGCAGAATAAAACCGGTGGCTACACCCATATTAGATGTATTAAAACTGCACCAAAATTGTGGCAATGCATTACAGCTAAAGCGGGAAGTGTGGGAAGTCCCTTCGCCCTTCATCTTCACCCCTGAAAAAAGGCGCTGGCCTGAGTTCCACCTCTTCTTAAGTTATCAAGTTATCTGCAAAGAGACCTTTGACGATGTCAACTAGAAATGAGAGCGATGTATTCCTGTTCTTGCAAGTTCTTGAGACTTGAGTGTTCTGAGACACAGTTCTCTGTAGGTTAGCTAACAATATTTAGATTTAAAAGTTTTAAAAACAGAATAGTACTTAGTGTAAAAAGACCGCATGTATTTCGTCCATTCAAATGAGCCAATATAATCATTAGATTAATAGGAAAGAAACCGAATGTATTTCGATTCTATTAATATGAGACAATAAAGTCATTGGATTGTTGGTTAGCGGATCTTTCTCGTAGTCCACTTGTGGTTGGACCGCAGAAAGCTGTCACAAAGTCGCTTTTAATAGTGTGATTTCATAAGAGATCCGGTCGTTAGAGTTATGCATATGGAAATTTGGAGTAAACACACCGTCGAAAAGTATTGTTTTAAATAATATGTAAATTTTAAATCAGTCATGGACCATTGCAATACATTAATTTGTGTACAATTGAAACAATTATTTAAATGCATCCCGTAAATAATACTAGACAGTTATAATTATTCAATGAGGAACTAAAGGCGGCTGGCATGTCCTGGGAGCACGTGAAGTCTACAGCTGGAAACAGATCCGAGTGGAAAATAGTAGTCTCGGCCCTATGCGCTCCTAGGTGTTACAGGACTGAAAGAAGAAGAAGATAATTATTTATGCCAAGCATAGTTCGCAATGTAGGTGCTTCGGCCCTCTCTTTCATTTGTTTACTTTCTTTTGATTTCAAATTAGCTCGTTTAAATATATCTTTATTAGTACGCCATCCTTGCCGTCTGTGTGTCACACGTAAAGTACAGCGTCTTTGTACAGCATTACGCTTCATTTTACATTCGCTACAGCAATATTCAGCGTAATTTGATATTCTATATGGCTAGACTTGTACTTAGCATAATTTCACTTAGCTGTAAGAGTAAAAGCTAGAACTAGCTTTAGCTTTCATATAACAGTAGCTTGTGCTATATAGTTTTTATTTAAATTGGTACTGGGGCTGGGTCGCAAAATGATAAAGTCTGAAACTGCAGATGACATTTTAAACAACGTTAATAAAGTTTGCTTGGTATACACAAAGTTGTAGCGACCTACAATTTCGCTGGCTATATTAGAGATATGCTACATATATTTATGAGAAAGGCCAAATGCAGAGTTTGTATACAACCTAAAAAAAATTGCTTCTTCTTCTTATCAAGTGACACAATTCAACCGTGCTATTACAAGGATAGACGACGACGGTTGCCTGGTGTTGCACTTAGCATCATCCGCCTTCACTAATATATTTTATACTGATGTGTTGAGCTTTTTTTGCTTTTTTTAGGGTTCCGTAGCCAAATGGCAAAAAACGGAACCCTTATGGATTCGTCATGTCTGTCTGTCTGTCTGTCTGTCTGTCTGTCCGTATGTCACAGCCACTTTTTGTCCGAAACTATAAGAACTATACTGTTGAAACTTGGTAAGTAGATGTATTTTGTGAACCGCATTAAGATTTTCACACAAAAATAGAAAAAAAAACAATAAATTTTGGGGGCTCCCCATACTTAGAACTGAAACTCAAAAAAAATTTTTTCTTCAATCCCATACGTGTGGGGTATCTATGAATAGGTCTTCAAAAATGATATTGAGGTTTCTAATATCATTTTCTTCTAAACTGAATAGTTTGCGCGAGAGACACTTCCAAAGTTGTAAAATGTGTCCCCCCCCCGTAACTTCTAAAATAAGAGAATGATAAAACTAAAAAAAATATATGATGTACATTACCATGCAAACTTCCACCGAAAATTGGTTTGAACGATATCTAGTAAGTAGTTTTTTTTTAATACGTCATAAATCGTAAACCGCAATTTACCTTTCATTCAAGTTACAACGAACTACAAAAACTTTTATATTATGTTACTTGCTGCTACGGAACCCTTCATGGGCGAATCCGACTCGCACTTGGCCGCTTTTTATTATATCTCAAAGCAAGTAAAATCTAACCAAAACGTTAAATGTACAAGTTCTGTGTGGCAGAAACTTTTTATAAGATATAAAAAAATTAAACATATAAAAGAACGTTGACATCATTTAGTCTAAACAAACATTTTGATTTTGAGAGCTCCTCCTACATAAATATGGATACTTCTCTAGAGGCGACCTCACCTCCCCTTGGTTAAGATAATAATAATAATAAAAATATCCGGGACAAATCACACACGGTCATCTAGCCCTAAACTAGGATCCCCTGTGCTATGGGAACCAGAGACTGATATACATACACATATACGTTTAAATACATACACATATAGATATAATACACCCAGACACAGATGCGATGACGGTAGCTAAGCGCAAGCTACGCAATGCAGCCCGTGTACAAATTAATGTTTTCATACTGACTTGCTTACTTCGCTGGCTCCGCGACCCAAAGAGGATCTTGACCCCTGACACCAAATTCCGCCACTCTTTCCTGTCCTGTACCGCATCACGCCAATCGGCTCTTTGAAGGGTAATCTGGTCTTTGTTTTGAATAATACATGTTTTCATCTAGTGGGTAATTATAACGCAATAGTTTGGTGGTGTCCAGACGAAACATGCGTGCGTACGGTGCGTGCGCCTATGCTAGCCCTATAATCGTCGATACAAGCTCTTTTTTTCTAAATATATTCCATAATTCATTTGGTAAATAAGAAACTAAACAATTTTCCATACAGTTCCTATGGAAATCAATTAGCTGACATGTTAAATGCCTGCTGTGACGGTGCCTCTTTCACCATACGTCATCCAGTTATTTTCAATTATTATTACACAGCATGTTTACAAAATTGCCCAAAACAGTTGCCTAACAAAACTGTTTTAAAGCTACCGACAGGGAAGTGTTGATCAAGGCAAAGCAACGTTTACTTTATCAAAGTTTGCCAGGGATGGGTTTCGATTATCCCTTGATTGCTTAACGGAGTTGTTAGCGAAATGGACAACTGATAATGAAAGGTTGTTTCCTCGGTACGAAGTTATCGTTTTGTTTTTAGAAGATAAAATTGTTGTACTTGTGAATTTGCGGAGTTTTGATATCTTTAATTTTACTTTTTGGATCTCTGGAAAGGTTTCAGTATAACTTGTTTATAAATGTTAATTTGCCTGATCAATAACTTCGGGCATGGAGATAAGATAGCCATCCCGATTGCGTTGGGAAATCTTGGTAAGCTCGCTTCCATCTGGCATCGTCATCACTTACCATCAGGTGAGATGATGCCAGGGCATACTTATTGTGGATAAGGAATTGTGTCTTTCTGGTTGTAGTACATAGTTAATTTACCTTTTCTAACTTATTATTATATTTCAAGTCCTAAAACTAAAAATACTTCATAAGTATTTGGAAACCAACAAACATTTTATAAATTTTCTGTTCAAAACCACACTATCAAATCACCAGCTTTCATATAAAGAAAACCGCATCAAAATTATTATACACTATTTAGGTCAAATACCTTTTCCGCTCCATGGTTGTTGGTAAGTCTAAATCCCATTAAACTGACACCAAAAGATCTTGCACTGACGTAACTAACGTAACCATCGGCTTACATATAAAGAAAAGTGCTAAAAATCGGGTTATCCGTTGTGAAGATAAATGCTAACAAACACACACAAAACTCCAACCCATATAAGTACCTTTTTTGTTCCGTCGTGGGTAAAAAGACAAAATCCCATAAAACTAACACCCAAAAATCCTGCACTAACTGAAATTTTATAACGAAAACACCTCCGAATTCATCGTAGCAGAAACGCTACGTTTTCATAACACTCCTTACGTCAAAAAGTCAGCTGTGGTATGCTTCCGTTTTAAATTGCTTATACACGTATAATATTAGTGTATAAAGTGTGTTTTCAAAAGTGCTGACATTATTTAAACTTATGCTTCTTACTCATAAAACTGAACATGTTTTCCAAAAAAAAATTCTGTTACAACTGGATCAATTTATACGCGAATTACAATAACTTTCTTGGGAAAACATGTTTAGTTTATTGAGTAGTACAAGTTCAGTTTTAAATAGTGCCAGTAGCTTTAAAAGCATGCTTTTGTATAAGTTACTGAGTAATTAAAATACCTCCTTTCACGGACTAGACAATAACACTTGAAGAAAAATAGGGTGATCTGCACAGATTTGATTAAAATACCTCTGTTTAAAAATATCAGTTAAACATATGTATATTTAAATTTCGGACCAGTTTATAATATCTATGTATAAGTAGTTTAGCGCGTATTTTTTAAAGAAAAATACCATAATTCGGATTCTTCTGCATAAATTCATAAAGCATTTTAGCAACAAACACTTCCTATATCATCCGTCTTTTGCAACGTTCCAGATAGCCATTTTACCAAATCCCCGTTTCCACCGCGAATACCTGCAATTCCTACAAATACTATCGATTCCGGATAAAACCACCACCGTTTTGAAGAGCACTCTTTGGAACCTATTTCGAAGTGGAATTGATCGAAATGAATAACTGGTCTAAAGACTTAATAGTGCGATTATACAGGATGTAACAGAAGTGTGTGACAATACTTCAAGGTTGGCTTTTACCCATCAAACTGAACAACTTTTGTTCTACAACTTTGTTGAAATCGCAAAGAAATTTTCGGACTTTTCATACAAACTTGGTTCGCCAGCTGATCGATTTGTATGAAAAGTCCAAAAAAAATTTTGCGATTTGAACAAAGTTGTAGAACAAAAGTTGTTCAGTTTGATGGGTAAAAGCCAACCTTGAAGTATTATCACACCTTTCTGTTACATCCTGTATAGGCATAGATTAACATAGTCATCATTATAATCATCATCAGCCGAAATATGTCCACTGCTGAACGAAGGCTTGTGCTGCCCTCGACATTCACTAGGTCATTGGTCGATGATTGATGACGTAGGTTGATGACGTTTGACGACAGATACCACAACTTTTTCTATTACCTTTAATTCAGCAAGTTAAAAGTGGATCATAACAATACGTATTTTAATTTTAGGAAAAATGATTTTCTTTGACTTACAACTATTTTCCTATAGTTCATTCCAATAAAAAAAAACAAAAGGTAAACAAACATAGTATGCAGATGACATTGACATGTGTCAGTTCCTTAGTAAGTTTGTTTACGTTTTGCTTCTTTTTGATTGGAATGAACTATATGTCATCTTGTTTTCATCTTTTAATTTGCTATTTCGTTTTTTACGCAGTCGATTTTTTTATTACTATTATTTTTGGTACCATTGTGAGTCATGTGACATTTGACAGCTGTCAAATGTTCAACGCAACAGCGAACTATAGTCTATTCAGGGAAACGAGCTAGTGGAGCGCTTTCTCTATCACACAATCACTTACAAAAGACAAGGATGGAAGAGTGCGTCACACGAGAAAGTAGGCGTCAACTTTTGCTAAGAAACTAAAGACACGTTCACATACCAAGCGCTTCTTTTAATTTTGACTACACATTAATTTTGATATTTTAATAGAAATGTTTTTGCTTTATAATTACTACAAATTTCAAAACCTATTTGATATTCTTACTTATAATTATACATTTAAAGGGAAAATAAAGAAGGAATAAATATTAATTTTTATTTAGTTAAAATTATTAAACTTTGACCAGAAAAAAAAATAACAAATTATAAAAATAAAAAAAATCATTATTAGCTGTTACACGATGTATTACTGCTTCTTCTGTTGATTTCTACAATAAAAAATATAAAAAATAATTTCTAATATAAAAAAATTGTGTCATGACATCTATATTCCTATTCATTTCATTCATTTTCGGATGAATATTTTTTAACATTTCCTTCTGTCAGTGCAGTTTTATTTTTGACCTTTGCCATTTTGTCAATTGGAGAGGTGGAGACGTCTGAACAACACGAGTCGCACGAACAGACTAAAAAGTTGCGTACTGTGAACACAGCTCTAGTGTCTTTACTCCGGCCAATGGCAGAAAAGTTAATTTCATCGGTACTAGCTCGTCTCCCTGAATGGACTACAGATTATATTATATTTTAAAAATTACAACATACATGTTTACAATGGTAAAATCAAGACGATATCACTTTCTATTTCGCGATCATCATAATTTTATCAACTGATGATAAAATGCTAATATGTCACCAAACACGTAGAAATATTAACATTTTATTACGAGAATACAAAAATAATTCAAATGTAAAAATTTTCGAATGTTAAAATTTTACAAATGGAACCCTAGATGTACATATTCAAGTGTGTGTCGAACGAGACTGGCGTACGCTCCGTTAGGTCCAATTCGAGTTTAGGTCTAGAATCTAGATATATTTTAGGTTACCCACGTTTGTGCTATCTGAGCAACACAGACCGTGTCGTAACAGTTTGCTAAATGTCAACAATTTTTCGGTTGATGAAACGTTCCTCGGCTTTCGGTTGAGCTTTTTAGTTTGCTGTATGTAAATAAAAAAATCCTATTCCTAATTTTGAATGTTGTGATATTTATACCGATTACCCAGGAAGGTAATAATGTTTTTCAAGTCTTGTATGTATACGTATGTGTTTCTGTGTTAGATTCACCTTGATGTACATTTTTGTTATTCTGTATCTTAAGCTTGTAGCTAGGCTTTTGCCGGTGGAGTAACCGCAATTATTAGACTTATTACTTTTATTCGCAGTATTTTTTGTATTTTATTTGGATGGGTTCTGTAACCGTTGTTTAGGCAGTATAGGTTCATCGATATTGAAAGAGGAGCTGCATTGACTCATTTCAAACTGTACGATTCGATAATTTCATGTTAAATAAAATATAAAAACGACACGGCGATAAAACGACAACGTTAAATATTTTGTAATGTGTCCCTGATTAAAAACAATACAACCTTCAATTAGTTCCAAAAGTCTTTGGTAATTACGAAAATCTATATTCATAACTTAAATGGACATTTCTGTACGTATTCGTACCGTATTGTTAGTTGTTTGATTTTTAGAAATACGGATTAATTTATTAATTTCAATATATTCTTTTAAATGAGTCTCTCTTTATGGACTTCTACTTTCATATCTCACTAATTAATATTATAAATGGGAAAGTATGGATGTTTTTTTCCTTGTTTATTTGTTAGTTCCTTTTTTACGCCGAAACAACCGAATCTATTAGGTTGAAATTTGGTAGGTAGATAATAAAGCACTTGGCTAACACATAGGATATTTTTTATCCCGGAAAACTTAAAGGTTCCCGGAGGAATGCTTAAAAACTCAAGACTCCCCTCCAATCGTCACTAGATGACGTCACCTTAACATTATCTTTCTCTCTGGACCCAATTCGGAAGTCCATGCAGACGAAGTCGCGGGCGGACGCTAGTTAACTATAATCTGTCACGACATTTGTCGTGCAATGTTAAGGCGCTCAGCAGTTCGCTTCACAATGATGC
The DNA here is from genome assembly GCA_958295455.1 of Coleophora deauratella. Lineage (NCBI taxonomy): Eukaryota > Metazoa > Arthropoda > Insecta > Lepidoptera > Coleophoridae > Coleophora > Coleophora deauratella. Next base: position 6,855,606 of record OY282412.1, read on the forward strand.
ATAGTCGTCTTTGTACCCTGGCGTGCATTAATTGAGTGTTTCCTGGTACCGTGCGAGGCACATTGTATCATAAATTTAGTCCTCTATTCCACAAAATACATAGATACAGAAGGTCCGCTCAATACGCTCACTAAAATCCTAAGCATATACATGCTTATAGACGTATACGGTCGTTCTAGGCATCTCGGGCAAAGAATAGAGCTACGGTATCTCCTGCCTGTCGTAAAAGGCGACTAAAAGGGGATTCGGGCGCCGCGGGTCGTCGGAGTGGGGGCTCTGGCGATTCTTTAGCACTCACGGCAGTCCCGGGAAGGACGACAGTTGGAAGTGGCCTTCACTGTCGTGATGTACGGAATGAGCACCGGTGCGTTCCTTTTGGAGATCCCGGAGCTCTTTCAACGTACAGAGGACGGTCACCGAGGGGGTTTTAGTGGGTGGAATCCCACATAACCCGGCATCCCCCCCCAGAGAGGTCGGGTATCTTTGAAAGATTTCCCCCCCCCCCCCCGACACAAAAAAAAAAAAAAGACATGGCCACGATACCTTGCGATTTTAGTGGTTTATATTGAGCGGACCTTCTGTGTCTATTCTATGTGATAAGTCTATAGGATAGCAAGATGCTGGAAGTCAAAACAGTGCAGTGACATTTTAGGTGATGTAATTTTGTAAACGTAAAATTGTTTAGTTGTTTAGCCGCTGTTCCACCACAAGACTGGTCGAGCCTAGTTGTGATTACTGTTTATAATGTTTTTTATTTACTTAAGTTATCTTAAACCATGTCTGTCATCTTTTTGTCTAATATCTTATAGATTCTATTATACTAAATACTGGAATTATGCAATTAACATAAGAACATTGTAATATTTAACATAAATTATGGTGTTAGCTAACTCTGGTTTGACCAACCGGAATATTCTCGTAGCCAGCTTGTTATTGCGAAAATTATTCTACCTACAAAAGTTCAGTGGTTCTCAAATATGAAAATGCTTATGTTAATAACTTTGTAACGTATATTTACAATTGATTTATTTGCAATGTGTTATTTACGTATGTTTATATTTATTCATTTAAGCTTGCTGTGACAATATCTTGCCATGAGTGTGAGATTTTAGTACACCTCCCCCGCTATATCGTTTCCTTTCTACTCCATTCGCTAAATGTTGCGTGGAAGAAATCGCTGAAAGCCATAAGACCGTCTTTGTATATTAATGATTTACATGTTTCTTTTATGTTTTTTCGTATCTTATTATTTTTTATTGATTCCCGTGTGCATTAAAGTATATCGATGGTTTCCGCTACAAAGGTCGTAACTCCATAATGCGTAGTTTTTCTCAATAGCCAAAAAAATAAAAATATAAAGGTCTAAATAATAAAAGGACCATTAGCACAAAATTTTTATAACTTTAAAAACAAAAAAAAATTGTTGAAAATATTTCAGGATCTGTCGGTGTGGAAATCCTTAGGGTAGGCCTTTGTCCAGCAGTGGACGTCTTTTGGCTGATGATGATGATGATGATGATTATCTTATCTTCGGCTTGAATAATTTAATTAACTTTCAAACCCAAAGTTTTGGAAACACTGTCTTTTACCCACAAAATGGTGGACCGGAGATTTAAACTTAATTACGTAATCTATGTTACGGTTCAGAGAAAATCGTTAGAATTTGGAAGATTCAATTTTATAATACCGTATCGGGTACGTCCGTTGGATTGGTTAAATCAATCAATCATAGGGTTCGGCTTAAAGGCTTTCGGTAGTACACTTTCTAATCATTTTAAGATCTGACACCATTTCACTGTCCTTCCTTTTGGGTCAGCACTCAAACTGGTAATGACTGCTATAGAGAGTATAGATTCAAGTTTCAACTAATCATCTCGCTGTTCTATTATCCAATCTGTGCTACTTCGCGTAGCAGCTGTGTTTTCAGCTGCTACGCGCCGCGGTAGCGCAAGTACGCCTCTAGATGCCAATGTACTAACATGTAAACTGCCGTAAATAGATATAAATATATTAAAGCGCATTGTTTATCGGTACATACATTTTTTAGTTTTTTTCCGCGATGGCCGACCTCCCTCCCAATTCCCGCCATCCCCCCATCCCATTTCAAAGGTCGGCAACGCACTTGTGACTCCTCTGATGTTGCGTGTGTCTATGGGCGGCGGTAATCGCTTACCATCAGGTGAACCGTCTGCTCGTTAGCCACCTCTGCCATAAAAAAAAACGTCCTCTGTGTTAACTTCCGAATAAAATAGGTATAAAATCAAGTGGGGGAACAAAGTATCTTGTATTTATCCAGGGTTTAAACTTTGTGCAAAATTTTATCTAATTCGTTCAGCTGTTTTTACTTGATTGATGTAAACATCCAAACTTCCACATTAATAGTAAGATTTTAATCTAATTTTAATTTATTCTAAATGTAATTTAATTTTAGCTCATATATTGCACCACACGCCTTTCTACTTAGTACATCCATTTTGGGAATAAAGGGGATTGCAACTAGATATTATAGGTAGGTCCAGCTTTCTAAACGACCCGGATCCGGAATTGGATCCAGTTCCTGGGAAGGAACCGTTTCCGCCGAATAATTAAGCATAGGGAATTTGAATGCATAAAAAAAATTATAATGTTTTTACTAAATAGCTATTTATTGAAATTGCAGAAAAACTTGCTCGGATTTTCCCCGCAATCACAACTATTAAATAAATTATAAATAATCTAAATTTTTGGTTTAATTAGTACGAAAAGCACATATAAAGACGTGAGTTGTGAACTCTTTGTTTGTTAGATGACGTCTTAGTTAAGTTTTTCTTAAAATTTGGAATAAAATGTCATTATTGACATTTTTGATAAGTAGTTACTGAGATAACTTGCAGTCAGCTACTCTGATAACCTTGGTGATTCCGGTTCCAGTTTTACTTGCCAACTTTGACTATACAAACACAAACTTCTTTTTTTCATTCCACCGATACACAACAAGTACCATATACGATTTGTATTCCGAGTTACATTTTACGGTTCCGCGGGCCCGGTTCCGGCCGGACTTACCCATCTCTAATTTCTACAGACCATTTCCTGGTGTTCGCATAATTGGCAAAGCCTAGATTAGCATAATCGTTGACGGTTTAACGTGGAATGGAACGCAGCATCCGTTTCAGAGTTTATATACAAGATGATTTTTAAATGGCGGCCGTGAATTGTTCACACACATAATGGTAAAGTTTGCCACCATTTTTTAATCAATAAACTGAATATTTTTCCGCAAGGAATCCATAAAATTAAAGCAAACACAATTTGCGGATTCCATACAAAATTTTAAAATACAAATCATACGGGTTTTACTCATAAACTCGAACACCTGCTCAAGGGTATATAGGTTTAAATTCATTTGTTTCGTTCTACTAAGTTAACATTTACAGGCAAATATGTAAATTAATTTGTAGCCTGTATCATCCACACATACAATCTCCGTTTTTTTTTAAAAAAGAATTTGCGTTTTCGGCCATTATGCATGTAGTTCAAGCCATTCAATATTTTTCTTTAATGCGTTGAATTTAATTGTTTTTGACTGTGACGTGGTTGGCTTAAAATATACACTACAATACTCCATTTACTTGATATTTTTCAAACTCACATTATTCACTCAGTTTGACGCTTCTTTGACGTAACAACCATTTCCAAATTGCCTTTGCCACAAAGAAGTTGCACTCAATTTCGTTTCTTATTCCTTTTCCGGCGCATTTTTTGTATTTCATTTTCATTTCCTTTCCTTAGTTAACGCAAAGAGACTGGTAACCCGCTTACTGAAATTCTCTTTTTCAGGACATAATTTTATGCAAATTTAATTTCCATTGGATATTATTTGTTTCTTTTTAATAGATATACAAAGAGTGCAGTAGTGCAGTGTATCGGTAATCGTCATTTATATTTCAAAATTAACTTTTGGACGAACAAAAATGAATGGCAAAAAAAGGAAATTCAATGGGAAACCTTTTTGCTAAGTAGCAGTTTCTTTCAGGCAACCTTTTGGTGGGATAACCACGATTGAATACCGAATAGTTTACATTGCAGGTATAAGAATCCCTTCAAATATGTAAAAACACTTACTTGGGTCTATGTTTGTGAAAGTAAAATTCTCCAGATATGATATAGGTACTTTAAAAATCCTCAAGCTTGTAACTTTCATGTAACATATGCTAGGAACAGCTGGTATTTTTCATTGGAAAACCAAATGTAATGTGAAATTTATTACTTTACCACCACCTCGGGATTCCTTACTCGCATCTAAGTTGATATTGAAAAGTTCCACTGGCAACAAGTATATGGCTGCATAATGTGTTCATTGTAGAGTTATGGTAATTTTTTTTGCCGAGTATATGAAGAGTTATATAGACTTAAAGAAGCCCATAAAAATATGCTATTTGGCAAACAACTTAAGTCGTTACCAAAATGAACAGTTATTGACCAAAAACTAGAGTTACGATTGGTGTAAATATTATACTTATGATGAGGATGGTTGTGATGATGGTGAAGAAACAGTGGAAGGAGGCTTTGATTAAATGTAGGTTATTCCCTGACTGAAAAAAAATCTATAAATATATATAGGTTATATAGGATATATATATGTATCTATAGATAGGTCTTCAAAAATGATATTGAGGTTTCTAATATCATTTTTATCTAAACCGAATAGTTTGCACGAGAGACACTTCCAAGAGAGGTAAAATGTGTGTCCCCCCCCCCTGTAACTTCTAAAATAAGAGAATGATAAAACTAGAAAAAATATATGATGTACATTGCCATGCAAACTTCCATCGAAAATTGGTTTGAATGAGATCTAGTAAGTAGTTTTTTTTTTAATACGTCATAAATCGTAAACCGCAAATTACCTTTCATTCAATCAACGCAAATATAAAAAATATAGAGTTCAAGACGCGCGAGTCGGTGCGCGAGTCCGACTCGCACTTGGCCGGTTTTTTTTCAAAACCATTCGTTTTATGGTAAAAAAACAATGTCCTAGGTCGACACCGAGTCTTAGGCACTCTTATCATAAGCGTTATGATTATGATGATATCGTTATAATGATTCTTCGTCATTGCAGTGTAGTAACGACAAACCCATTTTAAAGACAAGCCTGTTGCAACGAAAATATTTATCAGTCAATCTTAGATACAACAATACCACATTTACAAATAATGAAGCACTGAAAACCGCTGAACCGATTTTAAAACATACCTAAAACCACCGCGATAAATCCTGCTTTCAAGTGAGAAAAACTGTTATCAAGTAAATCTACACAAAAGATACACATAAGCTTCAAAATTATGACACTTCGCTCTTGCGTCGGGGCTTAAAAATACCCGGAAAGACTAAAAAAGACTAATGATGAATGTAGACGGACTATCTCTATCTGTACCTATTGATGACGTAATCAATCTAACTGACCCCTAGGGTGGGCTCCAAGAAAGGCATAGCAGTAGAATGGTATAAAATACAAGAGAAAACGGGACCTTTTTCGAGACAGTTTTTCATGAAGGATCTTCCTAATAGGAAAACTAAACATTTTCCACTGAAAAAAAAAAAGATTAATCAGAAGGTTTAAGCAAAACCTTCTAATTAAACATTTTTTTAATGAATAAAACAAACCTAGATACTACTTCCGCGAAAAAAAGTTTTATCGTACCGGTCTGGTACCAAAACCAACATGTGCGTGCCAGTGACTAAATCATCTGCTGCATTATAAATAAAAAATGATTATGAAGTATTTCAGAACGACCTTAAGTTTGAAAAACCCTATACAAGTGTTCTGAGTGAGACGATATTGAGGCCTTTCAACATTAATAAGATCGTACTACTTTTTTGTTTTTCTTTTTTTGTTTTGTATATGGTATGTGTATTTGTTTGTTTTTTTTTTTTTTTTTTTTTATGGCATAGGTGGCAAACGAGCAGACGGATCACCTGATGGTAAGCGATTACCGCCGCCCATAGACACCCGCAACACCAGAGGAGTCACAAGTGCGTTGCCGGCCTTTAAAAAGTTGTAGTCAATAAAAAGTGTTTAATTTTACTAATAATCGCTTGAGCTTTTGACTTATACGTTCCCTCAGTCACGTACGTCATGGTTTATGGTTGCACTAAACCAAATCAGATCCAAGCCGCGCGGTAATTCTTTGAATAATTCCCTATCGACCTCTAGACGTAAGGGACTTGTAACTTTTATACCTAAATGAGATTTTATTTTCAGCATTGGAGCCTGCAGCTTTTATGTATCACAACGACTTTCAAACCCTCGGCTTTTCATCTCACTTTGCTAACACTTTTTCGAAACGGCAGACTTATATAGGGTGAAATTTTATTCTTTTCTTTCCCATCAACGGTGTGGTCTACTATACGTAGTCAAGTCCCAAAAAAAAATTTTTGCTTCTTCATACAAATCCCTCAGCTGAGCGACCATTTTTGTATGAAGAGTCCAATTTTTTTCTTTAACCATCAGTTAGAAATTGGAATAATGCCAAGGGTTAACCAATTGTATGTCCACAAATCGAAAGATCAAGGTCTACCTCTTTATAACCGTAAATACGCTACGTAAAATACAGAGAATTTTAGGAAAGAGACGCTGCGCTGTTTTTTAAATACACGACTAAATAAATAAAAGCTCACTCTCTCGCACGAATTACCGTGTTGATTTATCAACCATTTCAACAAAGTTGTAAAAAAAGAGAGAGAAGAGAGAGAACAATGTTGTAAAAAAGTTGTTCAGTTTCATGATCTATGTGAATCTATCACCAGTTAACAGGTTTGCAGGTATGTACCAGTCACCCTGTATAGGTTAGCCTCATCACTTAAGTATAAGTAAGTTTCGAATAAATTACAATAGTCTTTCGGGTTTAAAAGTCGCCAAAAGGTAAATACAAGGTATTAAAAAAAGGCCTTTGAAATTTCAAGGGGTTACCCAGAATCAGGTTAGTACTTATAGAATACAGAAAGAATATTGAGAAAGCCGATCTTCATTTTTTTTTCATTTTCCCATACTAAATCTGAATAGTGAATCGAAATTTGTATGGGAAACAAAAAAAATGTAGATCGGATTTTTTCAATATTTTTCCTGTATTCTATACTTGATTCTGAGAAACCCCTTAAAATCTGGAACGCACTTTTTTAACACTCTGTATAATGACATTAAGGGTCGAAGTGTTCGGAAAATATAATACTTAACTGAATTTAATGTAACCTTTAACAAAATATGTAAAATAGTTTTGAAGAATACGTCGTAGTAAAATTAGAAAAGTATTTTCATAGGTCACTTTAGAAAATACAATAATATATATTACCTCTATATTACGTCATGATAGGATCTTTAAAAAAATGAATAATGTAGGCTTTTGTTAGACCCTTTTGTACATTGCTTTGATATATTTCTTTGGAATATGTCGCTGTAAGGTCGCCTAATTCGTAACGCGAAAATTTTTCGTCTAAGTCCATGGGGAAAATTGAGCAGTTTCGTAAGTATAAGCCACGATTATTTTTTCGTGTATTTTATAAAGCTTTTACCCATAAAACTAATTTTGTATGAAAATTCAAGATATCCTTTGATTTGTGTGCATATTTTACGTCAAATCTCCCAGACTGGAAACGCTCCAACCTATTTTATAATGTTACTGACATCTTATTACTCGCTTATACAGCTAGTTTTTGTCTGAAGCTTGAGTGCCATTTTTTTAATTGAATATGGAAATGAAGCGAGTTTTATTGTATTTCAGAAGAACCCTATTTATAAGTAAAGTTCCAGTTCTCAAAAAAATAAGGTCCAGACGTAGCCTATTGTCATTGATCATAAAACAATAAGACAGTGTAGAGTAGAAACTGTCTTCGATACTTAAACTCTTGTTCCCCTCGTTTCACTCTTCAACTTGGCTTTATCGTTCTGAAATTAACTCAATGGGATGCTACAACCAGTTTTATAACTCTGTGGTGGTCTTCGGTGATACCAGTGAATACAATTTTGAAAAAATCTTTGGAACTATAAAAAAATATATATAGTTTTAAAACGTACACAAAAAATATAACAGTATTTGTAAAAGGTAGGGCTACAGATATATATTTTTTAATGTATGTAAGTTTCTTCAACGAAATGCAGCATCCCTCAGCGTCGAAAAAAGAATAAAAAAAGAGAACATACGCAATTTTATCTTAATTAAAATATCTTACTAAAACCAATTAATTTTTTTAAATACATTTTTCTCTGAAATCATGCAGATTCTAGAATTCACAGGGGTTCTACATGGTGAAAAAAAATGTTGATTTCTCCATACAAATCGATCAACTGACCGGCCAAATTAGTATGGAGAGACCAAAATTTTTTGCGATTTGACTATGGGTTCCTTAGGGAAAGTCGTTTGTTATCATGAGCACATTCAGCGCCCTTCATATCAAGAACTAATTTAAAGTCACACTATATAAATTGCCGGGATTATAGCTGGCTAGCACATACACGGTATAGATAAACATCGTTTTAAAAAGTACTACATTATCAAGCAATCAGTTAAAAACAACTCTGATTTAATACAGTGTATAGTATACAGACCTATTGAACAAACAGTTATACATTCATAAGCCCACAAAACTTAATAAACTCTTTCTGAGTTACTCGGATTGAAATAAGAAAATTAAAATTCCAATCTCGTAGCGCCCACTTAACTGGCAACACTGGCTGTCTAAGAGCAGTGATGCCAACTTTATGATTCGCCTATTGCATTTTATGACGCGGAAAGTAATTCAAATTCGTTGCGAGTACCATACCATTCTATTGCCTTTGTTAAATTACAATCTTCTTAATAATGTTTGAAAGTCGCTTATATCAGTAAGACCACCTAGATAGAAATAAGAAAATTGGACGAAAAGCAAAGGATTGCAGAAAATGAACAGTGATTTCAATGAAGTCGTACGATACCAGTTTTTCTGTTTCAAAAGTAGAAAACACGTTTTAAATTAAAGGTATTTTTCCTGATTAACAGCCATGGTAACCAACATATTACCAGTGCTTCGCTTCCAAGCCTTAGTATAAAATTATGAGGGGGAGTTCTGTGGTTGTGCAATAGTAACACTTAATTTTTTCTGTTCAGTATTTTTTATATTTGTACTTTTTATTGTGATGTGACTGTTGTAAGTAAACGTGATTTCTTTCTTTCTTTCTTTTATCTGTTTGTTACATTCTATAATTATCATCAGTATCCTAAGCTTCTCCCCGTTTACTTGAAGTCAATTCTCCCGTTTAGTTGAAGTGAAGTCAAACAATTATCAGTGCTTTTATTCAAATTTGGCGTGATTCTGTCTTTTTCTGCACAATGTCTTCATCTGAAGATGTTTTTTTTTATAGCAGAGGTGGCAAACAAGCAGACGGATCACCTGATGGTAAGCGATTACCGCCGCCCATAGACACCCGCAACACCAGAGGAGTCACAAGTGCGTTGCCGGCCTTTGATATGGGAGTACGCTCTTTTCTTGAAGGTTTGAATGTCGTATCGGTCTGGAAATACCGCAGGCGACAATTCATTCCACAGTTTGGTTGTGCGAGGCAGAAAGTTTCTAGTGAAACGCACAGTTGTGGATTGCCAACCATCTATGTGATGGGGATGAATATATTGTTGCGTAGAACGATGGCGAAAGAGGCGGCAGGGATCAATCCGAACAATTCCTCGGAGCACTCCCCATTGTACATGCGATAGAGAATGCAGAGCGATTGTTTTAAATGTTTTGAATCGTCCATCAAGAAGTGGGGCCTTTTCTGCACAATGTCTTCATCTAAAGAGATTAGATTTATTTCTTTAAGTTATCGTAGAAACCGTAGTCCACCAGTGGGTATTTCGTGTCCCCGCTTTATTGTTGGTAGATTCAGGGTCATTTTAATCCTTTGGTCGTGTTGACGTATTGAAACGTGTTAGAATAGTTATTTGTTACATTCTCTACGCCTTTAAATTCTTTACCCGCTTACACGTTGAGTATCACCCAAATTTTGTGCAGACAACTTCAAGGCAATTTCAAAATACGAAACGTCTTGAAAGCCGTTGATTTATGACTTTCCTAAAGCGTTAATCCCGATAAGCTCAGACTTATCTTAGATTTGTTAGGCAATCCCGTTTTATTTGCAAGGAGAAAGTTTCAGTAATTAGTGAAGAACACATGGGCCGTGTTCGAAGCGTTGAATTCTGTGTTCTCGAAGTTTCGAGACTTGTTCGAGATTTCCCTGCGGCGGAGTACTACAATGTATAGGGTTGTCTTAATGTACCTAATTGTTCGTTATTCATTATGTAACTAAATGTATCATAAATCATCATTTTTACTATTATAATTGTAATAACGAAAAATAACGTGAAATTCTCTGCCCACTGTTACTACCTTACCAAGAGATCTCGAAACCTACATCTAAAAGGTTTTTTATTGCAAAATCGTATTGACGATGTCTCTTGAAGCGAAATATATTTTTTAAATACTTACAAATTCAAACTAACAGAGTCAAAACCCCAGGTATATATGTATTTCCTTTATATTCATGAAAGTTCCATAATTGGACTCCGATTCACACGATGAAGGTTTTTTGTGATCTGGGATGAGAATTTTGATTCAGAATTCAATCACATGATTTAGTGTGCACTGAGATGATAGTTACTAGACATTAATGGTAGAAAAACACATGTTGCGCCGTCCCCAAATGATTGGTAACGGGGCAGGTAGATGATGATTTTGACGACGAGAGGAATCTAAGGCACCCTGACAGCTGTTGTCCTAGAGAACCTAAATATGGACAACCTATGGTACCGTACCGGGGATCATGATTTTATGGTACTGTATCCGGTGATTCATTTTGAACTGATTCGATGTGTATTGATACCAATGACTCAGCGGAATAACTTGGTCGTGTCGGTGCGCCTGGAACAGAACGGAAGCTCAAATCTTACTTTCTTATTCTTCTAAAGCAAAGTGTTAAAATAGCTGATTCTGATTCCACCAGCCCCATTACACCTTTGGTCAACCATGCGGTATATTAGGCAGGATTTCCACCACTCCTACGTAATAGACGTTCCACATACACGCACGAAACGCTTTGCTTTATCTTTCGTTCTCTTCACTTCTTGTCAGTATCTTCGGTGTATTCAAAGTCTATTAACCTAGGCGTCTTCAAGGCGAGAATAAATAGGTTTCATAGGCCATGATTCACCTTCTTCCACTTTAAGTTTAGGTGAGAGAGTCTAATAGCAGATAAGTATTTGGATGGGTCGTTAGTTGAAACTGTCATATAGTTTTTTTCACCCAAAGTCACCCAAAGGGCGATGGAGCGTGCTATGCTTGGTGTTTCCCTACGTGATCGAATCAGAAATGAGGAGATACGTAGGAGAACTAAAGTTACCGACATAACTCTCAGAATCGCTAAACTTAAGTGGCAGTGGGCAGGGCACATAGCTCGTAGAACAGATGGCCGTTGGGGCAGTAAAGTTCTCGAATGGCGACCGCGCACCGGAAGACGCAGTGTGGGCCGACGACCTGGTAAAGGTTGCAGGAAGCCGCTGGATGCGAGCCGCACAGGACCGATCGGTGTGGAAATCGTTGGGGGAGGCCTTTGTCCAGCAGTGGACGTATTTCGGCTGATAGATAGATAGATAGATAGATAGGTTTTTATCCTGGCAACCCTATTTGCAAAGTTAATCTTCCAGTTACACAAACGACTTAATGGATTCGATTCGCAACTTAGTCCGTATTGTAACGAGTTCGAATTGTTTTGGCGGTACGTATTATGAGTTTTGAGTTTCGAACTTTTGTTACGAGCACCTAAAACTGAACCGCACAGTAAAATGCGAAAGATGCTGTCATCGTACTAACTTTGTCTTTAAATTAATAAAATGGAAACTGCGTGCTTTGTTTGTGACAAGTCAGTGAAGTCTTTTATTTTAGGCAGAAGAAACATAGCATAATAACAGAAAATGTTGACCTTTTTATTTAAGCTTATCAGTTCCGCTCGTCGAACTAAAGAGTATAAAGCGCAAAACACACAGAGGTGGCAGCGGCGCCTCTGTGTGTGTTGCGCTTTATACTCTATTAAATAGTATATAGTGCGATTAAAAAGATCCTTCTGTACTTCTTAAAGGCGCTTATTAGAGGCTAGTCAGTCTGGAAAATGTATTCATTTAAGGCAATACAAACTGGGCTTTTTTACCCCAAAAGCCCAATTTTTACGTGTGTTTGATGGAAAAAAGGTAATATTGTAATAAAACATCCATATTTTTAACATTTCTTGTGCATCACTTTTACTCCACTGAGGTAACAATATTGTACTTGCGGCCCAATCTCGTATGAGCTTCACGGTTTTCCAGAGCTTACGAAAATCTTGAAGATTCATAATTTTGCAAAAACTGAGTTTCCCAATCGGGAGAGAAAAGGGATATTTAAGACTTAAAGCAAACGTGTTTTTAAAAGACTTACCCAAGAATAAATACTTGTTTACTTAGTAAAAAATAATCTTGTTTAGTTTAGAAAAGTTGAAGTTTAAGTTTGAAGTTTTAAAATATTATCCTGTTTCTTTTCTAGAATATTTTCATCTTGGAAGACGATAATAATAATAATAATAATAATAATATCTGGGACAAATCACACACGGTCATCTGGCCCCAAACTAGGATTCCCTGTATCTTGGGAACCAGAGACTGATATACATACACATATATTTATACATTATACATTCTGTATATGTTATTGTTAGATCTTGTAACTATCTGTGTATAAAAATACGCATAAATATAAGAAAAGACCAAAAAAAACCGTAATCAATTTATCACGCGAGATTAAAAGAAAAACCTAAATCTTCCTGAAATAGAGCGCTTTCAATCCGTAGATCACGTAAACATCGAGCTCTCTCACAACGAAATTCACGTTCATATATACACGTTTTGTACGATTACGCGTTAAATTACGCGTAAATTCATGAAAAAACGGATTACGTTACCTTACGGTGACAAACAGACCGTGTACAAGCGTACACGCTGCTTCCGTCCGCAAACATTGAGTTATAGCCCACAATCCTCTTATTGTTAGCCAGTGCGTCACGTTGCTAGCAATATGACAAGAATTACTGTGTGGTCAGCTTATAGTGGGGTGACCATGCAACAATAAACCGAAACATACTACAGGATATACGATTAAAAGACCACACCCAGAAAATAAAACGCTGGGTTCCGAAGAAGTACTGAAGAAATTTTCCAAAGGAACCCTTTCTAGATTCTAGATACTGAATTCTCAAAAAAGTATTTGCTTTAGAAGCTTGACTTTCTTACGGCTACAAGGGACCGAAGACCAAAGTATTAGGCAATTCCCTACCCACACGTAAAAATAATGTAATTTAATCGTTTGCTTTTTCTTTTTCAGGTACCTAGCTTGCCTAAATACAGTCTGAAGTGGTTTAAAACTACATAACAGGTATTTTTTACAGCTGAAGCATTTTTTACTGCTTGTAGAGATTTTATGTCGAGCAACCGTATGTACGAGTTATCACAAGCACAGAAAGCGTTCTAAAGCGCGTTAGGTAGACTACAAAATATCTTTAAAATATGAGCTACATTTAATAAATAATTTTCAGTCTTAAAATCTTGATAAACTGCAGTAGTTACATTAAAACCTTTCAAATGTAAGACTGTTTATTTATCAGACTAACTGAGTTTCCGAGTATTTGGTTCTTAATTAAAGTCAAAAGGGGAAGCCCCGACCCTGTGACCACAGAAGTTAAAATTTCCTACTTCAGAGGCCAAAACCTCATATTATACAGCTTGTTCTTGTTTTGCGCTTTTTTTTAAGCTAAAAAAGTAACACTGTTATTTAAAAAAACAACTGTGTTTTCCAAAATATTTATGAGGTATAGTCCTAAAACTGAAATTATATCGTAATTTCTTCATTTGATAAGATGTAAGAAACTTGCGATTTACATAAATTTTGAATGCGTAAACAACTCATAGCGTCGCCATTTTTGGGTTAAAGGTGCGTTTCCACTGAAGCGGAGCGGAGCGGAGACTTGTAAAAGTGGCCAATCAGATTGCTCAAAATGTCTGCTCCAATTCATTTCGAGCAATATGATTGGTCAATTCGGCACGTCTTCGCTCCGCTCCAGTAGAAACGCATCCCAAGGGGTGCTCTTCCCATACCCCGGGAAAGTTAGGGTATATACACAGGGGCCAAGTCTGGATCGTATGTTTGTTATATTACATATTTTTTAGATACGTCTTTCAACTAAAATTCCACACTGCGAAGTGAAAAAATATTTTAAGCCACTTATATTTTAAACGACACGTGTACTTTATATTGTAATATTAAAGGGTTAATTATTAATATTATTATTATTATTAATATTGTAGGGCTTACCAACTGAGGGTAAAAAAATGGGGGTGCGGTTATACGAGGAACATGTATTTTTTATCTAGCTCTATAGTTTAAAATTATACAAGCTTGAAATTTTCTGTTATTACAAATATGATGCCCAAAAAATTGTTTTAAGTAATGAATGGTAGGGTTGTTTGTTTTACGTATGGCTCACAATTTTCCTACACCATGTTTTGCAATAAGTAAACCACATCGAATATTAACTTGACCCAAAAACTGGCGGAACTTTGTCCGGGATAATTGCTATTAAAACGCGGAGCATAATTTTGTAGACTGAAATACCTAACCATTGAAATTTTAGTTATGGGTTATAATATTGTGAAATACGTAATTACCAGAGAGTAATTAGTAGTAGAGAGACCAATTTGTAGAAACTAGCTTATTTATGATTCTAACAGCGAAAAGTGGTACCGTTGGAATCCGTGTGGTCTATTAATTGACAACATTTGTTTCACGAAAAAAAGGCAACAATATTAAATATTTTATGATTACCTATTTTTCGAGAAAATTCAAGTTTTCTCTATTAGAGTTTTAAAGGTTGTATGCAATTGTATGATGCTTATGCAAACTGATTGATAACTAATAAAAAAGAGTTTCATACCCTATACGGCCTAAGAAAGAATAAAATAATTATCTTGAGAAATAGCTAACTATTAAAAAAATGAGTGTTTTGTTTTTGCATTTTGCACACTCATAAAAAATCTTTTCAGCAAAAATGTTTGGAAACTGCTTTCATTTAAAGTAAACAGCGTTTTAATCGGTCCACCTATTTAAGAGCTACATTACCACAGAAAGACACACAGACACATAGACTTCAAACTTAAAACACCTTTCTTTTGCGTTGTCGGAGCAAGGGGTTATAAAATATTTTTTAAATGTACTGAATAATCCCTCTATTGAGGGGCGTATCCTTATTAATATAACGTTTTAGGTTAATAAAAGTTTCACTACCTTTTCCAATAACTACACCTGCGACACGCGTGGCGTGACGTGAAATATATTGACTAAAATTACTGACACCAAAGAACAGCAATTAGCTCCTTCAAACGTAGTTATTAATTTATACGAAACTTCATGAGCGGACAAACGTCAAAACGACCATCATAGCGTGTCGCTGGTGTAGCAATTATATTTGAACTAAACAAAGTTAATAGTAGCTAATATAAAAACCATTAAAAAAATCCTTTAAATAGTCAATAATGTTCGCTTTATGCTGGTTTATCTGATGCTCCTAAGTATATGATTATAAAATTCTAAATATGCCAAATACGGTAAACTCTCATCTCACCTAATCCATATTAGGACCGGTCATATTGTGGTCCCATCCCAGCCGGGTCCCAACAACTGGTACAGTAACGATGCGGAACCCTTTCATCCTTTCTAAACACGAAATTTGATGTTCCTCGTTTCGTATTTGCATTTTGTCTTCAATGCCAATGATGTTGTTAAGAACATGTAGAGTACAATATGTATGCAAAACAAAATCTTATACGGTCTTATATCAGTTTTGTTCTCTATAATTATGTACTAACGTTAATGTGTATAGTTAATGTGTATTATATTTGGTTAATAAAAGTTGGCTTGTGAGTAAAGTTCTATTAGAATCGGATTATTTGCTTTCAATTAATTTTAAATTTTACATATCTAAAATAGTAATAATGAGCACTGTTGTTTAGGATTTAGCCTTCTCGCTTCATTAATACTTACCGAAACGTTGAATATACAAAGTCCGAGCGTTAGGAACTAAAAAGTACTAGGTAGAGAAAAATACGATTTATTTTAAGAATGTGGCATGTATTGTACCAATCCAGGGTTGATCCCCATGGGCAGAGTAACCTAACCTTCCCGTCGTAGTATGGGACGAGACCTATGCTCCAGTAAAGGGGACGATATTCTTTATTACCTACAAGAACGTGTACAGCAGTTTAATTTTTTACAGATGACACGTCATCTGTTCAGAATGAAACTGCTCATGTTTAGAGGTATGTTCACGAACATACCTCTAAACTTCATTAAAAGAAAAGTCCTTCTTTACAACGAATCTTAACTACTTTAGCACCAACATCATTGGTCACTGGAGCGATGTCGACCGCTCCTAGAGATGTACGAGTAAGGATAAGGACCCGATTCTCCGAAGATCCTAGAGATGTACGGTTCTCGATTCTCCGTCCCGAACTCTTCGTGGGGCGGATATAATTATACAGGGTTATTTTTGGACCCCCCACCAAAACTTCACAGAGGCTTCTACTCATAAAACTGAGAAACTTTCCCCAAATAACCAATGGTCAAATCGCAAAAAAATTTTGGCCATCTCCGTACAAAATAGGCCGATCACGTGATCAAATTAGAATGAAGGTCCAAAAATTTGTTTGCGAATTGACCATTGGTTACTTGGGGAAAGTTGCTCAGTTCCATGAGTAGAAGCCACTGTGAAGTTTTGGTGGGGGGTCTAAAAATAACCCTGTATGTATAATGTATGTATGTATATGTTTGTTATAAAACTCTATCGTTACAACTTTAATAAGAGGGTAGGTATTACTTATTCATTGGGTGTGGTATTGACAAAACGTAGGCGTGTTATAATTACTACAATTTTCACCTTCAAAGGAAATTGTAAGAGCCAAAATAGTGACTGTTCTTTGTACCTAATGTTTTTCGGTTCTGTGTGTCTGTTTCTTTCTTTTAAATAATTGGTGGGTTTTGTTGTGCCAGTTGTTACTTCTCTGAACAGGTTTGAATGTTTCATTAAATGAAGTACTTATTTCATTTTCCAGTATTAATATGAGATAAATATACTTTTTTTGCATACAAATGAACACAGTAAAAATACAAAAGAACAACAATGGCAAGCAAAGGCGGTCTTAACGCCTTAAGCAATTTCTTCGTGGTAACCTTGGATATGAGATGATTGCTGTCAGGTGTATTTGTAAATCGAATTAGCGAGATGTAGCATATGCCGCGATAGCATACATCCTAATACTAACTATGTAATATTAGACATATGAAAATGTGTTAGTTTGTTTCCCTTTCACCCCTAATGACGCATCAACCAATCTTAACGAAATTTGGCATGATCGTAACCTGTGCCATGAAAAGGACATAATTTACATATATTTTTATACTGATTTTGTACTCTAAACAGTTGCCATTAAGGCCTTAAGATATGTGAAATGTCCAAATTCTTGGATATTTCAGGCAAATTGTTTCAATAACTGTTAATCTAATCTATAAATAAAAAATACACAATAATAGACAAGGGTTTAATTAATCTTTTGTCTTGATCAAAATTATATTTTTGACAACCGCCTCTCAGAAAAAAAATCCCTAAAGAACACCTATTTTGCCATAAATGTTATTTTCTCTCGGAAACGGCACAAGATATCGTGTTAATTTTTACACATGATAAACATCTTAACAATATTAACAGTTTGTCTTGAATATTTTATTTTTACTGCGTAATTTATTCGTGAAAAGTATTTATTTCTCCAAAATGGAAGTAAATCCGCGCGACCCTGCCTGCTCCACCATCCTGTAATCCCCCGCGGACTCTGCCGGCAGTCCGCGTCGCGATCTCATCGAGGGTGGACTGCGCGTCTGTTTCGGAGCGACGTCCTTGACAAAAACACTTCGCTTTTGAAGACTAAGCTCACTTGTGCATACTTTTTTTAATATCAGTAACTTAGTTAAGATATTTTCTACGCATTAGTGGGCGAAAAGTAAATGTAAATATTTTTTCATGAAAAAATATTTTTTTTATCTCGTCAAAGTAAAAGGAACCAACGATTGTTTGTTTCATGTAATAGAAATGCCTAAATACAAGAAAAAATATTAAGTCTGTTAAAGCAGGACGGCGATTACAAGAGTACTGATGTTATGACTTTTGGTTCAGTGATCAGGAGCGCTATCCTGACTACTGATCCACGGGTTGCGGGTTCGATTCCCGCCCAGAGCAAACATTTCTTTAACGATAGATTTGTTTGCTCTGTGTCTGGATGTATAATATTTATATATGTTTTTATTCCAAAAACGTATCTATTTACATATGTATATTATTCGTCTCTGGTTCCCATATTACAGAGAATCCTAGTATGAAGCCAGATGACCGCAGGATGATTGTATGTTAATTGTCCTGGATATTTATTTATTATCTTATAATTTTTGGATATTTGCACAGAACCCCTGAGGGTACCCTCTGACCGAAATCTAAATAAATAAAATAATATACAGGTTGTCCTAAAACTAATGCGACAAATTTTGGCTGGTGATAGCTTTGAGCAAGACCTAACAAAATAACGTAACATATCGTCGTATCTTACGAATAAGGGCACAATTGCAAAACGACAACTTTTCAGGAAGTGGTCTTAACTAGAGATGGGACGGATATCCGGTTACTATTCGGTATCCGGCCTATCCGGCCAGTATTTAATAGTAGGCCGGATACCGGATAATAGCTCAATAATCCGGCCCCCGCCGGATAGTTACAATTTCGTAAATGAACATCAAAAAACACAAAACCAATTTTTAGTCTAGTCCAATGGAACTCTTTAATGAGGTAGGAGAAAAAGAGTAGTAGAGTAGGAAAAAAAGCGTCGGTGGCGCAGCGGCTAGTGACTCCGTCCTCCTAACCAGAGGTTGTGGGTTCAAATCTTGGCCACTGCATCAATGAGTTTTTCGAAACTTACGTGCATTTTCATACAGACTGCTTTAACGGTGAAGGAAAACATCGTGAGGAAACCTGCACATTTGATTTCTAGATTTGTATGATAGTCACGTTGCACACGCCCGTAGGTGTAAATCTAAATGCCCTACACGTAACCGCGGGTGATGCTAAGTGCAACACTAGGCAACCGCCGTCTATATCTTGTGGGAAGAACGGTTGAATGTGCCACACGATAAGAAGAATAATGAGGTAGTAATTATGCTTTTTGAGCGCCGACGTTTCTGCCTTCTTCCCAGTGATACCTCGAGAAATCACCTCACATAAATTACACTTAGAAAATTGTTCCTCTTCGACGAAATCTCATCTCATCTCACCAATATTATAAATGCGAAATTATGGATGTTTGTTTGTGTTTTTGTTTGTTTGTTTATTTTAGTTTATTTTGTATTTTAGTTTATTTATTTGTTTGTTCCGCTTTTACACCACAACTACTGAATGGATGTAGATGAAATTTGGCAGGCAGATAGATAAAGCACTCAGCTAACACATATGATACTTTTTGTGCCGGAAACTTAAGGGTTCCTGGAGGAATGCTTAAAAACTCAAAAATTACCCTTCGTCACTAGATGGCGCCACCTTAACATTTTTTTCTCTCTGGATCCAATTTTAAAGTCCACGCAGGCGAGTCGCGGACGGAAGCTGATACGTCCATAAAGGCGACTTTTTCTGTACACTTGCCATTTTTACAAACACAAATTAAATTAGGACCACTATCACGATTAAATTTTTATCAGTAACTTAAAAAAGGAATCGCTATAAGCTATAAGATCGCCTACATTTTACCACTGTAACTTTAATATTGTGCCTTTTGTTGTTATATATTGTTTGTGTGTGTACAATAAAGAGTATATCAATCAAAAACGTTGTGATTGTTTGATTGAATACATAAACAAAACAAGCGAGTAAAGTAACTGTCCACGTTCGCTAGGTGTCAGCCCGAAGAAAGCCCGAATCAATGCAAAGCGTGGGCGCCACGCAGCCTCCCGCAGCTGCTGCGCATAGTCACGTCATAGCAATTAAGGCTGCCATCCGTTTGCAGACATTTTTAGACGGCAGGATAATTTAGCCGAATATTCGGTATCCGGTTATCCGGCCAAAACACTATACGTCCCATCCCTGGTTTTAACATTATATTTTCAACAGGAACTGATATTTTTGAAGTGTTGACATTCAAAACATAGATTAACTACTCTTGGGTTGTTATTAGCGATTTTATCTCAATAGGTATATAACGTTATGTACGCAATTTAACTCTTTCAGGATCTTGATCAACAATTAGGATATTACTGAGAACTTCGCGAATACAGCCGATACGAGTATAAAAACTATAGTGGTATCAAGGTGATGTATCAAACAATGAAGTAGGATAATCGAGTCATAGATACTAGTAGTCGACTGAGCAGGGAATGTTCGCTCTCTAGTTTGTAGTAGATCTATTAACTGCAGGTCAATGTTCACAATAACCATCATTGCTGATTAACATAGAGCAATTGACCCCTTAATCCCTTCTAGACCTGGGAGTAGTTTTGCGTTTGATTATGTGTTTAGAAGTACTTGGATATTCAGGAAAGGAAATATACCAAATGCTACTAATACATTACCTATCAAACTGATGAAGTTGGATGATTGAGTCACAGAGGTCAACTTGGCAAGGAATGTTATGACTCCCAGTATCAGTACGGATTTGTGGTAGGTCTGTCAACGGTAAGTCAATGTTCACAATCACCATGATTGCTGAAGAACATAGAGCAAAATATTTAGTTTTGGCGATCCACTGCGAAGCAGAAAATTTAAACGCTTGATGTAGGTGATAGCACTCGAATTAGTGATTCGATCATATAGAATAATCTCTAAACATTTTTGGGAAATCATAAGATTACTAGATGTCATTTTGAATGGGACAGCCTAATATTTATTGTCATAGCGGCAAAAGAAATACACACTCTGTAAAATTTCATTTCTCTACTTATTACGGTTCATGAGATACAGCCCGCTGACAGATATACAGACGAACGGACGGACGGAAAGTGGAGGCTTAATAATAGGGTCCCGTTGGCTTTTGAACTTTGAACCCTAAAAAAGATAAATTTTGCCGCCACTTTTCTATCTTTCTTCCAAAACAACATCTCTACTTCGGCCAGGCAGTCTGTAAATCAGCAGCTTGGGTGTATTAAAAATCTAATATACAGTTGTCTCCGATTAGGGTAGGTACTTTTGTCCCACAGTGTCGCCGCTGCTCTTTCACTCTTGCGATTTAAATGAAATGCTCACAGAGTTTGAATCGCTACAGAGTTTAAACACTACACAGAGTTTAAAATAATATTAAAAAATTAAAGGGGCTCCTCATACAAGAGACGTGTTTTTTAGAGTTTCTTGTACGATAGTACGGAACCCTTCATGTGCGAGTGCGACTCGTACTTGGCCAGTTTTATTTTTATTTTAGGTAGTTAGTCACGGTGACCTTCTAGAACAAACATAATATGATCGCCTTTCTATTTTTAATCAATCTAATTAATTTTATTTGAAAACCTCGAATATAATAAGTCAGCACCTTGAGGTCAAAAATAGCAATTAACTCATTGTTTGTAAGGAAAATATCCAAGTATTATACATTTCTAAAATGGGCATGAAACAAGGATTTTTATAGCATACTATGCTCTATCTTATAATGTGAGACAAAAATTATTCAGTATTTTTTTTTACGTCGCAGATGTATAAAGTTTCGTTATCGAATATTTTAAAGCTTTTTTTAATTGATGATGTATTTCTGATGGCATCTTTAATATTTTTGTAGAATAAAGTAGTGAATCCGAGTGGAGACACTAATCAACGATATTTGAGTCCAAAAAACAAATTAATTAAAAAACATAGTAGTGTTTTTTTTTTTATTAATCTGGTATACCTCGAAAACTATAAACTTTTGCAGAACATATGTTTCGCTATTTTGATAGGTCTTGATCAAAGCTATCACCAGCCAAAAGGAGATCATTAATTTTGAGCCTTTTATGAAAGTGCCGGCCAACAAAAAAGAAGTACGAATTGTTAGAACTATTTAGAGCAATAATTAATGTTAATATGACACAAAAGTTGAAAAATGTAAATTGTACCAGATGATAAACTCTAGTTATATCTGAGCTTTCAGGAATCAATAAATGTATGAAAATGACGATTCATCCATCTTATATAACATTGTTCAGAAAAACCCTACAACTTTTGTGTCATTTTAACTATTGCTCCAAATAGCAAGTTCTAATAATACATTTTTTTTTTGGTTGACCGGCACTTAAAAAAAAGGCCAAAAAATGTATGGAGCCTGAATGATCTCCTTCGTCGCATTAGTTTTGGGACATAGTTAGTTAGACACAGTTAGAAGAATATTTTTTATATCACACCTAGTCCTAAAATCTAAAAACATAAACTTGACGGACTCGTTGGCTCAGTGGTTTGTGCCCCTGACAACATCCGAGAGTCGTGGGTTCAATCCCCACCCGGTGCAGGTCAAATATTTCTATGATGAGTAGATTTATTATTTTTCTCTCTGTTGTCGCGGGCAACAGCTAGTAATAAAATAGTGTACCCCATGTCACTCCCACAACTGAGAAAAATCTAATAACATCAAATACTGCAATCCGACAAAAGAAGTTGAATCCGATTTGGCTGTAGGCACGCTCTACATACTTACATACTTCGTATTGGTTCCTGACGCCTACTGGTCATAAAAAATAAAACTCAACACTTTGCACGTAACGATGACGTCAGTTGCAGTGATGTGCAAACAAAAATAGGCAGTTGTGTAGGATAACTAATAAATAACACTTGTCCCTTCTGCAGTTTTTATAGTATTTCAACTGTACCGACCGTTGCCGCTAGATGGCACTGACGTCTGCAAAACTCTCAGCGATCTCCGTTTCAGCAAGGTTATTCAGACTACTTAAAGCCTCAAAAATCTGCTAGCGAGCAAATCAGCAGGTATAAAGCTAGTATAATAAAAATAAACATTTTTAGTTTGATTATGAATATTTTCTAAAAATGCCATTTGTCATTTATAATACCGTAATTATTTTGATATTATTGCTACCAAAATAGAATATCTAAGTCATTTAGAGCGTGGAGTAAAACAGTGATACATTTTGACTAATTATTCGTGAAATTTTAAATCATGATGATGGACTAGCGCGAAAATAACGTAGCTACCTTCACATAACACTAAAGTAATTTAAATATTGTCATCATCATCTGACTGACTCGGTGGCTAAGTGGTTAGCGATCCTGACCTCTGATCCGAGAGTCGTGGGTTCGATCCCCACACAGGTCAAACTTTTCTATGATGAGCAGAATTGTTTGCTCTGAGTCTGGGTGTATTATATCTATATATGTATGTATTTAAAAGTATTTGTGTATGTATATCAGTCTCTGGTTCCCAAGATACAGGGAATCCTAGTTTGGGGCAGATGACCGTGTGTGACTTGTCCCAGATATTATTATCACATGATGATAATCAGCCAAAAGACGTTTACTGCTGGACAAAGTTCTCCCCCAAGGATATTCACACCGACCGGTCCTGCGCCTTAATATTATCATTTCCATATCGATTCTTCTGGACTCAAAGGGCGTATACGCCTAAGGTCTATTTAGCGTTTACGCCCTTTGAGCCCAGAAGTATCGATATGTATTTGAGTGTGGTTCAATGTTAGTCATCTGAGTTACTATTTATCAAATATCAAAAACGACAATTTATTCTAAAATGTAGTATTGTAGTGAGCATACTTATTATTATTATTTTTTTATTATATATTTGAGTACTTTTTATTTTTATTTTTATTATACAGGGTGTAACAGAAGTGTGTGACAATACTTCAAGGTTGGCTTTTACCCATCAAACTGAACAACTTTTGTTCTACAACTTTGTTGAAATCGCAAAAATTTTTTTGGACTTTTCATACAAACTTGGTTCGCCAGCTGATCGATTTGTATGAAAAGTCCAAAAAAAATTTTGCGATTTCAACAAAGTTGTAGAACAAAAGTTGTTTAGTTTGATGGGTAAAAGCCAACCTTGAAGTATTGTCACACACTTCTGTTACACCCTGTATATTTTATTATGTTTTTTTTTTTCAAATTAAAAACTGTACATGTAATGAAATTCAAAACGAGTAAATTTATTTGCAATTTCAATAAAAAGGCTATTTAGTGAACTACCCTGTTATGGGACTCACTTGAAAGTTTCGGGTCTTCATACAATTGATTAGATTTTAGGCTAATTTTGTATGGAATTTTGTATTCAAAATATGTTTTTGTGATTTCAGCAAAATCGTAGAACAAAAGATGTTCAGTTTGATTAGTAGAAGCTCCATTTAACAGATCCTATACCTATTTTGATACAAACTGTATAATTGTTCAAAATAGTCATGTTCTGAGTTCTCTTACGCTTCTAGTCTGGACTAAATGAGTCAGAGGTGGAGTTAGGGATCGATATGCAAATCAAGTGGGCCGGTTTCAGGCGCAGTACGTGAAAACGCATATCATTCAAGCTTCGTCTACACTGTCTGTGGATTAAACCATAGATGTCGTAATTTTCTTATAAAACATTTCATAGCCAAACTGTCTTTTAGGGTGGATAAGAAATAATGGAACCATTGATTATAAAATCTACTGCTAAAAATATATCCTATTATTTATGACAATGAGGGAATTAATTTAGATCATAAACACTCTTAATCCCATCAACTACGGTAGATTTGCCTAGAGACAGACTCCAGCAAAACATACAAATTTCTGCACACCTGAAAATCCTCCCTCTCTCACTGGACTTACGTTTACTATAGTATCCTCGGCCGAATATACAGGATGTGAATAAAACAAATGTGGGACAGGGGCGACTGCTAAAATACATAAATAAGGTTTACTTTTGATGCATTTTGCCTTACCAACTTTTTATTGGAAGTTTTCTTTTTTTTATGTAAAAAAGTCGTAAAACAAAAGTAGCTGAGTGATTTTATGGTCGCGTTGAATATGTCTGTAGGTGAAAATATAAATGCCCTACACGTGGTGCTAAGTGCAACACCAGGCAATATACCTGGATAGCACGGTTAATCGTGACACACGATAAGAGAAAGAGAGAAAAGAAACTAGCTTAGTTTCCTAAGTAGAAACCTTAATTAAGTATTGCTACGCCTTTGTATCACAGCCTGTGTAAGCTTCATTAATTTGGTCTAGATACTCCAGATAGATGAAGAAAAACCCGTCCAAGCGAATAACATGAAAGCGTTAAAGCGATAAACGTTTCAAGAAACCAGGATATTAATCTCCACCAGGTTGGGGACTGGGACTTATAACTTTTAAATGCGAAAAATTTTACAAAGTTAATTAAAATTTTACAGATTTTTTGTGCAATATCAGGCAACTGCCTTCTATCTCTTGTAATAGTGCCGTTTAAAGTTGCTCTTCCACCGGCGAGGCGAGGAGGGAAGAGAATTTTAAATTGTATGGAAAAAAAACTCTTTGGTGGAAATAGTCTTCTAATTCTCTTCACTCCACTCCTCGCCTCGCCTCGCCGTTAGAAAAGCAGCTTCACTGTGCCACACCTTAAGAAAAAGCAGCAGACTGAAAATACCAACAATTTTCGTAAAATAAGGCATTTAAACAGTTCAACATTCTAAATAAGTCTTTGAGAGTATTAGTTTTTGATTTGAGAGGCTCTGGCTCTCGGTGATCTCGATGCAGTTGTCCACGTCGTTGGTCAGACGCCGCAGCGATCGCCCTGTTGGGGAATACTCGGGTCAGTAAAAAGAGGTAGCTAAACAACAACACAAACACAGGCTGTGCGAAAGCGTTCCGGGAGCGGTATTTTTTCTAATGTTCGGATTACTATGAAACCCTTCACACCAAAACCGGGCGGGTGCTCTAAGTTCGCTTCCCGCAAGTCCGCCGGAATACTCGGGTCAGTAAAAAGAGGTAGCTAAACAACAACACAAACACAGGCTGTGCGAAAGCGTTCCGCGAGCGGTATTTTTTCTAATGTTCGGATTACTATGAAACCCTTCACACCAAAACCGGGCGGGTGCTGTAAGTTCGCTTCCCGCAAGTTTCTGAACGCTACCGCCCCGAGGCCGCTTCTGTGTGTGTTGCGCTTTAAAGTTATTTTTATATCTGCTCCACTTAAACTTAATTAAAAGTTAAACTATTTCTTACACCTATCTGTAACGAAAATGAAGGTTATTTTTAAGGATGGGTGTATGTGTGTATAATTAGTATGTGTTTGTTAAGTTTGAATGAGATTGTAATCCGGTTTGATAGATTTTCAGGTGTGAAATGTCGTTAGATTCGTTTTAAGCCTCTGGGTATCATGATATATTTTAAGTACTATGGTTTTAAAAGTAATTAAAATTAAAAACCAGACTACTTAAAAAATAATATGATGTTACAGCTTGTTAAGCGATTAGTACTTTAGTATGTACTAGATGATTTGTTAGTGTTTGTTTGTTTGTAAACTCTTTATTGTGAAAGAACAAAATACAATACATAAAACAAGGACAAGACATACAAGGGCGGACTTATCCCTTACGGGATCTCTTCCAGTCAACCTTAGACTTTAGAAGAGGAATTACATTAATAATTTAGGTGGAGCAAAGGCTACAAACACGACTTATAAATCTTATAAATAACACATCTTAAATATACATATTTTAATATATAAATAAATATTAAATATAATACATACAGTAATATACATACAAAAATAATATAACTATAATAATGAGCTCAGGAGCCAGGGTTGGGACTCCACAATATAATACCTCCACATTATAATTAACACTAGCTTCGATTATAGAAATCTATTATATACCTAATCTAAATCTATCTTTATTTAATCTTTATCTTATGTTAGCTGATAGAACTTTCCTCATCTCCAATTTCAATGAGTGCTTCATGGTAATTCTGTGACTTCTCTCTTCTTAAGTCTATGGCTTGGACAGGACAGATCCAGGTCCAGGTCCAAGTTTAATGGACGAGTGGCTTCAGACTTAAACTAGACATGCGCTGTTAGCTAACACTCAGCAGACCAGGCTCCAACGATGCAGTTTAGAACGAGATCACATACAAACGAAAACGTTAACTTGCTAATTAGAAGATCTTTTACTTAAAGCCGACAACGAGGGACTATAAATTTATATGAGAATGAGTTTATTCTGATTTACTAACAAAATGTTGTTAAAAACTCATATTACTCTCACTGTTGGAACATAGGTCATAGGTGAATGATTAGGCTTTATTACACAGACGGGGGCCAAATCCGGATTATTGGAGGTTGTGGTGCTAGTGGCCAACTTCAGTGTCGAGAAGTTTCAAGCCGCCTACAAATGTAAAAAAGCCACTCACAATGTTTGTTATGGATCGGAATCGAACCCACAGCCCTCGGCGTAGCAGTCAAGTTAGAAGCTCTTACCATTACGCTTACAACTCAATTATATTCTTCAGTTGTCTTAACCCACATGATGTCATAATTATACAAAGTTCAGTGAAAGTACAGTCGACATCAATTTAATATTCGTTGAAGAAAGAAGCGAGAACTGAATGGGATTGCCCTACCCATATATTAAGGCTGATATGCGGTTTTGCTGACAACTGTACATGTCAGCATTTCTTCGGGTCCCATGACTTATGTCTGAGGGTCTCTGTTCAGAGTGTCTTCTTTTAGGGTTCCGTTGTCAGTGATGTATATCTTAGATTATTTTCTTTGTGAATGGAATCTTCAAATTGGATTTTATAGCTAGACAATCAAATATGTTTTAATAGTATGTTTCGCTTACCTAGCCCCACAACCTCCACCAATCCGGACTTGGCCTCCATATGTGGAGTATAGGAATAATCTTCACGAGCTATGGAAAGAGACCCGTGACCCAGCAACAAGGTCGCTATGGGTTGTTACTGATCGTAAATAAAAAATATTGTTGCATAATATTTGCTATCGAGTTAAATTTGGAAATAAAAAACCTTAGTGAGGTGAAATCGCATTTTTTTTATTTTTTATTTTTTATGGCAGAGGTGGCAAACGAGCAGACGGATCACCTGATGGTAAGCGATTACCGCCGCCCACAGCAACCGCAACACCAGAGCTCATTTGCTCATTTTAATTAACTTTTTGGACTGCTTTTTGTGAACTTCTAAAATTTAATCGCATGTTTTTTTAATAACGTTACACTTCAAATCTTTGACTTTCAATAGAGACCAGTTTAATTTTGAACTATAAAAAAATTTATTGTTTTTTTTACGGAAAGATAAACGCAGTTTGTGGACTAGTTACTTACTCTCTTGTTGTACTGGCTTGCGTCCCTAAGAAGATCTTTCCTCAGAAAATTTTTGGCGTCAAGCGTCCTAATCCTGCGCCATTTGCCAGTTGGCTATTTAGAGGGCTTAAGTCCGATCCCTAATACAGGATGTTAAAAAAAGTGCATTTGAGATTTTAAGGGGTTACTCAGAATCAAGTATAGAATACAGGAAAAATATGGAAAAAATCCGCTTTGCATTTTTTTTCACATTTCCATACAAATCCCCACTATTCAGAATTAGTATGGGAATCTGAAAAAAAATTGCAGAGCGGATTTTTTTCAATATTTTTCCTGTATTCTATGCTTGATTCTCAGTAGGTAACCCCTAAAAATCTCAAACTCACTTTTTAACACCCTGTATAATAGCCCAGATTATTTTCAGAACAGCAATCGATCTCAAGAACTGACTATTTATGAAGGAGTAAAAGAAACACAACGATAAAGTATATTTTATTGGCTGGCATAGTAACCCAGTTCCCTTATGTTGGATTGATGAACAATATTCGTTTTGAATTCATTACAATAATATGACTCTGAAACATGGCTGCGAATAAAAGCCATCTTGATTGATAATTATAAGCAGATTGCTTAAAAATACAGCGTATAACAAACAAAGTTGACTGATTAAATTCATTATTTAGCAATTTCCTCGAAGTTATAAAACAGGAGTTGTTCATTTACAAGAAATCCTATCTAAAGTATTGCTATGTCGATTTTTGTACCCTCTATATCTTAGTTTTGGGGCATTGAATATACCGCCTGCGTCGCCTTCGCGGACTTAACAGCTCCTGTATTCATCAATTAGAATAGAATAGAATAGAAAATCATTTATTCCAAGCCCACAAAGTCATACAAAGCACATTACAGAACAACTAAAGTAAATAAACATGTAAAAATTAACACTAAAAATTAATGTACTTATAAAAAAAAATAACAACTTACAATAAAGTGGCCAAAAAAATGACCTGACTCAGCTTGGAAGCTGCAAGCCTCATGGAGACCGCAGCGCTGATAATTCTGCTAGGCCACTGTAACTGCCAATTCAATCTATTTAGGCTACAGGATAAGCCAAATAAATAAATAAACACACGCACATAATTACCTGTGTTATTATAATATTGTAGTATTGTAAAATTTCCGGTCCGGTAAGGTTCCGGTCGTCTTACAGTAAACATTGTCGTAAAGTGCTCCCACTCAAAATATTAGAATTCTGCAAAAAAGTGATCAAAAATACTGAAATAACCAGTGAAAAATATAGTACGGAAGTGTTCCTTGCCACACAACTAAAAATCATAAAAGAAAAACAGTGAACATATAAGGAAACTTCGCGTAATTGTCTGAAAAATAAAGTGAGGTTATAAAAAAATCACTAATTGCAGCTGTCAAATCAGTTAACAATCAGTATTGCCAACATAACAAAAACAAGAAATTGACATAGACAAAAGAAGAGGGTGTGTTCTAAAACCAGAAAAATGGATAGTGGACAACTTCTGAACCAAATAAACGAGCTGCTAGACAACCAAACACAAACACTTATGAACAGGTTAGATAACCTAGAAAAAGAAATAAAACCATCAAAGGAAGAAAATACAGCGCTGAAAACGAAAGTGGAAAAATTAGAAACAAAAATAACTTCACTGGAAAAACAAAACAGGCAAAACAACATAATCATCTATGGAGTTAAAGAAAACAAGGAAAACGCTACAAAAGTGATTGAGAACATCTGTGACTTAATGAAAATAGCTAACATACAATTGGAAAAATCTGATGTGGTTGAGGGCTTCAGAATTGGAAAATTCCAGGAAAACAAAACAAGACCAGTGCTAGTACGACTTGTAACAACATGGAAAACAAAAGAGATCCTGAGAAACAAAAAGCAATTCAAAAATGGAATCCATGTACAAGAAGACTTTCCGAAAGAAATATTAGAAAAGAGAAGGCTCCTCCAGAAGGAATTACAAAGAGAGAGAGAGAAAACGGGAATATAGCTTATCTAAGGTACGACCAACTCATAGTGAAAAGCAAAGATGGAAACAAAAAAAGAGCCTTGTCGACCTCTCCATCAACATCCAAAAATGGAAATGGAGTCGAAGATCTGCAAGGGCCTCAAAAACTGCAAAAAGCAGATGCCTTTGAGTACATGAGAGCTAGATCGTACTCAACATCAACTAAAAACAACAAATAGCAACCACCACAACGTTCAGTAGACGACGGAATAAAACAACAAGGAAATAATAATAAGAACAGAGACAAAAAAGAAACAAACAAACTAGGTCCCAAGCCGGCTGGTCACCGTGGGACTACAGACCAGTACCCTCCAACCAAAGAAAATATTGTAAAACTAAAAATTTGTACATTTAATGTCCGCTCACTATTGTCAACAGAAAAGTTTCTAGAACTGTCATATGCCCTTGAAAAAATTGAATTCGATATCTTAGGACTCGCAGAAGTGAGAAGACAAGGCTGCAACATTGAAGAATATGATGAATTCATCTTTTGCTACAAAGGAGAAACTCGAGGATTGTTCGGAGTAGGTTTTATAATCAAGAAAAGACTCAAAGCCAATATAATAAATTTTATTGGACTCTCAGACAGAGTAGTCGTGCTGCAAATGAAATTTCAGGACAAAGAACTATCGATAATACAAACTTATGCACCAGCAGAGAGCGCAAAAGATGAGGAAAATAATCTGTTCTACCAAAAACTGGAAGAGGCTCATAAAATTGCGGGGAAAAATGTATTAGTCATAGGAGATTTTAACGCAAAAATTGGTTCACCAAAAGAAAACGAAAAAACAATAATGGGAAAATATGGCTATGGAAAAAGGAACAAAAAGGGAGAAAGACTTATACAATATGCTTATGAACATCAACTAAGTATTATGAATACATTTTTCAAAAAGAAAAAAAGCAGAAAATGGACTTGGATTTCCCCCGACCAAAAAACAAGAAATGGAATAGATTTCATCCTAACAAATAAACCGAAAATCATATCTAATATAGAGGTGCTTAACAAAGTAGACTTTCCATCAGACCATCGCATGTTAAGAGCAACATTCCATCTTAAAAACGTCAGAAATCTAGGAAGTCATTTAGTTCCACATCATACAAAATGAATACTGATGAGGAACATACCGAATATATAATCAACATACAAGAGAAAATTAACAAACTAGAACCAATATCAGATCACCGAGATGTTCAAACATACTACAATAAAATAGAAAATATAATAAAAAGCAGTGTACCGGCAACAAAAAAGAAAGAACATAGAAATAGAAATCACAACAAAATATTAAGTAATACCACAAGAGAACTCATGAAAAAACGAACAGACTTAATGAAAAGAAAAAACAAAACAAAACAAAATAAGAACGAACTCAGCAAACTGTTCAAGGACACAAGTAAAGCTATAAGGAAATACTATCAAAACTACAGAAGGAAGATTATAGAGAAAAACCTGAGATGCTATAAGAGTACAAAAAGAGCACAAAAAGAACTAAACATGTACAAAGTATGGATACCAAATTTGAAAAACAATAAAAAACAAAATAAAAGTAGAGAAGATATCATAGAATGCGCAACATCATATTACAAAGCTTTATATGCTGGAATAAATGTTAACCAAAAGGGTGGAAACTACAATAGTCAAGAAACTAAACAAGCAGAAGAAATTCACAACAAACCAGAACCAATAAGTGAAACTGAAACCCTGAACCACATTAAAAAATTAAAAGCACAGAAGAGTCCAGGCCCAGACGGTATACAAAACGAAATGCTAAAAATTGCATCAACAATATTGACAAGAACTCTAACTTGTCTTTTCAACATGGTTCTGTACACAGGAAAAATACCTGAACAATGGGAAAAATCGGATATAATTTTGCTGTACAAGAAAGGAGACCCTCTTGATATTTCAAATTACCACCCAATAAGTCTGTTATCATGTATATACAAGCTGTTCACTTCTATACTGCTCACACGAATAAAGCCACAAATTGATAACTTTCAAACGTCAGAGCAAGCAGGCTTCCGTTCAGGATTCTCTACGACAGATCACATTCACACAGTAGAACAAGTTCTAGAAAAATTCAAAGAATATAATGCTCCGCTGTACTTAGCTTTTATAGACTACACGAAAGCATTCGACAGCATATATCACAGCTCTATCTGGACAGCACTAGAAGAATGTAAAGTGCACGAAATGTACTTGAATGTTATAAAAAACATATACAATAACAGTAAGAGCAAAATCAGGCTCGAAAGAAGCGGCCAAGACTTCCCCATAGAAAGAGGAGTACGACAGGGAGATCCCATGTCACCAAAACTATTTATTGCGGTCCTACAAGTAGTATTCAACAGATTGAAATGGGGACAAGAAGGAATAAGAATCAAGAACAAAAAGCTAAGCCACTTAAGATTTGCAGATGATGTGGTTCTCTTCTCTAACACGAGCAACACACTAGAAAAAATGATTAACACCCTTAACGAAGAAAGCCGCAAGGTTGGGCTATTTATGAACCTAGGAAAAACAAAAATTATGGCAAACAACAGGAAAAATACAATCTGCCTTGAAGGTGTGGAATTAGAATATGTAAATTGCTATGTCTATTTGGGAAAACAGGTATCTTTTAATGAAACAAATATTGATGACGAGATTGAAAGAAGAATATCTATAAGTTGGAATAAATTTTGGGCCCAAAAGGAAATACTAAAAGGAACTTACCCAACAAACCTAAAACAAATAATACTAGACACAAACATCCTACCTTGCCTTACATATGGCAGCCAAACATGGGTATATACCCAAAAAGTTAAAAATAAGATCAGAACATGCCAGAGAGCAATGGAAAGGAGTATTCTCAAAATTAGGAAAATTGAAAAAATTAGAAGCGAAGACATTAGAAAAAGAACAAAAGTGAAGGATGCCCTTAAACATGCCCTCGAACTGAAGTGGAAATGGGCAGGACATATATCTAGATGCAGAGACGAAAGATGGACAGTACAGGTGACCGGATGGAAGGGGCCTGTAGGACAAAGAAAAATAGGAAGACCAAGAAAAAGATGGTGTGATGACTTAATAAAAACAGCAGGAAGCGATTGGCAACACATCGCACAAAACAGAGACGAGTGGAAAGGGTTGGAGGAGGCCTATACCCAAGAAGGGATTCTTAACTTAGATAAAGAAAAAAAACTAACCAGATTAATAATTTAAAATTAAATATATTATACTTTAACTAACAAAACTAACAAATATTTTCAAATGTAATAAAGTTAAGGAAATAAAAAAAGGCTAAATAAATAAATAAAAAGTATTGTAAAACTATAATTACACTAGTGAATGGATAAACTGTACATATTCTATTAATGTTACAGGTCCGAATTAAGGCTTGTCGAATACCGGAGCCGGGCCCCATTATAGATATATCGTATATAAGAGTAATTCTGTTTAAAATCGTGATTCAATCGAAGATAGTACAGGCAGACTCATAATATACATATATTTTTTTTTATGTGATAGGATCAGTAAATACTATAATGTTTGTGGTTCTTTGCAGAAATAACTAAAAAATGCTATAACCATTATTGAAAGGAATCCCTTAGCCAAAAATGGTTAGGTATTAGACAAGAACAATACGTAATTATCATATAACCCTTACGATATTACGATTAATTGTGCCGCAGGATAAAAGAGCGAGTTCGACAAAATAAATAAACGACGGAGGTCCCATTTTATTTCTTACCCAATTCTGTGCAGCGGAGGTCCCCTTTTAATTATTATTCAAAACCTGAGTCCGATCCTTTATGTGACTTATGCCTTCACCTAATCCATATTTTGTGATCGAAGAAAGGACAACATAATAAATAAAAACAAGATTATGGAATAGCCGTCTGATATTGTAAAGAAATATGGTCACTTAATTGTGTTTTATGGGAGAGTTTTTTAACTAGGGTATTACGGGGAATCCGACACCATATAAAATACAGAGACACCTCAAATTGTAACATTACTTTATTAGTTCTTTTGTTATGAAAACAATGTTGGTATTGGTAATACCTACACAATTGAAATTTCCGAAAAAAAAAATTTTTTTTTCTTTCTTTCAATTGAATATACAACTATGTAATTACAATTTTCCAAAACTTCTTATCGGGTGGCACAATTTAACCGTGCTTTCACTAGACATAGACGGCAGACAAAACCTAAGGAGTTCTAAATTTTTGATTGATTTATATACTCTTTATTGTACACACACAAAAAATAATATATACAATACAACAACAAAAGACACAATATTAAAATAACAGAGTGGTACAATGTGGGCTGTCTTATCGCTAAAAGCGATTTCTTCCAGACAACGCGGTGCTCGGAAAAGAGCACTGTATTATACTTAAATGTGAATAATTTTTGTGCAATAAAGAGTATTTATCTTATGAAAGAATGAATGAAAACACTTTATTGCACAACAAAACAGGAATCTTATCTTATCTTAAAGATTTTTTTTTATATTCATCTTTATTTTAACCTCATATAAACGAAACTCATATATCTACTTCACATCCCTCAATATAATGCTGTGTCGCGTACAGAACCCTTAATGCTCAAACGACGTGCGCTTGACAGCTAAGGCCGCCATTTGTCATCGTGTGACGAGCGCATTAAGGAAAAAACATTAGGATTTTATATACTTAAAGATGCGTAAGTGCGGATTTTAGTATGAACGCCAAAATAGATGTTCGTGAAGTGGCACATGCATATGAATATAGTCACCTCACAGGTGAATTGTGCGACAACAGAATGCCAATAAAATCAAAAGGAAAGTTGTACAAAACAGCAATAAGAACTGCTCTCTTATATGGCACAGACTGTTGGGCCTCTACAAAACAGCACCTAAACAAGTTAAACACTACTGAAATTTCCATGTTACTCTGGTCATCGGGCGTCACTCTACTTGATAAAATTCAGAACGACTACATCAGAGGGACCTACAAAATGGCACAAACCGATAAAGTTGAAGAAAATCGATTACGCGGTCACGTTTCAAGACGACCACAAGATCACATAGTTAGAATGGCCCTGAATCTACCGACAACGAAACGGGGACGCGGAAGACCCCCCGCCACTTAGTGGAAGACGGTACAAAAAGACCTGAAAGAACTCTCTTTAGACGAGGACATGGCGCAGAACAGGACAGAATGGAGGAAAAGGACGGAGAAACAAGTAAATTGGAAAAGGCTCAGGAAGATGATGATAATATGAATATACACACCAGTGCCACCAATCTGCAGCTGCAGCAGGCAGTGCACGCAGCGAGCGACAGAGCCGGATGGAGAGCACTATGCACCTTCTCTAGGCCACGACGGTTACGATTCTCAGCATTTCACACGAGAATTGAAATGTCTTCATTTGTTAATAGCATTGATATCTTCCGGCATGGAGATAAGATAGCCAGGTCTCCAATGTGTTGGAGAATCTTGGTAAGCTCGCTTTCATCTTCGGCATCATCATCACTTACCATTAGGTGAGATGATGAGGGCTTACCTATTGTCGATAAAACAACCTAGCAGTTTCTAACGTAGTCAAATCGGCCATGGTTTAGTTTCTTGGTGGTCAAGTTGCCCCCAGAGTATTTTATCAAATTTCAAAAACAAAAGTCTTAAAGTTGTTTATAGGTCATCAGTATTCAAGCTTCTATGTTACTGCCCATTGCTACTTCAGTTTGCTTATTTTGTAAACTGTCCATCTATGTTAGTAAGTAAATATACTTTATTGGACACTGAAAGGCTGATAGTTGTAATTTTTATGTTATTTTCTGCTTTTGCCATTTTTAAATAGAAGTCTCATATTTTACCTTTTTTTTCTAAGCCCCCGCAGTAGGTACATATTTTAGGTGTTAACACATATTTTACCTGCTTCTTTCGAGTTTAGAGTATCACTTTGCACATATCTTGTAAAACTCAAGGATGGAACAAGAAGCAACAAAGCGCAAGACTTCCATGCCCGAAGACCTTATACTCATTTGTTACTTTGCAAAGACTGGCTACTGCCCTTAAAAATGGGATGACTTTAGCTATCTAACTGAGCGTGAAAACCCCGATAACTGGGGGTTCTACTAGTAACATTGAACTACTTTTGTTTGACAACTTTAAAGGAATAAAGAAATATTGGAACTTCCGTACAAATCGATCATCTGCTTGGCCATAATTGTATGCTTTGTATTTTTTTTACAGTTGGCTTCGTATTTTATAGAAAATTCTCAGTATAATGAGTAGAAGTGCCAATTAACAAGTTCTTTGAGTACCTACTGTAACTGTCGTGAAATTCACAGTGTACAAACTTAACAATTCATTCAATATTCACTGGAAAGTTTCAAAAGACCTATCCAGAAGTAGATGTCTACGTTTAGTCCATACCCCTTTTCATGACATTAAATAAAATATTCCTCGTTCCTTCCGTTGTTTATACATTCTAATGTTATTGGAATATTACATGCGATATCGTGACAGGAAACAGTGTACCATAGACGATACAAAAATAAATACATTATAAGCGTATTTTGGTTACAGTGTTATTTGGTCACAGATAAATAAGCTGTTTACTGGGAGTACTTATTTATTGTACGAAGACATAAAGAATATATTTAAAGACTAATTATACAATATTAGGCTTCTAAATACTAAATAAGCAATTTGTTTTTGTCACTAAGGAAGCTTAGGAGCCGCGGCTTGAAATCAAAATATTCAAGTCGCTCCTTTTAATTTTAATTCATATATTTTACACTTGTTACTTTTCTGTTGAATATCAACTGTGAAGACTTTGAGAACCATAGTCCAAGTCTACCCAGTTCTCCCTAGTTTACAAGTTTTCTTTAAAAAGGAGTTGTATTCCATCTGCCCAGTAGTTTATGAGAAAATCGCGAATATAAATATATAAGTACCCTTTAGTGCTTTTCAAAAAAAAGTGGTATTGATTTCCTATACGCATACTTATGAATTTTATTATGCACTTTTTACAATTATTTTGTTGCTTGATTTGGAAAAAGCAGCCTTTTCTCCATCGTCTAGCCTCCGGCCTTCTATAAACACCTGTAACACTATAATATTTTTTGTCAATCTTTGAAGGACATGAAATGTCTGTCTCGAATACTGGCAATTTTGTCCCACCCTTGGAAACGCAGCACGTTACTTGGTAGCAGGCTTAGACCAAGTAGTAGTGCAAAATATATGTGTCAAGAAAGAAAAAAGAAAGAAATAAAAGCAACAAGGGCTTTGTAAATTGATATCAAAGTTGATATTCTAATTGTAAACCAGAACATAGGTACGTACTATTTATTCAAGACCAAACGACACTGTGACCAATAACTACTGAACCCATACTGCGATATTGACACCACAATTTTCTTCTACAGAGTTTTCACACTATAACACACTCTTGTTAGTGGCTTTGTAACCAGTGTGACTACAATTTTAACGCTGGTACCGTATGCTGTAGGCGTCTTCGCGTGATGGAAAGTCAGCTTGATTCATCTACATCAAAGGAAGTCTTCTGTTGAACAAAAGCCTCTCTTTAAGGATTTTCACGCCAACGGGTCTTGCGTTGTCCGCGTCCAGCGGCTGCCCGCGACCTTCACCAGGTCATCGCGGTACACCGAGTGGGTGAGAGGCTTACCTACGCTACGTCTTCCAGTGCACGGTCGCCACTCGAGAACTTTCCTGACCCAGTGTTCATTTGTTTAACGAGCTATCTGCTACGCCCACTACCACTTCAGTTGATTTTTCATTTATTAAAAAAATAGCTTTCTTTTCTGAGCTTTTTATGGGTCGAAAAAGGCGAAGTGGTCTCAATCAATCTTTAAAATTTTCTCGTTCACTTCAAACTTAATCAACACGCTGTATGTACACGACAGGTACTTCACAGGGTGTGCAATCAATCTGCCGTTGTCACTAGCGCCGTCCATTAGTTGTGTGTGATATTTGTTGACAGTTGACTTATTTGCGAGTAGTGCATTCACAGCCAGAGTTAGTCTGCAATGATAGTTTGGATCGGAAATGTCAGCTTGAGGTTGATGAATTAATAAACTTTAACTGTTTGTAATATTGTATCCCAAACGTTTGAAAAGACTTACGTTTGGGATGACTTTACGAAAAGGCTTTTTTAGGGTTCCGTAGTCAACAAGGAACCTTTAAAGTTTTGCCATGTCCGTCTGTCTGTCTGTCTCTCCGCGACTTAGCTCATAGACTATTAATACTAGAGAGTTGTGATTTGGCACGGATATGCATACTAATCACGCCGACAAAGTGGTAAAATAAAATCACGAAAAAAAAAATTTCAAATTTCACGTGATGTAGGGATGGCATTTTTTTTTCGACTATCCCATGGGTGTCGTTGGATAGGTCTTTCAAAAATATTGTGGGTGAGCGAAAACCATTTTTCGATTTAAGGATCCGTTTTCGAAATATTAAGCTTTAAAGTGCAAATTTTTGTTAAAGTCATGTAGCTAAACGGTTGTTTCTGGAAATGTGAAAAAATTCATGGCAGTTATAACGAAGTTATAAGGAAAACGATCATAGCTAAGTAGGCTAAGGTAGTTAAGGTAGTTAAGTAAGTAAAGAGACGGGAGGTTTTTTCCCTTAAAGCAGGGTCTGTCGAAGTACTACGGAACCCTACAATGCGCGTATTTTTATTTATTTTATCGTAATTTTCCAAATCCGATTCCATCTCCGCTACGAGTACAAGACATTTAAATACAAATAATACAATATATAAATTTGTGCCTCAATTTCACGTATTCATGCTTTAATGGACAATCGCTCTATTTTATTATGTAGTATTTTGTACACATCACATCACGCGAACAATCGCTTCAATTCACATAGCGACCCCGTCAGCATCCCAACCATGAAATGTCAACTTTTCAACCGCAAAATACAGTCCCACCAAGCGAAATACGACTCTCGTACCTTGTTTTGAGTGTAAAGCGAAACGCAAAAAAATTTGTAACTGACTTTTATTTTGAATGGGCAATACAGAAAAGTGGTTGTTCTAAATTTGAATACGATTATTTTTATTTTTTGGCATGCGTGAAATGAATGATGATTTAATTTATTTTTGCATTTTTCGAATTGGCATTCGGAACAGCCTATGCATAATATGCATAATGCCTTTTGTAAATTTTATTTTGATTACGTTTGGCTTTCGTATAGGAATATAGATATCATAGACACTTCTACGTCTTTTCTTCTTTCTATTTCTAAGAAAAATATTAAAAAAGAAATAGAAATAGAAAAGACTTCGAAAAATCCGCTCTTCAATATATATTTTTTTCAGATTCCCTTACTAAACCTGAATACTAAATGAATGAATAGTGAATTTGTATGGAAAACTGAAAAAAAGTTGTAGATAGGATTTTTTCAATATTTTTCCTGTATTCTATACTTGATCCTGAGTAACCCCTTAAAATTTCAAACGCACTTTTTGAACAACCTGTATAGTACATATGTAACTCTGTCCTAATTTTGACGTTCGTTTTCTTATGGACATAATAATTACTTTTTAAATTATATTTGATGACGACGTTTTGACAAATAATTGTCCTAATATAAGAACTATTTTGCATTAAGCTCCTAAAAAACTATTTGAAAAAGTAAGCTGTGACACGATGATTCAATATAATTGTTACCAATTAAAATTTTCACATGTAACAAAAATCCAAGTGCGAAATTTTTTCTGCGTTTTCAATGAAATTGCTATTTAATACGTAAACACTATGTTGTAATGGATTTTATACGGAGTCAAAATCTACCCTATGGCTAGCTCCATTCAATTCATTGCTTTTGTCAATATCTTGAATTTGCGATTCCAAAGTTTATTGTTTTTGTCAATTTCTTGAACTGTTGCTACACCAAATAGCTGTCAAATCAATCCTATCGATCAATCTCCTTCAAACGCACCTAAAATGGAGTGTTAAAGGGGAAACAAACGTGCTTTAATTTAAATTCCTTCCCGGAAATAAATCAACGGGCCGCGACATACAAAACCAGAGAATTTACGCTGGGAACCACCCGGGGTGGCGCCACAGAAATATATATCGACACAGAACGGCCTCAGGCTTTCCGCTTGACGCATTGCTTGATGACGTGAACTAACATATTGTAGCTGTTTATAAGGTTTTTGTTCTATTTTATTTTATTTGGACAATATTAAGGCAAAGAAGGGTTATTTTTCAGAACTATTTATTTCCCAAAACTTCTTAATATCTAGATTTGAATAGGGTTTTAACGTTATGATATGACAGATCTTGATCTTTTTACCAGTTGGTTTGTTTGATTACAGTAAGCAATATATATTTCATAAAGTGTGCCCCAGCAGTGGGGACGTTTAGGTTGTTAACGATCTATTGTAAATTTTAGTAATCAAAAAACAATGTTTAATTTGCGGTCACTTTTAAACGAAATTTATGACCGGAAATCGGTTATAAAGCATAAAAAGTTGCCTGAAGATATTGCATAGACAAGACAAATATGTAAGTATAGGTGTATATTATTTGTTTTAAAAATTTGTTATAAATAAGTAAGTACGCTTAGACCGGCCAAAGTAATAAAATTCTGTGGTAGGTGGCAAAATTGCAGTATTAATGCATGACCCATTCATACAATGATGTCCGTTCTATCTTTTGTTCTATTTCTATGGTTGCATTTCAAAGTAAAACAAACCGCAGTAGGGAAACTCTGGGAACTGAATATAAAATTGGTGAGGTAAAAAGTAAAATATTTGGTTTTTGGCAAAATTTTAGATAGGTTGAGGTTTTTGGGACTTCATTTTGCATAAAACTTTTACGGCTTTGACTAAATTATTCCTTACTTAATATGGAATAATTTCACGGAAAATAAATATTAGCCGGAATTGTGGAAGAATTTAAACAACGAATATATAACGAGTTTTCTTTTGAAGCATACTTATTTACCTATTTTTTTTTTATAAAATATATTGTTATTCCACTGTCCCAGAAGGTGGTGTTTTAGGAAAAATGAAAATAAGACATTTTACGCGCTGTAGTAGGTAGGTATATGTTGCAACGTAAAAGAAATTCAAAAACATTTTGGGGAACCATGCATTTTTTGCGGGATAAAAATTTGCCTATATAAGTGAAGTTTTGAGGGAGGAGATCAAAACAATACAATTCTAGTTTTTTCATATTCATATTCTTATAAATTATAAAGAGCGTACTCCCATTTCAAAGGCAGGCAACGCACTTGTCACTCCTCTGGTGTTGCGGGTGTCTGTGGGCGGCGGTAATCGCTTACCATCAGGTGATCCGTCTGCTCGTTTGCCAGCTATGCCATAAAAAAAAAACTGTAATCGTCAATCGATCCCTCAATAGCCTCTGCATCTATTACATACGATTTCCTGTAGCTTGGCACAACGTTAGTCGCCAGTAATCCTACTGCCCAAAAGTATATGTCACCGCAAACTGTGATAAACAATGTGAAAACTCAGGAAAGAACTGTAACTGTTTAATGAGACGTGCGAAAAGTAAACAAATAACGTGTTTATGCGCAAAAACTGTGCAGACACGCGTAATTTATGCGCAAAGTTGATGTTGCGTGAAAAAATAAGTCCCCCACTCTTTTATGTCACGTCACATGTATGTTGTTGGGGAATTAGTAAAAGCGGGAGTGATGTGAAAGTTCTAGAAGTTGTTCTTAACCTAGTCATAATAGACATTTATTTGTAAACAATAATATTCATTTACAGGTCAAGAT
This sequence comes from Coleophora deauratella, assembly GCA_958295455.1. NCBI lineage: Eukaryota > Metazoa > Arthropoda > Insecta > Lepidoptera > Coleophoridae > Coleophora > Coleophora deauratella. Next base: position 6,897,830 of record OY282412.1, read on the forward strand.
TAAAGTATAACGTTTCATTTTACAAGTCGTAAAATAAAGAGCTGTTGACAAGCACTTTTTATCTATTCTTCTTCAATTGCTACCTATAGGAAGTCTTATAAATTCTTCTCAACTATAGAAGGCTCGCTCGATAAGCCAAAGGCGTTAAGTATCGCCAAATCGCAATATTCAGTTCAAATTCTTGAAATAATGGTTAAAGCTATCACCATGGAAAAAATATATAACATACTTGAAACAATAAAAAATAAATTGCCTTGAACAGAATCATAAAAATTACAAAAACTTTGATGAAAAAAATATCCTATTACAAACCCTGTATTTAGCATTAATTGCAAATTCTCTCGGAAACACAATATTTGTTTATGTTGAAACCAATACACAAAAATCGGCCATTTTATTACCTTCAATTTACCTAGAATGGTTTTTTTTAACTTATTTAAAAGCCAAGAAAAATAATAAAAACATCGAAATCCCGAGAATTTTGCGTTCGGCCTTGACGTAACCGCCGCGATGGGACCCACACTGATCTGAACTTAACATGAGTGGCGTTACGGTCGATATTATATTATCATGCATCAACCTGCTCAGATTTAGTGTACGTCGCGCCTTAAAAGAGCGAAGAGACGGCGCATCTCTTACGTGGAATGGTAGCCGGTTATAAAATACGGGTCCCATTGTGTGCGTTAGTTTGGCGGATTCTCCTACAAGTCCTTACAACGCAAAGAAACGCATTTTGAGCTGACTCTCTAGAAAGAAAACGACACGGTTTTGCCAGGACAAGATCACAAATCTAAGAAGCATTTAGAAATTCCATTTTGATAACGAAAGTGGCGTGCGTTTGTCTGTTCACAATCAAATGTCGGCCGTCAAAATTCCATTTTTATTTTCCTATGGCGGTTTCCGGTGACGTAAAATATCCTATTTATATTTTATTGCGAAAAATATATAATAAATACGATCCAAGAGCAAATAAGTAATCCTATTTCAGAAATAAAGCAAAAGGTTTAACCCTTACAAAATATGAAAACTGGATTGCGTACAGAAAAAAAACGAATCCCCAAAATATGTATATTTTTTCATCGCAGTACCGCAAAAACGGATATGAAATTACAAAATTATTCGTTTTATAAATTCAGCGCTAAAAAGAAAATATTTTTTCTGTGTTCCTCGTGATAAAATTCGTCCAACGCATTAAACACAAAATCCTTTTGTAACGAGAATGCTACCATTTAAGAGGACCAACCTTTTCGGGACTGTTAGAGCGTTGTTATACCTCCTGAATTTGGCAGGATTGAAATTTTCAGCTCAATTTGTTGAGCTGTTTGAAAGGAATATGTATTTGCTCCTTTGTGAAGTTGTATTTTCCGTTTATGACGGAAAGTGACAATTTCTTTTAGCTGACTGTGATATTGTTAAAATGTTCCACAAACAACGACATTTAATGTTTGCAAGCAGATATTTTAATTTTTTGGATTTATGGATTATCCTAGTTTGGGGCCAGATGAACGTGTGTGATTTGTCCCGGATATTTATTTATTAAATGAAATTCATTTTAAGTAACGACAATAATACAATAGTTAACTGTTATTCGTCGAAGTTACTTTATATCAAATATAATATTTATAACAAATTGTCGTTTTTAAAAACGACAATTTGTTATAAATATTAATGATTTTTTTATTCTAATAGTTAGCTATGAAATCATAATTTAGTGTACTCGTTACTAATTACAATAAAAAAAAACATTTTTTATTTTTATGAAACTTCAAGCCAGTTAGTTTTTGTACAGCTTCATTAAAAGAGCTATTTAGTGAAAAATATTTCAAATTAGATAATTGTTGATACAGTGACATTATTTTGACATCAGTTCAAATGTATATTCAAACCTATCCAATTTTTTTTCAATGTTTTCATTATACATAAGTTTGATTGTAAGAAATATGTATAAGTTATGAGATTGACTTGGTTGGATAATGATTTCGGGTCCAACAAGAAGGAATATGTATTGAAAAGCTTTATGATAATTTGAACTTGGCTTTCCAGCCTACCCTTACCTACGTATGTCAGCTACTTTACCATCTTCAGTAAGCAGGTAGACATTCAATTTCAAAATTTCCATCCCCAACAGGGTACTTTTTATACATGGGGAGAAATAATATATAATAACGAAATATTCGGGAATTATTGACAACACTGAACACGTTAAAAACAACAGACTTCAATCGTAACAACAACAATTTTGATTTGTAATTTTTACGTTTTGTTGTTTTTTTTTAAATGCGCTGAATCAATTTCGATCAAATTTATATGGGACCACCTTTAAAATATGTCTCACCAAACAAAAGAAGAATCATCAAAATCAATTCATAATTGGCGAAGCAATCGCGTAACAAAGATACAAAAAAAAAACAACATACAGTCGAATTGAGAACCTCCTCCTTTTCTGAATTCGGTTAAAAAGGACAAAACGGCACGGTTTTGCCAGGACAAGATCACAAATCTAAGAAGCATTTAGAAATTCCACTTTCAATTTCTGATAACGAAAGTGACGCGCGTTTGTCTATTCACAATCAAATGTCGGCCGTCAAAATTCCACTTACAGTTTCGAATGGCGAAAGTGACGTAAACAAAAACATACAGTAGAATTGAGAACCACCTCCTTTTTGAAGTCAGTTAAAAACTAACCTGGTCATCTGGCTCCAAACTAGGATTCCCTGTATTATGAGAGCCAGAGACTGTTAAAATACATAAATACGTTTAAATACATTCATATACAGTATACAGATATAATACAACCAGACATACAGCAAACAATTCGGCTCATCACAGGAATGTTTGCCCTAGGTGGCTATCAAACCTACGACCGTTGGAACAGTAGTCATCAGGAGCGCTAACCACTGAGCCACCGAGTCAATCGAGATAAAAGTAAACTAAATCGGGTGTTACGATCTGTATTAGAAATGTGAGTTTAGAAATATTTGGCACAAACTTTATGTGCAGAAAAAAAACAATCTCCTTTGCCTTATTAAATTCATTGTTATAACATGGTTTGCACATAACTATAACACAACTCGATTTGCGATAACTTTACGACCCAGAAGAAAGAGACAAACAGAGGAAAATACAGTAGTGTTTCCTTTGTACGCAGAGTACATGCTACAATATTTTTTTAACCGACTTCAAAAAAAAGGAGGAGGTTCTCAATTCGTCGGAATCTTTTTTTTTTATGTATGTTCACCGATTACTCGAAGACGCCTGAACCGTTTTGGATTCTTTTTTGTTTGTTTAAAAGGGTATACTTCACAGGTGGTCCCATATAAATTTTATCGAAATACATTCAGCGGTTTTTGAGAAAATCAACAAAAACATAGCAAAATTGGAGTTGGAATTATAACATTACATTACATTATACAGGGCGTTAACAAAAAGCTTTAGCAATAAGTTTCTATACGGTGAACGATCGGAAAAGCTTCTGATCGACACCATTGCATTGCTGGTACTGTTTGTTAACATCCCATATCGTCCCCACTGCAAGGGCACGGGTTCCCATAACTGGGAAAGGTTAGGCCATACTCCACACACGGGGTCCAAGCCCGGATTGTTGGAGGTTGTGGGTCTAGTGGCCTGCCCCAATGTGAGAATTCTTCAAGTCGCCTATTAAGCCTCCGACATGGCTTAACGACTGCCATCTAGTGATAGCTGTCGGCGCCTATGGCTTAACTTGCCTTGCGAAGCACGGAAACGGTCGAGATTAATGCCAATAACAGTCAAACCCATCCAGGTTATGACCGTGTCTGCAGTCAGTTAACTTGTGCGACCACGCAAGCCGCTTCATAATCATTGCTGTAACCGTAAAAATATGTAGATTTGACAAAGGTTTACAGTTAACAGATGGATTTGTATGAAATCTTAAATAATTGACCACGCTGAATACGTCAAAAACAACCGACTACAATCGCAACAACTCCAATTTTGCTATGTTTTTGTTGATTTTCTCAAAAACCGCTGAATCGATTTTGATAAAATTTATATGAGACCACCTGTGAAGTATACCCTTTTAAACAAAAAAAGTATTTTCTAAATCGGTTCAGGCGTCTTCGAGTAATCGGTAAACATCAAGGTTTGGAACCGGTTAACAAATACCGGTTAATTTCGTTCGAATTTCGGTTAACGGTTCCGTTCAGGTTAAACCCGTTTTCCAGCTTAACCGGTAAATTTGAATAAAATATCGGTTAATCAGAGAGCGGTTTTGTAACCGAAATAAGAATGAAATTAACCGGTTAAAATTTAAACCAAACTTAGTCAAGTTCAGGCGCGTCACTCGGGTGCCACTTCCCGAGTTTTCTGCTCACTTTCTCGCACGCTTTCAACTGATCGCACGCGGCAAACATACCTACAACGTCGCATATTCTTCAAATTAACCGGTTAATTCCGTTCGAACGAAAAAATATCGGTTCTGGTTAAACCGGTAATATATACCGGTAACCAAAACCTGAACGAAACCTTAACCACAATTATTTCGATATCGGGGTCAATGACCGAAACCAGTTTTTTCAAAAAACCGGTTTCCGTACCCTGGTAAACATACATAAAAAAAAGATTCCGACGAATTGAAAACCTCCTCCTTTTTTTGAAGTCGGTTAAAAATACATTTTGTTTTTCAGCAGTCGAGAATAAAACATTTACTGATAGATTGATAAACAGACAACATCATTTAACCTAAAGTAGTGAGAACACTCATACTTAAAGAATAATAAACACATTTTGAGTTTGTGCTTGAATAAAATTGTTTTTTAAATTTGTATGACAAAATTGACAAACAAACCGAAGAATGAAACAATATTAATCTGGTTCCCAAGATACAGGGAATCCTAGTTTGGGGCCAGATGACCGTGTGTGATTTGTCCCGAATATTATTATAATATTATTATTATCTAATCTTCATGAAAAGTTACGAACAGAGTGTACCTATAGTTAGCAGATTTTATATGGCTCGCAACTCTGATTTTTCTCGTCCATTTTCCACAAAAGATAGACAAGCATCCTCTCTGCCAAAGATACTTTCCTAGTAATAACCACATCTGTCAATGGCGCTTTCCTTTTAGTTTCGTGTGACGTTTTGGCTCGATGCTTTTACGGGACACGCATGTCATAATGTCATAAAACCTCGAATTAAAGGTAGGAAGCAGTGAGCAGAACTAAGGAAAAACGTATTGTAATTATTTTCATATAAGACAAACCTAGTAACATATTAAAACGCTTTATATTTTTATCTTTCGATACCTGCTTGAGTACTTACTTGGTTCAAAAATGTTATTTCAAACCCTGTTTCGATTATAACGTTTACATCTTTCGTGTTTCTTTTAATTGTTTCAATTTTGCTTTTTATGCAATACAGACTTTCATAAACACACTCGTAAAGTTATGTATCTGAGTTTATAATAAAACACTTTTTGTCAACCAAATCTTACGTTATAAAATTGTATTCAGTTATGTTAAATCCTATTTTATATTCAAAGAAAATCCTTATTTTACACTGTGCCGAACCCGCTTCCTAGTTTTTATGAATATTTGTGGCGAGCTGCATATTTTGTATATTTAATTGTTTTATTTAAGCACATGTGGCCAAAAACGATAAAAAAAGATTTAACTGTTAAATATTAAAATTTTAAAGCTTCCCTGTATATTTATTTTTGTCACGGTAGTTGACAGAAAAGTTAACTTTTGGAATCAACTTCCTTTACATGTTTTATTTTGTCGGAGTTCGTTGTCCAGAAACCTGAGTGATTGTATAATTATTATATGTTTGTATTTATGTGTCAGTAAAAATAAAAATAAACTTAACAACTCAAAGCGTCTTCTCTGCAAGGGAACAGGTCTCTTCCCGTAATTTGGGAAGCTTGGGCCTTATTCCACAGTCCTCACACAGGGGCCAAGTCCGGATTGATGAAGGGCTAGTGGCCAACCCCAGTATCAGAAGTTTTCAAGCCGCCTTACAAGGCCTCCGACATGGCTTAACGACTGCCATCTAAAGATCCAGTGGCACCAACAGCTTAAAGTGCCTTAAAGCACGTAAACGATCGAGATGGATGCCACTAACAGTCAAACCCATCCAGGTTATGACCGTGTCTGTAGTCAGTTAACCTGTGTGATCGATACGACCACACAAGCCGCACTGAGCCACGACCACTTCAGTTAGAAAGTTAGTTCAAAATTTCCACCAAAATAATTGTTATTTAAATACAACCTGTAGGTACCATATTATTTTGTCATAAACCGATTATTTCACTCGCACCTATAAAATAATTTAATCCAATTAGCGCTAATGAAAGGAGGTTCCCGCTTACCAAATTTGTCTGTTCTGTGGTCATTCCAATTCTGCTTGTAAATGGGGAGCTAATTAAACATTTCATTGTGTCTATTGAAAACTACTTAATTGCCTGTGAGAGAGGCCATTGTGAAGAGATCAGTGGAAAGCTAACAATGTCTTTGTGAAATACACAAAGGGTTTTAATACTACTTGTAAACATTTATCATTCTGTTTCAAGCAAATAATAACTTTATATTTAATATAATAATAACAGTATTATTGTTATTTATATCAAAGAGGATACGATATTTAATCGAAGATTCTATGAAATCATGAATTTGTACGTGCCAAGAAACTTGCAAAATATCTATACTGATATTATACAGAGTATTAAAAAAGTACCTTTGAAATTTTAAGGGGTTACTCAGAATCAAGTATAGAATACAAGAAAAATAAAAAAAATATCCTATCTACAATTTTTTTTCAGTATCCAATACAAATTCTTGATTCACTATTCAGATTTAGTGTGGGAAACTGAAAAAACAATTGTAGATCGATGTTTTTCAATATTTTTCCTGTAGTCTATACTTTATTCTGAGTAACCCTTTAAAATTTCATACGTACTTTTTTACCAGCCCGTTTAGTAAATGGGAAAGTAATTGTGTCTTTATGTTACCTTTTCACGCCAAAACTACGGCACCGATTTCGATGTGTTTTACCTTTACAGAAAGAAATAGACCGGCTATTTTTTTATCCACTCGCAAGCTCAGCCGTGGGTATAACTAGTACGATATTACGTCCCAATACAACAACAATGTAGCAACAGGATACGCCACTTCGCCAACAAAGATTTCCAATAAATTAGGCACTACTGGAACTCGTAAACAGCTAAGGACAAATGTCCACGGGCTTGTAATGTAACGATATGGCACAGTTTTATGTAGTCTCTGCTAGGGACGGGACGTGTTAACGACGGGCCTAATTTGAACTTCTTCCACGACAAAATATCCGTATTTATCTATATACTAGCTGTTGCCCGCGGCTCCGCCCGCGTGAATATTGTATTTGTGACGGTTCTTTAGTATACTTGAGTACAGGCATATGGGAATGTTATATCCAGATCACCCTTAAACTATGTCTACTATGTTGTTTTCCAGCCTTTACTTAAATAAGTACCATGTAATATAACTATATATAAGTAACATGAGATATTTTGAGCACGCTAGAAACTTATATTTAATTATAATTTAATTTAATATATTTTATTTTATTTTTTACGTAAGTCCGCCAAAGAAAGGCTCTGTATCCAGAAATACAGTTTAAAACACTTAACTCATGTGTAGACGTTCTTAATTATTTTTTGCAAGTATCCTCTAAACTTTGCGGTAAATAAAGTTATACTATTTTGCCCAATTTGAACTTATCATTTAATTGTTTCTACCTTTAACTAAAACGGCTTGGCGGTTTGTCGTAGTATTCATCTTGATCCCCAGGTTTATGTATAATACATTTTAGACAATTAAGATTCATTTTTTGCTTCGTCAAATCATTGAAGAAACCGCGAGGTTGCAGAGCTATAAATCAAACCATGAATTACAATAATAATTGTTATCCGTACATACGCTTTTCACAATACCCACTCATAGGTACCCCAACACTAGCTTTCACACTACACAAGGAACAACGCCCTTGTGTGTAATGTGTACACTACCTTGCAATATAAACTGAACAGGCCTTTACTAAAATGTTCTGAATAACCAATATTGTCCCCACTACAGGGGCACGGGTCTCTTTTCATACCTCGGGAATTTTAGACCATACTCCACACACGAGGGCCAAGTTCGGATTGGTAGAGGTTGTTGTTGTGGTTGTTATGTCCTTTACTAGAATACCTATTTACTGTTTATATTACTCTATCTCAAAGTCAAAGTCAAAGTCAAAGTCAAAATATTTTTTATTTAAGTAGATGCTGTACGCATACTTTTAAATCGTCTTTTTTTCTACCTAGTACAAAGTTCCTACCACGCGGAACTTGTACACTCAACGTTTCGGGAAGTGTTAGCGGAGCGAGAAGAAACGTCGAGCCCAAAAGAAACTCGCCCCAACACATTTTTTGAAATAAATACTTAATATCTATTACAATTGATGTCATTACTAAAGCTATGAGCTGGAAGATCTATACATGTCCATACATCATTGTCATTAACATAGTCTTGGGTTTTATAATATCCTCTTGAACACAGGCATTTCTTTACATAAGTCTTAAACTTATTTTCGGATAAACTAATAACATTTTCAGGTATTTTATTGTAGAATTTTATACACTGCCCCATGAACGACTTCTTTACCTTACTCAGTCTCGAATAAGCAACTTCGATATTATTTCTATTTCTAAGATTAAAATTATGCCTATCACTGTTTTTTGGAAATAAATCTAAATTCTTACGAACATACATGATGTTTTCATATATGAATTGACTGGCAACAGTTAAAATATTTATTTCTTTAAACTTGTTCCTCAATGACTCTCGAGATCGCATCTGATATATAGCGCGAATAGCTCTTTTTTGCAGTATAAAAATAGTTTCTATGTCAGCCGCATGTCCCCAAATTAAGATGCCGTAAGACATTATACTATGAAAATACACTAGTCTTGCAGTATCTACATCTGTTAGTTGCCTTATTTTCTTGACGGCGTAGGCAGCTGAACTAAGCTTTCCTGCTAAGGTTTCTATATGTGGTCCCCATTGTAAAGAAGCATCTAAAGTAATACCAAGAAAAACAGTGCTATTTACGAACTCTAAAATATTACTATCTAATATTACATTATCGTGAGTTTGCTTGACATTTGGTAATCTGAATTTTATTACTTTTGTCTTTGTGGCATTTAATAGCAAGTTATTAACAGTAAACCATTTATGTATCTCTGAAAGTGTGTTGTTTACTTCGTCAATTTTGCTGTCTTTCCTGTCTACCTTAAAAATAAGAGATGTGTCATCTGCAAACAACACAATATTTGAGAGACGTTGCACCATAAATGGTAAGTCATTTATATAAACAAGGAAGAGAAAGGGGCCTAAAATAGATCCCTGGGGAACACCTATTTTTACTGTAGAGCCGAGAGAATTTGTGCCATTTACTTGGACTGTTTTTAACCTATTGTTAAGGTAAGAATTGAGAAGACTAAGAGCCCTATCTTCCACACCGTAATGCTTTAGTTTAAGAAGTAAAGTTTGATGTTCCACACAATCAAATGCTTTAGATAAATCACAAAACACTCCTATTGCATCTTGTGATTTCTCAAAAGCATCATAGATGTTTCGTATAAGTGCTACTCCTGCATCGGTAGTTGATCGACCTTTCGTGAAGCCAAATTGTTGGTTATGCAGAAGTTTGTTTAAAGTGAAGTGTTGTAGCATTTGGTTGAGCATAATTTTTCCAAAGACTTTACTAAGGACGGGTAATACAGAAACAGGTCTGTAATTTCCCGCATCAGTTTTGGAACCTGATTTATAAAGAGGTATAATTTTACTACACTTCATGAGATCTGGAAAGTCACCATTTTCTATACTAATATTGAAAAGGTATGCTAAATGTGGTGCTAATACGTCAATTACATTACTAATTAATTTAACTGATAAACCCCACAAGTCCTCAGTTTGTTTCACTTTAAGCGACTTAAAAGTTTTAACAACAGTTTCAGGTCCAATTTCTCTAAAATAGAATATTTCATCACAAGAAATGACATTTTCTTCTAATATTTTTTTAGCATATGTGGGTGATGAGTCCAGGGCCTCAGTTAGCTTAAGTGGAATGTTTGTAAAAAACGTTTCGAATTCCGTAGCTATTTCTGCGTTAGATGTTATTTTGCCTTTATCTGTTTGTAAAACAAAATCTTTATCGTGTTTCTTGAATTTACCGGTTTCTTTATTTATTATATTCCAAACCGTCTTAATTTTATTATCAGATAGTTTTATCTTTCTGGCTAAGTAATTAGATTTGGCTGCGCAGCATACCTTTCTGAATATTTTTGAATAACGTTTTACATAATTTCTGAAATTGTCATCAAATATATAACTTTTTTTCTCATAAAGATCAAATAAGGTTTGACGGCTTTTATAAATTCCTACAGTAGCCCATTCACAAAACTTAAATTTATTATCAATATTTATAGATTTAGTTTTAAAAATTTCCTGAAAATCTCGCTCAATTACTGTAAATAAATCATTGTACATATTGTTGGCTTCTGGTTCATTATCAAAATTTGGTATGGGCAGCTTGTCATTTAACGCTTTTTTATACTTTTCTATTCTTTTAACAGTGACAGGCCTCGACTGTATTTTAATTTGTTTTATAATTGACCTGAAAGGAAAGCTAGCCATTAGTCCGCTATGATCAGACCTCAAGCAGTTAATTACTTTTTTCTCTACATGACTACAGTTACAGAAAATATTATCGATACATGTGGCAGAAGTCTCTGTTTTTCTAGTTGGTTCTAAGAATAAATAATCCAAATCAAACGACTTAAAAAGACAAATAATTCTTGTTGTTAGGGACTTCTTTTCTAATAAATCAACGTTATAGTCACCGCATACGATGACAGATTTTTTACTTTTACTTATTAAATTTAAATCATCCTCCATTACTGATTCGAAACGAGCAAAGTTATCGTCACATGGGGGCCTATATACACAGATAATGATGTGGTTCTCCAGCTCCATACAAGATAGCTCCACAGTTCTTTCAATCGAAAGACTTACGACGTCTTTCCGTACCTTAGTCTTTAGGGTATTTTTAAGTAATATTGCGGAGCCACCGCGAATCGCAGTCTTTCGATTGAATACACTGGCCATATTATAATTTTCAAAATTCTATCTCTACTTCTACAATCTGGTTATATCTACTTCTACAATCTGGTTTAATTGTGCTGTCTATATGTTTCTGCGAATTAAGTATGAATATAACATATGTATAACATATTAATGCTTAAGTTTTCTATGCATGAGTAGAATCCATGGTTAAAAAATATATATATCAGATATCCAATGTCCATAGACAACCTGAATTTATTTTTTATTATACATATTATGTTTTTCCTGTTACATATGTATAATCAACGTCTCTAGTCTAGAATATATTAGTATATAACTAGGCCTATTACAAAAATGCTATAAATTAAACACCCTCTCTTAAAACAAAGAAAGAAAAGAACTCATAGGAAACTATAAGATATCATAGGAAACTATAGGTCTACATTGTTATATGTATTTTTAAGCGATTCATTTATAAGACTGTTTGTTTCTTTGTAAAATAAAAATAAAATAAATAAATAAACTTATAAAACACATGTGTTCTATAGCCTATAACTTAAAAATAGTAGCTTATTCTTATCGAAATTTCCCCAATGACAAGATTGTTTAAGACACAGTATTAGAAACATTTTTTTAAATCATTAATTGAAAATATGATAGAGCGTAACAAAAAAAAAAAGTATTCACCTGTCATTATTATAAACCTTAACCTAAAAGTTTGGTACATTTCAAATGTTTTATCCTAATAGGCAAATGTTTCGATAGTACTTTTGCTAGCACATCGAAATGGGTTTGTACTTCAATTTCACTTTAATCTATTGTACCGTAGCACGTATAAAATGATGACGGTTTTAATGGGTTTTGTCCATGGTACGTGTTATTTATTGCCAGTAAAAGGGAACTTTGACTAACCAATAGTTAGTGACAGAAAAATCGCTTTGGAAGATACAATTTACGTATAGAAGCGACGTAAATTGCTTGTACAGTCCCGTGCACCTAAAAAAATACAGGGTACCCGTGCCATCTACTACTGTTTGCACAACTTGGCTGTATACTTTCAGTTGCATGAGACTGTTGTTAAGGCGCGACGTACACTCAATCTGAGCAGGATGATGCATGATAATATAATATAGACCGTAACGACACTCATTTTAAGTTCAGATCAGTGTGGGTACCATCGCGGCGGTAACGTCAAGGCCGAACGCAAAATTCTCGAGATTTCGATGTTTTTATTACTTTTCTTGGCTTTCAAATAAGTTTAAAAAAATCCGTTCAAGGTAAATTGAAAGTATTAAAATGGCCGATTTTTGTGTGTTGGTTTCAACATAAACAAATATTGTGTTTCCGAGATAATTTGCAATTAATGCAAAAAAACAGGGTTTACAGGATTTATTTTTTCATCAAAGTTTTTGTGATTTTTATGATTCTGTTCAAGGCAATTTGTTTTTTATTGTTTCAAGTATGTTATATATTTTTTTTACATGGTCATAGCTTTAACTATTATTTCAAGAATTTGAATTGAATATTGCGATTTGGCGATACTTAACGCCTTAACAATCCATTACGTCCCCACTGCAGGGGCACGGGCACGAGACTGTAGTACATATGTAATACTACTGAACAAAGGCCTCTTACCAGGATTTCCACAATGACCGGTCTTACACTGGATGCGGTCCAGCTTTCCGCGACCTTCACCAGATCATCGGTCCACCGAGAGGCATCGCGCACTGGAAGACGTAACGTAGGCAGGCCCTACGCCGTAGCTGCTGCAGTTGGGCGATCACAACTCGATAACTTTCGTGCTCTTCCGAGAGCTTTGCCTGTTCTAATTTATAAATTCAACAGCTGCAGTGTAAAAAAACTGACAAATAAAAATTACCCTGTACTTATATACAATATAATTTATTCTTGTCATTAAAAAACCGTCCAGTAACACGCGCTTTTATAAGTTAGTGAAGTTGTGGGAAATTTTTCGTGTCCCGAAGTGTACAAACATTGTTTGTGGAGCGGCAACACAGTTTTTTTCCAGTTTTTGCCTTCACGTACCAAAGTTTGGCACTCAGTGACGGGTCAGTAAGTTTTCCTTCTCCCATCTTATGCCTAACATAAAGTATTAGAAGTTAGAAGATGGATACAGGGTAGGAAACCATTTTATTGATTGGTCGAACATACTCCCTGTCTGAAAAATTAGGTTACCTTTTACATAGTACAAAAAACACCAAACTTAGAATCATTGCGATGAAACCTATTTTCAAGTGAAAAAAAAAACACATTTAAATCTGTTCAGAGCTACAAAACCACAGACAGTCACACAGATGTATGTACATGTACATGTATGGACAGTTGGACTTGTACCAGTTTGTACTTGTTTCCAGTTCTTAGTTCCAGTAATTACATGAAATTGTATTAAAGAACTTAAAAAAAAATGAGTTTGTGGGAATTTCTTTGGCCTCGACGTTTCTTCTCGCTTCGCTAACACGCTAAACGTTGAGTTTATAAGCTCCGCGTGGTAGGAACTTTGTACTAGGTAAAAAAGACAATTAAAAAGTATGAGTACAATTAAAAAGTATGACTTTGACTTAACTAGACTTGTGTTTCAAAATAATAACACCATTCTATTCTGTCGAGGTTTAAAAACAATAAACTATACAGCGTCTAACAAAAGTGGGACCCGTTAACTGGGATTTCTCAAAAAACTAAACTGCATTATTTCTACGACTGATAAAATCGTATGTTTTTGGGGTTCCGTAGCCAAATTGCAAAAAACGGAACCCTTATGGATTCGTCATGTCTGTCTGTCTGTCCGTCCGTATGTCACAGCCACTTTTTTCCGAAACTATAAGAACTATACTGTTGAAACTTGGTAAGTAGATGTATTCTGTGAACCGCATTAAGATTTTTACACAAAAATAGGAAAAATACAATAAATTTTGGGGGTTCCCCATACTTAGAACTGAAACTCAAAAATTTTTTTTCATCAAACCCATACGTGTGGGATATCTATAGATATCTATGGATATTGAGGTTTCTAATATATTTTTTTTCTAAACTGAATAGTTTGCGCGAGAGACACTTCCAAAGTGGTAAAATGTGTGTCCCCCCCTGTAACTTCTGAAATAAGAGAATAATAAAACTAAAAAAATATATTATGTACATCACCATGCAAACTTCCACCGGAAATTGGTTTGAACGAGATCTAGTAAGTAGTTTTTTTAATACGTCATAAATCGTAAACCGAAATTTACCAACAACGAACTACAAGAACTTTTATATTATGTTACTTGCTGCTACGGAACCCTTCATGGGCGAGTCCGACTCGCACTTGGCCGCTTTTTTTACTTTTCCTATAAATCGATCAGTTTGGATAATCCTTTTATTTTTTCGGAACTGACAATGTGTTGGAGAAAGGAGATTATGAGGAGAAGCCCCAGTTAAAAGGTCCTGTGCCTATCTAGGCGTAACAAAATAGTTTGCCCTGTATAATTTATTATTTTTAAACCCAAACCCATTTGGCTAAAAGGGAAGATGGGAGGTGGAGGTGGACTAGAGCTTTAACAGAGTGGCAACCAAGACCAGGGCGAAGGTCAGTATGTAGACCAGCTGCGCGATAGTCGGATGACATAGCGTTGCTGGACGTTGCTGGGCGAGACTAGCGAGGGACCGAGACAAATGGCGTGCAAAAGTAGAGGCCTATACCCAGCAGTGGGCTAATGTGGGCTGATTATATAGATAGAAACCTAAACGGAATAGAAAGATGTTATCATTTTGAAACATATACAGAGTGTTAAAAAAGTGCGTTTGAAATTTCAAGAGGTTACTCAGAATCAAATGTAGAATACAAGAAAAATATTGAAAAATCCGACCTACAACTTTTTTTTAATTTCCCATACAAATTCTTGATTCACTATTTAGATTTAGTATGGGAATTCTGAGAATTCTGAGTAACCCCTTAAAATTTCAAAGGCACTTCTTTTAACACCCTGTATGTCTGTGGTTCCATAGCTCTAAAAGTAAGCCTTTATCTTTACAGTTACTCAGCTAAATTTAAACTTCAGTGAGAGTTAACAAATACTAAAGCATACGTATGCATTTAATCAGATTGGCATAGCAGACGTAATATGCGCATAAGCTGACGTAATAGATTAAAAACGCAAAAAAAGCTTATTTGACTCCAGCGGGAGCTATGATTTACGTTCCGTTGTACGAACGGGAAAATTAAACGTCAGTAAAAAGGTTCTGCGGTTGCAAATTGATAACGATATTTTATGCAGCCTTTCTTTGCTTTCGTTCTGTCTGAGAAATGGAACGTTATTCGGAGCGCTTTGAGGAGTTTACCTAATGACGTACAAGACTTTTTTTTTGTGTAAAGCGTCTTTCACTACCTACAGTTTAGTATCCGAGAGTATTCACGATTAAACTGACTTTCCTGCATGAGATGTTTTTTTTTTAAATTTGCTTCCTTCATAAACTACA
The DNA here is from genome assembly GCA_958295455.1 of Coleophora deauratella. Lineage (NCBI taxonomy): Eukaryota > Metazoa > Arthropoda > Insecta > Lepidoptera > Coleophoridae > Coleophora > Coleophora deauratella. The sequence goes on from OY282412.1 coordinate 6,913,424, forward strand.
GCCTTAAGGATTTTTAAAGCTAAGTGCAAAAAGAAAGAACCAATATTACAATGAAGCCCCCATCTAAGCCTACCGCGAACTGTCATTTGCTTTTCTTGCCTACTCAGACTGGATTTAATGAGGCGTTCCACAAATTTTCTATTCCGATCTGAGTGCGATCATCTAAACGCAACACATCCCCCAAAAAAGCTGCGGCGCGTTTACACTTTCGTCTAAGTACAAGCAAAAACGTGCAATCTGGCACTGAATCGGAACTAAAAGCAAACTAACATTATTTAAGAGCATTGAGAACATTTATCAAGAGTTTCATACATGAATAACATGAGAAATGTTATAGAACTACAACTGCTACCACGATCGTTACTATAACATATTCAGGTCTTGAACTTTGAGTAACAGCTTCCATCTGTTTTCTCTAATGTCTTTATAGTTGTATACTATTTCCAAAGCTGTTCTAATTCATATGTCATGATGCTGGTGGTAGAAGCCCCCTTAAAAGTAATACTAAACATATACCTACTGTTTGTTTCTCTTTCTAATAAGAAGTTGTTGTTAACAACCCATTACGTCCCCACTGCAGGGGCACGGGTCTCTTCCCATAACTTGGGAAGGTTAGGCCATACTCCACACGCGGGGGCCAAGTCCGAATTGGTGGAGGTTGTGGGGCTAGTGGCCAACCCCAGTGTTAGCAGTTTTCAAGCCGCCTATAAGGCCTTTGACATGGCTTAACGACTGCCATCTAGCGATAGCAGCCGGCACCAAGCAGCATAAGAAGGAGCAAGCAAAATGACCGACTGATGACTATGGCCGTTCCTCCTTTCTTGCGGGCGATAATATACTCGTATTGGCGAGGTTATAAGTAGTGATCGGAAATTCGGATGCAATTATACCTAAAATTTGAGAGCTAACATAATATGGACATGCCGTTTCGAATAGAATTGGAAACTATTGGCCATACAAATGTAGTGTTAAATTTTTCACATTTTAGCCGGATTTATCACCTCCTACAGGGATTATCGGTAACCCTGTGTATATAAAATAAGTTGTGGATATAAACACATAATAGCATACATAAAATTTTCAGTAATATCAACATTCACTACAATCAGATCATTACAATTAAGAATTCCAACTCTTTTTACGATTCCGGTATCCCGGGAATTTTTTCTATGAAAATCTACATATTTATTGGGAAAAGCATATCCATACTATTCTTTCTAAAAACGAAATTGCATCCGAATTTCCGATCACTAGTAATAAGTGTCGTTTCTGTACGTCGTCAATTCATTGACGCTAGGCTGCCGGTGATGGTCCGGCGGGGTGATCCATATACATATTACAGTTGTTAGCTGTTCGAGAGCATTGTACAATGGAGCTGGAATGGTCTGAATGACTTGACATACTTATAATATTAATTTTGACCATATGTTTTATAATATTTAGCGATTATTATTATTATTGACGCTATTCCGTGTTGTTAACCACGCAGCTAAGCTGCTGTGGGTGGAGAAACCTCTCACCAGACATTGCACCGCCTGGTATAAATTAAAAGTATTACTATTATTATTTGGGAGTAGGATGCAAACCTCATGTTGATATTCAATGCGCTATATTGCAGCTTATTTCAGAAATCATCGTAACTATTCTTGGACATAGACAAACACAGCTAATACACAAAAAGAAGAAGAATAAAGACCTGCAGATAACAAAACCCTTACTTATACTAAATTGTGTTTTCGTTTCATCCTTTCTCACTAAAGGCAATAGAGCATACGGCCAAAAAACTGTGTCCACTCCAATTGGTATCGCGTTAAAAACAATATATATATAGAAGAGATATGTAGGCAATAATCTTTTACGACTATTGGGGAGGCTAACAAGAGGCAATACCTATTTGGACTTGCCCCTGGAGAAGTCACGTACAGATTCAATAAAATGCTCCTTTTACCGCGGAGATTTTATCGTGCTGTTGAAAAATACGGGTGGCTGTTTCATACGCGACGCTGCGATTTTTGGTAAGCCTATGCTAGAAACAAAGCATGCTAAATATCTATTATTATTTTGTATTTTCGTATAAACTTATTTGCATTTTTAAATGATACCAATTTAGAAAAAATACCGAGTTATAAATATTTCTACATTAGTCAGCCGCATTATTTAGTTTGCTAAATAGGTGAATATCTTAGCGTAAGTAATAACCAATTTTAGTGGTGGTTGTCCTTAGACTTATGACATCAACTTAATATAGAACATTGTATTTTTCATAAAGATTAGACTATGGCACTACATCTTATCCCTTAAATACATCTTAAAGCTGCGGCTTTCGACATTTCTACTCAAGATATAACGCCGTATGTTTCCACAAATCCACATATATCAGTAGCGCTAGACACAAACTTGCTGAATAAGTAAAATTTTTTCATCTGAAATCTGAGTCAAAACTGCGAATATTGACATTGATGTTAAACATTAAAATATGACGCCGTATGCTACCACGAAGATCAGCAGTGCATGACTCAGCGACTTGCTGAATAGGTGGAAATCGTGGCGGCTCGGCGGCTGAAACTATCGGTGGCTGTCAGAATAGACATTTCTATTCCATCTCCTGACATCCCTTTGACGACTTAACTACCCTTCTTTTTTTCCATGTCAGTTTTCCCTTTTATACCCGCTGCCAGTGGGAGGGTTATGTTTTAAGAGTGTATGTATGTATGTATATTTCTTTAGCACGCTCTGTAGGCTAAACGGCTTGATGGATTTTAGCTTGAGGGGTGTCGTTTGATTCGTCTTGATCCCGAGAGTGACAAAGATACATTTTAATGCAGTCGGGTTATTTACTATTTGTGTGTTGGATACATTCTCATGTTTGTGACTATTGGGTTCTTCTGAAATACCTGATGTTTTTTTATCGTTTCTACTCATAAAACTGAGCAACCTTTACTTCAATCGCGAAGAATTTTTGTATTTTTTATCAATTTTTGCGAACCAGTGAATATTATTAGCTCCTTTGGGTGTCACAGCAATTTTTTTCAGGTAAGTATTTCAGACGGACGCTATATAAAATTCTTGTTTTATTTGTATATGGTAAGTATATTAATTTTCCTAACATCATTATCGCTAATCGACTACGCAATGTACAACAAATTGTCGTCAAAATTTGAAAAAAATATTTTTATTGAAACCGGTCCCCGGACTCAATACTGGAATGTGCGTGTAACCGCTTCCATTATCTATGGTTGCCACAAATCCCGGATGGCCCACAGGGAGAGATTAAGAAGACCCCTACATTGTTTGAAAGGAGGTCATAGGTCGCTTCATATCTGAAGGGCGTAAAGCGAAATTCACGTAGGATGGGATACGAAGCTGTGTGAAGCGAAGTCGAGCGTAAAAGTGACATGCGGAATAGGATACGGAATGGAAGTATTTGTTTGTTTGTTTGTTTTTTAAATCTTTCTTGCATAAATAATAAATATTAAATGATTTACCACGCTGAATACGTTAAAAACAACCGATTTCAATCGTAACAACTCCAAATTTTGCTAAGTTTTTGTTGATTTTCTCAAAAACCGCTGAATCGATTTCGATTAAATTTATATGGGAACACCTGGGAAATATACCCTTTTAAACAAAAAAAAATTTTCCAAATCGGTTCTTCGAGTAATCAGTGAACATACATAAAAAAAAGATTCCTACGAATTGAGAACCTCCTCCTTTTTTGAAGTCGGTTAAAAAAAACGAAGTATAGCAAAGGTGGACTTATCTTTTTGGATGGTGGGTTGTTAATTTTTATCTTTTTGGGTGTTTAATATTATATGAGTAATTACTTGTATCATTCTTTGATTCTCATAATACAGGGAATCCTAATTTGGGACCAGATGACCGTGTGTGATTTGCCCGGAGTATTTATTTAAGGCGCTACGTACACTCAATCTGAGGAGGTTGATGCATGATAAAATAATATCGACCGTGACGCCACTCATTTTAAGTTCAGATCGGTGTGGGTACCATCGCGGCGGTTACGTCAAGGCCGAGCGCAAAATTCTCGAGATTTCGATGTTTTTATTACTTTTCATGGCTTTCAAATAAGTTAAAAAAAAATCCGTTCAAGTTAAACTGAAGGTATTAAAATGACCGATTTTTGTGTGTTGGTTTCAACATAAACAAATATTTTGTTTCCGAGAGAATTTGCAATTAATACAAAATACAGGGTTTACAGGTTTTTTTTTTTATCAAAGTTTTTGTGATTTTAATGATTCTGTTCAATACGATTTGTTTTGTATTGTTTCAAGTATGAAATGAAAAACAAAATTACATATTTTTTTCCATAGTGATAGCTTTAAGCATTATTTCAAGAATTTGAATTGAATATTGCGTTTTGGTGATACTTAGCGCCTTAAATGAAATATTTTATTTCATATCACACTACACGTAACTATTTCTAATAAAGACTCATTGGTTTTTGTTAAAAATCTATACTGTCCTTTATTATATTGCCAAATATAGGTCATACAACAAAAAAGGAGGTCAAATCCGGATAGGTACGGTTCATATATTTTGTGATATCATATACAGGTGTTAAAAAAAGTGTGTTGAAATTTTAGGTTGTCACTCAGAATCAATTATAGAATACAGGAACTTATTCTGAGTAACCCCTTAAAATTTCAAACGCGCATTTTTACACCCTGTATTTACGTTCTGCTACTTTACCAATATTATAAACTAACTTATGCTCGCGGCTTCGGGCGCAAACACTTTAGTTGTCCCTTGAGAACCACCACCGACCAATATACCTACTTAAATTAACTTTTTTCCCTGTTTCAGGTACAAGAAAAAACAAATAACTGTGAAAACCAAATTTAATTTGGGTAAGTTACTTATTATACAGGATGTAACAGTAAGATGTGGTGATATCTACTCATCAAACTGACCAACTTTTGTTCTACAACTTTGTTGTAATCGCAAAAAAATAGAATTTTCATACAAACTTCATACAAACTTGGCTCGCCAGCTGACCGATTTATATAAAAAGTTTAATTAATTTGCCTTTTTTCGATTTAAAAAAAAGTTGTAAAACAAAAGTTGTTCAGTTTGATGAGTAGAAGCCCACCTTGCAGTATTACCACACCTTTTTGTTACACCCTGTATATCAGTTTTTAAATTAAATCATAAGCAGTCCTTACTGTGGTAATGGCTCAGTAAATATGGCTTGCGTGCACGTCAAATACGTAGGTTAACCGGCTACCGGCGGAATGGGTTTGTCTGTTAGTGGCATTTACCACGACCGTTTCTGGGCTTCACAAGGCACTTAAGCTTTTGCCGACTACTGTCACAAGTTGAAGTTGGAGGCTTGAAAACTTCTGACACTCACTAGTCCCACAACTACCACCAATCCGGACATGGCCACCGTGTGTGGAGTTACCTAACCTTTCCAACGTATGGAAAGGAACCCGTACCCCTTAAGTGGAGACGATGTGGGTTATTAACATAGTGAAATATTGTCAGCTCAACAATACTCATTACGAAATTTTTATCAATATAAAATTGCACATGTCGATGGCATAGAAGACAGACGTTATAAGTGAAATGCCGTGCAAATTAAGACCACAGTAAGTAACAGATTTGGTGCGATTGATTTTTACTTCAATTCCCGCCAAATCTGTCACTTACTGTGTTCTTAATTTGCACGGCATTGCACTTATAACGTTTCTTCTATGCCATCTATGTAATCAAAATCCAAGTGTACATTTTTCTGCAATTTCAATGTTAACTCCGATAGTTCAGTGAAATATAAAATAGTAATTTGACCAAAAACTGTTATATTGAACGTAGAAATTAATAAAAATCCTGAAAAAGACGTGTCGCCTAGTGGCTCCGATCGAGGTCTGCTCTTGGTAGTGGGACTGCGAAAATGCTAGTCGCTACATTCAATAAGAGCTATTAGTGATCAGTATTTCATAATTTATTTTTGACACTCACCGACTGAATTCTGTCATCCATCCAACGTTACTTTGGACTAGCACATCGCGCCAAGAAAGCGTAACGCTCTTTTATGTGGTTCCAGAAACTAAGTACATAGAAGAAAAAAGATAAGAAGCGACAAGTGTAGGAAACTCAATTTTCGTTCACTTTGACAAAACAAGTCTCCAACTTTTTGAATAAATTCCAGATCCAAGTATCATACTGGGTTCCCTTATTTTGCTGAATCCAATTATCGTTGGGAATTTCTTTTGGTTTACGGAATATTTTCTTTCCGATTTTATGTTCTTTGCGAGTTGTTTTCAAAGGACGTTGTGATAATATCTTAAGGTTTTTCGCGTCTGTGGTTGCATCGCACGGTAGAGGCACGGCCCTTTTATTTCAGCAAAACTGAGGGTATAAAAAAAGGAATTCACAAGATGTATTGATTATTGCAACGGCCAATATACTGAGTGTTTTAGTTGCATATACCTAGGCGACACTGAAAGTTTTTAGAACTGGCCACTTGTAAACGATATAATAAAAAAATAAGTTCAAATTTTGAAAATGGAACTCTTTGCCAATGTTATCGTGTATGTATTTCATTCATTTGTCATTTGTTTCACGATTTGGCGGTAAGCTGAAAATTATCTGTGTCACGTCAACATGAATTTAACGCGAGAAAATTTTCGTGCAATGATTTTTTATGACTTTCGATGTCATTTAAGTCAACAAGAAAGTTATGATAGACTTCGATTGGCCTTTCACGATGAAGCCCCATCTCGTGCCATTATTTACAACTGGTTTAATGAGTTTAAACGTGGTCGCACTAATCTCACCGATGATCTGCGTGAGGGACGGCCTTCTACGGCGACGACTGAAGATAACATCAGTCATGTGCGGCGTATGATAGAGACTGACAAAAGAGTGACCTATCAGCAGATTCGGACAAGCTTAGGCATCGGTATGAGTCAAGTGCACAAAATCCTCCATGAACATTTAGCGGTCAGGAAGCTTTGTGCCCGGTGGATACCTCATAATTTGACAGAGGCCCAAAAACTCCGTCGTGTTGATTGGTGCCGTGAAATGGTTCAAAGATTTAACGGAGGTGACTCAAATGCTGTGTTTGACATACTTACGGGTGACGAAAGCTGGATTTACTGTTATGATCCTGAAACTAAAAGACAGTCTGCTATGTGGGTGTTTCGTTCCGAGGAGTTGCCAACTAAAGTGAAGAGAGGTCGAAGCGTGGGAAAAAAGATGGTGGCCTCGTTCTTCGGAAGGACAGGTCATTACGCAACAATTGTTTTAGAGGATCGAAAAACAGTTACTGCAGAGTGGTACACTAACAATTGTTTGCCACTTGTCTTGGAAAAAGTTCGAGAGAAACGACCTCGCAGTAGGATCCTCCTTCACCACGACAACGCTTCGTCGCACACCGCCAAGCAAACGATCGACTATTTGGCGACGTCAGACGTGGAATTACTGGGTCACCCGGCGTATAGCCCCGACCTCGCACCTTGCGATTTTTATTTATTCCCGAAAATAAAAGAAAAACTTCGAGGAAAATGTTTTATGGACGCCGAGGAAGCAGTGGCTGCGTTTGAAAAGGCCGTCGAAGAGACCCCTAAGGAGGAGTGGGCAAAGTGCTTTTCTCAGTGGTTCCATCGGATGCAGCGATATATTGATGTGAATGGACACTATTTTGAAAAGATATAATAAAACTAATAACTTTCTAGTTTGTTCAGTTTTTGATTTTCTAAGAACTTTCAGTGTCGCCCTCGTACATATGTTGCTTTAATAAATAATAAATATCCGGGATAAATCATACACGGTCATCTGGCCCCAAACTAGGATTCCCTGTACCTATTATGGAAACCAGGGACTGATATACATAGACATATACATTTAAATATATACATATATAGATATAATACACCCAGACACAGAGCAAACAAACCTACCTGCTTGTCACAGAAATGTTTGCCCTGGGTGGGGGTCGAACCCATGACTCTCCGATAAGTAGTCAGGAGCACTAACCACTGAGCCACCGAGTCAGTCATGGCGACGGAAAAGAAAGAAAGAAAACCATTTATTCCAAAGAAAACATCGCAAGGTAGCTGCATATCTTACTATTAGGATGTTTATGAAGTCTAAAACTCGTACATTTGACCACGGCACACCCCAGAACCACAAAACACATAGATACAGAAGGTCCGCTCAATACGCTCACAAAAATCCTAAGCATATACATGCTTATAGACGTATACGGTCGTTGTAGGCAAGATCACGTCACAAAATAGACACAGAAGGTCCGCTCAATACGCTCACTAAAATCGTAAGCATATACATGCTTATAGAAATATACGGTCGTTCGAGGCAAGGTCATGCGGAAAAGTATCACAACAATGTCGTGATCTTGCCTACAACGACCGTATATGTCTATACCGTATAAGCATGTATATGCTTAGGATTTTAGTGAGCGTATTGACTAGTATTGAGCGGACCTTCTGTATCTGTGTATTTTGTGATCACGTACTGTGCGATCGTGACCTTGCCTCGAACGACCGTATATTTCTATAAGCATGTATATGCTTACGATTTTAGTGGTTTGTATTGAGCGGACCTTCTGTGTCTATTTTGTGCCCAGAACGTTCAACAAAATGTCGCATTAACATTGATGTTTTCCAACTCATGGAGATAAGTACGCCAGTTCCCTATTGCGTTTGGGAATATTGGTAAGCCCGCTTCCATCTTCGGCATTACCATCAATTATTATTCAAGTGAGATTATGCCAAAAGAAAACCAATTTTTGATAAAATATACAGGTTTAGTCACATTTAATAGGTTTCACTCATAGCGATCAAAAGTTTGGGGTAACAATTTGTAATTTAGGTGAAGAGCAGCTTCAGACAGCACAGGATAAATTTATGCTGTATTCAGAGCTATAAATCTGAAACGTCAGCAAGCTACGTCATAACCCGACTCTATGTCAAAATGTGTCAAGCACCCGCCCCCTTGATCCGTTCCAACGCGGTCGCTTCTTGACCTTCCGTCTTTGTTCCACGGCGGGGATAGGGTTAAAAGTAAAGGTATGCTCAAGTTACACCTGATTTTTGTCTCTAAATTATAAATCCGTCAAGCGACCTGCTTGACTGACTCGGTGGCTAAGTGGTTAGCGATCCTGACCTCTGATCCGAGAGTCGTGGGTTCGATCCCCACACAGGGCAAACTTTTCTGTGATGCGCAGAATTGTTTGCTCTGAGTCTGGGTGTATAATATCTATATATGTATGTATTTAAAAAGTATATGTGTTTGTATATCAGTCTCTGGTTCCCAAGATACAGGGAATCCTAGTTTGGGGCCAGATGACCGTGTGTGATTTGTCCCAGATATTGTTATTGTGTGAGCCAGAGGCCGAGGTTAATAACTTTACTAAATAGAAGAAGAAAGTATTGGTTTCGCCCTCTTGGACTCTTGAGAGGAAAGAAGTTATAAATGTATGTACATTTGATTTGTTGGTTGAAATAAAGAGCGGGGAATGCGCCACACCACCAGACGAGAGTCAAATAGGTAAAACAGAAGGAAACATAGGGAAAGCACTCACGCAATCTTATAGTCCTTGCTCCTCTGCTCAGCTAAAGATGCTCGCTGGTATTAATCCAGTTGTGGGCCCACTTTTTAGTTCACAACACAAACACACAAGTAACGAAGGTTATGTCGAAACATTCAATGAAAAGAAGAGAACACACCACGCAAGTTCACGGCATATGAGGCGGCTCGACTTTAGCGCAAAAGCGTAGCGTCCTACTCTGAAGCCGCTCCGCGGGGGTCTGGCCGTAGAGACGGGCCGCCAGCGGACGAGAGCCGCGGGCGTTCGGCAGTCTTCGGGCCTTCTGCTTTCCGAACAGCGCGACACGATTGCGTGCGGAATGCGAGGGAGAGGGACAGCGACAGGGAAAAGGGATGTTATACCTATCTTTCCCAAAAAAATGGCGCAAACAGTTATTATTATTATTAAATTATACCAATTTTCTAACTAGTACAAATATTGTATACTTACGCCTTTTAGGACCTTAAAGTAAGAAATTTTATACTTAAACAAATAAAGATCTTCATTGCAAAAAAGTGACGCTCCATAGAATATCAAACTTAGGAATAACAGTAGAAATTACAGTACACATTGGAGAAAAAAAAACAGAACATTTATGAAACAATGAATAACAACATAAATGAACAAATTTTAAAATGTTTGAAGGTTAAATCTTAGGTGAATATGATGTTTATGAAACACATCCGAAATTTGTTTTGTTTGATTTTTGCTTTGCTATTTTCTTTGGAGTTATTCCCAGCTGTTCCTTGTCTCTAACTTCCCTACACTTGTTCTGTGTAGATTATTTCTGGTCTCTCCTGTAAAGTTTTTATAAACCGCATATAAGGCCTCTGTCATGACTTAACGACTGCCATCTAGTGATAGAAGCCGGGACCAACCTTGTGCCATGTGGAGCTCAGAATCAGTCGCGATAAATGACAATAACAGACAAACCTATCCAAGTTATGACCGTGTTAGCAGTCAATTAACCTGCGGGATCGACGCGTCCACACAAGCTGCACTGAGCCACGACAGCTGCTTATAGTATGTATGTTTTTGTTTATGAACAATACGGCGTATGTACGTACGTTAACGTTGTTTATTCAATCTAAAGGAACTTTTATATGACTTGTTATGTTACTGTTACATGTAGGAATGCCTATATTGTAACAGAACTAATATAAACTCCAAAAAGGCATCTAGATGTGGGCACTAAATTACAGCAATATCCCGGAAAACACTTTCCTTCATAAAGCTATGTTTACGTTGCATTACCGCGAGCGGAGCGGAGATTTTATTGTATTAACTTTACATTAATTAGTCTGTTTAATAAATAAAAAATGGTCGACAAAAATATGGTGTCTGATGTCAAAAATATATTAATTAGTACTTAATGATTTTTTATTTTTTATATTTATTAGAATAAGAAGTTCACTTTTACTAGGAGGTGGGAAGAATGAGTTAACTGTAGTTAATTAATTCAAGTATTTTAGAACAACCCTTTACATAATAAAAAGGTATATATAGGGCTTCTCATCACAATGAACAACTTCTCTTAAGAAAACCGTAGCAAAAAAAAACTGGAATCCATACAAACAGCTCACCAGTTTTTAGAAAAAGTCTATTTTTGCGTATTGCCTGTGTGTCTTTTGGGGAAATTTGTTTAACCGCCAGTTAAATACCTAGGGAAAGTAAACTGCTGGCATCATTTATCCTTTCAAAACCAAAAAGTATTGTATGTAACTAATTTTCCGCTCACCGCTCCGCTTGTAACTTGGCGGCAGGCTTATGTCAAGAGGTCTGCTCCGCCAGTCGCCGTACCGCTGAAATTCAGGACTCTGTTATATGGGGGACCCTTTTTTACGACGCAGTGAGAAGGGACATCACCACGCCTGCCTTTTTGTGATGTAATTCGTTTGTTCGTAGTGTTGGGACGCTGTTGATGTTGCGTTATCGATAAAAAGTATTCCATGAAAAACAACAATGCCATCTAATTGGCAAGTATTCCAAGGAGTCTGTTAAGATAAAATTAAAAAATAATACAGACACTTCTAATGCTAGATAGACATGATGGTGTAATAATTAGCGCCCCTGTCTGCTATACTATACTACGTATCGAGCGTCGTGGGTTCTATGTCCACTTAGGAATAACAAACGTGTGATGAGCAGTTTTATTTGCTCTGCGTCTAAATATTGTATAATGTTTCGGATCCGACATACTCTCCTAACAACTGTTATGGGTCGTGCGCTGCACGGTCTGTTTGGTAAACACTAAGATTAGAGTACTGGGGCTTCAGTCATCGACCAAGTTTGAGCACTATAGGTTCAGAGGCATATTTATGGATGATACAATGATGTCAAGTCATCTAAGATATCATAAGATGTCCTTTCATGAAGTATTTTAAGGATCAGAAGTTTTCCAGCTGGTTTTCCACAAGGCTGCGCTCCGTGCTCTGCCCTACGTGTATAATGAACATCAAGAGAGAGTGGACATTTCTGCCACAACCTTCTAGAGAAGTGGGCAGAGACAATCGCCACGGACTGAATTTAGGCAGAGGTACAGTATACGAAGAAGGTGGGAGAGCCTTATAATTTTCAGAATAAGTGGATTTAGATGGTTTGGGATAGACAAGAAAGTTAATCGAGAAAAGGTATTTCCCTAACAGTGCAGTAATAGGGGTTAATAGCATAAACGTATTACTTGTTTGCGGGTTTGCTCGTAAACAATGTTATGATCGCTCTTTAACTTATCCCATAGAAACAACCTGAGAAATCAGAACAAAAGATATGTAGGTTGGTTGAGGCACGTATAACAATTTTTACTTTGTAAAGCTTCATAAGCGTGCTTCAGATTCCCAGTTACAATGAATTATTAAATTTATTATATCCAGTTCATAGAACTACTACTAGAGTAATCTGTTGTATTGTGAAGGAGAGCTAAAATCGAGCTCTTTATAATGTTGTTCTTAACACTCTCCACTTATAGCATCACAATACGCCCTGACACAATTTGAAATCAAAAGCGGGGTGCGTATGATTATCCCTAAATCGGATATTACGTCAAGTTGTGAACAGATACTTGTAATTAAAGCCTGTGAATTATGAGAATTATGCGTAATAATTCAGGCCTACCCTATCATTCTGTGGTAAACCGAATGCCTGTAATCAATTCAGTGGTATTAGGTCCACGAAGTAAGACAGTTTGAATTAAAATATGGTGTCAATAAAAATGTTGCTCAACAACAGTTTTTAAAACCAAATTAAGTATCGTATAACAAATGGACTAAAAATGACCTCAAAGGATTATTTAGCACTCTAACTACCTACTGTACGTTACTCGTACAAACAAAGGGTTGTAATAAATTATGAATTCTAGCCTCAGTACTATAGTGATTTTTTAAGTGTGAATTTTGAGGGAAGCTAATTTTTAAGCAGTTATGGATTTTCCTGTTAAAAATAGAAGACGGGCTCAACATTTCAGTGTATGCCAAATTAGGTGTTAAAGTACTTACATTTATTTTAAATATTTCCCATTTTTTTAATACAATATCATAACACTTTGGAGAAAGAGTACGCGGAGGGCTAAACCAAAGTGACAAACACCAGGAGAATGATGATGATAATCTTCTTAATCTTCCAATTTTCCTAAACAGAAAACCCTTCCTTGCGCTTGGTCGTAAATAAATTCAACGTCAGAAGTATCTGTGTCTTTTGAGATATGCATATGGCACTATAAATAAAATTTCTCATTTTCGCGACTTGCTTATGAATTCTATAGGAAAAGTTAATGAATAATAGCTTCATAATTTATTTTTTCAACTATTCTTACGGGAATAAAATATGCATAATGCATTTATGTACGTATATTTAATTAGGATTTAAATGTATACAATACATATCCGATGGAAATTTATCAATATCGATACTTATCTAATTCGAGATTATGCACATCACTAGTTATGCTCGACTGAAGTAGCTCGCGTCGACGCGACATATTTGCATAGAAATGTGTGCCAAGCAATAGAACGCAGTGGAGTAAACGAGTGGAAAAGAGACAATTAGTTAACGAACATTTGACTTTTGCGTACGAAAGCGAGGGTACATTGACCTCTTCCTTTTTTTATTTACTTTCAGTTGTTTTAACAAACATAGGGTATGGGTACAGGGTAGAAGCGATGGTGACTCAGTGTGGCTTGCGTGGTCGCGTCGATCACGCAGGTTAATTGACTACAGACACGTCCATAACCTGGATGGGTTTGACTGTTAGTGGCATTTAGCTCGATCGTTTCCGTGCTTTGCAAGGCACGTTAAACCGTTGGTGCCGGCTGCTATCGCTAGATGGCAGTCGTTAAGCCATGTCGGAGGCCTTATAAGCGGCTTGAAAACTTCTGACACTGGGGTTGGCAACTAGCCCCACAACCTGCACCAATCCGGACCTGGCCCCCCGTGTATGGAGTATGGCCTAACCTTCCCGAGTTATGGGAAGAAACCCGTGCCCCTGCAGTGGGGACGTAATGGGTTGTTAACACATGGGTACTGTACCCATGTGTTAACAATAATCACACACGGAGGCTAAGTCCGGATTGGTATTTTAAATAAAACGAGAAAATTGTAAATTGCTTTAAATAAAAATATCGAAAGACTAATCTATCGAATCAAAAAGGGATAAGTCCGCCTTTGCTTTACTTTTTGTATTTTATTTTTATTTGTGTTCATTTTTTATGTTTAGCATACCCTTAAAACTATTAGTCTTAAGGCCGGAGCAGACCAAACGCGTGGCGTGGCGCGTGGGTGGCGTCGCCGTGGCGTCGACGTGGCAGCAACGTTTGTAATGTATGAAACTCTATGAGAGGTGTCACACCGACTGCGCGCTGAATGCACGCGTATGTACGCTGCGTCGGTGTGACACCTCTCATAGAGTTTTTTTACATTACAACCGGTGCTGCCACGTCGACGCTAAGCACACGCCACGCCACGCGTTTGGTCTGCTCCGGCCTTAAATATTTGTGAACAACAGACTTGTTTCGATGCTAGTCCTACGATTACACAAACTGATTTGAACTTAAACTTAGTTAAGGAGTAAATAGTAGACTTAAAATTTTAAGATATAGTTTAAAATCAACCCTTCTTTGTTAACCTTGTATTCTCTAACAAGTATCTGTTAGTACCTAATCTTACAAGTATCTCTTACTTCCACTCTTACCTCTGTGCCTAATAGCGGTAATTGCCTTGTTTGCTATGTTTTACACAATAACTGGGCACTTTTGGAAACCTATAATTGTACTTTCTAGGTCGTCTTAAAAGTGTACTTAAGTATTGTTTTGTTATATTAAAGCTGTTTATTTTCCTAAGAAATATTAAGATTGAATAAAACAGTATATACTAGTACTATACTGAACTTTTATTTATTTTTTATATATTTCGCGTCCTAAGTGAAGAATCAGCTTCCAATATTTGTTTTAAAAAAATGGATATATTTATTTTTACCGTATTTTTACTTTGTTTTAAAGTTTTAATGTTTTTGAAGCCTCTATTTCACTCTGTAACTTAATTTTAGCGTTAGGGATGCGTTTTATGCTTGGAACCTCTCATCATCTCATCATCTCACTAATATTATATGCGAAAGTATGGATGTTTGTTTGTTTGTTTGTTTGTTCCGCTTTCACGCCGAAACGACTAAACAGATTTGGATGAAATCTGGTAAGTAGATAGATAAAGCAATGGGCTAACACATAGGATACTTTTTATCCCGGAAAACTCGAGTGTTCCCGGAAAAATGACTTAACAATGAAATTTTTACTTTGTCACTAGATGGCGCTGAATTAAAGTTTTATTTCTCTTTGGACCCAATTCTGAAGTCCACGCAGACGATGTCGCGGGCGGAAGCTAGTTCTAAAATAACTTTTGACTTGACTGCATTTATAGCAAGTCTTTTGACAAAATGCAGTCTAAGGTGGTAGATTTGAGCGAATGCATCTAACACGATCAGAATACGTAACTGTGACTTCACACTTGAACCAAGAAACTGGATACCACAGAACTTAGAATCACGTAGTGAGAATCTGTCTTGCTTGTCTTTGTAATCACATTGCATAATACGAAGAAGACTGCACTCGGGGTGTTCCTTTCGACGTGTGCCTCTAAATATATTCTAAGTGACCTAAAGCAAAATCGTGGTACCGTGAGTTCTTGTCGCTCAAAATGGCCGTTACGTTGTATGGGCTTGGCTCCATACACCAACAGTGAAGACGCCATGGGTTGTTGACGTGTAGAAAGAAGTGACAACAGAAAGTTATACAAGAATGACTGGGCTTTTTGTGGAACTTATTTTATAGGAACTTATTTTAGCCCCCCTGCCCCTGGCACTCGTACACAAGTATACCGAAAATTTTACCTACCGCTCCATTTTTAAAGGTTAACCTTGTGATGACTGTGTGATTGTACACCATCCGTATTATGCGTTGCAGGTGCAATATATTGGCTGTTTAGGTAGGTGTCGCTTCTTTATTCACCTACGTGTTTAACGCTACTTAGAATAATGTCAAAGTTCGCTGCCTATGCAGCGTGCACTCGGCATGATGATTTAGTGCGCAGTGTTATGGCAATATATCTCACAGTTGGGACTGGCAGACACGAGTGCTGGTGACGTTTGGTGGGTACATACGAGCAGATGTAATAGTGGTTATTATGAACGCCGTCTTATTAGAATGACAGCTGTCAAATCTATTGTTTTCTTTAAAAAATGTCCTTCTTTAAGGTCTTCTTTAGCTCGCATAGCGGGTACAGTAAGTATAATTTAGTAATATGTAATTTATTGTATGTTGAATTTGTGTGAAAGTAGGAAATGATTGCTGTCAAGTTTATACAACTGGTGACAGAAATATTTTTTTATTAATCGAGATTTCGTGGTGTAATTGGTATGTAATTACATATTTTTGTTCGGTAAAGGTGTTATTGGGTACACTTCAGGTCCACTGTTTTAATTTTCTGTATACCTAGCTGTAGAGGTAGACGCCCGTATGTTTTCACTGAACTATGAGTCTATGCGAATGAACACAAGAACTCCTCGACAAACGAATGAATATGAATAATACAAATGTAGCCACTGTTTAATATTTTATTAATATGAATAATTAATTTCTGGGCAAGACTTGAGGCTAGATTTAATATCAGTAACTCAGTCGTATGCATAATATTCGTATGAATACTGGCTTATCCATAAAGAAGTCTGGAGTTAGTTTTTCTTTTATATTATGACGTATTTTTAGGGTCTGCATAATGTGGCGTCTACATGTTTGTAGATTTAGAACGAATGCACACGAATGACTTTTGTCACGTCGCAACAGCACAGATTACCTATGTATACAGGATGTTACAAAATTGGTGCAGGACCCGTTAAATGGGGATTCTACTCATCGTACTGAACAACTTTTGTTTTACGACTTTGCTCAAATCGCAAAAAAAATTGGACTCTCCATACAAATTGATCATCCGTTTTGCCTTTTTTTGTCATTTTTGTATGGAGAGTCAAATTTTTTTTTTGCGATTTGAGTAAAGTTATAGAACATAAGTTGTTCAGTAGGATGAGTAGAATCCCCAGTTAACGGGTCCTACACCAATTTTGTTACAACCTGTATAATCTGTGTATGCAGTAGTTATATGGCTACGTGTGTAGGTACTTCTTCATACATACCCTTGATTGGACTGGTGATTTTATAGATTTGTTTTAAAAGAACGACCACAAACACATGAGTCAAATATTTTTTTAAACCAATGAACTAATTTTCATAAAGAAAGCTAATAGGAGCCACCGCAATGAAATTTGCTTTTACAAAAAAAGAAGCTAAATCGATTCAGAGTTACGGTTTCTCAGATAGACATACACACAGACACATATAGGCTGAAGCTGCAAACTTATTACACACTTCAGTGGCTCACCTGATGGAAGTTGGCTACCGTCACTTAGGACCATGTGTAACCGTAGTCTAGTTGCTAGTCTGCTTGGTTCACATCAGAAGGTCGCGGGATCAATTCCCTGGCCGAGCCCGCCTGGCTATAGCTACCTAGCATTGATGTGTCTCCATTGCATTGGGGAATCCTCGTAAGCCCGCTTCCACCTTCGTCAACACCACTTATCACCAGGTGAAATAATGACAAAGACTTACTAATTATGGTAAAAAAAACTGTAATCCGAATCCCAGAAGAATTATCAGTGCCTTGCCAATCCTTGAGATCTAAGATGGAGTGCTTCTTATGCCGGTAATGGCGCTGGGGATCTCGTCTCACTCGTCGAAACCACAAAATCGAAAACACAGAAGGCCCGCTCAATACAAACCACTAAAATCGTAAGCATACACATGCTTATAGAAATATATGGTCGTTCGAGGCAAGGTCACGCGGAAAAGTATCACAACAGTATCGTGACCTTGCCTACAACGACCGTATACATCTATAAGCATGTATAAGCTTAGGATTTGAGTGAGCGTATTGAGCGGACCTTCTGTATCTGTGTATTTTGTGCCGGAACACAGCACGCTCTTTAGCGGCAGGTATAAAAGCGAGCAGTGGTACCCACACAGGAGCAAGGTCCTAACTACTAGTCAAAAATTCTTATGGACGTGTAGACGCGATTTTGCATTCTATGCAACAAAGCTTCACAAAACGCTTTGCGAAATCATAAATAAAGATAATTAGAACCGTATTTCACAAAACATTTTAATCCAGTTATAAATTCACGTCTTAAATCTATTAATTATGCAAATGACGTGATAATCTATAATAATTAAGATCGTCAAGCCTTTGTTTGTGTAACAAACGCGTTATGCATGCTTCACAATAATAAATCTTATAATTATCGTATAATACGCTCACAGAATATAACACATCCCACCTAAGTATCTTATGCCTAAGGGATTTCATATTGTTTAGAAATTCAAAACGTTTTCAGGTTAATGCTCTGAAGCGGCTCCTTTGATAGGCCATTGACACGCATTTATTAAAAGGAGTAAAATAATTATTATCTTCATGATAATTACAAAAAGAGGTGTTATATGTTGACATGTTATAACTTTTTACGCGACTGCGCTAAAAAAATGAGTGTAGGTAAAGTTTTTTGGATTCATTTATGTTGAGTATGTTTATTCCATTATAATTTTTAGATGTTTGTAGTGTTATTAGAATCCTTCTCAAAGGCTGAGTAAGCTAGGTTTTTTTATTATTTTTTTTAAATTCCATTTGTTGTTTTATTGAAGTGGGATGCCTGTAATATCGTCCACGAAAGTCTAGTGCAAACAAGCTGATGTTTGCAGTTATAAACCAGTCACAATTGATGAGTCCTTGACATTATCACTTTTGATGGTAATTTATGATGAAGTTGATCCGAAGATGGTAGCGGACTTACCAAGATTTCCACCACGAGGCAGTTCAGTTCCCTTAACTACCTCTCTTGTCTTGCCGGAACATATAAATCCTGCTAAAATTGATATCTGCCAGTAAGACTTTGATAAAATAGTGCTAACAAGTCAGATGGGCTCTGGAAATGACCTATCATTATCCAAACCCAGTCGTACAAAGTGAGACTCCACCAGGAATCGAATCCACGACCTCTTGAAAGTGAAGCGAGTGCACTATACCTACTTCATTTGTTTAGGTACTTAAAAAAACGTAAACAGTCTTGGTATGTCTTTTTATTGATACCTGCTGTTAAAATTCTTAAACGAATAGAATATATTACGTGTTAAATAGAAATGCAAGAGAAACTTAGTACCTACGTTAGCAAGACATATCAGAATTTAAACATGCACATATGAATAAAAAGACATGTCATGTTTGTTTACGTTTTTTTAAGTACCTAAACAAATGAAGTATAGCTACAGACGCCTTTCAAACCCTTGAAGCACAGTTTTACCCTTTACCTTATCCTTTATTTCATAGAAAAAGTGCTTCTGTTTACATTATCTTCACCAAACAATGTTGGACCCACCAAGATTGTCGAAACTGCTTACAGGTTTCTATTTATATAAAGAAAACGACAATTATTTCGCGAATTTGTACTAAGATTATATTTATTAAGGGAAAATATATTCATTTTATCAGTAGAAGCCCAAGTTAAAATTCCATATAATAAAACCTAATTTTTAATCCACATTCCAAAAGAATCCTATCCAATATATGTATGTACTTTCTACCAACCCACACGACATCATAAATTCTTACATAACAACTTAATACGAAATGGAGCCGATTGCATTGTTATTTAAAAAAATCGTCTAAATAGCATAGTTTAATAAGAAAATGTGACATTTAGTGCTGTAAGACTATAAATTGTTAGTTTTATGCTTGGGTGGGCTGCAGTATCAAAACTGGATTGAATTTATACTTATCTTGTTATGTTTAAGATGAATACTTTTTACTTCGGCTTATATGAGGTTACCCTTTTTATTATAAATCAGGAATCAAATTTTGATTGTTGCATTTGGGCGGTTGACTTTCGATTTTGTATATGGCGCATGTAATTTTAATAAGAAATAAGAATATGAATTACAGTGTCGACTAGCAAGAATTTTCCAACTTAAAAAGTACTTTATACGTTTTTGAAATATCCTAAAAAAACCGTCGGCGTAAAATATTTTCTATGTCAATCTGGGGGTCAAAACAGAACTTATAGGCATCTTGCACTCCGAAATCCGTCATACAATATTAGGTGTAGATAGCACCAATGAAACAGACACAAACATACAGACATACACTAATTTGGACAGTCAGGTAATAATAATTACATTCTCTTCTTTTATTCAGCAAAAAGTTCGAAAAACAATAATGGCCCTACTCACAGCCAGGCATTGAACCTCGAATCTCCTTATTATAAAAACGATGCCACAGAATATACTCTAGTACTATCATATCAAGCAGTATGGCCACTCCCTGCCCCTCTAAAGGCGTCACCCCTATGCGGATAAGATGCGGTGATGGCTGCTTAGCGCAAGCCACGCTTCACTTTACGCGTGTACAAACGTCATGTTTTTAAGTATTGTTAACAACCCATTTGTCGTCCCCACTGCAGGGGCACGGGTCTCTTCCCACACCTCGGGAAGGTTAGGCCATACTCCACACACGGGGGCCAAGTCCGTATTGGTGGAGGTTTTGGGCCCAGTGGCCAACACCATTGTCAAAAGTTTTCAAGCCGCCTATAAGGCCTCCGATATGGCTTAACGACTGCCATCTAGTGATAGCAGCCGGCACCAACGGCTTAACGTACCTTGCGAAGCATGGAAACGGTCGAAATTAATGCCACTAATAGTCAAATTCATCCGGGTTATGACCGTTTCTGCAGTCAGTTAACCTACGACGTGACCACGCAATTCGCACTTACTCACGACCACTCTATTTTTTTATGTATAGACTTTGTTGAAGTTACCGGTGTGTCGCAGTAATATTACTGCAGTAGGCCGATGCGCCACCAAGGCGGTCTTTTTTTTATCTTATAAATTGAGTAAGTCTCGTTAAAAGATATCTTTATGACACGCGCGCCACTTATGGGGAGTTATAAAAAACAAGATTATCTTACAATTTGAATTGGTTTATATCTAATTTTGAGTTAATTTATAGTAGTACTGATTTTAAGGTGTTGGTCGATGTAATTAAAACAAGATACAATGTCTATACTATAAACATATAGAATTAATGTTACGAATTATAAAAAATCGTATAAAAAGTTGTATCATAGAAAAATAAATTGATCGATTTTCAAAATCTGAACGTAGTAAAAGCTTTTTCAATTATGATTCGAAAATGAAGGATTTAAAAAAAATACTAACCCCTATACTTTTATTCTTTTTTACCCGTCTGAAAATGAATATCT
Source organism: Coleophora deauratella (assembly GCA_958295455.1). Lineage (NCBI taxonomy): Eukaryota > Metazoa > Arthropoda > Insecta > Lepidoptera > Coleophoridae > Coleophora > Coleophora deauratella. The sequence continues at coordinate 6,934,831 of OY282412.1, forward strand.
AAAATCTCATCAATTACGTAACAGAATCAATTAGTACCTATACTTGTAAAACCTAATTGAAATTAAATGAAGATGAAGAAATGAGGAGATACTCGTACATAGGAGAACCAAAGTCACCGACACGACATAGCTCACAGAATTGCTAAACTAAAGTAGCAGTGGGCAGAGCACATAGCTCGTAGAACATCTGTTCGTTGTCCCTTGGGGCATTAACGTTCTCGAGTGGCGACCGCGCACCGGAATACGCAGTGTAGGCAGGCCTCCCACTCGATGGACCGATGACCTGGTAAAGGTTGCGGGAAGCCGCTGGATGCGGGCAGCGCAGGACCGGTCGATGTGGAAATCGTTGGGCCTTCAGCCGTGGACGTCTTTCGGCTGATGATGGAACATTATGCCTATGCTATGCTTATTACATTATGCCGAAAAACTAAACAGTATATCACGTGTATTACATGAAAATAGCCCAGTTTATTCCCATAACCCAATTGCATTCGTGTTACTTGCCGATAACAAAACTCTGATTTTGATCATTTTCCTTTAGGTTCAATCTCTGATAACCTTATTATGTTTTCCCTTTAGGCAGGCATCCTCGCGTTATAAGTAGGTAAACCACAATCCTCTGAAAAAATAAGCGGCATTCTTATGGTGAATTAACAAAATTCCAAGCGTAGGGTGGCTCCTCTAGGGATGGGATATAAGTAGCTTTTGGTCACTAAGAGCTATTTGCACCTAAATAAATTAGAAGTTACCGAACTACACTAATTCCGAAATCAGTTTAAGCTTTTTAAACTGATTTTGGAATTACTGCGTAGTCCGGTAAAATATATCGCCTATGATACTTTTGCCATGGACACATTTCAACTGCCAGATACCAAATTATCTAAAAACCGTAATACTCCCCTTGTAGTGCCGAGGTCTGGTATAATGTTTATATTATGCTGTATGTTTTGTTGTAAATTATAGTCGATTGAGAGCATATTTTGTAAAAATCTGACTAAGAGGCGCTCCTTTTAGCTAATGCGTAAAACACCTATACAGGGTGTAACCAAATTGGTGTAGGATCCGCTAACTGGGGATTCTACTCATAAAAAAAAAAATTTTTTGCAATTTGAGCAAAGTCGTAGAACAAAAGTTGTTCAGTACGATGAGTAGAATCCCCAGTTAGCGGATCCTACACCAATTTTTTTACTCCCTGTATATTGCTTGTAATTTAAAAATCTTGTAAGTTTTTTTTTTGTTTTACGTACTTAATAAAATTTGAAATGTACAAAGCATCTTCATTTATTTATTAATGCTTATGTAATACATATACCTAGGCAATCACAAATATTACAATAATGAATGAAATTGTAAGCTCTGAAAGTTTATCACTTTCTCATAGAGACTAATCAGTCAGTTTGCGAAAGGCAGATTTCTGTAAAAAAAGTAGATTTTCAAGTGGAAAATGTGTATTTTCAAGTGGAAAATGTGTATTTTCAAGTGGAAAATGTAGATTTTCAAGTGGAAAAGCTGATTGGTCAACTCAGTATGTTAAAAAAATCACGCATTTATTACCAGTTCTTTAAAGATTTTTTTTTTCAGTTTCATAATAAATTCCAGTTTCTAAAGCTTCAGCTGATTTTGATATGAGCATATGGAACTTGGAATGAAAGGCAGAGAGGATCAAGTGGGACTTTATAATTAGTTACGAAACGCCACCAGCTATTAAAGACCACCAACCAGCCTGAGGTATTTGTCTGTAATCCGGCCTCCGTCTTAAATAAAGGGAACATTGAAATAACTTGGCCTGGACGAATTTTTTACCTGCGAAATTTTTCAGCCTGAATTCTTGAATAAGAATAAGCTAAGGATAAAAGGTTAGGGGGCATTTTAAATTCAGAAAATAATTTAGCTGTATTAACGGTGGCGGTGAAAGATAATCTGTATCTTTCTTTATCTTAGAAGTCAAATTTTACTTTTTTAATAAGAACCTACTGCGCTAAGCATAATGATTATACAGGTGGTCAAAACGATGGTGTTTTTAGAATGAGTTTTGACCTTCTCATATATTGTCTCGATATCCCTTTTTTTGTAAGTGTAACTTAAATTATATATTTTCTTGGTGTTATACTGTAATGCTGTATTGTACTTTTGTAAATAAAAAAACAATTGGTGGAAATACCTAAAAACCACAATAGGGTTTTTCACCATTTTTTGAAAAGTATCTCAAATTGATCATTAGGTGGGAAAAAGTAAAATATATTTTTTTAAATTTTTTTTGAAACCTATAAGTACCCCAAAAATACATTTTAAATTACCATTGCCAATTAGCGCGCGAAAACGATAGCCGCCATGATGCTTAGGTTGTGACGTCATTTCAGGAGTAAATAAAACAGCTCTGTACTAAAATTTAGACACATATCGCGAACAAAATGTCATTGATTACCACTATTGTGACGTCACCTGACAACCAGCATGGCGGCTGTCGTTTCAGACATTTGAATAACAGATTAAAAAACTTGATTTTTGTAAATCAAAAATAAAATGTTTTTTCTCATTTTATTGTATAGAAATCATATTAAATCGATTATGTATTACAAATACAACAGTAAATAAGCAGTTTTAGATTTTTTCTTGTATAGAGTAAAATACCCTATTCCCGATAGTAAAAGTCGAAATAACTAGAAAATTCCGGTTTTCAATCAATCTCTAGTTCAATCAATTTCTAGTGAGAATGCCAATAAAACCGGCCAAGTGCGAGTCGGACTCGCGCACCGAGGGTTCCGTATAAATTCATAATCACACATGTCTTGCTCTCTATATTTTTTATATTTGAGTTGATTGAATGAAAGGTAATTTGCGGTTTACGATTTGTGACGTATTAAAAAAAAAACTACTTACTAGATCTCGTTCAAACCAATTTTCGGTGGAAGTTTGGATGGTAATGTACATCATATATTTTTTTAAAGTTTTATCATTCTCTTATTTTAGAAGTTACAGGGGGGGGGGGCACATTTTACCACTTTGGAAGTGTCTCTCGCGCAAACTATTCGGTTTAGAAAAAAATGATATTAGAAACCTCAATATCATTTTTGAAGACCTATCCATAGATACCCCACACGGAAAGGTTTGATGAAAAAAAATTTTTAAGTGTCAGTTCTAAGTATGGGGAACCCCCAAAATTTATTGTTTTTTTTTTTCAATTTTTGTGTGAAAATCTTAATGCGGTTCACAGAATACATCTACTTACCAAGTTTCAACAGTATAGTTCTTATAGTTTCGGAAAAAAGTGGCTGTGACATACGGACGGACAGACAGACAGACAGACATGACGAACCGTTTTTTGCCATTTGGCTACGGAACCCTAAAAAATACAAATGCTATTTCAGAGAGAGTAACTTCAAGTACTGTAACACCATTTCCACCATTTAACATTTCATATGATATTCTATCCACAATTCCTATTTTGTCAAAGGAAAACTAGGACGAATCTAAGGATTTGTCGTAGTGCCAACCTTGGGTCTAGCAGAATTTCTGTCAACTCCTACATTATTCATAACTCGTTGCGTTTAGGTTGCCACAAGCTAGAGTGTTCTGAGGAAGATTAGCTATTTGTTGTTTTTATATTTATAACTTTCTATTAAATAGCCCATTTTTGGGGGATAAAGTTCATACGAAGGGACCTAAAATATTGATATTATTTATACGATAATTGGGTGGCTTAAATGCGCTGAAAAGTGTTTTAGGTATCGAAAATATTATTCGTTATTTTCTAAGAATGTCTGTTTGTTTGTAAACTATTTATTGCAATCACTAATAAAGCATTTCAGATCCAATAATTGACCACGCTGAATACGTTAAAAACAACCGACTTCAATCGCAACAACTCCAATTTTGATACGTTTTTGTTGATTTTCTCAAAAACCGCTGAATCGATTTCGATAAAATTTGTGAAGTATACCTTTTTAAACAAAAAAATAATTTTCCAAATCCGTTCAGGCGTCTTCGAGTAATCGGTGAACATACATAAAAAAAATAAAAAAAGATTCCGACGAATTGAGAACCTCCTCCTTTTTTTGAAGTCGGTTAAAAAGCACAGATACACAATAATTTATATGTATAGAATCTCTTCCAGACAACTACATAATGCTGACAGGTTTTTTTTGTATCACTAGTTTTTCTTTCAGACTTTCAAAAAGTATGAGCAGAAGTTATAACATCTTAACCTCTAACTACATTACAAAAACCAACCAACTGCATAATTTCAATTAGTTTTTTGGGAATTCCACCTCATTTTGTTCACGTTTTCCTCATGTGAAGTTATAGTTTTGGGTACAAAACTTGGATAAGACATATATACGAGGATATTTTATGTACACATATTTTCTTATCTAATAAAACTTGAAAAACCCTCCTCTCGATTAATTAATTACGGTTAGCTGAACTTGGCGAAAAATGTTTTCTTTTCCTCCCTAAAGTCATTACAGAGTGACTCTGCAAATCCCTTGTGTCTATATCGCTCCTTGGGTTTGATTTTTGAATCCTGGTCATGATTCCACAAAATTGGAACGAAGTTTTTTTCAAAATCATACGAGTAACCCTGTCTTTGCTGTCGTGGAGTCGAGTGAAAAAAAATATCACACACACATACTCATATTTCGTATATAGAATAAGTTTCGTAGATCTTTATCTAAATCTGGCATTATTATCATTACTTTAGTTCAGCTCTTTAAAAAAAAATGTAGAAACTGTGTATTCCCGTACGTCGGAAGAAACTTCAAAATCGCGTTCTAGTTTAGTTTGTGACGAGTACGGTAGATGTCGCCACAAATAGTTGGACGCACTTTGACAGTTCATGAGGGTTGTTCGTGAGCTACTATCTTATTTATAGTGTCTGTTTTCTGTAAGTGTGACAAAAATTAAGCATTGAGCATATAAGAGAAACTCTGAAAGAAACACTAGTGATAGAAAAGTTGCGAGGGAATCTTTAATGGTATGACGAAAGTTGTGTCACTAGAAAAGTGATGAATGTAAATAGATAAGTGGGACAAAGAACGCCAAAGACGAGATAGCTGATGGCTGGATTGTGTGAAAGATGATATGAGTATGAAAGGAGTAAGCACTAAAATGGCAGTTAGAAGAGAAAATGGAAGAAGAAGACGGGTTGCGACAACTCCTAATGATTAGCAACGGAGCATGTGGATGTTATACTTTCTGTAAAGTTTTTTAAAAAAAACCTCTCATCTGTTTCCCAACAAGTACCAAATATAAACCTTTAAGGCGCGACGTACACTCAATCTGAGCAGGTTGATGCATGATAATATAATATCGACCGTAACGCCACTCATTTTAAGTTCAGATCAGTGTGGGTACCGTCGCGGCGGTTACGTCAAGGCCGAACGCAAAATTCTCGAGATTTCGATGTTTTTATTACTTTTCTTGGCTTTCAAATAAGTTGAAAAAAATACGTTCAAGCTAAATTGAAGGTATTAATATGGCCGATTTTTGTGTGTTGGTTTCAACATAAACAAATATTGTGTTTCCGAGAGAATTTGCAATTAATGCAAAATACACGGTTTACATGATATGTTTTTTTCATAAAAGTTTCTGTGATTTTTATGATTCTGTTCAAGGCAATTTGTTTTTTATTGTTTCAAGTATGTTATATATTTTTTCCATGGTGATAGCTTTAACCATTATTTCAAGAATTTGAATTGAATATTGCGATTTGGCTATACTTAGCGCCTTAAGCAAAAGTTTTATAGAGGATAAGAATGGTAGGTCTGTGGCGGGATACAAACAATCTACCTAAATATAATTCTTTTCGGTCGGCGCCGAACCTTTTAAATTACAAATTCACATTTCTATTTGTTCCCGAAATCGGCATACAAGATCTGAGGTGCTACCACATAAAAGTCAAGAACAAAGAAGTTATCGTATTTTACTTCAGAAGCGAATACCTTCTTAATAAAAAACAAAAAGACGAAACAAAATTAAATAAATAAAAAATATAAAAAAATAGCGAGTGATTTAAAAATCGAGCATTTCCATCGTTCACCGGCAATTCTTTGACAGCTCATAAAAGTGGCCTTTAAATCTCCCCGCCGGCATTTTTGGCACGTTCATGGTTAATTTTACGGTTAAAATACAACCAATTTACGAGTTAAACGGTTACAAACCGTCCTACGGCAGATTCCTTTGTTGCACCTCGCGTAGCCAATAAAAGGTTAATTCTATGAAAAAAGTTTACTCTTCATGGTTTTGAGAATAAGATTACGTCATGCTAAGTTTTTATGAGAGAACATTTGGTTCCAGGATAGTTTAGTGTTTACGAGTTTTTTTTTGTCTTAGCGGCATAGCGAATTCGTTTCTGAATGTCAGTCCCGAAGGTTTTGGCAAAGAATACCTAATATTACTACTAGGAACAGAAATGACAAGTTCTGGTAAAATATCGTCGCTTGCGCCTATACCTAAGACATTCCAGTACACTACAAGCCTTATACATATTATAATACAACTACAGACACAATTTCAACAACAAATATATAAAAAAATATTTCGAACTAGGTCGCAGTGTACATTTTTTGTATGTAATTTTTTGTTTACCTAGTACAAGGTTCCTATACCACTTGGAACTCGTATACCCACCGCTTCGGAAAGTGCAGCTACAGCATACCCATACATTATTACCCATACATTCTTTCCTAATTAAACAACTCGTCTCCGTAATCGGCCATAACAATGAGGTTTCTATTATTTTATTTTATTTTTCGTAAACCACGTACATACATACATCCTTTGCTTTACCATCGGTACTTTCAGAGCACAATTAATCTACAAACATTCATGAATTTAGGGGTGTATTAAAAATATACAAAATACGGTAGATATCAAAAATATGGTAAAAAAGTTCAGCTGAAAAACAAATCTATTATTTTCGAAGGATGAAAACTGATATTTTCTATTTAATAAATAAATAAAACTTCGTGGTTACCTATTGTGCTATAAGATAGAGAGAAAATACGTAGATTTCCATATTTTTCAAGGCCCTTTTTAGCGTGGTCTTCCTAACATCAATCATAAAGTAACCATCATAAATTTTGTTTAATTTCACAACTGACAGTTGTGTTTCGAGGCTCTAGAAATAGACGAGACCTCTTGGATATAATGGATAAATAGCCCAAGATACGAACACTGAATACTGATGTTTACAGTATAGATGTTCCTTAAACTAGTAGTGAAACTGTTTTTTTTACGTGAATTCGATGAACAGCTTTCTTGTCGTGCCCACCGGCATTCTAGAAAAACTGTGTTACCAAAATCGTTTACTTTTGAAAAGTTTATATATATAGTTTATATTCTCCTAAAGTTTATAACTTACAAAAACCATATGACAGACTGTGTAAATTATAATTATTTTAAAGTAAAAAATATTCAAAACACAATTGGCACGCCAATATGCCGAGACACAAGTCGTAAAGACGAATATGAGCTAAACTAAACTAAATCTCCTCAAATCCTTAAAATTCTTATCGTCGAATTCACGAAAAAAATTTGCGCGGCAATAGCGCGACTTCTATTACCTACTACTTCAATTTTTCATTTAATATGTAAATGTATAATGGTTGTACGTAAATCTAAACACTCTTCACGTCATACTAAGTTCAACACCAGATAGCCACGCTTTATTTCTTTGGATAAATATACACCGAGTTTTTACCACGTTTTTATAAACTGGCTTTCTCTTGTTTACATAAAACTAGCTTCTGCCCGGGACTTCGTCTGCATGCACTTTACAATTGGATCCAGAGAAAAAGAAAATGTTGAGGTGGCGCCATCTAGTGACGAAGTGGAAATTTTAAGTTTTTAAGCATTCCTCCGGGAACCCTTGAGTTTTCCGGGATAAAAAGTATCCTATGTGTTAGCCGGGTACTTTATCTATCTACCCACCAAATTTCAAGTCCAAATCCGTTCAGTAGTTTTGGCGTGAAAGCGGAACAAACAAACAAACATCCATACTTTCGCATTTATAATATTATTAGTGAGATGAGATGAGAAAATGCAATAATTTAAACTTCCCGTTAAATTAGAGAAAATAATGAGAATACTTGGAAAATGAAAACCTGAAGTTCATTTAAAAGGCTCTAAAAGTGTTATCATCCCTAGGGAGAGCAGGTTACCCGTTGTTGCATTTAGCATCACCGCGATGACGTGCTCTTTTAAATAAAGCTTTAATTTCGTTTTTCAATTCAATTCAATATACTTCACATACCTCGTATTTCTTCGTTTTTTCAGTCTCAGTTACCACACCGTTCGCAACTAACACTGCGCCCGACAATACAAAAGTAATCGAGATAGGGCTCAGAGTCTCGTAATTACACTGTTATCTTCGGTCGCCGGAATTGCCGACGAAAGAATGGTATCCTTGTAGATTGTTGAGGTTTTTAGCGTTGCGTGGGCGGGAAACACAAAATACTTTGTAGAACTTGGCTTGGGTGGTGTTGAGGTATTTTATGGGGCGGCGGCCTAGTTACCGCCATTGTATATTAGTTATTTCGCCTCTTTTTCTTATTGTGTGACACAATTAAATGTGGTGTCCTTGAGAAAAGGCTACGGTTGCCAGGACGTTCCAAGTCTGCGGTCTGACATCAGAGTAGCATAAATCTCGTAAGTGTGAAAGGGAAGATACTGAACGGATACTGAAAAAATTACTCATACTTACGATTATTTTCAGTTCAGTAAATACTAAATCATTTGGTATACAGGGTGAAATTGAAATCGTGGAAGAAATTTTAACTGTGATTTCTGCTCATGAAACTAAACAATTTTCTCTAAGAAACTAATTCAAACGGATCAAAAAAAAATATTGGACTTTCGATACAAAGTTGGCTACCAAGGTTCTCGATTTATATGGAGAGTCCAATTTTTTTTTGCTTCGATTGAATTGGTTTCTTATTGTATTGTTGGAGAAAGTTGTTCAGTTTCACGAGCAGAAACCACAGTTAACAATTTTTCCACGATTTCAATGTCATATACAGGATGTAAGGGACAGGTTTCTAAAAACTTTAAGGGCTTGCTCAGTAGACAAAACTGATTAACTTTCCACAATATTTTTTTCAGGAAACGAAAAAAAAATCGACTTCTCCATACAAAATTATAAACTTGATTGGACAGTTTGTATGGAGAAGCCGATTTTTTTTTCGTCTCGTTTCGTCTACTGAACAAGCCCTTAAAGTTTTCGAAAACCTGTCCCTTACACCCTGTATACAGGTGGCGTCAGTTCGGTTTTTCAAAAAATAACACGGCACAGACCTATATACTTTATGCTTTCACAGGTATTAAATTAATTTCAAATCAACCTGTTAGTTATTAGAAAAATTTTAGGACCAGCTTTTTGTTAACTCCAGACAACCCCCTTTACATAATTAATAGCTTTAATATGTTACAAAAAATTTTGGTAAGCCCGATTTTCTCTAAAAATATTACCTGTGCTATTACCATCTCAACAAAATATTGTCTAAAATTACTTTTATGCAAAATGAAATTAAATGAAATATTTTTTTATGCAATAACAAGGTACATAATAAGGTGTTAATTGAACATACAGATATACGTAAGTCATACAGGAGTCCAACATGTTTCGCCAAACGTGTAGCATACGTAGCAATAGTTGATTTGACTGACTCGGTGGCTAAGTGGTTAGCGATCCTGACCGCTGATCCGAGAGTCGTGGGTTCGATCCCCACACAGAGCAAACTTTTCTGTGATGAGCAGAATTGTTTGCTCTGAGTCTGGGTGTATAATATCTATATGTGCATGTATTTAAATGTATATGTGTATGTATATCAGTCTCTGATTCCCAAGATACAGGGAATCCTAGTTTGGGGCCAGATGACCGTGTGTGATTTTGATTTTGTCCCGGATATTATTATATGATAAATTAATTGTATTATCTAGACATGCTCCAAAAATTCCTTTACACTATGGAAGATACACTCCAATAACAATGCATAAAGTTTTTTTATCATTTTTTGATTTGTTAACGCTGTTAGGTATGTCATTTGGCACTAATCTTTTACCACAAAACACATAGATACAGAAGGTCCGCTCAATACGCTCACAAAAATCCTATGCTTATAGACGTATACGGTCGTTGTAGGCAAGATCACGTACTATGCGATCGTGACCTTGCCTCGAACGACCGTATATTTCTATAAGCATGAATATGCTTACGTTTTTAGTGGTTTGTATTGAGCGGACCTTCTGTGTCTATTTTGTGCTTCTACTAAGTACGTAATCTTAACATAACCGATTACACATACATATGTATATCTGTGAAATATTACACGAATAACACAAATGAAATCACGTACAACAGTAAGAAATAAATCAATCAGGTTATCCGGCCCAAATCAGATTGTCCTCATAATAATGGAATTAACCGGGGTTAGGCTGCAATCCGTTTTTGTTCGCTTAATGTATTATTTGTCGGCCTGTTTTGTATTAGGCTTTGTCAGCATACGGACAACGGATTTTTGTGCTTTTTATGATATGCTTACATTGAAGTAAAATATTCTTCGTAATTATTCATAGTTTAAAATAGTACCTGTGAAATACAAATTAAATAAGACTATTTCTACACGTGGGCCCTTTTTTCAGTTGGTTATTATTGTAATATTGATGTGTTGCGGCAAGACTTAGACTTTTGGTGGTAATTGGCCAGGCGGGCTCAGCGAATCTCTCGAAGCAAAAGTTACTGAACTATTTTTCATTTATTTTGTAGGTGACTAAATAATTTGTGGGGCAGTGTGTATGATACAATTCCTAATGACGTGTGTGAACTATAATTACTTAAATTAAAAAAAAAAACATTAAACACTGAATACAGTCCGACTAATATCTTTTAGCAGGTGGTGAAAAGTCGGAACTAACGCCACCATCTTGAAAAATGATACTATTTGTATGAAACAAATGTCAGATTTGCGACAAAGGCTCCTGTCAATGGCATCCACCTGCCAAAATGTTCGAGACTGTATGTTCGAGAGGATATTATAAGACTGTAGATTAATTGAATTATAATGATATTTGGATTATTTCACCAGCAAAATGATACGACGCTTATAAGAGTGCTTAATATACCTTTGTAAAGAAATAAAATAATGATTTTGATTTTGAATGCTTGCAGTTGCAGTTAACCTGTGTCTATCTTTGAAAGTTTTGACATAGATCCAGAGCTTCTGCATCACAGAATTATACCATACTAGCTTCCGCCCGTGACTTCGTCTCCGTGGACTTCAGAATTGAAAGAAAATGTTAAGATAGCGCCGTCTAGTGACGAAGTAGAAATTTTGAGTTTTTAAGCATTCCTACGGGAACCCTTAAGTTTTCCAGGATAAAAGTACCCTATATGTTAGCCGAGTGCTTCATTTATCTACCTACCAAATTTCATCCAAATCCGTTCTGTAGTTTCGGCGTGAAAGCGGAACAAACAAACAAACAAACATCCATACTTTCGCATTTATAATATTATATATATTATATTATTATAAGTGAAAGTGATGATTATAATATTAGTGATGATAGTGAAGTGAAGTGATGAGAAGTGAGATGAGATAGTGAGATTGGCTAGTAAAGTACTACCGCTACTGCTTTTATATTCAAACGTTTTTAATTAGTCCCTAAATATTCAAATTCAAATTGTGGTAATAAAGTTAAAATAAAGTTCCCCATAAAATATATAACGTCAGGGCATAGGTTAAAATCTCAACGAAAAAAGTATATTAACGTTAGTATACAGGAGGTACCATTTTTCGATTTTTTTTTAAATTTTAATTCTTAATAATATATTGGCTAATAAAAACAGGTCGTTTAATTTGCTAACTTTGTATGGGAAGCCCAACAAATATTTTGTGAATTCAGCAAAGTCGTAGAACAAAGGTTGTTACGGTTTCTTGTGAGAAGCAATCATAAAAAAATGATTTTCGTATACTTTTGTCACAGCCTGTAATAACTTATACATAACTATACAGGATGTAACAGAAGTGTGTGACAATACTTTAAGGTTGGCTTTTTTTGGACTTTTCATACAAATCGATCAGCTGGCGAACCAAGTTTGTATGAAAAGTCCAAGAATTTTTTTGCGATTTCAACAAAGTTGTAGAACAAAAGTTGTTCAGTTTGATGGGTAAAAGCCAACCTTGAAGTATTGTCACACACTTCTGTTACACCCTGTATATTAGAAATGGTTCTCTTATTCTTGATTAATTAATGTTGTACCATTATCGGCAGTCGTGAACGAATTATATCGATAGATCATGTTCCATTCACTATTCATTCACTCCTATTTAGATATTGAAATGTCACTCAACGCTGTCACTTCTGGATTAGCACTGGATTACAGATAGCATTGTTAAATGAAAATCTGTATTATCGATACTAAAACAATAGGCATTTATTCATTATAAATACGTATAATTGATCAATAGGTAATTTATCATACAAAAAGTGGTTTGGTTGTTTTTTCAATCGTAGTATTATAAATATTTTTGTCAAAAAAGGTATTTCAATTATTATTTTATATAACTTGGCCCTCGTATGTGGACTGTGATATAATAATCTACGCTCTGTGTTATGAAATGCTACATGATTTTTATCGACATACTGGTTTTTGAACACCACTATTTGGTTAATAGGCAATTTAGTAACAGATGAAAGAGAAATTGTAACTTTATGAATGAGTTCTGATTAACTATTCATTTTATTGAACTTTTATTAGTAGAAACAAACAATTTTGTAACAGACTTAGTTTATTCAATGACTTTGATTATATTAACTTGTTTAAAATAACTGATTTTAGAAATTTCTCGACGTCGACACGGCGAATGGTTTGGTTTGGGAGTCATTTTTAAAATCATCACGAATTTTGAGAACGTCTTACTGTTAAGCTACAAAATTACATTAATATCGTTCTTCTTATTTATTTTACCACTCATATGGCAACTGTGCTATCATGTGGCACTCATCGCATCGGCATCATCTGCTGTCACGTCTAGGGATTTGAGTTACGCCTATGGAATTCTGCGACGCGACCATAGTACGTTTCTAGTAACCAGATGTGCAGGTGTTCTCACGATGTTCTCTTTCGCCTTGATGCGATCGGTATGGAAATCCACGTACGTTTCGAAAAACTTAATTTTATATAAAAATTGTGTACTGAAAACTTTGATTTATTGATAGAATTCACGAAAAATGTGAAAATGTCGAAGCTATAATGTTTCAATACTCAATCATTAATTGTATTCCATGAGTTTTCCATAGATGTTAAAACATTAAAAGGTACATCATGGACTCAGTTTAGGCACAATATTATAGACTAGAGGAGACTACTAAAAATAAGTAAGCCTGTTTTTGTGCATGATAATTTCAAGCACACAAATTTATATCAAATTAGGTAATAACGCCAAACTGTGCTATCTCTATTAAAAACTTTAGAAGTCACTTTATAATTTAGAGAAATTTCAAAACTTTGTGTTTTATTTAACACAAAATTCTCAATGCTTTATTTAAATAAACTATGCGACTAGTTGTAACTATTCCTCTGTTTTACATAAGACTAATATCGTAATAGTAAATTGTCCCTTTACTATCTGTTGTCATAATATTGACCAAAGCGTGTTTAATACATTAATGTAAGCAGGGTTCCATATTGCTTTTTAAAGTTATTCATCCTTATAACTTTGCCAGTCTTACCAGGTTTTAGACTCTTAAAGTGCCTCCGTTGGCGTTAGTCATTGTCCGTTTCAGTTCTTAAAAAATACAAGAACACTCCATACAAATAATCTGAGTTATTCTCTTGCAATGACTACCCAAGCTAGATAACTTAAGGAAGGGAAATAGGTAAAATATTGTTTATACCTTAGTCCGTTCACAATATTTCTCCAGAGAACCCTAAAAGGAGCTGATAAATGATGTGTAAACACGAAAACTATGTTCGTTAGTGGCGTAGAATAAATCGTGGCAACTGACATTTATTTGCGTACGAAAGTTACATTCGAAACATTGTAAATGATAAACGATGGCCGCTGAACGGACGTTTCCGATAAAACGAAATAGATTCATAGATCTTTCGGGGAAATGTCGTTAACTATTTTTTGTCAGTGAACTGTAAAGGTTGTAGTTATCTAGCAGAAATTTCCGATTTTTACTCGTCATATTTTCTTGTTTTATTTTGTGAAATAAAGTGTTTTCATTCATTCATTTACTTATACTGAACAACTTTTCCAAAGAAAACCAAGCTGAATGATTTTTTTTATTGTTCAGTTTCATGAGTAGAAACACCTGTTTGAGTTTCTAAGAAAGGTTTTTAACATTCTGTATAATTAATAATTTTGATACGAAAACGTTTAGGGACCGACAAAATCAGTTTTTTTTCCCTTAATTTTATTAGGTATATAAAAAACAAGAAAACGTAACAAATCCTCTCACTTTATCGAACATGTGTCTTCAATCCCATCAACATTTCCACGAATCTGGCTCATTTTGGAACAAAGAGATACCCCATTATTTCGAGTGCACATCGTGAATACCATACTTTGGTGACTCGTTCTATCTATCACAGTTACAGGACAATAGGTGACAAGTGACAAGTGACGTTTTCGCTGTCTCCCTTACTCTTTGACAATAGATGCTGTGGCTGACGGTTTGGAACGCACTTTTGGTTAATATTAGATGTCTATTTGTTCGTGGGTAAGATTATTTCAAGCGACCGTAGCTCAGTACGGCTTGCTTGGTCCTTCTTTCATACTAGTTAACTTATTACAGACACGGTCAAAACTTAGATGGGTTTGACTGTTAGTGGCATTTATCTCGACCGTTTCCGTGATTTGCAAGGCGCGTTTAGTTAGTGCCGACTGTTATCATTACATGACAGTCAGTCGTTAAGCCATATCCAGGGGCCTTATAGCTTGAAATCTTCTGATGCTAGTCCCACAACCTCCAACAATCCGGACTTTTGCCCGGCGTGGGGATAGCCTAACCTTTTCCGAGCTATAGTAGGAGCTCCGTGCCCCATCAGTAGGACCGCCATGGGTTATTAACAATTATATCGATCACCGATCAAAGTAGCTGGCAAACATTAATATGGTCTCTCTATTTTATCGAGTGGCAAATTTAACCGTCCCATCCAAAAGGAAATACTTTTTTTAATATTCAGTTGCCAAGCCCTTGAGAATTTTAACATTAATGCGGTGCGGTATAGATAAAATGGTGGTAGTTAGATGGGCTCAGAAAATCCCACAATACCTAAATAAAAAGTTTGATACCGCCGGGAATCGAACTATGAAAAATCCGAAAACGAAGTATTTTTTCCAAATATCGACCATTTTGGCCTGATTCAACGGATTCTTGCTTAGCCACAATTTTTCCTTTCTGTTACCAGGGGCACAGTGTATATAATTAACCACGCTGAATACGTTAAAAAATGGTTAAAAACAACCGACTTCAATCGCAACAACTCCAATTTTGCTATGTTTTCGTTGATTTTCTCAAAAACCGCTGAATCGATTTCGATAAAATTTATATGAGACCACCTGTGAAGTATACCCTTTTAAACAAAAAAAGAATTTTCCAAATCGATTTAGGCGTCTTCGAGTAATCGGTGAACATACATTAAAAAAAAAAGATTCCGATGAATTGAGAACCTCCTCCTTTTTTTTGAAGTCGGTTAAAAATAATATAAACATAGCAGGGTCTTAAAATTATATCCTATGACTTCGTTAACTACATATTATTATAACTAGTGTTATATTCTTTTATATTGCACATGTTTTATCAGCATCAATAAGTTTAAGTCTCTCGATTAAATATATTTTTTTCGCCAATTAGATAAATAAAATGATAAGACATGGTCTGAGAAAATTTTAATATAATAAAAGCAAGAAGTTAAGTAATAATAATAATAATATCTAGGACAAATCACACACGGTCATTTGGCCCCACAGACTAGGATTCCCTGTATCTTGGGAACCAGAGACTGATATACATACACATATACTTTTAAATACATATATACAGGGTGTTAAAAAAGTGCGTTTGAAATTTTAAGGGGTTACTCAGAATCAAGTATAGAATCCAGGAAAAATATTGAAAAAATTCGCTCTTCAATTTTTTTTGCAGTTTTTCATACAAATTCTCGATTCACTACTTAGATTTAGTATGAGAATCTGAAAAAAATAATTGAAGAGCGGATTTTTTCAATATTTTTCCTGGGTTCTGTACTTGATTCTGAGTAACCCCTTAAAATTTCAAACGCACTTTTTTTAACACCCTGTATATATATAGATATAATATACCCAGACTCAGAGCAAACAATTTTGCTCATCACAGAAAAGTTTGCCTTGTGTGGGGATCGAACCCACGACTCTCGGATCAGAGGTCAGGATTGCTAACCACTTAGCCACTGAGTCAGTCAAGTATACGTATAAACATGAAAAATAAAGTAAAAACGAGTTACTTTTCTCACACCTGGACACTTCATATGAATCATCTGTGATATTTACCTACTACCTACCTCGCAACGCACTTTGTGACTCCTCTGGTGTTGCGGGTGTCTATGGGCGGCGGTAATCGCTTACCATCAGGTGATCCGTCTGCTCGTTTGCCAGCTATGCCATAAAAAAAACCTCCTTTTCTAACACGTAAGGGGCAAGTGAGATAACTGAGTGATGACTATGTCGACCGTCACCAGATCGTACCCACAGGTGGGGGGGGGGGGCAGAGATGATATCTACGTATGATACATTCGATATGTATTATAATTATAGTTTGGTCTTGGCACAGTATAGTATAGCAGAGTATGTATACAGGGTTATTTTGGACCCCCCACCAAGTAACCAATAGTCATTTCTCAAAAAAAAATTGGCCATTTCCATACAAAGTAGGCCGATCACGTGTTCAAATTAGTATGAAAAGTCCAACAAGTTCTTTGGAAAAGTTGTTAAGTTTCATGAATAGAAGCCACTGTGAAGTTTGGGGGGGGGGGGGGTTCGAAAAATAACCCCGTATACATACTGTGCTATACTATGCTGTGCCAAGACCAAACTATAATACATATCATTTTCATAGTAGTAAGTAACCCGACAGCGCGCCATAACGCAACGTATCGGAAACCATATTCGGAGAATGTGCAACACTGATTGGCCAATTCTCCTCCGATGAGGCAATTCCGGGCACCTATTGGCCAGAAATCGGCGGTCTTAATGTTGAAGACGAGTTCAAATCTGACACTAGGTGTCAATTTAGTTGAATGGGGCACTGTGTTGGAACTGGATATTGAAGTTGGGAGGTCTTGGTAGAAAATGTACTCATAAATAGTATTTTTTTTTAAATTGTATTAGTTTGTATTTATACTATGGGTCTTTGCTACCTGATTTAAATAAATAAATAAATAAAATAAATCCATTTAAGTGAATTTGCTACTAATATACTAATTTCATGGGTTTCATTCAGTTTTAACAGTTTCTAGTTAAAAATGTATTTTTTTTAGTTTCTGGTTATATTGTAAATTTGTACATCAAACATTTGTGAAAGAGATGAAATGAATATATTACATTATATTTAAAATTATTAAAATCCTTTCATTTTTCATTCTGTGATCTGTATTCAAAACCCTTTTTTTATTTTTAAGCATCAATTTGAAAGACATGTGATTAATCAATGGAAACATTATACACAAAATTCCTACTATATATAGAAAAGTATTTATGTGTTTCCCAAGAAATAACGTTATACATAAATGTGGTTTTATTGCTTCATAACAATACAAAATTGAATTGAATTGAATAGGTACCAAGTTATTAAAATGCTTAATAAAATTTATTTATTTTGTTGCAGGTCATGCTAGTGATGCCCCAGAAGTTAAGAGCTAGTGCTAAGCGGCAGTGATAGCCTAGTGATGTGCCCAACGCCGCATGCGTTTATCGATAAGTGGTTGTACCGGTAGTGCGCGAGCTATCGACAATGCTGTCTCGCTCGCACGTCGTGTGCAGTGTGTTTGTCTCTTTCTTACTGCAGTACTGTGTGGAGAGTCAACAGGAAGTGCTACTGGAGGAATCTTGTAAGTGAGCAAAATTTTTTTTTTAATGATATACTGAAACTAGATAAACTTTCCTGGATATTCTTCATGAAATTGAAAGACTTTGTTCTAGAAACTCATAAACAAACCGCATTTATTTTTTCTTACCTTTCTAGTTGACTGGTTTCCTTAGAAAACCCATTTCTTTTATTGTTGCTTATACAGAGTGTAACAAGATTAGTATAGGTCCCGTTAACTGGGGATTCTACTCATCGTACTGAAGAACTTTTGTTCTACGACTTTGCTCAAATCGCAAAAAAAAATTATGGACTCTCCATACAAAAATGGCAAAACAGATGATCAATTTGAATGAAATGTCACAATTTTTTTTTGTGATTTGAGCCAAGTTGTAGAACAAAAGTTGTTCAGTACGAAGAGCAGAATCCCCAGTTAACGGGTCCTAAACCAATTTTGTTACATTCTGTATAGTGAATTTTATTCGTTTATTTCCCGTAAATTGTGCCTTCTGCTTATTAACTGTACATTTTGCTTTAACGGACTCAGACAATTGAAGCAAAAAAAAATCGACCCTAATAAGTCCAGAACAGTTTTTGTTCTGATTGTAGTTTCCTGGGTTTCTTGGGGAAACTTGTTCAGTTCCATGAGCAAAGTTTCTAGCGGAAATTTGTTCACTGTAATTTATCGATAAACTTGCTTTATCGATAACAACTTACAGCAACTCTGTCTCTATCTACTTTTCGTCGACGAATTCTACTTTACTAAAATGAAAAACAGTACAACGTAGTCCTGCGAATTAAAATATCGATGTCAATATTTGATACCAAATTGATATACCAAAAATAATAAAAAAAGTCTTTGCCTTTTGTCGAAACCCTCCGGCCGGGACTACAAATTTCATTCTAACCTCCAATAAAGAATTCAAAGAAAATTGAAATTAGAGCCCTCGGTAAAGCGACCTCGACTAAATTGTTTGAAAACGGATTTATTGAAAATCTAATTTCCTCTCTGTTATAAGTACTGAAATTCGGCCATTTACCAATATGTTGAATTTCACGGTTGCGGTCCTGGTATTAATTATATTACCAAATTTTGTTATCGGTTGATAACTAAAATCGTAAGTTTGACGAGACTCGGTGTTGTACTGTAGGTACTCTAGTTATTATTTCCAATTTCTACACCGAGGTTCCGATTTCTTTTGCGATTTAAGTTTAAATTGCTTTCCGAAAGTTACATTAATTAGTTCAATTTTATGAGCAAAAGTCAAAGGTAGTTAATTTTTTCAGATATTTGTGAATTTTATTACACAGTGTTACAAAATTGGCTTTGACTTCATAGTGAACCACTTAGACCTTGAAAACGATTCTTCATAGAAATTGATAAGCGGACCAGACACTATCAGTAATTTCCGTCATTCTGTCATTCCATCATTCCGTCATTCCATCGTTTAGTATGCGTTAGACCAACATTTCAACCACTACACTGTCAGTAAAATGTCAGTATAATGATGATTTCAAGTAATGACATTATACTGACATTTTACTGACAGTGTAGTGGTTGGAATGATGGTCTGATGCATACTAAACGATGGAATGACGGAATGACGGAAATTACTGATAGTGTCTGGTCCGCTTTAAGCTTATAGGCCAATTACTAAAGAAATGTATGATTTAAAATGTATGATTTGTTATATCATACAACAGTGTCCCACTGCTGAGCAAAGGCCTCTCCTCTATTTCTACACACAGTAACTTTAATAAAAAATAATTATTTTTAACTTTGAATTTGAGAGTACAGTAGGTAAGCCTACTACTGTTTCTTGGTCCACATTCGGGTTTTAAATCTACAGGGTGTAAGAAAAAGGTGTTAATACTTCAAGGTGGGCTACTACGCATCGAACTGAACAACTTTTGTTCTACAACTTTACAGAAATCGCAAAAAAATCTTTGGACTTTCCATACAAACTTGGCTCGCAAGCTGATTGATTTGTATGAAAAGTTCAAAAAGGTTTCTGCAAAGTTGTACAACAAAAGTTGTTCAGTTCGATGCGTAGTAGCCCACCTTGAAGTATTAACACACCTTTTTGTTACATCCTGTATACATATTACATTAATTAAATAAAGTTACTTCGGCAATTTAACTTTTGCTCAGAAAATTAATTTTGTACGTATGCCTGTCAAAAGATGTTAATATTCCAATGTACTCGTATGTGCCAAATGAATGTTTTTGACGTAGACATCCATCTGAATGAATGTTCATTTAGAATGATTGAGTTATACAATCTAACTAAGTGAGCGAATTTCGAGTGCTTAATAACGCAGCGGGTCGTTTCATGCGAATGACAAAGCAAACCGCCAACAAAACTAAACCTAGGGTTTATAATGTCTACTAGACAATTTAAGCGACATAATACCTCACCCTTTGTGGGATCATATGGACTTAATTCACATGCTAAATACGAGTAGTATGCCTGTTGACTTAGGACTAAATTGGGGATACTAGTTACAATTATATACAGAGCGTTATTTTGCAAGTCGTTAAGCCATGTCAGAAGCCTATAAGGCGGCTTGAAAACTTCTGACACTGGGGTTGGCTACTAGCCCCACAACCTCCACCAATCCGGAGTTGGCCCCCGTGTGTGGAGTATGGCCTAAACCTTCCCGAGTTATGGGAAGAGACCCGTGCCCCTGCAGTGGGGACGTAATTGGTTGTTAACATCAATTACTTTTTTATTTGCTATGCTCTGTATGGTAGAGCGTTGTTTTGGTCAAAAACGACAAGATCATGCTGTATCTAAATTATTTTTATTTTTGACAAAATATTTTATTTTCTCGTCAGTATTGGTTTCTAGGAAACTCTGTATATTTATTTTATCCTTTTAAAATGGTGTGTCCACCAAAACATCACCGATGCTTTTTGAACATGTCTTTCTTGGGGAATGTTGTTCAGTTTAATGAGTAAAAAAAAAATTCAAAATTCAAAATACATTTATTGCATAACCATAGGTAAACATAAAATATCTTAATAATAATATGACGACCTCCATGGCTTACCTGCTAAGGTGTACAATATTTTAAATATTTTACAAATAAAATCAGAAAATAAAACATTATGGAAAAATACATTCTTAATACAATAAAATGAATAAAAAAATTGAGTATTAAATATTATTACGATATTCGGTACAAAGTTTTTCTTAAAAATATATTTGTAATTTGTATAATATTAAAATTTGCCTTTGTTGTCAAAATAACTTTGTATGCTGTAAAATTGTTTAGTCATCAACCAATCACTAAAAGCTGAGTTAAAACGATGGTCGTCATACTGCCTAATGCATTCGGGGACACTATTATATACCCGCACTGCCATTAAATAAAAGCTTATGTGATACAATGTTGTACGATAGCTATACGAATGTATTAGATGATTATTATATCTGAAATTTCTGTTATATTTATTTACTGACTCGTACAAGAATATGTGTTTTTTAACAAACGTTACGACTTCTTTAATATATAAACAAGGTAGAGGCAATATTTAATACTTAATAAAGAGAGGTTTGCATGAGTCTCTTTGAGATAGCCTACCAAGTGCTTGAACACATCGTTTTTGGATTTTAAAAGGTTCTAAAAAGTCAGTTGAGTTGCCCCAAAAATTTAACCCATAAGACAACACTGACTGTACGTATCCAAAGTAAGCCTTTAGTCCTGCCTGCTCTAATGTCTGTCGGACTATGGTTCTTAAGGGATGTACGAACCGTGACAATCTATTACAGAGATCTAAAATGTGAGCCTTCCAACTACAGTGGCTGTCGATTTTTATACCTAAGAATTAAAATTCATTTACTAGTTCAATTGTTTGCAAATTATAAGCCACTTTAAATTTCAACGGAATTTTATGAATAGAGTGAAATTGCATAACATTGGTTTTAGTCAAATTTATATGTAGTCCATTATTTTTCATCCAGTCTATTATATTTATCAAAGCATCATTTACATCTTGTTCATGCTTATGTTTACATTTAGATTTTACGACCACTGTACTATTATCTGCATACAAAATTGTCTGATATTTGGTACTCTTAGGTAGATCATTTATGTAAAACAGAAAAAGCAGCGGGCCTAGTATGCTTCCCTGCGGGACGCCCCTGTCATTTAACCTGAAACTTGACCTCTTGTACATAATGGTATTCGTTTTATGACATAAACTTTTAATTTCTGTACACTGACGCCGTCCTTCCAAATATGATCGTATCCAGTTAAGTGAGTAGAGGCCACAGTTAAAATATTGCCAGACATTTTATAATCACCCTGTATAATACACTTATGTATTTGTAACTATTATCCTTATCTGTGTCCGCTTACACCTACCAGAATCTATTGATTGATTAATATGTAACTTTGGAATTGGAAACTGAAATTGAAATTTACGGGCAATGTGTGAGTTGTACTAGCGTAACAAGGTTTCCGTACATCACAGAATAGTAATACATATTACTATTTTTTGTTGAGTTTTGCATTTTCCAAAAAGTGTTTCCTTTTATTCGGTTCGGGTTTTATTGTTTTAGAGTTTAACTTTGAGGTACTGGGTTTTATCACACCAAGTTTACGTTTGGATGTTTTCTGACGAAAACTCAATCGTTTTGGCTAAATTAAGAGCCCATATCGCCCCCACTGCAGGCGTTGCCTAAGTAATTCAACTGAATTAATTAAACTTAGTTTAATTTTTAGTACAATTATCACAATGCTTATGACCGACTCGGTGGCTCAGTGGTTAGTGCTCCTGAATACTTATTCGATCCCCACCCAGGGCAAACATTTCTGTGTGTGGCAGATTCATTTGCTCTGTGTCTGGATGTAATAAATCTATACATATATGTATGTATTTAAATGTATATCAGTCTCTGGTTCCTATAATAAAGGGAATCCTAGTTTGGGGCCAGATGACCGTGTATGATTTATCCCGCATATTTATTATTAATAATGTAAAGTAAGTATTTAATTTTGCTTCGGAATGGTAGGTAAACGTCGGAGTTTAGTTTTTAGTCAAACGCCGTCTCTGTAACTAGTCCGCTCGCTTCACATTCAGGAAGTCGCTTGTTCGATTCCCAGTGGTGTCCAACTTTTCAGGACTCGATACAGTTGGTGGTAGGTCATTTTCTGACCCGCCTGGCTAGGTACTAGCATCATATCTAAGCTTGACCCTTTGTGTATATTTTCTGTTAAGCTGTATTTTATAAGTGTCTGTACACAATAAATTGTAAAATAATAATATCTAAATCTTGCTGCCAAACATCCATGACGGAACACATCAACGTTATTAACATTGACGTGTTCCGTCATGGAGATATGATATATTACCGGGTTGTGAAATCTTGGTAAGCCCGCTTCCATCTTCGCCATCATCATCAGTTACCATCAGGTGATGCCAAGGGCTTACCAATTGGTCGGCAACGCACTTGTGGCTCCTCTGGTGTTACGGGTGATCCGTCTGCTCGTTTGCCACCTATGACATAAAAAAAGGCCAGCTTCCATCTTTCGGCATTATCATCAGTTACCATCAGGTGGAATGATGCCAAGGGCTTAATAAAAATTTACCCGACTCCATAAAAAATGTATCCTACATGTCACAATCGGGATCAAGACGAATCTAACGACACCCCTCAAGCTAAAATCCATCAAGTTGTTAGGCTACAGAGGGTGCCAAAGAAATATACATACTTACATTATTTTTTATTTTATTTGTGTCAAAAATAAATACGTGTCTATTTCTATGTCTACATACATACACTCGAAAAATATAACCCTCCTTCTGGCGCTGGCATAAAAATTTACATCTAACGATTGTGATTTCTATGAAGTGATAGATAGGGGCTAACGGATATCGCAGTAATACGGGTTAAATTATGATAATTGAATCAATTAGCCGATGCATTAATTTGCGGAAGCACTAATTGAGTTGGTTAATCTACATTTTCCATTATTTAATTAGTCAAAAATTACGTTTAAAAATTACAACTTCACTTTTGTTTGCTTCCGTCGCGAAAGTGGTGTCTTATTTAAATGGATTATATACATATAGGGTGTTAAAAAAGTGAGTTTGAATTTTTATTTTTATTTTTTTTTTACTTTATTGAGATACCAACAGCATTACAGAGTGATGTAAATAACAGATAATGTTTAGACAGTAAGTGTAAAGCCAATAATAGGTATCTACTTTTAAAATTAATAGGCAAATGTAACAAACAAGTAAATGGTACGGTAATTTTCAGGGGTTACTCAGTAGAATACAGGAAAAATATTGAAAAATTCCGTACTACAATTTTGTTTTCAGGTTTCTATACAAATTCTTGTTCCACTCAGATTTAGAATGGGAATGTAAAAAGACATTGAAGAGCAGATTTTTCCATATTTTTCCTGTATTCTATACTTGATTCTGGATAACCCCTTAAAAATTTCAAACGCAGTTTTTTTAATACCTTGTATACATTTGTGTCTGTGTGTCTGTCTGCAACATTATAGCACATGGTTATACATTCCGTTGTTTTGATTGAAACATGTTTCATCGCGGTGTTTCTCTATGTTTGGTGAAAATCAGTTCGATGGTTTTCGAGTTATTCAGTTTTTACTGTAGTGAGGGTTATTTTTTTTATATTTCTATTAATTATACTTTAATGAAATTTTAATAAAATGTGTCATGTTTTATTAACTCTGCCTTTCTTATGTTTCGGTTTGAGCCCATTACTTCAAATTACATATATACAGCTTCCAAATATAACTAAATAAATTCCTACTCGAAAGCTAATGTGTTTGTTGAAACCGTGAATAGTTAGAATTAAGTAGCTAATAACCTCTAAGTATAATGGTTCTACTGTGTTTTAATAGTTTTAATATAGGGTTTAATGTATGCGGGTTTTATAATGTTATTATAGTTACACGGAATTTTATCTGTAATAGTACTTCATGTTTTCTAAAGGTTTTGTTAGCCAATATTATGGTAAGCTCATCAGAAATAAAGCTTTTTATGATTATCTTTTAAATACTGTTTGTTTACTTTTTAATAGAAACTCTTTGTTTTAGCTTTGTTCACATAGGTACCTTAGGGAATGTTGGTCTGTTTTATTAGCAGTTTTTTTGTCGCACTTAAAATTGTCTGGTTCCAAACTAGGGTTACCTGGGTTTACGTTTTCTATTGTTCTATTAAGAGCCAAAAACGAGCATCAGTTATCCAATTATGCATAGAGTTAAACTAGAAATAGATCTAAACAAAAATGGATTTCAGTGGCAGAAATGGGAACTGGGAATATTTGTCCATAACTCCAAATTATATCGTGAATGAGTTAATCCCGGGATCGTTGGCTAGCCGCCAGAGCGCGCTACTGATGCAAAATGGCCGCCAATCCAATATGGCGTCCACTGTGAACCATAACTTCTGTATTCCTTCGAGATTTTTTCACTATCCTGTTTATTCCCTCCGCTAGCTAGAAGAGAAGGATCTTTCTCGGGCTACGTCTTGCTTTTACAAAGTACTAAAAATCTATAAAATTTACAACGTTTGGATTCCAACTTGCGTTAAAAAAACAAGTAAAAATATTCATGGATAAATGAAGTGAAAAACTGTTCTCACTTCAATATTTTTACTTTTTTTTATAACTAAGAGCATAAACAGCTCTTCGAATTCAGACTTAGTGGAAAGATTTTATGGATCGTAATGGAATGACTCTTCGAAATGGCGTTTGGATTATTAAGTATTCATCATTTTAAAACGCGGCACAGCATGTTTTGAGTTTGAAATAAGCGTACCAGTACATCGACTAGATGTTACAATATTAAGAAAACATCCGACTTTTCTATTTCTGCACTCGTTTCTGGGCTTGTTATCTACAAAAAGACTGTTTTTTCCAAGCCCCTTCCTTAATTAATTTCATTCAATTTCTAAATCGTCTTCTGTAACAAAAAAGGAAAAACAAAGGGAAGCTGATAGCAAATTGTAGTTCGTTTAGATTTTGTTAGCGCTTATGTCTCTACTTCATTTCCAGCTCGAAGGACCATTTTTTTACGTTGAAAGCTCTTGTATAAGGAAATGATTGAGAGATTTAAAATAGCTAGTTTTTTTTTGTGTTGCGTACAGATTGCTTAGTGGAGCGATTGAATACAGAGAGCTGGCTTATTAGGGGGGTCCATCAATATCACACAACCACTAACTGAAATAAACAATTGACCACTACTTCATATTCATATATATCGACTGACTCGGTGGCTAAGTGGTTAGCGATCCTGACCTCTGATCCTAGAGTCGTGGGTTCGATTCCCACACAGGACAAACTTTTCTGTGATGAGCAGAATTGTCTGCTCTGAGTCGGGGTGTGTTATATATATATCTATATTTAAATGTATTTAAAAGTATATGTGTATGTATATCAGTCTCTGGTTCCCAAGATACAGGGAATCCTAGTTTGGGGCCAGATGACCGTGTGTGATTTGTCCCAGATTATTATTATTATTATATTCCACCGTCTCCTAGTCACATGGCTTTCGTCCTTCTCAAGTCCCTCCTCATAACATGCCCATACCAAAATAACCGTTTCCATGACCTTAGAATTACACCTGACCAGTCTGACTTAGTATGATCTGCGCAGTAGAGAAATGCGCACTAGAAAACACATCCAATTTAGTTAACAGACTTGTAACAGAATTTATAACAGTTTATTTTATTAGCAACAAACAAACAACGAGTTACTTAGTTAATTAACTAAATGTTAAATTAACTGTTGTTATAACTCGGAATGTTTTCATTTGTTACTGTCACATTTAAACTAGTCTACATACAGGGCGAT
The DNA here is from genome assembly GCA_958295455.1 of Coleophora deauratella. Classification (NCBI taxonomy): domain Eukaryota; kingdom Metazoa; phylum Arthropoda; class Insecta; order Lepidoptera; family Coleophoridae; genus Coleophora; species Coleophora deauratella. Next base: position 6,961,734 of record OY282412.1, read on the forward strand.
GAAAAAATTTACATACTTTTAGTTCTCGGTATGTACAGGCTGTAACAAATAGGTAAGAGCCCGTTAAATTGAGCTTCTACTTGTTATACTGAACAAATTTTACTGTATATTAGTGAATGAAGAATTGGGCGTTTTTTTTTTAATAAAGGATCCTTCGGGAAAATATTTAAATATTTTAACCCTCGCTTCTATTCTTCTCAATGAAACTTAATAACTATTTTCCAAGGAACTATCTTGAGGTCTAGAATAAAATAATACAGGGTGTTAAAAAAAGTGCGTTTGAAATTTTAAGGGGTTACTCAGAATCAAGTACAGAACCCAGGAAAAATATTGAAAAAATCCGCTCTTCAATTATTTTTTTCAGATTCTCATACTAAATCTAAATAGTGAATCGAGAATTTGTATAAAAAACTGCAAAAAAAAATTGAAGAGCGAATTTTTTCAATATTTTTCCTGGATTCTATACTTGATTCTGAGTAACCCCTTAAAATTTCAAACGCACTTTTTTAACACCCTGTATATACAATTTTTTCTAAATATTTTAAAAAGTAGCTTTTTATGGTAGCCATTTGTAGTTTATTTTTTAAGTAATTGATAAATGAGTAGTCATCATCATCCTCATCATCATCATCCAAAAGACGTCCACTGCTAAACAAAGGCTTTCACCAAGGATTTCTACGCGGACTGGTCATGAGCGGCCAACTTCCAGCGGCTTCCCGCGACCTATTGAAGGTCATCGGTCCACGGAGTGGGCCTTCAAATGAGAAGTCTCAATGAAAGAATAAATCAAATCAATAAAATTCTATGATACTCCAAATGTGTTATTAAAAAAATGTGATACCTACCGGATTTTGAAATTATTACGTCAAAAAAAAAACACCCTGCTACCACATTTCTCTTCACGTAAAACGTTCATTCGTCATTTTGTGTGTTATGTCCGTGCACAAATTAATCATAGCAGTTTGACAGTTCGACCGGGGTTCTGTTTTTAAATGTTATAAATTATTTGTACGATTGTGCATTGGGCACGTAGTGAAACCCTAAAAAAAACTGAATGATTGCTATATAAATCGTAGAACTGTAACGTTATCTTTAGAACTGTTATATACAGGGTGTAAGGGACAGGTTTCCGAAAACGTTAAGGGCTTGCTCAGTAGACGAAACTGAACAACTTTCCACAAGATTTTTTTTCAGGAAACGAAAAAAATCCGGCTACTCCATAGAAACTGTCCAATCAAGTTTATAATTTTGTATGGAGAAGCCGATTTTTTTTCGTTTCCTGAAAAAAATTCTTGTGGAAAGTTGTTCAGTTTCGTCTACTGAGCAAGCCCTTAAAGTTTTCGAAACCTGTCCCTTACACCCTGCATAGGGTGACTTTAAATTAGTTCTTGATATGAAAGACTATGCATGTACTCATGATAACAAACAACTTTCCCTAAGGAACCCATAGTCAAATCTCAAACAAAAATTTGGACTCTTCCTTCATACTAATTTGGCCGGTCAGTTGATCGATTTGTATGGAGATTCAAAAAAATTTTTTCTATTTGATTATGGGTTCCTTAGGGAAAGTTGTTTGTTATCATGAGTACATTCATAGCCTTTCGTATCAAGAACTAATTTAAAGTCAAACTGTATAATCAGTATTTCTTATTTATAAGGTAACCAACATAATGTATCTCGTGGGGCGAGTCATTCTGATCCTTTAGGTACATCAAGACCACTTACCAAAATGTCGGTTAACATACCAACAAACGAAATTATCGGTTTTACAAAGTGAGCATTTCCCAAAATGAGACGCTATTACAATGAAAATTATATTTTAATTCTATACTCCATTTGTTTAGATATTTAAATAAATGTAAACAATCTTAATATATCTTTTTACTGATATCTGCATGTTAAAATTCACAAACTAGTTGAATGTATTGAGTTTTTAAAAGAAATGAAAAATAAACTTTGTACCTACGTTTCCAATAAATATCAGAATTTTAATATGGACGTTTGAATAAAAAGGCAAGTTATGTTTGTTTACGTTTTGATAAGTAGCTGAAGAAATGGGGTATAGTTGTGTGTTATATTTTAATTCTTGTCTGTGTATTCTAGTAAGTGTAACAAAATATATTTTTTCAGGCTAAGTAATGTCTTTTGTCGTTGATTAGTGAAAAATCGAAGTCAGTCGTATCAACATGGAAATAAACAGTTTTAGAGAGGCTTACAGCATTCTGTAGATGATTTTGATCTAAAGGACGTTATGTTATTATTATTTTTGACACTTAATACATACATTTACAAGAAAAAAGTTATAATTAGAATATAAGCAAGTAAAATTGGTAATGGACAGGACATACAGTTTGGGGAAGAAAAGTTATAAAATTATGAAATGTTCTCTTAAAATATCTGCCAGGGGTAAAAAGGGGGAGTTCTACATATTAATCTAAATAACTTTATCCAGTGGACGTATAATCAGTTTGCAAAAAAAATACCCCTCATGAAGACCAATCCATGGATCGGCGAAAAATCGAAGTCAGTCGTATCAACATGGAAATAAACAGTTTTAGAGAGGCTTACAGCATTCTGTAGATGATTTTGATCTAAAGGACGTTATGTTATTATTATTTTTGACACTTAATACATACATTTACAAGAAAAAAGTTATAATTAGAATATAAGCAAGTAAAATTGGTAATGGACAGGACATACAGTTTGGGGAAGAAAAGTTATAAAATTATGAAATGTTCTCTTAAAATATCTGCCAGGGGTAAAAAGGGGGAGTTCTACATATTAATCTAAATAACTTTATCCAGTGGACGTATAATCAGTTTGCAAAAAAAATACCCCTCATGAAGACCAATCCATGGATCGGCGAACTTTGTGATGTTTTAATACTGGGTGCGTGGTGACAAATCACACATGCTGATACTTTGGCTAAAGGGGTGGACAGACAAGTGCCACAACCGCCGCGTTCCTCCCTCTCTTAGATTCGCTTACCGTACCGTTTCGTTATTCCGTATACCATAGTCTAGCTTTGTAGCTCTTTGGATAGATTTGGTGATCAGGATCACCAACCGGGCTGCACCTGGCAGAGAGTGGCTCGATGCGGAAGTCGAGCAACCTCTCCAGGTTTAACTTAGCTTAGAGTGATAGATCTTGGGACCGGGACTGCTCGGGGTCGCCGAGTTACACCCGCTCCTAAGCCGCGTGCCGTTCCAGGCTAGCTTCACTAGCCAGTCGCCGACTTAAGGCGGCATCCTCAGAGGATTCGGGTAGGATCCGTTCAGCTAGGGCTGTAGGGACGTCTCCTAGGTTTCTGGCACCGTCAGTCAACACCCGGGTAGGCCGTTTAGATTCTTCCTGCGTGTGGTGACAAACCACCGAATCGTATAGCATAGGATGAGTGACTAGTTATAAGGGTTTTGAAGGCTAAATAAAGACACTCGTGTCAGTTATAACTTTAATGAATCTTTCATTGCTCCTCCTGGCTAGGTCTCCCGAAGGAAATAGAGTCAGTGTACAGGCACCACCCTATTTTAAATACAAACATATATAGATATAATACACCTAGACACATCAAACAAATCTGCTCATCACAGAAACATTTGCCCTGGGTGGGGATCGAACCCACGACTCTCGGATCAGTAGTCAGGAGCGCTAACCATTGAGCCACCGAGTCAGGCAAGTATTGTTGAGCGATATTATGGTTGGCCCCCAGAAGCCTCTGGATGGGGCAGGTGTACGTTCTTGGTGAGTCTTCGGATTAGGGTTTCTGATTTCTCGACCTTTTTTATTTCTCGAGTTTCGAGAATTCTCGAGCCCAATTTCTCGAGTTTTCTCGGGTCTCGAGTCTTTTTATACAAACCATTGGAATATATTAAAATTAATTAAAATATTAAATTATTATATTAAAATCAAAATTTTTTATCTGATAATTTTGTAGTATTTGGTACCTCTTATTTAAGAAAGGAAAGGAATAAAAATTAAAATCTTCTTACATACTAAAACAGATACATAGATAAACTCTAAACAAAACAACTAAAATCAAAACTTAGCACTAAACTAATAGTCGAGTGGGCCCGATGGAATCCCTCCTATCGTGTTGAAGGTGTTTGCTCAAGAGTTGTCTCCAGTTTTAACGCGCTTTTTTTTGGTTTTCCTACTCTTCTGGCGTAGTCCCGAACTCATGGAAGACAGCTTTGGTGCACCCGATCCCTAAAAAAGGTGACCGCTCGAATCCGTCCAACTACAGGCCGATAGCCATAACCTCCTTATTCTCAAAGATAATGGAGTTTATTATCGATAGCCAGCTCCTTCGGTACCCAGAGGACCACCAGCTGCTTAGTGACCGACAGTACGGTTTTCGTAGGGGCCGGTTCGGTGGTGATCTTCTTGTCTACCGTTGGGCACAGGCGATCGAGAAACATTGGCGGTTAGTTTGGACAGAGCGAAGGCCATCGATCGGGTCTGGCGCAATGCTCAGATTCTATGTCTGTGAATGCTGGTGTCCCTCAAGGCTGTCTGCTTTCGCCTACACCGTTCCTTCTGCATATCAATGATATGCTGCAAATCAGCAGCACTCACTGATTCTCACTCTTCACTCTCACACACACTCACCTCTTCCCCCCGGACCACCGACAGGTGTACACGTACACAATATCCGTACAGAAATTTATTAAAAACACTAAAATCAAATTTGTCAAAATTAAATCAATCACATAAAATAGGAGTGCATAAAGAACAAGAGCTATTCGAGACCAGAGTACCAGGAGTAATCACAGAGTGAGTGCACCTATATTTCTATCTCACCGAGCTGCGCACACGTCGAGACCCCGCTCACTCCATTGTGCTAAGCCACGCCCCCTCTCCAATCACAACGCGAGTTACTGGCGCCAAGTTGAAACACGTTAGTGGGCTGTGCATGCGCTACGGAATAAGGGAGTCACATACTACACGGAATTGCGAAGACCTCCTCTACTGTTATAACAACCTGGTACCAAAACATTCAATATGAATAAGTCTGCTTCTGAATCGGACTTGAAAACACAGGAAGAGAAAACGCCACCCAGCTATGTGTTCTCTCGCCACAAACGTTTGAGAGAAGAAAGTCCAACTACCATAGACGAGCTAAAAGATTTTAAGGAGGAAATGAAAAAAATGATAGCCTCCTTTGCGGCAAACCAAGCACAGGAACTTCAAAAAATCACACCAACCCTAAAGGAGATTCAGCAGTCAAACCAAAATATTGAACAGGCCGTGTCGTTCCTAACTGCTCAAAACGAAGAACTACGGAAAAAAGTTGAACTGCTAGAAAACAAAGCGCAAGAGGATAAAAAATACATAGCTGTATTAGAAGACAGACTGGAGGACGTACAGAGAAACAGCAGGAAGACTAGCCTGGAGATAAGAAATGTTCCTAAGAAGACAAATGAGACGAGAGAGGATCTCATTGAAATGGCGATATGTCTTTCAGAAAGCGTGGGCAGCAGCATGAACAAGCAGGATATCCGCGATATATATAGAGTCCGCGGGAAAAAGGAAGCCTCAAATGCGCCGATCATAGTGGAGACAAATTCAACGATGGTGAAAACTGACGTTTTAAAAATGGCTAAAGTGTTCAATACTAAACACAAGGCGAAATTATGCGCAAAACACCTAGGCCATCGCGTAGCTGAGGACACCCCCGTCTTCGTCTCCGAGCACCTTACTGCTAAAGCGGCGCGCCTACACTTCTTGGCACGTGACCTTGCAAAGGCTAAGGGCTTCAAGTTCTGCTGGACCGCTTTCGGGAAGGTATACGTGCGGAAAGATGAAGTCGCACCAATAGTGACAATCCGCTCAGAAGCTCAAGTACACCAGCTGTTGCAGCAGGCCACCTGACTACGTAATGGAACATTAATTTGGTTTCATCTGCTATTAGTGTTAATTTTATTAGTAGTCTCTCTACTCAACTTTACACTATACACCACATTACCACACACCAGTCATTCATTCCTCAAATTTACACACATTAATTACACATACCGACGCCTCAAACTTAATTACACTACTTGTGCTCTTAGAGGTAATTTACTCAAAACATGGATCTTCGTACACCATTTCAGGTTTAAAGAGAAAGACGTATATTCAAATAACCCCCTCAGCTCTTCTACCCCATTCGATTATGGATAAGTCTTCTCTAGCACAGAAAGAAATAGACATAACGGAAATAGCCGAAGCTATTTCCTGTGATATTGACGATCTGCATTCTTATAAGCATGGTAAGGCTAGTGATTTTACTTTTGTTTGTCAAAATATTCGTAGCGTATATAAAAACTTTAATGATTTAACTGTCAATCTCGATAAATTTGATCATGACGTAGATTTTATAATTCTGACAGAATGTCGACTTAATCGGCATAAACCAGTACCATGTCTTCCTAATTACACAACCTTTATTACTACACATCACCTGAATCAAAACGACGGAGTTGTTATATACGCTAAAAACAATATAAAGGTGAAAGTCAGGGAAATTAAGCTTAAAGACGCCTCATGTCTTCAGCTTGACGTCCATGACATTACACTGCTAGGAATATACCGTTCACCTTCTAATAACAATGCAGACCAGTTTATTAGTTCATTAGACCTTCATTTAGAAACAATTAAAAATAGAAATAACATAGTGATCACTGGCGATATTAATATAAATCTAATTTCTAAACCTACAGAGCAGTCACATGATCGTACAAATAGATCGAGTTACCTCAATATGCTAGCTAATCATGGACTGCTAGCAGGTCACACTTTGCCTACTAGGGAACTCGGCTGTCTGGATCATTATATGCTAAAACTCAATAAACACAAAACCTCAGCCTTGGTAGCTGTTTTGAACACCAGCATTACTGATCATTCTATGATATTTCTTGGTCTCTCTCACAATCAAATCAATAAATATAGTTCCAGCATAAAAACTATTACCGACTTTGATGCAGCACTGAAGAGTCTTATTGATGAACATCTTGAATGTCTCTTACTCTGTGATGATCCGGATAAAATAATAAAACTACTTATTAGCAAAATTTCAAAATCCATAAAAGACAATACTAAATCAAAAATAATTCCTAAAAATAAAAGAATCATCAGGCCTTGGATTACCACTGGCATTCTGAGGTGTATTAGAAACAGGAACAAAATGCAGAAACAACTACGAAATGATCCTTTCAATGAAGTGCTCAAGATAACTTTTAAAAGATATCGTAATTTCTGCACTAAGCTTATCAGGAAGCTTAAGCGCTGTTATGAAAGAGAACAACTAGCTATTTCGACCACCAACCCCAAAACTCTTTGGAACTGTATAAAAAACATTACCCATATAAAGATAAATAAAACTAGTAATCTCGAATTGCTCAACGTCGGTCCCACTTCGAAAGACTCGGTAAATACCGTTAATAAGTACTTTTCCAGTATAGGCGAAAATCTAGCCAAGGAAATACACAATAGGAAAACCTCATCCCCTAATAATCCTGTAGTAGCCATCAACTCACATTCTAATTCATTTGTTCTCCTGGAAACTGACGAAGAAGAGGTTTACAGAGTTCTGATGAACCTCAAGTCTGACAGTGCTCCAGGGTGGGATGGTATTCCAATTAAATTCATAAAGCTAGCACATAAAGTTTTAGTTCCGATCATTTGTCACATAGCTAATCTATGCTTTAGAAAGGGTATTTTTCCTGCCACACTAAAACAAGCTATTATTACTCCGGTCTATAAGAGCGGGGACAGAGAAGACGTAAATAATTATAGGCCCATCTCAGTTCTACCCGCAATTTCAAAGATAATAGAAAAAATAATAAATAATAGACTTATTAAATATCTCAATAAATACAATATTTTATCTAACCAACAGTATGGCTTCAGACAAGGAAAATCCACGGAAGACGCAGTGTTAGCCTTGAGTTCCGAGATCACTAGTCACCTTGATGGTGGACGTAAATGCCTAACTGCATTCCTTGACTTGAAAAAAGCCTTCGACACTGTCTCTGTCCCCGCCCTTATAATGAAACTGGAAAGAATAGGTATTAGAGGTGTGCCGTTATCACTTCTTATTGACTACTTAAGTGAAAGAAAACAGAAAACAAAGATCGGACAAGACATAAGTGACGATGCTGACGTAAGTTACGGGGTTCCGCAGGGCAGTCCTTGGACCTACCCTGTTCCTCGTATACATAAACGATCTTTGCAACCTGAATATAATTGGTGCTAATATTTTCTCGTATGCCGACGACACCGCAATCGTTTTCTGTAGCAACTCTTGGCACTCCGTTCAGAGAAATGCTGAGATAGGTCTCACTAAAGTGGCCGAATGGCTTGAAGCAAACCTTCTCACGCTTAACGTGACTAAAACTAACTTTGTGTGTTTCTATATAAATAGTCGAACACGTCCTAATGACGACTTTGGAATAAAAATCCATAGATGTGGTAGTGACTTGCACAATACACAATGTTCTTGTCCATCTATTAGCAGGCTAGCTTCAGTTAAGTATCTGGGGGTTATGCTTGACGAGCAGCTAAATTGGTACACTCACTTGGAGCTAGTTGCCGGCAGAGTACGTAAACTAATGTGGATTTTTAAAAACCTCCGTTACATTGCCCAAACTAGTCTGTTCATAAAATATACATTGCCTTGGTCCAGCCTATTTTGATTTATTGTATATCTGCGTGGGGTGGAGCCCTAAAGACACACTTTTTAGATCTGGAACGGGCACAGCGTGGACTACTGAAGGTAATGTACTTTAAGCCTTTAAGATTCCCTACGAGATAGCTTTATTCAGAGTATAACCTACTAACTGTTAGACAGTTATATGTACTTAGTATAGCTACCAAAACGCATAAATCTCTGACATACAATCCTGATCATCTTAATTCAAGACGCAAGTTTGCTATTTCCCAAACACAAATAAACAAGACATCGTTCGCTTCCAATCAATATAAAACCAGATCAACATACCTTTATAATAAAATAAACAAAATACTAGACATATACCCATTAAAACTCACCGACTTTAAGAAAACTACAGTATCATGGTTACAGTCTCTCAGTTATGATGAAACTGAATCTTTGCTTGAGGTTATCAAGTAAAATAAACATGAGCACACACACACACACACACAATCACACACACACACTGACACACACACACACACACACACACACACACACACACACACTTCATTCACAAACACAGACTTACACACATACCGAGATACAATTCTTAATAACTTTTTCTGTTTCCATTTCTTTATGTTGTTTGTATTCATTTATTGTGGTTTACCGTGTACAAATATTTACGGCATACTTTATGTTATGGAAGTGCGAGCCCTCCTGACACAGGTTTATATAAAAACCTAAAAGGAGGTCTCAACCTATATCACGAGACAATGTTACAAGTGACCCAATAAACAATTTTTTTTTTTTATTTTTTTTTTTTACTGATATGCGGATGACAGCACAGGTGACGTCGTCTATACCGGCCGTGCCAACATTTCTCGGGAAAATGTCATCGAGACTCGAAACAATTTTGTGTCTGAAATTGAGGCTTCTTTAAAGAAAGTTTCGGAATGGGGTCGACATAATTTGGTCCAATTTAACCCCACCAAGACACAGGTTTGCGCGTTCACCGCCAAGAAAATGCCATTTATCGTATCAACTCGTTTTGAGGACACCCCTAAATGCCTCAGCTATTATCGGAACTCTTGGTGTCGACATTTAGAGTTAAGTCCAGTTCCGTGGTTATCTAGAGTAGTGTTTTTCAACCTGTGGGTCGCGACCCCCTGGGGGTCGCGAAGCGTTTCTCAAGGGGTCGCGGGTGCATGAAAATGTAAGTGTTTTATAGGTCCTACACTGGGCCTGTTTATTTTTTATCAATTTTTCAAAACATGGGTCTATTTTGGAGACGTCGTTGATAAATAAATCGTTTTCTAATTGACGAAAATTATAAACGTAAATCTCAAATCACTTACATTTTGTATGTTTATGGCCCTAGGGGGGTCGCAAGATTTTTTTAAGTTGTAAAGGGGTCGGGTATTAAAAAAGGTTGAAAAACACTGATCTAAAGGGTAAGGCTAAATTAGCCTTGAAGAAGCTTGGTGTGGTGCGTGTGCTCAATAGATCGAGATGGTATTTCACCGCCGCTCATCGCCTGCAACTTTTTAAGGCGCAGGTTCGGCCTCATATGGAATAAAGACTGTTCTCATCTCTGGGCAGGGGCACCCCAGTAGCAGCTTCTACCTCTGGACCGCATTCAATAGAGAGCAACCTGAATTGTAAGCTGCCAGCATATTTCAGATCGGCTTGGCCCCTTGGCACTGCGTAGAGATGTAGCCTCGCTCTGCATTCTCTATCGCATATAGTACGGAGAGTGCTTCGAGAAATCGTGCCGCTTCTTTTGGCCATCGTTCTACGCGACAATATTTTCATCTCCATCACTTAGATGGTTAGCTGTCCACAACTGTGCGTTTATGCGACAAAAAAGACGCACGACGCGCTTGGCACAATTCACATTCTCTTCTCGTCTCGAATGAAGCCAAATTTCTCGAGTTTTCTCGAGTTCGAGAAAGCTCGAGCAGAAACCCTACTTCGGATTCAAAATTCAAAATATTTTTTATTTAAGTAGATGCTGTACGCATACTTTTAAATCGTCTTTTTTTCTACCTAGTACAAAGTTCCTACCACTCGGAACTTGTACACTCAACGTTTCGGGAAGTGTTAGCGGAGCGAGAAGAAACGTCGAGCGAGAAGAAACCAAAAGAAACTCGCCCCAACACATTTTTTGAAATAAATACTTAATATCTATTACAATTGATGTCATTACTAAAGCTATGAGCTGGAGGATCTATACTATATTTTTTTCTAGTAATACTCAATTACTTATGGACAATTTATACAAAATAATATTTTTATGCAACTTAAGACCGTTTATTTTTGAGACTATGTGAGTTTTGGGCAAGGATTTTTTTTTTTTTCAAAATGAGCGCTCATTTCTCAGCTTTTAAAAAAGTATCAATTTAATGTAAACAGTGTAATGGTTTTTTCATAATCAATTGTTTTTGGTAACAAGGTAGAAAATTTCAAAAAAATCTAAAAACAGTAATATCTCAGTAACCATACATTTTGGACCCAGTGGGCAGGCAGTGGGCAGGGCACATAGCTCGTAGAACAGATGCCCGTTGGGGCAGTAAAGTTCTCGAGTGGCGACCGCGCACCGGAGGACGCTGCCCACAGGCAGGCCTCCGACTCGGTGGACCGACGACCTGGTGAAGGTTGCGGGAAGCCGCTGGATGCGAGCCGCACAGGACCGGTCAGTGTGGAAATCCTTGGGGTGGCCTTTGTCTAGCAGTGGACGTCTTTCGGCTGATAGATAGATAGAATATCTATCAATTCTAAATCAAATTATAAAAAATCTTTCAGAAGACTGCCTACAAAAGTTTTAAACTCGTCCAAATTTGATTTTGATTTCATAATTTGCTTATTTTAACTTCAAATAATATTCGCGAATAAAACTTCTCTGTCTGCTAACTTTAATTAAGTTTACGAAGTTGTTAAATGTTAAATTTCGTTACTTTCTGTTATTAAATTTTAATTTAACCGTAAATATCCGAACCCAGTTCATATTGCCCAAAAATATTTTTAACAGAGTTTTAACGCAAAGTTAATGATATTATTGATATGCAATAAACGATTTAAATTATAAACCTTATTACTGTAAACAACATTTTTCGTAGAGTATTTGTAAACAGATTCGGAGAGCGAAAGGGTTTTGCCACTGTTTTGTTTACCAAGTGAGGATAAAAATGTCTACAGACATATTTTTCTTAGAGTGACGAATAAAATAGCCTCTGCATATGTGAGTGATTATAATCTGCAAGGAGCTTTGTACTTAGTGATCTGAGATGAATACTATAGAAACAAAAACATCTTTTAGTTAATCTTTTATAGTTAAAATTCACTAAAAACATTCGTTTTTTTTATGTGATAGGTGGCAAACGAGCAGACGGATCACCTGATAACTTTTATGGTAAGCGATTACCGCCGCCCATAGACACCCGCAACACCAGAGGAGTCATAAGTGCGTTGCCGACCTTTGAAATGGGATGGGGGTGAGGGGGGGAGGGGTTGGGCCTTGGGTTGGGTTATTTTTTTCTTTATCTATACTGTTTTTATTTTGTTATTTTATGTTGTGCAGTAAAGTATTTTTAGGCAGGTTATGACCCGTTGCTTAGCAGCGATTGTTTCGTTTCTTTGTCGACTATCATGACAGACGACTTTTTTTACGACAAACACGGTAATTAAGCACAGCTGCATCCTCAAATCATATGTCGGTACTCTTTTCGCACAGACTTTACTTTCCGTAGTCTACGCTTAGAATTTTTTTTTTTTTTTATGGCAGAGGTGGCCAACGAGCAGACGGAACACTATTATTTAAAAAAAAAACATTTCCATAACCCATGGCCACCCTACCCGCGACGCAATTTTAATAATTCCAGCTACGATATTTACGCCGTGCGTTTCCTAAGGAAATAAATTATGTCGTACATTTACGCTCGTATTTAGTGTTTCAAGAAATAAATTGAAATATACAGCCATCCGGTGTTTCATGCTTTGCAGTTAAGTAAGTGTTTTGTTTCTTTCATGTTATTCTTTTTAAACGCTTATGGAAAAGGGGCGTGTTATGGGTTTCAAGTATAAGTGTGGAGACACACAAAGACGTTTATACAGTATATTATAATTTCACGTAGGTATATGAAAGAAAGAAAATACGTAAGATATACATTATTTTTTTAGGATACAACTTACGTATTCCTGTATTGTATTTCGTGCAGCAAACAATAAAAAAATTATTGATTGATTTATTTATGCTTTCCTAGAGGAAAGTTTCACACATGTTTTAGAGATTCTAAAAATAGTTTTTATTTTAATTTTACGGCCAGCATTTTGGAATTTTCAAGCTTTATAAATACTTTGAAAAAAAATATTTAAGAGACGTATTGTGTTGGATTTTGTTTGGAACTTTTATTTAGTACCTTATTCATTTGCTTGTATTGAAATCCAAAATAAACGCAAGTTCCTTGTTGCCATTTAAACCAATTTCCTCTAAAAACAAACTAGAAGTCTCATTATACTAAGTAATCGCATATAACTTCATAACGACACCCGGAAGTTGGAAGTTTATAACCCGCCATTACGTTTTTTCGAAGGAAGCTCTCTTAAATCATTTTAAGGTTGGTAGCATGCACTGTTTTTGTTTTTTGTTTTATTATTAAATAAAATCTACAGTAGCCCCAGAGCAACCACATTCGTGTAGTTACTAAAACTATGGGCGGATATTTATAGATACTCCAGCCAACGAAGAAAGTGATTAATAATAATAATAATAAATATCTCGGGACAAATCACACGCGGTCATCTGGCCCAAACTAGGATTCCCTGTATTATGGGAACCAGAGACTGATATACGTACACATATACTTTTAAATACATATATATATAGATATAATACACCCAGACACAGAGCAAACAAATCTGCTCATCACAGAAATGTTTGCTCTGGGTGGGGATCGAACCCACGACTCTCGGATCAGTAGTCAGGAGCACTAGCCACTGAGCCACCGAGTCAGTCTACCAATATTGTGAGTAATATTTAAAGAAGTCTAGTTTTTATATTGTGTATTACAATTCTACTTAACTACTTGATGGTGGTACCAGTATTCAGTGTGTCTGGTCTCACTTTTCAAGAATTCAAATTATTTGTTTCATCGTTCAATTTCTATTTGACTGATGACCGTACTTTGACACATTTGTCATTAGTCCATGATTTACAGTGTACAAGTTCCGAGTGGTAGGAATTTTGTAGGTACTAGTTAAAAAAAATGTGTACAGCATCTTTACTTTAATAAAAAAAAAATGATTTTGATTTTTGTTTTTTATTTTACTGAAATCAATCGGTTTCTCCCAGCCCTCTTATTTTCATACCAACACCAAAAAAAATTCTCGCTTTATTGAAATTAAAACGAACTACCCTCATTACGAAATAATGCTCCACTTTGCGCCATCTCATAATCGTGGCTTATATTCGTTTACACCACCAACCGAATAGCAACCTTAACACCCAACGCTAAGCTTCAAAACACACCTAAAATCACCAAAGTTAATTTGAACGTGGAATCGGAAATGACGTCATTTAAAGTCAGACGCGCCAGGCAGAGGGAAATTATTTTCAGTGTATTCAATTCCACATTGTTGCATACTAAATGTTAAATGGTATTGTTCTGTTGTTACTCTATGAATCGTTCTAATATTTTTTTATATTTTTATTAGATCATTGAGGGGCTTTTAAACCTTGGAATCTACTAGCTGGATATAGTGCGGTCAGAGATTAGAGAGATCGCAGACATAAATGACAAATTATCGAAGATTGAGCCATGCAGAACCCCGGACTATGGTCCCTTTAAGGATTTTTTTTTGGAAATTAAATTTCCAGGATACGCTTGAATCTGTATTCAAAAGGCTTCATTATATTGTTATGTAATTGAAAAACTTTCATCTAGTAAACTACATACCTATACTGTAATTCCAAAAAATTAAGACAGACTATTATATTCTTTCACCCCCGCAGACCTTTGTGCAATAGAATATTTTTTCTTGAATAATAATAATATGTATATTAAACCTTGTGCGAGAAGTACACAAAGCAAAATAACGAGTCAGTACCGCTTCTCGAAACTACTTTTGAATTTCCTCCAACAGAAAACAACAGAATACATTTTATGAAAGCACCAAATAAAGTTTCTTAGTTTCGAATCATTCAAATACTGCTAGTGTTTTTTTGTCTTTGTTCAATATTTGATTTGGTTCCACAATGGAATGATTTCGTGGCGCATAGTGGAAGGTAACATCTGATTTTCGTTTCTGCGCACAAAACGAGAAGGTGCCTACACAGCAACTTTGAACTTTACCTATCATATTATTTTATTCATGTAAAAAGGGCTTTAGCAACATTGTTTTATGGAGGTTATGAACTTATCTACGTTTTTTACTTTTTCGCCCAGTTTTCCAGAACTTTCTACGTGTTTAATAACGCCTTGTGTAAATCAAGTTACATTTTAATTAAACTTGTGTATCTTATAATTATTTAACAAAAGAGATTTATCATATAAAACGAACTGGACAAGTGAGACCCCTTTTACCACCAATTTGTTTTAAGGAGATGTTTTATTACCCTTTCCTTATTCATTCGTTTTTTTTTCGTAGTACCAAGTCCCTTCCACGCGGAACTTGTACATACCTAATGTTTCGGGAAGTGTTAGCGAAGCGAGAAGAAACCTCGACTCCAAAATAATCCATCATACATTTAAAGGGAAAACTTAATTTTATTATAACAATGATGTCATCAATACAGTTATGAGCTGGAGGATCTGTACATGTTCATATCTTTATCCGAATCAAAAAAACAAAATCAAAATGTTTTTTATTTAAATACAATATGTTTATACATTTTTTTGTACCGTTTTTTTACTAGCTAGTACAAATTTCCTACCACTCGGAACTCGTACACTCAACGTTTCAAGAAGTGTTAGCCGAGCAAGAAGAACCTCGCCCCAACACATTTTTCTTAATTCTAGTTTTATCTACAATCATTACTAATTTTACGTTCACTTAATGGCCTATAACAAGGATTCCCTGGTTTGTAATAAACGTGTATTAAAAACCGATACATATTAATTATATACTCATGGACAAAAAAATCGACTCAAGGTTTCATGCACGTCTTTTGGAAAATTAACTCAATCTAGCAAAAAAAGACTAAACCAAAAGTTCAAAAACTGTGTGTTTACTGCTTATGATTTTAGTTTGTTGGTTTTCTAGTTTTTTGTTTGTAGTGTTCAGCAGTTTTGTAGACTGAGTAAATTTTTCAAAAGTTGAGCAAGCAATCTTGAGTCGATTTTTTTGTTCACAGTGTATGTTTGTCCTAAAATTATTTGCCTTATGTACGAATCGAACTGATGTCTATAATGAAGAAGAACTAACAACTTTGCTAACCGATTATTGTCAAATAAGTTTTAATAATAATAATAATAAGGCAATAAAAGGCAGTCCTCCTCGACAATGCCCGGATTGTCCGACGCCTTCTCTCCTCGTCGCACTGACCTCCAGCCGACTGTGCTTCTGCTGAAGTAGCTCCTGCCACTTCGCCTAGCGCGAAGTGAGCAGTGTAGCGAAAGCTTATATTTAACATAATAATAATTTATTTATTTCAGATTATAAGTCCATAAAAGTGGTTAGTAGAAACAAACAAAACTTAACCTATGTTAGTTACCTTAAAAACTATTACAATTACGCTTATTTTATATTGTCGCTCCGCTGGGGGAGCGGGGTGCAAGTCTGTGTATAATGTATTGAAATATCTAACTTGTAATAGTTACATCTAGAATTATGAAAGACCTGGTTTACACTATAAGGTGATCACAATATATCTACCCAGGTCGCAATGATCCAATACGGCCCTCCTTTCAGTGGCGTGCACAGAGTTTACACATAGGGTAGGCAGAAATAAAATTTTATATAAAAATGGAAAACTTACCATTAGTGTATCAGTTAACTTTAACTGGCCTTTTCAACTGGTCTCGTTACCTACGACTTTTAAAATAAGTGAAACTTTAAACAAGACTCTAGGTGCTTTTCACAGAGATTGTGCTACCTATTTTAACGAGGCATTTAAAGCCAGTGTCATTCCAAACTGTTTTACTGTTAGACAATAAAATGCACGGAAAACAATACAGTATATCCGTGTACACAATTCGCGGAGCCAGTTATTAATTAATATTAATTTATTTGAAATAAACGAAACTCTAGCACACACCTTCCTTTAGCTATTATTTGAGATTTCTCACTTCGAAAACACGCCGTCTTTTAGTTTAGCTCTAAACACACATTTCCAGCACAGTTCTCGTAGCTAAAGTTATCCATTACCCTGAATTACTCAAACATTTAGCAACAAGAAATAGCTATTTTCAATTATCAACAAATGCGCAATAAGCTAATTTATAATAATTTTCTTTCAAACTTCGTTACACTTGCAACCAGTAAACAAAGAATATGGCATTATTTTAAATAATATCCAAGAATGGACTCACAAAAAACAAGAATAAAATGAAATTGTTCTGATTTGTAAACTCAAAGAGCATCATTGTCTTGCAACCATCTTGCAGCTATTAAAAAATACACGGCAAATTGTTAATACCAACTAAATTCTTGTTAGCACTACTTTCATATTAGACTTCTTAAAATGGCCGTGTAATCAAACAAGCAGTGCCTACAAATCACGCACACACGCGCAATTTCAGTACAAAATTATTCACATACATAAATAGCGGCTACACTGTAACCGTATAAAATACTGTACTTGTGTTAGTGAAAAAATGGCGAAAGACAGGCAGAATGTTGTCTGCTTATGACACCAGTCGGCAGCACTGTCACATAATGCGATGAGACGATTCTGTTAACCAACTTTAGTATTGCGTTTTTTCTCAAAATCGGTAGGTGGCGCTGTTTACGAGTTGAGTAGATATTTTAATAATTAAATTGAAACGGAGGGCGTAACGGTAAATGAAAGTTAAAGTATCGTGTAATATAATACGTAAGTTTTAATTTTTTTGTTTATAAACTGGCAGATTTATCAGGGTAGGCAGTGCTTTTCTGCCTCTATGGACTGCACGCCACTGCCTCCTTTGGTCCTATTCCCCTTTACCCCTCAAATAATAAATACATCTAGAATTCTAAAAGACCTGTTTCACACTATAAGGCGCTACTTTATTAGTGCCCGAAATTTTAGTCACTGCTTCTACTCCTGATTCTGATCAATTTTCCCCAAGGAACCCATGGTCAAATCGCAAAAAAATTTGATATCTTCATACAAATTGATTTGGTCAGCTGATCCATTTGTATGAAGATACCAAAAAGTTGTGTGCGATTTGACCATGGGTTCTTTGGGGAAAGTTGATCAGAATCAGAAGTAGAAGCACTAGTTAAAATATGACGCATGATTAGATTTACAACCTGTATGTATGGTCTTTGTTCTGATATTATAATTACCTCTATCTCCGAGTTCTCACTAACTATATGCCTTTGAGACTACTGAGGAGTGACTTCAAAGCTTAATTTGAATAATTTAGTGCGTTTGACATTGACACCGCGCTGACAGGCGCCTGACAGCTTGTCACGGAGTTCCGTTCGAAATTCGAACTGTATGATACGTATTTACTATTCGCTGTAGAGCGCCAAATGGTAGATGCTAAACTTCAAACTGAACAGCTTTCCCTGAGAAGCCTATGCAGTTTAGAGCAAAGAGTTTTGATACTTTTTCTTTACTGTTAAGAAATATCTCGTATTCAAAACGAAGTCAAACAAAACTTACTGCTTAAATTGTGAAAGTCCCTTAATCATTTAGTTTCATTAAATAGTACGAAGATATGTCGCTTGTCAATAAAAAAACCGGCCAAGTGCGATTCGGACTCGCTCACCGAGGGTTCCGTATAAATTCATAATCACACATGTCTTGAACTCTATATTTTTTTATATTTGAGTTGATTGAATAAAAGGTAATTTGCGGTTTAAATTTATGACGTATTAAAAAAACTACTTATTAGATCTCGTTCAATCCAATTTTCGGTGGAAGTTTGCATGGTAATCTACATCATATATTTTTTTCTAGTTTTATCATTCTCTTATTTTAGATGTTACAGGGGGGGGGGACGCATTTTACCACTTTGGAAGTGTCTCTCGCGCAAGCTATTCAGTTAAGAAAAAATGATATTAGAAACCTCAATATCATTATTGAAGACCTATCCATAGATACCCCACACGTAAAGGTTTGATAAAAAAAATTTAATTTCAGTTCTATGCATGGGGAACCCCCAAAATTTATTGTTTTTTTTCTTTCTATTTTTGTGTGAAAATCTTAATGCAGTTCACAGAATACATCTACTTACCAAGTTTCAACAGTATAGTTCTTATAGTTTTGGAAAAAAGTGGCTATGACATACGGACGGACAGACAGACAGACAGACATGACGAATCCATAAGGGTTCGGTTTTTTGCCATTTGGTTACGGAACCCTAAAAAGACATAATATTGTACTCGTATGCACTTACTAAGAACACAATAACACGTAATAAATTGATATTTCCTTCTAGGAAAATTACGAAAATTTTACCAATTCCAATTTTTATTTAATTCCACTACGAAAATTTTATAAAGATTAGATATAAATAAAGTACAAAGAAGCTGTTTTCAGGAAGATATTTATTAAAGCCATTAGAATTTACCTTAAGAATTTAAATATAAGTATATTTGTGCTGTGAGATTTTTTGGATCAAATAAATAAAATAAACGACATTTTGCACAGACGCAGTGAATTTTTTTGTTAACATGCTGGGGGGAGGTTACACTGGGTAACCTTCCCCCGGATTGGTTTTTATAAGTGTTTAGTTCATGTTTAAGATTCGTTTTGCGAAACCAACATACTTACATTCTCTTCATTCGACGTTTGACGTCAGCTAAAAGCTTACATTTTCGTATATAAAAGATTTGTTTTTTTACAAATTGATTTAAAATCTTATCCAGTCGCTAACAAGGGTAAGGTAACCTACAATAAATTACATAATAGCAAATGCATTATTCAAATGTATTGAATTTGAAATTGAAATTCAGCCAAGTTAAGTATAATTGTCTTGATCAACGGACGGGTCTTTTGGATCTATTCATCTCAATCTGATTACGTCCTTTGCTATGCAAATGTGTGGACAAGCTGTAGATTTATTGGACAAACTTGTTGAGTTAAATTGCTTTAATTGTGAGTTAAGTCACACTGCAATCAGACCAAATCAGGCCAAGATTTATCTGTGGCTTCCGATTAAAATTATTTATTACATTCATATTTAATCAAATACTTTATAAGATAAGATAAGATAAATATTCTTTATTGCACACCAGTAGAACAGAGACAACAAAAAATGTAAATTATTTCTTAAAGTGCTGGCAAATCCTGTAAAAAAATAAGTTTTGCAAATTTTTTTACAAAAACTTTTTCGAATAGTTTACTTCGATAAACTGTGGTGTAAAAAAAAATTACTAAGCTGATCGTGCCAACAACTTTAAAAAAATTCTTAGTTATTGACAATTCTAAAATGGTATAATTGTTTGACATTACATAAAAAACAATTTTTTTAATGATAATTCTAATGCACCAAGGTCGAATTTTTGGAGTTTTGCTATACTAAAATTCTATCGACATAAAGTAACTAAGCAAGACTTTGGTTGGTTTGTTCATTTGAATAACGAACTGCCACGCTACGCCAGGATACAATGGATAAAAACAAAAGACAGTATGGATAAAAAATATCATTTTTTTTTATAATAAATGTTCAAAATTCCCGCCATTAGCCCTTATGCATGCTCTACATCTTTTTACAAAAGACCTATTTAGGCGGCGGGCGTATCCTTCTCTTGAAATTTGTTCTGCAGCTCTGTCTATTTCTTCTCGCAGCTGCGTGATTTTGAAGTCTCCGTTGCATAGATTAAATCGTATAAGCAGCCCCAATAAAAGAAATCCAGGGGATTATGGTCTGGTGACCTTGCTGGCCATTTCAAATGCAGCGCGTTCAAACCTTGGAATCAAACGACTACCCATCGTTCAATCGTTCTGCAGAATAAATGAACGAAGATAATGAGAATTTTCATAAAATTCTATGACGCGACGTGTCTTCGGGCTGCTTAAAAGATTTAGTCTATGCAACGGAGACTTAAAATATCACGCAGCTGCAAGAAGAAATAGACAGAACTACGGAACAAATTTAAAGAGAAGGATACGCCCGCCGCCTAAATAGGTCCTTTGTAAAAAGATGTAGAGCATGCATAAGGGCTAATGGCGGGAATTTTGAACATTTATTATAAAAAAAAAAGATATTTTTTATCCATACTGTCTTTTGTTTTTATCCATTGTATCCTGGCGTAGCGTGGCAGTTCGTTATTCAAATGAACAAACCAACTAAAGTCTTGCTTAGTTACTTTATGTCGATAGAGTTTTAGTATAGCAAAACTCCAAAAATTCGACCTTGGTGCATTAGAATTATCATTAAAAAAATTGTTTTTAATGTAATGTCAAACAATTATACCATTTTAGAATTGTCAATAACTAAGCAATTTTTTAAAGTTGTTGGCACGATCAGCTTAGTATTTTTTTTTTACACCACAGGCTATCGAAGTTAACTATTCGAAAAAGTTTTTGTAAAAAATTTGCAAAACTTACTTTTTTACAGGATTTGCCAGCACTTTAAGAAATAATTTACCATTGTGTTTGATGAATTATGTATTCACAAATATTTAAAAAAAACAGGACTTAAAAATGTCATAATTTGTAGGAATGGCATGCATTAAACTGAAGAAGGTCAATTTTTTTGAAAAAAAAAAATACCGATATCACAAAAATGGTGGGACTTTTACTAGAATTTTTTTTGATATGTAGTAGGAACTGATTCGACCAATCCGCAGGTGAAGGATTATCCTTCACTTTTTGGACACCCTGTATAGGTATCAGTAAATAAATTATATTATATAAATGTATAATAGTACATATATAACGAATAAATAAAATATTAAAATATGAAGCCAAAGAAAAATAGTCATAAATATCGTAAATAGATGAGGTAAAGTTTCAATAATTACATAGGCTAAATTATGTTCCCTAAGCCTTTTCTTAAAAGTAAATAAAGTTTCGGATGTACAAACAGATGCAGGTAATAGTTCCATAGGCGTACCGAGCACAAAACAGACACAGAAGGTCCGCTCAATACAAACCACTAAAATTGTAAGCATATACATGCTTATAGAAATATACGGTCGTTCGAGGCAAGGTCATGCGGCAAAGTATCACAACAGTATTGTGACCTTGCTTACAACGACCGTATACGTCTATAAGCATGTACATGCTTAGGATTTTAGTGAGCGTATTGAGCGGACCTTCTGTATCTGTTTTGTGTACCGAGTGAGCCGCAAAAGATTTGCTAAACTTTATTTATGTAGGTACAAAACAGTAGCAGCACAGCACTGGACCGGTCGGTGTGGAAATTCTTAGGGGAGGCCTTTGTCCAGCAGTGGACGTCTTTCGGCTGATGGTTATGATATGATTGAACAAAACATAAAATACATATAAGTGATATTATAAAAGACTGCAATATTAAATTTGAGTGACGAACAAGTAAAAAGTGATGCGTCGTGGCCGAAGCAAAGGCACAATGCAGCTTGCGTGGTCGCGTCGATCACGCAAGTTAACTGACTACCGACACGGTTATAACCTGGATAGGTTTGAGTGCTAGTGGCATTTATCTCGACGGTTTTTGTGCTTTGCAAGGCACGTTAGGCTTTTGGCACCAGTTGCTGTCACTAAACGGCAGTCGTTAAGCCATGTCATAGGCATTATAGGCGGTTTTTAAATTAAAACTTCTGACACTGGGGCTGGCCACTAGCCGTACAACCTTCATCAATCCGGACTTGGCCCCCGTGTGTGGTGTATGGCCTAACCTTCTCGAGCTATGGGAAGAGATCCGTAACCTAGCAATGGTGTCGTTGTTGCTTGTTAACGAATATTATATTTGTAGGATCTGGGAAAACCTCTTTATGAAAATCAGTTCAGTAGCTTATGCTGTTTGTAGTCTAGAAATTCGTAACGTTAAAGCATTTATCCGTTTTGACTTACTACGTTGGGTAGAGTCGTATTTTATAAGGAATTTGCTGGTCAGTATACATGGTGTAAGGGACAGGTTTCCGAGAACTTTAAGGGCTTGCTCAGTAGACGAAACTGAACAACTTTCCACAAGATTTTTTTCAGGAAACGAAAAAAATCGACTTCTCCATACAAACTGTCCAATCAAATTTATAATTTTGTATGGAGAAGCCGATTTTTTTTTCGTTTCCTGAAAAAAATCTTGTGGAAAGTTGTTCAGTTTCATCTACTGAGCAAGCCCTTAAAGTTTTCGGAAACCTTTCCCTTACAACCTGTATTTTTATGTTTCATCGTATATTTAACTTCCCTAAGGAGTAGAAATGTGAGATTCCTTTTTTATCCAAGGGAACTCGAGCAGAAAATAACCTTTGATCGACATTTGTTCACGTTTACCTGATTACCTATAAGGATATGTTTGTTTGTATCAGTTTTGCCAATTAATATCGTATATTTATAAAGAAGTAATGTAACTGAAATATCAGTTCCTGGAATCTACGCTGTTTTTCAAAGAATTTTCGAACGAAAGAAACGAACCTGAAGATTTTAATACTCTCTGTGAAGTGATAAAAGCTAAAAACAATATTTTACACACATTTTATTTTCTCAGAAAAATATAATCTACTTATATTAAATTTTTCGATTGATGTATTTTTTACAGATAGGAAAGACGCAGATGCAGGTGCACAGCCATATGACATACAGCCTAGTCTGTTTAATTCTAATATATGTTTAAACTGTGTTTTTGGTATTTGTGTGCAGAGCATATTTACATACTTACTTACTTACTTACAGTTTCTGCAGGCGAAGCCGTTTTTTACGTCGTTCTTCGTAGTATTTATCTATTTATAAAGGATATAACGTAAGAAATGCGAGTTTAATATGCAATGCACATATTTTATATGAATTTAACAGAAGTCTAATACGATATTATCTGATGAAGAAAATTAATGCTCAAAGTAGGCCGATAGAGTCTCCATACCTATTGTTGGGAACGACTCTTCATATAAGCTAAGAAACCTAGGCTATTATTCTAATCTAGATTGGCCAGCGACAAAAATAACAGCTTGTAAAAAATCTTGTTGACTTTCACTCAGAGTTACTTTTCTCTAAAAATTGTCTCTGTCAAAATTTTGGGAATTAATCAACCAGTGACCGAAATATTATCGTAGCAAGACCTCTCATCTACAGTTTTATAATTTTTCATAATATTATTTAATGTTAATTAATTTTCCACGGAGTAATGACGCTTCTAACTGATTAAATTATCCTTTTTTAGACAATTACAAAAATACATGAAGTGATTCTCGAGTGGCGGCCGCGGGACATTCGGTGCACTATAGGAACTCTCCCCCCCCCCCCCCCCTCCGGATAAACTGATGACCTGGTGACAAGAAGCTTGAGTTAGTACTTAAAATCCCATGCCAAATGGAAGTCTATGGGCGACGCCTGTGTTCAGCAGTGGGCATCTCTCGGCTGCTGTAATGCTGGGAAGAGAGCACAGCTAACTCGGAATTTTGTAGCATCAATTTGGGTTGGGTTATGGTAAGTGTGGATGATGCCGAATATGGAAGCGGGCTTACCGAGATTCGCCAACGCAATGGGGACCTGGCTATTCTTATCTCTTTGCCGGAACATATCCGTGCTGTAAACAGTAATATTTGGTGGCAAGACTCAAAAGGTACTTAAATATAGCACGAAAACTCTTCGGAGAGAATGGAAAAACAAATCCATACAAAATGAAACGCTGACAGCAACTTTCATATCAAAATTATCTTTGGTTATTATACTGTGCTTTGGTTTGCCAACCCCTTGACAAATGATCACACATCGGTCACACAGGGGGGGGGGGGGGGGAGGTAGCATTCAGAGAGCGCTATTGAGTGTCCATACTGTATAATGTCCGTATACTGTGTATATTAATAAAACTGATATCTGTTACTGCAAATCCCAGAATTACTCAACCTGGTAAAAACAAAATGGTAAAAGTTCAACCTACAGATAAAACTAAAATGACATTTACTAACTCACGCGCTGGTGAATCCGAAGATTTACTAGTAAAACCTAACATAAACCAATATACGGACATTTACCACTTATATCCACTACATCCACTAATTTACCTACATGGCCCATAATTGGCCGTTGGGACTTTCTTTTAGGATTTCGGGTCTTTATCGTACAGATTTAGGAGCAGATTTTGTTCCAATTTGTATGGGTTAAAAATGCGTATCAGTTGATGTTGTTATACAAATATTTTTATTCAGTTACGCCAAACAACTTAATGTATTAACACAATCCTACATAGGGTCTTTATTAAGATTAGATTAAGATTATTTATTGAACCAACAAATATTATCACACAAAATTTTAG
The DNA here is from genome assembly GCA_958295455.1 of Coleophora deauratella. Classification (NCBI taxonomy): domain Eukaryota; kingdom Metazoa; phylum Arthropoda; class Insecta; order Lepidoptera; family Coleophoridae; genus Coleophora; species Coleophora deauratella. The sequence goes on from OY282412.1 coordinate 6,986,913, forward strand.
TTCGTAAACAGCTACATTAGTAAAAACTGTGTCGCAGCTGATTACGCCCATATCCAGATTAGAGATAGGTTCAGGTTGACATTTAGGAAAGCATAACTAAATTATCTTACTAAATCTTACGAAATAAAAGATACAAAAAAAAAAAAAAAATAACAAAACATATTAATAAAACTTAAATATTTAAATAACAATATCAACTGATACGCATTTTTAAGCCATACAAATTGGTATATTTTGTTCCAATTAGTATGGCTTAAAAATGCGTATCAGTTGATATTGTTATATAAATATTTTTATTCAGTTACGCCAAACAACTCATTGTATTGATACAATCCTACATAGGGTGTTTATGAAATACCTGAAAAAAATTATCCACGGCTTCTTCTCATGAAACTGAACAACTTTCCCCAAGGGATTATACTCAATTCGGAAAACAAAATTTTGCTTCTCATAGTACCTAATTGATCAACTGATCCGTCAATTTGCATGGGAAATCCCTTTTTTTGCGAACTTTGTATAGTTTTATTAGATAAAGTTTTTTCAGGTAGATAGATAGATAGATAAAATCTTTATTGCAACTTACAGGGCATCACTGATATTATAAAAGCAAAAATACAAACATAAAACTTAAAGGTAACAATACAGAACAAAAAATAATATAAGGAACATATCAGTGCCACCAAGAAATTGCAAATGGTCCAGGCTCAGCATGGATGTTACGAGTCACAAAGTACTCATAACGCAGTTTTTCAGCCAAAACCAAAAACGCACTCACACCACAATGGTCAACCATATCCGTAAGCGTAATGCCTCAGAACACTGATTAACAACAAGTTATCACAACATAAAAACAAGAAAAAAGGGAAAAGCCAGTGCAGCCGTAACATTTGAAGGTTTACTCAGCATCATAAACGGTATGTGCTCGTATATAATGGTTGTTAAATAATAAAATGTGTGTAATAATATAATGTAAGTAATAATATAATATGTGTAATAATATGAATGTATGGAGTTAGTGTGTATATGTAGATTTGTTAGTTTCATTCCGCTGTATCTTCCGCTACTCACCTCAGGTATTTTAGAAGGATCCTGTATTACGATACGAGTACGATTACGAAGCCTTGTGACACTCTTTTCAGACAGTAATACGTCAGTGAATAATGGACACAACAAAAATACTTCTAATACGACAGATAAAAAGTCGTGTCGGCGAGTCGTATCGGATCGTTTAACTAAAAATATCCCTACTCTTTACGTGACGGAAAACGTTAAAAGCCTAAGTCCACTTCCAGGGTGGGAGGAACATTTGTATTTATTAATTTTGCTTAGTGAAAATAAGTGGTGCGTATTTTTCGTGGTGAAACTAAATGGATTTCAATTAGCTCGGTCGGGAAGTTTCGTGTTAATAAATAGTTTTGTGAATAATAGTCATTGTAAGTATCAAATGTAGGGTGTAACGAAATATGTAGGTGTAGGAGGGGTTATCTGGATCTTATACTCATTATACTCAAGAAATGATTATGGTCTTAAGAAAATTTTAATATGTATCTCCATAAAAAAATAACGATCAAATTGGTGATCAATTTGTATGAAGAAGAGTCTTTTTTTTTAATCTACATTTGGTAAGCCCTTGGCATCATGTGACTTGGTGGTAAGTGATGACGATGCCGAAAATAGAGGCGAACTTATGTACCAAATATATTTGACTGACTCAATGATTCAGGGGTTAGCACTCCTGTCTACTAATGTGAGGTCGTGGGTGTGATCCCCAACCAGGGCAACATTTCTGTGATGAGCAGATTTGTTTGCTCAATGTCTAGGTGTATTATATCTGTATATGTATATATTTAAATGTACTTGTGTATGTATATCAGTCTCTGATTCCTATAATATAGGGAATCCTAGTTTGGGGCCAGATGACCGTGTGAGATTTGTCCCGAATATTTATTTATTTATTTCAGATAGATATAGAACCAAACTACATCTCGGAGCGTTTTCGATATCTTCCCTTCATTATGACCGTGGCCGTAGTCAGTTAACCTGCGTATTCGGCGAGACCTCACAATCTGAACTGAGCGACGATTGCTTCTATAAGGAGTACTTAATCCAAAAATATATCAGTGACTTGTTTCTCTATCTGTTGATCTCTAAAATTATAAAATTATTTAACTATCTGACAACTGATTAATATTCATTTACATTTGCATTTCTGCGTACTGCATATTCATTGCAAAGTTGCACTTATTTACAAGTTATGGTCTCAATTAGCAACTGCGCATTCCATGTGATAAAATCCTAATTTTATTCATTTTATTATGGCGCGCTTTGTAAACTACTGTGTAAAAATATACTTAACGGCTTTTTTTCTTATAAGAGCAGCATATAACCGAATCGAAACGCGGTGCTCCCTAGGGATAGTCTCAAGCGCTCCTGTGCAAAATTAAAACATAGCAAAATTGTAGTTGTTACGATTGAAGTCGATTGTTTTTAACGTGTTCAGGGTTGTCAATTATATTGATTGTTTGTTGATTGTTTGTTTGATTGATTGTTTGTAGTTAACAAAGCAGCTAACCCGTATCTGAAATGACGAATTCTACCATTTGACTACAAAATCTAGACTTTGTTTGTTTTCAGCAAACAAGCAATAAATTTTCAGTTATATTTGCTGGGATTAAACTTCAACCTACGCTTCTCGGCATTGCAAACAATAGTACTAACCATAGACTAAAACTGTATGTACTAACCGCTACAATAAAGTAAAATTCTCAACTCAATATTAGGTATTCTGGCAATAAAACAGCAAATTATGTAGGTATATCAAAAAGCAGAAACGTTGGTTGCGCAAAATTATATTTGCGTTCCCGGAAACTGCACTTTACATACCAGCGGCAGGCAATTTTCAGTTACCGAACTGCATTTCTTAGCTTGTCAATTTAGATAAAAGCCGGAAACGTCAATCCGTGGATTCGTGGAACAATGGAAGTATTTTAAAAGGAAACTGTGGTTTCCGCTGTTTTTAAATCTCTTTTTAAAGAATCAGTGGTATCTTAAAACCGGTGAATCATTTTAGAAGTATAGTTAGTATTTATACTAGCATTGGCTGACAGTTTTACTCGCGTTGAACTTCTTTTTCTTCGAAAGTTTCATGTTTTTCTTTCAGTTTGCATTATTCATTACTTCCATATCTCTCAAGAACTAAGCGTTCTTCTGGGATGAAATGCAAGAATGTAAAAGCAGTGGACATTATAACATGACATCGCAACTCAAGTATAGAAAATTTACATTAAGGTTTCGTTTCAGAACACCTCCGTGAGAGTAATAATGATATATTTTTTTATTTATTAAAAATTTGAGTGCGTTTGACTACATCTCACCTGATGGAAAGTGACGATGTAGTCGAGGATGGTACACGCAAACTCAAATAATGCCTATTCACTCTCGCCTTGAAGACCCCCAAATTATAGGAATCGGGAAACACGGACGCAGGTAAGGAGTTCCACTCCTTCGCAGTTCGCATAATAAAAGAGGAAGCATATCGCTTCGTGCGAATAGGTGGAATGTCAACTACAAAGGGATGAAAGGCCTCCCTACGCCTAGTTGACCGAAGGTGGAATGGAGCTGGGGGAGTAAAGAGTAATAACTGACAGTAGGATCGTTTATTGGAAATATTTTAAGTGTGAAAGAGACAGTCTCTTGTCAGGTAAATTTTGCCTTGGTCCTGGAACCGGACTTCGAAACTTTTGTAACGGGCGCGGAACTAATAAATTACATTTGGTTGACATTTGATACCTGACCGGATGACAATGACGTTTTGTCATCTGAAAATAACTTAACTTTTTAAGTAGTAAGTTAAAATATAGTAATTTTATATTTCACAAATATTTTGTTTTAAATGATAAAAAGTAGCATATTATGTGTTACTTAGGACTTTTTGGTGGAAATTCGCAGCAGAAGTTAAAATATTAATAGTTTATTATTTAAATAAGAGCCATTAATGTGTTTTATGTCTACGATAATGAAGTGTGTAAGCTGATGAGATTTGTTTCAAAAACTTCCATGAAATTCTCAGCAAAAGTGCTTTAGTTTTGCTGGAGAATTGACTTATATACATTTACTGACTTTCTAACTTCTAACGAAGGTTAAACATGATAACATTCATTTCTCTTGTATGACAGACATTATGAAGAAAGATTTTATGCATCAGACAAGGATTTAGGATCTTTGCCGTTTGCTTGCTGCGAAAGGCAGGAAAGAATTAACTGAAAATATATTTATATTATTTCTAAAATGTTGCTTAGCTTTTTATTATTACTTGCTACACTTACAGCGAACCAAAGCATGTAGCGAGACAGTTAGCTAAAGAACAAAAAACAGAATTCCACAAAATTCTTAAAACCAGTATGGAAGAAGTCAACATTAGGGTGCTGAGCAAACAAGACAATAATAAATAAATGCAAATTTAAAGCGTAAAAACCTCATTTTTTCTTGCTGATCTGATACAATGCTGATCTCTGACTCTATGACTCTATGACGACATACATTGTATTAGTAATTAAGTATTATTTTAAAAAATGTGTTGAAACGAGTTTCTTTTGGGCTCGACGTTTCTTCTCGCTTCGGAAACACTTCCCAAAACGTTGAGTGTACAAGTTCCGCGTGGTAGGAACTTTGTACTGGGTAGAAAAAAAACGACGATTTAAAAGTATGTGCAAAACATCTACTTAAATAAAAAACATTTTGATTTGATTTTGATTTTATGCTTATAAACTCGTTCATTAAAGTGTAATATTAACGAGATGGGCTTAAGCCTTTTAAAAAGCTAGAGACGTTCATACCAGCTCTTTTGAAGTATTTCAAAAACCTTTTCAGTCCCTCCTAGAAGTCTCTTAATGTGTCCTTTGGTAAATATTGTAGAAGCCTTCATCTAATAGATATAACGTTTGCAAACCATATTTATTCTAGGCAAGTTTGTTTGCTCTGTGTCTGAATGAATATATCTGTATCTAAGGACGTATTTATGTAGGTTGAAATTTTTGTCGTATTTAAAACTTTCTCGTATGTATTACTGTTTCTTTTTTTGAAACTTTTTTCCCATACAAATGTTTAATCAACACGATTCATTTGAATGCTCTGTTTGTATGAGAAGTCCATTTATACGTCATAATTGTATAGGTTATTTGTCTTGGACAGAGTGTTCAGAGTATAATTTGCAAAATTATATGCAAAAGTCCCAGTTTAAATAACGTCTAAACTTGTGTTTCTTTAAAAACTGTCTGCTTTAACATGAAATTTTGCTGTCTTCGAGGGTGTATGGTAAGGAAAACTCGCGATTTTTCCTGACCCTTCGGGTATTAAGATTAAGCAAAATCATTTTAAATTGGACAGTTTTTATAGTTTCAGCTTTAAAAGGATAAAATTGATGGCGGTTTTTTGGTAGGTTTTACGGCATTTTTTTTTTTTAATGGCAGAGGTGGCAAATGAGCAGACGGATCACCTGATGGTAAGCGATTACCGCCGCCCATAGACACCCGCAACACCAGAGGAGTCACAAGTGCGTTGCCGGCCTTTGATGTGGGAGTACGCTCTTTTCTTGAAGGTTTGAATGTCGTATTGGTCCGGAAATACCGCAGGCGACAATTCATTCCACAGTTTGGTTGTGCGAGGCAGAAAGTTTCTAGTGAAACGCACAGTTTTGGACTGCCAACCATCTAAGTGATGGGGATGAAATTGTTGTCGCGTAGAACGATGGCGAAAGGAGGCGGTAGGGATCAATCCGAACAATTCCTCGGAGCACTCCCCATTGTACAATTTTTTACTATTTATAACATATTTTTACACAATGTCCGTTTAGACAGATGTAAACTCTGATAGTTGTCAGTATTGACTGATTGCAGCTATTGGGAAGAAAACTGACAAAGCTCGCCGATAGAGGCGCTGATATCGCTTGACTCATACTAACTGTCAAAATGTATAGAAAAAATTGTTTACGTGTACTAAACATAAGATTATTTAAAAAATGCCGCGTTGTGTGGCGATGGGTTGCAATAATAATGGAAATCACTATTTTCCTAAAGATTCTCGGATGAAAAAGACGTGGAAAATTTACGTTTTCAATTATGTACTTTTCAACTTCGCCTTTAATTGAGGAACAGTCCAAGTCGCATACATTTTCCATTTAACAATTTTACAGAAAAAATACTAATTTATAACACCTCAATAATAAAAATCGCGGAACTAATTGAAAGTTGTTATGAGTCAAGCGTCCGTAGCGCCATCTGCAAATAGCTTTGCGTTTTCTTCCCCATTGCAGCAGTAGTGATAATTTTTGACAGATGTCAGTTTTGACACACGTCACGTTTTTACTGTTACTGTCATGGCACATGAATCTAACCAAACTCCTGAAATGAAATTTTCTTGATTACCCAGGACCTATGTCTATTTTCAGGTATAAATCTTATATCGTTGTTTTCTGCCTTTAGTTTTTTAGCTGCATGCCAAATTATTTTAAAATCCATTCAGTAGTTTCAGCGTTAAGTGGTAACGAATAGAGAAACTGACATATTTGAACTGAGCCCGTCACCGATTCTCAGAAGCTTAACAAAAGCGCGTCATCCGAAAAACAGTATTAATATAGAGGTTGTAACAAAATTGGTGTAGGACCCGTTAACTGGGGATTCTACTCATCGTACGGAACAACTTTTGTTCTACGACTTCGCTCAAATAGCAAAAAAATTGTTGGACTCTCCATACAAAAATGGCAAAGCAGATAATCAATTTGTATGAAATGTCCAAAAAATTTTTTGTGATTTGAGCAAAGTCGTAGAACAAATGTTGCTTAGTACGATGAGTAGAATTCCCAGTTAACGGGTCCTACACCAATTTTGTTACACCCTGTATTTACTGTATTTTCGTGACTTCCATTTACCGTAAAATTGGTTAGCTTAGTTAGAGAATACGAAGCGTGTAATGGTGTCCCTTGGTTATACTCGTAAATAATAGGGTACATACATACTTGCATTATATTCTTGAAGAAAGTGAAAGTATTATTTTTTCGTCTTACACATTACGCAGATATTTTATATAAAAAATTAAACTGCAAAGACCTCTACAAGACTAACTACTCGGTCGCCGTCTTAATTCGGCATAACGTCTAAAGTGATTTAAAAAAACTAGACTTGCTTAAAAATACTAGACTTATAATGAGTTTGTGGGAGAGATTGAGATGATTACGACTCCTGTCATGACGAATACAACCCGGACTCTCTAAAAAAAACTGCCGAATTATAATTGCCTATATTAGGGTTGTTCCTGTTTGTCCCTGCGAATCTGACCCCGGATGGGGACAAACAGAACTTTTAGTTTTGAATATACTATGTAAAATATGACGTTTGTACACGCGTAAATGTGTGAGTAGAACGTAGTGATTATATGCTCAGTATGTGTGTGTTGCGTGTTTTGCGTTCAGCAACCGCACGTCACCGGACCAAACCCGTAATATTTTCAACTTCTGTATAAATACCACAGGTTAGATAATAGTACTATACTAGAAATACGTAATAAGTATTATCTAATCTGTCGTAATACGATCACCTCAGTTACATTACAAGAGTTTCTTTTGAAGCTATGGACCTTAAACTCTGCAGGGGTTGTACCGATTTACAATTAACATTGAAATTAGAAAATCCGTGTCTTTAAATAAAGGTCTTTGGTTAAGTGAAAGCGTGTTTTCGTCTCTCATTGAAAAACTCCAACAAAACTAATCGTGATAGATTCACTTATAAAAGCATTGTCAATGAGTTTTGTAGCGGCCTTCTGATACTTATAGTATAAGTATAGGAGACAACTTGGGTGGTGAAGCGACTAGTATACCAGTAAACCTTCTTATATGTATTAGTAAAGGTATCTGGATGAAGGGGCCCTGGATTCTACTGATTACTCAAAGAAGTTTTATTTTGTTTGTTATTATTATTTTTATATAGGGTTCTTTAAAAATACCTGAAAAAAAAATACAGTGTCTTCTACTCATGGAACTGAACAAAGTTGTTCAGTTTCTTGAGTAAAAGCAGTGTTTTTTTTTGGCAAAAGTTTTAGTGTGACAGATTTTTTGATGTGTGTTTATAGCGTCACGATTGGACTATTTACTTGTGTGGATTTGCCGTAAATGTGTGCTATGAATGTTTACCACGTCCGCCGCAAAAATAATAATATAATAATATCCGGGACAAATCACACACGGTCATCTGGCCCCAAACTAGGATTCCTTGTATCTTGGGAACCAGAGACTGATATACATAAACATATACATTTAAATACATACATATATAGATATTATACACTCAGACTCAGAGCAAACAATTCTGTTCCACACAGAAAAGTTTGCCCTGTGTGGGGATCGAACCCGCGACTCTTGGATCAGAGGTCAGGATCGCTAACCACTTAGCCACCGAGTCAGTCAAAATGGCAGAACATTCTCGAAAAACATCAGCGCGAGGCGTCTTCGGGCCTGTATGCTTAGAAATGCTGTTATCCGACCTTAACTTAGTTAAGTTATACAATAAGGGATTGATCCGTGGCCCTTCAATACCGTAACCCCATAACAACTAGGAAAAAGTCGTGACCATGTATTTATTCTCTCTCTTTTACTGTAGTCAGTCACTTCATCGCCCTATAAGTGTTGCCTGATTGTCATAAACAACGGACTTAAAGTCTTAGAGAAAGGGCAGAGAGTAGCCATATCAAATATAAAACAGTAGTGTAGTGAATGAATTTGTGTAAATACTGTTCTTCGAGCAGGGAACCCTAAAAACTTTACGTAGCGAATTCTTAAGTAGAACACAATAAATTCTGTTTACAACTAAATATTATTTAACTACGCAAAGAAGCGCGTTTTATTTACGTAAAAACTTGCCTGTTACTATTACTCTAGGTAAGGTAGCTACTGTTTTGTCACCGAGCCAAGATGTTTACTCTTTTCCGCTTGGTCGACGGACAGCGGAAATGTAGCTCATATAACCAATGCTTTTATGGCATCTTGTAGGTTGAACTTTTGAAACTTGTTTGGTAACAACAAAGGGACCGCCTCCGTGGCTTAGTGGCAAGCCACTTGTTTCACTTCAGGATTTCTCTGATTCTATTCCCTACAAAGTATTATAATGTACCTAAGTACTTACCCGGTGGTTCAGTGTTCAGCGCTAATGACTGCAGATCCGTGCGTCGAGGGTTCGATTCCCACCCAGATAATTCGCCTTTTTTACTGTAAGTTGTTAAAAACCAAAGATGGAGCTTTTGATATTAAATATACTGTTAAGTGCACACGCAGAGGCTGCCGCGGGGCGGTAGTGTTCCGATGGCGGATCTGCGGGAAGCGAACTTAGAGCGCCCGCCCGGTTTTGGTGTGAAGGGTTCATAGTAATCCGAACATTACAAAAAATGCCGCTCCTGGAACGCTTTCGCACCGCCCCCCGGCCGCCTCTGCATGTTTTGCGCTTTAAGACTATAAAAAACGGTACATCGAAGCATATCCACTTGCAGCGCCACTCCATCCTTTCCGGTAAGGACTTGGACCCATTAAGGTCCAGCGGCACCGATACGGAACCAGATCCGCGGAGCTTGGATCCAGATCAAAATTCGGATTCTTTAAAAACTCGGACCTACTCCTCTATAGTACAAACTAAAAATTCACGTAGAATGTTATTGACAGTATCACTATCATAATGTAAACGTTTAGCTGTTAGTCTTCCTAAAATTTACAAAATAAAATAAAAAAATTAATTACTCAGAAATAAATTGTTAAGTATTATTTGTATTTACTAAATAGTAGTTTTGCTAGACATCAACACTTACTCGATTAATCATTTAATCCATTTCAAATAATGTCTCCATTACACGAAATATGTTCCAAAGACTGTGACGTCACACATATGAAATGGGAACTATAATTTAAGAACTACAAGTAGTTTTTGACACTTGATAAAAAGCAAACAGCTTTTAAAGAAATTGTATTTTGTGTTATTTACTCGCGTTTTATTGCTGGTTTCTTCACATACATAGGCCATTTGGAATCGCGTCCTCGGATTGGCATGCCAATTGTCTTCAGCCGACTCGGTAGTTACTGAATTTGGGTAATGTTTTTAGATCGTTTTATGACGATCTGCTGTTTTGTACTGGCAGCTTTTAAGAACTCAACTTGGAACTTATAGGATGATCTACGTATAATACAGGCTGTAACATTAATCATTTTACAATATTATTATTTTTCAATATCGTGTTGTACGTAGCAAAATAGATGTAGGACCCGTTAAGTGGGATTTACTCATCTGCTAAACTGCGTTTGTCATACAACTTTGCTCGTATCGAAAAAAATGGAACTTTCATACAAAATTGGCCAAACAGCTGGTCATTATGTATGTAGAGTTCTTTTTTGCCATTTAAGCAATGCCGTAGAACAAAATTTATTCAGTTTGTTAGAAGCTCCAGTTAATGGGTCCTACAGCTTCTATTCGATATACCCATAGTGTCGCAGCTGTTTTAGCGACAAAAGCCGAATTAAATTGCTGAAACAGAACTAAGAAGTATCTCAGTGATGCCAATTAATTAGGATAAACGAATAGCCACCTTGAGACGCCTCTCGGATAACGTATTGTGGGGTAGTTGGGAAGTCTTCTTTGTGATTATTCTAACTACCAAACGGCAAATTACTATACAACCTATAAGGTTCAGTACATACTTTAACCCATTTTACGCTTCCTTTCTGACTGACTCGGTGGCTAAGTGGTTAGCGATCCTGACCTCTGATCCGAGAGTCGTGGGTTCGATCCCCACACAGGGCAAACTTTTCTGTGATGAGCAGAATTGTTTGCTCTGAGTCTGGGTGTATTATATCTATATATTTATGTATTTATGTATCTATGGATAGGTCTTCAAAAATGATATTGAGGTTTCTAATATCATTTTTTTCTAAACTCAATAGTTTGCGCGAGAGACACTTTCAAAGTTGTAAAATGTGTCCGTCCCCCCTGTAACTTCTAAAATAAGAGAATGATAAAACTAAAAAAAATATATGATGTACATAACCATGCAAACTTCCACCGAAAATTGGTTTGAACGAGATGTAGTAAGTAGTTTTTTTTTTAATACGTCATAAATCGTAAACCGCAATTTACCTACAACGAACTACAAGAATTTTTATATTATGTTACTTGCTGTTACGGAACCCTTCATGGGTGAGTCCGACTCGCACTTGGCCGCTTTTTTACTTTCATTTTATCGACGGGTGAAACGCTATAATAATATTCAGGACTATTCAGGAGGTTGTTTCAAAAATGTCTTTCTTATAAAAATAAACATCAAAAATTTACTTCTTTATATGATAATATAAAAGAATCGAAATACATAGTACTTACTAGGAAGTTTATTTTTAGATTATTATTCTAAGAAATTAATTAATGAAACGATCTCCTAACCCATTCCAAAAATTCGCTTAATATAAAAAAATCCTTTTACCCGTCGACAAAATGCCTACCATTTTCTTTCCTCCAGCGTAGGTGTGATTTGATTACGCAGCGACCGCTTCTTTTATTAAATAAAATATATTTGTGATATTTCGGCCCCTTATACAAAGCTTCTTTCTGTAGGAATCAGAGCGATGAAATAATATACATTTATAGCGACGTCAATCATATAATTCATTAGTAGGTAACCCTTTATTTCAATCTAAAAGGAATCTGAGTCAATAACCTCCTAACAAGAAAAAAAACGTCTTAACCCAATTCTCAGACATCCTGTAAATCGTTATACACTTGACAGTTTTCGTGATATCCTTACTGTAGCTGTCCTTTTTCCTCTAACGGGGATTTCTGATGTGAGAGAGGGATGGATGAAATAAATCTAGTGTTTTAAGCGTGGGCCGGACCCTTTGTAACGCGATATCCGTGTGTCTGAATGGGTGATGTAGTGATGTGCTGTGGAATCCTTATTATCGATGAATAAAGTTTCATTATCGAGAAGCTGTTTCCCTTTGTCGCAGAACGGTGTAAGAAAAATAAAGTCTAATTATTTTTATTGAAAACTATAGATTTTAAATACTGAAGAAACCATAAATAATGAAACAAGATAAGTACGAGTATGCCTCTTTTTAAATTACTTTGCGTACGCGCTTAAACTTCTGTTAGGTATGTCGGGAAGAGATTCCTTGACCTAATCTTTAAAGACCCTTACTTAATCCCCCGACAGGCTCAAGAAAGACTGGCTGATACTGCCGCAGGGCAGGATAACTCTAATATCAGAAGATTAAAAATAAAAATAAAATGCGCAAATTATCCTGAAAAATTAAGAACAAGTATTTCTTATACCTAAAACTAAATACAGGTCTATCAAAATCGCATGTTATTATTTGTCGACACTTCTTAACCTTAATCTGTTTTGATAATCATATTTTTAAATATTTCCTTGAAAATCTGGGCGATTCCAATATTGAAGCGACTGAACGTTGATATGCGAACAAAAAGACAAACTCAAAAGTGTGAATGTTATTATTTTATTTCGTTTATAACATGCAGTGCTATGTGTGTGTGTGTTACATATAAGTTTTTTGTGGAAATAATATTTTTTGTGCATTTTAAAATATCATCTCTAGACTGAGAGTGAAGTGTATACAGTTAATGCAGTGTTATGTGATACCGAATTACTGCACTAAAATCATAAATACATAGTTAGGTTCAACTTCAGGACTGTGCTGTTATTCTTATAAATTACTGTATTGTATTTTAGACAAGACATGAGACAGCCTTAAGTTACAGTTAGGCGACGAGATTCCCAGGAACGCAAACAGGATGTAAAAAATGAGTATTTGAATACCACTTTCTACGCCTTTTGAATTGTATAATATTGCGCCGCGTGCAGCTTACAAAAGAATCGCCACATCTGGTCTAGCATGGTTGGTAATAAAGTTAAAGTTGTAACAAAAACCAAGAAACCATTAGAGTGGATAGTGTAACTACGAGAACAAAGCTTTAGGCCCGATTCAATAACATCAAAATTACGAGACATTCGACGAAACACGGAAGATACAACTCCGAAAAAAGGAAAAACAGTAACACCGATGCAGGACAAAGAATAAAACGTCAAGTCGCAACGGATTAAAGAGCACAGCGCATCCATCCGATAACTTGATACATGATATCTCCGCAAAATACCTACTGATAAAGCATAGAACCTAAAAAGACAGTACAATGGAATCTGAAGACACCCTTCTACTGCAACTACTTCAAAACAAGCAGTCATACTTTCCTCCCTGTAAATGTTACACACCAAGTATAGTATCTATCTTCCACATGCTGACTCGTTGCTGGTATACTTGTCGGCCCTATCCATCCCCCCGCCCCCATCCCGACTGCAAAAGCCACCTACACTCCTGATCCTATCTACGTGGCCACTGGTGTCTTGGGTAGATCTCAGCTGCATAGAGGCACAAGGACGAGAGTTGATACGCCCCCAGGTGAACGGTCTCCTGTGCTGCCGGCAGGATTCAGTAAATGACCTCGGAACCTGAGGCTGTGTCACCCACGTACCCTCAGGATCCAGTTGGATGCTGGATACCGTCACGGTGCTCGAGCCACTCACTTAGGGTGTTACAACTTCGCCCATGATCCCTTATGCTCTGACCTCAACGCCCCTGCAGAAGAACTTCTGGTCAGTGAGCCACCGGAACGGAACGGAACGGAACGGAAAATCTGGGCGATTCCAATATTGAAGCCATTTTATCGATATCGACATTCCACTGCAGCACATCACTAGCCTTTCAAATCCGACGTTACGCCGTGGTCCCGTTAATTCGAAACAGACCGACAAAGTGACAATGTCCCAAACATTTTTGACACGTGTACTTAGTAATAAGATACGGTTGGCAGAATAGTATAGTGTATCTTGTAAACGCTTTGGATTACAAAATGTCATGTTTACAAATAGTCTGTGGGGACAGCAATGAAACGTGCGCAAAAAGATGGCAGTTTTTAGGGTTCCGTAGCCAAATGGCAAAAAACGGAACCCTTATGGATTCGTCATGTCTGTCTGTCTGTCTGTCTGTCCGTCCGTATGTCACAGCCACTTTTTTCCGAAACTATAAGAACTATACTGTTGAAACTTGGTAAGTAGATGTATTCTGTGAACCGCATTAAGATTTTCACACAAAAATAAAAAAAAATAAAAAATTTGGGGGTTCCCCATACTTAGAACTGAAACTCAAGATTTTTTTTTCATCAAACCTATAGGTGTGGTGTATCTATGGATAGGTCTTCAAAAACTATATTGAGGTTTCTAATATCATTTTTTCTAAACCGAATAGTTTGCGTGAGAGACACTTCCAAAGTGGTAAAATGTGTGTCGTCGTCGTCCCCCCCCCCCCTGTAACTTCTAAAGTAAGAGAATGATAAAACTAGAAAAAATATATGATGTACATTACCATGCCAACTTCCACCGAAAATTGGTTTAAACGAGATCTAGTAAGTAGTTTTTTTTTAATACGTCATAATAAATAGTAAACCGCAAATTACCTTTCATTCAATCAACTCAAATATAAAAAAATATAGAGTTCAAGACATGTGTGATTATGAATTTATACGGAACCCTCGGTGCGCGAGTCCGACTCGCATTTGGCCGGTTTTTTGTTTGGTAAGAAATACTTCAGAGGTGGTCCCATATAAATTCTATCGAAGTCGGTTAAAATAAAATAGCTAAATCTTGATTTTAGTCTATAAAAAGTATCATGTTTTATAGAAAATAGAATTTCTGACTGGTTATTGGATTTACTTCTGAAGTGTTTGCAGATGAAGCCATGGGAATTCCATTATTCCTTATCGTTACTTTTTTACTAATAATGTAAATTCAATTGTGAATTTCTTATTTGTTTGTTTGTCCTCAAGTAAAGAATCCACATATTTTTTTCCAAAAGACAGTTGACGGGGTGGGATTGAACTAGGCTTAGGCTACATTTTATCCTCTAAAAATATCGAATTCTCTCGGGATCATACCGGGAACCCAAAAATAATCTTACAAAGCAATTTGACATAGAATGCTCTGTACCGATTTCATTGAAATTTGGCAAAGGGTAGTTTTATTCCGAGGCCTTCACCCAGTTATGGGTATCCAAACTAAATTAAATTACATTTTTTTTTTATAGTTTTTAATAGTATTTAAATTAGAAATAAGAAAATAAGTATGTATAAACTGTTCATCTATGAAAACATGTTACTTTTTTAAGATAGCGAATAAGTTTGGCAAATAAAAGGCTTATAAAAAAAAAGTTTTATTCCGAAAATATCATGTACGTGCACCCTCAACGACATCCATCGGATGAAGCCGTGGCGTAAAACTAGTATACATGAATAAAAATAAAAAGTGTGGGCTGATTATAACATTTTTTTTTACCCTCAATTGGTAAGCCCTTGGCATTATCTCACCTGATACATAAACTGCATTACATTTGATTTGTTGTCTATACCTGTTAGTCGCGTGGGACGAATTCAGGGGCATTTATAGAAAATATATGTATATTAAATCTTTATTTAATAGACTGTTACATCGGATGCGTAGGATTTTCTTAAATAAAATTGATAATTGGATCGTCAGTCGGTTTGTAGTTAAAGCTCTTGTTAGTTATTAAACTGAACAATTTTTGTTCAACGAGTTGCCAAAAATCGGTTAATTTTTTGTTTAATTTTATACAAATTGATCAGCCGTTTGGCCATTTTGGTATGGAAAGTAAAAATTGTTATTTGTGATTTCACATTTGTGAAACAGAAGTTGTTTAGTATGACTGCTAAGTTCCAAAGGTCCTCACCTATTTTGTTGCACCCACAAAACCGGCGAAGATCCACAAACGTTTTATTTAGATTGTTTTAAAAAAATATCAAAATACTATAAATTGAACAATTTCGTTTCAATTGTCTCCTGATAATCCCACATAAATTACATAAATCCTGCGTAAACTGTAGATGTAATGAGGATAAAGTATTTAAACTTTTATAGCACTTTGAACCGAACAACAAAATTCATTATAAAGCCCACGCAAAGCCAGAGAACGTCGCTAGTTTAGAACGGTATCAAAATTCAAACTGCTTAATAGAGATCGGAGTTCCAATAATCGTTAAAACCCAATATGGAACAAGTGTGGGTATTTTTATTGCGTACTTGATTATAAGATATTAAAAAAGTGATTTAGTTTATTTTCTGCAGAAGTTTTTTTTACTGTGAATTAACAGTTTATTATACAAGTGACCAGAGGTAACTGGTAACCTTACTCATGTGAATTCGCCCAAGAATCTTTTTTATTCGGCGCAAAACATTTCAATTTTCTTCCGTTAATAATGGTCAATAAGGTATGGAAATAATAATAATAATAATAATTTATTATAATTATTATTATTATTATTATTTCCATACCTTGTTTTTAACGTTGTCTAACATTATTTTCCTAATAAATAAAAGAATGAGTATATGAACATACTTTATTGCACAACATAAAACATAATATTAATGTAGCATTAGATGGAGCATATAAAATCCAAAATCAAATTTTATTTTCCAACAACATATAAAACAACTTGAACTTTTTAGTTCGCGAGCGTATAAATAAAAACTTTTTCTTCTTTTTTTTTCTTTTCTAATTTTTATTTTTATACTTACGTAGACTATTTTGAACATTTTTAAACTAAAAATCGATACAGCAGGTCTCAAGATATTTATGGTTACCAACGAACAGAATTTCATTTTTGAATAGATTTTCTAATTCCAAAATGTCTTCTCTTTGATGTGCACTTACTTAAGTACTCTAAATTTCGCTAAGTCACAGCTGACTATGCAAAACCCGGTTGACACGAATATTATCATTAGTTTCATTACCCGCTTTTGAAAGTCTTTTTACACCATTTTCTTTGTCGTTTTATAACTTTTTTTTTTCATGAATTTGTTTGAATAGGGCTGATTGTGATTGGATAAGCTGGAAACGGCAAGTAATGCTGACTTCCCTAAATTAATATTGGCACATTCATTCATCAGCGTATAAGGATAAATTAGATAGATCAAGATAGCCCGTAATTCAGGAATGTTTCCTTGGAAACAGCTGTGAAAAAAAATTCTAGAAGAATTTCAGCACAAGCACAGTAGGCGTATATTTCAACTTTTCCTAAATAGAAACCTTGTTCTTTAATTGTCATACAACAAACTTTATCTTATACTGCGTCCGCCCGCGACTTTGTCTGCGTGGACTTCAGAATTGGGTCCAAAGAGAAAAAAATGTTAATATCTAGTACCGAAGTGGCAATTTTGAGTTTTTAAGCATTCCTCCGGGAACTCTCAAGTTTTCCGGGATAAAAAAATCCTGTGTTAGCCGAGTGCTTTATCTATCTACCTACTTTTCATCCAAATGCGTTTAGTAGCTTCGGCGTGAAAGTGGAACAAACAAACAAACAAACATCCATACTTTCGCATTTATATTCTAATATTAGAGAGATTGCAAACTACACGTTGAAAGTCGAAACCTTCCAATCATTTCCATTTACGAAAAAAAAATTCATCCATACTTTGCGATAGAGCCGCACTAAATGGAAATTGCTAAAATATCCAGTCAGTTTAAAAACGCGCGATATTAACACGAGGATAAAAAAAATTTGAGTTTCAGTGTTGCCAGCAGCAAAATTGATAAAATGTGGCGATCCCGATAAAATATTATGCTCATAAAACTAGTGGTTTCTCCAGGGCCGAGATTATGGTCATATTATTAACAAAATTAATGCATTAAGTTTACAGTTGTGTAACATAATAAATTGCTTTAGGTACATTCATTGCATTTATTTAACAGAAAAAAATACATTAGAATACTCGTATACTTTACAACAATAATAATACATGAACCTTCCAGTTACAGGAAAGTTAGAGAATAAGAATAACATATTATCTGAGTCAATGACTGACTCGGTGGCTCAGTGTTTAGCGCTCCAGACTACAGATCCGAGAGTCGTGGGTTCGACCCCCACCCAGGGCAAACATTTCTGTGATGAGCAGATTTGTTTTCTCTGTGCCTGGGTGTATTTTATCTATACATGTTGTATGTTAAAAAAGTGCGTTTGAAATTTTAATGAGAATCTGAAAAAAAATTAAGAGCCGATTTTTTTTATATTTCTCCTAGGTTCTATACTTGATTCTAAGTAACCCCTTAAAATTTCAAACGTACTTTTTTAACAGCCTGTATATACATATATGTATTTAAACATAAATATGTATGTATGTCAGTCTCTGGTTCCCATAGTACAGGGAATCTTAGTTTAGGGCCCGATGACCGTGTGTGATTTTGTCCAAGATATTATTAATCTTATCGTATTATTTTAATAAAGTATAACATAAAATTTTGTTTTGTTACAGGTAAGTTCCAGTACGCGTTTGGTGAAATTGATCTCAATGGTATTTCAGTGAAAATTAAACATTTTGCGTGTTTTTAACCGACTTCAAAAAAAGGAGTTCTCAATTTGTCGGAATCTTTTTTTTTTATGTATGTTCACCGATTACTCGAAGACGCCTGAACCGATTAGGAAAATTCTTTTTTTTTGTTTAAAAGGGTTATACTTCACAGGTGGTTCCATATAAATTTTATCGAAATCGATTCAGCGGTTTTTGAGAAAATCTACAAAACATAGCAAAATTTGAGTTGTTGCGATTGAAGTCGGTTGTTTTTAACGTATTCAGCGTGGTCAATTATAGTACAAAAAAGTTCAATATCAAGAAAAACTTGGTTGACTAGAAATCACAATTTGTCCGACTTTTTGTTTTAAATCTTTATATTGGGACATACTAGGAACACGACTTTTAATTTAGAAAGAAAAGTTCCGGCTCCATTGCTATTTATATTAACAGGCCTGTTTTTTATTTTTTATTTTACTTGAATTATTCTTAAGTCTATTTGATATTTACTGCAAACTAGGAAATATACCTTTAATTGCATTAAATAAACAGGAAAATAAAGAAAATTACTTTTTCATGGCGTGAAGGCCCGACAATCTTCAAATTAAGAATAAAAAGACCGTATTATTGCGAAAATTTCTTGATTAAACTTTTGTGGCCGAATTTCCTCCGCAAAATAATATAAATACTGGCGTAATAAAATGTTGAGGAATGGCTGTAATCAGAGAATGGCTAGGGAATTTTGTGTTCTACGGTGTAAGTAATAAGGCTTTTGCCAGTTTTTTTTTTGTAAATTGGATATGCTACCGTACTTTAAACTACTTACTTGTTTATCTAAATGTGTGTTACTAAGCTCTGTTATATCGCTAGATGTTTACTGATAAATATGCGTATATCAGTGTCCTACAGTTTGTGCGAATCAAATCTCTTCTTGGACTGTAGAGAATTATGATACTTATATCGTAATTTCAGTTCATTAAGAAAAAAAGTTTATTTTCGATTTCTTTCTTAAGTCTCTCGGGGAAAACTTTCACACAAGCAGAAATAATGCCTTTTTACTCCTTCGTTGAAGATTTGGCGGGAGCAAAAAGGCATTTTGTACTGGAGGTTGCGTAATTAATATTTCTTAATCTCTTTAGAATTTTGTGGCATACGCCCATTTGTGTACATTGCGGTAGTGCACAAAGTAAATACATTTTATTTTAATAAATGACATTAAACATACCTCAAAGGTGACCTTGTCCCTGTCTATCCCTTGGGATATAATGGTTTATTGTGCCAAATGACAAGAGAGAGAAAGACATAGATTAAAGTTTAATTTCGGCTCCATTTAAAGCAAATACTTCCCAAAAAAATTAGATTTTGTATTTTTTTTTGTCGTAAGTTGTTTAGATAATAACGATTTTAGTTAAAACAACAAAATGAGTTATTCATTCATTCACAAGAGAGAGAAAGACATAGATTAAAGTTTAATTTCGGCTCCATTTAAAGCAAATACTTCCCAAAATGAGTCATTCATTCATTCACAAGAGAGAGAAAGACATAGATTAAAGTTTAATTTCGGCTCCATTTAAAGCAAATACTTCCCAAAAAAAATAGATTTTGTATTTTTTTTGTCGTAAGTTGTTTAAATAATAACGATTTTAGTTAAAACAACAAAATGAATTATTCATTCAAAGAGTACTTCATTTAAAAACGTCTTTGCATACCTCTCACAGGTCTTGTAAAAAATTACGGAAAAAATTGCGCTAAACGAATCAACATCTCAAAGAAGATCACGAAGTTAATAAAAGATAACACGAATTAGAAATGAAGTGGACGTCATTTTGTGATGTTTTTCATGGTGCATACTTTCTTAATTTCAATTTTTATTCGGTACTAGCTTGCGTCCCCGTTTTCGTCTGCGTGGTCTTCGGAATTGGGTCCAGCCAGAGAGCACAAATGTTAAGGCATCGCCATCTAGCGACAAAATAAAAAAAAGCGGCCAAGTGCGAGTCGGACTCGCCCATGAAGGGTTCCGTAGCAGCAAGTAACATAATATAAACGTTTTTGTAGTTCGTTGTAACTTGAATGAAAGGTAAATTGCGGTTTACGATTTATGACGTATTAAAAAAAACTACTTACTAGATATCGTTCAAACCAATTTTTGGTGGAAGTTTGCATGGCAATGTACATTATATATTTTTTTTAGTTTTATCATTCTCTTATTTTAGAAGTTACGGGGGGGGGGGGACACATTTTACAACTTTGGAAGTGTCTCTCGCGCAAACTATTCAGTTTAGAAGAAAATGATATTAGAAACCTCAATATCATTTTTGAAGACCTATCCATAGATACCCCACACGTATGGGTTTGATGAAAAAAAAATTTTTGAGTTTCAGTTGTAAGTATGGGGAGCCCCAAAATTTATTGTTTTTTTTTTTCTATTTTTGTGTGAAAATCTTAATGCGGTTCACAAAATACATCTACTTACCAAGTTTCAACAGTATAGTTCTTATAGTTTCGGAAAAAAAGTTGCTGTGACATACGGACAGACAGACAGACAGATAGACAGACAGACAGACAGACAGACAGACAGACAGACAGACAGACAGACAGACAGACAGACAGACAGACAGACAGACAGACAGACATGACGAATCCATAAGGGATCCGTTTTTTGCCATTTGGCTACGGAACCCTAAAAAAACAGTTTTAAGCCATTCCTCCGGGTACCCCCGAGTTTTCACACCAAAACTGCGCGGCGCCCTACCCGTTTTGGTGTGAAGGGGTTCATAATTATCCGAACATTACAAAAAATACCGCTCCCGGAACGCTTCCGCACCGCCCCGCGGCCGCCTCTGTGTGTGTTACGCTTTATAAAGACATGTAGCTGAGGTCGTATTATAGACCAAATCCAAAAGTTCAGGGTTCATGTCTTTATTCTTACTGAAGACCCCTACTTACGCTCATAACGTCACATTCATGCAATATCCAGTATGTCAGGAGTCATCATCATTTTAGCAAGATGGCCATTGTTGAAGGCTTTTCCTATAGATTTTCACTCAGAAGGGTTCAGCCACACTAATTCGGCGTCTTCTGTCTTGCATGTATCGTCAGGTCCTTCCAATTTATCGGGAACAACTTTTATGCTACTTGTCATTAACGTTGCTTGATGCAAGAAAGTAGCAATTTTTGAATTAACTCTCATGGATCTATGACACTGGCAAGAGCCATTCTGATGTTTAATGTATTTTTTCCAGCCAGCGGTCAACACTTCGAGAATATTTCTTTGCTATCAGTTCTGGAAGTTATATAGGGTGTAACATTCAAGGTGTACAATATTTACGGAGGTGATTAAGCTTGTCAAACTGATTACGAATCACTAAAAAAGTAGGCATCTTAAAAAAATAAATTTTTCGAATGATTTTCAGAATAGGTAACTCTTTTCTATCGACTCTCGATAATAATCCCCCAACGGCGCGGCTCCGACATGGTCGCGCGACTGCGCAGTGGCTCGTGGCGTCACAGAGCAGACACGTTCAGTATTCTAATGCCACAGAATAGTAAAACTGGTACAGAAAAAATAGCTTAATTAATTCAATTTAATTTTAATCATGAAATTGATAAATTATTCGTAATAAAGAAAATCCTCATACATCTTCTCAACAAATATTGCACACCTTGAATGTTACACCCTGTATTGCCAGCCTATTGTCACTTCAGTTTATTAAAGAAATAGAAGTAAAGGATTTATAAAAATAAAATAAAAAGAAACGTCTTAAAGAATGTATTACTTGTACACGTCAACACTCACTATTTCTCGAATTGTATATTTTTTCGAGACATCTCAAAAAGTGTCCTTAGCTTCACAGTTCCAAATCTTGTCCCCGATGCGGCGGATACCCTGTCTCTCTTAGCAGCATCTTACAAAGTATCGACATTAATCCTGGCACCACTAAAGTCTTGGCTCTAGGGTCATCGTCGTCTAGACGTGACCCATCCAACGGGAAATGGGCACATACTGTTTTGAGTTTATCGGAAATTTCTTGTTTGTGGTTTTCAGTTGGCTGAATTGAGATGCTCCTCTTTACGGCGCCAAGTCCTGTTTCTATTGATTCAGATTCTGATTCGAAGCTTTCAGCGCTCGTCCTGTGGTTTTTTCTATACCTGTAGAAAATGGATTAGGGTTTAAGAAGTATCCTTGTTATAACTGAATCCCCATAGCTGAATATTTTTTAAATGTTTATCTGATAGTTCGCTTCGGTTGCACCTCTAATGCCATGGCGCATACTGCGTTTTAGCGGGTAGAGCTAGAGTCTATCCTTGTTATAACTGAATCCCCATAGCTGAATATTTTTTAAATGTTTATCTGATAGTTCGCTTCGGTTGCACCTCTAATGCCATGGCGCATACTGCGTTTTAGCGGGTAGAGCTAGAGTCAGCTCGATTCCCGGTCAGCGAGATAATATAAATCTTAGCACTGTTATCACTGGCTTATTTTGTAACTATTTGGTGATCTGGTAATGTAGCTGCCTATGGATATCTGTAACCCCTGAATGTTTATCAGGACCTAAGACACCTGTTATGTCGGCAGTCGGTACCTTATTACGCTAGCTATGTTACCTCAAGCGCTACCATGTTCCACCATGTCGGTGATCACAATACTCAGCATTGTCATTTTTCCACCTATTAATTGTTTGTAACCACGCATTTCTCGTCAGATTTCCGAAAACGCATTTGCTCTCATTTGGTTACGCCAGCAAAATATCGAACATCTTCAAACCTTAAGGTAACCAAGCATGAGGCAGACTCTCTGTTTAATAATGCAGGGAAGTATCTAGCACCTTTGCAGCTGCAGCTGCAGCGGGCAGTGCATGCAGCAAGGGTCAGAGTCGTACTCTCCATCTGGTTTAAATTTCACTGTGTAGCACTGAATAAACGTATTATATCATATATTAATTTCCACTCACCTGGTGTCATCCGCATAATCGTCGTTGTCATATTGCAACAGCAGATCTATCTTAGGTTCTTCTTCACTGTCATCATATTTCTCGATGGAATAAGAAGAAGAATATATCGGAGACTCTCTGTCCACCAGTGGTAACATGGGTTCATCATACAGCCTCCCTTTGTGTTGTAGCTTAAAATTCTTTTTGATAAAGTCTGCCGCACAGATTGGGCACAAGAGTTGATTTTTGGAGATTATTGCACTTGGCAGATCTAACTTAGGTTTTTCTTCACTGTCATCATATTTCTCGATGGAATAAGAAGAAGAATACATCGGAGACTCTCTTTCCACCAGGGGTAACATAGGTTCATCATATATCCTTCCATTGTGTTGCTGCTTAAAATTCTTTTTGATGAAGTCTGCCGCGCAGATCGGGCACAAGAGTGGATTTTTGGAGATTATTGCACTTGGCTGATGGAAATAATGAAAATTTATACAGGGTGTTAAAAAAAGCGTGTTTGAGATTTTAAGGGGTTACTCAGAATCAAGTATAGAATACAGGAAAAATAAAAATAAATCCGATCTACAACTATTTTTTTCAGTTTCCCATACTAGTAAATCAAGAATTTGTATGGGAAACTGAAAAAAAGTTGTAGATCGGTATTATATCAGTATTCTATAGTTGATCCTGAGTAACCCCTTAAAATTTCAAACGCACTTTTTTAACACCCTGTATAATTAGTTATCTATGAATGGTATCCACTATTAGTTCAAGTATGAAATTTTACAAATTTGTTGAAATTGCAATATTAACTGGAGCTATATGATGTTGAAGTAGGACCGTCATTATTCTTTTTCTCATTAAGGCTTAATACTGGTTTAAACTGATTTTTTCTCATCACAAATAAATAAAATAAAAGGAAGGTGTAGTATCGGGTAGTTTTCCGACCGGTGAGCTGATGATGAGGTCAGGCTTGCAGGAGGACGTTGGATGCATGTTAGCTCGTGGTCTATAGGATAGGTATGATAGTAACATAGTTTCAGTGACCTGAATCTGGAAATGGACTAGCTCAGGCGCGGATACAGGGGGGGGGGGCAATAGGTGCAATTGCCCGTCCTCCCCTGGAGCCAGACCAAAGTACTAAAACTTCTATAACATGCAAATAGATAGGGGAATTTCTTAAATGTTCCAAAAATTTCGCGCTCGCTACTAAATCGCTAATTTCTTCGCTCGCTACGCTACGCTCGCGACTGTTTATATTAATGGTCTAATACCATCGACCGCTTCATAAATACGGGTACACTGAAATCCCCCCCCCCCCCCCCGAACGAAATCCTGGATCCGCGCCTGGACTACCTAGAATAAAAATCCTGTAATAACCTGTGGTAGCCACTTTTAGACAAGCCATTATCCTTTCCAGGTTACTATAAAACTTTTACTTATAAAAAAAAAACTGGATAGTTAAAGACCTTCTGGATGGAGATTCTGTTATTTATGGGTACGAGTCGTTGTTCGACTGATTCAGAACTTGATTCCAAGCTTTCATCGCTCATTCTTTGGTGTTTCTTCCTTTGTCTGTTGAAAATATTTAAATTAGCAACGAAAACGTTGAAACTGATATTAGAAAATATTGAAGCGCTAAGGCTTTTCTGTTCTTCGGTTTCACAATCACTTGTTAACAACTTTTTTATACTAATTGCACCTACTCGTTTGGAGAGTAAATGAACTGCCATTTGAAAAAGACCATGTAAAGAATAGAAAAAAAAAGTTGTCAACTGTCTATGTTGCCAGATG
Organism: Coleophora deauratella; assembly: GCA_958295455.1. Taxonomy (NCBI): domain Eukaryota; kingdom Metazoa; phylum Arthropoda; class Insecta; order Lepidoptera; family Coleophoridae; genus Coleophora; species Coleophora deauratella. The sequence goes on from OY282412.1 coordinate 7,012,088, forward strand.
CGAAGATGACTTTTGTCGAATTAATTCACCTTTCAGTTACATACTTTCTCCAAATTTTTAAAATAGATTATATTTATTATAATATAAACAAATGTGGTCAGTAAAAAAAGATACATAAAAAGTGATATCACTAATATCACTAGTCTAGTCAAAAATGCCCCCCCGAGCTGTACCAGCAGCAAAGGAGCCCATGACATACATCGCGTTGCAGCGCTGTATGGCAATGGACAACCTTTGCAGTAGGTACGCCCCGGAGCGAGCGTCACAGCCCCTCTCACGAAGCCGACGGCCAACCTCTTTAATGAAAGCCAAAGCCTCTGTTCCCCAGCAGCCAGTCGTTTCGCACGCCAGTGGCACGAAGCAATAGTTAGCTTTTAAAGCTGAGTATTTCTCGTGCTTTTTGGCAGCCGCGAACTCAGCAGCGGCCCCGGCCGACCGCGCCGTGCGGCTGAGGTAAGAGGCAGCGAAGGTGTTGACGCACGTGGCGTCCCACAATAAACACCTTCCTCTCTGCCATGGCACCAGGGTCAAACCATCTGTCCTTTTGCCATCAGATACTACTAAGATACTACTAAGATACTACTAAGACCCGGCGGCTCCATCAATGATGGAATATTGGCCGAGATCAGGGCCCTCCGGGTGATGTCATTGAGCGCATGGTGGCGAGGGAATCTTCCCAAACAACGAAATCAGCTCAATGCGTGGTGACCAGTTGCCTCAACCGTGGAGCCGCAAACGCATTGATGTGGTTGACATACATCGCAGCCCAGGCGGAGAGCAACCGCCACACGCAAGGAATCGCCGTCGAGAAGAGTTCCCATATGTGGAGAGGGTAAAGCCTGCAACCAGGCGCCTGACTCTGAGTTTGACACCGCCTTGAGTCTTGCCAGATCCGCACCTACCGCCGCGCCTATAAGTCGATCCAGGGTGTCCTTTGTCCCCACCTCATCCCATACCCGCTGCACAGAAGGAACTTTGGGCAAGACAGCATTCGGGAAGAGAGTAGTCCACTCCGCCAACGCCTCAGCCGCAAAGGGCAGGTTCCCGCCTCCATGGGAAGATAAAATACTAGAGACGAGATCCGCAACCCCGTGCGTCGAGGCAAGGAAAGCCGGAACACTCACATCCCTCACGCGTCGTACCCCCATTCCGCCGCACCGTATGGGGAGCGATGCCTGACTCCACTGGTCATTGCTGAATGAAACATTGAGTAGCGTTTCAACTGTATCTTTTAAATTGGCATCAAAGGAAGCAACGGCATTCGGATACAGCCATGTTGGAGCCTTCTTCAAAAGATACATTATTTTAGGGGCTGCGAAGCACATCCTCAACAAAACCAAGGCGACATGCGCGGAGACACTTCTCAGACGATCCCGCGCTAGGAGAAGGAGACGCCTTCTAGCTTCAATAGCATCAGGTATAGCCTCTGGGAATATAGGTACCCAAAAGGCTAAATGTTTTAGGGGATAGTTCCTTCAGCCCGGGTAGAATCGAACTGAAGGTAGAAAAGAAAGGGCAAGCTGCAGGGCCACAGGGGAACAACTCACACTTGGAAGCATTTATCTCCAGACCTAGCTCCCTAAGACGGGGAAGCAACGTTCTCCAAATTGAAACTACGGTCTTCATGGCAGCATAGGATTTCCTGCATAAAGCCTGCCGCAGTTGGTGGTTGCCAGCATTTGAATGTGGTAACGATTTTGCCCTCTTCTGTTTTTTAATGTATGTTGATGTCTGTCTCAATCCACAGCTGTTTACCACGACTTGTCATCTCATTTAGCTCTTAAAGACAACCTGTTCAATGTTTGTTCCCACTAACCTGCCATGACTGTCATCATCATCATCATCATTGTCGTCGTCGTCATAACGTATCACCAGATTCAACTTAGGTGTCTCTTTGCTGTCGTCAGGTTCTCCATGGTGGTAAGGTGGAGGTTGCAGATGTACGTCTTTTTCAACCAATGGCAGCATGGGCTCGTACAGCATGGCTCTGTCTCCGTGTCTCTGCTTGGACTTCTTATTCATCTGGTCTGGTACGAAGATAGGGGACAGAAGTTGAAGATTGGAGATTCTGGAGCTAGACTGGTAGAAATAAGGGGTTATGATTGTATATTCTAGTTATTTCTGTGTTACGCCGACACTATTGATGATTCCTTATTGATTGATTCTTCCCCATTGCGTTGGGGAAGCTTGGTAAGCCGGCTTCCATCATTCGGCATCATCGTCACCATCAGGTGAAATAATGCCAAGGGCTTACCAACTGTAACTTAAATAAAGATTATACTTTTTTGTTAGGTACCACATAGGGTACTGTTCTGCCGAAAAATGCATAATTCCAGAGGCATCTAGAAAACTTCTTTCTCACGCTCTCGAGCTGCAATTATTGCATGATTACCCCTAAAGACGGTCATTAAAATTTTAAAACATCTTTTTTTGAGGCTGCCTTCAGAGAGCGGCTGGAAAAAGGTGAACACCCAAAAAAGCCCAAGGCCCGGCGCAAAAGAAAGATATCTCAGAGTTTTATGTATTTCATTAGTAAAAGAAATTTGTATGTGTCTTTGCCGCAAGAAATAGCTAACGTAAAAAAATTGCTATCTTATAATTTTCTGGCATACTTAGTTTTAAAGATGTAATTTTTTGAACTTTAATAACTTATATAAAATGTTATAAACTAACTAAAACATACAAAATATCGTAATATCCTTTTTTCGTTTATCTTTTTTGGAAAAAAATATAGAAAAGAAATTTTTTTTTTCTTAATAAAAAGTGGAGCGGTGATTTGCGCAAGATTGCTGATAACAGCTGGATGCGTGTGTGATTTTTCTATGGAGTTTGGGTGTTCTCTTTTCCATTCTGAATGTTTGCTATACTATTAAATATACAGTGACCGTATAAAAAATGACACTTACGTTACTACTGCTATGGGAGTAAGGCTGGTCTTGGAATGACGAACGGAGCGCATACGCAGCTTCTGGCGATAACGTCGGCATAGGCATCGGTGAAACAATGACTGCCTGTTGCGACCATCTCTGTCAAAAAAAAAGCGGCCAAGTGCGAGTCGGACTCGCCCATGAAGGGTTCCGTAGCAGCAAGTAACATAATATAAAAGTTTTTGTAGTTCGTTGTAACTCGAATGAAAGTTAAATTGCGGTTTACGATTTATGACGTATTAAAAAAAAACTACTTACTAGATATCGTTCAAACCAATTTTCGGTGGAAGTTTGCATGGTAATGTACATCATATATTTTTTTTAGTTTTATCATTCTCTTATTTTAGAAGTTACGGGGGGGGGACACACATTTTACAACTTTGGAAGTGTCTCTCGCGCAAACTATTCAGTTTAGAAGAAAATGATATTAGAAACCTCAATATCATTTTTGAAGACCTATCCATAGATACCCCACACGTATGGGTTTGATGAAAAAAATTTTTTTGAGTTTCAGTTCTAAGTATGGGGAGCCCTATGGCACTGAAATCACATGAGATTGATTCAAAACTTACCCTTGAGTGCGCCAATGCACTTAATCAGCTAGGAAGGCACAACAAAGTCACCTTATGTTGGGTGCCTGGGCACAGTGGCATCAAGGGGAACGAAATAGCAGATGAGCTAGCTAGAAACGGAGCGGAGGCACCAGCTATTGGACCCGAACCAATAGTGGGAGTGCCTCGTTGCACCGGAAGAAGAATGCTGCAGGAATGGGCTAAGGAACAGAGTAGAACACTCTGGGCTAGTGCCCCAGGCCAAAAGCATTCGAAAGCGCTCATATCTGGTTTTTCGCGGGAACACACGTCTAGAGCACTACGACTTCTTAGGCCTGGACTTAGGATTCTAGTCAGAACTCTAACTGGCCACTGCAAGCTTAACAAACATCTCTATCAAATGAAGCTTGCAGATACGGACGAGTGCCGATTCTGCCTCGAGGAAGAGGAAACTCCTCTTCATATACTCTGCGAGTGCGAGGCACTGGTCCAAGCCAGAAGCCGATCTCTAGGTGGACCGATGGTAACTCCAGAGGTCATTAGGGAACTCGATCCCAAGTGCATCCTACAGTTCATTAGAACTATTGGCCTTGAGGATATAATTTAACAGGGGCAGTGGTCACAATAGATCTACCCAGGTCGCAGTGATCCAATAGGGCCCTCCTGGTCCTATACCCCTTTACCCCCAAATAAAGAAAAAAAAATGGGGAGCCCCCAAAATTTATTGTTTTTTTTTCTATTTTTGTGTGAAAATCTTAATGCGGTTCACAAAATACATCTACTTACCAAGTTTCAACAGTATACTAACAACTATAGTTCTTATAGTTTCGGAAAAAAAGTGGCTGTGACATACGGACAGACAGACATGACGAATCCATAAGGGTTCCGTTTTTTGCCATTTGGCTACGGAACCCTAAAAAAAACATTATTAGAACAAAATCGCAAATTGTTTAGGAAAAAATTTGTTTTTTTTCGCTCGGCGCCAAAACTCTGATGATGGAAGTGACATGCGGTAAATTCTAGTTTCCAATATCGCGATTTTGATAACATAAAGTATATGTTGCAAATCTGAGTTTATATACCCTGTTTATACACAAGTATTAATTTTACTCCTCAACGAGAATGAGAGGTGTTATGTTTAAAAATTATGTGTGTGTGTGTGGCTTTGTATATGTGTGTGTTTTATAATATTAGTTATTATATCAAAAATACTCGCTGTATTTTTATAACGGGTCCTATTCTAAGAGTCACAAAAAAATGTTTGTACTTCCCTTACAATGATCTACAATGATCTGGTGGACTAATAAATTGATCAATGAGTATGAAGAATCCTTTTTTTGCGAATTGAGTGGGTATAGGTTTTTTGAGAAAAGTTCTTGAGGAAGTTTCTTGAGGAGTTTCAAGAGTAGAATAGACTGTTAATTTTTTTTCAGGTATTTAATAATGTCCGGCTCAAAGTCACCCAAAGGGCGATGGAGCGTGCTATGCTTGGTGTTTCCCTACGTGATCGAATCAGAAATGAGGAGATACGTAGGAGAACTAAAGTTACCGACATAGCTCTCAGAATCGCTAGACTTAAGTGGCAGTGGGCAGGGCACATAGCTCGTAGAACAGATGGCCGTTGGGGCAGTAAAGTTCTCGAATGGCGACCGCGCACCGGAAGGCGCAGTGTGGGCAGGCCCCCGACTCGGTGGACCGACGACCTGGTAAAGGTTGCAGGAAGCCGCTGGATGCGAGCCGCACAGGACCGGTCGGTGTGGAAATCCTTGGGGGAGGCCTTTGTCCAGCAGTGGACGTCTTTCGGCTGATAGATAGATAGATAGATTTAATAATGTCCCTATAGGCAGCCTAGCGTTTTAAATTAAATTGATTGTGTTATTCATAATCATAAGCTGTACAATTATATATCGCAGTATGATAAGAAATATAGAACGTAAAATACTCACAACTGCAAAAGTAGTTAAGATCAAGACCGAGACATGCGCACACGTCATCTTGCGGTTCACCAAACAGATCGAATTTAGATTTCAATCTCCTTCTATCAGTTTGTTAGAACCGTGCAAAATTTCCATTATATGCCATTATTTGCATCATAATTTGTCGTGTGTAATCGATTTTTTGTTTCTAAAATACACAGATTGAAAAGGTAATGAAAAGGTATTTTATCTTGTCTGTTTTTTGGGTCTAATAATTGACAACGCTGAATACGTTGTCAACTACAATTTTGCTACAACTACAATTTTGCTATGTTTTTTTAGTTTTTGATAATATTTTCAAAAAGCACTGAATGGATTTCCAAAACAATATACGGGACCACCTCTGAAGTGTGACCTGCGAAACAAAAAAAGAATAATCAAATTCGATTCATAATTGGTGGAGTAATCGCGTAACATACATACAAAAAAACAAGAACATAAAGTCGAATTGAGAACCTCGGTTTTGAGAAATGAGAAAGTCAGTTCAAAAGATGGATCTGTAAAGTCGTAATCTTGAAAGGTGTCCAATATTAGGTACTTTTCCTTACCCAATAAAAACCTAAGGTAGTAACCTAAGGTTTTCATTAAAGTACACAAGTAAGGGACAGGGTGTTGAGATTTTTTGTGGTGAACTACTCCAGAATAGGGTTGCCCAGGTGTGGTGCAATTCTTATTTTTATTAACTTAACAAAATGACCAAATTACAATAAAACTTAAAACCTTTTGTCCGGTTTACCAAGGTTTTCTTGACCGGACAGACATAAGGAAAACCGGACTGACCGGTCGAAAACCGGACTTGTGGAAACCCTGCTCCCGAAACTGAACAACTTACTTTAAGGAACCTAAGGCCTCTTCACAAAAGTTTTCCGAGTTTTGAGTGAAGGATTTACTGTTTCATTTAAAATCGGCTTTATAGAGAAATCCAGTTTGTATCAGCTATCTGTTACAGATACAAAAATATATTTTAAAAATTATTACATCGTGACATTTTAATGCGAGCATGAACATTTTTAACAAGTTCGGTCTTTTTGTATTGAAATATGGACACAATAATCAGCTTGGAGAAAATAAGATATAACAAAATAGGTAGCGAATAAAAATTCTGTCAGAACTCTAAATTCAAATTCAAAATTTTAAAAAGAGAACAGGGCAAACTCCATAAATCAACACCTACGCGGACAAAGGCCGAAGTTCACTTCACTCCAAAAAGGGCGCGTTCCACAAAAATGCTTTCATTGTTCTTTAGTATTATTTTTTTAAAGATAAACCTTACATTAGGTTGAGGCACACACTATAGACGACCCCCCGCAGTGTAACCTCTTTTGTGATGCTGGCTAGAATACATGCTATGCCGTGATTAATAGAAAAGAAAAAATAAATGCGCGGGCTTTTGAAGTTTACACCTGTTTCTTTCAAATTTAATTTGAATTTGGAATGCTCAAATTGAGTTAGCTATCACTCGAAAGATTTCTCTAAAATCTTTTTTGTTTAATTTCAAGACTACTGTAAATGTGGATGGATTGTTTCAATAACTTTACTGCGTAATAAAACAGGGTAATAACTAATAATTCTATAAGACCTCACAGGCAGACAATAAAAAGGATATCTCAATCCAGATCATTTAAAATAATGGAGCATTTACTTTAGTTCAAGTAGAGCGCTTTGCGCTTCAATGTTGGCGATGTTTTCTAAGTACAGTCAACGAAGCTGTTTTATAGCAAAAAGAAGATTTTATGCGAAATATGTAAGTAATCAGTTTGTCTTCTAAATGAAAGATGCGTTGACTTTTAAATTCTCTGGCCAGTTCTTTGAGGTCTGTTTCTAAAATAAAAAAGCGGCCAAGTGCGAGTCAGACTCGCCCATTAAGGCATCCGTAGCAGCAAGTAACATAATATAAAAGTTCTTGTAGTTCGTTGTAGGTAAATTGCGGTTTACGATTTATGACGTATTAAAAAAAACTACTTACTAGATCTCGTAAAGAGATCTAGTAAAGATCTCGTTCAAACCAATTTTCGGTGGAAGTTTGCATGGAAATGTACATCATATATATTTTTTTAATTTGTCATTCCCTTATTTTAGAAGTTACAGGGGGGGGGGGACACATTTTACCACTTTGGAAGTGTCTCTCGCGCAAACTATTGAGTTTAGAAAAAAAATATATTAGACACCTTAATATCATTTTTGAAGACCTATCCATAGATACCCCAGACGTACGGGTTTGATGAAAAAAAAAATTTGAGTTTCAGTTCTAAATATGGGGAACTCCCAAAATTTATTGTTTTTATTTTTATTTTTGTGTGAAAATCTTAATGCGGTTCACAGAATACATCTACTTACCAAGTTTCAACAGTATAGTTCTTACAGTTTCGGAAAAAAGTGGCTGTGACATACAGACGGACAGACAGACAGACATGACGAATCCATAAGGGTTCCGTTTTTTGCCATTTTGCTACGGAACCCTAAAAAAGGGTGTTTTCTACATTGTGAACATTGTGAATGTTTGGTGTGGCACTAAAATGGGCCGTTTGGGAACACAGATTGACCCTAGATCATTGAGAAAGACTCATCTGTTTGTATTTTGGGTTTGTGTTTGCGTCCACGCAAAGCAAAATGTTGCCCAGACCCCACGGTGCGTCGGAGCATAAATACAGCGCCACACCGGAGGCTTTCTATAATAATATAAAATGTTATTTTTCTCTGTCAAATTAACGTTTCTTATTCAGATTTTTAGAACAGTTAAGTAATGTTTTGTACCTATATTCATTTATTCGTGTTTCTGTACATACAACAGTTAGTCACAGTTCTAAATAAAGTCCAACAACTACAGTAGGTAGTCGGGTGTTAAATGTTTTGTTTTATGTTAATCTGAGGATCAAGACGATTCTAATAACACCTTGTACTCTAAAACCCACCATGCTATTTTGGCTACACGCGTTAAGAATGAAACGAAGATACGTACATACGAAACATCCGGAAAACATATACCTTTCACTTAGTCAATCGAGTAAATATAAATATTATAGGTAAATACATGTTTCTATTGTTTGAGGAAGAACCGAAAGATGGGTGCCATAGCGGGACTTTTTGGTAGGCATTTTGTGAGGGTGCCATAGCGGAACCAACCGGACAAATCAAACACGGTCATCTGGCTTGGGGCCAGGATTCCCTGTATTATGGGTAACAAAGTCCGAATAAAAATAAATATTTTGTCATTGCAATAGGTTAAGTTATAAAAAAAAAATATTTGCATTAACATACATAATTATACCTCATAATGTTTCAACGTGGTATGGTGAGGATTTTAAGTACGGTTGTACTCATGGTGTATTTTGAATCAGATCACTCACAAGAGCAAAGCGTTTTGCACTAAATTGCAATAGCAAACACTGAAAAATAATTTTATTTTGACATACATTATTCTTGGCACGTCAAAATCATTGGACACAGAATGCATAATAAAATAGCGTTGGCGACTGTACATTTGCACTTAAACAGTAATAAATTTGTTGGAACGAGCTCGCTGGTACATTAGTTACCTGTTTACCCTATTCGGTGGCTGTTCTGGTCAATTATTAATTTTTACCCCACCGGCCAGGGTGGGACTAAGGGAAAAATTAAGGGGGCTCCAATGTTTTGATTTTTTCGGACTTTTTTTTACTTTTACACACAAAAACAACAAGAAAACAAGGTAAAACAATTTATTTACAAAAAATATTTTAGTTTATAATAATGTCTATCCCTACTACCAGACTACTAAATCTATTCAGAAATATTAAGCTCGGTTTCAAAAGTATTTAGAAAAGTGAACCCATGGTCTCTTTACGTAAAAGGGCAGTTGAGCTTTAGGGACTATTTAAATAATGTAAGCAATACTTATATTAAAGTTTATTGTAGCACTCATATCGATTTATTAGGTCTACTAAAACATAACAAGACTAAGCCCCCACAAATAAAAAAAACATCATAAACCGAATAACCATAAACCACGGGGCCTTTCCTTAATCCCTCCCCGCGCAGCTTCTATGGAAGTTGGCGAACATAAATAAACCTATATTCGGTGGCTCGTAAATAAAGTGAATGTGTTCTATTAATAATAATGTCGTACAAATCTTATAAGGGCTTAATGTGACAAGTATATATATTCAAGTGCGAAATGGAGCGCCATTTTGTTTTCAAAATTCCACTTTTCTTAATTATTTAAAGAGGAAGTTAAATAACTTGAATATGTATTGGGTCTTTCGAAAATGTAGCTGATAAAAAATAATAGTCGCTCGTTCTCATACATTTGAACTTGTATAGAATTTACAACAATCTTAGGATTTTAAGTGAATAACGTTCTGACGTAGATGAATTTTAAAATCTAACTCCGACTCACGTCATAAAGTAATAGAAGTGGATCATTGCGACTTTCGTGGTCGTTCGATCACGCAGGTTATTTAACTATAGTCACGGCCATAACCTGGGTTTGACTGTTAGTGGCATTTATCTCGACCGTTTCCGTGCTTCGCAAGATTTGCCAATAAGCCCCGCAACCTCCACCAATTCGGACATTTCCCCCTTGTGTGGAGTATAAGGCCTTACCTTCCCAAGGTAAAGGAAGAAGCCCCAGCAGGTACAGCGATATAGGAAGTAAACGAATTAATGAAAAAACTTGACGGCTGCATTAGTTAGGTGGTCGACCGACGCCCTCAAAAAGTTTCATTTTTTTTTTTATTAAGGTTATACTTACCTGCCTACGTAAAGAGGTCTACTGTGAATTGGATCTATGTTGAAAACCTGGCTGAAAGCCTTAGCTTTGGTGCTTACTTAACGTAACGAAGTCAAGGGACCCAAGACCCTTACACTTCTCTTACGGAAAGTGTTTGACAATATTTACTTTCGTACCAAGAAAAATCTAGAATACAACTAGACAAAAATGCTCACTAAAAAGATAGATGTCGATATAGCATGTCAATTTTTCTATAATGAATGACACACATGCATTAACATAAGGTAATTTAGTAGTAGTTCGAGAGTCGTGGGTTCGATCCCCACACAGGGCAAGCTTTTCTATGATGAGCAGAAATGGTTGCTCTGAGTCTAAGTGTATAATATCTATATATGTATGTACAATATTTAAATGTGTATGTATATTAGTCTCTGGTTCCCAAGATACAGGGAATCCTAGTTTGGGGTCAGATGACCATGTGTGGTTTGTCCCGGATATTATTATTTATTAGTAACAATGGTCTTTGTGTAATACCTGAAAAATAAACTTTAGCTTGCACTAATGAAATTAAACACCAGGAACCAATAAAGAAATGTCAAAAAAAAAGTATCAAAATTGATTGATTGGCCAATCAGTTTGTATGAAGAGTTCAATTATATTTTTGCGATGTCAGTATCAATAAGTTCCAAAAAGTTGTTCAGTTCCAAGAGTAGAACCTGTAGACTTAAATTCTGTAGACGTGTTGTCCGGTTAAAGCAAAAGTTTTTTTTCTTTTTGTTACACTAACAACCTCAAACTCATCTCGCCTAATAGAAGCTTAAGGCTTCCAAAACCTGTTAGTCTTTTTACTCAACTACCTATCCCTAATTTTACCTTATTTTTTCACACCACACCCCAAAATTACGTATCATCCTAACAAGGCTTATCTCTTTTCCATAACGACTACCTATGTTAACCCTTGAGTGATGATCGTAATAACCCCCGCTGCCTGTAATTTGAGGACGATATATCATCGCCGATGCTTTTATTGACTGGTAAACTGGTACCAATATACAATAAGCCCTCGAGCTACTGATGAGCAGCTATGGGTAACAATTGAAGAGCAGTGTACTTTTCTGACTTAGTTCTGGATTAAGCGTATGAAAATTATTTGTTATCCTTAATAGACATTGACAACGTACGGTTTTAAGGGTACCTACTGATATTACATAAAAAAAATTAACACCTTTTTGACTGTTCTAGCGGAGGATTGTGTTCTTCGGGGGTTTGTATTGTAGATATGTATGTTATATGGTACACATTTATTTAGAAATAAGTGTATTCTTTGTTACCGCTTGTCAAAAACGGCTTGATGGTTTTTGGAGTACGAGATATTAGTTCTGATCTCCAGATTTAAAAAAGGATGATGATATTTGAAGATGATCTGTGCAGTGTCATCTTGTTATTTAATAAAGTTTTAAATATATTTAGATACTTCATACAAAATATGCGACAAATTCTGTGTATCTATAAAAACTATAAAACTTTTCGTCTTGGTTTTAGCAGCCTAGCCATAACATATTTTTCCCCTATTCAAAAAGAAATAAAAATTCGCATCTCACAATTTGTAAGACAATGCCCCAACAATTTGCAGCGTAAAACTGTTTATCAGAGACAGGCGCGGATCCAGGGGGGGGGGGGGGGCAATGGGTGCAATTACCTGAAGCCTGAAGCCTGATCGAAGTACTAAAACTTCTATAAAATGCAAATTAATAGAGTCATTTCTTAACTATTCTAAAAATTCGCCTTATAATTATGAAAAAACACACTAAAAATTTGCCCCCCGGGATCCGGATCCGGGATTGTGTCGAAGTACATTGAAGATAGCTACTTATTTATGATACCAAACGCACCTTTAGCAAGGGCCCTAGAGTTCTGAAAAAACGTGTCTCCCGATTTGTATAAGGTACTATGCCACTAACAATTTGCGGTGTACCTATCGGTAACACGCGATCGTATCGAGTACATAGTTGCATCGTAGATAACTCTTTACTTTTTTGTACCAGGGGCGGCTTTAGTAGTAACAGCAGATACTTTTATTGAGAGCTGTGGCATAGCCCTATATAAAAAAGGCGATTTTGTAAGACACTACTGCCCTACCTTAGTAGTAATTTGCAACGCAGTGCTATCATGAGACAGTTCGTATTTATATTGCCAGGGCCGCCATCAGTTGTAATATGAGCCTCAGTTTTTCTTTATTTTATATGTGGTGTAAATACATATATGAATGGATTAATATGCGTTAATTATATATTCATAGCAAACTAACTGGAAAACCCCGAGGCGTACTGATCAACCCAGATATCACTGGAATGATAAAATGCAAAATAAATAAATAAATGAGCTGAACAAAATAGACTAATAGCAAATATTGTTGGAGGTCGAGCTCTGATTGAGTTCCAAGTCGGGTCCCTGCGCCTCTGTTGATTAATACCTATTCTTTGAAATGAAATCTTGGCCTGTCAGCTTTTGTGAGAAGTAGCCGTCTTAATTTTTCTCATTAGTATTGTAATATTGTTAGACCCTCTTACAATTAAAACGTGCACTTAAACTGTTATCTCGATTTCTTGAGATTCATTAATTTGATGAAATTACAGATCTTTTTGAAACTTTATATGACTCTATGTAGACTTTGACTTTGAATTAATTGGTAAAATATTAACTTTAATATTCTACCTATCATTAGAGAGTGTGTACAAGTTTCGAGTGGTAGGAAAGTTCCTACTAGGTAGAAAAAAAACGACGATTTAAAAGTATGTGCGAAACATCTACTTAAATAAAAAACATTTTGATTTTCATTTTTTATTATTCTGACTTGACCAAAATAATCGTATGACTATTTTCAAATTGGTTTTCTGCAAACTTACTAACAAAATAGTCACGTAAAAACTTATATGATGAACGACCCCACGGCCGAAAAACTGAAGTCGGCCCTGTCACTCGTCAGCAACACCATTTCGAAACTGAAGGGTGTGGTGTGGTGTTCATTGATTTTCGATTAGGTGTTCATATAGTTCTGCCGAGAATACTGCTTTCATAAGAAACAAGACCGTAAAGTACCTATATGGAGGTTCCATATACTTAGCGGCTTTCTTTCTTATGAGCGCAGAATAAGACGCGCGGGTGGGCAAAGGGTGGATTGGAAAAATAATAGAGATGTGTGTTAAGCTAGTGGCTTTTCGTATCCGTTCCGTTACGCCTAATTTACAGATACATAAATTGAAGTTTTAGTCCAAATCTGTTTTCTATCATAAAGTGTATTATTGCATAAGAAAACATAGCGAGGGGTATCCTAGAGTCAGTATCACCTGTAATCACGTGTAAGCTATTTAAAAATGTATTTTCTTGGTTTCATTTGAGCACTGAAATGTACAACCAGTTTTTTCTGGTAAAATGGTAAATTTTAAACGCAGTGCGCTTATTTTTTTTTGTTGGCCTTTAGGTTTATGTAGTCCTAAACCAGGGTTAAATTCTAGCAAAGCTAAATTGGGTCGTTGTCTGTTGTAAGAAATAAATTGCAAAATAGTTTTGTTTATTCGTTTGATATTTTTATAATTTTTTTTTCAGTTTTATATCTGTTATAAACAGAAATTTATTCGTCAACAATTTTGCTTTATGTAATTTTCATGTAATTCTAAAGTTAAGAAATAAATACCATCATATTAGCGACAATAATGTAAATCACAGAAATATTCTATTAAACCAATGACTGGCTCGGTGGCTAAGTGGTTAGCGATCCTGACCTCTGATCCGAGAGTCGTGGGTTCGATCACCACACAGGGCAAACTTTTCTGTGATGAGCAGAATTATTTGCTCTGAGTTTGGGTGAATTATATCTATATATGTATGTATTTAAATGTATATGTGTATATAAATATCAGTCTCTAGTTCCCAAGATACAGGGAATCCTAGTTTGGGGCCAGATGACCGTGTGTGATTTGTCCTATTATTATTATTTAAGAATTAGAAACGGTGATGCCAAAGGGTTACCAATAGTGGAAACTTACCAAATGCCACTAGCTCTTCTAACTGAGATATTGTATTATCAATAACCTATAAGTGTTGGCAGGTTTTTATTGGAAGAAAATAAGGGTTGCTAGATTCTATTTGATCACCTTACAAGGTATCTATCTACGATATTATCTCCTTTAGCTTTTTGGATGTTTTGATCAGTTAACATCATTTTAAAGAGGTATTGGAAGATCCACCTGATTGAAAGTGGTTGATCCACTTAAAATGATAATAATCCTTAAAATCCAATTATTAGTACCTTTCCAATTTTTGAGGATTACAGGAAATGCACATAAACATAAGCAAATACATACATATTATATGCGCAGTGAAGTAATAAAAATATATAGGTGTAGGTAGTTATAGTTAAATCGCGTTTTTTTTTTCGTTCAAATAAAGTGTTTTTATGAATAACCGGATCCAATACGTTATTTTAGACTATAGCACAAATATTGGAAAATGAAAGATTTTTACATTTTTTGACTTTTTATTGTGACGTGCGTGTTTTACACACTAGAATAAGAGAATGGAAAGGGTGTGGCCAGCACAAAACTTATGTTTCTAACAGATCTTACGGAACGTAAACTGTATTTTCGCGAAAAAACAGTTTCATTCGCGTTATTGTAATAATACGAACGCATCTAATGCGAACGCGAGTATATCCGAATGTACCCGATGTTTACCGAGAGCTCGAGCCCGACCTAAAAGTAATGTAATCCATAATTATGTAGACTCTATTCACTTCAATTTAATGTCATTTTGTGACACAAAAGCCTTTTCATTGTAAAATTATTGGTGAAAAGGATGGTTCTATGTCAGTAACTCAACGCTCTAATTCATCAATTTTGTTGATAATGTCCTTGTGTTGCTGACAAAGTCCGAAAACAGAACAGAATAAGCAAAGACTGACTCAGTGTTGTAATTGATTAGAGGTCGTAACTTCTATGCGGGGTGTGGATTCGATCCTTAGACAGGTCAAACATTTTTTTATAGTATAGTGAGTAATAGTTTATTTTATAAAGTTTCCCCTATGCAGTTCAGAAATGAGAAAAATGACCGTCGAAGTGGATAAGTTCACAATCATCTTGGTTCAACTTAGTCGGAAGGGAACCGAAAATAACCATTTATTTAAAGAATGTTGCTTACTATTAAGGAAAGTAATATTATCATTTTTTTTTTTTTCATTTTGACAAGACCTAGGATTTGTCAGAAAATCCAGTTTTCGAACTTTAACAGTTACATCTGGACAGTTTTTCATAAACAAATGACGAAATGGACATAATTGGTAGGCACGGTACGTAATGTCTTTTGATTGCTACCGCCGCTCCTAGTTCGAACATCAAAAAGAGTATTTGATGCATTGTATTATTTTTAGTGAGAGTATTTTTTTTCTTTCAAAAAAATAATTTATTTACATTCAAAATTGATAAGCCCTTGGCATTATCTCACCTGATGGTAAAAGATTATGATGCCGTATAACGGAATCGGGCTTACCAACTTTCCCCAATGCATTTATTGCACCAAAATAAAAAAAGGGAAATTAATATTGAAAAAATTTTAAAGAGTTTTTTCTATCTCTTATTTTATATGTTTGTTTAAGGCAGTAAAGCTTAGCAATTGCTATAATAGTAACATCAAATTATTATAAAGGGTGAAAGGGACAGGTTTCCGAAAACTTTAAGGGCTTGCTTAGTAGACGAAACTGAACAACTTTCCACAAGATTTTTTTTTCAGGAAAAGAAAAATAAATCGGCTTCTCCATACAAACTGTTCAATCAAGTTTATAATGCTGTATGGAGAAGCCAATTTTTTTCGTTTCCTGAAAAAAAATCTTGAAAAAAAGTTGTTCAGTTTCGTCTACTGAGTCTACATCCCTTAAAGTTTTCGGAAACCTGTCCCTTACAGCCTGTATGTTTCTTAAGATATTTTGTATCATGTGACTAACTAGTTATAATACAATAGTCATTTGTCCAACTTTTAAAATGGCAAAAAAAAAGAAGAGAAAAACTTGTAATTACGGTCTACCTGCTCTCGTAAAAATGCACCTAACATATTTTTGAATTGTTCCTCATTTTAAAAATTTTTTTACTAGAAAAAAACTGAACCAAACATCAATAATATCTTAATGTGGTTTGCGTAACGAGTATTTCATTCCGTAATGGTCCACATTTAGGGATCAGCTCGGAAAATGGCAAATCAATGAGGTTTGTTCTATTACGGTCCAAGGTAATTGGTTTTTGAAAGAAAACATTTTTTTTTTTTACTTCATTTGTAGTAAAAATACTCGTTTACAGCTTTCGTGATTAAACGGTAACATACTTATAAATGTCTACTCAGTTTTAGGTTATTTGTTACTATTGATGATATCTTCGTGTCGTTTTTTGTCATATTAATGGGACCTTTCCTTAGCACGATATTATTACTGAGTTGTGGAAAAACCATCGATGGATCACAATAATTCGTATTCATGTCTCGCAAACCAATTCGGCGCACGCATGCCCTTTGCCAAAAAGTAATTTTTGTTTCAGAAATAACGGTGACCTCCATTATAGGTACTGAGGCTTTTTCCACAAGTCATTTATTGTAAGCCGGTATGATTAGAGGGCGTAATAACAAACGAAATGAAAGAGAAGTGCGTACCGCCTTGTTTTCTGCGCAGCAAGACTTGGCGGAGCCACTGCCGTGGCTCCAGATAATGCGCGCTTTTTTTCTTCTGTATTGTTAAATATTACTATCCATTAACTAAGCTAAAATGCCTCGATATTTCCGCAAATAACTAACATTTATTTATGTTCACAGAGGATCGCAAGATTGCGAACGTGATCTCTTTTTTATATCGATTAAAAGGTGGGACGTTACTTTCATCACTTAACATCACCATCAGGTGAGACAACGCCAAGGGCTCAACAATTGTGATTTAAAAAATGGAAAAAAAAAATATATTTAAATTAATATATATATATATTAAAAATAAGTTTGTGAATACAAACATAGATATACTCCTTGCAAACTCCAGGAGATAGAGCCGAAGTGCTGCCGTCGGTAGATACGTCGTCATCGCGAATTCATCCCCATATAGATACAAATACATATTATAATACACCTAGACAGACACACTAAACAATTCTACTCATCGCAGAAATGCACTGGGTGGAAATCGACACATGACCCTCGGATCAGTGGTCAAGAGCGCTAACTACTGAGCCACCGAACCAGTCAATTTAATGGTCGGCACTGCTCACCGTGAAAAATCTAAAATTAATTTGATAATTCTAAATAAAATTAGTTACTAATGAAGTAAAGGTAAACAAAAATATTGTGTTGTAATTATAAATAGCTATTTGATATCGTGTTCGGTATGTAAATAAATCAGAGTTTCTGAAACACTAAATTGCTATACAGTCATTTTTCTATCGATTGATAAAAAAATAAAAACTGAACATCTTCTGCTTCTGCTTAGGCCTTCTTCTTAAGGGAACGCCAAAATACTTTTGTGGATTTATTGTAGATACCTATAAGTTTTATTGGGCACGTTGTTCAGTCGTATCAGTAGATTGCCATTCCGTTCCGTTCCGGTGGCTCACTGACCAGAAGTTCTTTTGCAGGGGCGTTGAGGTCAGAGCACAAGGGATCATGGGCGAAGTTGTAACACGTGAAGTGAATGGCTCGAGCACCGTGACGGTATCCAGCATCCAAATGGAACCTAAGGGTACGTGGGTGACACAGCCCCAGGTTCCGAGGTAATTTACCGAATCCTGCCTGCAGCACAGGAGACCGTTCACCTGGGGACGTATCAACTCTCGTCCTTGTCCCTCTATGCAGCTGAGATCTTCCCAAGACACTAGTGGCCACGTAGATAGGATAAGGAGTGTAGTGGCTTTTGCAATCGGGATGGGAAGTAAAAATCCATAGCATAAAAGTCTTTATGTTTCTTGAAAAAATCTATCTTTCTATTTAATCTGCCCACATTAGCCCACTGCTGGATAAAGGCCTCTTCTTGTATACGCCATTTGTCTCGGTCCCTCGCTATTATAGTCTCGAAAATATAAAAATTAATAATGTTAAATGAAAGGTGTAATAGATTCTTCAATAATACTACCCTAATAACTTGGATTACATGCACGATAAAATGTCTGGTAAATTTCAGCTTCGCGTGTGCCCTGATAAAAATCTAGACATTTTATACACTTTTTTTATGGTGTTATAAACTTAACTTTAAACTGTGACCTGGTTAGAGCGTCAATAAATAATACACCATTAACCTATGACCATATATGTCCATAAGACATATATGTCCCCCCGAGGGGTTTTAAAGTTTTTAACAGACTGCACAAAGACCGGAGTATTATATCGATGGTTTCCGCTACAAAAGTCGTAACTCTAAAATACATATAGTTTTGGCAATAGCCAAAAAAACAAAAAATAAAATATTTTAAACATTTTTTTTGTTTTTAAATTTATAAAAATTTTGTTCTAATGGTTCTTTTTTTAACATTTAAAAGTCTTTTTAGTATTTTTAAAGTATTTTTTACATAGTTTTTTGGCTATTGCCATAACTATGCATTTTGGCGTTACGACCTTTGTAGCGGAAACCATATGTATTCACACACGCAACTAAGTTTAATGTAGAATCACAAAAAATCTTAAATCACAGGTATTTTTATAAACACAATGCAGAAGCAATTTTGGTTCTACCATTCTATGGTTGCACGCAGATTTCACGGTTTAGAATTTATTTCGTAACAGATCTTTAAGCTCGTTGGTTTCGCTATTGTATCAATGAAATTGCATTTTTGAGACGATGAATGGGTTCTGTTAACTTCTGTTGCATTCCACTTTGTGATACACAATGGATCATAACTTTGGCTTTTAGAAAAAAACACCAATTATGTGTCAAAACCACGTATTCACAATAGTTACAACATACAGTATGGACATTCCCTGCTCTCTCTAAAAACTACCTAAATCTAGCTTGTAAGATCCAGTGACTATGTAATGCGTGTAAACACGTGTAGAAACGTCATATTTTTATGTAGTACGAGTAGAAATAGTGTGTAATAATTACGCAGCATTTTTATGAAGTATCCGGGGGATGTGGTCAAAACTCAAGCCTACAGAACCCATTGACATGTATTGTCTGTTAACAAACGAAAATCCCTTATCTAGGTAGGTACATCTCCACTGAAATTCATGTGAAATTTTGTAGAAGCATTTGAGGTCCTGTGGACTATGTTTAAAGATAAGTCACAAACCAGTTACGAAAGCAAAACTGCATTATTATTTTAGCAAATATTCTAAGTACAAAAACACGCCAGTTTCCTTGTGCACACGTGCATTCCATAGTAAACTAGGTGATATCTTTACTGTATGATCTGTGAAGGCATTGTGCGTGCTTCTCGAGTCGTATGCTTCAAACGCAGCCACTATAAGGAATGCCTTTGATGAAGTTTACGATCGCCTTGCTATGATTCTCTATAGTGATGGGAAATATAGGATTATCGTTCTTTTATAGATAGGTATTATAAATGTGAACATGTGTTTTATTCGTTCCCATCTTAACGCCTAAAAGCCTTAACCAACGGTGAGAGATAAAAGGCAATTATTGACCCAATTTCTCAAGTGGATCCCTTGGGATAACGAAAAGTTGTTTGAGAGCGATTCCGAAGCAGAAATCTAGTAACAGATGATTGCATTCGTATTTTAATGACTCTAAAAATCTTACGTAGTGATTCTACTCACAAAACTTAAGGAAAAATATTGTAGTATGCCTTATGTTATGATATGAAAAAATGCGGTTGCTTTGATTTGAAATTAGCTCAATCAGTTAATTATTTGGAGATTCGATAAAGTTAAACTTTTTATTATTTAGAATGCCCTCTTATGTATTTTGCATTAGAATTAATTATAAGAAACGTTTGAGTGTTAGATAAATACGCGAAGAACTTAAAAAATATACTTAAATATCGTTACAAATGATTTTCCTTAACAAACACAAACATAAATTATTCTTCACAAGTGAAATAATATTCATGGTACAGAGGTGATATCTAATATAAACATCGATATCGATAAATTACGCCCCCACCTGTACCTGTCACAGCACTTATCCGTCTAAACCGCGCCAGGTGTTCCCAATCACTGCTCCAGAATCCAGTTTTAACAAAGCGCTTGTTATAATCTCCGCGTTCCCGGGAAGTGAGATAATCGGGGACCCAAAATCGGCCGAATCATTATTTTGTGGAATAATAATGAGATGCCATTGACGCCTGTTCGGTCAGGAATTAAAAAAAAAAGAAAAATGGCAGCGGCGCGCCGCGAATCCATTATGTTTAGGTCTCGAATTGTTTGGCGCGAAAGGAATTTATGTTAACAGTTTTGAGTTTTTTTTTTGACGGGACCTATATTGATTTGATTGTGACTGTGATTATTCGTATATTTAACAGTTAGAGACAATGTTTACTCCTCACCTGTTTTTTATAGCTTTATTTCTTAATTTAGAAATACATTTAACGAATACATTTAAAACAGGGTTAAAAATGTTTTTTATTGTCTTTTGAACAAAGATTCATTAAGAAATAAAAGGGTACTTTTTTCTTCGTCTTAACTTACGGAAATCGTGAAGTTTTATCTTCCGGGAGAGTCAAAGTTAATTACAAACTAAACTAAAATTTATTAATTAAACATACCTACCGTCCCGTCACTTAACTTTCTGTTCCCAACAATAAAAACCAAAATGGCTGCCTCCCTTTTGCGTCCCAAAAATAGTTCAAATAAAGACATTAGACCAAGTTATTTTAATGGGCTATTACTATTCTCAGGAAAAAAATGCCGTGACTCTTAAACTCAGAATGGTAGAAAAAACCTTTTTATTGTCCTTGAAATAGGTTTTTATGGTACCTAAGGGACTGCGGGCTCCTTGTTATATGTATAGATATGTTTTAACGTAAAAATATTGCCCATTCGGAGGGTCCATTATAAAAACGTTAGACTCATTGTTAAAACTGACTTATGATTTTATTTTTAAATGATAACTTCTTCGTGCTCATTTTTATTTAAATCTGGGTTTTGCTTGGAGGGCGATGTGATTTTGGGTGTAATGTATGACTGTTTCTTTAGGGACGTCTGACCTAAACTAAACGGATTTGGCGACGTCCCATTAAATTCGCCTGAATATCATAAGAAATATTTCAGACAAGTTAAGATTTTAATTTTTTATCTAAAAGGGGGTATATAGTATGTCGTTTTCAATGAAAATGTTGTTCCAAATAAATAAATAATAAATACAAAAGTAACGGTGGTATTGAGTACGTACGTACCTTATGGTTTACATAAATATATAGTTTGCGTCACGTAAAAAAGAAGCTAGCTGGCGTTCCGAGGATGCACTCTGACAGCAACCGTTTCGGACCTTCTCTTTCAAACTTACGCGATTTATATTATGCTATCCTGTTGTCAGAGTGAACTGTTGTGCCCTCGGAACGCCAGCGCTCTTTTTACGTGACGCGAGCTGTAATCTTGTTTTATAATGTTGAGAAGTAAAGAAGCAATCAAGCAATTTTATAGTTGTTGCTAGGGCATTTTCTAAGCCCACCTGACTAGCTACCACCATCTTATTTAAATCTGCCGATCAATAGACAGACTCGGTGGCTCAGTGGTTAGTGCTCCTGACTACTGGTCCGAGAGTCGTGGGTTCGATCCCCACCCAGGCCAAACATTTCTGTGATGAGCAGATTTGTTCGCTCTGTGTCTGGGTATAATAAATCTATATACTCGAATGTATGTATTTTAACGTATATGTGCATGTATATCAGTCTCTGGTTCTCATAATACAGGGAATCCTAGTTTGGGGCCAGATGACAGTGTGTGATTTGTCCCGGTTATAATAGCATTGATGTCTTTCGGCATAGATTTAACATAGCCAGTTCCCGATTGCGTTGGGGAAGCTTGGTAAGCCCGCTTTCATACCTTGGCATCATCATCACTTACCATCATTCCAATACCAATATATATACCAATTGTGAGTAAAATAAAAAAGCAAAGCGGCTCCCTTTTATCTTTTACTATACATATTTAAATTTATTCCTCTGTTTCCTTACACTCGCATAATGAAAATCAAGGTAAAAGCTATTTCAGCTCGCTGTTACAGCTCTCTCACTAACTCGTTCCACATTAACTCGTCCCATTTAGTCAAAGTATACAGGGTGGAAAACCATGAAAACTTAAGTTATAAATTCAATGAGACACTTTTACTCAAGCACTAAAGCACTTTTTATCCAAGGGTTTATCGAATAACTTACTCGTATATTAAATTGGTTTAATAACATGCTATTTTTTCGGATTTTAGCCGGTTCGATTCCTGGGTATAGCAAAGGTGTTTTCAAAAATCTTTGAATGTAGTTTTGCTTCTTTTTAAAAATAAAGGAATTTTTCGCAACTTCAGTATTTAGAGTACTTTCCCTCCAGGTGGCGTTCCAACATTCCACCCTGTATAATTAAAAATCCGATATTGAGAATCCGATTTTTAATTATACAGGGTGGAATGTTGGAACGGTTATGTAAGTAGTAAGTATTTAAATAACTAAAACTCCATTATAATACTATTCAGCAAGCAGTTTTGTTCATGAATCTGAACCTTTTAAAGGAGCAAAATTTTTCAATTTAATTCAGACCAAATTTTCATAAATTCAGAAATTCCCGTTATTAAGTGGCTGTTCAGTAATCAATAAGGCAACAAGTATTGTCTACGTGGAGATAAAAATAAAGTTTTTTTTTAACTTACAAATCGTTAATGGCATTTTTTTGTATTTTTATTAGTTTTTACGATTAAAATCGTATATTTGTAACGTGTAACAAAGCTGGCTTTCGGCTAGCTCGTGCCTGACAGCTTTGCTATATTACCCTGCCTATGAAAAGCTGAGGGCTTTTATATTATAGAGGATTGTTGAAGGAAACACACGATAAATCTATAATAGCAATTTATTTAAGCAATGAGTGAACTTACAGGATACTGTCACTTCGCTAGAACTATATTTATTCTATACTATCACTTACTTATCATACTCGCGTTATTACCGGGAACGAGGATTAACTATTCTATAAACACTAACGGTTACAAATATTTCTACTACGGACCCCACGGAACCCTAGATGATGCAGTCCGACTGCTGATCGTCTTGGGATTCCCTCAGGGCTGCGCGTGATGTGTCGCACCGCCCTTCGGGGTGGAGCTTTACGAGCTCAGCTACTTCTACGGAGCCAGTTCTAATCTGGCACGGAGGGTGGACCTAGTGTCCCCGCGAGTCCAGCCGGTATACGGAGTAGGCTGCGCGCTATGTGTCGCACCGCCACGTCGGTATACCGCTGGCGGATGGGCTACGAAGCCCAGGTGAGTTAACCTCGGAAACTGCGCGCAATGTGTCGCACCGCTTGACCGAGGGTTAACTCGGTGGAGTTAGCACCGGAGGCTGCGCGCTGTGTGTCGCACCGCCGCCGAGCACCAACTGACGAGGCTCGCCGCGCGGCGCCTTATATATGGTTGCGCGGCGTGCGGGTTGAGGTACGGGGGGAGATGCCCGCCCGTCTCTTACTTCCTCGATCCCCGCGATCATTCTAGATTCGCGTGTGAGGCGAACGCGGGCTTGTGACGTCATCATCGTCACATTCCCCTCCTTCCCGGGAGATTTTTGCGAAGCAAAAATCACCGTAAATACAAACTCTATTCGACAACAGAAATATCTCTAATCTTGACTATCATACATTATTTATTATTTATTTATTTATTATTATTTATTTATTAAACTCAATTACAACGGTCTTAACCTATTACAGTAACTGATATCGTTAAAAATAATTATTTATACATAGTTATGTTAGCTGATACTTTTCATACATTATGTTTTCTTAGTATACGGTGGGTATTGCAATAACGACTATATTGATACCTTATTAGAATTCTTATAGGAACTAAAATTTCTTATGCTAGGTGGTTGAATGGCCATTCAACACTAAAATAATAATTATTCATAACTGCATTTAGAAAGTAACACATTTTAAGAAAAGTACAACTGATTTCCTTTTACACATAATAAAACACCAAAAATATTATTTAAATTTCAACAATCTACACTTTATATTAACTATTTTAATATTATAACTTATCTTACTTCTTAATATCTTTACTTCTGGAGACGTTCTAATTGGCGGCTCCTGTTACTTCTCTTGCACGTGCGTCTCTTCTCCTTCTTCCTCCATGCTGCCTTGGCGTCCTGCGATGGCGGCTGAGTGGAAGGCCCCGAGAGCGGGGGCGGCTTTGTAGGTCGCTAGGAACGTCGCGTCGGAGACTCGTACTTAGAGCGGCAGCGGCGGGAAAGACGACGGCGGCGGATGATTAAGTTCATTTTTGGGATTTTAATAATTTTCCAAGTACCCTCTTTTTGTAAATTAATTTTGTAATAATTTTTTTGTTTTATTTTCCTGAATGACCAGATTCGTTTAAGAATGGATTTAATCGATCACTGATCGAGAAGATTCTTATTCAATAGCAATAGTTGCTGATTTTAAATATAAACGGGAATTTGAAAATAATCGATCTTATGTATGGTGGATCGATGAAAATTTGGGTAATTTATACGTAACCTAGGGTTCCGTATGTTTCTTCGCTTTTATGTATGAATTCGTCGCCGTCTTGTATCATTCGTTACTGTTTTTGGATATGATAATAATGTTTATTCTGTATATTTTTTTATGTCTTTTATATGTGCCGTTACCGTTTTTCTAGGGTTGTCCCGTAATTGTAACAAGTATATTACGGGAGATTGTTGTCCCACTATTTTGTAGGGACCGGAATATTTTGGGGCTAGTTTCGCACAGAAATTCTTACTAGCCGAGGATAGAGGGAAATCTCTTTTTAGGACCAGTTTACCCATTTCTGGCTCCCATTCTCGTTTTGATTCGTCGTAATATCTCTTTTGGCGGCGGGATGCGGTATTTTGGTTTTGCTTTACCAAATCGTATATCTCATTTAATTTAGTCTTCTTTTGTATGGCGGGTGTCGGGAAGGTATTTTTGTCTCCTGGTATTCTCAGTTCTCTTCCAAACATGAGGAATGCGGGTGTGTATTTTGTTGACTCTTGTACTGACGTGTTCAATGCAAAATTGAATTCAGTTAGGTACTCATCCCACTTCTTGTGATTATTTGTGATATATGTTGATATCATGGTTTCCAACGTGCGGTTAACCCTTTCTGTGGGGTTTGCTTGTGGGGAGTACGGTGCGGTGAACTTTTGTTCTATTCCAAATTTCTTCAGTTCTTCTTTGAACTGTTTACTAGTAAATTGTTTTCCGTTATCAGAAAGCAGTACCTTGGGACAACCGTAGCGCATGACTATGCATTCCTTTAATGCTTTGAACACATTCACTGTTGTTGCTGTTCGCAATGGTTTTATTTCTGACCATTTTGAGAACGTATCGTGAAAGACAATTATCCAACAGAAACCTTTCGAAGATCTTGGTAGAGGTCCGATTAGATCAACTGATACGACTTGCCATGGTTCTTCTGAATTTTGAATATGCATCAAACCTGGTCTTCTTTCTTGAGACGGTTTGTGTTTTTGACAGTCTGTACATTTACTTATGTATTGAGACACGTCACGGTACATCCCGGGCCAGTAGTACCTTTGTGCAATTCTTTTTAATGTTTTTGCTGTACCTAAGTGGCCTGCGTTTGGGACGTTATGGTTCTGTTCTAACACCTTCTTTCGTTCTTCTTTATTTACACAGAGTTTCCATTCTGTGTTCGGATCCAGTTTAACTCCGTAAGCTGCATTGATTATTCTCTTGTATAAGTTATTATCTCTTATGCAATACTCGGTGCTTTTTGACGGATTTTGTTCTACTTCTATCTTTTTTCTATCATACCAATCGTGACTTTCTGTCACTGCGTTTACTGGATTTCTTGATAATGCGTCAGCAACTTTG
This sequence comes from Coleophora deauratella, assembly GCA_958295455.1. Taxonomy (NCBI): domain Eukaryota; kingdom Metazoa; phylum Arthropoda; class Insecta; order Lepidoptera; family Coleophoridae; genus Coleophora; species Coleophora deauratella. The sequence continues at coordinate 7,038,276 of OY282412.1, forward strand.
TTCAATTTGCCGGTTCTGTATTTCACATCGAAATCATACTGTTGCAGTTCTAGTGCCCATCTCGCTAGACGTCCTGATGGATTCTTCATTTTGTTTAGCCATTTTAAAGCTTGATGGTCAGTAACTACTGTGAAATGGTAACCTTCTAAGAATCCTCGCATTTTTCTTATACCCCACACTACTGCTAAGCATTCCTTTTCTGAGGTACTGTATTTCGTTTCCGCTGTAGATAATGATCTACTGGCGTACAGTATAACTTTTTCTTGACCATTGATTTCTTGAGTTAGAACGGCTCCTAATCCTAAGTCGCTAGCATCTGTCTGCAACACGAATGGTTTCGTGAAATCCGGTCTGGTTAATATCGGTTCTTCTGTTAGTTTCTTTTTAATATTTTGAAAGGCTTTTTCTTGTTTTTCTCCCCATTTGAATTTTTCATCTTTTCTTAATAATTTTACTATTGGTGCTGTTATTTCTGCATAATTTTTGATAAATTTACGGTACCATGACGTCATGCCTATGAAACGTCTTACTTCTTTAATGTTGTTTGGAGGTTTTTGATCTCTTATTGATTTTATTTTTCCCTCATCCATTTTGATTCCTTCTTTTGTGACTATATGTCCTAAATATTCTATTTGTTGTTTACAAAATTCTGATTTTTGTTTATTTATTTCAAGTCTGGCTTCTCTAATTCTTCTAAATATTTCTTTCAAGTGTTTTAGGTGTTCTTCAAACGAGGCACTGCATATGATTATATCATCAAGGTAAGCGTATGCGTTAGGTTCTAATTCTGGTCCAATTACTGTGTCTAGTAATCGTTGAAATGTGGCACCTGCCGAATGTAAACCAAATGGCATTACCTTGAAGTGGTATAGTCCTCTACCAGGAACTGTAAATGCTGTTACTTTTTTACTATTTTCTTCTAACTTGACATTCCAATAACCGTTTTTAAGATCAATTTTTGAAAAGTACTTGCCGTTTCTTAGTTTTTCCAGTGTGTCATCAATTTGGGGTAAGGGGTAGGCATCTTTTTCCGATATCTCATTGACTTTTCTAAAGTCAATGCAAAATCGATACTCTCCGTTTCCTTTTTTGACCATCACTATTGGCGAACTATATGGGCTATTAGATTTTTCTATCACCCCATTTTTCAACATTTTTTCTATTTCTTCATCAATCTTTTCTTGTATTTTTGGGTTTCTTGGGAAGTATTTCTGTTTTATTGGTTCTTGGTGTTTTAACTTGATCTTATGTTTTATCCACGTATTTCCTTTTGGAGTTTTATCACATTTCTCAAATTCTTCGTTCAACAAATCTTGCAGTTGTTTCTGTTGACCTGTTGTCAGTCCAGTAGGTGTTATTTTCACATTTTCACTGGGATCTTTTTCGCTGTATTCTTTTGTCATTTCCTCCCATGACAGTTTGATTCCCGATCTACTGATAATATCCATTCCTAAGATAATGTCTACTGATAAAGGTAATAGGTAGATTGCATGTCTTACTCTCTTTCCATTTATTTCCATATCTACTAGAATACCTTTCTTTATCTTTACATTGGTTCCATCTGCCAAACTTATGTCTTTTTCTGCGTTTAATGGAGTTGATCCATTTTTCAGACACGTCTCATATATTTCTTTGTTTACGTACGTGAGTGTCGAGCCTGTGTCAATGAGACCTCTAAAGGATTGACCCTGTATTTTCACCGGTACGAAGGGCCTATTATCCCATTCTCTTTTGTACTCTTTGGAGCCTGATAGTATTGCTTTGACTTTCTGCGAGTCGTTATGTCTTCGACAACAATTTTTACTTAATTTTCCAAGTTTTCCACAATAACTGCAAAATATTATTTGTCTTGTTCGACACTCTTTCGAATTATGTCCCTTCTTTCCACAATTCCAGCAGCATGTGTTGGGGTCATAGAACTTGTTGACCTTTGAAATTTGTTGGTTTATTTTTCCATTTTCTATTGGTTTTCTATTCTGGAACACACTTGTTGTGTTTCTAGATCTAAAAATCTTTTCTTTTTCTTCTAAAATTTCTTCGTAATTGTTCGCTAGTTCTATCAATTCTCTGTAATTTTTAAAATCTTGTCTACGTATATATGACTTGTAATTTACGTTCATATTTGTATATATTCTTTCTAGCTTCTCAATTTCTGTCATTTTCCCAGATCTTCGCATAAGAGTTTGCAACTCTGTTATATAGTCGATGAACGTTTCTTTATATTTTTGTTTTCGACTAAATATTGCGTCTTCTAATTTTCCTTCATAATTTTTAGGGTAATAATATAGTTTGAACTCGTCTAGAAATTCTTTCCAGTTTGTCCATGATGAACTATTATTTCTGTACCACAATAATGCTTTCCCTCTGAGCAATTTGGGTATGCATTTTAGCACTTTTTCTTCGCTTATACCGCTAGCTTCTATTAATTCCTCTATTCTTTCTATAAATTCTACCGCATCCTGATTTACATTGAAAGTTATTTTCCATTCATTTATTTCTTTCCATACGTCAGTTTCTTTGACACCCGCCATTTTGGTATCGTTTGATTCCATCGTTTCGTCTACTTCGTGCTCTCTTATATATTGCACAAGAATTTTCCTTAATTCTTCTACGGTTTTGCCTTCGAATTCCAGTTCCCTAATTTTAAAGGCAGCTATTAAGCCGTCTTTCCTAAGATCATATATCCACGAAGTTGACATGAATTTATGATTTATATTTTGTTCTCAACAATCAATCCTCTTATAATTTGTGTGAGTTTTAAAGTTGGGCGCCAATGTAACAAAGCTGGCTTTCGGCTAGCTCGTGCCTGACAGCTTTGCTATATTACCCTGCCTATGAAAAGCTGAGGGCTTTTATATTATAGAGGATTGTTGAAGGAAACACACGATAAATCTATAATAGCAATTTATTTAAGCAATGAGTGAACTTACAGGATACTGTCACTTCGCTAGAACTATATTTATTCTATACTATCACTTACTTATCATACTCGCGTTATTACCGGGAACGAGGATTAACTATTCTATAAACACTAACGGTTACAAATATTTCTACTACGGACCCCACGGAACCCTAGATGATGCAGTCCGACTGCTGATCGTCTTGGGATTCCCTCAGGGCTGCGCGTGATGTGTCGCACCGCCCTTCGGGGTGGAGCTTTACGAGCTCAGCTACTTCTACGGAGCCAGTTCTAATCTGGCACGGAGGGTGGACCTAGTGTCCCCGCGAGTCCAGCCGGTATACGGAGTAGGCTGCGCGCTATGTGTCGCACCGCCACGTCGGTATACCGCTGGCGGATGGGCTACGAAGCCCAGGTGAGTTAACCTCGGAAACTGCGCGCAATGTGTCGCACCGCTTGACCGAGGGTTAACTCGGTGGAGTTAGCACCGGAGGCTGCGCGCTGTGTGTCGCACCGCCGCCGAGCACCAACTGACGAGGCTCGCCGCGCGGCGCCTTATATATGGTTGCGCGGCGTGCGGGTTGAGGTACGGGGGGAGATGCCCGCCCGTCTCTTACTTCCTCGATCCCCGCGATCATTCTAGATTCGCGTGTGAGGCGAACGCGGGCTTGTGACGTCATCATCGTCACAAACGTGTTTAAGTTATCCATTATTCTTCTGTCATTCACTCTCGTCCCGTTGGAACCAATTTGTTATAGGACGAATCACTGAACCGCAATAACCTTTAAACATTCACCTACACCTAAAAGGCGCCATACATTAGACATTTCATTACACCACCGTTTTGTGAGGGAAATCCTGTAATGGCGATATATAAAACGATTTCACACATTAAAGCAAATAAATGGGTTTACTCGGTTACGATAGATTTTGAACCTTATAATTTAGGAACATTCTGTAGACCTTCATGAGATATTTAACAGTTCATAAAGGTGTTTTTTATTGGCGGATATGAAAGTATCCAGATTGTCTTAGGGTCAAATGAGACAACTTTGGTTCTACTACATTTTAAATCATCGTCTTCATCAGCCGAAAGACGTCCACTGCTGGACAAAGGCCTCCCCCAAGGATTTCCACACCGACCGGTCCTGTGCTGCCCGCATCCAGCGACTTCCCGCAACCTTCACCAGGTCATCGGTCACTTTTTAAATACAATAAATGCCAAAAAATGTTGGAGTCTCCATACAGATAGAGTCAATCCGACAATCGATTTGTACGGAGAGTTTAAAAATTGTAGACATTTATTCAAAAAATGAAATAACTGAAGTTGTCACATATTCGACCCGAATAAACCTAGACATTTTCATTCGCTACTAAAAATACCTTTTAATTGAAATCGCAAAACACGTTACTGTTTTGTTAGGTTCTTTATTGTTAATTGACAAAAAAGTATTGAACAGATTTTTATACCGTTTGCATGGATTCATTATAATCGAATAAAAAATAAGTTCTGTCGAATTGGGAACTCCCAAATTTTTTTGGAAGTCGATTAAAAATATAGGAATTGTGGATATAAATATCAACCGCCTCCGGGGTGTAGTGGCTTGTCTGCTTGCTTCACACCAATAGGTCGCGGGTTCAATTCCCAGCGGGGTAAAACGAAGGACTCGGTTGGGTTGGTGGTAGGGCAATTTCAGAGCCCGCCTGGCTAGCTACCACTATCTTATCTAAGCCTTGCCGCCAAACATCAGTGTTAATAGCATTGATGTGTTCCGTCATGGAGATAAGATAGCTAAGTTCCCCATTGCGTGGGGAATCTTGGTTAAGCCGGCTTCCATCTTCGGCATCATCGTCACTTACCACCAGGTGAGATGATGCCAAGGGCTTACCAATTTTGGATAAAAAAAATTCTCAGTATGAGCAGAACCCTAGATAACGGGTCCTAGTTACATTTTTTTGTTACAAACTGTATCACGCAGTCAAACTTAGATAATTTTTTATCCTTGGTAAGAATTCAATGGTACTTGAAGGGTTTTGAAGATACGCTGGGTACTGTGGATTTATTTATAGTAAATAAAATATTATATTATACCTATTTTTAAGCAGTAAAATATCAAACAAATCAGTATGTTCCCATCGAGGTGCTATCTAAAGTATTAAGGGTTCCGAGAAACTGGGGATTATTTTATTTTACTGTTCCGTTTTTTAGTATCTCTAGTTCATGCATGAAATGTGGAGACAAGTCAGAGGATGTAGCGGATTTGAATTTTCAACTTTCAACAATCTTAACACTTTCTTAAACGATTAGTAAATTCTGAATGTAAAAAACTTTTTTGAAAAGTAAAAAGATAGCGTTCATTAAGAGCCATTCGTTTTCCTATACATATAAGGTGCTACTTTATTAGTGCCCGATATCTTAGTCGGTGCTTCTACTCCTGTTTCTGATCAACTTTCCCCACGGAACCCGTTAGTCAAATCGCAAAAAAATTTTTGGGACTCTTCATACAAATCGAACAGTCGAGCGGCCAAATTAGTATGAAGAGGCCAAATTTCTTTTTTGCGATTTTATCATGGGTTCCTTGGAGAAAGTTGATCAGAATCAGAAGTAGAACCTCTGACTAAAATATCGGGCACTAATAAAGTAGCACCCTATATATAAAAGAAGATATTTCTGTAAGTTTCAAAAATGACTGTAAAAAATTTGAAATCGTCGTAGAATACTAATTTTCTAACGAAGATATCTACAGGGAACAAGACGGTTTGTAAAATTAAAGGATGGAAGATACTGTTTATATATACACATGATAACAGATTATTTATACTACTTTTTAAAATTTTACTTCTAAAGTGAACGGAAATTCGAAATACGGACTATGTGCTTATTATTTTGCCATATTTAACTCGAAATTACGTAAAATGTCCAAGTAAATAACATTTCGGTTCATATTCTGTTCCGTATCAAAAAAAGAGCCACAGAAAATAAGGATGCTGTACTATGGTACAGTCTTTAGAAACATGCTTAGAGATTTAACTTCAGTTTATGACTTTAGACAACCCGCCTACCTCATCCTTTGTGATATGATATCTGTTTTGTTGTTCAACGATGTCCTTTTCTTTATAAAATATACATGTTATCATATTTTCCTTTTGAACAATAATATCAGTATAATACCTACGTTTTGTTTGAGCATTAAAGCGTTTAAAACGCATGGTCTCTTTATGAGATTACTTTCACTGTTTACGAACAGAGCTTCATCCTTTACCGTTTAAACAATTAATAATTTAATGTAATTAATTGTGGTAATAATGAAATATAAAGAAATTTCACGGGGAGCCGCTGGATGCGGGCGAGTATCCATCGTGGAAATCCTTGGGGGAGGCATTTTTCAGCCGTGGACGACTTTTGGCTGATGATGAAAGAAATTTGGTACTGGCCGGTCCCTCACTAGATACCAAGACTTTATCTGGTTAAGAGGCATCGTTACACAAACGTTGAATTACCTGCGAATAATACAGGGGTTTATTTTTACTTCAAATTTTTTACTTTACATTATTTTTATTACTTACTTAAATTTTTTAGGGTTCCGTACTCGAAAGGAAAAAAGGGAATCCTTATAGGATCACTTCGTTGTCCGTCCGTCTGTCCGCCCGTCTGTCTGTCTGTCACAACCCTTTTTCTCAGGAACGCGTAGACGTATCAAGTTGAAATTTATATCAAATACTCAGGCCTGCAATCCCTTGAAGCTGTGAAAAATCAAACTTATATACCAACGCAATCAAGAGATACGGCCGATAACGCCGCATATTTGCACACTCGCATGGGAATCAAAACCTATAAAGTACTTCCCATATACCTAGAATCAGGAAATTTGGCAGGAAGCAATGTTTTATAGCACAAGTAAAGGGAAAAGTCCGAAAACCAAAAATTTTTAGTCACAATTTTGTAACTAAAATGAATGAAAACACTTTATTGCACAACAAAACAGGAAAATTTTTACTTTATGTTTTTACATAAACATAAAAAAGAAAGTAATACACGTAGGCGGTCTTATCGCTAAAGAGCGATATCTTCCAGACCTTCACTTGATCGATGTAACTTATCGGATATTATTTACGTAATAATAAGAATTCTAATTAAAATTCAATTTCCTCTCATTCCAATCTTCTTGTCGTGTGGCACAGTTAACCGTGCTATCACAAGGAATAGATGGCAATTACCTGGTGTTGCACTTAGCATCACCCGCGGTCACGTGTAGGGCATTAAAATTAATACCTACGGACGTGTACAACGCGACCATCATACACATCGAATAAACAGATGAGCAGGTTTCCTCACGATGTTTTCCTTCACCTTAAAAGCAGTCGGTATAAGAATACACGTAAATTTCGAAAAACTCATTGGTGCACCGCCCAGGATTCGAACCCGAGACCTCTGGTTAGGAGGTCGAAGTCACTGCCATGGAGCCACCGACGCTTTTTTGTTATAAAATATAATTAAACACGAAATATTATATGAACAAGAATAAGATATTTAATAATTACACAGATTTTCAAAGGGTTTCTTTGGTAAACGTTACGCTTTACAAAGGAAGCGCTAATAAATCTACCTATGCCGCGAGTAACAAAATGGTGGAGAAGTAATTTAAAGTGTTCTTCTACTCACCAAACTGAACAACTTCTACATAAAGGTCTCCAAGGAGATTTGTAAAGTTAGTAGTAAGTTTCATGAATAGAAATCCAATATCTCTGTTAAATACAAACTGTAAAAATATCACTCATGAAACTGAACAACTTTTCCCAAGGAACATATATTTATCATCTCTAAAACAATTCTGGACCCTTCACATACAATAAAATTTGCTGATTGGCCGATGAATTTATATGAAAAATCTAAAATCTTTCTTTTGCGAATTCATTAAAGGTTCCATAGAAAAAGTTGTGCAGTTTGAAGAGTAAAACACTATGTGAAAGTTTCCGGAAGCGGTCTTTTTACCCGACTACGGCAAAGCAAAAAAGAGGGTTATGATTTTAACCCGTATGTATGTTCATCAGCTGTTGCCGCATAACTTCCAAACTACTTATCATAATCCGACAAATGAAATATAATTACAAGCGTCATATTATCCGCTGGTTATAGGCTATATGACGTCACACTAAATTCAATATGGCGCCCTCTAGAGGACATAAAGTCGTGACCAAAAAAAAATTCAACTTATTATATTCTGTATAAGAATTCTGCGAACACGAAGTCGCGAGCGCTAAAATAGCATCTTCATTCCTCATCAGAAACAAAGTTTAATTAAAATTTATATCGTTAACAAGTTAATTGCGAGGCACAAGTAATATGTGTTGCTAGGCAACGGGCGTGGGGGTAATTATGTTACATTTTCCGTCTGCTTCAATATTGATGAACTTTAACATCAAAAAGAAAGAAATGTGTTGATTAGTTAGTAAAGTCAACCAGGCAACCTGTTGTGCCACACTATAAAATCAAAATCAAAAATCTTTTTTATTTAAGTAGATGCTTTACACATACTTTTAAATCGTCATATTTTTCTACCTAGTACAAAGTTCCTACCACTCGGAACTTGTACACTCAACGTTTCGGGAAGTGTTAGCGGAGCGAGAAGAAACGTCGAGCCCAAAAGAAACTCGCTCCAACACATTTTTTGAAATAAAAACTTAATAGCTATTACAATTGAGGTTATTACTAAACCTATGAGCTGGAGGATCTATACATGTCCACTTATCTTTGTAGTACATATAAGAAGGAGATGCTAATAAGGTGGCATAAGGTTGTGCCTACTTGACCGAAAGCGGCTACCAAAGCTTAACACTAGAAGCTAGAAGTCTTGACGATTCTTGAAAGCTGAAATGGAAGGCATTGTAGTGTGTTTTCTCCCTCCTATCGCCACTGCTGAAGCAGGGGTTTACGCAAAACTCGGGAAGGTTGGGCCTTACTCCACACCCACCCGTTTTAAGTCCGGCCGGACACAATTGTATAGGTACAGTCCTTATAAAATACCAGTTTTTTTATCACGGCTTTTTTTTTTACCCTCAATTGGTAAGCCCTTGGCATCATCTCATCTGATGGTAAGTGACGATGATGCCGAAGATGGAAGCGGGCTTACCAATATCCCCAACGCAATGAGGAACTGGCTATCTTATCTTCATGCCGGAACACATCAAGTAATGAAACTGAACAACTTTCCCCAAGGAACCTATACACGATTCGCAAAAAAAGGACTCCTCTTATTAATAATTGATCAACAGATCCGCCACTTTTGTATGGGAATCCAATTTTTTTTTGCGATATTATAACAGGTTCCTTATGGAAAGTTGTTCAGTTTCATGAGTAGATACCACTGTAAAAAAGTGGTATTTTAGAAGGACCTCATTTATGAATATTTATTAGTATAGTCCGGATTAGTAGGAATAACGATAGCTATCTTATCCCATGTAAATCTAAATGAATACCAGAAATAAAAAAGGCTCTAAATACCAGAAATAAAAAAGGCTCTAAGTACCAAAACCAAAAAGTGGAGGAATTTATGTTTCAAATAAACGAGAAAACGAAACGAGAACACTCAACGCTCCTTAGAGCTGCAAAAACCAAGCAAGTAACAGCGCTTGCTTAGACCCTATTTTTAGGTTATTGGCGAGGGAACATACTATGCACATGATAAAAAAATAAAAACGAAACGAAAATGTTGGCACTTAGAGCCTTTTTTATTTCTAGTATTGTAATGCCTTGTACATGAACGTGAGTGATGACAAGAAAATCTACACACCGAACGTCGCACGGCGCAGCGCGACAGCTTACTTTTTATATGAAAAAAGTCCTCACTCTAAAAGTTGTTGAGTCCCAACCCTGGCTCCTGAGCTCATTAATCTATTTTATATGTATATTACTGTATGTATGGTATGTATGTATGTAGTGTACATATATTATGTTTTAGGTTATAGTATTTCAAAAGTGTTTATAAGTTTCTTAAATTTTATTATGTTGTGTTTGTGACTTTGCTCCTACTTTTAAATATAATTCCTTTCAACATATAAGATTGACTGGAAGAGATCCCGTAAGTGATAAGTCCGCCATTGCGTATTTTTACAGTTACTTTTAAGTTGTACATTCATATCTTTTTGCAATAAAGAGTTTACAAACAAACAAACAACAAAAAGGCATCGAGTTGGGTAAAACTTGCATCATACAATCAAACAAAATTCTTCAGACAATTAATACATACTTTGTCATACAGTCACATACTAAATTCGTTCGCCGCGGTTGCCGCGCTGCCACCGTCTGTCTCACAAGTCACAACGCTAGAGAGAAAGTAAATCTTTTATTTTCTCCAAATAAAAAAAAATAGTTGAAAAAAGTAAAACAATCGTAACATTAACTCAATAGACGTCTATTCTGTAAGTCTCTTCTTCCAACCCGATTGGCATAATTTATTATCCAGCCATAAAATAGACTCTTGATTTATAAGATTTTAGGGGTCCGTACCTAAAAGGCGTCAATGAGACCAAGAGCGACGCCAGCCGATGGCCTAGGGGGAGGGCGGGGGGAAGTTAATTTGGGTATGAAAAAAGTATGAATCGAAGGTACAGTCAAGGGAACATGAAGCTTTTAGTGAGATTCTTACCTCTAAGGCGATTAAGAACGAACGTTATAAAGTCCTATGTATAAAGTTCCACGATCCCTTGACTGTACAATAAATAAAACTTGTTAACAAAGGGCTACATTTTTTGAATTTCTAGGGGGGCAGTTGCCCCGCCCTGCTCCCCATTGGCGCACTTGACTGGAACCTAAAACCAAGACCGCGCCACCTGTCTGTCTGTCCGTCAGTCGGGCATTCTTTTGAACGGCTTTATCTTTTTTCTTCTCTATTTACCGGCAAGCTGAAATTTTCACAAAATATTTGTTATTCTGGCGGATTAACTTAGAATCATAAAATAATTTTGTCTTTGTTGTCTCGGTTCCATATGTCATCTATCACTGTACAGTAATATGCCTACATGCTTAACTGATGTGATTATGGAACAAATTCTAAACAAAAACAAAAATTATTAAAATCTACCCAAATGTGACTTGGGTTCGCGCTACACAGTGTTGTGGTACGGATCCCTCGGAACACGAAATCGACTCGCCCTTTGCGGATTTTTTGCAATCTACGATAGCTACTATATAGATTTTCCATTTGATTTCAGTCTCGAAACTTTCTTAATTTTCCTCGGAATCCTAGATCTGGCTTGTTTAAATGGGATTGAACCTTTTATATCTTTTTATTTTATCTCATTCGCAGTACAAAGTGAAATCAACTGAATTGAAACTGATATTGCCTCGAGTTGAATGGTGAATGAACGCGTAAATCAGAATTAATAAATGTGCGCAAACATTTTGACATAATTGCCTTTAATGGAAAGTGCATAGGCACAGAGGAAGGGCCAAAGCGATGGTTGTGTACGGTAAGAATTGGCACCAAGGTTGGCTGGAAAAGATTGCTACTGTCTACCAACCTGTCAATGCCTACAGTTACATACGGATCAAGTGAAAATAAATAAACTTATTAAATGGCATTTTTAATAGTCATTGCATATTTGTCAAAATATGCAATGACTCGCCCCCCTCGCCATCCTCCCGTATGCACTCTCAGCATTGTTCTCATAAAAATATACCAAACCGGCTGTTACATATTTGTTGCTGTTATTTTCCGCATAACAATAATCACTTGGGATCCCTAAACACTTTTTTCGATAACGCATCAGAATTAATTCACAACAACCAGGACTATTTTTTAATTTTAGGTGATTTTAATATTACCCATGCAAGTTGGTCTTTGGGCAGCGATTCTCAACTTAAGGTGAGTACGAACGGTGATGTTAAGGCGGAGACACTGTCTGACTTCATGAATCTGACTGAAATGTCACAATATAACTTTTGTTTTAATGCAAATGAACGTATTTTGGACCTCGCAATGAGTAATTGTAACTGCACTGTTTTTGCTTCGCAGTCTCCTTTAACCCCAGAGGACTCACACCACAAGGCTCTAGATATTAAATTTACACTACCTATTGTCACATACTTACAAGCAAACGAACGGCTCAAATTCCTTTATCATGCAGCTAATTATGATGCAATAAGTACAGAACTATTAAAAATAGATTGGAACTCCCGACTATCAAGCTTGAACACAGAATCCTCCGTATCATATTTTTACTCAGTTTTATATAATTTAATTGATTTGTTCGTTCCAAAAAAACCAGTCGGCTCTAATTCAAACTATCCACCGTGGTACTCGCGTGCTCTTATAAAACTGATTCGCCTAAAGCTAAAAAAGCATCGTATTTGGAAACAATATGGTAATGCTCTAGATTACCTGGCCTTTTCAGACTTGCGTTCTCGAGAGAAACAACTTGAAACAGAATGTTACAAAAACTATATAGCCTTCGCCGAGGAGAAAATCACATTAGCTCCCCAGTACTTTTGGACATTTATCAAGTCAAAATTTTCTGCAAATGAAGTTCCCTCGTACATGAAATATAATAGTGAAGTTTCCACAGATAGTATTAAAATTTGTAATATGTTCAATAACTACTTCCACTCTGTATTTGTTGAGAATAATGCTGATGAAACGGACGAACATGCCAACGAAGCCACTAGCGGCCCTTCTATGTCACCTATTGATGTATCTACCATTGAAATTACACACAAGGATATAAAAAAACTACTAGATCAAATTGACATTAATAAAGGTGCTGGGTTTGATAACATTCACCCACTTTTTGTATCAAAATTAACTACAGAATTATCTATTCCCTTAACCATTATTTTTAAAAAATCTTTGGAAAATGGCTGCTTTCCAGAAATTTGGAAGAAGGCTCTTATAACACCAATTTCAAAGGGTGGCGACAGACACGATATAACCCAATACAGACCCATTTCAAAACTGTGCCTATTTGCAAAGCTTTTTGAAAAAATTGTTACAAACTTTTTAACTACGCACTCTCGACATCACATAGCTGTCGAACAACATGGTTTCTTCAGCGGTCGCAGTATTAACACTAACTTAGTGGCTTATACAGATTTTATACTTAACGCTCTCGATTCTGGATGCCAGGTTGATGCCGTGTACACCGACTTCTCTAAGGCGTTTGATAAAATCAACCACTCTACTTTAATTAGAAAACTAATCGGAATCGGTGTACACGGCGATCTCCTTAGGTGGGTCGAATCTTACATCCGAAATCGTAGTCAAGCAGTAGCGCTCAAGGGATATCAGTCTGGATTCCTTAGTATACCTTCTGGTATTCCACAGGGCTCCCACTTGGGACCCTTTCTCTTCACGCTGTATGTTAACGACATTGGAAGCTGTTTTGAAAACTCCTGTCATTTACTTTACGCAGACGACACGAAGATTTTTAAAGTTGTTCGTGAGAGTGAAGACTGTTTGATGTTACAACAGGACTTGCTTTCTTTTGAGAGGTATTGCTCTAAAAATCAACTTTTACTTAACACTGATAAGTGTTACGTAATAACCTTTACTAGAAAACACAATCCTGTTACCTTTGATTATAATATTTCCGGACGGAATATCAGGCGTGTTGCTTCGATCCGAGACCTGGGAGTCACTCTGGACTCCAAGCTACACTTTAATATTCACATTGACAACATTATTGCTAAAGCATATAAGCAGCTGGGTTTAATTAATCGTTTGGGCAAACCTTTCAAAAATGTAAATACTATGAAAATATTATTTAATGCCTATGTACGTAGTGTTCTCGAATTTGCAAGTGTGGTTTGGAGTCCACAGTATGCAGTTCATAAGGATCGAATAGAAAAGATTCAAAATAAATTTTTAAAATCCCTTGATTATCGAACTGGTCATTTATTCACAGACTATAAAAGTAGTGCTGTTAGATACAACGTAAAATCACTTCAAATCAGGCGAATTTATCTTGACACTGTTTTTCTCTACAAAATTATACACAACTTCATTGATTCAAATTCACTGTTGGAAAAAATTGGTTTCAAAATTCCACGTACATCCTCTCGTTCACAACATACTTTCTCAGTCTCTTTTTGTCACACTAACTATGCCAAAAATATATTTTTCAGGCGCACATGTGATTATTATAACAAGTCGTTGAATAATGTTGACATTTTTTCTAGTTCTTTATTAACTTACAAGAAAATGGTAAGCGAAGTGTTGGGAAATAACTCTTAACTATAAATAATTTGTGTTTCTCTCATAGTTTATTTGTTATAATGTTTTATTGTTTTTTGTTTATTTAACCATATTTTTTACATAATTATTTGCTACACATTGTTTAATGTTACCAGTTATCTCGCTCTTAGCTGTTGCTTGTAACTCAAAAATAATTATCTTTGTTAATTTCATAGGGGCCTTTAGGTCTAGTCGAAAATTTAAATTGTGTCAAAATTTTATAAAAGACTGTTTGTGTCCTAAATAAATAAATAAAAAAAAAATAAAAAAAATAGTTTAGATTTTCTTCATTCGTGTTTTAAAAAGGTTGTATAGGGTTGTATTCTCTCAACCCTCTATAGCTTTTGGTAACTGGGTGACAATATTTAAAAAAAAATAACACACACACTTTCTCTTTTTATTTAATTATACTTTTGTTTTAAAATAGTTCTGATTAAAATATTAATAAGTAAGTAAGAATAGTGTAGTAAAATTATAAGTTAACTAACTGTAATGATAAGGAAGAGCGAGACTTCCTGGCACAGGTATATTTAAATACCTAAAAGGGGGTCTCAACATGCATCAAGTATTAATACTTAATTAGTTTACGCATTTTTATTAACGTATTATTTTAATAAGGTATAACAAAAATTTTGTTTTGTTACAGGTAAGTTCCAGTACGCGTTGGGTGAAACTGATGTCATCAGTCCGTCTAATATTTAACATCAGGGCGGAACATACAGTATTAATATAATAATGTTACAAAATGCTACCTAAATCCTATTAATATTATAAAAGTGAAAGTTTTTATGTTTATAACACCATAACGCAAAAATGGCTGAATGTAACTGGATGAAATTTTGCACACTGACAGTTTATAACTTGGGTTAACTAATATGTTACTTTTACGTCCGTATATAACATAGCTTAACGAAGGTTATCGATATACGTAGACCCAATCCTAAAGTCCACTCAGACGAAGTCGCGGGCAGAAGCTAGTTTTGTATAATTAGTATGGTTTATTCCAATCAAAAAAAAGCAAAAGGTAAACAAACATTAGTATGCAGATGACTTTGACATGTGTCAGTTCCATAGTAAGTTTGTTTACGTTTTGCTTTATTTTGATTGGAATGAAGTATAATTCAAATCCGATTGGCCTATCAAAAATATTTAAATACCTACCCACACATTTGTAACCAAATACAAAATTACTTTCTCGTGGTCGCTTTTCAAATTTTAAGCTTCCCCCAAACAGGCGCGATTTTTGTAGCGCGAATAACGCGCGAATAATTACTTTCAGTACATTTTGTACTGGGACGCTGTCGCTTTTACACACTGCCGCGATAAATCGGCGATTTCGCAGCTACAGCCCCCCCTGGCCCCGATGTGGCGGCTTCACCCCCCCTGTGTAGCGGCGATTTTCCTGCGACGCCGCGCTTGCCCCCCGGGCCCCGCTGTTGCCGCTTCACCCCCTCTGTGTGGCTGCGAATATTCTGCGACGCCGCGCTTGCCCCCCGGGCCCCAGTCCCCGCTGTCGCCGCTTCACGTCGCGTCGCTGTCGCGGAATTCTGCGAATTTCCTGCGACGCGACAACGGGGGTGAGGCCCGGGGGGGCCAAGGTAGAGTAGCGCCGCGATTCGCGTTCCGCGTTCCGTTTTTGTAACTAGTACGTAATAGCTTTTGTTCAAATAACGATTATTGCGTGCAAGTATTTATTTCATTACCCGACTGCGCCAGAAGGAGAGTTATGTTTTTTACCCGACTGGGCCAAGAGGGTTATGGTTTTTACCCGACTGGGCCAAAAGAAGGATTAAATATTTTATCCAACTGCGCCAGAAGGAAGGTTATGTTTTTACCCAACTGCGCCAGAAGGAGGGTTATGTATTTAACCCGACTGGGCCAGAGGGAGGGTTATGTTTTTCCGACTGAGCCAGAACGAGGTTTATGTTTTTAATTTACCCGATTGCGCCAGAAAGAGGGTTATGCTTTTACCCGACTGCGCCAGAAAGTGGATTATGTTTTTAACCCGACTGGGCCAGAAGGAGGCTTAAGTATTTTATCCGACTGCTCCAGACGGAGGGTTATGTTTTTACCCGACTGAGCCAGGAGGGTTATATTTTTTATCCAATTGCACCAGGAGGGTTATATTTTTATCCGACTGCGCCAGAAGGGGGGTTATGTTTTTTACCTGACTGCGCCAGAAGGAGGTTTATGTTTTACCCGACTGCGCCAGAAAGAGGGTTATGTTTTTACCCGACTCCACCAGAAGGTGGGTTATGTTTTTACCCGACTGGGCCAAAAGGAGTGTTAAGTATTTTATCCGACTGCGCCAGAAAGAGGGTAATGATTTTACCCAACTTCGCCAGAAGGAAGGTTATGTTTTTTTACCCGACTGGGCCAGAAGGAGGCTTAAGTATTTTATCTGACTGCGCCAGAAGGAGGGTAATGTTTTTACCCAACTGCACCAGAAGGAAGGTTATGTTTTTTACCCGACTGAGCCAGAAGGAGGGTTATGTTTTTACCCAACTGCGCCAAGAGGGTTATGTTTTTATCCGACTGCGCCAGAAGGAGGGTAATGTTTTTTACCCGACTGGGCCAGAAGGAGGGTTAAGTATTTTATCCGACTGCGCCAGAAAATGGGTTATGCTTTTTACTCAACTGGACCAGAAGGAGGGTTATGTTTTTTAACCGACTGCGTCAGAAGGAGGGTTATATTTCTACCCGATTGGGCCAGAAGGAAGGTTATGTTTTTACCCGACTGCGCCAAAAGGTGGGTTATGCTTTTACCCGACTGGTCCAGAGGCAGGGTTTTGTTTTTAACCCGACTGGGCCCGAGAGAGGGTTATGTTTTTACCCGACTGCACCAGAAAGTAGGTTATGTTTTTCACCCGACTGGACCAGAAGGAGGGTTAGGTTTTTATCCGACTGCGCCAGAACGAGGGTTATGTTTTTACCCGACCACGACAGAAGGAGTGTTATGTTTTTACCCGACTGCGCCAGAAGGTGGGTTATTTTTTTACCCGACTGCGCCAGAAGGTGGGTTATGTTTTTACCCGACTGGTCCAGAAGGAGGGTTAAGTATTTTATCCGACTGCGCCAGAAAGTGGGTTATGTTTTTTACTCAACTGGATCAGAAGGAGGGTTATGTTTTTTAACCGACTGCGCCAGAAGGAGGGTTATGTTTTTACCCGACTACGACAGAAGGAGGGTTATATTTTACCCGGCTGTGCCAAAAGGTGGGTTATGTTTTTACCCGACTGCACCAGTTTACACACTTAATAGACAATTTACATTTTCATGTGCCAGTTTCCTAGCTAGTAAGATTGTTTATCTGATAGTAGCTTTTGCCCGCGTCTCCACCCGTTCTAGGCAGAACAGAATCGGTAGGTCTGGGGCCACCCAAAGACCCTTTTTTGAATACAAGAAAGAAGTTTTTTTTTCATTACTTAAAAGCATTTATTATTATTCTTGTTTATCCTTGTATATTTATTTTATCTTTGTTATAATATAACCTGTTCCAAGTTCAGGACGACAATTAAAACTTACAGAACCTTTTGAATCGTATATGCATTTATTATTCTACACTCTGTAATGCAATATTTAGAGATATTGATATTGAGGAAACAGAAACACATAAACGTCTCTTATTACCTTTGTGAGGAGTAAAAATAAATAGTTTCCAAGTCCATTATCGATACTGACTGTTAATCAGTTACGTTACGTTATTGGAATATCTGTTACCGACCCACCTCTACGTGTCGCAGAAATATCGCACAATTTTCGCGCGACACCTTGTCGCGTCGCCGAATATTGCAACACGTGTAGCGCGATATTCGCGCGACACATGTAGCGTCGCCGCTTGTCGCGCGAAATTCGCGCTAATTTCGCGCGACGTGTCGCGACGCAGTGTCGCAGAAGTATCGCCACTTGTAGCGCGAGATTCGCGCGATATTCCCGCGACGTGTAGCGGCTTTTTGCGACGCGACGTCGCAGCTTCACCTGCGAGTTTCGCGCGAATTTCGCGCCACAAAAAACGCGCCTGTTTGGGGGAGGCTTTAATATGGTTTTCCAGCTTTATTATTTAGTTGGTATTTTAAAACAAACTTTCGAATAATTAGATTGAACATAGAAATTCAAAACAAGTGGGATATCCTAGTTTTTGTTTAAAATAGAGGTTATTTGTACAAGTCGGTTCTCATAAAAGAAAATACTAAATGAGAATTGATATTTATTAGAACGGAATAAGGGCGACTCGGACTCGGAGTCGGAGATAAGCAGCTTGTGCACCGCGCACCGTTAATATGATTTGCCCTTATCAAATAAAAAATAGCATCGTACAAGAGAAGGAAGAATAAGAAGTTGCGATTTTATTTAAGAGCATGAGAGTAAAGGTTCTTCAGTATGATGAAATAACCTCCCAGTTACCAAAAACCTATTTTGGGGTTAGTTAACTTCTGTCTGACACCTATTTTATTACATCCTGTATATGTAGTAGTTGAAGTATTAAAATTTAGTGTTAGTTTAATATATTTAATCTGTGATATCAGGCCTGCCTTTACTGTGAAGTCCAAATTTCCAATACTACCTATATACAGAGTGTTAAAAAGTACGTTTGAAATCTTAAGGGGTTTCTCAGAATCAGATTCACAAGACAGGAAAAATATTGAAAAAATCCGATCTACATTTTTTTTTCAGTTTCCCATACAAATTATTTCCTGTATTCTATACTTGATTCTGAGTAACCCCTTAACAAACGTACTTTTTTAACCCTGTATACAAAACAACAATTTCATAAACTCATTTAAAGTTTTAACTAACTATTGGAACACTGATCCATTATACCCTATCTACAATCCCTTAAGCTCGCCTTATAATAACTCAACTGATGGGGGTTGACCCCCACAAAAACCTATAACTTAGTTAGGGAATCCGTACCATTTATTAATTGAATACCATTCTCTGTAATCCCAATAATACGGGCCGGTCATACATATGGCTGTGGTAGGGATGTGGTACACGGATATTCGGATACGGGCAAAATTGCTAGTACATTTCGGATATGGACATTTGGTGGTTCCGATTTAAGTGTGGACTATAGGTGTACTTGTGCTCATACTTATAGGTTAACGTGACATCATTTCAATTACAGTAAATAAGAAAGTCATATTTTGTTGAGTCCCATCTTATATAGGGTGATTTTAAATTAGTTCTTGATACGAAAGTCTATAAAAACCCTTAGGAACCCATAGTAAAATCGCAAAAAAAAATTTGGACTCTTCATACTTATTTGGCCGGTCAGTTCATCGATTTGTATAGAGAGTCAAAATTTTTTTTTGCGATTTGAATATGTGTTTCTTAGGGAAAGTTGTTCGTTATCATGAGCACATGCATAGCCTTTCGTATCAAGAACTAATTTAAAGTCTCCCTATATATTTTATATCTTAATGAAATATCATGAATTGACTGAATCTTCACTTCCCATCAAGATGCGGGGCAATACATATATTTCTAACAGTAAGTCCATACTTATCAAAAAGTATACAGACTTGTAATCTAGATTGTTTCATTCGGATTTTAATGACTTTGTTGTCACGTAAAATCCGAATCCTATTTAAAACACTCATCATTATGTTGAAACTTTTTCCTCCCGGTGTAAGCCCGTTTTGCGTCAAGCATACGAGTATAGGGTGACGTGCACTACAGACATAATTGACCGATAGTTTAGTTTTCACACAATCATTATGAAGATACACAGAAGAGCATGCAATTACCGAAGTAAAATCGACTTTATTAACTATGAGACAAACGATAACAATTCAACCAAAATCCAACTATCGGCCGACTGAAAGTTGTATACCTAGTGTTTTCAGCACGGGTAGCATGAGGGCGTAGACAGAGCTATTTGTCGTGCTAAACGCGAGAAAACAGCTCAGCTGTTTCTTTCATTAGCTTAGCGTTAAAACGGAACAACAAAAAAAAAACAAACAAACAAACAAAAAAAACAAACTTAAAAAAAACCAAACAAAACAAACAAACAAACAAACTTTTAAAACTCGCGTCGCGCGCGAGATACGTTGTCATGCTACCGGTGCAGGACCTAAAATACAATCTGTTATCCGAAATATCCGAAAACGAAAACGACTATTATCGATCGCATCCCTGTTGTTAATCATGACAATGCCAGCTAATTCTGTAATTTGTCATCGTGTATTTAGTGTTGGTCAATAACTGCGACCGCTCTAGGGAGGGTTCCAAAATTAATAGAATTTTTGGTTGTGTTGCTACGCGAATTTCTCTCTTTTCCGTTTGAAGTTCGTTGAGTTTAATTAATTTTAGTAACAATGTGTGGTATTTCTAATATTACACGTAAAAGCTTTACGTGAGCTTTTAGAGTGAAATCGTCGATGGTTTTCAATTACTTTGAAATTTATTGTAGCCAAGTTTTTTCATTTTTAACTTGTATTTATTTGAATGCTGCACATACTTGCGTTTATGTGTTACGCTAATGTATTTTTTATTTCATTAGTTTACAAAACATTTGCTCGATAAAAGATTTTGCTAAAGAAACTGAAAGACTTATTCCAAGGAGTCTCTTGGCATAACGCAAATAAACTTGACCACCAGCTGATAAGTTTTTTTTATTTATTTATGTGACAGGTGGCAAACGAGCAGACGGATCACCTGGTGGTAAGCGATTACCGCCGCCCATGGACACCCGCAACACCGGAGGAGTCACAAGTGCGTTTACTGCCCCCATAGACTTCACTACTCTAAAATGGTAATAATTATAAGAATAACTCAACAGACGTATTCGCACAGAGTCCCGGCAACCAACCAAGGTAGCTGTAGGTATATCTTTCAGCCGGCTTGTATGAAGTGTCCTTTCTGGATGCTGGCACAGCGTTCCGTCTGCGTGCGCCCCGTAAAAAGGACCTATACATTAAATTTCCCATAGCGTTATCCACATGGGGTTGTGGATATTGGTATTTGGCCGTATTTGTTCGTGAACTAAATATAAAATTATCGTATAGGGACTGGATTTCCGTTGGGTTAGAAGAGGCGGGACATTACCAGGGTAAAATGGGGTAAACTGTTTATATTAAAGAAATCTCTGATAAAAAATCGGTAGTATGCTCCCCTATTGCAGTGGGAAATTTTGGAAAGGTTACTTCCTATTTAGCCAGCATCATTATTACATATTTACTATCGGTGAACATATTAATCGGTGAACATACATAAAAAAAAGAAAAAAAGAGATTCCGACGAATTGAGAACCTCCTCCTTTTTTTGAAGTCGGTTAAAAATTTATAATTAACGAGATAAATGATTTCAGAGTAAAATATATCCATTTAGGCGAAAATTGGGTTACACCACTCTTGCTCTCAGCGCGTCAATTCATGTCATAATTTATTTAGTCGATTTTATACTGTCCTCCTTAAAATATACCTTCTCACTAATTGTGTAACCAACTAAAGTATTAGACGATTGATTCTTTAGTTCGCTCAGGGTAGCACGTCACATACAGAGCAGCGTTCTAAATATTCTCCTTCTTTAGGTCCTGTAACACCTGGGAGTGCATAAGGCCGAGACTACATTTTTCCACTCGATTCTGATCCCAGCTGTAGACTTCAACCAAATTAACAAACAAAAGAAAATCTCTAATATTAATGCCAAAAATAGGCTTAGCATGAAATATGATTGTAAAATACATCGGTAAATTTCATTTTTAGGGTTCCGTAGCCAAATGGCAAAAACCGGAACCCTTATGGATTCGTCATGTCTGTCTGTCTGTCTGTCTGTCCGTCCGTATGTCACAGCCACTTTTTTCCGACACTATAATAACTTTACTGTTGAAACTTGGTAAGTAGATGTATTCTGTGAACCGCATTAAGATTTTCACACAAAAATAGAAAAAAACAATACATTTTGGGGATCCCCATACTTAGAACTGAAACTCAAAATTTTTTTTTTCATCAAACCTATACATGTGGGGTATCTATGGACAGGTCTTCAAAAATGATATTGAGGTTTCTATAATAATAATAATAATATAATATAATAATATCAATATAATAATATCATTAATATTCATTTTTCTCTAATATCATTTTTTTCTAAACCGAATAGTTTGCGCGAGAGACACTTCCAAAGTGGTAAAATGTGTCCCCCCCCCCGTAACTTCTAAAATAAGAGAATAATAAAACTAGAAAAAATATATGATGTACATGCAAAGTTCCACCGAAAATTGGTTTAAACGAGATCTAGTAAATAGTTTTTTTAATACGTCATAAATCGTAAACCGCAAATTACCTTTCATTCAATCAACTCAAATATAAAAAATATAGAGTTCAAGACATGTGAGATTATGAATTTATACGGAACCCTCGGTGCGCGAGTCCGACTCGCACTTGGCCGGTTTTTTATTTAGTTCTAAGTCTTTCAGTTATAGACTCATTGATATCTAGGTAGGAATTTAAAATTCTAATAACAGTTAAACTCAGATATTTTGTATATTTTGGACCGACAAATTAAACGATACGAGTACGTTACGTTAAAATAAAAAAGATTGGTTTAGCCCGAAACGGGATTTTATAGATTGAAAAATTTTATTAAATTTGAGATGAAATTCCTACAATTCCCTCTAAAAACAATGTGTGTAGGTATATAAATTCGTAAACGTTTTAACATCATTAAATATTTCATTCATAGCTATTGAATACAGAAGTACAGTTCACAATATAAATTGGCACCACTTTTAGTACACGGCGTACACTCGGCATAATATCTTAGACCGATTAATTTTGACCGTTTATGTTTGCAATGCCCCAACAGGGCCATGTACTTAGACATAAGAACAATGAATATCTAAGTTCAATTTACATGTACATGCTGGCAAATAAACAAATAAACAATAAACATAACAGCGATGCAGGATTAATCATTGTACTCGACTGTACTAACGAAAATTTAAAATATGACCCTTGCATTGTGCTTATTTTAATAAAATTTGTTTGTAAACATAATGCGTGACGCAATTTTTGGCCTCAGTTTAAACATAATATATTTTGGCTAAACGGACGCACTGGTATTCATATAAAGAGATACCACAAAATTCAATTTTGTAGGTACTGGAGTTTTCATCCATCTAATATTCTAACAAATAAGAATTATTTTCGGATGTATGGAGATATTAACCAACAGGCTTGAATTAGGTTATGTTACTTAAAAATATGAATTAAAAAAAATTTTACTAGTCAAAATAAAGTATTTTTCTATCCTTAACACCTCAATCCAAGCTTTAAAGATACAGCACTGCCGTAAAGACGCGTAACTCACGTGAAACTCCATTGCAGTAACGAATTAAAAGCACGCCAGTTCAAAGTTCAACATGGCCGCTCTAATAGCTGAAACTTCATTGGCTTAAACCCAAAACCGGAAGATATCACTTAAATATGGCCCTTGGAAATTATAACTTTATAACTGAGTGGTCGGTTTTTGTGCCAAATAACTTGGAAAGTCTTTATTGGGAAAAAACGGAAGGAGTTAGGTAATTGGTCGAGATTTTGAAGTTGAGTTGGATTTGTAGATAGTGTTCTGTAGTCAGGAAGCTGGCAATTGGTTTACTGGTTATTAACAATGAGTTTAGCAATCAACGACATTCTATACATGGACTTTGCATCAGCGCGCTGTAGACGGCACAGCAGAAGTGTGCTCAAATACGATGTGCGCACACTTTTTACCTTAGTCGTGTTTTGAGCGCAAAGCAGAAAGGATGTCGAAGTGCGTCGTGAAAAAGTGTCGAAATAACACTCGAACGACCCTAAAAAAAGATTGTGTGACCTACCACTGGTTAGTTAATTTTATTTATAAAAGATAACACGCGAAAATGTGTAAAAAAAGTAGAAAAGCACTGAAATTTCAATAAATATCGTAAATTATTAAGGAGTATTCCTTTTCTTTTCTTTCATGCGCGCCAGAAAGAGACATGCGTCAGTACGCGACAAGAACATAGTCATAAAACAAAAGAGTGGAGTCGCTTTTGTTTAAATATTTTAAGTGTAAAATCCATACTGCCGAATCGGAAGATAATATTTTTCGGGTGTATGTATGTGTTATGTATGAAGATCTGTTTCATTATTAACGACTTTTAATATGATTAACCCAAAACGTAAACAAACTTACTATGGAACTGACACATGTCAATGTCATCTGCATACTACGTTTGTTTACCTTTTTTTTTTTATTGGAATGAAGAATAGTCGTTTTCTTTATTTAATTGAGAGATACATAGTATCTGGAGTCGTCTTAAAATTATATATTCATCTGTATAAAACTGTTTGTATCAAAATACAAAACAAAATCTGTATAACAACATGTCAAGTTATATATCTGCAAATTTAAATCATATACATTTTAGTTATAGCTCCGTGTCCTATTTCTACAACACGGGAAGGCACACATTGTTATCCATTTAAAAATCACATTATATATATCTGGAATTCTCATTAAGTCAATTGTACAATATTTCAGAAAACATTACGAATGGCAGTATTTGAAACACTAGTTTAGGATGCCCAATACAAAAAAATATAATTCAAATGCTACTCCACGCTTCTTATGTTCTCAAGAGTCACGCGTTCGGCTTGCGAGATGACGTAATATGAAATAGCAATTCACGCGCTCCATTTGTAAGAAAGAGATAGGCTGTGTTTCGTTTGTTTCTACGACGTTTACTATTGATGTATAGCTACGTATAGTGTCCTTGTGCCGCGCTACGATGCCGCGTTGCTTTAGCGTGCAATATCCTTAGTAAAATATCATTGTTAGCAATGCACTGTCACTATTTAAACCAACTTTGGACAGTTCCACAGTTTGGACAGATCTGTATCTGGGGTTATTATATTTAAATGTATATGTGTATGTATGTATGTATATCAGTCTCTGGTTCCCATAGTACAGGGAATCCCAGTTTGGGGCCAGATGACCGTGTGTTATTTGTCCCGGATTTTTGATATAGTCACTACCCTTTGTATTTTAACACTGCTGTTTTATTTGACAACTTTGTTTTGTCCAATACAACTTGGAATATTTAATGCTTACCTATTTAAAAAAAAAAACTTTCTTCATAACTTTTGTCTTTGACGGTGCAACACCGCAAACTTTATAATTGCGCCATAATAAAATTTTACAATAATAAAACAAAATTATTAACAGTTTTAATTGCTTTTGAAATTTATCTACCAGAAATACGCCATGTTTTCTTTGTTAACGATCTTCTTCCATGAGTTGTGGCTTTTGAGGATGGCTTTACAACCCTGAAGCTTTTGTCTCAGTATAATCTTAAGATTAACGCCTGGTTTTTACTAGAGATGTCGCGCTGAACGGTAATTTCGGATAGTTATCCATAACGTAAAGATTTTGCTTTATACTACGTCAAAATACGAATAACAAACATCCATAATTTCGCCTTTATAATATTAGTGAGATGAGATGAGATGTTTACCTATAAAAAAAAAACTAATAACAAACGTACCTAACTCTGTCTGGCTGTTACGTGTTCACGCCTAAACCGCTGAACCAATTTTAATGAATTTTGCTATAGAGATAGGTGGAACTTTGGAGAACAACATAAGCAATTTTTTTGTCGCAAAAAAACTTGAAGGGGGTGAAATAGGGGATAAAAGTTTGTATAGGAAACCAATAATTTCTCAAGTTATGGAAAATTCATCATATTTTATTCTCATTACGCAGATGAAGTCGCGGGAATTAGCTGGCATTTAATATTGTAAGTGACAGGATGATATTATTCGACTGAGTTAAGGAAAACGAGACATAGAACAATTAGGAACAAAGGGATTTAGTAACTCCATTTCAAAAATTATTTAGTTTCTATAAAAAACAATAAATAACGTTAAAATTAATTCTACTGTAACGCCGATGCAGCAAAAAGTGATAAAAAGGCTGTGTGTGTATGTCTGTGGCGTCGCAGCTTTCATTCGTCCCACAAATTAGGTTTTATTGCGGTGGCTAGGAAGACCTAGGTACATATTATGTTTCATGAGAATCAGTTTTGTAGTTTTAAAATTATAAATTTTCTTTAAAAAGTCTCAGTGTCGTCTCTTTGGATTTATAAAAGAAGAAAAAAGCGGCCAAGTGCGAGTCAGACTCGCCCATAAAGGGTTCCGTAGCAGCAAGTAACATAATATAAAAGTTCTTGTAGTTCGTTGTGTTTATGAAATTAAATGTTTTATTTTTATTGTTTTGTACATTGTACATCATATATATTTTTTAGTTTTATCATTCTCTTATTTAAAAGTTACAGGGGGGGGGACACACATTTTACCACTTTGGAAGTGTCTCTCGCGCAAACTATTCAGTTTAAAAAAAATGATATTAGAAACCTCAATATCATTTTTAAGACCTATCCATAGATACCCCACACGTACGGGTTTGATGAAAAAAAATTGTTTAGTTTCAGTTCTAAGTATGGGGAACCCACAATTTTTTTTGTTTTTTTTTTCTATTTTTGTGTGAAAATCTTAATGCGGTTTACAGAATACATCTACTTACCAATTTTCAACAGTATGTTCTTATAGTTTCGGAAAAAAGTGGCTGTGACATACGGACGGACAGACAGACAGACAGACAGACATGACGAATCCATAAGGGTTCCGTTTTTTGCCATTTGGCTACGGAACCCTAAAAAAGGAACTATAGATCAAAAATTTCAAACTAAAACGAATACAATTAAATGACAAGTCATATTTTGAACTGTAGTTCTAATAAAAAGATCGGAAAACATTACTCCCGATCTGCTCAAATCAAAATCAAGGCGGGTAAAACGTAATTCTCTAAAAACGTGAGGACTCATTACAGATTTAATTTAAATTCCTCAAAAATAACAAACAAAATTAAGCGAACTTCCAACTTTGAAATTTGCCCAAAGCGTATTATTTCTCTTTTTCAATTTAGGCATTTAACTTGAACTTGCTCGCTCATCTAATTACACCGTCAAAGAGTATTGATGTGGGGCCCTACTGTTTTGCTGTCGGTACCCAATCATGAGATTGAGGCCCAGCAAATTGTTCTCGATTGCTACACGATATTGAGGTCGAGTACCTATCAGCTCTGAATACCGCACATTTTTGTTATGATGAAGTTATTTTTGGTTCGTAGGCACAGAGTATAGACGGTGGATAGAGGAAGTTAATTAGCCGCTTTTGTTCCAGTTTTCTGACAACGTACCAAAATTGGTGGTAAGAAATCAAAGATTACTTATTGTTAGACTGGCCAAACAGAAAACAATGAGTTTCGGATGTGTGTATGTCTGTTTCGTAACAGCCACTATTGGCTTTGATGGCTCTAATGCGAGGTGCTGTTAGATTCATCTTCATTCCCAAATTGATATTAGTCTCAAAGTCTAATTCGGTACAGGTAACTTTAAGAATAAATAATATTATATAAAATTAATCAGTTGCAAAAAAAATGAAGTACCTACACACATATTATCATAGTTTTTTCATAACCAACAGTAAGTACTATATTCAGTGTTATACCTTTAAAACGTACCTTTTTTATGGCAGAGGTGGCAAACGAGCAGACGGATCACCTGATGGTAAGCGATTACCGCCGCCCATAGACACCCGCAACACCAGAGGAGTCACAAGTGCGTTGCCGGCCTTTGATATGGGAGTACGCTCTAAGATTCATTATCAATTTTCAAGCTGTCCATCAAAAGAAATTTCTCTCCAATCGGTCCGGTAGTTTACGAGAAAATCGCTGATAAAGATATTGTACATTCATAACGACCGAATATAAAAGAACTCTTTTTGAGGTCACTTAAGATTACTCAAGGTCGCCAAGACTGAGAATATTATATTAAGAATACTAATAAATCTAACTAGAATTTAGTTTTAATCCCGAAAGGTGTTCGGAAAAGGCAGTAATTAGCCTTCTCAAAAGAGATAATTAATAAGTTTACTCTTTTGAAATAATTAATTGTTTAAAATAATTCAGGGATTCGCTCCAGTTTTCAACACAGCCTTTTGACGTTTCTCAATCCGTCAATCCGCCAACATTTAGTAACGTTACGTATCTAAGGCGAATACAAAGTTACCCTGTATATAGGTTTATGCATTAACAGGGTGTTACAAAGTTGGCGAAGGAACCTTAAAAGGACCCCTTCTACTTATTATATTGGAAAACTTTAGTTCTACAACGTATGAATGAATGAATGAAATCACTTTATTGCACAACATTAGCAGGAAAATATAAACAGAATACACGAAGAAAAAAGTTATACACGTAGGCGGTCTTGTCGGTAAAAAGCGATCTCTTCCAGACAACTTTTGGGTGGAGCAAATTGACATTGGAAAAAACCTAGCGTAAACAAAAATTATTTAGTTATATTGAGTATAAGCCCCAGATAACAAGCTCTACATCTATTTTGTTACAGCCTGTATACTCAGTTCTTCTTCTTACAGTTATTTTTGTATATATAGTTGTATTTGCTGACCGTACACAGGTCCAATTGGTGACAAATAGGTCTGTATTAAACATTCAGTGATTGAAGGCAGCGTCACAAATTGATACTGATTGCCTATCACTGTACTCGTATTGTGTCAAGTGATCCTCTTAATAGTTTTTAGGGTTCCACGTGCGAACTTGACTCTAAGCTAGCTAAATGTGAGTGACATGACGTAGCGCTTACCTACCTATTCGGGGAAGTTTGAATAATTGACAAATCTTGAGAAGAAATGTTCCTACTCATTAATTTTAATGGTACGTTTATTTATGTCCGCGTGTGGCGAGGCGAATGGCGAGGCGAGACAGTGAGCGTGAAGCTAGTAGCCTCACTATAGAATTTCGACATTCTGATTATACCAAGTGTGTTCACACCGGCTGCGGAGTATGACCTAACCGAATAGTTTTATTATCTAAAGTCGCAATCACCTATAACGCTTCAATAAAAAACTTCCTGACTTATGGGTAAAGACCAGACTATTTGTTAGTTCCTCTATGGTGAGGCTGCCATCTTCACGCTCACTGTGTTGCCTCGCCATTCGCCTCCCCACTCGCGGACATGTGTAACTGAGGTATAACAACTTGAATAGACAAATGTATAATAGATTCGCAAAAAAGTTTTAGGTCTCTTCATATTATGTGCGAGTATAAACTTATACGTAATTTAATTTACTTTGGTTCAGAATTTCTACAACGTATTATTTATTTGTCACCTCATGTTAGACTTTAATTAAATTTTGGTCAGAACCTCAAAAATATATTGTTATTCGCCATATATAAGGTGCTACTTTATTAGTGCCCGATATTTTAGTCAGTGCTTCTACTCCTGATTCTGATCAACTTTCCCCAAGAAACCCATAGTCATATCGCAAAAAAATTTTTAAGCTCTTCATACTAATTTGACCGCTCGGCTGATCGATTTGTATGAAGAGTCCAAACATTTTTTTTCGATTTGACTATGGGTTATCAGAATCAGGAGTAGAAGCACTGACTAAAATATCGGGCACTAATAAAGTAGCACCTTACGAGTGTATAAGGTGCTACTTTATTAGTGCCCGATATTTTAGTCAGTGCTTCTACTCCTGATTCTGATCAACTTTCCCCAAGGAACCCATAGTCAAATCGCAAAAAAAATTCTGGACTCTTCATACTGATTTGGCAGCTCGGCTGATCGATGTGTATGAAGAATCCAAATTTTTTTTTGTGATTTGACTATGGGTTCCTTGGGGAAAGTTGATCAGAATCAGGAGTAGAAGCACTGACAAAAATATCGGGCACTAATAAAGTAACACCTTATATAAGCATAAATAGTGCAACATCAGGCAACCGCTAGCAAGATTGAATTTTGACACTTGAAGAAGAATAATAAGCAGCTATTTATAGCTTTGCAAAATGATTTGAAAAGGTCACTCCTTGTAATTAAAGTGAAATTCCGTGATCAATCAAGTGCAATTGCCAGATCAACTGAGATAAATGAATGTATGGACTGCAAAAAAGGCGCATTCTCGTTAGATTTGCAAACAAACTATATTCGTATAAATAAAAGTAACTAACTTTGTTGTAAGTTTTTGAATATTGATTAAAAATAAATATCCTTTATTCATTTTATTTTGTTTCCATTAAAACATTTACTTTTTAACCGACTTAAAAAAAAGGAGGAGGTTATCAATTCGTCGGAATCTTTTTTTTTATGTATGTCCACCGATTACTCGAAGACGCCTGAACCGATTTGGAAAATTCTTTTTTGTTTAAAAGGGTAAACTTCACACCATATAAATTTTATCGAAATCGATTCAGCGGTTTTTGAGAAAATCAACAAAAACATAGCAAAATTGGAGTTGTTGCGATTGAAGTCGGTTGTTTTTAACGTATTCAGCGTGGTCAATTATATTTATTGGAACTCTAGCTTTTTTAACCATTCTAAAAGTAATACCTACAGTATTTTTATTTTCAAATAAACTTTTTTTCTATAAAATAAAATAAAAATTATAATAAATAAGATCCATGATAGGCTATCATGACACGGGATTTGTGTGGTCGCGTCGATTACGTAGGTTAATTGTCTACATACACAGTCATAACAAATCAAATGTCAAAAACGGCATTTTGTTCTAAAAATTTTTGAAATTTTGTACGATAACGTCATTGTTCTAAATACATAATAGTTTGCATACTTGTAAGAAAATTTTAAAAATTTCAAAGGCAATGAAAATTAAAGTGATTAAGTTTTTCAATAATTTCAATTAAGTTTTTTGACTTTGACTTTGACTTTTGACTTTTTGACTTTGGCTAGATGACAGTCGCTACGTGAGAGGTTTCATAGGTGACTTTAAAAACAAAGACATTTTTGCGGATACATATTTTGTATATGTATTTTCTCCGCAGCGTGAAGTCATCCTCTCCAAAAACACTGTGCAGCTAGAAACCCCAGCTACCCTTATATTGTATTACCATGTTTTTGTAATAACTGAATAAATAAATAAAAAATAAAATACAATTGAGAAAATGGAGCCCCAGGACATGCCGCCTCACTCTCTCGACCTCGCTGGATGTACCCACTTCTTCTTTCTGCAGGAGATTGCCGCATTTTTAAATTCAGTCGCCATACAAGGTCTGATTTTAGAGTATTCTTCCGAGACTGCTTGTACACCAATGCTAACGAAGCCTTTTTTCCTTCAATTGCAAAAAAGTACAAAAAAAAGCTTAAAGAAACTTTACTTGCTTCAAATAAATGTGAGTGACAGTTTTGCGGACAGTACGTGATCAGTTGGCGTTATTGAGCGGTTCCTTATTTTAGTAGCGCTTTCATATTACAGATATAATTTAGAGAAACACTATTTTCTTATACAGGATGCAGAAAGACCAAAATTGATCAACTTTTACTATGGAACTATGGAAATTATACGAAATAGCCAAAAAAAGACTTGACACAAACAAATCGGCCCTACAGCCAAGTTTGTATGAAGAAAACTGTCGAAACTGTTTTTAAAGTTGGGCAGTTTTATAAATTGAATCTTCTGTTTAAGTTTCTGAGGGGGGGGGGGGTATATTTTGACATGCTTTATGTAAAGAGAAAGAAACAGAGATAAGAGTCATAAGATAAGGGTCATAAAAATAACAATTAACTATCAAGACTTCATATCTTTTACATTATTAGCTATAGTAGTTAATAAGTTATTTATATCGATAATTTTAATATCGATATAAATTTTATCGATATGTATTTCATTTCTAGTTCCAAACTCCTCGCGAGGTTGCTTGCCCGGTACGGACAGGGTTGCCCTTAACACATCGACTGTTGATGACATCAGACGGTGTCAAGAAAAATAATGGCCATCGACCCCCATAAGGGCAAGTGATATATGGCGTAGGGGTTTTGGGGTATTTAGTTTATGGGGGTTTTCGTACTTACCTATTGATTTTATAATACGTGATTTACACGACAATTTTGTATTTTGCAATCCCTGTTGAATTGTTCAGTAGCATAAATCTAGTTTTGCACGTAATAGAGATAGATTAATAGAGATATCTGAGCACTTTGTAGATGAAATTTGAAGTGTAAAAGAGTTGCTGTAAAAAATAGCTGTAGATAGATATGTAGATGTTTTTCAAGCTACATCGGAGATAATTAGAATTAATAACGTAGAAAGTTTTTATTTGAAGCGCTGTTTTGTAATACCTTTTTAGTCTCTTACCAATGTATGCATCAATAAAATTTTCTTATGAAAAGTACGTATAATTTTGAAAACACGATAAAGAGCTTTCAAAAAACTATAAGTGATTAAAATTTATAACCCGCTGTTTCAAAATAATTTTATACGTATGTATTTTTAGTCAATAGTAACTTACCACTGAGCCTATAGCCCTATTTCTCGACCCTTCAAAATAATATGTAGATAATAAATAATTCAAATTTCACCGGGTTGTCTGGAAGAAATCGTTTTTAGCGATAAGACCGCCCAAACTGTACCACTGTTATTTTAATATTGTGTCTTTTGTCGTTGTATATATTATTATTTTTGTGTGTTTACAATAAAGAGTATATCAATCAATCAACCAAACAATTCATCTTTTGACATATTTATACATATGTACATATTAATGCATGTGTACACGTCCTTACAGTTGGGACGTACTGATACTCTTCTTGTCAACATCTCTGATTGTTATCCTAATTCCATCGGAGTTGGCTAATGATTAGTCGTACCATACTACTGTTCTAACAAATACACGTCAGTTCATCAACAGTTATACAAAATACACAGATACAGAAGGTCCGCTCAATAAGCTCACTAAAATCCCAAGCATAGACATGCGTATACGGTCATTGTAGGCAAGGTCACGATACTGTTGTGGTACTTTTACGCGTGACCTTGCCTCGAACGACCGTATATTTCTATAAGCATGCACGAGTATATGCTTACGATTTTAGTGGTTTGTATTGAGCGGACCTTCTGTGTCTATTTTGTGGTTATAGTTAGTTTATTGTTAAGGAGTTTAATTGTTAAGGCAAAGCACTTACTCTCTACACCTGAATATACAGGATGTAACTAAATAGGTGTAGGACCCGTGAATTGGGGGTTCTACTCATCACACTGTACTCTTGTTTTAAGACTTTGCTGAAATTCCAAAAACTGGACTATATAGGGTTCTTATGAAATATCTGAAAGTAATTAAACCACGGCTGCTAATTGAGTATAGGTTCCTTGGGGAAAGTTGATCAGTTTCTTGAGTAGAGAGCGTACTCCCATATCAAAGGCCGGCAACGCACTTGTGACTCCTCTGGTGTTGCGGGTGTCTATGGGCGGCGGTAATCGCTTACCATCAGGTGATCCGTCTGCTCGTTTGCCACCTCTGCCATAAAAAAAAGTAGAACCCTTGGTTTACATTTTTTCAGGTATTTCATAAGGACCCTATGTACAGAATTGAACAAGCGAGAATTCATTTAAGTTGTAATGTAAACGTTGTAATAGATGAGTAGAAAAGAAACCACAGCTTAAAAATCTTTCGTACATCTATTTTGTTTCATAACGCTTAAGTTATGTTTGAGTATGTATGTATGTATTATGTTTCTGTGTTTTAACGGGGACAAATAGACACTAAAAACTGAACAATATTCCCTAAGAAACATATGGTGAATTAAAAAAATGACTTCCCATACAAAATTTACCTGTCACCGAATCAATTTCAGTTGACAGTTAGGTTGACAGTTAATTGTCCAAAACCTGATCCCCATTGACCCCTAGCCCTACATGACTTTTCGCATCGGGATCATGAATTTACAGGCTGTCAAATACCGTTTTCGCAATTTGTGTGAAATGGAGAGGGCAGCTGTAATTTAATCTTAAGTAAGACAGACAGACAGAAATACGAAACATCAATTAGTATTATGATTATTGAAGTAACTTGTTCCAGGCAGAAGTGTAAAGCTGCTTTTCCACCGGCAAGGCGAGGAGGGAACAGAATTTTAAATTTTATGGGAAAAAAATAAATTCTCTTCTCGCACATCTTCGGTGAAAATTATCTTAGAAATAGTCTTAGAGATTTCGATTCTCTTCACTCCACTCCTCGCCTCGCCTCGCCGGTGGAAAAGCAGCTTTATAATCGGTTTCGGGTTTCAGAAAGCTTTCAGTGTTCCTGGGATGAAATAGGGAATTGTTTTGCTAGTAGAATCTTATTATGATTAGATAACAACATAGGTAAAGAGATGGTAGGAAATAAGATTCCTCTATAATTACTCTTAAAGGCTCTACTCTACTCTACTCTAGTAGACTAACTAACAAACTTAAAACCTATAAATGGTTTTTGTAGCACTGTCTGTAACCGACTTTGTAATTATGTATATGTTTTGATTATTAAATAAAAAAAAAAAAAAAAACTCTACTCTCTACTCTACTCTACTAACGTCGTACCACAATAAAAGTTTTTTTGTAAAAGTGTTGAAGTGAGTTTTTTTTTGACTTTCCGAAACTTTGAGTGTACAAGTTTCGAGTAGTAAGAACTTTATCTTAGGTAGAAACGATATTTAGAAGAATGTATATGCATCTACTTAGATAAAATACATTTTGAATTTTAATTTGTCCTTTTTTCATGACGCAATGGAGTAACCGGTCGACTTGATGTTTGCACAGAAATATTATAGTTGACATGGGGGGAAGTGATATATAGGTTACATTTTATTCCGTAAAAAAATGGATTCCCTCGATTATCTACATTGGCAACCCAACAATAATGCAACTTGACAAAGCAACGCTATTTATTACTACTCAGTACTCACTACTCACTCAATCGACTTCAATGAAATTTGGCAAACAAAGCTTAGATAGAGGGCGGGGAACAACATGCGATTGTTTTAATCCCGAAAAACTCATTTTCGTGCACTGCGCACACTTCACTGCAATAACAAAAATATATAGCAGGCAAGAGCTAGTTATGAAATAAATCCGCCACAAAATCTTTTGCAGTAGGTATAGTGTTAACAACCCATACCGTCCCCACTGCAGGGGCACGGGTCACTTCCCATACCTCGGGAAAGTTAGGCAATACTCCACACACGGGGGCCAAGGCCGGATTGGTGGGGCTAGTGGCCAACCTCAGCGTCAGAAGTTTCAAGCCGCCTATAAGGCCTCTGACATGGCTTAACGACTGCCATCTAGTGATAGCAGCCGGCACCAAGGCTTAACGTTCCTTGCGAAGCACGGAAATGGTCGAGATAAATGCCACTAACAGTCAAACCCGTGCAGGTAATAACCGTGTCTGTGATCAGTTAACCTGCGTGATCGACGCGACCACGCAAACCGTACTGAGTCACGACCTCTTCGAAGTAGGTAGGTGGGACCAATTCTTCAATGTCAACCTTATATTCACGCATTTTGAGACCTTTAACATTTAACCCAAGAACGGTGACAAAATTAACAAACGGAAATTTATGGACTATATTTACAAGTATAAATGGCAACTATTTACTGGTTTCCTATGTAAAGTTATATGTTGTTGTCACTTGTGTTTATTTAGTGATACAAGCTAATAGATTATGATCGCTGTAGGCTTCGATTACAGGTATTATTAATGTTAAAGTGTAGTAGGGCTACGAAATATACGGAAACTTGAATTTATTAATATCGATAAACGAATATCGATACGTTTAACGTAGTAAAATAATAAAACGTTTACGGCAGGCTACGTTTTGGACACATATGTTACGCTAACTGGCGTCATGATGTTCGCAGATGATCTCAAGCTGTTTTTGACGGTAAGAGATCTGGCTGACTGCGAGAAATTGGAGCGTGACATTAATCGGGTATTGGAATGGAGTTACAATAATTGACCACGCTGAATACGTTAAAAACAACCGACTTCAATCGCAACAACTCCAATTTTGCTATGTTTTTGTTGATTTTCTCAAAAACCGCTGAATCGATTTCGATAAAATTTATATGGGACCACCTGTGAAGTATACCCTTTTAAACAAAAAAAGAATTTTCCAAATCGGTTCAGGAGTCTTCGAGTAATCGGTGAACATACATAAAAAAATCCGACGAATTGAGAACCTCCTTCTTTTTTTGAAGTCGGTTAAAAATAATGTTCACTTGAATGTTTCTAAGTGTCAATTGATGTCGATTTCTAGGGCAGCACAGAATTTGCAATTTGAATACCAGATGGCAGGTGAAATAATATCGTCCGAGACTTAGTAGTGCTATTCACGTCAGATTTGACATTCAGGAGGCATATTGTGGACGTTTGCACCAAGGCTTTTAGAAACCTGGGATACGTTTTGCGTGAAATCTGTGATCTTCCCAGGACTACCACTTCACAAGTCCTATACAATGCCCTTGTTAGAAGTAGGTTGGAAAGTGGAGCAGTTGTCTGGAACCCCCACGAGGCTAAATATAGCCACACGGTGGAAAAGATACAGAACAAATTCGCGCGGTACCTGTATCGCAAACAATATGGAGTCTACCCTTTTTATCCACTCATGTACCCAACCCTATTCGTTTTAGGAATGGTTGGATATTATAAGTTAGAGGTAAGGAGAGATTTATCTTTGGTCAAATGTGTTTTTGCAATTTTTCGGGGTAATTTTTGCAATAAACAACCCTGATATTCTAAGTTCTCTAAAACTAGTAGTCCCAAACACGAAGCTTAGGATAGGTCCTAGAACTAGATTATTTGAGGTACCGGCATGCAGAACGAATATAGGGAAATTTGCTCCCATCTCTACGGCTGCGGTGGGAATTATAAATAGTGTTGCGCAGGGTATTGACATTTTTACGTGCACACTGACGGAATTCGAAAATAGTCTTAAATTATTTATGTAAGTAATGTGCAAACTCTTCATTACGTTGTTTGTTACTGGAATTGAATTGAATTGGGTTATTCCTGTAATGATAGTATTAAGTTATTGTCAATAAATAAAAAAATAAAATAAGAGAACCGTGTACAACGGACGTAGATGTATTAGGGTTCCGTAGTTAAATATAAATATAAAATACATTACAAAATCTGTTTTGATTAGGTATAGGTTATAAACTACATTACGGATCGGCATTTTCATCATGTGATGATATTAATGAAGTTCTTAAGATCTAATTGTCAAATGAGGTAATTAGACCCAATAGATTATAGAAAAAGAATTACAATACTTTTTTTATGATTTCAGTAGAACAAAATGTTGTTCATTTTCATGAGTTCAATCCCCAGTAAATGAGTCCTACACCTAATTTGTTACTTTAATACCCATCCATATACGGAATAAATAAATTCGCTTTTACACCAACTGGGTGGGTCTCCGCCCTGAGCGGTGTTCGAACTTACGACCTCAGAGAGCGCAGGTAGCAGAGCGCAAAGGTCGTTTGTTTGACCATCTATTACTAGAAACTACCAGTTGTCATATCTTAGTTGCTTTTCAAAACGTCGCCTTTATGATCAACTAGTATCCGCCCACGACTTCTTCTGCATGAATTCGACTGAATTGGATCCAGACAGAAAGAAAATGTTAAGGTGGCGCCATCTAGTGACAAAATGGAAATTTTGAGTTTTTAAGCATTCCGGGAACCCTTAAGTTTTTCGGGCATAAAAAGTATCGTATATGTTAGCCGAGTGCTATATCTATCTACCTACCAAATTTCATCCAAACCCGTTCAGTAGTTCGGCGTGAAAGCGGAACAAACAAACAAAAAACATCCACACTATCGCATTTATAATATTAGTATTTTAATGGCTACGTCAGATCACCTGCTTTCATCTTTAGATTGCGTTATTTAATCTTGTCGGCGTAGTCTATTGTAGCAGCCAGATGTCTGGATGAATTGTGACTAATTTCGCAACGTTGCTATGTATTTTTGACACATGGGCTCTTAATTTGACTTTTAAAGATGAAAATTTTATAAGGTCGATAAAAGTTTAAATAGTTTTGACGCCCTACCATCTCCATCAATTTGAACCCGGCTCACATGTGTGAAGTATGCTGTTCCCGAGATATGGGAAGGCAGCCATGTTTAGCAGTGAAGTGTGAAAGAAAAAGTTATATCGAGGGTTCACGGGCGACTTGTATTAAGCGACATTTTTAGAAATGTTCAGGAGACTGATTTAAAAAATTATTTCTTAGAAAAATTATAATTAAAACTTAACTTCTTAGTTTTATATAGATTCTCGATAGTAGGATAATATTGGGAAGTCTGCCCCACCTACGTTCGTTCGGGTGAATTAAAATTCACCCTCTCTCACGATAGGTGTGACAGACTTCCCAATATTTTTGTTAGTTCAGTTTCCAGTTGTTTTGTAATTATTATGTTGTTTTCTACAGTAATTTATGATAATGAAGGGAGTCGAGTTGCTGATTGAATAGCGTTTACGCCTTCAAAGTAGTAGGTATGATACTATACCTTAATTATGCCTACATTCGTCTCAATAAATGATAATCATCGTTTGGTCATGCATATTTAGGTATGTGTTTATAAGTTGTTAAATCAGCATATTGAGTACGGTCACATAAAACATTAGGTTAGGTACTGTTTATTATAACCAATAGGTCTTTGACCTAATACATTATGTTTTCTATTTATATCTAATTTGACATTAGTTTGATAAGGACGTATTTTAGCTGCCCACAAATCTATTAACAATTTTAAAAGAACAATCAGGAAAAAATAATATGAATAATCATACAAGCTGGATTACTTTTACTGTAAAACGAGATGGAAAATGGTGGTCTTACGTATATGGATTCTGTTATAGTTGTTGTATGTACGTACCAGCAAAGGTGATTCCCTCGAGTATACTTGAGCATCATAATTATCCGCTGTTTTGTGATTACCATGGAAGAAAGGGTATTCACATCAAACCAACTCATCGGACTACAAAATCTCATCATAATGGGGTTCCAAATGTTTTAGATAAAGGATGGAATCACAATGATGACTACTGGAATTTTATACACACAATAAATGAAAATAATAAGCTTGATGTATGAATTTTACTTCTACAAGGAAAATAAACTCTGTTTAATATAAGTAACAGTATTTATTGAATTTACTTAGTTCCTACCTTTTTTCAAAAACCTTGTTATTACTTAAATTATAAATATAATTATTCGTTTTTATTTTAATCATTAATTACACAACTATCGGACAGTTTGTACATTGAAATGAAGTTTATAAAACAACCAAGCTCACTAAATGTTGAAAAAATATGTTCGTATACAGAAACAAAAAAATTACGACACGGTAAACTTTTACCTAATTCAATCCGTTGTTTAATTTGTGGGCCTTCCAATTGTGGCAAGACTAATTTAGTTATTGGGCTTCTTTTACACGAAAATGGGTTACACTTTAGAAATGTATACGTGTACTCTAAAACACTTCATCAACCTAAATACATTTTTCTAGAAAATGTTTTAAAAATGGTGCCAGAAACATCTATAGAAAAATTCCGTGACAATGAAGATGTTCTTAGTCCTCTTAGTGCTAAACCGAATTCTGTTATAATATTTGACGATGTTGCATGTGAAAATCAAAGTAACATGAGAGATTATTTTGCAATGGGTAGACACAGAAACATTGATAGTTTCTATCTGAATCAAACATATTCAAAAATTCCAAAACAGCTTGTTAGAGATAACGCAAATCTTTTGGTTCTTTTTAAACAAGACGAAGTTAATCTAAAACATGTGTATGATGAACACGTAAACACTGATATGTCATGGTTAGAGTTTAGAGAACTATGTTCTAAAATATGGGATGAACCTTATAATTACTTGGTAATAAATAAGGACTGTGCTAAAAACAATGGATGTTATAGAAAAATGTTTGATACATTTGTGATGTTTGAGTAGCATATAAAGGTTTGGTTAAATAAAAAAATCTGTCATTACATTTTGATTCTTGGCTTTGTAATAACTAATAATAATAATACATTGTTTTCAAAAATGAATACATCAACGGAACAATCTTTGAAAAACGAAATAGTTAAAGCTGCCGAAGCAGTTAAAAAAAAGGTTAAAATGATGCGAGAAATCGAAAATGATCAGGAAAAAGTTCTGGAAACCGTTTTCAAACCTATTACAGATCCACTTCATCATATGGTTAGTGTAAATAAAAACATTTCTAATCAAGATTGGGAGAAAACATTGAAAGTTGATTCAGCATTAGGATATGCTAAACAAGAGGAAGATACACTTAAAAGTGATGTTGAAGAGTGTGACTCTGAATCTGGTAGCATTTTGACCAACGATTCATCATTTCGATCATCTAAGTCGGAAAACGATTTAGCAAAAAACTCATCATCGTGGTCTATGTCTCCTGAAATTTTTGAGAATGTTTTGTATGGAGTACGGAATGATAAAGGTAAACTGATGATGGGTACAAATAACGTTAACTATAATGATAACATTATTTCTATAGCTGATCGGAACTATA
Organism: Coleophora deauratella; assembly: GCA_958295455.1. NCBI lineage: Eukaryota > Metazoa > Arthropoda > Insecta > Lepidoptera > Coleophoridae > Coleophora > Coleophora deauratella. The sequence continues at coordinate 7,078,820 of OY282412.1, forward strand.
AACTAACAGATGGATTAAAAGAGTTATTGTTTAAAAAAAACCCAGATTTAACAAATGTAACTGAAGATGATTTAAAAAATTATAAATTAATGCTGACAGACACCAATGCACATCGACGCGATTTTGATCCTAATAAACCAATTAAAAGTAACAAAGGTAGAAAATATTTAAACGTAATTAAACCCCTTTTTAATTTGAAAAAAGGTTCAGGTAACGTAAGCATAAATTTATTACAAGGATCTGGTGTATTAACTAAGAAAAAAATACAAAAAAAATGTGATTATGTGTATTGGAATGATCCAAATGAGTTAGTTGAGAGATTAAAATTATTATTGGCTTCTAAAAATGCAGGCAATACAGGTCTAGATAACGAAATAATATCAATCCTTGAAGAGTTACGTGAAAGTGGTATCATAAATTGTTAAATACATTAAACAAAAAATATTTAACTCATTTTAACTTGATACTTCACTGACAACAGCAATGAATATTGATAAATTTGGTCATCACGTACATAAACGATTACGAATATCGAACCCAGTCAGAATGGATAATGTACTTAAACTGATTGATGAGGAATATAATCTAAACAAGATTCGATTAACAGGTTTGAGAGTGCCTTTATCTCCAGATGATGCTGTTAATAAAGAATACATAGATAACTCCATTAAAGAATATTACACTAGAGATCAAATAAATTTAAAGTTAGATAAACTGAAAACGGAAATATTTCAACTAATGGTTAATTACTTAAAAGAAAAATACTATATGAAGTATGATGTGAATTCACTTATAGATTCATTAAAAACAAAACCTTCATAAATATATATAGTATTTAGCTCAAAACAACTTTCAAAGTACGACGCGTGTTTTGTTCAAAATGAGCAAAGAAAAAGTTGTTGACGAATTGCATAAGACAGCTAGAAAGAATTATAATCGTCGATCAGTTATACTTAAGAGAATTGATGATTTATGGCAGGCAGATCTAATTGATTTCAAGAATTTAAGTAAAGACAATAATGGTTTTAAATATATTTTGGTTGTAATAGATTGCTTCTCTAAGTATGCATGGGCTGTACCGGTCAAACGTAAAACAAAAGAAGACGTTACCGATGCTTTTGAAAGTATACTGCGAGAGAATAATCGTAAACCATCAAATTTACAAACAGATATGGGTACTGAATTTTATAATGATTTGTTTGAAAAATGTATGAAATGCAACAATGTAAATCATTACTCATCATTTTCTGTAAAGAAAGCTTCCATAGCAGAAAGACTAATCAAAACATTAAAAACCAAATTATATAAATATTTTAATACACATGGAAGTTACAAGTGGAAAGGTATACCTTTAAAAGAAGTTGTCAGAAAATATAATAATACTATTCACAGTACAACAAAATATAAACCTGTTGATGTTAATATGATAAATCAAAGTAAAGTGTTAAAAAACATAATTGCATCCCAAAAGCTAAGATATAAAATAAGAAAAAGCAAATTTAAAGTTGGTGATTGTGTTCGTATAAGCAAGTACAAAGGTTGTTTTAATAAAGGTTATACTCCCAATTGGTCAACTGAATTATTTACAATAAATCAAGTTAACAAAACTGTTCCCGTTACATATTATATTAAAGATCAACATAACCAGACAATATTAGGTTCGTTTTATGAAGAAGAACTGCAAAAAACGAACTACCCTAATATTTACTTAATTGAAAAAGTAGTTAAAAAGAAAGGCAATAAACTATTTGTGAAATGGTTAGGTCTGAGTAACGATGAAAATAGTTGGATCAGTAATAAATCCTTAGTTACTTAACGTAGTTTATCATTTTACATTGTGAGATGAAAGGAGAAGGACTTGTTAATAACATCATTAATAATCTTCCGTTTGAATTACATTTACCTGGATACAATTACTGTGGTCCAGGAACAAAACTACAAAAGCGGTTAGCACGTGGTGATAAAGGAATAAACAAATTAGACGAAGCTTGCATGAATCACGATATTGCATATTTAGATAGAGATTTAGAAAATAGACATAAAGCCGATTTACATTTGATGAATATGGCCAAACAACGATTAAAGTCTAAAGATGCAGGAAAGCAAGAAAAGCTTGCTTCCTGGTTGGTTAGTAAAGTAATGAAAACTAAATTAAAAACTGGATCCGGTGTAAAATCTTTTAACACGTTAAAGTCAAGAGTGCAAAAACAAATAAAGAAACGAAAACCTAAAGAAAATAGTTCAACAATAAGAATGGCGTTGTCGGCTGCGAAGAAATTAGTTAAAAAACATCATAACATACCAGTTCCTCGAATAATACCACTACCAAAAACAGGTGGTGTTTTACCTTTAATTCCTATATTTGCTGGATTGTCAGCATTAGGATCATTGGCTGGTGGAGCTGCAGGCATTGCAAAAGCAGTAAATGATTATAAAACAGCCCAGAAAGATCTTCAAGAAACAAAGAGGCATAACAAAAGTATGGAATCAATTGCGTTGGGCAAAGGCTTGTATATTAAACCTTACAAAAAAGGTAACGGTTTGTTTTTGAATTCTTCAAAAAACTAAGTGTGATGCTACCTGATAGAGCTCTTACCAACATTGATATCCTGAAGTATGGTAGTAAGATCCCATATTTTAGAGGTGTTTTTATGAAAGACTCATTACCGAGGAAACCTAAACTCATCGAATGTGGAATTGTTAACTTGGACGTATCTAAAAATCCAGGTACTCATTGGGTGGCATATATAAAAATAAAAAAATATTGTGAATATTTTGATAGCTTTGGTGATCTCAAACCCCCTTTAGAATTGTCACGATATTTAAAAAAATGTAATATGTTCTATAATTATAATAGATATCAGGATTTTAATACTGTGAATTGTGGTCATTTATGTTTAGAATTTCTATTTAATTTTTGGAATAAATATATAAATTAATGTACAGGCGTTTTATTAGCTTCATTATCAAAATGACTTTCACTCTGTCAATAACAGGTAACACATCAGTTTTATCTACGAACTATTCACCAACTTTAGAACTTGAAGGTGATTACGATTGTGCTTTACTATGTTTATCAACATTTAATTCTATACCAAATATTGATAAAAACAATAATCAATTTCATTATGATGACAACAAAATCATAGAAATACCTGAAGGTGCTTATGAACTTCAAGACATTTGCGATTTTTTACAAAATAATATTAAAGGATGTGATCTAAAGTTGACTTGTAATAATAACACATTAAAAATTGAATTGTATTGTTCGAAAGATATTCACTTCGAAAAAGAAAATTCTCTTGGAGATCTCTTAGGATTTGGAAAAATTGTTCTGGAAGCAAATAAAATACATGAATCATGTAACACAGTTAACATTCTATCAACGACGGTGGTGCGAGTAGAATGTGATTTAGTTAGTGGATCATATATAAATGGAATATCCAGTCATATAATACATGAATTTGCACCAAATGTACCTCCTGGCTATCGAATAATAGAAATACCAAAAAATATAATTTATTTTCCAGTAAACCGAAGCAGTATTGATAGTATAAATATACGAATATTAGACATTCGAAATAATTTAGTTAACTTACGAGGAGAGGAGGTTCAACTTTATTTACACCTAAAGAAAAAATGATCGATTACAATAAATACTCTAAGACAGATACAAAAAACATCAGTTCAATCAAAATATTCAAAAGAGGAACAACTTATAGAAAACTGAAATTAACCGCTGAAAACAAACAATTTTTAAAACAAATAGGATTGTTAAAATGAGTATGTTAAACATAATGAGTGCTCCTGCTCATGATAATTCTATCGAAGGCATAGAATATCATTCATATAAACCATACGTAACAAGTTTTAATAGAAATGATGAAATTCGTATTCCGATCAACCAACAAGATCTCTATATTCTCCCGTCAGCTAGCACATTGTACTTGGAAGGTGTCGTGCAAGTTGTTAAACGTGAAACGAAGGAAAAGGTATCTAGTGTTCAATTTACGAATAATCCTCTTCTGTACTTGTTTCAAGATATCCGATACGAGCTGAACGGTATTGAAATAGATAAAATTAAAAACGCAGGCATTACAACTACAATAAAATCTTTAATATCAATGAATGAAACTGAATCTAAAATGTCAAAAGTCTGGGGATGGGATATCAATGGAACTAAAAATGTATACGGAGGAAGCTTTTCAGCATCAATACCTCTGTCAAATATTCTTGGTTTTGCAGAGGATTACAAAAGTATTCTTATGAACTGTAAGCATGAACTTGTACTTTTGCGTAGTAATACTAATTTAAATGCAATTAAATTGAGTACTGGTGAGGTTGTGGATGATATTGAAATACATAAAATTGTTTGGAGAGTTCCACACGTCAAAGTTTCTGACAAAGAAAGAGTGACCTTTCTTAAACTGTTAGAGAAAGACCGACCTATACAGTTATCGTTCAGAAATTGGGACTTATACGAATATCCACTGTTACCAAGAACTACTAAACACACATGGTCTATAAAAACATCATCACAAGTTGAAAAACCTAGGTACGTAATCATAGGATTACAAACCAACAGAAAAAACAATTCGGGTGAAGATATGTCTCAATTCGATCATTGTGATTTACGCGATGTAAAAGTTTTTCTCAATTCTACATACTATCCCTACGAAAACATGAACGTAAATTTTTCTGAAAACAAGATTGCTTTATTATATGAACAGTATGTTAGATTTCAACAGTCTTATTACGGTCGTCGACCAGAACCATTGTTAAGCATAAAAGAATTTATAGAAAAGGCTCCTCTGTTTGTCATAGATTGTTCTAGACAAAACGATAACGTAAAAACTGGACCTGTTGTAAACATTCGATTAGAATTAGAGAGCAACACAGAATTTCCTGACTTAACCACGGCATACTGTCTCATTTTAAACGATTGCGTAATTGAATATAAACCATTAAGCAACATTGTGCGAAAATTATCATGAATGTCTTTATTGTGGATCTACAAGGATTTAAAAATAAAAAAAATGAGTTTATTATCAAGGAATTTGCTTTAGCTTTTAATGGATGCACTCAAGTATTTCTTATAAAACCCCCATATCCATATAAAAAATTGACTACTGAAGAAAGAAAATCTGTCGCTTGGATCGAACGTAATAGAGGAATTTATTGGAGTCAGGGTTACATAGATTTTCAAGAATTTAAAAGAATTATTAAACCAATATTATTAAACAAAACTGTATTAGTAAAAGGTATTGAAAAAATTAAATGGATCAAAGAACTGTGTGAAGAATGTGTGCCTTTAGACATTGGAGAGCGAGGTTGTCCTAAGTTAGATCTATTGCATAAAAAATATTGTAAGGATTTTGTTTTGAGTTGTGTATTTCATACAAGACATTGTTGTTTAAAAAATGTTTTATGTATTAGAGAATGGTTTTTAGATAATAACATGTATCAATTTTCTTTGTAATACGAGTAAATAAAAAGATGATTTTTAAATATATGTATAATTTTTATTATGAACCATCACCTAAATATACAAATTAAGCTGATAAAATATCTACTTTATAATACAAAAATATATAAACAAGTTTAATAATTTATCAAGTATACATACAAAATAATAAAAACATAGTTAAACTAAAAGCTATAACTACAAACTTTTTTTGAGATGTTTGTGATGAGAGATTCCGTCTGATCCATCACATCATCTATGCAGTCCTTAACCACATACTGAGCACTTAATAAAACTTTTCCACTATCACATTCACTACTACTACTAGAACTTTCTGAGTCCTGCAAGTCTATTACCTCTATTTTTATTAATTTAAGACCTCTCTTCACTTGGTTGTTCAGGACGAAAGAGGCTAGCGGATGAAGCATTTGGTACTGTTTTTTTTCTTGTGGCACTTGGTTCTTTTCCGTAGTGGGTTTGGATTTCCTTTTTTTCGACTTGGTTGTTAACATTCCTAACTCAGGGCTCCAAGGCTCGTTCAGCCCAATAAGTGGGTCTTGTGCGTTTTGTTCCAAAAAATATAAGGATTCATCCATTGTAGTCATTGTTATCTGAAAAGATTATAAAGTTTAATAAGATTTATGTTAACAGAGAATTTATTATACATATAAGATAGATTGATAGTTACAAAACTTAAACTTACCACTTAAAAGTCAATTGCTAATAGCGTTATCCAATCCAAGAACTTCGCAGATGATATCGTTAAGGTGCTAAGAACTGCTTGTTGACAGAAGTAGTCTGCTTGAATGGTAGCGGGATAGTTACTTCACTCATTATTAGTTTATTTTATATGAAATGTTGCGTAAATGTTTTTTGCTGACATGACTTCTATTCACGTTGCATTATCATGTGTGATTACTGATTATATATTTTTAAATGTAAATGTTACAGTTTTTTTCTATGTAAGCAATATAGCATGGTCTTCAAAAAATGCAAGGTAGCAAGTTGATTGGCCTGTAGTAAAACTAAGTTCTTAAGTAACTCTGCCTGTCTGTCTGTTTGTTTTCAGACCAAAACTTTAAGATTTAATATTATTTTATGAAACTAATCCTGACTGTTTATCGCTTTTCAAATTTTATGATAAATCCTTGTCTCTGATAAAACGTAAGGAGATAGAAAGAAAGATATTAATTAATACATCTTGAGAATAGACATCGTTTCTTTTATTTGGAGAAACTGATTTCCTTCTTCTCGAGGTGCCATATCCTAGCGGATGTCGGCGATCATCATCCGGAACTCATAAAACCATTTCCACTGTCATAAAATTATATCCACGCAGGCGGAGCCGGGGCAATAGCAACTACTAAGTTAAATAAAAATGAAATGTAGTAAGTTGATTGACTTCATTTATTGATATTTCTATAGTTGAAAATGCAACGCAGCAAATCAGTAACCTAAATAATGCAAATATGTACGGCTAGTATGGATAATATGTTGAGGTTGAATAACCTCCGTTACTGCGCTCTAGGCCTACGAGCCTCATGTAGTCAGTATGTGGCGTGTAACCGGATGTTGCGTAGTAGGTACACTTTAAGTTATTAATGAAAACGAAATGATTTTATTATATTATATTTTTATTTTGTAAAGTTGTACTCTACATATCTAGTACATAAAATTAAATTTAAATTTAAATAAATATATACAGCAGTTAGGTCTTAATAAACGTATCTTAACTAAAATATTCTTAAGTTATACTTATGATTACTTATTATAAAATCTATGACGCATATTACATAAAACAGGTTTATTAACTTATGATTAAACAATTTAAATAATTAATTTACTACCCCAGGCAATAGTACTTATGTTATCAGAGGTAACGTATCTTTTATCGTCGTTGCTTGATAGTGCAATTTTATTAACACTTTTCGTAAATATTTCGTGTTTAATTGATCTAAATAAAATATTTTTTTTACGTATTACACTTTTGTTGTGAAGTACGTTTTCATAGTCTGAAACATTTAAGTCACGTACTACACACGATTTAATCCCTTTAGCTTTTTTGATAACTTTATTTTGTGTTTTAATACAATATAGTTTTGATCTCAAGCCCACAAACTCTGTTATAATCTGTCCTCCCATTTCGTCCTTGAAAAGTCCTGGAACCTTTTTGTTTATCAGAGGCAAATTGTATTCTTCAGGATTGTAATTACTTGTATCAAAATAACATAAGAGGTGATATTTGAGATCTTTATAAAAATCATTGGTATTTATTATGTAAACAAAACTGTCAGTGTCCGTATAACATAACTGAACACGATTTTGATAAATCGGTTTAATTATGTTATAGTGAAAGTTATACATATGAGTTTTGGAGAGTTCCAATACTGAAAACCCTATGTAAATTGGTTTATCCAAAATAATTTCTTCTTGTTTCAGTTGAATCGCTACTAAATTTTCACTAAATACAGAGACGCTGTGGAAATGTGGACTAGCAATCAATCTGTCTGCACTTGTTCGTTTTTTTGTTTTGTTATTATTATCATTCCATTGATTAACCAAGTGTATATTTACTCTCGATTCATTATTTTCAAGTGTTTTTCCGAAAACAGAATTATTTAACAATTTAAAAAAATCCTGTTCAAACGCAGTCGTTGATTTTTGTCGAAGCTGCGTATTCAAATCGATATACTTTTTTAAATAGGCACTTTGTTTGAATGTAATTGCTTTATGAATTCTGCTTAATAATAAACCATGTTCCAAACATTTTTTCAAATGGACATAATGAATAACATAGTTATATTTGTTATAAAGGTTAGCAACTAGTTTTTCATTTTTACCTCGAGGTGGAATACACTTCTCAGGACAGAATGGAAAGTCATTATGCTCGCGATGTAAACGTTCAGGGTATATTAAATCAACTTCAAGTATGTAGCCATGATCCGCATCGTCAGGCACTTGTGTTATTTTTAACTCATTGATTTCGCGTTCATCCAAATACCTAAACTTTGAGTGTGGTAAGGATTGACAAAGGCTAAAACCATAGAGGTTGTTGCAGTCAAAATATTGAACGAATACATTTTCCTGTGTTGGATCATAATCAGCGATGTATTTATGGTTAGCTTTTGCAAATCTATGAGAACAAGCGCAAAGTCCTCCTCTTATCCCACGTTGAATCATTCTAATAATGGACAAGTCATCGAGCAGTTCAAGTTGAACTCCGGTTTTTAATAACATTGCATCAAACGATAAACCCGGAGCCGTTAAATAAAATGCTGGGTCAAGACCATAGTGTCGTTTACACGTTTTTCGAAAATTTTGGAATATATCAGTTAGTAGCAAAACATCGGTTTTCAGATACAGGTCAGTATATTCGCCTAAGTCTTTTATGTGAAACTGAGACCAAACCAACTGTGCATGTTTGTAATCATCATCACTAATATTTTCATTAGTTAACGCGTTATAAAAGTGCTTTTTCGATGGTAATTTATTTTCTGAATATGTTTTCCAGCTGGTCATGTAATCGTAAGGATATACACCTTTACGTGTTAGTAAATTAAACTCATTATCATCAGGAAACCAAGAGCGCAAATTTACAAAATCGTTCTTTGACATTGATTTAGCGAGATTTTCTAAACTGGTACCTAAAAATTTGAATGAATCCGTAAAACGTAACTGAACATATTCTTCATTTGAAATCGGTAAAAATTTTGAAAAAGAAATATAGTTCTCTTTAGTTTTAGGTATAATTTTTATTTTGCCAGGCAACTCTCCTAACTCTTTTATGAAAAGATGACAATCATATCCAGAAAGATTGTGAAAGAACACAGGGATGAATTTAGGAGTTTTATATTGCAAGTTGCAATGACGATGTGCAGCACCGCGGTAACGACCTGTGATATGACAGTGATCTCTCACTCTATCGTTCCATAGAAGATTATCACAAATATGACAGCGCGTAGCATTCTCAAAACTTATTGCATTTTCTTCTGTAAAAATCATTGGTACAGTATGATTTAAAATTGAATTTATTTTTTTTGCATCCCTGCTAATACAACTAATAAATTTAGAGACACAGTCGTCCCCACGATAATGAACAAAACTATTTTGTGTTTCATCATCAGTGCAAATAATACTGTAGGCAAATGCAACAGGTACATGTCGCTGTAAATCACAAGTGCCTGGTGAGTTTGGATCTGACTCACAACCTTGAATAGGTTGCAGCATAGTTTCAAAGTCTGCGTATATAACGTATGGTATATTTTGCTTCCGTTCATAGTTTTTGAACTGTAGCACAGATCCTTTATCGGGTAGCAAAGTAACGACTCCACCACATACATGTTCATTAACTTCATTTTCTGAAGGAAAAAATAACAAACAAGATTCACAAAAGAATATTTTTCCATGATGTTTTGTTATTTGACTCCTGACAAGACGAGGTAAATCTTTAATCAAGCAGTAATGATGGGAACTGTCATTTTCGATAAGCAACAAATGTACACGCTTTGAACTACGCGAATCTGACTCTGATTTATACAACGGCCCGATTATAAATTTGTTTTTCTTTAAACCATACACATAAATACTTATATGAGGGTTGTTTTTCTCAAAAATAGCTATATCTGTGAAATTGACCGGGAAAGTCATATCTTTGATATTCAGTACACTTTGAAAATGTGGGTATGATGTTACACGTTCCGGGTGTCGTTTTGTAGGATACAAAGCGGCTGTGACACTCCACAAGAAACAGTATTCATCATCATTTTGAATATTTAAACATGCTTTTTTATTTTTTATATATTTGGGTAATGATACAAATTTAGATCCGCTGAGAGGTTGGTACTTATTGATATTAATTTCAAGATGACAGTTATGCAAAAAAGTCCAACCACTGTCTCTTTCCTGAAACTCTTCCATTTTTTGTATCAATGTGCTTTCTACGTCTGAGTAAATTTTATCAAATTTATAATTGGAATGAACTGTAAAATTTTTTGTTCCGAAAGATTTCATCTCTTGACTATCATTTTTGAACATAAAAAACATTGAAAATAACTCAAAGTTCACTTTCACGTTAGTATGAACTTTTAACGCTTTGTCTATTAGTAATTTTACTTTTTCACGAACGTTATTAAGAAACGTCATGGAAGTGCTAGCTTCTGCACTGTTCTCAGGCGCTAAGATCTTATAACTTGCAATACGACCTCGGAATGCTGTATTCAATAACTGTACATTTTCATCGATAAAATGTGACGCATCATTATTTTTATGAAAATTGCTTCGTAAATGCCCAACCCACTGTCTTTTACTTAAAGTTAAATCACATACTTCACAAAACGGCATTTTAAATCAGATAAACTTAAATTTAACTTTATTTGTATGTACTTACTTGTAGGGTAATGAAGAACTGGAAAATAATAATATTAGAATATTGAAAGTTAATAACTAATTAAGATACTTATAAATTCAATATTATTCTTATTTATATTAATTATTATTATTATTATCTTGATGAAACTTAAATTACCTATATATTTATGGTATTATTGAATCAATTAGTATAAAAACCAAGGTACAGTTCACACGATAAAAAGTAAATATTATTAACTTGTTATCTTGATACTGATTGAGTTATTAACTTTATATATTTAACTAACTAAAGACCAAATAATGCTAAATTAACTTCTTATCAAAATTAAATGTTACACGTATTATTTTGTCAACTGTACCTTTATTACGTTTTTAGGCAATTGAATCAAATATACGAATATAAACTGAATAAATAAAATTCGTTATAAAAAAGTAGGTAATTTAAGTTTATTTTTCAATCACTAAAGTTAATATAAAATATGAATTATCTTAAAAAAAAAAGAACCTTATATATATAATGCATACATTTTATTTATTTTAAAATTAATCAATATAATCAATAAAATCAAACTTATTAGTAAGGTCTTTTTACATTCAGTTTATCCGAAAAAAACACCGACTCAGCGTCTTCAAAAATGACACTAGCATCCCTCACAAATCGTTGAAGGTTCTTCCACTGCGTGGAATCATCTTCCAGTGAACAGTGCAACCGTAGTAGCGCCTTTTTCCAACGCTCGTCGAACTCAGGACATTCCGCGTCTTCACGCGCGAACACCTTGAGCTCGACGTAGAACTCCCCAGTGGTTGGACAGCACCGTCGCTCCGATCCGCCGCCAACCTTGGTCACGAGGTATGACGGTAGCGTTCTCGTCGACGAAGACTCGCTTTGGGTCGGAGCAGCCTCTTTGTCAGCGTATAAACCAAAGACGTTCGTCTTTGGTCTTTTGTCACACCTGAAAAAAGAAAAAAAACATGTACTTAAAGTCAACGCCAAACAAATACTTAATATACCGGTTCGTTATATTTTGTACTTTAAATGTACACAGCGATGGAAGTTTCGTTTTTCTGGTAGTGGTACTTAACAGTCATGTGTATGATTGTGAGATCTGTCTTAAGAACACATCGTCATGAAGTTATGATTTTTACACACGTATATAATGGATCGGGTATACCTATAGAAAACTTACTTTGAATTGGTGGGTGTCGCAGGCTTGCGTTTAGTTGTGGATGAAGTTGCTTTTGGCTTCCTGTTCGTCACGGTCTTCTTCGCGACGATACTCTCACACTCGGAGTCAGACCTGAAATAATAAAAAAACACATTAATTTCCGATCAACCGATACGCAGTAGGTAAGATATCTGTAATAATGAAATACTACAGTATATACTTCATTCCAATAAAAAAACAAAAGGTAAACAAACTTCAAATCCATACTAGTTTTGTTTACCTTTTGCTTTTTTGATTGGAATGTACACAAAAACATACTTACTAACATTTTCAAAAGATAGATAGCTTGATCGAAGGGTGAAGAGCGTAGCAGAGTTAAGCTTCAATCCGAGAGATGAGGAGTGAGCAGGCCTCAGCGCTTGTGCTAGAGCCAATGGTCCCTGGTGCGTAGCTCAAACTTGGTACCAAGTGAGTGGGTCTTAGCGCTTGTGCTAGAGCCGTGGTCCTCGGTGGCGATGGCGGTGCGTAGCTCAAACTTGGTAACAAGTGAGTGGGTCTCAGCGCTTGTGCTGGTTGGTGCTGGTTTCCTCCGAGGCGCAGTTCCCAATGCTCGATGAACAAGTGATAAAAACTCACAAATTTTGACGGTTTTTATTCGGTTTATTCACTTAATCCAAAAGATCGTATAAATTATTTTGTAACAGTACGTTAAAATGATCTTTATGGATTATGTCATAAGACAACTCAGCATTAAATTTGAAGGCTCACATATAACCTTTTGGTTGTAGTGTGTAAAAGTTTGTGACAAAAATGCATTACAAGCAAAACGAAATCATGTCAAATTTGTGCAGAGTCGACAGCGCACCAATGGTTTTGAAACGCTATTACATACATATAGTTTACCCTGGTTTTGTTTTAATTAGGATAATAAATTAAATCTTAGTTAGTTGGCAAACAAAATTGGTGTAACTAAACATGGTTGCATGTATTATTTATACAGATAGCATATTACGCCCATGGTATAAAACAGTTAAAATCTATTCGATTATTTAAGATGTTCACTATAAATCCTAACAGACTAAGTCACGGGTGCGTATTAGTAAAGAAAATATAATAACCCTCCTTTTTGCTTCGCCGTAGTCGGGTAAAACACATTCTAAAAAACATTCCTAACTTCAAACAATTCCAACTATAGTCGTGGTCTAGAAAGCGATCGTAGTCGAAACTTACAATTTCACGTCGATCAGGCAAGTTCAATAACTACAAGCGCGGTCATGCTTTAATTAGGTTTGGCTGTTGGAGACATTGGTAAAAGCAGTATTCATAATACATTACCCTTCTTTACGTAGTCGGTTCAAACTACAAAAAATCCACTCAAGTGTTTTTAACGGAAACGGTATCGTATTTCTTAAGTCAAACGTAATTTATTCAGTAAACAGCTAATCTGATTTTAGGTCAAAGACCTTAAATATATGGACCGATCACAAATAGAAAGATACGTGATTTGTCGTATTTTTGAAATAATATAAATATCGTATATATTATATACAGAAACAATAATTAACTTATTTATGTAATTGATATAAAGTGGATTTAGATTCGGAAAATGGAAAACCTAGTCCATAAATGTAAGGTCTTTGAATAGAAGTATATTTTGCTAGTGTTTGCTGTTTCAAAAGTTGTTGTTTGTGTACTACCGGTCGCCCATGACTTTGCTTACATAGTTTTACATTTTATTTTATTCATTACATACTTTAGAAATAATAAACCATTCGACGCACATCTTTTATCGAAACACTACGATCATGTTTAGTCGAACCTATCTAAAAATAACACGTTTCTAAACAACTTATACTTCATATCGGTTTAAAAAAATATTCCTATCCACTAAGCAGCATAGCACTAATAGGTAGCTAAACCAGTCGGATTTTCTGATTTTTCAAATATTACTATTTTATTCTAGTTATCATTAATATATAACTAAAACTCGCAAAGAACTTTTAAATAATGGTGATGATTCATTTTTTAAATTTAATCATAAGTAAATGTTTTCATTTTGATCGTAGTCGGTTAAAAATAAATTAATACTCAGTATTGTCAGCAAAACGTTAGCATATTTCGTGGTCGGCGAGGTCCGAGGTTTAGCAATAGATACCTACGGAGGTTATAATGCGTATTTTAGGTCATTGGTGAATTTGCATGTTTGTATCATCGTATGCACTGTTATAACGACGTGACATAAACGAATGGTTGCTACTTAGTCTTTTGAACAAGAACTGATAGCACTTGAAGAGTAGCAGAAAAATGTGGTGACACCAGGTATTGGTTAAAATACATTCTAAAAATAACAGTCTTGAGTGTTATACGTAACAAAAATTATAAAATGAACTTTATAAACAATTTAAACAATGATGATAAAAACCATGCAACATTCAAGACCATGGACAATATTGGGAAGTCTGTCACACCTATCGTGAGAGAGGGTGAATTTTAATTCACCCGAACGAACGTAGGTGGGGCAGACTTCCCAATATTATCCTACTCTCGATATTCTCAATTCAGAAGTTATTTTTTGTGAGGTATTTTGTAAGAAATTTTAAAGTAGAGGTTACCTGTGTTTCCAAAAATGTCGCTTAATACAAGTCGCCCGTGAACCCTCGATATTATAGTACGTTTTAGATATAAAGCGGTATGGGGATTTTGTACTTGGTCGAAAAAAAAATACGATTTAAAAGCATGTGTAAAGCATCTACTTACTTAAATAAAAAAAATATTGAGATTTTGAGTTTTGTGTTTTAAAAATACCTCTGCACATGAGATTGATAGACTAAAGTTCGTTAAACATCTAATTTAGATAGATAACTAGATATTTTACGAACTTTAGCTAAAACTTTTTACATATTTTCTAAATTAAGAAACTTTGTTTAAGCGCAACAAAAAACATGAATAAGCTTATTCAGACGCAAGTATTTTGTCGGTGAAAATTATCTTTAACGTAATGTCTCAAGACGAGAATTAAATTTCTGTACAATCTACATGATTTAGTATGATGACATTTGTGGTTGGATCTTATTATGCAAGATACTTAAGTGTTCGTGGGTGGGTCTTTCTTCCTTCTGTTCTCTCTTCTTGTCGCCAAACAGCTTGCTAGCAACTTACCAAGTTCAGTTTCGCGGGTCGAGCGAAAGCTGTCTTGGTTACCGCCATATCCAATCCATAGCTTTTAACACCATAGGCAAGGAGCTAATGTTTTAATTCAATGACCTTATCGAATGGTAATGTTTTTCTGCTATATTTGTGTCCATTTCATGTTACCTAAAGTGGCTTGGTGGATTTTTCAGTAAGAGGATATTTATTAAGTCATTCTGCGTTTTGGCTACAGGCGGTTATAATTTAAAGGACATACATACACTAGATTTTTTTTTCTACCGTTTGGGCTATCAGGTAAAAAATGTTAAGCACACGCAGCGCGAAACTCCATTCTGTTTGGCAATATACGTTCACAATACATATCGTCCCCACTGTTGGAACTCGGGTCTCAGGTCTCTTCCCATAGCTCGAGAAGATCGAGGACCAAGTCCGGATTGATGGAGGTTATGCCAGGTTTTCAAGCCGCCTGTAAGGCTAGCGACATGGCTCAACGACTGCCATCTAGTGATAGCCTGGACTAAAAGAACAACCTTAGCATGCCTTGCGAAGCCCATAAAGCTCTCACTCAGTCAATCAATTTGGTTATCATTTCAAAGAAAACTTAAGTTCGGAGAACGTAATGCCTGTGTGTCACAGCAACATTGAATCTTCCAATTATAGGGACAAATTGGATCAGACACCACTTAAAATTGAAACGGAATATTCATTTAGATGCTATGGCTTCATTCGCCTGCAGAACAAGCGGCAACTAACGATATAGTGTTGAAACTCCCTAAAATGTTAGGATACAAGGATACAAATCTATTTAGTAGCACTAGTTACAAGTATTTGTATATAACATATAACATCATATGCTTAAGATAGTTATTTCATTATTACATTACTTAGTTCGTAATGTTCGCTGGAAGTGATGACTTAATTAATGGTACCAGACTGTAATTGGTATTAATTAACTAGCCATTTAGGTATAATTTGCTATATTTATTATAAACTAACAAGCAAGAAGAATGGGTAGTCCCCCTCCCTCCCCCCCAAATTTGGTATCTAAAGAGTTAATCCATTTACAATTACATTTTTATTTCATTCACCTTTTCGTCAACGCCAGATTTTGACAATTAACAAAGATTTGCCCTGTCTCCGAATATTATAGCAATTGCTGCTCTCGGTACATTAAAGCACTTGTACACTAAATTTGCCAATATCTCCGCTACGTTTACCTTTTCGTCTTGAGTGTTCTCTGAGTAATGTCTGAGCTTTTGAGTGCTCTGTGGCGATTGCTATTTAGGACGCGACTGTACCTATTTGTTCTTCTAATTTCTGGAGCTGGTGAATTTAAACTTGAATTTGAACTCTGAGATGTAAAAAAGTCGCTGTCAGTATTTACAAAAAAAACATTGAAGGAAGTTAAGTATAACTTTTGTATTTTTAACTGTAAAACTAAATTATGCCCGCGGCTCTGCCCTCGTGGAAATAGTTATTTATGAATTTCCTTTAGTAAAACTATTCAGAGGGTTTTAGAAACCATTTTTAAACTTAGAATTGGCGCCAGTTTTAGAAAATATCAAATTGACACAATTTGGAGTGAAAATTTGTAAAATTCTGAAACACGGATAGTGCACAAATTGGAATAGCATTTAATTGGTTTTTGATTTATTTATTGCTCGTTTGTATTTTTAGCTGGTAGGCAGGTATTAGTGTGACATACCACTGCTATTCCATCGAATTTCTCGTTCTACTACGCTCCAGCTATGGTAACATAAGTGGCGGGCAAGCTATAGTTCGCCATACTAAAAACATCAAACAGAGTCCGTGGTCTAGTTCATTTGCTTCACATCTGGTGGTTATGGGTTTGATTTCCGACGGGGTCCAACTTTGTACGGTTATACCTATCACTGTTTTGAAGTCTCCAAGTAACCATGGAGCTGGATGATAGGTCAAAGACTATGATACACGATAATGAGCATAAATAACTGATTAGGATAACATAAGCCACCGGGCAGAGGTTAGTCGCCCTTGTTCTAAATTAACAGACCAGAGATAATAGAGTGAAAGGTACACGTGCGATAGATATTGTGCACTTTATGGTGATGAGCTTCATACACACAATTAGTTGTGATGAAGATGTTAATAGCATTGATGTGTTCCGGCATGGAGACAACATAGCCAGTTCCCCATGACATTGGGGAATCTTGGTAAGCCCGCTTCCATCTTCGGCATCATCATCACTTACTAACAGGTGAGATGATGCCAAGGGTTTACCAATTGTAAATAAAAATAATAAAATAAAAAAGACATAAAACTTTTACAAAACCGATTTTGAAACAAACCGAAGTGGAACAACATCAAATGGCTCGACGACACAAACAAAATTGTTTTTGTCGATGTTCCTGTCATGGCGGCAGGTTAGCGTTCCGTAAACCGTAATCTGTTTCGCAATAATTTGGGGGTTGTCGAATCGGAAATTTGGAACGTAGGGAAATGAGTGATTTATGTGAAGTAGGGAGTGTGGTGGTTTTCTCTTTGTGTGAGGTCGGTATTGAACTGTAATAGAGACAAATTATGTCGGTTACTTCGAGTGAACAGGTGAGTTTGTTGACCCTACCTCGATTTTATTAGATGTTGAACGTATAACCAATAATAAATAAATAAAAAAATGTTTATTGAGACACTTGAATATAGCAACATCTCTTAAAGATGATTGAGACCTCCTTTTAGGTTTTATAAAAACCTGTGACAGGAAGGCTCGCTCTTCCATAGCATGAGGTATGTACTTAAGTATTTGTACAAATAGACATTAAATATAAAACTTAGTAAACAGAGGCTTAACAATACGTGTTTAGTTTAAGTGTATTAAGCTAGATTATTTTGTCAGTCCTAACACATTCTGTGCCATTTAAAATGAAACCAATGTCCTTAAATCAATACATTCTCTATTTTTATATAGGATCCGTCTAAAATATCTGAAAAAAGTTCATTCTAAAAAAAAACATGAAAGTGAATAACTTCTCCTATGAAACCTGTAACTCAAATGGCAAAAAACTGGTCTTTCTATACATACATAGTTATCGGATTCACCTGATCAATTACAATGGTATGAGAAGCCCAATTTTTAAAAAATTGAGTATTGGTTCCTTGAAGAACGTTGTTTAATTTCATGGTGAAAGCTAAAGTTAAAAAATATGGTATTTCGGAATACCCTATATTTTGCTTGCCAACCTGGGCGTACGACTTTTGGGTGAATTATGCACAAACTGCACAAAGATATCGTTTTTGAGTTGTCTTGATGTCAGTATCAATATCAAATCAAACCAATTTCAGATTTCAATGTGTGTACTACTTTTATTAATGTATCACTTTCAAAATGTCACTGACCATCATCATCATCAGCTAAAAGACGTCCACTACTGGAAGAAAGGCTGCCCGCATCCACCGAGACATGGTCGCTTACATGGCCTCATAGAGCCAGGTTACACGCTCAGTCTGGCGTCAGTCTGGCGTCAAACTTGGTTCGCCAGCTGATCGATTTGTATGAAAAGTCCAAAAAAAATTTTGCTATTTCAACAAAGTTGTAGAACAAAAGTTGTTCAGTTTGATGGGTAAAAGCCAACCTTGAAGTATTGTCACACATTTCTGTTACATCCTGTAGATGTTCCACTGATTACAGAGAATAGCAAAGACTGTACCGTCCTATGAGTAAGGTTACACGCTCAGTCTGGCGTCAGTCTGGCGTCAGTCTGGCGTCAGTCTGGCGTCAGCCTGGCGTCAGCCTGGCGTCAGCCTGGCGTCAGCCTGGCGTCAGCCTGGCGTCAGCCTGGCGTCAGCCTGGCGTCAGCCTGGCGTCAGCCTGGCGTCAGTCTGGTCCATGAATAATCGGAGAATGATCGTGTAAGCCACTGTCTGCCGTCAGTCTAGATTAACCGTGTACCGTGAAAATCATTCATCATTCTGGCGTCAGTCAAGACTAATAGACCAGACTGACGCCAGACTGAGCGTGTAACCTTGCTCATAAGTACAGTCTTTGCTATTCTCTGTAATCAGTGGAACATCGATATCAACAACATTTTTTATGAGCCTACCTCCGTATTTAACAACCGTACCGATATTGTTAGAACAACATAATAAAATATGTCAGTAAAATGAAACCGGTGGATCGCCTGGATTAATCAACTTCTGGAAATGTCAGGTATTTTTATAGGGATACTTTTTATGGTCCTTGTTATGGACGGTCATTCACCTCTAATCCGGTGCTCCGAAGGTATGAACTTCATAACTTTGTTAAGTTTTCTGACATGAATTCATCGTCCATTTTCGTATACACTTATTATTCAAATATACTTATGGACAAGAAAATCGACTCAAGGTTTGTTGCACGACTTTGAAAAAATAACTCAATCTAGCAAAAAACACTAAACCAAAAGTTCAAAAAAAAAGTTTTCAAGTTCTCTTTATGATTTTAGTTTGGTGGTTTTCTACTTTAAAGATTTTTGTATTTACATAGTAGTTTTGCAGACTGAGTCATTTTTTCAAAAGTCGGGCAACAAACTTTGAGTCGATTTTTTAGTCCACCAGTGTATCTTGTATAATATATTAACAGGTATGTTCTGTGGAACCTAAGCCAAACTAGGAGAAAATTATTTCAGTATGAAACTTATAATTATTGGACAGAGACCCGAGTCTAAGTACGTTAATTTCTTAAAATCCAAAATTGGTAAGTCCGTGGCATTATCTTACTTGATGATAAATGATAATGATGCCGAAAGATAAAAGTGACCTTACTTAGATTCCCTAACGCATTAAGAAGCTGGCTATGTTATCTCTATGCCGGAACCAATCTGTGCATCACATTAATGTTTGCCCTAAATATCAATCGAACCCACGACCCTCAGATCAGTAGTTAGGAGCGCTTACCAACGAGCAACTCAATATTGCACATCGTTATAGATTGATTTGTTTTTATTTTTATTCAAACTGATTTATAATATCTCGATTCCATAACATCCATAATGAATATGACAAAAATGAACTCCTATTGACCACGGAGCAAAGATTAAAATGTCAAACACAAGAGACATATTCAAAATACGTTTAAATTAGCAAATATGGGAGTCTAATTTTATCTGATCCCTTATTAAACATATAGGGGCTTCCTTTGATCCCATGAGATATGAAACCCAGCAAATATTATTACTTATTGGCTGTTACGTAAAACATCTGATAGGATAGGGATGTGCAAAACTGTAGACGTATACATGTGTGACATATAAAAAACCGGACAAATGCGAGGATAATACTCTCGCACTGAAGGTTTCGTACCAATGTTACGTAAAACATTTGATAGGATAGAGATGTGCAAAACTGTAGACGTATACATGTGTGACATATAAAAAACCGGACAAATGCGAGGATAATACTCTCGCACCGAGGGTTTCGTACCAACAAACAATATTCTTGCGCGTGCGTTAGGCGCACTTGTTCGGTTTTTTTCCTTTTGATGGATGAAACCCTAAAAAAGTAGCCAGGACTTGTCAAGAAGACTCGAAAGCGAAGCGCAACCGAAATGAAGATGAAAGTAGCATAAAACAAGCGAAAAACACGCGAATATTTGTTTTTTTCAGATTTGACCTAATTTTACAAAAAATATCGCGCCCGAATTGACAGCATTAAAATTTTTATTTTATCCCAATTTAGTTTTTTATTTAAAAAAAATTGAGTGTTTAATTAATGTCTTACGTCTCCATAATTTATTTATTTATTATTTATTGAATAATACACTCATACAAGTTGGGGATAAAAAAAAAATGTCAGTTATAAAATCAAAATGATTATTATTCAAGTTAGAAGTAGCTGTACATATTCTTCAGAATCTTATTGTTTTCTATTATATTTTGTTATATTTCTATAATATTTAGTTGTGCCATCCTTGGTATGTGTGCCAATGATTCCCCATCCCTGTGATAGGAGATAGGGGTTTAGGGCTCAATAAAGTGCCTATAGGCTGAGTTATTGCCTACAATATACTCAGAGTCACGAAGGAATTCATCCTAACTTACAAATTCAGCGCAAATACAAATATACTTCAGGCTTATTGTATTTTATCTGAAATTGTTAGTTTATAAGTTTTCCGAAGGAAACCTTTTATTTGTACCTACTTACTTACATTTAGTTTTGGCTTGCGGCATGATTTCTAGAGTAAGGGACTCTTCATGAAGGGATTTAAAAGGTTCTTCAAGGATCATTAAATCACTGATAAAGCCCATGGAGGTTTGCAAGTGGTAGCTACTTTCCCGTAGGTGGGCCTTCCCTCTTTGCCACCTTTTATTGTACAATACATTTTTTAAATAATTTGCGTGGAAAAGAAGAAGAAAAATATAGTGTAGCTGACTGCACCAAAAATAAATTATAATATATTGTGACTTGCGTACTTGTGACTTCTCTGGTGTTGCGGGTGTCTATGGGCGGCGGTAATCGCTTACAATCAGATGATCCGTCTGCTCGTTTGCCACCTATCACATAAAAAAAAGAACTTTTAATGAAATCGCAGGAAAAAAGTTAGTCGCTTAGATTTTAAATTATAAAAATGTCGTAATAAGTATTTTTTTTATTTTTTTTTTTTTTTTATTTTTTTTTTTATGGCATAGGTGGCAAACGAGCAGACGGATCACCTGATGGTAGGCGATTACCGCCGCCCATAGACACCCGCAACACCAGAGGAGTCACAAGTGCGTTGCCGGCCTTTATTATATCATGACGTCAGTACTCACAATTCAAACTTTTACAGAACATAATAAAAGTAACTCTTGTAATTTACACTACTGCTATTCTTTGAAACCGCAAGGATCCCGGGGTATATTATAAAGTTACTAAGTTGTACAAATTTAAAACATAATATCCCGCTATTAATAACCTTCGGAATGTGTGAACATCTAACCTTTTTCTTAGCAATCCAATTTCTCAAGATCGATCGTCTCTTTAATATAAAGCGTCCAGAATTGGACCAGATTGGAGGTAGTTTAAAATAAATGTTGTATACTTAAAACCAGCAGGGTTGACCACAAACGCACCATAAATATTTGTCAGATTTTAATGGGGAATCGTTACTACTGTGGGTGGTACTAATGGAACTCGAACTGTTTTCGTATCTGTTGTTTTTGATGGTGAGAGATTAGAGGTATTTTTACGAAAAATGCAGATAGTTTTATATGATAATTTTATATTGTTCTGCATATTCTATATAACTTTAAACTAAGTTTACAAGATAAGACTTTTTTAAAACTCTGTAAAAACAAAAACTGCATAGAAATAAGTCTGGTGAGATTGGTGTGACACGTTCCAAGAAACAGCAACAAGAAATATCATAACACTTTTAACATAACCTCATTCAATTAAAGCAGTCCCTAAACCAGGCATAACTTTTTCTTAATCGAGTTACTCTTTCGTAAACGAGTCGAGAACCCGTAGTATCCCTCCTGGGTTTTATGTTATAATTTCCCCATAAACTAGCGAGGACAGGACTATCAGGCGGATGGCATAGATTATTATACTATGGGGGTTCTAAAGCCCGTCCACTCTGTGTGGTTTTGTAATAGGTATAACAGAGTTGGGATGGGAACTGATTATTTATCTGTCGGCTAATTTGGGCCTCAATAAGTGTATGAATTTTTTTTTAATGTGATAGGTGGCAAACGAGCAGACGGATCACCTGATGGTAAGCGGTTACCGCCGCTCATAGTCACCCGCAACACCAGAGGAGTCACAAATGCGTTGCCGACCTTTAAAATGGGATGGGGGGAATGAGGGGAGATGGGGGGGGGAGGTTGGGCCTCCGGTACCCTCACTCACTCGGCGAAACACAACCGAGGCAGTGGTATCACTCCGGTCGAGCCGGCCCATTCGTGCCGAAGCATGGCTCTCCCACTGTTAAAATAAAAAATATATTTTTTTACCCTCCATTTTTTACTTCGACTCCAAATGTAGAAAAAGTTATGAGAGGTTGTTTGAAATCTAAATAAAACAAAGGAACCATTTTCTTAATTAATTAACTATATATAATAATAATGGTATTTAAAAATGCTTGCCATTTTTTATTTTCTCATTTGCCGAAGTAAATATTGTTTTCAGAGAAATGTCGATGTTTCACTTAATGAGATAATTAGTTAATTACGTACGGGAAAATGTTTTATTATTTTATAACATTTATTCAAATCAGACTGAGTTACTTAGCTTAGTTTGACTTATATATTCTACATAAATCGATATCGAAAAAATCGATAAATTGATTCGTTTTAAAATGTTCACATCACTGGTTTTTACTTTTGAATAGAGACTAAAGATAATCGGAGATGAGATTAACCTTTTTTATTTTTATTCTATTTTATAGCGAACGGATTGTTTGTTTGTATTGTAGCTTTTACATCGGAGTAATTTTTAAATATTTAAATTAATATGTAAATAAACAAATAAAAATTAAAAACCGACATTTATTAAAATTTACAACATCGTACTCCAAAATTTATCAAGCCAGATTAGGTTACATGTTTACTAAAATCAACAGACATCCACACATGTATATACACACTAAAATCATTACCTGCCTTCTAAGACACTTACAACACAAAATAGACACAGAAGGTCCGCTTAATACAAACCACTAAAATCGTAAGCATATACATGCTTATAGAAATATAGGGTTGTTCGAGGCAAGGTCACGATCGCACAGTACGTGATCTTGCCTACAACGACCGTATACATCTATAAGAATGTATATGCTTAGGATTTTAGTGAGCGTATTGAGCGGACTTTCTGTATCTATGTCTTTTGTGCTCACAATCAGTTAAAAAATGTAAAAGTATTTTTTAATAATGTAATTCGAAATTGCATCAATAACATAAGTTACTTTCTTT
Organism: Coleophora deauratella; assembly: GCA_958295455.1. Taxonomy (NCBI): domain Eukaryota; kingdom Metazoa; phylum Arthropoda; class Insecta; order Lepidoptera; family Coleophoridae; genus Coleophora; species Coleophora deauratella. The sequence goes on from OY282412.1 coordinate 7,102,867, forward strand.
TTTACTTATATTTTAAATTCAGCTTTTACACTTTTTAACTAAAACCTAAACTACAGTCAAATACGACATGCCGTAGTGATATAAAAGTGATTGCAAACATCCTTTACATTCCGTCCGTGACCACTCGAAACTTGAAATACGCTTTAAAAATGCGACAGTAATGCTGTATTGGAGTTTGCAATCGTCCGAATTCGCATTGCGGTATTACTTTGAAATTCTGGCTGTTGTATTTATAGGCGTAGCGTTTCTTGATAATTGATAGGCATAGGTTAGTCGCCATTAGTGTACACTGTACATTATTAGTGTATAATAATAATAATATCCGGGACAAATCACACACGGTCATGTTACCCCAAACTAGGATTCCCTGTATCTTGGGAACCAGAGACTGATACACATACACATATACATTTAAATACATACATATATAGATACTATACACCCAGACTCAGAGCAAACAATTCTGCTCATCACAGAAAAGTTTGCCCTGTGTGGGATCGAACCCACGACTCTCGGATCAGAGGTCAGTATTGCTAACCACTTAGCCACCGAGTCAGTCAGTATACATTATTAGTGTTGCATGGTCCCTAGGGACCTTCTAGATGTGTTTATGAAACTTTGTCCATAAAAACTTACGTGAACAAAAAAGACTATCTTTTATTTTATCCCAATTCCTCAAGTTTCCTTGGTTTAACCACCAATTGTATGCTAGCGAAGCCACGGCCAGAAAGCTAGTAACATCTTACAAATTCAGGTGATTACCAAAGCAAATTCGTTGCAGTTGTTTTTGACATAAAGAAGTTAGCTAAAATTCTGCTTGCCTAGCATTTCATTTGTAGCAAGCTACAAACTCTACTCTACCCGTGGGAAAACATTAGGTTAGGTAGAGAGAAACAGTGTTCTACGCCGTTTTAAATTAACGAAGGAAGCTGTTTAAACTGTGGCAACTTAGAGAGACCCTTATCTCTGGATCTGGCTGTACATTTTGCTAGTTTGATTCATATTAATTCTCAAATGAGAATTATGCCCGTTTTTATTTGACAACTATTTTTTGGCCCACGGTTTGGTAGGCATTTTTTTTATATTTCAGCATTTAGTGGAATCGGGATAAAACATATAACCTATGTCCTTATCCATGTCTCAAGTTATATGCGTGCCAAATTTCATCACGATTGGTTGAGGTCCTAGCCTTATAGTTTTTTTGTTTTAGTTTATAAGGTGCTGTTTGTGATGTCGAATAAATGTATTTTCTTTCTTTTTATTTATTTGAGGTCTGCTTTATGTATTGAGGCAATTTATGGTTGAGTCATCGAGAGGGAATAAATAAATAATAACCACGCTGAATACGTTAAAAACAACCGACTTCAACCGCAACAACTCCAATTTTGCTATGTTTTTGTTGATTTTCTCAAAAACCGCTGAATCGATTTCGATAAAATTTATATGGGACCTCCTGTGAAGTATACCCTTTTAAACAAAAAAGAATTTTCGAAATCGGTTCAGGCGTCTTCGAGTAATCGGTGAACATACATAAAAAAAAAAGATTCCGATGAATTGAGAACCTCCTCCTTTTTTTGCAGTCGGTTGAAAACACGCACCTTTTCACATTAATAACGAACAAAGTTAGGATTTAATATTTGATACCTACCTCTATAAATTTGTCTTTACGAATTGTATAATAATGTATATCTTTGTGTAGCCGGCAAACATTTACACGTTTTCCTTGTGCATCTGTTTTGGAGAGAATGAAGGCAAGAGAAGTCTACTTGTATTTACATGGGCGTCTCATTAAGGATTAATATAATTGTTTCTGGTGGTAAATCTCTGGTAAATGGCGAGAAGATCGAGTTTGAATCGCGAACAAGAGCGAACTTTCAAGTAAATATAAGAATACGTTCCAGAACAGTTTCGTGAGAGAAATATTTACCATTACAACAGGATAGCCTATCGTAAATCTATTAGGTGTGACAAGGACAAAATATTGTCAGGTAAATCTTACCTAGTTTCTGGAATTGAACCTTATAGCAGTTACGACCAGTGCAGGTGGATGTGGTTTACTAGATGTAGAATATAAATTAAGTCGGAAAGATGACCCTGGCCATACCCTTGTCACTCCAACAAACTGTCAAGAAATAATAATGTCGCCTAGGTATAATCACCTATAAAGTAATGAAAAACTGTTACCCCCCCCCCCCGGTTTAGTCAAAATTCGATTATGTTGATGGCTTTTTGTACTGATATTTAAATTATTTTATTATTATTTTTGTCGATAAAATTCTTTCCAATTTCACCCCTTGTCACTTGATGCAATAACGCTAAGTTTAAAAAGATTAAAAGTATTTCTTTTATTTCCAATTTTAATATGTATGTATAGATTAAAATAGGTTTATTACAAACATCTGAAATGTATAAATGTAATGAAAAATATAAATTTCAAAATATCTTAGACTACATAAAAATGCAACATCCAGGACATAAAGTTAATATTTATTATGCGCTCTCGTGTGTTGCACAAGGAATATCCGATGCATTGAATGTTTGGCTTGCGCGGTAAAACCGAAGCTCTTATAAAGATTTCCCTCTAGAACGAACTACGAATAAATACCAACTTTTTATCGTAAATTTTTAGCCAACTGTCCCAGATGAGAGTAATTTTTTCCAGGCGTATGTATGGATTTGTCGTTGGCTGAGTGTATAGCCTAAACAGCTTGATGATTTTTTTAATTCCAGTTACCTAAGCTCTTTCTGAAATACCTAACAAAAGGTAGCTTACTATCATGAATCAAATCTTTTTTTACAAAAATTTAATAAAAGAACATTTACCTACAAAATTGGCAAAAATAATTTAGAGTTTCTATATTAACTACTAAGTTGTTCAGTTTCATTTCAATTAGTAACATCTATGCTATCACTCGTTAAAAGGGGTTTTTGACAGAAAGAATATTCTGCGATGTATAATCGTTCGAACTCTTTCGTTGAAATCTTTTTTCTTAGTTTTAGCTATAACTGTTATGCGCATACGCCAGACTGTTCACGATTATACAGAATGAATAAATGGACTTCCAGATGATAGTGTATGATTTATTCTGGATATTTTTTTATTATTATTATTAATTAATAAAATAAATATGATCGTAAATTAATAAACTGTGTTGAAGATAAAGAAAATGCTCAACGTTTCTTTTCACTTACTAACTAGCTCTTAACGAAATTCCTAAAAACTTTGTACAAGAAAGCAAAAAGGTCAATATAAAATAATAATAACAAAAACAAAAATGAAAAATAAGTATTGTAAAGGAGTACCTACATTTGAAAATAAATAAATGAAAACGGTAAAGTGTGACCCACAAAAATATCTTGTTTCCATTCCGTATTTTAAAAGTAACGTCCATTTGTTTTCATAATGGTTAATTAGCGTCTATTTACGCGTGGTTACCCTTACTAGCGGTAAATTTACCCCTCAGTTACCATAAGGGCAGAGCTTGGAATTTGGAGCTTTAATATTTAGAAAAGAATGAGATATCTCTGTTTGCTAGAATCTTTTTAACCGACTTCAAAAAAAGGAGGAGGTTCTCAATTCGTCGGAATCTTTTTTTTATGTATGTTCACTGATTACTCGAAGACGCCTGAACCGATTTGGAAAATTCTTTTTTTGTTTCAAAGGTTATACTTCACAGGTAGTCCCATATAAATTTTATCGAAATCGATTCAGCGCTTTTTGAGAAAATCAACAAAAACATAGCAAAATTGGAGTTGTTGCGATTGAAGTCGGTTGTTTTTATAACGTATTCAGCGTGGTCATTAATAATTTGGTTGCATTGCATGGTGTAATACTTGTGTAAAATGTTAATTTACCGTGTTATTTTTTTAAATCTCTGTGTCTCTCTAACTTATATTTAATATCTCTGTCTACCCTTGGGTTGTGGCAGAAAATCAGTGTTTTGCTCTTAAATGGGCAAAGCTATTCACTGAGCTATGGCCCATTTGCACTGCAACACATATACTTACTGATACATTATCTTTAGTTTATTTTTGTTTTGTTATAGCTGATTGTCTGTTTTTTGTTTGATGTTTTTTAGTTTATAAGTATGTGTGTGATTGAAGTATCAAATAAACGTTTTACTTACTCGCTTACTAGAATGGCTGTAGATATAAATTTCACCGGTCGGTCTGGAAATCCTTGAGGGAGGCTGATGATTATGATGATAAATTAAGAACCCATAGTCAAATTGCAAAAAAATAATGGACTCTTCACACTAATTTGGCAGATCAGTAGATCGATTTGTATGAAGAGTCAAAAAATTTTTTGCGATGTGACTATATGGATTCCTTTGGGAAAGTTGTTTGTTCATCATGAGCACATGCATAGTATTTCGTATCAAGAACTAATTTAAAGTCACCCTATACAGGGTGTAACAAAATTGTTTATTGTGCAGTACGATGAGTAGAATCCCCAGTTAACGGGTCCTACACCAATTTTATTACACCCTTTATTTCTGTAGTTACTTTTTAACATAAAAATGAAACTTTAATTAAACAAAAGGGTGTATATTTTTACGAATCACTGAGTTGAATGCGTGCGTGAAATAAAATGAAAATTCAACGTTCCATGTATGTTTATTGTACATTTATTATAATATGTCTGTTTTCCTGAACATTATAAAAACGGGATGTTCTCATGATTGTGATTTTGCTTCTTTATTACGGAGAGTATGTTTTGTGTTAGTTTTTTTTTTTTAATTGATTAAGTTATTAATTTTTATCAACTCCTTACGATAATGAGGAGTTTTATAATTTTGAAGCCTTTGTTTGTATGAATCTTTTTTGTGCACTGTATCTCCTCAATCCATTCCACGGAGGAACTGGTTTAAATGCTGAATTGGTTCAGTGGTTTTTGGGTTTTACAGCAATAGAAAGAGATAGGTCTATTCTAGTTTTAAAAGTAGCTACTACTCTATATAGTATTTTCTAGTAGTTATTTTTACATACGAAAAAACCACGATTATGACAAATATAAAATTAAACTAAACTAAAGTTCACTAAAAGTAGTAAACTAAACTAACAAAAAAAAAACAACAATCCATCAAAATCTATGTTCAAAATATTACTTATCCCAACTTCGATACTCGCAACTCATGGGAAGCAAATAAATATATATAGAATATTCCCTACTTTCGGAATGTTCAAACCTATTTGCATATTGTATGAATAAAACCGGTGGCGTACGTCCCGCGGGATTGTGGTTACATATATCTACATATATAACCTATATACATATGTATATTAAGGTAAACGCCGCGGTTGACATAACTTGACAACACAGACCAGTAAATTAAGTTACCTGTGACATGTTTTTGTGTTAATGCAAAGCTCTTCTGTCGGAGGAGGTGGATTGTTTAAGAGTGCCAAAATTCCAAAAAGAAAAGAATTCCAAAAAAAAAGCTAACAAATTATTTTTTTTACCAACCCTGACAAAATACACCCCTCTTTTTCGTTGAAGGTTAAAAATGATTTTTGGTAAACTTATCTCAAAATAAATAATCAAGTTTCTCACATATAATTACCGAAATTAACACATTTTTGGAAACATGTTTGATGTCAAGAATTTTATTTGTTTTTTTAACATATCTTTACCTTATTTTCCTCATTTGGAGATAACTTATAAAATTAAAAGTTAATATATATTTGTCACGACTGATTTAACAATTAACAAAAAAATAGGCATGTCATTGATAAGATTATAACTAATCAAAAGACTTCGCACTTCAAAAGCCGTCAAATGTTTAGGCTACAGGCTTAGCTGCACTAACGTACTTACTTACATACACCCGAAAAACAAGCAAACCTCACATCTGCCGTCTATTAGAATAATAATAAAAAAAAAGAAATGTAAACTCATTTCGTTAGACAAACACCTGTCTTCGTAGTCGATAAAAATCAATTTTTTTTCGTAAACAAGACTAAACGCCGACATGTTATTTCCGCCGCTGCTCTGGCGCCGATAAAAACTTAATTCTGTTCTAATGAGTCAATATAAGTCCACCTTAAACTTATTTAAGTTCAAATAAAATCAGTGAATTTGCATAGGTTTATGTAAATTTGTGGAGCGACGAATATTTTAACAGGCTTTTTAAAAGTTGTGTGATTTTCTTTCTTTGTTTAATTTTTAGGGTTAATATACATCTGTCTGTTATATCATTTGTGAAATACAAGTATTTTTTTAAATTGCAGATGTGAATGTGAACATATCCAAAAATATTCTCAGTTGTGACCTCTACTTTTGTTTTAAACTATTTAATTAAACGTCAAACAATTTTGTACACACCATACAATTTGATTAATCGAATTGGCCATTTCTGTATGGAGCGGAGAGTCCAATATTTTTTTAGGTTTATATGAAAAGTTTTAGAACAAAAGTTGTTACATTTGGCCTGATTTATAACGTGGATGCTTACATAACGTGTTTTTTATATCCACAGTATAAGGACATTATACAGTATAGACACTCCCTGCTGCTCTCTGAAGGCTTCCCCCCCCCTCCCTGTGTGACCGATGTGTGACCATTTGTCAAGGGGTTGGCAAAACAAAGCACAGTTTATTAACCAAAGACAATTTTATTTTTTTAAGCAAAGAGCTAAAGGCTTCTAAGGCTACACGGTGTATACAGCCTTCACTTTATTTGTAAAAGTCTAGCTAACAATAAAGAACACCGAGAACTAATTGAACCTCGATTCAACCCTAGTACATCACGCACACATTTACATGTGTACAAACATGAATGTCTATGTAATGTAGTAAACAATGGCGCGAAATTTGTATGAAGTGTCCGGGGTGTGGTTATATCTAAGGGCACTTGCATTATTACTACTCTCATAATAAAGAAGACCGCAAACTATACGAAAACGCCATATAATTTGCGGCCTTGTTTCTTAGTACGGCAGATTAGTATTAGTTACAGTTGTGCTGAAGTGAAGGAGCCTGAAGTTGCCGCAAATAATTGACAACTTTAAATACTTACCTACCATAAAAACAAAAGACTTCAATCGTATTTTTTTTTACTATGATAGAAACGTACTGAACCAGTTTGAATACAGTTCATATACGAACACATTGTAGTCAATAATAAATATCATAAAAATCGGTTCACAATCTGCGAAATTATATAGTAACATTCACATAAAAATCATACGGTCGAATTGATAACTTCGCTATTTTTTGACGTCGGTAAAAAATGAACATTGATATTTACTCTAGTAAAACAAACTTAAATAATATTGTAGTACTCGTATAGTCCTATTGAAATTGAAAAGAAATACCCAAGTAATCGCAGCAAAGAATTTTAAACTATTATACTAAAAAAATAAAAAAGTAAAACTCAAGTGTAGGACGACCCTTAGCCGTAGGCGGTTCAAGTTTACGAGATATCGATTCAATAAAATAAGAGCAAAACGCCGCTTTTTGTGAATAAAATCATTATTTAATCTATAATAAAGGTATCTTGTATCGTTACTTTATCTTGAGACGTGCTTTTGGATGTGATTTCCTGTGGAGACGCACTTTTGTTTAGATAGTGTGATAGAGGATGTTCTGTTTTAACATACAGATCTCAGTGAGGTTTGAGTTCACATTTTTTTTTTCATAAACAATCGCTAAGCGTCCCCACACTGTTGTGGCATGGGTCTCTTCCCATACCTTAGGAAGTTTAGGGACATATGGGGGCAAAGTCCGGATTGGTGGACGTGGAGGTGGCGGGGCCAGTGTCAGGGGCAAAATCCGGAATGGTGGAGATCGTGGGCTAGTGGCCAATCCCAGTGTCAGAAGTTTTCAAGCTGCCTGGTAAGGCCTTCGACATGGCTTAACGACTGCCATCTAGCGATAGCACGTGCCTTCCAAAGCACGGAAACGGTCGAGAGAAACGCCACTAAATAGTCAAACCCAAACAAGTTTTGACCGTGTCTGCAATCAGTTAACTTGCGTGATTGATGCGAGCGATTAATTCTTAACTGTAGTTTGAATAAAGTCAACATTTTAAAACAAGCTCATATTTTAGACACCCTGTAAAGTAAACTTTGTATCGTAATGTAATGTAAAATTTAATACAAGTGACCGTATATTTACCTCATTTTTGTGTCCACTTGATACTGTCCCTGTTTGGCACTTAAATGGAGCCTCCAGTGGCTTTACTGTTTAGCAAACTATCGACATTTGTCCCATTCTGTATTCAAAGAATTCCTTTGCTTTTGTATTGTAAATGTACGTGTGAAAGGGACGGAAATACTTTTCTCTTGCGTCTCACTTGGAAGTGAAAACAAGAGACGATCAGAAAAGCGAGCTTTTTAAAAATAATTGATTTGGCAAGATGTCTGATAGTCCATCGTGACCGTTGCGTTGCGATTTGTCAAAACTGAAAAACAAGGGCTTACTAATTGTGGATAAAAAAAATTATGGTAACACTTAGGCTAGGTAAAGTAAGGCTTTTTCAGAGCCCTGATAGTTTTTAAACGAGGGTTTCTTCTAAACAACTGACTTACTTGTCCCCATAAACTCTTAGTCAATAGATAATAAAATAAAAAATATCTTCTAATGGGTGGTGTTGATACCTAAATATTTCAAAATACAAATAACAATAACAAGGCCATTCACTGTTGCATTAATCAAAATGGAGGATAATTTGTTTTGATTGTTAAATACGACTAGAACATCAAAGGATTTTTGATTAATAGCTTCAATTTCATAGACACAATGCACTGATAAATTATTGAGAGAAAACTTTTTATTTGACGTGTGAACGGTGGAGGAAAACATTGGTCCGAAGACCTTAATTTTATATATGGACTTGGCCTAATGAGTATTTAAATAATTTTGTTGTTCTAAAAAAACCTTTAAAAATTTTGTTGAAGTCGCAGTTTTTAAAAGTGTTTGAAATGTGTGCTTGTTTTAAAAAAAAAACATTTGTGAACTCTTAATTTTTTACAATGTTATCTGTACATATGTGTTTATTTTTAGTACGCCATAATAGATTTCGCTAGTTACTGCCGGGGATGTTAATATTGTATCCATTCACCGAACTGTATAATCTTCGTGACTAAACCAGTCTTGTAGCAGCCAAAGCACTTATTTGATGACATTAAGCGTGTATTGTGTGGCATCAATTATTGCCAATTATGGCATCATCAAACACAGTGGTCTGATTCCAAATATCTTGATAGTCGCGCGATTGATTGGAAATATGTTTATTTAGTAAAACACACAGGAAACAGAACATATTATACTGTTAAAAAAGTTCGTTTGAAATTTTAAGGGGTTACTGAGAACCAAGTATAGAATACAGATTTTTTTTGAAAAAATCCGATCAATATTTTTTTTGAGTTTCCCATACTAAATCTGAATAGTGAATCAAGAATTAGTATGAGAAACGGAAAAAAATGCAGATCGGATTTTGTATTTTATACTTGATTCTGAGTAATCCCTTAAAATTTCAAACGCATTTTTTCCAATCCACGTAGATATAGTAAATGACTGACGTTAAACGCGTGCGCAGTGCCCGAGCTGCAAGCGGCTAGAGAGCACGGAAATCTAAACTCTTTGACGAATTTCAATGTTTTCTGCCTGTTACTTATATTTAAATATATATTCTTGTGAATTAATAAATTATCTTAACCTTTATTAAAAGCGATGCACGTACTAAAGTGTCGATAGACAGGCCTTGTCCTTAGATAAGTTTATAGGTCTTTCCAAAGTTCAAGTTAATCCCTTTTAATTAATAACTTCTTATATCAATAACAGTTGTTAGAAAGGCAATGTACAGTTGGTTACTTTGTTAACGGAATATGCCACAAAAACTCAAAATGTTTCTCCGTATATATGTGTTTGCCTATTGTTTTTGGCAACAAGACCTGAATAAGGTGATTTTACACTGGCAGATTGAAAAAAATGCTTTGCAAAATACAAAAATTTGGACTCCGTCAGGAATTGAACCCCTGACATCCTGATCTTCTCAAACACGTCCTTCGTAGTTTTATCTGATACTTTTATAGACAAAATATAAATCAGCAGCAGATAAATCAAAAGTATCACAGAGATGTTTGCCCTAGGTGTGAATGGAATCCAAGACCACAGATAAGCCCGCCCAGTCAGTTAAGCTATCTTATATCTTATACTAGGGTTAATCAAATGTAATACTTTTTTGAAGTTGTATAATTGACCACGCTGAATACGTTAAAAACAACCGACTCCAATCGCAACAACTCCAATTTTGATAAGTTTTCGTTGATTTTCTCAAAAACCGTTGAATCGATTTCGATATTCTTTTTTTTTTTTTTTTTTTATGGCAGAGGTGGCAAACGAGCAGACGGATCACCTGATGGTAAGCGATTACCGCCGCCCATAGACACCCGCAACACCAGAGGAGTCACAAGTGCGTTGCCGGCCTTTGATTTGGGAGTACGCTCTTTTCTTGAAGGTTTGAATGTCGTATCGGTCCGGAAATACCGCAGGCGACAATTCATTCCACAGTTTGGTTGTGCGAGGCAGAAAGTTTCTAGTGAAACGCACAGTTGTGGACTGCCAACCATCTATGTGATGGGGATGAATATGTTGTCGCGTAGAACGATGGCGGAAAGAGGCGGCAGGGATCAATCCGAACAATTCCTCGGAGCACTCCCCATTGTACATGAAAATGAAAATATTTTATTCGAAGTAGGTAGCAGTGTACACTTTTCGAACGTCGTTCTTTTATCTACCTAATACGAGGTTCCTACCACTCGGAACTCGTATACCCACCGTTTCGGGAAGTGTTTGCGGAGTGAGAAGAAACGGCGGGCCCTAAAGAAACTCCCTCCAACACATTTTTTTTTTAAGTCTTATATTCTATTACATCTTAATGCTAGATCAATAAATGAATTATACAATGTCATGTCTGTAAATAAAATAAACAAAAATAAGAATAAAGAAAGGATTCAAAAGAGATAAAACATGCGATAGAGAATGCAGAGCGAGGCTACATCTCTACGCAGCGCCAGGGGGTCAAGCCGATCTGAAATATCCTGGCAGTCGACGATTCGAGTTGCCCTTCGTTGAATGCGGTCCAGAGGGAGAAGCTGGTACTGGGGTGCCCCTGCCCAGAGATGAGAACAGTATTCCATATGAGGCCGAACCTGCGCCTTATAAAGTTGCAGGCGATGCGCCGCAGTGAAATACCGTCTCGATCTATTGAGCACACCAAGCTTCTTCTAGGCTAATTTAGCCTTACCCTCTAGATGGCCACGGAACTGGACTTCACTCGATATGTCGACACCAAGAATTCCGATACTAGCTGAGGCATTTAGGGGAGTGTCCTCAAAACGAGGTGATACGACAAATGGCATTTTCTTGGCAGTGAACGCGCAAACTTGTGTCTTAGTGGGGTTAAATTGGACCAAATTAAGTCGACCCCATTCTGAGACTTTCTTTAAAGAGGCCTCAATATGAGACCACCTGTGAAGTATACCCTTTTAAACAAAAAAATACTTTTCCAAATCGGTTCAGGCGTCTTCAAGTAATCGGTGAACATACATAAAAAAAAGGTTCCGACGAATTGAGAACCTCCTCCTTTTTTTTGAAGTCGGTTAAAAATAAAATGTAATGTAAGAATGTCTATGTCTAAATTCCAGAAACTTTACCAGGATATTTTGGTCAGGAAACTGACCAACTTTTCCTATGGAATCTACACTTAATTAAATAAAAATATTTTTTTTTGGGTTACTCAAATTGATCGGCCAATCAACCAGTTTATTTATAGAGGGCCCATTTAAACAGTTTGGGTTCCTGGGTGGGAAAAGTTGTTCACTTTCATGATAGAGTCTTGGAGTACTCTTTTTACAACCCTTTATTTTCCAACAGCAAAAATAAAGAACATGCCTTTATGGTAGTCTTCAATCATAACTAAGTTCGAAACTACCCGCATCATTCAAAGTAAACAGATTATTTTCCTCTGGGACCTCAAATTTGTACGGAGTAGACCGTGGTCACAATATGTCGGCAATCTCTAAGCGAAATGACAAAAAATATTTGTTTTTGTGCCAGGCATAAGCTGGCATAAATTTAGATATGAACCGAAAACACTATACAATATTTTGTCTTTTTTTATGGAATTCTTAAAACTAATGTCTATCACCTATTGGGACGAGAAATACGATAAAAATAGATGTTTTATTCCTTTTTTTATTTCCGACATTATATCATTTTAAACACATATAATTGATCTTGACCGAAGATTTTATTTTATTTTATTATACTATATAAAGCTCGATTACCACTGACTGACTGACTGATTGACATGGTTGTTTGTCCTGTTGCGGGGGTTGGAGGGTATAACTTTGAATGCCAGATTGTGTGCAAGTATCCAGTGAGTAGAGGAAAAGTCCGAAAAAAGCCACTTTCATTTAATAAAATTAAAGTAATTAAGATTTTATGAACTCCATATAACTTCATGTTATTAGAGTACAAAATGCAAAAGCAAATCACAGAATGTTGCCGTATCATGAATTTATTGAAAAAGTTGGTGATTATTGAAATAATTATAAGATGAAAAATGTTCCGCCGCAAAGGTCATATTCGTATTGTTTTTATGTATTTATACATGACTAGCCCTAAGTAATAACAACATGTTTTATTTCCTATGTTATTTTGCTTAATTATAGTTTACAGTTTCGGCTGTCTTGCTGTTGGAAATTTTAGCTAATTAAGTCTAACAACACTGCACGACTTTGCATGCATCGTCATAAATAAAGGATACGCCTAACGGAAGCGACAAATGGCACCGTTTTTTGGCCCCAAAATATCAATCATTTCTGTTGTTCGTTTCCTTTATATGATCAGCCAAATGTGTTATATACCGTATACTGTTACTGCGATAAAACTTTTTTTATTTAGTTTCACCTCAAAAGTAGGCCAGGGAGTTTATTCAAAGAATTTTAATATCAGTTTTGGTACCAATAAAATGGTGCCATTTGTCGCTTCTGTAGGGCCTGTCTTATAAACTGATAAGTCGGATGTTTGCACGACTTTTTTTTTCTTAATTCCGGCTCCTGCGTTCCAAAATCAACAATCACCAAGGATTAGAGTTACCTGATAACAGTGTGTCCCTTTCACACTTACACAGATCACAATAAGCTATCCTACTAACATAATCTAATATATTATATCGATAATAAGTATTGGTTACAACCTGAAGGTATAGGACCCGTTCACTGGGGATTCTACTCATCGTACTGATCAACTTTTGTTCTACGACTTTGCGCAAATCGCAAAAAAAATATTGGACTCTCCATACAAAAATGGCAAAACAGATGATCAATTTGTATGGAGAGTCCAAAAATTTTTTTTGCGATTTGCGCAAAGTCGTAGAACTAAAGTTGTTCAGTACGATGAGCAGAATCCCCAGTTAACGGGTCCTACACCAATTTTGTTACACCCTGTATATCGTTTATTTTCATAATCGATTTCAAAGTAAGGAGGAAGTACTCAGTTTGTCACTTTTTTGTGTGTATGTTAAGCGATATCTTCGTCTATTGTGAACCGATTTAAGGATTCCTTTTTTATTAATAGGTTACATTTCAAACCTTTCCATTTAAATGTGATGAAAAATTACGTCCCTGTATAAATAACGAAAATGAGGGGATGAATTCCTTTATTTCATATCACCCACTTCCCATTTGCAATGTTAAGGAGTCGGTTTTTATTTGTAAGAAACGAAATGCTGTAATTTTTGGTTCTTATTTGAGATGTACGGAACAAACGGAACTTTAGGAACTTTGGTTCACGTAAATCGAGGTAAAAAATATGGAAATGAAATCAACCCAACTACACTGGTGGACTAAAAAATCGACTCAAGATTTGTTGCTCGACTTTTGAAAAAATAACTCAGTCTACAAAACTGCTAAGCACTAAAAGCAAAAAACTAGAAAACCATCAAACTAAAATCATAAACAGTAAACACAGAGTTTTTGAACTTTTGGTTTAGTTTTATTTTGCTAGATTGAGTTAATTTTCCAAAAGTCGTGCATGAAACTTTGAGTCGATTTTTTTGTCCATGAGTATAGATAAATTTCAAAAATGGAAATGCCTCAATAAAAAAGCAGGTGTTAAATCACAAACCAATCAATTGAACATGACTCCTTTGATGTCTATTTACAATGCTTTGTAAGCCTTTGTCTAAGGCCTAAAGCCAAATGCCTGTCGTGTGAGTAGGATTTTAATTAAGAACGCGGGGTACATAACCACAAACCGCTACGCAGAGCTAGAGACAACCCTAGCTTATGAGTTCCTGAGTGAGTAGGGTTGACAGTTTTGAAAAAAAAGAAGCATTTACAATGAGTATTGAGCATCGATGTCTCCACGACGAAGGCAGAGATTCAGTCTTTGTAACCATAGAACCAGGTTTTGGATCCTGATCATGGTACCGGTGACTTCATTACGTATGTCTCACTAATATTATAAATGCGAAACTATGGATGTTTGATTGTTCCACTTTCACACCGAAACTAATGAATGGATTTGGATGAAAATTAGTAGGTATATAGATAAAGCACTCGGGTAACACAACATTTTCTTTTATCCCGGAAAACTCGAGCGTTCCCGGAGTAATGCTTAAAACCTCAAAATTTCCACTTTGTCACTAGATGGCGTTACTTTAACATGCTTTTTCTCTCTGGACCCAATTCTGAAGTCCACACAGACGAAGTCGCGGGCGGAAGCTAGTATGTAATATGTTTTATCTTGGGCACTGAGCATTGCCTTACCAAAAGACCGGTGCCCCAGCAGTGGGGACGTTTTTTTGTGATATAATATGTTGCAAAAGGATTATTAAAAGTCGTCGTGAAACCTGCACATCTGAATAAGTTCACATTTTGTTAAAACCCTCCCTGTTTACATTCTACTAATATTATAAATATGAAAGTTTGGATGTTTGTTACTAAGTCACGCTAAACTGATTTGGATGGCATAAAGATTACAGATATTTTGAAACTTGGATTAAAACAAAGGATACTTCTGTCTCAGTAAATGACAAATCGGAAGTTCACGCAGACGAAGTCGCGGGCAGAACCTAATTAAGAGTATTATTTTATTGTGATATATAATAATTGACCACGCTGAATACGTTAAAAACAATTTTGCTATGATTTTGTTGATTTTCTCAAAAACCGTTGAATCGATTTCAATAAAATTTATATGGGACCACCTGTAAATTATACCCTTTTAAACAAAAAAAGAATTTTCCAAATCGGTTCAGGCGTCTTCGAGTAATCGGTGAACATACATAAAAAAAAAAGATTCCGACGAATTGAGAACCTCCTCCTTTTTTTGAAGTCGGTTAAAAATAACAGTTAATTTCACACTTTCTTCTTATACTACTGATAAAAGGTGAATTAAATAATTTAAGTTCCAACCCTACGTCTGGCTAGCAATCAAGCAAAGATGTTGAATATTTAATCTGACTGAAAATTGAAATGGATTATGACATTTTGTAGTTTTGACAGTTCGCCTGCTGAGTGAATAAAATTAGCCTTCTGTAACATTTGAAGATTTTAATTAAAATTGTATTTATAGCAGAGATGTTTGAGAATAAATGTACAAATACCTAGCTCCAATCTGTATAGGATTCCTAAACCTAATTCATACCGATCTTGATAACCGATAACCTGGTGAAGGTTACGAGAAGCCGCTGGATGCGGGTAGCGCAGGACCGGTCGGTGTTGAAATCCTTGCCTTTGTCCAGCAGTGGACGTCTTTCGGCTGGTGATGAAATCTAATTTATAACCAGTGATCGGAATAGGTAGACTGTACCTAAACTTCGAGGAACAGAGCGAGTGGAGACTTCACATTTTTTTCCGCGACAATTGTCCCGGGGTTTCGGAACATCACATAAGAACATTATGAATTAATGTTATTCGAAACTAGCTTTCCACCTGCGACTTCGTGCGTGGAATTCTATTATATTGCGTTTTCATAAAATAAAAATATTATTTATAAAAATGAAAATCTCGCCGCTAAGTTAAGATAGATATAGTCTACCTATTCCAAATAACATTAAAAATATTGTAAGGAAGTCTCCGAAAGATGTCTCTGTTCTCTGACGAAATTTAGGTAAATTCAGTCTACCTGTTCCGATCACTGTTCATAACTCATTTATTGGTAGTATTAAGAATATTTGATTTGATTTGATTAATCTCAAATATGAAAAACTCAAAATGCAATATTACTTCTTCTTACATTATTTCTTAAATAATTACAATGAATGTAACCTTAAGCCTGGCTAGGTAACACCATCTTATCTGAGTGTTGCCGCCAAACATAAATGTTAATAGCATAGAGATAAGGCTCTTCTCCAATGGGTTGGGGAATCTTGGCAAGGACGTTTCCATGTTTCTTCATTATCGTCTTTTACCATTAGATGAGATAATGCCAAGGGCTTACCAATAATAGATAAAAAACACGTACATATCTGCTACATACCTTATATAGTAGGTAACACAACAAGTGTAACTGTCAACAGTTGGAAATTCATTATCATCATCAGCCTGTATTAGTCCACTGTTGGACATGAGCCTCCAAGGCTCGCCACTTATACCTATCTTCGGTCACTGTTACCAGCAACCTTGTGCAAATTATCGCTTCACCTAGCCGGGGGGCGTCCCACGCCACGTTTGCACAAACGCGGTCTCCACTGTAGAACTCTCTTTGTCCAGCGGTTGTCAGTTCTTCGACATACTCGTACATAATGTCCGGCCCATTGCCACTTCAGTGTGCTAATTCTCTGGGCAGTGTCGTTTACTTTGGTTCTCTGGTGAATAACCTCGTTTCGAATTCGATCGCACAGAGTTGGAACTGGAACAGTTGGAAATTGAAGTCTATTAATTATAACTTAGAAACTTGCTAGGGATGGAACATTATATATAAAATAAAGTTCATACAAGTTGGTTCGTTAGTTCCCTCTGCTAGTTTTAAACTTCTATCTAATATTGTGAACTGTGGAATAACCGAGCAACTTAGAATAAACAAAGAGTGCAGGGCTGGTGTTAGGGAAAACGATTCGGGGCCTTTTGTTAAATTCACTTTTACTTTTTAGTTTAATCCGTCACCGTTAAAGCAATCAGTGTTATAACACGTTACTTTCGAAAAGCTCATTGATACATTGGCCAAGATTGGAACCGAGATTTCTGTTTAGAGTGTTGGAGTCACTTCGTCGAGTTAAATTTTATTAAAAACACCTTTTTTTATCCACTGTTGGTAAGCCTTATCTCGTTGGTTTCTTTTCCCACATCTGTCTCCCATTTTTCTTTTAAAAATTTTCAATAATTGAGCATAAGACAGTATTTTTTAATTCCTTTTGCACAAATGGTTTATCATTTTAAAGACCATTGATATCTTCAGTTGGTCATCATCTCTTCATTTGCTCTTTTAATCTATTCCTGTAATTAAAAATGATTTTTAATTATTGAAATTTAATTTGAACAAATCAAAAGAGAGTTTTAAACATAATAAGATATGGATGTAACGGTACCTAATGTCGGTTATGATAATTGATGGGTTAAACATAAGATAGTGTAAGAAATGGGTCTCTTAAAATCTCACCGAAGCGGAGGTCTACTGCCACTCCTTATTGCCGCTCTGTGGTTTCAAACTCAGAAATTATTTTAACTTTAAAAATGCCCAAGTTTAACCCTCCCGTTCGGTGGCGCCGCCAAATTCTGCGTTTCCGTACGCTCGCACACTGTCATGGTGGTGCAATTTGCGAAATTACCAAATTTACAAAAAAAATCGAAACGCCAAAAGTTTTGAGCCCACAGTCATAAAATAAAAATTAAAAAAAGTTGAAAGTCTGTTCTCTATGAAACGTCACAGATATAATGTCAAACAGTTGTTGTTCTATTTCATATTTGTAAATGAAAACAAACAACACCGAAAAACTACCTCTGATCACGCAGACGTGATTTTTTTAAAAACTAAGTTCACTTATGACTTGAAATTACAAGAACAAACTAAGATGTATATACGAAACTCAAATCAGTCAACAGTTTTATACAATTTCAAGCAAAGATTTTTATATTCGCGAATAAAAAACGCGAGCGCTCTTCTTCTTCTTCCTCGCGAACACAATGGCAATTTCCAAAACCGTATTTTACAAATATTGTCTATGAAAACAGAGTAGTATACGTCAAAATTTAGGATATTTATCGAATTTTCATACAATACTAAAATGTCATAAGGAATGAATTAAATATTCTATTAGAACACACTTTTAAACTTGGTAGTATAATACATGTCATTTTCTGTCACAAGTGTTCCTATCCGGACGGATGGAGATGTTTTTTTCTGTCACATGTGTGCCTATACAAGCGGGGAGGTTAATAAAACTTCCGACATTTTGGTTTAGATTGAATTGTTTCACCAAATTTTTGGGCTCTGGGGCTTGGAATATCTTTAAAATGTAATTCCGTCAGGTTAGAGTGAAGCCTTAATTATAATACAAACAATATCTAAATATTAGTACCTACTAACATCGCGAAGGGGAAATTTAATAAGTTTCTAGGAAAGAAGAAGCCACAGTTATATTTTTTCACGTATTTCAGATGGATCCTGTATTTTATAGACATACTTACATATTTTCATGTTATGTGCAGTTATCTTATTTTGTCTATAGCTATATGAACTATTTTGTAACGTGTCTCGTATTTCGGTTCCGCGAACGGGAACAAATTCCTTAAAGAGCCTATACTAAATACACACAAAAACATTTCATACAATATGGTCAAAAGATTCTTCAACTTTGTACGGGAAGTCATTTTTTACTTGAATAAAGGTTTTAAGTTCCTTGATTATAATAGAATTCTCATTTTTTCAATTGTTTCAGAATGTTTAATTACCAATTGCATGTTAATTGCTGAGCTATGTATCTGGAACGTCTTTCAATGTTCAAATCTCAATTAAGCCTTAAAACTTACGTATCTAGACTATATTACTTTAGTATAATAATATCTCTCGTCTTGTATTTCGGTTCCAACTTCCAACTCATTAGAAGTTCCGCGCGTGTTTCTCGGAACTAGTGTAAACGACGCTTTCATATTGCATTGTATAAATATGAATTAACGTACATCGAAGAGGTTGGTTTGTTTGATGTAAAAGTCGCCAGCCTTCTAGTTTTGTCGGTTGCATTTCGGAGAGTGTGTGGAGGAATTGCAGGAATTAATTCTACTAGCCCTGATTCACTTTCGGTCAACCAGGCGTAAACGAGGCTTCTACCTCTATGTTTACTATTATACATACACCTTCCACCTTTACGCAAGTGTGTTCCACCATCGACTCGAAGGACCATGGGTTCGAAATCCACACAAACAAAGTCACAGCCACTCCACTAGCATATAAATATATGCAGGACGTGTATTACTGTACCACAGAAGATAACTTTGCAATGATAAACATCTATGCAATATTGCGTCTATGAAACGAGTTATTTCGAGAAATACACTGCTTGGTAAGAAATTATTTTAAGGTAGTCCTCGAGTTTAGTCGGGTTTGAAGTTTTTAATTTTAATAGCTATTAGTTTATTAATCGTCGACCCAAAAGAGGCGTTTTATAAGTCTAAGTCAGTCTATCTGCTGTGTCGCATCATAACTCTCAAATGATTGGGAGTGGTGGCATTTGAGTGAAATTTTTAATCTGTAACAAGTGCCACCCTCATTACGAGTATATTGAATGAGAATCTGATCAGTTTTTCTCAGATTATTCAATTTTTTCTGCCGGAAGTAGAAAATAAATGTTATTTATTTAACACGGCAGATATCATTACAAGATTTTTAAAACAATATGATTAGTGAAATAGACAAAAGAGATCTTTTTCACGCATATTTCAAAGAACTAAATCTTTGATGATAATGGTGTAAGATAACAAAAGGCTTAACTTCAAAATGTAATAGTTTTCATGTCAAATCAGCGTTTGCTCATCATAATTCATTTTATCATATAAATTTAACTACACTTTTATACCCCACGACGAATTATAAATACTTTTGCAAACTCCAATATTTTAACGTCTTTAACACTGAATGTGAAACAACAGGTGGCCAAAGACCGGACCCTGAGGGTCCCTTGATAACATCAAGATATATTGACTGAAAATAACAAGGCTGTAAGAATACAACTTTTTTTTAAATTATCAATCTCCTAAGGGCCTCCGATGATGTGGTTAAGTTGTCAATGAAATTTATGGAGAAATTGATACTTTAGCAAAGCAATCTGGTCAGTAGCTTCTGGCGATTCGAGATTCTTCACAAGCTTCTTGTAGACTGTATAGGGTGTAATAAAATAAGTGTAGGACAAGTAAACTGCAGCGTTTGCTCATCATAATTAACTTTGGTTCTACGATTTTCCTGAAACGGCATAAAAATGATTTAATATTCAAAAAATTTGAAAGTTAGTATTTGATTTTGACTTGAAGCCCAAAAATGACGTATGTAATAAGTGTGACATCCTGGATAACAGCGCATTCCTAAGGGGAGGTTTGTTTCTTAATTCAAATCACTTTCTAACACGGTCACAGGCGTCAGTTGCTTCTTTTAAACAATATAACAGTTATGAAGTTAATCCTTCTTCCAACCGTTTTCACGACCATGTTTCGTGACTAGTCGCCTTAAGAGAACGAGTATTGTAGTTGAAACTTTTTTTCGTACCACACTGACTAAATATACATATTTTTTCTTTTAAGGTAGCTCGGATCATTCTTTATTAAAAACTTTTTGGTATGGGCTCATGTCTTGAAAGTGAGAAAACTTTCTAGGCGGCCAACTTACAATGTTTCGTACTTTCAGAAAAAACAGTTTTAAAGAACACTCTTTACTCCTTAACCTAGTAAAACTATAATTATAATGCTTTGGTCTGACTATATATTTTTTTTCAGATAAACCACTCATTAGACTTTTTAGTCTGAGAAACCAAGTATATTCTTTTTCGTTTTAAAAAAATAATGCAGTCTCTTCTTTGGTCTTCTGACCTATTCTTGTTTTGTTTATTTTTTCAAACCACTGCGTACTTTTTTGTTTTAAGACATTAATGAAGTCTCCTTTGTTTCAGCTGCCATAGAGTCGCTGCACGCGCCGACAGGGGGCGGTGTGGAGCTGCCCTGCGACGTCACTCCTGCACTGCCAGATGACAGAATGGGCCTCGTGATCTGGTACAAACAGGGGCACGATTCGCCTATTTACTCGTGAGTACTGTTTTTAAATATTCTGCTTTTCATACAGGCTGAAAAAATGATTACCGGAACGTAAACGGTGGGTTCCACTCATGAAATTTTTCCAATAAACCTTTATCGAATTTTTAAAAAAATACTCTCCATGCTAAATTGGCTGGTTAGCCGATTAATTTGTGTGAAAAGTCAAATTTTTTATTGCTAATTCAGTATAGGTTCCATAGGAAAATTTGTTAATACATTTCAGCAGTTTTGTTTGGTTATACTGTATTTAAACATATATTTGTATGTATATTAGTCTCTGGTTCCTGTCATATACAGGGAATCCTAGTTTGAAGCTACCCTTAGTTATAATAATTCACTTTTTTTAGCTATTTC
Organism: Coleophora deauratella; assembly: GCA_958295455.1. Taxonomy (NCBI): domain Eukaryota; kingdom Metazoa; phylum Arthropoda; class Insecta; order Lepidoptera; family Coleophoridae; genus Coleophora; species Coleophora deauratella. Next base: position 7,124,472 of record OY282412.1, read on the forward strand.
GCTCTTGTCACGGCAGTCGTGTTTTTAAATTTTCAATTATTTTCCTATCTTATTTGGCAAATATTGAATTTTATCTAAGATCATTTTTATCTGTGATATTCAAATAAAGATTTACGTCGGCTTTATTACGATATGCTACAAGTACTGAGGAAATACATGTAGGAATACAGGAAATTCTTCGGCTATGACCATATCAACCAACAGTCCTCCAAGACATACAATCTCCTTGACCTTACATTGCGAAATATAAAATCTTTTTTCGAACTCTCTATGGAAATTTTCGTTTGAAAAAGATAGTGACACATTAACTGAAAGTTGTGATTTTGAGATTTCGTGTATTTATTTTAATTTAATGGGTTTAAGAATGTGGAATACTAAATAAAAAAGGAAGGAAGTAATTTAATGCTAAAATATAATTTTAATTTTATGATTTAACCTTTATGTAATGTCTAACAACAATATGAATGCGAAACCGCCTGATGAAACAGAACCTAGTGAGAGAAAAAGTGATGACACCGATGAAAGTAATGCGAGTACTTTAGTAAATATTGAAGATACTGTGGTAAATATCGAAGATACTGTAGTAAATATGGAAGATAATAAAATAAATATTGAAGATACTATAGTAAATAGTGAAGATACTGTAGTAAATATTAAAGATACTGTCGTAAATATTGATGATAACGTTACGACCATAAAAGAAGATGATGAAAACATAAAATCTGTTGCGAGGAGAGAAACGAAAATTATCGATTTAACTCTTTCAAGAAATAACCTCGACGATGATATAATAATGAAGCCTGAACCAAAAATTTACATTGACTTGGGAAGTAAGTTAAAAAATTTTCATTTATTATACGAGCGTATGAATTCAAGAGCGTCCCATTTCAAAGGCCGGCAACGCATTGTGACTCCTCTGGTGTTGCGGGTGTCTATGGGCGGCGGTAATCGCTTACCATCAGGTGATCCATCTGCTCGTTTGCCACCTGTGCCATAAAAAAAAACTATTTTTTTGTAAATTCATGGAATTTTCATAGAATTCAGCTAACTATTGTATGGGAAGTCGGAAATGTCAAGGTTCAAGAAGTAGCTATAAGGGTGCGTTTCCACTGAAGCAGAGCGGAAAGGAGACGTGCAAAAGTGACAAATCAGATAACTCACTTCATTTCGAGCAACAGGATTGATCAATTCGGCACGTCTCCGCTCCATTCCGCTCCAGTGGGACCGCACCTTAAGATGAGCTGGCGAGTTATCCAAATAACTTGAGTCTTACAATCTTTGCCTTTTTCTTCAGATAATGATAACGAAGAAGAGGAAAAGAAAACGCGATGGGAACCCATACATGCATGTAAATATTACGTATACTTTATTTTTTTGAACTTTGTAATTTGGGACCATCCATAAATTACATCACACGTTAAGGGGGTGAGAGGGGGTCAACGAAGTGTGACATTATGTGACAAGGGGTAGGAGGGGGGGTCATAAACGTTGTGACGTCACATAATAAATAATAAAAATATATAATTTTGACTAATGTGACGTCACACTAGGGAGGGGGTGGTCCCACAAATGTGACCATCTGTGACAAGGACGGGGGGGGGTCAAAAAATCATGAAATTCGTGTGACGTAATTTATGGATGGCTCCTTTTCAGTAGGCGTACTTTTTTCGTTTTATCGCAAGAGATGTCCTGAGACTGAATACCTTTTACCTTTTCCAAGATTTTAAAATAGGTACATGATGTCATTCTTAACCGACTTCCAAAAAGAAGGAGGTTCTCAATTCGTCGGTATCTTTTTTTATGAATGTTCCCCGATTACTCGAAGACGCCTGAACCGATTTAGAAAATTCTTTTTTTGTTTAATAGGGTATACTTTCCAGATGGTCTCATATAAATTATATCAAAATCAATTGAGCACTTTTTGAATAATTCAACAAAAACAAAAAAAAAACAGCAAATTGGAGTTGTTACGAATGAAGTCGGTTGTTTATCACATTTATTGGTCGACTGTTATTGGTTCCTTAGAAAAAGTTGTTCAGTTTAATTACTAGAGCCAAAAAGTAAACAACCATTTGCCAGAAAGTAAAATTTAATACCAAATTTAGTTTGCCAGAAAAAAAAGAACATCGACATTGTCTAGTCTAGACTCTAGAGTATGTAAGATTATCGTCATCATCATCAGCTGAAAGACGTCCTCTGCTGAAGAAAGACCTCTCCCAAGGATTTACACGCCGACCGGTTTTGCGGTGCCCACATCCGGCGGCTTCCTGCGAACTTCACCAGGTCATCGGTCCAAAATAAGCATATGCATATGTCGTGGCCAGATCATAGAATTGATCATTTCATGATGTGGCCGACCATTTCGTGAAATGGTCGTATTTCATGAAATGGCCAGCTAAAACTGACCATATCATTTAAACGTCAACGTTTAATGATATGTCCATCCACGTTTGGCCCTATCATTAATGTAGGGATTCCATGATATCAAACGTTTAATAAAAAATAACAATACGTTGAAAAGTTACTGGCATTCTTTAAATCTGAGTAATCTTGGTTAATAGATAAATTATACATTTTTAATACTTAGCTTTTAAGATTGATATGTACTAACCTATGAAATACTTTCCGAACTGCAAGATTTTTATGTTGCGCTCGTTTTTGATTGAATTTCGAAAAAATATTGTAGTTTAGTGTCGTAACAAAATTTAACTTCTATTTTATCTAGAATTGGCGCAGTATTAATAACCTTTTTTTATTGTACGCCGTCATGATACATCACAAAAACAAAAATAATATCAGCGCCTCTAACGGTGGATACTGTAACTATTTTACGATATGATCACTAATGCTTGACCATTTCATGAAATAGCTGTGCGTTTAGCTGTATATCGTCAAACGTTGATGTGTTCATTGATCTGCCCAGACCATATCATGATGTGATCAGCGGATAGTTTCCATTTCATGAAATACGACCATTTCATGAAATGGTCGGCCACATCATGAAGTTATCAATTCTATGATCTGGCCACGACACATACATACCTATAATTATAGTGAGTATAAATGTCAATTGCTCATAGAATATTTGTTAACCGACTTCAAAAAAGAAGGAGGTTCTCAATTCGACTGTATGTTGTTTTTTTGTGTGTATGTTACGTGCTTACTCCGCCAATTATGAATGGTTATTGATGATTCTTTTTTTGTCTGGTAGATAATATTTCAGAGGTGGCCTCATATAAATTTTATCAAAATTGATTCAGCGCTATTTATAAAAAATCGACACCAAAAAAAGACAGCGATATTGTACAACTTATTGTTACCATACGAATGAGGTCGGATGTTTTTAACGTGTTCAACGTTGTCGATTATTTAAGTATAGTAGTTTTACAAAATATACATTCGTTGTCCCTCGCTAGTACATGCCATAATTGGATTCTGTCAACAGTATACCATGGGGAATAACTACAAATGCATTATGATGAACGCGCGCGCCGCAGGGTCGTTACATACACAAGGCATAAAAGTTATTAAGAGGTCACTCTAAAACCTAGTAATTCCATTAGGAAATATGTGTTCCATTACCTCCAATTACTTCCATGGTAAAACCTTATAGTAAAGGTTTAGGTTTACTTTACATTTACCAAGATATACATAGTTTCTTCTCCACTTCGGGGGTATTCTTTCTTTACCACGGAAAATTAGAGCCATATCCAACACGGGGGCCAATGTCGGATTGGTAAGGTTGAGGGGTTGGTGACTAACTCCCGTGTAGTCAGTTTGACAAATGATGCAACCCATAGAGCCTGTGGTGAAGACACAGAACCATTTGAGCACCTATTGTGTCACTGCAATGTCCTGGATAATAAGCTAATAAGCGTATAGGTAACTAGCTTCCGCCCGCGACTTCGTCCGCGTGGACTTCAGAATTGTGTCCAGAAAAAAATAAAATATTAAAATAGCGCCATCTAGTGACGAAGTGGAAATTTTGAGTTTTTAAGCATTCCTATGGGAACCCTTAAGTTTTCCGGGATAAATAGTATCCTATGTGTTAGCCGAGTGCTTTATCTATCTACCTACCAAATTTCATCCAAATCCATTCAGTAGTTTCGGCGTGAAAGCGGAACAAACAAATAAACAAACAAACAAACAAACTGACAAACAAACAAACATCCATACTTTCGCATTTATAATATTAGTGAGATGAGATGGGTACCCTACACCGGAGAATACAGGCACCTACCCCTCAATGGAATCGCTGCACTAATCCAACACATCTTTGACTAGGGATAGGTACAAGGGTTTTAAGGGGTGGACACAAAAGATCCCTCTGGGTCGAAGTTTCGCTGCTTAGCAGCCCCCATCAACAGATTAGATTAACTCCAGTGTCAGAAGTTTAAAGCCCCCTATAAGGCCTAATGGCTTAACGACTGCTATCTAGTGATATCAACCGGCACCAACGGCTAAAGGTACCCTGCGAAGCACAGATTAGAATTATTCAATATTTTTGTGTACTCTGGAGTTAATTTCGAGCCATTTCATAGTTTGTACCCTTAAGGGAAAGCGGTATAGATTCATAAATGATCGTTTTGATTCCCATACGAGTGTCCAAATATGCGGCATAAACGGCCGTATCTCTCGATTGCGGTGGCATAGAAGTTTGATTTTTTCACAGCTTCAAGGGATTGCAGGCCTGAGTATTTGATATAGAGTTCAAGACATGTGTACATATGAATTTATACGGAACCCTCGGTGCGCGAGTCCGACTCGTACTTGGCCGGTTTTTTTCTGTAACTTCTATACAAGAAACGTGAAATCTTATTCCACGGAACGTATATTTTATTTACAAAAAAAATGTGCTGACTTGGCAATTGTGTGTAGTTAAAAAAATAATTATGCATTTAGCATAGGTTCTTCGAACAAAGTTCGATCTCAAGAGTAGAACATTAGTAGCCAGGTAGTAGTTGTAGCGAGGTTCGTATGGTAACAGGTTCGTATGGTAATTTAATAATATATCTTACAATTTCATCGACAAAAAATACCCAGTACATTTCTTTCCAATCAGACTACTCATATGGCCAGCCCGGTCAGTATCCTGGAGGTGGTGGGGGGTATTGGGGGGGACAGCCACAGGCGCCCCCCTATCAAGCCCCACCTTATCAGGCGCCACCATATCAGGCGCCCCCATATCAAGCCCCCGGATATCAAGCGCCACCATATGGCCAGCATCATGGATATCAGACTAGCGGTTAAGTAATTTTAACATTCATTGTTTTCTCAAGTTCATGCTAACGCCTCCGTGGTCTAGAGGCTCGTGTACTTGCTTCGTATCACGAGGTCGCGGGTTCGATACCTGGCGGGGTCCATTTTTTAGTATTTAGTTTGGTTCGTTGTAGGACATTTTCTAAGCACACCTGGCTAGCTACCACAATCCAAATGTTGCCGCCAAAATCAACGTTTATAGCATCGGATGTGTTCCGGCATGGAGATTATTACAGAGACAACTACGATGACTTGTTTAAATATTGCAATGTAATGAATGTCTTTAACAAAGTAACATATTATATAATATCTGAATATGCATGTAACATAAGTAACCTAGACAAAAAAACAAGACCGGATCGTGTTCGATGCCTGTCCTATTTACCTATGTACAATCTACCGAAATGTAACAACGAATACGGGAGAAGAGTCTGGTCGTATGCCCTGCCAATGAAACTAAATACACTACCTAAAGATTGCATAGATATTTATATTATGGGCAAAAATCCTAAGCAAATAAAAAACAATCTAAAAAAACTGTATACACATGGCGCGGAATGCACCCGGACACTTCCCTCACAAATTAAGTAATTTCACAGTTCTTATACAATGCGTGTGTGTGTTGTGACCCCTCAGTCGCACACAATCTATATTACAGATTATGCGACTTGAGTAAATATGTAATTCTATGGTGTAACTTCTCCTTCTGAAATAAACATTTTAAATTTTAAAATTTTTAAAATTTTAATTTTTTTTTTTAATTTTTATTAGTAATTAGTAAGTAGACTTTGGGGATTATTAGTAAGCCCGCTTCCTTTGTTCGGCATCATCATTATATCATTACTTTCCACCAGGTAAGATAATGCTAAGATTGCTAAGGTGTTAACAAAAGGTTGATGGTGGAAGATGCGCTGGTATACTGCCCTCATAAGGAAAGAAAGCCGCTAAGTATACGGAAACTCCATATACAGGATGTCACAAAATTGGTGTAGGACCCGTTAACTGGGGATTCTACTCATCGTACAGAAGAACTTTTGTTCTGCGACTTTGCTCAAATAAAAAAAAAACTGGACTCTCCATACAAAAATAGCAAAAAATGGCAAAACAGATGATCAATTGAGAGACCAAAATTTTTTTTTGCGATTTGAGCAAAGTCGTAGAACAGAAGTTGTTCAGTACGATGAGTAGAATCCCCAGTTAATGGGTCCTACACCAATTTTGTTACAGCCTGTATAATACTTACCGGTATACTTTCTTATAAGGGCAGTATGAGGTAGTTGATAGCTATGTAGTCCTCTAAGCAAATTTTCATTGAATATCAAAAACGAAACTTTGTTCTAGAAATATTTGAAATAGCAACTTAGGGACGTCATTATTTTGTGCAGTTGTTTCGGTACTCATTCCGACATTTTCATAAATAATCGGTTGCACATGGTTGTGGAATATTCCAAGGTATTAATTTTTTTTGTACGATCCCATTAAAATATATTTTTTCATATTTTTATATCGTAATTTAGTTGTTTGTCGTCAGCTACTCCTTATTCATAAAGGGTCTACTGTTTAAACGAGATATCTGAGCTGAAGTGCCTATCCCACAAATAAATAAAGAGGTTTTATTTTATTTTTTAGGACCCCACATGTGGGGAGCTCCTACCGAGCAGTACTTCGAATACGACCCAAAATCACGTAATCGCTACGTGAAGAAGATTTTTATAATAACGTTTATAGCACTGCTGTTTGTTACCCTTGTTTGTATTGGTACAAGACATTTGTAAGTACCTCCGAAGACATTATTGCTACATATTTGTTAACAATCCATATCGTTCCTACTGCTGGGATACGGGTCTCCTTTCATCTCTTTCCTCGGGAA